>JALMGA010000007.1:35443333-38384166 GCA_023333525.1 Aspidoscelis tigris stejnegeri | reverse complement strand
ATTAAGAGTTGCATTCACACTTTTGGCTGCACCCATATCTTTGGCGGCATCCCCACGACTGAAACAGTCAAACACCAGAGACACCCAGAACTGGAAATGTCTGCTTTTATACAGAACCCTGAGAAGTGCGCTAAAGGATCTTGAAGTCACAGCATCCCTTCTCAGAGTTGACTTTTTTTTTTCCTTTTTATAAAAATAGGGAAGGCTTCACAGATTTGCATGTCATCCTTGCTCAGGGGCCATGCTAATCTTCTCTGTATCACACCAATTTTAGCTTATGTGCTTCTGAAATGAGCACATGAAAATAAGCACATGGATTTAGCTGCTCTGAAGGCACTGCCGCCCTCAATGGTCCTTGCTGTCTCCATGTAGACAGATGGCAGTGCCAAAAAAGACCCGTGTGCCTGCTTTGCAGATGCAACAGAGGCCCTCCATATTTGGAGCAGATAGTCCTGGAGCTGTGCTCTGAACTCTGAGGGCGAGGAACCAATGTTTGAGAAAGCATCTCTACCTCAGCCTGCCCTATGCTGTTAAGGTAAGGACGCAGTATCCATCTCTTTTTTTTTTTAATTAGTTTTTTATTACAATTGCTTTAAATCCCCCTCCCCGCTCCCCCCCGGGTAATACATAATTCCACATTTTTAATACAATACATTGAAAAAGCTACACAATTCATAATACTACATTGAGAAAATTAAACGTAACTTCATTTTTTCACTTTCACGCCTAAGCTTATTATCTAAATATATTTTAACTATCATCCATTTTTGTTTACATATTCTAACCCTATCCAAATTACTTATATTATTCATACGACTATTCGATATTTCTACTGCTATCACATTAATTATATAATTATACCATTTATTAATAGACCATTTCGTTCTATCCTTCCATCCACTCACTAAGACTATTTGAGCACATGTTAACAATTGTTCTACTATTTCCTTCCATTGGATAGTCAGAATATTGTTTAACTCCAAATGTAATACTCCCATTCTCCCTGTTATTGTACATTGTATATTCAGCATATCACTGATTTCTTTCTCGATCTTCTTCCAAAATTCAGATACTATAGGACATATGAAAGAAAATACCTCTTTGGTTACAACCATGCCAGCAATTGCTACCTGTATTTGTAAAGAAGTGTGATAGTTGTGCTGGGGTTCTATACCATTTATGCAATATTTTCCTTCTTACTTCTTTAAGGTTATTATACTTCACCATTTTTATACATAGGACGCAGTATCCATCTCTCTTTATTTGTCCTAGATTATACCACAGAACACAAACAACTGACGGGGCATTTACACTGAAATATTCTGTGAACTCTCAAAATATGCTAAACTCTGTATCAATATCTGCTCTAAAGTGATCTTAGTGGATAACTATGTGTTTTACAAGGTCCCTGGTCTTATTATTTACATTATGAGTACATTCAAAGGTCTTCAGCTATTTTGGCCTGTGATGAAACATGCAAATTCAAATATATGAGCTGGCTGCTGTTTTGCATTTTCATATTTAATTACACTTATGGAATTTAAGGAATTGCTCTCCTCAACTGCTTTTTTAGCTACTCGTTTCTTGTCTACAGTTGAATTCTACTGATGAGAGATATTTAGATAATTTTACATAATGTTAAAAACTGACATATGGACACAATTAAGTGAGGTATGTCACCGCACAAATTAAAATGATCTGAATAAAACAAGGCCACGGCTGTGCAATTGTCCCTGCCAGCACTGGCACAGTGACAATGGTAGATTACAACTGTCTGATGAGTGAAATGGGATAAAAGAAGGATATGAAGATGGATTTCTATTGTTTAAGCGAAATACCTTCCAGTTATATGTAATAAAGTCTTTTACGAATATGTAAAATGTGACTTCTGATGACATGATGGTGTTTGTTCTATTCTGCAAACTGACCCACTGTCGGCTTGTACCAATATATCAAAATATCATGGACCAATATATCATCAATAGCCCTCTCCTTGGCCTAATCTGATTCAGGCAGGCTACCCCATTGGCAGACAAGGCCTCTGCTATTCTGTGCCAGCATGTGGAAAGCAGAAGCCTGGTATGCTTCACAGACCAGTATACCGCCCCGTACAGAGGGGGCTCTGTTTCTCTCTGTCGCTTCAATCAAGATTATATTTACACATGAATGTACACACATGCACGTGTGATTACTCTGTGGAAAGAGTGTGTGTGCATGAGTTCACATGCGTGTGATACATATATGTGTAGGTGTACGTCTACTGTCAAGGAATGATAAACTCAGTGTAGTTCCAGATCCAGAAACATTGACCTCTCCTGATGCAAATTATCTAAAAATGTGTCCGTCTCAGAATTATGGCCAAAACAAAGTAAAAGAGTGAGTCAATATGCCTGAAATATTTATGCAGAGCATCAGCTAAAGTCTTGCATTTATCATTCCCATTGATCCCAGTGAGAAAGGGTTTAGCATGTATTTAACTCTTCTATTGAAATCAATGCAACTTAAAAGTGCTGAACTTAGGGCTGGAAAATGCCTTTAGAGAGAATAAGCGAGACTTCTAGGATTCACTTATGCTACCGATACAAACAGGCATTAAATATGTATTAATACCCCAAAGCATCTCAGAGAATTGTTGGGATCTGGAGAATTGTCCTGTAAGTCCACTGAAATAATTTAAATTCCTTTGAGATTAAAAGGAAAGCCTGCAACAGAGTTAACCTAATTTAGACCTAGTCTACATGAGTCCCACATTGAGAGGCCTAAAGGAGAAAAATAATGCAAAATAGTGATTGTTTTGCCTGCTTTAAGAGGCTTTGCTTTGGGAACCTGTGATTTCAGCTGAAGGAACACAGATCATTTAAAGACCTTGTTAATAAAAAGTCTGGCAGATTTTATTAACTTGATTTTAAGCACATTGTGTTTTGCATTTTTATAAGTCTGATGGGCATTGCTTGCTCATTCATTGGAATGAAGCTTCATTTCAGCTCTACACATTTTTTAAAGCTGTTCTTTATAGTTTACTTTTCCAACATGGGAGACGTTTGTTTTTTTATGTCTCTGTATTTATGGGCTACTCTGCTAACTCTGGTCTCTGTTAACACAACATCAATAATAAACAGTCCTGTTGGCATTCTGTGTCTGGAAGTGATAATCGGATAATTCAAATTAAAGGAAGAGAAAAATATCTAAGAATGGAACATGGGGAAAAAGCAGAAAGCACTTGCTTAGAAAATAAAAAGTAAACAGTAAAAGGGGCCAGTTTCTTTCGAGTAATTTTGTAAGTGCAAGTTCATTTATATAAAACCTAAATGCTCTCATTTATCACTCAAACCGCCACTACCCTTGTGTATACACTCTTTTATAATTTCCCTTATTTTCATAGGCCCTTTCTGCACTGGGCCTTATTCCAGATTATATCTTGGAACAGGGACCAGTGTCCACACATTAGTACAAACATAGTCTGCACCAGCATGAGGATAACAAGTCCCTAGTCTGAGATATAAACAAGAATAAAATTTATCTTTTTTTCTGATTAAATGAACAGATTTGTGCCTGAATGTCCTTTAATTATATATGAAATGTAGGTTGCTTCTGCACAGTGGTAGAAGAAGACTTCTTCTGGGTCAGAGCACTTGCTCCAAGCCCAGAGGTAGAAAGTAATTTGGCCTTGTAGTTAGAGTGCTGGGCTCATATCTTAAACTCACTCCATGAAGCCAGCTGACCTTGGGCTAGTCACAGATCTCTGTTTAGCTCTCACAGCCCCACCTACTCGCTGAATGTTTGCTGAGGAGAAGAACAGAAAGCTTTGTCATCCACTTTGAGTCCCCTTAAGGGTGAGAAAAGCGGGGTAGAAAAGCTAACTTTCCTCCTCTTCCTCCTCATGTCTCACGGTTCCTGGTCTTAAAGTTCCACTTGGTAGCAGCAAAGTGTTTCTTCTGACTCCTAAAAATTGAAGGGGCTGTGGTCCAATTGGTGTAGTGACACGTGATTACCATGCCCTTCAGGGCCTTTTCATGCAGCTTTTCTGAGATGTGGTAAACACTAATATAACTTACTGGGTAAGACTCAGATACAACCTGACCTCAACACTGTGAAACTTTGGGGATGCTCAGACACAGTTTTAGACGCCCCTGTGGTGATTTCAACAACCCTTAGGACACACAGAAAATATAAACAACACTTTACTCCATTCTCTTGAGGTCTCTGTGAACCTTTTTGCAGGCATGAAAGACTCACACTCAGGGTGAGAAGAAAGGTCAATACTTCACTTGGTGTCCTCAAAATCCCCAGCCTACATGCTGGTGCTGACACATTTGATTTGCTGCTGCAGGGGTGGAACTCTTTTCTGGCTGCCACAACAGAAAACCAAAAAGCATTGCAATAATGCCATGCAATCTACTCTTTTGGTGGTTTTATGTCCAAATGGCATAATAGTTAGTGCATGTGTTTCCAGTAGTTATGGACAAAGGATCGTCGTGATACTAGTAGCCTCATGCCAACATGTAGGTGCTGGCAGCATTGCAATATTATGGAACAGTCAATTAGAATTTAAGGTGTAAGGTGAAAACTAGAGGAGTTGTTAAAAAGTAAGTTTTAAAAGTTGATTTTTTTATTTAGCAGTAGTAAATGTGCTTGTCCACCAGAACAACAGCAACAATAACCTGCAACAGGAGATTCAGTGGTGAGGTGGAAGATCTATGTGTGCATAAAAGCACCACTGGAATTATATTTTTAGCTGCCACATTTGATCTCAGTTTAATCATAATCTTTTCTCAATTGACAAAGACATTATTCAGTTAAGGTGCCCTTTTTCCTTTTTTTTTAAAATCAAATTGAGTAGGAATAGGGTTTTCCCCCCCTTGTATGAATGCCTAATTTTATTTGGGAAGGAAAATTAATTCTAAGTCTCATCATGATGGGAAAATGGAGATGACTTGTGCCGCACAAAGCATTTCTAACTATTGGAAGCTGACCTGGCCAACAATCAGCTCTTTTCCAGCTTTATATTTAATTCAGGACTTAGAAGATACTTGGGTCACTGCATGTTTCAGGGTCAGTTCATCAGTTTCTTCATCAGAACTGGAGAAATGCACTAAACCTCCTGAAGAACTTCATTATCCACATCCCATTTGTTCCACATGTTACCAGTGAGGAATAACAGACAATTCATTTTATTTTCTTGAAGGAATGAGACCCAGATGTGTTGCTATCACTGTTCCTCTAATTCTTGGAGAAGAGGTGTACCATGCCGGGTCAGATCAATCCCCCCTCCCACATTGGCTGCCTGCCAGCCAGTGTGTGACGCGGCTGGTGGTGGCCAATTGTGGCAGCCAGGAGGCAGGAATCTTGGCATATGAGGAGGCGGCACAGCCCGGTACACTCCAGGTACAGGAGGACCATTCTCATTTCTGGTCAGTGAAGAGCCAGTTTGGTCTAATGGTTAGGGAGCAGGATGAGAAAAGCGGGGTAGAAAAGCCTACTCCTCTTCTTCTTCTGAAGGTGGACTGAAGCTGGATTAAAACTTAGGTGTGATCACAGCCCTGGTAACTCTGATCAAAACTGGTGGAGAAAGACCAGTTCAGGGGCCTTTCCACTCTTGGCTCTGTAGTAGCCTCATGGTGTACTCCGAGATGGAGCATCTGCACTTCAAGGAACCGTTTCCAAACCAGGAATGGTTCCTTCCGTGCAAGAGCATATTGAGAGGTGATTACACAGGGTGCACATTTAAATGCATCATGCATGCACTTACCTTTACCAGCACCTGAGTTGTTAATGTTCCAGGCAGGAAGATAGCAGTGTCTGGACACCATCTACACTTTAGGTAAGTGCTCGGATGGGTGGGGGGAGGGATCACATATACTAGCATTTGCCAATGCAACTGCTTAGTATAGGCATGGGCAACTTCATCTTTTCTGGCCTCTGGATGGGTAGGGAAGTGTGAGTTTTCTCCATGTAAGTGCTGTGGGACATTGGAATGGGGAGAGAATACAGGAGTTGGCACTTCTCTAAAATATGTTTCCATGCCTATTTTCTCAGCATTAATTTTCTGTGTTTTTAAAGGACTCTAGTTCTTACTTAGGACAGAACTTCAAACATGCATTGAAAATGGTTTCATCATTAGCAAGTCTTGCAAGAGTATCATAGTTCCTTTCCAAGCTGCCTTCTGTATCTTAGTTTTCTGGATATTTACTGAGATCTGTGATGGAGAGGCAGATATGAAACAGAGACCAAAAATCATGCATATATGTTTAGGCTGCATCTCCACTTGGAGTGCCATGCAGGAGGGAGGTACTGCAGAAACAAGGCACCCTCCTTGTCTCCATTTCAGAGCCAGGAGATACTATAGAATTGTGCCTCCTCTATTCAAGGCAGGAGAAAATCCCACTGATGATAGCGCCATAAAAGAGGGCAGCATGTGATGGGCACTGCAAGGTACACACTGGTGTAGAAAAGGCAGACAAGCTGGCAGTAGGGATGTACAAGAATATTCAAAATGTTCAAAATTCGATCAAATTAATTTGAATGTGGACATCTGAATTTGATTCAAATGTCTATACATTAGTTTTTTAACATTCAAATGAATTCAAATGTTTTGAATAATTTGTATGAATTATTCGGACATTTGTATGTGTACAGATACATACACATTACATATGGATACATACACATCTTATTCGTATCTATACGCATTTGCACGGATACGTACGAGACAAAAATGAGATGCATACAGGATAAAAACAGGATGTGTATGAATGCGTACGGACACAGAAATGTTGTCAACATTCATATCATCAAACACGAATAGAATATTCATACAATAGACACAAATGTATTTGAATCTGTTTCAATTTTAATTTTTTCTATTCATACGAACTTGGACATTCAAATATTCGATTTGAATTGCATGTCGAAAATTGCATTCGTGCACACCCCTAGTGGGCATCTTTTTGGACTCATGGAGGCACCACGGAAGTAGAAGTGGAGATGTGGCCTTAAATGCCTGCTCTTGTTGGCAGATCAAAATGAAATGTTTGCAAAGCAGATAGAACAGCTTTGAATATGATAACCTTAGATAAATTAAGGTTAGGGTTAAGAATTTGCCTGAAACACTGCAGATGTTCTTAAATTCTCTCACCTCTACCCCATGGACCTCCAGAAAATTACTGCAAATTGTTCTTATTTTTTTCTTTCAGTGTCATCATGATTCAATTAAAAATAATATTTAAAATACTATGACTGCAGCAATGAATTGCATCACTTTATGGGCCAGAGAACCTGCTCGTTTAATGTCTTTAGGTCACATTCTTCACCTCTCCACTAACTTTACAGCTGGGGAGTAAAAGTTCCCCACTTTCAAAGGGACACCACAGTTATATTTTTGATGTGCCAGAAATGGCCCAGCACAAGTCTCCGAGATAGACAGCACTCTCTGGACCTTTCCACACTGGCCAGGTCAGCAAGGGGTCCAGGGGACACCCTTCCACATGCTGGTGCAATACGTGGTGAGGCTAGATCGGACCAGAAGGTGAGTGCAGAAACGGCCTTTGGGCATGGTCACACCTTCACTTTAAACCAGTCCGACTTCGGGTCTGACCACACCTTTTCATTTCCATCTGTTTTATTTGTGGACTTTTCATTCAGGAGGGTCAAAATGGAGGGTGGAAAGTCCACAAATAAAGCAGATAGAAATGAAAAGTTGTGAATAGTCAGAATTAAAGATTGATGGAGGAAGGATTAAAGTGAAGGTGTGACTCTTTCTCTTTTTTACAATATGCAAATACTGAGTTGATTCTAAATTTTTACCACAAAATTAATTAAAGAATAAATGCATGAAAAAAGTTGATGTAAAGCATTTAGCTCAAATGAAAAAACAAACAAGCCCCTATCATGCTCTCCAAAAAAATTCACTTTGAGCACAACAAATGATCAATTTAGTCCAGCACTGAGACATCAATCGATTCTTCTTCTAATACTATATCCAAAGCTTTTGAAGTGGTGCCATTTAGGCTTGAATCGGAGACCTCATGTTCTTGGCTTTCCCAAGACAAAGAATGGCAGGTAATTTGGATAATCAGGTAGTGCTTCACAAGCTCTCATGAAGGTCTTTGAGGCTGAATTTCAACTAAACTGGTGGTACAAGTCTTCAATCATGATAAAGCTCTATTAAGACAAAAGAGAGTTTAGTGCCCTCAGTCTTTGGTTCTCCTCACCATGCCTGACATTAATTTTTATTAGACCAATTTTTGTAAGAAATAAATCCTGGAGAACCAGACAAGCTCTAAATGTCATGTCATATTATCTTCACTAATAAAACTTTTCTTTTTTGTCTGTCTTTTTTAACCCACAAACTTCCTTTTTTTCACCCTAGCAAACACAGTAGCAGAAAGATGGAGAACGGGTGCTGAACTGAATTTTTACTAGGTGAAAGGAGAAAATTGTTCTGGATAAATCTTTTGCCTATAGATGTACTGCTTAGAGATGTGTCGGAACACTAAGGGCTCATCCCCATGGGCTCCAATTACCTAGCCGCTGATTCTGGGCATTTTTAATCCGCACTGTATGTGGAGAGCGTGGGTTTAGTTCGAATTCACCCGTCCCCAAGCAAACGTGGTAAACCGCAGCATTGGGGAAACCACATCCTTTTTTCTTCACCCCCTGTGCCCTGATTGGAAGCTTTTAGCAGACGTGTGCATGTCGGAGTGACAGCAAGCACAGACGTGTGCTTGGAGAAGAAGGGCTTAGGGGCTGGAGGGATCCCCCCTCCCCCTCCCCCCTTGAAGCATGATAGCCAGCCAGAGAAGGAGAGGGGAGCCAGACAATCAACCTAAAATGTTGAGGCAGCTTTTGCTTCCCAGTGCCAGTAAGTTCCGATCACCAGCCTGGCCAGCAAGATGCTAATTAATATGCACCTCTTTCTAACTCGCCTATGAGCTCTGGCAAGGAGCTAATTAATATGAACCTCTTTAAGGCTCGGCGGCAACAGGCAGCCTGAATCCTTTAGTTCTTGGTTCTGCAGCCCCCTGAGTGCTCATGTCTGTGCATGCATGCGTGGGTGGGGGAGAAGGCAAATGACAGCGCAAATGACAGCAATTTGAGCCCCTCATCACTTCCCTTCAGCACAATTTAAGCGAGCATGACAGGAACAGCTAGCACAGACAAAACCCCGCCCACTAATGACACGATCGCCAACCTTCTCCCCCAATAACCCCGGGAGTGTCCCCATGAATCAGAATAATACATGCTTGACTCCTAATTCACTGTGAAAACAGTTGGAAAGGAGTTTTTTTTCTGCCACGGATTTGTCTCATTTGCTCATGTAGCCCAAATTAGAGACTGTTTACGGGGATTGTCCGAGGCAAAGCAAGTTTCACTTTGGAGTAAAAATTGCATGGGTACAAGCCCTAAAAGTGCTATTTGGTTTAACTTGAACTGAATCTTAAGCAGTTTGGTTCAAATATGAACTTTTTTGGACAGGTTCAATTAAACATTAAGCCTTTTTGAATAACTAAGTGCCATTTCTTCCTTTAAAAAAGCCAATGGACTGGTTTGAATCAAACTGGAGAGTTTGACTACTTTTAAAAGACTTCCCTGGTTTGGTTTGGTTTGGTTTGAACCAAACCCAAAGCAAGAAATGTTCGTTGAATACCCCACCCTGACTGAATCAAACCGGTTCATCTTTGAACTGGTTCAGCACATTTCTAGTACCTCTGCTTGCCATATGTACATATGATCCAACACTGCTCAGATTATCTAGGTGGAAACTGTGCAGCTTTTCAAGGTTATATGCTTCTTCTAGGATATGCAAGAACATGTTGGGTACTTCCACACAGGCCCTTAGAACACATTTAGAGACACATACGAAACACATTTAGACTTATCTTCTGCATTGGAGCCTGGATCCAGGACTCTTCCTAGAGGTCACTTCCGCACAAGACCCGACCCTAATCGGGTCTTGCTGCCGAAGAATCCATTCTTCATGAAGACCTCGAAAATTAGGTCTTCAATCCATCCACTTTGCCTTGATCCGGTCGGAAGCAGGACGCTTCTGCACATGGACAGGTGAAGGGACGGATGTCCCTGCAGCTGCCATCTTGAGGAGTGCAGAAGCAGGCCAGTTTGCCTCCTTCTGCCCTCCCCTGGGTGCCATGCACCGCTGGAAAGGTGTGGTGACTGGCAGCTGCATATTCCAGTCCGGCAGCTCCGGTGGCAGTGTTGGCGGCACGGGTGGCTGGATGCCCTTTCGAATGGGTACTGCAGCTTCTGCGCAGGACCCAGGCGATTCGACCACCCGATCCGGCCTCCCTGCGTGTGTGTGGATGCAGAAGGGCCCTTCAGATCCATGTCTATTTGGGACAGATCCTAGGGAGGTGGGATCGCCAAGAAACAGCTCTTCTTTGAGCCATTTCTCGGCGGCAAATGTGGAAGCACCCCTTGACTTCAATTTGCCCAAGAGAGGATAAAACTGGAACCAAGATTAGTGATCCTGGTAAGCTTTCAGTTGCGGGAGGTAAAGGTTATGTAGCTTACGGAGCACGGTTTTATGCTCCACACCTAATCAACAATTAGGCAACTTTTGAGAAAGCAGGGCACACTTGGAGGCTGTAACAGCCTCCTCTAAATGCAGATGCTCTTCTCCAGAAGTTACCTAATTGTTGCCTATTGGCTGAACTGCCAATTGCCCTATTAACTGATGAGCAGTACTGAAAGTAGGAGACATTCCTTCATGTATTTGAGTTCCAAGTCCTTCAGGAGTTTAAAAGTGAAGCTCAGAAAGCATCATTGGGAATTCTGTTTGCCATGAACTTATCCTATCCTCTTTTGAAGCCACCCAACCTTGTGGTCACCACAGTGTCTTATGGGTGGATGTTCTATAGTTCAGCTAAGTAAAGTAATAGTTACTTTTGTATATCCTGAATCTTCTAAGGTTCAGCTTCACTGGATGCTTGGCACTGTTGGACTGACATCCAATGGAAAGAACATTGTTCAACAGAACAAGCCAGTTTAATCCCCATTTTGTATCTTTTTATAGGTGAACACAATGATTTATAGTGGCTTTTTTGTTCCATTATCCAAGTGGCAAAGCAGTTATCTTTTTGAAAATCACTGAAATTGCTAGGCAGAGGTAACCACCCCTAGACAACTTCTTGAATATGCTATGAGGCTGTGTTGCATTTTCTTAAATCATTAAGAAATATAATGTTCTTCCTATATATTGAATGAAACTGTCAGGATTCTTCAGATACCCCTAAAAGGCATTATGTAAAGATTCTTCATGTTTAAAATGTAGCTGTGTGTTTTCAGCAAGTCCTAGTGTGAAAAAGGTAAGGGCCTGAGTGTTTCTGAATTTTATTCTCAAGTATTCTGGAAGTAACCTAACACCAAGAAATTACTGCTTACAAGCTCAGTATGTGGATGTGCACAAGGGCAGTTTCTGTTGCTACAAGAGCTGCAGAAAATACTCTAGCCCTTAAAGGGGAAAGAGTGCTGTTTCCTTTACCAGCCACACTCCTAGCCATGGAAACAAAATAAGCCCAAGAGTTTCCATTTCCTGTAGCAACTATTTCAGAAAGCACCTGCCTCCAAGGGCTCTGACAACTAGTAGTGAAAGTTCAGTGGTATGCTTCAATGCCCCAGCCCCCAAATGGGTCCCCTGGTAGTCTGGGAAATGAAACGATACCTTCTGCACAGCTCTGTAATCCACATCACCATTGCTAGTATGCTGATAGGGCTGCTTACTTGATTTGGACCATGCTCTGTCTAAAACAGCAGGGTCTAAAAACTGTGGTGGGTGGGGCCTCAAATTTCCTGACTTATTTGCACACAGATGAGGCCTAGAAGAGGACTACAAGGGCTCATATTCCAGAACAAAGGTAAGTGCAGAAAGGCCCTAAACTAAGTTGCTGCATTTTTAAAAACTAGAAACGATAAGGTGGCCTTGCTAAAGTGATAGGTCTATGCACATGAGTCCATGCACTGTTCTAGAGAGGCACAGGACTTCACACTCTTTGGTAGTCCTCTCTTTCTCCTGTGCTAGACTGGGTGTCCTTCTGATATCCTACATTAGCACAACATCAGAGTGGTTGGCCGTATTTGAAATTGTAAATCATGCTGTAAATACTGATGATGCAATCACAACGGGCCAGTGTGATGTTCTACAAGGGGGGCCTGTGGCTTTAGCAGCAGGTCACTGCCTGTCTGATCTGATTCAGGACATTGTTACAAATTAGGCAGTGTGTTCTTGTCACTTTGCTGCTTCTGCTTCAGGACATACAAGCTTATCTGTAGTCCTAATTTGTGCTCTCTCTTTCTGGCTGTGGTCACATCCTAACTAGATAGTCCATCCCAGGGACGGAAAGAGACTTCAGGCTATTTTCAACCTGGAATGAACTGGTCACACCCACCATGCCACTGCCACTGCTGTCAGACCACACCAAACTTTTGTGAATCCCCTTTGCCTGGTAAAAGGTAAGCTTCAGTGTGGTGCCATGGAGGAGCCCCCCCCCCCCCATGCTAAGGCTTACCTTTTACCAGATGAATGGAATCCATAAAGGCTCAGTATGGTATGGTAATGATGGCAATGGCGAGAGCTATTGGTGTGTTCTTTATTGATGGCAGGGAGGCATTGGGGTGTTGACATTGGTGGGAGGGGGTACCAGGGTATCATTGGTGGGGGGATATAGTGTCATTCCCCCCCCACATTTAAAAAAAAATTATCTCAACTTTACAATATACATTTACAATCCATTACAATATATTCCATATCCTTGACACCCCTCCCTTCTTACCCCCCTCCCCCTCAGCGACTGATAATTCCATTATGTATTATGTAGGGAGACTATTCATAACTTTGCATATTTCTTGCTGTAATATTGCTTCTGCATCCTGTGTATTAATATAAGTTATTAATCCACTCCAATCTTCTACTGTGTTTCTGTCTTGTAATCCCATAGATTTCATTCTCTGCTGTGGAAGAAATCAAATTTAAACTGGTCAATTACATACTTAAACCAATTATCTGCCATCCATTTACTTTTACCTTTCCAACCTAAAACAATGGTGGATAATGCCATTATTAATTGTCTTAATAAATATATTTGATTTATCTCTGTTTGCCCTTTAGTTATCAATAATACACACAGCTTCAGAAAAGCCTTAATGTTAACACCTATTATTTTTTGTAACTGTGTTAATACCCAGTTCCAGAATTTCATTACTTCTGGTCATAGCCATAGCATATGTATAAATGTACCTTTTACCCTCCCACAGTTCCAGCAATTAGAAGAAATACTATTGACCGTATGTGACATCTGACTTGTAGATAATTTTCTTTACAAGTTCTTTCATTCTTATATTGTGCTGTAGATAATTTCCTTCATCTTTTTTTTATAATGTTGGGTATTGGAGTGTCATTGTCAGTGTGGCTGGGATGGCAGGGTTGAGCTCTTCCTTGCTGGTTGCCCTCCACACCACTGCTGAGCTGGATGGCAGCCCTTTGCCTGGGTTCATTTCTCACTGTAACAGACTCAGTGCTGGAATTATCCAATTGCAGAATAATCCCATTCTAGCCAGGATATATATATTTCTAAGGAAGTACACTGGCTTATCCTAATGATCCAATCAGTTGGACTTTGCAATTATTATTGAAAAGTGCTATCTAGTTGTTCTAGCACTAAAAAGGTATTAGTAAGGCTACATTAACACCTAAGTTTTAATTGAGCTTCAGTCTACTTTCAGAGTGAGATAATGCATTGGCAAAATAACAAGTTGTTTGCTTTTAACATTATCAAACTCAGAAAACCAACCTTTGGGTTAAATAAAGTGAAAGAAAAATGACCAGCCAATTTACTAATATGTTACCTCACTCTGAAAGTGGACTGAAGCTGGATTAAAACTTATGTGTGAACACAGCATGAAGTTGCTGTCTTGATTTTGATCTGCTCTATGTGTCATTTGTTTGGCCAGTATTGAGGACAGTTCTGTTTAATCAAATTGTAAATAGATGGTCGATTGCTCTCCTTTGCCTTCTTCTGTTTTATTTTTATTTTTATTTTTATTTGTATAGTATTGTACTCTACTTTGAAATGGTCAGATGACTAGTCAAATAAATAAATATATATGTTTAATCAAATGAAAAGAGTTAACCCCCATTTGTTAAATCTTATCAGTTTTTTTGCATCACAGTCACTAACATCCACCCACATATTTTAGAGAAGATTCATCATTCAGTCCTAGAGTAGAGAACAAAATGTACACACAGTGATGGCCAAGAGGAAAATGTCACCAATAGAAAATCCAGTATGCTAAAGAGTTTCCTGAAGAGGGCACTGGTGCCCAAGTGACACTGCCCCATCTATTTCACTGTAATAATGCTTATTTCCTACTGAATATCTTTTGATCCAAAACGACAAAATCTTTCATCTCTGTTTTAGAAACAGTTTGCGTTACACTTTATAAAATGGTATTCTTGTACATTAGGGTCTAAGAAAGATCTGATCTTTATCTGCTGGTACACTGTTTTAAAATTAGCTACAAGGCTGACTTGAAGTGAATTGGAATAGCATCGCAAGACCCCTCTTGCTTCTCCTTTATCAAAATTTAGTGCTTCCATCAAAGCAGGTCCTCAATAAGTTGTCACATCCCTCTAGCTACCAAAACCTCTGAAGTTTGGTCAATCAATGGGAAAAGTCAATAAGAATCTGTGCCAACAACAACAAATAGTAGGAACTTTTTTTTTTGCTGTCTCACGGCTCTTAAGAGAGATGCCCAGAGAAATTGGCCTGATTGAGTCAGAGCAGTAAGAGGTAGGGATGTGCACAACTTTCCCCCCACCTCAGGTGCTGGCCATGGGTTTCCAGAAACAGTGTTTTAACCTACTATTTGGATGCAGTGGTCATTGCGCCATGCACTGTCCATGTACGGAGGCAGAAACAGCCAACCACTCAAGCATCTGGGAATTTGATAGCTGCTGAATTGCCTGGATTATGTGTAACAAAAACGTGCAAAGACAGCACTATGTCCAGCGTTTACACACACCTGCTTCCAACTAGTCTCTGGGCTCCTCCTTTACCTTTGGGAGTATAGATGTGCACGAATATTTGTCACATTCAAAATTCATCCGAATTCGGTCATTTGAATTCAAATAAAAAGTTGGCACATTTGAAGACCGACATTCGAATGGAAAGCTTTGGAACACTTGTAAGCAGCTTCGTTACATTCGTTAACCTGAAGAGGTGGGAAAGTGGCTGCAGCAATCACATCTGCAATGGATCCAGAGTGGATTCAAAGTAGATTCAGGGCAGATTTGACACATTCAGAGTGGATATGTAGGGGATACGTATCAGATACATGGGGGATCTGTATGCAATTCGTATTGAATGTTCATATTGAATTTGTATTAAACATTCATATCAAATTCTTCTCCTACCACATTTGAAGGGGATCTATTCAAATGAGTATGAATTTTCTTGCATCTGATTTGATATGAATCAAACCCCTCCCCCAAAAAACCATTCATGCACATCCCTACTTGGGATTCACCTCGAGGGCAGGCTGTATAACCCTCAGGCTACTTGGTTGTGCCACATCCACTTCCTCCTTCTTTATATTTAAGGATAGAGGAGGCAGGAAGTGCCTTACAGGTTCACTTTCCTGGTGTCCCTTTTCATATGGGACCAAAAATGATCAATATCCAGGCCATTTCCAGTCTGGTGGAAACTATTGAACTCTCCAGGAGGGTAGGTACAGGGCATTTGTTTGCTATGCCTCTCCACATTTCTCACTGCCAGAAGTTGAATGAGAATGCAGCTTACATCACAGGCCAAAGGTCGCATGAAGCTTAGAAACAATTTAATTATTAGTCTAGCTTGCCATAATTCCTAATAAATCAAGTATCATGCCTTTGTATCATGTCAACAAAATCTACAAATTAGTTTTAACCTTCTAGTTGATGTTAAGCTTCCCCTGACACATCAAAAACAAACAAACAAAAACCCTAGCTACCTATATTCAGAGCAAATGACCCCACTGGGCTTAGAGTGGCAAATGTCCTTGAAAAGGACAGTTAGCCAAAAACACAGAGAAGGAGGGAGAGAGGGAGGGAGTGAGTCTTTTGTTTTCATGCTGTTTTGCAGTATTTACATCCTTCACACACCATACAAAGCACACTAAAATAACCAGCATTTTATCAAGTAACAGAGTTTCAACTCAAAAGCCACATTTTAATGATACCTTTTCAAGTAGTAGTGGTGGCACAGAATACTATTCCAATTTGAAATAAGGGTAGAACGCCTACAAGGTTTTGTTTTTTGTTTTTGTTTACAGGCCAAGTTGGCAGCCAAGCTGGAACATTTACAAATAAGGCGTATGGACATCTTGGCGATGATTGCACTCACAAAGTTGATTATATTTTCAAAACTGAAGCCAAATTGGCAGCAGGAAGAAGAAACAAACTCTCAGAGGCTTTCAAATTAAAATCACTGATATATCCCTGAAGCATTTCTAATTGAGGAAACTTACAATATATTGCCTTTATGATCAGTCATGACAATCACTTGCCTTTGCTTCATTGGTATAAAATTAAATAAATGACACCTGGGCCCTTTCTTCATGGACCCTTTGTGTTGAGGGCCCAGGTAGTCAGCATCTATTTCTACCAGATGCATGCATTAATGTGGTTTTATAAGGCCATTCCTCCTCTCCTTCTTGTCCACTCTGCCTGCATTAGATGGAGCATGATGCCACAGAGGTAGGGGGGCATTCCTCAAGGGCATCTCACATGTGGTTGATGGCGTTGCACTGGGAAGCCTTGGCCTCTGCTTTCAATCCCAGGCAGTACATCAGTTTAGATCTAGGCTGCAGAAGTTTGAAGAGGGATGGGGGTAATATTGGTTCCCTCTGCCCTGCTCCTTCCATTCCTCTGCCAGTGGCTTCAGTCAGTGCACCTTCGTTTGTCAGTCTTGTGTTTTGCTTCAGTGTCACATGTCTTCATCCTGAGCATCGTCTTGCTTGATTATCCAGGAAAGGAGGGGGAAGTTAAAGGAGGAAATACAGGCTTTTTTTGGGCAAATGATACTGGAGAAGTCCTGGTGGTATGGGACAGCTTTAAAGCTACTATTCGAGGGTGGTGCATCACCCAGGAGATTGGACCTAGGAAGGAGATGTGGAGGAGGAGAAGTCACCTTGATACACAGATTGATGCATTACACAGGGAATGTATTTGTACAAACTCATGACGAGCTAGTGTGGAATGGAGGAGAAAGAAGGAAACTGAAGACTTGGAAAGTTTCTCGGCACAGAGGAAGTATAGGTATGTGAAGAATTTCTTTCAATCTGAAGACGGAGTTGTCTTAACTATTTAAAATTTCAAATATGGCCACCACTCTGCTATTAATTATCTTTAAAGTTGTGGAAGCATGGGCCAAGATGGGTGCTAATTGGTTCCCGAACGATTCTGAGAGGAATCAGTACCCATCTATCTTTCATATTAAATGGCTCAAAATCTGCTTGACCTTCACTGCTCATAAACTGCTTCTGACCCTGTTGCTTAAATGTTCCAGAAAATTAAGATATATTCCACTGAAATTGCTAGTAACACAGCGAGCAAATAGAGTACCCATATCAAAAATATATCCCACTCCCATCTAAGGGGTCTTAGGCCTGCACAAACATTCTACAGAAATCTCAAGTGTTGAGATCTGTGTTGAAATTGAAATTGCTGTGTGTGTTTTTTTAACTTTGTAGTTAGCTAGCTTCTTCCTATCTTGTGAACAAGTGTAGAATGACAGTTTGCTAGTCCCTTTCTATAAGAATGTCATTTTCATCTGCCTCTCTGCTCTTCCTTTGCATGCAAATAATAAATCTGGTCTCTGATTGTCCTGATTACTTGGTTGTCTGAAATTTTGCTTTTACAGAGTGAACTTGTATAAGACAACTCCTTCTACAGATGATACTTTCTACTGCCGATTGCTTAAAACAGAGGGCAGTGCTGTGAACACAGGGCCATCCTATTGTCTAGGCCAGTGGTTCCAAAGTTGCCTGGGCTACGACCCATCTAATATAAGTTTACCAACTCAGAACCCACCTCTAGGAAATTTAACCATTACCAATATGAATAAAGGACTTTTCAAATAACAAAGTTTTAATACAATTTTTTATTACTTAATTAAATAATTACATCAAAAAAGTTATTTCAAATACGGTTAAATTTCCTAGAGGTGGGTCCCGACCCACAGTTTGGGAAACCCTGGTCTAGGCTTTAATCTTGCAATGCATATTTTTACTAAGATAAATAAGACACTTGAATTGTAATAATGCTTGTACAATCTGCAAATGAGCAAAGATAGTAACATAAAAATTACTTTCTTGGTGGATCAAATTATCACTGTAGGCTTTGCAGTAGCTAAGTACTTATTATCTTCAATTTCAAATTGCTCTCTGATGGATGTTAAAAGTGCCCCTTTCCCCACTGGGTTCAATCTAGACCTCTGCCTTCTGCATGCTAGTGAGGAATAGCAGAGCCCCACATCATATTTTTGTTGGTGCTTCAGAAAACACTACAGGATGTGGTCTGGCCTAAAGAGGACCCTCTCAGAAACAAAGAATCCTGAGAAGTATAGTTTCCAACCTCTGGAGCATTAGTGCTGCCTCCAAAGGATTTCCACAGGCAATGGTTAGGTCTGGAGTAGGATGGGCTGCCCAAATGTGGATAGCCTCATTCCACCCCAGATTGCTTGCTCTTGGTAGGGGTATCCTGTCCTGTCTTGGAAGAGATAAGTGTGGAAAGCCCCTGAGCTACTTTCTAGAACAGGTTTTGATCTTCAGATGTTAGTGTAGTATAGCGTCAGTCTCACTAGAGAATGTTTGTCCAGGGAGGTCTAGGGAAAGTTCTAGTCAGAATTGTTGTGACAGTGGAATGGATAGCAAGCAACAGAGCACTTCTTTGAGCTCTATTGAAGAAATGGGAGCAAAAATGATTGAAATAAAATGTATCTATTATAACCAGAATAACTCTGCATGAGAAGTGAAACAATAATTTGACTGCAGCACAATATTCACACATCTCTTGCAGAAAGACGTGTATGGATGATATGTGCATGATTAATGCTAAAGTTGTGTAACACTGTATGAGTGACTGCTTCCAGTTTAAATAAATTGATAAAATAATTTATATTCTCCTATATGCTTTGAACGATAGGTTCATGGTAAGATTCAAGGTGCACTCTATAATATGGCAGCTAAGAAACTGAAGTGAGCAATGAATGAATCATAAAGGGAACAGTAAATATAAATAGAATAAAGAACGAAAATATACTTGCAGAAGATGAAACTTCTGGAAATAGGTTTGCAATTATTCTGTTTCCCATGCTTGGCATGTCAGTAAAAAAGGGTAGTGTTCACTGCCAAGAGAATTAGTTGTTTTCATACAATTTTATTGGCTACTCCAAGGTGAGAAACTTGAGTCTCAACATCCTGCCAACCTATTTAGTAAAAGAAAAAAAGAAAAAGAAGTGGAAATTCTGAGTTGCCTCCTTAAATCATGAAAAGCAAACACTTTCAGCAGCTTAAGTTAAAACTTAAGGAAATGAACAGTATGGAATCAGCTCATCTGTCATCATTAGTAAATCAGGAGACAATTGCTGGAAAGAGATCAAAAGTCCATTTATTAGTCCGTAGCAATTTTTCCTAATGTTGGAAAGTTTGGCATACATACAACTTCTAATTCCTCCAGCTTTTCATTATACTAGACATTTAATAAGTTTCTGAAACTGCCTTTGTATCATGGTCTGAACCCATTCATTCTTCTGAATTTTCTTAGGTCTGCTTAAGCTCCTAGAAGAACATTTTGTAACCTTCAGGGGTGAAGTGGGCATTTGTCAGCGAAGAGCTATCAGTGAATAGGAATGAAGGTAAATGAGCTGAAAGGATTAAAATCTTTAATAGTAGTGCTTCCTTCCTGCTTTTAAGTCTCTGTTTGCATGATACAAATTAAATAAGGTCTTAGGATGGAAGTGAGGCATATGTGAAACATATTGCCCTAAGTTCATAAGTCTTGATTATGCCTAACAAGACACAATCTAGAAAATCCAGGTTTGGTTTAATACTGAAAGCATGTCTTGAAATGCTGGAGTAGCTTAGGCTACATCCAGACACTGGCTACTTATAACACTATATTGAGATATTCTGGAAAATGCATGCTTTATTCCAGACTATCTTAATATAGCAGAATATGTAAGTGAAATCTGGATGTAGTCTTAGACATGTGTGGCCAATTTGTTCCAAATGATATTTTGAACCTGGATACATTGCCACATTCATCTGATTAATATATGTACAAACACACTTGTGATGTATATCTTTGATTTGTGTTCAGAGTTGTGGACATGTGTTCATCTGTTTGAAGGATGTGTTGTTTGTGGACCTGTGTTTGAAGAAAGCATATATTGGGTGTTTTTCCACTGTCACTAGAAGTACCCATTAAGTACCCATTAATGGGTACAAAAATGCCATTAGGTACCCATTAATGGGTACTTAATGGGTACTTTTAGTGACAGTGGAAAAACACCCATTATCTTCTCTTCTAAGAGAGAGTATGGGGGGTGGTTTAGGCTGAATGGAAATGGAAATGTGAATGTGATTTATTTTTTCAATAAAGTGAAAAAGTGTAAATACCAAAATAAATTGGAAATTCATAAAAATGAAATTGTGAATGCCTGTAAATAATGTGAAAACTTTCTTTGGGGCGACAAAGGCTGAGTTTCTACTTACTTTAGAATCAGCATCTGTGTGGGTGCCCAAGGTTGGGAGGCGCTATGATCCATGCTGACCAGGATTTCTGCATGTCTCCATTGCAAAATGCAGAGGGATTATTCCAAGCAGCAATGCGGGTCACCTGCAGACTCATCAGCAAAGGGATATGTGCTTGCCACAAGGTGCCTGTTGTTACCGCATGCAAAGATATGGTGATAAAGTCAATGGTAAGTAGGGATGTGACCCAATGTTGAAAAGGTGTTTCTGGAAAAATGCACATATCAGTATGACTTGGTAAAATATTAAAACTGATTATACTTTTTTAAAGGCATAATAAAAAATAATTACACTCAGTAGCTTTATTAAGCCAAGGGGATTAAAGCATGGTTGGTTTTTGTTAGGGACTTGTACACTTGCCCCCATGTTTAAGTCTAAATTCAGTCCTTTGTTACATGCCTGATGGGCATCCATTTGGTCATTGAAAGGGACTCTTGGCATTAGGAGGTAGGTGTCTTTCAAGGAATACTAAAATGTGCTGAAAATTACTCTAGCAATATAATAGTGCAATCTGGCAGGCACTTTACTAAATGGCCAGCTGTGATGTGCTTCAATGCTCAGCTGGGATAAATGCTTTACTAACTGTTGGCCTTAACAATAAAAATGCAGCCAAATCTAGTCAGATATGCTAATGAAATGCCAAATCCTTCTAGATAAAAGGCTGAACTGCTTATGTACAGAATTGCATGTTTGATGTGTTTTTATATGTTAATGTTTGAAGTTTGACTGTAAACTTGCTGTTATTCCCCCCTCAATCCAAACAGAGAGGCAGATACTAAATAAATAAATATGATGATGATGATGATGATGATGATGTAAAACAACAGTTACACACAGCAAACGAGATCACTAAGCTGGATTTCGTATTACATCACTAGTCGGGCACTTCCCAAGCACCTAGGACTGTGTGATGTATCAGCAAATTATGCAAGCAGACCCCAGAAAAGTGGCTTTTTGTAGTTGGCAGATGGATATTTTGTCAATGCCAATGGTTTTTAGGTGCCCGCTGAGATCTTTTGGCACCGCGCCCAGTGTGCCAAGGATGACTGGGACCACTTTCACTGGTTTTTGCCAGAGTCGCTGTAGTTCAATTCTCAGATCTTCATATCTGGTGAGTTTCTCCAACTGTTTCACCTCAATTCTGCTGTCACCTGGAATAGCAATGTCAATGATCCACACCTTCTCTTTTTCAACAATTGTAATATCAGGAGTGTTATGCTCCAATTTTCGGTCAGTCTGAAGCCTGAAGTCCCAAAGTAGTTTTGCCTGTTCATTTTCAACAACTTTTTCTGGCTTGTGATCCCACCAGTTCTTTGCCACTGGCAGATACTTTTGGCACAAGTTCCAGTGGATCATTTGTGCTACAGCATTGTGTCTCTGCTTGTAGTGAGTTTGTGCAATCTTCTTGCAGCAGCTGAGTATATGGTCGATTGTTTCATCCACTTCTTTGCAGAGTCGGCACTTTGGATCTTCTACTGATTTTTCAATTCTGGCTTTGATGGCATTTGTTCTTATTGCTTGTTCTTGTGCAGCAAGAACCAGTCCTTCTGTTTCCTTTTTCAATGTTCCAATCATAAGCCAAGCCCAGGTCTTTTCCATGTCCACTTTGCCTTCGATGTTCTCCAAGAACTGTCCATGCAGTGTTTTATTGCGCCAGCTGTCAGTTCGGCGTTGAATTGCAGTTTTCCGGTACTGGTTCTTGGTTTGCTGCACTTTGAGAAGCTTCTGGTTGTTGACTTCAATCAAAGCTGATTCTTTGATTATGATTATGATTATTATCCTGAATGTTCAGACTTTCTCAACACACTGCACTGTGAAACCTTTTGAAGTTTTTCTCCCGGCTGCATCGGAGACCAAGGTCAATGTAAATAAATCCACAGGACAGCAACAAGCATCTTTGGAGTCCTCATAGTGATGAATGCTCTATTGATTTGAGCAGAAGACAGAAAAGGCAGTAAATCAAATATTTAGAACAGAGTAAGTCTGTTTGTTTGTTTGTTTGTTTGAGTAATTGCTGTGTGTGTTCATCTTCCTTAGCCCAGGTTCAGAATTATACACAATAGTAAACACATCAGTTTCAATTAAGATAATCATATTTCAATTGCAAATAGCAGCTGCGGGAAGACTGTGACCTTTTCCTCCCTATAGTGCTCACAAGGAAAATCCTTCCCAAAGCTGCGGTTATTTATCCAAATATTTCTATACGAAGTCCAGCATAAACATCTTAAAGCAGTTTACCTAAGGCAGATAAACAATTGATGAAAATAACACATACGGTACTTAAATCCAGTAGGAATGAGGCAGACAACCCTTCACATTGAGAAATCTTGGGCGAAAAAAAATCTTCATCTATCCTGGAATAGGGTTTACGGAACATGGCCTGGGCATGTGTCTTGTATGGGGAAATTAGCTTAGTCCAATCATGAACCAAAAATGGAACTTTAGTACTTCCTGGCTTTAAAAAACAGTGAATTGGCAAACTTTCCATTAAAATTGAGCAGCCAGCAAGCAAGACAGACTCCAGAGGCAGTTTCTCCAATAAAGGAAAAGTGTTTTTTGTTTTTTTGTTTTTTTAGATATCAGCAGCAAAGGGAGAAAAATGTCAATGCTTTTCTTCCTATACTGTCATTTAAGGACTCCTGCACACTGAATGTACCATGAGGAAGCCGGAATATGCAGACTTTGCCCCCTTTTAATACCATAATAATGACTCTGTGTGGATCCTGCCTCTATCAAAGTAAAAATGCCATAATAAGAAAGAGGGGGGGGGGAACAGTTCTAAAACTTCTTTGAGAAGGTGGCTTGTGGCCCTCATGTTCCCATTCCATTTCTAATACGCTTTTTCTAGCTTAGAATGTTCATGATAGGAGAGTTAGAGGAAGACTGGTGTGTGAACAATCCTACCTGTGAACCATCTTTAAGATGCCTTAGAGGTGCCTTTTTTTTTACTCTGCATGAATGCAGCATCTGTAATGAAACAAATAAAAAGTGCTCTGTTTTCAAAGTAATGAAAATATGCTTCTTGACACAATTGTCACATTCTACCTTATATATTAACATGGGATTAGAAAAGAGTCACCCTTAAGTAAAAGCAACTAGCAGCCTAGTCAAATCTACTATGCCAATAAAGCATAAAGAGTTTCTCTTCTCTCATCATTGTATAAAGGTGAAGATGTGAATTTCAGCTTGTAAGTAAAACAAATCATATGTTCCCACTTCCCCTTTCCTAACTTGTATTTCATTTCCCAAGTGTGTCTTGAATGCTTACGCACTTGTGGTACAAAATGCAATAAAGGTGGGTGCACAATCACACAGAGGATTACTTTTGTGACTTAATGTGCAATATAAATGTATAAAATGAGTCCATAACAAAGGTATTTAGCCAACACTATATCTTAGATAGGCATATCATAAGCACTATTCAATCTGGAGCCCAATATGGCATTTAATAAAAGAGCACACATCAGTCCACAGCTGTCTTGATGTGGAATCCTGTGTAGAACCCAAAATTGCCTCTCGCTAACCTTGCCAGGCAGTAGGACGAAATCCCATGCCAAATCTGACCCTTCAGGTTTTGGCACTTGCTTCTGGGATTCTTGGAACTTGGAACTGTGTAAGTGCCCATTCCTGTGTTTGCACAGGGGTATTTCTATCCGGGTTTCACCCCAAGTGATGTTGCTATGTGGGAAAACGGGGGTTCAGAGGGTTTTTTTTTGTTTTGCTTTTTTACTGACGTAGCAGTATCCCAGGATTTTACTTCTATATCCAAAGCTAAGTATGATTGCCATGGATATATGTGGCAATCCCAAAATGATAACTGGGTTTTAGAGGCTATCTGGGTACAGCACAAGTTCCATTTTGGTTCAGGATCTATTTTAAAAAGGAGGGGATTTTCTTAATGTATGAAAACATTCTGTCTAAAAATTAGATCTGGCAGTAACAACTGCCCTCAATTTTTCAGTTTTCAGTCTTCAGTTTTCCTCCCCTCTTCATCCTGGCATTTCCCTCCAAACCTAAGCTTAAACCACATACTTTTAAATTGCCAAGTTATAAAATACTCTAAGGAGCTCTATTTCAATTATGCAACTCTTCCTTTAACCCTAATAATCCTACATATCCTATGAAATTTTCTTTGGCTAAAGATTGTCCAAATTACATATGGAATCCCAGATCACTTGCTTGTAAGATAGTGATATGCTTGGTGCTGTTCTCAATCAATCTGCAAACTTCCACCAGGGCTGCTGCTTACATGGTTGTTGGCAAATTGGACATGGGCAGCATTGCCCTGCAGTCCTGGGCCACCCCTGGAATGGAACATCTGTGGACATTGCTGGTACCTGCTGTAGGTACAAGAAAATAATTAGACTACCCTTCTGCAACCGGATGAGCTTCAGTTGAACTAGTTAGTGTCTGGCTGTAGGAGCTGATACGATGTGGTCCATAAATCTTTAGGGCACTCAGCTGGGTTAGTCTTTTTTATGGGATCCTGGCATGATGGGTCTTGTTTTCCAGGATTTCACGCATGATCAAAAATCCATTAGTTCCAGTGACTTCAGTCAAGTTCTGCTTTTATCAAACTTATATCTTCTGTTTTCTAAAATGATATGTAATGTTTCTAGCATCCTAAGCTGTGTTAGTGAGCGTTGAATGGGCAACATGAGACATCTTAAAATGACTTGTTTCTGTGAAAGTGCTATCCACTGTCCTTGAGAAAACCTGAGATTATAATGGGAGCATTGTGGCTCATTTCAGAAAAATCCGAGCATTTCTAGGCATATGTTTGACACAGTAAAAATGCGGCAAGAGAGGTTGCCAGTCTTCTGCAGTGCACTTAGAAAGAACACACCTCAACAAAGTTTTCTTAAAATGTTGTCCTCTGCCAATGAAAAATAGCTTTTTACTTATGAAGGAAGACCTTGTAGTGACAATATCAAAGGCAGTTGCATTTTTTTCCTTTTGGTACAGTGATCCCATACATTCCCTGCCAAAATATATAGACGTGTCTAAATGTTTAACAAGAAGGTTCTTATACAAGGACACAAGAGTGTGTTTCATTACAGTGACTGTCAGCGTGTTCACACCAACATAACAAGTTGTTTCTATAATTTTCTACACATGAGAGAGGAAACTGAAGTTCATTATTATGAAAGGCATCATTTCAGCCTTATTCTGCTGGGGTCTTCATAGTTCTAAAATATCCTCACTTTCAGTAAATATTTTTCTTTTGTACTATGTAGTGGGTATGTCCTTTGATTAGAAGGAGCTCTTTTCAAAATTTCTTGGAACATTTAGGTCATCTCAAGGTTATTTTGCAGTGTGCCAGTGCTTGACAACACTGAGCATGATGTGTGCCTACAGACATGATGTCAAGTAGCATAAGCCCACTTTTAATTTCACCAAACAAGTACTTATGGACATGCACTTGAAGCATCCCATTTTATTCAGAGGGCTTTCCTCTTAAGGATATATGCACAGGTTTCACGACTGTACTGCAATATGAGAGGAAATCTACATGAGTGAATCTGTATCTCTCAGAAATGTATGGTGCCTGGAAACCTTTTGGTGCCCCTTTTTGGACTACTGCTCTCATGATCGTTAGCAGCATGGTCAATGGCTAGAGGTATTGAGAGAGACCCATTCTAGTTGTTTACTTTTTATAATAAACAGAGGCACAGTGTAGTGGCACGAATAGTACACTGGAACTTATGCCAGAACTACTATCTGCCAGTGGCAAAGAACTGGTGGGACCATAAACCAGAAAAAGTGGTTGAAAATGAACAAGCCAAACTTCTGACTTCCGACCTGATAGAACACTGGAACTCAAGATACCAGACATCACTATCATGGAGAAAGACAAAGTGTTTATTGTTGACATTGCTATTCCAGGTGACAGCAGGACTGATGAAAAACAGAAAAACTTACCAGATATGAAGACTTGAAACTAGAACTACAGCAACTCTGGCATAAACCAGCAAAGGTGGCCCCAGTGGTTTTCAACACACTGGGGACAGTGCCGAAAGATCTTAGTGGGCACTTGAAAAGTAAATATCCATCTACCAGCTACAGAAAGCCACTTTGCTGGGATCTGTTCATATCATTCGCCAATACATCATTCAGTCCTAGGCGCTTGGGAAGGGCCCAACTAGTGATAACAATTACCAAAACCAGCATAAATATCTTGTTTGCTGTGTTTTACTGCTGTGTTATGTCAGTAATAATTAATAATAATAATAGCATTTATTTCTAGCACCCTTTCAAACAAAGTGCGGTACAAAAATGCAAAAATAACAACAGTAATAAAGCTTAAATATAGAACATGATAAAATATTTTTAATACATAATAATTTCAAATATATATGAGGAGAATACAAACATTTTAGGGTTTAAATTCATCCTGTTAACAGTTATAACATTCACTCTGGAGAGTTAAAAACTTTATATCTGGAAACTCAAGAATTAGAATTAGGTGATGTGTGAAAAAAAGCAAGAAAGAGGAAAGGTGGGAGGGAGAAGGAAGGGGCGGTGGAGGCAGAGGAGGCATTTCTACATCACTTTTCTCATCCATTTAAGGGGAATCAGAGTGCCTCACAAAACTTTCTATTCTTCCCACAACAGACACACTGTTGGGTAGGTGGGGTTGTGAGAGCTGAGAAGAGAGCTGTGACTAGCCCAAGGTCACCTAGTTGGCTTCATGGAGGAGGGCAGAATCAAATTCAGTATTCCCAGATCAAAGTCCAGCTCCCTAACCACTAGACCAAACTGGGAGGGAAGGAGGGAGGAAGGATAACCAAGTAATGTTCATTTCCCCTATTAATTAGGGGACATAGAATCATAGGCTTGTTCCTACTCTCTGTTCCTGTCAAACTGCACTGGTGATAGCCGATCCTGGCTCAGCTTTGGAGCCCACGAATGATGGGATTTCAAAGTTGCCTAATGGGACTTTTCAGCTGGACACTCAGAAACATTTTGCTTCCAGCAATTTTTCCATGTCTCTGGCCAAAACAGCACATGGTTTGGTATATTGAGCCACAGCTACCCTCTGTCTACACAAAGACTGTGGTTCAGTATACCAAAGTAGGACACTTATGGACTGCTTGTAAGTGGTCCATTGTTAGAGCAGGATACAGTGTCAATTTGGCACCATATTTCATTGCAAAGCTCCATATGGTGTGGACAGAGGGTGTGTGACTACTGCTATGCTACTTCATTTCTGCACCATGGTCCAAACAATGGTTCCTAGTAAGCCCTTCAGTCCCTGCCCAGTGTGGAAAGGCCCATAGATGTATGGGTCAGGCAAATGTCTAGTTGCTTTGTTCCATTTATCGCACTGCTGCTCATCTTGCTCCTGCTTCCAAATCTGTGCAAACCTGTCCTTAGACCTTTGGTGACCTTCAGTTGGCAAAATGTTCTTGTGGCTTTAAAAAAGATGCCAGACGCGTATGAAAGAAACAAAGATGACAGCAGGTTACAGAGAACGAGTATGACTTTCCTATAGCAATTTGTAAAAGTTTACTAAGGCACACAGCTCAGGATGTCAAGGGGAAAGAAAATAACGAGATTCACATATCTTTCTCTTTGGGACTGAAAATAAATGCTCAGACAAAGAAATGAGGAACGTCATTCTTGAGTACTAATGGTAATGGCTCATGTCTATAACTCAGATGTGGGATTGTTGACTTTTTATTCCCATACTGCTTATGTGTCTGCACTTCAGTGTGACTGCATCTGAATGATCTATAAATAAACTCTCACAGGGCAAGATGTCTTTGGGACAATGTTCAGGATCATCTGTGAGGAAGGCGCACAAAATGTGCTAAATACTCAGAAAACCCAGTCTTAAAATAGTTTTTTTATATATTTGATTAAAAGTGATGGCATGAAGGAACAATTATGAAGCTCCTCTTATATACAGTGTAAAACAATTTTACAATACAATATGTAAATAAAAACGTTTTATTCAAATTTGACTATCAGTCTTCAAATGTGCCAACATTCAGTTCGAATTTGAATGTCTGAATCTGGCCAAATTCATATGAATTTTGAAGGTTATGACTATCCGTGAACAACGGTAGTTAAAACAGGTTTGGCACATCTCTGTGCACTACCTGTTGGCTCGTCCCCTGTGCTACCAGGCCTTCCCTTCTGGATTTCACTATAGACACTGTCTTTCCTCTATGTTGTTGAATTCCACGTCGTGCAAACTGCAGACTCTCAGATCTGATCCCTCTGATCCCTTTGTAGGTGGCTGTCTCCAGACTAGCGGAATAAATCCATAGTTAAATCTAAAAGTGCAGTATACTCACTGCACAGTGAAGATTGGGCATCCCAACTGGAAAGCAGCTCAGTAGTTTCCACTATCAGAGCTGCAAGAACTGAGTTGGCATGTGCTGTCATGCGGGTTGTGGTACCCAATCAAATTTTGAGCTGCCCTCCCTGCTTAGCCGGTGTGTCCTTTTCTCGCCATTCTGCCTGCACTGGCTTGAAACTTCGAATTATCAAAATACTGTGCAGTGAGTGTCACTGATACAGCATTAAGGTAAGTTCACAGTCCCAATCATATAATGTGGCGCTACGACAATCAATTGTTGTGTAGAAGCTTCTAAGGATAATGGAATACTCTGGGGGCTCCTGCCTGGGCTGGCCTCCCCCAAATCTACCCCCCCCCAGGGCCCACTTACCTGCTCCGGGCCTCTTCTAGGTCCCACTGGAACAGCGAGCAGGCTTCTTTGGAGGTAAATGCAGCCCTTCCAGTATTACCAGAAGGCCTGTATTAACCTCTGGGGAAGCCTGCTCACAGTTCCAGCATGCCCACCCACCTCCCCAGGTTCCACTTACCTGGGGGGCGAGCTCCAGTGGTGGCATGGGTCTCTTCTGGTGCCCACTGGAACTGTGAAAGAGTTCTGAGGGCTAAATACAGGCCTTCTGGTAAAACCTGTACTTGCCCCTTGGAACCCTTTTGCGGTTCCAGCAGGCCCTGGAAACAGCCAGTGCCACCACTGGAGCTTGCCCATCGGCCTCCCCTGGGCCCTTACTTGGGGTGTGAGCTCTGGTGATGGTGTGGGCCTCTTCCTGGCTCTGCTGGAACCGTGAAAGTGTTTCCAAAAACCAGAAGGCCTGTATTTCCCCCTTGGAACCCTTTTGTGGTTTCTATGGGGCCTGTAGCAGTGGTGGCAGTGGTGCAGAGAAGATGCTGTGGAGGTAAGGTCAGTGGGGAAGAGTTGGGAAAGGACAGGTGGGTGGGAGAGGGTGGGAAAGGAGTGGTATGGGGGATTCATTCTAGGTACGGCTATTCTATAGAATATCCATGCCTGGATCTGAATATCCCCACATTTTGGGTGGTGGTGGTGGTGGTATTCAGCCGGAGCCAATTTTTTCCACATTCTTTTCAACTCGAATAGAATGTGGAAAAATGGCTCCGTGCAAACCCCTAATCTGGATTTTAAAAGTTCAACCAGGACTAAAATAGTCCAACCAGGACTAAAACAGTCACGTGGGAATGTGGCCTCTATGTGTCTCTCTAATTCAGAAACCTATTAGTACCAATATGTACCTTTTCTCTAAAGTAGTTTGGCTGGCATCTTTTTTGCAGGTGCTAGTCAGGTGATGGAAAACATTTTAAAGCTATTGGAGAGTGGCTAGGATTTGCGAAAATCAGCCAGGCTATAAGACACACCTGGCTCTTTTGGGTAATGTTGTATGTAGGGATAATTAGTCTGGTTGATTACCTTGATGGTCTGGCTACCAGGAAGGTAGAACAAGGTTATGATTTGTTTGGGTTAACAGTAGCCCCATGCTATCTTAGTACTGTTTACTAAAAGTTTATTACAAAAAGAAAACACTTAGATTGGCAGGTTAAAGTGAAATGGTGAGTTTATTTTTTTTAAAAAATCAAAATGTGTTTCAACTATAACATCTGGTGCATAAATACTTGAGGGCAAGAATGTCAGCCTCTTGATTGACATGTTGTTGGTTTCCATGCTGGTGAAGGGGATAGCATCACAGATAATATTTGTGTGGTTACAGGAAAAGTTATTTACTTCATGAATAAGCACAACTTTCAAGCAGCCAGATATAATGAAAGAACCAGAAATGGAAACATGAATTCTGTGGAAGGAGCAAAGTTAAATGGAATAGAAGGTCATTTAAGCATAATGTTTTTGGATTTAGTCCAGGAGATCTGACACCCAGAGATGCTTTCATATTGGCAAATGTAAGGCAAAGAAGTCCAGGCACATATATAACCTCTTCAGCTATCCTGTCAGACTATTCCAGAAAAACATGTAGAAATGAACACACTAGCCCCATCTTCTCAGGAGGAGGAGAAGGAGGAAGAGGACCAAGAATCTGACATCAGAAATGAGTACTCAGTATTCATTGAGAAAATATTTCAATCGCTGTCAAATGACTTTTCCTCAGGACCTACGCATGATCCTTCCTGAACGAAGTAATGAAGCTCAGTTCTGTCACCTGTGACCTGAATGGTGATTACTGAAACTTCATCTAATACTAGAGCCTCAGGGGTTCCATCATTGCTCATGAACTGAAAGCTTAGATTATTCAGACCTGGTAGTGAAGAGCACCTTTTTCATATGATATGGTTTCAATGAAAAATACAGGTGATATTTGATCTAGCACATTCTTTGTTTCACTGAAGGTAAGAATACTCTAGTATAACTGAATTGGATTCATTATTCATTGAAGCCTCTAAAGAAAAACTTTTAAATGTATACGGTATCAATGGTTTTAAAATATATGGGAATTGTCATTTACCTAGCTTCACCCTTGAAAGTTAGTATAATCTTTGTTAACCTACTTTGCTCAACTTCATTTGAATCAACTTTTCAAATCTTGTTTCTCCTTGTTCTATCATTCTGGTGTGTAATTGCCAATTAGAATGAAAATTATCAGACAAGCCAGATAATCAGAATTCAGCCATCTCAACCGGGGAAGCATATTAATAGTCTGCAGCACACATGTAGGACCTGATACACATTACTCATGGTTTGTGATCCAGCAATGCAGTTTTGGTTCCCCACACAAAGGCTATTTCAGCCGTTGGCAAGTCTTTGTTGCAGACTGAGATCTTTTGAAAAGAGCACCTTGTACAAATAATGACTGAATTAATAAGGAGACCCAAATAGTTACACCGTGTCTTGTGATATAAGTTTATGGAGGGGTGGAGGGGTTAGGATTCTACACAATAAGGGAGAGAGCAGCAGGTAGAAAAGTTTGAAGTTGGTCTATAAAAGAAATGATTTATTATTACTGCACCATTGCAGGAACATTTCAAACAGCTAAGGTAACGCAATGCAGATAGTGTGTGCAGATTTTTAACCGCTGTTAAAAGTGCAAGAGCCTGTGCTTAATTGTTTATTTTTTATCCTCCCTTCCAGATTCTCAAAGTGTCTCAGCCAGCTTTCAAATTGTTAATAAGACAGTCCCCTATTTTCAAATTTACAATCTAAGCAAAAACAGGCTGCATTTACATGCAGTCAACAAAAAAATACCTCTGAGGTGCCTTAGAGAAGGTTCAGGGTGGAAACTATTCAATATACCAGTCTGCCAATTCCATCTCACATGAACATTTGAGGCTAGAAAATTGGATTAGAGATGGAATGGGAGTCAGGAGTCATAAGCTACACTCTCTAAGGTTGAGATCAGACCCAGCCAAATAAAATAATAACATTCTGAGGTGGCTTGAAGGCTTTGAGGAGGGATTGTTCACACACCACTATTGCTCTTCCCCTTCTCTTGAACATGCTCTGCTAGAAAAGGTGGATTAGAGAATGCCCTGTGAGCATGAGGGCCACACACTGTCTTTCTAATGCTCCTCTGAGGTGCCCCTTTTATTATGCCTGAACACAGCCTCCATCAAATTTGGGCCTTTTTTTCTTTTTCTCTCTCTGTGTAAATCTCTTTCTTTTCTACTTCCTTAGGCAAGATGACCACAGTTTTGCAGTATAGTTAGGACAGAGAGAGGAATACCTATGAGCCTGATGGCACATTCGACCCTTGTGACAACATATCTGAATGATATCTCAGGAGTAATAAAAAGATGACTGGTAAGATCAGACAGAAACAGAAGCTCCCCCTCTTCCTCATGTTGTTTAGTGGATTTTGTTTGAAGCCCATATTGTCTCCAGAAATCTTCCTTTGAGCTTAAATCAGTCAGACCAAACAAAATTTTACCTGTGCCATATCGGCTTTAAATGAAGCTCACAAAAGGAGTAAAGGAGGTGCTTCTGTTTCTGTCCACTCATGCCAGTCACCTTGGATTTATGCATACAGAAACCTTTTCTTGTATATCTACAAGAACTATACAAGTTGGATCAAAGAAGAATATGCTGGTACTGCATAGATTTCAGAGGGAGTTCACAAACCAAATTTCACTGGGGGACAAGGGTTCTGGCTGCACTCATATGCACTAACCACTACTTTCTGAACTTCTTGCTTGCTTATAAGAATCAGTTGTATGCAATACAGTTCAGGCTCACAGGGAAACTTGTGTTCCATCTAGTACTCATCTGATCTACTTAACTTCCAATCTCAGACACAAACACAAAGTAAGCAATAGATTTTAAGAATGTCTAAGAACCTCATAAGCTGGGTGATTAATACTAAGACTTATTCAGGCTTGCTTTAGGGATGTTTGAAAGTGAATCATACTGGGGATTTTTTTAAAAAAAAAGAAAGTCTGGAATTACTGCTGGCTTTCTTTGAAGCTGTGTGTGGCAATCCCCACTATGGTCTGGATCACAAAGAGTTTTCTCACATGTGAAAGACCCCAATGGAGCTTAATGAAGCCACAAGGGACAGTTTCAGGTTCCTCTGCTGATTTACCACCATCATGTTGACACAGGCTGTCTGGTAGGAAGGAGAGGGTATCTCTGCTGCCAGTGTGGGAGATAGAAGGAGCACACCATTACTGTAGAACCTCATCATCTTTGAGCTGAAGTGGGGTTGATTCAGGTCAACATGCCCCAGGGCTAAACTGAGTTGAGGGTGGTTTAGTTCCAGGTTAAACTAAACAGTCCTTTCATGAACTTGCAAAGGTCATTCATTCACAAAGGATTTCCATGGTTTTATTTTATCAATAGATGAGCATTTTAACTATAGAATGCATAGTTCATGTACACCACTGGTTAGATGAACAGATTATCAGCATAGAAGTAACCTGTATGAGTCTTTCTTTTGATGCCGTGCTAAAGGAACTGTAATACCATAGTAACTGTTTAATATTCAAATTTGTTTCTAACAAAGTGAAATAATTTACTTTATCTTGTTTTGTGGCCAGGAAATGGCAAAAGGAGAAGCAGGCTGACAACACTGTTGTCTCATCATACTCAGATAGTAAGAGGATTATTTAATCATCCATTCTCCCGTCCGGAAGGTGTGGAATGTAATCCAAATACGGTAATTGTTTAATGGCACCTCTGGTGAAGCCTTTTTTGTTTCTGTGTTCCAAAAGGATTATTTGCCTCATTACATATGTATATTGATCAATGATGCCATTTGAAAATGTTTGCCTTTTGATTCAAACACATTCATCAATGCTCAATTAAGAACAAAATCAAAGTAAGGAAAAAGAGCAATGGATAAACTTTAAAGGATAAATTTAGGATTACTGTGGAGGAACCCTTAAACACACAATCAGCTAATCAGGACATCTCAGATTTGATCATCAAGTACTCCCAAGAGACCAAATTGAAATAATTGGTTATTCCTCCCCCCCCCCCCCCGCCTTTCTATTGTAGGTCAGTGGCTGTTTGTTCTCAAGATAAGAGATTTTAATGGTAGGCTTCCAGCTGAACAAATGTGAACCTTATTTAAGGATTATTATTATATATGTGTCCGTCTGTCTCTCTGTGTGTAGCAGCTAGAGATAATAGTTTTTAACTCTGATATAATCCCCAGGATAGAAGTTCCCAGAAGCTGTTTTGATTTTCACAGAAGGAATCCAACATTTCAAAAGAGGCAGAATCAAAATGATAGAAAACTAATTATGTTATTTTTCTTTTTTAAACTGATGTAATATCTTAGGAAAGGAAGTATGGATATACATATGCTATAAATTTGGGCATTTATTGAATTTTATTTTAAGAAGGTTTTGTTGTCAGTCTAGAACTGTGCCAAACTAGGTTGCTTTGAATGCAATTTGTAGTGAACTCGGGGGAGAGGGGAATTCGAACTGTTCATTTTCAAACCAAATACCCGCAATGCCAAATCAGACACTAGGCACATTTGATGAGATTCACTGAAGAACAGTTTGAATTGCCTATGCTTTTTAAAAGTCATAAAATAAATTCTGATTCTGCTAAAGCACTAAGACCATCTTGATATGAGTGGCCTAGCTTCAGAAATGCAACTACACTCGTGATGTCCCTTTAATTCCTCTGCTTCATGGCATGGGTAGTTTAATGTTTTGCCTTTCTAATGTCTAAATCTGTCACATAGACCATTGGGCTGACAGAAAATGGACTCCTCTGGACCCAGAGAAGAGCTCCAAAGCCTTTCATACCACCTGGCTGGACTTCTAAAAAAGTCTATCTCTGCTCTCTATCCTCATCTTATTTATGGTGAACAGATTTGGTTATTATTATTGTCAAAAAGTGTTTGTATTTCTTCCCAGAAAAAAACATCTATCTTGAAATGAGAAAATATTCCTTTCTATGTTGCAGAAAAGGAGCTTCTGCTCCCACTTTGTAGTAAGCATATATTTAAATTCAAGGCTTGAATCAAACAATTGCAAAAGGCAACACAGTAAAGCCCTAAGTTTAAATATCCTTCTTGCTGACAAATTTGAGGAAAGAGCCCATTTCCTGCAAAATATAAAGGGCTGAATTACACAGTTCTAAGGAAGATGGTTTTCATCTGTGGTGGTGTTGGATTTCAGCCTTGTGCTTGCAGGTAAACAGATTCCCGTCTTTAGAGTTGTGTATGTGTGGATGCTTAATTTGCACTTTTGTGCAGGAGTTCTTCTTTAGATTTCCTAAGCTATATAATACTGCTATTATAATTAATTCCATTGTTTCAAACTTAACTATAGGGTGTGTAAGGGGGAAAGCTGGATGGAACTAAAAGTAAAGATGTACGTGAACATTCCTTCTGCAAAAGAAATTCTCACAGGATCACTTTTGCACATGAGCAAAGAACAGCAAAATGGTGGAGATCTGCCAGAAACTGACAGCTCTGTGTAGACCAATAATTCACAGTGGTGGGGAATAGTTTTATCAGACATTCTGGAAATGAGAAAGAAAATGGACCTGAAAGTTGGGTTGCCTTTTGCAACAAGAAATTGCAAGGAAACACAGATTGGATACAGTGTATCAGGAGCTAATGGGATAATCGCTCACCCTGCTGTATTTTGCAATGAGCTGTATAATTCAATAAGATAACAAATGTCTCATTTGCTGAATGGAGCTAGCCCTGCTTCCAGCTGGAAAGATCTCTATGAACTTTGAGTTCGAAATCATTTCAATTTGAAAAAGAGAGCCAGAATGATCTTGCCCAGCCTGGCAAAGATCCTTGGAATATAATTTTGCCATTCTTGCCCAAGTGAACATGAGTCTCAGCATTTTTTTTCTGTACTGTTCCCACTTCACCAAATCATAATCAAAATGCAGTAGGGGGGTTCTGAAGGCTATGTGACTTCTATTGTTTCCCTAGTTTTTCCATCCTGAACATCTTTGGGCCCCTCTCCTTGCCCCTGTTCATTTCCAAACACCCAAATTTAAACTGCCTTGAAGTTTTAAATCAGAATTAGGTGGGGATGTCCAAAAGAGAACTTCTCTCCCCCCCCCCGCCCCCAGTGCTGCTAGAGTCTGCCAGACTATTTGAGGCTTTTGAAAGTTGTACCCATATAAACACCTACATACTCATAACACCTTGGGTGTTTTTCCACTAGCACTAGAGTGCCCATGAAGGACCCATGAAGGACCCTTAATAGGTCCTTCATGGATACGCTAGTGCTAAGTGGAAAAACACCCCTTTTCTCAGCTTATGAAAACACCAGATCTATGTATGGCCAGCCCAGTTCCTCTTTGTTCTCTAGTCTGCAGCCTCATCAACAATAAAATTATAATTTGTGGTAGCTTGTACCAAAACCTGTAGCATTAGTTAAAATACACTTGGGCTGTTCCTAAAGTATCCACTGCAGCAGATACTGTTTCGGCTACCTGCAGAAGACTGGGGAGGCCAGAATCATGCTTAGAATAGGCTGCAATGTATTGGGAGAAATCAACTGAAGGAAAAACTGAGATGTCTGAGAGGAAGAGAGCAGGAAGCTTTTGATGGGAGGTTTGTAGTACCTTTCACAAACTACCTAACTAGTTTGTAAAATGGGGAGCAAGGGTTTGAGATTCAATTAGAACCAGTTCATCTGTGTTGTGGTTCAGTTCAATTCAAACTGAACTGCAAAGCAAAAAAAAAACAACCCCAATCAACGAACATTATTTCAAAACTTAGGGGATGAAATATTTCCCAGAATGCCACAACCCTTTTTATGTTTGTTGGTGGTGATATGATCAGGGTTGTAGCAGCTGTAAGTAATGAAGGTTATAAAGAATTTTGTAAGGCATGGCTGTTCTGCAAACCTGAATTGTTTCCTTGCAGTAAGAAAAGAAAAAAAGATAAGAAAGCATCTCTGAGGAGGCTTAGAAATAGGTGATATCTACCCTTCCACCCTTTTCAGGAACACTTTCCACTAGAAAAGGTGGATTAGAGGTGGAAGTGTCACATACTACCATCTCTGATTTTTTTTTTAGCTACTTTGTTTTGCTATGTGTGAAAATGGTTTAAATTGTTTTTATTGCTATTTTCCCTGCTTCTCTCACAATGACTGAATCACGCATAAACACACACTGATATCCTGTCGCTTAAGAAGTTGTATTTCTAAAAGCATTACTATTTATAAATTATTTTTCTGTAAGAATGTCAGCAAAGGATCAACAAAGAATATCATTGGGACCTACCATTGACCTTTATTGTGGTGCATTAGTGTGTGAGACAGGATGCTGGACTGGTTGGGCTGTGGCCTGACATTCACTGTTAAACCTAGGCATAGATCTGTGTACCTGTCTGGCATGGTATATATGATATCATCCCACCTCACTAGGACTTCCTTTGCCTCCTCTTTCTTTTTTGTCTTCTGAGACACCTCCCAGAGTCCCCAGTGAGGCAATATTGTATGCAGCTCACTAGACATGCAGGCAAGTAGAGCTATTCTGGATAGTGACATAATATGCTTTCTGCCACTGGGTTTGCATTGGAAAGGCCACAGAGATTTGTGGCAATCCCAGTGCATTCTTGGTAAAATCTTGTGGTTCTCCTGTTGCCTGGACATGGCTTATGTTCCAAATTTGTTCAGTTATCTTGCTTATTTTTCTGTTTCATCATCAGCTGTTTTTCCTTGACCAAAAAGCTGTGGACGTTTCTACACTTAAGGTTTGCAGTACAATTAAGATATTTTTGGTCTAATTTACCACTAATGTGTGGTTGGTGCTGTGTGCAGCATTACAATGCTGCACTGGTACTAATTTGCCCTTTGATGATTTCAATTAGCCAGAGAAAAGAGCTCTGGCAGCAATTAGTTTTCAAGCAAATGAGGCAGCTCATTAGCTGCCAGGGAACCTTTCTGAATTTATGCTTCATATTTATTAAAAGAATGAAAATGGACAGAAAGAACAGAAACTGAAGAACCAAACAAAAACAAAATCCTCATTAAAACCAGGAGGTCCTCTACTGGCTTTATCCAGACGTTGTTGTTAACTTATTCCATTGTATATTCCAAAATAAATAAGCAACATCTGGATGCAGCCACAGAGGCAGGTTATGGTCCTGTTTGCACTTATCATCCAGTGAACAGTGATCAGTTCACTTGGTAAGTGTGTCTACGTGCCACTGCCACCATCCCAGAACTCACTAACCCTTCCCAAGTCCTAGATAGCTGTGGGCTGTTAAAATTCAGTCCACATTTTGACCAGGAGCAGCTAGGTGGTTCCTGGGCTGCAGTGTTCACAGAATCTTTAAGACTTCTGGTTTGGTTTAACTGGTAATGGATTGGAGCTGATCTCAAGGAAGGTAAACAGCTGATCTTGATACAAGGGGCACATTCCCATAGGCAATTAAATCTGGACTGGATTCAAATTCAGCATCCACCATTCCCATTACTTAGGCAAATAATCCAAATTCAGCAAGCAGTGTTCCCATTCAACTTCTTATCCCCGTATTTTCTGAGGACTATCCTGCGAAAGTCCATGGGAAAAAAATCCTGGGGAAAATAGGACTTTTTCTAAAACATCGTACCTGAGCCGATTTTTTTCTCCTAGATGGGAATGATCCCGGGCTATTTAAGTTGGAGCTGTAGCCTTCTGGCCAATGCTAGCCACATGTGAGTGGGACTTCACAGCTAGCCATGCCCGCCATGCTAGTAGAAAAGGAATACACCTGCGGTTCAAGCCGTTCCCCCCCCCCCCCACTGATCTGCTTGTGCACTCTTGTGGGCTCCTGATGCAGGTGAGGAGGAGTAAGGAGGCACCACCACCAGCGGGCTTCCTGCCATGAGCTGTAGATGGGCTGAGACTTGACAGGAGGGAGTAGGGGGGAGGGCGCTCTCTCAGCCAATGTCAGGGGGCCCCTGGGCTTCTTCTGCCAACCTCTTGCCTGTTGCCATGATGCCCCTCCACTAGTATCCCCCCTGCACAGCCGCCATGCTCCTCCACTGCTTGAACAGGCTCACTGTCACCTGCGTGGGTGAGGAGGAGGTGGAGGAAGGCCAAAGGAGCCACTGATGCCAGGCTTGCTGATGCCTGGTGCTGCTGCACTCCTCCACTAGCCATCCAGCCCCCTGCACAGCCGCTGCTCTCCACTTAAGCAATAAAATTTTAAAAGCAACCCCCCCCCCCGCACAAGCCACTGATCTGCTTGTGAGCAAATGAGTGAGTAAATGGGGAAAGGCCAAAATGCATACTGGTGGCAGCTTCAAGTCATCCTGGACATAAAAACACTTCCCCTTCAAAGCTTTTCAAATGCCCAGTGAGCTACTCTAGCAAAAATATTTATCAAATGCAATCAGATTTACCCACAGATTTTATTTTTTTTCCTGATATTTTGCCAGATCAGCAATGGATACTTCTCCATTTTTTTTATAGCTGTAATTAATATTCATATTTTTTCTTTCAGTTACATTAAATTTTGAAAAGCACACACACTGCTGGAATATTAGAATGTGCAGATGTGATTTCATTTATTTAACATAGTTTTTAAAAAGTTCCTATATGATTCAAAGCTAGACAATAATTTTGCTCTTGTTCATAAACAGTGGGAGTACTTAGTCTGTGTTTGTACAGATGTTTGTTTCTGAGCATGGAAGCCAACTAAACAAGAACCTCTTATGTTAATGGAAAAGGAGATGGAAAACAAAGCAAATGGTTTATTATTTTTGCTCTGACAGCTTTTTATAGCTTTCAGTCATTGTGGCCAATGGCTATCCCTGATGCATTTTTTAAAAGCTTATTTTATGCATTGCCCATGGAAAGACAATGGGATGCCAAGGGAAGAGAGAGTATGAATGAATCAAAACAGGAAGCGAGCAGGAAGCTTTTGATTGAGCTGAAGTCTTTTATCTTGATCTATTAATGTAACAGTACACAATGGCTGTTCCTTCCCTCTTAATGAATTCCCATTAAGTCAAGTAAAATCTGTCCAAAGTCAACAAAGATAAAAGATAAAATTCTATGCCCATGACAATGACTTTTTATCTGCAAAGCATACTGACTCGTTGGTTGATTGTAGTTATCCTGCAGCAGGACTGGCATAGTCCAGAGGTGGTGCAAAATCCACATTGTTAATATGCTTGAATAGGATAATAGACACTAGCAACTGAATTCTATTCCCTTTATGTTTTGTAAGAATTTCATTTCATTCCTTAGACAATTTCATCTTCATTTTTTTAAAAGTACACTTTGTATAATTTCATATGCATTTTTATGTTAAAAAAACCTTTTTGCTATGCAAAATATATATTAGGTACTAAAAAACTTGTTTTATGAAATCTGCATTTTTATGTGCACTAAAACTCATTTGCACAAATATATCATGTCCTTTATGCATTTGATTTACTGGTGTGTAGATTTCTCCAGTAATCTTGGATGAGAGCATGACTCCTACACTCCAGCTGACCTGGGTTGGCTCCAGACGCCTGCCAAATATTGCACTAGCAAGTGATATTCTAGAGCAAATCCCCTCTGGAATACTTGCTTGTTGGCTAGACAGCATGAGAGCTTGCACTGTAGGTGTGCAATGCAGTGACACACACACACATCTGGGTATTTTGCCAGCATGAAGTACCTGGACGTATGTGATCATCACCATCACACAAGCACTGCCATGTTTTTCTTCCCCTGAACCTGTCTTCAGTGTCCAGGATGTCAGCTATATCCACAAGGTCTGTTTTAGCACCATTTTGGAAAACACACGATCAGAGTCGGGTTTTCCTGAAATAGGTTACAATGGGATTTCAAAAGGATATAGTGGGGCTATTGTGGGGTTGCCACAGAGACATGTGCTAATCCCACTATAAGCCTGATGTAATAGCACCATCTGAATGGTGCCCTACACATGAGCCATAAAACAGCTTTCCTCAGACAAGTATATTCACAATTATTGCATATTGAATCCCACAGACTGGTTGTATTTATTTCTTCATTTAAATTTTGCATTCTTGTCCTATCATGTGAGATGGGTTAGGTTCAGAAGCAATCATTTGCTCAGTATCATTTATGTGACTGACCAGGAATTAGAAGTCTAGTTTCTCATATCCTAGTCCAACACCACACCACGCCATTCTACACTACATTACCTTTTGATTTTGTATGAATAATAGCTTAGATTGTTGACAGATCAGAAGAAAAATTAATTTACACCATACTGGTGGCATAAAGATTACAGAATTACAATAAGCATCTATACTTACTGGGGTGGAGTTGGGACATTTTGGCATCTCACACCTGGGCAAAACTGTTGCCCCTGCCCCTGTATAATGTCTTCTGAGCAGCCCTACCCTTCAGTACCCTAGCTTAAGTACAAGTGAAGAGCAGTTAAATAAATTTCTTCTTTTTAAAATATATTTTCTTTATTAAAATATTTTTTCAAACAGTCTAAAAGAAAAAAGAACTTTTACGATCTCTTTCATATCAAATTACATTGTTACATTGCTTGAAAAGTTTCTTCTTGACTCCCTCCGTTCTTCAGACTTCTACACAACAGTTGTTTCTTGCTCTGCTTATTGTTACCAGCTTGCCCTTTATTGTTGATCAAAACCATCCGTCATTACTTCTAATTCTTGTAGTTAGTTAATCAATGGTGACCAATCTTCCATAAACTTTTCTATTGTTTTGTCATTTAATAAGTCCGTTAGTTTGTCCATCAGTTTAATTATCCTTTCCTCCGCTGTAGGTATCACCTCTTCCTTCCATTTCTGTGCATATAGTAATCTAGCTGCTGTCACCATGTACAAAATCAAAGAATTCATAACATACAAGACGTAAAATTCATATCTTCTATCCACAATTTCTTGCCCGTATGATCATACAGTCTTTTACTTGATCATGTTCCATTTCTATTTGAAGTAACAATTTGTACACTATACCAATCATTTCCCTTTCAGTTCTATTTAATTTTACCTCCCATTCCTCTTTTCCCATTCAAAGTTTATCTTTTCTATATATATCCACTAATTGCACATATGAAAACCACTGTATATTTTTCCCTTCCTGGTTCAACTGTTCTCTTGTTTTAATGTCATATTCATTTACAGCATCCCTTTTATACAACAAATCTTCATATTTCAACCAGACTCTTCCATACCTGAACTCCTTTAACAGCCCTTCATGCAGTGTGACCCAAAGTGGCATTTTCCTGTAGATGCTGTTCTTGTAATTCATTCAGGTTTTATAGAAGGCATTTCTCACAACATGATTTCTAAAGTCTGCATTAACTCTTGCTTTTTCATACCACAGATAGCCATGCCACCCATATCTCAAACCGTCACCCTCCAGTTGTAATAATCTTTGATCGTCTGGCCAGAACCGTTTAGCAGTCCATACCATATAGCATGCTGCATGATGTAGTTTACGATTTGATAATCCCAGACCTCCTCCTTCTTTAGTATTTTGCATTAATTTGAATCTTATCCTAGGTTTCTTCCCATGCCATATAAACTTTGAGATATCTTTCTGCCAATTCTTAAACTCCTTTATGTTGTTTACTATTGGTAAGACTTGAAATAGAAACATCATCCTCAGCAGTAAGTTCATCTTTATCACTGAAATCCTTCCCAACAGAGAAAGCTGTAAGTTAGACCATTTCAAAGGTCTAGCTTGATCCCTGACCAAGTTTTCAGATAGTTATTTTGAACAGGTCAATGTTTCCTTTAGACAAAGTCACTCCCAAATATTATTTTCTATGGCATAATTTGATTTACTTTGTAAGATCTTTTGTTGTTCTTTTGTCATATTTTTTATTAAGACCTTACTCTTTTTCTTGTTCACTTTCAAACCTGCCACTTTCCCATACTTTTCAATTTCTTTTATGAGAGCTTCTATTGAATTATTGGGAACTGTTAATATCACTGCTAAGTCATCTGCAAAAGCTTTTATTTTATATTCTTCTCTTTTAATTTTAAGACCTTTAATGTCTGTGTTTTTTCTAGTAGCTCTATTTAGAACTTCTAACGTTAATATGAACAGTAAAGGTGATAGTGGACAACCTTGTCTCGTCCCTTTTTGAATTTCAAATTCCTTTGTCATTTTGCTATTTATTACAGTCTGTGCCTGTTGCTTTGTATAAATTGACTTGTTTCCTTTATAAAAGTTTTCGCCGAAATTCTTCTTTTCCAGTACTTGAAATATAAAGGCCTAGTTCACATTATCAAATGCTTTCTCTGCATTCAAAAAACTTAAAGCTGTCTGGATTTCATTATTTTTTCCAGAAATTCTGAGATGTCAACTATTATCCTTATGTTATCTTTCATTTGCCTAGTAGGTAAATAAACCTGTCTGATCCTCATGTACATAGTTATTCAAAATTTGTTTGAGGCTGTTAGCCATTATACTTGCAAATAGTTTATAGTCATTATTTAATAAAGATATCGGTCTATAATTCTTTGGAAATGTTAAGTCCTGTTCCTCTTTCGGGATTAAAGTAATGGTTGCTCTCTCACATGTTTCTCTTCCCAAAAATGTTGTTCATTGTCTCTTAAAATCGGTACAATCTCCTCCTTGAGGGCTTTATAATATATTATAGATAGTCCATCTGGTCCCTGCGCTTTTCCTGTCCTCATTTTTCTTATAACTTCTTCTAGTTCTCTTTCTGTAATTGGTGCATTCAGAAGCTCCCTTTGTTGTTGTGATATTTGTGGTAAGTTCTGCTCATTCAAATATTCTAGGATATCATTCATACTCACTTCATTCTTTTTTTATAACTCTTGGTGGAATCTCTGCATGATTTCATTTATTTATTTTTTGCTTTCTGTTATTTCTACATTGTTTTATTTTTAATTTCAGAATCAGATTATTTGTTCTCTCTTTCCTTAGTCTATAGGCTAACCATCTTCCAGGTTTACTTGCCCATTGGAAAGTTTTGTTTTAAGAACTTTAAGTTTGTTTCCATTTCTGTTACCTCAATCATTGAGAGTTGTATATTTCTCTGGATTGCCTTTGAATCAGGTTTTCTTATCAGTTCATTTTCCATTTTGCTTATTTCGTCTGTGATTTTTTTCTATCTTTTCTTGTTTTCTCTTTTTAATTTCCGAGTTTATTTTGATAAACTGTCCTCTCATAAAAGTTTTACTTGCATCCCCGATGACATTTAGGTTGGTTCCCCTGTTCATGTTTTTTCCAAAAAATCTTTTATTTTTCATTTGGCAGTTATTATGACTTGTTCTTTCTTCAGTAAATCTTCATTCAGTCTCCATCTCTTTATTTTTGATCTCCTCCCCATTATCATTTTCACTGGATTATGGTTTGAAAATGTTTTTGGGAGAATATCTACTTTAGTGACTTGATTCACCAAACTCTTGGATAGGAGAATCATATCAATTCTTGATAAGGAGGAGTGTCTGTGTGAGTAATAAGTATATTCTCTTGCATTACCATTTTGAAATCTCCAAATGTCCACTAGTTGTAAATATTCCATCAGATCAAAGAAAGTTTTGAGGAGTTTCCCTTGCATTGCCATTATACTTTTCATTGAAGTTTTATCCATTTCTGGGTTAATCACCCCATTCCAATCTCCTAATAAACACTAATCCTCATACTATGCTCTTTCACTACATCCAAGATTTTCTGATAGAAAGTTTATTTTTCAGTGTGAAGGGCATAAATCTCCATTACTAAGATTTCCTTGCCTTGTAAATTCACTTCAACTCCAATATGCCTTCCCTTCACATCTTTAAATATCAATTTGGGACTTAAATGATGTTTTGCATAAATTACAACCCCATTTTTCTTCTTTCCTGATGAAATAAATTCCAATCTTATTTTTTTCTGGATCAGAAGTCTCTAGTCTTTTTGGGTTATATGTGATTCTTCTATACAAGCTAGGTCCAAATTCATCTTCCTAGGTTTTTTCAAAGATTCTTCTCCTCTTTTTCAGTTTGTTTAGTCCATTTACATTCAAAGATATAAATTGCATTTCCATTTCTGCTTTTTGTTTTTTTTAGCCATCTACTTTGATGGTCCAGCTCCTCTGTCCAGCAAAGGGTCCTGCATCAGTAGATCTTCTGGCCATGTTCCCACATCTGGCTCTTCAAATTCTTTTCCATTCTGTGACAAGAAATTACTCACCTTTTTGATTGAGTTAAGGTGATATCTCCATTGATTAAATGTAAAAATCACACCTTCGGGAAAATCCCACCTGAAATGTATATCTTTCCTATATTTTACTTTAGCTCCTACAGCTTGGAATTCAAGATCTTTACACAGCCTTGTCTTACTCAGGTCTAGTCCAATAGTTTTGTTTAACACAACAGATGACTTTACTTCTCTCCCCATGGACCTCAACAGACTGCTGTAGGCATAATTGGCTGGCTGCTACGATTTACTGGTTGCTGCACTTGCTTTGTAGCATGTGCTTCAAAAAACAGAAAGTGGCTCTTAGTTATATTTTCTGTTTGCAAATAAGACTTTAGTCTTATCCTATTCCTGCACTTCATGGTGCTACCTTGGTACAGGGTAGGCCACCCAGGATATGAAGAACACAGCCATCTGCATTGGGATGGCCTATTCTACTCACCTGTGCTGGCTGTAAAGCTTGCACCAGCTTTGGAATTGGCGCAGGGAACCTCCAAATGTTCTGAAGACCAGAAACAAAAGTTCTTGGACTTTGGATCTCCCAGGGGCATCATTTCAATGTTGTACTTTGTTATACTGGTGAAATGAGTTTCCTGTGGTTTATTTGACCACAGAGATATGCTGTCTGCACACAACATTCAAGTGTTACATGACCTAGTATGCAGGCAGGCCTTGAAATTGGCAGCTGATGGTGCAGTGGACAAGGATGCCATTTGGGGTGCCCTAATCCCTTCTGTACTGTATCCTGTGTTGGTGGAGAATACTAGGATGGTGCAGGGCCTCTCTTAAATTGCACCAGTTTACGGAAGGGAGGGCTCTGGACTAGGGATGTGCAAGAATATTTGAAATATTTGTTATTCGATTGAATTAGGCCAAATTCAGACATTCAAATATTTTGAATCATTCTTTCAAATAATTCAGACATTCATATATGTGTATGGATACGTACGCATTGCCTATGTATCTGTATGCATCTGTACGCATCTGTATGGGATGAAAACGGGATGCATATGGGATAAAAATGGGATGCGTATGGATGCGTATCATCAAATTCGTATTGAATATTCGTACAAATAAATATGAATGTATTCACATCAGTTCACATTTTAATGCATTTGCTTTTTCTTTATTTGCATGAATTTGTACATTTGAATATTCGATTCAAACAAATCAAATGTTGAAAATTGCATTCATGCACACCCCTACTCTGGACCTTTTCCTATCATGGGACAATGCCAGAAAAGGGTATAGCAATTTTGGAGTAAGGCCCATTGTGAAGTAACATACAAGAACCTTACAAAGGATAACAAATTAAAATGGATCGTTGTTACTCCTTCAATGGATCCCTTTTTAACGTTTCAAATTTTCTTAGTATTTTTGCTACCATCTTTGTTCTGGAAAAATATAATAATAGATCTAGGAGTTAGGTCACATAAAGGCTGGAGGAATTCCATATGGTTAATGAGAAGAACAGAGGATGAAGAATCTGCTGAAAGTTCTTGAACACCCAAAACAATGTCAGAAGGAAGTGGGTAAAAATTAGGACATGACAAAAAGCAATGAATTTAATCTACAGGAAGACAGATTTATGTTTAACATCTGGGATCTCATCTTCTGTGCTCTTAAATAAAAGTCTGGCTGCAAGTGTGTGCTGGCGGTAGCTTTTCTAGTGTGGCAATTATTTGGCTCTCATCAGAAGAAGGTCAGCATAGTATAGAAAACCACGGAATAGATGAAGCTTTTTGTTCATCTTTTCTATATTTCCAAGGGTTTTTGTTTGCTTGCTTGCAATGAGTTTTTCCAAAAGAAAATGTTTTTAAAATAGTTGCCAGCTGGTATGCAGGTCTTTTAGATTTATTATATACTTATTTCTATTTGTATTCCACAATATTGCTCCACAGCACTAAATTTATAAAACACATTTAGGGCACAAAATTAAAATATAACAGATACAAAAATTAAAATGCATAAATTAAAATTTCAAATGGGTTGTCTGAAGGGGAATATTTTCAACTGTCTGTTAAAACCTGCCAGGGATAAAGATTGTTTTACCACAGCTGGAAGTTTATTCCACAATTTGTGCTAATAAGGAGAAGACTCAGCTGTTGAGTGCCTGTCCTCCTGACATCTTCAGAAGGCAGAATGGTCAGCAAACTGGATTTGGAAGACCCCAGTCCCTGGGATGTGTCCAGTATGGGAAAGGGAGGTCTTAAGTCTCCAGATCCAGAGCCACTTTGGGGAGGAGGAGTACATTGGTCTTTGTCATTAATTTTCATTGGGGGAAAATGAGGGTTTGAAGTCCATCATAACTAGTAAAAGCTATCAGGGATACAATTGGATGTATCCAATGAGTGATGTATGTCTCTTTTCAGTAGGTGCACTTGCGGTGATAGTACGCCCACCCTTTAAGATATCATATCTGGACTGAGAAATCTGGTGTCACTAATATCTCCCACCTTTTTTCTTTTTCTTTTTTTGACTAGGTGCTTGAAATAGTTGTGAACTGAAAAAGCTGTAGCCATATTTGGAGGAAGCTGATTGTCTAGGCCCATTTTGATATGGCTCTAGGCCTGGCCAGGGCACTGAAACTGCACTGGTTGCTTTGACAGATCACTTTTTATAAGAAAAAGACAGAGGCCCTTTCTGCCTGCCTTAATTCTGGATGAGTGGGTCCAGAACAGGCAATTTTGTGATCACCCTATATGCAGAAATTCAAATAAATAGATGCATAACGCTTCAGAAATGCACCACAAATTATTCATAGTATTTTTTCTTAGTGTCCTATAGATGAAACACAGCTTTCAGAATAATCTGGATATGGAACATGTTTCCTCAAAAATAAGGAACTAGAGTAGAGCATGAACAGTTTCCTTCAGTCTCTGGGTAATGTTCATACTTGTGCAAAGAAGATAATGATTATATGATTAATCTGGTGTATAGACCATACGCTACTCTGATTTGTGTTAATATTGCTCATTCAAACAGGAAGAAGACAAAGTGGAAACAAAGAAAAGAAGTAAATAAACATGTATTTACAGCTTCCAATTGGAAAAGTGTTTGTGGCTAATTAATTTAAATGGCTGCACATCTGTAGATGCCTGTGAAACTCAATCATGTAATAAATTATGCCACAAATAGGCTAGAAGATGTAAGAAGAACTTTATAGTAGAGTAGTTATCAGTAACATGAGGAGGTTTCTCTTAGCTGCCTCCAGATGGTGTCCAGATATCCTAACAAGAGTCGACAATGTGGGAAATCCTCCCTCTGCAATTACTGTTGGAAATACAGCATTTCATGTGTGTATGAGAGAGACAGACAAGTAAGTCTAACTTGACAAAAGGGGCGGAGCTTAGCCTTCTATCAGGTTTGTTTAGTCACTTGGTTTATTTGAGATAGCTGAGAACAGATCAGTCTGTACTATGTTATTCCTGCTGCTTTTAAAGTAAATTAACATTTATTTTCACTAGTTGAGTGGTGCATTTTTGGGATCACTGCAGAGTCTTACTCCGCAAACTCTGGGAAATCACACAAGTCTGATTTTTCAACAATTACTGCTTCCTAAGAAGACAAAGTCATGGCTGGTGCTGTCTCTGCATTTTACTGATGCACATATCTGGCCATCCTGAATGTGCATGTTGGCACCTCCATGCACGCACAGACAATCATTTAAGCTTCCATGCATTTATGGTAGATGGAACCCATGACCAGCACTGGGTTTTCCAGCGATAGTTTCTCGCACTTTTTAGTGGAGAAATAGTGGGGCTATATTCTGTCTCATCTGGACAGGGCTTTAGAAAGATTTGGGGATTATAAGATGTTTATGATTGTTTATGATACATTGTGCTTGATGCTCATATGATTGGACAAAGCAAGCTCAGCATCATAAGATGTGAATACTGGCTGGTGGAGTTGGCAGCCAACCCAACCTCTATCCAAATTGATATTTTAGCTTTTATTACTGAGAAGGCTTTACGAATAGTATTAAAAAAATCAGAAAACTGAACCTGTGAACGGATGGGAAGGTCACAAATTTCTATAAATGTAGGAAAGCACCTGCTTCCAGCTATGGCTGGTTTGCCGATTTATGACCCTTTCTGGACAGAGACAGCCTGCCCACAGCAATCCCTGCTCTAGTAATTCCAAAACTGGAGTACTGTAATGTACTCTATGTGGGGCTGCCTTTGACAGATCAGAAGTTTCAGCTGGTACAGAGTGCATCAGGTAGACTGCTACCTGGCATTGCTAGCTAGATGAACATAATGCCGGTCGTAAAAGAATTACACTGGCTACACCTCAGTGACCAAGCCCAGTTCAAAGAGTTAATATTAACTTATAAGATCCTAAGTAGTTTGTGTCCCAAAAATATAGAGGACTGTCTCCTCCTATGTAGACTTGTCCATGCCCTAAGATCTGCTGGTGAGGTCCTCTTTTATATGCCATCCTCTTCAGCAGTTAAGGGTGTGTCTGAGAACACATGTGTTTTTGGTGGTAAACCCCAGACTGTGTAACAGCCCCCCTTATATGGTGCGTCAAGCACCCTTGTATGTATTTAAACACCTGGCGACAAAGCACCTTTTTAACATCTGGTCTTTGGTTGAGGGAACAGCAGCCCCTCTTCATTCAGACACTGCTACTATTTTACATAATTATTTTATCTATTTTATAGTGATTTATTGTGACCCATATTAAAGACAGGATAAATTAATTAAAGCATGGATATTCTAGCAGAAGAGTGCTCCTCCTACATTTCTTGCTCTAAAGCACTAAGAATATTAGGTTGGTAAGTGTGGGGCTATGTGGACCCAACACTCTTCAAACTCTCACATAGCACCAGGAGGATGCAGAGGCATGTGGAGTCTGTGCCCTTAGGGTGCTTCACAGTGCCACATGGTTCCATGCCAATGCTGCCTTTCTCTGGATCAAAAGGCCTGGTACATTGCAGCTGTTTACCCATCTGCCTGAGTGCAAAGTGTCTGCTGATTTTATTAAGATAGAGTAAGCGACAGTTAATTTCTAAAAACTTGGCAACTCAGAGCTTTCATACTAGAGAATACACCTTAAAAGGTGTAGACCTTTTAAGGACATCAGTCTAAAGAAATGCTACAGCTCCATTTCAAATGAGATTAGCTACCTGAATGCACCAATCAATATTTCTGCTTTCATCAAATTAGTACCAATTGTGTTTTAATATGGAGTAAAGCAGAAAATCCATAGTTCTTCTATGGCTAACAATCAGAGCTTACATTTTACATGTGATATACCAAAGGACAGCAACTTCATTGTTTTCATTTTTTAAAAGAAAAAAGTCACATACATAAAACTAACAATTGAATTATCATTTGTCTAATAGAGTTGCTTTAATTTTATTGAGAAACAAGCACATAATTCATAATTATTTATTTTCATAGTTAGAAGCATTCAAAAGAAGGAACACGAGGTATGAAATTTATAATGCCCAAATATTTGAGGTCATCAAAAGTTGGAGGTCATTAGACACAAATTGGCAATGCTGGATGGATCAAAATATTGCGAGAGAAAATACAGCACTCTCTCATTGTGGTAGAATCTTTACTGGAAGGAAATTCCACAACTGAAGCATTATGGCTCAAGATGAGACAAAAATTGGAGTAATTCTAAACATAGAGTAATTCTGAGAGCCTTTGTGTACTGGTTGTGCCATGGTATGAACTAGTGATGCTAGACCAGCAAGGCCCACTAGTTCAGCTGATGGCAGAGTATGGCCTGGAACAGCACCATCTAAACAATGATGCTGGTCCATACCAGCCCTGAACCAGCCCTGAACCTCTCATGACCTTTGGAGCCAGCTTCCAGTATGCTTTAGTGTATCACTGAAATCTGCCCCCCAATAGTCCAGAAAATGGAGACACATCTTCTACACGCATCTGTGAACCAGACTGGCCCAAACTGGTATTGCAGTAGTTCCACACTTTCTTAAATGCTATTGATCAGATGTATGGGACACTTTCTTAAATGGTACTGATCAGATGGATGAGCTCATAGTGCTCTACTAATGGTGGCCTTATCTGCTGATTTCCGTTCATCCAGGTGCCAGCTTTTTAAACATGTCCACAGGATCCCAAAGAACCTGTGAGTTTTGAATGATGCATGGTGCACTGAATCAGATTTCACTCTACCTAAAGTTTTGTTATGTCATGCCACCAAATAGAAATCTGTGCACCCCCTGTATTTTTTCTTTCCTAGCTGTTTTTCTGAGGTAAGATGAAATTTTGAAAGGTGTGTTTCACCTTCAAAGCAAGGCACCAAACCACATATGTCATGTTAAAATCACTGTCGCTCATACCACAGGATTCAAAGTTCTTCAGCACTCTCTAAATCTACCAGATCATTGCCTTAGTAACTTTTATTTACTTCCCAGATTGAAAGAGTGCCTCTGTGGATTCCCCCCCCCCAACATTTGTTCTCAGACCAAAGTGGAAAAATAGGGATGGAGAACCATGACAATTGCAGATGCTGTAGGACTATATCTTCCATCGTCTTGCCCTGGCAATGGCAAACAGGTCCAGTCTTACCATGTGTGTGTGGGAAAAGAGTTCATGTGAAGAAAACTCTTCTCAGGACAAGACTGTGGTATATAAAGCCTGTATGCTTCATGTTTTGTGGAAAACAATCATATACTGGCCATAATGCTCTTCCACCTTGCCCAAAGACTTAGTGTTTTAAACAATCAAAACAATCTTCCATCTAAGATTTTATCTGGATTTAGGTGGCTATCTTCTCAGCTTGTTAGTATGGCAAACAGAAGGATTACTGCAGACATATTTCTTCTTTGAATAGGTGCAGTTTGATTTCTTTTTCATATTCTTGTGGTTAAATTATTAAAACACACTTGACCTAAGCGTTTTTGGGACTTTCAGCATTTTTTCCAATTAAAGCATAGGGAACCAGCTGCCATGGTACTAGGTTACAAACTAAGCAATTTTTATATATGTATGTATATATGTGTATTTTATGTATGTATGTATGTATGTGTGTATGTATGTATGTATGTATGTATGTATGTATGTATGTATGTATGTATATGTGTGTGTGTGTGTGTATCAAAGCTATTGATAGATGATACAGATATAGATAAATAATGAAAGATTGATATACCAGTAGTTAGAGGCAGACAGACACATAATCTAAAATGGTGTGACTGAGTGTGTTTGACATTGTATTGAACTATATGCCTAGACAAAAAGGCATAAATGAAAGAATGAAGGCATCAGTTTAACCTATGGGGCAGCTAGTTTATCTTTGGTCCTGTTCACACTTGTGTTAGGACAGTTCTGCACTGGCAGATAAAACAGACCAGAAATTATATTAGGAGCCTCCCTTTTGCATGTTGGTGTGTTGCATCTGTGTGTGGAAAGAAGGCTCCTACTCTGCTCACTGGTCCATTTTACTGGTCCATGCAGAGTCATCCTATATATATTTCTATCCTGCCCTATACCCGTAGGTCTCAGGGCGGGGAACAAGTTTTAAAACAACAGATCACAAGCAATATACATTAAAAACAATATCGATAAAAAAACTCTTCAAAAATCCAACATATTTAAAAGCATATACTAAATATTAAAATACTAATATCTACAGTGGCGGGGGGGATATAGTCACATTAGCCAAGGCCAGGGCAAAGAGGTGTGTCTTCACCACCTTCCTAAACGTATACAAAGAAGGGGTGTGACATACCTCGGGGTGGTGGTGGAGACTATTCCATAACCTGGGGTCCATTACTGAAAAGGCCCTTTCCCGGGTGCCCACCCGCCTCACTACTGAGGGTGGTGGGACAACCAGGAGTGCCTTTTAGTTCTGCATAGATTGCACAGCATTGTCCAACCAGTACCTGATGTCTTTGTTTTTGGCATAGATGGCTCCTTTTAGGAAGTTCCTATTTCTTAAAAAAACTGTTGAAAAGATTCCTTTGTGCAATCCATGATGTTGTCAGACTTTTGGAATGAGACATGGTTTGTGCAAAGGGGTCTTTTCAACACAGCTTCTCTGGACATGAGAACACGGAATATATGATGAATTGATAGCAAATATTATATGTTAGGAATACAAAGCACCTATACAGGGGTGAGCATTATTACATACATGCTTTGTGTTTGGGGATCTTGATCTAGCATGCAATTTGAACCTGGAATCCTACATATGCATGTAGATCTGCTGAAGTGAGTAGAGATGAAGATTAAAGCACATCATTGCGATGAGATGCTTTTATATTTTTATTTTAATGAACAAATTTAATGCATGACTGTGCCCTAGAAACAGTCATCCCAAGGCAATTTTAAATTCCATTTTTGTGAATATTTGATGCATGAATTTGCTCTAGAAACAGAAATGGTTGGAGCAGGATACACATGATTTAAATTAAAAAAGTGTTTAATTCAGCAGAAGCAATAAAGATTCTTGAAATGTAAATATAATTCTGTAGACTGAAGAAATGAATGCTTTAACAAGGAAAATCCAGTATCTGGCTACAGTGCCTTCTTTGAATGCTAGTAAAATTCTAAAGTCACAATGGGAGGGGAAAATTAATACGGGGTCAAAGGATTCAAGTGGCTACCCCATGGATAATTGGAGTCAGACATTTTACTGTTGCATTTGCTTTACTATGTCCTGAAACCAGAATGGCAAACATTTCCTCCTAATAAGACTGAAGGCAACTCTTCCTTTCAGCCTCATTGGGCAAGGACACAGAGGAAGGAAATTTAGCCAATCCCAGGATGGGAACAAACATTGCCAGGGGGCAACCAATCAGAATAATAGAAACCTGGGAAGGTGGTGTCCAATGAGTAATCAGCACTTGTCGTTAGGGAGGCATTACCAGACTTCAAGGTGAAGGAACAACAATTTTTCTGGATGTGAGAACATGAGATACGGGGGAACATGCAGAAATATGAGGTAGGATTTTTTTTTAAAAAAACTATTTGAATGTCTGGAGGGTTGTTTGTGTGTGTGTGTGTGTGTGTGTGTGTGTGTGCGTGCGTGTGTGTGTGTGTGTTTTGACAGGTACAGAAGGGTGCATTTTCTAAAAGGAGATATTGAAAAAATGTCCTGTCTGAATGTACCCCAAGTATACATTACTCCATGACATCCTCATGTATGCTTCCTTACAAGATTAGCAATGTGATTATAATCTGCCTCTTAGTAGTGACTGTGTAGAATGATTTCCCAGAGGATTGGGCCTAAATATTTGCAACAATACTAAGATAACTAGTTAATAAACCAAAATAAAATAAAAACCGCAAAAAAGAATGAGAGACCCATATGTTTCTTTTAATTTATTTACATGTATTTCAAACGCCAAAGTACATATAAGAAGAAAATGACAAACCAATTTTTGACAAGTGGAATTGAGGAGAGGTTTTGACAATATTTGACTGGAGATTACAAATTGTTCTATATTATGTTAACAGTATGATAAGTATCTTAGAAGATTGCTTCAACAAGTCTTTCAAAATCAGGTGAAAAGTTAGTAATGGTTGCCAAATTTTAGGATTGTTTCCGGACAGTAGTTTTGTTTGATAAGAAGTTCTATAATGGCAGAAGCTCAAATGATTTTATACCAGTTCTTCACCGGAAGACTATTTCTGTCCTTCCAGCTTGTTACACCATTCAGCTGTAGTGCGAAAAAGCCTCAGGATACCAGTAGATCTCTCTTTTTTTTTAATATTTTTTATTGATTTTAAAAGCAATATGACATAAAAAAACAATTAGACAATATCTGTCATACAATTTCTTGTATCTTCTCTTGGTGTGTATTGCTTTGTTATTCTGTTTGACTTCCCCCGTTTCTCCGACTTCCCTTCTTAATATCGCTTGTTTCTTTGCTTCTTTATTCATTCTTGTCATCTTCTGACTGCCTTCTTCATTTTTAGTCGAAACCTTCTGTCGACACTTGTATTTCGTGTAGATAGTTAATAAAAGGGTGCCAGTCTTCTACAAAATTATCAATTGTTCTATCATTTAACAAGTTCGTCAATTTATCCATTTCTGCCAGATCAACCAGTTTAATTAACCATTCATATTCCATAGGAATCTCCTTCTCCTTCCATTTTTGTGCGTATAGTAGTCTTGCTGCAGTCACCATATATGATACCAATACATTAATATCATCCAAAGAGTTATCTATTATACCCAGCAAAAACAGTTCTGGTTTAAATAAAAAATGCTTCTTTCAAATTAATTTCATACTCTTATAGATTTGAGCCCAGTATTTCTTTGCTTTTTTACATGTCCACCACATATGATAGAACGTTCCTTCTTCTTTCTTACATTTCCAACATTTGGTTGATACATTTTGATAAACTTTTCCTAATTTGTGTGGTGTTAAGTACCATCTATACATCATTTTATAAATGTTTTCTTTTAATAATGTACAATTTGTAAATTTCATATTCTTTGTCCACAATTTTTCCCATTGTTCCATCTGTATATTGTACCCAAAATTTCTAGCCCATGTAATCATACATTCTTTCACCTGTTCGTGTTCCATGACAATCTGCAAAAGTAATCTATAAATAAACCCAATAGTGCCCCTTTCCTCCTTTTTCAGTTTTGTCTCCCAATCTTCAATTTCTTCCTGAAAATTAAAATTTTGCTTATCTTCTCTAAATATATCAACTATTTGAGCATACGTAAACCATTGTATATTTTCACCCTCTTGGATCAATTGATCCCTTGGTTTAATATCAAATTCATTATTGTCTTTTTTGTATAATAAGTCCTCATATTTATACCAATGTCCACCATCCCCAAATTCCTTTAACAGACCTTCATGGGGTGATACCCAGAGTGGGATCTTTCTTAATATCTGCATTAACCTTTACTTTGTCATACCATAAATACCCATGCCAGCCAAACCTAAGCCCTTCTCCTTCCAACTGTAAAAGTCTTTGGTCTTTTAACCAAAACCATTTGGCTATCCAGCTCAAACAGGCTGCGGCATGATATAGTCTAAAGTTCGGCAGTCCCAAACCTCCTCTTTCTTTTGCGTCTTGTAAGAGTTTAAATCTTATCCTAGGTTTCTTTCCTTGCCATAAGAATTTTGAAATGTCTTTTTCCCATTTTGTAAAGTCTTTTGTAGATCTCTTTAAACATGTCTACTGGCAGTCTACAGGCTTCTGAAATAGTAACAGAGAGGTGCTTTACATTTAGAATGGATTAGTGATGGCTCAGAGATGGTTCAGAGGTAGACTTGTCCACATGCCAGTCTGAGAACATGAATGTTGCACACTTCTAAGGTGCTTCTGAGCACTGCTTTTGTTATATAGGAACTTAGCCATAGTCATATCCTACTGTCTCAGTGAGATAAAGGCCTTTCTTGATAATGCATGTCAACATCACTTCGTGTTTCTACCTTGTTTTCTCACACCCACCTCTGTTAGGACAAAAGTAACATGATGACACAATTAGTGTGTGGCAAGCTTCAGTTCATGTGATGAGGAATGGATGTGTGTGATGTTTTAATGGAGAATCAAAAATTCTGCCTCCAGATGCTGCCTCCTTATCCCACTAATTTTGGATATTGTGGAATAAGCACTTCTAGGAGTGATTTATTCAGGGATATCCATACTTTATTTTGAAATACTAAAAAAAAATAGCAGCATAAGAAGTGATGTCTGGAGGCAACCTTGATCTAATCATGCATTTTTTATGAAACTTCGCATGGCTAAACTTTAAGCTAAGGGCATTATTCATTCATTGGCTAACATGTTAGGTTCACAGTACAGAGTGAGTACCTGCCGTATAAACCTGGGTGCTGCCAAGGCATAAAATTAGATGAGAAAGAAGTCATGCTAATATTTTAACATTTATTCCCAGACATTGGTTTGAATCATCTTCTTCCATTTTCAGTTGTTTTCAATTCATTTCCCTGGAATATTGAGCTTTCAGTATAGCTGGTAGGTGCTGAACTCAAATATATTGGGGAAAATATAATCTGCAAAATATTTACAGGGCTTCATTGGTTGTTTACTTCTAGGCAAAAAACAAATTGTTGTTTTTGTATTAAAATGTTCTATACCATTGAACTGGCTGAAATTTATTAATTTTATTTATATTTACATTTCTATCCCGTTCCATACACTAAGGTCTTAGGGCAGGTAACAGCATTTAAAGACAGACATGTTAAAATAGAACCAGGTTTAAAAAAACAGTATAAAACAATATTGTCTGTGGTGGGGGCAAACTATACCACATTTAGCCAAAGACCAGAGCAAAGAGGTGCATCTTCACTGCCTTCCTAAATGTATACAGTGAAGAAGCCTGACACACCTTGAGAGGGAGACTATTCCACAGCCTGGGGGGCATTACTGAGAAGGCCCTCTTTCGAGTGCCTACCCATCTTACCACTGAGGGTGAGGGCCTCCTCTCCAGATTTTAAGGCATGGGCAGGTTGGTATGGGAGAAGGTATTCCTTCAGATATTTAGGGCCCAAGTCATTTACGGCCTTATACGTTAAAGTTAACACTACGTTAAAGTTAACACTACAATAAATTTAACACTACGTTAAGTTAAATACCACCTGCCTTCATGTCAGTCTAAAGATTTATGGGACGGTTGCTGCTGGAGGTTAGGCTTGTTCCAAGATTTTAAATTAGGAGTCCTTGGGAATCCATTTATAGGAATTAATTGGATTCTGAACGAGCAGACAGAAACACCTGAAATCTGTCCCAACATCTAATAAGCCAATCTTGGTCTACAGCATCTACGGCCAGATGGACAATGTCAGGTGCGTGCAAAAATTTTGAACATGTTACTTCCCCCATACTCTTCTCCCAGTCTCACATTCCCACATGGTGGTGTTGGTGCTGGTGATGATTAATTAATTTCCATGGGTAAACCAGGCAAGTGGTTTCTGTAACAGGCCAGAGTAAGCAAGTTGCTTCTGCAGGATCTACAGGATCTTCTGTAGCTCCAGAGAAGAAAATTAGCCTCTAGTGTTAGCAGGACAATTTCACTCTTTGCATCTTTTGGCTGTTGCATATAAAGGCCCTAATAAGGAATAATTAGAAAAAAAGGAAGGAAAGCAGCCTTTCTTAAGAAGGCATGAGGGCGGAAAAGCAACATTCTTAATGATATGTGGGTGAGAAAGTCCTCTCAGAGTAAAACACACACAGATATCCAATAAAAATGAAGGCTGAGAGAGCTGCAGGGAATAGCATTATAAAATATTAAGCCTGAAAACAGGAGAAAACCAGGATGTTACTGTCTTGGGTTACACCTTTCCCAACTCTCTAGCATCTTTAAATGATTCCACCCCCGCCCCTCAAATCATTGAGCCCATTTGTATCCCTCTCATGAATCATGCATACTAAATAAATAACATCCCAATTACTTGGTCAGTTAGAATTTAATTATTTTAATTAGATTAATCAATGCTGAAGCTTAACAAAGATGTTTTCAGTTAGTTTTGTAATTAAGTAAAGGCTTCTACAAGAACACCACAAGGACTGCAGTGTTTACATTAATATTCTTGGAGTTTAGGCCTGTCAGTGCAATTGTGAGGCAGGCTTATTCAAAAATAAAACCTATTGAGCACAAAAGATTTCTTTTTAGATAGGTTTGTGATGGACTGCAGTATGCAGCATCTTGTTGATTGCTCTGATTATGCTATTTAATCTCAGATTTGGCATGCATCATTTAGACCTGAGTGAATCAGTTGTAGAGGCCTTCATTCCTCCAGCTCTTTTCCTCAGGTTACTGGGCAACACCGAACATTCGTTCCAATTCTAATTGGATAAGGAAGTGGAGAAGTGCTGTGTGAACTATAAGAACTCCATCTCAATGACTGACGCTGTCTTCATATGCAAAAATCTCAAAAATACTTTACAGATGGCATTGTGTGGTCCTCATGGCCTCGTTGCATCTCTAATCCACATTTTCTACCTTAGAATATTCATAGGAGGGGCAGTTTGGCATGAATTATCTCATCCTAAACTGACTGTCTCTAAGCCATCTCAGACTAGGTGCTTTTTACTGTATATGAACACAGTCTAGCCTTGTTCCCACTCTTGGCTGGGAGGGAAACAGGCAGAATTGCGCAGGACCACTTGTGAAGGGCAAGAATCCTCCCTGCCCCTTTCCTTGATCTTTAGGCTGGCGTGTGCATGAGGGGAAGCGTGGATAGAAAAGGAAACATTGTTATAAGGTGTGAAGTGGGTGAATTGTTACAATGAAACCGTCTGCTATAGAGGGGAAACCTGGCATTTTAACTGACAAAGTGCTGTCCTGCAGGGTGAAATCCCACCCATTTCATGGCGCATCTGTCCCAATACTGCTGTAGCATCTCCACAGCAATAAGGAAGAAGCGTTTTAAAAGCAAAAATGAAAAAAAACACCTGAAAAAAGGGTGTTTATTCTGTTTTTTTAGCCATATAATCCTCAAAATACCCCTGAAACTGATTGGGAATGGGGACGAAGAGGATCCAAACTGTTTTTAAACCACTTTAAAGTGGCAATGGGAACTCAGCCCCTGAGTCTGAGTGGCTATAGTGCTGAGTCTTAGAATCTAAAGAAATATATGTTCTTCTCCCCACAACAGAACACCCTGTGAGGTAGGTGGGGCTGTGGGAGCTCAGAAGAGAGCTGTGACTAGCCCAAGGTCACCCAGCTGGCTTTGTGGAGGAATGGGGAATCAAATCCGGTATTCCCAGATAAGGGACCAACTCTCTAACCACTAGACCAAACTGGCTTCATCCCATCAGAATAAACTTTTATTTTCATTTATTTTAAACATTTGCATACTGATTTCCATTAACAGGGAAGTCTCAATGCAGTTTACAGAACTATACATTAAAAATGGGTTTAAAAAGAAGAAGTTATATTGTGATATTAGAAAGAAGAGAGGGAGCACCTTATTTCTGGTGTGGCCTTAGAGACATGACCACACTTATCTGGGCTACACCAAGACAGCTAGACTGCTCCAGTCAGATCCAGCTGTCTCAGAAGAAGGCAATCCTCTCTTGGATGGCCTGTTTTGGGCAACCTCTGAGCTGCCCTGCCTTGATTTGAAGCTCGTGAGAACTTCAAAGACTGCCATAAGGAATCCAGGGGGGGGGGGGGACACTGGATTGCAATTTGGTGAATTGCTGAAATGGGCCTGCTTGCTAAACTGGACCGAGAAGGTGTGCACACTTCCTTGTTCTAGCAATCCCAGTCTAGGTGGTTATTTTGGCTGCCCAGGTGGAGCTTGTTATCAGGGGGCAAGGATTTTCCCTAAGCTGGTCCACCATGCCGAATGGAACTCTCTGGACTCCTTCCTGGACTGATGTGCAGAAAGGCCCAAGGTCTATGCTGTAGTTGATCTGTGGTTCTACTGAAGTTAACCGCTACCTTGCCTTGTTTTATTTTTAAAGTGTCTAAGAAAAAGTGGTTCTGGATTCATTCATTCATTTGATATTGTATCTTCCTCAAAGTAGCATTAAATTGCAGATCAGGTTTGCCTCCAGAGAAGACCATAGCGATGCTATACACTATTGTAGATGCTATTTGAAATGGTGTCAAAAGGCTAGAAGAAGACTACTGTTTTAAAGGTTCACAAAATGCATATCTTGGGCAGCATATGAACTTTACCAGGTTTCTGATTGTCAGGAATGTCATTTCACCAAACAACTTTGTTGAAGGTTTTTTTTTGTTTTTTTTGGGGACAATTTACAAGTTAGAATGCCAAAATATGTAGGCCTAGAAAATGTGAGTCTTACAGCAGTCATTCTATGGAATAGTTTTCAGTCACCTGGAGTAAGTTGTCACAGCCTTTGCTGTCTGTTCATTTATCTTATAGCACACATGTCTGTGCCTGGCTTTAATGCCGTATGATAGGGTGACACTTTTAAAATGCCCAAAATACTCTGTACTTATATCCATTTTGTTTTGACAGTGACAATGGCAATGGCAATATGATTATCTGTCAGTGCCTTTCTGGAATTACTTTACCTATAGTGAACTTTTGCTTCAAGGCATAGGTATGTGACAGAACCAATTATCAATGTTCAACAAAAAATATTGTTTTAAAAAAATCTAAAAAATCTCCACAGCCTCTTGACATCCACACCTACTAATTTTCCATTCTGTTACAACCATTAATTCCAGTGATAAAAAGACCTTTATTCTACAATAAAAATTAAAGGCCTTCCTGAATGATGTCTTTATCAGATTTTGAAAAACGTATACCACATTGTATGCCAGATTTCAACAGCCAAATTAAACGGTAATTTTAGTTATGAATTTTAAACGGTTGATAAGCTTTTTTTTTTTAAACTGGTTATAGGAATATAGTTTATAAGAGTCAAATGGTACAATGGTTACTATCTTCTCATTCATTAGAACGTGTAAAAAATGCCAATTAAAACAGAAATATTTTTAAAATGAAAAATGAATTTCTGGTTTACAGTCTTTATCTTTAAGCTTCTCAGTAGGGCTTGAAATGAAAATGTGTGTATGTGATTTTAATTTAGATTTAGTGACATGGTTGCATGCTAATTAGCAAACATTTTATTCTTAGATTACTTGCTCTGGAATACTTGTAAAGATGTTTTTCATATGGATTGAGAATGTCAATGCTGGCAGAATTTTTATCTTTCCAATTTCTCCAAGCATGTAAAACCAATATTGATGCAGTCTGGCTCTTGAGATCAAATTCCTATTTGACAATATATTGTTTGAGGAGCATTTCCTTATCAATTAACGTTAAGAACTTTTTTGAGAATTTTATTAATCCTATTTGTGTTTGAAATCTTCCTGTAGGTGTTTTGGCTATGATCTTTGATTTGGACAATTATTTAATTAGGTCCTGAGTTACATTTATTACGTTCGGTTACATTTATTATTCTAACCAAGAGCTAGTCTAATGGATGACTGTGATTCAGATACTATGTGCTTCCTCTTTCCATTATCAGCATCCAGAAAGCCCCTTGACTCACATATGAGGTAAACTCCTTTCTGAGAAAAGCTATGGCTGGTTTGTACTTTTCTTATGTACCTGGACACCAGTTCTGTGTGAGGCCTAGATCCTTTCTTGACCTCTTTGCTCCTTACTCTAATGCAGACTAGAGAGGCCATGCTGCCTGCCAGACCATTCTGTCCACATTGGATGGAGCATAGCTCAGTCTAGGCAGCCCAAAATGGTTCTGGCCCCATTGGAACCCTTGCTGAAAGTTCTGAAGCTCCAATGAGCTTTGGAGCAGGATGGTGTGGTGCTGGGGCTGTCCTGGAACAGCTGTCTGAAGTGTGGATGTCCTTGTTCAGGGATAGCTGTACTGCTCTAGTAGGACCAGTAGTAACAGTTCCAGCTGGAGTAGTCCAGCCCAGCTAAATTTGGAATCAGCCTTTGTCAGAATACCATTTCTTCCTGGTAGAATATTTAGAGTGTGGAGGACAAAACAGGTAGAAGGGACAGAAACAATAAATCTGTTATTTAAATTTTCATCCAGCCCTCCTTTTTAAAAATAACAACAACAAATATTCTGACAATTGGATATAATGAATGCAGCATATAAAAAACATTTTATTAATTGAGAGGTGGGAGAAGATTAGTCTGGTCCTGCAGTCTGCTAAATTACTGGGTCTCTCCTCCTTTCTAACTCAGAGAGAAACTAAGGGAACACATTTGATCCTTTCTTAGTAAATGGTAGGAAACTCAGAGACAGGGCCATTAGAGAAGTACAGGTTGAGAGAGATGGTTGTCTACCAGTGGTCATGGAAGCAGAACTTTAAGGACATCTTTTCCAAGGCTCCCGCTGGCCTTATAATGTCATTAGCACCAAGTACTCTTTTTGTAACTTTTTTTGGCCATTTCTCCACTTACCTCCTTTGGAAGTGTTTAACTAGTCTACTCCACCCTGTTGTGGACCAGCAGATGCCAGCCACATCACAAGGACAGGTGCTGTTTGTTCTTGACCCAATGCTGGCAGCAATGCAGAGGCACCATAGCTTTTCTGGCTCACACAACTGATGTCCTGCCCTAGATATCACCCACACCTGCCAGCAATTGACCCTGGTCCTATCACTTATAAGCCATATTCAGAACACAAGTGCAGAGCTAGGCCCTTTCTGCACTGGGCCTTATTCTGGATTATATTCTGCAACTGAGAAATGCCGTCCACATATTGCTATGAATTATGACAAGCTATGCTCAGGGCCTGCCATAGTCTGCATTTAGCACATGGATGGCAGGTCCCTATTCAGGGATATAATTCAAAATTAGGCCCAGTGCAGAAAGGGCCCTAAACAGGGCTGTTTTCATGAAGTGTTTCTGAAAGTGATCTTTGTAGGAGATTTGTAGCCTGTGCAGACAAGCTGATGGCAGTGACTTACAGATGTTGTGACATTTGACACTTCTGTTCTCCTTGTTCCAGACCAGGTATAGAAACATTGATGCCTGGACCAGAACAGACAGCATTAGTATGGTTGTACACCTCTTAGAAGAGGTCTACAGTTGGGGTGTGCTGAAGGTATTTGTCACCTTTGCTATTCACAGAAATAGTGAAATATCAAGCCTTCAGGGACGAAGGCAAACAGGCCTACATTAGTAGGCCACAGTTGGCTTGAAATGAAGCCTATTGGCCCTTTGGCTGAAGCTTCATTACCTTCAAGAGCAGCTGGCAAAGCAGTCTCCCACCCACCTCCAGAGGAGCTGCTCAAGTGGATCAGTTGCAGCCTCCCATCACTAGTGGTTCCAGAAGAGCAGCTTAAATTATTGGCAAGTGATGGCCCGCTTTGCTTGGCAGCCACACCATCACCAAGCAAAGAGGATAGCCATTCTCCTCCACAGCTGCTTGACTCCCATCCTGAGTGGCCCTTTTTCCGGGGGCTGCAGTGGTCCCAGGAAAAAGGACCACTCTGTTGCGGGCAGCTGCACAGTCCCCTCCCTTCACTATAAACTTTTGATGAAGAATTGTAGCAAAGGCAGATCCTCCCACAGGGGCTTCATTCATACAAATGCAAATTACCTCCTCATTAGCTTTCATGTACACATCCCTAGTCTACAGCTAATCCAGAACAGGGACCATTTGGTAAAGTTGTAGACCAGGGTGGAAATGTCCTTTGATCCCTGGAATATGAGCAAATAGTACCAGTAGATTTAAACGTTGTGTTTTCAGCTGTTGATCTCTAATTTATGTTCTACATTTTCACACAAGCTATAGAACAGCAGTATCTTTGCTGCTGATCTCAACATAGCCTGGGTATATAAAGGGGAAATCCTGTGGTATCAGTATTTTGGGAATAAAGAACACTTAACCTGGGTTACCCAGAATAGTGATATGGGCCTACCTGTCTTAGTGCTTGCTCCAGGGAGCTGTCATTTTGAAAATGGCCACTGTGCATATGCAGGGCCAAAGCCAAGTTGAAAATGGCCTCCACGTGGGGGAGCCAGTGGTGGTGCCCTTCCCATGCAGATTTGCCCTGCAAAAGGGAGATCTTACATTTTCCTCTCATTGTCTGGAAGATCTGCTTTGGTTGCCTGAGTGGGAGTGGCAGTGAGATTCACAGTCAAGGTGGAATTGGTGCTGTACCAACTCCAGAAATTTGGTCATTGGACACAACCATCCTGTTGTTCTCGGTGGAATGGAGAACCCGGCCACTCCCTCAAAAGATTTATTTTGTGTCAAAAGCATTGCATTCACCCAAACAAGCCATAAAAGGAACAAACATAATGTATAAATGAGTTTTAAAAACAACATTCAGATCAACAAAACATTAAAAATTGGATAAAATAGCACTGATAAAATAAGGACAAATAAAGAAAATTAAACCTTTTTTGACGGAAAATGAGCAACAGTGACTGCATTATCTGTGGCATTGAGCAGTTTCTCCATCTTACATGAGAGAGGACATTTTGGACAGGAATACAGATGTTGGGTTGTTTGTTCAGTATCACATTCACGTAAAATGTAAGAGTAAATAATTCTGTTTAGCAAGATTATCTTTTGTTCTACCAACACTACTTCTAAACCTATTTAGGGATTGTTACCCATTCTTGGTTTGCAGCAAGGGGAAGAGCCTCACAGGGAGTCATCTAGTTTGAACTATTGGATTTTGCTTCCCACAAAGATGCTCTGACTATTGCTGGTTGTGTGTTAAGGGGCGTGGTAGTTCTCATAAAGCTCTTCCTTTATTTAAGTCTCCTTGGGTGAGGCTGATAACCATATAGTGGGTGGCTTCCTGTGGGGGAGGCTTAATATGATTCTCTGGATTCTCTGGTATCCTGTATCCGAAATCCATAGTTCTATCAGTTTTGTGGTAAAACTGCATCATTTCCCTTTGGACCTAGCATGAATCTCCTCCTGAATGTGCTATCAGTGGATTTTGTCAGATTTATAGAAAGGGATACATGCCATTTAAACCCTGTTTGGAACGGGTTCAATGTGCTGGTAAAATAGCTTGTATGGAAATTTCAGGTATAGAGACATTGCAGCAGCAGGTTGGACACCGGCCTTGTAGAAGTCTTGGCTGCCATTATCATGATAGGATTGCATGAGAAGCTATTATAAGAATAATTCTAACAGCAATTTCAGTAGTGGCTTGTGTGTGATATCTTTATTTCATCAGCCAAATGGTTGGTTGAGCAAACAGGAATTATAAGCAACACTGTTTGCATAACTTTTCATGGTATGGCATTAAATATCATCTTTCATTGTTACATATACAACAAGGGCTTGCACAAATATTAATATAAGCTCCAGACAGATTTGCTGTTTCTGTTAATAACATTATGACATACGCATGTTTTGCGTGAAGTGCGGCCTATATCACTGAGATATATCACTTTGTTTTATGCACATATAGAAAAAAGGCTCATCGCTGTGCTGAAAACCAGTTGATTTGTTTCATGCAGCACAGTAATCCTGAAACTAATAATATAAACAGAAAATTGCCATCAGAAGAAAGGGTAAACAAGTGGTCTAGCTTGCTGCCTTATACTAGGAAATTTCAACACTCGTTTGTGCCAGACTTCCCTTGATATTAGTGGCTAGATTGCTTAAATGTGTTTTTAATATTGTTTATAGCAATGCTATGATGATAGAGTAATTTGTATTTTGCTTAGGACAGAGTAAACCAACAATTCCTCTTTAGCAACTTAAAAATGATATTTTGGAATTCAACCTAAATTACTTGATGCTTTATATTAAAGATTGCCAACTTTTAGCTGGAAAATAACATAATAAACAGTTTAGTAGTTCACATCAATGGGCCAAAATAAATTATACACGTTCTCTGAGTCTAAAGTTTATATCTGAGTTATGATTGGACTAGGCTATTAGAGGTGCTTGTGAGTGGTTGTACTGAGTGGTAGACCAACTGCCTGGTAAGCAGAGGGTTGCTGGTTTGATCTTCAGCCATATCTCTCTGCGATGAAGTGCCAGTCATTATGGAGGTGCCCATACAGTCAACCAGAAGTCAGCCACAACTATGTGGTACATGGTAACAACAACAAATTTGAGGTGTTTGAACTATGTAATGAGTTTGAAAGGTAGTAATTTCAAGCCTGAGCAGAGATGGAAAAAATTATCAGACTGAAAGCAGGGCAAAATGTGTGTTTGTGTCCTGCTGGTGGGTTTCCTTGTACAGTTGCTTGGCCAATGTAAGAAGACCCTATTGGAATAGTTAGGCTGTGGGTCTGATCCAGTGGGGCATTTCATCTGTTCTTAGGGTCTTTGTTTTCCTCACCAGATTCTCTAGAAGCAGTTTGAAGCTATGGAAAAAGAGCTTCCACATCAAAGAGAACTAACAACCTAGTGTCCTGCTGCAGCCAGGCAAAGGAGGGCTCTGCCAGGCTGCCCTAGCAAAGCGTGCTGTCCCTGGTTTCTTATGGGCTCTTGGCCCTGGAGGGCACCTGCCAGTTCTGGCTTCTGGCTCCTGCCCAGAGGAAGCAACAAGGAAGTTATTTCTTTCCACATGTGCCCTCACTAGATGTGCCAGAATGATGTAGTAATAAAGGAACACAGCATCATGACATCAGTATGATGAAGATTTGGGTACTATAAACTTAAACATTCTTCACAGAGAAACCTTCTATATTTTATTTTGCCACTCATCTGAGCATAGCCATACCTGCTCTATCTCTTCTACTGCTTCATTATTATCACATGCTACTAATGGGGCAGGGCAGAGACATATTTCTGGAGAAGAACACTACATGGAACTGTCCTGTGAGGTACTTCAGTTTGTTTCAGTTATGGCTAATGAGCAAAGTTTGGATAGAAGAAGATCTATTTCTGTCCAAAATATAGCTTACAAGATAGTTTTGACTAGTAAAAGCAATAAAATGAGCTCTAGCTGATAAGAAGAAAGGGGTAGCTTCAGTTAACAAAAAAAAGCAGCTTTTAGACAGAAAGGATACATTCAACTTATGTTTCTTCTGCCAACTGGGAACCTTTAAGAATGACAGAGAGCACCCCTTGACCATGATGCAAGGTACCTTCTGGACCTTCTGCCAGGACCCCTTTATATAGATGTTCAAGTTAGTAATAATACTTGTTTACTTGCACAGGTAGCTTTTCTGTATCTGTGGTCTAACTGGAATTTGTTTTGTCATTTCTCTCTTCTGTTTTCTTCCGTGTCAAGTGTAGGGATGCATTTTGTTCAAGGTGGAAAAATGACTTTATCATAGGTGTGGCAGCTATTCTTGCTGAGCATCAGACAGAACTACATCATTCTGTCTACGCAGGTACAACAACTAAATGGTTGTTGGAATCATAAAGAGAATACAGAAAAGATTCTAAACCTCTGCACATACACTGAACACATCTATCTCATGCATTAGAAGAGAGGGAACTTGCCACTCTTTGATCCTCCTCACCAATCTTCCAAAAAGCCCCAACACCACAGGAACTTTCAGAAGACTTTTAAATGTTAACATTTACTGGAAAAATCCTCTTCATCCTATGATGAAGAGTACTTAAAACTCCAGGATCTGACACAATAGTCTAGGAGAAAATTGTCTTCAGTTCTTAGGGGGGAAAATAGCTCCATGAAATGGCTCCTTATGGAACATTTTTGAACTGCTGACATTTCTAGGCTCTGTGGCATGATGCTCCTGCTGTGATCAGTTAACTATTGCATAGTGTACACATAGTTCCTACTGAGCAGTGCCATGGTAATGACACATTTTACATTTCTCTCATTTTTCCATTCATTTTTCTTCTGTTCATACATCTCTTTCTCTTTTGCTTTTTCATATACGTCATAATTACTAGGACTCTAGTTTTTCACATTTAGCATTACTTAGAACATATCTATTTATTGAGGCCATTTGTAGATTTGGAGTGCAAATCAAGATGCTGAAGACCTACTGTTCTTCTGGTAGAAACGGCATGTTGGCAAGCCCAAGCTTTCTTGTTTAGTTCTAGTCTGGGATTGATCTGAATAATATTTTGAGTCTGGGATTGGAACCAGGTCTCTCTACAAAGTGGGACACTGGTTAACCCATCCTGTTTATTGGAAGAACAATGGATGTGAATCCTTTCCTTCACCAGAAATTCACTACTGGCCTGGGTTGCATGAGTTTCTGCCGGAGGGAGGCTTAGGATATCCTACTTTCTGCATTTGCCTCGAAGCCTTACAGGCAAGCAAAACCAGCTGCAGGGATGGATGAAAGTGAATAAAAATAAAAAATACCTGGCATGTCAGATGCCAATTCATCCAGAAGATGACTTAATTACCCTTAGTTGCCAAATATTATGGCAACGGCACCAGATTAACTTGGGAAACCTTTTGCTGTTCCTCTTCCTCTGTGGATGACTCAGCAACAGAAACTTTATGATGAGAATCTACAAGACCGAAAAAGTATCCAAAAATCCCCTTTCCTTTGTTTTCTTACTTCTCAATCGATGGCCACCCACTTTACTAAAGGCTGAACTCTCTGCTAAAATCGCTGCATTGCCTGAGGAGATGACCATGTATTCCTAAGTCCTACTTGAGTTGCCTATTTTTGATACTAATTTTCCCACATTTAAATTTGTGTCTGTAAATAACAAATTTTGTATTGACATTAGCCTTGTTATGTCTGCCAAACCAAACCTCTTGTTTTAAAGATCCATGTCTCTAGGCATATGCAGAATGCCAGAGCTCTAATTCTAAAATTAGCAAGTGTCATTTTTCCATTACTTTTATGAGAAACTTACCAGCATTTCCTTCTTTTTCCATTGTCTGTTCCAAGCTTTTCCTACCCAAAACTTTAGTCATAATATAAGCCAGACTGATCCAGTGATCTTGACTGGTAAAAGGTACATTCATAGTTCTGTTTTCTAATGCGCGAGTGAAGGATGGAGTCATCTACATAGTGAAATTGTCTGGTGGAAAATTGCTTTGTTAAAGGAAAAGTGGAAAGGCAGAATGCCTTGCCTCAGTCATGTCTGAAATGACCAAATGCTAGAATCCTAACCCCATCATCTAAAGGACATGCCAATATGTTCTTTGTGGGAAGACCTTCACTTTTCCTTACATCTGGGCTCTGTTACTGATGACAGACTGCTTGAGCCTCTATTTGCCTGTTAAAAGTCACTTCTAAATATAACCTGGTAAGTGTAGGTGATGAATTGAAAAGCAGAAAAGGATAATGGAGGGAAATGGGAGAGCTTTGGGTTGAGTTGCTAGGGAAACAGTTTCTTTTCAGTGTTTTCAAAGTGGCAGCCCTAGGCAGACAAGCTTTAGATGTCTGCTGGCAGAATGCCATCATCTACAACTTTTTCTCTCTCCTCTGTTACAACATCAGTCTGGTTTCTTTGAAAAGAAGTTGAAAAGGAAAACAAAATAGTTTGGTTTTCTTAGACATTTGAATGTTGTAGTGCTCAAATAAATTGTGGCAGACTTTTGCATGGCTAACACCTTGACATTTCAATTGCAGCTCACCACAACAGACATTCTGGCTAACTTGGCTGTCTAAATTTCTTTTCTTTCTGTCAGTGATTTGAACTTCTTAGGATGATGGATTTTTAAAAAACTCCTTCATTTTTGAAATAATGGCCGCTATCTCTTCTGCATTCCAGTAAGTAGTTTTAAGTATAATTTCCTATGCATCATTTTCTATATGCCAGTGCATAAGATCTATAATAGGTTTGCGTTTAACAGGCTTGTTTCTTTAATTTACCCATTGGTCATTTGGACAACATAACAAACTACATAAAGAATTGAAAGTTCTAAAAAGATCTTTAAAAACTAAAATACAAAGCAGCACCAATAAAATCTACTATATGGGTGTTTTTCCACTGTCAGAAAGTACCCATTTTTGCACCCATTAAGGACCCATTTGGGTGTGAGCTGGATGATACCATTTCCACCACGGCACCCATTTGGGATCCGATTGTTTCGACTGCCACTGGGGAAATCCGGATCAAATGGGTACTTTCTGGCCTTTAATCCGGATTTTCTGTAGACTCCATTAATGGGGTCTACAATGGGGTCTTCAGGCAGAAAATCCTGATTAAAGGGAGCCTGTTTCCACGCTTGTGTGGCAATGGGGTCTAGAGGAGGCTAGGGGGAGGGGGCACCCATGGGGGGGAGCCCCCAAACCTAAGCTTCAAAGTCATTTCAAAGTCATTTCGAAGCCACTTCGAAGTCTGTGCAAAATAGCTCTGGAGCATCTTTGAAGTCTGTGCTGGTCTTCAGAGTGAACTTCGAAGTGATTCCGAAGTCACTTCGAAGTCACTTCAAAATTCACTCTGAAGATCAGCACAGACTTCAATGGAGCTGTTTTGCACAGACTTCAGAGTGACTTCAAAGTGACTTTGAAATGACTTTGAAATGACTTCAAAGCCACTTCGGAGATTTCAACCCCTGTCCCCCCAAACACCTGGGGTGACAAGCAGACCCCTCATGGGTAGATCCGGATTTCCAAATGGGTGCTCCAGTGTTTCCATGGCAGGGAGGCTAGCACCCATTGCTATTGGGTGCTAGACCACCCATGGAAACACATTGGGTACGTCCCTTAATCTGGATCTACCCATTCCTTAGATCCATGTCTTCTTAGATCCGGATTAAAGAAGTGCGGTGGAAAAACACCCCATATCTTCCACATATTAAACCCACATGTTTTGCACTGCTAAAGCAAACAGGGCAACCTGTTAGGATATTCCTAAGTCATGGTCCAAGAGAAGAATTTCTTTTCAGCATCTGCAATGAGCTGTGAGACCCTCCAAACCTTCCTAAAATATTTTACTCTAGCAGAGCCATATAAAGGGTGATATAGTAGATAATGTAGAAGGTCTTCAATTTTTTCCTGAGATTTTGGGCATATTGGAATGTTCTGATCTCTATACAAGACATATAATTGATTTTCAGAAGCACATATTTATTTTAATGTAAATTAAAAGTAGCAATGCCTACAAATAAAATAAAATAAAATAAAATAAAATCCAAAGTATGTTTCACGCTGATCTTCTTCTGCACAAGTACTCTGGGTCTGTGAAGAGCACTGGAGCAAGAAAACTGGGTGAAGCTTTATTGTGCTTTTCCAAATGATTATTTTATTTTATGTTTTATTTAAGGAATTTATATCTTGCCTTTCACCAAAAGATCTCAAGGTGGGTGTGGAGCCCAAGTCTGATTAATGTACCTGTTATATCTTTTATTGCATATGTGGTTATGTTATATAATGTACTAAGAGGAAAAGGCACTGACCAGGAAGGTTAGAGAACAGATGAGGAGGGGCTATGCCCAGCTCAATTAGCATATTTAAGAAAGGGGGGGCAGCCCAGAGAGCAACTAACCAATCAGCAGGGATGGAACCCTGGCAGAGGCTATAAAAAGGGCCTTCCTGTCAGAGCTGTTGTTCTGTGACTGGGGCTAGACTTAGGTAGAAGTTAGCCAGTACAGATCCGGGTCCTGAGGAGAATCCAGATAGGGATTAGGCAGGGTCCTGAGTTAAGAAAATAAAGTGAACTGCTTGTGTTAAAGTTGAACTGACTTAAAAAGTGTAAAGCATTAAAGTTACATTTACATTTGTTTTAAAGACTCTGCTTGAGGCCTGTTTCTGGCTCAGACACTCAAGGGAGGGGGAAAGAGTTGTCGTAGTAACGTAACAGTAATAGTGTAACCTAAGTGTTGGAGCTCGGCTCAGAAGGAGAAAAAGGCCTAGAAACCTGCTATTTAAAAGAGAACTTGAAGTCCGTGGCTATAGTGGCCGAACTGAAGAAAGTTGGACGCCCGGCTGGGGCCTAGTTTTGGTGGCTGCCGGTCGTGGTCGTCACAGTGGGTCACAAAGTAAAAACTGAAATATAAAAAATAGTAAATATATATAACCCACCCTCCCTGTCAGGACAACACTCAGACAAAGCTAAATGTCCATCTTGAATTTTTCAATCAAAATTATTTCAAAAAGAAAAACTTACTAGCTTATTCTACGTATACATGAATCCCCCCAAGTGGGATTTTTCATCTTCAAATATAATTACAAGGTTATTTCTGAGAGAATGAAGAGATGTAGCATATCTAAGGTTTAAAATGAGGTTTATGCCAAATTATGGGTTTATGTTATGAAACATTTGTTAATGTTTGACACTATAATACTTTGGTTTTAGGAAGTGCTTATCTAGTCCAGTTCTAGAAAATGTAGTATATGATAGAACATAAAATAAAACTGTTGGCCTTGTGGTGATATTGGCAGATCCATATACAGCACATTGTTCAAAGGCCACAGGACAAGGGCAGCCCAGTTAAGCCCAGCTTCAGAGGCTGGAATGAAAGTTTTTAGAGCCACTTCTAAGATCCTAGTGAAATGCCGGGTAGATTAGTCCAGCCATTTGGGTGCTACTTCCCCATGAGTAGTTAGGTCAGTCCACCACCAAGAGATGCATTAGAGTGGAGCACGGCTGGGGCCCTGCTCCTATGTCACATTCCATGCAGACATGGCATGGCCTCCCAGTAGACCCATTCACAATGTGGACAAGACATTCTCTGTAGTCCACTACCCTGGGCCAGCACCCCAATGCAATTTCTGCTGGGGCACATCCCCATGCACGTTTTGGTCTTAATTGAAATGAATTTGACAAGGGTCATCCCCTTGCACTTTTGATTTGGTCTGAGATCTGCGGACCAAATTGCCCAAACTGGTGGACCAAATTTGGTACTGGAAAAAACATGTCTCGTCACAGTTTGGTGTCCCAGCACACATTGGACATGGGGACAGTCCCAGGCTATTTGGGGAGGAGATTGGCGCTTGTGTCATTGGGAGGTGGGGTTTCATGTCCTGTGCTCGCTTGTTCCTGCCCTGTGCGTTAGAGATTGCAACCGATGAGATTTTTTGGGAGTAAATGGTGTTAAAGCTGAAATGATGAGGGGATCAAATGGCCTTCACTGCCCCATGAGATTCTTTTAATACATGTATTCCAACCCCCCATCCCCAATCATCAAGGCAGGCAGGATAATGGCTTGATTTTTCTCCCTGTTACACAACAAATATTCCACCCTGTTTCCTGATTGCCAAGGTGGGCATGATAATGACTTGATCTTCCACTTGCTGGCTGTTCTCGTGGTTCCTGGGAAGAGCGGAGGTGCACAAAACTGCTCAACTGCTCAACTGAAGCCAAACCTCGTAGCGGCTTTGCTCAAGCAGTTGGGTTTTTAAAAATTATTATTTTTGCTGTTCAGTCTTGGCTTCTCTGTGCCACTAAGAGGGGGGGATGCAGCATTTGCAGCGGGCGGCACAGGGATAAGGTGATGTCAGTCCGGCTTCCAGTGAGGTGAGAGGGGACAGAGAGGAGATTTCGCTGTTGCCCCATGCTGAAGTTTGCATGGGGATGGCTAAATCCGCACCCAACCCACATTACCGGGAATGGCATAGGGACGGGCAATACCCGATCTCGTGCCCACACCTGGTCACATGCATGCACAATTGAAGCCAAACAGCTTGCATGGGGATGCGGCCCTAATGTCTTTTTTATTCTTGTTGAACAGTAATGTATATAGGAACTGTTGAATCAAGAACAGATAAAATTGCTAGGTGTCTTGGAGCATTAATATGCCATCAAAATAAGATGGAGAAGTAGTGTAGGAATGGAAATAAGATGATTCCACACACTTGTCAGAATTTTACTGTATATTCCAGAACCAGCAACACTTAAGTCAGGATGATACTGAATATCCCCAAATTAGACATGAATTATTTGTTTAAAATGAACGTCAGGTAATTATTTTCTGTCATTGAAACAGGATATGATTTTTGAATTTTAATGCTTAAGCTTTGGTTTTAATCTCACTAATTATGTGAAAGTATAAACAAGCATTGTGGCAGACACAGCAGATGTTCTTAATCCAAAATCTTGACAGCAATATCAGTGTGGGGATTTCTTTGATACTGGAAATGATACTGAGCCTAACTGGTTCAAACAGTGACATTTGGCAAGCATAGCTGAAAACTTTGAATCAGTCAGACACCTGCCCTGGCTTCTGTAGCAACATGTATTCTATAAATAAGATGTAATTGGTGCTGTGATAAGATTAGTGTTTGAAATTGTACAGTCACAGTACTTGCAGATAGCTGCTGGTGAAGTCATATGTTTCCGTCTCCATGCTTTGATAACAAGTCTATATTGTAGCTCTATAAACCAGGGCTCCTTCTGGATGTTTCATGGCATCATATGTACATAGTTGCATGTAAATATGTGTATGTGGGGACAGAGAGAGAGAAGCAGATCTGTTCAATACATGTGGGCTGCATCAAGACTTACCTCAAAGCAGCACAGCTTTCTTCTGCCTGTAGCAGCAGTGCAGCATCCGACTGAAGGGTGCAAAGTAAAAAGATGCTGATCAATCAGCATCTTTTTACTTTACTTCTTCGGGGACATGCTGCTCTCCCACTGCGGGCAATGACACATCCTGAATGACCAATGGTAAGTCACTTTGCCAGGGACAGCACAGCTTCAGATCACCCTGTCAGGATGACTGAAAGAGACTGCTCTGTCGTTGTGGGGCTTCCAACTGTCAGGTCTGACCAATGGGAAGTGGCTTTGCAGCGACGGTGAAGTATATCACAAGTCTGGATGCAGCTGCGGTTAAGGACTGAAAAGTGCCAGTTCTATAGGACAGTAACAAGAAGCTGACTGTAATTTAAACTCTTCGGCACTTATTCATAAATGGGACAGAAAATACAACTACAAGATTTACAGAAAAAAATCAATATGAATGTCTAAGTTGGCTGTTAAGCAAGGAGATCTAGTAGCATCTTAGAGACTAAGAAGGAGAAAGTAGTTGGAAGCATGAGCTTTGATAGACTACACCTTCTTCATCTGTTGCATCTGATGCAGTAAGCTTAGTCTACGAAAGTTCATGCTACCCACTTCTTTCTCTTTGTTAGTCTCTAAGGTGCTACTAGACCTCCTTGCTTACTGATCCAGACTAACATGGCTACGTCTTTGTATTCTACCACCATAGGTTGGTTGTTGCAACAGAATGCCTTCAGCCAGACATCAAAAGAATACATTAATGCTTACACTTCAATTGAAGCTGGTCTCCTAGGTCTCACTCTTCAGAGAATAAAGTTATAAGACAAGAACAAAAGGGAAATTCCCAAGAGTCGGTTCCTATAGGTATGCTTCAGCCAGGGACTTCGAACTGGAAAGTAAAAAATGAACAACCATAACACATCTAACTGGCTGTTTCTTGTCCCACTTTTTTGAAGCTGTTCCATCTCTACTGGATTATGTGGAAAGATAGAAACTTTCTAGTTCTCTTTCTTAACCCTATCAGTTCTTCCCTCACCTAATATTTAGAGAGCTTAATATACTGTTTCTCTCACCCTCATGGTCAATCTTATCTCTTATCTCCTCTCTTTTCCTGGCTTGGACTGGCTAGCTGATAAAAAAAAATACTGTATATTCTGGCATATAAGACTACTACTTAACCCAGGAAAATCTTCTCAAAAGTTGAAGGTCGTCTTAAACTTTGGATAAGCCAACATGCCTTAAGAATAGTTAAGAAGCATTACAGTCAATTAAAGCAATGTGCTTCAATAACAATCACTTAATGAAAGACAAATGAGAAAACACTCTCAGAAACACTGGCTGTTGTGCTATGCTGTTTCCCTCACCCCATCCACCTCTTTCTCAGGACAATACAGTTCTTCAGAAGTATTTCTGGTAGGAGTTTTGGAAAACAAGTTGCAGGGAAACACAAAATATAGAGAGTCTTGTTGCTTGTGGGATCACCCTAGGCATCTGTCTGATCTTTGTGCAAGCATCTTTTTGTGTTCTTATTATGAAAGATAATACATAGTTTTTAATTTGAAAGGGTGTATCTTTAAAATACCTAAAAGCATTTAGAAAAGACTGTAGTGGGTGTTTAGGTCTAAAGATCAGAGCTGTATGTGGCTTTATGCAATGCTAATAATGGTCTAATTATATTCACTATCATTCCTATTGTTCCTTGGATAGTAAGTTAGTGCTTTTCATCTTTATACCATTTCATAGAAATGGTTGACCTATAAGAGACCTTGATATAATGGTTATCAAAATGATATTATTACTTTTATGCTTTTTATGTTCTGTAAATCTTTGTAATTATGTGTAATTATTTTTCTCTATTTAGATAAACGTGAACAGATGCAGTCCACCCACACAATATCCTCTAGGTGTACTGGGAAACAAAGCCCATATGTTTAAATGAAAATTAAAGGAAACCCAATTATGTAAGAAGGCAGCCAATAGTTTAAACAACAACAATAAATAAGTAGCCTTTTCCAAGTGGAATGAGATGCCATTAAACTTAATATTTGTTGTTTTCTTTTAAACTTAGAAAACTATACTTTAGCAGAGAGCATGTTGAAGAATAGACTTGAAGCATACAACTTGTTTTGTTCAACATAACTTTACTTATCTATAACTTGTGAATCTTATAACTTATTTACATTAGATATACATCTCTAGAGATGCTAGAGTCCATCATTCTACTACTTGCTTGAAGAGAGTATGGGGGTGTCCCCATGCACTGTATAGTCTGAATCAAATCTGAATTCAACCCAGAGCGTCCCCATGCAAAGCCCCCAAACCCTGGGCTACATGCAGAACAAATTGCCCAAATCCGCGGTAAATAAACTCCCCTTGCAAACTGTTCTCACTGCGGTTTGGGAGGCAAGCCCGGATTATTTTGGAGGCTTGGGGACATTCCCGGATTATCAGGAGAGGAGATAGCAGGTAGGTTTCACGTCCTGTGCTTGCTGTTCCTGTCCTGTGCATTGGCAATCGCAACTGCTGGCAATTTTAAAAGATCAAACAGCATAAAAGAACTGATTGCCCCAGTTTGACAGGTAAAGGTGCAGTAATGAGAGGGGTCATCTGGCACTTGTTGTCCTACAAGCCTTTCCCAGTAACCCTTATTCCACCACAGTTCCCCAATTGACAGCAAGCAGCTACTGAAGTTAGAGGCAGTTTAGCAGAGAAGTGCTTCTCTGCTAAACTGCTTCATTGTAGTAGCTTTGGTTAGATTTTTAGCTGGCAGGCAAGCAGCTTTTGAAGTTTACCAAAGTTGAACTGCCTCTAAACATTGTAGCGGCTTTTGTTAGCTTTTTAGCTGGCAAACTTCAGAAGGTGATTGTCAAGGAGCGGGGGGTGGAATAGTCTAACCAAAGCCACTACAGTGTTTAGAGGCAGTTTAGTTGAACTATAACTTTAGAAGCTGCTTGCTGGCAATTGGGGAATGGGGGTGGAATAAGGGTTGCAGGAAGAGGCTTGTGGGACAGCAAGGGCCAGATGCCCCCCCCCCATCGCTTCATCTTACCAGGGCGATCAGTTCTTTTACATTTGCCTGCTGATCAGATTGCAGAGAGAAGAGGCTTGTTTCTGTTTGATCACTGTTTAATGCCCAGTAGTTGCAATCAGGGAAGGGATTTCTCTTCCCTCACTCCTATCAGGAGAGAGGGGGTGGTGAAAAAAAGATGTGGTTTCCTGATGCAGGGGTTTAGCGTGGTTTGCATGGGGACTGGTATATACAACTTGAGCCCGCACCTTCGTCAGTCGCATGGGGATGGGTCAATTGAAACTAGATTCTGTATTGGGAATAACCCGAATCCATCCCGAAGTAAATGGAGTGCATGGGGATTCATTTTATGATATACAAACTGTTTCAGCAGAGTTATCCAATCAACAGTTCTCATACTACATCTCTAATATACATAGAAAATTAACTCCTTTTACGCTGAAGTGATGCAGACTTGCAATAATATACCAACAATATTGTTCTGTATTGACGGTCTGCTCACTGGATTCGAATGCATAATGTGACCAACAGAACCACAGCAAGTTAGCATGATAAGTCCAGAATGAGAGCTAACCAATAATTATTTTGAACAGTGCAGTTGTGATTTAGAAATACCATACCCTTCATCTTTTTCATAACTGATATTCCTTGATTGTTCCCGAAAGTATTTTTTTTAAAAAAAAATTAAAACATTTATATCCTCTCCTATACCTGAAGGTTCTAAGATGGGTCATAACAATACATATATAACATATAAAATATATATACAGTATTTACTTTTGGATAAATATGACTACTTTCTGAGAAGAGTGATCGTCATTTGTGCTTGCAGGGTGCTTGCAGGGTGGAAATACGGTAGGGAAGGAAAGAAACATCTTACAATTTTTGCTCATTTTTAAAAATAACCATTGAACACACTGAAAGCAGCATACCCATAACTTTTACTGATGCTTAGTGAGAGAAAATAGAGAAACTGGTTCTTCTGGTCAGCTGCCTTCTCTTCATCACTGGATGGCAACAGTTGCTTTTACAATAGCTGTGTACACTTAAGAAAAAATTAAAATATTACAGTATAGAATTGAATGCTGTTAATCTGTTCGGAAAAATTTGTAAGCCCCTCTCAGTATTTAACAAAAGGTGATGGATAGATTTGATTTATGTTAGCTGTAGGTACAGGCTCTTCTCAAGATTTTAAAACTACAAGATTTGGTAACTCTGAACTCCATGGAATGAAGTTTGGATTTGAACTCTAGTTAAGTGAATGATGGCTTTATAATTTCATAAGTATTCTGCAACTAAATAAGTGTATTTAGGGAAGCAATGGGAACCAATAGAGAACAGAACTGGGCTGAAACACAGGCAGCTGGAGAACTAGAGTCTGAGAACCAAAGAAGAGACTAGAAGCTGAGAGAAGAGTATAAAGATAGGCAGATCATAAGGGATGATATGATTTCAGAGGGCAAAAGAATGTGGGGGCTTGATAGCAGTCTCATCAGGACTAACTCAGAGCTTTTCTATGGCTGGGTCAAAACTCATTAACCAAATATAAGCTAGAAGACAAGAACCAGGAAGACTGTCTAATAGTAACAGTGCCAAATATTAAGGAAAGAGTCATTAGCCCATTCTGCACACCCTCTTAGCTTGGTATAGGAAAGAGCCTAGGGTTCTCCCTTCCACATGCTGGTGAGGTTAAGGGAGGTCCCTCCCTCTCCAAGTATGTTCCATCTGAGCATAGACCGGGCTAGGGTCTATGAGCATGGGCTAGAAGATCCCTTGTATCAACTGTTAACTTAATATTGAGTATGGTTACCATAGGGAAAAGAGAGCAACTGCAACACAAGACACATTTGCTGAAATTTCCAAGTATTAAAGGTGCAGAAATCCTATCCAGCTGTTTTCTACAGCTGTGATCAGGCACAGGGGAAAATATGGTTGGGAGATTGTTTGCAGGTAGGATCATTCACATGCTAGTTTTCACCTCCCTCTCTCAAACATTCTAAGTTAAAAAAACGGTGTGTTAGAAATGGGATGAGAACATGAGGGCTACACATGACTGTCTTTAAGGCACTTTTGAAATGTTTTTTTGCTGTGCGTGAATACAGCACCAGTTGTGACTATTTCTGTCTTCTCTCTGTAATCGGAATGGTGAGAATATTCGGTCATCATTGCTCTCGATAAGATTCAGTGCATTAAGGTTGCATAAGTTTCAATAACTTGTGTGTGCATGTCTGCACACATAAAATGTGGTGATGGTAAGGTGTCCTGTGAGGTGGGAGATCCTTGTTGATAGAGTCAAGGAAAGCATTAATCTTCATGGTAATCACCTGAATAGCTTTCACAAGCACCATATTTATTTTGAATAATCCTAAACAAAAACTTAAGATAGCTTCATAGTTTAGATGACAGATTTCAATTTAGTCTTTCCAGTGGGTGGAATTAGAAAGCCTGTATAAAAAGAGGTGTCTTATGCAGTACATAAGAAATACTTAATGGATTTGAGATTTATGATGAAAACCTTCTACAGCTCTGGGTAAAAATGTGACAGTCGATGAATTATATAGCCTTCTATATATTTTTTTCTTTTTCAATAGCTGTCTTTTTGAATCACATAGATGCAGGGGAAGGGATTGGGTGATATCTTTGCTTTAGCCAGAGTCTGAGTGTCTGTCATCTATTCCCAGCAATGGACAATGGCATATTTAAAAATGCTGCCTGAGTACATTTTGGATATGAGCTATAATCTTCATTGTAAAATATATAATACTTTCTGCTATAAAAAGAAGTAATGTTGCAAGACTCAATGAGGGCTTAAGGAAAAAATTGCATTAATGTGCACTTTCTTTCTTTTCCATAATTCTAATTATTTGATTTTCTATTTTATGCACCGCTGCTACTATTGCTGTTGTTACCATTATTGAGTCTGTTAGAACGCCTACAATTTTCTGGAAAAATTCTTTCTATGCTTTCTTTAAAAATAATAATAAATAGTACTGACTTTGATTGTAAAAATGCATATGCATGGAGCTGTATTTGGGGTAGCACACTTATGGTTGTATCATCAAACCCTATCTGTTGATATTCTTCACCATTTATATATCACAAAATCTTGAAAATGCCAGGCTACACATGGTTATGGCATCTGCTGACTCATAATGTTCACCATACCTGGTTGGAAGTACAGTGGATGTAGTTCAGTAGTTAGAGCAAACAGCTTGGAAAGCAGAGGGTTGCCAGTTCAATTCCCAGTCTCTTTCCAGAGGTAGACAATGACAAACTACTTCTATATCTCTGCCAAGAAAACTACATAGTGGTGCCCTTGCAGTCAACCAAGAGTTGCCCATGACTCAATGGTACCCAACAACAAAGTGATGCCCCTTGTTTGTAAGCACTTTTTAAAAATTCTGTACAAGATCTGGAGTTGTAGGCAGTGTATGGCAATATGGATGTGCACAAACATTTGAAACATTCACAATTCAATCAAATTCATTTGCATCTGGACATTTGGATTCGAATTGAATGTCTATAAATTTGAATTTAAACATTTGAACAAATTTTGAATTTTTGAATCTATTTGTTTGAATTATTTGGACATTCGTACGTGAATGGACATGTACACAATGCATACTTGCCCATACGCCTCTTTCCCACATCCTTATGCATTTGTATTGGCTCTTGTTGTCCACTTGTTTTTGTGGTATGGATGGAGGGAGGCAGGTGGCAAACATGTTGCCTTATCACAAACACTGTTGAGAGGTAATAGGGCCTTCTCTTAGAAAGACAGTTCATTGTGGCTGGAACATTTGAAATTGATCCAAAAGACCAGAGTGTTTTTTCTTTTGTGGGGAGGGGGGGGGAGAGGAAGAGATGGAATTTTAACTGAGCTGGGACAAAACTCAAAATATGATACTTAAATTTCACTTTGTACATTAGTTCAGCCACTACAAATTTCATAGGCATCTTCTGCAGAGTCCGTTTGGATTGCAACATCTGTCTCCTTAGACTATGGTGTCTGCACTCCATGGGGATGTACTAGCCACACGGCTCTAGTGGCAGAAGCCCTTTCAAGCATGAGCACCATGCCCAGGAACACTCCAGAGGGACAACACTTAATTGGGTCCAGAAATTGTGTCTGCACTGCCATAATTTTCATAATTTTAAGTTATTTTTTAACAAATATTTTTAATGGAATCCAAAACATATTAAATATACATCAACTCAATGTGAAAAAAGGTTGTTGTCTTACAACATATATGATTATTTTACTTACTTTTGTCATTGTTTCCCTCCCTCCTCCCCTCCCTGGACCAGAGGTACACGAGACTGGCAGGTTCTCTTTATCTTTCTTTTTCTTCCCCCTCCCCTTTTTTCTTCTTTCTGCTAAATTGATGTTTCAATATTTCCTTTCTTTTTCATTTCTTCCAGCAAAGTCTTGTTTTGCTGTCTCTCTCATTGCATATTCTTTTGTTCCACACATATTATTCATTAACCATTACTGACCATAATTCTTGATACCATTTTTCTGCACTAAGATTGTTTGCATGTTTCCAGCTAGCTGCTATTTGATGCTGTGCTGCTGTGTTGGATTAACAGTTTATAGTCCTCATTCAGATTAGGTTTTGAGAGATTATGCATCAGGCAGGAGTCTTGGAGATAAAGGCATTATTTGTTTTCCTATCTTATTTAATTCCTGTTCCACATCATCCCAGAATTTCTTTACTTGGGCATTCCCACAACATATAGTAGTGGTTTTGTGGTTTGTTCCAGTGGTTAGGGAGCCAGACTCTTATCTGGGAATACTAGGTTTTGTTCCGCACTGCTCCATGAAGACAGCTGGGTGACTTGGGCTAGTCACGGCTCTCCTCTGAGCTATCTCAGCCCCACCCATCTCACAGGATGTCTATTGTGGGTAGAAGAAAAAAGAAAGAAAGCTTTGTCAGCTGCTTTGAGTTCCCTTAAAAGGGCAGGAAAAGTGGTGTAGAAAAGCCAACTCTTCTTCTTCTTCTTCTTCTTCTTCTAGTATGTTGGGGTTGACTACAGCCCCTCCAATATGGAGAGACCTGATATTGAGATATTCTAACTATTGTTGCTGGGGTTAGATACAATCTGTTAATAATTTTGGTCTTAACTTAAAATTATAAAATAAATTGCATGGATGAGTGCTTAGTTTATCCTATGTGGCTGCTCACTATGGAGAACAAGATGCTGAACTATTTTAGGCCTTTAGTTTGACTTATAAGAATTCTACCTATGCTCTCTGTTTCTAAGTGTGTGATAACTAGCTAAAGTTTTGCTTTTAAAAAAAATTAATGCATTTATATTTCCTAAAAAAAATCATTTACATTGTATTATAAAAAACTGTTTTTCTGAAATGAATAGTAAAGTTTCTTTTTTCTGCTCCTTTTCAGTGGTTTTATCTTTATCCAAAAAGCTTCTTTTCTCTGACAGAGACAGAGCGGCCTTTTCTGTGCTGAACTGGACAGTTGTTACAATCAGCACCAGCTGAGCTATAGGCTTGTAGTTAAATCATGTTTTCATAGGGAGAATAAAGGGTTGATATTGGGCAATTAGCAAGCAACAAAAACCTTGTCAGCAATGCCTTTGATGAAAAGCAGGTGAAGCAATTGTTGAACAAATTGAATACTCTTGCTATACAGATCAGCAGTTCTGGGTAGAAGTAGCTAATAAACTTAATGGAACACTTAAAATTGCTGAGTTGTATCACAGGACAATTGGCTTATAGAAGCAAAGAAGGCAGTATACTTCAGACATTTTTTAAACTAACAGTGCAGTACTTTGAGTCCTTTCACTGCTGCTGTGTACGTCAAGAATACTGAGAAACAATGGAGTTTTATATATCTCTTCATCTAAAGACAGCCTTTGTTAAAACCATCTTCCATTTATCTTACAGATTCACATGGTATAAATATAATTCTGTTTAATCAGACATCATACTGCAAGTTGCCAATATGCCCAATTATTCTAGGTGAGGCCCCACATTTGCATCCTTCTACTCAGTCCAATTTTCACAGTCCATTAGGCCTCTCGGTGACTTTCAGGTTGTCCAACCACCCTTATTCTGTGTATGCTGGAAGCTCCTCATCAGTGCTAGAGATGATAATCTAAGGAGACCACATAAATTGATGTATACCTATTGCAGATGGATTTGTGAATACAGGTAGTGAAAGAAAGAAAGAAGAAAGAAAATTTTAGCACATTCCAATCCAATTAAAATAGCTCTCCTTATCTCCTTTGTAGTTTTCCACAAACCCAGAAGCAATGTGTGACATTTTTGGTGTTATAGTACTATGTGAATCCAGCATAAAGCAATTAATTTTACAGTTTCACAGAATCAGTATCCAGCAGCTATTAAAGGTGCTATTATGGTACAGCTCTTGCAAGAGTTCAGGTGAATACAAGTGAATTGGCTTCAAAAATGATTTGTTTTCATCTTCCTGTCTCCCTCTATATTTCCTTCAAAAATCAAGAAAATCATTTGATCATGTTATCATTGTTATCAAACAGCTGAATGCCAACTGCATCTAAAACCTTTGAGCTTCGTTATGTACAGCTCAGTGAGGTAAATGGATAGTTCTTTTCTTCTCAGGATTGTCATGCATGTTTGTTCTAAACAGTAGCAACTTCATTATCCCTCTACCTAAGAGAAATATGTATAAACAAAGTCAACTTCAGGTTGTTGGCTGACTTGGGTGAATACTTCTTCTGTTCAAAGAAGCTGAAGATTAACATACAACAGACCAAGCAATATTTATCTTCTTTTCTTGTTGGAAATTGTACAAAACAACCCTTAGAAGAACATTTACATTTATCTTCTGCACACTTAAAAGCAGGGTCAGGAGGACTTCCTGTAGTTTTTCAGTCCATCTAAAATCTTCTCATTCTCTTACTAGGGCTGAATCCCCAAAAGACTTATTTGCCTCTCTGAGTTCCCTCTGCTGTCACTCTAATCAAGCGGACTTTAAAAGTGCCATGCACTTCCGCAATAAGCGTCCGCACGAGGCTCAGCAAAACGCGTGTTTTTAACGCACCTTCCGTCCCCAAGGAAGCCTGTTTCCTTTCCCCGCATCTTCCCCCCCACCCCCTCTCTTGTTAAAAGGAAAAATAGCCAGATCTCCATCCCCTGAAACGGCTTCCCATCCCTGCAAAGGCAGATGATCGCTCACTCATTCACTTTCAGCACTTACTTTCACTCAGTTCTCTGTTGGAAAAGGCTTCCCGTCCCTGCAAAGTCCTTTGCTCATTCACTCTTTTAACACTTTTACAGATCACCTGATAACAATGTTGCAATTCTGAGCAATTCTGGCTCTTTTTACAAAGCAAAGGAAGGGAACCTGCTGCATTTCTCAGATGTGTGAATGCTTTTTTGGTTGTGTGTGCAGGCAGCAATCACCGCCCCTTTTGCCCAAGGTAAATGTTGCGAGGAAAACCCGTGACTTCCAAATAGAGCCCTGAAAGTCTTCTTTAAAGGGCATGTATTTTGTCGCAGGTTTTCCTCACTTTGTAGCACTGGAAGCACCTTGAGAAGCCTGGCATGGGGGCGCTCAGAGGCAAAAGAAGAGTTCCAGCAAACTTTAAATTGCTTGGGGATGCACCCTAGGAGGAGAACTTGTGGATTTATGCTCTGCTTTGGCTGGTATACATATGAGATCACCTTAATCTGCTTTTCATTCCACTTTGTATGAACACTTTTCAAGGACACATATGGTCATGGTCAGCATAACAGTATATTTTCCCCATCAGCAGTTTCTCCCATATAGACCTGTCCAAGTACTGAGATCTCAAGGAGAGGGCCTTCTTATAGTTCCTTCTGTCTCAGAGGTGCAAGGGGTAGGGACACACAAGTAAGGCCTTTTTGTGGTGGTTCTCAGACTTTGGAAGAGCCTCCTTCTGGATGTTTACCAGGGACCTACATTATATTGTTTTCAGCACATAGTTAAAATATAAATCTTCACCCAGAACTTTGTTCCTTAGCTTCTTCTGGGTGTTGTCCTGCCACGGAGGGTGGGAAGAGTTATACATTAAGTATAGCTTATATTTCTATTATTGAGATCCACCCTAGGACCTTTGACTGAAAGGGATGATATAAATAGTTAAATAAATAAATATTTCAGTCACCTGAAGAAATTGTACTTTCAGTGGCAGGATCTGCATGGACCTGCTGGGTTGCGGAATGCCTTGTCCATATTGTGGACCAATCTAGCCGGAGGCCCTGCTTCCTATGGAAATGCCCAATGAGAAAACAGCTCCATTGCAACTGGGACAGGAGACTGCCTTGAAGTGGCCCCTCAGATGTTCACTGGCAGATAACCAACTAATCCACTTGTGTTTAAATGGTGGGCGGTGGGTAATTAGATCAATCTACTGGGCACACAAAGCCAGGCACCATTTTGCCAGTTTCCCAGAAGCAGCCCCAGAAATGTGCCACTTCTGGGCATGCAAGTTTAAAAACTATTCCAATCTTTTGAAGTTGCCAGCTAGGCTGGGCTGCTGCAGTGCAGATGACCTTTATCCTTACCACTCTGATCTTGGACCAGATTACTCAATTCAGCCCATATTTGATCCTGCAGTGTGTGAGACAGTGCACACCTTGTGAAAATATCCAGTCTTTTTTCTTCCTCCATTCTGACTATATTGTAGGTGGGGTTGTGAGAGCTCAGAAGAGAGCTGTGACTAGCCCAAGGTCACCCAGCTGACTTCATGGGGGAGGGTGGAATCAAACCCAGTATTCCCAGATAAGAGTCCGGCTCTCTAACCACTAGACCAAACGCTAACGTCAGGTCCTCATGTCAGGCAGCCAAGCCTTTGATGCTCAGTTTCCTCTGAATATAGTCCTACTATGGTAGGAGAGTTATATTTTAAGCATGTCTTATTTTATCAAATTGCTCTTTCTTTGTGTCCTGCCCTGGGACCATTGGGCAAAGAGTAGGAGTCAGAATGTGGGAAGCATTCAGAGGGGCAGACAGTGGAGGAGGAGGAGGGCAGTGTCAGGCTGGCAAAGAATGACCATGAGACTTTCTTGAAAAAGATGAACAGCTATTTATTTTAGCTCGACATTAGGACATTTCATGTTGGGAGCAACTTGGAACAGTAAGCCCAGCATATTTATATGTTACATAGCTGGGCAGGGTTTGGCCCTTAACCAATGAACAATAACTGTCTTTCAAAACCAATTTAAACTTGGCGCCAAAACCTTCTCACACAAATGCATCACTTGACCTCAGCAGGGAGGGGGGAGTCAACTGTCAGTTCCCTGCTGAGGCAAAACTACAGGCAGCCTTTATCTACTGTAGTAATAATAATATATACATATAAACAGAATCCCATAGATGGCAGAGATCTTACGTACAGATATTATGTCAGGCAGCTAGCCCTCCCTGGCAGGCAGTTGGCTTTTATACCCAACTTTTCTCACCCTTAAAGGGACTCAAGGCAACTGACAAACCTCACCACTACAGATGTCCTGTGAGGTAGATGGGGCTGTGTGGGATCAGAAAGAGAGCTGTGACTATCCCAAGGTCACCCAGCTGGCTTTGTGAAGGAGAGTGCAGAATTGAACTGGGAGTCTACTAGATAAGAGTCTGACACTCTAACTATAAGATTAAACTGCAAACATGGAAGATGAGGAGAGGGCAATATTACTAGAACAATAACATTGCCTTTTTGTCTTGTAAATATACCATCCACTTGAAGAAAAATAGGCTTACTTCATGATTTTTAAAATCTTAAGCTATGTCTCTGGTACAGTTAATCAGTAATATTATGGATTCAAAGTTTGAAAGGAATGGAATTATAATTGTGAAGTGACTTTTGCTTTCTATATTATTGATTATACCATGCTATAATAAATACCTAAAAGAAAAGCTGTACACCCATATACAGTATCCACTTACATCCATGTTCCCAGCAGCTGGTCTTCACCCAGTGCTCAAAGTGATTTGTGCTAATAGAATACAGAAGATTGGCATCTTCCACTAGCGATGAAGTTCATTTAGCCACATATTTGTGCTATGATGTTCAAAAAAGCATCAGAAGTATTTGAGGCTGCTTCACTGTTTAGAATTATTGAAATACAGATCTTTGGTTTCCAATCAACTTTTGATTTAGGTAAAGCTCAGTAAGATTGCTGGGAATCCAAACTCAATGTTTCTTCACAGATTTCACATTAAGAGAGACTTTGAAATGGTTCTTACTGAGGATCTCTTTGAAATGCAAAGTTGAAAATTACTGTAAAGGTATGTATAAACTTTAATTGAAAAATATTAATTAGGCTCAGAGCATAAGAAAAAGAAAAGACAAATGCTCACCTTAGGTCACATTGTAGCTTGTCACTCAAATTGCAATATTAAAAAGAATTCAAGAAAAGTTTTGTTCACGTTCACAAAGTACAGAAAACCATAGAGAAGAACATAGAAAATACTGCCAAATCTTGAACAAAGCAAAAGAGCTGGCACTTACAAATCATGTATAGACTGTCCTTTCCAAATATAATAACGATTGGAGAACTTCTACACTTTATTGTGCTACTTAGTGATATTGTAGAGTATCCTCCTCTTGGAAGTATCACTTGTTGCCCAGATGGCAGGGCAACAGTCCAGGGAAAACAGAGGTACTTTCCTGCTGAGCAATGTTGCTCTTGTGATGGTGTGATGATTACATCTGGGTATTTCATGATGTGAAATACTCAGAAGTACACAATTGCTACCCGGCAAGCATGTGCAGCAATCATGTTTAGATGGGTGTGGTCCCTCACATGCATGGTGGCCATTCTCAAGATGCTGGATTGTGCAAACAGCTATCCATACAGGTAAGTGCTCTTGTCATATCTGTAACACCCATGCTGGGATTCCTTAATAATCTTATTGCAAGCTATCACCCCAATATCTGGGGAAGAGTTGGGATTGCCATGGACTTGTGTGGTAATCCCAATTTAGCCCTGGGATAATCCTGGGTTTTACACCCTGTCTGGAGGTAGATATCTCATGTCGCTGGTACCTTTTGCATGATCAGTTTTGAAAGGCATTTGGGAATGATTTCTGCAGAATCCTAAGCATAGCAAAAGAGCTGGTCCTTGCAGATCATGTAGGAGCTGTCCTTTCCAAATGCAATACTGGTTGAAGGAGTTTCTGTCATTGGCACCTCTTGCATGATCTGCTCTGAAAAGCATTTAGCAATAACTGCTGTCTACACTATTTGCAGGGGCCTGAGAAAGAGGCCTCCAGAACCAGTTTGGTCTAGTGGTTAGGGAGCTGGACTCTTATCTGGGAATACTGGATTTGATTCTGCACTCCTCTTGAAGCCAGCTGGGTAGGCTTGGGCTGGTCACAGCTCTCTTCTGAGCTCTCACAGCCCCACCTATCTCACAGGGTGTTCTGTTGTGTGGAGAAGAATAGAAAGCTTTGTCAGCCGCTTTGGGTCCCCTCAAATGGGTGAGAAATGCAGGTAGAAAAGCCAATTCTTCTTCTTCAACATGGTCCAGCAGGAGTTGACTGAGGAAGCTTCCTGGTTCCATGTTTGACAAGCCACTTTAGAAAACCCATCTGTACCTTCATACAACATCTATGTCAGGAACAACAGCCCCTTGAACTGGTGATGGCCATTTTGCTGTGGCATGAGGCCTCATCAGTGCATACAGCCTTTGTGTTGATCCCTGAACACTGAGTTTTAAGAACCTTTGATGAGTTTTAGGAACCTTCTCTTTCCCCAGACATATTGGTGTGGGTGTGCATGGTAGACATGAATACTGGCTGCTCTAGGAGCATCAAAGGCTTCTGAGCCTTATGGTGGAGATGCAACCAATCTTCTGGCTAGAGTCAAGAGCAGCTGAGGCCACTTGAGTCCATCTCATTGTCATTGAGGAGATATGGATTGGCAGGGCTGAAATTACCAATGCAGGATATTTTGTCACCAATGCTGCCTATATGTAGAATTCACAGAGTACATCAATGGCACCACGAGTATGCTTCCCTCTGTCTTTACAGTGGTCCAATAAGCATTTATACCAGGATATATCAAGATGCAGAGTATGGGGTCATGTAGACGTTTCAGCACACCTGATGCACTACAAAAGCACACGGACATGCAGACCTGGTTGGGGCACTCAAAATATGTGGGATCCACATGACTCCACACTCATACCCATGACATTAGAGCACTATAAAGACAGGCAAAGAGTAGGCACCACAGATGATGCCATTTGTGCAGCCTTTGGTATCGCTTCATTGGGGCTGCATTATATAGTCTTGCTTTCAGGAACATGTGGAAGTTTTTTGGCTACGGTAATTGCTCAGTCAGGAATGGCGGCAGACATATGAATGGCATGCAGTCACTTTGGAGTTTCAGGATGAGATGTTGTTGGTATACAATGATTTCTCCATAGTATCTGAAACAGGAAAGACTGTGATTGTCTTGAACCAGTATCTGGATGCTTTCATGAGCTGGCCAACAAACACAGGTTGAATCCTAACAATACAGACTTTTTGTGAGTGGGAGGTGGTGCTCATTCAACAACTTGGGGATACTACTAGACTCATTCCCAACAATAGAGGCCCAGATGACCTCTGTGGATAGAAGTGCATATTAGTGGTCTCAGGTGGCATGCCAACACTAGCAAGTCTATCTGGCAACCCTTGAATTTTCCTTGGAAGCTGCAAAAAGCAGGGACTAAGATAGTGAGGGGAATGCCCACTCATGCATGCAAGCAGCTGAAGCAAGACATATTAACTCTTCTATGCCTGACATATGGAGGATAAACAACTTGGGGCCAAGGTACTTAGAGGTTGCCTTCTCCTTTCCTGAGAGCATTTGTGTGTATTTGTATGGCAGGTCTGCAAACTTCCAAATATCAATTTGTGGTTGCCTTCAGCTAGAACCTTTGGGTGTTTTTCCACTGACCTTCCTTAATCTGGATCCAAGATGATCTGGATCTAAGGAATGGGTACTTCCCTTAATCCGGATCTAGTAGATCCGGGTTAAAGAAAATACCCAATGCATTTCCACGGGTGGTCTAGCACCCAATAGCAATGGGTGCTAGCTTGCTTTCAGTGGAAATGCCAGAGCACCCATGTGGCGAATCTGGATCTACCCACATGGGGCCTGCCTGTCACCCCAGGTGTTTGGGGAGGTAGGTGGTGCAGTCTCTGTAGATGCTCTGGAGATTTTTTGAAGATCCTCCGGAGTGGCTCCAGAGAATCACCGGAGTGATCTGCCGCAAATTTTGAAGATTCTCCGGAGGCATTGCTGTCACATGGGGTCCTCTTCAGACCCCGTGCTAAACTTTGAAGGCAGCTTTAGAGGGACTTCAGAGCTGGCTTTGGAGGGACTTCAGAGAATGCGCACCCCCATGGGTGCTCCCCCCTGAGCTTCCCCTAGACACCATTGCCCAATAGTGGTGGAAACAGGCTCTGTATAATCCAGATTCGATCGCTGAAGACCCCATTGTAGACCCCTTTAATGGGGTCTACACAAAATCCAGATTATAGGTCCTGAAGGACCCTGATGGTCCAACTCTGTCTGTACTGAATAGAACCAGATCCAGATGAAGAGGCCCTTAATGTGGATCTGTTGTAGACTTGTTCAATTGGGTCTACATCCAGTCCAAGGACCTTGTTCTCAAGAGGCATAAAAGATGGAATACCTCCATGATCTAGAACAGCAAAGATCATGCAAGCCTCACAGCTGTGAGGAGTTATGGACTGGATCAGTGCTGTCAGTATAGACAGCACTGATACGGTCCATGCCTCCAAGTAATCTGAATCAGTGGGCTTCATGTAATCCAGATCAGTGGGATCCAGGGATCCAGATTGCCACCATAGTAAGTGCAGAAAAAGTCTTTGCTTTTTTAATAAAGCAGGTCTTTAAATGACATGCCAGCTTTTGCTTTCTGACACTCCATAAGATTTTTTTTAATAGAAATTAAAAATAAAACTAGTTAGTAGAAAGTAATAACAACTAAGTTATATCCAGCTTCTTCACTCGAGAGTCTTCCATTTAAAATTCTTTTTAAAGGGCCTGTCACAGATGAATTAAGTAAATTGTTTTTGGTGTTTGGCTAGGCAAAGATTTGGAGTATTTCCCAATCACCACATGTATATGCAAACAATAAGGTTATTAGAGTCTAATTAAAAATAAATTTATAGATGTAATTGAAGCCTTGTTAAATGAGGATATGGAAAAAAACAGAGTGCTGAAAGAAACCAAATAATTCTCTCCAATCTTCCACATTTCTACACACACTTTTAATGCTCTGATCAATCAATCACTGTTTAGTATTAAATTGTTGGCTTAATTGTTACACTGTAGTGTACTTCGGTGGTTTTAATAACCTCAGAAAATCCATTAATGTGTTACTACTTTTCTAAGAAATGCATGTAGCTTTAATTAAACAAATATTTCATTTTCCAGAATCTTATCCAGTGAGCACACAGTTCACTATGATGATTAGGCTTAATTAGTTTAAGAATGATTTCTGCACTGAGAGCCACTAAGCCTCTTAGATTTCTTGTTTTCCATTACATTTAGGATCCATTTTTATCAAGAGAAAGTGAAAGGGAAATTTTAAAAGCAAGGATACTTCTCCTCCAGTTTTTGTGTAGTCCACACTTCAAAATAAAAGGCATTTTTATTTAAATGTAATGTACTTTCATTCTTCCACATAAAAATTTTATAGAATGGCAGAAAAAAATTGATTTTGGGGGGTGATATTTGAATATTTATGACACTTATTGAAGTGCCAGAGGATGTTAACTTCATCTAGAATCTTAGGTATCTTAGATACCTAGGTATCAATTCTAGTAGCCATGGTACACCTATCCTCCATGAATTTGTCTAGACCCTTCTTAAAGCCTTCCAGGTAGGTGGTTATCTGGTAAATTCCACACCCCGAAGGCCTGCCAGTAAAAAACAAAAAAACAAAAACCTTACCTTTTCCAGTCCTAACTCTCCTCCCCACTAGCTTCATAAAGGTCTTCCTGGTTCTAGTGTTGTGTGATAGATATTAAAAATATGAAGATATATATGTATGTTGGCAAGCACTACTGAGTTGACCATATCCAAGATCTCACAGGAAACACTAGTTCTGCTAACAAGGAGTTAGCGTGTGAGCATGATAAGGACCCAATGTTGTGTGGAAGACTTTGGCCTTCTATGTTTAGCCTTAAAAGACTGAGATTGGAGAGCTTACTCTGTTAACATCTGTTCATTCAGGGGGACTCTCTTCCCTCCCATTCAAGACTTTGTTATCTCACAGACAACCACTAGTACTATAGAAATATGAAAAAGGTTCCCTTGTGTTTGTCGTTCCCATCACCTCCATTAGAAATCACATCAACAAAGAAATCACATCAGCAAAGAATCTTGCTTTGTGGGTGGGTGTTCTGACAGAAACACGTCTGTAAATGGAAGAGCATGGTACAGGAAAGCAAGCAATGGTAGCATCATGATAATTAAGAAATAAAAGGGCAATCAGGGGAAAAGGAAGTAATGTATATACTAATATCACATTTTCAGAATTTGGGATTTCTAGAAATCTGAAGTTGAGAAAATAAGAGCAAGTGAGTGGTGAGAAATGTAGCCAGCCACAGAATATAAATCATTGCTTGGGCCATTGTACCAGCACATAGATGGAAGGATGAGCAGACCAGCAGCCAATTAATGGGTAGCAATCATTGTCAGGGAAGGTATGCCCTCACATAGAAGTAAATGCAGATTGTAGCATGGCAAATTAAAATAGACTCTCAGCTGCATATAGAAACAACTGTTTGAAAGGCACTTTTATTGTGCGTCTGATGATTTGATGCTTTTTTCCTAAAGAAACAACTTGAAAAAGCCATGAGTGACCACAACCTTAGAAGTAATTCTCAATGAGACAGTTGTCAGGTAAGGGAGTACTGAACTGTAATATTAATCCCAACTATGGATATACAATTTCAGCAATATTTTAGTACACAGTATATTGCATCTCAAATGCTGTGTGGCCAAATTAAGTAGTCATAATATTTAGTTTATCCTAAAGTAATAAGCTTTGGCAAGTGCTTCCAGACATTAATATTGAACATAATCCTTCAGTTATTTGCCAAGTAGAAAGCCTCTTATTAGCAAGCAGACTGTCTGAAGCAGTTTGTCTCTCAAAATAAAAGATCTAAATTAAGATTGGTTACATTATTGACATTACTCACAAGTAGGCAAACATACCAGTAAACTGTATAATAAAATATATGTCCTTTTAAAAATGGCATTATGCATGTATATTGACAGTGGCATTTTATGTAACAATATTAACCATGGAATTTCTCATATGAGTAAAATTCCACAGGTGCTTTTGCCTTTGATAAAGTGTAGATATTAGAAGCCAAAATACACCCTCACCCCCACACACATATGTGTGAAATTCAGCAGTTTTACCTGTGCCAATGCAGCTGTCAAGAAAGACTGCACAATCAGGATGATTGATTAGCTGTAGGGCACAGTGGCGCATCTATTGAATTCCCTTCCTTCACTTCAATTGATGTGAGCAAGAGTCACTTTGATTTGAAGAATAATCCACATTTAATTGAGAATGGTAAATTTGTTGCACAGTTCATTTTTATATCTTCGCTCACCTCCCTGCTCTTGGTTTTCATAGCTCATTCTCCTCTTCTTCCCCAGACTGCTCCAGAATACTCTTTGATGTCTTTATCATAATTGTCTGCCTGGCAATAGCTTTTAAGCAGAAGCTTCTACAGATAGGTCAGGAGGATGTCAGTTTGACTTCCAAAGCCAGGCAAATCAATGGAAACTGGATAGTAGAGGAGGGAGAGGAAAGGGCTGTGAAAATGATCAGTGTTCAAGAACAAATTAAGATAGCCTTCTTGTTTGTACATAAGAGTCCTAGTAATAAAACCCACTGAACACATTGAAAGTTCTGGCTTGGTAGGAATATATGTGGGATGTAGTTTGTCTAGATTCTTTTAAAATGATCAAAAAAGAAAGTCCTTTAAAATAAGGAACATAAATAAAACATGAAATACAAAGATAATATACAAGTTATATTTTTCATAATGGTCTCATTAACTAATGGAGTGCGGCCTCCCTACTTCCCCAGGCCTCCCATCCTCCCCTCATGGCCTGCCATCGCCCCACTTACCTTGTGACAGCGCCCAAGGTAAGCGGGTCCCACTCCTTCATCCCAGGCCTTCCGGTCCTGATGATGGGTATGGTGGTGCAACTACTACAGCATTTATCCAGGCATGAGTTTGTGCCAGGCAATAACTGCAGGCAACTGAATATGCAGCCAGACATCAAAATTTATACCATCTGAGACAGTTTTCAGTGCAGGTTACACTAACACCATCTTAACTTGAACCCATTGCTTAAACACATGAAATGGTACAGCTTCTGCCCTCTGGTTCACAATCTAAAGGAATGCATGGTCTAAGATAGACAAATGAGAAGGAAAGAAATACAATGAGTAAAAAAGAAAAGAAAAATCAATTGGGAGAATCAGAGTGAAAAGTTATGGGCTTCAGCTCTAGAGATACTCCTGTTGGCTAATAATAATGGATTGTTAAGTGACATACATTTGGCCACTCATTTAAACCAAATCTAACATAGGTTTATCTAAGAACAGTACAGCTATTGGGCTTGCTCATTAGCTATAGGCCATTTCATCTACAGGGCAATGGTCTGAATCTAGTGCAAACAAGCAGTAAATGAAAATTGTCACCACTTGATAGCTTTTAAGTGAATGCCAGTGAATGAACTTGTAGAATTAGTTCAGTTCCTAGGTTCACATAGCATCTAAAAATAAAAGGTAAGTGTGTGTGTGTGTGTGTGTGTGTGTGTGTGTGTGTGTGTGTGTGTGAAAGAGATAGAGAGGGAGAGAGAAACCCCATAAAAGCTGACATTAATTGGAAACCTTATATGCGGTTAGAATAAGGAGGCAAAGAAGATAAACACATTTTAAAGTTACTTCTGAAATTTAGTTCAAGCTTTGTATGCATTTAACATTTCCACCTTCAGTTTCTCACTTCAGCCTTATCAGTTTTATGAACTACATTTGTTAGCATAGAAAATGGGGCTATATTTTTAAGGGGAATTCAATGAATCCTTTTATTATTTCCAAATTTGGCTTTCCTTATATTGGTAGGATCCACACTATGTCTGGAGAGTGAACAGCCAGTGAGCTGGGAAGAGCTCTATGATGGAAGTGCTCTTTATAAAACAGTTTCATGTTTTCTGCATGCCAGCCGCTGTCCTAACACTTCAACATCACAGCCAGGGCACTGTGATGTAGGGATGTGCACAAATATTTGCAACATTCAAAATTCGACTGAATTTGGCCAATATTCAAATGCTAAGATTTGAACAAATATGAATGTTTCTGAACATTCATATGAATAGTTCGGACATTTGTTAGATTGGAGGTGTGGAAAAAGTGAGCACCAGTCACATCCACAATGGATCCAGATTGCATTCGACATGGATTGATAGTGTATTAAAAGTGGATTCAGGTCAGATTTGATGTTTTCAGAGTGCAGATATGTTATGGAAATGTATCAGATACATATTTGTTTGCATCAGATACATATCCGATACATATTTATTCATATCTGATATGTATCGAATATTTGTATGAATACGTAGGAATAGATTCATATCGAATTTTACCACATTTGAATACGATCTATTCGTACAAATATGGATTTTCAAACATTCAATTTGTTTCGAATCAAATTCCCAAAAAGCATTCATGCACGTCCCTACTGTGATGTTTCCAGCCAGAAAAGCTTTCACAAACACTGGAAATTTCCCAAGAAGTAATTACCCAAGTCAGTCATTCTATGCATTCAGGAAAACAGGGCTAGTCTATCTGCCCCAAAGAATGAGGACCAGGTAAGTCATCATCAGCTCTGGCAGTGAGGAAGAAGCACTCGTACAGTTCTTTTTCCTGCTCTTTATTTATAGTGCTTTATCAAGTGCTTATGCCAAGCCATTTAGAACATGAGTGCAGCATCATGCAGATCACAAGCTATTCCAGCACACCTGTGGTGCCTGTGGAGGAGAACACGATGTGCAATAGTCCTCATTAGTAATAGTATTGTATTACACATGCAGTATGCTCCAATGATTTGAGTCCTGACTAAGGAACCTAGGAATCATGGGGTGAATGAGGTGCAGCAGAGTAGCAGCAGTGCATGTTGAGAATTTGCCCATTGGCAAATGCTTAGTGCACACAACCCTTCCTCCCACACATCCAGACACTCACCCAAGTGCAGATGGTGTCCAGGTGCTGCCATCTTCATCCCTTGATGTTGATGCCAGCATGCATGAACTGTCACCATCACCAGGACAACTGTGACACATCAATGCACTTGTGTGGTTAGGGTTAGGCTCTGCAATCACTTAATGGAGGAGATTTGCACTTAACTGGGGCACAGTTAAGCATTGGCCAAGTTTCCAGTGCTTTGAGCATCCCAAAGTGTGATGTTTTTCCAGGGAAGACAAAGTGTGAAAAGGTCCTTAGTATTTTAAAAATTTAGCCTAATATATATTGAAGGCCCATTGACAGCCATTTCTTCTTTTGCCCATGCCCTAAGGAGAACATATAGTTGAGCACTATATCTGGTACTGAGTGATTGGGCAGATTATCAATATCCCGAGCAATTTTGTACAGGACCTCAATTTTACCCAGTGACTCAGATTGATTTATCCTAGTAAACACCATTTTATTTAACCTGGATTGGGCAGGGGACAATGCATACAGTACAGCTTGACATAATATTACAATGTTGCAAACATAAGATTCCTAGAAATGTATTTTTCTTTATTCTTGTTTAATTATTTGTCTTCCAGATAGTTACTGGGTAAGAAAAGCTCTTCTAAACATTACCGTTGTACTTTTTCTCCTTGTTCCCCATGTGTATTTTCTTTAAATAAATAAATAACTTGCTTTATAGATCCGTACTGCACACTTTTATTGGTTTCTTCTTGCCAGTCTCCAAGGAGATTAAAACTGCACTTCAGAAAGCTATACACCCTGGTTTGGACTTACGTACTCGTGATATTTATATCCTGTCTTTTTTAAAAGACCACGATGATTTATCCCACTCCACTCTCCACGTTGATCTTCAAAGCCACCTTACGAGGTAGGTCATTTAGTGAACTCTCCATAGTTCATTATGATGGACAGTCCAGGCCCATCTTTGGAAGTTAGGAACAAAAGTTTTCAAGAGGTGCCTAGAAACAGCCCATTTCCAGGGCTGCTTCTAGGAGCCTGACAAAATGGTGCTGTGCAGACTGGTCCATCATTGACACTGTGGGCAGATGTTTATCCACAGCGACTTGTGAGAGACTGCTTTGAAACAATATCCCTTTGGAATGGGCTCCAGAACCATCTTCTTGTCAGTACTATCTTCAGTTCCCATTCAACTCCTGTTCCCATGGGAGGCACAGCTTCCCACTGAAGTGCTCAGCCAGGAGTCAGCCATGATTCAGTGGTACCCATCATCATAATCATTGCCACCATCATCAATTCATTCTTATTGGATTAATTGTTTCTGAATTTCTGTTTGTACATCTGCAAATTTTATGCAAAACATAATATCTTCAGTGTCCTTGCTTGGACAGAATGGGATCCTGGCATAGAACCATGATAGTATTTGTCTATATCATATGGGGACACCACAAGAGTGCAGAAAATGCAAAAATAAATGGATACAAAGTTTGGAAACCAACGAAACCTGGATGGTAGTCTATCCAATGGCAGTGGTTTGGGGGCCTCTTTGGTCAGTAGCTCTCAGGCAAAAATCTAGTCTTCTCCAATTACACCTGCAACTCTCATCTTCTTTTGTCTTCTACTGTGGAGATGGCCACTTGATCAAGGACCATATCTCCCAATTCCTCTCACCTCTGTTATATATTTCTTCAGCAGTGGCTGATGGATGAGTTAAAAAGGACTGACTAGTTGACAAGTCGCCATTTGCATTTCAAGGAAATTGGCTTGCTGGCATCAAAGGCTAATGAGAAATGATTGCCTGGCCCCTTCCCTGTTCCTCATACTGGTGTTTTACTTTTGCTTTTTGTACCCAGATTACACAATATTTTAGAAGAAAAAATTAGGAAGTGCAAATAATAGGGGTTGCAAATAGTGAAAAAGAGCACTTGTTGAAGTCACAGCTTTAAAAAACAGAACCTCTTTTACATGCTTTAGGTTTTTATTTAGGGCTATATCCTCATAATACTTGAATTTTGTTTTCCTTCCTTTCACCCCACTTTTTTTGTACCTGATAAGCTCTGATAATGCACCAATTGTCAATAGACCTAAAGAGTATAAGGTTGTCTTTTGCAATATTTCTGAGTTTTCCTGTTTGTGCTCGCAGTTTTTCACCATCTTAACACCCAAATCACTTTGGTTTTAATTCAGCTGTGTCTAAAGCACACACATGTGTGTGTTATCAGAGCTCTTTGAAGGAAGGATAGGATAGAAGGAAAATGCAAATCGCAAGAGCCTTTTCCATGTCAGCTCCTCGTGTTTTATGGTCATTCAGGAAACAGCACATTCAAAAACAATACATTAGGTAGTAGTGAAAGAAACTAGCTGAAATGTCACTTTAATTTCTTTAGTGCAAAACCTGTGACTCAGTAAACCTTGCTGCAAATCTTGGTTGGAGATGAGACAACAATCAGGCACAAACAGATGATAGAGGATCTCTGGGGATGGGGGATGGGTATGGCATGGATACTTAATCAAACTTATTCCGTTTTCTCCTTGACTAGATGTATAAATATCTGCAAGGCTCTCAGCTCACTAATGTTCATGCAAGTCACAAGATCACCACTATCTTGAGTGGATGAACAAGGAAATTCCAGCCAGGGCAAAGCCTATCATATACCAACATATGATTTATGTTTATGACCTTGCCCATGTTTAGATTTTAAAATGGAAATGTATTCCTGTCTTGGGTTTTTTTTAGTGGTTAAAAATAAATAAAATAACTCCATGCAGCAAACTGTAATACTGATGCTTCTTTCTCTTATCTGATGTATACATTTTCTGCTGTTTTAGTGGTGGCAGCTTGGGTGCATTACTTGTTTTTGGAGGATGGGAACTTTCTTTCATTGCCTTTAAAGACCTGGAATGGACCATGAGAATATTATTTCATTCAAACCTTTGCTCCCAAATTATGCATTAAATATGTGAATAGACCTCTATGTACATTATATAATTTCTAGTAAGCAATGGGCCATTCTACCACCATTAAAGTGAGGTGAAAAACAACTATAAAATAAAATGTGTTATTTTTAGAAGTGATTTAATTATTTCAAAGAGCACAGCATATTAACAGGATTTTCAAAACCTGCAAATTAACAAGGCATGATGTACTAAACAGGCCTTTTCAGTTTGTTCCAAAGCTTGAATAAAGAAAAAGAGCGTTAGTAGTCTGCTTCCTTTCAAATGTGTAAGAATAGAAGTAGGCATACCGTGAATTTTGCCCATTAATCATCCTTCTTGGCAATGCAAAATCTGTGTCTGGTGCATGTAAACATTTGGCCTTCACTTCAGTATGTCATTATATATTGCAGAAATGTGTTTTTAATCTTTTCACTGCAACTAGCTAACAATGTAAATAATTCCAATACTGTTATTGTTAGAATAGGATTCTCAGTGCAGAGAGTTATCTATTATCTAGCATTCCAACTGTATTTTTAGTATTTTGTTATTATTTTCCAGCAAGTCTTTAGTTGGTGTGCACAGCTAATGTATTTTTCCTAGACCATTTTTGCATTTACTTTATTGGGCTAATCCAGCAGGAGTGGGTCAGCTTGGAGCCATTCTTGTGACAGGAAAGCTCCACATTCTTCTCATGCCAAGTCTGGAAATTGCACGATCTCTGGATCTACTTTTGGGTTCGCCAAGTGCTAGGAACCAAAGTGCCTAGTCTTGGTTTTCCCTGGAGACCCATGTTGGCAGCAACATTAGGTGCACCTCCAAAATGCATCTTACTGTTACATTAAAATAGGAAGGCATGTGCCCTTTTGCATGCCACCCTGGGCTGATCTAACTGCTCCTGAAAATAAGTAGGCCTGTTCTTATGAGCACCATCTACATACAGTGGGCCCACTGCTTAACATGAAATCTAGATATGTACTGCCAAACGCACCTGCAAGTTTAATCTTTTAGCCTAGTATGAAGTGCCCAGATGTGATGTGCGAATTAAAACATCCTGAAAAATAAATTCCCAGCAACCATTCAGAATGATAAGAAGTTGATATTAGAGAGAAAGATGAATATTTGCATATCTACCTAGCACGCAATGTGTGTATATTCATTCATTATGCATAGAAAACTATAATGTATTCAAATACACCACCACAGCATGGATTGCTTAAAAATGAAATTTGACCTACACAGGTAAAGTCATACCATCTTTCACACCATCCACTAATACAATTTCTGCCCTGGAGTGCCAAGATCTGCTAGTTTGGCAGTATTGTCTCTCTCTTTTCAGATTAAACGTGGTCCTTTAATATACCATACTCTATAGCAACCCACTTCAATGAGACCGCATATTAGGACCTTTAGGCTTATGCCTGGAAGAAGCTGCTCACTAGTAGGCTTCTTCTTCATGGGACTAGTTCCATTCTGGTCTAAAACACTTGGAAGTTTTTTTTAATCCAGTTTAGTGGTAGACCTGCTCCAACACCACTTCTCTCCAGTACAGGAGCTGGGGCTTCCCTGTACTGCAAGTCTAATGCCTGAAGCTTGCAGAAGTTTCAAAGATGGGTTGCAGAGCCTGGATAGCTTTAAGAAAGGGTTAGATGGATTCATGGATGATAGGTATATCAATAGCTGTTAGAACGGATGCCTAGGAGAGATGGGCAGGATGCTTCTAAAGGCCTTCTGCAGAGAACTGAGAACAGGTGAAGGTTTTGCTTTTATCTTCTGCTTGAGAATGTACAGAAGTAATTGGTAGGCTACTGTGTGAGCTAGGATGCTGAACTAGATGGGCTCTGGCCCGATCCGGAAGGGTCTTCTTATGTACTTCAATTTTCCACTGTTCCTTTTGCAGACTTCAAAGATAACTTCAAACATAGTTCAGCCTAGCTGTCATACACTGTACACAACATTGGAGTGACAGGGATATTGGTTAGGGATGAGCAAAAAGATATTCAAGTTTGAATTCATATAAATTTGCATGAATTTGACAATTCACAGGCACTAGGCTTGGATTGACAGGCTGAAGCAAACTAGTTAAACTGCTCTAAGGTAGGTAAGTGTGGAAACAGTCTTAATTGGCGTCAGCAGCATGACTTGACTTAATAGTGTTTTCTATGTAACATACTACAGCTATGTATGTGCCTGTGTATACAGACATTCAATCAAAACACAGCTAGGTTTTTCTTTTGTTTTAGAGCAAGGAGATAGTAGGCAAACAAACAAAAACTTGAAGGCCTCAATTTGAATATTACTGACCAATCTTAGTATCATTCTTAGTGAAAAATACCAAAGTGAACAAAAATCACACAATGTGTGACAACTCCAGAATGAAGGTTTTGTGATATACTGTATTCATACTTGTTGAATGAAGCCAATAACTTTAAGATGTGTCTTTACTTGCCTCCTGCTAAATTAGCTGGAGTGGGGAGCCATCTTTGGCTGGCTTACAAGTTGGCCTCTGTGCACAAGTGCTGGTGATTCCCTTAATTCATCTTGCATGTTTTCCATAAAACACTGAGAGTTCATTAAGGGATCAGAGAGTTTTCACAGTGGAAAACTCCTGCCTTGTTCTTGATATCCTTTCCCCTCTGAGGTAGTACATAAGAATATAAGAGAAGCCCTGCTGGATCAGGCCACAGCCCATCTAGCCCAGTGTCCCATCACACATAGTGGCCCACCAAGTGCTTATAGTAGTGAAAGTCCCAGCTGCATTAGCTATAAGGTATGGAAAAGGAGCAGGATCAGTTATAAAAGTCTGAGGGTGCACCCCCGTGCAAACCATTTGGTACTGATTGGGCTCGCATGGGCTGGGTGTGGATCTGAGAGCACTCCCAGCCCATACCCATGCCATTCCTGGCAACACAGGCGAGGTACGGGTTGGGTGTGGTTGGAACTGTCCCCATGCAAACTGCACCAAACCCTGGCACGGGGGATCAGCACTGCCTTCTCTCTGCCCCCTCTTTCCACATTGGAAGCCGGACTGATGTCAGCCCACCCCTGTGCTGCATCCCCCCTCCCTTAGCGGCACTGAATGCCAGGACTGGGCTGGGAGGCATGGAAAAAAAGTTAAAATAAAGCTTACTTCATAATAATAAATTTAACAATAATTTTAAAAGACCAAAAGCCACTATGAGGTTTAGCAGCAGTTTTGTGCACCTCTGCTCCACCAGGAACCGTGAGAATGCCTGCCAAGTTTAAAGGGGAGAAAACCAAGCCTTTATTGCATGATTGCCTTGGAGATTGGGGAAACGGGTTGAAAATTTTTGGAATTGGAACAAAACTCAAGCCATTATCCAGCCTGCCTTGGCAATTGGAAAACGAGGTTGGAAATATTTCCATGGAAAATGCACAAAAATTAAGCCAGTATCCTGCCTGCCTTGGCGATCAGGATTTTAAAATGTCAGTGGCTGCAATCTTTGATGCACAGGGCAGGAACGGCAAGCACACACCACCTCCTAATGACATGAGCCTCAATCTCCTCCCTGGTTAGCCCACGATCGTCCCCATGCATGGGATTGGCTTGCTAACCAATGCATACTGAACCCCCCAATCCATGCCGAGACTTGTATTTTCAGGTACCAAATTTGGCCCTGTTGTGGCACGGTTTGGGGGGACTTGGTCCACTTTCCACAGGCCAAATCCAAAATGCATGGGGACGCCCCTTGCCGATCCCGAGTTCGGAACCGTACCAAACATCCATGGCAACATGAAACAACTAGGTATGTGTGCACTACCTGCTCCTATAACAATGGGAAAATCCAAAAATCTAATAATTAAGATCAGTTGGGAAATTAATTAAGTATTCCATTAGCAATTATATTTCAGAAATGGATTATATAGAAATTTGAATTCAGCAGAATTGTATGAAAAATAAAAGGCATACTACTTCTACTTGTGGAAACTTACCTCTACTTGTAGAGTCATGAGATAACATGCCTAGATGCATCAGAACCACCGAATTTTGCCATAATTGTATTTCTTCTACCATTTGATTGAAGGGAAATGGTATTAAATTTCCCCTGTTTATTATTAATGGCATTTATAGGCACAAATACCACCAAAAAGAAATAAAATTCAAAAATAAAACACAAAAACCATACAAAAAAAGATTAAACTGATAAACACAGGGCATATATGCTTGAAGAAACAGGTGAGTACACTACAAATAGCAAGTGATATTACAAGTTGCTTTGTGGTTTGACTTTGACCTTCACCAGATTATGTGGTGGTGGCATCTTTCTATTGTCATCTCGTACATACAGCCAGAAAGTCCCTGATATTTATTAATCATCTGAATTGAACACATGTTCTTTCTATTTGCAGATGCCTATACACATTAGTACAAGCTAGGACTTTCTCCCCCTATTCATATTTTCCTTGGTGGCTATTTTTAGAGTATGTACTTTAAGTAATCAACATTTTATACAGTCTGTAGAGAATGCTTTGCACTACTTTACTGTTCAGAGAAAATCTGTGAGAATCAGTCACACAAAAAGCTTTTAAAACTCTGTTCTTTTTCAACCTTTGATGAAGTGCCAAGGAACAAATCTGTGCTTCTGGCAGTGCAATTATTTACTCAGTTGTTGATGGTATCCTACAGTTCCATGATCAATTTTCTGCTACTGACATAATGAAGACAGTAAAATAAGATACAGTATGTGAGATGAGTCTTGGTGATTGATGGTGATGGTGAATGGAAAAACAGATTGCTAGTTAGATTTCTAGTATGTTCAGCAGCACCTAACTTACCTTGAAAACTTGTACCAAGACAAAGGCTTTCTATCAGTAACCTAGAAACCTGACATTTTTACTTAGAAGAAGAAATTAATGTTTGCTTAGGAATTCACAATTACTGAATTCTAGGAATTTTAATTAGCAACTATTCAGGTGATCAGGTATTTAGTAATTAATATCCAGAACAGCCTTCCTTAAATGTTTTGTCTCTAAGTTATCTCCAGACTGGAAGTTTCAGACACTATTTTTTGTATTATTTTTTAAACAATGCAATGGCTAAATTCTCCACGTGAGCAAAGAAAGCTCTAGGCCAGTAGTTCTTAAACTCTGGTCCTCCAAACAGAGATGGCATGAAATGTTGAGAGTTGTACAGCAACATCTGGAAGACCACTGCTCCTATTAAGGAACAGCACACTGTTCAAGACCCCTCCCCCAGAACTGTCAAAAGCAGCTGATTTTGACAGGTGTCACCTGTATAGGAAGAGAAATTAATGAGATCCTCACAGCATGTGTGTTAAATGGGCTTGAGCAATACGAATTCTTTGAATATTCAAAGACAAGGAGATGGGAGGTAAATATATTTTAATATATGTTTGATTAGTCAACCGATTGATTTCTGCACAAACTGTAGTTGTGAACGGAAGGATATCACTGAACAAATGTCAATTGACTACATAGGAGAAAAAAGAAGATATAGTGGGATGATTAAATGTTCAATAAGAAATAGATAGGAAAATTAATTCATTTTTATCACATCAAGAAGGGAACCATGAACTAAAAGAAGTAATTTGGTCCTCTGAGAAGAGAAATAAAGTATGTTGTTGAGCCCCTTAAGATTTGTCCCAAGGAGGGAGGGGAAAATTGGGAGGAGGCAATAAGGGAGTTTTGATGGAAAGAGATAGTATGAGGCAATTTGGTAGCTGATTAAGATATATAAGGATGTAAATGTATGTATTTTAAATTTCTGTATCATAACAGATAAAAATCTTATAAAAATATTTTTCAGCAACCCAGTGAAGGGCCAGACTCTACAGAGCTACTGCACCTGCTCCAAAGCTTTAGCTGCACCACAGAGCTCTAACAAAGTGATGTTTTTGAATGAAGGGTAAAATAAGGTTGATTTTGACAGGGGACGGTGAAAGAGGGCTAAGGCAAGGATTTGTGAAGGGAAAGATTAATCTTAACAGATGAAAGGGTATCCTAGCTGACAGGGTGTGACTGCTTGCTGAGGTACCTATAAAACAAGACGTTTTCTTCCTGCCCATCATGGAGCTGCATCAGAAAATGGCACTCCCTCATCTTGAAAGGAAGATGAAAAGGGGGCCATGGATTGGGGCAACTCCTTCATCTACATGAAACAGGATGACCTTTCTAGGGGTGTGCACAAATGCAATTTTCGGCATTTGATTCATAACGAATCCAATATTCAAAAATCTGAATTCATACAAATAAGAAAAAACAAATGTCTGGACATCCAAACCAATTCAAATACATTCGTATCTATTCATTGAAATATTCTATATGTATCCAATGATACGAATCCCGTACTCATCCTGTTTTCATCCCATATGTATGGATATCTATGAATGTCCAAATTATTTGTACGAATAACTCAAAATATTTGTATTCATACAAATATTAAAGTACGAATGCCTGAATTCATACAAATAATGAATATTTTGAATATTTGTGCACATCCCTAGACTTTTCCCATAAGCTGAGATGTGGTCACTTAACTAGATTACCTTTATCCACAGGGTAAAGGACAACAGGTATGGCCATTATGGACTCCTCCATTCTGCTGAGCCAAAATTTATAGAAGTATTAGCCAGTTAGGCAAATGGCAAGGAGTTATGGGAATAAATACAGCTGCAACATCCTCTGTTTTTTCATATGCAGAATCTGTGCATATTTTATTCTTAAAGTTATTTCATGGAACTTTACACTATTATACTTTATATTTTTTCAAACATAGGTTCCATCATTAACTTGCTAATAAATTAAACTTTACCTTTCACCTCAAGAAAACACCCAGGAGGCTAGTCAGGCTTATAAGCTCTGGCTCAGATGTGCTATTAGTCTAGACAATGGATCATGTTGGGATTAGTATATGCTGTGCCAACACTTATGGCTCTTGTAAAGCAGAAATCTTTACCTGCTAACCAGGGGTCTTGGCAACTGCCAGAAACAGGGAAAGGCAGCTGTGCTAATAATGGTAACTGTCAATATGTGAAGCACCAGTACTATGAGATAAAGTTTTCTGAATTAAAGCAGATAGGAACCCCCCACTATTTCTTCCATTCTTTTCCTTACCTCATGCAGTGTAGCAAGATCTCTAATCTGAGCCTATATAGAAAAGATAAGATGGCTCACAAAAGGTTATTCAAGCATGGCACTGAAATACTATTCAAAGTACATGACAGAGTGAAGATGGAATATATCCATCTTTGTGTATTTTGTTGTGAAGCACCTAACTTCTATGGTTTTTTTCTTCCTCCTCCTGAGGAATAGTCCAATATGAAAGTTTTAAAAAAGTATGTGCTGGGCTTTTGGTATTTCTGAGCTGAGGTTTTCATTTACAGGGTTACACCAGATAATTCTAGCAACCCAGCAACTAGGGATGTGCACGCATATTAGAAACATTGGAAATTGGATTGAATTTGTTCGAATTCGGACATTTGGATTCGAATCAAATGTCTATACATTTGATTTTAACTTTTGAATGAATTTGAATGTTTGAAATCATTTGTATGAATTATTCGGACATTTGTATGTGTACAGGTACATACGCATTGCATATGTATCTGTATGCAGATTATATATATCCCTATGCATTTGTACGGATACATACGGGACAAAAACAGGATACATACGGGACAAAAATAGGATGCGTATGGATGCGTACAGACACATATGAATGTTGTCAACATTTGTATCTTCAAATACAAATAAAAAAATTGTACAAATAGATGTGAATGTATTTTAATCAATTCAAATTTGAATACATTCATTTTTCTCTATTCATTCAAATTGGAACATTCAAATAGTGGATTAGAATCAAATTGAATCTGAAAATTGCATTTGTGCACACCCCTACCAGCAACCCTAGTCCTCACCACCATAGCAAGATTTATTCTGTGTCTTGTGCAAAATACTGCACAACTCTTCTGCTGATTGAAGATGTGTTTTGATGTTGCTCTTCCATTTTAACAGAAAATGGTTTCTGTGATATTTTTGTGCTTACATAGTTAGCAGCTACTAATGATTACCCACAAAGAGTTTGCCGTAAGAGTTGGAAGCAAAAGCATTCTGAGCTTCATTTGTACAAGTGAGGAGCATTTTTCTGTACAAAGCAATTGTTTACAGAGTTAAGTTGTGTAGGCTGAGGACATCCATTTGGTTAATGCTACCTTATTTTGTGTGTCAATATGCCACTGCATCATGTCATCACTTTTAAAGAGGAATTTCCTGTTGAGCTCAGTGGGGAGTTCTACTTAGCAATTGACAGCACACTCTTCCCAATTAGACAAAAATTCCTTTGATCTGTGAGTACTTAGTGTGTTAATAAATGGAAGTGATTTTGAAACGATAATTAAATTTTACTTATTACCATGGTTGTTTTAATCAACGGGATGACTACAACAAAATCTCAATGGGGGACAAAGAAGATAGATATCTGCCATATTGCTGTTTCCACCAATCAATACTCCCTGTGTTTAGGGGGTAGAAATGTGGCTGTTGAGTTTTGCAGAAGTTCTGTATGCATGCACATCTTATGGTTGAAACTAAGACACTGGCACCAGCACTAAATTCAGGAAGGCATATCATTGTTGAGATTCTAGAAAGCAAATAACGTCAAACTTTTAGAAAAAGTGCTCACATTGCTGGGATTGTTCATGAGAAGATTGTGTTTTTTAAAAGCTAAAGCCAGTTCGATAAAGGCAGATGAAAGGCTGCAAATAAGTGTGACAGATAAAACATATGGAGGATGGGAAGTACTCATTTTCGCCTTAGCATCTGAAGATAGAACATATTATTTGGAAGACAGTTTGAAAAAGAGGTAGAAGGCCCTGTGAGTACCTAGCTAAAAAATGTTAGCCAGATGTGTATTGCTGGAATGCTAAGGTCTTGTGAAGTATGCTTTCAGAGTTTATGGACTTTCTTTCCATCCTATGAAATGCAGCTGATTTACTAGCCTTTCTATTGAAACAGGAAGCCAGCTGCACAAAGGTTTTGGGAAGAAACCAGGTGACATTGAAGACTTCTGGGTCCTTTTAGCACTTGCCAGTAGACTGCCCCAAGGAGAGATATAAGCTTTTGGTGTCTGCATGATGATGTAGACTAGCCAAGAGCCTGCTACATTTAGTATGGCATCAGACTAGGCCACGGACTACAATACAGTGTCAAAATGGTGTCATATCCAACTCCCTTAAAAAGTAGTTCATGAGTGGAGTACTGTTGATCTACCAGTAGTGGTATCCTGTTGGTATATGGAGCCTAGTTTCTTTTTGGAGGGTCACCAGGAAGTGTGCTGCTCATGGGTCCATGGTGAAAAACGCTGGAAACAAAAGGCCTTAGCTGGAGACATTGACATTTTGACCAGGCCAGGCTGTCTAGAATGTGGACTGCCCTGAAATGTGGTACAAGCAGCCAGTTCCACTTAGGGATGGGGTTCCTTTCTTGGGCTGAGGAATCCTGCCTTAGCATTATAATTATAATGCATAGAAATGGTCCTATGAAATTACACAAAACATTAGGAGAGGGAAAAAAGAGGCAACAATGCCAGGTCCTCCTCCCTTTCTCTCTCTAAGCTGAGTACTGCTGGAGTTGTTAATGTGCTGACTCTTCACTCCATCTTGCCAGTTCTTAAACCATAAGAAGCTTGAAACAAATTCAGGCTACATGGAGAATTAAATCAAGGCAGAGCAGCAACATAGATATGCAGTTGCGGGCAGGCAATAGTGTTCCTTGCTCCTCTGCTCAACTTTATTCCTTGCACGTTAGGGCATCAGAAGATGCATGCCAAGGTGGGCTGGCATTGATGTTTCTTGGTCCTCTGCTGGGCTTTATACCTTGCAGGGCCAGGCAGCAATGATGTTTCTTAGTCCTCTGCTGGGCTTTATACTTTGAAGGGTGAGGCAGCAATCTACGAGAGATAAATCAATTTTTATTAAGCAGACTACTGATAAATTGTTTCAGTGGTTTAAACAATGCTAGGACATTAATAAGCATGATTCAGCTTCTGTTAATCTATTCTTGTGCTAATTTATCTTAATTAACACCAAAAGTCAGAATTGACACAGAGGAGTAGCATATAGACAGAGACTATTGAGTAGAGGCAACATAAAAATCAATTTAAATAGTAACTTAAATAGAAAAAAAATTGGTACTTCTCAGACTGTCCTCTGAAGACAGCTTGTGTGGAATCTTTGGCTCTTTCTGTACTAGCTCTTATTTTGGATTAATAAGGCCCTGTCATGGGCTGCATCCAGTTGTCAGTTATATCCCACTATATGTGGAAATTCTGTAATAAAGCATGGATATCCTTTAGTAACTGACATCTGACTGCAGCCTCAGTCTGTACTACTAACATGTGGGTGGCAGGTCAATTTAATTTGGAATAAGGCCTAGTGCAGAAAGGGCACTTGCTGCTACTCTAGGTAGAATTCCCATACAGCTGTGTTCCATTTGCAGCTGTGGGACCTTGGCCAGGTGTTGAGGGTCCAGTTACCCTTATAGTGTTTCTTGCATATCCTATCTGCCATGAGGGGGCGTGTGGCAGAAAAAAAAAGTTTTGCTACTCAGTGGGTGGGAGGAGAAACACTTTCACAGGTTTCAGTTTAACTTTAAGTTTTCTTTAAATAAAGTTTTTTTAAAAAAACAATAATATTATTTCCTTCTGACAAGCTACAGTGAACTCTACACATTCAATATATGCCTGATTAAACAAGAAACAGGTCATTAAAATGTTCGTCTGTTTTCCCTAAGTTATTCAACTTCTATTTGGTTCTACACATTAATGTTAGAGGTTAACAACGCTGTTCTATTTTAAAAATTATCTGAATTCACTTAATGCAGTGATGCATAAATTTAATTAAAGAATAAGCACAGGAGAAATGGCAGAAAATTAACATCTAAACATGGGTGGCCAATAACCAAAGGAAGGGAGGAGAACAGCATTTAATAGTGGTAATTACTAGTGTCAAATTTAACTTCGTATGTAGAAAAGGATTGTATTATTTAGTGGTCACTCATCAACATCAATGTAATACCTTCAACAGACCACTATAGTAAATTACTGAGTTTCTTTGGGGGTAAATAGATCCTAGTAACATTTGGAAACTTGTGTATGGAGAATAGACAGAGTTCATGCTATTGCAATTACATAGATCAGTAATATTTAAATATTAATGAAAGCAAATGCCTCTAAAAATGTGCACAAGAAGTTGTAAGGTTGTTCCTTTTTTATTCACTAGCTATAAATGTATAATAATAAGACTGGGTTGCATAGCAAACAGAAGGAGCAGCAGCAGCAAAAGCCTTTTTTCTTAAAAACAAAACTGAAATTCATTTCAGTTTCCCTAAGAACCAGATTAGCAAACCTAGGATAATTCTGAACTGTCCAATCTATCTAACCAGCAAGCGTACCAGTACTGATGTGGTCTAGGGGAGGTCCTGGACAGTTTAATAAGAATTGTAATAGTGACGTCCCAGTTTTGATGATTTCATCTGGTATTTTACTCAGCCAGAAGAATTTGGATGATTTCTAGGCAAAGAGACAAGGCAATGTGGTGCGGAGGTGGCTCCAAGTGTAGACTATTCTCTGGTCTGCAAAGATGGACTGAGATGGCTTGCGCACAATGCAGATACAGCTTGTTGCACACCAGTGTCAGCTCAGCCCTAGGGAGTGTGCACAATTATTTTTCCTCTTTGCTTTTCATCAAAGTGAATGGGACGGGAATTTGCATTCGTGTGAGAGGAGCCATTTTGAATGTGCCAGGCTTAGAATTTGCTTTGAATGTCTGTCAAATGTTCATCAATAGGAGCGCCTTTGCCTGAACACTACTGCCACCAGGTATGCTTCTGAATCTGTTCTGAATCCTCTCTGAATCAGCAAATCACCTTCCTGAATGTAACAAATCTTTGAATGAAGGCACAAAAACTTTCACTTATTATGTGAAGGTGTGTTTTCAAATATAGCCAGAATTCAATTTGAATTGCAAAGGTGGCAAACATTTTTTGCCAGTCTCTACCCAGGCATGGATGCCTTTTTCAAGCCAGTGCAGCATGGGAAAGCTCAAGGCATGTGGGAGGGTCCAGTGAGGCTACTTAGGAAGAGATATAGGTTGCATCTATACACCTTCAAAAGGCAGCTAAAAGTGCCCTAGAAGTGGCAGCTTGTGGAGAGTTCCCACACTCTCTCTAATCCACATTAAATGCCATTTTGGAAGTGCATTTTCTGACATTTAATGTAGGTTAAGATATTAGCATGGAGAGGCTACTGCCTCTAAGTTGCTTGTGAACCACTTTATTCTTACTGGGTGTTGTTGCAGCCTCAAGGAACATTTCACAGATATACAGTACAGTATAGTAAAACTGAGGAAAACACCATGGGCAACACTGTAAAGGGCAAACATGAAGAAAAGAAAATATTGATCAATGTATCTGTATTGGCTGTGGAAGACAACATGCAGTAGTGGAAAATAAAGAAAGCAACGTATATTATAATAAAACCAGATATTTATCTTCAGGAAGAGAAAATAGTTTATTTATTTATTTGTTTATTTATTTATTTACATTTCCATCCTGCCCCATACCCAAAGGTATGAACTACATTAGTCTGTCAGAGTCCACATTTACAATGGTGGGTACCTTTGGGAAACCTCAGGTGTGTAGCATTGAATGTCAGAGGTGCTTGCTGACGAAGAGCACTCTAGGGTGCTGTAGGGCCTTCACACACTTTCTGCAGTGCTTTTCCTCAGAGTGGGTAAAAAAAGACTCTGGCAGTATTTGCTGCCCACAGTTGCTCTTGGTGAAAATGAGGAAGTGACCAGTGTCCCTACTTTGTGCCTCCACCACACTGTCAAACACCTACTTCTGGGGTCCTTTCTGGTGTGAAAAAAGGTGTTATGTTTTTGGAGATGAAAACTCAGCTCTAAAGAAGGAGAGATGTGAAGTGTGGGACACGTGAATGTCCCGTTCTCTGCCCTGCCCTGGGAACAGCCTATGTTGCTGAGGTGTGGACGCATACTGTGATTGTCAATAAAGGGTTCAAAGTGGTCGAAAGGTGTAGGCATAAAGAGTATAATTTACTCATAGGTGTTTGTAAGTCTTGCAGGACTGACAGAAGAGCACATACACTTGCTGATTCATTTAAACATTTTATTTTTGATGTATTAAAATGATCAAAGAAAAAAGAGAGGAAAATAATAATCTTAAAAGCATTACTTAGACATATACATTGCATTTTTCATCCTTTTTTTTTTGAGTCTCAGAGATTTTTATTTAAATATTGGTATGGCTTCATACAATAATGAACACCTGTAAAGTTTATCAATTTGGGACTGTATTTCAGTCCATTGATCTTTCCTTTAAAATAAAGATATCCTCACAAGTGGTTTTAAAAATATTGTATACTGAATCCAACAATATTTTGTTATAAAATACAAATACAATGCAATTTATATCCTACTACAATAAAATCTTTCCCTCCAATATCCTCAAATCCTTTCAACAGTGAAAACTTTAAACTACTGTATTGAATGGGTTTAGATCTATATTTTATGTATCCCCAATGTTAAGCCAGAGGTGTAGTATATTTTCTCCTATTTATGCATGGTGATTTTACTTTTCTTTAACAGTTCACCTTCCTACAAGGAACTCAAATTAGATGGCATTTTTTTATCTGACTGCCAAAATGTTTCTTTCAACATTTTTTTAAAGCAAAGCTCTCATGGGCATTAGATGAACTAGGAATATGAAGCTTAGTTATAATCTAATTATAATCACTGATCAGAGTAATTATTGAGAACCCACAAGAGTTTGCATAGACTTAAATAAATGTCAGATATTTTTGCTCTATTATTGCACTCTCTCATTGCCAATGAGGTTCTGACTCACAAGTGTTACTGTGGATAATTAGCTACTTATCAGCTTCATTGTTAATAGCAGATTGGCTTGAATTTCAGTTAATGCTATGGAGGCTCATAGAACCCTTCTTCAAGGCTGGGATGAGCACGAAGCCAAACTCCCCCATTTGATTTGATGCAGACTGAATGAGGAAATATTCAGCTTTGTCAAATCCCTCATACACACGAATGTGGGGGGCTCCTCCTCCTCCTTCTTCCTCTTCTTCTTCCATGAGGAGCAAGGAATGATGAATTCTGTAGTTCTGCAACATATAGAGGATTGCATAGTGGTGGAGACTGGAAGTTTCCACATGCCAGGTACAGATATTCAGATATTATTCACATAACTTGCCAGGGTTCTGTTAGTAAGGACAATTTTGTCATCATCCTTCAGTTCAACCTCTGTTCCAAGTGTTATTCTGTTGATCTCGAACTTGTTCCCTCTTTCTATTGCATGCTCACATATGACATCCAGTGTACCAAAGAACTGTGTTCATTCAGATAGATTCTGTAAGGAATTAGATGAAGCAGATGCCATTTCCGAAAGGAGTGGATGCATTTTGCTTCATGCTACCATCTGCCTTAGCTTGAAGTCTGCTTATTGTGCATAGAACAGCATCATAAATTATGGGGACAATGATTCCAGCATATACATGGCTCTGAGAAATGAAGCAGAACATATTGTTCCTTTGAATGCTCCTGCACACATGATTTAGAATGATGCCAACTTCACTTTTGACAAATTACATAGGAGAAGTGCAAATTTTGAGCATTAAGAACTATTCATTATGAGCCAACAGAGCTGCTACATTAAAAGAGTTGTGATTTTATTAAAATAGGTTGAATGTAACTGTTTTGCCTTGTAATAGTAATAGCTGTTTGCATTTCTGTCCTATGTTCCAAGTCTGTAGGGAACTGGACTTAAATTTGAAATTCAAAAGTGGAACATGTATAGTTGAAGTGCCCAACATAATGTAGTTCAGGATCATTTGTTCTATGGTTGCTGTTGCATGGACACATGAACAGTTATATACATCCTTTGCTTTTTCTTGATGTCGCTGAACATGTGATACATAAAATAAGGCCTTTTGATAGAAATGCAGTTAATCTAGCTGTCAAACTTTGCTCCAGGTTGCCCATAAATAGCTATGCTGATCCTTGATATTAGTTTATGACATTTGTCACTGAGCTGCAATCAGAAAGTTGCTTTTAACAACTAATTTTATTGATGTGGTTATGTTTTATTTTATTTCCTTATGGCATTTATATATTGATACCAAATCTGCTCCAGTAATAAACTGGAAGCAACTGTGGAGGGAGTAAAATTTGGATAATTTGGATTATTTTTGAAGCCCAAAGAACACCAAATTTAAACTTCCCAGGGGAATCAGTAGCAAGATCTTTCACAGGTTTTAATAACGAGGAATAACCAGTAAACAGAGACAAAACCCATTTTAGACTCAAAAACCAGTTTCTTGTTAAACCAGGGCAAAGAATTTATTAGGAATACAGAACAGAAGTTGAAATGAATTATCAGAAGCGTTTCTAGAACAGAAATAAGCATGCAACAACTGCAAAATGACTAAAGAAATGAACATTTCCCACTAAGGAATCTTTGTGAATTTAACTGAATTTATCCCTCTTTTATTAAAACAATTGATTTATAGTTATGCAGCAAAAGCTTCCTAAAAAACCCCAAAACAAATTGAAAAAAAAACCAATTGCAAACGACAGCCAGAAAGGGAATGGAAAACTCCTAATACTAGAAAGATCCCTTAACCCAAAAGTTCTAAAGAAAAATAAGGGAAAGTGAATAGAGGATACCAATCTTCTGTCTCACCAATGATGTCTTCTCCATGTGCCGAAGTTTGAAGTTACAGAGATGCATGACCACAGCAAACTGCATCTCTTTCAGGAACCCGAAAATGACTTAAAAATTGGGAATCCCTTCAGTCTCAGTCAGACTGATCCCCAAAATGGACAAAAATCCAAAAGAAATACATTAAAAAATAGTCTTTATAATTGCCTTTACAAAACCCGCCAAATCCAGAATGCAAAAGTTTTAAACTGCAGCTCTTGCAGCAAAACTCTGTAGCAGAAAGAAGAAAAAAGGGGGGGGGGAGAAAAATTTCTCCAGGTCTCTTTACCATCCCATGATGGCTAGAAGACCTCCCTCCTCTGAGGACCAGAAGGAGAAAAACCTTAAAACCATCTCTTCTCTGCCATTTTTATAGCAAAAATTGGAATCCAAAAAACTGCTGATATTCTTCCCTTGTTAATGAATAAAAATGTGTATTTTACTCCAGTCTTCTCAACATTTCCAGTCAGTGCATCTCCTGACCTCTCCTTGACACCCTCAGACAAAAAGTGTGAATGGCGAGTAAACTTATTGTATCCCTGTTTGATTTGCAAAAGTTTACCTTAAATTAACATTTTAGCACCTCTACTGACTCACTTAATCCCTTCAGCTAGACCCACTCAATGTGTGTAGATATCAGCGACCTTTTACCCAATTCTGTTAGGGTGTAAACAAAGGTGTAAACAGTGAGTCACCTCCAACATCCTGCATCCTAATACTGGTGAAATGGGCCATTTCCCATTTAGATAGTAATTCCAAATTCTGGTATACTTATTTTACCCAGATCTCTTCCAAAAATCCATTTCATTTTATTCTTTATTATTTTATTAAAATTAGACAAACCAATCTCTGTCCCAGATTCCATGGTTTTATTTCTCCTTCATTATTTAAAAATCTGTTACCCCAAAAAGAGAAAACAAAGACTTTTTAGGTGCTAGGACTCTGTCTTGACTCAATCAGGATTAAATCTCAGGCTGTGTTTCTTGCATACAGACTTTTATCTTTTGCAAACATCCAGCTTGTGACTTGAGAAAACTATGTCCTTTTTTTTAACTCCAGGCTTGTCTTTCTCCCAATATGGCTATTTTAAGGCCTTTCCACGTTTCATGGTCTGCCTTTAGCTTTTAACATTTCTTATGATATCTGCACATCCAAAGTTGATCTGGTAACATATTTCCCTCCTCTGGTTTCCGACATTGTTACCAACAATTTGGAAACCATAAAAACTCATAAAAGTCTTTAGAAAGTATAAAATATATTTTTCATAGAATACCTGGACCAGAGAAAGTATGCCATTCTTTTGCTGATATCACTAGTTGGCAAATCCAAAATGATTATGACCAAGTGTGATATTTAAATACAAAAAATCATCACATGGAGATGGATCTTGAAAAAGAAAATTCCTCCAATTATATTCTAAACCATGTTCAAAAATTTGAACCATTTCCTTTTTATTTCACCAGTACCTCAATGCCGGATTTCATATGAACCATCATTTATCCTTAAGAAAGAGAAACATGAAGTCCACTATTTTACCTATATCGTGTTATAGCCTAAAATGAACCTGAAAATGAAAATTTCCACAATACTACACTCACCCATCCTCTACATTTATCCCATAGGAGAGAAAAGTAAAGATAGAAAGAAAATCATGATTAAGACATATTTGTGGATAGACTGTGTCATGCTTAAAACCATTTAAAACCATGAGCAAATCCCAAGAATGTAAGCATTTCAAATGACCATGATCCCTTCAATAGAAATCATAATGACTCAAAATATGTATCAAGTATACCCCTCAAAAGTGTACATGTTAGTGACTCCTCCAATAGAAATCACCATAAACCAAAATAAGAATACAAATAGTCAGGATTACAATATCAGAACCATTCATATAAATGGACATAAAGATGAATTGTCTTCAGTCTTCAATAGCTTCAGGATGTCTTCTCTGGAAAAGAAACGTAGGGGGATACAGTTCCTTGCTTCTAGAATAAATAAACCCAGTTTATTAGTTCATGCAAGGCCTGGAACTTGTAAACATGTCTCTCTTGTGAAGTACCAGCATTAGGCACAAGGAAATCCATCGTCCTCTTCATAACGCTGCATCATAAACTTGAGGAAAATTGTTCCCATTTCTTCAAAGCGTTTCAAACACATGTCCTTGAAAGAGAGAGAATCCTTGGTCCTTGGCCTCAGAGTTCCATAAGACTGCAACGCCTTCACAGAGAGATGAACTCCAATGGTTCACGAGCACATTTCTTCCTTTGCAAAATCTGGAATCCTTGGACCTCCCCGGTACCGGATACTGGAACACTGGAACAAACTGGACCAAACTGGAACACTTGAGCTGCTCCGGATCTTTTCTCCAACAATGGTGGATGCATGCAAGTATAGGGGCCTTAATTCCTATTCTAATAATGTAACTCTTTCCAAGTTATCAAAAATGAAAAAAAAAATTTAAAACAGAAGGAAGAGTGGAAAAATCACCCTCCTCTGCATCCAAAATAATAAAAATAAAACACAAAATATCTCTGGCTTTATAAGGGCAAAAAGAAAACTATAAAACTTTACCAAAAATTCAAAACTAACAAAAATAAAATATGACAAAAACTTAAAAATCAAAATTGACTTTTGCTGCATAAAAAAAATTAAAATTAAACCCATAAAGACATAAGATTTCAAAGACAGAACCTTGGAAAAAACTCCCTATGCTAATCTCTATGCTAACAATGCCCAAACCTTTCCTAGCCTCAAGCAAAGAAAATTTCGCAATAGGTAAAGGGAACTTTTGCCTTTAGTAACTCAGAGCTATAGCTCCTGAGCATACACAGAGTGCAATTGTATTCCTAACTCATAAAACATCCCTTAGCCTTACAAAACCTCATCTATTACCTATGAAAACCCCTATAAGAATAAGGATTTCTAAGAATTAAAAGAAAGATCTCCAGAAACAAATAGAGAAAAGAAAGGAAAAGAGGAAAAGTTGAAAAATGAACTGAATTACATCACAAAGCAAATGGCAGAAGTCCTTAATCCTATTCCATGCCAAAATTTCTTAAAGCCATTTCAGATCCCACTGACCCAATTGAAGAAAATAGAAATTCCTTTTTCCCAATTGTGGAACAAAAATTATTATTCATGGAGGCGGTTGGGGTGGAGGTTTTTCTTCTGGAACGTGCTTTGCCAGCAGGAGGGAGAGATCCTTTCCCTGTGCAAAACAATTCCTTTTCAAAGACTCATCTAGAGCTCTTTGATTAAAGGTTACAATTTTGGATATATCCTTACCCTTCTTTCTCTTCTGCTTCCGGATAAATCCAAAACATTTATTGGTTTCACCTCCTAGCACAACATCTTTGCATTCCAGAACATCCTGATTTCCAAGCATCAGATCTACATTTTCATTATTTTTCTGAGCACACAAGTCCACCTTGTCTTCCTCTAAGACCTTTTCTCCATTTCCAGACTTATGGTCCTCATCAAGCCTTTGACCAACACTCAGAGTCAATTGGAAAACCATTCCTGCAGGGTAGGCACTCCGGGTTAGAACCACTGAAGGTTCCACAGACTGCAATGCCATTTGCATTTCCTCATCATTGCTAAGTCCTGTAATTTGAGAAATAAACTGAACACAAGCATCTCTCAACTCTTTGCCTTGCAAATTCAAAGGAAAAATGACATCTGCAGCAGCTTTCTGTTCTTCTGAAGCCCTTACTACAGCAACTTTTGCCTCATCTGTTACAAGTGCTAAATCTTGACCTATCTCATCCTCATCCTCAGAACTATCAGAACTAGAATCAATATGCAAAGGAGGATGCAATGGTTTCTTTGCTAGAGAACCAATTTCTGCCACAGCTGAATCCAATGATTCAATTGTGCTTCCACACTGAGACTGGCTTGACCCTTGCTCACTGCTGCAAGTACTAATGTTCCCATCATCCACTACACTTCCAACCTCCAGTGAAGTTCTTGAATTGGAACTCTGAGATTCCTCTTTTTCACTAAAAAGAGGTTCTGTCAGCTCAGAATCCACCAATTCCCCACCTACAGTCCCCTCAATAGGACTAGGCGTGTCTTCAAACCCCACAAAGGTTCCTTCTGAAGTGGACTGACTGAAAACATTTGCCAAAACATCAGCTGGTGAAGATTCCCTTTGCAAACCATCACACATTCCTCTTCCTGCATTCACACACTGATTCTGTTCCACAATAGGAGCAACAGGACATTCATTGACCTTAGAAGCACTTTGACAACCAACAGGCAAATTCATAGCTGCGGGCTCAGCTAGATGATCTCTAGGATGAAAAGGTACAGCAGAAACGTTTAAAGCACTGCTGCTTCCTGCAACAATTTCCTTAACTGGTGGACCAGTTACAGCTTTCAATATTTGAAAGACCTCTTGCCTCTCTCTTGCACATTCAATCTCACTTGGAGGACACACTCTTTTTTCATTCGGGGCAAAATTCCCAGGCTCAACTAACCCCCTAAAATTCGAAAACGTATCCAGATTCACAGACACCAAAGAAGTTTGCAATGAAACATCCGTCCCATCACACCAACGCTGAGCCGGGCACCCTCACTGGACCTGCAAAGGCGGGGCACTTGGTGCAGTTGCTCCATTTACCAGAAACTGGGTAGATGGCACAAATAGTCCATTTGCAACTGGAACCACTGGCTGAGCACAAACAGCTTCTGTTCCCTGTTTCCAATTCATCAAGGCCTCAAACAAAACATGGTCAGGTTTCTTATCAAAATACTTCATGTCAAACCCAGCCTCTTTCAAAGTGTTCCAAACCAAAGTCCTAAAACTTTGTTCCTGCCTCTGCAATTGCGAGGCTGGCTGCTGAAATTGGGACTGTGGAATCTGTCTTCCCTGTCCAAAACCTTGCTGCTGCCTTCCATTTGCAGACTGAAACCTCCTGGGGGCTGCCTGAGAAGCCACTTGAATGGTATCAATCGGTTCCTTCTGCACTCTCTCTTTTTTCCTCAGATTCAATTGTCCAGCTTCCTTCATAATTCGTGTTGCCTTATGCACAGCCTCCACGAATTTCTGATATGTACTTCCCTCCCAGTCAAAATAAATCAAAGCAGCCTTAACAGATGGTTGCAGACCTTCCCACAAGGCCCTAATAAAAGTACTGTGCTTTATTACATCAAATTCTTCATCATCATCATCACCATCATCAGGAATATCCCCCGAAATTGACCCCAAAATGACCTTACGCTGAAGATAAGTCTCTGGATATTCATGTGGGAGCTGTAATTCATCAAAGAATATCCTGGATGTGCTTTTGCCGGGAAAGAACACTGCTAGCAATGCAACCATCCAATTCCTCATTGAATCATCCCTAGAAGACACACCAGCTACTTCAATTTCCAAAAGAGCAGAGTCTGCAGGACTAATGCATGCCCGGGCCAATTGTGTTAAATCTTGACCTGTCCATACATCAGATCGCCTCCAGACCTTAGAGATCCATTCCAAACAAGTTTCTTTGTTCAAAACACCAAACTGTTTTGCAAGAGCATCTATTTCTTGCATTCGAAAATTAACACTTTCCACAATTCTCTCCTTAGTAGTATTTCCAAAATCATCAACCCGATTAACTTCCTTCACCTTCACAGGAGCCAGATTACCCCGATTACCAGAAGGGATCCTTTGGATTCCCCCCTTGTTAATCAAAGAGACAGGTTCCTCTTGACAAGCAGCATTTCCTTGCTCCTTCTCAAAACTGCCAAGCATAAACACAGGTGCAAGCAGTGCCTCTGCTTCTGCCTCAGTAGGGTTAGCTGCCCGAACCGCTGCAACAACTCCAGCCCGTAACTGCAACCGCTTTTCCAATTCCTTAATTTTATTTTCACATTCAACATGAGAAGTCTGTCTTAAATTCTCCTTTGCCTGATTTATAAGAAATTTTGAAGTTGCTTTTGCATCATCCAGCTGTTTCTGTAAAAGAAACTGCTGGCGCTCTGCATTTTGCCTAGCTTCCTGAGATTCAGACAACTGCCCACGCACATCCTGCAACATCCCAGACAAGTGGACCTTTTCTGCAACTGAATTCTGTTTAACAAACTGTAATTCCTCTAATAAACTAGACTTCTCAGCAGCAGCACTTGCTTTTAGAGCTTGAAGCTGCTGGTTCAAATCCTGTTTTTCTTGCCTAAGTTTCTCTACCAGATCAGCCCATTCTTGAGAACACACTTTTAACTGAGATTTTAAATCATTTATAGTGGCTTCACTCTCTTGTCTTAATTCTTTCAAATCCTCTGTCAAGTCCCCTATTGCATACCAACTTCCCCATACATAAACAGAAACTTTTGACTCTTTATGAATGCTAAATTTATGTTTGTCTATGTATTCTTCAAATCCTTTCACAAGCACTTCTTTGGGGTCTGCAACTTTGCAAAATGTCCTTTTTTCCCATACAGATCTGCCTTGTTTAACTATCCACTTCCTGAGGCGATCTTGCTTGACTGACTTTTTAAGAACAGACCCTTCTGCCATTTTGCCTCACAACCCAAAATATCAGTTCAATACAATTGCCAAGATATCAAATTTAAAAGCACAAAAAACAGCTCTGTTTTATGGATAATCCTCGCCCATAAGTTGCCCGCGTTGCTCCACCAAAAATTCTGATACCAAATCTGCTCCAGTAATAAACTGGAAGCAACTGTGGAGGGAGTAAAATTTGGATAATTTGGATTATTTTTGAAGCCCAAAGAACACCAAATTTAAACTTCCCAGGGGAATCAGTAGCAAGATCTTTCACAGGTTTTAATAACGAGGAATAACCAGTAAACAGAGACAAAACCCATTTTAGACTCAAAAACCAGTTTCTTGTTAAACCAGGGCAAAGAATTTATTAGGAATACAGAACAGAAGTTGAAATGAATTATCAGAAGCGTTTCTAGAACAGAAATAAGCATGCAACAACTGCAAAATGACTAAAGAAATGAACATTTCCCACTAAGGAATCTTTGTGAATTTAACTGAATTTATCCCTCTTTTATTAAAACAATTGATTTATAGTTATGCAGCAAAAGCTTCCTAAAAAACCCCAAAACAAATTGAAAAAAAAACCAATTGCAAACGACAGCCAGAAAGGGAATGGAAAACTCCTAATACTAGAAAGATCCCTTAACCCAAAAGTTCTAAAGAAAAATAAGGGAAAGTGAATAGAGGATACCAATCTTCTGTCTCACCAATGATGTCTTCTCCATGTGCCGAAGTTTGAAGTTACAGAGATGCATGACCACAGCAAACTGCATCTCTTTCAGGAACCCGAAAATGACTTAAAAATTGGGAATCCCTTCAGTCTCAGTCAGACTGATCCCCAAAATGGACAAAAATCCAAAAGAAATACATTAAAAAATAGTCTTTATAATTGCCTTTACAAAACCCGCCAAATCCAGAATGCAAAAGTTTTAAACTGCAGCTCTTGCAGCAAAACTCTGTAGCAGAAAGAAGAAAAAAGGGGGGGGGAGAAAAATTTCTCCAGGTCTCTTTACCATCCCATGATGGCTAGAAGACCTCCCTCCTCTGAGGACCAGAAGGAGAAAAACCTTAAAACCATCTCTTCTCTGCCATTTTTATAGCAAAAATTGGAATCCAAAAAACTGCTGATATTCTTCCCTTGTTAATGAATAAAAATGTGTATTTTACTCCAGTCTTCTCAACATTTCCAGTCAGTGCATCTCCTGACCTCTCCTTGACACCCTCAGACAAAAAGTGTGAATGGCGAGTAAACTTATTGTATCCCTGTTTGATTTGCAAAAGTTTACCTTAAATTAACATTTTAGCACCTCTACTGACTCACTTAATCCCTTCAGCTAGACCCACTCAATGTGTGTAGATATCAGCGACCTTTTACCCAATTCTGTTAGGGTGTAAACAAAGGTGTAAACAGTGAGTCACCTCCAACATCCTGCATCCTAATACTGGTGAAATGGGCCATTTCCCATTTAGATAGTAATTCCAAATTCTGGTATACTTATTTTACCCAGATCTCTTCCAAAAATCCATTTCATTTTATTCTTTATTATTTTATTAAAATTAGACAAACCAATCTCTGTCCCAGATTCCATGGTTTTATTTCTCCTTCATTATTTAAAAATCTGTTACCCCAAAAAGAGAAAACAAAGACTTTTTAGGTGCTAGGACTCTGTCTTGACTCAATCAGGATTAAATCTCAGGCTGTGTTTCTTGCATACAGACTTTTATCTTTTGCAAACATCCAGCTTGTGACTTGAGAAAACTATGTCCTTTTTTTTAACTCCAGGCTTGTCTTTCTCCCAATATGGCTATTTTAAGGCCTTTCCACGTTTCATGGTCTGCCTTTAGCTTTTAACATTTCTTATGATATCTGCACATCCAAAGTTGATCTGGTAACATATTTACCATTTGTTCTTAGAGCTAGAAGCTGCACACACCACTATCTGACCACTCTATGGAAGAAAGCTAGGCTAAAAGGTGGTGAGTGGGCCAAAGTCACCAGTGAGCATTCATTCAATGGAAATTAAAACTAAAAAAAAATCCATTGGTCTGCTTTTGCACTATGCACCCTGGAGGTCACTCTTAGCTTAGATCACTTGAACAGAGTCAAGACTAGAGTGGTGAATGGCAGCCTAACTCCAAAGTCAGGTACGAACATCCTACAGCCTCCAAAGTTGTAGGACAGAGGGGTACTGTGGTGGGCTGCACTAAAAATGGCTCATTTCTGAGGTTGTTTCTGGAAGTCTTGTGAAATAGCCCAGGGCTCCACTTGCCATTTGGACTGGTTGAGCTGCTCACATTGTGGGTGGCTGGTCAAATCCATCACAGGGAAAGCACAGGACATTATTTTACTATGTTTCCTGATGTTATTTCACTAGTGTTTTGTGGCCAGGATGCTCCCCAGGAGGCCCTCCCAAGGCCAATGTGGTATGCAGACACCATGGTCTTCAGAGGCAGCTACTACAATCCTTAGAGGTCACATGGAAGCCCTCCAACTCTTTCTGCAGTTGCCTGTGATCCAGATTAAGGATCTCTTTAGGCTGGATTCTGGACCTCCCATCTGCATGTTAATGTGGATTAAAGAGCCCCCCCCCCAGTCCTGCCCTGTCTGCCGTAGATGCAGCAGAATCAGGATTAATTGGTATTAGCAGGGAACCAAGGGCCTTGATCTGGAATATAGGAAGCATGCAGATAACATGCCTCTATCTCGTGGGACTACTGGAGGGTGGCATCACAGATCCCAAGGTTATAACTTTCATTCTTAGCCTTCAAAGGTGCAAGGGTGTGGCTGTGAAGATTTCATGGATTTTGCAGCCCCAGGGAGGCATGATCAGCCCCAGATCAGTGCTGTCAATCAGTGCTGATCCAACATGGGTCTCCACACAGACTGGTTCAATGGGGCCATTTATTCTGGACTCACTCATCTGGATATAACAGAAAGGGCCCTAGATTCTAGCTTTGTGCTCTAGCCACAATCTCATTTTTTCTGTAGAATATTTCCCAACTATAGATCTGCAGATGATGGTCTAGGAAATACCTCCCTGGGGGCACCTACACTGTCCCTGGATTACATAATGGACAGGTGCATACACAGCAGGTTTGTGATGACCGAATGACCCAATCCTTTGACATAAAACCTCTTTTGAAGAGCCAGTACAGCAGTTTTAGTGATATCTAGCAGGAAGGGGTCTCAAATATCTGAACAGTAGATACAAAAGTGATTTAAATTTTCCTGCTTTTGCAGCTCATTTCAAGCTGATGGTGCCTTGTAATCCCGTTTTTTTGGGGGGAGGTGTGGGCATGTTTTAATTGTTTTGAATTGATTAATTTTGTTTATCTGACTGCCTTGTAACCTCCAGACGATGTGCAAGATATAAAAGAATGAACGAACAAACAAACAAATGAACAAACAAACGAGCAATGCCATTCAGCACACAGAAAGGAAGATAAATACAATAACACTCAAATAGAGGATCAAAATACTAGCAAAATCCCCCAAATACTATATTTAATGCTTTTCTTTTATTTATGAGATGTAGGTTGATTCTCCTTACCCTGTGGAATACTTTCCCCTTTTACATTTGTGAGTTGCCTACAAGTAGATACTTTAGAAGTCTAGGAAGACATGCATTTTCTCCCAGGTCTTTTCACCGTGAATAATTTCTTCTCTACCACCTACAGTTTTTAATTGTGTTTTAAGAGAATTGACTTTCTTGTAATTATAAGCAAATATTTTTTGAAAAAAAATGGGAAGAGGTACTACTTAAATATTCTAAATGACTGACTGAATGAATGACTAGGTGCCATGAATAACAGGGAATAATTTAGTCAATTACCATGATATTAATGATTCATTGTTTTATTTATTATTCAGCCTTAAATCCTGCCCTCCCACCTTGGGACACTTATGACCATCCAGATCAGAAGATGCCAACTTATGGCTCTCTAATTTCAGTTGAACTCCAGATCCCATGAGTCCCAACCAGTTATGCCAAAAGCAGAAAATAATGGAAGCTGTAGCTCAGGAACAGCTGGAGAGCCATCATTTGGTCACTAAATGTAGAACTCCAGGTCCCATCAGCCTCATCCAACATAGGAATTGGAGTACAATAATATCTGAAGTGCTAAGAAAGCTTAGATATTTTGGCTGTCTCCCTTAAGTGTTCCTGTAGAAGCAGAGGTCTTGGCTTTTGAATTGTGTGTGTGCACCACCCATGTTGAAACTTTACAGGTCAAGAAAATATTCTAGCCTAGGGACATAGAAGATTGCCTTATTAAGGCCTATAGAAGTAGATTCTTCTGCCTGTGTTAAATTCACCTTTTCTGTGGCTCTTCTAAGCACATTTCCCTTCTCCCTTAACTGCTAAGTGCTGTTGGTCAATTGTTGCTGCTATTAAGTAGAAATTATGTGTTTTCCTGGGGCTTCTCAGAGTTGTGGGGGTGCGTAGTTGCAGATATTTGAATAGCTTTTTAAAATGTGTGTCTTTTTGATGTCAAAAAAAGAAGAAAAGGAAAAGACAAATATCATTTGTCAAGAAAGAAAGCCAGAACCATCTCCATTGTTATAAGGACTTGGGAAGGAATATGGCAATAAAATACAGAAGAGATCTTTCTGGTTATTCTTTGATGTATATCACATGTGCATGTGAGCTTGCACACTTATTTATTCTCTGTTCCAGAAAAGGCAACTTTGTGGGGCCTCACTGATCTTCATCCCTCCCCCTATGTTTTATAAAACTTTTTTTTTCCTGTTCATGCTCCCACTTTCAAAAACCTCCAAGGAGATAACAAAACAAATCAGGAGATCAATGTAAAAATCATTGCAAGTGCCTTCTGAGAAAATAACACAAACGTCCTCATTTTCAATGTAATAAATGCATATTTTTTTACCAGGAAGATTTTAGGGGAGGATTGTACAAATGCCCTAATGTTTAGCACAGGTTCTCTGTGGACTCAGATTGGGTTCTTTCTAAGCACTTCTTGGAATTGCTAGAGTTGAATATTGGGCATATTTGCATGTAAAAAATATGTTCTGTCACCAAATTACCATAACATCTGGTCAGTATGTATGGTTCTGTTCTCCATCTATCTCTTGATTATCATCAAAAGATATCCTGTTGAGGGTTATACAAATTAGAACTTTATATAGTAATTGCTTACAGTTGGAGTGTATCTGTGATACACCAATTTTTTTAGAATGCTCTCCTCTCTGAGATTTGCACGCATATTGTAGGTATCAACAAAAGACTTATTTGGTAATGCAAAAGATTCTTTCTCAAGTAGCCGCTGTTTTAGTTTTGTTTCTTTTCCTGTTTTTATTGTAATGGTATAAAATTATTAAATGAATAAATAAAAATAACTACCCAAGGCAAGACCACAATCAAAAAGTGTTCTATGTGACTAAATGGAGTCATTGTCATAGGTCCTGTTCAGATGAGGGAAATATAGTGTCATTGTGGTTGCACTATTGGGGGTTGCTGTGGCAACCTTTCCATAGCTCCACTATATCCCCTGAAAAGCATGATAGAGTATAGCTGGAAAATCCCAGCACTGATGGCGAGTTTTACAGTAATAGCACTATTATCTGCCTTTGTGGAGGGAGCCACCATCATTTCTGTCCACCACACGTGCAGGGGTGGTGGTGGTGACATGCCCTCTTAGGTATTGCACACCAGCTAAATACCCAGATGTGCATGTCACTAAAATGCACAAAGACATTGCTGGCACAGTCTAGCTAGGAAGCAATAGTGCCGGAGAGGCAATACTCCAGATTATCACTTGCTAGGGGAATATCTGACTGGCATTTGGAGGCAGCCATAGTCCAAAATTCATGCATTTTAATACAGGGCTTCTTGCTTTTCAGTCTTTCCCCTGCTCACCTAAAAATGTTATTGGGTTTGTTTGTTTGTTTTTTGGAGTATATACAGCAAAAAAAAAAAAAAAGGAAGTAAGCTAAAAAAGTTGTCAAAAGAGAAAGAGGGCGAGGGAGAAAACTGTGCACTCTCACATGGTTGCATGTAGACTTCTACATGTTATTTGCAAGATCAAATGAACTGAAACAAAACATTAAACTTATTCTAATTGCCTCTCTGTGTTGCATCATCACCTCTGCTTTGCCAAAGGCAATTCTACCACTCTTGCTAGATGAGTTAGATTACTTGTGATATCTCCGGAGATTATTCACCTTGGGGAAAGAGGAAGGAAAGAATTCTTCCTCCACTGGATACTACTTCTGTTAGAAATTGAAATGATTATTGTGCATGATAGAATAAAGTATTTGTAAACAATCAGATCTTTACTGTAGATGATAATTTTACAGAGAAAGGAAAAAAGAAGAACGGTATGTTTCTACTTGAGTTTTTTTTAGTCCTGGTTGGACTATTTTTTTAGTCCCATTAGGACTTTTTAAAATCAAAACAGAGTCTCTGAAGGTTAATCAGAATATAGCCATTCCCACTCACAAAGAGAAAATCAAAATATAGCCATTCCCAGGACTTTTAAATCCCCCCCACCCCACAGTGCAAACCCTGCCTCTGTACAAAGCATCCTTCACTTTAGCTGAAGCCAGAGAGTTAGAAGCTGACACTTTTTTAAAAAAAATTCTAAGCCCTGTCTGATTTCTAAACCCTCCAAATTCTCTCCTTTTCACACCCTCTTTCTCCGCTCAAGCAGACCAGCGAAGGACTTTTAAAATTCCTCCCCAGTGCCAACCCTGCCTCCATTCAAAGCAGCCTGCCTGTAAAAATAAGCTTAATGAAGGAAACACAGGAGATCACAGCAATCACACTTTCCCTTTCACTGGCGGAGACAGGAAAGCAATGTATACGATTGTTAGCAGCTCTCGGCATTTGCCTTCAGCTTTTAAAAATCAAAGCCTTTTGCCTTTTCTTGTGTGTCTCTAGCATTGCTGACATGGCAAAGGGAGGAGAATCCCACACACATGTGGTTGGCATTGGCTGAAGGCTAAATCTCCACCTCAGATAGTCTGGGAGTGCTCCCATCTGGAGGGGGGAGAGTGGACTCGGCACCAAAAGGGAGGAAAAGTCTAGTTTTTCTCAGGACTTTTTTTCTCTGGATTTTTGCAGGATAGTTGTCATAAAATCTGGGAATAAGAACTTGAATGGGAACACTGGATGCCAAATTTGGATAAATTGCTTAAGTAATGGGGATTCACTTCGGATTCAAATGCCTATGGGAATGCACCTGAAGAGGGACTTTTCCACCCCGCTTTTCTCACCCATTTAAGAGGACTCAAAGTGGCTGACAAAGTTTACTATTATTCTCCGCACAACAGTCACCCTGTGAGGTAGAGCCACTGTGGGAGGTCAGAAAGAGAGCTGTGACTAGCCTAAGGTCACCCAGTTGGTTTCATAGAGGAGTACAGAATCAAACCAGGTATTCCCACATAAGACTCCGGCTCTCTAGCCACTAGACCAAACTGGCCCACAAGGACACACATATGGTCAGAGCAAGGGAAGCTGAGGTTCTCATAAATGTAAACCTTGATAGCTTGCAAGCAGTCCTGTTTGTAAATAATATGAACAATTGATTCCACAGCAGTTGAGACCTCTTGAGGAGGTTCCTGCAGTGAAAAGCACAAATAAAGAAAAGTCAGTTCTTTAATGCAGACTTTGTTGAATGTGAAAAATGGCATATGCCCATTGCATAAAGTCAATAGAATCAATAATAGCACTGAGGGTGTAGATCTGAACTCTCAGTACTCCACTGAAAGAGGCAGGGCCGAAGGATTTATTTATTTATTCATTTATTTTTGAGGAAAGCAGTTAATCTAACTCTGAATCCAGTTTAATGTGAAAAGCAAAAGGGACCAGTGCCCAGAGCACTTTTGATGAGTATTTAATGATTGGTTGACTTCCCTTAGGCAATTGGCTCTAACAGCTATACATTAATTCCAGGAAATGTTGTAAGCTTTGATCATTATTGTTTAATTAAAAAATATGTCAGCTATGGATGTAGAGCTACAGAGGGATGTGGAAAGTGCCCTATGAAAATCATGGACATATTCCAAACAGTTGGAATTGCCAATCAGCCAATTAAATTCATCTTTGACTTTGTTATCCATTTTATTCTTTTTTGCTTAATGGAACACACCATCTAGAACAGGCAAAATGTTATAATGTTGGTTAACAGAAGTTACAGTGATGTTTGACAAGATGTCTATTCACCATTCTTCTTTTCGTTGTTGGAATGCTTCATTTTGGCCAAATTACCCCTCATTTTGAGGACCCCAATGTTACAAAAGGCAGAGGGAGGTAATCAGGGGGAAGATTTACTTACCCCTTCAGCTCTGAGGCAATTGGCAAGGTGATTGGCAAGAGGAGCTTCCAATGATTCCATCTAGTTCCTGTGGTCACGCATGTGCTCTTTCTTCATGTCAGTATTTATTGATAGAAAATAGCACCCACTGACACATATATCCCTTAGCACTTTCCCACCTATGCTAGCATGGATAGCCCTTTCAGTAAATACCCGAGTTCCCATTTTCTCTCAGATTCCAAATGGCCCTGAGATCAATGGCCTAGTTCCAATTATTTCCCAATGGTCACATACATATCTCTGCATGTTTAGGCAAGAAGCCATAGCCTGATATCACAGAACTTCAAAGATGGCAATGCAGTGGCAAAACTGGCTACCTTGCATCTGAGACTGCCCCAGATGTTTATAATTAAGTCTCACAAGATAATGAATTTTGAGAGTGACTACTCATCCATTGGAACTAGAGGCATTAGCTACTTAGCTGCCATTCAGCACTGAAATAAACAATGAAAGAGTAATAGCAGAATGGATTTTCATCTCCCTAAGAGCTCTGTCATTCATTATTTATGGAACAATATTTTCTGATTGCTGTTCCTCCTCATTGTGAAAGAAGTACAGCTTCATTCATCATTTCTGCTGAGCTATTTTTACTTGACTCTATTATGTTCTTTACCTGCAGTTATGCTGTAATGGAAGTCAAAAACGTGTACTTTATTTTTAGTATAAAAAAATAACAAACAGTTAATCACTTCTCTTTGGATCACAATGGGACTAATGGTATTTTTTTGACCATCCAGGAGAATACATTGCATTCCTAGTTTTATGACTGATCTAATCTAATGCCTACAATTCTGCTGATTAGGTGTTGCATCATCTATTTTCTTGTAATATTTAAACAAATTGTGAAGGGCCTCATTCCCTTTGGCAATCTTCTTAGTTTTCTGACTACTTTGATAGTAATTAAAGTGTGCTTGTTTGTTTTTACTTTTCACTGCTATCCTATTATTGATGAGAGCTGAAAAAAAATACCTAAGTTTTAATTCAGCTCCACTCCACTTTCAGAATAGAATACATCAAAAAGTGAACAAATTTTGTTTTCACATTATCTAACTCAAAGGTGCATCTTCTGTCGGTTTGCTGATGTGTTCTCATTCTGAAAGTGGCCTGAAGTTGGATTAAAAACTTTATTTTAGAATTTTGTGGAACTAGAGAAGGTGCAGAATGATTAAGGGTCTGGAACACCTCCCTTACAAAATCAGGCTGCAACGTCTAGGTCTCTTCAGTCTGGAGAGATGGCGTTTAAGAGGGGACCTGATTGAAGTATATACAATTATGCATGGTATAGAAAAGGTGGATAGAGAACATTTCTCTATCGCACAGCACTAGAACCAGGGGGCGCTCTGTGAAGCTGATGGGTAGGAGAGCTGGATCAGACAAGGGGAAGTATTTCTTCACCCAGAGGGTTATCGGTTTATGGAATGTTCTGCCAGAAGAGGTGGTGACAGCTACTAGTCTAGATGGCTTTAAGGCAGGGTTAGACAAATTTATGGATGACAGGTGTATCAATGGCTACTAGAATGAATGCCTAGGTGCATCTTTCAGGCTGGGGGGGGGAAGCGGGGCCCTTCTATGGCCATTTGCTGGGATTCAAGAGCAGGCAAAGGTTTGTCCTTATCTCTGCTTGAGATGCCCATGAGCATTTGGTGGGCCACTGTGTGCAACAGGATGCTGGACTAGATGGGGCTGTGACCTGATCCAGCAGGGCTTCTCTTATGTACTTATGTTAAAGATAAAATATTTACAATAACTTAAAAATATACTTAAAATATAATCCTACCCTCCCTCCCTCCTTTTTTGGCAGGAGAGCACTCAGAGGAAACTAAATGTCAAAAACTTGGATAAAGAGGGACCTGGTGAACCTGTAGAGAGAGGCTGTTCCAGAGTTTGGGGATCACCACAGAAAAAGCCCCCTTGCACCTCACCAACCCTTGGACCTCTGAAAGACTCAAAACTACAAGAAGCCCTTTGAGTTTTCAATGCTTGGCAGATCTATAGAAGAGAATGAGTTCATTCAGATAACCGAGGCTGAAGCTTTTCTTAAGCTTTTGAAAGCATATTTATATTTGTTTACTTTTCTTTTCTTTTAGATAACCAAGACAATGTGTAAAATCAATAATGAAATGTAGGAGTAACAACAGAATATACACAAGGTATATTTAAAATAAAATATTAGATACTGTTACAAAAAGAAAAAAAATATTTAAATGGTTAAGCATTTATGTATAAAAATATAAACATATACCCTCACTCACACTATGTTTACATCAAATCAAAATCCAGTGTCAGATCTGTCTGTCTGTCTGTCTGTCTATATCATCATCATCATCATCATCATCATCATCTTAAATATAATTCTAATGAATAATGAATATGCTGCTAACAGTAGAGACTAAGGTCCCTGCATCAAGAGAAGATAAAGAGTCTTTACTTTCTTTAACATAATGCAACAATTTGTCTAAAATATTCTAACAATTGTGTTGAATATTCCTGCTTTTAGGACCCTTAGTGCAGGGGCTGACCCATGCCTTACATAATTATGGCAGACTTGTTAACAGCCCATATTTAATTAGAAAATACAGTGTTATTCTGTGGTCATTTTATCATTAGCGCAGTGTAATAGCAGCATATCTACTGCAATCTGATAGGTATCATAGACTATAAGAACAGAAAGGGCATCAGAAAAAAAGGGCAAGGGCATCATTTCATCCTGCTACAGTCAAGCCTTGTATGATGCACTGCATATCTACTCAGTGTCCTTCTTCTTTCAGAGTGCATTAAAAAATATTATGCTGTGCACAGGTATGTGTGTATGCATTTGCATAAATAAATGGGGTATCCTCCAGTGGCTGAGACCCTACCTGCCAGCAGAAGGCACTGGGTTCAAAATTTCTGCATTTCCATTTCCAAGTATCAGGATAGCAAAAGGTTTTACCAAAGATTTACAAGAACTCGGGGTAGCAATACTGGAATACATGGTCAGCCCCAGGATACATGGTCACCCCTTCTTCCAAGGCCCAATAGGTGTTATGGAGAAATTTTGTTTCATGGCTGGGCAAGTAACTAGTGAGGAGCTTCAGCTGTTGATATTCTACTTCATGTTCTTTAACATCTCCATGAAGTCACTAGGAATGGTCATCAGGGAACTTGGAGTAGAATGATGACATTCAACTCTATCTTTCCATTGGATCAGTCCAAGGATGACAATTCAGGGGCTTAACTCTCATCTCTCTCTCTTTCCACACACACACACACACACACACACACACCAAAGTAGCTATTGAAAATGCAACAGTATAAGTAAAAACGTCATTTAAAGTAAGATCAGTGATTAATCTCTGTCACTTGAATATCAGCTGGCACTGGCTGGTAGCTTCCAAGCTGGAATATGATAATTTCCTCTGTGAAGGGCTACCCTTGAAGCCTACAACTAGTGCAGAATGCATGGTAAGGCTGCTGACACCACTGCTTTAATTTGAGACATTGAATAGACTGCTACCTCACATGATAATTATAGTCCTTAGAATTCACATCTTTCCTTGCCATTGACTGGGCCAGGATCTGATTCAGTGGAGAATTTGGAAGAAAAACATGATATATTAAGAGCTTGTGAACATTTCAGATAGAAGACATCCCTTTCCACAAATACTTGCTTCTCAATCCCTTCTTTAAAATGTGCAAAATAAGGTTAATTAGACAAAACCTCTGGGTCAGCTATTACATTTCCAATAGCTGTTCATTCATGGAAAACAGCACAACTTTAATGCTTAAATGCATGCATTACACAAATATTAAAATTCTTATTATTCTGTCTTTATACTAGAATAGATTTATAGCTGTCTTCTACAGAGATTTTCATTTTATTTGGCAGTAGCTTGGTTTGTTGCTAATTTTCAGTATTTATCTCATCTTGTTCAAACTGCAGGAGTTGTGGGGCCTTGGTGTTAACTCAGAAGGCTTTGGCAAACAGCTGTAAATAATGTCCCTTTGCCTGCAGTGTTTGTGTAAGTAACAGTTTTCTCCTTTATAACCTCCTGTGTGTCAGCAGTTCTATAAGATGGGACATGTGTACTCTGATAATACTGCTAAATGTTGCTATTTCTGAGAAGCACTTTCCAGGTCATTGCACACAAGTGTAGCCAAGAGATGCTGGACCAGCATAAGGAAATACATTTGAGGATGCTAATCAAGTATCAGTTTAATTGTGCATTGGCAGCCTAAAGGGTTTAATGCAGGTAGTAAATGCCATAGAATGCTGAAATAGGGGATGTTTGAGAACAACATTATGTTGATGATAATGTCTTGAATCACCTGCTCAAGGGGATCTGGTCTAAACTATGAAGGCCCGTTGAAGGATTTAAAAACTCTCACACACAGATAGTGAATTTCTTTTAATACAGTCCACCACTTTTTCTTCTCAGGTTTTCACTAGTTATTATTTAAATCCTATATAAACCACTATATAAATTAGTGGTAGAGTCATAATCTTACTGTGATGACTACTTGTCTTGTCCACTTTTGTTCCTTCCATTTTCCATTTACATACTGCCTTTCCAAACCAATTGCTCAAGGCAGTTGACAACAAACAGAAAAAAATGCAATATAAAATAATACATTATACTTTATAATACATAATATAGTATAAAATTACATACAATACACGATAATTCATCATAACATCACACGGATCCTTGGGTGAGGGCAGAGCAGAACAACAAATGCCAGGTTTTCTTCCTCCTCCCAGCCATGCACAGCCACACTTCTTACACCTTGTGGGGGGCAGCAAACACCAGGTCTTCTTGCTATTAATGGAAACCTTGCTCAAAAGAATTCAAAGGCCAAGGTCCCACTTCACTTTTATGGAGGACTGAAGTCATCTTAAGTGCTTGGAGACCAGACACCAAAGTGGGCATCCATTTTTTTCTGAGGACTTTCCTTGAGGGCCCTCCAGTTCCTGTCATTGGCCTACTGGCTGATAGGACCTTGCTCAGGAATAGGAATGTTCTAAACATTCAAAATTCGATCGAATTCAATTGAATGTGGACATTCAAATAGAATGTCTTCACATTCAAATTTAAACATTTGAACGAGTTTCAAATGTTCCAAAACATTCATTCAAATGATTCACACCATTCAAATGTACAGATGCGTATGTATTATGAATCTCATATGTATCTGTACACATTTGTACTTATAGTACGGGACGAAAATGGGATGCATATGAGATAAAACGGGATACATACAAAATGCATACAGATAGGTATAAAACATACTAATGTTGTCGACATTTGTACCTTCAAATACGAATGTTGTTGACATTTGTATCTTTAGATTTGAATCTAACATTCGATTCAAATCAGATTTTGTTGCATTCAATATGAATTGATTTTAAAAGCAAAAAATATTTAGTGCACATCCATAGCCATTTTTTGTCTGATGTGACAAATCCCCCCACTACAAAATCACTGCCCTAAATTCCTTCTTATCTCCTGCCCCCAGGGCCTAGGAGGTGCTCCTGTTGCAGAGAGCGCTTGCACGCCTTTCGTGTGAACTGCTCCATCAATGATGCATGTGGTTGCCTTCTCTTGAATCACAACAAATCATACTTATTTTGCTACAAATTGACGAAAGGTGCTTTGCACCTCGTGTACCCCGAATATTAGAGTTTGAGATTGTGGATTTTGTTTATTTTAATACAATTCTGTTCATCTTCCACATTTCAAAAAAAAAAAAAGCTGAAATTTTAATTCAAACTTAAGAACAAGGTTAAAGCCAATTAAAATAACAAAACATTAAAAAAAGTATTGGCATTGTGCTATAGAACAAATAAAGAAAGAAGTTATTGATATAATAAAATAAAATGTAGAATGAGATTCAGAAATATGCTTGCTATTTTGGTTTAAGGGAGACAACAATAAAATAAAGCATATGGAATTACTAATGTTAACAGCTGCACAGATGGTTATAGCATGAAATGGAAAACAATTAGAAATATGACCACAAAGGACTGCTATAAAAAGATGTGGGATATTGCTGCAGGTAAATATCTAACAGGACTCTGACAGTTTGATGGACTCATATTTTTTTTGTCAGAATGGAAAATCTTACTGGATTCATTCCCATAATTGCCACAAGGAGCCATATTGTCAAAAATGATAAGGAACGTCTGTCAAATGACAGAAAAAGAATGTAAGTTGAAAATTAGAGAAATAAAACAAGAAATACCAAAGAAAGAAAGAAAATGTGAAGATTGGATATACAGGACTTAAAGAGATTATGATTTAAATAAAAGCATGGCAATCAACATAATTTAGAAGAAAAGCATTGATCTTGGCACTGTTCACTGTATGTATATATTTATTGTATTTGGGAATAATAATTCAATTTTGGCTATATGATTGTTAAAGAAAAGAAAAAAGGTAACAAAGTTGGATAGGATAAGTGATAGACACTTATGACAATGCCTGGGTGAAAAGAAATGCTCTTAACAGACACATTAAAGTTACAAAAGCAGGTGCCTCACTAACATGTGAGAATTTCAGAGTGTGAACACCACCAAACAGAAGTAGGAATAGTAAAAAAAAAAAAAGTCATCACCTTCACAATTCGTACAAATTGCAATGGTTTGAAGCTTTGTGTTTGAATTGAATATTGGCTATATTTAAAAACTGACCTTCCCATGTGAAGCAAAAGCTTTTGTGCCTTCATTCAAAGCTTCCAAGCAGATTTGGAGTGGATTTGGACTCAGAAGTGCAATTGGTAGTAGCAGGAATGTGAAGGAAATTCAAAGTGAATTTGAAGCCGAGCAGTTTTGAAGTAGCTCCATTCACACAAATGCAAAGTTCTGTTCCATTTGATTTGATGTGATGCAAACTGGGAAAAATCATGCACATTCCTACTCAGAAGAAGTCACTGCAAAGTGACATTCAGCCTTTGGTGGTACCAGCAGCATGACTGCCCCAGGTGATTACAGTATCTTGCGGATCTAAAATGGGAGGAGAAAAAGCTTTTTCTACCCTGCTTTTCTCACCCATTTAAGGGGACTCAAAGTAGCTGGCAAAGCTTTATATTCTTCCCACAAAAAAAAACAAAAAACAAAAAAACCACCACCCTGTGAGGTAGATGGGGCTATGAGAGCTCAGAAGAGAGCTGTGATTTGCCCAATGTCACCCAGCTGGTTTCATGGAGAAGTGTGGAATCGAACCTGATATTCCCAGATATCCGGCTCTCTAACCACTAGACCAAACTGGCTCACAAAAATGGAGGCATTAATCTACCACGTACCCTGCCGGTCCCAAATTGTTTATGTGGTCCCAAGTTTATCCTGGTCCTATGTTGCAAATATGGCAAGCATAAAATATTCAATATGGACATAAAACTAATTCACAGCCGTTACAGCTACTTAAGCATTGGTATAATTGTCATTCTATATATTCTTATTGGTTGATATTACATTAGGTTTTTGTACTTTTGTGGGGGAAAATAGCTTTGTTCTTTAGTTGTTCTGTATACAATTACATATTCAAAGAGCATGGGGCCATGCTGTTTATGCAGTTGGTAAACCTACTTGTATTTCCTTAGTCAAATAGAACCCTGTATTTAGACTATTCATAATCTGAAATTTGACACTATTTCTACATCCATGCACCATCAGTCTAGAACAGAATACAAAAGTGACCTAACTTTAAGACTTCTACATCATCAAGAAATACCTCTGGGATATCAAGATATTGGCCTGACGCATGCACGTGTAAACCATGCTAACCAACCAGTAAACTGTAAACTGTTGAGGACACTTGGGAGTGATTGTGTTGATGGGCTTGTCATCCCACAGTGAAACTGGAGCCTCAACAAGAGTGCTATCTAGGGATGTGCATGGATATTCAAAAATTCAAAAATCTGATCCAAATTCGACAAATATCAACATTTGAATTTGAATCGGATTTTCAAATATCCGGATTTCCAAATTCGATTGAATTTTGAATGTTTGGAAATCTGATACGGATTTTTGAATAATTCGACTGAATAGATCCATTTATATCACATCTGAATATCAGGTCTATTTGCGCATATAACATGAGATGACAATGGGATGACAACGGGATGAAAACGGGATGCACACAAATTTGAAAATTGGATATGGATCTTCCCAAAATTCGTATCATTTGAATCAAATCAGATTTTGAAAATACAGATGTGAATAATCCGGATTTTCAAAAAGTTGGATTTTTGAAAAGTTGGATTATCGAATTTTGAATAAAATTGCATTCATGCACATCCCTAGTGCTGTTCATCCTGACCAGAAGTCCTCCATAACGTTCATTGACTACTTGGATTTCATGTGTAGGGGTGGACAATCTGAAGACATCACCCACCCATGTAGAGTGGTGCTGGCAATGTAAGCCCAAATCTTACCACCAGATGATCTGTCTATGCTCGTGGGTTTATCACAACCCCCTCATCAGTGGAATTCACCAACTTGCTCTGCAGCCAATACCAAATTAAATGGATGTAGTACTATATTTGTGGGCATCATACATACTGGGTTGCCACAGGGCCCATTAAAGCCTGAGGTGGATGATCAGAGTCTTCTATATATTGGATGTTGAAATCTTCCAAAACAAGCATGGACAGACACCCACACCACAACCAAGATGACCTTGAACAACTCAGAGATAAATTTCTTGGTTAATGAGCAGAATACCATCAGTTCAGTAACAGGAGAAAGCCTTCAAACTCATTACAGAATGGACTGACTGCATGGCAAGAGAACTAAGGTTCTTATGGACCACAGCATCTCACTGTCCACACGCTCTTATTAATATATGCTTAGGTCAGACCTTCATCCACGATCAAGCTGTTATTGTATATAGAACAGAGATAGTCCTCAAAGTACTTCAGCAAATTGGGCCTGATGTCCCCAAACTGTGTTTTGACCAGTTGTGGATCTTCAGTGTATCAAACCCAGCCTGACTTGCATGGGATCAAAAGCGTACTTCCAATAGGAGCTTGTTCTTCTCCTAGTGCTTTAGTTGTCCTAATTTGTATAGATTGTGTAGAACAATGATTGGATAGAGTTTATAATTAATACATTTGTATGGGCTTTAATTTTGTCAGTTCGGCCAAGTTACCTGTGTCTCTTTGTGCATCATGATCCACTTCAGCTGCAGTGTGCATAGAGTGAGACTGTCTGCCTGTTTCCCATACATTTCCCCCATAAAATAGTATCATTTTGAGTTCTTATGCTGGGTCTGAGAACACTGAAACAAATTCTTTAAAATATGGGGAACACATAAAGATGTGTAGAGTAAGGGCATTAAACATATTCCGTCTTCTTGTGTCAAAGATATGTGAGTCGGGTTAGGTGTATACCTTATAATGCTGTGCAAACTTGAGAATTTAAATTAAATAGTATTCTGAATTCTGAATAAAAGGATTTCTCCTAATGTGCAAATCTGCTATCTTTTGCTTGCTTTGAGAAAGGAATTATTTCTATTCATCTTACTCTCTCAGATGTTACATTATGCAGATAAATAGCAAAGTGGGTTGTAGATATGCCTTGGCATTCTTAAATGAGGCTGATGACTTTCTCCAGCATCCTATCTTCAGCTTGATAATGGATTTTTTATGAGCTGGCAGATAAAGAAAAGTGAAGAATCTGGTTAGAATGCCTGTTCTTAAAAATGTATTTCCATTTGAAGTGGAAATTCAGACTGGAGGCCATTTGTCTTTACAAGAGACTATGATTTTTACAAATGAAGCTTTGCAGTTAATTTACTTAAAGCACTAATGTCTTTCATTAACGAGGGATTGAAAAGAAAATCTGACCTGTAGAACCACGAGTAATGAAGTAAATTAGCCCAGTGTATAAACTTGCCTTGAAGATTATGGCACATCTGTGATCTACATCTGTTACACATTGATACTAAGTTTTGTGAAACAACTATTACAGTAATCAGTAGGAAGATTTAATGGTAACCTATATATTAAAATCAATTGTATTGAAGTTTTTTCCCTTGATAATTTTTTCTTAATATATTAAGATACTAGCATCCATCAGTTCCGTAAGGTTTTGGAGAGATCAAAAGCACAATAATTATTTTAATAAAATAAAATAATAAATAAAATATAAATAATAAGATCCAAATGCAGGTGTCCATTTGGAGCCTCATTCCTTCCTCACCACCCTGGTTAATTCCTACTTTACTCCTGCAGGCATCATTGTGCCTCTTATTAATCTATGGTGAAGTCTCATTTGGAATATTGTGTACAATTTTTGTCACCACACCTTGACCAAGAATATTGCGTTACTGGGGAAAAAAAGGTGTAGAAGAAGACAACCAGAATGATCAAGGGGATGGAACTATTTTTTTTTTTTTTTATGAAATCAGGTTGCAATGCCTAGGCATCTTCAGCCTTGAAAGATGACACTTATGAAGGAACCTGATTGAAGTATATACAATCATGCATGATGTGAAAAAAGATGGATAGAGAAAAATTCATTTTTCTGTTCTACCACACTAGAACCAGGGGGCACTCTATGAAGCTGATGGGAAGGAAAATGACTGACAGAGGAAGTATTTTTTTCCATTCAGTGAGTCATTGGTCTATGGAATTTCCTACTAGCCAGCAACTCTCATGGATAGCTTTAAGTAGGGGTTAGACAAATTCATGGAGGACAGGCGACCACTATAATTGATGCCTACTTAATACCTCCAGGTTAGAGAGACACACAAATTGCCTCTAAATGCCATTTGCAGGGAATCTAGAACAGATGAAGGTTTTGCCTTCATCTTCTGCTTGGGAATGTCCGGGAGTAATTGGTGGGCCAATGTGTGAGAAGGATGTTGGACTCGATGGGCTTTGACCTGATCCAGCAAGGCTCCTCTTATATTCTTATGTTCTTGTGTACTCAAAAGACAAGAAAAATAAATAAAAGTCATTTTCTGCTGAGGAATACTGTCTCTTTAGAAATGTATACAAGTTTCCAGATTTATGGGAAAATGGCAAACCCCTTAAATATCAAAGGATTACTGGGTATTTCATAGTATATTATTGTGCTGTGCAAATGCAGGATAATTACTTCTACATAGCCACAAACATTTACAAAATATTCTAAATATCTATAAGTGAATTTCAGAATCTGCAGAAACAATTCTACAGAAATAATAAATGGAAATGAAACTTGTTTAGTTCATCAGTGCTTTCCATACATAATCTACTTTGTGGTTGCATTTATATTTAATCCACTCCACTTTTCAGATAAGTTGCTTGACACTTTTGGGAACATACTAAGATTTTACCTTGTTTTTTTTCCCTTAGAATTAATTAAGCAGCCATCCAAAGGAGAATTTTGGCATCAGCTCATAAGGATGCCTGACAGAATATTTATGCTGGGATAGGATTTGAAGATAACTTAAGTAAAAGGTGGAGGCTTTCAAGCTTTTTTGGAGCAGAGAACTTTTCCAAATTGAATTTTCATCCAAAGAACAAAGTGTATCCTATAAAAATTATATTGCAGATTTTTCTTGCCCACTTAGTGGGGTGCATTCTGAGTCTTTTCATGGTGCCACCACTTGGTTTCTTTGATATTTCAACTCCAGTTTGAAAATCGAGCATATAACCACTTCCCCAATGGCAATCACTATGCAGGGCACAGCAGTTGGTCTGAACAGTGATTTACCATTTATGTCATTGAAGAGCGACAAAAAAGCCTCGATCCAATAAGAAGCCTTGCTTACTGCCCTTCAAAGACATCAGACTTAAACAGTGAATAATTGTTCAGCCTTGCTGTTGCAGGAGCCCAAATGCTCATGGCCACTGTCTTGCTTTCAGTATGAACAAACACCAAAAGAGAGAGAGAGATAGCCAAACTGTCCTTTGACTGCTAGTAGTGAATCTAGGAGGGGATGGAGTTTGGAAATTTTAATGCAATAGGATGATTTGTGATCTCTCTCTCTGGAGTGAGAACCAGAGTTCTTGAAACAGAATTATTTTAAGAAACAAAGTTTCCATTCACACTATGGAGATCAGATGAACCAGACTACTTGCTCCAGTCTCATAAGTGGTAGGTCTGCCATCCATACACTCTGCCTCTCCCAACCAAGAAACTTTGAATTTTCTGCCCAGTCCCATTAAGGGAGTGGCCACAGAAACCATCCACTTCCACTTCCTGGTTTCAAAATGAAGCCAGGTGAATAGTGACACAAGACAAATACTTGTGTCTTTGCCGTCTTTCTCCATGGTGCATGCTTGGATCTCCAAGGGCAGCAAGCACCCTTGGACTCATTTTCCCACTGCATGGATTCCTATGTGGATGCTTTCACTCCCTTCATGATAAGGCTGCATGAAGGAAGCACCTGTGTGTAGATGCCCTTCCCCTTAAGCCCTCCCAAGGTGCCCCAGTGTGGATGCAGCTGAAGAGTTTCCTACAAATGGCATACTATAAGGAAAAGAAACAACCCTCCGCAAAACTAAGCAAAAACCTTATGTTTCTGGAATGTCTGTAACTGAAGTTACTACATTTAAATAGAACACAAATGTGCATTAAGAAAAAGATTGTTAGGACTGTAATTTTATATCTCTCTACACACAGGTAAGCTCTGCTGAGTTTGGTGGAATTATTCAACTATAGCAAGTACAGGACTGTAGACTGTGCACTTTTTCCCCATTTGACATAGCTTTATTCAGTTATCTATGTTTCAGATTTATGCCCACTGACATAACTATGGTGCCCAAGGAGCCTCATGAAATCAAGATTAAAAGAAGAAAGATCCTCTGTACAGTAAAACCACAATATAATCTATAAAACCAAGATCAGAGCAATAAAAGTATTCTGTAGTATGTCTGTTTTTCACTTGCTATCGATCTTGAAAGCTAAGGAGGGTTCAACCTGCTCAAAACTAGGATGGGACGCCAGCTGAGAATGCCTGCTGCTTTAGGCCAGAATGAGGCACTGAAAAATGCCCAGAAAGATGATAATGGAAAACCACTTCTGTATTGTTGCCCATAAAACTACAATATTTGTCTATGAAGTCACCAGAAACTGAGCTTGACTCACTGGCACCTTTATATGTACAATAAAAAACATAAAAATTTAATCCCTAAAAATGATTAAAGGGCTTCAGGAAGGGTTACTTAAAAAAAAAAAAACTTGATGATAGAAAAGAACTATGTACTATGTCTTCAGCTGCCTCCAGAAAGAGAAAGGAGTAGAATATTTACTATACCAGAGCAAAATACACATAGCAAAATTATGATAAAATATGATTAAAGGAACCAAATAAAAAGCTGTGCAACTTTGGAAATGCCTTAGTTTGTTAGATTTCTATGGTATTATTCAGTTGAGTCATGTGGTGAGGTATTAACAAACTGTTTCCTTGTAATAACAGTGTTGTCACGGAATTTGGCTGTATTTCTTATGATGATTGGATTATGATCTGCTGCCAATGACAAAGACTGATATATAAAAATCACTTGATCTGCTAGGGAATGTATTATGAATGATATGTATCTGGATTGACAACCTCTGCTATAAAGACAACGTATAGTATGTGCTGTAGCATTTCTTATGTGCTCTCATGAAATGAACAAAGATGTTCAACATAAAGCATGTTATGCTAACTACCATGCAGAAGTGATTAAGGAAGAATGAAGAGTTTGGCAAGAATAAATGCTGCTCTGCATTGTTTTGAGACCAGTGCCCACTTTTTGTTCCAGGTAGCAATATGTTCCACAACATAAATTCAGTGGCATCCCAGCACTCAAGCTATTTCCTTTGGAGATGGGACTACCATTTAATCATTCTCCAGCAATATTAATTAATGCTTGAAGTGATGTGTGAAGTGTGTTTTAAACAAGACTGTAGAGCAAATGTATAGGTTCAGCTCTTTATGGCCTCCATGACAACCCTGGGGCTGTCTCAACATGAAACAGGTCCAACTTATACAGCAGGTCATACCCTTGATCTGATTTTTGCCTCAGAGCCAATTGGTGAGGATTAGAGGCATGCACAAATGCAATTTTTGACATTCGATTCAATTTAAATTGAATATACAACTGTCCAAATTTGTATGAATAGAGAAAACACGAATGTATTAAAATTTGAACCAATGGGAACATCCCAAAGCTGCCCTAATGCTTCTTAGCTGTGGAGAAATTAACAACAACAACAACAACAACAACAACAACCTTCCCAACATCTTGACCGAGAGGGGCTAGTATACTCTCTGTGTGCAGCATTTGCTCTTGCTTTCTGGGTGTAAAGCTGCAAGAAGTTGCAATGGCTGCACAATTGTGTGCTGAGTCATAATTGCCATGGCAAAAGCTGGGTGTGTGGTAAAAGAAGGAGCCACAGCAGTTGCCATGACAATCTGGATGGCCCAGGCTGAAGCATCTGCACTACAAGTGCTGGAGGTCCAGTTGAGGGCTGCACAAGAGCTTGTGATGTGAACGCAGCTGAGCAGCCTGACCTTGGGCCTATTCGCACTTGGCCTTTTTCTGGAGTATAGGGGTCTGTGGTCCACATTCTAATGCAGACTCTGGCAGACCTCACTATGGGTCTACTGAAGCCTGCACTAGCATATGGACAGCAAGTCCCTATTCCAGGATATATTCCAGAATAAAGACAAGTGTGAATAGGCTCCTTAACTATAATGGAATGGTGTTGTTATACTATTCTTTGCAGTTAAGTGTGAACAGTGCTATTGCTTCCTTTTATACAGAATCATGTTTGAAGGGCAGTTCTCCACTGGCTGGTATACCAGGCCAGCAAGAATATTTGGAACCTCCCTGGTGTGATCTAAGGAGACCATACCTGTGTGTATAAAGAGGGCTTCTAGTAATGGTTTAGTACACTGGCCGGTGTAGAATTGTCCAAAGTTTCAGCATTTTCATTATAGGACCAGTGATTTTGTACCTGACATTTTAAAACACTGGAATTCTTCTAAGGAAAATGTTGATTTTGGCCTTCTGCTTCATACACTAGTAGCTGTATATTAGGTGCTGGGTATTGTCGTGAAGGGTGATACCCTACAAAGAGGAACAAATGTAAAGAGACTCTGCAATCATCCATGACTGTTACTATACAATGCCAAAGTGCAGAAGGAGATAAAAGCCCATTCCCTTCGGGGATGCACTAAACCTAGAAGCTATAAAATAACAGATGGAAAGATGGAAAATTGTTATAGGGTTATGCATCTGTGATTTTCTTTCCTATCCTCATCAAGATTATAGAAAATCCAGAAGAAATGGACCCTATTGCAAGCACTAAGGAGGCAATCTATACTACTTCTAAGACAAGGGGTCTAGAAGATGCTCAACAGTTGCAGCTTCAGAAGAGTTAAGAAGATGAGATAATCTGTACCAAAGTGTTAGGATCTTTCAGAAGAACGAAAAGTGAGAATCAATGTTAAAAGGGAGAAAGAGAGTTCAGTACTGCTGAAGAAAGTTGCGAGATTCATCAAGCGAGGAAGATGAATTTTTAGGAGGAATAGCTGTTCAATACTGATTTTTGAGGTTGCTTATAATGTGTGATTGGCAACTAGGACCACAGTTGCCCAAAAGATGTGCAGCTCAGCATGAGTTTATTTTTGCTAATCTTCAAGAAGCAGAAAAGCAAGCACTTCAAAGACACCCAGTGGTTTTTGATATCTCAGTGGCTACAGCAAAAATGCAAATGGCCCCATACTGTGTTAATAACAACAACAACAACATAAATGAATGAATGAATGAATGAACAAACGAACGAACGAACAAATGAACAAATGAATTTTATTTTATTATGGACACAGACCAAAATCAGAAAATAAGGATATATCAAAATATCTTTTTAAAAAAGTTTAGCAATGTGAGTGATAAAATAGTGAAATTTAAAATAGTCTGGTGAATAAATTTAAATAGTATAAAGGTAACATTTAAAATATGATGTTTCTTCTTTTTCTGCAGTCTTGGCCACTAGGCACAGTTGCTCTTAGTCTGTTAGACAGAACTTCACCACAGTTCAAGTATTCTGATTGCCTTGTAATAAATATTTCAAGACAATAGTCTTCTCCTATTACTATACTGTAATTCGGGACAAGATAGGGGTGATAAAATTTGCACATGCCTCCTGATATAAATGGCAGGATAATATTGTGTGGGCAATGTCTTCTACCTTGCTCGACCCGCTAATAATAATAATACAAAAAAGAAGAAGAAGAAGAAGATCAACAATCTAATACCTCTTACTCCCAAGTTTATTTTGTGCAAAAGCTGTTACTGGCCAGTAGTGTCTGTAATTATACTATGAACTACCTCATCCTGTGTAATGTTATGGTCAGAAGCAAGTATCTCCTACTATTACCTTCACAGTTACTAGGCACATGGATGTGGTCATGTTGGTCAGCTGAAGTTAAGCATGTCTTGAAAGCATCTTAATATTTTCCTACCAAAGGGCTTTGTAACACACTGATGAAGGTGCAAATCTGGGATGGATCCAACATTTGCATTTCAAATGCCCAACCCTTCCACAGTTAATAGGCAGTTCACTAAATGGTGGGGAGGTGCAAAAACTGATGTAATTGCCTTGCACGGCAACAACCATATGCACCAGCCATTGCTACAGCAACTGGGTAAAACAGTGTACACGTGTACCTGCTCTGCCCCCCATGCACCCTTTGTATGGGAGTGTACTGTCGAACATGTTTTAGTGCTCCACTGCTGTCTGGGCTGGGGGATAGTCCTTCATGCTCGGGACCATTTTTGGGATGGAAGTGGATCCACACAGTGCATATGCTCCATGCTGGAGTATCTTGGGACCTCCCCCTTAGGGGAGAAAGGCCCAGAGTCTAATACCAGGGGCCTTTTTGCACTACAACTGATAGTGGCATCATTAGTGAACTTCTGGTGAAGAGCATCCCCACTTCGAGGAGGCTGCTACAGTTTCAATTTTTTTAAAAAAGTGTTCCACACCTTAACCAATATTTACCAGAACTTACCTGAAGTGTCCAGTGGTGCAACCATCTCCTCCAGGTTCGACTGAGTTGCTGTGCAAGTGCAGTGGCACCTCAGATGGTCATCATTGTCATGGCAATGGTGCTGATGCATGCACAGTCACAGAGGGTGCCACAGCCAAAGTGGTAGATCCCAGAGGAGTACTGGACCCACAACTGAATCAGGTAAGTATTCGATCATAGGGGGAGGGGGACAGCCAAAGTTGACTAGTGCTCCAAGTGTGAACATTTGTCAATGTTGTTTAATCATGCTCCTTTCCCATCCAGCGGCCAGGAAGGGAAGTGCAAAAACACCTCAGGTTTACACTTACCAGACAGGATTTGCACTAGTAGACAAGTACAGGCTGATCACGTTCAAGGATGGTAGGGGTCATTCATATTATGCTCACTGGAATACCTCTGGTCTGTTCCAACAGTGCATGTAATGTGAATGTCTTGCCTGGAACTCCATTGCAAAGTATGAACCAAATTTTTGTGCAGAATTTGACTTTTCAGGGGGACCTAGAAGCTGCAAATTACTATGTAGCTGCAGTTACGCTGTACAAGCTCCTTTATCTCACAGTGCCCAGAAGAGCTGTGAAGATGCCATCCCCAAAGTGTACCTGAACTTCTGATCAGCCTATAGAATACTATAAGTTGTCCACATTGGAGCATTCCAAGGAGGGTTTGGTCAACTCCACAAATGATGTGGTCCAATGAGCACACTGGATTCCTCCAGCAGATAGATGCAAAAAAACCCCAGAGTGGTTGTAAAATGCTTCATTCAGTGATAAAACAATTATTTTCTTTTTAACGCATCTGGAATATCCTGTTTTTTCCAGTAACTGCTTTCTCTTCCAAATGCCTTCTCTTCAAGTTATTTGGGCTGAAGGAAACTGCTGTCCCTAAAATCTAACTCCATAATCACGCTGTTCCTTTTTTTAGTTTTGCTTCAACAGTCTAACTGAACTATTCTTCAGGGGATTAATTTTCAAGTTCCATTTCTGTTTGGCTGCAGTAGTTCACATCAATCTAGTGTCACAAAACAGTGCCATACTGTAGAAATAGATAAGAGAAGGTGCATAAACTATTCTGTAACTTATTGTTCATATGCTATAGCAGAAGACGCAGATTTTTGACCTCAGTTGTAAGTCACCTATCTCCTCAGTGTTCACAAGGAAGGTGGTTATTATGGGCACAAAAATGCTCTCAAAGCAGAGTTCTGGCCCACTGATGTCCACTTCCAATGATTAATGATAGTCTCCAAATTTCCAGGTGATTATCAATGGCATACCGACTGAGAATTCCCTTTTTGAAAAATCTAACTTCATAAGACATTATATCTTTGTGGTGTAATGATATTAAATCTATTTATCACTGAAAAACAAGATTCACATTAAATAAAAACAAATTGAGATCATCTAGAATTATTAAGAATAATTCCATCTGGCAAGCTGTCAGTGGAACAAATTCACAGCAAGAGATTTTCTGATGAGGCAGACTTTTTTAAATGACAATGTCCTTTTTCATGTTTACTCAGAACTCCAAGAGATAAGCTGTAATAATCAGTGACTGTGTAACTGAGATAAAAAAATTAACACACAATAACATTGAAAATAGGAATGGCCATTACCTTAATTATATTTGTATCCCTTCCCTTAATTCATGGCAACACCCCCATTTGTTTTTTCCAAGTTCCAGACTCTGAATGCAGGTCCTTTTTTCAGATCCCTTACCTTCTCTGTAGAGGCTTAGGCAGAAATTTCTTCAGAACTGGGCCTGCTCATGTCATCTTTGACTGACACATAATATTTGGTAAAAAGCTGAGAATGACATCTACAATACCTGTTTTGAGTGTAAGTTATGGTGTTTTATATACTTTTATATGTTTTTATTCAAATTTTTAACCTATATATGGGTAGTTTTAATTTTATATATTATTGTATTGCTGTTTTAATTACGTATGCCACCTTGGGCGAATCGCCAGAGCAAGCTTATTTCGCTTTCCCTAAACCAAAATAATAGAACCGGATGCCAACGTGAATTTGCCTGTTCCCATTACTTTTAACTTAATCACGTTGGATCCGGATTCTGAGGATCGTACATGGTGTATGTGACTCAAGGTGGGACGCAAGTGGCTACTTTCTAAAAGCTGCTTTTCAGGGCTGCCCTCCCCTCTTTCTCCTGGCATGGACGTGCCACCCATAAGGGACCCCTTCACCAAGCCTAACTGGGTGGCTGGGTGGCTGCCACTTCCATGGATGGAGCAAAAATGGCAGTGGGCAGCCAGCCAGCAATTCTTTCCGCTCCTCTCCCCATTGCTCAGGGCACACAGCAGCAGCAGCAGCAACTAAAGCCCCTTTGCTTTAAACATTCACATTCAGCTGCTTTCCTCCCTTCCTTTCCCTTTCTAAAGTCAGAACTTTTAGAATTGTGCAAAATTGCAACATTGTTATCAGGCTGAAGTGGTTCCATCACTACAGTGTAGCACTGCTGTTAAGGGTGGATTTTTAACACTGAAATCACTGTCTTTGGAAGCAAGCTCTTGGGAGAGGGAAACCCTAAACATGGATTCTCATCCCTTAAAACGGTACATAAAAAATGTGAAACGTTTCAAGCGCATGATCCGGAGTGAGACCTGTTGAAATCAGGATTGAGATTCACCACGCTTTGGGGTGCTTTAACACGGAGAAAGCGTGTTAAGCCAAACTGCCGTGCGGACACTAAGGATTGAAAACGTTTTGAATCTGAGATAAGGTTGCCATGAGGACACGGCCCTAGAGTCTCTGTCTGGGAAAAAGGTGGGATATAAATAGAAAAAAATAAAATAATAGTACCAATCAGATTAGCAATAATTAGCAATAACTGATCAAGGCTGCATCCAGAAAGGGTCAAAATTCAGTAATTTTTTCAGAATGGTATTAAGTACAGACCTAATATGTTGCTGTGTGACATGCTTAAATTAGGGATGCAAGAATATTTGAAACATTCAAAATCCAATCAAATATGTTCGAGTTTGGGCATTCGAATTTGTCTGAATATGGACATTCACATTCGAATCGAATGTCTACACATTCGTTTTTTAACATTCAAACAAATTTGAATGTTCTGAATCATTCGTATGAGTTCGTATGAATGATTCAGACATATGTTTGTGTATGGATGTGTACAGATTACATACGTACCCATATGTAATCCGTACACATCTTATTCGTATCCGTACACATTTGTACAGGTACATATAGGATGAAAACGGATATTCAGGATAAAAATGGGATGCGTATCAATGTGTACAAGTGTGTACAGGTGCATACAGATGTGTATTTGTCAACATACGAATGTTGACAAATTGAATATTCATACCAAAAGATATGAATGTATTCCATTTGTTTTTTCTCAATTTATTCAAATTCAAACATTTGAATATTTGATTCAAATTGAATCTGAAAATTGCATTCATGTACATCCCTAGCTTAAATGTGAAATATCGACCTAATGTCTGGCCAAAATGAAATAAATCCTGGCAGTGCTTTGTTCTCAAATAAGGTACTCTACCAATAGACGTTGACTGAGATCTTCTGGTGGACTACTGGGCCCACAGCAAACCTTGTTCAGTGGCACTTCAGCAATCACCACTAGAAGTGGTGATATACATGGACAGAGTTTTAACTGCTCCACACCTATACATATGGGTGGAACTAAGTCACGTGCAGAGCCATTTCTAGTAAAGAACCAGTTTGGTGAGGTGTGGATGCACAGTGTGGGAGTTCTCCCTATCTTTACCAGTAAGGTAAGTGCAAAAAGGCCCAGTGTCTGTTCTGCTGTACGTATTTGTATGTGTTCAATATGAACATTTTTTTAAAAAAAATCTTTTCAACAATAACAAACAAAAATAATATCATTGACTGTAATCATCATCATCATCATTTTGGCAAGGGATTTCTAGGACTGTGCTCACAGATTTAAAAAGGCTGTCCTTTTCTTGGTAGATTCTGGTCATCCTGATCTTTATGTTTAAGCAAAATGAGCTGTTAGAGTGAGACAGCCTATTTACTCAACCTCCAGACATCTTTTTTTGTGCCAGTAACAAGAAAGAAATTCATCAATATATCAGTGCCTGGCTATAAAATTATTGTAAAAAGGAAATAAACAAGACACGAGTCTGCTTAAAATTACAGAGCAGTAACCTGAACACAAAGATAACGGCTGCGCTCCTTTCTCCCTTTGTATCAGGTAAAATGGTAAAATGTAATGTAATAATATGATGTATGGTAGTGGGTAAGAAACATGACTTGCTTACAGAAGAAGCGATACAGAGATCTACTATTTGCAGTTATCAAACTGCACTGCAAAACATAAGAGTTTAAAAGTCTAAACATCACTGTTTGGAAGCAAGTTGTGGATAATGAAAGGCTATTGAGATGGGAAACTCTTGGAAAAATAAACCAGAGTTTGATGCAGTGCATGAAAAGGCAGATTTCCTGTCACTGAACTTTCTGGTAGAAGTATGCAATTCATTCATTCATTCATTCATTCATTCATTCATTCATTCATTCAAGTAAAGAACTTATATCCCACTCTTCACCAAAAGAGCAACAGCAACACATTAAAAAAAAAATTAAAACATCTTTAAAATAAAGCTCTCCCTGCCTCCCTCCCACCATCTCTGGCAGGACTAAACCCTGAGAGCTAATGATCAAAGGCCTGAGTGAAAGGTATGTTTTAACCAGCTTCCAGAAACCACAGATCTGGTGAATCTCCAGAGGAAGGCTATTCCAGAGTCTTGGGGCAACCAAAGAAAAAGCTGTATTGCATGTGCCTACTCCTTGCACCTCTGAGAAGGAAGGTGCGTGGTCAGGAGGTACAAGTTAAGAAATTGAAATTTTTTTTCCATATCTTCCCAAACTGAATGTTTGGAATCATGAAATACATGTACTGTGACCTATGTATAGCTCACGGGAAGCAATCTTAAACTTGTATTGCTTCAAAAAATCAACATACGAGTCTGCTTGAGTAATATGATCAAAAATTCCATTAGAACAACCTAGCAGAATACACTACACAATTTCCCAGAGTGAGCAAAAAGATACCCAATGAACATTAGGTCAACAGATCAATATCCCTCTACCATTGTTGCCTGTATTATCCCCATCAAGAATAGTGTAATAAATAATTGTGATATTTTTCTTCTTCCACTTCTTCCTTAAAGTAAATAGCCACAGACATTATACAGAGAAATTAAAAGGAATTTACTCCCTCCCTTTCATCTATTTTTTTTTCATACTTGTCATTTGTTTCAGATCTTTAAACAAAATTTAATATGATACAAAGGCAACCTGAATAATCACACAATACAGTTCTGAAATGATAATTACATTCACGGAAGAAAAAAAGTTACCCAACATTTCTATCACCAATGTAAAAAAACACTTGAGCTCCTAAACTTGCGCTACTTAACACCTGGTTGTGCCTCTACAACTGAAGATCTCTGATAACTGGACCCAGTCATGCACATCTCTGTGGAAGAATTTGGGCCCACTCTTCTTTGCTGTGAGTGGGTGTGGTGGTATGACAGTTCTGCACAGTCACGCACTATATCCAGATTGCTGTGGTAACATCCAGGCACCTGCCAGCTGTTTTCATAGATATTGCCATGGCAATCCGGCCTGCACTGGCCTTGGCCATCTGCACTTCAAATGCTGCTGATCCAGTGTGCAGCTCAATCAGCACTCAAACTGCAGATGGCTGCCACCACACTGTGTTTTTTCCTGACTGGTATGGTACTTATACCAGTAAGATAATAATGACTAGTATGATAATTATCACATACCTGTCAGGTAAGTGTAAACAGGTCAGTTAAGTCATTACGTATACACTGCTTTTTCATTTTTTTTAAAAAAAGCATTTAATTCCAGCTAAGTAAAATTTCCATGGCCGATGTCTATATTAATTATAATCGCTTTTAATTCAAAAGGCCCTTGTGTCCTCTACTGTCTCCTGGAGTTTGCTCAAGCTCGTGTTAGTTGCTTCCATGACATTATCTATCCATCTCATCCTTTGCCATCTTCTTTTCCTTTTGTCATCTTTTCCAATGAGACCTGTCTCCTCACTATGCAGCCAAAGCATTTCAGCTTCAGTATTTCCAATAAACAGTCAGGACTGATTTCCTTCAGAGTGGACTGATTTGATCTTCTTGCAGTCCAAGAGGCTCTCAAAAATCTTCTCCAGCATCACAATTCAAAAGTGTTGATTCTTTGGCACTGCTTTCCTTATGGTCCAACTCTCACAGCCATACATTACGACTCTGTGGATTGTTTTTGATTATGTGGATTATTGTTGGCAAAGTGATGCCATAGCTTTCTTTAATTTTGTGGTTTCAAATACCTTATGTAGTGAGTTTTGAGCATAAGAAAATAAAACCTGATGGTGCTTCCATTTCTTCTCTCTCTCTATTAACCAGGAATAGATGGGAGTGGAAGCCTTGATCTTAATTGTTATTTAAAATGTTGAGCTTCAAGCCAGCTTTTGCACTTTTCTCTTTCACCATCCTCAAGAGACAGTTTGGTCTAGTGGTTAGAGAGCCAGACCCTTATCTGGGAATACTGGGTTTGATTCCGCATTCCTCCATGAAGCCAGCTAGGTGACCTTGCGTTTGTCACAGCTCTCTTCTGAGCTCTCACAGCCCCATCTACCTCACAGGATGTCTGCTGTGGGGAGAAGAATAGAAAGCTTTGTCAGCTGTTTTGAGTCTCCTTAAACGGTTGAGAAAAGCCATTTCTTCTTCTTCTTCTTCTTCTTCTTCTTCTTCTTCTTCACTTTCTGCCATCAGAATGGAATCATCTGCATGTGCAAGATTTTTGGTATTTCTCCCAGCAATCTTAATTCCAGCTTTTGATTCATCCAGCTTTGTCTTCTAAAAGTTGTACACCACATATAAATCAAATAAATGGGGTGACAATATATAGCATTGTCATCATTAAACCAATTAGTTGTTCCATGTTCAGTTCCAACTTTTGCTTCTTCACCCAAATACAAATTCCTCTGGTTATCGGGTCTGTAGACCGTATAAATAAACTAAACTAAACTAATTCCTCTGGTAAAGTGCTCTGGGATTCTCAGCTCTTTCAGAACTTGCATCAGTTTGTTGTGAACCACACCTTGAAAGCATTTAACATAGTCAGTGAAACAGAAGTAGGTTTCTCCCCCCCTCCACGTGGAACTCCCCTTGCTTTCTCCATAATTCAGTGAACGTTGGCAAATTGATCGCTAGTTCCTCTGCCTCTTTGAAAAACAGCTTGCACTTCTGGTACTTCTCAATTCACATATTGCTTAAGCATAACTTGAAGGATCTTGAGCTTGTTTGTTAGTAATCAGTTAAAGCATTTGCACTTTGTCAGGAATCATGTAACATATAAGTCCATTGATTCTTCTGAGGTCATGACAGAGACACCACCATTAGGCATAGAATTTTTATTGGGTTGGTCACAGAAGTTCCCTCCATATAAGATATATGTTTTTTGTGCAGGCTTGAATAAAAGAGAAGGAGACAGAAAGGAAAAGAGGCTTATGTTATGTTGTATATATGCATAATAAAGAGGAGTAAGCTTGTATGTGTATCATATCAGGGAAAACTAATTGAATTTTGATGGCTTGATGATAAAAATGTTAAGGCATGCCAATGACTGTACCACAATCTGGAAAGAAGTAATGCACTGATGGTTGATGGGTACAAAAATGGACACCATAAAAAGCTACCCCAGTGTTGTGTGGTAAAATATATAAAAAACAACACACACAAATCTTAAGCCCATTATTGCTGGCAGTGCAATACTAGGTTATGAGGATATAACGAAATAATGGTCAGGTAAAATAGTCTTTAAACTCTATAATGGTGAATATTTTAAAAAATAATTTCCTCTCCTTCTTTAATTAGTCAAGAAAGTTTACCATGACATGGTGAGATGACTATCTCTTTAAAAGGAGTTTATATATGCATATATACACTAAATCTTCATTTTCTTGTAATGACAGAAGATTTAGGAAAGCAATCTTCCTGCTAGGTCTTCTTGTGCCCTCATGATGGAGCTTATGTGACTTTAAACTACTTCAGCAGAGCAATGTATTAATGAGGTCATCAGCAGTCAGGATTCTAAATCACTTCTCTTGCATTGCTTGCAACACAAAGCACTTCACAGAATAATTCAGCTACTATAGTCTAATCACATATGCCAAGTGGGAGAAAAGGAGAAAGGGAATTGGGGAGGGAAAAAAATTAAATATAGCCTTTGGCAAAGACTGAATGCACTTACATCTTAATATTCAAACCATGTGCATAGAAAAATACTCCCAAATGAGGGCTTACGGTACTACAGAGTAAGAAATATTTGTCTTTTTGTTATGAGACAACAGAGACATGGAGGAAATCAGATGAACTCCACAGATGTGGGATCAGATTCAGGAGAGGCAGAATAATAATCAATAGCAGAATAATAAATAATATGTGGTACAGTGAGCTCAGTTGTAGTAATCTTGTTGGCCTCAGTCACAAGGATATGCCAAGTAAGCCATACAGTGTTGCATGCAGAATTTTGAGGGAAGGAATAAAGAGCCAAGTACCCTTTGTGTCCTGTCCGTGGATTTTTAATGAAGCAATGCAGGTGTTAACTTTACACCAGAGAGATAGCTTTCACCCTACACCTTTATGTTACCATTTTCTTAGTTTTCTCTTAAAAATGAGTAGGAAAAAAGAAATCGCATCATTCAGGCAGGTGGTATTAAGGCATGATCTTAATGGGTTCTGCCAGACCTGAGGGCTACTGATGCTGTATAATTTAGCTACCCTGTGGGTAACAGGTTTTGAGTAAAGATGTGCCAAACAATTTCAGAATTGCATCAGTTTTGTCCCACTTTGAACCAAACCAGCCACATCCTGTTCAAACGGAGCCAGTTCGAATCAATTCAAAACTGGTGGTGTTCATTTGAACCACGTGGTTTCATTCAAACCAGTTCAGTTTTCTATCCACCTGTTTCACGTTAGTCCTGAATGTATATACTTCACTGAGGCCTTCTCTGAAACACTATCATTCATGACCAAAGAGGTACAGACATTATAGCCTGATTTTTAAGGGAGGTGTTCCAGCCACTTGATCCTTCTGGCTGACCTTTTCTGCCCTTTTTTCAGTTCCACTGTATCTTTCCTGAGGTGTTATGATCAGAATCATACACAATATTCCAAATGTGGTGTCATCATAGATTTATAAAGAGGCAATTTATCACCCATCTGAGTAACTGACGGAAACCTCTTTAGTAGACCAGAGGGTTCTCTGGACTCTTGCCTAATGTATTATTCCCTACTGTTGCATCCAATCCGCCACAAATATGAGCAACTTTGCTTTCAGAATACTGTGCAAATTTATCACAGCAGATGTTACATGGCTGCTACCCTTGCTCCCTCAGCCTTGGTCTGACGAGACATCATCACTCAAAAGATGGCTGAATGACTACTCAAGGACACAAGGGTGAGATAGTGTTCCTTTTTGTCACAGTCACTGCCGCACAGTAGGCATATTGATGTGCCCTAATCCATGTTTGGTCAGATTCACAGAGGGATTTACTCCACCCTGGTACTCCAGAGTTTCTTGTTTCACAGGCAGTAGCTCCATTAAAAACCCATGTGCTTATGGCCTCCATAGGGCACTTAGGAGCAATCATGATAATGACTCTCCTTATCTCCTTATTCCAGGCAGAGACAATAACCTTGATAGGAGCACTATACATGCCAACTGGAAAATCCCTCACAACATTCAGAAATCACTAAAATTCCTTATGCCTCCAAGTAGGTAACATAATGGCACACACTGATAGAGAGAAGGAGATGTACAGCAGGCAAAGAGAGATCAGAGGATACAGCTCTTTTGGCTTCTGGTTTGTATAGCTACAAAATTACTATATATATATTCTAGCCAAAGAAGTTCAGAGACAGTCAGGGCATGTCCCCATGCATGTTTGGTCCAGTACCAAAACTGGGCTCAGCATGGGGTGTCACCATACATTTTCGACTTCGTCCAGTTTCCATGGACCAAAGCCCCCCAATAAAAATGGCTCAATTTTCTCCCTTTTAAACTTGACAGGCGTTCTCACAGTTCCTGGTGGAGTGGAAGTGTGCAAAACTGCTCAAGTGCCTAACTGCCACTAAACCTCAGACTCGGTCCCAGTCCCATGCATGCCCATTCCATGCAAAAGGGCATGTATGGTGACGCATTCTCAGGTACCCACTAGAAATCAATATTCCCACAGTTATCGAGGATTCAGTTTAGTTTTGGCAGAAATGATTCTCAATTCACCTGAAACTACTGAATTCCCAAAACAATGTGAAGCATGTAATCCAGGGGCATCAAATCTTTTTGTGCCTAGCTGCTGATTTGGTACTTTGCCAGCTCTACAGAAGCCCAAGGAAAGGGACGCATATCAAGCTAATGGCTATAGCTAAAAGTAGGTGTGATCATTCCACTTTCACACATGGAACCACTGAGAAGGGAGCTGTCATTGTGCTGATAACCAGGAGAAGTCCATTTTCGTTTTGCTGGTAATGGAACAATTACACTTGTAGACTCTTATCAGGACTCATGATATGACAAGAATAATCTTCTCCATTTTATATCAGCTATTCAACTATGTATGACAAAGCCCAAATTGCACTGCAAATCTTTAATCTGCCTTAAAAGAAACCTGGAGAATCATCACATGGTGCTTGTGGTGTGCTTGCAAGTGTCAGTCACAACTGAAAGGAGCAGCAAGGCACTCTCCAGTTGGCTATGCCAGAGGCATCTTCCTCTGATCTGCTCCCTTGAAAAATATTTTCCCTCTCTTGACAAAGTGATTTTAAAAATTGATGAGGGATTGTGTGCACATTTTATGTTGGAACTGGGGTGCACAGGATAGAGAAACTTGTTTTCCCTATTCACATCTACACATTTTCTCCTCTATCTCTTGACATAACTATATTAATTTCTCCAATCTTATCATCTTATCCAGGTGTTCCAAGAAGCTACGTGTCCTTTATTGTCCCTCACTCCCCTTGGAGAACCCAAGTGACCATTCCTGACTGCTTGTCCCTCCTAGTCACGCCACACTCCATCCTAACAATTCCTGAATCGAGGAACAATGAGATTGGAATTGGAGCTTTGGAAAAGGGCTACGGTTAAAGTTTAAAACCTGTGTTTGAAGCCTATGAATAAAAATGTGATTTGGAATGAGTAAAGAGAACCAGCTGGATTCATGTGCCTCCTCCCACCACTTTCATGGAAATAATTCATGTACGACTGGTAAGTTCATTCATATAAAAATTTCTTCCCCAATACAACATTTTATTATGGATACATTTTCAAAGACTGATGTGAGATCTTGATATTCTGAAGTTGGGTGCATTTCACAAAAGTCAGTCTGAATGAAATCTAAGTTTTCATCAATACAGTTAAGACTAGGCTTCTTTATTTGTTAGCATAATTATAGATTAGAATTGACTGTAAAATGTTATGCATAATTTGAATATAGTGTTCATCAATTAAGTTTGTTGCTTTTAAGAAAAAAGTCACTTTCAACTTTCTCTTCCTTTCTAAAATGTGTGCACTTAACAGCTACAGATAATCTTTAGTAATGTAATACTCTGTTATGAGAAGACACAAATTTAAATACTTGTTTAATAGTTTCATAACTTTAATGACATTCATGCTAATGATTTTTTGGCAAATTTAGTATTCAGTTCTGATTGACTGACAGACAGGTGACTATATTCTGAGATAAAATTATAGTTATATTCGTAATAGCTATATATATTAATATTCATATGGTCATTTATTAGACATGCTTTGCATACAGAAGATATTAGGGCCTGTTCCTGGTATCATCAGTTTAAAAACTGCAAATAGGGAATGAGTGCTCCTTTGCTCCTTTGCTCACACAAAGCAAACAACCCATTGAAACAACCCATTGAAACAAGGAAGTGATGGGTGTTGCTTCAGCTAAAAGGCAAACTAGAGATTTGTAAGCATAGCGAGAATGAAACACACAAAGTAAGTACCTGATATTTATAGCTTCAGCATCTATCCAAGAGTGTTCAAACCAGAATGCCTCAAACCAATAAACCAAATATTGAAGCCTGCTACTAAAAATGTGGTAATCAGGACATCAGAGATATCAAAAAGTTCATGTTCACTCAGTTTGGTCTAGTGGGTGAGCCAGTTTGGTCTAGTGGTTAGGGAGCTGGACTCATATCTGAGAATACCGGGTTCGATTCCGCTCCCCCCCCCCATGAAGCCAGCTGGGTGACCTTGGGATTGTCACAGCTCTCCTTTGAGGTCTCACAGCTCCACCTACCTCACAGGGTGTTCTGTTGTGGGGAGAACAGAAAAGCTTTGCCAGCTGCTTTGAGTCCCCTTAAATGGGTGAGAAAAGTGGGGTAGAAAAGCCAACTGTTCTTCTTCTTCATTAGAGGGGAGGGCTTTGCCAAATCATTGTGCAGTGAGGGGCTTTGATTGAACACTGTGGATTTTCATAGGTTTGGATAAACAAAAGACAACAAGATTGATGCAGATAATTTCTTTTAACGTGTAATATAATGATAGTACTCAACTAAGTGTTTTATTGTTTACAAGAATAACCAGAACAATTTAAAGCAAGGATTAGAAGTAAAGATGGCTTAGAACAGTTTCAGTCCAGTTAAATTGAGTATAACAAATATAAGCTTCCCTCCTGCCAGCTAACTTGGCTGTAGAGCTTCTTATTTCCCCCCTCAGGGTTAATATGGATTCTTTAAAGTCCCCAGGATTTCAATCTTGCTTGACTAGCCACCCTCTGGAACAGTACCAGCCCTCAGACTAGAGTCCTGTCCCCAGCTAAACTATTGGCTCAAGTTTTTCAAGTTAGAATTAGTATATTACATGTTATGTCTTCATATAATTCTGTGTTATGAGTTTACAATACCGATAAAATAACAAATAATATAATGGATATTACAAATAATCTTAAAACCCCAAGTGTCGGTTATGAGAGATCTAATAATTACAGATTTCTGGACTAGTCAAAAGAAATGCAAGGAAATCTGTGATTAGTGCTGTACAGTACAAGAGTGTGCTGTAATATATATTACATATTTCTAATTTGATCACCTGTTATGCTTCAATTTTTATGACACCATTACCTGGAGAGCACTGTGAATGGATATCTACTTCCAAAGTCATAGTTTGCAGAGAAAATATATCCACACCTTTATGATTTTAAACAGTAAAATAGTGACGGTTCAAAAATAGCAATTTACTGGATAAAGACAATATATGATTTTAGTGTCTAAGGGCCCAGCTACACTTAAGTCTTAATCCACATTTGATTCATGTTCAAATTGAGAGAACATTACCCAAGTAACAAACAATTTTCCATTCAAAATATCTAACCCAGAAAATCCCCCTGTGAACTAGATTATGCCATGTTCCAGGTTTCTTCTTCTGAGAACCTAAGCTTTCGGATGTATCTGTGATATCCATCTTCAGAGGTATTTGCTCTTTGCCAAGTCAAGAGTGACTGGTGTCTTACTAGATCTTGTTTGTCTTCTTATAGATGTCTGCTGGTTGTTTGTCAGCATTTCCTTTCTTTAAGTTGCTAATGAGTTATTGGTCTTCCCTGGCTGCACCACGTTGGCATTGTTTCCTTGAGTGGAGGTGTTAATAGCGGGTCATTGCAGCTAACTTGTTTACTGTGTATAGGTGTGGTCCCTGGGGGTGAGTGACTAGTGGCTTGTGTGTTTGCAGAACTCAGCTGTGAATCTGTTTTGCTTGTTTCTATACAAAGGCTTCCAGATCCTGCTGAGAAACAGGCCTTGGTCCCTGTTACAAGTTGTGGGGGTATTGTTGTATTTCAGTGGCTTCTCTGGTAGCCAATTCCTGTAATCCCTTTACTTTGGCTATGGTTTCTGTTTGTTCAAAAAAGATCTTGTGGGCTTCTGACCATGGATGTTCCACTATTGCCAATTTGCCCATCTGCATGGGACCCACATTTCTTTTGTGTTCACATTTCCTTTTTTCTGTTGTGCATGATGCCATCCCTATGTATACCTTCCCACATTCACACAACATTTTGTAAATGCCTGGAGTGTGATGAGGGTTGTGTTTGTCTTTTGTTGATCTTAGCATTTGACTGATTTTAGTGTTATGCTTATAGATTGTTTATATCCCCTTTTTGTGTGGCAACTTGCCTATGCAGTCTGTTACTTCCAGATGTACAGTAGGAAAGCTTTTCCCCCAGTTTTGTCTTCCTGTTCTTGTTGATAGGGTTGGTGGCTCATTGCATGTCTGCTGTGTGGTATCCATTTGCCACTAGTGCTTCCTTTATGTGTGCCATTACAGCTGTTAGGTACTCTGGTTCTGCAATTTTTGTAGCTCTCTCCATTAGAATCTTGATTACTGTCCTCTTCTGTGCAGCGTGATGGTTAGATTTGGCATCCAGGTACTTGTGTGTGTGGGGGGGGAGGGGTTCTGTATGCCCTAGTCTTCCTGAGCTTCTACGTTATTCCGTGATCTGATTTATGAGTCTTTAAACTCCAATGCTGATAGAACTTCTTAAAGCATCTCCCAGAATAGGTGACCATTTTGGGCAATGTAGTCTGGTCTATGCTCCATCCAATGCAGACGGAACATACTAGCTCAACCAAGGTGTGGGAGAGAGGTTCTTACCCCTTTGCTAACTCAGTTTTAAGGTATGTGCAGAAATGTCCTTAGGATTAGCTGGGTATTTATTAACTGACAAATTTAATAGTAAAGAACACTGTGGAAAATGACCTGCATATCCTTGTCTGAATAAGTTAAAAAGCTGTAATGAAGAATACATGCTCAAGCCATTATGAAGTATTTGTGGAGAGTAAAGGTTCCACAATGTTTTAAATATTCATAAATCTCTATGATGTATATTAATCAATCATAAACTAAAAAAACTAAAGTAGGAAATAGCTTTGAATTTGAAAATTTATTCCAAGCAATACATTATTTAACTTTTAATGTCTTTTCCTTTATTTTTTTGAAGTGTCATGTCCTCCTTAATTCATTGGCATTCATGGTAATTGTGCTAATCATAATGAATTTGTTTGGAATTAATATGAATATCATACATACTTCCATAAGAAATGTCCTGTAATTTAACATTAATTTAATCTGCCATTAAAGTAAAATGTGACAGCATTGAGTCGTTTTCAAGACTTTATTACTATCCTCTAAAGATTAAACAGTTCAGGGAGTCTCTTGAGAGGAATGATAATTTCAGATAGTGATGGCCAGTGGCTTGCATTAAAATGATCCATGTTGTGCTGAATGTTCCTCAGGAAAAAAATAAGAACACCTAAAAGGGATGAAACAAAATAATTTTCAACTGCTACATATTGCAGAGATAATAACAAAATACTTCTGTCTCTAAATTCTCAAGCCTTCCAGGATAGTTCAGAATAATTTATTTCCATACATGCAGCCATCGGAAGGCAGTGGAACTGATGCTAAAAATGTAAGGTAGGCCAGCCTCAAACTAGCCACAGTCCCTCCCCCAGTTTTCTTTTGTGCAGCTGTATAGTTGTGGAGCATGATTTCTTGTTCCACCACATTCCTGGGCAGAGGATGGTCCCGGAAGTGTCTCCTTGCATCTTGGAGTATCCTTGGACTTCTCCTGTTCACCAAGTGCAAGCAAAACCATGGACAAAGCTGGGGGGGGGGGAGAGAAACTTTGCTTTTTGAGTTGTATATAAATTTGTTTTTTCATGTGCTGAAAGTGGATTTCTTCTGTATTATCACATGCGCTACAAGTGAGAGAAATATGACATGGATAGGTATCAGCTGAAAACAGTTTCTAGAGCTTGTGCTATTTCTGAATACATAAAAGAGAAGAATATGGGGAATTCTTTGTGTGGTCAATGCAAAATAAACTTTGTTTTGCAGTTGGATCTCAATAAGTAGCCTTGGACTCTTTTATTTCCAGAGACTGATTCTTTTTCAGAATCAATTGTGTTGGTCTGAATACCTTTTTTGTGTTTGACCTCTATGCGTGTGTGTTGTAAAAACACCATAACTGACAAGGAAGTTGACCTGATGGTGCTCACCTGCTGAAATGTTCTACTGCTCAAGGAAGAGGTGGAACAGCATAACACACTACAGAGAAGAATCAATACAGAGAAGAAAGATACCTTTCATTTTTTTTGTACATTTAATGTTAGCAGTAAGCTGAAACAAAAAGAAAAAAATGTTCCATAGGTTTCAATTCTTAGCATAACTGTTTCTGTTTCGATGAGGTTTCAAAGGACAATAAAACATCTATCATTTTTTGAAACAAATGGGAATAACATATGACCAATTGGAAGATAAGATTTTTAACTACAGGACATTTTTATTAATTTAGTGCATTTATGTTTCACTTTTCACCAGGCAAGTACAGGATGCATAGCAAAGTAAACATAACAACCAATAAAAACCCATAAAACCTAATAATGCTTACAATTCCATTTGAAAACAATTAAAAAACCACTTTTGATTAAAATAATACAAACTAATTCTGTGGCATATAGCCCAGCAATGTCAAGAAGGAATATGTCTGGTAAATGGAAAGTGGATTCTCAGGGGATCAAGAATAAATATAACGAGAGGCATTTAATTTAAATAACTTCATATTTATAGGCTGCATCTACATGGCCTAACAAGAACTTTTTAGCACCCTTTCTAAGGCTTGTTGGGCAAATGGCACTTCCTGTATCGGCTCCTGTGGGTACTCTTCTGCCCATTGAATATTATCTCCCATCTTGATGCCCTCTGGGGCTCTTTACAGGTCATTTTTTGTTTGTATTGCTCTGACTACTTGGTGTCATTGGCAAACTTGGCTATTCTCCCATATACACAGGCAGTAGTCATCAGCTGCTCTACATGTTTGTTTATATTTCATTCTATACCTGGAAGTTTTGGGGATCACAATAAAATAATTATAAAATAATTGTTGGATAAAACAGTGATAATGCCTGCATGTGGAGGGGATGCTGCCCCCTCAGCTAAAGGCCAGATTTAAAAGATGTGTCCACACCTGATGTTTAAAAACATATAAAGAGGATGCCTGACACACACTAGTGAGCGGATTATTCCATAGTTTGGGGCCATCATCAAGAAAGCCTTCTGGGCATATCTTAGCACACGGTAAAGTCTGAATGGGAGAAGGCATTCCTTTAGATATTTGGAGTCAAAGTGTTCGAGGCCTTATACATGAAAATTAATGCTTTGAACTGGGCTCTATAGCAAATAGGCAGCCAGTATGTCAGAAGTACACAGTACACAGAAGAATCTGGGTGAACAGATTCACTGTTGGCATGTGAGATGAGAGAGCTTCATCTTCTCTAGATTATTATGAACTTAGTACAGTCAGTGATTATTTATTTTTTAAAAAATTCCAAGAGGACAAAGTTCTCTAATAAAATTAGCAACAGCAACAAGACAAATGCTGCTGGGTTCCAGTATATGCTGTTTGCAGACTTTGCCTGTGGCCTTCAAAATCACAATCAGTTTAGATTATTCTAGTAATGTTTTGTGGTCAGAATCAAGATGACTAATTATGTTAAAACAGTTCCATTGTGACAAATGATATCATTCTTCTATCTGGCTTAGCAAACCCGGTGCTCTTAACTGAAGGGGCTTGCAGGATTAAATTTTTCAGATTTTTGTATGAAAATGCTTCATCTTCTCTTTCATGTTGCCAGCAGGACTGGATCTGACATTCAACTGAATTAATTTGGGTCTTAAAAGCTTCAGAAATCAACTAAATTCTAGAAAATTCAAAAATGTGAATTTTGCAAAATTTTGGTTTTTTGGAGCCTAATCCATCCCTGGTTATGATTTCATTTTACTTAACTGCTTCTTGACTTTATGGTTGCCACTTAAACATCACATCAGTTGAAACCCAGGGTATTCCCACATTTACATGTGCTAGACCGCTCTAGCTGGAGCCACTTATGGGAACATTCCAAGCTGGAGTGGTCCAGCTGTCTTGGAACGAGGCAGTCAACAATAGGATGTCCTGCTCTGGGACAAACCCTGTGCTACACTGTGTCATTCCAAAGCATGCTAGCAGGAGGCATGGCCTCCTGTGCACTGCTTCAACCTTTGCTGGAGCAGTACATATGTAAGCACATAAGTACCCTCGGTTTATTCCATCTGTCATTCAACCTATTATTAGCAAAGTACTAGTCTAAACTGATTTTACAGCACTAGTATTGGCTTTGGTAAGATATCACAGTTTGCATGACGGTATGAAGGAAAACTGGTACCTCTATGTTCGACATCTGTTCCATCATTTAGAGAAAGTTGAAGTTCTGTGTTCTTGAAACACACTATAATTGGAAAATATGTTTTCAGTTGCCAGGAGACTACTTTCTTCATTTACTGTTCATTTGTCATTTTTCCTATCACTGCTTATAAAGAGAAGACATTTGTTTTATATGGTTTACTAGCAGCACTTGCAAAAATTCAAGTGAAATCTGAAATTAGACTGATCCTTCCTGATTAGATCTAAATGAATTTTATTTGTTCTTCAGACACCCTCTTAACTGGCAGGGAGAGTTTGGCAATAACTCAGGCCAGCAGCAGGACAAATTAAATTGTCTTGCTGAAAATTCAAAACGGGTTTGATACTGAGCAATTAATTGTGGAAAGCAGAATGGCTCCGATAGATGTGGCGCTGTCTCTACAAACTCATTCTGAATTGTCCATAAATTTCCTTAGAAATTTAACATCAACTCTTTTTTATCTTTAATTGGAAGCTATCAGTGTATTCATTTAGGTTAGTGTGTTTATCCTGTCCTGTGGTGGTGCATAAAATAGAGAATACAAAGCAAGATAATATCCTTAACCCTACCTAAAAACTATTAAATAGATATGTGCCTAGGTTCAGCTAAGAAGGAGGCAGTGCGTGGCTATATATAAAGTGCACAGCAGAACCTATTTATAAACTGACTTCACCTGAATTAACTAGAGAGAGCGTATTAAAGAGCAAATTATGCTCACTGATGGAAGTATCAGTGCACCGCATTGCACCAAAAAAAAAAGAAAAAAGCAAAGTCTACCCTTTAATGAAAATATGAAGCTAGTGGGAGAGAACATGAAGAAAGTTGGTCAGGGGACAGTCAATGTACTGAGGTCACTAAGCTCTGCCTCTCCATTTAGTCTGGTTTAAGAGAGGTAGTTCAGATGCTTGAGCATTTTTTGCAGGTGGTAATGGGTGCATGCAGCTGAATCCATACAAGATGGTAATACAGTGTGTCAGGGGTTTTTGAGCGCATGAAGTACAGGAGACTAATCAGGGTAGCACAGGTGTGTAGTTTGGGGATATTTCTGGACTGTCACTGGAGGTCCAGATGGTAGCAGTGTCCAAGGCACCCTCCAGACTTGTGGAATAAATCTGCAATTAAGGGGAATATTGCAGCTTACCTGTTGCGAAGCGACGACATGCCGTCCTGATCTGAAACCCAGTTCCATAACTTCCCATGGGAAGCTGTGAGAACTCAGTCAGTGCACACCACCACATGGGATGAGGCAGCCAATCAGATTTGAGCTGCCGTCCCTGCTCTCATCATCGCTTCTCGCTGTCCTGCCCAGACTGGCGGGATGATTCAAATTGAGTTAATACTGCACAATGAGTGTTCTTCATCCTGCACTATGGTAAATTGCAGTAGCAATGGGATAACGTGTCACCACCTCCACCATGACTGCACATTCTGCTGCACAGTATTAATGAGTCTGGACACACCCCAAGTATGCCTACTTCTAGCTCACATCTATTCACCAACTATGATCTTTTCTTGACAGTTTGACCCTAGTGAGACAAGCTCTGGTAACCTCTAGACTGAACTATTGCAATTCTCTCTATTCCTTGAAGACAGTTAGGAACCTGCAGTTAGTGCATAAAAGTCACAGCAAGGTTGCTGACTGGAACAACACTACACTGGTATTAAAGGAGGGATATTTGTTGCCAATTTGTTACCAACCAAACTAAACTTAAGGTGCTCACACTGAATTATAAAGCCCTAAATATTTTGAGCCCCAAGTATTTAACAGAGTTAATATCTGCACGTGAGGCTCTCTTTTCAACACTACCAGGAGTCAAAACTGTGGGAGCATATAAGAGGACATTCTGTGGGTAGCCCCCAGACTGTGGAATCATCTTCCAGTTGCGACATTGTATACATGCTTAGTAAGTACCCTTACCTTTGGTAGAAGAGGTGGTTTCCCCTCTTCAGACACTCTTATCCTGGCACCTCCATTAAGGGTTATGATGAAGTTACACCCCCACAAAATGGCACCGCAGACAGCAATCATACCCACTAATGAACAGCAGCACGATTTTTGCAAGGACAATTTTATGGATGACAGTTGCAACAATGGCTACTAGAATGGATGCCTAAGTACATCTTTCAGGCTGGGGGACAGGCAGGTTGCCTCTAAGTCCATTTGCTGGGATTCGAGAGCAGGAAAAGGCTTGCCCTTGTCTCTGCTTGAGATGCCTTGAGCAGGAGGTTGGACTCGATGACCCAGGAGGTCCCCTCCAACTCTACCATTCTATGATTCTATGATTCTATGCCCATGGGCAATTGGTGGACCACTGTCTCTAGACAGGATGCTGGACTAGTTGGGCCTGTGGCCTGATCCAGCAGGGTTTCTCTTATGTTCTTAAGGAACTTTCTTCTGCTACAAGTGGAAATGTAGCAGTGGAAGGTACTTTATCTTCTTGGATCCAGCTTTCCTTTCTACAACTGAGCACAGAAGGTGACATTTGAAATACTAACTTATGGCTGGCTGGATCTGCAAGTTTACTCTATGTATTGAAAATAAGGATTGGCAAGGGAAGCACATTCTCTACTATGCATAAACTGCATTATGCAGAACTGAATAGAGTTATATACAACTGGTTATCCGCAGATTTCTTATTACAGTAAATGAAGCAAGGAGCCCGTAATTTGAAATGTCTCTGTTATGTTGAAGTCTATCCCTTGCTTTCTTGAAAATTTCCTCCCCTAGCAAAAGAAGCTATAGCTTTGTCTTTTGTTTGATGCATTGCTACAAGGTGCCTGAGAGTAGTCTGCAAGTTTTTCTTTCCATTAAATGCTTTTCCAGTCTCTGTAGTCTCCCCAGATGTGGTTTGAAGAACTTCCCTTGGGAATGGTGACTTCATTATTTATTCTCCATATATTTAAATTGGACCTTGGGAACACAGAGAAACTAAGTGCCGACTGCTGGAAATTGATGTGCTTTTCAACTTTGTTTTAAGAGAAACCTTCAAATAAACTATGCTAGCTTTTCCTTAAATTTTTTAAAAGTTACACAGCAAGAAGAACCTGGTTGATTCTGGGCTGAATTGCAGGGTCTGTTCACACTTCCCTCAGTGGAAAGATCTAATAATACCATAACGTTGAGGCTAAGATGAAGCCCAGAGGAAGCCAGCCACATTTCAAGTGCTGGTTCAGTTCCCAAATGGACCAGTACTTGAAAAAAGAATGGCCTGGCCTGGGCAGGCTAAACTGTCATGGCAACAGCCACAGCAATATCTGACACACGGCCAGATGTTTCTATGGTAATTGGGAAGCACAGCTACAGTTTCCTTGCACCATGTGCTCATTCACAGCATTGTATCTGGAAGAGGGTGCAAAGTTAACATCTGCTAACTGCTAGCTGTTCCTGGCCATGCTGGGGACAAAATTTTACTTGTCCACAGCAAGTGAAGACTGTGGCAGCTGTAGTGAACTGTGGGATACATTGTGATGATAGTGTAGCATGTGGGTGGGCTCCCCAGGAACATCTGGAACCAGTCCTGCAAGGTGAGTGCAAACAGGCCTGCGGTGACCCCTGGGAAAGGTAAGTAGAGTTAGGAAGCTTTTGTCTATAAGGGCACATCCACATGCTCAAAATAATCCAAAAGGCTTCCATGTCTGCCTCAGGAGCATCCGCATGCAAAGCCCTAATATGTGGCACATGGGAGTCAATACGTGTTTTTTAAAAACCCACTTCGCAAGGGTTTTCCATGTGAAATAGGGAGTTAACATATATTGCCCAGGGGCCATGCGGACACTCCCAGGGACAGTTTTTAAACAGCCGTGGAGCCGTGAAGAGCTCTCACATCTGGGTTTAAAAACCTTTTCCCTGCTTTTTACAGCCTCTCTATCCACCTGGCAGTTGCCCAGCTGGTTGCCCCAGTTGCCCAGCTGAGAGGTGGGCATAGGGCAACCAGCTGGGCAACTGACAGGTGGTTATAGGGGCTGAAAAGAGCAGGGATGGTTTTATAACAGAGACATGGAGCCGTGAGGGGTCTCACATCTGTGTTTAAAAACCTTTTCCCCTCTTCCTCCTCTTCCTCCTCTGACAGAGATTTGACCCTGTCTGTGTGTGTGTGTGCATGCACGTGTGTGTATGAGAAGGAGGGACGGGGGAAGGAGGAAGATGATCCATGCACAGACGGGGGAATTGGATCGTCTTCCTCCTTCCCCCCTCTTTCTGTCCCTCCTTCTCATACACATCCATGCGCACATGCACACACACAGAGAGACAGGGTCAAATCCCTGTCAGAGGAGGAAGACGATCCACGCACAGAGAAGGGGGAGGAAGGAGGAAGACGATCCAGTTTCCCCCCTGTTTGTGTGTGGATCGTCTTCCTCCTCTGACAGGGGCACCTGTCAGTTGTCCAGTGGGTACCCCAGTTGCCCACATGACAGTTGGCCATAGGGCACCCAGCTGGGCAACTCATAGGTGGATAGAGGGGCTGTAAAGACCAGGGACGTTTTTTAAACACAGATGTGAGAGCCATTTGCGCAGCGATTTGAATCTGCGTTGACCCAAACCATATGGGGACACTTTATTGCATGTTACAATGCGGATTTTTATCGCACGTGGCCAAAGCGCATCGGGCGGCTTGCATGCAGAGTTAATGATTGCTGTTTGTTATGAGGGGTGTGTGTCTTACTGAATCTAGTTGGGAGGGTTGAGCCAGTCCAGGCAAATAACCAATTAGAGTTCAAAGACACCAGGAGGGAAGCTATAAAAAGGCTAAACAGGAGAGCATGTTTGTTCTTTGTCTGATCATCTCACAGGGGGAAGTGTGGGTAGGATAAGAACCGGATCCGTCATTACCAATGAGAGGAGATAGGGAGGATCCTGAGTATAAATTAAAGTGTTGAGAAAGGGAAAGTGTTGTAACCTGGAACGTTCTGAATTTAAAGACTGTTTAATCATGAAGTTGTAGCCAAATAAAGAAGCTTTCTTGTTTGTGTTGAAAAGAGACTGTCTGGTGTTTGTCAGTTGAAACAGCAGTGGGGAAACGAGTGAATAGGTGTACTATCCCTTTAAAAATTAAAAGTCAAGCTTCAGAGCGCCACCGCAGGCAGCAATGAGAAACTCCTTGCCGCTTTATGAGAGAGGAGAAGCAGAAGGGGGATGAGCATTATGGTTGGGGTTGATTGTGGGCACCGGGACAGGGCTTTTTGAGCCATTTAAATTACAAAAAGAGCAGAGAGCCGTGGGTGCCTGGCATAATTCCTGTATGAATTGTTCTTCATATGTACTTCTCCATACAATTCCTGTGGCTCACTCCCACTGGGTCAAATTGAGCTTTAATTCCCACAAGATCCAAATATAACTGAACTGAGCAAAACTTCATTCTTAAGAAATGTGTTTAGGAATTTAAATTGTCTATTTTGCTTTCTAAACATTAAACATTACCCTACATCCTACCTTTGTTTCAATAACGTGCAACCAGTTTTAGCAAAACCTGATGGCTGAGTCATTCATCTGATCACTCACCCATTAATACTGAGACTCCCCTGACCATGCAGGTCAATAGTGTTGCTGAAATCCAGACTCTAAAGCCTCATAAAACATTTATACCAAGCCTCCAGTGAGGACTAAAACACAGGGCAGAGAAAGTCAGTGAAGCGGAGTGCTTGACATTCTGAACTGCTATACTGAGAGGTCTGTGGGGAAAGAGGTGTTTGCAAATATGGCCAAATGAATTAAAACACATTTACACCATTTGGGTGTTTTAAAAGTAGTGTGAGATTGGCATGGGAGAAGCGGTTTCCCTGAAGTGTCCTATACTTATGAAGAGAGATGGTTTTATAATCACATCTCAGTAAGTCTTCACAACTGAAAAATCTCCTCTAGCAGAAATTAGTTGCAACAAAACATAGCTGAAGCTTTAGGAAAGCAATTAGGATCACCAGCCAATAGAGGTGAAACATTTATTGTCTTCTATCATGCCAGGAACAATCTGCACATGCTCTGAGACTGGATTACAACTTCTTTTTCTTTTCCTTTCAGCCCCACACTCTGTTTCCCAGTAATGAAACTTAATCAACATAACATTTATATAGCCCTTGTTAGGTCCTGGTACTTTCCAAAGCACACAAGAATTCAGGCAAATTTCCCAACTCTGTGTGCCCGAATGCTATTATGTAGAATTATGTTTAAGATACAATACAATTTTTCATATAATACACAGCAATAAGTGAAAGTTTACCAAAAGAAAAAGTAATACTTACCTCCTTTCCACTTTCTCCTAAAAGGGTTGGTCAGTCTTTGTGGCTCTTTCGCTGTCCTACATACTCCATTTCTTTCCAAATAAGAGAGTAGGTTTATCTAGATTTCTCATTTTTTGTTATAATTCTTGACCATAAACATACAGCTGACAGTAAAATCAAATTTCCCATGTTTTTCATTCCTTTTTCCTTTATAAAATCAGATATCATGTATTCACTGATATGGTCTATGGACTAATCAATAAATATATATGTGTGCCACTCTGTTAATTTTTTGTTTCTTGGGGCTTTCCGATTTTTTATTATTACTGCCTTGGCTGCAACTACTAATTGTTTAACTATACATCTATTTTCTTTAATAATTTGTCTGTCAAATTTGTACAGTAAACACATTTCTTTTTACTATCCTATCCTGGTATAAATTATTTTCTTGATCTCCTTACTATCCCCCCCACCCAGAATTTCCTTATAGCTAAACAATCTCACCATATGTGTAAATATGTTCCTCTGTTCCCTCATCTAACCCAACATTTTCAACTAAAGTTTGGGATCATACGGGAGAGCTGACACCTTTTCCAGTTTATCTATACCATTTATTAATGAATCTTATATGTAGTTCTTTAATTTTAATATCCTGTCATATTATATCAACCTCCTGTATTGAATTTCTTATTTTTTTCTTCAATTGCTGTTAAATCTCAATATACTTTCCTCCAAAAATCTTTCTCTCCTCCCATTTTGGCTATAATTATCTTTTCAAATATTGTATTTTCTTTCAATACTCGATGCTATTATGTGGAAGTGAAACAGAAACCAATTATTGCATGCAAGGGTTTTTATGTCTCTTTTCACATGCCATGGACTAGTTTTAGAGGGGCGGGGAATCAGATTTCCAAAATCATTCGAAGCATTATTATTTTTTTAAAAGGTCATTACAATGATGAGAAATTCCACTGTACATGCATGAGGACTTTTTTTCCTTTAAACAAGAGGGGTGTTTTTCCAAAACAAAATAATTACTACATTGGCTGCATCTGAACACAATTTTAAAAATAATAATAATTAAGGAAAAGCACTTCAAAAGCAGCTTAGAGGACTATTGCCTGCAGACACTATTGTTCCTGTCCTATTTCTAATCCACATTAAAGGCCAGAAAATGAATTTTGGAAGGCATTTTATGGCCCTTAATATGGATTAGCACACAATTTAATGTGCAATAGTGCACTAGCACACAGACACTACCTCCTCTAAGCTGCAGATCCAATGGCTATCAAATTGGTGTCCAGTTTTACTGCAATAATGCCCTATTAAGACACAGGAGAGGAAGCTGCAATGATTTTGCACTTTTGAAAAACTCATTCTGCCACTCAACTGAACCATACTGAAGATTTAGCTGGGGAAGGCAGCAGAGAAGAGCATTTAGCAGTATAATACCTTTGTAAGTTACAAAAGGATGCTTACAATTTTGAAAGTATTCAAGAGAGAAAAGAGTCAGTGAAAAGATGACAAATGGAACAGTGAGTGTTTAACCTAGAGAAAGCATGATAGAGACAAATAAGAACCTAGGAGAAGCCCTGCTGGATCAGGCCACAGCTTATTAAGTCCAGCACTCTGTTTCACACAGTGGACCTGAAGCTTACTCCCTGACAGCTGCAAGACTTCCATGGTGCATGTGGTGAGGAGCATGTCAAGTGGGATGGGGCAGTCATTCACTGTTCTCGCCATCCTGTCCGGACCGATGGGAAACTTCGAATTCACCTGATACTGCGAAGCGAGTGCTCATCGTTCCGCAGTAGGTAAATTCAAAGTATCGGGTGTCAGGTGTGACTCTTGTGCCCTGAGTGCGCATCAGAATGCACAGTACTCCCAAGTCTGGATATAAGTGGCAATGGCATCAATATGTACCTGGGCAAGATCTGCAGCATCTGTGTTCAGGGGGCTCGCAATGTTCGGCTCTCCCAGCAGGCTCTGGATGGAGAGCAGGATGGTGCGCACGTCGTAGAGGGCCGACCACTTGTCCTTGAGGATGTCCAGGCAGATGTGGCCCTGCAGATCCACATTGGGGTGGTAGCAGGGCGTGAGGAAGCGGACGGTGGGCGCGTTGTAGGGGTAGCCGCTGGGGAACAAGAAGAGGTGCTGATGGAGTTTGGACAGCCCTGCAGTTTGTAAAATGGCAGAGCGATTACAACTGGTGTACTGTCATATGCCACAGGGGAACTCCTGTGGCAATGGAGCTACTTCTGGTAATTTTTACCGAAATTAGATAACTATGCGCAGTTTTTGCCACTTGGGCCTTATTTCAGAATATATACTGGAATAGAGACCTGCCACCCACATGCTAGTGCAGACTACAGCAAGCCCCAGTCAGGGTCTGCCATAATCTGTTCCAGCGTGAAGGTAGCAGGCCCGTATTTCAGGATATAATCTGGAAGAAGGCCCAGTGCAGAAAGGGCCTTGGTTAGAGGAATATATTGGTATGTTCTTTCCAATACTGTGATCTGTATATTATCAAATTTCAGAGCTGCCATCCAAGATTTTAAGAAGAGTATGTTAACTAAACATTGAACTCTTGAGTGACTGCACTTCGTTTTGCTGTATCATAGAGAAAACTTGCCTGTTATTAACTGGTTTGCTATTAGAACAAGCATCACAATTGTAAAATTGTTCACCTAGTTTCTTAGGAACCAAGGTAATTGTTGCCAATGTAAGAGAATTTCTTGATGAAATGTTTCTGGTCCCTTTGTTGAAATAAACAGATCTTTTATATAATAGAGACTCCCCCCATACCTCCACACTAGATAGAAGCTGGGGGATTGTTTTCCCTTGTAGCAATTTCAACATCTGGTCAATAAAACAGCCTTCCTTAGAATACTAAAATTTTATTGGCTCACTTGTTTGTTCTTTTAAATTTACCTCTTTAATATACTTTGTGTAGGTTTCTGGGAAAGAGTCTCACTACTGGAAGCCAGACAAGTGCCCACTCACTATCTTTTGTTTTTTGCAAAATTAGCTGACTTCCCATAGTCCTTCTCATGCTGTTCTCCACATCCCTCCACTGCACCTATGTACGTGCAGATCACTAGAGCCTATGGCTTTAGGATCCACACATATCAATATCATCTTTAGGCATAGTGGCAGGATAGAAGAAGAAGAAGAAGAAGAAGAAGAAGAAGAGTTGGCTTTTCTCACCCATTTAAGGGGACTCAAAGCAGCTAACAAAGCTTTCTGTTCTTCTCCCCACAACAGAACACCCTGTGATACAGGTGTGGCTGTGAGAGCTCAGAAGAGAGCTGTGACTAGCCCAAGGTCACCCAGCTGGATTCATGGGGGAAGGTGGAATCAAACCCAGTATTCCCAGATGAGAGTCCAGCTCCCTAGCCACTAGACCAATCTGGCTCTAAGGATAGTCAAATGTTATAGTTAGCTCAAATGTTTAAAAGTTCTGTTTCACTTTCATTAACTGCAATTTTTTTTAAGCTTTCTGCATTTAATTTCTGAGAAGAAATAAGGGCCAGACAGGCAACCAGCCATTCATTGTCATGATTTCACTTTTCTCATTTCTACATTTTTTTCCAGAAACAAAATAGTAATTTTAGATTGCTCTTTGCCACCACTTCTGCAAGAGATTCCAGTTCAAAGGATGTATAAGCTTTGCTAGTAAAAAAAGCCAAAAACATAATGAATATTAGTCTATATAATTAACAGGGAGGAGACTCTTCAATGCTGCCAATTCGACACCATCATTAAGCAAAATAAAGATAAGACTCATAAATTCTGGGGAAGCTGACAATAAATTAACAAGCTGGACAGGTCAGCTGACATGCCACACAAGCATGCTGGCACATCAAGTGACCTGGAACACAAGTGTGCATTCGTAGCATGTCATCATTGTCCTGGCAATGGTGCATGCACACACACATTGGGGCTCAAGGTGGAGGCACCAGATGTGCATTCATACTTCAGATAAGTCTGCAGATGTGTGGGGTGAGGGAACTTGTGTAGTAGCATTCACTAGTGCAAATGCTAGATTAAGTTCACTTTTCCCATCCCCCAGACGGGACAGGAAATGCAAATTTGCCCATGGTCTCAGGATGCATTTGGAATTTTTCATGTTAGCATGGAAATCTGACAAAGGAAATATGAATGCTAACAGTTGTAGAGCTAGGTTGGGAGGGGGTGATTCTGCACTAGCCCAGCAAGCATACTAGAAGCCTCCCTCTCACCTGCTGGTGATCATTATACAGAAGATTTGGACTGGCTGCTTTAATGATGTTGTCTACACATGCATTGATGAAATGAAGCAGCTCTAAGAACTGAATGTGTCTTGGGTCATAATTGAATTTTGTCACTTCGTAAAACAAGTCGTAGTATAATACTAACTTGACCAGCATATGTTGGAGCTAATTTGTCACTTATCTGCTCAAACATGCTAGGCCTTCATTCTAATTTAAGATGTTTAATGTTAGTTATTCTTGATATAATGCAGCTCCCTAGTTTCCATGAATTTTGTACATTGACACAAAAGAGATACAAGAACAGATGTCTGCATGTAATGTCTTCAACCAGATTGAATCTTTCATTAGTGCCATTTGCAAGCTATTGTATTCAGCGGGCTCCCATATAATTTTCTTGTCGACATTTAAAACTGTATTTTATCACAGATATAGGGGTGGATATTGTAATTAAATGTCTTGATACTTGACCTCTTTGGTGCTATCTGTATGGAATTTAATTCAAATAGCTGCACAATTGTGCCTCCCTGAATTCTTTGTATATACCAGACTTATCTTAGTAACTTCATTTCAGGCACCTGCTGCTATCTCTACCTCAGGGTGCCTATTTGTTCAACAGAAAAATGATATTTGAAAATGATGAAACTGGTCCACACAGTGATTATATACCAATGCAGCAGTATTAGATTAATCAATTGTCTTTTGGGAAGAAGGGGGGGTAGTTGGATTTTTATTTTTATTTGCTTTGCTGCTTTCCCCCCCCTTTTATTGCTTAGGAAGGAATAAAATATATCCATTATTTAAAAGTACATTGTACAAACCAAAATATTCATTGCATACCCTTTTACTCTGAATGAGACAGGTTTTCATACAAAAAAGTGTGAAATTCATTGTCAGGCTTTCCACAAATTTTATTGATTTGATTATTTGTTTGTAAAGCACTGAGTACACATACAGCGCTATAGAAATAAACTATAATAATAATATATTCAGTTGGTCTGTATGGGATATTTTTTGAGGTTATACAAGTGCAAATGGAAACTAGACCTATGTGTAAGTACCAGTAAATAATTTCCTTAAATCGTTTTTGCTTTTTATGCTGTGTCTTCTAAGTAATAAGTAAAAGAAGAAGAACAAATAGCACACTCAGTTTTAAAAAGCCAAATCTTTATTTCTATAAAACTCTGCTTTATTCTGCAGTGGGGTGAAAATAGTTTAAAGAAATAAATCTTAGCAGATAACCTATTTAAGGGTGTGCTATCATCCAGCCATATCTTAAATTTCATAAATTTGATCTTATTTCTTCCTTCTTGTATTGAATATAAGAGTATGTATTGTTTTTTCTTTCTTTTCTCTCTCCCACATTTCAGTACTCAGACCAATAGTGTGTCTTGCTGTTGAGATAACTATGACTTGATAGGCAGACCCTTAATAGCAGAATTCAATAAAGTCAATGCCACCCTTTGAAGGTACATGTTTCAACCCACACAAAGTAGCTTGCAGAGTCAAAAGGGCAATTAATATAATCATAGTGCTTTAAAATCATTAAAACTGGAGTATCCAACAGAGATTTATGGCCCAATAGCCATTAAGGCACTGCAGAGTATATCTATCATTAGAAGTACATTGCATTCTGAATTTGATTTAAAACAACATAGATAACATAAGTCAAGCAAACTACACTTCTTTAAACCCACACTTACATAAAACCTTTGGAGAATTATAAAAGGGTCTTTCTGCACTTAGGATGGAGTTCCAGATCTGTAGATTTGGAATAGGCAGAAACTGATTCCAATCTGATCTGGACCAACCATCCTCTTCTGACTCTGATGTCTGCCAATGAAATTTCTTAGCCTCAGAGCCCCCAGGGACCACAGAAGTTCACAGCAGGGCTGGAATAAGGTGCCATTTGGTCCACAATGTATCATTCTAGCTACCCATGATCCCCTGAAAGGCCTTCACTAGGACCAAAGTTCAAAATAGTCTTCAGGTTTCCTGTCTTGTTTCATCACTGTACAACTTCCACATCCATATAACTTATTCTTAGATTTTAGCCTTAACAAATAGTTGTTGTAACCATTATTTGTTACATTTCAGCCATTAAATTATGAAAATTTAACCACCGAGAAATAATACTGGATTAAATTGTACTCTGCATGACCTCAAGTATGCCTGCACATCATCAAGTTTTTCATATAAAACATGTATGTATGTGTGTGTGTGTAAATGATTATTCATGGCTATGTTCCAATCTTTCTACATCTAAGCTATTACTATTTTAGACCTAAGGTCTCAATTTGTTCATTTATATTTTGCAAAACTATTATTTTGCTTAAATTGACAGATGTAAAATAAAAAAGTATTCTTAATGTTTACAAAGTGTTGGCTGGTTAATCTCTAAAGAAGCAGAACTTGGACTTCAACTGATTTAAAAGGTGCTTTACATTTTCAATAGCTTGTGTCTTTCTTGTGATCCTTGCTTTATAGATAACAAATAAACAGCATTTGTACTCATAAATTATGATGAAGATAGTTCTGTACCAGTATAACTGCCATTATATTTGTTGATGCTACTTACATCTGCTCAGGGGATATTTTCACTCCCAGTTCTCATCTAGAGTAGTTTACATTGTCTGCTTTGCACTGCTTCCTGATTTTCTCAATCACTGAGTCAGATCCTTGACATTAGTCTCATACACGGACTATCTGATTGCAAGACAATAAAGTCTAATCTTTTTATTAGCAAAACAGAATAAGGACTGAAAAGAGACAAGTTCAAAATGCTGGTGACAATTACACTGGCTTCTGAAAGACATGGACTAAACGTGACAATTTTAAAAAGAGAAGCCATTCATGGGTGAAATTCTATGTTAGGAACTAGACAGATGTGCTATTAAGTTGTAAAATGTATACCGAGCCCTGAAAACATAATGATGGTACATGTTGCTGGCATCTTCCATTTAACTGAAGAAACAGATAATAGACAAGTGTTCCTCTGCCCTTTAATAAGGCAGGCTAGTTATCCTAGCTGCCCTTATGTAATCACTACGGAGAAAGGGGGCAGAAGACTTTGAATTGTTTGCTGACATTCATGTTTATTTATCATTGTCCTCTGCATGTTTTTGTTTTCACTTTGCACTGCATGAGGAGCTCATCTTGCTTTATTTGCCTAGACCCTATTTCACCATGCTAATTATTGCTGGGTTTTTGTTGAAAGAAAGAAAGAAAGAAAGAAAGAAAGAAAGAAAGAAAGAAAGAAAGAAAGAAAGAAGTTCATAAGCATTCTCACAAGCCAGCATAATGTTGATCAGGCTAATTTTGCAGCTTTGTGTGTACCCAAACTTCAGGCTTCAGCTTGTAGAAATAAATATCAGGCTCTTAATCCACCTCACAGGCCTCTTATCCATACATTGATGTGGATCAAGGAGGTCCTGCTCCCCATTAGTGCTGCTCCATCTGCACAAGATGGAGCTAGATCCTGATTAAGAGGTACTTAATCCAGATCTTTTGTGGACCTCTTCCAGGCCCAATGATTCTAAATAAAACAGGTAAGTGCAGAAATTGCTATGTCTCTGCATGCTTTAGTGTTGCATGCTTATTTATCATAAAATTTGTGAAACTGTTTTGAAACTTCTACTATGTCACACTGTCAAAGGGCCTTTCCACACATGCTGCCAAAAAACAGATTTATAAAGATTCGTGTTCTGACAAGCTGTTTTTTCCGAGGATCTGTCCCAAATAGGGACAGATCCTCCATAGTCCCACTCGTCCGCACATGCACAGGGTGGCGGTAGCAGTGGCAAGGCTGGATTGGAGAGGGTGCTGGTGCGAATGCACCAGCACCCATTCCAATCTGGCCTCCGAAGGCCCTCACCCCAGCCTCCTGGATTGGCTCGCTTGGAGCCAGGCATCGGGAGGCCCTGGGGTGCCTTCCCAGGGGTCTCTCTCATCTGAGAAGCAGCGATTGCTGCTTCTCAGGCAAGGCTCCCTGCAGCCTCCCCCTCCCCCCACACACACCTCACCCAGGGTCACGTGTGCGCAATCTGTGTCTTACCTTGTTGCTGCCAGGCCAATTCTGGCAGAGGGAGGCCCAACGTGCACTGCGTGTGCATGCGCCGTTGCCTCCCATTGGCCAGCCATCCTCAGGAGGGTGGCTGGCCCCTTCCCATTGGCCAGTCACCTGCTGCATTTAGTACCAGTTATGGACCATCATCAAGGGAGGCCCCATATAGAAGTCATTACATTAGTCTAGATTGGCATAGTCTATTCTGAAGCATGGATCGCTTTAGCTCAGATGCCCCTATTCAAGAAAGGCTGAAGTAAGTGAACTATTTGCAGCTGGAGATAGGCACTCTGGCTACCACTGCCATAAGGATCTCAGATGACAACAATGAATCCAGGTCCACATCTCCATCCAGAATTGAGTGCCCCTTAACTTCTTGGACTTGGGACCCAGTGCCATCAATATGTCTTGTCTCAGTTTCAATATATTGGTCCACATCCAGCCCATTACTGCCTTCAAGCAGTGAATGAGTACCTGAACTCCTGTAGCACCAATACAGTAAGTTTCTGCTTCTAATTTCCCACCTAGCAGAACTTGGTTTTCTAACTGACCAGAGCATTTACCTTGGGGTGATTTCAGCTGGATTTGGACACATATATTGTGTCATAGCTTAGTTCAGAAAGAGACAAGATTAAAGCATCTGCAAGAAATATTATGACAAGAGACAGCATGGTGGTGGAAATAGAAATAGGCATGTCCTATGCTATGCTGATTACTTTTGCAAGTCTGGAAATGAGGACATGAAAGTGGCCCAAACTTTATCTTACTTTTATTTCTCTGCCCAGGAGAGCTTGCAATTGAACTAAGCCAAATATTTCAAGATACATAAATCCAAATACTCCAGCATATTGCTAGTGCGAAGACTGGAATGGGGCAAACTATTCTGTAGATGAATTCATTTTTTATTCTGGGCACACTTTCTAACCTTTCAGAATTTGAATTAGAATGTAGTAGTTCTACTTCCACAGCTGTATTCCTTGGCTTTGGAAGAGCAAGAGGGAGAAAAAGCTTCACCTATGACCCCAACATTTACCCTAGAAAGAACTAGTGACATCCAAAAATGTGATTCAAACCACTGTAATGTTAGTTGTGGTGAAGGAAGACATAAACAGTTGGTCTGAAAACACACAAACATATACAGTGATATTTCCCCCTGACGTGATTCTAGTTGCAATATTTCTCAAGGGTCATATAAACTGCCACATTTCTGTGCTGCACTCTGACTTATGAGTGAAAAGGTAGTATATCATGTAACCCTGAGGAAGGGTATTATCTGATCCATACCAAAAGGAGTAAGCATTTTATGCACTTTCCAGCACATATTTTAAATCTTGTTGCAGGGAAACAACAGCACTTAACTAAACACAAGGGGGCTTTCTGCACTTAGCTGATTAGGCTGCCATGAACTAGGGCTGGTAAACTTCAGGTAAAAGTTGACCATTCGCATTTGTCATGAGGAAAGCTTCCCCAAAGTGTCCATTATCAGCTACAAGTGTGAATGGTCCTCACATTTACCAGACCACATTGCTGCGTCTGAGGCCAGAAGTTCTGCCTTCTCACTGCCGTGATCAGCTGTTCTGTGACATGCTCAGATGCCATTGCAGAGAGGTATGCTCCAGTAGAGGGATGTACTGCAGCCAATCACATGAGCACCCATGATTAAACACCCCTCTCAAAACTTAATGACCAGATGCCAATCCCAGGGATCGGTGGTCTGGTCACATCAGAGATCAGCTGCCAATGTGCCTGTGCGGATGCCACCACCCCCGCCCACCGACCGCAGGGAACCAGAAGAAGAGCAAATGGTCACATCGCTGGACTCTTCAGGTAAACTTTTGGTCAATGCTAAACACTGCAGGGCTCACAAGAATATCTGGAAAGTGACATCTGGATGCAAACTCAGTTCTAGGCCCATTTTCTGTGTTTGCAAAAACTGACCTGATTGCAAACATTGTACATGCAGATATGTGAACAGTGCAAGTACACCACAGGCACACACATACACACTTTGGGAGGCGCGTAGCCCTGGCATGCGCAGAGGGCCTCCTGAAGCCAGGCACGGCCCTGGCCAATTGGGAGGCACGCTGCACACACATGCAAAGTGCGCCGGGTTCTGGCAGCCAGAATCGGCCTGGCTGCTTGAAAGTAAGGAGGGGATCACTTGCGCTCCCCCTGGGATGGGATAGGGTGGGTGTAGGTGAAGCCCACCGACTCCAGAAGCTGCAATCCGTGGCTTCTGGGGCAAGGGGCAGCCCCGAGATAGGAGGCCCCCGGCTCTCCATGCTTGCTCTGGAGGAGGCAACCATGGCCGGGGGGGGGGGCTTCGGGGCACGGATTGAGGTGTGTGCTGTGCTTCCACCTCAAATTCGGATCTAATTCCATCCTACCCTTGCAGGTGCGAACGGAAGGGGTGGTAGTAGATCCGTATCTACTAGATACGGATCTACTTACCACGGATTTCCGAAATATGGATCTAATAGATCCGTATTTCAAAGGTCCAGTGCGGAAGCACCCTAAGACTTTAGTTCTTAGACATTGGAGAACCCAGAAACTGGCTCCAAATATTGCACAATATCTGGAGCCAGTATGGGGTAACCATCTCTGGAACTGTCTACCAAGTGCAGGAGGATTATTCCAGGACAGAAGGAGCAGTCCAAAAGTTGAATCTTCTTCAGTATGGTTCAGTTCTGCTGGACTGGATCAGCAAAGTATGTGCAGAAACAGCCAATGTTTATGCATTCACACAATCCAATGAAATAAGCCCAAATCACTTGCAGATTAGAAGCAGGTAGCAACTAACTTTCTATGGCCTGTTTCCATTTTAAGTACCATAGCATTTCCAAGCTGTCTTCTGTTTTTCTAATACCAGCAGAGCTCAGGCAACTCTGATTCTGAACTTTGTATATTAATCTTATTATTTGAAAATGTCAGATTTAGTTTAACTGTGTGGTGATCCTTTTTTTTTTACTTAACCATTTATCTTATTTATATTGTCAGAATTACCTTTTATTTACACTGCCAGCCTCTGAAATATTAAATGCAGTCCTCCTCAGAGATCTATTTTAAATCTATGGAAAAGAATTAACTAAAGACCTTTTTGCACTTGGCTTTATTCTGGTATATATCTTGGAATAGGGGACTGCTGTCTTCATGCTAGGCCAGACTATGGTAGGCCGTAGGTAAGACCTGTCATAGTCTGTATTGGCATGCAGACCACAGACTCCTATTCCAAGATATATTCCAAAAAAAGTCCAAGTGCAAAAAGGGCCTAGATTTTCTGGTCCTTGAGAAAATTATGTTTTATTAAGAGTATGCATTTTGAGTGTCTACTCAAGGGGAAGAAGGCTGTTCTTCTGAGACCAAATCAAAAGGTAATGGGAATTTGGCAAGGGAATTTGGAGGAATAATTGTTGGGGCTTTGGTAAGTTTGAGGGGTGAGTTTTCTGGGATTTGGCTGGTTTAGCTATTAGGGGCTGGTTTCTAAGCCAGCTGAGACCACTGTCTGAGGGAGGAAGGGTTCAAGCACATGGAGCAAGGGAGAAAGGGCTTACAGTTGCTGATAATTCAGAGGAGCAAGTGGGAAAAAGCAAAATAGTGCCCTATCCTTGTGGGACCTCTTTAAAAAAGACCCACAAGCAGCCTAGTGGCTCTGTTCTGGACAATGAAGGACATGCAGACATTATGTCCGCTTAGGTCAGAATACTGTGGGGAGGCCATTTCAGCAGCAGGTCAGAACGAACCATCAGAAATGGTACTGGAAATTGGCATGTACCAAAATGCCCTGGGTAGAAAAATTGAAGGCCAGGAAATTTGGGACTTTGGGCGTGGGCAATGAGAACAGCCTTAGGGTGGATCCCTATCAATCCCTCTGAGGGTGGAATGGGTTGCCTATTCCAGGTTAGTGTGTGCTGTCTGTCCAGAATAGCTAAAGTAAGTGCAGAAGTGACCTGAGGGTCAAGGTGGAGGACAACAGACCATCTTCATTATTTCTTGTTATAAGGAATATCTGGTCAATTGTTCTGGCTATCTCTTTCATACAGGATGTTTGAGCAAGGAAAACCAAAGGGAAAAGAATGAGCAAGCAACCGAGAGGAAATAGGTACAAAAAGTAGACTTCCACAATTTCCCTTATGCTAAGGCTGCACTAAGATGTTGATTACTTATTCTACTATATTTGGATATTCTGGTATATCCGTGCTCTATTCTGCAATATCCTAATATAGCGGAATAAGTAAGCAACATCTAGATGGAGTCTAAGTTTGCCAGACCAAAACATGGTTTCTCGAGATCTACAGATGTCATTTTCTCACAAATCAAGTAAGGAGCTGGAAAGATAATGTGTTGACTTGATATGATGGTAGGTGGTGTAAAGTCATCTCTGAGATTAGAAAGTAGAATGAACTGATGATTCAAATAGAGTCCTGAACTGATAGCTTCATAAGTTGCATACCAGAGATAAGCATTTGATGATCTTACCTTTACAGCAATATATACAGCTTTTTAACACTAAATTTTCAATGGGAGCTAATTAGATATGAATTGACATCTGCACTTTCATTTTACTAGACTGCATTGCTGGAAAGTGTTTTTCATCTCAACTGTTCAGAAAGACAAGCTCCAGAAATAATTGTGTTCTAATAGCTGTACCATATTACTGATGGTTTATTGACCTATGGACTCCAGCTACAAATGCACTATCTACCTGCTGTTTCTTGGCTCACAAGTGCCTTTTGGAAGCTGTTTTTTAAGACTAATAAGGGCTTTTATATCTTCTCCTCTAATATAAAGGAAAGCAAAATTTAATGTGAGTAATTTAGAAAGCTTGATTCAAAAGCAATGTGAATATGTGATTCTGTACAAACTGCATTTGCTCCATCAAGACTGATCTTCCACAGTTAACTAACATTCATGCAATCAACATTCCATTACAAATGCTAAAGTTGCAAGCAAGACCAATGAAAATGAGAAGAAAGATGATGTTAAGATAATGTGAGGCTGATGTGAAATGAAAAATAATGGAATTGTACACTAGCTGAAATATTTAGGCCTGATTGGCAGAAGGAGTGGCCATAGATGAGGCATAACCACCTGGAAACCAGAGCATCACCATTTTATTCTCTGAACTCTCTCCAGAAGAGGTTCCTGGTAAACCACTGCTGAATCTTTGTCATGAAAACTACATTTCACCAGAAGTCAACCAAAAATCAGTTGTACCTAACAACTTTTGCCATACGGATTATATATGACAGCCATTTCAACCTAATCCATTTTGCATGTGTTGTGGAAGGATAATATTTAGTTAGTTAGTTAGTTTGCACTTTATCTAGCCCTGTATCTGAATGTCTCAAGATGAGTTAGAGCAATAACAACAAAATGAAAAATGAACACAATAAAAACACAATAAAAATAAATTCTTAAATAAATAAAAATATGGGAGGATGTGTACCTTTAGATATTCAGGACCCAAGACATTTAGGGCCTTACAAGTTAATATTAATACCTTGAAGTGGGCTCAGTAGCAAATAGACAGCGAGTGTAGTGTTTTTACCACTGGTATTATGTGCATATACCTGCTGTGTTTTGCACCAGTTGAAGCTTCGAAACCATATTCAGGGCCAACCCCATGTAATCCAGTCTGGATGTTACCAGAGCATGGATTGTTGTGGCCAGATCATCTCTGTCCAGAAAGGACTGCTGTTGATGAACCAGCTGGAGCTGGATATAGGCTTTCTTGGCAATTGCTTACACTTGAGCTTCAAGAGTACTTCTAGATTATGCATCTGTCCATTCCAGGGCATTACAACCCTAGTGAGGAAAGGGTGCCTCACAATTTCAGAGACTTGAGATGCTGTGCCACACAGCACTCCCATCTGTATTCAGGTTCAATTTATTGCCTACAGGAACTTGTCAAGTACTTCAACCTTCTGCATATGGATGAGACTTCACTCCAAATCTCCTGATGACTTCTCCCAGTGACTTCATAAAGATACTGAAAAGTATGGGAAATAAGACTGATAAGCGAGTTCCAAGGATTTCCCAAAATTACACTCTGACATCAGCCTTGGAGTTGGGAACAAAACCATTGCAACACAGTCCCTCCAACTCCCAAAGTCCATAGCTTTTCAGAAGGATACTGTGGTCAGTGGTATCAAAAGCTGTTGAGAGATCCAGGAGAATTGCCCTATGTATACCTTATAGTGTAGAAGGTTTTCTAAAAGAATTCTTTAGATCAAAGGCAACATATAAGAGGAATGTGTATACTGTAAGTAAAAGAAAGGAATCTATCCATGTGGGACACCAAAAAGTGAAGTAGGGCATGTAAAGATTTAGACCTGGAAACAGCTGAATCAATCTTGGGGTAAATTTTGAAGATCCTCTCCTTGCTTGTTGTCCTGGGAATATTTCATGGCCAGCCGCCATCAATTCATTGGAATATCACATACTCAGCTCTAGGATGTTTGTACTGACTTTTTACACTCTGGAGAATCCAATTTTGAAGTTAACTTTTCAACATATATCATAGCCTATTATTTATTTATTTATTTATTTATTTATTTATTTATTTATTTATTTATTTCCTAATTAAAAATGGAAATTAATGTTAACTTAAACATTTAGGATACAATATCCAGAGGGAGATAGTAATTACCAAACTTTGCCTGTTTGCAGGATCTACTCTTTGTCCATTCTTGGTCATGGTACACAGAGTCATTCTTCTTCTCCTTGGTGTCCATATTGGCCATTTAAGCAGTAAAGAGATTCCACATCTAATCTATTCTGCCTGCCTCATACTGGTGCCTCCAGGCACACCCATTCATTTTCTTGGTCCTCTAGCCTGAAAACTCTTCAAAACACAGGAAATTGAAGCTAAATGAGTTAGTGCTAAATCAGTGTTTAATGAGACACATTTTAAAAACATTCCTAGCTAGGTTTGCTTGCAATGCTAGATTTTATACTTTCCCAAAACTCCTCTAAGAGTGTCACCATAAAGAAATCCACCCATTTGTTAAGAAAAGAAATAAAATGCATTGAACTTTTGTTCAGCTTTTAAAACAAAGTAAACTATGCACATAATTCAGAAAGAAGAAAAACATAAATGGCAGCTCCCTTCTCAAGAGGCTAATCTCGTTAGGCAGATTAACAGGGAGTATGAAGTCAGTTAAATGACACTCTAATTTAATAAACCATTAAGTCAGAGTCACAAAAATGAAGGGGCATTTAAAGCCATCAGTGCAAATCTAGTATAAATCAATAGATGTCCACATGGAAAGACTATATAAAAATACCCGTGAGCCAGGCCATTACATTTTCTAGCAGGCTGCATTAATTAATAACTCCAGTCATTAACCCTTACCCATGGGGAGCACATTTAGCTAAGAAATTAACACAATAATGCCTTCTCAGTATATTTTGCATTCCAGCAAATCTTTACTACGTTGAACAAGTTACATACAGAGAATTGTTTGTCCCACAATAAAATGCTTTTCAGTGACAATACATTTTTTCACCTTTATCATTAGGAAGATATTTCCTGTTCATCCAGTCCCACCATTTTTACCTAATAATGCTCATGCCTAGATGGACTCATCTGAAGCTTGAATAGACTGGCTCCTCCATATAGCTATGAGTATAGTGTATTTATCATTAATAGCTGGAAAGCCAAAGAATACTTCTAAGTGACAGAGGGCATTGTTAAACAGACCACAAAAGCAAAGTAACTTGGGTGGCCCAACCCCATTCACCTTTACTTTAAACCTTCTTCAGTCCATCTTCTGATTGCAAAGCTCATGCCTTTTGATTTCTGTTTTATATGTGGGTCTTCCACCTTCCATTTGGACTTTCCTGAATGGAAAGTCCACAGATAAAATGGATAGAAATGAAAAGTGGGAGCAATCAGACCTGGACAGAAGAAGGTTTAAGATGAAGATGTGACCACAGTCTGCAAGATCAAACTAGTGGGCTAGATAGGCCATTTCTAAGTCATGAGATTTTATTTCCAACCTTTTATTTCTGTGTTCTTCCATTGGACTCATTCAAAGTTAAAATATACTTGGCTGATTGGGATTATGATCATATAATGCACAAGTTTGCATGCAAGTATTGTTTCTACTAATAAGTGTACACATGGAGACAGGAAGGAGCCATCTTCTAAAAGCTGTGCTGTGCACATTTCTCCTTCTTTTCTTCTGCAATACCAGTACAACTTTCATTTCTTAAGATTGATGAAATCTTCAAGAAGACATGGAACTTCATAATGAGGACTAGAAGACAGAAACTGTAAAAAACAACAACAAAAATGTCAGCTGGATCAACATAGTGATAGAAGGATCCTTTCCACTTACAGTGGGCAGAGTCAAGATGTGCCCTTATGTTTGAAAAATGTTGTGGAAGAAAATGTTTTATTCAAATTTTCCCTATGAGTTTCTAAGCCAAATGATCAGTCAATTCATTTAAAATCTTTTATCTTATCTTTGCTCCCTCTTTAGATGCTACTACATTGTTTGATAGGGGCTACAGCTCAGTGGTAGAACAAACTTCTTGGAAAGCAGAGAATCGCCATTTTGATGTCCAGCCTCTTCCTGAAAGTAGGCAATGGAAAACCACTTCTGTACCTCTGCCAAGAAACCTGTATAGAGATGACCATGCATTTAACCAGGAGTCAGCCACACAACATGTGGTAGCCATACAACAACATAGTATTTGATACATGTGTAATGTGCTTTCACAATGGGGGAAAAAAGAGACCACGGGCCTATTCACATTTACCTGTTAGTGAGCACCAGTTTGTTCATTAGTCAGGTACATCCATTCTCCATCATCACCACTATCACCTTGAGTGGGATAACCCCTTCCTGGGGCAATTGAGATGTAGACTGCTAAAAAGCAATCCATAGCCACAACAGGAGATGCTAGCTGTTTCCTAGATGGTAGCATCTAGCAAGTGGGTGTGGTGGTGTGACTGAGGCTGCACAATCATATGCAGCATTCCCATCACCATGGCAACACCTGAGGTTGCACCGCATGTTGCCTCAGAGGTTGCCTTTGCAATCTAGCCTGGCCTGGCCTGGCCATCCTGTTGCTGGCCCAGTATGGGGCTTTTCTGGTCAGGTAAGTGAGAAAAGGCCCCAGGAAAGAGAGAAATGAGTAGAGGATAAGGGAAGGACTTGAAGATGGAGTCCAATACAGAGCACATAAATGAATGTAATTATTTTGTATAATATACATAGATTGCTTTAGCAGGTGATGGCACCTATTCAATTTTGGATGATCTGGTTAGTAGCAAGAAAATGCCAGGACTGTGAAGGTGAGAAACCTCTCCAAAGAAGGAAATGGCAAAATCACGTCTATGTAGTTGGCAGAATCAAGGGCAATTCAAGGGCATGATTGCCTTCTATTTAAATTTGGTCATTTTCTATCACCAAGCAAAATCATTGAGTTAGGTATAAATAAAAAAAGCAAATTTGAATTCAAGCAACCACAACTGTGTAGAGAAAAAAATTAAGATATGTAGATATTTGAGGCATATTAACTAACGGGTAGGACACTAAACACAGCACAGTAGCTAGGCACTGACAAATTATTTTCTAATAATGTGATTTCAGGAGATCAAAGAAAGACTTCTAGTCAGTGTCTTCCCCTCTCACAAGCCATTGCTGCTGGCAACATCTTTAACACTTATCAGCACAGTTGTTAAATTATTATTAGTCTTCTTCAGGCTGTATCATTTTTTGCTTGTGGATTTTTTAAAAACAAAAAAAAATCAGTAATAGCTTTCATTTTATTTCTGATTGGTTCATTTTGTTTCTGACTGCATTGTTGACAGAATCCACAGTTACCTGAGTTCTGAGGATTCACGTGTCAAATAGAAATGCAGTTCTGGAAATCTGTTCTTATATGAAAAGTGTACATATGAGGGTGGGTTTTTGTTTTTTTTTTTTTTACATTTTACATTTGAGTTTCTGTGCAAACCATTTTCATACATATCTGTTTGAAAATGGTGTGCAAGTTCATAAAAAAACCCAAATCCATATGAACATAACATCTACAACTAAATCCTTTTTGTTGTAGATTTTTCAAAATCTACTAAGTATCAAGTTTTCTCCTCTGCTTATAATTCAAGAAGACCACGCATCATAGTGTTACCCAGTGTCACCTAGACCTGCACAACTGGTGGTTTTTCCATTGGCTCCTGGGAAGTAGTATGTTCGGCAGAACTAGCAGGATGGGTGGAATTTTCAGTTATGCTGGTTTTCTATGTTCTTGACATCAATGCAGTCTTATCCTGGATTTATTTAAACAAATAAGCATCTTATGAATTTATGAAACTCTGTATATAATTTTTTCATATATAAATGCATTTGACCTCTTAGCTTTAAAAGAAAGGATATCCATAATTATCATGGTGACCTTGTATGCCAGTGAAAGACAGGAGAAAGTAGGTCCTTTCTGACCTTAGATGAACCATAATTGTGAAATGCTTCATGTGGATACTGCCATGGAATGGGTCTGCTCATCAGTATTCTGTTATCTGCCTGTTAAGCATCCTTTCATTTTCGTGTGTCTGTTCATCTAAACTCCATGGAAACTGTTTCAGGCTATGTTTATGTGTGTGTTGGAGATCTGGGTCTGTTCCATTCCTAAATAGTTTGGAAATGGGTTTATATACATACAGCACTGCTTCTGATTGTCATATGAGATATACAAACTATTAAACTCAAGAGGAGGACTTTATTTTAAAGACTTGGGGCACCAAATTAATGTCAATTTGAATGTAAAAGAAAAATCCTATATCCCTTAGGCTGGCCAATAGTAATCATAGTTTACAGTGCCTGACAAAAGTTCTGTCGTTTATCCATGTTGTTGAAACCAAAGCCTATAACCTGACTTAAAATTCATCCATTGGTTTTAAAAATGACTCATATGAAAGCTGAAACCCTCCCAAATGAGGTTTTTAAAAAGAAAATAAATTTGCTTCACTGCTGAAATATTGATAATTTAATGAACACAGAAAGGTCAGATTTTGGTGAGACAAAAGTTTGTCGCCTTGTCATATAATGCACCTAATCCTAGTTTACAGCCTCACCTGTGCTCACTAATTGATCAGATAATTAGTGGGTGTGTATAAAAAGAACTCCAGCACTCCAGACCTTCACTTGAACTGCAACTTGACCTCTGACAACATGCCAAAAATCCACCCTGCGACCAAAGCCTTGATTATCAGAAGACCAGATCCTCTGCAGAGGTGGCTGGCACCTTTAATGTGTCTCAGCATCAAGGACAAAGAATTACACAAAGTTTTGAAGAGACTGGAGATGTTTTTGACAAGCCCAGGTCTGGCAGACCCCGCAAGACGACTGCTCAGGAGGAACGTTTGTTGGTTCGAAAATCAAAAGCCAGCCCTTCTTCCACTGCAGCAGAGCTCCAACAGGCCTGGTCACCTCAAGTCCTTGTGTCAACTAGAACAGTTTGTAGGATTCTCTCTCGAAATGGCCTCCATGGTCGAATCAGTGCCCAGAAGCCAGCACTAAACAAAAGGCAATTAAAAAACCGTGTGGTATTTGCCAAGGCCCACAGCCTACTAAACGGATGGATGCTGGAAAAGTGGCAGAAGGTGGATTTCTCAGATGAATCTTCAGTTGAATTACACCACAACTGCCGCAAATACTGCAGGAGACCTACTGGAGCCCGTATGGATCCAAGATATACCCAGAAAACAGTTAAGTTTGTTGGTGGAAAGATCATGGTCTGGGGTTACATTCAGTATAGGGGTGTGCGAAACATTTGCAAGGTGGAAGGCAATATCAATAGCCTAAAATATCAAGACGTATTAGCTACCTCTTACATTCCCAATCATAAAAGGGGTCAAATTTTGCAGCAGGATGGCGCTCCATCTCATACATCCATCTCTACATCAAAGTTTCTCAAGGCAAAGAAGATCAAGGTGCTCCAGGACTGGCCAGCCCAGTCACCAGATATGAACATCATTGAGCATGTTTGGGGTAGGATGAAAGAGGAAGCTTGGAACACAAAACCAAAGAATCTTGATGAACTCTGGGAGGCATGTAAAACTGCATTATTTACTATCCCTGATGACTTCATCAATAAATTGTATGAATCATTGCCGAAACGCATGGATGCAGTCCTTCAGGCTCATGGAAGTCACACAAAATATTAAATATGGCTCTAATAGCACCACAACTTCATTCACCAATGTTATTAAACATATCTTTGTATTTGAAGTGAATTATCTGTTTGATTTTCACATTACTTTTTGTGGGCGACAAAACTTTTGTCTAGCCAAAATCTGACCTTTCTGTGTTCATTAAATGATCAATATTTCAGCAGTGAAGCAAATTTATTTTCTTTTTAAAAACCTCATTTGGGAGGGTTTCAGCTTTCATATGAGTCATTTTTAAAACCAATGAATGAATTTTAAGTCAGGTTATAGGCTTTGGTTTCAACAACATGGATAAGCGACAGAACTTTTGTCAGGCACCGTAGATTGGGGTCCAATATGAACCTCTTCCTCTCTTCACAAATCAATGTGAAGGACTATTTTTTTGTTTGTTTGGATCCTACCCTTTACCAAAAGATCTCAGTGTGGGTTACAATGATAAAAAGATAACACATATAAAATATCAAAATAAATTTGAAAAATATTTGAAATGTAAGCCTTCCCCTTTCCCTCCATGACAGGTCAACACCCAGGGGAAGCTAAGCATCAAAGGCCTGAGTGAAAAGGTATGTTTTAACCAGGTGCCAAAAATAATAAAATGTATATGCCTGGTGAACCTCTAGACAAAGACTGTACCAGAGTCTGGGTGCCACCACAGGAAAGGGCCTCTTGAGTATTTCTGTCCTTTAAACCCCTGAGAGAGGAAAAACTACAAGAAGGTCATCTCCTTGAGATCTCAATACATGAACAAATCTATATGGGAGAAGGCATTCCTTCAGATTACCAGGGCCCAAGCTGTTGAGAGCTTTATATGTTGGCATCAACACCTTGGTTTGAGCTCAGCAGCAAAGAGACAACCAGTGCAGATGTTTCAGGACCACTTTGATGTATGTCCAGCCAGAAATTCCCACCAGCAGATGGGCTGCTGCTTTCAAGGGTAGTCCCATGTTGAACGCATTGTGGTAGTCTAACCTGTAGGTTACCAGAGCATAGATCACTATATCCAAGATGCCAAGGTATCCCTATGCAGGAAAGACCAAAGCTGGTTAAAGTGGGTTGTGGCTATTGCTGCTATGTGGGTCTCAAATTACAGTGACAGATCCAGGAGCGACCATGTAGATGTTACTCCATAATACGGCTCCCAAGGCATTGAAGAAAAGTCCCCATTGCTAGTTTCTAGAGATCAAAGAGAACCAACAGGCTTCCAATTTTTCCCAGCCCTCTCAGGGTAAAGGCCTCATGCATCAGGGTGCCCAAAGCAGTCACAGTGCTATACAAGCATGCCTGCAGTTGTGATGCCCCACCTTCTCCAATACCTTGCTGCAAAAGGGAATATTTATTTATTTATACTTATTTATATTTACATGTCTATCCCACCCTATGCCCTAAGATAATTTAATATATCTGGATCCAGAGAGCTGCCTGGACCCACCCAGTTAGGAGATTTCTGTCATCTGACTCTGTTCCCATTGCTTACAGCAGTGGTTCTCAACCTTCCTAATGCTGGGACCCCTTAGTGCAGTTCCTCAGTTCCTCATGTTGTGGAGACCCCCAACCACGGGGGCAGGGAAGCTCGGATGAGGATTGGGTGGGAAGGCGGGAGGCTCATCACGACCCCTCTGAAAGGGTAGTTCGGCCCCCAAAGGGGTCGTGACTCACAGGTTGGGAACTGCTGGATTACAGCTTGGAAAGGAAAATGACAAACTGTGCTAAGAAACTCAATTAACTCAAAGCTGGACAGCCACTCTTATTTGACACTGACTATTCAACCTACTCAAGTTGTCAGAGTGAACCATGGGCATATGGTTATTTCCCTATTGTGCAGTAAGCAAAGAGGGTGTCAGGCTGGCAAAGAAAGACCACAAGACTCTTTTGTTTAAAAAGATGAACAGTGATTTATTTCAGCTCAGCGATAAGGCATTTCGTGTGGGGAGCAACTTGGAACAGAAAGCCCAGCATATTTATATTTTTCATAGTGGGGCGGGGTTTGGCCTTCAACCAATGAGCAATAACTATTTTTCAAAACCCAGTTTAAACTTGGAGCCAAAATGTATCACTTGACCCCAGCAGGGAGGGGGGGAGTCAACTGTCACTTCCAAAACAACAGGGAGCTACTATATACATATATACAGAATCACATAGGTGGCAGAGATCTTACATTCAAATATTATGGCAGGCAACTAGTCCTGCCTGACAGAGGGCACCCATGCAGGAACACATACTTGAAATTTCCTGCTCCATCAGTAAACACCAACTAGAACATCCCTACACTGAACAACAAGAGAGGGTGGGTTGCAGCAGTACCAATGAAAGAAACAAAATCAAGGATTTTTAACCTTAAATAGGACATTAAATATATATATTTAAAAGCCTGGGCTGCGTGGTACAGGCAAAGCCCACCGATTGTAAGATATATATATCTTTTGTATCTTACTGTGAAAGGTGGATGGCTCAAAATGGGCCTGCACTCAGTCTGGGCAGACCGATATTACAGTTTGCTCCTTTAACATGACTGTATGCTAATGGTCTTTAAGGGCTTTATTATTGAATTTTTGTTGGTTTTAATTTGTGTGGCTCTGGAATGTTTTAGTTAGAGATGTGGGAAGCCAAAATAATGCAGTAAATGAATATAAAACTGAAGGATAACTAGATCCTAAGCTCACAGTTCTTTAACTGCCCCCAGAATTGATAATAATGAATTGAGTACTAAAAAAGATGCAGGAGTAAGGAAATTAAGTGTGTAATATAATTTCATCCATCACACATAACTATATTGAACTATTTCTTTCAAGCAGTAGCACTTTGAGGAAGTTTTGACAATTGCCTAGTGGGAATCTGCTATTTCTTACTTGTTTTCATTTTGCTTAGCCGTAAAAGCAATTCACAGCCATAGCTTTAAAAACAAAACAACAACAACAATACTGTGTAAGATACCTATGTTTTTCAAATTAGGGGTAAATAAGATACAGCAGGTCTACACATGCATTATCAGTAAGATTAATTAGCTAACTGAACTTCGAATAAACCAATCATCTGAAAAGGACAGGAAAATATCTAGCTATGCTTTATAATGCTGCAGCTAGATAGGAGACAATTTTAGTACCTTTTGAATGGCTGCTCTCATATAAGAGAGTGATAAAAAGTTGATGAGCCTGAAGTTACAAATGTCTGTAATGTATCATAGATTCTGACAGAAGATATTTCATATGAGCCTGGCAACCTAAATGAAGAACAGATTATATATCATTTTCAAAACTTTACTAGAAATTTAAGGATACTCTAAAATAAAATATTTAAAAAATCAGGAAAGAATTAAAAATTGATAGGGCTTGTTGTTTGTTTTTAAATCCCATGCCAAAGCCTTTTAGGGTGCCTCCAGATGGCAAGAGGCAATGCCAGCAAAATGCAATACTCTTACCTGGGTCTGATATTTCTTCATGTAATCATTCTTCTTGCAAAATATCTATATGTAGGAAGTACTCATCTGTTTCCCTTTGGTATTTTTTCATGTGCTTCTCTAGCTATGAGTATTTTGCAGGTGGAATGATCCCAGAAAGGACAGGAAAATATCTAGAGGAGGCTAGGCAGGAAATCACTATTATGGAAAGCCCAACATCATTGCTGGGTTTTCCACAATAGCAACTTTGTGAGTTCTTGCTTAACTAACTCGTCGGGACTACACAAATATCTGTGGCACTCCCAATATAGTCCCAGGAACATTGTGGAGGCATCCTTAGACATCCGTATCAAGTCATGATGTCAATCTTTTTTATTGAATTGCTTTGAGTTTACTGCATCTTATGGCCCAAATTACTTAAGAGAAGTTGCATTATGCTGTTCCACATCATGACCATCAAAGTCTGAAAGCCAAGTTATTTTAGAATACATTTTGAACTCACCACTCTGTTGAGGGGAACAATTTCTATTTTCGTTTAAAAACTGGCCTGACCTGGTAGCCATCACTGATATTTTTTACTTCTGCTGTATGATGAAATCATTGCTTTTATTCTATTCTGAGACTTCCAAAGATAAGTGGAAGGGAGTATAATCACATCCCAACACTAGCTGCTGAAGAATGTATTAATGTCAATTATCCCTTTACACAGGTGTGCAGTGTTTTCATCTGCATCAACATCATCTCTATTTTAAGAAGGCGACCTTATCAATGAGAAAATTGCCATTACAACAATAATAGAACTTGGTTCATAACCTAGTGTGTAGTTATTTCTGTTTAATCACAGCTGTTGATTGGGGTTGTAATTACATGAGAGAGGGGGAAAGGGCTGGAGTAGCAGCTGAACTGTTTCACAGGTCAGGTTTACAGCTTACATTTCATCATAGTTCGGATATAAAAATGGGTGCTGCAATAGATTTATTAGTTTTTAAAGAGCCACACATAATTTTATTATTTACATTGACACATTGGGAGCAACCAAAAAGAATCAGGCAAGCAGGATTGCACCATTAGCATCCTACTTACAGATTAATACTATTTAAAACCATTCTTGCCTGGTATGTCTTATCTAGAAGAGTTGCTCTGCCAATTTTCTTTCATTTTCTTCTGCAAGGGATATGGTATGTAACCTGGTAAATTTATGATACTGAATTTCAGAATAAAAAATGAGATGGCTATAAAGTCTGGCCAGTATACTGACAAGTATCTAGGGCCCTTTATTCCACATGTGAGGATGGTCTCCATTAGACTGCACCAGTGTACAGTCTCATATATTGGCCTTAAGTATTTTCTGCACTGATTCTGATTTCCACACTGTATCATGGAATGGTACAGCCCCCACTTCTCCTGGAATGTTGTGTCTGCAAAGGTCAACCAGTGTGGACTAGTGGTCCATGGGGGACTCTTTTCAGTAGCACTCCAGAAAACAACACTGGCAGTGGTACTGAAGTAGCAAAAAGGGTCCTCTTGAAATTTTCTAAGGCTGGGAACAAAGGCTAGCAAACTTCCAAAGCTCCTGAACTGACATCAAGGGTTGGATCAGCCTTCAGAGTTGATGGACAGGGCTGGGACATGGTTGGCCATCCAAAATTCAGACTGCCCTGTCCAGGTCTCATCACACTTGGCCATCAAGGATGGCTAAGAATATTCCGACATGGAGAATCCTCACACTGCAGAGTCCAATGGCACTCTTACTACAGCCCCAGGAACAGCCTTCATGCCTACTTCCATGTGAGGGCTGTATGGGGGCAGGAAGGGCAAAAAAGACATTCCAACTCCACCAGCAACCCATCCCAGTGATTGTACGTAGGCTTTCATGACTGGTTTCAATCTTTTTTGTAGCAGTTTTTGGGCTGTTATGCCATGTTCCAGGTTTCTGATGAGAAACTAAGCTTTCAGATACTGCTGTGATATCCATCTTCAGGTGATTAGTCAAAAGGAACTAATATTGGGTTTCAGATTGGGGCTTTATGAGTTGAGCGGAAACTATCAAGGTCAAGGCTATCAATGACTTGGTTATTACCATGGATAGTAGGAAGTGGTATGCATCTGAAGATCAGTGGTGGGGTGACTGCAAAGAGAACAAGCTGTGACCTGCTGGTGGTTTCCCCTGTGCATCTGCTTGCTTACTATGAGAAGAGACTGCTGTAGTATATGGGCCATAAATCTGATCTAGTGAGAATTTTCTTGTTCCCATTATTTTTCTCAGATTGAACCAGAGGATCCACTGTATATCACAAAAGTGGAAGCTTTATATTTGTATGTGATATTTATAAGAGTGACTTCAAATCACTCTTGTATCTAAGAACATAAGAGAAGCCCAGCTGGTTCAAACCACAACCCATCAATCCAGCATCATGTCTTCTACAATGGCCCTCTGCTTGGTTTTGGACATTCTCAAAAAGAAGACGATAGCAAAACCCTCAACTAATTGTCAGTACCTTGCAAATGGTCTTTAGAAGCTTCCTAACACCAGAACCAGGGGGCACCCTATGAAGCAGATGGTTAGGAAAGTCAGATCAGACAAGGGGAAGTATTTGTTCATCCAGAGGGTCATCGGTCAATGGAATTTGATGCTAGAAGAGGTGGTAACAGCTACCAGCCTAGATAGCCTTAAGAAAAGGTTAAACAAATTTATGGAAGACAAATGCATCAATGGCTACTAGAATGGATACCTACATCTTTCAGGCTGGGGTTGGGGGATAAGCAGAACGACTCTAAGGCCATTTGCTGAGAGCAGGAGAAGGTTTGCTTCTTGAGATGCCACCTCCTTATCTCTGCTGGAGATGCCCATGTGCAATAGGTGGGCCACTGTGTGAGACAGGATGCTGGGCTAGATGGGCTGTGGCCTGATTCAGCAGGGCGCCTCTTATGTTCTTATGAATCAAATCCTTTTTCTTGAGATTAAAAGGAAAGCATCACAATACAGTTATTATCCCTTCACACTTATTCTCAACAATGACCTTTATTGTGCCCTTGATCTCATGTTGATGTTTATTAGTTTTGAAAACAACAAAAAGGGACATATGCAAAATCATTGAACATAAATTGTACATGCACTAAATGTTTCCTATCTGAATAGAAACAACAAGCAAATCAAAACTGGAGCGGTTAAATAAAGAGTGTGTATTTGTTTGTTATAATCTTAAACATTTTAAAATTGAAGTGCTTTTTTTAGAATGACAGCTTTTTGATGAGGCTGTACAGGAAAAGTGAGACAACAGACATAATAGGCAAAACGGAACGGAACATTTCAATATGCATTGTCAGTAGTGTGGAAATAACTGATTTTTGCAAAGAGTAGGAGAAACAAAAAATTATTTGCCTGCTTTGCTCACATTTAAACTTACAAGGGAAAGGATTACACTGAAATGTTTGCTGTCTTTCTCTAGCTTCTGTAAAAACAGCCCTGGCACCATTTAACAGATAAAGTTCCACTCTTCCATTTGTCCTTCCAACTGCATTTTAAGCCTTTCAGTGTAGTAGCAATGGACTAATGATCATCTTCTGTTTCATTTAGCAACCAGTCAATACTTCTCCATTACTCATAGCACGTGTTGAAAATGATGGTTCTCGGAATGCAGGAATACTTTCTTTTCCCTTTTCATAAGCATAATAGACAACCTTCACCCATCCTTCCTCCTTTCCATTCCATTCCAGAGACCTTCGGGTATGGGGCGGGATATAAATGTAAATAATAAATAAATAAGTAACGATGGAGGATGGATCCAGCATCAGCTCTTTAGGATGCCAGATCCATGCCAAACTCTACCAATGCTTCCCTAAGTGCTGGTGAGGTCAGAATGACGTTAATCACCTCTGTCCTAAAGGCGATCACATCATCATAGCAATGGTGCCAGTGGGCATGCACAGTACCACTGCTGCATCAACTAATCAATGAGGCATACAGCCACACCTGTGCCAGCTGCTAACATGCTCCATTCACCCAGAAGAGGCGAAGAAATTGTATGTCACCAAAATGTTCAAAGACAGTGCTGTGGCCAGCGCTGCCTAGATACAAAGCAATAGGAGCAGTGGAGCAATACCCCACATTATTGCTTCCTATCATTATATCAGGCTGCCATTTGGAGGCAGCCTAAGTCAACCAAATTATAGCTATTTAAAATATTTCAGGTAATATAATACATGCATAATTATACAGACTATTATGAATGAGTTATCCAAACTGAGAATTGTAGAACTCTTTCCTCTCTCTCTCCTTCATCCCCCCTCCTTCTGTGGTTAAGCCTTGCCTCCACTCACCTGGCAAGGGGGTTCCATTGTGGGAATTTGGGAAGGCACCATGAATGGCTGTTGGAAAAGGTACCTCTATGTCTCCATTTGTGAGTGTGGAGGCAAAAATTCCAGTGGTGAAGCAAGAGGGATTCTGTCTTTTGTGAGATGGCACAATTGCCACATGGCACATGCTGCTGTTGCGTGTGGAAATCATCATAGACAAGTCACTTTCCCTGGGCACTTTGCATCATAAGTAGAGCTATGGCCAAAGACATACCTCAACAGAAAACTCCTTGTGACATTTTCTAATTAAGATTTCTATCTGTAGTTACATTTGACAAAAGAAGATGCAAATAAATTTATTATTTTCGTAATGGATTCCTTTTCCTTTCTTCCTATCTTTAGAGCTTGTAATAAGTGGCACATAAGTGGTCTCAAGTTGGCAGTTGTTTCAATATTGGAAGTGTCATATCAGCTGCTTTTGAAATGAGGAGAGATTAATATTGTTTTAGCAAAATATTTATTCTTCAAAACCATCATAAGCTTTGAACTAAATATTCATTCAGTATTGCAATTACACAACAGGAGATTCTAACAACTTTTGTTAGTATGATAAGCCATTTTGAAACAGTGTGTTTCCCCCAACATCTTTTTGATTGATGGAATTGTGGCTTTTGGTTTTACAAGGAAAAAAATATATAAAAAAAGTTCAAGTTTCCTTATCACAGCACTCACTCATTTAAGTGATTCTCCAGAGACTATTATGGTCAGCAGCATCAGAGGGAGACAGGCAATTAATGAAGCAAGACTGTGATATGCAATGGAATCTGATGCATACTTCAGGAACTGTCACAGAATATAGATGTGATGTGCAACTGATTAGTTTGGCTCACTCACTGTGAAGTCTAAAATTTGACAGACTATGTGCAAAGTTAGGGGAGCACAGAAATGGTGTTCCTGTCATTCTTTTACTTATTTACAATATTCTGGGAAACAGCTAAATGATATAACCAGTTATGTGCTGCATTATTCACAACAGTGTTTCTGATGCTTGTGCATAGTGTATCATATTTTCAACATTCAAAGAGTTCATTGGGCATTTGGTAGGATGTTTTAAGAAGTCATCTTCTTAATGATGTATCATTGCCCAACTGAATAAAAGATTCCCACACAGTTCCAGCATATGCATCATTTTTCTACCCCAACACTGAAGAAAACTGGGAGTTGAAACTGCTATGATGAGCAAACTGGGGGTCAGGGATCCCCATTGCTTGTCCATTTACAATCAAATGCATTTGGCCCAATGGGCAACCTAATAAGTCTTCATAATTATTATGAATTTGAGAGAGTTTCATAGTCTGTGACCTTCAGTGAACTGGCAGACTTTGAAATGTGGACAAGGACCAAAATGACATATATAGTTACAGAAGTTCCTGCATGAAAATGCCCAGGAGAAATTGTGTGAGAGAGGATGCTCTATGGGCTGTACCCTGATCCAGCAGGTCTCCTCTTGTGCTCTTATGTTTGTACACACACTGAGTACAGTATTGTGACTGTTTTTCTATAAGCCAGGGCAGAATAATAATGTGCCAATAGATGTAAAAAGAACCCCAGTCATTAAGTATGTGAGCACATGTCTTTTAGTTACAGTAGCATATTGCTTACCAAATAATCTAAACCAAGCCTTCAGTTGTTAAAATCATAACCCATATGGATTGCTCTCTGTGGATGAGCAGGATGCCATCAAATTGTAATCTTCTGACTCTTCTGACACTTTGGGCCTTTCTGCAGGACCCTTCATTAATAAAGCTCAATGAAGCCAGCCCCCCCCCCCCCAGTCCTGTTCTATTTGTTTAATCAGGTCCACAAGATGACTAAAGGTTGTCTTCTGGAACATGAGAGGCATGCTAATGGCATGCCTACATGATCAGGAACTACAGGAGGGCTTTATTTCAGTGACCTGCCATGGTGCACTGTTGAAAAACACCCCCTCAAAACCCAACAGCAAGCCATCAGTTCCTAGCCATCAGGGGTTTTTGGGGCTGCTGTACAGCAACATGCCATTGAACCCTCCCCCCCCACCCCAAGCAGAGGATGCTGAGAGCTTAACAGCAACTGAGAGACATGAGATGGATCAGAACCATCAGTGCACATAACACTGATTCGGCATACGGCTCCACAAAATGCAGATCAGTGGGTCTGGTTAATCTGGATCCACTGATTCAGATCTAACCCAAGTAAGCACAAAATAGTGTTGAACAAAAGCATCCAGGGTCAATGTCAGCAGATAGGCACTCATTTATTTCACGGAAGGAACTTTTGTTGCAAAAGTAAGCACCATTTCTTTACTGCACTTCTTGTATAAGGGGTGGTTTACAAGTACCTCGTGCATGTTTTCCCCTTGTCTTCGCTGAATGCTGTCCCCATGAGGATGCTGCCCAGAATTTTGTTGTTAGTTTATTGTCAAGATATGATCCGAATTAGGTGTGTGTCCAAAGCCCATTTCCAACAATTGACTCACACAACCCGAGAACTAGAAGTGCTTTTCCAGCCTCCAGAAAGCCTATTTTGGCCTCTGAAGAGCTCCGTAATAAGCTCAAGATGCCACTGGAGCCCACTCCAAAATGTGAGGGGACATGCGGGAAGGCGGGTGGTGGCATTCCCAGGCCTATTGTATTTCGGCACTCTCTGGAGGGCAGAACTGGAAGGCCTAGGAAGAAGGTGGCAGCAGTGGCAGGTAAGTAGGGTGATGGGGGCATGGGGGGAGGAGGCCATGGGGGGAGGCTGGAGGCCTTGGGATAGTCCGGTATCCACCAAAGCTTTGACTGAAGCTTCAATGGATACCAGAATATCCAGTTCATGGATTAAGATTCAATTTGGCCACAAATCTACAAATTCATACATATTCCTATGAATTTCAGATGTCATGAATATTTGTGCACATGCCTAATCTGAATCTATTAAAACAAAAACAAAATACAGGAATTATGGACAATGTAACAATCCCTTCTGAATATAGTGGATCTACTGTACAAAATGATATAGTGGCTGGCTTAAATGTTCCGCTTTTTAACAGATCATTGGTGCCTACCACTCTGCAGGTACTGAGACATGGTGGCAAGTCACCTTTCCTAGGAACTTTGCACTGAAGTCCATAATTGTCATACCAAGGTTCTGATAGTATGTCATCACCTCTCATTACTTTCCATGGCATTTGCTGCTCCCTATTTCAATGTGCACTCCAGAAGATTATTAGTTGCTTTAATAGAAAAAGGAACCAAAAAAAGTCTCTTAGACTTGCAGTTTTTGAAAGAGAAGATGGAGAATAAAATTGACATGAATCACTACTTTTTACATACATAAATGAACCTATTTTTGTGAACAAATGTGAGTGAGACAGGACTGTGTAAGAACTGCCAGCTTATCGATATTGAAATAACCTCCCACCATACCTATATTTCTATCTTTCCCAACATTCTTTCATTGCCAGTGGATTCCAGAAACTTACTTACTTACTTACTATTTGTGCATTTCTACCTAACCAGAAAAGCAGGGATGGCTATTTTTCTTTGTTTGAGATTTCAGCAGTCAGCAGCTCTAGTAAACATGGTTGATGACTGGAGAAGACAACAGAGAGAAGGATTTAGAGATCCTGTGAGGACAAACCTAACCCAAAGAAAAGAATATGAAGACAAGGGTACCAAATTGTAAAAAGGATGTACGTTATTATTGTAGGCAGATGTGTAACTAGGGCTATGTTCATATGCACCAAGAAAAAAAAATCTAAGGTGACTTAAGAGATGGTTTGCAGGCATTCTCAGTCACAAACCAAGTCTTCCCCTTGCCTTTCTTCCCTTTTCTGTCCATTGTTATCTAATGCCATTTTTTGTTGTTGGATTATATAAAAAAAGTTCCTATTATTCCTTCTGATGATTTTAAAAAGCGTTCCTCAAAATGTGTCTTAGCATTTCTGATTGCCACCTTGCATTGGTTCTGATGAAATGTGTGTCATTTCTCTTTCCTATTTGGGCAAGCCTTCAATTTCCAAAAAAAAGTTTTTCTTGCTTTTAAGACTTTCTACACTTGGACTTGGAAGCGCCCTTTTGTTCTTTGAAGTAAACATTCTAATTAAGCCTCCATTATTTGGTAATAACTAAACTTCCTTTTAGTTATTTGGTAATAACTAAACTTCCTTTTCCTTTTCAGGAAGTTTAGTTTATGAAATTTTAAGGTTTCTATGTTAGATTTTATTGGCAACTTGTATTTAAGTTGAAGGTTACTGCATTGTGATCAATGGTTCCTTTTAGACCAACCACAGTGATATCTTAGGCCAATTTGTACTTGGTCCTGTAGTTCATGATAGGGCAACATCTGGACAGGTGCATCTGCACTTGCAGGAGGTGTTTCCAACCCAGAAACACCTCCTGCCTGTCCAGATGTTACCCTTTCATCTTCTAAACCTAAACTAAAAGCTTACCTGAAATGTTTAGCACCATAACCATTCACACCCTAGCACCTCAGACAACCCCAAACACAACTAGGCATGTGTAGAGCATCATCATCACCATGGTGATGGCCGTGGTGCATGCACAGTTGTGCTAGGCTTCACAATCTAGATGGTAGTGCCCTGCCAGTAACTGGACATGCACCCCATCACAGGTAAGTCTCTGGGTGCAGATGCTAGTACATGTTAGTCTGTCATGCACTTTTCCCGTCCAGTGGATGGGAAGCCAAGTGCAAAAGCAGCCCTTGTATCAGATACTGAGCATTACTTAAGGATCACATCCAGGACCTCTTTCCCTTGCTTGGTTCCACAACCATTTGCTTTAAGGAACAATCATTTAACGCACAATGGGGATAGTACTGGTGGCCTCTATGTGGCTATTATGCAGATGAATGTCCTACTTAATTTCCTTATGGGCTCACTTGAGTTTTATTTTAGAGAACCTGTAATAGTGGTGGGAACCACCCAACAGTCTGTAGCCTTTTACATTGCCCAGATTAACCTAACTGAAGTTTAACACAAGCTTGTCAAATGAAGCACCAGGAAGGAAGCATAGCTTCTTGGTAAGTTGGTGAATGACTAGAAGGGATGTCTCTATGGAATTGCCAATCCATCAAACTCCTCTGCTGGGTAGAATCAAAGGAGAGTGCCTAATCCCAGCTTTACAAAAAATGGCAACAGTCAGCACTCAGGTATGTGAAATGATTTACTAATCCATGTGGCATGGAAGAAAATGCTTGAAAAGTGGCCAACAGATGTGTGTGATCTAGTTTTTTAGTAAATAGACACTGCTGATAACACTGAATGCACCACTCCTTCAATAATGACCAATCTGATTAGGGGGCATAATTGGCGATCCTATGGCTCTGAATCAACAATGAACTAATACAGGACATTGCTGGCATAGTAGAGAATATTTTTAACTCAGGATTGAATTGTTGGGAGTTCTCTGAGATGAATGTCATCACTGCAGATGATTCATTATTAAGCTAGAGGATAGCTATTAGTGAAAATGGTTTGTCCTTGGTTGTCCTTGGTGTATATATAGTAGCAAGTCTTCTGTATGTCTTGTGTGTGGTTAGCAAATGGGTAATCATTTATTGTTTCTTTTGTTTGGTGACAACTTCCCATTTTGTTGATGAATTCCTGTGTTTTCCTTGGAGGTCTTTGTCTCTGTTGCACTGAAGTATTAATCCTTCCCAGTCCTTAGGGTGTTGAGTGACTTTAGGCCTAGTACAGTGCAAGGTCTTTTCTGAGCCTTCCTCGTTGACATTCTGTTTTGGAACAAGGAGACCACATTCCTGCTTGACTGCTATGCCAGCATTGGAAGGAGTGTAGCATAGTCTAGGTAGGCCCAAATGACTGTCAAGACCTGGTCAGCAGTAGATCTTTTTCAGGCCTACTGCCATTTTCATTATGAGTAAACTGGCCTAGAAAGGCATGCAGAAAGACACACTCTTCCATGTGGTAGTTTAGCAGGGGATCAATTTTACCAGCACACCAAATTGCATTGCTGATATGGGTTCCCCAGGGCCTCTGAGATGAGGAACCTGAGTTCTTGGCCATCAGAAGCCTCACAGCAGCCTCAGAAGCTCACAGCAGCCCCAGAGTGGCACAGAGGCTGTCAAGTGCAGGTGATCTTGTTCTGGGACAGTTGGACCCTTCTGATAGGAAAAAAAGTTCCTGTAGGGGCAGTCCATATGTGGTAAATGCAGAAATTCTCTTCTTCTCTGTCTGGATATTAATAAATAGATTTTGTGAGCTTGGGGAAATATGAAGTTAATTTTCTCTTAGATTAATTCATTACTGATCTTCTCTTTGGTTGCAAGTTTCTTCCTTTTCTTTAAGTTTTCTACTCTTGCATGTTCTATATGTGAGTCTATTTTTATGTGCCTGTTAGTAGGAAATTCATCTGAGTGCTGGAGGCTGCCATAATCTGCACCAGAAGTGGATAGCAAGTCTCATTTTGTTTAATAATTTATCTTTGATAATTAAAATTGTGTTATTTTGTATGCAGGAACACTTTCTTTCACTGGAATACACCAGTGGATTGATTGCACACAGAAAAAAAAAATCACTGGTCAATCAGAGAAAAAGCAAAACAAAGTATACATTCCAGTTACTGTACAGTTTTTGTCCCATTTGCTACAGTCCGGAAACCACAGCACTGGGATAAAGCTGAGCCCATGACCTACTGTCAATTGGAAAAGTTGTTTTATAGACAGTGGACATAAAAGACATTGCTCTTTGGAGTAAGACCTTCTTCTGTCTGCCTGTGTGACTTCCTGTTGTATTCTTTTGAGGTCACATAGCCTTCTGAAATGTTATTTTCTTTTCCAGGAGTGCAGATGGCAGTATTTTAACTAATTGAGATGCACTGATTCAAATGTACAAATCATTCCATAGGACCTGTAATGCTGTTAACATAAATTTGGTGAATATAATGGTTCTTGTAAATCTGTTAATTTTAAAAGATTTCCATAGATTATTATCTGTGTTTTTCATCTAGTAGATCAAAATATATACATCTAGGCAGAAATCTTTCTCCTGATAGAATGTAATGAAAGTAAAATTAGAAAGCAGTCTGATTTTACTGTTCTCTTAGACTTTATATGCAGTCAGAAATCATTAGCTCCATCAATGATTACGTGGATGCTTTGTTCAGGCACTAATATTACTGATTTATCTGCTTTACTGCTCTCAGCTATTCATGGCTCAAAATGTCAATGAATCAAGACTTTCCATGCATTTTTTAAGCTATAAGAATAAAATTGTACTATGATTTTCATGCATACATGTATGAATATTTTAGTTACAGGTAGCAAAGACATATTTATTTTAACTTATTTTTCAAAAAGAAGGAAAATTCACCTTCATCTTAGAATGCAGACTAAATTAAAACTCGTGGATCTTCAATGAAATGTTGCAGGGGTTCTTTTCTCCAGCCCTTACAGGAGCACTTTAGCTAGGTATTTTCACCAACTGTTCTATATCATGCTTTTTCATCCTGATATTGTTCCCATCCCCATAACCAATACTCAGGATTAACTGGCTTCTGAGGAGGCTTAATTTCCCTTCGTGTATATTTGGTATTTTGTTTTTTGGGAAGGACAGGTAGATTGATAAACAAATACTTCTTCCAACAATTCTTGAGAATGTAAATGCTACTAGTCCACTTTTAATTTCCCATTACGTACGTATACATTATCACAGTTTGTGTTTGCTTTTAGAAGCACAGTTAAACTTAGGCAAGGAGTATCATTTCATCCACTCATTCACCCACCCGTCTATCCATCCATCCTTTGTGAGACACACACACTATGTGGCCATCAGCTCCTGCAGTCAAGTCTAAACTGAAGAAATAGCTTTCTGAGAACCTTGGCACCTTGTAATCGCTTGTTTATGCAGTCCATGCTTGAAAAATGGGAGATGAAAATGAATGCACTAGTCACTTAGATGCAGCCTTCCAAATTTTTACCACCAGTCTATGAGGAAAAATGGTCTGAAGAAAACATTCTACAGCCCTGCAACAGTTTAGGAAGACCTATGAGCAATCTATTTTTTTTCTTTTTAAATGCCTCAACATTCTGTGATTATGAAGAAAAGCAATCCACTGCATGTGTGTTATCAATGTACATCCCCTGATACGTAACAAAGAAGAGCTGGTGCCACCCAGACCAAATGCTATTCATTTATTTTATTTTATTGCAATATAATATATATTGTCATTTATTTTTAATGCTTTTTATTCACATAATTTTAGTTAGCTTTATCACATTAATGATGTGTTTCTGAAATGATTTAAAAAATCTGTGTATATAAGAAATAGAAAGAAAGAAAGAGAGAGAGAGAGAGAGAGAGAGAGAGAAAGAGCAATCTGTGCTATGTGTGTGCACCAGTGGGGACTTTGCATTGAGGATTAGCACAATCAGAAGCTTCCTGGGATTTTCAAAGTTGTGGCATTAAAATGTGGCTGACCATCTCTGCCTATCAAACTCACAGCTGGCACTTTGTGCCAACAATGTTGTGAAGCTTCCTAACAGGTTAGGAAAATTAGGACACATTGACAGTCTGGGTAACAGAGTTATCTATCTATCTATCTATCTATCTATCTATCTATCTATCTATCTATCTATCTATCTATCTATCTATCTATCTATCTATCATCAACCTCATCCTCATCCTCATCTATTGTATTTATTCGTAAAGGCACTTCCTTCTCCTACATAAAGGAGAAAAAAGATTAATGTCAATCTAAAGTCATTCAAATCAATCAAATCAGCTTAAAAGAAGAATATATATATATATATATATATGATGTCCAGTTTCTATTCTGAGCTCAGCAGTCTTGCAGATGAGTGACAATTGCTGTCAGCCCAATCTATTGAACTGTGTTTTGGGAATAAAATGGTGAGAACAAGAACGATTACCATGAGCATAAGAAAGATGAGATATAAATGCGTAAAAATAAACTTCTGTAGAGATAAAACTAACAATCAAGCATTTCAGCAATCAAAAATATTTTCAGAAGTGTTGTATATGAGTGTACTACTTCAAGTAATCCAAAGAGAATATACAAAATACAAAAAACAGACAACAAAAATAAGATTTTGATTTTCCAAGTGGAAATTCCTGTTGTTGTGCAAAATCTATATAAAGCCTTCCACAGAAAATACACCCAAATGAGCAGAGGAAATTAGAAGCGTTTTTCTAGTAAACTATATACACAACCCCAAAGCAGATGGGTCATCAATGTAAAGATTAAAGTCCTGATCTATCAAAGAGTTCTTCAATGAGCTCAAATTTAACTAGAGATCAGAAGAAGTAGAAGGAAATGATCTAAGTGTTTTGAAGTGTTGCATTAAAAAAAGCACTTCAGAAGTCATTCAATTCATGCACAAGGTAGTTGCATTAAAAATACATTATAGAATCTGTCCCAACAAAAGCACATAGAGTATTTTAATAGTTTTAAACAAAGTTTGAGTTAATGTTCTATTAATAAAGAACAAAACAGATCTGGTATTAAAGATCTGGAGGGGAAAGAAATTTGTAGGAATACCTTTTCCAAATAATCAGGATACATTAAAAGATGTAAAGACATTGTTCCTTAGCCATTTTGTCCAAATTTAATGAAATATTTCACAGCCTTTCCTGATGTTTTGAAGAAAATAGTGGTGGTTCAACACATCCTGATTTCGGGTTTAGTGTTTCCTTTCTGCAACTGATTGTTAGCTTGAATCTGTTGAAAGTTTGGACCACAAAACATATGGAGAAACATAGATTAGTCATACTTCATGTTTATAATACCTTGAGAATTCATAAACAATTGTGTGATGTTATAAGGAAGCTTTCATATAAAGAGAAGGAAGGAAGGACCTGCTCAAAGTGTAACATGTCAGGTCCATCTTTCTCCCCAGAATGATAGCTCTTACAGCAAATTCACACTTGGCCTCCCATTACTAAGAGGTAAAGTGCTAGAATGCTTTAGCCATCTGCACTTGCAGAGACCCAGATAATTCTAAACTTACCTTCAGTGCAAATGGCTCTCTGGCCAGCAGCCATTGCAGAGTCCTGGCAACCAGGCAACTCAGTGTGCCATCCCATGTGCACCTCTGGTCACATACTCCCCCAGGACTCTTCCATCTGGAAGAGGTGCAAATGAGAGCTTGCCAGGCTGTCGCAGCCTGGCAGCTAGTATAGGAGTGGAGCAGCTTTAACTGCTCCACGCCTATACTGTTCTGGGGATGCTCCAGGATGCGCAGTGCTGATGCACCATCTGGGTGCTCCCCTTCCTTGATTAGTCAGCCAAGTGCGGTAAGGCCCTTAGGGTCTGTTTGCACTTAATTCAGAGGTTAAAATCAGGGGCAGAGGAAGGCATCTGCACTTGAAGTGTGGATGACCTGGCCTGGCAGAATCGCCATAGCAATGGTCATAGCAACATCTGACATGGACCAGGATCTTGCCATGTTAATTGGCCCATGGTACATGCCTATCCAGGTGGAGCTACAGCTGTCCAGTCTTACTCCCTGACAGCATTCACACCCAGAAAAGAATGTGAACGCTGCAACCGAGAGCTCACCAACTGCTCCCAGTAAAGTTGTAGACAAGTACAGCTATCGAAGATAGGGGCAGGTGGAGGAAGCTCCTAGATGTTCTATGATGGTGGCAGTGGTGCAGAGCATGGATGGATCTCCTCTGGAGCATTGAGAACTGCTCCATATAAAGATGTACACAAATATTCATAACATTTGATATTTGTATGAATTTGTACAAATTTGGACATTTGTATAAGAATCAAATGTTACGACATTTTACATTGACATTCATATTTGCATGAATGTTTTAGAATATTTGTATGAACGCTTTGGAAAATTCGTGAACCTGGGGAGGTGGGAAAGCACCTATGTGAGTCACATCTGCAGTGGATCCAGAGTACATACAACATGGATTGAGAGTGGATTCAAAGTGGATTCAGGGCAGATTTGATGCTGTCAGAGCAGATATGTTACAGGATCCGTATCGGATGCATATCGGATACATATCCAATATGTATGGGATAAGTACTGTATGTGTTCGTATTGGATATTTGTACAAATTCATACAAATACATTTATATCGAATAGGCTCCTACCACATTCGAAGGGGATCTATTCAAATAAATATGAATTTTCTTACATTCGATTCAATATGAATCAAATGCAAAAAACCATTTGTGCACATCCCTACTCCATCCCTACTCCTTACTCTTTGCAATGAGGATGCTGTATGGATACCAGTCTAATTTAACTCCCATCATTGGCACTTTACCAGCAGAAAATACTCTCAGGGCACTTTATTTTTAATTATCAACATTAGGGGGGAAAACATTGGAGTACTCAAAATGTCTGCTAAAAACAGCAGGACACAAATATGCACACTCTAGAATGAAGCAAAAAAATGAGAAAATGAGGTCAAGAGTCATCTAGTCAACACATTCTGAAAAGAAGTGCAGCATATCATGCGGTTCATGTTCAGGGACCATTTTCTACAATGCAATTAATGAGATAACGACATCTCAAGATGAGAACAGGAGAGTTACCTCTATTCCCATGGCCTATTTCACTAAGCAGAAATAGTGCTGATGGGAGCTGTAATGCAATAGCAGGAAATATATTCTGTTCGGCTTTTATTTTACAGCTGTGTTCTTTCTGATAGTTGCTGCAGGAGCTTGCAAAAAATGGAGAGAAAATGGCCACTACATCTGTTCCCTCAACATAATGCCAATTGTGAGTGTGTCCTTTAAAGACTGTACTTCATCTAGGACAGTTTGAGAACATAAGAACATAAGAGGAGCCCTGCTGGATCAGGCCACAGCCCATCTAGTCCAGCATCTTGTCTCACACAGTGGCCCACCAATTGCCCACGGGCATCACAATCAGGGACAAGGGCAAACCTTCTCCTGCTCTCAAAAAACTAGCCATCAACCATTTAAGTGTCTGAGGTAGGTGGAGCTGCGAGAGCTCAGAAGAGAGCTGTGACTAGCCCAGGGTCACCCAGCTGGCTTCATGGAGGAGATCCCCAGATAAGAGCCTGGCTCCTTAACCACTACACCAAACTGGCTCACCATCTGTGTTGCCACCTCAAGGTATGTCAATGTATATTTCCATTAAAAGCAAAATTAAGCTTTTTGGGAGGCAATGTGTTCAGCTGTTTAGCAACTATATCCAGGGTCTGTAATAAAGTTCCTCTTTCTATTTCTAGAAGTGATGAAGTAAGTAAGTGAAGCAGATGTCTGGCTACTGCTTCCACATGTCAGCTTTGTTGTCATAAAGCATTATTTATTTTGACAGATGGCATGCAAATAAAGTGATGATAACGTTGTTGCTGATTATGTTGATAAAGTCGCTAGAACTTAAAAACTGAGAGCAATCTATTACTATACAAGACCAAAACCTGCAGGCCAGCTGAACCTGCATGTAACTATTTGTTGCCACCAGGTCTGCTTGGAGCTAAATCCACAAAGGTTTATCTAGAAGTATCCCAAGCTTATTTCCCAAAGAGGACCATATCATCAAGGTTGATCACATTCTTCTTCTTTTTAGAATAGCCTACCTACAAAGTCATTAGCTTCTCAAAATTCAGCTTCAAGTTCAAATTATTATCCAATTAGAATGTTGGATAGAGAAATCTGAAAGTACCATAGAGAGGAACACCATTTCCTTCATCTGTTGTCCTGCCCCCTTGGTTTTCTAAGCAATCATAAATCATTCTTACTTTTTGACAATTTCCATCACACTCCGAGGCCAGGATGAACATTTGCCCTGAAGGAAGGATCTTTAAGTACTCTTTCCTGCTAAGGAACTTTTAACAGCTTTATGTATGTCCATCATGAACAGCAAACTAACTTTTCTTTTTGCATCCTTGATAGTCAACTTGCTCTGGGATACAGAGTGAATGTTATACCCTGTTTCCCGTACATTATTTAGTACTGGTGGGGTGTCCTTCCATACATGGCAGAATAATCTACAGAGGTTTATCCTTCAGAAACAGAGAATAAAAGTACACTTTCAGGCGGATAAATAGATTCTGGCAGCACAACTTCTTCAGCCCGCATTCAGATGTATCTGGTAAATAGATGCTTCCAGTTGTCTTAGCACATTCAATTCCCTTGAAGTACCCAGGTTGGGGCATGGCAGTTTTATTTGCTCCATCATCATTGCTCTCGCCCCCCCCCCCCCCAAAAAAAGGTCTATTCCTCTTTCACCCACCATCTCTGATTTATTTCAAGGAAAGCAGATTAATATTTAACTTAGTTATGAAATCACATTACTCATCTAGCCATAAATACCCACCGTGTCTTATGCATGTCAGTTACTTTGACACCCATCAGGACACATACATCATAATATTGGTGTGCACATAAGTTAGGTATTATAATGAATAGATAGATAGATAGATAGATAGATAGATAGATAGATAGATAGATAGATAGATAGATAGATAGATAGATAGATAGATAGATACCATGAGCAGACATCTGAAATATTTCCTATTCAGCAAATAATGCTGTGTCATTCTTATAGCTGCATCTGGACCCATTTTATGCTTCAAAGGGAATGCACAGTACCAATCATCCCGTCAGACAGGACTATTGACCTTCTGTAGTCCCACTGCCATATACAACAGTCACTGTGCATTTATCTTATTGTGGGAGAATGAACTCTCACAACACAGTACCTACTTAGATCGCAGTACCATTTTAATGCAGGCAGTAGGATGAAAAGCACCCACGAGACACTGTCAAAGGAAATGCAACTCAAAACCTGATTGGCTGCCTGAATCCATGTGATGCCTACACTCTCGTAGCTATATAGATGAAAGTACAGAGATCACTTTTAGTAGGGACGATTGGTTTTCCCTGCACAGTAAGTATACTTTTTTATTTAAATGCAAATTTGACAGCTTAGTCTGGAGACAACCATTGATAAAATCTTGTTTTCTCATCTCATAGGGTGTTAAGTAGAGATGTGCACGAATGTTTTTTTTGACATTCTATTTGAATTGAATCAAATACCCAAAAACCCGATTTGATTCAAATCTTTTAAATTGAAATTTAACAAGATTTGATTCATATTTACCAAATTTGAATCTGTTTGAATTTTTTATTTGAATCTGCACATATGAATATTGACAACATTCGTATGTGCACATACAGATCTTCCCCACATCCATACACATCCATAAGCATCCGTACACGTCCATATGCATCCCATAGTTATCCAGTATGCAACCCGTTTTCATCCCGTATGGATTCGTACAAATGTGTACGAATGCAGGAAAGATGCAGATCTTCAAGTGTGCATCGTGTACGGACCATACACATACAAATGTCCAGATAATTCAAACGAATAGATCCAAAGTTCAAAATTCGATTCAAATGTTTACATTCAAATCTCAGGACATTCTATTCAAGTTCAAATGTCAACATTCGGTATATTCGATTGGATTTTTAATGCCTACGAATATTCATGCATGTCCCCAGTGTTTAGCTGGTAATGTCTACCTCAGTCTCAGGTCTTCTGCCAAATGCCTGGAAGACTGATCCAAAGAGTGATCTAAGGGCTTCATTCTTCTGAACAGAGGTTTATTGGGATCTGTTAAAACCTTTCTTCCAACTTGGGGATCACTGCCCTGAATGCCCCTATCACAATCAGGACCTTCCACTTTTTCCAGTCCCCAGTATTTCTCCAATTTCTCATCTTCTTCCTCCATGATGGTACCATCATTTGGGACTGCTGCATCTATTATTTCTGCTTCTTTCTTGATTTTGTTTACTACCATGATGTCTGGATGATTGGCCAGTACTTGTTTGTCAGTCCGAAAAGTGGTGTCCCACAGGATCTTGGCTTTGTTGTTCTCAGTAATTTTTTCTTGTAGAATTTCTCATTTAGACTCTGAGATATCCATCCCATACTCACTGCAGATATTCCTGTACACAGTTCAGGCAAGTTGGTTGTGCCACTCTGTAGATATTTTTCCTGCTAGCATTTTGCACCCAGTTGCTGGACTGACCCACATTCTGCACCTAGGGTCATACCTGGTATGATAGACCATTTCTTTTATTGTTCTTGTGCTGCTAAAATTAGTGTCTCCCTGCTATCTTTCAGATATGCTTTTTCTGGCCACTGGTGGGAATTTCATAGAATCATAGAATCATAGAATGGTAGAGTTGGAGGGGACCTCCTGGGTCATCGAGTCCAACCCTCTGCTCAAGGCAGGATCTCCTAAACCATCTCAGACAGATGGCTGTCCAGTCTCTGCTTGAAGACCTCCATCGAAGGGGAACCAACCACCTCCCGTGGCAGCCTGTTCCACTGGTTGATCACTCTTACTGTTAGAAATTTTTTCCTAACATCTAAACTAAATCTTTTCCCCTGCAGTTTCACGCCATTGTTTCTAGTCCTTCCTTGAGAGAGTGAGAACAGGGCTGATCCCTCTGCCTTGTGACAACCCTTGAGGTATTTGTAGACAGCTATCATGTCTCCTCTCAGTCTTCTTTTTGTTAGACTAAACATTCCTAGTTCCTTAAGCCGTTCCTCATAGGACATGGTTTGCAGACCGTTCACCATCTTGGTAGCTCTCCTTTGAACCTGCTCCAGCTTGTCAGTGTCTTTTTTAAACTGGGGTGACCAGAACTGGACACAGTACTCCAGATGAGGTCTGACCAAGGTAGAGTAGAGGGGGATAATAACTTCACGTGATCTGGACTCTATGCTTCTCCTAATACACCCCAGGATTGCGTTTGCCTTTTTTGCAGCTGCCTCGCACTGTTGACTCATGTTCAGTTGATGATCTACCAGGACACCCAAGTCTTTTTCACATGTGCTGCTGCTCAGCCAAATTCCTCCCATTGTATATGTGCTTTTTTCATTTTTCTTGCCCAGGTGCAGAACCTTGCATTTTTCTTTGTTAAATACCATTTTATTAGTTGCAGCCCATTGTTCGAGTTTCTCTAAATCTTTTTGAATCCTCTCTCTCTCTTCTCTGGTGTTTGCAATCCCCCCTAGCTTTGTGTCATCAGCAAATTTGATCAGTTTCCCTTCAACTCCCTCGTCCAGATCGTTTATAAAAACATTAAACATAACTGGGCCCAGGACAGAACCTTGTGGTACTCCACTTGACACTTCCTTCCATTTGGATGTGCAGCCATTTAAAGCCACTCTTTGAGTATGATTACTAAGCCAGTTTTGAACCCACCTTATAGTTGCCTTGTCAAACCCATATTTGATCAATTTTTCAATGAGGATCGCATGAGATTTCCAGTGTCAATCTGAAAATAATTCCATAGAAGCCTTTTGTTAAGGCAAGTTGCCCCCTGTACTTGCCTGTAATTGTCTGAGGGATTATTTTACCCTTTTGTCTATAGGAGCCATTTTGCTGATGTATTGATAGATGTTTCTCTCTTTATTTATGATAGTGGCCTCAACATTTCTCAACTGTTCCCCTCCCTCTTTTTGGCTTATGTATAATCTGCTGGTGCTTGTCTTGTGGTGGGATCCTTTGTACATTGTGAGGAGTTTCTGGGTCTTAACTAGGGGGGTGCACGAATGCAATTTTTAGGATTTGATTCAAATCGAATATCCGAAAATTCAAATTGATTCAAATGTTTAAAATTTGAATGTATTCACATTCAGTTTGAATCAATTCAAATCTATTTGTGCTAATTTTTTATTTGAATTTGCAAACACAAATGTTAACAACATTTGTATGTGCCCATACACATCCATACGCATCCCGTAGTTATCCCGTATGCATCCCATTTTCGTCCTGTATGGATCCGTACAAATGCATACGGATGCGGGAAAGATGCATATGGGCAAGTACGCATCAATACAAATGCCTAAATAATTCACACGAATAGATTCAAAAATTCAAAGTTCATTCAAATGTTTAAATTTGAATTTATGGTCATTTGATTTGAATTCAAATGTCCAAATTTGAATGAATTCGATAAAATTTTGAATGTTTTGTATATTCGTGTACATCCCTAGTCTTAACTTCAGCAGCTTCTATATCTTCTTTTGGCCAGTTGTCATGCCAGCTGGGAATCGGAAAACCAGCAGTGCCTATGGGTGTTTTTCCACTGTCACTAAAAGTAGCCATTAAGTATCCATTAATGGGTACAAAAATGTCATTATGTACCCATTTATGGGTATTTAATGGCTACTTTTAGTGACAGTGGAAAAACACCCTATGTATTGCTGGCTCGGATAAGAAAGAACAGGAGCTGCAAGTTTGGATCCTTTCTCATGGGCTCCCTCAGGCTGGACATGAAAACTTTAGCTGGGGTAAGATGGGAAAGAACTGGGCCAGACGCTGCAGCTGTAAGTTGAGAGCCTTTGCTACCCCTTCCTCTTGGTGTATGTTCCAGCTGGAGATGGAAGAACAGAAGTTCACCTGAGTTGGCTGCTGCTGCTTTTGCTGCAATTTTTGTTTAGTTTTTCTCCTGTCATTTTTAAGTAGTCTTATTATAGCAATCAGCCCTGTTATTTTTACTTTCTTTTTACAATATGCTGTATACTGTAATTTCTTATATTATATAGCTTACAGTATTAAGAATGTTCAATCCCATTTGAATCACATATGAATGCATAGGAACCCCATACAAATTCCATATGAAGATACATACAAATGTATTAAAACATTTGATTGGAATTTGAATGTCAGTCTTTGAATGTGCCAACATTCGATTCAAATTCAAATGTCTGAATTCGGTCAAATTCATATAAATTTCAAATGTTATGAATATTTCTGCACACCCCTACCCAGTTCATTTGAAAATAAAATGATCAGACAAGTGAAAGTATTATTGGTTTAGAATATATTTGGAATTTTCTGTGTTCTAAGGCAGAGCAGTAGCTCCCCACTCTGCTTCTGTCATGTATATCTAATTTAGACAATGCTTTATATATACTGTGTTTGATTGCTACTCTCACATATATTAATAGATCATAAGTCAGGAAATATAAAATTTAAAAAGGAAATAATACCCTTATTTTATGTTTCCTATCCTAAGAAATTCTAGAAAGGGAAACATATGTATGATAAATATCTAGTGTATAGTTGAAGCAAATCTGTAATTTATTAGAAACACACAGCATGTCCTCCAGATCTTTAGACGGAACAGTAAAATGTTTTCCAGCTAACTTAGCTATGGTTCTCTTTTGCATTTTTATCATGGAATTAAAGAAAGGAAAGGCTGTAATGGAGCTTCAGTGGTCCTCTCCTGCATTTTAAGTAGAAGCAGTGATAGTAAAGTTGGTGTACAGTAACTTGATGGAATTAGTGATGGAGAGAAACGGAGTGACAAGAATTTAACAGTCCTATCTTGCAAAGCCTTTTATTGTGTGTTATTAACCATTTATGAAGTCACATTGAAGACAGTAGGGCTACTCAGTGTATAAAATTATGTGAATCAATAAATGCTTCAGTACCTTATAGCCTAAGTGACATACTCAAGGTCATGGCGTACACTGACTTCTCTATTTCTAGTCTCTGTAGCACACAACCAACATTATGGCACTAAACAATGTAGACTCATAGGCCTTTCCACATATAATTATTCCAGAATATAATTCCAGAATAAGGCCCTGATCTTTACATGTTAGGCCACCTCCAGATGGCACCTAAATATACTCCTGTTAGCAATATTCCAGAATAAATCTAATCCAGAATAAGTGCTTCTTGCTCAGATGGCTGAGAAACAACAGGAAGCATGGAAGGACTTACTTGTCTGGATGCCAATGGCCTGATGTGTAAAACACCAGGAAGTGTGAGATCACCATCCTGTGCACATTTGTGGCCACCATTTTAGCCCTCGATTGGCCTGATAGGGGATTCCTAAGGTGGTGCATTTGCCACCAAAAAATGGATCAAAGAAGATCAGTTTTTCAGCGAGCCGTCCTCTGGAAAAACCATCCCAAATAGAGACAGGGCCCATGTGCATCTGCACACGTGCAGGGAGGCCAGATCCGGCAGGATGGATGGTCTGGGTGCTGTGTGGAAGCCACAGCACCCATTCCAAAAGTCACCCAGATTCCTGCACCGCCGCCGCCACTCCCAGAGCCATGGGACTGGAGCATGCGGGGCCAGGTGCCTGCATGTTTCCGGCAGTGTGTGGCATGTGGGGAGGGGGGAAGGAGGCAAACTGGCCTGCTTCCACTCTCCTCAAGATGGTGGCCACAGGGACATCCATCCCTTTGCCTGTCCATGTGCAGAAGCGTCCTGCTTCCACATGGATCAAGGCGAAGGGACGGATTGAAGACGTCATTTTTGAGGTCTTCTCGTTGAGTTGGTTTTCGGTGTCGAGATCCAATTTAGAAATGAATCTTGTGCACCAAAATGTGGAAGTAGCCACCTGGAAGGGTCACTAAAGAGGTCTCCAATGCGGAAGGTAAGTACCTAATGGTTTTAAATGGGTCTTAAATGGAGTGTTAAACCGGTTTCCACAGCCAATGTGGAAGCACCCCAGATTTCCTTAGAATTGGTGGAAACAAGTGTGGCTCTAATGGGGTCTGCAGTGGAAATGAGGTCTTACTGCTCTGAGCCTAATGGGTACTTAATGGGTACTTAATGGGTACTTAGTGCTAGTGCTAGTAGAAACCCCCCCTCCAGCTCCCAAAAGGAAAATTTAGCAATGCCTCAGTTTACACAGCAGAGAATAGCAAGCACAAATAGACCAACTCAACCAGCATCTTTATTATAAATGTAGATGCAAAGCTCAAATTTCCTGTTGTGCCATGGCTAGAAGGCCACAGAATAGCTGCTTTTCCTTGCATCCTGGATAGAAGGACAGTTTCTTTTCCTTGTGCTTATCATAAACAACAGCAAGATACAAATTAAGAAAGCAACTTGCTTCTTTGTTTCCTGTTTTTCCTTCAACATTCCAACATTCCAAAGTCATAGCCTTTTTACTCCCAGTACTGCTCCAGAATGATACTGAGTCCTTTTCATAAATCCATAATTCATATCTCATATCATTGGTGCTACACTGGATGTGGGTCTGCTCCAAAGATGGCCTGGCCATAGGGTACAAAGGTCAGGAACTTTTGTTTCCAGCCTGCAGATTCTCCCTGCTGATTCTGAGGATTCTTCAGAGGCACTGAATGGTCCTGGGGTGGAAAAGGCTGTCTGAATGTGGATGGCCCTGTTCCACTCCATTAGCAACCCATCGCAGCAAAGAGCGAAAATGGGTGAAGAAAAGACCATACAATGTAAGCAAGAACTTTGTTTTATTATGCATTTTTCTTGTTTTACATATCACCTTTTCATAGTTATACTTTATATATATATAATATTCATTTTTCTATTGCTCATAAATATGCACTGTTTATGATACATTAAAATACAAGCAATTTTTCCCTTTTGCAATAATCACAACAGCTGCTCTTGTTTCATAAAATTAAGTTGAATTCAGTAGCTTCCAGAAGCATATGGGTTCCACCTGGCAGGTAAAAGTTGTCACAACAATTCCTTGAGCCGTCATTTACCACATGTTCTAACCTCACATTTTAGAATGAGGCTCTGTCACCATTACACAGCACAGGCACCTAAAATGAGACCAATTTCCACTGCTCCCAATTAGGGATGTGTACAAATATAACATTTGAAATTTATACATTTGCATTCATATTGAATGCTGGCTACTTTCAAAGACTGACATTCAAATATGAAGTGAATGCTTTTGTGCATTTGTTCGATGCTTTGTTATATTCACAAACATGGGAAGGCACCAAAGTGACTACCCAGTCACATCTGCAGTGGATTCAGAGTGTATTTGAAATATTCAGAGTAATTTAAATTTAAAACAGATTGAGAGGCGGTTTGTAAGTACAACTGGTGGCAGGGATTTGAATCATATCTGAACAGTATTCAAAGAAAATTTGCAGCGGATTCAAATCCTACTAGTTTGGTCTAATGGTTAGGGAGCCAGATTCTTATCTGGGAATACCAGGTGTGATTCCACTCTACTCCATCAAGCCAGCTGGGTGACCTGGTCACAGCTCTTCTGAGCTCTCGAATATCCGTGCCCATTCTTAGTTCAGAGTAGAGTCAAAGTAAATTTGGAATAGACTTGGATTCGGATGTACAACATGTGGCAAGGATTCAAAGCAGATTCAAATTGCATTCAAATAACATTTGGAGCAGAATCAAATACTACCATATTTGAAATGGTTCTGTTCACATAAATGTTCACACAAAATTGAAAAAGCGAACATTCTTCAGTAGTAAAAAACCTGTGTGTACAAATATGCAAAGATAAATTAAATCAAAAAATATTTTACAATCTTTTGCAATTTTCTGAACAACAACAACAAAAGATTTTGGGGGAATCAGGGCATTCTCACACCTCCCTCCCAGGGAAGTGAAGATGTAGAATGTCAAAGACTCTACGATGCCAATATAGGTAAGATCTGGATTTGGTGGTCATAGTTTACAGCTCCCAGAGACCATTAGCCCAAGTTCTGTGAGAATGAATGCAATTAAAGTCCCAAAAACTCTTGGAAGCTGATAAGTGCCCATGTTTTTATTTTGTAAAAAGGAAAGGAAAAAGAAAAGCTTAAATGAAGGACTCTTTGTCAAAGCATAGCTTAAAATTTCAGTGATTTTTAAATTCTCTTTTAAAATGATGACCAGCAAGTTAGTTTTGAATTAAAAAGGAAGGCTCAAGGAGGAAACTAACACACCAACCAGGGCAAAGGCAAACAAAAATAAGGACTTGATGTAAGCTTATAAAATGAACTTTATCAAGGTCAGGGAAAGGAGGTATCTACAACTAAAATGAGGATATCATTCACTGTAGTGCAAGAGCCCTATTTCTATACTATGGCCAGAACAATACTTTGATTAAAATCAGTCAAGGGTATTGTTGTGTGAGAAGTGATTTCAGAGATGATACAAGGCTACTTTCCCAAGCAGTTTTTGGAGAAAGGGTTTTAGAAATGAGATGTTAGTAAGATAAATGGTTGGCAAGGTCAAGAGTGTTTTCAAAGGAGTTGTATTTCTGGGTAGTGTTTTTTTTCTTTTTCCATTCTTCTTTCCCCCCCGCCTTCCATCTCTCTCTAATAATATAGCACTGTCCAAATAGGGGAAAAATCTTCTGCCAGGTATATTATTGAGTATATCAGAGTGAGAAGATAATGGGGTAAAAATCAATGCTGACAGCAATAGTGGCTGGTCTGGGAAAAAGGTCAAAATGATGGAAAAATGGAAAGTTCAATAAAGCTGCAATAGTTACAAGAGGTGGGGGAATAGAAATCTAATTTAAATATTATTTAATTGCTACACTTTTATCAACCAATCACAAGATGGATCAAAGACTAAAGCAGCCAGAAATTTAAGTAAATCTAGTAACAGGTGTACATAATGGAGCAAGGAATAAAATAATATTATGAGATATAACAGTCGCTACAGGATGTTTCTGTCACGATTAGCTTTTTCAGACTGGGGATGTTCTTTCTTCCAGAGGTCAAATAGGTCTCATTTCAGCAGTTGTATACCACAGCACACACAACATACACTATAAGGACAGAACCTTCTAAGTGATCTTCAAGGTGGCTGTGAGAAAGCTCATCACAAATATAAAATTGCATTCATGCACAGCCCTACCAGCAAGTACAAAAAGGCCCAGTTAGAATATCGGCAAGAGAGAATTCCAGGGTGTGTTCAGACATGAATTTCAGGGTACTTCTGGGACAATTTTGAGACCTTTGGGACAAACAAAATATTTTTAAAAATCACTTTACTATAACCCAAGGACTCTCCTTGTGCATCCCTTTCACCGATGACGGGGTTTCCTCACAGTTTGGGATGGATGAGGTGGAACAGCTATTACGTTCCTGAGCCAATCCCAGTCTGCTACGACCCTGGGAAATCAGCCAGTGGCATCCAATGAATAATGAGTTGTTATTGCTATGGAGGAGCTATTAGGGGTTATCAGCCAATATGGTGATGAAGATAGGTGTCTTTTAGGTGTTGCTTCTTTTAAAAAACTTGTACAATGTGTTTTTTCCCCCCATGTTCATGAATGGGGCAATCCTTTGTAAATAATGCTCTGCGTGATCACATCCTCAGATGAGAAAGGACAGGAACAAAGTTCATTTTTGCATGTTAGGCATAGAAAGTTGTTTTAGCCTGACAAGTAGACAAGCACAGTTCTGAACTGAAGAGGAAGTACATTTACAGGTAGCATCTTCATAAAACTTCTTTCTTTGGACTGAAAAGTTATTATTAGGTGGCTGGCAAAGGTTTGTTAGAATGCCAAGGTTGGCAGTTTCTTCAAGAAAGGCAATTTTCTATTATTTCTTCCCCGTATATTAACCTTTTCCAAGCTCACGGGGCAGTGAATAAAATAACATAAAAACTCTTCAAGACAAATAACAATCAGATAAAAAAGGTAAATATTGAATAGTATAAGATAAAAAGCAGAATAGAAGCTTTTTAAGACAAAAAAAGGGTTTCAGGGTAACCAGCAAAGGCCTGGATGAAAAGTTTTGCTTTTTGTAACCTCAGTCAGTTGCTAAAAGGTACTCAAGTTGTGTTCACATGAAATTAAAACAACAACAACAACAACAACAATAACTGTGGGGTGCTTACAGACAGATTGGAGATGGTTTTGAGGTGGGATTGTTCACATACCTGTTCACAATCCTTCCGCATTCTAGGCTTGAAATGGTGGAACAGAGCTCCAAGGAAACACAAGGGCCACACACTGCTGTCTCTGAGATCCGTCTGAGCTGTCTTTTTTCCCTTATGTGTGAACACAACATCTGGTTTGTTTTAAGTGCCATCCAAGGTCTGTTGGAATGGCACGCAGTGTGCTGATCTTCATATTTTGTAATTTTCTGTTTGTTTCTTGTTGATCCTACTGCTCCTGGTATTGCAAATTCAATGAGACACTCCCTCTTTTTTTTCAACAGTGGTGCTGTTGGGAGTATTGTGTTCCAAAACTTTTATCATGTTGTATCCTGAAGTCCCACAGTGTTTTCACCTGTTCGTTTTCAACCTCTTTTTCAGGCTTATGGTCCCACCAGTTGTAGTACTGCTGGTAGATGATAACTGTGGCAGAGATTGCAGTGGATCATTTTGGCAGCGATATTGTGTCACTGTTTGTAATCAGTCTACATGGGTGTTGTTGTTGTTTGCAGCTGCCAAATAGGTGATCAATTGCTTCTTCAGCTTCTTTGCATAATCGGCATTTGATGTATACAACTGATTTTTCTATTTTAGCTTTTATCACTTCGGTCCTAATAGCCTTGTTGTTGTTGTTGTTGTTGTTTACTGTGTGCGATCACAGCCTTGTTTCCCACTGCATTTATGCTCTTCATCTCAACCTTCCCTTTCATTTCACAAGAAGAATAGCATGTACCACATTGGGTATAGTAGAGAAATGTCATCAGATAAATAAGATACCTTCTGAATTTACAGTTACCTGCTTGTATTAATAAAATATATCCAGAATTATCTGTCTTTCTCTTCCTCTTAAGCTGAAAAAAGGGGCTGGAAAATAAGGTGTTACATCATACCTACGTATTTAATTGACATTGTTTTTTAAAAACATATTTAGGGATGTCTACATAAGCATTTATCTAAAGGTAATAGTTTAGCGCTGGTATTGAAACTTAAGGGTTATTATAGAGAAAGTGATTAAAAGAACAAAATTTGCTGAGCTGTGAAGCAGTTATCTAGGGAAAGGAAGAGATTAGAAAATTTACTGAGGGATTATAAATATCTAATAATACTAAACTAGTTTGTAATTATAGCTATGGGAGTTCAAAAACAAAACTACAGAATTAGTTAAAATAAATAAAAGACCACTTCACGACATGGATAATCAGCTCACAAAAGCAAATCCACTTTTTTTTTCCTGTTTTAGCTTTAATAACATTTTGGTAATGAGTTGTGTCCCTTTAGGCTGTTTGTTAGGCTTCAATTAAAGTTTACACAAATATACTGTGTTAATTTATATTTAGGTGTACCTGCTTGTTTCTACTATATGGCACCATCCACATTTTGCTTTTCCTCAGAGGGTAAATGGTGTGAGCTACATGTGACATCCTCCCCTTCCAGCAGCCACTGCGGCAGCCTAATGTCAGAGGAGGCTAAGCAGCCCTGGCAGTGCTTTACAGCCAAATTGGCTCAGAAAGAAAATTTGTTGATCTCCTTGTCACAAGTTGTCTAAACATCTAGAATTGTGGGCTTGCAGACTGTACACAGCTCAACTTTAGAACTGGCTCCTTGTTTGCTACAAGGGAACTGATCTTTCAGAGCAGACTTCCATTCATAGAGCTGTTCTGGGAGAATTGGGAGAGAGGCGACCAGACTCATTTCAAAGCTGTGCAGCTTCTTCAGCCTGCAGCAGTGGTGCAGCATTCATTGAAGTAAAAAGATGCTGATTAACTGGCATCTTTTTACTTCGTATTTTCCAAGACACATTGCACCCCTACTGTGGGCGATGTTGTGCCTGTCTGACAGATGGGAAACCACATCGAAGGGACAGCACAGCTTTTGATCAGCCTGTCGGGTGGACCAGAAGTGGTTGCGCCATCCCTGTGCAGTTTCTGACTGTCCCATCTGTCAAATGGGAAGCGGCAACAGCGGGATGGCATGGTTTGGGGCAAGTCTTGAACATTCATCAAAGCTCTCTTCCTCCTATGTCCATTTCTGCAGCTTCACTTCCCATCCAGCACCCCAAAGAGTTATGTGTGAGTCTATGTCATCCTGCCATAATACTACTCATAAGCACATTCTGGTCTTCTAATAATTCATTGTGTTAAGTCTCCTATTCTTAGAGTGTTTTGCACTAAACATACTGACCTGACCTGATCCAGAAGGTCAGGCGCAACTTGAGCCATTCCTGGGCAGGAACATCTCCAAACTATTGAGATAAGCCTTCTGCATTTGGGAGGCTGTTCCATATAGCCCTTCATGAAATTGCATGATCTCTAAAGTCACTTCTGGGTTTGAGCGGTAGGGCTGAAATTCCTCCTGGACACACAATTCAGTGGGGCCATTTGGTATGCCTTTGAAATTAGCACTCCTGTTACCAAAACTGGCCCTGTCTAGATAACCTTGGATTACTGATATACTTGTAAAAACAGGTCTGCTGGTGTTCTAGTGTATAGGCAGCTATTTTTGCCACCTACACAAGACTTTGCACCATCCCAGGATGGATGGATTGGCCCAGGAAGGAGGTCAGGCTTCTCCTGTTCAATATGCAGAAGAAAGTGTCCTGAAGAAGACTGGCCTCTGTGTTGGAACAAATCATCAATAGGAACAAAAAGGTTCTTTCACTAAAACAGCCTGCCAGTTCAGCTGTATAGACTAGATCCTGGGTGAGCAATTGATGTGTTCTTAAGAGATATTTTGGTAGGCTGACCACCTCTGGGAAGATACAACAACTGTTCCATTTTATCCACTTGAAGATAGCTGTCACTGTGGTTTAGTGGTGTTCCAGACCCTTAGAAATGGCTTTGTAACCTTTTCCAGACTAATATATTTAATTAATTACTTTCTCGTCTCTTCTGGAATTTCTTGTCATCACAGCATAGTGTGCTGCTGGTTGAGGCCTTCACACTCCTGTACACTCCTATGGCTGAGTGGGAATCTGAACTTTATCACCCAGATCCTAGGGACAATTCGCACTTCATCCCATAGTCAACAATTATTTAATACCTGGGCAGGCATCTGCACTTGCAGGAGGCTTTACATGCTAGAAATGCCCCCTGCCTTCCCAGAAGTTGCCTAATTGCTGACTAGGTGTGGAGCACGAAATTGTGCTCCACAACCTTAACAACTCTAACCTCAACTTACCTGATCATGACCAGCCAGTGACCATCCACATCTCTGCTGGATGGGAAGGTCAATGGAGCTGCCGTGCAAGCACACTGGCAGCTCTGCTAACCTCCTGATGCGACTGAAACCTCCTGTGCAGAGTGGAGGGTGCCACACTCAAGATAGTGGCACCCTGAAGAGGATTGGCCCCGGGATCAATCACAGGTGATCGACCGCAGGGCGCATGGGCTGTTAGTGACTAGCGCTCGCAAGTGCTAGTCAACATTAAGTGATCATGCTCCTTTCCCAACCATGGGATGGGAAAGGAAGTGCAAAAATGATATATTAGCCCAGGGCAGAAGTCGGTCCTCTTTCTTGTCCTTTGTTTTAAACATTAGTACAAAATAAAAATAGCATCCTGCATGGAAGTTTGCTACCTTACATTTCTGTATATCTTGTAATCAGTGAATACATTAGTGACCATTAGGGCAATTACTCTTAAGGGTGTTCAGCTAAGTGTTGGACTGTGGACAATTTTGTAAATAAATCAAATGGCACACCAAGAATATTTATGTGTGTGTGTGTGTCCATCCAAAAGTCTGTTTTCAAATTAAAACAGAAGTTGGAGGATTTTTTAAAAGGCCATACAATTACAAGGCTTCATTAAGTCCTAATCTTTATATTTACTAGCTAACTGTGTTAAATAAACCATTTCATTTTATTAGCGGGCATGATGTACAAATTACTTACCTATTAGAAGTATTTCCTTTCCCCAAGCAAATGCAAGAATCTAATTGGAACACTTAAAATTAGCTTTCCTTAAAGAAATGAAATCATAAATATTTATATTGTTTTGTAATTGGCTATCAGGAGTTGTATACTGGGTTCATATTTAGGCCATGTTTGTAGCATCACCGCACTACACCATTCCATCAAGCCCAATACACTTTTTGCAAAGACGGATAGATTCCAATAATTAGTGTAAAGGGGGGGACTAATCTCAAGAGAGCTGGTTTCACTGGAACTGCTTATTTGACCTTTTTTTTTTTTGCTTGCTTTTGCATTCATTCAATTAATAACGAGAAAAGACAAAAACCCTATCATGTGCTTCAAAATGAAATTACATGAGTTTTGGATTAAGGACAGATCTGAACAATGCACTGGTTCTCGGGAGAGACCAAGTTAATTACTGTTGCTAATTCACTAGAGATTGTTCTGTCCCTTCTACATCCTGTATGAAACTCATCCCCTCCAAATTGTCACCAGAAGCTCTCTTACACTGTTTCAAGCTCAGGTTAGTTCCTACACAATATTGTTAACTGAAAAAGCTAAAGTAAATGTAGAAGTGCATTGAAAGCAGAAGAAAAATAAGAAAAATGCAGAACAAAATGACTGGTTCAACCTAGATTTCTTTATAGGGGCTCTGTAAATCTAACAGCTGCTGGGTGAACCTATTTTCTTTAGTGCTTTTTTTCTTAAACGGACCTCAGAGCTGCAGGAGCCAAGCTATCTATTTCCACCATCACCACCTCTCCCAGCTAAATCTCTGTGTACAGATGTGCACTGTTCACCTTCTTCCAATTCTCCAAAAGAGCACCCATGTCACCATGGGTCACCATAAATGATTGGTTTCTTCCATAAAAGGATAATTGAGGAAATACCTTCTTACCTTCCCCAGTACTCTCACATAAGATCTCTGTAAATTTGTAATATGAGCATACTTAAAACACACAGAGAGAGGCACAAGAAATTATGTGGCAAAAAAGCAATGTATCTGGAATACTTGGGGGTGGGAACATGGATCAATTTGAAAATACTGTGCACTTGGCACTCAAACTCACATTTTGGTGTAATTTCATTGCCGTAGAATGTGACTCCTGTATAACTACCTCCTGCAATGTTATTGCTGATCACAAATAATTCTCAGAAAGGCATACTCCTCCTTTCTCCCTCTTTCCTCCTTTATGGGTGCCTCCAGATGAAATTAGAGCTGTTCAGGGACTATCAATAATCGACAGCTTTTTACTTCTGAGTTTTGATGGCATGCTGAGCTGTTATTGAGGTCTATTGGTAGCCCCACCTGTCAGATAGGAAGCAGCTGTAATCCTGTCTGGAGGCACCCTCAGTGAAGTGATACTTCACATTTTTGCTATGGAAAAAATCACAAAATCACAAAAGGAGGCATCAGGCTGTCACTACAACAGCATGAACATGGTTTGAACTTATACACAAGTAAATGAGGAAAAGAAAGAAACAGATACATGAAGAAAAATATCAGAATTGCCACTTAAATGCCTATTAGATCACACTGAGTGGTCTTGTTTCAGGTGAACTGGAGCAAACTACTTCATGCTGCCCTTTTGTATACACAAGAGGTACACAGATAATACATCTTGGTATGACCATTTGGTTAAATATATATAGTCCCTATGGCCGCATGCACTCTGTTTAGTGCAGGTTGGACTATTTAGTCCGGATGCAGGGCTGAGTTCAAATTGAGCCCTCCTCATGCATTTGCTGATAACATGGCCTCAATTCGAATACGGGTGACCCTTGCAAATCACGCTAAACCCCTGCATGGGGGAACAGCATCTTTTTCTCTCTGCTCCTTCTCTCCCAATAGGAAGCTGGGCAGACATCACCAACCCCTGTGACGCCTGCTGTAGTGATGGCAGGGCAATGCCACCCGACACCTCCTTCCCCCATCATGGCACATAGGGATGAAAAATATGATAATAAAAATAATATGAAAAAGCTAGATCACTTTGGAAAGCCACTACAGGGTTTGGTGGCAGTTTACTGGAGGTGCGCACCTCCGCTCCACCCGGTACAGCAGTTTAGCACTTATGCACAATTTAGATTAAATTATCATGGCTGCCTTGGTGATTGGGGAGGGGTGTGTGGAATAATGGTCACAGAAAGAGACTTGTGGGATGGCTGTTGCATCTTTCACTGTAAAAATGGGATGCTCAGATATTGTACACATGTTTCAGAAGCTGCTATTCGTCTTGCATATTTGTCTGACTTGGCAATCGGGGAAGGGGGGTGGAATAATGGTTGCAGAAAGAGACTTGTTTCTGTTCGGTCACCATTTATTACCAAAAATGTCCAAACAGTTGCAATCTCCAATGCACAGGACAGGAATGGCAAACACAGGACGTGGAACCTGCCTACTAATGATGCAAGCATCAATCTCCTCTCCAAATAGCTCAGGAGTGTCGCCATGCGTGGACTCAGCCTCCCAAATAATGTGGACTTGGCTCCCAAATCGTAGCAAGAAAGTTTTTCTAGAGGACTAAATTTAGCATGGATTTGGGCGATTTGGTCCACATGTAGCCCAGTTAGGGGGCTTTGAATGGGGACGCTCTTTGCCGAATTCAGATTTGATTCAGACTGTATAGTGCATGGGGATGTTTCATATGGGAATGCCAGTATAGAATATAGCAAAATAACTGTCATGCCCCATTCAGCCTCCTTGGAGGAGGAAGTTCTACCTGCAACACCACCACAGACCAAGAGGCAATCACAGCATAGCATTGCAGACCTTGAGGCTCTGAGGCCAGTTTCAGATGAGCATACAGACAGCTCTGGCAATGAAACTACAAGCAGTGAAGCTCAAGAATGCCCCTCACCTCTCCTTTTGAGACAACAGAAGCAGCTGAAGTGCAGGTCACAACAATTAGCTCAGCTGAACTGTGGGCGGGGTAATGATTCCTCTACTTAATGAGCAAACAAACATTGCTTCAGTGTTGCAGACAACTTCATGCAACTCTGTGTAACTCCATGCCTGTGCTCTGACTTTGAACTCCTTTGTGACTTGCTGACTTTCTGAACTGACTGACTCTTGCTGACTTTCTGGACTCCTGGACCTTGAATTTGGACTGACATTGAGTACACCTGAGCCCCTCTGGAACTGAGTAAGCTGTGTGAGTGTTTGCCTGCTTGCCTTGCCTGCCTGAGACATGACAATAACATAAATTTCTGTAGAAATCCTTGCAATCTCTTCATTGACTTGTTCCCTACCAAGAAGAAGAAGAAGAAGAAGAAGAAGAAGAAATAACAACAACTAAAGCACTATGATGATGAGCACAAAAATGGCACTATCAAGAAGTGGTTACAACTAGATCCAGGATATGAAAAGTCACATAACACAGACAACACATTTTCTATACATAGGTTGTATTCAGATATCAGAGATGCCTTTGAGACAGCAGCATGTGGCCCTAGTGTTCCCAAACCTTCTCTAATCCACCTTTTCTAACATAATGCTTATGAGAGGGGGGAGTGGCAGATGTTTGAACCCTCCCACCTCAAAGTCTTCTTTAAGACACATCAGATATGCTCCCCCCCATTTTTTACCATAGCCTGTCTGTGTGGCCCTTGTGTTCCCAAGCCTTCTCTAACACCTTTTCTAGCTGAACATGTTAAGGAAGAGGGGTGGACTGTTGTGTGAACAATCTCACCGCATAGCCTCCTCTAAAGCTGCATCCAGATGTCAGTTACTTATTCTGCTATATTTGAATATTCTAAAATAAAGGATGGATAGCTTCAGAGGCAGCTCAGGGATGCTTTTGTTGTTGTTTTGTCTGATCATTGGCACAGTCTCTATTATACCGTAAAAGTTACATAAAGTCAGAACCTATGTTTTGCTTCTTGGAAGTTGTGGCCATTTTTTATTCTGGGTTGTGCACTTATGTTTTTGTTTGCTAAAGTAAGACAATTCTTGACCAAGGATTTCTTATTTTGGCAGCATTGGCATCAATACATCACACAGCTGGCAGAAACAATTATTAAGGGGTCATATGGCAAAATCATATTTTCCCATTTTTGACATTTCCTACATAGAGAAATCAAATTGATTTCCTTCTGTCATTCTCTTTCATTGTGTTAAATTTATCAATGTCTAATATTTATCTCTTTTGGCAAAAAAATAAATAAAATAAAATAAAAAGGAAGAGTGGGGGGAAACTGAGGGGAAAATACTTTGAGGGAAAAATACGTTGTCTATAATCCTAAGTAATGCATTGTTTTTTCAATTTTAATTAGTCCAGTCCATATTTTTTTCAATAGGATTAGGAGCCTTGAGAAATTCATGAATTACAAAAAAAAAAAAAAAAAGAGAGAATACTTCCCCTCGTATAAACCAGGAGAAGTTCTAAAGTCATCTAAAGATGCTTGCTCTAGGGACCCATTCACATTTAACTGCCTGGAATGGTATAACAATACAATTCCACTGGAGTTAAGTTCAGGCTACATGGCCATATTTGCACTGCAAGTGCTGGTGCAGTCCCTAACTTGTGGTACTAATAGTGCTTGTGGTACAACAATGGCTGCAGCAACTTCTGCTGCATGCCCAGCTCTTGCCATAGTGATCATGATGCAGAATGCTTCCTCAGAGCTTCACACCCAGAACATACTAGCAACTCCTGATCAAGCTGTGGAAATGCTTTTTTCTTCTTCACAGCTTTGCAGGATTGGGGCAACTATGGGACATTCCATGATGCTCTGGGACAGTGGTAGCAGCATCCGTAGCTACTAGGGATGTGCACAAATATTTGTAACATTCAAAATCCATACGAATTCTTCCAAATTTAGATGTTCAAATTCAAATTCAAATTGAGTGCTTGCACATTCAAAGATTGACATTTGAATTCTAACCAAATGCTTCAGAAAATTTGTATGAAGCTTCATTACATTCATGAGCATGGGAGGTGGGAATGTGTCTGCGCCAGTCACATCTGCAGTGGATCTAGAGTGGATTTAAAGTGGACTGAGAGCAGACTCAAAGTGGATTCAGGGCAGATTTGACACGTTCAAAGCAGATACATAGGGGATGTATATTGGATATGTAGGGGATTCATGTGGGATTTGTAGAGGATACATAGGAGATTCATATGTGATTTATATCAAACATTTGTATCAAATTTGTATCAAACATTTATATTGAATTCAAATCCTACCACATTTGAAGGGGATCTATTCGAACAAATATGTTTTTTTTTTTTGCATTCAATTCAATATGAATCAAACCCAAAAATACATTTGTGCACATCCCTAGTAGCTACTCCTCAAAGGTACGTGTAAACAGGCCCTTGGGCCCTTTCTGTACTGGGTCTTATTCTGGATTATATTTCAGAATAAGAGGCTGCCATCCACATATTTTTAGTTTCAGTTGTGGCCAGTGCTATGAGTTGAGTGGACTAGTGAGGAATGGAGACTTCAGTTGGTGGCTTGCTTTTGATTTGCCAAAGATGTTTCCAGATGTGGGGAAAACCCATAAGATTGCCAGGACTATAGTGGAATGGCTTTTCCATAATGATTGCTAAATCATTGGCCACGTTCCCACCTACAGCGAACCTGGATTACTCTGGGTTCTGCTGCAGGTTTCGGTTGGAGCAAGGGAACAGCACCAAGTGTGCATCAAGCTGTTCCCAAACAGAACCTGCAGGTGCACACAAGCATACCTGCAAGCAGCACGGTGCGGCAAGCCACTGCCAGCCTCCTCCTGCTAATGTCCCTGAACAAAGGAGGACAGCTGGTGGCCGAGGTGAGCAGGGTAAGTGAGCAAGGAGGTGCATGGAGGAGAGGGGAGAGAAAAGTAGGTGGGGGGAGAGAAAAGGAAGGAAGGCAGCCGCGCATCCCCTGCTCGCTCACTCACCCTGGGGGCAGGATAAGGAATCCCTCCCCGCGGCTCCTGCCTGCTACCCAATGTCACCGCATCTGAGGGGCAGCCTCCCCTCTGTGCACTCCCTTGCTCACTTACCCTGGCCGCCAGCTGTTCTCCTTTAATCCAAGTCAGCCAGAAAACCCCAGTCTAAACAGGGGTTTTCTTTCCCCGGATTTCCCCCAGAAAATCCAGGGAAAGAAAACTGGCATGGGAACAGGGTTGGAAAATCCAGAGTGGATTCAGAGTACTGGGGGATTTAATAGGAACCCCCAATGTCAAATCGGAATCCACTCCAAATCTTAGCCCCTATGGGGAGCACCCTTTGTCATGCCATAGGTACATAGATACCTGAAGTATCTTATGTTGAATGTAATATAATGTTTTGGTAGATGTGCAGCCACTCCCAGAAGACTGAGAGTGGCATCAAACTCTAGAGCATGATTTATATTTTGTAACATGAAAAAGTTATGCACCTGGGTCTTGTAAATCACATAAATTTGCTACAAGATATTCTCTATTTATTTGCCTTAATTTACACAAATGTACTCACTTCTAAATCAGACATGCACTTTCTGGTAAAATAATTCACCTTTACCAATGTTATCTTGGAAATGTTTGCTGCCATTTACTTGTAATCATAAGCATCTCAAACAGAAAGGAAGGAAGTGCGACCACTCTATTTCCTCCTGCAAATCTGCACTCTTCATTGTCTAACAAAAAGGTTTTCATGTATATAAAATCATTCATGACTTAAAACCCAAGGCACCTAGCAATATAAACCTTTTCTCAGAGAATATGGTAATCATATCCTACAAGCCCAAATACGTTGTAAGATGATTCCTTGTGTATACAACTCACAAATGCATATAATGACCTTATGAATATTGCTATATCATCCACATGAGACAAAAAGTGACACATCTTCACAAATTTTCATTCATCAGTGGCTTCACATGAACTGATATGCAATTTACTGAAGCAGATAAGGAACCACCACCATCCAAGCACGGGAAAGGAAAAGGTGAATGGGTCTGGTGTGCTTAAGCTCAACTGTGACACTATGTGAAAGCTAAATACTATCTTGATCATTAGTGCATTTAGAAGTATGCTTGTAAAATTAAATACTGCAAAAAACATTTAAATTATATCTTTGTGTGTGTGTGTGCATGTGTGCCCTTATTTTGTGTTCCTTCTTCTTCATCAACATCTTCTTCTTCAGTTGGTTGCATTTCCCATGAGTAATGACAGTAAAACCACCAACAGAAAGTTAATTATATTACCACACCTCTCATCTGACGGTGAAAATGGGAGGGAAAACCAGCCCCGTGGTCCTTGTTCCATATATGGAAAAGAAATAGACCTGGTAGAAAACACAAAATCAGATATGGTGATCATCTGCATGTCAGGATGAGGAGATAGTCAGCGAGACACTTTCTGTTCTAGCAGAATAGTAGACATAGGCCGTGTCTTCACGGCAACCTTATCTCGGATTCAAAACATTTTCAGTCCTCGGAGTCCGCACGGCAGTTTGGCTTAACACGCTTTCCGCGTGTTAAATTGCCCCAAATCATTGTAAATGTTAATCCTCATTTCAACAAGTCTCACTCTGGATCCTGCGCTTGATACGTGTTACATTTTTTACTGTGGGGACCATACCGTTTTAAGGGATGAGAATCCATGTTTAGGGTTTCCCTCTCCCAATAGCTTGCTTCCAAAGACAGTGATTTCAGTGTAAAAATCCACTTAACAGTGATTGCTACACTGTAGCGATGGAACCACTTCACACCTTGATGATTGGAATAACAATGTTGCAATTTTGCACAATTCTAAAAGTTCTGATCTTTAGAAAGTGAAAGGGAGGAAAGCAGCGGAGGTTCTGTGTGAATGTTTAAAGCAAAGGGGCTTTACTTGCTGCTGCTGCTGTGTGCCCTGAGCAATGGGGAGGGGAGGGGAAAGAATCGCTGGCTGCCCGCTGCCATTTTTCCTCCATCCATGGAAGCAGCAGCCACCAAGCCACCCAGTTAGGCTCCGTGAAGGGGTCCCTTATGGGTGGCGCGTCCATGCCAGGAGGAAGAGGGCAGGGCAGCCCCGAAAAGTGGCTTTTACAAAGTAGCCACTTGAGTCCCCCCTTGAGTCACATATGCCACGTACGATCCTCAGAATCCGGATCGAACGCGATTAAGTTAAAAGTAATGGGAACAGGCAAATTCGCGTTTGCACCCGGTTCTATTATTTCAGTTTAAGGAAACTGGATTAAGCTTTTAATGGGGATGTGCCCATAGAGTCTGCACTGGGCTGCTGACCTGGGTTGCACAGTGTATTAGCCCACTGGAAGGGTCTTACTTTGTTATTCTCAAATTTGTCTTCATTAATATACATCTTGTTTAGACATCAGTTTAGACATCAATCCCAGATTCTAGGAGGTGCACATTATAACAAGGAAGCTGCAGGAATTTGCACAGCTAATGAGGCAGTTTGTGGACAAGTCCCTCCAGCTGAAATTTCTTGCGTCCAGGAGTTTCCCACATGGTTTCCCTTGACTTTCCTAAGGAGACGGACTGTATCCACACTAGGATGCTGGCCTGTGCCAACAGCCCCAGCACCATTGAAATGCAGCTGCTAGGAGGCCATAACTCTCTGAGATAATCCTGCCCACATAAGACTCAGCCTTGGAACAGCCTGCAGCACAGAAATTGTGCTGTAGTCTTCCCCAACAGGAGGCAACTTAAAAGCCATCTCTGAAGCATTATATGGTGATGAAACAGACTAGCCTCATGTTCAGATGGGCCATTCGTAATGCAGATGGCCATTGATGTAATTTCATTTCATAGTCTCAGAAGAGTTTTTTTTAAGTGAAGGGAAGAAAATCTGAGAAATTTGGAGATGATAAAACCAAAGTCAGTTTTCAGAATTTTTCTTTTTTTAAAGAACAGTAAACCACTGGAGGAGAAGTCTGGCAGTGCTCTCTCACTGGTTGAAGCAAAGTCACAGCACCTGAACCTTCTTGGATCTGTCTGACTTCCTGTTCTCTCTGAAGGAGCCTCTAGGTGGCAGAACTACATTGGGGCTTTGTTGTTTCCCTGGCTCTGGGAAGCAGCAGGCATGTCAACAAGGTGCCACCGCTGCTACAAGGAACAAGAGGATTAATGAAGATTGCTCGGGGAGTGAACTCTACCCACACGCAGATCCTACCTAAGACCACAACTTTAAATTACCGGGAACCCTAGACCATTACAAATTGTTCTTAGGAGTAAGTCCCACTGTTCCAGATATAACTGACAGGATTGTACTGTAAATCAACTGAGGATCAGGACCTCAAGATCATTTGAAGAGGGGAAGGCTTGGGATAGATGCCTCCTTGTGACATTTCTGAATGAATTTTTGATCAAGTGTGGATCAAATGCAGTGTAGGGATGTGAACGATGCACTCCAATCTGAAGGGCCTGCAAGAAGGGTCAGAGATGACTTTTTAAAACGATCTAAACTAGTAGAAGCAGTAGAGTTAAGATAAGCAATAAGATCATAATCTGTAGATGAGGTAAGGAGGCTTTATTTTAAGCTACCAGCAACTTCCACTCAGAAAAGAGTCAGCAGCAGTCGCTTGCTTTTTCATTATTGAAACAGGTGTGGAATCATTAATAGGCCGAAGTATAATTATATAGTGCTGTTATTGCTATATAAAACATACTAGCAGTTAAAGCTGTTTGGGAAATAATTTGATTTAGTTCTTTTTCTGTCATTAGAAATAATATTCCTTGTTGTTGTTGTTTAAAAAAGAATGCATTAAAATCCCTTGGCAAAGAAAGTTTGTTATTCTTTCTTTGTTCTTCTGTGCTGTTAGAAAGTAGTAGTGAAAAACCGGGGGGGGGGGGGAATGCCAAGCTTCAATAATAGCTGCCACCAAAATGCTTTTTTAAAGACTGCACTGGCAGACATACATACATTTGGGCTCCAATAGCTAATCTTCAGTACACACTTAATCTTTGGGGTTCACAGATACACAGAAGGTTGCAAAGAAAATTTCTACATGAAAGGCCCGATGTGGTGGTGGTGGTGGCTCGAACCCCTGGGTGCTGCTGGGCACCTAGGGGTTCACTGCTGGCTGCTGCAGTCTGATCGGGACTGCAGCAGTCAGCAGGACACTGCGGCACCCTCAGTTCTGTCTTCCCCTGCCCCTTTCGAGGGCAGGGGGAGACTGGACTGGCGATGTCTTCGGCTGGGGTGATGTGCTGTCCATGGGCCCAGTCTACTGCATGGAACGGCACATCTGCCAGCCCATTGGGTCAGATTGTAGGCCCCCTAAGTGATCCTTCTCATGGTTCACAGTTTGTTCCATTCCTGCTACCACCATGTGGACAGGTGGTGGTGACATGACAGGAAAGCTAATGCCATGTTCTAGAGTCCATCACTCTTTTTCCAGGCTCTGAAACTGACCTACTTCTAAGGCTGTTTCATGCATGCCACTCAACTTTCCCTGGTCTGAATTATCAGAGGCAGAGGATCTTTTGGAATGAATGTCCAATGGTAGTAGGCCAGGGATATGTTCCTGCTGTCCTGGAAATATACCTAGAATTAGGCCATCTACTAGCAAAATATCCCTTGACTCCAGAATGGAGCCTAGGCCATCATTGGCAGCAAGGACTGAGATTCAGCCTGGTCCATGCCAGGAATGCTTTAAAGCAGGGTCTAGCTAAAATGTTCCTAGGTATGGGTGTCTTGCAGCCTGTGAATTGCCTGGAAAGCTGCACAGTGTATTGGTGTGTGGATCCTGAAGTCCCAGCGTAGATCTTGCAAAATCCTCATGTGTCATACAGATGTTACCACACAGTATTCTAATTCCAATAGTTACCTAGACGCTGTGTTGACATCTAGGGTGCTTCCGCACATGTCCTTAAACACCCATTAAGGACACATGTGGAAGCACGCAGCCGCACAACGGCACCTTTTTAAGCCACTTTTCGTATGGAGCATCCGCACAGCAACACCCATTAAGCACACATGTGGGAAATAGCGTCCGCACAGCGGTACCCATTAAGAATGGAATGGGTGGACTGCGTCCGCATAGCGATACCCATTAGAGACAGATAGGAGCGGCTGCGTCCACACCTATCTGTCTCTAATGTGTGCTTAATGGGTGTTAAAAAAAGACTACATACAAGGTAGTCTTAATGGGTGTTTTGCTGTGAAAACACATCTGTTTAGGATGCGTCCACACAGTGAAACTGTGCCTACACAGGGCCCTCCCCCGGCCCGCCATGATTGGCTCCACCAGAGCCAAGCATGGCGAGCTGGGGGTCTCCGCTGTCACGGCTCACCCTCACCCCAGAAGTGGCAGATCGCGGCTTCTGGAGCCAGGGGGAGCTTCTCCAAAGCCCTCCCTAGCCCTCCCAGGGGAGAGCCCGAGCAATCCCCTCCTTACCTCTTTGGCATCGCCCCGATTCTGGCTGTGGGGTCTCAGGAGGCAGCGCGCCTGCGTCCTGTCCTGCATGCCTCCTGATTGGCCAGGGCTGCTTCTGGCAGTGCCAGCCATCAGGAGGCTCTCTGCACAGACCCACCTCAAATCCGGATCTAAGTTGTCCTTCCGCCATGTGTGCGGAAGGAGGTGGGGGTAGATCCGTATCTATTAGATACAGATCTACCTCTGTAAATCCGGATCTACCCTGCATCTGGATTTAGTAAATCTGGATCTATGCTAAACCGGTTTTACTAAATCCGGAAGAGGTAGATCTGGATTTACTAAGGTAAATGCAGAAGCACCCCTAAGGTTTAATCCAGCCTCAGTCCATCTTCAAAGCAAAAGAACACACTAGCAAAGTGACCAGTAATTTTCTTTCTACATTATCTATCCCAAAGGTGATTTTTTTGAGTTATTTAACACTTAAAGAAAACACTGTCACTTTGCTGATGCATTCTCTCACTCTGAAAGTGGACTGAGGTTGAATTAAACCTTAGGTGTGACCACAGCCTAAATGACTGTCATAAACCGTGAACTGCTTTGCTAGGCTAGTTAATACAGTAGAAACTTCTGCATTAACAACATGAGAATTTTAAAGTTGTGGGTGCATTGTGGGATGGGAATGATGAATACACAGAAAAACAGGCACACAAAGATACCACAAAGTTAGAAAGATGACAAATGTTTGCCTTTGATTTTCTCTTTTGTTTCTGGATTGCCATTCTTATATTGTGGATAACTGAAGTGTTTCTTAAGAGGCAGTAAACAATCCTCATGCAGGAAGGAACAATAAAATTGCTCCAAAGCTGTTTCTTTGGAGTACAGAATAGGAGCTTTACTTCAGAATTTTGTAACTGGCTAGATATGCTTTTCCAAATGCCAGCAATTCCTATGAAGCCACTTATTGGCTAAGCACATTGAAAAGTGGGAGTGGACTAATTCTTCAGCTGTTACTCATGTAGCACAGTTCTATAGTTGGTAGAATGGGCCTCTCTGATTCCTCTAACCTTGGGTTTTTCACAATAGTTCACTACAAGGCACTTAGCAGGAACCAAACCACAGTGTTACAGACATGTGTGCAACTAAAAGTTTGAATCTGTGCTTTTCAAATGTATTCCAAATAATTCACATTGATTGCAGCTTATGTAACCACGTAAAAAAAATACAAAACAACAGGACCCATGGGGGAGTGGCTGTAGCTCAGGAGTAGAGCAAACTCTCTGGAGAGCAGAGAGTTGCCAGTTTGATCCCCAACCTTTTTCTGGAAGTAGGCAATGGCAAGCCACTTCTTTATCTCTGCCAAGAAAACTGAATAAAGGTGTTCATGAAGTCAACCAGGAGTTGGCCATGACTTGGTGGTAACCAACAAAAACAACAAAGCACTTAAGACTGAACAATCTTATTTATGACACCATCCAGGAAATTTGGTTATAATGATAATGATTTTATTTGATAAACATTATCATGAGAATGTCAGTCTCAGTGAGCTCTCCTAAGGTTATTAATGAAGTCTGTAATAACACTTCATTAACTTCATTGTGATAGGCCTGAGCCCAATATGCCCCAGAGACTGAGGCCACTTCACCACTTACCCAGGGCACTTCCCACTTAGTGCATTTCTGGATTATTCTGGTCTGGGAGCTACCAAAGTCTGGTCCCGGTCAGGTGTGGGTTGCGGGAACAGTGCAGAGTACGCATTTCGGTGTTCCTGTTTCGGACTCGGCGGTTGCAGACAGTGAGGTGAGCCTGCTGTCTGAGTGTGGCAGCGGCGGCAGCAACGACGAGCAGGAGGAGCTTCAAGTTACAGGTTCGCTGATCTGCTTAGGCGCACATGCACAAGCAGATCAAGTTCGATCTGGCACCCCCCCTCCACACACACAACCACTGCCGCATTCAGACAGCAGGATCGCCTTGGAAAGGAACGTGGAAGCACTGCACCACTTCTGTCATTGCCACTGTTGTTTACCAGCACAAAAAGGAACTTGGAAGTGCAGCACAGCACAGCGCAGTGCAGCACAGTGCAGCGCCATACTGCTCCTGCCCCTGCCCCTGCTGTTTACTGGCATGAAAAGGAACTTGGAAGTGCCGCTGCACGAAAAGTCCTGTTTAAACAGGGTTTTTTCCCCAACAGATTTCTGCAGGGGTTCCTGCAGAAAATCTGGGGCGAAAGAAGTGGCATGGGAATGGGGCTTGCCAGATTCGGACTACTGACCAATATAATGGGAACCCTGGTTCCCGAGTTTGAATCCAGTCTGGATTTTAGCCGATATGGGAATGCAGCCCTAGTGAAGCATCTGCCTCACAGTGCTATCAGGGCTGAAGGAAGATGGTACCTTTGCCTCTACTTCTGAGCAAGGAAGCATCTTTTCAGTGGGTGCTAATAAATTAAGAAAGTGGAACAATTGATTTAAAGAGAAACTAGTGGATAATGCAGCATGGTATATTCTAATATTTGTTTTGTTTTTGAGAGGACAGTATGTCTTTGACATCTCTACATTTCCCTCATGGTCACAGTACATTCTTTGTGACAGCACGAGAAAAAGAATTAGGCCTTTGGGAACTGCCATGTTTTCTCCTGAAAACACTTTTGTAAATGGCATCATATTACAATGTACTTCCATTCCCCCCCCAAAAAAAAAAATGTGTAAGAGGAAAATAGAAATTCACTAGACACTCATTATTTCAGGTTCATAGAAAGAATTTTTTAAAAAAGAATAGCTTTTAAAAGAAATATTATACTATCCCTTTCCTAGATTTTTTTTTTTTTTGCATTTTCCCCAGATAAAATATTTTCTCCAGTTCTGGCTCCTATTCCTCTTCGTTCCATTTAATAGTGAAAATATTCTATTTTCACTGCAGCAAGTAACAAATGTGGAGCAGATAACATCCATATATGGCGAATGATTCTTGGATACTTCCAGAGGCTTCCAGAGCATGATTCAGATTAAGGAGGTCCTGTCTGGTATTATTGGTAGACGCTTTTAATCAAGTCTACCGGCATCTACCGACTTGATTAAAAGGGTCTACCAGTAATACCATAAGGAATGATCCAGAACACAGGAGGCATGCAGAACACATACCTCCCATGTACACACAAATGTACACTGCCAAAATGTCTTCCGCCAGAAGCTCTGAGGCTAGGAACAGAGTTGTGGGAACTGAGTTTCAAAACCCACATATGCTTCATGGCCATGGTGTGGGTTGATCTGAACCAGTGCCACTGTGCAGATAGGTACTGATCCCACCCATGCCTTTACACAGTCAGAATTCTTGACCATATAAAGGTGGTGAAACTTGTTTTCCAAAGTAGGTTTTGAGTGTTTGGAATCCAAGAACAGGCTGCTGGGCTGCTTCAAACTCACTGGTTCTGATCCTGAACTTCAATGCAGAAGGGTGCTGGATCATGGGGCCTTTCTGCACTTCCCATCCCACCCAGGGGATGGGAATAGTGCACTCCCACTGGCATGCACCAGCAGAGGTGGAGACGCATGTCTGGGCACCATCCTCCGCAGTCATGGCACCTACTATCCCCAAGACAACAGTGATGTACCATGCATGTGCACTCATGCTTTTGGTCACTTGATGTGCCAGTGCACTTGTGTGACACTTCAGATGACTCCCAGCTGCCAGGAGAGACACAAATAGAGACTTCGCTGGTGTGAAAAATGCCTCCTGAAAGTGCAGATGATGCTTCCCAGAAGCTACCCCAATGTGCACTAGCAGGCCAAATGTGAAAGGACCCCTGAACTGAAACAACACCATCTACACTGTAACAGCTGTTCCAGTGTAGCAGCCGTACTAGCCCCAAAGCTTGCACAAGCTATCTCCATTGGCTAGAAATAATATCGGTTCCTCAGTACCAAAATAAGTTCTCCAGTAATCCAGAACATGGAAGCATGCACCTTCTGCATCCCTCCATGGTTGAATTATTCTCTGCTAATACAGTGGTGGACCAGAGGCCTTTTTGCACAAGGGGTTTTGGAATGCGTCTACAACACGTTGGGACACAGCATTTGCTCTTGTGGGGCGGCTGGATCCGTTCCAGGCTGCCCCAAGCATCCTGACATGTCATAGACGCGTTCCATTTTCAGAGCACCAAAAAGTGTTCTACACATGTTCTGAATGATCCAGAATGCCCCCAGCTGCCACAGAGGGAAAGCATTTACATGCTGGACCTCTCCTTCGGCCTCCCCCAATTGGCTGCCTTGCAGCCAGAGGTCAGGAGGCCAGTCGGGTCGCTTCCCTGGGGTCCTGCCACCTGCATCAGCTGGATCAGGCCCATGCAAGTGGCGGGACCCCCACCCAGCACCCCCCAACTCACCCCAGGGTCACGTGTGCTGGAATAGGCCAATGTTGTTCTGCGCATGCACACAGGGTGGCCCTTCATTGGCTGGGCACCCACCTGGACTCAACTGGCCATCTGCACAGGTGTGGGTGCCAGGCCAATGAGGGGTTGCCCAACACCCATGCACAGAATATTGCTGGTCTGTTCCAGCCAGAATTGAGCCGGCAGCAGCAGGTAAGCACCGTTCACATGCACGTGCAAACTCAGGGTGGGTTGGGGGGTGCTGGGTGGGGGTCCCACCACTTGCATGGGCCTGATCCAGGCCCATGCAGGTGGCAGAATCCCAGGGAAGGGACCCGACTGCGCTCCTCACCACTGGATGCAAGGCAGCCAATGGGGAGAGGCCGGGGGAGGGTATTTGGCCCAAATGCGTTGAGGCCACTTTCCCATTCACACATAGGTAGGGAAAGGACACATTTGGAACGTGTCCTTTACTTGCCAGTGCAGATGGGGAAGTGGCTTCAACACATTCGGGCCGAAGTGTCCTTGAAGCGTCTTCACCTTAGTGCAAAAACACCTCTGGTGGACCACCAGTACTCCAGATGAAGAGCTTCCCAATGTGGTTTACATTCTGCCTGGTGTATAGTGAGCATACTAGCATGAGATGGGGTGGCTGCAGTCCAAACTAGCATGTGGACTAGAGACTCTGAAGAGGATTGTGAAGCCATGTATTCTCTGTTAAATGTAAATAAGGAAAAGCCCTAAGTAATTTAAAGTTCATCTTGAGAAGAGTAGACTAAGAGGCTATTCACTTTAATTTTCAAATATCTTAGAAGGTAGTCCTCTATCTTCTCTAGAAGCCAGTTATGGAATGATGCTTTAAGTTACAACACAGCAGATTTCTGATCATATAAAGGCAGATAATTGGTGGAACTGTTTGCCAAAGTAGGTTTTGAGTGTTTTGAATGCAAGAAATGGTAATCTACCAAGAGTGGTGATGGCCTGTCCCTCACCATATGTGAGCAGAATCTGGATGGACATCTGTCAAGGCTGATATGATATGAATTCCAGATGCTTAGCTGATTTGGCATGCATATGATTCTAAAAGTATACTTTATCTTCCTACATTTCATTTTCCTCTTTAAGCTGTGCGTTTGAAACAGAAAATCCAAGTTAGAAGAGAATGACTGTTATTCTTATTTCTGAATCACTCATTTCAATCATATACAGAGGTATCTTGACATTAGCAAATACTTTTCCTCAAGGCATTTTATTACATTTTTGTGCCTCTTTTTAATTAAGGGTTCTCAAATCCCATCTAATTTAGTTATCAGCCTTTTTTTTAATATCCCAGATGAAAAAGGCAAAGGTGTTATTGAAACATTTCTCAATAAATTGACTTTTTTAAAAAAAAAAAAAGAGAGCAAATCATTAACTTCAAAGATCAAACATCTTTTTTGGTTGATAGAAAGTGTGATTTCTGTCCCCCACCTTCATAATTCATGGAGGAACGTAAATTTCCTTTTGGAACCTGAATAAAGTTATTAGAAGCACCAGCAGGTATTTTATCATTGTCATCAGCCAGCAAAGGATTAATTGCTGTCACTGTTCATGCTATGGCACCTTGTGGGGTACAAATTACATTTTTGTAACCTCAAGACCTTAATCAAAAACAACACTATCGGAGCTCATATTAATCTGTTTGCAGCCAGCAGCAGCATTCCCTTTGCAAACGAATGCAAGGTCAGCTATGCTGACTTCTAAAAAAAAAGAAAGGGGGGGGGGAAGAGACTTATCAGGATTGTGCACATGGTGTGGTCCAGAAGTAATACCACCATGGAAAATACAAAATAAAACAGGAACTTTTCTTTTTATGGCCTTGCAGTTAGTGTGCTAAAAGATAAATCAAAACAATTATGTGCACTTTTCCTCTTCTTTTATGACTGCAAAGACATGTGGATCTCTTTGGTGTGGAAATCTTGGTGTGAAGAGGAAAACATAACTGAATTTCCATGAAATAAACTGTCAAAATATTTTCCCATTGAAAATGCAGCTGCCCGCTCAATGGCTAATTTCTAAAATTAGTCTTGTTGAGCCTGCTGTGAAACCTCTATAATTTTGACTTTGCCATGTTGTAAAACCAGCACTTACATACATGGACATATACCATGCTTGCCTGGTATCAGAAAATTTCATAAGTCAGGTGGCAAAGCTTACATATAAAAAGTAAAGAAAAGATAGCCTGTCTTCCTTGTAGGCTCCGTGAATGTATCACAAGATATCCTTCTGCTTTACAGGTATTTGCTGCACTACTGATCTGTATGGCCATGTCTCATATATACTAAAACCTCTTGCTACATATTTTTTCAAATGTGACTTTGTATAGATGTAATTCCTAATGTGCACAACTGGAGATCACTGACAAAGAGTCTGTTTTTATCTTAATAATTAAAAAATGTAAAATAGAGACACCCATAACCAAATACAATAACAAAAATCATTTCCGAACTCTATCAAAAATAACCCTCATTGAGAAGAGATTTAATAAAACTCAGATATGAGGTTTGTTGTTGCTCAGACATTCAGTCTTTTAGTTGTGACTGACTTGACCCCATCAACCACACCATAGCAGGCCCTTCTGTCCTCTGCTGTCTCTGGGAGTTTGCTCAAACTCATGTCTGTTGTTGCCATGACACTATCCCTCTCTATGAAGCTGATAGGAGAGTTACAGGGAAATATTTTTGTTCATCCAGAGGGTCGTCAGTGTATGAAATTTACTACCAGAAGTGGTGGTGACAGCAACCAGTTTGAATGGCTTTAAAAAGATGCTAGAGAAATTCATAGAGGACAGGTGTATCAATGGTTAATGCATAGGCATTGCCTCTGGGTTATAGAGACAGGCAGGATGCCTCTCAAATGCCTTTCTCTTCTGTTTGAAGCCCAAAAGCAATTGGTGGGCTACTGTGTGAGATGGACTGTGGCCTGATCCAACAGGCTTCCCTTATGTTCTTCCCTTATGTTCTTTTCTTCTGCCTTCAATCTTACTCAGCATTAGAGTCTTTTCTAATGATCCTGTCTTCTCATTATGTGGCCAAAGTATTTGATTTTCTTTAGTCTTTACTGATGTGATCTCCTTACAGTCCAAGGGACTCTCAAACGTTTCCTAAGCACCACAAAGAGAAAGCATCAATTCTCAGCATTTCTTATGGTCCAACACCCACAATCATACATACGACTGGGAAACCATAGCTTTGACTATACAGACATTTGTTGGGAAGATGTATTAACTTTCTCTGTTAGCTTTCATCCCAAGTGACAAGTTTTTTTAAAAAAATTTCATGGCTGCAGCCACCATCTGCAGGAATATTTTATCCCAAGAAAACCAAATCTGACTCTGCTTCCATTTTTTTCTTCCTCTGTTTGCCAGGAGGTGATGGGGACAGATGCCAAGAGCTCAGTTTTTGCAAAGTTGAGCTTCAAGTCAGTTTTTAGATAAATTTATGGATGACATATGTAACAATGGCTGCTAGAACTGATATCTTTCAGGCTGGGGGGACAAGCAGGATGCCTCTAAGGCCATTCAAAAGCAGGAGAATGTTTGTCCTTGTCTCTGCTTGAGATACCCACGGGCAATTGGTGGGCCACTGTGTGAAACAGGATGCTGATCTAGATGGGTTGTGGCCTGATCCAGCAGGGGTCCTCTTATGTTCTTATGTTCTTTTTGCACTCTTCTCTTTCGTCCTCACCAAGAGGCTCTTTAATTCTTCCTTACTGTCTGTCATCAGAGTATCATCTGTGTATCTGAAGTTGCTGATATTTTCCTGGGCATTTTAGTTCCAACCTTTGATTAATCCAGTCTGGCATTTTGCATGACATACTTTGCATATAAGTTAATTGTCTAACAATATATAGCAGAGATGTGAGCAAACTGAAATTTAGTAGTTCAGTTCAAATTCAACCAACTACCCCTGTTTGGGTTTGTATTTAATTTTACAAGCGATCACTGATAAGTGGATTTTTACACTGAAATCGCTGTCTTTGGAAGCAAGCTATTGGGAGAGGGAAACCCTAAAAATGGATTCTCATCCCTTAAAATGGTACTGTCCACACAGTAAAAAATGTAAAACGTTTCAAGTGCACAATCTGGAGTGAGACCTGTTGAAATCAGGATTGAGATTCACCACGCTTTGGGGTGGTTTAACATGGGGAAATCGTGCTAAGCCAAACTGCCGTGCGGACTCCGAGGATTGAAAACATCTCGGATTTGAATCCGAGATACGGTTGCCATGAAGACACGGCCTAACTATGTTTCCTAATTCTAAAAGAAGCTACTGTGTAGGCACCTCACAATGTTTTCCCTGAGATTTTATGGCACCACAGAAAGGCTGTTTCTGCACTTAATCTCAGTAGATCCAGATCAACTAGATCCAGGTTAGAAAATCCATGCTAAATAGATCCAGATTAGATAGATCTAGATCTACAGCAGATTGTGGGATCTGCACTGCACGGGCTAATGACTGATGTAATGCAATTGGCCACATCCCCATCACTCAAACAGTACACTGGGGGAGGGGTGATGCAAATGCACTTTGATGTGCCTCCAAAGCTACTTTGAAATGTCTTCAGAGGCACTTTGGAGTGTCTTTGGATGCACTTTGAAGGTGCCATTGCCATCAGTGTGTCTGCTGTTGCAGAGGCATTTCGCAGTCATCTTCCCACCTCGGCATATATATGATCCAGATCTACTATTATTCCTCTGCAGACCATGTGTAATGAGAAGCTCCTTGATCTGGATTGCAGTGCAGACAATGCGTTCCTAGCAGCTCCTAGATCTCGATTAACAGGTAAGTGCAGAAAGGACCAAAGATAAAAAGGCTGGCTACTGAGCCCCTGAAAGAAGTATGAATACTTTTTTGGAAGTGGGCTGACCTTTCTTTCCAATTATATATAATGTATATATATTTTAAAGCAGTCCCTTTTAAAGAATTAATGAGAAGCCTCTATTAGCTTTACTTTAGCAGGCATACTTTGTGTTTTCCTGTGCTTTCAGGAAAAGGTCAATTGATGTTGCCATGAGACTTCTTGGGAAAAAGCAATTTTGCAGGAAAAGGGAAGAAGCAGACCACCAGAGAGCTAATTTGCAGGATGAACTAAAGAATACTAACAGCCATCTTGATTATCTCGAAGTAAGAGAAACACAAATAAAACTCTGCCCATGAGAATTTAATAGACATTTCTATACTCTTGTACTAATAGATGGGGAAAAATAAATTCACTTCTGTCTTTTCCTTCCTTCCTTCCTTCCTTCCTTCCTTCCTTCCTTCCTTCCTTCCTTCCTTCCTTCCTTCCTTCCTTCCTAACACCTGTTTTAATAGCACAATTTTATACATAACTAAGCTCAAGATTAACTTTTAATAAGTTAGTGGTAAACCGCAGGCTCCCCCCCCCCACACACACAGTCTGTTCTTTAGCTCCGCATTAGGATTTTAAATATTGTCTGCTTTACTATTTTCTTTGTGTAATATGTTTACAGCCCTCTGGTGTCTCTCTGCATTCTAAGCATCTTTGATGGAACAAACAGGAAGCTGTACTTTACTGAAACAAGCCCTTAATCTCTCACATTCTGGTGGAGGCAGTTTCATTTGGGGGGAATGGAGGGAGACATTCCCATGTACAGTGCCCTCTTCATCTCCAATTTGGAGCAAGGAGGTGCCATTTTCTGCAGCACTTCTGCACAGGACCATGGATGCCCTACAGTGGATGTGGATCTGCAAGGGATAACATCAGGTGCCTACTGCCACTGAAAATGCCTTCTTGGGACAAAGAGGGTGCCTTATTCTAGCAAGTGGGGAAGCAACCTGACTTTCTAGGGTTTTAGACATGCCATCAAATCTGCAAAACACAATAGTGGCCACTGGAATAGTCAGTTTACATTTCAACCCAAAAGAAGGGTAAAGTCAAAGAATCCAACAATCCTAATCACATGTGTCAAATAAAATAAAAGTCTACAGTTTTGTTTTCAAAGTATTATGCAAATGAGGTGATTGTGCTCTGATGACACTTCACCATTTATATTTCAACAACACCTGGAGCTTTTCTTCAAATACACTGTTCGTGTAAAGCACTTACTGAAGAGAAATCCGGCTTATCAAGGGCTGCATCCAGACATTGGTTACTTATTGACTATATTTGAATATTCTGGAATAAAACATAGATATCCCTATGCTTTATTCCAGAATTATTTATTTATTTATTTATTTATCCCGCCCTATACCCGAAGGTCTCAGGGCTGGTTACAATATTATATCAATCTTAGGTCAGAATAGCCATAGTGGAATTAATTATCAATGTCTGAAAGCAGCCCAAGTGTCTTGAAGTATCTGTCTGTCTGTCTGTCTGTCTGTCTGTCTGTCTGTCTGTCATCTTTTTCAAAGTCTGTCCTAGCAGCAACACTTCCTCATAAACTCTGCTCAGGGTTGTATTAATTTAATTGAGTGTTTCAGATTTTCTATACACTACAGGGATTTCTATATGTGTCCACTGAAGCAGCTTCATACTGTATAAGGGATGTGCGTATCTTAAAACTTCAATTTCATTTCACTTTGACTATAATTCCATTTATCTATGTAGACATCAGTATAGAATTGGTGGGACTTAACTACAAATAGACATACTATTTGCATTAAATGTGCTGCTTTAATGTTCACCTCCTTGCTCCAAATTGAGAAGTGTCCTCTTGGGCAAAAATTGTTGTACCTCCCACATATGCCCTGTATGCATTTACACATGGAGATGGGGCCTGAGAAGGATGTAAAAGAGATCTTAGTTTTAAGGTTGGGGGGGGCATGGAGAGAAGGGTCATACTTGATACAAAAGGATCAGAAAGAACTTGCTTAGAAGGCAGAAGAGGTGAAGAGGATTATGAGGAAGGGTAGAAGAAGAAGCTTTGGAAAAGATGCAGAAAGACCAAAAGAGCTATGTTTAAAAATGAAAGGGGTGGAGGGTAGTGGCATGGGAGAACAGATAAGGTACATGAGTATGTGATTGATTTGACAGATATCTCCTGCCAGGCTATCAGTTTATTATGGAAAAGAGACCATTTGTTGCATCAACTAGAGATGTGCAAATTTGATTCACAGTTGGTTTGAATCTAACCTGATTCAAACCTTTCAATTTCAACCAAACCAGCCCTTGTTTGAAAGGAGATGTTTCTATTCAAACCAAACCAGGGTTGCTTGATTGAACAGAAGTGAAATTTTTCAATGGAATTTTAAAAATTTTAATCTCAAACTATTTGCAAACTGTTAGCCTGTGTCCCCACTTCACAAATTAGTATAGCTTTAAATCCAGATAAATTTAATCCGCATTGAGCTCCATTTTTTCATGTCCCCATTTATAGCTTATTATGCAGATGTAGGGGTGAAACCCCTCCCCCCTCTCTTTTGCATCATACCACAACTTTATGAGATGGGAATCAGACTCTCCATGCAAAGAGCAATAAGAGGAGGGAAAGGAGAGATAAAGCTCCAATCACTGTCTCCTTAAAATCTCCATGCATAAAGTTGCAAGGGGAAGGAAGAGATTAAAAAAGTGTTCTTCTCTGTGATTGTCAGAATCTCCCTGCTGTTACAATGTAATGTATCTCTCATAACTAGGGGTGTGCAGAAATGCAATTTTCAGCATTCAATTTGATTTGAATCGAATATCTGAAAATTCAAATCAATTCAAATGTTTAAAATACAAATGTATTCATATTTGATTCGAATACATTCATATCTATTTGTATGAATATTCAATTCGTATTTGAAGATACAAATGTTGACAACATTTGTATGTGTCCGTACACATCTGTACACATCCCATTTTAATCCCATATGAATCCTGTTTTCATTCAGTATGTATCCGTACAAATGCATACAGGTATGAACAAGATGTGTACAGATAAGTATCTAATGCATACATATCTGTACACATGCGAATGTCTGAATAATTCATACGAATGATTCAAAAGATTCAAAATTTGTTTGAATGTTAAAAAATTAATGTATAGACAATTCAAATTCGAATGTCCAAATTTGAATGAATTCAATTGAATTTTGAATGTTTTGAATATTCTTGCATATCTCTACTTGTAACATTGCTACGGCAGCCACCAGCTCTGCTCTAGCCACTACAGCTGGGAGAAAAAGGAGGGAGATAATGGGTGATTATTGGGTCAGGGGGAACTGAAGAGAATGGCCCTTCCCATCCCCCCCCAAAAAACTGTGTGTTCCCATTCACAAAAAGTGAGGATTATTTCTAAATCCTGTTGCAAGACTTCTTTTTATCTGAATATAGATAGTATATTTGGGGAGCTTTAGTCCTCAGAAACAGTGGATTCCTAATGTAAATGGATTCAATTTGCTTAAATACTTTAATGGAAATGCAGGCTGAGCAAACTTTTCAACTCTGGTTCTAGACTGAACCAAACTCAGGGATATTTGGTTTGATTTAAACAGAGACTTAGAACCTGAGTTTCTACACATCTCTATCATCAGCTATGCTATTCTCCTTGTGTGCAAGGCAGGAAATAAACAAATCAGTTTCAGAGATGCATTCAGAATTTGCCCCACTCAAGATGTCTTGATGGTGGAGTTGCCGCTGGTATGCCTCAACCATCTGAGCAGGGCATGTACGTGGCCCTTCCTTCTGTTACAGCAGACTGTTTCGCCCCTTTATGCTATGCCCATAAGCCATTAAGTTCACCACAGATTTTGCTATCAGTTAAGATGTTTATTAGCTCCTAGGGATTTGTAAAGACTTAATGATGCGGAAAACATTGTCCAGTTATGAAAGATATCATGTAGTGCAATCTAGGCACTCTTAAGTACTTCTGTCTTTTAATTAACAAAGATTAATCACTGTGATCTTAAAATGCTGGTCTTGGAGGGTTAGACACTCCCAAGGTCTTCTCATATTATCCTTATTTATCATTATATTCATTCAGTATGTTTATAAGCAACAGCATTTAATATTTATAAGCCTTTTAAAAAGCAGACTCATTAGAAACTGTCGCATTTCGTCCATCTTGAAGCTACAGGGAATGTTAAAAGCACTGAAAAAATGCAAGCAATGTGCTTTCCTAGAACACAAGCTATAATTAGTATTCTTATGGAAACTGTACTAGTGAAATGTTGCATCTTAAATAAGAGAGATCTACATAAAGAAAATCCCCTTCATTCATAATTTCCTCATTGGTAGGCCTCATTTAAATTCTGACAGAAGACTGGCTACTAAGGAAATTTTCTTTCTTTCTTTCTTTCTTTCTTTCTTTCTTTCTTTCTTTCTTTCTTTCTTTCTTTCTTTCTTTCTTTTTCTTTGGGAATGTGATTAAAGTCAGTCTCACTCATACATCAGATATTCACAAGTGTACCAGACTAGTTGTTGATAGTTTACTGTATTCTGCTTGCTTCTTTAAAATGAAAATATATTTCCTTCCTATTTTATTAATTACTGGTGAACTAGTAAACAAAATGAAAACTGACAAATCTCATTATACAGAATCAAATGAGTAAGAATTTCTGAATGATTTAAGGACTAAAGCATTTGAATTTTCACTTTCTTCTATGAAGAGGAGTGATGCTTGTGAATTGTCTGCATAATTATATTCTGCAATACCATAAAACTAAAATGAGGGTGGTAAAGAATTACCATTTAAGGACTTCCTTTTCTTGTTAGAAGAGTAGTGGAAGATACATGCAATGGTATATTAAGCCAGATTTAAAAGTGATCACAATAATGTTTTGGTTGTTAATTTGCTTTCCAGCATAGGGTCTTCATGCCTGGCTAATTTCTAGAAGATTGATCCGGTCCACAAACATACTAAAGGGACATAAACCTGATCATAAAGTGTACAGAAGATGCAAGCCTCTCTATTCCAGATTACAGGGAGCTCATTTTGGTGGCACACTTTGCAGCTGAAATAGGTTTCCCTGGAGCTTCAACTAGGAACTCCATGCAAGCTTATGCAAGGTTTTGAACTAGTCTGAAAGCTATTCAGGAACACACCATTGCTATGTGGACAGTGCTGTTTAGGTTTAAGGGCAGATTGCCTGACCTGGGGTCTTTCCTCATGTTGGGATAGATCCTGGGTAGCATCATCTGCAATTGCAGTAGCCATTTCCACACTAGAAATAGCTCCTGCTAACCCAGAAGCTACCCCAGCTTTACTACCCCACTAGTGATGGTGCAGGAAATCCTGCACCATATGTGTTGAAAAGCTTACCTTTCCTAGCCATTGGAGAGACCATTCACACTTCTTCTGGGTGCTGGGGGTCATCTGACATACCACACAAGCATGCTGGCATTTCGGGTAATCTTGGAAGCTACTGAGTGTCACCATCATCCCAGTGCATGTGCCCCGGCACCAGCATCCAAAGAGGAGGTGGTGGCACCCAGACATGCATCTGGACTGAGATGAGTATTCCTGTCCCCCAGACAGGATGGGACAGGAGGTTCAAACTTCCTTCTGGTGTTGCCTTATGCCCTCACTGGCTCCTCAGATGCTAAGGGCAACGTCCCTACCAGCCCAAACAAGGGTGGCGTGCCTCAGGAGCCAAACTTGGAGACTGATGCTGTTCCTCGAGATGGGGACGATTTGGATTCAGATGCTGAGGAATGCCCAGAGCCAAGTTCTCGCATGAATGGGAACACCTGAAATGCTCAGGATGCCTCCATGCCAAAGAGCTGTGCTGGTAGGGTCAAGACAATTCAAGCCCAATATAAGGAAGTCACACCCAGAAGCTGCCGTTGTAAACAAAGGATTTTCTTTGCAACCCCTGACTTGTGTTAACCCTTGGACTTCTGACTTTGCTAACTGACTGACAATGACTATCTGGTAACCTGACCCTGGTCTGTTTGACCCTGTGCAATTCGATATCCAGACGGATACTTAAATTGACTTGGCTCATTACTGCCGCTTGCTGCTGCTGCCCACTCCAGACATGACACCTGCTGGAATAGGTGTTCCGAATCACAAAAGTTTACAACAGAAAGGTCCTGAAATCCAAACCCATGATTTGCTAGAAATCATTACTGCAGTTCATTCAGACAGCCTATCAGGGTTTTTTTTCCTACTTCTGATTTTAATTATATTATGTATCTGTACTTCTTTCAATAATGTTTTGAAAAGCCCAATATTTTCTTATTTTTATTCACTGTTTTCCCCAATACTTTCTAGTTTATGTATGGATTTCCCATATTTATCTAAGTTCTGCTTTCTTATTCCATACAAATATTCCAAGAAAGTTTTTTCACCAGTGTAATTAAATGCATAGCTTTTCATATCTACAAAGCCATTATGCAATTATTATATATAACGACAGGAGATTGCTGTAGATCAGACAGAAAAAAGGTTATATTCTCCCTAGAAGATATAAACCTCTTGAGAATACTTCCCAAAGGAAACTGTCTTGATGTGTCCCTGAAGACTATGGGTATTTTCATACCTACCTCTCTTCTTCCCTCCCTCCATTTCTTTCTTTATAGAAAGTCTTTTTGCAAATCTTCTCAGAATAGGGAGCAATTTGTTTAAAAGTAAAATGCAGAAATCCATGGATATCCTGAAGAGGAGTGTATTTAAGCATCTCAGTAAAATCCACAGCAGGCCTTCAATGTTTATTAGTTAAGTCAGCAAGGATTGAAATTAGAATTCTTTCATATTCATACTCATCTTATTTCCCCTCCCTCATAAATACTCTTGAAGTGAAAATAGCTATTACTCCTGTCAATCAGGGCATGAAATAACTCGCTTCTGCTAGTTTACACAATCTGGGTTGGTTGCTGTGAGGCAGACACAGATGTTTCAAAAAAAGCAACAGCAGGTCTTCCTTTAAGAAGCATCTGTATTAGAACAACATAAATCAAGACAGCATCACCAACAAGTTTCCTCCGGTGTGGATTCATGCCTCATCAAATGAGCAACGGTTTGAAATGTAATAGACTTTGAATAACTATCTTTATGCAGAAGTCCTTGATGAATTCTTCAGAAGTAAAAATGTAGAATTTGAATAAAGCTTGGTGATGAGTTGTGATTTTATTTGTTTTCTATATTAGTAACAGTGCATATAATAACTATAAGGTTTGGAACATGCAGTCTGAGTGGTTATAACTGTTCAGTCATGTTAATCTTCTTGATGCTGTTGTTGGTTGTAAAATGGCTGCTTTCTATTGATAGGGTTCCCCCATTCCTAAGAAAGTTGAAGGATCAGTGCTGAAAAGTATTAGAAGCGAAGGAGATAATTCAAATACTTACAAGAAATATAAAATAGTGTTGTGCCCTTATATTCATTGCTTTCAGACATGCATACAGAGGGACTACATGGCTGAGAGCACAGCTGTAATCAGATACAGCAAAAGAAAAAAGAAAAAAAAGGAGCATTTTGGAGGCAGCTTAGAGACACCCCAGTCTGCCCTTCTCCCACTTCCTGAACATTCTGTGCTAGGAAAGGTCATTTAGAGAAGGCTTGTTATCATGAGGGCCACACTTGTCTCTCTGAGTGACCCCTTTTGTTATATCTGAATATAGCCTCTGGACTCACTGCATGTTTCACCTTTACTCACCACACCTCTGTATTGAAGAATTTGCATTTGGGGAGTGAGAATTGTGGAGTATTCTAACGTGTATTTGGTATCTGATTGAAGCACATGGAAAGTGAGAGTAAGAACCCTCCCCATTTTTCTTTTACATCCTGTCAAAGAATTTTCCTAGAGATACTTCAGGGGACCAAGAATTGTCCCTCAGTAATATTTGAAAGCCCCTTTTCAAAGAAACAAAACAAAGCAAACTATCAACAGCAGAGGAAACAGAAAATAACCCAAGGCTAAAAACACACAACAAACAGCAACTCATAATGAAGGATTATGCTAATAGACAACATCCAGGAACAGGAAAAGTTCAAAGGCTCATTGTTAACAACCACACCATCAGGAATTATCCTAATGGGCCACAATCAGAAAAGGACCAATAATTCATTGTCAACAACCACACAAGGAACCAATTACCAGGAGCAATTGCATAACAACCAATCCATAAGAACAGTGACAAGGTTGCTGGGAACATCAGTTGCATTTGATTCTTCTAGCAACCATATCTAGGGATGTTTTGGGGGCCATATCATAACTTTTATAGGCCAGCCTTTGCGTGTGAAATGAAGCTATCAACCTTTCAGCCAAAGCTTTGCTATATTCAGTGGCAGCAGGGGCACCAGGGAATGCATCCAGGCTCCATTTAGCAGTGATGATTGTTAGTCGAGCTAGCTGCACAAAGTTGCCTGCTTCCTTCCTGCAGTGGTTCCACCAGAACCATTACTGGAGGGTGGCAGAGATCACTAGGGAAGCTCATCAGGGAACAGACTTGCCCACCCACCCCTCCCTTCTGCAGCACCTCTGCCAGAGCCAGTGCTGAAGGGTGGTGGTGAACAGGAGATGAGGCTACCTAGGAAAACACCTGGCTACCTGAAGCCAACCACTTCCCTGGAAAGGGCCTGTCTTTCCTTCACTTAGGGTGTGTCCCCAAGCAATTTAAAGTGTGCTAAAAATCTTCTTTTGCCTCTGAGCACCCCCATGCCAGGGTTTTGAATGAGCTTCCAGCACTACAAAAGCAGGAAAACCCACGACAAAATACATGCCCTTTAAGGAAGACTTTCATCGCTCTTTTTGGAAGTCACAGGTTTTCCTCGCAGCATTTACCTTGGGGACGCTCCGTAGCAATAGGGGCGGGGATTGCTGCCTGCACACACAGCCATAAAGCATTCACACATCTCCCAGAAATGCTGCAGCTTCCCTTTCCTTCCCTTTCTAAAGCACAGAACTTTCAAAGAGCCAGAAATGCAGAGAATTGCAACATTGTTATCAGGCATGAAGTGGGTGTATTTAAAGTCACTGCTGCTCTACCGGGTGGATTTTGACAGTGTTCTGTGAAAGTGCTAAGAGCAAACGATCACCTGGCCGATGGCTGCAGCCAGCATGGGAAGCCATTTTGGGGGGACGGAGATCTGGGAGACAAACAGAGAACCGATGGCTATTTTTTCCTTTGAACAAGAGAGGGGGTGGTGAGAAAAAGATGCAGGGAAAGAAAACACACTTCCGTGGGGATGGAAGGTGCGTTTTAAACGGGTGTTTTGCTGAGTCTCATGCGGACGCTTATTCCAGAAGTGTTTGAACAGAGTGACAGTAGAGGGAGACTAGAGAGGCAAATAAGTCTTTTAGGGATGCAGCCTTAGAACTTTTGACAGAGCAAGTTCCTTCATTTGCAGGGACTCCTTTGGACAAATTCAAAATATTTTTCTCATTTGCTTCAATGCAAAGTGAATGGGAGAAAGATGTGCATGAACCTAATCATATCCTTTGTAGATGGATATCAATGTCATATCCTGAAGCTTAGATACAAAGGTAGAAGATGGCATAACCCCAAAACTGTGACAAGAGAATTAGAAAAAGACAAGGTTTCTTGCTATCTTGCAGTTATTAACTGTTTTATTTCATTCAGGTAATCTTGATCCAAATAACATTTTAAAATGAAAGTTCCAAACTTGTAATGTACCAAGAGAATGACAGTCTGGAATTTAAGACAAATTTAACCCTAATCCTAGCCCACCAAAGGTCCTAGAAGATCATATAACAGGAACAAGAATAAAACAGAATATAGGATTTCAAGGGGTTTGATCACAGGAGCTTTATTTTAAAGTTTTTAAGAGAAAGAAGCATTTGAAATAAGACAGTATAAACAGAGTGTAAGAGGCCCAAATGAAATAATTAAATAGCATTAAATAAAAATAAATAAATACTATAGTTGTCATTTATCCAAAAGAAGCTCTCGTAACAGAGTGGAGGGTGTTGCCCATTCTTCATCAGAATCCTAACCAAGAACAATGTGCTGTTGAAATGGATCACCTGGAGTCCGGAACCTGGAGACAATACACAATTGATCATCTTGTATTTTAAAAACAAACCTTTGCAATTTCTATGTCCTGTGACACAGTATTACACATGTTGCTAAATACTTATTTCAGTTAATTCAGGGAAATGGTGGTATAGGGAAAGAGAGAGAGTTTCCTTCTCAGTTAATATTATAAAACAAAAGACAATGAACATCATATAGAAATTTCCATTGTGCTGTTATCATCATGGTAAGGTAGAGAAGCGATCTTGTACATCTTTGCTTTTTGTAATTGTTTTTTTCCCTCTGAAAACTATGAAATGTAAATACCATGGGATTATTTAGTAAAGTTCCAAAATATCTCCCAAGTTTGAAAATGTGTTAGCTGAGAAAATGTTGGATACTTCAAAGAAGACCCTATTTCAAGCAACCAACACAAGACTATAAATAATTATTTGTGGTTTCTACAGATGTCTATGGTCCAGAGTGGTCAAGTAAGGACCATAGACATTTTATATGAGAGTAAAAGACAAAGGTCTATGAATGTTACTGTTGTGAGCATAGTGCTTCAGGGTCTATCCAAATGCAGCCCTGTGTCACTCCACTGTATAAGTTATCACTGTCCAAACAGCTTGTTTTGCCGTGCACTATTTTCTACCTTGAATGCAGGCACTCCAGACCACCACTTTGAATGACACCTCCACACTCCAAAATGGAAAGATTGGGGCATCTTTTTAAGTCTTCCCACAGACACTCTCAAAGATCCCAGTTCCTCCAGTAAGCAGAGACCTGGCACTAATATCGTTTTATGATCATTTCTTGCCAAATGATAGCACAAGTGAAAACTGCTGCTTCCCCTCACTTCCTTTTAGAGGAATGTATACCTAAGATGGCAGAATGGCCACTGGCGTTGCATACTTCTGAAAGCTAGTTACAATAGTATTATATAACTGTTTACTCTCTTCATGGCATAGGAAAGGTAAAAGGGAGAAAACCTTTGAAGTCTGAAATCTGTATAATGACATAATACAGAAGGAAGGTACCTCCAGACTGCAAAAAGCAATTGCTGGATCTAAAGAAGATCCTATTCCTATCCCTGCCAGATTTAGGCTACAATTGCTGACTTACTTGTCATGACTGCAGGTTTGTCTTAATAAAATTCCTTCTTGCACCAACCAGAAGCCAGAAAAACAATTACAGAGGGTATCTCTTTATGTATGTCTGATTGCACCTTAAGTCTCATACTAAAGTTGTGTAGCTTAGGCTATGATACCACACATATCATAGGTGCATGTGAACTGCTTTTTGTTGTTGCAAGTGAACATGTTTCAATACATGGCATGAAAATTGATGTGCTTTGAATCTAATGTTATTAATTCTGTTGTAATAAATATTTTCAGTTTTAGTTTCCCTTCCAAGTATGCCTTATCTCAAACCACCCAAGATATGTTTTTACAATTAAAATCACAGCTGTTAGGTCATGAAGCTACACAAATAATCTTGAATTAAATGACTCAAGAATACATTATGTATATATTTGTATATTTATTCATTTCTGTAGAAAAGGGTACCTTTGAGGGAGATTCATGGGATGCAAATCATCTTGGGAAGAAATTTAGAGTCAATAAGCTGCCCTTATGTTTATTTTTTTAAGAACAAAATTGAATTTCTAATATTTTCTTGTTTTGATATTATATTTAACTCTTAGATTGCCTTTGCTCAAATGGTTGAAATTCTGAAAGTATTTCTTAATTAGTCATGTTGTGGTTTTGCTGCCCTGCCCCAATTTGCTGTTTAAAGCCAGAAGTTCTAAAGGGAAAACCCCTCAATGTACTTTCAAATGTATTAGTCCTGGCTGGGTGGAGCTATGAGAACACCCCCGTAGCTGGAAATGTTTTGGTACATTACAAATCTTTACCGAGAAGAATTTACCGAGATAGGGAATAAGAAAGGCCTATGTTTTTAGAGTTAAAGGCAGTATTTAGACCATCCTTATTAATGTTTACTTAGGTATATAAGCAACTTAGGCAATAACAAAACAAACACAGAGTATTATCAAAGCAACAGCAAGAACCATCAAGTTAAGCACAAAGAGGCACAAAGAGAGCTGAATCTTTAGAAGCAAGAGAAAGTAAAGAGCCTAAGCGTCAAAGTTCCAGTTAGTGTCCATCTTGTGTGCAACTGAGAGACACAAAGTGTTTGTTTGTTTGCTTCAAGAAAGAACTGAAATTGTTTATGTGTTTTGTTTGCCTTAAAATAAATCCTGTTAATTCCTGTTTGAATTATTATTATTATTATTATTAGTTTATTTCTAAAGCGCTGTACATGTACTCAGCGCTGTACAAAGTAAAATAATCAAAGAGTAAAAAGTAAAAAGAGTAAAACCTGCCATTGGCGTACAATCTAACCTGTTTGAACAAAGCCTCAGAGCATTTCTTCAGGAATTACTTGGAGATAGTCCTCGATGTCCCCTCAGGTAGTAGAACTTAGGCCTAACCCTAAGAGACTTGAGCGGCCATCAGAAGTCATTTGTACTTCCTTGTAGTTTTTAAACAATCTTGCACACAGGTTACCTATTGTGGTGTGAACTGACACCATGAATTAGTGATCAACAAATGTGTATAGGAAGCATAGTAAACAGCAGCAATAATGTAATAAGGAAGATGAGCAAAGTGCTGCTGATTAGATTGGTAGCTACTTAATAGTTCCTTGTATGCCACTGCTACATATTTTCTTTTCCTGTATGTTATTGCTGTATTACTAATGGCTTTGCTTCTTTAGCTTCTTCTAATAATTTCTGGCTGGGAGGGACTGGGAAAGAGTGAGAAAGTAAGAATGTTTCTGCAACAGTTTTCAGGAGAATTCTCCAAAGTCATACTAGGTGGCTGGCTCTATGTGCTGTTTCTAAGTCTTCTTTATGTGAATGTGATAAGTACCGGTAATCTTTTTAGCAACTCACAGGGAAGGGTGGCTGTGGGAGAAGTGCCTGTTCTTAGCAAAGAAAAAGTATAATTAGGTTGTCAGTACCTGAATTTCTTGCTTCTGCAATTAGATGTCTTTTTGCCAAGCTGACTGAATAAAGGGTTGCTTATATTTCAAAAGAGCTTTTTGCTTCTACTAGATTTTGGCAGAAACTCAGACTTATCATGTCCAGGCATGGAACTGAGCAAGCCATCAGAGACATCCTGATTCAGTTCTGGCCTTACATGTTCTCTAATCCTATGATATTTCTTACTTCGGGATCATCACATGTCTTTGTGTCTGGTGTCTGGTCACTTACACAGTGCAGACCATGCTGAGATTCTCTGTGTAAAGGCACAGACTGTACTTCTCAGACACATCATTGTTTCATGAATTTTGGGAAATGGTGAACATTAAATTCAACTTGATGTGCATGAAAATATCCATATATTCCTCCCCTAGTGAATCTGTAGAATAAGAAAGCAAGAGATCTGAAGCTCTGGGAACTCATTTGTGTACCCTGCTGCAAGCTAAGACACTATGTGTAACCATGACTAAAAAGTAAGGTGAAATTGGGCTGAAAAGCTCAACTCTCCAGTGATATTTAAAATAAAACAAGTGAAGAGAACATCATTTTTAAGCAGCCAAATGCTCACAGTCAGGAATGAGCAATGCTCCTTAAGATTCTGCCTTTCTAGTTTTTCTTGTTTGAATGTGTATGATGGTAGAAAGCTAGAAGAGATATGAGGCATACATAGTGCATTGCTCTGAGTTCCACATGTATGATTATTTTAACTCTTGAGTAGAGATGGGGGGTGTTAGATGCAATGGCATCCTGGTGCTCAGGGAATGAGCATGATCCTTTGATGTCAAAGAAGCTCAACTGGAACACCCGAGAAAAGCAGGACTTGGATGAATGGGGATTTTGAGGATGTGATAGTGTAGACCTACTCAAAGGATGACTGTCTTTGGCTGTTACAGAGAAATAGGTTCTTGGGAAAGGAAGACATCAGTCTGAGGAAGAAGGAAGATCAGTTCTGGTGGTCACTCTGAGGATGACTGGCATTTATTGGGAGAGGACCAATGTTCCCTGTTAGTTCTCCTTGATCACTCAGGAGCTTAAGATAGAATTGACCAAAATATTTTGCAAGTGGGGTTTTCGGGATAGGGGGCTAACAAGATCGGCATTCATAGGCCCAGATTTAAGAACAAGGAGACTTTGCTTCATAGCAGGATGTCAGCGTTTATTGATCACATGGAATAGAGCTCCAGCAGACACATATATCCCTGAACACTTCCCTGCCCATTTTGGCCTGGGTGGTCATTACATCAAGCTACTATATTAACTCCAGATTTCTCTCTCAGATTCAAAACATCCTTGAGACAATGCCTGTTATAATTATTTCTCAACAGTTAACATGGGGTGTTTTTCCACTGTCACTAAAAGTACCCATTAAGTCCCCATTAATGGGTACATAATGGCATTTTTGTACCCATTAATGGGTACTTAATGGGTACTTCTAGTGACAGTGGAAAAAACACCCATGGTTACCTCTACAGCAAAGTAAAGGATATTATCTCCCCCTCCCAATGGACGCACCCCTCTCAGAAGGTAAGGCAATAATGACTAGGGCAGAGATAGAAGACAACAGACTAGGCTTGTTAGGAAAGAATGAAAAACATGGAGTAAATATTTCACATTAATATCCTCAGCATCAACTGAACAATGTTCAGAGGCAGGAATCCTGAACCAGTATACAAATACTGGAGTTTACTATAGGATAATCCAGAATCCAAAATATCAGAAATTTCAAAATGTTCATGTTCACCCAACATGACAGGAACAGTGGGGGTGTGGTGCTTCAGAAAAGGATGGGTGCAAGTTCATTTTGCAGAAGGCTAAAACAGAAAATGGGATGGATTTGCATGTGGTTTGGCAATTTAATAAATCGCCTTAAAAGACCAATGAAATAATAGTCTAATTTCTTGGAGTGAAGAAGGGACTGAATTGCCCACTGAAAGGTCTAAATGGCTCTCTGTGCAGTTAGTTGGCACTTGTGAGATCAGACTGCCGAACTACCTAGGCTGCAGTAGACCAGTGGGATAATTCTTATATTCCTATTGTTAATGCAAGAATTACAACTTGCTGATAATAAAATGCTAGGCATCTAAAATTATGGAATCTCTTAAACAGGTTTCACTTTAGTCAGTCTCAGTTTCATTTATGAAAACACATTTATCAGATCACTTAGATATTCATTTATCCAGATGGCAAATAATCAGAAGTATCAAAATACATTTGACAGTGCTTTACAACTGTCAAAGCAAATTTAGCTGCATACAGGATTACTGGCTTATTATCATTAGCAAACAGGAATAATTTTTATTTCAAAATATAATGATATGCACATCTTTTGAGAAGAAAAGATTCTAAATGCATGAGGAAGGAGGCAAGCACTTGTCTTCAGGTTTTGATCTTGGATGTTTGTTTGTTTTTGTCAAGAAGCTACTGTCATGGCAGTTTGCGTTTCCCATTTTGTTAAAGAGAGAGGGATGGACCAGACTCTACTGGTGTTGGGGGAAATAGCTTTCATAATTCCATTCTCAGTGCAGAATCTTCAAGTTAATGGTTAGTGTCAGACTATCAAAATGACAAAAACACTTTTAACTAGTACAGGGCCACAGAAAAAAGGGGCAGAGAAATTATTAACTCCAAAACTAACAGAGTTTAAGGTTGCATCTCCATGTACGATTAGATTCACTTTTGTCACCACACAAGAAACTGCCCGCAGTTGCTTTTTCACCACAATCACTGACAATAGGCACCTCATGGTGATTGCACCACTCAACTCCCAAGCATGATTGCGTACTGAAGTGCCACTGTTGCAGAACACAATTTTGCACCTGAATAGAGGAGTTTCCAATCACTTCTGAAAAGTGCTTGGAAATGGAGACAAAAGACAGACAATGCATCTTTTTCAGTAGCAATTGTGGGAGCCTTTCCAATGTACCTTCTCAGAAGCCACGTAATTATGTAACCATACCCCTGACCTAAGGGGAGTACCAGACATACCTGAAATGAGATACCATATATTCTAGCGTATAAGACGACTGGGCATATAAGACAACCCCCAACTTTTCCAGTTAAAATATAGAGTTTGGGATGTACTCACTGTGTAAGACCACCCCTCTTCCAATCAATGACAGAGAAACACAGACTATAACACTGACAGGCGGCTGCTCTGCTTGGGGTGAGAGAGGGAGTCGCTTCTCTCAGTTACAGAGAGGAGGAAAAAGCCTGGGAAAGGGGCTGTTGGAAGCAGTGAATGTTTGCCTGCAACTAAGGGTCTCTTGGTTGGGTAAAAGAGGGAGATCAGGGAGTGTAGCTCCATGTGTGTGTGTATGTGTGGGCCTCTACTTGAGGTCTCAGGGAGGGAAGAGCCCGTGGTACAAGGAGAATTCGTGCCTAGAGGGCAGAGAGAGTTGATTGGGGACTGTTGCCTGAGGGCATCATTGAGGGAAAAGTTGGTTTTGCTTGAGAGCAAAGTCAGAGGGGGACTGGGCTGCAGCATCAGCAACGTCTGAGGGGAATGCCTGGAGAGGACTGTGCTGGCTACTGTCTTTCAACCTTATGCCGCCACCACCGCCGGATCAAAGGCTGGCGGGCAGGGCATCGTAGCAGCAGCCCCTGTGTCCTCTCCTCTCCTCTTGTCCCATCCAGACAGCTCTCTCCTTCTCCCACCTCCGCCCCACCTCCGCACTCGGAAGGCCAAGCAGGGGAGAGAGAGAGAGCAGCTGCCAGTTTGAATGGATGCAAAGCAAAAAGGGCTTTAGATTAGAAAGGGGGACTGGGCAGCAGCAGCAGCAGTAACTTCCAAGGGGAGGAGAGGAGAGGACTCAGGGGCTGCTGCTGCGACATCCTGCCCCGTCCTGCCCGCCAGCCTGCCTTCAATCCGGCAGCAGCGTAAGGTTGAAAGACGGTAGCCACCACAGTCTTCTCCCTTCATTCCCCTCTGCTGTTGCCCAGTCCCCTTTCTAATCTAAAGCCCTTTTTGCTTTGCATCTGTGCAAACCAGCAGCTGCTCTCTCTCTCCCCTGCTTGGCCTTCCGAGTGCGGAGGTGGGTCAGAGACAGGAGGAGGAGAGATCGGTCTGGATGGGCTGAGAGGAGAGGAGAGGACTGTGCTGGCTGCCTTTCAACCTTACGCCACTTCTGCTGGATCAAAGGCAGGCTGGCACGCAGGATAGGGCAGGGCAGCAGCAGCCCGTGTCCTCTCCTCTCATCCTGTCCAGACCAATCTCTCCTCCTCCCGCCTCTGCCCTGCCTCCACCCCTCCTCCGTGCTCGGAACACCAAGCAGGGGAGAAAGAGCAACTGCCAGTTTGCACAGATGCAAAGCAAAAAGGGCTTTAGATTAGAAAGGGGTTTTTGGGGCAGGCAGGAATTCACCCTCCCACGAAAAAGTCACAGCCCTGGAGTGGCTTTGAGGTGCCCCCTCCTCCTCCTGCTGTCCTGGCACAGGCGGTGGCTGCAGGAGACAGACAGGTAGCCAACCAAACCAGGAAACTCCCACCCACACCCTTAGGAACACAGCAGTGAGCCAAAGCTGAAGCTGCCCTGCTGGTCGGACAGATGGATGGACTTTGCCTGCTGCTGCCTCTGGCGGATGATTATCCTCCAGTGCGCAGGTCTTTCCAGACAGCCCAGGGTGCAGCAGCGGGCGGAGGAAAGGGAAGGCAGGCGTGGTTCAGCGGTGACACCCACTTCCTCCATCGGTGCTGCTGCTCCTGCTGTGGCCCAGAGGGGGCGATGGCATGCAGATTCTCCATTCCAGCGTATAAGACGACCCCCGACTTTTGAGATGATTTTCCTGGGTTAAAAAGTCGTCTTATACACTGGAATATACGGTACTTTTCTTATTGCTGTAAAAAGGGTTATCCACAGTAACTCTTCAAAAGAGCACTCTTAAATCCTTTGTTCACTGGCCTTTATTCCAGATTATATTCCAGAGTGGAACTATGCCATCTACATGCTACTGCAGACTACAGCAGGCTTTGGCTGGGGGCTGCCAAAGTCTGCATCAACATGTGGATGAAATGTTCCCTTTCCAGCATATAATCCAGAATAAGGCCCAGTGCAGTAGCCTTTGCCACCATGCACCCTTCACAGTTCAGCAACTCTCCCTACAAAGTGCTCATCTGTTAAAGGAACTGAAAAAATCCCACCTTTCAAACCTGATTTCAGGCTGAGGATATATATTCAGGAAAGTCCAAATAGAAGAAGAAGAAGAAGAAGAAGAAGAAGAAGAAGAGTTGCCTTTTCTACCCTGCTTTTCTCACCCATTTAAGGGGACTCCAAGTGGCTGACAAAGCTTTTCTATTCTTCTCCCCACAACAGAACACCCTATGATGTAGGTGGGGCTGTGAGAGCTCAGAGGAGAGCTGTGACTAGCCCACGGTCACCCAGCTGGCTTCATGGGGGAGGGTAGAATCAAACACAGTATTCCCAGATAAGAGTCTGGCTCCGTAACCACTAGACCAAACTGGTGGAAAGTCCACAACTAAAACTAATAGACATGAAAAGATGTGAGCAGTCAGACCTGGAGATGTACTGAAGGAAGTTTACAGTGAAGGTGTAACAATGCCCCCCCCCCAAAACAAAGAGTACAATAACTTTTATTCATTGATGCTACCTTTATCCAGATTAATGAGATTGACTTTCACATCAAGTCCTCTTGAGTGTTGTTTATTCTGCTTTCATTCCTACCATCATGTCTTTTAGAACTTTGTCAGGAATTAGTCTAGGAGCCAACACTGGAAAAAAAAAACCTAATTAGAATAAGAGATTTGACCCCTGATCTCTGGGGTTGAAACCTACTCTCAATGTTTGACAGAATATTTTTTGCTGTTTTCTGATAATATTCTGAATATGTTTTTTCAAGGCAACTGTGCATTGAGTTCCAGTTCTGTATTCATCCGAATGTCAAGCACCATATGAGCTTGCTTGATAGGAAAACAACAAAGCTTTTAGACAGGTACTCACTGATATTCAGACTCCTTGTCTCCACAGAACAATTAACTCAGCAGGATATGCCTTTGAAACCTCCTGTAAAGAAGTTTACTTTTCTTCTTTTCTAAAAAAAAAAAAAAAAACCTTCATTTCTACTTAATACTCAAAAGCTATCTCATTTGTAGCAGTTTTGGGACTGTTATGCCATGTTCCAGGTTCTCAGAAGAAACTTGGAACACAGCATAAGAGCCCCCAAACTGCTACTAATAAAATTGAAACTGGCTGTGAAAGCCTACGCATGACCACTCAAAAGCAAGTTAATTCTGTCCTGGCACTTTTAAGAGTAGTTCATAAAATTAAAGGTATTCTTTATAAATTTCAAGGTTAATAAAAAGTTAATATGATTTTGTCTCAATCAGTTGCAGGACATATTCTTCAATTATAACAGTCATCAGTGTGTATAATGCAAGATGGTTCCATACTGACGAACAAAGTGGATCAACAAGAGGACTTCTAGTTCTGGTGCAGTCTAAGAGAGACCAAAGGCCTCTTTGCACTTAGGCTACCAGTGCATAATCAGTACAGTTCTGGTGACGAGCATATGTATGCCCACTAGGCTACAGTTTAAAAGCATGCCTACCCTCACCAGAGCTGTACTAATTGCCGATTATGTGTGGAGCACTAAAACCTATCCCAACCTATACCCTGGACTTACCACAAGGATCCAGTGGTGTGACCTTTCTTTCATCTTGGATGGGGAGTCATTTGTGTATGTGCAGCCATGTTGCTGGTTGGGATTGATTCCCAGCATCCTGCACATCCATGGTGGTGTTACCAGTACTGATTGGCTGCTGGCCTTGTGCACAGGCGCAATGTGGCTGCCATCGGAAAGGTTCCTGCATGCTGGTGCCTCAGTTGCAGGTGGGTGCCTCATCAGCAGGCTGGCCAGGGACCGATCCATGGGGGGGGGGGGACTCATCCCCAAACATCACTGGGATTGGGTCCTGCTCCTCTACATCAGCCTGCCCGTACATCACAAACTCAGTGATGCAGCGATCAGTGGCTGATTGATCCAGCGAAGCAGCGGGACCCTGGCTTTTGTGGTGGCAGTGTGTCCCAGTCCATGGAGAACCATTCATATTTCTGGCCAGTGAGGAGCATCCCTCTTGGCCAGAAATGTGTGTACCGACCCTAGTCCATGACACACTAGGAAGGTAAGTGTGAAAACAGCTCAAGACCCTAAGTGGAGACAGTTCAAAAGAGAAAAACAGCTACTGAGACCATAATAGTGGAGCTCACTATTTGCTCCAGACCCCTAAGGTAAAAAGTGTAAATTCTCCTTCTTCCTCTGGCTTTAAACTAAAAAGAACTGGACCAGCTATGTCCTTTACCAAGCTAAAGCCACATCTGCAGTTACTTTGCTGATCCATTCCAAAGGGACTGGACCAGGCTAGATAGCTTTTTCTTTCATAAATCAATTCCTGCACTGGCTCTGAAGATTGTATCTCCAATGATTAAGAACTGAAGTTCTTGGCCTTGGAGTCCTAGCGGGATAGATTTCAGGGGATAGATTTGATGTACCACCAAAATAGATCCCTCTGCTAAATCAGAACATGGAAATGTGCACCCCTTTTCACACCTCTCTGTTCTGTCACTGATCACCCTGAATAGCTGGTAAACCTGTTAAAACAGATTTTTCAGTGTCCGTATAGGCAGACATTTTGGCTCATCCAGTACAGACAAAATGTACTAGTAGGACGTGGACTCCCTGTAAACTGCACCAGCATGCCAAAGGGAGGTCTACGGACCCCGTGCTTACCTGGTCCAAAGATAAGTAGGGAAAGAGTGTAGTGTTCTATGAGACTTCTACCAACAGGCAAGCCCATATATAATAACGACTCCTTAAAACACAAGTGGGGTTATTCTTTCAGCATATCGAAAAAGGAAAGAGAACAGAATGTAGAGGAGGCTCAACTTTTATGTTACATTCACAGATCCAATGCAGGTGACCCAAACCAATGCTATACAGGGGGCAAATAAGAAGATTCAGTCTTAAAGAAACATACATCACAAAGAGAGAATTTGTATTGGTGTTATCACTGGCCTTTTCTGCAGTTGCTTGTCCCTATTTCAAACTACTATGCCTGGACCAGCCAGGTCCTCAGGCTATGACCCTGGGATGCAGTGGTCTGGAAGAGCACCATCTATACAATGCCCACCCTGTCTGTGAAGCTTTCAGGGGTTTCATGATCGGGATCTGAGCTCTCAGAGGGCTAAGAACAATAGTTCCCAATGAAGAATTCCCTGGGGAATGCATTTTGGCAGCACCTCCTGTGTTCTGGTCCACTAGTAGACCCATTTAAATGGCTACCTGTGATTCCAATAAAGGCCTCCCTGATCGGAATCACACTCCATCTAATGCAGACGGAAAGTACCAGTGAAGGATGCGATCTCACAGATCCATATTAATGTGCAGATTAATGAGACCCAGAAGCCGACTAATCCTGATTGGGATTAAAGGTAAGTGTAGAAAGGGCCATTGATGATATTTCTATTTCTGGGCATGAAAAAGCACATACATTCCTCCTGATTTGCTAACTGCTGTGGAATGGAAATCAGGTATATTAAAACTGTTTTGTTAGGCATACAAGATGACCTACAGTCAATTCAAATGAAACACAGTTCATAAAAAGAAAGAATCAGCTGAAAGTGCTGACTGGGGACTTGAAGTATAAATGAGATTGCTGTTTCTATGGTTCTTTCCTTTGGGGAATGTGACAAATTAATGTGGGGCTTTATCTGACAATAACTCAAGAAAATAAACTACAGAATTACAACTATTACACATTAACGACTAAGAGCTCAAGAGTACAGAAACAAGGTTTTAGAACACAGCTCTTAAAATCTTACCAGTCAGATGGTTATTACTGGATGTGATTCTTACTTTTAGGTTTTACAAATATGGGTGGATACTCTTATGCTGAATGTTTGTCTTCTGAAATTTTTGAATATTCATACTACTTGGCAAAGATTTCACAGTACATCAGTGAGGCATATATTAAAAGCATTGTATTCATATTAGAGTGAGGTATTTCAGAATCACAAGGTCAACATATTTTAGGGGCAACTTGGTTATAATTTTGGATATAATCCAGAACTAAGCAGTATCCTGTTCCCTTCAGACAGATGAAGTATCTCTGAAGTTGTTAATGTCTTCATATGGACTGTTCTGTTTAAGGAATAGCTTCCCTCTGGAATTACAGCAAGTGCTCTGTCTGTTGAGTGGTTGGTCCTTGCTTGTGTATTCAGAGTCATGGCTCAAGTCACTTGGCTAATATCGTAATCACCTCTACCATCGTTTAGTTGCACAGACCATCAGGTTTCATTATTGAACTTTTGGCAGTTCCATGCAAATGTCTTTCAGATGCATCCTGTCTGCGGATCTCTAAATTTGGTAGTATTCCTTATCAGCAAGTACTGTACACTTTAAAAACTCCATTCTGCATGTTAGTACATAGAGGAGAGGCCCTGCACACACTGGGACACTCTGTCTGCACAAAATGAACCACAGTCCAGATCAAGTGGCTTTGATTTGGATTACTAATAGTCCTTAACATTGAGGACTACCAGCATGCCAGCTTGGCCTAGTCCTTGAAATAGAGGCATGCAGAAGGCATGCCCAAGAAATGTGTCCCTGAAATGTGTTCTCCAGGCAGTGCTGTTCCAGATCATGCCTTGCCATGGTACTTGGAGAGTGGTTTCTTCCACACTCTCCTGCTCCCATACTTTCAACACTTTCATGATGGAGCACAGATAGCAGGCATCTCATGTCTGTTTGGCTAACCTATTGTGAGAAAGAATATCTGCTGTTTTGTTTTTAAATGCTGTCTGAACACAGCCTAACATATTTATTGTAGTAACCAGTATCCTTTCCAGTTGTTCATATCCACAGAAACAACTGACAGAATGAATGGAAAATTCTAGAGTAGATGACAATTCAAAACAATAGATAACTGTATTTTTGTCACCTAGTTCAGTGTGTCAGATTGCAAGTTCCATTCTTTAGGAAGAACCCTTTTTACGAGTAAGATGATATATAAATGGTGAAGACATCCTGCAGAGATAACTTATAAAAGTCTAGTCTTCTATTAATCTTTATTCTTACATAGCTGCCTCATGGAAGCATCATAGGAAAATCCTGTCAAAGGTTTATGATAATATATGGAGCATTTGTGATTAAACACATAGCTTGTGAGGTAGACATTAAAAGTTTAATTTGAACTAAATTGCATTTCTGTCTACAGGGAAATATTACTGAGCAAAATCAGAGGCACACAACAATATCTATTGATTTTGCATCAAATCTTTCCCAGATGGTTTCTTTTTTTCCCTGCAAGTCCTCAAACCCTGCCCTTTAAGATAGTAAAAAAAAAAAAAAGCTCAATTCTTTCTATTCTATTAATAAAAACTGGTTTTCCGATAAAGCAGATATTTCCGATTTGTGAGGATGATCTCTCTCATAAGAGCTTGGGTTAAATTTATATTTCCTTCTGACTACTTTTCAAGATCTTCAAAAACTCATGAATACACAGGGATGGATGGATGGACGGACATACGGATGGACGGACAATGTATTTCAAACAAACATTGGTTTGTGGGAAGAAGGCTATTTCTATTTCTATAAGAAGCTGAGATCTTATTAAAAACTGTTGCTTGGGGACTGTTTAGAGATACTACCTTGTTCTTGCTTTGAGATTTTATGTGAAGTCGTATAGAAATGTCTTTTTCCTCCCATTTAGATTTGAGAAAAAAGTTACAATATTTGAAATAACATAAGCTAACATAATTCAAAACAATTAGAACATACAAAACAACTAAATATACATAAGATATTAAAAGTAACCACATAATTGCTAAATAAATACTAGACTATAATGCATATTAGTTACAAAAATATGAAATTCAAAGTACAGTATGTCCTATCTTTAAAAAAAATATTTTTCATATCAGTTTATTTGGACAACCACTTAGTAGGAAAGGGCAAATAAAAGTTCTAAACTTTTGTGAATTTATAATATCCCAAATGTTTTAGTTTCTTTGTTGCTGACAACAGATCAGAAGAGCAGATGCCACTATTCCACAAAACAAAAACACTAATACTCCCAATATAATAGCAAATATTCAAAACAGTCAAAGTCGCTTTTCCAGGCATCAGTCTACACCTACAATACTCCTTATACTAGACCTTATATTTTTGTTTTTATTCTTGTTTCAGTGTAAAACTCCAAACTGTGACACAATACAAAAGATATAACTTCTTGCCTATATCAATCAATCTTTATTTAAATGGATTTTAAGACATACTGTAGTATATTATAAAATCATGTCAGCCTTCTAGATTTTATTTTTTCTACTCACAAAAAATCACCAAAAGGTGTTGACATTAAGAAAAACAAATGTTCACATCCCACAAATCACCTTAATAATGCATATTCTCTTTCAAGTGTCAGTTGAACAATGAAAAAGTAATTGCTGCAGATAAAGTTATCACTATTTTTTAACTTTTGCAAATGTATACTTTTCTATCTTATAGTCAAAATACTAAAAAAGTAACCATCATTTCCTATCTCCAAGATGAAACATAGCACACACAAACAAAAAAGGTTTAAAAAAAATAGAAAAAAAGGAGGAAAAAGCATAGCTAGGAAGGTTGGCCTTTATCAGAAATGTTCTCTGTTTGTAACCATGGTGATGCTCTCCAAGATTCTTCAGATGGTGATGAGGAAAATCTTGGTCCTTGTTTCAAGAAGAAAAGAATGTAGGTGTTCATAAACCCATGACTCCCTTCTAAATGCCAGTCATGGCTAAAGCAGCAGAGAGGTGATAAATCCTTCTCCCTTCAAAGGGCTATGTTCTCCTTACTCACAATTTATAATGTTTTAGAGAAAGGACTATTTCCCAGGAAAATTGTTTTCTAAAGAAACAAATAACTACCCATGCCTTGATAGACAGGATTACAAAATTTATTATTATTGGTTAGAGTTACTATTAACTATATATTTTATGTAATATTTGTATAAAAATTAATATTTAATACAATTTTGTCAAATAATGTGTTAAATTTTCTTCTCACAGCAAAGGCCTTTGGATTAGGAGGTAGAAAGAAGTAGGTCTATTGACCAATAAGGTTGGTCAATATAAAATAGTTCTCAAAGACCTTTGTGTACTTACCTGTGTAAGTATGTATCTGTTGATCAGAATCAAGCAGAGGCTGGTCTCAATCTGTTCTGGACCTGTTTCATGTCAGCTCCAAAGTTTCATGCCTTTAGTTTAAAATGACTTTAGGTCATCTTCTGGTCACATTACTCACATTTTTATTCAATCCATTTTCCAAGCTGGCTTATCCCTGTCAGGTCATTTTAATTGGAGATCCCTTTTCCAGAGGACTCAGCCTGTCCTGCATGCCAGGCCATCTTCTCTTCCTTAGTGTGTGTGTGTGTGTAGGGGGAAGAGGGACTAAATTATTATTTTTTAAAAAAATAATTGCACAAAGAAGAAAAGGGCATAAAAAAATAAGGAGTAGAGGTGAGGAAACAGGCTTTTAAAGAACCACAAACACATAACCTCACCTCCCTTGAGTGACACAAGAGCATCCACCAGGAAAGAGGATAGATTTGATGCATCAAAAAGGGTGGGGAACCAAGAGTCCATGGGGGAGGCTCAGGTCGATCACAGAGAAAGGTGTGAGCAATGCAGCCCAAAGCAAGGGCAGCCTGAGGATGACATATAAGGATTAGGTGTGTGAACAGAACTGGTACAACTTCAGTTTGAATTATGAATAGGACATTCTGTCTTATATATGTGTGAGCAGGGCCCAGGAGCTAAGCTTTCTGAGGATCAGCCTGTCCATGTGGAATCAAACATTGAGCACTCCCCATCATGAAATGGTTCCAGCGACTGCTCCAAGGGAAGACTGCTTCAAAGCAGTTTCTGAAGCTTTCCTAGAGTTAGACTGGATGGCTGGGAAGATCCACCAGCACATGGGCCATTTCTGGGCATTCAGCAAAATGTGGAAGGTTAGTAGTTCCACGACAATGCAGATTTCCCTGGTTTTTACATATAGTGTGCAGCAATATGTGCCACACTGAAACTACCAGTAACTCCAGTGACTCTGACAGCAACACTGACTGGAGTGTAAACTCTTTGGAGGCTCACCTATTCTAGTATAGTGAGGAAAGGGAGAAAGAGAACTAAGAATAATAGTGGAAGGCAGGATTGAGAGAAACTAACCCACCTAGAAGGAAGTACTCCAAAATTAACCCTAGACTGGAAAGACAATATGCAGACCTCTCTTTTTTTTTTCTAATTTTCAAACCACACCCAGTACAAATCAAGGTAATGTAACTGCAGTCTATTTCATGGTTGACCAAACTTCTATTATAAATAATAAAAATAAATATTCAGGCACAATCTTTACAATATATTCTTTATTTGTATATCTTTGTATTTCCCCTGTACTATTGTTTACTACATAATATTTAATTCAATCCACTTTATTTAATTATTTTTTTCCCCAAAAGTATACCATCCAAAATTATCTCAGGTACCACCAGTGGTCCTGCACTTGAAAAACACAGGTCTATTAAAACATGAGATAACTAAAGAGAGTATTTTCTGATACATTACCACTTTGCCAGTCATGGCAAAAACCCTTTACAATAAATGCCTTTCAAAAAGTTATTTCCTTATTTTCTGTTTATGATTTTTGTGAGTTATCAAAAGTCAAGGGGAAGTCAAAACCCTTTTAAAGATTCATTTTAAGTTTTATTGAGGATAAGAACACAGCCATTTAAAACTTTATCATTCTGTTCCACTGCTAGGCTGCCTTCATATAGCCCGATGAAGTAAATTGAACTTTCACTCAGAACGCATGCCACAGAATGGCTTCTCATATTTTACTCAAGTAACCAGAAAAAGAAAAAGAGTGGCTAAGCTGTTCTTTATTACAATGTTCATATCTGTCGTCGTACCATTGTGCCCCTGGCTTTGGCATATTTCTTCTGAGGTGAAGCTGGAGAATTCTCTTTGTTTGGCACATCAATAATTTAGAAGATGCCTCTGAGCATCTCTGAGGCAACAGTAAAACGTACATTGTCTCTCTCTCTCACTCACTTTCTCTTTCTCTCTCTCACACACATATCCTGTGCCTTACAATCATATACATGTCATAAGAGAAGTCAACTTCATTGAGTTCAATTAGGGTTACTGTCAGGCAACTAGATATAGGTCAGCAACCTTACTATACTCCTGGGCTGTGAAGCATCAGGTTGTCATTCAAAGAATAGCTGTGTCTATATCTTGCAACTGTGCTACCAGTACTGAAGCATAATGCTTGACAGTCTACACTACCAACAGCATGCTGTAAGGAAGCTGTTTTTGTTCATTTATTCATTTGTTTATCTTTTATGACATGTCTATTGTATTTTGTAGTGGCTGCCTCTGTGCTGGGCATGCAGTTGTTCTGGTTATGATTATGGTCTATGTGGATATCTGGAACACAATTACAGTAGCACAAGTAAGGAAGCAGCACATATAATCAAAATAGTAATGCCTCACTTTTTTGCCTTGTCTTTCCTTCATTTACATTTACATTTTTATTTATATACCACCTTTCCAAAAATAAATTTTTGCCCAAGGCGGTTTACAACAAATGGAAAAAACAAAGATAACAATAACCATAACATCAAAGAAATATGACAGATAATTATAGTCAGCAACTTAAATTAGAGGCAAGGTAGTTTACATAAATCAAAATACATTGCAGATTATATATAAAAAATGTACATTTGGCTAATATTTCACCATTACTTCTGAACCAAAGAAGAACCACCCCATTGTTAAACTAAGAACAAGCGTAACAAACTACTTTCAGGTCAAAAGTAAGAAAGAGTGGGATCATCAAGTCAGGACTTATGTACAGTAAGTCCCCCCTAATACAATGAGAAGGAAATCTTGGGTAAAATAAAATTCAAAAACTAAACAAAGAAGTATATCATTAGATTCAAATGAAAGATACAGTTTAAGTCCATGCATTTCTCAATGTATACCAAGATAAAGATAAAAATTATACAACAAGAACATAGGTAATCATCTTCATGTTGTTCATACATCCTAAATAATTTTACTGCATCAAAATGGAAACATATCCTCTGATGGCTGCTCAAGTCTCATAGGGACTCACAGGGCAGCGCGCCTGTGCAGAAAGCCTCCTGATGGCCGGAGCTGCCAGGAGCAGCCCCGGCCAATCAGGAGGCGTGCAGCACGCAGGCGCGCTGCATCCTGGGTCCCCATGGCCAGAATCGGGGCGACCACAACCAGGTAAGGAGGGGATTTTGCTCGGTCTCTCCCGGGTGGGCTTGGGAGGGCTTCGGAGAAGCTCCCCCTGGCTCCAGAAGCGGCGATCCACTGCTTCTGGGGTGAGGGCAAGCTGCGGCAGCGGGGTCCCCTGGCTTGCCATGCTTGGCTCCAAGGAGCTAATCATGGTGGGCCGGAGGAGAGGCCCCGGAGCACGGATGTGAGGATTTAATCCGTCCTTCTGGATTTAATGCGTCCTTCCGCCATGTGTGCGGAAGGACGGGTGTCGGTAGATCCGTATCTATGAGATGTGGATCTACCCCCGTAAATCTGGATCTACCGTGCATTTGGATTTAGTAAAACTGGGTCTACTGGAACCCGGTTTTACTAAATCCGGATGAGGTAGATCCGGATTTATTTAGGCAAATGCGGAAGCAGCCTTGGAGTGCAGCAAAAGGTATCCAACTAAGGGAGTGTTCTCACAGCTCCACCCAGCCAGGCCTAATACATTTTGAAACTACACAGAGGCTTAACTTTTAGAACTTCTGACTTTAAACAGCAAATTGGGTCAGGGCAGCAGAACCATAACATATACTACTTTCAATCCAAAACAATCTGAATTTGAATTCTGAGGCAAAGATAATTGCAAACGCCATCTGCATATATCTTTTAACAAATTATGTTTTCTCTTCTTAAAGCTCACATGCTAACTACTGTAACACTATGAAAAATGGCTTGCAGTATAAATTAATTTAGCTTGCTTATCCATGCAAATTTGCAAAAAATGCCCCATTTGGAACCAATACCCAGACTGAAATGCAAGTTCCCTTACAAACTTATAGTTTTTTTATTTTTATTTTACTGAGGCAGTGCTCATGTGTAGTGATGTGCACGAAGTAACATTTGGTCAAAAGTGAAAGGTGGTTAGAGGTCAAGGAGTGGAAGTGAGTGCCCTACACTCCTAAGTCCATTTGCCTTCACACAGTAATATTGTCTTAAAACAGAGCACCAGGAACTACCTCATGCTTACCCAGAATTTTATTTTGCATGTAGTTATCTACTCTAGCAATCTATGGCCTCTATCTAGCTTAGTGACCCAAAGGCAGTGTAATGCACATGGAAAGGAAGGTCCTCTGCACATTGGATATCTGTTTAACAATGGAACTGTGACCCTTCTCCAGTTAAGAGGTTATCTTATACATACTGTTCATGGACTTTTAGCAAGTTTACTGTATGGGGCTACTGTTTTTACTTTTAGCAAGGACATTTTAAAAATTTTATGTTGGAACAACTCCGATTGAAGGAACCAGGGCATTTGTAATATGAGACCAGATCATGCTTTTTGCTGTATATCCCCAGCTTTGATATGGACAGTATTTATGTTGGCTGGAGGGCATGCTGCCTGAGTGAGCAGAGAAGGGGGCTGCTGAAGTCAACAGCTATTAGTCTAAAGCTGGAAGTAGGAGGAGTCTGGTTGGAAACTTAATTCCTGTTCTTTGTTCTCATTCCTTAGCACAGTGATGGTGAACCTTTTGTGCTCGATGTGCCAAAATTCGCAAGAAAACCTATCTTAATTTGGGTGCTGTGTCACATCTAGAAATATCTGTAATTTTGTGATATTTGTAGCTCTAGTAAAAAAGTTATATTTTTGATACATGTATTTTATTAAAAGCAAAAACAAATAATTCTTTACATTAGTGACTTTTGTTGCTGAATTTTGTTTGCTAAATCTTCAATTGAAAGTTGGTATTTCGCGCACTTCAAGAACAAGCAAGCAATACACGCCCAGGTGCCAGGGTGACCATGTGTGTCACCCAAAAGGGCTTGGCGTGTCACCTGTGACACATGTGTCATAGGTTGGCCATCACCGCCTTAGCAACTTCTATTTTACTCTGCTCAATATTTCAATGGATGCAATTGATGCAAGCTTTCTTAATTTGCATAGCCAACGAAAACGAGAAGAGATTCAATCCCATGCTTACTCCAGAGATAGGCCCATTAAACTTATGTTGATGAGATCAAAATTTCCATGGCAGCAAATTAAAGATGTGCACAAATTTATCTTTTTCTAGGTCATGTTGTTCAAGTGCAACGAGCAAACCAAACCAAACCGCATGAGCTGCAAACATGTTGAATCAAACTTCAAATGACCCAAAGTGGTTCAAAGTTTGGTTTGAACATTCAATGAACTGCATTATGGTGGACAACGGAGGAAACCAAGGGAGGCCAGTAGGGCTCATGTGTGTGTTGACATAGTATGATGGCATGTAAAAAATAGTGGTGGAATGAACAGAATATATCTATATACTACTAAGTAAAACCTTGGGTGTTTTTCCACTGCAGCCCTTAGATCTGGATCTAAGAAGATCTGGGTCTAAGGAATGGGTACATTCCTTAAACCGGATCTAGTAGATCCAGATTAAGGGAATGTGATGACCGCTAGGACCCCTCAACCCCAAAATTAAGTTATTTTGGTTTAAAATGCAAAGTGTGGCGAACACGGTAAGTCCAGACATTTAAAAGTGTCGCCAAAGCGTTTTTTGTCAAGGGTAAGTAGCCTAAGGAAGGGGCTAGTTGAGCACTCCAAGGGGAGGGGTGAAATAGAATGCTGGAGGAGCTCAGCCAATCAGGGCGAAGCTAGCCAGCCAGGCCCATATAAAAGGGAGCCTGAGGAGATAATTTCTGTTCTCTGCCTTGGGTCGTTAATCTGGGAGGTTAACGAAGGGGAGAAACGGGCCTTTAGCTGTCCTGAGGGAAGCTGGGAATTGGGGTCCTGAGTTTGTTAATACGTGTTTGATGTTGCTGGTGAAAAATATAAGGGCAAGCAAACACATATTGTACTGGTTGAGAGTTTTCTCAAGAAGTTTAAGAGTCTTTGAACTGAGTGTGAAAGTTAGGGACTGAACTGTTTGACAACAGGAGCTGAAAGTGTAACTTGAAGAAGAAGCTGGCTTGAGACTTAACTGTATTCAATAAACACATGTTCTTGTTGTTTCAAAGAAGCTTCGTCGAGTTCTCTGTTTATAAAGGGAGCCAAATAGGGCCAGAGTTCTTAACAGTAACTGTATCCAACCCACTGCTGGAGATTGGCAGAGTGGGGGGCAGGGTGCTGTCTGCTGCAGCATCAGAAGAGAGGCAACATTATTATCAAGCCAAAGAGTAGGGAAAAGGAAATGGAAGGTGCGCCTCTTGGAAGGAAATAACAGAGTTTGATTTACAAGTAAACAAAACGCTACCACACTACCAAATAAAGATAAATATATATATGAAATAGATAAGGGCGGAGAGGCGGCCTTTACAGGGAAGTACCCAGTGTGCTTCCATGGGTGGTCTAGCACCCAATAGCAATGGGTGCTAGCCTCCCGGCCGTGGAAACACTGGAGCACTCATTTGGAAATCTGGATCTACCCATGAGGGGTCTGCTTGTCACCTCAGGTGTTTGGGGGGACAGGGGGGACAATCTCCAAAGTAGCTTCAAAGTCATTTCAAAGTCATTTCGAAGTCAATCCGAAGTCTGTGCAAAACAGCTCCATTGAAGTCTGTGCTGATCTTCAGAGTGAACTTCGAAGTGACTTCAAAGTGACTTCAGAGTCACTTCGGAGTCACTTCAAAGTTCACTCTGAAGATCAGCACAGACTTCAAATACACTCCAGAGCTATTTTGCACAGACTTCGAAGGGACTTTGAAATGACTTTGAAATGACTTCAAAGCTTAAGTTTTAGGGCTGTCCCCCATGGGTGCCCCCATCCCCTAGCCTCCTCTAGACCCCATTGCCACACAAGCATGGAAACAGGCTCCCTTTAATCTGGATTTTCTGCCTGAAGACCCCATTGTAGACCCCATTAATGGGGTCTACAGAAAATCTGGATTAAAGTAAGTCTGAGGGCAGGGACCTATCTAAGATTAATATAATATTGTAACCCACCCAGAGACCTTCGGGTATAGGGCGGGATAGAAATACAAAAAAAAAAAGAAGAAGAAGAAGAAGAATACCAGAAAGTACCCATTTGATCCAGATTTCCCCAGCAGCAGTCGAAACAATCGGGTCCCAAATGGGTGTTGTGGTGGAAATGGGATCATCCGGCTCACACCCAAATGGGTCCTTAATGGGTACTTTCTGACAGTGGAAAAACACCCCTATTCTTCCTCTACTCAGGAGAAAGATACAGTGATATCATTTTCTAGATCGCTTTGGTAAGTCTTGCAAAATTTGGGCTTTCAGATGTTCTAAAGCTATAACTCTCATCATTCATTGGCCTTTACAATACTAGCTGGTGAAGATATAAGTTAGAGTCCAACATCTAGAGGCCCAAGCTTGAAAAGCTCTGCTGTACAGGTTTATAATTCTAAGATTTCACCCAGACAGACCACGTCCCCATACCCACACAGACCAGGTCCCCATTTATACAGTGAGGCAAGACTGTCACAGATGGATAGGTAAGTGCTGCAATTGGCCAATGAAAAAGACACTTCTGTATTTTCATTTTGGAATGCAGAGGGTATTCTTTCCAGCAACTAATTGTGGTACCTCCGTGCAAGGTACCATATCCTTCAAACAAGACACCTACACTGGCCATTTCATCAGTAAAATAAGTGGTACAATTGCCTTGAGATGCCTACCGCCATTGCAAATGGAGATGCAGTAGCAGTGGATGCCTTCTTTTTCAAGATGTGGTCACAACCTTTTTCTTGAGGCCTGTATGCCTCCAGGGAACCGGAAGAGCAAAAGCTTCCACAGTCATTTGACTCCCAAACTCCAAGTAAGAGCAACTTGAATGGTGTTAAACTAAAGCACCCATCATTCCGTGCTTTTGGCCAGACTACCCGAACCAGATGGAAGTTATAGGTGAATAGCTTAAATATCCCTGCTTTAAGCTAAGTAATTTGCTGGGTCTTTTTTACATCAATGTATGGATGTTTATGGAGCCAGATGGAACAAGTAGTTCTGTTACTGAAGTTAATTCTGCAAATAGGGTCAATGAAAAGAAGTGATGGATTTTTTACAGAAAACATTTTTCCCCTGTCTATCAGCCTCACAGACTGATTAGAGTCATTTTAATGTACCAGGCACTTCCATATATAGTACTCCAGAGAAGCGTTAGAAAAATGAATTATCTTTTTCCTAGTGATTCTGAGATTCTGAGGTTTATTTTAAACAAGATGGAAGAGGTGCACAAACCAAAGAATTTCTGCCTTTTGTAAAACATTTGTATCCTATTAAGATGATAGGGTCTCATATACAAATATCAAAAAACTCTGAGCTTCAGAGAAGCTGAGAAGATTTACTCTTTCAAGACTTAAATTTTCAAAAACATTTTTTTTTATGTTACAACAGCTTAATAGATGTTGTCTTGAGACTGTCAAGGTGGAAGGAGATATGGAGTAAATAAATCAAAGGAAAAGGATTTTGCTATGGTGTGTGAAATTATATGTTGGCTTCCTTCATTTTCTAAAGGACAATTCATACATGCATTTTGTTTCTAATCTGATTATCCCCAAAATGAGTATGGGGAGAAAGGCAAGAGGGGATGCTGCAGCCAAACCAGTAAAGTGGAAAAAGAGGGAAAAGATCTCTTTGGAGACTTGCCTTTGATTTCATTGACTCCTGCTTTGGGCCCCTATTGGTGAGGTGGCTGCAGCAAAAATATATGCATAACAGTACATGAAAGCTATACAGACACATTCTGGAAAAAAAAATCCATACAGACTAGGGATGTGCACAAATATTCAAAACATTCAAAATTCATGTCCATAAATTCAAATTTAAACATTCAAACAAAATTTGAATTTCTGAATCTATTCGTGCAAATTATTTGGACATTTGTATGTGTACAAATATGTACACAATGTGTACTTGCCTGTATGCATCTTTCTCGCATCCATACGCATTTGTTCGGATCTGTACAGGATGAAAACAGGATGCATATGGGATAAATATGGGATGCATACGGATGTGTACAGCTTTATACAGGATGCATGTGAATGCATACGGGGGTATATGAATGTTGTCAACATTTGTATTTGCAAATTCTAATCAAAAATTTGCACGAATAGATTTGAATTGATTCAAATCAAGTCGAATGTGGATACGTTCAAATTTTAAACATTCAATTTGAATTTTTGGATATTCAAATCGAATTGAATCCCAAAAATTGCATAGACCTTTTCAGTGCCCTGCTGAACATGAAATCCATGTGATTATTAAACAGCATTTTATTTTGTATGTAATAAAATAATGCTGTACACATCCGTATGCATCTCATATTTATACTGTATGCATATATATATATAATATATATATATATATATAATATATATATTTATGTATTTATTTAATATATATACATTTACATATACATACACTTTGGTGATTAGGCACATCTGGTTCAGCACATCTCTACATCTGCCTGTTCTGACATAGTTTGTAAATCTGTACCCAGCAGATGTACATTTTAAAAATCCTATATTATTTTAAAAATAAGAAGAAAATGTTTCCTTTTTTATTTTATTTTCCAATTCTGTGCTTCTGTTCTCTATATCTTTTTAGTGAGAATCCAGTTCAAGATGTGTGTGATGGTTTGGAATGCTAAGCTGTTTATTTCACTAACTGCCTCAATTATTTTCTACCACTCTAGATTGTTCAAAGGTTGACTGTTTTATCAATAGATGTGCTTTTCTTGACAGCTGTTGTCCACTCTTTTAATCAACTTCTTTTTTTTTATAGTGTTTTCCCCCCTGTCTGTCACACTAGGCTTTTTTTTTCTCTTTCTAGTAAAGTTACACAACTCCAAGATATGCATCGATTATAAAATGCATACTTCTCATTTGCTAAAGATGTTAAATAAGCAATTTTTAATAGGCTTTTGACCTGTTATTAGTAAATTGAATTATTTGGATCAACTGGACACAGAAAACTTCAAATTTTATTTAAATCGTGATCTGACAGTTCCACTTTTACATTTTCTACAGAACTTTAAAGGATTTGGAGGAGGGAGTAAACAAAAAAAAATGAGAGGAGAGTTAGAAATAAATAGACTGCACATGCTTGAGAGATACATAAGTTACATTTATTGATGGGGAGTCATGAAAACCTGATATACTGAAAGTGTCCCAGTATTCCTGAAGTGGTTTGAGGAAGGAAGGAAGGAAGGAAGGAAGGAAGGAAGGAAGGAAGGAAGGAAGGAAGGAAGAGCTTCCAAGTGGCTTTTATCTGCTTTTCAGAATCTGTCCTTGGTTTAAATGATGATTCTTTCTGAAGAATGGGAAGAAAAATAACTGCTTCTTTGGGGGGACAGCATCAGAATCCTCAAAAGGAGGTTTACTGGCAAAATACAAATATTTTACCTGAGAATCAGGTGTTAGTCAGTAGCAGGAAAGTCTGCACATAGTGCTAAAAAGGAGACAATTTCTCTCTTTTTCATAGTATTGGGGTAGTCCTTCCCTCCCCTAATAAGAAGGTGAAAGTTGGCAGAGGCAAAAAAAAAAAAATCCTTTAAAGGTGATTGACCTCTTTTCTTCAAAGTGTGGAATGTTCTCCTAAAAGAGGCAACAGTTTTGCTCTAAACTTTTAGAAAGGGTGTTTATCTTAAATCTGAAACACCTCAGAGTACATTGTTTCCAATGTTAAATATTTTAAATATTTCAGACCTCTACTCTGGTGATGCCATTCATAGTAGATGGACGTCATCATGAAAAGTGTAAAACTCTTCCACTGTCTAATACTGCAATAGCAGACCAGTACCTACCACCCCAATCGGTAATTTTATTTGCCCCTCCTCTTTCTTATTAATCCTATTCACAATACTGTTTACCAATACTGTTTTCACTAGTTGAGTCATTTCCAGATTAATAACCTGATTAGAATCATGCCAGCTTTCACAATCCTATAACAAAGATAGGATCTAACTTAATGGTGCCATACATGACTGGACGCCAGTTGAGCAAATAACTCACTGCTGCCATACTTAAGAGTGATACTACTTTCCCCCACTTTTTTTTTAGTGATGTGAATAACCCATAATGTTTAATGAAACACAGAAAATGGCTGACTTCTTCGGCCATCTCTGTGCTTGAATAAATGGTCAGATCTACATAAAAGTTCATTAAAAAACATGTGTAACAATACATTTCCTCCCAGCTGTGATACTTATGAGGTCATGACTGGAGATATGAGACCTTTTCACATGAGGGGTTTTTGAACACGTGTAAAATGCACTAGGATGGAGCATTCACTCCTCTGGGCTGGTGGCTTCATTCTGAGCTGCCCTGGCCTGTCCCAACGCGTCTACACGCATTTGGGTTTCAGAGCACAAAATTGTGCTCTGAAACTGTCCTGGCACATTTGGCCCATTCCCAGCTGTATGAGAGGGACAGCATTCACACGCTCTCCCTCCGTGATAGCTGGGCCCCTCCCCTGGGCTGCCCCCATTGGCTCCTGTGGAGCCAGGGGTGGACAGCCCTGGCACATCCCTTCCCTGGGGTCACACGTGCTCCAGAGGCCCAGATCAGGCTCCTGCATCTGGCAGGAACCCCCCAAACATGCACCTACCTCGCACCGGGGCCATGCCCACATGCTTGTTCCTTACCTAGTGGTCACCCAGTCACTACTGGCACGATTGGGCTGGCTGTGCTTTGTGCCTGCACGTGGCAGGGTTCCTGATTGGCCAAGCACCTGCCTGGCTTCAACTGGCCATCTGCAGTTGCAACGTGTCCTTTACCTGCGGATGGGAAATTGCCTTAGACGCGTTCTGGTCGAAGCATTCTATAGCGTTTTTGCTGTAGTGTGAAGAGGCCAATGTATGCTAACACATGTTTCCTAATGAAAGAGCTGAAGTAGTTTCTTGTAAGTGCTCCAGTCCTGAACGGGCAGGAGCCACCATCATTGAGGCCTTGCATTTGCTACGCTTCATTTCTTTTTGTTCAGCAGATGGATTGTAAAAAGAATTAAAGGCCACGGTACAATAAATTGATGGCACACCCATCTTGGAAACACAAAACATAGTACCTCCAGACTTCACTTCTATCTTTTTTACCATCTTGCCCTGAAGCCCCAATCCATTCTTTTTGTTCATGAATCTTCATTCATAATCCTTTTATTTTTCTTTTGCATAGATCCAACACCAAGGCTGCCCTGTACACATCCTATTTTCCTTCTGTGTTTCCTGAACTTCTGAACTCTAGAAAGGCTTTCTATGCACATGTTCTCTTTCCTCTGAATTGGTTCATCACAGGTCAGCTAATCAGACAAACCACTTTGCTATTTCTGCACAGGTCTATGGCACAGCTATAAGAATGGATTGATAGCTTTGTCAACATGTAACTATAAAGTTGCCTGGAATGATAGATGAAAAAGTATTGCATGGTCAAGGGTGTTGCTGATACTGGAGTGCATTATTTTTCCTCTCTCTTTTCTTGGCATAATTTCTCAGAACAGTTTTAGCACTACCTGCTTTTTTAGCACTAACAATGTTTTTGCATTGACATTACACAACAGTAACACACAGCAAACAAGATATTTATGATGGTTTGGGTAATTGTTATCACTAGTCAGGCACTTCCCAAGTGCCTAGGACTGAGTGATATATCAGCGAATGATACTTCCAGTATTCCATTGCCTTCCCCATAAACTTTTTTAGTACTAACAATGTTTTTGCATTATTTATTATTATCATTATTATCATTATTTATTATCAGTAGTTACACACAGCAAATGAGATCACTATGTTGGATTTTGTATTATATCACCAGTCGGGCACTTCCCAAGCACCTAGGACTGCGTGATGTATCGGCGAATTATGTGAGCAGACCCCAGTAAAGTGGCTTTTTGTAGTTGGCAGATGGATATTTTGTCAATGCCAATGGTTTTTAGGTGCCCGCTGAGATCTTTTGGCACCGCGCCCAGTGTCCCAAGGATGACTGGGACCACTTTCACTGGTTTTCACCAGAGTCGCTGAAGTTCAATTCTCAGGTCTTCATATCTGGTGAGCTTCTCCAACTGTTTCTCCTCAATTCTGCTGTCACCTGGAATAGCAACATCGATGATCCACACCTTCTCTTTCTCAACTATTGTAATATCAGTGGTGTTATGGTCCAATTTTCGGTCAGTCTGAAGTCTGAAGTCCCAAAGTAGTTTTGCCTGTTCATTTTCAACAACTTTTTCTGGCTTGTGATCTCACGAGTTATTTGCCACTGGCAGATGATACTTCTGGCACAAGTTCCAGTGGATCAATTGTGCTACAGCATTGTGTCTCTGCTTGTAATCAGTTTGTGTGATCTTCTTGCAGCAGCTGAGTATATGGTCGATTGTTTCATCCACTTCTTTGCAGAGTCGGCACTTTGGATCTTCTCCTGATTTTTCAATTCTGGCTTTGATGGCATTTGTTCTTATTGCTTGTTCTTGTGCAGCAAAAATCAGTCCTTCTGTTTCCTTTTTCAATGTTCCATTCGTAAGCCAAGACCAGGTCTTTTCCATGTCCACTTTGCCTTTGATTTTCTCCAAGAACTGTCCATGCAGTGCTTTACTGTGCCAGCTGTCAGTTCGGCATTGAATTACAGTTTTCCGGTACTGGTTCTTGGTTTGCTGCACTTTGAGAAGCTTCCAGTTGTTGACTTCAATCAAAGCTGATTCTTTGCTTTCTGTCACGTAATCTGCTAATGCATGATTCTCTTCTTCCACTGTTTGCTTCACTTGCAAAAGTCCTCTACCACCTGCTTTCCTGGGCAAGTACAGCCTGTCGACATCACTATGAGGATGTAGTGCATGGTGGATCGTCATCAGTTTTCTGGTTTTTCTGTCTAAGTTGTCCAACTCCAACTGAGTCCAGTTCACAATTCCCACAGTGTATCTAATGACTGGTATGGCCCAGGTGTTTATGGCCTTAATGTTATTACCGCCATTCAATTTACTTTTCAAGATTTTCCTAGTCCTTTGGATGCATTCTTTGCTGACCACAGATTTCACATGGCCATGCTTAATGTTATCCAGTTGCAAGATGCCCAGGTATTTGTAGGCTTCTGGCTGGTGGGACCTGATGGCTTGACCATTTGGCATTTCAATGCCTCCACTTTCAGTAATATTCCCCTCCTTCAGTGCCACTGTGACGCATTTGTTCAGGCCAAACTCCATACTGATGTCACTGCTGAATATTCACACAGTGTTGGTCAGTGACTGGATCTCGATTTCAGATTTTCCATAAAGCTTCAAGTCATCCATGTACAGTAGATGTGAAATTTTCTGTGAATTCCTGGCACTTTGATAGCCCAGGTTTGTTTTCTGTAGGATAAGTGACAGCGGGATCATAGCGATGATGAAAAGCAGTGGGGATAATGAGTCTCCCTGGAAGATGCCCCTTTTGATGTTGATCAGTCCGTAGCTTTCATTTCCAACAAAAAGCTCAGTTTTCCAGTGTTTCATTGCATTTTCTATAAATTTTGTGATGTTCTGACTGATCCCGATGGTTTCCAGGCACTTTGTGATCCAACCATGTAGCAGTGAATCAAAAGCTTTCTTATAGTCGATCCAAGTCATATGCAGGTTTGTTTTTTGGCTTTTGCGGTTCTCCAGAATCATTTGGTCAATCAGTAGCTGGTCTTTTGTGCCCCTGCTTCTCCGTTTGTTTCCTTTTTGCTCTACTGGCATGATGTTATTGTCTTCGAGGTAGTCTTGAATCCTGTCTGCTATTATGCCTGTCAGCAGCTTGAGCATAGTAAGTAGACAAGTTATCGGCCTGTAGTTTCCTGGTATGGCTTCTTTTGCTGCATCTTTCTGTATTAAGTATGTTTTGCCAATTATTAGCCATTCACTGATGTTTCCTGTTTGCAGCATTTCATTAAATAGTTCGGCCATTTTTGCATGCAGGCTGGTCAGGTGTTTGAGCCAGAAGCCATGCAACTAATCAGTGCCAGGGGATGTCCAGTTCTTCACTTTATTCACTCTTTTCGTGACCATTTCAGGTGTTATTTCCAGCTGCCACATTTTGTTCTTGGAGAATTTCTTCTCGAAATCCTTTATCCACCCAGCAGTTTTGTTGTATTCTTTTTCAGTCTCCCAGAGATCTTTCCAGAAGTAGGTTGTTGCTTCTTTCTCTGGCTTTTCCATTTTCTTGTCTACTTGCTCATGCAGGCTCTGGTAGAACTGCCTCTGATTAGACTGGAACATTTGGTTCTGCCTGTACTGGATGATTCTTGCTTCATATCTTTCGATTTTCCTGGCTGTTGCTGTTATCTGCTGTTTCACGATTTCCAAAGCTTCGTCAATTTTCCTTGTATTCAGCCAGTACTTTTTTATCAGATGTTCTTTAGTCTTCTCATTGTTCAGTTTCTTCTCCTTCATATTTTTATGTTGCTGGCATCTGATCTTAGGCTTTTTATTTTCAGTTCCAGTCGGACTTTCCACTTTGGTTTTCCAGTCGATATTTTAATTGGTTTTGGTTGCAGTAACCCTAGTTCTCTTACTATCACAGCTGTACTGTAGGCGAGCTAGTTCAGTTCTTTGATCGATGCTACCTGAACAGTTATAAGGGCAGAGTTGATGTCATTCATCAGTGGGATAAGTTGTTTTCTGCCTATAGTTTTTTGGATTGGCAGTCGCTTTCGTTCTGTACTTGATGCTGTATGAGCCATTATTCTGTCCTTCAGTTCTTGCTGTCTTTGAGACAATGTGCCAGGTGTTTCATCCATGACTTCATGCTGCTGTTCCTCCTCTTCTTGCAGAATTTCCAGATTTTCATCAGGTTCTAGTTGATCAGTGACTCCTGGTCTTGTTGGAGCTTCTATTGCTGCCACAATAGGCTGTGGTGCTTCAATTTCATTAGCTCTTTGTATTTCTTTGAGTTCAACTTCACTGAACACTTTAATCCCACTTATTAATCTTCTCTGATCAGCTAGCCACAGTTTTGTTATCTTTAAGTCTGGGTATTCTTGTTTCCATAGCTGGTGCATCCATTTTTGATAGCCTCATTTTCTGGGTTCTGACTTGTAGTAGCACTTCATGACTATACGATTCTCTGACCTTGAGAATTTCTGCCACTTCTGTGTTGGTGAACTTTGTTCCTGTAGCCCATTTGTTCCTCAGCAACCGCCGTGGTCCTTTTTATCCTAGGCGATGATCGAGCCAGTATAGACTTCTTTTTTGTTTGTGTCTCCATTGTGTTAAATGGGTTGGGTGTACTTAGTCTGGCTCCTCTGCTTCGAACACTCTGGCATGGTTGAACCTGCTAGTAGTTTGCACTACCGCCAGCCCAGCTCTCAGCTTCATTGGAGCACACAAGCACCACCGCCACAACAAGGCCACACCCACCATGGATGATGATAATGATGATGATGATGATGATGATGATAATAATAATAATAATAATAATAATAATAATAATAATAATAATAATAATAATAATAATAATAATAATAATAATAATAATAATAATATTTATTTGTATACCGCCCTGTGGCAACCCAATCCGGGCGGTTAACAACAATAAATATAATAAAAACATCATATAAAAATAAAACATTATAGTCCCTCCCCCCCTTAAAAGTATATTAAACAATATGACAAATTAAAATACAATATCAAAAACTATAAAACATAATTAAACAGACCAATAGCCCCAGTGTCCCTCTAAGATCCTCGACCATCACTAAAGATGAGGCTACGGGAGGAGTGAGGGGGTCAGAGAGCCCGAGCAGGAATGATTAATCTGGAAAAGTTAATCTGGAAAGGCCTGCCGGAAGAGATCCGTCTTGACAGCTTTTTTAAAGCTGTCTAATGATATCAACTGACGGATCTCATCCGGCAGGTCGTTCCAGAGTTTGGGGGCGACAACAGAGAACGCCCTCTGGGAGGTTGCCACAAGCCTGGATTTTAAAGGCTGAAGTAAGTTCCTCCCAGAGGAGCGGAGAGCGCGGGGAGGATTGTACGGGAGAAGGCGGTCCCTGAGATAGCTTGGACCCAAGCCATTTAGGGCTTTAAAGGTAATAACCAACACCTTGTACCGGGACCGGAAGCTAATAGGCAGCCAGTGTAAGGACCTCAGAACCGGAGTAATGTGGTCCCTCCTAGATGTACCAGAAACAAGCCTGGCTGCCATATTTTGTACCAGCTGAAGCTTCCGAACCAAGTACAGGGGTAGCCCCAAGTAGAGCGCGTTACAGAAGTCCAGGCGTGAGGTTACCAGTGCGTGCACAACAGTTTCGAGGTCCCTTACTTCCAGAAAAGGGCGCAGTTGGCGTATCAGCCGAAGCTGATAGCAGGCGCTCCTGACTGTCGCATTTACCTGGTTTGTCATCAGGAGTGACGAGTCAAGGAGCACCCCCAAACTGCGAACGCAGTCACTGGAGGAGAGTGTGACTCCATCCAGGACTGGAGGTTGTAACCCAATTCTTGGTTTCGGGGCCGCTACCGTGAGCACCTCCGTCTTGTCTGGATTCAGTTTCAATCTGTTTTTCCTCATCCAGCCCATTACCGCTTGAAGACATTCATTGAGCGAAGAGATGCCATTGGAACTCGAGGCCGACGAGCGAGACATGGAGAAATAGATTTGGGTGTCATCAGCGTACTGATAACACCCAGCACCATAACTCCGTATTATCTCACCTAGCGGCTTCATATAGATGTTGAATAACATCGGGGACAGAATAGCCCCCTGAGGAACCCCACAAGTGAGGTCCCTCTTACTGGAGCTACAGTCCCCGAGCAGCACCCTCTGGGACCGACCCGAGAGGAAGGACCGGAACCACTGCAAAGCAGTGCCTCCGATACCTAACCCCCTCAGGCGGTCCAGGAGGATGCCATGATCTATAGTATCGAAAGCCGCTGAGAGGTCCAAAAGCACCAACAGGGTCACACTACCCCTGTCGATGCTCAGGCGCAGATCGTCGGTCAAGGCAACCATAGCAGTCTCAACCCCAAAGCCTGTCCTAAAGCCGGTTTGAAATGGGTCTAGATAATCGGCTTCATCCAAGACAGCTTGGAGCTGAAGAGCGACCACCCTCTCAACCACCTTGCTCAAAAATGGCAGCAGTGACACAGGCCTATAGTTTCTCATATCCAGGGGGTCCAGGGAAGGTTTTTTCAGAAGCGGCCTAACAGCCGCTTCCTTTAAACAAGATGGAACATGTCCTTCCCTGAGGGATGCACCGATGATATCCGTAAGGAATCTCATCAATGCATCCCCTCCCTGGATGGCCAGCCATGATGGGCAAGGGTCGAGAGGGCAAGTCGTCTTCCTCATCTTGCCAAGTAGCTTGTCCACGTCCTCGGTACTCACAGATTGCCACTGATCCAGTATGACTACATCGGCGGAGTCACTGGACGCCTCGTCTATCGACTCTGTTTCAGTGGTGGCATCTAAGTCGGCTCTTATCTGAGAGATTTTGTCTGCAAAGAAGTTATTAAATGCGTCGCAGCAGGCCGTCGTCGGGTTAAGTAAGGGATTTGGCGCAGGGGGTGCCTGCGTCATCTCCCTCACCACCTTAAACAGTTCTGCTGGACGAGACTCTGCAGACGCAATACGTGCAGAGAAGAAAGCTTTCTTAGCTGCTCGTATTGCCTCCCGATAGGAACAAAGGAAGTTCCTATGGTGAGTTCTGTCAGATAAGAGACGAGTCTTCTGCCACCTGCGCTCTAGCCGTTGTCCAAACCGCTTCATCCTCCTCAGCCCTGGCGTATACCAAGGCCTCCGATTAGGAGCGGGATGGCAAGGGCGCTTGGGAGCGATCATGTCGATAGCCCTGGTAAGATCGGTGTTCCAGGTGTTAACCAGAGCATCGACAGGATCCCTGGCATTCCCAACCATTAAACCCTCTAAGGCTTTCTGAAATCCGATTGGCTCCATCAGCCTTCGAGGGCGGACCATTCGAATCGGCCCGCCACCCCCAGAGGAGCAGGAATTGGCTCTTAGTTCTATCTTGACCAGGAAATGATCCGTCCATGACAATGCGGAGGTGCTTACCACCTCCGCCCACGGATATGCCTGTTCGGTACAAAACACCGCATCGAGAGTATGACCCGCACAATGTGTAGGCCCGTTGACCAATTGGGATAGGCCCATGTTTGTCATGGTATCCATGAACTCCCGGGCCGCGCCTGTTAGGCTGGTCTCAAGCGGGATGTTGAAGTCCCCCAAAACTAAAAGCCTGGGGGTCTCCAAGATCAGCTCAGAGACCAGCTGCGTCAGCTCGGTTAGGGAGTCTGCTGGACAACGGGGTGGCCGGTAGACCAGCAAAATCCCCAATCTATCCCTGGTCTTCAGGCTAAGGTACATACACTCGAAATGGAATGTATTCCGAACAGGTATCCTGGCCAAGGTCAAGGTGTTCTTATGAACCAGTGCCACTCCGCCCCCCTGCCCACTTCCCCTCACCTGCTCACTGACAGAGTACCCGGCTGGAAGGGCCTGCGCCCATATAGCAGCACTATCCTCCCCCAGCCAGGTCTCTGTGAAGCAGGCCAGGTCGGCATCCTCATCCAGGAGAAGATCCTGGATGATATGGGTCTTATTTTTCACTGACCTGGCATTGCAAAGAAGCAAGGTGAGGTTCTGTGGAATGGTTGGTCTGCTCTCCAAGCCATTCTGGGAAACAGGGGAAACTGAAAGCGGGATAGCTTTCAGACAGCAATCCCGTCTTCTTTTGTAACATCTGTTCCCTCTGTTGCCACCATACCTCCCATTCCCCAACACAACTCCAATAGCTGACCCAGTCCCAGTCCCATTATGATGGTGAACATAACACAACAGTAACACACAGCAAACAAGCTATGTGTGCTGGTTTTGGTAATTGTTATCACTAGTCAGGCCCTTCCGAAGCACCTAGGACTGAGTGATGTATTGTTGAATGATGCAAGCAGATTCCAGCAAAGTGCTGTCTGTAGCTGGCAGATGGATATTTTGTTGATGCCAATGTTTTTGTTTTGCCTGCAAAGTAACTTTACAGAAAAGTAAAAGTAAGCTCCACATTTTTAACTTGCTGTCTGAAAGCATTCTTATTCCTCTGAATAATGGTGACTCTTGAAATATTGCTTTCTTTCCTGTATGTTTTCTCTCTCTTTATTTCCTTTTGGTATTACTTTTATAATGTTTTTCTACTTAGAATGTTATCTTCCAAGCCCGAAATAAAAAAATTAGTTCTTCCTCGATAACATACCTCAAGCTTTGCAGAAAAGAAGAAATCAAAGTATTATGTTCCTATCCTATTTTAATAAATGTACATTTCACTACAGTGAAGTACTGAAGCCTATCCAGAGACATGCTTCACTATTACTACCCACTAGAGATTAATCTTTGTAATGGAAAATCTGGTGATTACATTTGAACAATATTCCCTGATGATGCAATAATGTGAACAATGTAATGTTTATGAGCAAGATAACCATTATCAGCCAATAAATTACAAAGCAAACTTTTCTAAAACAAGAATAAAATTTGTTGGTGCCTATGCTTCAGCAAAACAGTTTTTTTTTCTGAATAAATCACTCATAATAAGTAAAACCATCTAAATAGGAATAACATACAAAATTAATATATTCAGAACAAGCATATAGAGGGTGCCTCTAGACAAGCTTAAAACTTCACACTCCCTGCACAATTGTTTCACATCAGGCAAATGGAATAACCAGAAGCTGGGTCACAACTACAGAGCCACTGCATAGGTACTAAGGATTGTCCCAACAGGACGATTGATCCTCTGCAGCAACAGAGCAGAATTCCAGGGGAAGTCGGCAGTAAAAAGCTGCTGATTAAAAAGCTGTGGCTGGATGAGTGATCATCGTGTTTCCAATCATGTGGGTCAGTGGCAGTGCAGTTCTCAAAATTGTAAGTAACAGAAGGAAGTATACAATTAGATACCTAAGGGAAAATAATAGCAAATTATAAAAGATCTTGCACTTTATCCTAGACTAAATTCCATCCTTTTCTTTTGTACTCTTTCAAAGCTTAGGCTATTTTCTATCTTAAGTCTCAATCTGCAAGTTTTCAGTGCAGCATGAGGACTAAAAAGACTGGTAAAATGCAAAATCATGACAAGAAGGGAGAGAGGCACCATATGACTGCAAACAAAGGCCTATTTGCACTACGGCCTCTGTAACACAATTAGGGCAGCCTTGGGACAGAGCATATGCATTTGCTGGAGGCTGGTTCCATACAGAACCATCCCAGCCTATCCCATAGCTGTCCTAATTGCGTTCTGGGTATAGAGCATGAAATCGTACTCTACACCTGGCCCAAACCATCCCTGGTCATCCTACAGCTGTCTGGCAGGGAGAGCATTCACACTCTCCCTGCTGGACAGCTGTGGGCTCTGCCCTGCCCCAATGCCATTGGGTCCTTTTGGGCCCTCCGGCCAACGGCCTCCTTTGGGTGAGGGGTGAGACCGGGATGGCCCATCCTCAGGTCCCATGGGCTGTAGCTGACCCAATCGGGTCAGCTGCAGCCTGCAGGGATCCCCTGGGCACCCTTGCCCACCTAGGGGTTTGTGCCACCCCCCAGCCCCAAGCGTGATCACTTACCTTTTCAGACCCTCTGGTCCGATGTGCTGCTGGCCAAGGCAATCTGCTGCTCCGTGAGCATAAGCGCACGATGGTAGACTGCCCATCATCAGGTCAGCGTGGAGACAGTGTACCATTGTGCGTGCCTGTGTGCAGAGTGGCACATCACCCTGGCTGGCCGTGCGAGCACCACATCAGACCAGAGGGTCTGAAAAAGTAAGTGACTGTGCTGCTGGGGGGAGGGTGTGAATCCCCTGGGTGCTGGTGGGGCCCTAGGGGGTCACTGACAGTTGGCACAGCCTGATCTAGACTACTCATCTGCACAGGATGGAATTTTGAAGTGGGTTACAATGTGAAAATGGAACTGTAGCCTGCCCCAAGCATGGACCACTTGTAAGTGAACATGTGGACAGCACACAGGTCATGTTCTTAGTCTCTGACAGGCTGCCTGTAAAACAAATGGCCCTTGGCATGCACTATGGCTTGTCTAATCCATTGTGAACTGGGTTGTTTCTCTTGGGCCAGAGCTGCATGAATAGCCCATGCTGTGTGGCCCCAACCATTTTTTTTCCATAGTGGTAGAGCCAGCTCCTTTGTAACTATAAAATTCCTTCTTAATGTATCTGCATAGCCCATATTCTACATGGTCCTTTCTTTCTTGCAAAGTTTTCACTGAATACCAGCAAAAATGATTATGCAGCTTACATAATTCAAGCATCCATAGGAAATAGAGAATGACAAATAACCAACCCTAACACATACACCATATACAGTGAAGACAATTGAATGATATTCTTTTCTATTGTTTGATAACTGTCATTTCATCTGTGTAAGCATTAGAAATAAAACATTGTCTATTTGTTTAAACTGACGGTCTGAGCATATTTCTTACTTACTCATAAAAAGCTCTGTGACTAGCATGAGTTTTGATTCTTAGTTAAAAAAGTAAGTTTCTGTCTATATCAGATTAGGAGAATGTCTTTCTATGAGAATCTAGATCCTGCTGTGTACTAGTAATTTCAAATAAGAAAATAGTGTAGTGGAAATCAATATAGATCCTCAGCTTGCCAGACTTTTGAGAGTAACTTTTCTTTAATGGTTTGATGATTCCTTTAACTCTTCAAGCATAATACAACTATGTGTTTCTTTTACAAAACCAGTATGTTCTCAATGTATGGTCAACAAGGTTTTCAGGGTAAATTACAAATGCCAGCCATTAAAGTAATACATACATTTTTCCTATAGTTTTCTGAAACACAGTGTTCAAGCCTCTGAAATTTAGACTACACACCTTTATATAACTCAAGAGATGACCAGTTTTATATCTGATTCTGTTTCTGTAAAATGAGTTGCCTTGTGTAGGACGATGATATTGGGAGGGTGTATACAAGGTAGAAAATAATTATAGACTCCTAGGCTTACCTGTGGGGAATAAATTAAATAATAAAACACTGCAAAGGATTATAGTAGCATGTACTTTCTGTGGAAGGAAGAAGAGGAAAATGAAAAAAAAATCAGATGTTTTATTATATTTCAGGTAAGATACAAAAGAAAGTGGAAATGAAGAGAGGTTTGAAAGCAACTAATAAAATATTTAGGAGTGTAAGTTCCAAGAAGTTTAGAAAAATTATATAAAGTAAGTTATGGAAAGGTTTGGCAAAAGGTTAAAGAGTGTATTAAGGAATGGAAGGAAAATAATAAATATATTGATTAAAATTAGAGCAACAAAAATGTTAATAATAACATTTTTAATAATTATTTTAGGTATTAATAAAAAATTAAAATGAGAAATTAAAGAGCTGAGTTAAACAATTGGTAGAATTCATATTTGGAAAGAAGAAATTGAGAATAACAAAGAAGATGTTATTGATGCCCGTAACAAAATGGATGATCAGGTATATTTTATCCTTAGAAATACATTACTAATCATTTCAAGTTGTAAACTTCATAAAAATATCTAGTAGCTTAAAATTAGAATAACAAATTGACAGAAATTAAAGATAAAAGAGAAGGAGGAGAAAATGTTAATAAACTGAGCAAATTATCTACATACATGAGATAACTTTTAAACTTATGGAAAGAGTGTTAAGAAAAGTTATTATCAGAGAAATAAAATATCCAACAGCAGTAATAAACCAAGCACATCTCCAGGTAATGCCTGGATATCCTGATAGTAAGCAAAAATGTAGTGTTGTCTTTGCGTGTTTTAGTGACACATACATCCAGGTATTCAACTGGTATAGAATACCTGGATGTATGTGTCACCATCACCACACATCTAAGGCTGTCTTTTTTGGCTACTGCACATGTGCAGTGACCAGAGTGATAATGGCTGCTCTATCTTAAAAGTGAATAAATATAGTATTCCTGTAAAAAACCCCACCAGTGCTGCTGTTTCCAGTAATATGTTTTCATGCTTTTTAGTGGGGAGGATATAGTAGAGCTATAGCAGAGTTGCCTCAGATTCATGTGGCAACCCATAACGGTGGTATACCCCACCTAAGCTGGACAGAGCCCATTATCATCTGCTGGATACCTGTTCCACTGGGCTGGGGGGGGTCTCAACAAAAAAGCCTCCAGAAAATTAAAGAGCCAGGGGAGAGGTAGACCTTCCAAGAAGAAAGTAAAAGCTAGATGAATGAAAGGTAAAGGAAAAATAAGAATCCTCCAAACATACCTGCAAAAACACCTGGGCAGATACCTCACCTGCTCAAACCAGGGTGAGAGAAACATGACATGTGAACAAAAAAGACAAGCAGACACAGGTAACCTTGCTGCAAACACCTGAACATAAAGCTAACAATACCCAAAAATGACCTTTCCACATCTACTACCTAACTTTATTCTTTAACCAAACACCACCAGATATTAGAAACAAACAATAGTGCAGCCACAGCAGCCTAAGCCAGAAACAAGCAAGCCACTACAGAACAGAGCAGACCATGGAACTTACTGAACTTAACCCTAATCTTACCTAACAAGAACTCCCACCTACACCTCTAATTCCTAAATAAAAACACCAGATAAGGAAGAGAAAGAGATCAGATAAATTAAAGCAACCACAATGAAACAGATCAAAGACACCAAAGCTACAAGCCAGAGGATGCAGCTGAATGTAGAGCTGAACAGAGAATCCAACTGCTCATTGTCAAGCAGGGCTCACAACAAATTGCAGTAGCTCTCCAAAAATGTTCGTGTGAAAAACTGCTCATATCTGATCCCTTTTATATTCTCAAGTTACTTCCCTTTGAGCTAACACCTCCATACTGATACTCAACACAGGCAGTGGTACACCAGTTTCCCTGGCAGCATAACACAAACAAAACAGAATAGCTAGTAACCTTTAAATAAGCAAACACTGGAACTTGAATCACCCAATTGCAAATGGCAACACAGTAACCAGTAGTTGAAGATATATCAAAATATTTTGAGAGCAGACAGAGGTATGCTTTTAAAAAGATATAGGCACATTAAACTGTTCTTAAAACAGCTTGTTGAATGTACTTAGTGTTCAATTCTATGTCAAACATTTCATTTGAACATAGGAAGTTGTTCAGTTCAAAAATTAGCACTTTGAACACCCCATTTGCTATGAACTGTGTTCTAATAAAGGATTTCAGCACAACTCTATATTGTCAATTTATAACTTGTACTCCTACATCCATACTGCTGTATTCCTATATAAAAATAGCTCATGTGAAATTGCTGCATATTTGAAATCAGTTCCATACCACGTTTGCTTATTAATATATTTATTTAACCCATGCTAGAGTTGATCATTTGCCACTTGTGATAGACTTCAATTAAGCTCCTCAAATCTGTGCATACCACTTTGGGTACATACTGTACTGTGTTGAAAGATACCTGTGATTAAAAGTTGAATATACAATATAAATTCATTCAATGTGGCTGTTTTATGATCATTTTTATGATCATTTTTAATTATTTTTCCCTTCATTTTTTTATAAAATGATGTTTGATACAATTTTTCTCTCTTAAAATCTTTTCTTCTATAGATAATAAAACAGAAATTGGTTTCCATCTCAGATATGGAAGGAATAGTCCTATACTCTTAAAGATTCCATTGATGTCAGAATTTCTTTATTCCCTAGTTCTGCAAAAAGCCAAGGGTCAGTGCATTAAATAGTATAATGCATTATTTTGAAGATTGAACATTGTCCTTCTTTTCCCTCTAGCATAAAAACCAATTTAATGAGATAATTATCACTGACATTCATGTTCCATTTCCATAATTATTATAAAAATGTGCCTAAGTATGTAAAGGAATTAACCTTGAGGAACTAATTATTTGCTGAAGAAATTGTGAACACTTTTAAACATGGGGGAAAAAAAAGAGCTCATCAAACCAGTTCCAATTTCGAACTTGTTAAATGAACAAATCTTAACTGAATTCTTCTAGGCCTACAGCTATTTAAGATTTTGATGCAGAATTTGGTCACACAAATAGCAGCATCTCATAAATGGAGAAACCTCAACTATTAGAAAGTGAGTTAGCAGGGTTATCTTTCCTGATCTTCACTTGCATTTAAGTGGTAGTTATTAAATTAAAACATTTGAGATTTTAGCTGGGGATGCAAACATGGAACTACTTAATGAAAATTAACTCTTTTTGTGTTTGTGGTTTGTAAGCTGGACTCAGAGTCTTCTATGTAGGAGGTAAGTTTTAAGTCTGGACCAAAAGAAGAGCAAAGTTTCACAAGAATAATGTAGCTACCACAACCAAGGGGCAGAAAACTGATCACTGCCTTGCCATGGGACTGGTGTAACTCAAAGCTATGAGCTATGTCATGCACAGTGACACAAGACAGACAGGTCAAAGTGGAAAGTTCTGATAAAAGATGAGTCACTGGAGTAGGAAATGCCAAACTACTCTAGTAACTTTGCCAAGAAGACCCCTCGGATGAGCCCCTTAGCTTTGAAGGTGTCCAGCAAATTACTGGGGAAGAGCAGAGGGCAACTACAAATAGTGGCAGGAACACTGACTCAGGCCCTATTCAAGAAACATAGGCAGAGAATACTTTCACCATGCTTTCAAGCCAACAGTTTGCAAAGACTCCAAGGCAATTTCCTATAACAACTCACAATTTTGTGGTCAGTGTGAAATGTAAGGAGATAGTCTTGGAAATATGAATGCTCAATTAAATGCCTGAGTAAAAGTGAAAGGCTAAGAAATATTAGATGTGCTTTATTCTCCTGAAATCAGAGTACCAAGTTTTAATTATTTTTTTCTTTTGGACCTAACCTAAAAAATCTATGTTTTATCATTTACTCTCGTATTGTTTTCCTTTAAACCCAATATGGAGACATTTGTTCTAAAATTCAAAAAAAACCATTAAAACAAAATGCTAATATTGACAAGAACACAAAGATAAAGCATATCCCTATCTTCATTTTTATATTTCAATGTGAAATGGACACAAAATTATCCTAGGACCAACCAACAACTTGGAAGTGGGGATACAACTGGGATTATATCTAGCATCGAGTCATAACTGAATGTACCTCACCCTCGTACACACTATTCTACCTTCTAGCTAGATTGTTAATACTCGTGATTGTTATTGCATCTCTTCATCTCTAATAGGAGTGTGCACAAATGCAATTTTTGGGATTCAATTTGAATATTTAAAATTCAAATTTACCCAAATTCGATTCAAATTAAGCGAATTTGAATCTATTTGTTTGAATTTTTGATTTTAGTTTGCACTTATGAATGTTGACATTTGTATGTGCCCACACACATCTGTACACATTCATATGCATCCCATATTTATCCTGAATGCAACCTGTTTTTGTCCCATGCTGATCTATACAAATGCATATGGATGCGGGAAAAATGCAAATGTCCAAGTACGTATTGTGCATGTGCCCATACACATACAAATATTTGAATAATTCAAATGAATAGATTCAAAAATTCAAAATTCATTCAAATGTTTAAATTTGAATTTATAGACATTTGATTCAAATTTGAATGGATTTGATCAAATTTTGATTTTTTCAAATATTCATGAACATCCCTGATCTCTAATGCTTGTCCACATACACCTGAACTGAGAGCTACATTCGCTGCATCAGTTTCAGATATTTACATTACCTGACTTGTTCTTTTTTGCTGTCAAAGTGAAAATCCAATTATTTGTTTCATTGTCAAATTGTTAAATTGAAAAACTGGATTTTTTACATTAATTTTTGAATTTTCTTGTGAAGAAAAATACGATATTTTTCCATTGAAAAATCCTTTTCATGACCAAAAAACAGCAAAAGTGAATTTTTGATCAAATAGTTTATTTTCACAAGAAAGAGACTGGTTCATTTAAATAAAAAAATTGCATGTTCAAGACAATGGATTTTTGTTTTGATGAAAATGTGTGTTTTGATGCAAAATATTCAGTTGAATGTGCAAATGGGATCTTGAGCAACAGATACTATGAAAAGAATAAAAGTAACACTATGAAACTCACATAGAGCGATACATTGATGCATATGTTCCTTGCCACTAGAAAGTTATACAGAATAGTGAGAGTCCTACATTTTGTTTATAAAACCTGTTATATAAAAAAGGGATTGATCACAAGGAATAGAATTGCATAATCCACTGGCCCACAGATTAGATGGAAGTATTGAAATGTCAGGGAAATACTTTGAGGTAATATATAGCAAGCTGAATATAAACACACAATGTTAAAGCTGGCAAAAGAAAAAAAAAACACTCATGTTGGCTGTCGAGTAGATCTCGTATAAGTATAGTGGTACCTCGACATACAAGTGCCCTGACATACAAGTGTTTTGAGATACAAGCCGCCGAGCGAGTGATATTTTGCTTTGAGATGAGAGCAATATTTGAGATACGAGTATGTAAATACAGTACAATACATAACAAAAACAACTGAGGTGGTGTTTTGGGAGCTGGAATGGATTAATGGGAAAATTGCTTTGAGATACGAGCAATTTGACATAAGAGCAAGGTTACGGAACAAATTAAACTCGTATGTCAAGGTACCACTGTATAATACAATGACAGTGCTGTTATGTATAGACATTACACAATTACAGTATGGCTTTCTACTCCCATTATTAGAAAAAATTTTGAGTGCAGAAAGAGATTATTTATACTACCTCAGTTGTTGTTTTAAACAATCTCAGCTAATGGATCAATACAGTATAGCATAAAGACAAAAATTATGCTGCAGCTGTCTCTAAGAATTTGAACAAATCGGCTTTACCAATGTATCTTTACAAACAACAATATTTAATTCATGCCTCTATGTTTCCCTCTAAGCTAGTATCTACACACAACAAAATTAATTAATTGTCCCCCCCCAAATCAAAAGCATCTTAAATACCTTAGCATTTGGCACTAGCATTTTCATTCCAACTCATTTTCCATAGCCTATAATATTCATGACATGGGGAAGGGCAGCCTAGCATGTGAACAGCCACCCTGTTTTGGGATACGCAACCTTTCTCAGACTGCGCTGAGTTGTTGGCATGGCACAAGGTCATCTGGGATGGCTTAAACTACACTGCTAAACTATATAAAGTAATAAAATCATAAAGCTAGAAGAGAATCTACCTTAGTGCATTATTAAGCCTAATCACAACCTTTCCATGCTGAACTTTGTTCCGGGATAGGGTTTATTCCATGCTAGTGAAAATGACTTTAATTTTAGTAGTTGTAAATGGACATTTCAAGAGGAACAACGGTGATTTTTTTAAAAAACCCACAAATTAAGAAAATGAATTCAAGTCCTCTAGTTTTTCCATCTGTGACAATGAGCATAATGAGTAAGTGCCTTGGCCTCTTGAAATGCCTCAACACTGCAAAGATTGTCACTTCTCCAAAGCAAAGAAATGCTGCCAATTCTTCACCCCTTAATGAAGGTAAGTAAGAGTTCCCAAGGGGGTCAATTCAGTAGTGCACCCTGTTGTAACACTGAAAAGGTGTTTCATGGTTGGAGGAGGAGGAGGAGGAGAGGAGGAGCAGCATCAGGAGCCACAGGAGCAGGAGGAGTTGTTGGCTTTTCTATCCCACTTTTCTCACCCTTTTAAGGGGACTCAAAGTGGCTGACAAAACTTTCTATTGTTCTTCCCACAACAGACACCCTGTGAGGTAGGTGGGGCTGTGAGAGCTCAGAGAGACAGCTGTCACTCAGCTTTCTTCATGGAAGAGTGCAGAATCAAACCCCATGACTGTGAGATGAGTCCAGTACTTTAACCACAAGACCAAACTGGATAAAGTAAACACCACATCACTAGACTTCAGTGTCAAGATCTACTGGTAAACCAGGCTACGGGGGCATTTTGATCAGCCTAGCCCAGTTTGGCCACATCCCAATTGCAAGCTTATTTCGCTTTCTCTAAACCAAAATAATAGAACCGGATGCAAACACAAATTTGCCTGTTCCCATTACTTCTAACTTAATCGCGTTTGATCCGGATTCTGAGGATCGTATGTGGTGTACGTGACTGAAGGGGGGACTCAAGTGGCTATTTTTTAAAAGCCACTTTTCAGGGCTGCCCTGCCCTGTTCCTCCTGGCATGGATGCACCACCCATAAGGGACCCCTTCAGGGAGCCTAGCTGGGTGGCTGGGTGGCTGCCACTTCCATGGATGGAGGAAAAATGGCAGCCAGTGATTCTTTCCCCTCCTCTCCCCATTGCTCAGGGCACACTGCAGCCCCTTTGCTTTAAACATTCACACAGAACCTCAGCTGCTTCCCTCCCTTCCTTTCCCTTTCTAAAGGTCAGAACTTTTAGAATTGTGCAAAACTGCAACATTGTTAATCAGGTGTGAAGTGGTTTCATCGCTACAGTGTAGCGCTGCTGTTAAGGGTGGATTTTTACAGTGAAATCAATGTCTTTGGAAGCAAGCTATTGGGAGAGGGAAACCCTGAACACAGATTCTCATCCCTTAACACGGTACTGTCCACACGGTAAAAAATGAAACACGTATCAAGCACACGATCCGGAGTGAGACCTGTTGAAATCAGGATTGAGATTCACCACGCTTTGGGGTGGTTTAACACGGAGAAAGCGTGTTAAGCCAAACTGCCATGCGGACTCCGAGGATTGAAAATGTTTTGAATCTGAGATAAGGTTGCCGTGAAGACACGGCCTTTGTGCTCCATCCTGTGCTGATGGAAAGTTCTAGGAGGAAGTGGGGCCTCCCTTAACTTGCAAACCAGACTCTTCCCCATCATAGAACAATGTTTCGTGTGGAAAATGGCCATATATTTTGCCTTTTTTTTCTATCTACAAGTCATATAGTTTAATTTAAATTTTCCATTAATTAGCAAATAATCTCCACTGCAGTAAAGAAAGGGTTGTGGAGAGTTCTATTATTTGAAAGAAATTTATTTCAACTGTTTCATTTGAATCTTGCTTATCAACATAAATAGCAGCAGTTTCATATTCCAAATAATTCATTAATGTAAAGAATGACACAAACACAATTCGTCAAGATTGTGCTGTGTAACAACCCATTGTGTGTGTTTTGAGATAAGACATACAATGGATGTTTGTCTGTCTTGCATCTTAAAACATTTGGTCTGTATCCCATTACTTTTTTTTTTTGCCATTCAAACAAAAAGATACATGAGTATGCATAATTACATTTCATTGACTGATAAAAAAGGTACACTATAAAAATATAACGGGAAAGAAACATCAATCCTTGTACTTCAATGTGAATAGAACAGACTTATATTTTATAGGGGGGAAAGCTATTGATGTAATATTAAATAGCATGCTATGTTTTAGAACAACAGAGCAAGCAGACAAATCTTACTTCTTTAAACTTTGGCCACATTGCCACATTTGCTTTCAGGTACCTCCAGGAATGGTCTCAGGGAACGTATCTCCACGTTCAGTAATATGCTGTGCCTAGTAAAATCACACTGCCTGCCTGAGGTGACTAGCAATAAGGATGCAAAATTGCATGTGGCAGCTTTGAAGCACCGTTTGGACTTGCGGTTAGAGAGCTGGACTCGTATCTCACATTTATGGAGCTTCATTCTGCACTCCTCCATGGAAGCCAGCTGGGTGACCTTGGGGTTGTCACAGCTGTCTTCTGAGCTCTCATAGTCCCACCCACCTCACAGGGTGTCTGTTGTGGGGAGAATAGAAAACTTTGCCAGCTGTTTTGAGTCCCTTTAAATGGGTGTGAAAAGCAGGGTAAAGAAGGCAACTCTCCTCCTCCTCCTCCTTTCTTCTTCTTTGGGGACAGCCACAGATATTGGTCTGGATCACCACCATTGTGCAGACAGTGCTGGACTAATCTTTTCATGGTCCAGAGAAGCAGATCTGGCTGTCCAGACTCACTGGTTTCGACCATTGGCCTTTTGGTTCAAAATTGTTTTGAGTATTCCAGTCATAGAATAGTGGGAGGAGGGTCAGTTTCCCCTTCCCTTGTGGTAGTAACTTTGCTAATCCATCAGACTTTGGATGTGAGTTTGCTTGTTTGTTTATTCCAATCCTCTTTATTGTTTTCTATGGATGTTTTGGAGGAAAACTATTTGGAACGTTCCATTGAAACAGGGCCCAGTTATTTTCAGAATTAAGGGCAAAGCTCTGTTTGGAACACTGTGAAGAGCCCTTTCTGACTTGGGAATGTTCTGATTTGAAACATTTATAGCATAGCCCTTTTAAGGTTTTTCTACTCTGTCCTGTTACATAGAGTCTGTGTTCATAAACTGTACACCCGTTTATATATTTAAAAGTGCTCTTAGAGAAGCTATCTGTTTAAAAGAAAATGTCTCTATGTGCCTGCACTGTGTGTTGCAGTTATTTTTAATGTGCATTTATTTGCATGTTGCACTTCTTTTCTGCCCCATGCCAAAGTATCACAGATTGACTTAATCAGAAAATTCAATCGAAATGAAGTGAAATTAAACATAAGGTTACAGGCCAGTAGAATTCAGGTAGAAAAGTGGATGTGCCTTTGCAATTCTCATTATGTAGTCCGTTCATTGAAAGTGGCTCTAGGAAATGTGGTTGCTGCAGTTCCTGCAATGACATTTTAGCAATGGGATATCAAATAATGTAGCATAAAGACCTTCAAAGTCAACTTACATTACATCTTAATTTTTAAAAGAAGGAATACAGCCATGTATGATATTTTGAAGGCAAAAGGAGAGGGGGGCTTGTCTGTCTGAGGACACCCAAAGGCAAATCTTCTGATACCAGCATCCAGGATGTGATAGGCTTCTCAAATAAGCAAGATCTGTTTTGCTTGACTGGGAGAAGCCAGTACATTTGTTCTACTGCTTGCAAGGCATATTTCCATTATTCATACTAATAGTCAGTCAAGGAGTTGGATTTTGAATTGTTTGCACTATGAAAACAGTCTTCACCATTAAATGAAGGATGGTGTAATACAACAACAAGCAGAAAATGAAAAGCATTGTGAAAATTTGCCATTTTTGTTCTTCAGTAAATGACATGATTCTTTGTGATGTTCTCAGGGAGTGGGGACCCTAAAACATTTAGAGTGTAATTCATATTTGTCTGGTTCAATATTTGAACATGTTTCTTAAATTAGAGTGGAGGAAATGCTTTTCCCTCCAGAATGGTATAAATAATGAACCATGGGCTAATACGTGTATAGTTTCTAACAAAGTATTATGGTTGATTAGTACGTGCTCTTGTTCCCAAGATAAATTGGTGAATTAAAATCCTATTAACCATGTTACATTATGTAGCCTTGTTATGTGCAATTATTAAGATCAATTAGTTACTGTAGCTTAATGATCAAATCTCCATAGAATTTCTTCAAAATACAAGCAATCAAACCTAGGTGAAATGAGGTATAAATTACATGGCTGTACGCACACCAGCGATACCATAATTTGACTTGCAGCAACTATGGCTGTTTTCACATTGAGGTTTTAATTCAGTTTCAGTCCACTTTAAAAGAGGGAGAGAACACAGTGACCAGCCATTTACTTTCCACATTATCTAATTCAAAGGTGGATTTTCTGAGCTGGGTAATACTGAAAGAAAACAACTTGACACTTTGCTTATGCATTCTCTCACTTTGAAAGCGGACTGAAACTGGATTAAATTTCATATTTGAACACAGCCTATGGCTACTCTGACACAAATTCAGCTCTGAAGTTGTCTCTTCTAAAGGCATCTTCCAGAAGCTCCAGGATGGGTGAATCATGCTTCTCATAAGCCCAAAGATGCATGTCTGAACATAACCTCTGATGCAGCATACTCTTCAGTAAATAGTCATTGGACTCATGACCTGCTCATGGGCTTTTACAGAAATCAAATTAGTATCACAGGAGCACAATATTACACTGACCTTTATTTTTTTCTGGATGGCAAATACACAAATCTTCTGTCATCTGAAACAATAGCCAGCTGCTTTAAGCTTCCCAGAAGCCTTTGGCTGTTCACCTTAGAAAATGTTCCAAGCTTAAAATGGATCTAGTCATTAAATAATAGAGATGAAATGCTCTTGAAGGCCATTTGTTTGAAGCAGCATCTTTCAGCCAGCTAATATATAACAAACAGGGCCCATGTTTGTTTGAGGAACTCCAATTTGGAGATTTCCTCCATGCAATCAAGTTATATGTGATTGTTTGACTCCTTGGGAGTTGTGAGAAGGTTCTTTGGGAGTGGAAGGCTGCCTTGAAATCCTAGATGCCACATGAGGGCCCTTATGCTGTGCTCCTGGCAGGATCAGCTTCCGTCCCCCAGCTGGACTATAAATGCCAAAACCAACCATTTAAAATGGGTCTAGGCTCACACTGGCGAGCAAAGGAGGCTTCTTCAAGGGGCAGAGATATGGGAGTATTTAGGAAGATTTAAACAACCCAGATATCAGAAGAAGAGAGTTGCTAACTATTATATCTGCTCACTTTTGAGATCGACAAGCAACCCATAGGTGCTTGTTTTACCAACTAGTACTTCCTCATTAATTTTGTTATGGAATGTGGTCTGGACAAATTTATTTTTTGTTTGTTTTATATTTACATTTCTACCCCACCCTGTACCCTAAGGTCTCAGGGCGGGTAACAGCATATTTAAAAAACACACAGACATATTTAAGATAAAACCATATGTATAAAACAGTATAAAACAATAATGTCTGCTGTGGGGGAAAGCTGTGCCATATTTAGCCAAAGGAAAGAGGTGCATCTTCACCCCCTTCCTGAACGTATACAGTGAAGGGGCCTGACACACCTTGAAGGGGTGGCTATTCCACAGCCTGGGGGCCATTACTGAGAAGGCCCTCTCTCGAGTTGTCTCTGTCCAAAAAGGGCTTAAGCCGATGCACCAATCATAGTTGGGAATAGGCTCTCCTAGCTACGGCCTCCACCTGAGCTTCAAGCATCACTGCCGAGTCCAGGAGTATCCCCAAGTTATGCACCTGTCCCTTCCAGGGCATTGCGACCCCATCAAACAGGGTATTTCCCAACTAATCTCAAATGATTTATGAGAGGAAATTAACCTAGTCCATCCACTGCCCTGAAAAGGATCAAAGTGCATATGTTTTAATAATAATAAATTGGCATGTATTCTTATAACAGAGGCAGGCAGGCAGCAAGACAAATTACTTCTCAAGACAGACTCTTTAATAGAAGAAAGAGTTGTATTAAGAAAACAGCAGCAGGAGAGAAAAACAGCAATGCCAAGCAGGCACTATTCAGTGCACTATCAAATGGATCAAAAACACAGATGGAATCCCAACAATGACAGAGGCATAAGATTGACCAAATTAGGAACAGTAGCTTGGCACACAGGAAAATATCAATAGAAAGGCAATTTGAGGCAAACTTTGGCAATTAAAGTAAAAAGAAGGAAAAGAAACAAAATAACCTATCCCAGGAGTACCCTACACTAGCAGTTGGTTTTCACACTCAGCAATGCGAAGGGGGCTTGAACTGGGAAAGTCTCTTCACTGGAGCCACAGAACTGGAGAATTGTCCAACTTTGCAATATCAGATCAGCAGAGCTGTAGCTTTGACTAAGATCAGCTTATGTCTTGTGCTGCTCTGGTGTGGGGTGGCAGAAATTAGGCAAGCCAGCAACAGAGCAAAAGTGAGAAGCTGGATCTGAGAGGCTTCTTCAGCAGGATACCGAGACGTTTTCGCATTACTCCCGTTCCATTTGGAACGGGAGTAGGACGGGAAGATTAAGACAGCTCCCGGCGCTTTCACCTTTCACACACAGACGCGCCGGAACGCGTGTAAACGCGTTCCGGCGCGTCTGTGTGCGAATGCTCAAAGCATCGTGAGCTGTCTTAGCCGGCAAAGGCCGGCCAGGGGCACGGAGACAGCCGCGGAGGCAGATCGGCAATCAGCTGATTGTCAAACAGCTGATTGTCGAAGCCGCGCCGGCGTCGGAGGCGAGCCCGCAGCTGTTAGGGAGACAGAAGCAGGCACGAATGCTTCTCCTCCCGAACGCCTGCGGGCGGCTTGTCCGCGTTCGAACGCATGTAGAGCACTTTAAAGTGCTCTACATTTCGAACGCGAGAAAGACAGCTGCGGACACGTCGGAGCGCAAGCCCCGCTCGGGCAATGCGTATGCCGTGTCCGCAGCTGTCTCCCACGCGTACCGTTCAGCCCCGTGCGAAAACGTCTCTGGATATACAACTATCAGCACATAGAGAACAGGAACCGGGGATCAAAGACATGTATGTGGTGGAAAAGTTGCTGACAAAAAAAAAATTGTTGAAGAGACAGGTAGAAAAAAATGTACTGGGCTGCTCCTGGACTGGAGTGTTATTTTTATACACTACTAATCTGGGGGCAGAGACCATAGGCTTATTCACACTTAGGCCTCTGGTAAGCAATTAGGTGAGCCCTTGGACAGAGCATTTGCTCTCTGAGCCAGGCAGTTCCATCCAGAATCATTGTGGCCTGTCCCAGAGCTGGCCTAATTGTGGCTAGGGTGTAGAGCATGAAATTGTGCTCCACACCCAACCCAACCCATCCTCGGCCATCCCAAGAGCTGTCCATCAGGGAGAGCGTTCACTCTCTCCCTGCCGGACAGCTCTGGAGTCACGCTCCGGGCTGCCGCCATTGGGCCGTATTGGCCCGCTGGCTGGAAGCCCCTTTTGAATGTGCTAGTGGGGCAAGACTGGGGCAGGGCTATCTTGGGATTCTGCAGGTTGCTGCCATCCCAATCAGAGTGTGCACCCCCCCCCCCAGCTCCCTGCAACCCTCTTACATTATCAGACCTCTCGTTCAATTTGATGGGCCCCGGGGATTGCTGAAGCAGTCTGCTGCTCTCTGTACAGGCACACGCCATGGCAGACCGTCCCAATGCTGATCTGGGACTATGATCAGACACAGCAAAAGTAAGAAAAGAAAAGAAAAAAAGCATTTCTGAGGTGGCTTACAGAAGGTTTTGAGGTGGGATTATTCACACACTAGTCTGCCACTCCTCCCTCTTTTAAACATTCTGTGTTAGAAAAGATGGATTAAGGAAGAGTTGGGAATGCGAGAGCCATACACTGTCTCTCAGAATTGCCTCTGGGGTGCCCTTTTGTTATGTCTGAAAACAGTCTGGGTAACAAAGCATAGGCCACAACCATGGTGTTGACACTTTCATTGTAAGTAATGTGCTCTACTTGCCAGAAACCCTTCTTACAAGTGGATTATACAGCCTAAGTGTGCATAGATCATTTAGGGGATAAAGAAACACTCTGTATTTTTAAGGGATGACATAATCCTTCAATCCAAAAAAATATTTACTTGTTTGTTGAATTTATTGGCTATCCTTCAGCGCAAGGTTCCTGAAGTATTTGAATTCTTTGCAGATCATACTGTTTTGTTTTATAGCTATACACATTTTTTAAAAGTCAAGACATGATAAGAACAGCAAAATACAGCATGGAGAAGATAAAAGCACACAATAGCTATTACCTTGCTCTGGAGAGATAACTAGTGCCCAAAAAGCCTGAACTTGATGAAATTTTAGATCACTTCTGCCATATATTGGATGTGATTCATGGACTGCCATCAGCTCCCTTAAGGTATCTTTGCGCAAACAATATGCAGGTATTCTTCTTTGGCTTCTCCTGTAATAAAAACTAAAAAGCAATTTGATTGTTCAATACACAGTAAAAAGAAAGGTGTCACTTCCATTACTGCCCATGCCTGTATCTGGCACTGTTATCCATCCAGGACTCAGGCTGAGTGGCTGATATTAATCTATTAGATCAGGCTGAAGCTTAACTAGTGACATTCAATTTGTGAAGCCAGAAGGCTCTGCATTTGATTTATCATTTAAAGTTGCTGTTTTTTACTTCTTGTCTGCCACATTTTCAAATTATTTCTCAAGCTGAACTCATGTCTTGTATATATTAGCTGAAGCACTGCTATTTTGTTCCATACTAGGGTATCCATTCCAACTCCATCCAAGTCTATATTTAAAGGAAGTATTATAGAAATGATTCATGCCTTGCAAAAGGTTACTGCAAACAAGGAAGCATTGTGTGTGCTAGTAAACAGTGAGATTTTGCATGTGGTAAGACATTTGGCTAGATGGGTGCTGTACTGAATGTCCTGATAATTAAGATTTGACTTCATGCTTTGTTGATTCACATCTCATGCACTCCTGTGTGCATCTAAAAGACACTATTGCTCTGGATGACACAGATATCATTACATGCTTATGTTTACACAAAATGACTCAGCTGTTCATGAATAGTGAGCCCTGCAATCTGATTTATATTCCCATTAGTTGAAGTACATTTATAGGTAATGAATATAAAACATAGTACAAACATATAGAAACAAAACATATTGTTCCTAGTCTTTGCAATCATGGCATCAGCTTCAAAGCCTTTAATGAAATTCTTGTCTTCTTTGTTCGGGGGAAGAAAAGAGAGAGAAAGATGTATGTATCACATTGTGTGTAGTGATATCCTGAGTGGTTAGTTTTAAGCAGTTCCCAGGACTAAATGCTGTGCCAAGAAATCTTAGCAACCTGAAATTGTTTGTCAATTCAGAAGTGCTAAAAATGATCACAATGTAACTAATTTTCAGGTAGGTAGGAAAATATGGATAGAAGCATAGAGCAATTTTACTGTTTATTGTCTTGTCTTGCTAATTTGCTTGGATACAATAGTTTGCTACCAAACTCTACCAAGCTGTCATTGAAAACCTTGTGGTACCATGATAGCATTCAGCTAGGATCATATTGAAAAAATAGGTTTTCATCCAGGAGTATTGAAAAAAAAATTCTAACAAACAGGGCCCCCTGAAGAATAATAAACAGGAAACACCAGAATATGCTGCCATGTCTCATACACAAATATTTGTAAATGCCTTTCATGGTACATAAGTTTCATATGTTTTGAAGACACTAAGGGCTATTTTAAGTGATGTGCAAATCTGGTTTGATCTAGCCCAGTTTGAACTGACTGGTTGACCCCAGTTCAAATAAAGCCAAATAATTCCCTGTTCAAGAGGAGACAGTTAAATTCAAATCAAACCAGGAAGTACTGAGATTTTATTTGACCACCTTCTGGTCCTTGAAACAATTTTTTTTCAATGTATTATTTTTTCTTTCTTTGTTTTTCATTAAGTTCAATCTTGTTCAAATCAGGGGCATTTCTACAATTGATTTTTCATCCATTGGTGCATCATAGACTAACATGATAGCCAGTCACTCACCTGTGTCCAGTCACATGTCTGATCCTCCACAGGGCACTGCCATCTTGTTTCCAGGATCCTGTGTGGCTACAGTGACACTGATGCTCTGTGCAAGCACAGTTGTATCAGGGGGAGGAGTCATCTGAGTTGCCAGTGCACTTGTGTGGCAGCTATGATGGCCCCATCAGCTAGAAACAGTGCAGATGGTCACCGGCTGAACAGAAAAGGTAAAGAACTGGTCATGTTGGGTAAAGGTTAGTGTGGTCCATGATTTCATGCACCACAGCTAGTCGGCAGACAAGGGGTGTTTGTAGGCTGTAAATGCCTCCTACAAGTGCAAATGTTAACTAATTATAAACTAAGAGGCCAAATGCAAATTGGCCTCAGCTTCAGTCCACTTTTAGAGTGATAGACTACACCAGCAAAATGACAAGCTGTTTTCTTACAGTGTTTATTAATTCAGAAAATTCACCTTTGGGTTAGATAATGTGGAAAGAAAATTAATAGTCACTTTGCTGATGTGTTCTCTTGCTCTGAAAGTGGATGAAGCTGGCTTAAACCTTAGGTGTGACCACAGCCTCAATTTAAGAAGGGGTGGGGAGATACTGCTTTAACTACAATATAACAATAACCAGGAGTAAAAAGGCAGACAATTTCAATCATTTGGAGTGCATAAACAGTTGCAAGCAAAAATAAATCTTTTCCTCCCATATTTTACGTGGATATTCTTGCTAGCTTTGTTGCATGGACGGGGCACAATACTGTTTGGAAAGAATGAGGTGCCAACTGGAAAGGCTTTGGTATTATCCAATAATATAAAAGAAGAGACAACACTGATTCCTGGCATTTCCATAGATCAATCAGAGATGGCATGAGGATCCTTGGTTAAACCATACTAGGGGCCAAAGGTGCATGGCATGCTAGACATTGCTATCTGTAACTACAAACAAACAATAGGAAGAGACATGAAGACAGTAATACAACCAGCTGAAATTTCCTTGTGCTGACAATAGAGCTTGTCGTGCATGTCTACAATAATTTGGTGGGTCATTTTACAGTGGTTACCTGTGTTCTCAATTTTTTACTGTCTCTCTCCTCCCCTCATTGCATGGTGCCTACTGCTTATGCACAATACTGACACTTTGTTTGACTTCCTTTCCTCAGGCAGATGAAGCTTCTTTATCAGCTGATATGCAGAATCTCATGGTTCTGTTTGTCTAGCTGACACCAAGATTGACTATGGGGAGGGTTAAGGAGACATCTGGTAGTTATGCAAAGACTTTGTAATCTCAACAAACAGCTGATTATTGGGTTACCACTGGCTCACTGTGAGCACAATGGTACCAATACCGAGATATCTACTTTCCAATTGTTAACTGTCTGCCTATGTTCCAACTGTGTAATAACCAGTGAAGAAATCTGGTATGCAAGTTTACCTGGGAATCCAATCTATCTGTGGTATGCAAATAAACAGTTTCGGAGGCTCAGAACTACCATTAATTAACTATCATCTATTAACTGTACATTTTTCACACGTACAGATGAGCCTTCGTTCCTTAGAAGGTAGATAGACAGATACATTTTTAAGGTCATTTTCTGATCAATTGATGTGCTGTTTAAAAGTAAAGCTGAAATGCTATTTCAGGTCTCCTGGTAGGAACTAAAATATTAAAATGAGCTTCTTCAGCTCTCCAATTTATTTGGAATTCCAGTCCAAATTCAATTTACAAAATTGTTTCAGCTGATGCTTCAGGACACCATCTAACAAAGTGATCCAAACACCAGATAAGCCACAAGTAACAGGAGATTGACAGTTAGTCAGATAGTTCCATCAGCATCAGATGGAAATCAGTTGACTTTATCTTGTTGATTTATCAGTTTGCAAACATACTGAAATTTCCTGTAGATAAATAAGAGATTATTTTTAAAAAGCTAATGCTCTTTTCTACTGCAAAATGGCTTTTTAAAATCCTAAACCATGGCAAGAAAACATTTGAGAGCCTAAGGGTAGTAATTTAGGAAGAAGCCTTGGTGAGGCAGGATATTTGCAATAAAAAAGATATTTTAAAACTATTTGCTATGGCTTCACTTATTGGCTACTTTGTTGCCGTTTGCAATTGGTTGATTCAATCCCTGAATTTAAATATCTTTCTCACTGCCAAGAGCACCTTGTTGCCAGATAGGAAGAGATATTTTCAAAGTTTTAAGGCAAATGTTTTCCTATCATCCAATGCAGGAATAAGAGAGGAAAACCAGACACCCAATAAAACAACAGTAATAGTAACTAAGTCTGTTCCTCACAAGATGAACAGAAAAACAAAACAAAACATGCCCATCTTGATACAAGTGGTGTTTTGCAGAAGATGACATTGCACTCTTCCTATAAGGCACTTCATCTCGCTAGGGGAATGGCTGTGGGTACAGAACCCAATCACAGTAGCCTTTGATACTGATGGCACCTTGAAGGAACTATAAGTACCTGGATTTCAGCTCCAATGGTCAGATCTGTCAGTGGCTGCAACATCCACATCAAATGGCATTCATTTGAAGTCTTTGAAGCTACTCAACCCAAAGAAGGGTTCTGGCTTCCAATAGAAACAAATGGGAGGGTTTTTTTCTTTTTAATAAATGTTGAAGTTATGGCTTAGATTGCAGAGTTGTAACTATCTGTCAAAAGAGTCCTTTGAATTGATTGTCCACCCTTTCCTGTATTGTCAAAATTTTAAATTTAAATAGACAAGTAAATAAATTTAGACAGAAAAGCAAAACCTGGGTTCAGAGATCAATTATTTTATTACTTTTGCAAAAGGAAGAGAGATTCATTTGACTGCAAGTAATGGGCTAAAAGGGATCAATCTCACCCTTCTTAGAAGTCTTGTTAGACCTTGGTACTTATGCCTTCAACTTTGGAGACATAATGAGAAGCTCTATCTCAATATGTGGCTGTCACTGCGCCCGAGGACACCGGGCTTCCCCATGCCAGAAGCTGCCGCACAGCGACCAGGTAAGCACTAGATCGCAAGCACGTGACCCTGGCGGGGTGGTGGGTGTCGGCTGCATCTTCTATCTCGCTTGAGAAGGGGCTATCATGCCTTCTTGGGTGAAGGGGAACCCGGGGAAGCCAGCTGCCAGCTTCACCATGACAGCTCCGAAGGAGGCAATGGCAAAGGCCGGTGGGCAGGGCCAGCTGTCAAACACAGAGAGCACGTGCTCTCCCTGTTTGACAGCTGGGCATGCTCTGGCAATCTGGCTCTTTCCCCTGCCGCTGCGAAAGTGTTCGCTTCCGAAACCGTTTCAGGGGAAAAGCCAGATGTAAGACCTAATTTTTCAGGTCTTACATCTGGGTAGGATTTCAGCAGCAAAACCAGTTTAATGAGCAAGGGGCCCTAATTCCATTCCCTTTGCATAAGTCACATCTTAATCCCTCCCTGAACAGGATCTAAATCCATTTTTAGAGCCTGTGCAGAAAGGCCCAAAGAGTCTATGATTACACCAATTACGCCTGAAGGTTTGAGCTGTCTGTGACTGACCAGGAAAGGAATCTTGGGATTCTGGTGGATAGCTCAGTGAAGACATTGATGCAGTGTGTAGCAGCAGTGAAAAAAAAGCAAATTAGGAATAAGACAGAATGGGCAAGAGAATGGAAAGTAAGTCAGCAAGCATCATAATACCGCTTTATAAAACTATGGTGAGGTCACATTTGGAATACTGTATGCTATTCTGTTCATGACACCTCAGGAAGGATATTGTGGAACTGGAAAAGGTGCACAAAAGAGCAACTAGAATGATTATGTGGCTGGAACACCTTCCTTATGAAATCGGGCTGCAATGTCTAGCTTTCCTTCAGCCTTGAAGGACTGTGTTTAAGAGGTGACCTGATTGAAGTATGTAAAATCATGCAAGCTATGGAAAAGGTGCTTAAAGAATTCCACCCCCACCCCCACCCCCACCCCCCTTGCACAGCTCTAGAACTAGGGGGCACTCTATGAAACTGATGGGCAGGACAGTCATGATTGTCAAAGGGAAGTATTGTTTTACCCAGAGGATTATCAGTCTATGCAATTTACTGCCTGAAGAGATGGTGCCAGAAGCCAGCCTAAATAGCATTAAGAAAATTCATGGAGGACAGGTGTATCAATGGCTGCTAGAACTGATGCCTAGATACTGCCTCCAGATTGGAGAATCAGATAGAATAATTCTAAAGGCCATTTGCAGGGAGTTGATTGCAAGAGAGGGCTTTTTCTTTATCTTCTGCTTGAGAATGCCCAGAAGGAACTGATGGGCCATGGAGGCTCTGGTCATACTAGTAGTTTAAGATTACCTCAGGTCATGTTACTCAAACTATTTTTATTTCATTCTCTTTTTCAAGCTGGCCTACCCTCGTTAGACCATCTTAATTGGAGTCCTCATTTTTACAGGACTCAGCCCAAACTGGCATGCCAGAACATCTTCACTTCCTCAGTTGTAGGTGGGGGGACAAGTGGGGGGACACTGTGCTGTGGTCAGTGGCTCCAGTCTTTCCTTCCAGCCAATGTGCATGCAAGGAATTTGTGAGGTACCTCCCCTTCTCTCCTCAGTTTATATGTAAGATTCCTCTATCTAGCATTCTTCTGCAAATTATTATTATTGTTTAAATGTTAATTGCATGTAGAAGAAAAGCACGTAAATAAGGTAGGGGGCATGGAGGTGGAGGAGAAGGCTTTAAAAAAGAATCGCAAACACACACCCTTGCATTCCTTGAGTGACAGAACAAAATCCAATAAGAAAGGAGATAGATTTGACACAGCAAAATGGGTGGCGAGCCAAGATTTCCATGGAGGAGGCTCAGGTTGATCTTGGAGAAAGGTGTGACTGATGTGGCCCAAACCAAGGATGACCTGAGGATGACCTATAATGATCTAGATGTGACCCGCACTGGTACGACCTCAGTTCTAATTAATGAGCAAGTCTTAAGACTTGTGTAACCAGGGCCTGGGTGAGACAGGATGCTGGATTAGCAGGTCTCCTCTTATGTTCTTATAAGAACATAAGAGAAGCCTTGCTGGATCAGGCCACAGCCCACCAAATGCTCACAGGCATCTCAAGCAGAGACAAGGACAAACCTTCTCCTGCTCTCAAGTCCCAGCAGATGGCCTTAGAAGCGCCCCAGTTCCTCCCCCCCTTCAGCCTTATGTTTAATGCCATGTTCATAAATAACAAAAGAAGCAACTTGGAGGTACATTGGGGTTAGGACTGTGGGGCATTCATGTTTCCAACCCTTATTTAATCTACATTTTATAGCACAGAATGCTTATGATAGGTGTGTGTGCGAGAGTGTGATAACTTGTGTGTGAACAACCCACACCTAAGCCCTCTTTTTCTGTCTCTTCCTGGGTGTGATCACATCCTAAGTTTACATATTGTAAGGAGTTCTGAGTTTTTTCCTAGGCTGAAGGATGACACAGAAATGAACCTAATAAATAAGGAGATATGTTGTATCTTGCACCAAACTACTATGGTGTATGAAGTTCTGAGACTTGTTGGAAAGAAAAGGATAGAAATGTATCATGTATGCACTGATTGCTTTTCCCTAGGTCTGTATGAATGAAAGCAGTTTCACTGGGTTGTTCCTCCTCCTGCAGTCTGCAGCTCAGGTTATTTGTACACAGCTTGCATACATATATACCCCCAGTATGAATGATACTGTGTCTACTAGGGTTGGGAATGAAACTGCAATTGAATGAAATTAGATTTTTTTTTCCCCAATGGGAATGTGAACATAAATCCATTACAATGGAATTCCATTTAGATGGAATGAAAATTATTTAACAACGTATTCATTGTTCTTTTCACTGTCTTTTCTGAAATATAATTTTATTTCAGTAGTTCTGCCACAAGCTTTCCTGAATCATAATGTATTCTTCTAATGACTCTGTCTAGAAGGTCTTGATCTATCATGGACTAAATACAACATACATACAACTGGATTCTGTGATAATTGAACAGAATTTGGAAAATTGAAAAAACAGATCATCCCAGTGAAATGCAATTCCTGCTGCATTATCAGAATCCATGTGCATTTGCCATTTACCATTGGTATTCTTCATTACAGTGTTACAACATGTTTTTCTTACTGTTTCAGTCTTAATGTAAGGATTTAAGAACAGATATTATCCATATACTGGAAATCCAGTGCAGAAGAAATATTTGTCACTTACATTAGCCCTGTAACTAATTTATACAGAAGACTGTGGGCTGCAAAATCAAGTAGGAAACTTCTTTTTTTCTTTCTTTTTTCTTTCTTCTTCTTGTGAAAGTTTCTGTATGATTTAAAAGCCTATTATGAAGCACCAGTACAATGGAAACAAATAATTGTGCGATGCAATGAAATGCCAGCACAAGTTATGAAAGTATATTCCAAATGTATGCTATATTTAATTAGATTTTTCTTTGCTATTCATTTTAAATTGATTTAAGAATTACCTTCTTATCAGGAAATGCAGGAGCTCTTTTGCAACACCTTTGAGTGAGATTTTAGTAGTGCAGGTTGGAACAAGAACATTTTATAGATTAAATGCAAATAGACTATTGTTTTGCACTTCCCTGAGCACTAGAAAGACACAGAGCCAGTCTTTTACAGTAAATTCCCATATGAGGAGAATGTAAGAACATAAAAATAACACTGTTGAAAGAGGGCAAATGTCAATCAAGTTCAGGTTCCTATTTTCCCAACTGTGGATAGATAGGTATTTATGGGAAATCCATGAGTCTGAATACAACAGTCCTCTGCCACATTTCCTTTCCAGCAAATAGTATTCCAGTGAATAATTATTCTGATCATAAATTTATTATTTTATATCTAAAAAGATGTTAGGCAGTGGCTTCACTACTTTTTTTTTGTAGATTCCAGCCAACCTCTACCCATGAAGATCACATAAAAATATGACCTTATGTGTAAATCCCACTGTATTTCTGCCATAGTCCATTGTTTTTGCAGAATGGGTTTTACTCACTTAGGCTGTGGTCACACCTAAGGTTTAATCCAGATTCAGTCCACTTTCAGAGCGAGAGAACACATCAACCAAGTGACCAGTAATTTTATTTCCACATTATCTATCCCAAAGGTGAATTTTCTTCATGAATGTGGGTTAAAAGTGGGGGACAGAAGCACTTGTTTGAAAGAGACAAGACTGCCTTGCCACATTTTAAAGAAAGTACACACTGCAGACTTGAGACCCTTTATCGATTTTCTGAAAGAATCAGGAATTACAACTGCTGGATTTGACTAATCCTCTACTGAAGGAGACAGCCAGGAGAAGAAAAAAATGGTGTTGGGGAGCATTAAAGAAGAAATACAAAATAAAGACTCAGAAGAATGGAGGAAGTTCTTAACAGTTAACAAATATGTGGTACAATGTAAATGTGTGAAAGATCCTATTTTGAGAGTTAGAAGTTTTATAATTGTATTATAAAATAATAAAAACATATATATAAAGTACACACTGCTATCTACAGAAGACAGCCTCCTCTTCTAGGCTATTCAAATCCAAAATTTTAAACTACAGTATCTAACTGCCCGACTCCCTAGATAAGAACAAGTGTTAAGGTACGGTATTTTTAAATCGAAATTTCAGGGATTGACACGCATACCTTTTCCCGCTGAAATACAAATCTATGCATAATCACTAATATATTCAGTTGTCAAATGATATTTTTTGGAGGGGGGACTTCTGTCTCTATGCTCTGATCTGTCTCCTAAATTTCATATTCTCAATATCTTACCCTAAAGCCAAGAAAGGCTTTCCAAAATTCCTTTTCCTCTGCGTGATGCACAGGCTTAACACTAAAAAGCCAGCAGTGACATTCAGAGGCTTGAAGAGCGTTATTAAACCAAAGCTGCTTAAAATTAAAGAGTGTTAGAACAGATGGAAAAGGAGGCACATCAGTAAAGAAAAACCCTCTAAAAGACATGCGAAAGAAGCAAAAAGCCAATTTGAAAAACAAAAAAGGCAGCATTGATTAACTAAGCCAGAATGATCATCATATAAACATAATCATTTTCAAATATATCCCTCTGATACGGAAAAGGTTGCTTTGATGCAGCAAAGTTCTGATGGCAGAAAAGGAGATAACATTTGCTAATCCCCACAGTCCACTGTGCCCTCTTCAGTTCTGCCACAAATAATGAGGAGGCTGTTTGAACTGCACACTACAGGACTACATGAAAAAAAGAAGCGTTTTGCAACCCCCTCCTTTCACATAGTGGAAAACTTCACTAAATCAAAGAATCTTCAGCAAACTGAGACAAGGAAATGTGAGGAAAGAAAAACCATAATGTAAAACATCTTTCCTACATTTAAACCACTGAAAACTATGGATTCCATAATTATTTTGATTCAGTGTTGATTTTAGGTAGTGCATATCCTAAACAGACCTCCAGTATTAGCATGAAAATTTATTCCTTTTCCCATTTTAGGTCAACTTCCAGCTCTCGGCCGGAAGCAACAATTCAGGGGATCAAAATTCAAGGGATCAAATTGAAGAAGATTTAATACTTAAAATGTTGCCCCATCCTGTGTTTAAACGCCCGGAGCTTCAATCATGCATTAGTTATAAACTCTGTAAGTACATCAAAGATCGGTGCTTAAAGTGAAATGAGGTAATTTTTTTTCTCTCCTTGCTTTTTTCCCCCCTTAGTGAATTTTGAAGCTTGAACTATAGGGTTTTTATTATTCTTAGTGTATCAGAATCCAGTTTGGTATAACTGATTTTGTACAAATAAAACACATCCAGAATCAATGGAAGCAGTGGTTTTGCTATCAATGTTTATACAATAGCAGGATACGCCCCTATCAGTAGAACTGCTGATGCTATAGCACATAGAACAAAAATAGTAAGTGTACAGTTCTCATGCAGGCCACGTATACATTGCCTCTTTCTTTTTCCAATATGTGCACACATTGTTTTGTGTGTGTTCACTTCAAATATGGTAGGATTTGAATCTTTCAAATCTGCCTTGAATCCCTGCCACCAGTCACATCCCCAAATCTGTTCCAAATCCACTTTGAATCAGCTCTGAATCCCCTGCAGATGTAACTGGGCAGCTGCTTTGCATCCTCCCTACCTTTGCAAATATAACAAAAAATTGAACAAATGCATAAAAGCATTTCCTTCGCATTTGAATTCAGTCTCTGAATACAGCCAATATTTGAATTGAATGCAAAGGTTCAAATCCATACGAATTGTGAACCTGATGAATAATTCGTGCACATCCCTATTTTCTGCAGTTAAATAAGACATTTAAACACAGACATTTAAATGCAGACTGGGGCAAGATTTGTTCCGGTCTAAGGAATCTCTTAGAACAGATGCTGGGCCTCCTCATCCACACATTAATGTAAAGGTTTAAATATCCAGGATACTCAAAGGTTTCACCATAGTTTATCTTAAGATACATGGCTTTGGGAAAGGAGCTAAGCATGCCTGTCTATCCAGTGCCAGCTCTCAGCTTTGCTAGATGTTCAACAGACATGTGCAAATTTAGTTCAGATTTGAACAGTTCAGACCAAACTTTTTGGTTCAAGCCAGTTCAATTAAAACTGAACCAAAGCCTGTTTGAAAGGGGCAGATTCAATTTGAATTGAACCATGGTTGTTTCATCAAATAGACTGCTCCAGTTCAAACCATTTGAGTTTTACTGCCTTTTAAATAGGTTTTTTTCCCAATGTGTTTCCAATGTGAGTTTTAACTATTTTAACCTAAAACTGTTTGCAAACCATTCCATCCCGGTCCTAAATCAAACTGAACTTGAAAAGGTTCAGTTCAATTCAAGCCAAACCTTAGAACCTGAGTTCATGCACATCTTTAAAGTCTTTTTGTCTAAAGTTACAGGAAATGTTCTCAGAGCAATGAGTACACTTCCACCATGACCACTAGAGTTATGAGGGACGAAAGTGGAAGGCAGAAAACTCTATGGGTAGGCGGACAATCCGCCATCACAGTCCTGACTCAGAGTGAATGGGGCCACAGATATTGTTGTTGTTATCATCACCATCACCACAACTCTGGGTGGGCTGTAGCAATAGAAACAAAATAGAAAATTATAAAATAATGTCATAGTAAAAATAAATCTGCATTCACATGAAGTTAGTTAGTGTCAGCAGCTGTAGCAGCTTGCATGGAGTCAGGAGGACCTCTGTCAAATGAACAGAACTGAGTTTCATTCAGAAATCAGTGGGATGGTAAAGGGATGGCAGAGACTTGAAGAAAAAGAGATTTGGCAGGAGCAAATATGAGGAATCAGTCTGAGTTCTCCCTTTCAACTGGCTCAGTTTCTTCTGTTGCTTCTGCTTTGTTGATTTTAGAGTCCAGGAGTGTTGAATCACATCAAATATATAGCTGTGCATGAACCTATTACAGGTTGGAACTATCCCAAAATCTATTGTGAGATGAGATGCAACAAAATGCTCTGTAACTGCAAAATCTATTGTACAACAGGAGAAAGTGATTATCTGCTTTGTGCAAATGCTATTTTTGTCTTCCCACACAAAAGTATAAACCGTCAAACACATTAGAGCATGTAATTAATTCCCTACAAATTCACTTAAAATTCAATTGTGAAAATACTTTGTCATGCTTTCTGCTTGTTTGTGTTGCGTTTGCTATCAATACGATTTACAGCTCTTAAATGGTCAATTTTCTTCAGGTCTGCACATGTGAAACATTCTGAGAGTCTTCCCTTCCATTTGTCTTGATTTATTTCCTGTAAATTCTTGCACAGCTTAAGCACATTATAGGATTAATCAATCAAAAATATCATTTAGTTGTGCATTTATTTAATCTTATTGTTTTGTCAGTAAAGGTCCTTGGGAAGTTTGTTTTAGAAAAGCAACAACATCAAACTTGTTCCATTTTCCTTTTATCAGGGCAGGTTGACACATAACGAACATAGATTTCAGCTTTTATGAAGTAAAGTTAGAGTTCTAGTTTATCATATTGGAAAGTTTCTTGCCCTGAAAGAAAGTATTTCAAACCTGTAGCAAACAAATAATGTGTTTCCTATAATGTGTTATAAGAAGGAAATACACAAGATAACCTTGCCAGCCCAATGAATAGTTGCAAGCCATCAGCCAAAGATCAAGGTGCCCCTCAGCTGCTCTTCTACCAACAGCTTTTATTTTAAGTAAAGAAGCAATATTGTGGTCCAGGTGGGAGATCCAGGTGTGCAGCTGTTTCAGATAAATAGTAATTTTGGCACAACTAGGCCCTGTTCCCATTACAAGCTTAAAACGGTTTTCCTAAACCAAAATAAAAGAACCAGATGCAAACACAAATTTGCCTGATCCCATTACTTTCAACTTTAATCTCGTCCGATCCTGATTCTGAAAGCGCTTGAAAACTTCATTTGGGAAAGTGTATATTTTTCTCCCTGCCATTGCCAGTCATGGTGCCCACCCCCTCTCTCTGACTGGGGTTCCTCCTGCCGCAAAATTTTTGATGTGACAAGGGCGGGGAGTTCCTAGAGTGCTATTGGGGCAATTTAAAGCGTGTTAAGCCAACATGACGTGGGGACTGTGAGGATTGAAACCATTTCCAAACCGTTTTAAGTTTGTAATGGGAACAGGCTGCTACACTTTTTGCACTTTCTTTGTGGCTAGGATTTTAAAAGGAGGAAGTGAATTACTTGAACAACAACAAAAAAGCGATTAGCAGCAACAAATATGGACGTTTTGCTATAGTCTTCATTATTTAATTACATTTTTATCTTGCATTTCATCTTCTGTTTAAAAAGAAGAAGAAAATCATAGAATAGTTTGCTCTGAAACAAGACTGCTGGATCATAGTGCTGGCCCTGTAGCTCTTCCATACTGTTGTCACAATAACTTGCCTTGTTCCCTGGCTCCAAGTAGTTGACTTTTAGAAGCAAACCACATTCTGTACTAGACATATTCTTCGACAAAAATGTAATGCAAAAGGCTCTCTGAGGGGTAGGAGTTTAAAAGTGCATGAAAGAGAGAGTTGGCTCACTGGCCATAACTGAAAAAACTGGGAAGAGCAAAATGAGGTGGGGGATCATATGGTGGGAGATCAAATGAAGTCTGTAGAAAGTCTCATGTGAAAATAGAAAAGAAAAGAAAAAAGCCTAATTTACTGTACCATAAACTGGGAAAACATATTATTGTTTCTAGTGGTATTCCAAATCTGCATGAAGTTTTGGACGGGGATGGGACTTGCAATGTGAACGCCAGCCACCATCCCTAAACTTAACTTCTGTGGGATAGTATCGCCTGGAAATTATGTGCAAAAATCCCCTTTCTCAGTATCTTTCTGATCCCACAGATCCCACATATCAAAAAGCTTCAAATTCATTTTGGTCTTTTAAATTTTTATTTATTTAAAAGAAACCATTATTTCCAAGTTTTCCTTTCAGTCCCTTTTTCTTATTTTCATTTCTATTCCTTATACAGAATGGAGAAGGAAGGTTGTACAGAGAGACTTATTGACTCATGGCAAAGTCCCATCCCATCTGAACCAAATAATCAGAATCCAAATAATAAAAATCTACAGACATTTAAAAGAAAACATATAGGCTGTGTCCCCATGCTGGCCATCTGGCACACTTTGGGCACTGTTTGGGCATGCATGGGCCAGGCACAGGACCAGGAAAGCATTTTGAGCATCCCCATGAGATTCCCAGCAATGCGCAACAGGTATGAGTTGGGTGCGGATGGTGGCATCCCCATGAGAACCGTGCCAAACCCTGTTATGGCAGAGCAGCACCACCTCCTCTCTGCCCTCCTCTCTCCTCATTGGCAGCTGGATTGTCATCAGCCCACCCCTGTGCCGCATCCCCCCTCCCTTAGCAGCCAGGACTGGGGTGGGAGGCGTAGAAACAAGGTAAAATAAAGCCTCATTCATAAAAATAACTTTAAAAAAATTTAAAATGCCGAAAGCCACTACGAGGTTTAGCGGCAGTAGGCGCTTGAGCAGTTGTGCATACCTCCACACCACTGTGGACTGCGAGAACGGCCGCACACTGAAAATCTAGCATCGGGGAAATGGAGGTTGCAAATGGAACAGAAATCAAGCCATTATACAGCCTGCCTTGGCATTCTTGAAACGGGGTTGGAATTACCTCCATGGAAATGGCAGAAAATTTTAAAAGCAAGCTGTTCTCCAGCCTGCCTTTGCGATCAGTATTTTAAAAAGTCAGGGGCCACAATCTTCAATGGACAGGGCAGGGACAGCAAGCACACCCCACCTCCCAATGACATGAGTGCAAATCTCCTCCCTGTTAGCCCACTAGTGTCCCCATGTGCATTCCTGGCTCGCTGAGCAATGCGTACCGGTTCCCCAAAGAGTGCTGAGACTTCTTTTTTCAGGTATCAAATCTGGCACCCTTCTGGATTGGTTGATCTGAAAGTGATTGAAACAAGTCAACCTGAATTGGGAGAAAATTTTGAGCCAGTTGCGAGTGGGGGGTGCCCACTGTCATGCCCATGTGCACACCTATGCTAATCTGTGGTGGCCAAAGAAGGGAATGATCTGCTTTTAGTTATGCTTTTAAGTAACTTTTGGTTATGATTTTAACTGTGGCAGCCAAGGAAAGGAATGATCTTTGTGGAGGTGCAACTGAGGTGTTTGCCTGTCATTGATGCAGCAGGTGGGATGGGTTATGGTGACGTAAACCCGGCTTCCTATCAGGGAAGAGAGTGGGTGAGGAGAAAAAGATGCAGGTTCATGCTGCAGCTTCCATGGGGACAGGCACATACGATCTGAATGTACATTGCCCCAAACCACATGGAGATGCTTTATTGCGAGTTACAGCGCGGATTTTTATGACACACGTCATAAGCGAAGGAACCGGCTTCCATGGGGACACACCCTTAGTAAATGTTACAGTTATATTTTTCCCACTATTTGATCTTCTTTACATTTTTAAGAAATCACCTTTTTAAAAAGTCCCTTTCCTTGACTGAATTGTGGCAACATCTCCATAAGGGTGATGGCAAATTGAAGGTTTCCAAGGGAGAATCCCCCAAACACCACTGGGATCACTGACGAGTACTGGAAGTACCAACAGTCTTGGTCTTCAATTGCAAGTGTGATGCCAGCCACATGTCTCTCCTGGTTGCTGTAATCATTTACATAATAGCTCAGGATTGAATGAAAAACTGTAAAAGGGTCTAATTTAAATATATCAAAATATATTTAAATGCATATAGATTCTTCACAAAGTCTTAGCATCAATGAGTAAACATTTAATATGGAAATGTTGAAATAACCTCTGTAGGTGGGTGGAAGGAAGGAAGGAAGGAAGGAAGGAAGGACAGAGGGAGGGAAGGAAGGAAGGAAGAGGGTGTTTTTTTCATCTTTCTGATTTATTACACATCACCTTCACTATAGAGATGGGCTTTCATTCCACCTGGCATTGGACTTTGATGAGATACATATCACTGTGAGTAGTGGCATTAGGTCAATGATGTGCCCTTCAGTTTTACATTAGCTTTGACCTTCTGCAAAGCTGCTGAAAATTTACAAGGAGTAAGAGCTTTCTTGCTGATGCTGACAGGATAACAGCAGACATATAAGGGAATCATTGGGTTTAGAATGGTCTAAACTTCCACAAATGTCTTTCAGCATGTACATAGATAGAAACTAACTTATCTTGTTTTTATTTGCTTTTCAAATAAATAATTTTTTTTTTTAAAAAAAGGCAAAATAGTAAATTCTAAGTAGATATGTTCCAGATTGGTTCAGTTGGTTTGTAATTTGCAAAGGACTACCTAATTTGTGCATATTCACATTGAACCAAACATTCAGACCATAGTCAGACCTTCGCTTAAAACCTTCTCCAGTCCGTCTTCAGGTCTGGCTGCTCACACCTTTTCATTTCATCCATTTTGTTTGTGGATTTTTAACCCTCCATTAAAACAGATAGAAATGAAATGTTGTGAGCAGTCAAACCTAAAGATGGACTGACCAAGATTTAAAGTGGAGGTGTGACCACGGCATCTGTTGTTCAAATATCCAAAAATTCAGTTGAACAGAACCAGACCCCCATTTGCGAACAAAAACTTTTTGAACAGTTCATGTTCACTGTGTTTTTCCCTTGAAGGCTATTTTGCAATGTAAAATATACATCTTGTTTTTGAAGCAGTTAAAAATAGAATGCAAACAACCATTTGTTTGATTAACCAGTTCATGATTTTAGTTCATGCACATCTCTAGTTTGAAGGAAAAAGAGAAGTATGCCGAAGCACAAACCCTCTAAGATTCTAACTTTGACACATTTTATATCTTGTAGAACAAGGTTAGGAACCTGTTTCTGCCCACAAGAAAACTGTCAAAGCTGGATTCTGTAAATGGGTAAGACCAAACTGAACTGCACAAGTTTTCCAAAGACAAATTACAAATGTGCTGTACTTCCCATAACTGTACTGTTAAACTGATTATGATGCCTAAACGATGGTAGATTAAAATAGTTCCAGTGAGGGATTCTTGAAAAGGGAAAATATTGACCAAAATTACCTGTCAAACAGTAAGATTAAATTAATTCAGAGTTTGTTCATAAGTGGACTTTGTTGTCTTTCCATTTGGCTGTATTCATCAGAGTTATACAAATTAGTCCCAATAGATATTCTTAATAGGTATTTGTTAACTGTGACAGTTTATTATCCTTTGCAATAACTTTATTGGTTTCATTAAAAACAACAATAGGAATTTCCCGGATAAACGAACACATCTACTTAGTTTTTAGTTAATGCCTTCAAGTTTCATGTTCCACTTCATTCAAAGACTCTTTTTTTTCACAATAGCAACAAAACAGTGCTGCCATCTTTTGTGCCTTGACCTTGCAAACTGCAAACAGATTTCAATAAGCTGCTATTGTAAAACTCATGCACATGCCCATGCACACACACACACATACTGCATACCCAAAAACACAAAGTGGAATTGAGGACAACTTTATTCCACCACCCACCCCCCGCCCCATGCAAGCCACTGATCTGCTTATGCACAGATGCACTCCTCTAAATAATGTGGACTGAGATGCCCTGCCACTGCTGCTGTGATTCACTCAGCTGGTAGATCGAGGTCCATAAGGGCTCATGAGGTGAACGAGGAGGAGGAGGAAGAAGCACCCAGCTGCTGCTGAGACTTGATGGGGAGGAGATGGAGACAGAGGGAGGGAAGTGGGTTGAGAAACAGCCCCCTGAGCTTCTTCTGCCAATCTTGCCTGGAGGGGTAAAGATTAAGGCCCTGTTCTCATTACAAGCTTAAAACGGTTTTCCTAAACCAAAATAATAGAACCAGATGCTAACACGAATTTGCCTGATCCCATTACTTAATTGCGTTCAACCTGGATTCTGAGGATCATACATGCCGTACGTGACTCAAGGGGGGGACTCAAGTGGCTGCTTTCTAAAAGCCACTTTTTGGGGCTGCCCTGCCCTCTTCCTCCTGGCATCTCCCTGAACCTGCAGCTGCTTTCCTTTCTTTCTCTTTCTAAAGGTCAGAACTCCAGAGAGCCAGAATTGCACAAAATTGCAACATTGTTATCAGGTGTGAAGTGGGTGGATTGCTACAGTGTAACCGCTGCTGTAAGGGGTGGATTTTTACAGTGAAATCATTATCTTTGGATGCAAGCTATTGGGGGAGGGAAATCCTAAACATGCATTCTCATACCACTAAAATGGTACCGTTCCCACAGTAAGAAATGTAAAATGTTTCAAATGCATGTGAGACCTGTTGAAATAAATGTTAACATTTACAACACTTTGGGGTGATTTAACACGCAGAAAACATGTTAAGCTACCTGACGTGGGGACTGCGAGGATCGAAACCATTTTGAAACCATTTTAAGCTTGTAATGGGAACGTGGCCTAAAAGTTCCTGTTTCTCCATACCGTGCAGTTGGGCGGTGAGTTGGAACAGCGCTATAGATATAATGCTGTGAAAAAATATTTTCCTCCTCAATATTGTTTCAAACATTATCAAGAAAATCAATACAAGACATAGGCCTTTTCTGGACTTGGCTTTATTCCATAATACATCCTGAAATAAAGGCCTGCTGTCCACAAGCTAATGCAAGGCCCACACAGGGCTTGTCATACTCTGCACTAAGCTGTGGAGAGTAAGTCCATATTCAGGGATAGCTTCCAGAATAAGACCCAGTGCAGACTGGGATAAATGGAAAAGAAGTACAATCCCTTCTAGTCCTCTTCAGGGCCTCTTGTCACTGCACATTAATGGAGACCAGAGATAGCTTGCCCACTGCTGGTACACTCTGCCTGCACAAGATGGTGTATGAACCCGATAAGGTGGCCATGATGTAAATCACTGGTAGATGTTGATGTGAAGGTCTAGTGGCATACCAGCAGAACCTATTCTATGTTCTGGTTATAAGGGAAGCCATTTTGGGGCTGTGCCTTATTGCACAACCTTATTGCACAACCTTATTGCACAACCATTGGAGTCCAGTGACTCCAATGCTTGCAACTGTCATTCCTATCCCTCAGAGCCCTTTGAGGCTAGTGCAGGGGCTGGCCTGAAACAGCATTGCTTTGTAAATAATGCTGTTCCAGTCCATGCATTGTCATCTATCTATCTATCTATCTATCTATCTATCTATCTATCTATCTATCTATCTATCTATCTATCCATCCATCCATCCATCCATCCATCCATCCATCCCAGGGCAGGTTATAATATTATATTAATCTTAGACAGGTCCCTGCCCTCAGGCTTACAATCCAAAGAGACAAGATACAAAAGGAAAATGGTGTGGGAGGGAACAGGGACACTCTGGCAGAAAAAGTGTCCTTCCAATGGTAAAATTGCCATGAACTGTACCAGAGGGCCTTGCTTGTACAGGACAATTGTTAAAGTTTGTGGCAATTTAAGAAAATAAATGAATTCATGATTTTTTTCTAATCCTTTCTTAAAGCTATCTAGACTGGTTGCTCTCACCACCTCTTCTAGTAGTAAATTTCATAGACCAATGACTGGCTTAAGTGAAAAAAAACCACACCTTCCTCATATTGGTTATAACTCTCCTTCCCGCACATTAGTTTCACTGAGTTTCCCCTGGCTCTAGTATTGTGTGATAGAGAAAATAATTTTCTCTCTTCATTGTTTCCATAATTTCCTGTTTGAGGAATGGTATCTAATCTTTATTTGGCATTAGAAAATGTTTCTGATTGCAAGTTTTGAGGCAAAGAACTCATTTTCTGGATGTTCAAAGGCAGATTGTTTTGTTGACAATGATATTGTGAAGACACACCTGACTAAAGGTGGTGGCAGGTTCAGGTGTGCAACGCCGGTACCCTAGTGAGATCAAACACTTTCACCCAAAGAAAGCTCTAAGGCTGAATATAAAGTTGAAAAAGGGGGAAAGTTTTATTTTACAGAACAAAAGTAAAAGGTTTCTCGTCCCCAGCTCTATCTAGCCTTGAATGGAAAAATACTTTACAGTTTGAGTTCCAGCAATCTTCAGGGTGTCATCTCTCTGGGTTTGATCTCCTCACTCAATGGAGCTGGTGCAGGGTCTTTCAGCTCCTAATTCCTTTTTGCTTACTTGTTGACGGCTGAGTTGTTTCTAGTAACTAAATTGGCTAAGTGGTAACTAAATTGGCTAATGTGTAAGAAATGCCCTTCCCGGCTGTCTGGGCCTGTTTGCCACCAAAAGGACAGCTCTCTGCAAGCTCACAGCACAGACAGATTAAAAACTTGGAAGCCTCTATCTAAAACAGAGCTTGCTGGGAAGGGGCAAACCAAACCTGGTGAAGTGCAGGGGATTCCTTCAGCTCCTCCCACAACTAATACAACGTAGTATTTCCTATACTAAACATACTAAAGCAGATGGTAGAATTGGTAGAAACAGTCCTGGCTGGACATCACAGATATCAATAATCAAGCCACTTACCATAGCCAACCAAGCTACTAAGTACTAAGTGTATAAGTCCACATGGAGTTAAAAAAGTGTATAAGATAAAAAGAAATGGCCTTTTTATCTTATGTGAATTTATGAGAATTCATTTCTTGTCTGGGTTCAGAGGAATCCATTTTTCTGCCAATCAGTCCAATAGCTATTAGGAAAGCAAATCCACAAAGACCACAAGATGAATTGCAGTTCCTCTGGAAAGACAATTCCCTATGGAGAAATTGTAAAGTTATACAATATCTGTAGCTGCATTTCTGCAACCAGGCCCCTTTCTAAACTTCCTTTAGCCCTTTCTATACTTAATTAATTCATATTAGGTAGAGTTGCATTAGCTCCGTATCAACCAAAGACAGTTGCACCTGTACTGTGTGGGTTTTGGAAGAACAAATGTGTGCTAAAGAGTGCTAGCACTGATGTAGATCACATATATTTGGTCTACCACTAATCAGGATTAGTGAGCCCTTAGCAGAGTTCTGATCTGAGACCTCTTCGCACTACAGCCGGAATGACCATAGCGAAGAAAGATAAGATGCACAGGAACGCTTTCCCCATTCACACGGAGGGAGGCAGGAACACGCCTACATGTTTTCCTGTCTCCCTCTGTGTGAATGGAGAAAGCGTTTCTGCCTGTCCCAGCCTGATGAGGCTGGGAAGGGGGCAGGATGCCCTTCCCAGGCCTGCCTGCCATTGAGTGACTAACACCCAGGCGTGGGCAGACTTGGCAGAGCCCTTCCCAGGGTTCCTGCACATAGTAGGGGGCAAGATTGGGTCCCCTACAGCTGGCAGGACCCCCCAGGGCACTGCCCACTCACCCCCATGGCCAGGGATCTGCGTGTGCATGCAGCACCTACCTACTGGCTGCCCTGGGTCCAAATGACCCAGATCAGTTGGGGCTGCAATGCATGTGCATGTGGCATGGCCTCTGATTGGGCAGCTTGCCCATGTGGGCAGTCTGCCCAGTCAGAAGCCATGGTGCGTGCATGGGCACCGCAGCCCCAATGGAGTCAGGTCATTGGGACCCAGGACAGCCAGCAGGTAGGTGCTGGGAGTGTATGCACGTCCCCCGGACCACGGGGTCAGTGGGGGGCGGTTCCAGGGGACCTCTGCGGGGCTGGGCTACGGGGCAAGATCTCAAATCCTGCTGTTTCCTCTGCATACTTGCTGGCTACAAGTTTGCCTTGTAGCCTAGAAGCATGAAAGGCAAAGGACAGGATTTTAGTGTGGTGAAAGCTCCATGTCTGCCTCCTTTTCCACATGGCCCCAACTGACAGGGGGAAAGGAGGGAAACAAGGAGCTTTCACCATGGGCTGGAGGAGGGGGGAGGAGGAGGAGGAGGAGGAGGGATTCCCCTGTCTATCCATTTGTGTGTGTGTGTGTGTTTGTAGGAGGGATCAGGATTGGGAGGGGAGGAGGAGGACATTCCTTAGGATGGTTTCCCCCCGTCTGTGTGTGTTCACATGCTCAGGCAAGGGGGGAGTGGGGGGAGAAAACCACAGTATCCCAACCGCATTTTTCATAGGGATGGAAAAGTTCGCCTGGAACCCGCGTTGTCCTTCCTTGCCATGCTGACGCTTCCACCCCAATTTTTTTTTAACTCCATGCGGACGCGCCCTTAATCTGGATTAGGTGGATCTCGATTAGCGAGATCTGGATCAAACATAGGCAGAGGTCTGCAGTGAGTGGGCTTAAGAATAATTTATCCATTACATCATTCTAAGAGATCTCAGTAATTTCAAAGGTATAAACCAGTGTGAAAAGTGTCTCACACTGAAATCTTTAACCTTTCCTCTGTGGTAGCTTAAAAAGAAAACCACGTAGATTAAATATATACATTCATGTGGAATATTATCTGGGCCTCACAAATTCACTTTTCCTGAAGAATCAATCTAAAACAGCAACATTAAGGGATATGTGTGTTGTCTATATTATTGATTTGTAGAACTGTTAATTTCATTTTTTAAAAAGAAAAAATTATTTAATTACCAAAGAAAAAAACAATTTTGACATCATGGTATCATTTAAACAGATTATATTGATACTGGTTTATTTTCATTTAGCATTCAAGTGAACATCTCCACTGGCATACAATGACATTGTTCAGTCTTGACATTATAACTTAATCTGCATAAATTTGCATAAAGTCATTAGGCAATGTTTGTGAATCAAAAGCAATCATTGTATATGTCTGTAGACTCACCTCAGCTGACAATATATATATAAAGTTTACCATGTCCTTGAAAGGTCATGAAGGAAATGAAAGTTTATTTTTGAACTATTCTTTCCAGAGAATGTATAAGTATTTCCAACACTTTTTTGTTTAATTGACAGAAAGAAAAAAAATGGTAGACAATATTTTATATTAGGCAAGTTAAAAAGAAAAGATTATCTATCAAGGAATATTAATTCAGAAACAAAGTTTTTTCCTGATAAAATGTGAAACTGATTCAAATCATTCCCACAATTCAGTTGTACCTGTAGAAATCCTTCTAATGATTCTCTAAATCCACATCACAGCATCTTCATTGGGTTTTGTGTATTGGGGCACAATAATTTCATGAAGAAGAGGAAGAGAGAAGAAATCCTTCTCATTTGTATGCCTCTGTTGCCATTACTTTTCTGGCTTGCAGGAGAAAGAAGAAGAAGAGTTGGCTTTTCTACCCCAGTTTTCTCACCTATTTAAGGGGACTCAAAGAGGCTAACAAAGTTTTCTATTCTTCTCCCCACAACAGAACAAACACCCTGGCTGTGTCCCCATGCAAGCCATTTGGGTGCTGATTGGGCTCACATGGGCCAGGTGCAGGTCCGAGAACACTCCCAGCCCATCCCCGTGACATTCCCGGCAATGCAGGCCAGGTATGGGTTGGGCACGAATGGAAGTGTCCCCATGCAAACTGTGCTAAATCCTGGCACGGGGGAGCAGTGCCACCTTCTCTCCGACCCCTCTCCCCTCATTGAAAGCCGGATTGATGTTAGCCCACTCCTCTGCTGCATCCTCCCTCCCTTAGCAGCACTGAAAGCCAGGACTGGGCTGGGAGGCACAGAAAAAAGGTTAAAATAAAGCTTACTTCATAATAATAAATTTATAAATAATTTTAAAAGACCGAAAGCCACTATGATGTTTAGCGGCAGTTAGGTGTTTGAGCAGTTTTGCACACCTCCGCTCCACTGGGAACCATGAGAATGCCCATCAAGTTTAAAGGGGGGGAAAAATCAAGCTTTTATTTCATGATCGCCTTGGCGATTGGGAAAACGGGTTGAAAATTTTTGGAATTGGAACAAATTCTTTGGCAATTGGGAAACGGGGTTGGAAATATTTCCATGGAAAATGCACAAAAATGGAGCCAGTATCCTGCCTGCCTTGGTGATCAGAATTTTTAAATGTCAGCGGCTGTGAGTTCCAATGCACAGGGCAGGAACAGCAAGCACGCCCCACCTACTAATGATGTAAGCACCAATCTCCTCCCCAGTTAGCCCGTGACTGTCCCCATGCATGGGATCGGCTCACTAACCAATGCATGCTGGACTTCCAAACTGTGTATTTTCAGGTATCAAATTTGGCCCTGTTCTCACATTGTTTGTGGTGGTGGTGGTGGTGGGGATTTGGTCCACTTTCCGCAGGCCAAATCCAAAGCACATGGGGACTCCACTTGCCGATCCCGGGTTTGGAACTGTGCCAAAAGTGCATGGGGACACAGCCTCTGTAATGTAGGTGGGACTATGAGAGCTCAGAAGAGAGCTGTAACTAGCCCAAGGTCACCCATCTGGCTTCATGGAGGAGTCTAGAATCAAACCCAATATTCCCAGATAAAGAGTCTGGTTCCTTAATCACTAGACCAAACTGGGTACAGTGAAGGTTTGGAAAGCTGAGATAGACTTTTAAAGAACAAAAGCAGCAGTACCTAAAGGGCTGGGCTCACGACTATTCGCAGACTGGATGAGAGTCAGTTAACTGTACTGAGGAACAAAGGAAGAGAACTTTGCACAGTCCCAGTTAGTCTGCATTTGCCCTCACAAATAACCAATAACATTAACTTCTGAAACTTCTGAAAGCAGGTAAAAGTGCCTTCTGAAAATCAACAGTGCCAAAGAAATGAGGAAAGCCACTAGAACATATAGCAGCTAAAATAATCTGCAAATTTGCCCATTACCCATGCCCCTGCAAATTGCTTTGCAAACAGTACAAAGCTGTGTTCACAAGTACTTTTAAAGAAAAGTGGATCAGAAACACTTTAGAGGTAGTAGCATGTGGCCCTCATGTTCACATCCCATCTCTAATTTCACCTTTTCCTAGCCTAGAACATTAATGGGAGGTAGGAACAAACTCATTTGCAAACTAGCTGTAAGCTGTCTAAAACATCTTAGAAGATCCCCCCCCACAATATTGCTTGTGAACATAACCTAAAGGAGCTTCCAGGTGGTCTCTGGGGACCATGGTACTGCCACTGTGGAATGTGACAACTGCATACTGCAAGCTTAGAGGCTAGTGCAGGGGCTGGCCTGAAACAGCATTGTGGTGGAAAGTGGGGTCCCCCAAGGTTCAGTGTTGGGACCAGTGCTTTTTAATTTATTTGTCAATGATCTAGAAGAAGAGGTACATAGTAAAATAGCAAAGTTTGCTGATGGTACTAAACTATTTAGGGTAGTAAAAACTGAAAGAGATTGCCAAGAGCTCCAGAGGGATCTCTTAGCATTGGGTGAGTGGACAACCAAGTGACAAATGTGCTTTAATCTTAATAAGTGCAAAGTATTGCACATCGGGGCCAAAAATTCAAATTATGTCTGTTAACTGATGGGGTCTGAGCTTTCTGTAACACACCAGGAAAGGGATCTCAGGGTTCCGGTGGACAGTTCAATGAAGGTGTCAACCCAGTGCACAGCAGCAGTGAAAAAAGCTAATTCAATGCTGGGAATAATTAGGAAGGGAATAGAAAACAAGTCAGCAAGTGTCATTTTGCCTCTTTATAAATCTATGGTGAAGCCACATTTGGAACATTGGGCACGTCTACATGCTGAAAATACTCCAAATTTAAGCTTGTTTTGCCTCGGAGCGTCTCCATGGACAGCTTTACTCCGGGCTACATCAGGGGCAAAGGAGGAAAATCCATGGCAGAACCCCCCCCCCTTTCAAATAGTACTACATCTGACTTAGGGGGAAACTGCGGATTACCCTGGGGCATGGGGACGCTGCCCCACTAAAATAGTGAGAAGAGCCATGAAAGCAGCTGTTCTTAATCATTTTAGCAAAGCTCTGTACGTGTGCACAACAGCCCCTATCCCTGCCTGACAGCTGCTGTCAGGAAGGGAAGGAAGATGAAGAGACAGATGCACACAGGAGTGAAGCTTACCAGGGTTGGGGAGAAACAGAAAAGGAAACCCAGGAAGAAATTGAGAGAAAGGAAGGAAAGGAAGATGACGAGACAGACGCACACAGAAGTGAAGCTTATGAGGTGGGGGAGAAACAGAAGAGGAAACCCAGGAAGAAATCAATATTCTAATAATGCAGCCTCCGCTGGTTTGCTTGTGCACTAAATATGTGAATGCAGGGAGCTGGATCTGACAGCTGAAGGGAGCCTGTCATCGCTCCAGAGAGTGGGTGGGGGAGAGAAAAAGATGTGGGCTCACAAAGTGGCTTCCATGGTGACAGGAAAATACAATTTAATCCACGTTGCCCAAAACCACATGGGGACTCTTTATTGCGAGTTACAATGTAAATTTTTTTAACTTGCACAATAAGCAAAGCAACACATATCAAAAAGGACATTTTGGAACTGGAAAAGGTGCAGAAAAGGGCAATCAGAAAAATTAAGGGGCTGGATCACCTCCCTTACAAAATCAGACTGCAACGTCTAGGCTTCTTCATTCTGGAAAGACGGCATTTAAGAGGGAATCTGACTGAAGAACACAAAATCATGCATGGTATAGAAAAGGTGGATAGAGAAAATTTCTTTTCTCTATCACACAACTATAGAACCAGGGGGCACTCTATGAAGGTAATGGGTAGGAGTGTCAGATAAGACAAGGGCAAGTATTTCTTCACCCAGAGGGTCATCAGTCTGTGGAATTTGCTGCCAGAAGAGCTGGTGACAGCTACCAGCCTAGATGGTTTTAAGGGGGGTTGGACAAGTTTATGGACGACAGATGTATCAATGCCTACTAGAATGGACGCCTAAGTACAACTTTCAGGCTGGACAAGCAGGATGCTTCTAGGCCGTTTGCTGGGATTTGAGAGCAGGAGAAGATTTGCCCTTGTCTCTGCTTGAGATGCCCATGAGCATTTAGTGGGCCACCATGTGCGACTGGATGCTGGACTAGATGGGCTGTGGCCTGATCCAGCAGGGCTTCTCTTATGTTCTTATGTAAACAACAACAACAACAACTAACGACCTCAGGTTTTTAGCATACAGAGATGTACCATTGCATTCAAACAGGCAAACTGTGGTTTTCACATTGTTCCAAACCTTTGTTAATCTTCCTCTGTCTGATGGCATCAGATTTGAGCAGTCAGGCCTCGTGCACCTGTACTCTCATGAAACAGCCATACCTTTAAGCATCTGTTGGTACTGAAATGGTTAATAATCAAATTATGTATTTCCAATACCAAGGGGAAAAGAACACAAGATTTGCATTTTATCTTTCACTTTGAAGGACACATTTTCAGAGCTCCTCCAGATAACTTGCTGTTCCAATGCAAGCTGCTCGTGCAGGTAAAAAGGAAGATGTTTATCATTGTGCAATTAATTTATTTTGCTATCATTGTAGCTTTGAGGGACTCTTTCCTTTTTATCCCAGTCCTTTTCACTTGGAAAATATATATTTCTAAAAAGCACTGCACATTATTTTAATGTAATTCAACTACTTTTGAAATGTGTTCAAAAGTATTGTTGCAATCTCCCTCTATTTACTTAAGGGGACTTCTAATAAAGGAATAATAAAAGTTTTCCTGATAACTTCCTGTTCCTATGAATTTGTGCTCTCCCCCCCCCCCCCCGGACCATTCAAAGCAAATTTAAATAACCTTGCAAAAGTGAGGAAAAAAGATTTCCATATATCTATGCATTGCAAGTTATCGTATACTATATAGTGTCAAAGAGCTTCTTCTACTAAAACTTGGGAATTGCAATGATGCTCAAGAGAAACTGAGGATATATTATTTCCCCTTCATCTCTGCAAGAAGTTATAGTCGAATAATGGTTGGATATGTGCAATCAAACAGCCACACACATTAAAACAAGGGCATGGGCCTTAGGAAACTCAAAAAGACCCAAATGGGAACATCACATTAAGAAGACAGCATTGTGCAATGAGACACCAGAGGGCATGGTGGAATCGTGTCCAGTGCAGGTGAGGGTATGGCAGGAGCTCAGGGGTAGAGCAACTGCCTAGAAATCAAAGGGTCGCCAGTCTGATCTGCAGCCTCCTCCCAGAAGTAGGCAGTGGTAAACTGTTTCTATATATTTGGAAAGAAAACTGCACTGTGGTGCCCCTAGAGATGCCTGTGCACTCAAGCAACCATGACTCAATGGTTCCCAAAACCAAAAACAGGTGACTGAAAGTAAGGGTGTATCCCCTTGTGGTTAACAAATATGGGTTAAGGCACTTCAATACATAATTCAGAATTTAGAAAAGCCTCCTTTTTTTTCCTCAAAAGGATCTTCTTTGTAGTTAAAAATGTAAACCACTAAACATTTCAGAAAATTATGTTAAATGCTTAAATTATTCCAAGCAAGTTCTGTTCTGCTTAAACATTTCCTAAAATGCAGGAAAACTGTGAATTTCATGTGAAAAATCTATGTCCTTGCCACTCCTTTTGAACTGACCCGTCCCCGTGCGATTGACGAAAGCGCTGGCTCAAGTCGAATACACCTGTCCCCCTGCAAACTGCGCTAAAGCTCTGCATCAGGAAACCACACCTTTTTCTCTCCATCCCCTCTCTCCTGATAGGAGCGAGGGCAAAGAAATCCCAGCCAGTGCCCCTTCCCTGATCGCAACAGCTGGGCATTAAACAGTGATCAAACAGAAATGAGCCTCTTCTCTCTGCAATCTGATCGCCAGGCAAATGTAACAGAACTGATTGCCCCAGTAAGATGCAGCGATGAGGGGGGTCATCTGGCCCTTGCTGTCCCACAAGCCTCTTCCTGCAACCCTTATTCCACCCCCGATCCCCGATTGCCGGCAAGCAGCTTCTGAAGTTAGAGGCAGTTTAGCAGAGAAGTGCTTCTCTGGTAAACTGCCTCTAAACACTGTAGCAGCTTTGGTTAACTTATTCCACCCTCACTCTCCCACAAGCAACTTCTGAAGTTTGCTAGCTAAAAAGCTAACCAAAGCCGCTACAATGTTTAGAGGCAGTTTAACTTTGGTAAACTTCAGAAGCTGCTTGCCTGCCAGCTGAAAAGCTAACCAAAGCCGCTACAATGAGGCAACTATTAAACCACAAAACAAGCTACTACTGAGTAACTGAATTGCACATATTAAATATCAAATTACCATTGTGGTAAATCTTTGATTGTTTGAAGTTACAAGGAAAACAGGATATACAGCTAGAATATAGATAGTAGTACTATTATTCATTTGGTTATTTGATATTGATATCCTATTCTATCACTTCATACAGTGACTTGCAAAATGTTAAAACATAAAAATGACGTTAAATACTGTACTAGAAACATGGAACAAGTAAAGCACAAACTTGCCCATGTGTGTACTAATGCATTTGTATTGGTGAATGCTTAGTACACACAGTCCTTTCCCCTATGCATCTGAGCACTCTCCCGAGTGCAGATGATGTCTGGGCACCACAATTTTCATCCTCCGATGGATGACCATTCACAGTTTGACCCACTTTGGGATGGAGTTGGCAGCATGGTGTGCAGATGCTCCATCCCAGTGTGTCGGACCATCCTAATTGCCTGAGTGTGAACAGACCCTGTGACTATAGCGCTATACAGCTGAGAAAAGATGGAAGAGAGATAGGTACCTCAATGCTTTAGATGTGATTTGAATTTATTAGTGCAAAAGACAATGTCGCTGGAACTTTGTTTCTAACAATGCCCACCAGTGTAATTATTTTCACCAGCGGACACACAAGCAGGATCTGCCAAGTTTGTCAACAGACAGAGAAATAGCTGATGTGTTTCTCCCTCTCCCATGTTTTTATTTTAAATTGCTGTTCTCTTCTGATTGGCATTTGTGCAAGCCAAATTGTTTTCAGCTGAAGACGTTCTCATTCATTTCAGCAAAAAATGATCAGTTTCTTCCTTGCATGCAGCAGAATTTCCAACCAAACAACAGATCATTTCTATCACATCCCTTACATAGAGCAACAACATTTGGAAGCTTAGGAGCAACTTTCTCAGAAAAATCCAATGCAGCAAATACTTCATCATCGCTGCTCAAGATCCAAGATGACAGCAATTAGATATCTGGAAATGGAGTTTTGATCAGAGCCCACTTCATAGTAATCAAGTGTGACAAAAATCATCCACCAAAAAGAAACAACGATTGTCATATCACCAAAGAAGCAGGCATCAAATTTAGATGTACCTGCAAAAGAAAAGCCATTACGATTAAGCAGCTTCTCATTCCAGAGCAGTCAAACCTAATTTACTGAAGTGATTGGAGGAAGCAACTGCAAGGGTATATTTCCTCTAAACAGGAAGAAATTGTCAGACATTGTAATGTCTTTTGCCATTGTTCATTGTTCTGACAAATAACATGATCTCAACTTTATTTCACCAACAGAAGTTTTATTTTTTTGCTCTTGTAATCTGCTCTGGTGTGACAAGCCACTTTACAGAGAGAGAGAGAGAGAGAGGAGAGAGAGAATATATATATATATGATCAACTTACTTTTGTTTTATATATGAAAAATCTGGCACACAGTGGCTGACATTTATTCACAAGGACATCATGTAATATTTAGCTGAGCTACATGAGAAAATTCATTATTTACTTGATTACTTAACTACTTGATTACTTGATTGATTACTACTAACTGAATGAATTATCAAAGTCAATCCAACCCTACCTGATAATGGCAGAAATGTGCATTACTCTTCTTGCATATTTATTTAAGAAACTATGCCCGTCATGGAATGGGTAGAGTCCAATAAGCTCTTTACAGCCATCCTAATGAGCTCTATTAGAAAGAAGTGCCTAAGCCAAAGTCATGAGCTGAAGGCCAAGAAGCAAAGTGCTGAGAGCCGTTGAAGAAGGAAATTTGTTTCTGGTTTAATATGCAGTTTGTTGTTTTATACTACATTTCCTGTATTCTATCATATTAATATTGATTTTATCTTATATCAATTTGTGAGAAATAGAATTTTGCTCATATGTGGCAAGTTTGAGGTCTGCCTACACTTTAGCTGAAATTGGACATTTGCATTGGAGCCTGAAGGGTTGTTATGAGTTTTGTGATTTTGACTTAGCTGAGTAAACTACCCTGTTTCCCTGAAAATAAGCCCTACCTCAAAAATAAGCCCTAGCATGATTTTTCAGGATTTTTTGAGGTTGCTCAAAATATAAGCCCTATATACAAGTTATATAAGATATCCCCTGAAAAGAACCCCTTGTGAAGCAAAAATTAACATAAGACCCTGCCTTACCTTTGGGGAAACAGGGTATGTCTGAGTGAAATATTTATCTACTAGTTTCTCACTAACCAGCACTCGTACAAGATGTTATACTTGTGTTGAAGAAGCTGTTTGCTTGGTTGAATGGTTATAAAGTATTGAGTAGGCCAAGAAAACATCAAAGTTTCTGATTTTCAATTGCACTGCAACACTCTATTCTAAAGGTGTTTGTGAATGTAGATATTCAGCCATGTGAGTTGGACTCACAAACTGCCATCTCAGCCTTCTATTCTGAAAAACCTCCATGGGATGCTTAAACCCAGAGTCAGCCAAGGAGGCAATCCTCATATTTTAATCAAAGTGGAGATAGTCCAACGTTATAACAGAGCAAACCAAAGGGTGGGGGCGCATGCCACTTGCATCCTGAGGAGACCTCTGTATATTACACTGAATTTTGATGGCCATTCCCAGATGAGAAAATATATTTAAATTCTGGAAAAAAATATAATAATGGTATAGCTAGATATGGTGGGACCTCATTTATCATATCAAACAAAGTCTCACATGCAGGGGGTGGAGTGGGAAAATGGAGGATATAATGACTTTATTTATTAATATCTAATTTCCAACATTTTCTCTAAAACCTTACTCAGTAGTAATTACTGCTTCTAATTATTCTTTGCAAGTTTGCCACATGTTTTCATTTTTCTAAAAGGCTTACTCTATTCCGGCTTTATTGCAAACTAATAATTGTTCTGACTGCCAACTTCCTGGAGAGAATGGAAATTGTCTTATCCCCAGTGGGGAAATTTAGAAAGATAATATCATAACTATAGTTGTTCATTGATCAGATGACTTTCAAGTTAAGTGCCAGGGCTATTATGGAAGAGAAGCAGACAGAGTAGCAATAATGGCATTTAAAGGAATGCTAGCTGATGGGAATATGCAGAACCACAGAGGAATTGATTGTTTCCATTTACTTTTTCTATGAAATAGACAAGATCCGGTGCATCAGAAATTAATTGTGGGTTGGGATATTTTCAGTTCCAGTAAGAGCTCAATGCACAAAATTGCTTGCTATACTTGTGGAGAGAGGGTGGTTATACTAGTTTCCCTGTATAAACAAGGGCCTTTCTGCACTTGGCCCCATAGTTTGCTTCCAGTATGCTCCCAGACAGAGCATCTGCACTGGAAAGGGCCATCTCCAATTTAGAAATGGCCCTTGCAATGTAGGAGCACACTGGAAGTCTACTATGTGTGGAACATGATTTCATACTCTATGCGTGCACTTACCACAACCTGTGGCATCCAGTGGCATCCAGTGGTGCCCCCATCTGCACCTCTATGGTGCACAGAGGGGTACATGATGCAACATGCAAATGCTCTGGTGTGTCATGTGACATGTTGGCACCAGTGCACATCACCATTGTCCCAGTAACGGTGCCAGCACACACACAGTGGTGCTGGCATCAGGAGGGAAGATGGTGGTGCCTGGACATCAGACTTACACCTTGGGTAAGTCTGTGGATGCATGGGGAGAGGGAATATATATACTAGCTAGTACAAATGCTTAGTACACGCATGGAGAACAATGACCTTTGTTGTCCACGCTTCACCACATGGTTTTAGATTCCCTACACCAGACAGATTTTCAACAAAGAAAATGGCCACTTCCACTTCCACAGCCATTCCTATTGCTACTTTCTGTTTTCAACTGAACAGCCCTGGGAGAAAATATTGAAAACTCTCTGCTCTGGCTGTAGTGTTGCCACCTCCTGGAGAACCAGCAGGCATGACCATTGCTGCAGTTATCAGCAGCCCAGGAAGCAGAGGACTGCAGCACACTATTTACACACAACAGAACAGCTTCCATCATTGCGCAGAACCTGAGTTATTTTCCTTTACTATTCCCTGTTTACTATTTACTAGACCCAGTTTGGTCTAGTGGTTAAGGAGCAGGACTCTTATCTGGGACTACAGAGTTTGATTCCACTCTCCTCCGTGAAGCCAGCTGGGTGACCTTCGGCTAGTCACAGCTCTCTTCTGAGCTCTCACAGCCCCACCTGTTCTGTTGTGGGGAGAAGAACAGGAAGCTTTGTCAGCCGCTTTGAGTCCCCTTAAATGGGTGAGAATAGTGGGGTAGTGAAGCCAACTCTTCTTCTTCTAACTGTGCCACTAAATGCAGCTCACATATCCAGCCACGAACACTGAGGAACAGTGTTGCTTCTTCCTAGAATGACACTATCTTGCTTAGATGAAACACTACATGTGTGGCCCTCAAAGTACTACTGAACCATATCTCCCATCAGTCCAAGACAGTAAGGCATTAGGGAGACCTTTAAAAGGTTTCATATATGCTATTCTCACTATTAAAATAAAATATTTTAACTATTATATTCCCTCAGGTATAATCTATTGAATGTATGATATACACTGCTGGATTTAGTCAGAGTCAAAATCTGCATAACATTGCCTTCTTCATTCTCTGGAATACTTTTTATATTTAGCCAGGGCCACACGTAATATTCACGCCACAGTTTTCTCACTGTGTTTCTAATGGTTGTCACTTCTCTGCTTTCACTGTTATACCTCTCAACTTTGTCTTGTGTTCTCATTAAAAGTTGGATGAAGGAATGAAGCGTGCATAGAAACAGCACAGCATATATACTAATGACAAAATTACATATAATCTTGGTAGATCAAATTCAGTTTTTATGGAATGTTCAAAAAAGCATGCAAACCAAAATTTGCACTCCGCTGGGCAGAAGTGCAATAACAGCTCTGTGTGAGAAAGTTCTAGCAAGTGAAATAATTGAGTAATTTATTTGAAGAGATCAAGAGAGATAATTTATGTAATGATTTTGGAATGATGCCGTTTGAGCATCCAGGAGCCATCTCATTTTGGGCCTCCTTATCAAATGAAGCAGCAAAGCTTAATTTCTGTTTTAACAGATTTCCCTTCCCCTTTCACAGTACATATTTAAACCTGTCAGGAAGATACATTTGTTTTGCCAACAGCTAATTAAATAAAATAGAATTAAAATAGCTGTGCAGCATAAATTATTCAGTAGAAAAACACTGAGTTAAAAGCAGAGTAGGCTGCCTAGCTTTCTCCAGGTAGAATTGTCTTGACCTATATTTTGCTAGATGCCCTGAAACCTTTATTTTTTGACAGACTCTTCTCACGCCATCTTTTTATGGTTGATAAACTCACATATACAATCTGTTTGTGTCATTCTGTTACAAAATGGAAGGCCTGATTTTGAATACACTGCTCAAACAGCTTCCTTATGTTATGACATTTCTCCTATTGTTACTTTTTAAAAGCATAGATCTAGCAGACATTCTTGAATGTGTGGGTTTGGGCAGGATTTTTCTTTGTTGTGGATTGACATATTTCAATGATGAAATATTGGGATACAGATTTTTATTTCCTTATATAAGAGTCCAATTGAAAAACCGTCCTATTATTGGAATAATGCGACAGCACAGCATTCCTACTGGAGGCACATTCCTTTATAGCAGTGATGTCAAACATACGGCCCGCGGGCCGCATACAGCCTGCGGGCCGCATCAAAACGGCCCGCGATCACCTCCACCGCCGTCTCCTGGCGCCCCCCGGCGCCATCCGCTGCTCCCTTGTGGTGTTGATTGCGCGCCAGTGCTCGCCGCTGCTGGCCGGTGCAGGCCTGACCCTCGCCCTGGGTGCCGCTGCCTATCGGAGGGAGGGGGCGGAGCCAGCATGGGCGAGGGGTGTGCGTCTGCCAGCCATGTGAGTGAGTGCTGAGAAAAGAAGATGGCGCTGCGCGCGCCGGGCCTAGGGGGCACAACCAGTGCCTCCTCCTCCTCCTCAGCCTTGCTGCCTGCGGCTGCGACGTCCCCAGGCCCCGCTGCTCGCTGCCCGGAGGAGGAGTGGTGGTGGCAGCACCCGGCAGGTACCGAGGGAGGGAGGAAGGCGCGCTTCTAAGGCCATTTGCCGGGATCCAAGAGCAGGAAAGGGTTTGTCCTGTGTGAGACCTGATATGTAAGAGGCTGCATTCACACCTAAGTTTCAATCCAGTTTCGGGCCACTTTACGAGTGAAAGAAACGTTTTCCACAGTGCTTGCATTCATATGGTTTCTCTCCAATGTGAGATCTGAAGTGTGCAATCATATATGCTGAGTGGCTGAAAGGTTTTCCACAGTGCTTGCATTCGTATGGTTTCTCTCCTGTGTGAGATCTGAAGTGTGCAGTGAGATATGCTGACTAGCTGAAGGAACTAGTATTAAGATTTTAACAACCGTATATTATATACTATATAATTAAATAAATAAAATGTTACAGTTATAATAATTCAGTACATTTTTTTTTAAAATCCGGCCCTCGTACAAATTCTAAATTTAATATGTGGACCTCTGCAAAATTGAGTTTGACACCTCTGCTTTATAGTTTGTAATGTTAACAACTGATGTGACCAGATATGATACATGCAGCACATTTGTGCAAGTGACAGTTAACTACCCTATAATTGATCATCCAGAACTCAAGTCAAATGTTTTGTTTTGAATTTAAGAAAGCAATTTGCTATCATAAAATCTAAAACAATTGCAATCCATTTCAGGTGACAATGGTCTAGTATTGAGTAAATTATTTAAGATCCTTCTATTGAGGGATAGGCACATATATGAATAGGATTTATTGGATTTACATTCACTGATACAGTTGGGAATAGCATGTTGATGCCCAAGTTAGATGGCTCTTGCAACAGATGGACAACAAAGCTGTACAACTGTGGAAGCCTCAGGCAACTGCCAAGTTTTTCAGATTTCACCTGAAGATTACTTTGCTCCTCTGAAAATGTTCTCCTTTTTCCTGGCTTAGGCGGTTATTAGATCAGTTACTGTCAGATGCAAGACCCTCACATAGAGGTGGGGGGAGTACTAGAATGATAGCACTCCTTCCTCTGTGCATTAAGAATAGCACTATGCTTGTAGTATTGCTCTTAATAAACTGCTGATCTCTTTGCAGTCACCCACTTCCTTGTCTGTCAAGATTGCCACTGGGAATCCCCAAATCCATTCTCAGTGTGCACAGGAGGAATGATAAAACATAGGCTGCCACCGTGAGTGGAAAGCCTGACAAGGTGCTCTGAGATTTTTTATCCCACTGTCTTTTGGGCCCTTGATCTTGATTATCTGTGGTCCTCGATTCTGGGGTCTACCAGCAGACAAATATGGCCTAGCCTGGATTATAGAGGAGTGCAGAAGGCATGCCTCCATGTTTCATACTATTGAGGAACCCATTTTGGCCGCACACCAAAATGCACCACTGACATGGGTTCCCCAGTGGTTCCAAGGCTAGAAACTTTCATTCCTAGTCCTGCAGAGCCCCAGGCTGAAGCTCATGTGAGGGCTGTGCCTGAAACAGTGTGATTGTGCAGACAATACTGTACCAGACAGGGCCTGGCCATAGTCCAAACTAGTGGATCTCACTGGTCCAGATCTATTGGTTTAGATCATGGCCCTTCAGTGCACAAAGGACCATCGGTTGTGTTGTTCTACAACTTCCTTTTTCCTCATCATTGGGAACATAAACTAATATGCTGTGTAGTCCACATTTCAAGGAGGGGCATATACAAAACCTATTATTTGCCCCTGAAACATTTTATGGTGAAGATAAAAGAGTTAGAAATAATAGGTCTTTTGTACTTCCAGGACAATATTCTTATTTGGCCTTGAATTTTAAGAGGAGCGGCCAGTAACCATTGCTGCTGACTTGGTGGATAGCTAGGCAACTAAACGAAAATGGCACAGTAGCTCACAGTGTATAGAAACTTCATCTAGACAGCATTTCCATGCTTTATTTTGTTAATGTGAGGGTGAGACAATGTTGAAGCTGTAGTTCTATTCACAATCACATGAAAATTGTCCTTGTTGGATACAGTGGGTGCTGTATACATTTGCTAATTTCAAACTGGAATATGCTTCAAGAAAAGGAATAGTGTAATCAAGCTACAAACATGAGTGTCTCTGCCAGACTTCCCATGGATGATGTAAACTTAGAAGGGGGTGGAAATGGACATATTTTCTCTGCAGCCTTATACATAAAAACCCTTGGGCTAACCCTGCCTGGATTCCAAGCAAAAAACTAATTTAAAAATATAGTAAATAATCTTTTTTCATGTTCTCTAAGTTAAAGAGAAGAGATACTCTAAAATTCTTTTTATCTATATAATAAAAAATCCTTAGGATTAGGGCTTAAAAAAAAACTAAGAAGGCGTAGTCTTCTTAGTGCTTGTTAAAACTGGGTTTTGTCATGCTTATGATTTTTAGTTCAACAAAGTGTTTTGATTAGACATGCTTATATTTATTCCTTCACCATTGTTGACTGCTGAGCATTTCTTAGACCGTGAACCTTTGATCTCACTCCTCCCCATTTCTCCTAATTACCGCAGAAGCTAGAACAGCCAATTTCATTTTGTTCCAAGCCTTTTCCGATTATCTTCCAGTGGCATGCATGCAGACAGAGCCAGCTACACAAAGGCTGATAAATGAGCCATTTATTTGATATAGTAATAATCTGTTTTATCAAAGGGCCCTGCATTGGCTGCCTTACAGATATATTAATCAGCAGCCTTAGCTGAACTTCCTCAAGGTGACAACTAGCTATGTCCTTCCAGAATGCATGGGTTCTTGTGTACAGCATATAATAACTTGAAGTTGCCAAAAAATACAGCATTTGGAGCATCACTTTTCTTTCTTTGCAATATTGTTGGGAGTGATGGAGCAATCCTCAGGTTATTTGAGGCTACTATGCCTAGCTGACTGTCTGAACAAAGTGAAGTAATATGCAGAAGACAGAAGCTTCCTACTTTATTTAGTGCAATGCAGATCTATCATTCTGCATTAGACCTGCATAGCACATCATATTTTTTGTGTCTTTCTCAAAGAGAGCCAAAAGTAGAACAAAGGATGGCAAAACAGAAGATGTGAGTTGCCAGAAGCTGGATTTCTCTGCGCTGCTGTTCTAAGGGAGCCTACAGACTCACTAAGAAAATTGGCATCCAATTGAAGGTGGCCTAGGGCGTCAGATGCTATGTTGATGTATTGCCAAGGCATCCCTCTTCTTGTACTGGATTTAAGAAAGTATGAAATTCCCTGCACTTTTTCAGAAAATCCAGCACTCTCACTGCTGTGTCAGCACAGGCAATGTTTGGTGTAGTCTATCCCAGATGAGCAGAAATGGTGATACGTGTTTATAAAATTGCAGCCTTTTTTAAGACTGGAGTGGGGAAACACTGCCATTTTGGAAAAAGGCGTGTTTTCCTCTAATTGCTCCCAAGATGTGCATAGGTTCAGGGATGTGATATATTTTCTTGTACAATTGCTGGTCTTCTGAATGGAGTCTGGGCATAATCTTCACTGAAGTGAGCTGATGCTGCACTTACAGCAGTCTTCTACACATCATTACAGTGTTTAAGTCTGAGGTCAAGACTCAGCCAACACCACAGGTGCTCTTGAATACCCATTCTGAGGCAATGGTCATGTGGATGAAACCTATGACACCATCCATGTAGGTGCCAATAGAAGTTCTTTGGGTTAGTGGAGGGCTTGGGCATCAATTCACCTGGGTAGCCACAGATTTGGACATTTAGACACTCCTGTCACCTCTTGGCCTTCAAACCTCCTCAGCCTCATCAAACACCATCTGAAGGATCCTTTCCATAATCAAATGCACAATAAATGGTTCAAAAGCCTGGTCACTTAGAGATATTCACCTCTTCCTGGCTGGCTGCATGGAGAGAGAATATGGTGACTGAGGACTGAAAATGGCTCACATCCAATGCCATTTCCAGCTGTGTGGAGGAGATAACAGGTTGAATCTTCCACTATAGATGAGAGGGGAAGTTCCACTTGTAGCAGTGTCCCAGGAACTATGGTGAAGTGCACAGCATGTGCCTGCTATGGTACACCCAAACCTCCTGCCCTTTTCAGACTCACTTGAGTGCAGGATTAGTCTTAAACAACTAAACTAAACTAAAAACTAAACTAGTTCCATTGATTTAACTAGGTCAGATTCTGCACAAGGATATTTCTGACAGCACTTTCACTAAAGTGTTGCCAGGAATCACTCCCACCTGCAAGAACATCATGGTCAGCAAACTGTAATGTTATGGAAAAGGAGATTTGCAGTATAAATTTCTATACTAATTAATTGCTGTTGTTTTAATATTATAATCCTGCCTCAATACAGGAATGAAGATTATCATCTGGGGGTAAAATGATGTGTACTAGATAATACTCAAATACTTTTTAAAAATATTCCTTGAACTGGAATTGAAACATAGCATAACTTTACAGAGTAGGCCTTCTTTGCTGAATCATTCCAGATATGGATTGTACTTCCCAAATAAATGCAACAGTGGTTTATCTCGCAAGACATCTTAATTTATATTGCTAGACTTCCAAAGACTGGTCTGATCACTAAAGTACTGTTGAATCTGTATCCTCTGTACTACAGTGACATACGTTGGTTGACTGTGGCTGCATCCAGACATTGGTTACTTATTCTGCTATATTTGGATATTCAGGAATAAAGCATGGGTATTTCAGAACATCTGTGCTTTATTCCTGAATATCCAAATATAGCAGAATAAGTAACCAATGTCCAGATCCAGCCTGGATCCTCTACCTCAATGCCATTGGCTTAACTTGTAGACTGGAACTCTATGTTTCCCTATGTTCCCCTTGTATTCTGTAAGTGGCAAATATTTGGATAATTATGGCAACCAAAACACAGCATTATATAAAGGATAGTGCAGTTTAATTAGTAGAACAAAATTACATCTAAATCCAAACACTGAAGTTTCTCTAGTCACCTTGTCCAAGAACTTCAAAAATGACAGGTTTTGTAATTACTTTGATTCTTTCCTATCATGTAATCTGCTGTGCTTTTATCGTGGGAAGAAAAAGTAGCGTCTGCGTGAGACAGCTCTGAAATCTGTTGAGATCAATATTTTTCAGTCAATACTGAAAAACATCTTGAGCACTTCTTATAAATAAAGAGCTCACTGCTCTGTTTCAAAAGAGCAAGAGAACATATGTGTGCAATAGCTGGAAATGTAGGCATCATATACAAAATTACAGTATATATCCAAAGGAAAATGAGAACTTTTATTTTTTATTTGTATTTCTATCCTGCTCTATACCTAAAGGTCTCAGGGTGGGTAACAACATTTAAAATCAAACATATTAAAACAATAACAGTATATATTAAAACAACTGTGCCTGCAAGTGGGAAGGGAAAGTGTATCCCCATTTAACCGAAGGCCAGGGCAAAGAGGTGCATCTTCATTGCCTTCCTAAATGTGTACAGTGAAGACGATAGACATACCTCAAGGGGGAAACTATTGCACAGCCTAGGGGTCATCACTGAGCAGGCCCTCTCCTGGGTGCCCACCCTGCTTGCTGCTGAGGGTGGTGGTACAACCAGGAGGGTCTCCCATGCAGATCTTAAGGCACAGGCAGGTTGATATGGGAGTAGACATTCCTTCAGATATTTGGGGCCCAAGTAATTTAGGACCTTGAATTGGGCTGGTAGTGAATCAGCAGCCAGTGCAACTCTTTTAAGGCCAGCATGATGTGCATCCAGCTAGCTGTCTCAGTCAGTAACCTAGCAGCTGGATTCTGCACTAGCTGCAGCTTCTGAACTGTCTTCAAGGGCAGTCCCATTTAGAGTGCATTACATCAGTCCAATCTAGAGGTTACAAGAGCATGGATAACTGTGGCCAAGTCATCTCTGTCCAAAAGAGGCTTCAACTGGTGCACCAGCTATAGTTGGGAATTAGGCATTCCTGGCCACAGCTTCCACCTGAGCTTCAAGTGTCAGTGCAGATTCCAAGAGTACTCCCAATTTTTGCACCTGTCCCTTCCAGGGCATTACAACCCCATCAAGGACAGGGTGCCTCCCAACTACATGGACCCAAGACCCTATGACACACAGCACCTGTCTTGTCTGGATTCAGCTTCAATTTATTGTCCCCCATCCAGCCCATTACCACCTCAAAGCACTTGTCAAGCACTACAACCACCTCTACTGATTCAAATGGCACAGAGAGATAGAGCTGGGTATCATCTGCATAGTGATGACACCTCACTCCAAATCTCCTGATGACCTCTACCAGTGGTTTCATATAGATATTAAAGAGCATGGGAGATAAGATTGACTCCTGAGGAATCCCACAAGTGAGTTCCCAGGGTGTCGAATCTACTACTGTCTGAGATTGGCCACAGAGATAGGAGTGGAACCAGTGGCAGGCACTGTAGCCTTTCCAAAATGATACCATGATTGATGGTATCAAAAGCCACTGGGAGGCCCAGGAGGACCAACAGGATTGCACTCCCTCTGTCTCTCTCCCAGAAAAGGTAACCAATCAGGGTGACCAAGGCAGTTTCTGGGCCATAACCAGGCCTGAAACCAAACTGAAATGGGCCTAGATAATCAGCTTCTTCCAAGCATGCCTGCAGTTGAACAGCGACAGCTCTCTCTAGTACCTTGCCCAAAAAAGGTATGTTAGCCACTGGGTGATAGTTGTTTAAATCTTCTGAATCCAGGGAGGCCCTCTTCACTGCCTGTTTAAGGGCTGGTGGGACAACCCCATCCCTCAAGGAGGCATTCATTCCTCCCTGGATCCACCCAGTCATACCTTGCTTGCTGGCTTTTATAGCCAGGAAGGCCAAGGGTCTAGACTGCACATTATCAGCTGAACCCCTGGGAGTAGATTGTTCACATCCTCAGGCCGCAATAAATGAAACTGGTCCAAAAAGAACCAGACCAGACAGTTCTCTGGTGTATTCGCAATTGTGACATCTAGTCCCCCATGAACTTGAGTGACTTTGTCCCCAAAGTGCTTTGCAGATTTGGCACAGCAGATATCATATGGCCATTGCCCATGCTTCATCTTCTTTTGAAACTTCAGAATACTAAGTACAAGAAATATATTTTAAGCAATTACTATAACATCTAAGGCTGCCTCTGCACAGCTGCTGGGTAAGCTGTCCTCTGAACCACAGTGTTTGATCAAGCCTAGGAGAGGAGAGGTATGGAATTTGCAAGCCCCTCCCAACACCCAGCTCTCACTAACATTGAAGCTGGGGGACAAAATTCAATAAGGGATGTCCATGAAAGGGCCTGGAGATGGGTAGAGAATAGGGGTGGGTAGAAAGTGTGCAGATAAGTCACTCCTGCCATCCTCATTCCTCTGCACAGTGAAGGCAGAAGTAGATTAGGGTGGCCATTTGACTACTGTAAAGCAGGTTTTCTCACTCTATGAAATGTCTGCTTCTGAGAGCAGCTGCCACTTATTAGAGCAGACTAGAAGACCAATGGGTGTGCTGATTTGCAATCATCAAGCCCTTGGTCACAGCCTAGGTTTTCCTAAGTAAGAGCCAGTATTTGAAAGGCTAGGATTCAAATCTCATTGGCCATAATGGTGGGCAGAGAGTAATCTTGACCACTGACTGCCTCTTCAGCTGAATTCATAGTGCTGTTTGTAGGATTAAATGTGGAAGAGGAGAATTAAGTGTGCTGTTCTGAGCTGCTATGATGAAATGGAGTTAGATTAATACATTTACTCTTCAGCTGTAAACAGATTGTACTGAAAGCTGGGAACAAGCAGCTGACACCCATGCTTTTGTGCTCAGAAGTGATGCCCTTTCTTCTTGTCCTTCACTAACATTTTGTAAAAGACATTTTTACAGGCTTTTCTGAATTGCATGCTTTTTTTGCATTTGTCATCAAAAGCCTACCTCCAGACCAGTTCCTTTACAGACTGTTGAAAACCATGGATCTCACACAAGATGTGAAGGTCCCACACACATCCCAGACAGGTGTGCATTGGCAAAACTCAGCAAGATCTGTAATAATAAGAAAGTCTTCTACAGAGGATTGAGATGGGTACCATGCTCTTTTCCTTGGCCACTGCAGGGACACACACTACAGAAAGCAATCACTAGCAAACAGATGAAACACAAAGGAATATGCACCAATGACTCATTCCATTCAAAAGGAGTCAAAATTCAGCAAAACAATACAAACCCACACTTAAAACAGCAACCACCTGAACACTTTCCTAACTGTAGAACAGAAGTGGGAAATGGTCCACACTAGGGATGTACACAATTTTTTTTTTGTATTCAATTTGTATCAAATTGACTGCAAGAAAATTTGTATTCATTCAAATAGATCCCCTTCTAATGTGGTAGGATTCTTATTTGATACATATGTTCAGTCCCATAAGAATCCCATATAAATACATACAAACCCCATACAAACCCCACGTATCAAAACATTCAATTCAAATTCAAATGTCAATTTTCGATTGTGCCAACATTCAGTTCAAATTTGAATGTCTGAATTCAGTCAAATTCGTACAAATTTTGAATGTTACAAATATTCATGCACATCCCTAGTTCACAGTTAAATTGTATAATAGTGAAAAAGTGCTGTCTGAAATCTTTTAAGAGGTTGAATAATAGTAAGAAAAACTAGGAAATAAACCATTTATGCTCCCCCAATCCATTTAACCTTTCTTTTTTCATTTTTCATCATTATCCAAACTTCTTTTTTAAGACTACCAAAAGCAAATAAATCTGAGCAAGAAAGTGAGAAGACCTGGTTGTAATTAAAATCTAAATACAATCTAACTTATGCCATGCAAAGGATATAGTGGTATAAGATAATTTATATATTGAATACACCATATTTCCATACTAAAAAGAATATAAAGCACCATTGTCATTCTATCCCTTAAGCTATCATTTAACACCTCCATGAAGATTCTTTTAATAGCATGAACTGAAACTATTATTCATCATGAAAGTCACACTTGCTCTAAAACTTCAAGAAAACTTGTTTTAATACTAAATAGCAAGTAAAAAGGAACTTTAAAAAAAACAAGAACCTGCATTATTGGCCATTTTCTCATGTGTTTTCAAGGAAATGAAGTGCAAAAAGCTCCCTAGGCTACTTCTGCACTTGCACTTTAGTCTGGATTAAGCACCTGATAAGAACACATACTGTAAGGAACACATGTGTAATGTACCATCTGCACAGCAGTCCAGATTAAGTCTCCATTACAATCACATCTTCTTCACAGTAATTGAAGAAATCCAAATCTAATGGATGCCAAGGACTTTTTGATCCAGATTAGTGGTAGACCTGAGGAGGAGGAGGAGGAGGAGAGTTGGCTTTTCTACTCCGCTTGAGGTAGAAAATGGGTCTACAATCCATGCCAACATTATCTGATCTGCATCAAGGAAGAAAAATCCACATCTAGTGTGGATGCAGGAAGTCTGTGGGCATGGTGATGGAAGAACGGGAGGTGCACAAGTTAAAGTGAAGGAGAAAAACCTCCACCTTTGTGTGAAGGCCCCTCTGAAAATAAGGAGTTCACCATCACCTCCATAGTGCCCTCCTCCTGGTGTCCAACACCTTGTGCCTCAGGGTACCCCACCGCACCTCCCAATGTATCTTGGCTATTCCCACCCACTCCACTCCTCCCAATGTCATGTCCCTCCCTCAACATCTTGATCTTGATCTTGATTTATATTATCCAGGAGAAAATTCACAATTCCCATCCCATTCAGGGGGTGGGAAAGATGAACTTGTGTACCATGTCAGCTGACTCTCCAGGACCCACAAAAGGTGTGAATGCAGCATCCAGAGCCTTATTGGTTCTGATGCTGAAAAAAGTAAATGCACATTTGGAAGACTTAATAAGGATCTCCTCCTCCTCCTCCTCCTCCTCCTCCTCCTCCACCACCACCACCACCACCACAGCTGGCATTTCCTTCAAAGCTGGGGTGGGGGGGCTGACACAAAATGGTCCCAGTGCAGATCGTCCTGTCTGATGCCAGAGGCAGACCATCTGGCAGCTACCTCACCCTGTCCCATTATTGTTCAGGTAATGCAAAAAGCTAGACTTATTCAGTGTTCTTAATGTAATTCATGGTCTTTCTTTTCAGAAAAGGATTGAATAAAACAATTAGCCTTCATTGAGTAAAATATTTTAATTCTGTCTGATCAAAATACTGAATGCTTCTTAAGAGCTATGATAGAAATGCACTTTATTTATTCATTGTGCTAAGCAAAGAAAAACTTTTGCATTCTCCTGTCTTTCTGGCAAAGTATTTTGTCAGTGCTATTTTAACATTTACTTTTGACTTAAATTTTTAAATTTTTATATTTTAATGTTGTTTTTAATGTTATCTTATGAGACATACATTTATCTGTGAGTTGTCCAGAGAACCTTGTTACTTGGCAGTTGCATCTAAGTTTTCATCTATCTTCGATCCACCTTCAGAATGAAAGAACATATCACCAAAGTGACTGGTAATTTTTTCTCTGTACTACCTAACCAAAAGGTGGATTTTATGGATTAGATAATGGAGAAAGAAACTTCTTGACATTGTGCTGATGCATTAGCTCACTCTGAACATGGATCAAAATTGGATTAAATTTTAGGTGGAGCTATATCCATAGTTATTAATAAAACAAATTTCAAAACTAAAATGTATCCTCTTCATTGCTCCTTTCTTTCTTAACTTGTATATTTAGCAGTTCTTTTCTCTTACTTCTTTCTATTCTTCAGCACCTTAGTACTATTTAGATATCTTTGTAGTTTCCTCTGTTCTTGACCTGGACTGTTAATTCTTTCCTGTTCTGCAGCTTTGTCATATAATTATCAAGTAAGAATACTTAATGCTTAAGATTAGGGATGTGCATGAATGTTTTAAACATTTGAAATTCAATTGAATTGGATCGAATGTGGACATTCAAATTCAAAGAGAATGTCTACACATTAGAATTTAAACATTCAAATGAATTTTTAATGTTCCAAAATAGTTGTTCGAATGATTCAAAACATTCCAATGTACATATGTACATATCTAATACATATCTGTACACATTTGTGCTGATAGTACGGGACGAAAACAGGATGCATATGGGATAAAACTGGGTGTGTATGAAATGCATACAGATATGTATAACGCATCTGAATGTTGTAGACATACGGATCTTCAAATTCAAATCTAACATTCGAATGAATAGATTCAAATGTATTCTATTCGAATCAGATTTTGTTGCATTCCGATTGTTTTTTAAAAATTTTCTGGTGGTGCTCGGTCTCCTCCTCCCACCTGCGAGGCCTGGAGGCCTGATGGACTCCAGCTCCCGTCGTCTCTCGCCATTGAGGCAAAAGTTCAGAGCTGTGCCGCACTTATCAAAGACTCTGCTCAACATTCTTCTGCCTGACGGGCTAGCACTATTGTGGGTGGCAGGGCAAGGGCAGGGAATTAACATGAGGCAACTTGTACAAACCAGCCAGACTGATGCCAGGAGCTTATGATCAGGTTCATATTGCAATGGTCCTTAAAGAGCTGCACTGGTTATCACTTCACTTCTGGACCTAGAGCAAGTCTTTAATTCTGGCATTTAAAGTTCTAAATGACTAATGCCAGACATATCTTAAGGAACACCTCCTCCTAATGTTGTCCACCCTCTCATCTTGAGTAGTTTTCCTATGCCTTTTCTTCCATGCAGTTCCCCACCCCACCCCCGGGATAAATTCCTGAACAAGGACCTGACTTTATGCTAGTGTGGACTATGGCAGGCCCCATCTTTATCCACATTGAACTAAGTATGGACTAGGCTAGGGAGGCCAAATGGCACCCTAACCTGATTTAGCTGTAGACTGCAACAATGTCTACTATTGGACCAGGGTCCGGATACTGGATCTCAATGGCATGAGAACAGAATGCCCCCCATGGAAGACCCATTTTTATGGTTCCAACCCAAAAATGACATGCTGAAAACTGTGAAGGTTGGAAATGAAAGGAGTCTTGGCATTGCCTTTGAGGGCTCTATGGAAACAACAGTTGGGCTGAAGTAGCAATCTGTCCCAACATTGGGTGGGATGCTAATCTATGACAGGGCATTCTACCTTGTCCTGGAACAATGAACGTAAGTGCAGAAAGGATTCCTAATGGGTAGGATTTTTCTAAAGGCCTTTGGTAGGAGCCGAGAGCAGGTGAAGCTTTTGCCTTCAACTTCTGCTTGAGAATGCCAAGAAGCAATTGGTGGTCCACTGTGTGAGGCAGGACTGTGGACTAGCTGGTCTGTGGACTGATCCACCAGGGATCTTATGGTACTTTAACTCCATCACTGTTTGAGATCCATGCTATGATGGCTAGAGGGAAATCTTTCTTTGTAGTTGCTTCAAGACTTTGGAACAATCTTTCCTTAGAGATATGCCAGGTGCCAACAATGTGTGCATTTTAAAGCTTGGTGAAAACATACTCATTCATTCCCTTTGGGGGCTTATCTTGACCTAATGATTTTTGACTGATTTTTAATATATTTCCCCCCTGATTTTATGTTGATCTATCTGCTGCAGATTGCTATGGCCCCTAATTTCCTTTCTGCAACTCTGTGATAGAGCACAGATGGCCTTCTGTGAATGTGTATGACCCACATGCCATAGGTGCATACGTCTCCCACATTTTTAAACCGTATGTGTTTAAATGTGTTTGTAAATAGTCGCTTTAATCTTGTAGTGTTTATAAACATAAGCAGTGGGCAGGAAAGTTATGCACAAGAATTTTCAGACTATGTTTAAATTTATTAGTTTGTCTTCTTCCTTGAAAATTCTGATTTTTGTCAGGAGATAATTATTCATAGGTTAATTTAAATAAAAAGTTACTTATAAATTTTAGTTATAAAATTAGAACATTAACTTTCTACTCCTATTTCTGCAGGACAAATATATTCAGCATGCAACTCTTTGAACTACCAGTAACAACAAACAGACCTGTATGCTGATCCATTAAGATGTTATTTTTATTCATTTGGGGGGGGGGGGGGGCTAAGAAGAATACACACAGTGACTGAGCATTATTTCAGGGCCATTCCTTCAACTTACAAATTGAGGGGGGAGGAATCAGTGAGAAGAACTCTGCTGCTTTCCACTTTGTAAACATGTCTAGGAGTGACAGAAGATCAATACATCACAACTGAATTTTCTCTTCTGTCGTGATCTCACAAAAGAAAGGACAGTCTCAACTAAGTTAACCCTTCAACTTAGACTCCCCCCTTTTAAAAAGTTATACAGTCTATCAGCCAAAATACTTTGAGTACAGAAAAGAAATGCAGTAGTTTCATGTATTGTTGAGCAGTATCTCAGGCTACATTCCTGTGGGTACCACATAGCACTCCAGCCACTGCCCCAGGAGCAGATGTCTGAACATCTTGGACCTGGAGCAATGTATTTGCATGCATCCACCCGCAACCAGTCATCCTGGGAGTTGGCACACGAGAAAGGTGTGATCAAAGATTCTCAGAGATGTTGTCAGACATATGCGGAATGATAGCCCAGTCGCTGGCTGGGCTGTCTTCGTGCTGAACCAAAGCTGGCTAAGCTGCAGGGGCATTTTTGGTCCACTGCAGATGTAATCCAGCTGCATCCTATTCCTGTGGGAGTGTTGCTTGTCAAGGTTGCTTGTCAGCCTTGGATCTTGAAGCTTCTTAAGTGTAAATTCCTGGAAATAATTCTGAAATCTTTTTTGAGTGAATGGTATCTGCACTACACAAAGTTAAAAGCCTCCACAAATCACTGCAGGGCTGATGCACACATGCAATTGATATAGCCAAGCAATTTCTTATTGCAGTCACAACTTCCTAGTCTTAATTAGGTGTCAGTTCTTTAGATGGTAATACTTAACTGTCTTTTAAATGCAGTATGTAAATCAGATCTGTGGCATGAACTCCAAAACCTTCTCCTCTTTGAGACAAGCAAAGGCTACCTTATAGCTTTATGGCAAAAGTGATATAGAATATCATATGCCTTTCAGAAAAGTATGCTTTCAGGAAGATTTGGAATTTCCTGCTAAACAAACAGACAAAAGGACCACTCCTTTGGCTTACTTATGCAGAACTGTATGCCTTTCTGGGATGCCATCAATACCTAAGTTTCTTTGCTTGCCCAAAATACAGCCTTTTGTTTAAGATGCGGGCAACTGGAAACAACCAGTTATCTCAAGTGGCCACTATTGTCTGACTCATCCTAGCCATTAGGACCACTTAGAAATTTGGTCCTGCCTCTGCCCAGATTTCAATCTTCTGCTTCTGACCTGATGGGTCTGCCCCTACTTCTGAGGGAATAAAAGGAGGCCTCTGGATGAAGAAAGTCATGGTCCTGTCCCAGGGGGTCCATCAATTTGCCATGCTGAATCATGAGCAGAAATCTGTCCTACTTGCTGAGAATCAGTAATCACATGAGCTGAAGATCAAGAGCTGAAATGACTGGGCCTGCCTTTGACCTCTAAGCCTCCACAAACCAGCATCCTGCCTGCAATTTCTTCAGAGAGAAAGAGCCTGCTTCTGTTTTTCCCCAGCTGCATCCAGACCTTCACTGCATTCTGAAGCCACATGTCTCCCAAGAACTGCATGGATTAGAACCAGTCGAGTTACAGCATAGGGTCTTAGGATAGGCTTTTCTCCTCTTTCCTGCTGCCCCACTGGGAATCTTATTTGCTTATTTGTAGCACTCTCCTTCATTTTTTACTTTTTTAAATATTGATTATTAAAAACAATTATATTTTTCTATTGAGCAAAAAGAACTCCTTGTGTTTCTTTTGGGCATCAAGCCATTATGTAGATCCTAACACGAGAAGACGTCCTGGAGAGCTATTTCCCCTCAAAATCACATAGCAGGATGTCTCTTAGCTTCAATATGACAACTAAATATGTCAGAGTTAAAGTGCCCTAAAATATACTACAGATAAAATATGTACAATGTACTTCTTTGGAATGGGTAGAACCGTTTTTTATTATTCTCCCCCCAAAGGAATTCTGAGGGGGGGGTTGCTCAAATAAGCATTGGACTTCAGATTGGGGTCACGTCCCATTTAAGTGTACAAAAGACAACATAAAATGACAGTGAAGCTTTCTTTTGGTGTTTGACCCTGCTTTCCCCACCTTATATTCACAATTTGTGAGCCACCAAGGTTGCCGACATTTCTTTACCCCAACATGAGCAATTCATATAATTCGTCTTTAGTGCATCATTATCAGCACTTGTTGGTTTTCTTTGCAGGGCCTTGGAAATCATAAAGGTAGCATATGATTATGTATGAAGTGTCCACAACTTACCTCTCTTTCAGTTTCATAAAGGTGTCTCTCACCACATACAGTCATACATACTGAATTCTTCCTGGAAACTATTTTTTCAGCACTCTGGTAGAGCAGATGTTTTCTCCTGCCACCTCTCTATATGCAAAGCAAATTCATCATGAAAGGTAAAATAAAATGCAAATGAACAAGATGTGATTGACTGAATTGTCAAAGAGTCACTGGGACACACATAGGCATAAAGACAATTATAAACAGGAATTTTGAAGTCATCGCCTAATTCTCACTTTAATCATATTGGAAGTCATCCAAGCAAGATGAAAAAGCTCAGTTGGACTCTTTTTCATTATGAAATATACTCACACAAAATCTAAAATATAGATCTCATAAACTACTTTTATGAAGTTAATTAGTATTGATTGTGTGGATAGCATGGATAAAATGATATCAAATTGATTGAATCATTGTGGAGAAGTCTTTCCAAGCGTTAAAAGAATGGATCATGCTCTAACACTGGTACTAGATCTACCTATGAGGCCATTTACTACTAAGAGAAATGTACTTCTGAATACTAATTTCTTTCTCACATGAATTCTCCAGGCAGAAGAATTGCTAAAGCTGATTCAGAAACAGTATGGACTGATTGGAAAAGACCCTAATGATGGGAATGCTTGAAGCCAAAAGGAGAAGGGACAACAAAAGAAAAAAAATCTGAGCAAGGCAACAACAAGATGGCTGAAAGCCATCTTGAACTATAGGTGTGATCACGGCCAGTGTTCTCATTAAATCCACATACAATTAGCTCACTTGGGGAACTTTAGTCCACAAAAGAAACAGAATCCTTGAAAATTGTTGGGATGTTTAACGCTCAAACCGGTCCCTAAATTGATTATTTGGTGTATCAGAATGCAGCCTAACAGTAATTGCTGCTGCAGAAGAGGAGTTCCTATGATGCCATCTGCAAAGGATGAAATGGAGACTTAAGTAGTCTTCTCTGCAAGTGATGCTGCTATTTATTTACTTCAATAATTTACATACTAAATTATGTAATGCCTCTGTCTCAGAGCAGTTAACAAAGCAGATTAAAACAACATTTTTAAAACAATGGCAACAAAAAAGAGAGGATAGTACAAGAAACTGAGAATGCTCTACCTCAAGAACCTCGTCAGGTGATGGAACCACAAGAAAAGCCTCCTTAGAAGCGGCAGACATTGCTACTTGCCAAGAACCGCAAAAAGCTGGCTTGGTAAAAGTCTTGATTCCCTCCAAAAGGCAAAACTGCATGTAGACATCAACCTTTGCCTTTCAAAATGCTCCACTAGACAGCACTGATCCAGGCCTTGCCTCTCTGTGATTCAGATCTACTGATCTTGATCCACATCTCCTCAGTGCAGTGTGTAATGTGCCCCCCCCTTGTCCACAGATGGGGTGATTCCCAGGAAAGGAATGCTTAAGAAAACCCTTCTGTGAGACACACCCAGTGTTTGAAGCTGTTTCATTGCTATATTAAACTGTTAATCTAGAATATGCCAGCCTATTGATGGTCAACAGATAATTCTGGAATGCCTATGTAAGAATAAAATATATATTCAGGTAATAATTCAAATGTATTTAGTTTGGCAGCCGTTGGAACCTTTAAGGTACTTCAGTATCCCTATAGAGTAAGAATTGTAATTTTTAAATGGTGAGGACATAGTGATAAATGGGCAGCTTACCATTCCTTGTATACAGTTCGTATACTGACAAATTACTTGTCTAGTACTACTGCAGAACCTCATTTAAAGAGTCTTGCTTCATACATTTGTTATATATATCCCAGATAGTAGTAGAAAACCTAATTCCATTTTGTATTGAGCTACTGTGATTCTGCCTAAAAATAAAGTCATATCCTAAAATAAGTGCATTTGCATGCACACACACACACATATGCACACGTCCATCAAAAATGTATGCTTTTTTTAACATAGTGATGCAATTATAAAAGTTATCAGATTTTGGGGTTGTAGTTCATAACATCTAGGGAACCATATTTCAGTACTTGGGACATAAACCAACTGAACTGAAGAGGAAGGAAGGAAGGAAGGAAAAGAAAGGTTAAGGAGATATTTTTTAGGGAAAGATATTGAGAAAAATGTAGTCACTAATGAATTAGCAAGCGGTAGAAAAACAATGCTTGCTAAGGAATATATGAGACACAAAGTAGAGTTCAAAGAACACAAGAGCTTTGAAAAAACCACAGGAGGAGATAAACTGCTGCCTTTCCATTTGTGGCAGCATGGGGAGGGGGACATGACCAGCACCCCAACCCAGTGATGAGTGTGAATGCCATCCAAGATCCCCTTGTAAGAACAGCATAATTTCCCTCTCCACGTAAGGTCATCTCATTTGCTACATTATTGGATATTCTATACTCTGAAATGGAGCTGCTGAAGTGTCCTTTGATGTGGCCATCAAGGTGTTTCCACCAAGGCATCCATATATACACTTGCCCTATTTCTTTTCTAACTATTGTTGCTCATCAGCTCAGAGTATCCCAAAGCATACATACTTCACTGTTATTAACATAAGGGATATCAAGGATCAGCATCTTAGGGGAAGAAAAACTAGCAAACTGTTTTCCTCCTGCTGTTTGTACATCTCAAAAGTGTCTACAATGCTGTGTGACCTGCAGAAACTCAATAAACTTCTGTTGACATTTATAAAAATAAAGTTAAATGGTCGGCACAACTGTCTGTTGCAGCAATCCTCATTTTTAGCTTTCAGAGGAAAGAAAACTGAACTGAAATATTTGGATTGGATATGCCTGAGGCCTTGTGCATATTTGAGCTCATAGGAACATTTTACAGTGGAGAATTTGAAGTAATGTCTTTTTTAAAGGTCACAAATAGCGAAGTAGCAACCTTACAGAGAGTTTAATGTGTGTACTGTAATACAGTTTGAGGAGTTACACAAGACTTGCAAGAGAGTGAGACACAAAATGTCAGATAAAATTCAATCTTGATAAGTATATGGTGAAGCACACTGGGAAAAGCAGTGTTAGCTATTCACAAGGTGGATTGGCAGTACCTTATATCTGTCACTCAAGACAAAAGCCTTGAACAACAGCAAGAAGAAGAAAAAGAAAACTCTATTTGGAAGAGTAAACTATTGCAAAACTGTATAAAATTATGACTGGGAGGACAAGCAAACACAGTAATTGAAGACAGTAAATTAAATCAAAGTTTAGTATTTTGAGATCAGAAACGTTTTTTACACTATACAACTTAACCTCTATAATGTTTTCCAGTAACATTAAATCTTAGGGTGAATCCCCACAGCAAGCTTATTTCTCTTTCCCTAAACCGAAATAATAGAACCGGATGCAAACGCGAATTTGCTGGTTCCCATTACTTTTAACTTAATCGCATTGGATCCGGATTCTGAGGATTGTACGTGGTGTACGTGACTCAAGGTGGGACTCAAGTGGCTACTTTTTAAAAGCTGCTTTTCGGGGCTGCCCTGCCCTCTTCCTCCTGGCATGGATGCGCCACCCATAAGGGACCCCTTCACCGAGCCTTAGCTGCCGCTTCCATGGATGGAGGAAAAATGGCAGGGGGCAGCCAGCCAGCGATTCTTTCCCCTCCTCTCCCCATTGCTCAGGGCACACAGCAGCAGGGGCAACTAAAGCCCCTTTGCTTTAAACATTCACATTCAGCTGCTTTCCTCCCTTCCTTTCCTTTTCTAAAGTCAGATCTTTTAGAATTGCGCAAAATTGCAACATTGTTATTCCAACCATCAATGTGTGAAGTGGTTCCATTGCTAGAGTGTTGCGATCGCTGTTAAGTGGATTTTTACACTGAAATCACTGTCTTTGGAAGCAAGCTATTGGGAGAGGGAAACCCTAAACATGGATTCTCATCCCTTAAAATGGTACTGTCCACACAGTAAAAAATGTAAAACGTTTCATCCGGAGTGAGACCTGTTGAAATCAGGATTGAGATTCACCACGCTTTGGGGTGGTTTAACACGGGGAAAGGGTGTTAAGCCAAACTGCCGTGCGTACTCCGAGGACTGAAAACGTTTTGAATGCGAAATAAGGTTGCTGTGAAGACACGGCCTTAGCCAACTAATTAATTTGAATCCCAGAAAAGGCTCAACAAGCTAATTGAGGAGAGGAACATTTTCAGTAACTAGGAAAGTGGTACCATCTATTTCTGGGGTTTAAAATCATCATAAGCACACAGGGAGTGATCCAGACAGTGTTAAGTACAAGTAAATTAGATCAATTCCCTACTACATGCTAGATTATAGGAAAGTGCAAAATTACCAGCCTCACAAGAAGCAAAATATTATTGCACTACTTTGAGAATTTGGAAGTCAGGGAGTTCTTTAGAGAAATTGCAAACACAAGGACCATCTGGTTTCCAATGTTTCAAAATGAATGCTTCTTAGATCACTGAAACAAATAGAATAAATGTGACTAGATGTATTTTGACATTTATACTCCATATATATTCAGGAACTCAGGGTTTATGCTGTACTCTTCCCCCTTGCTATCACCAGCAGCAGCTTTTCACTCTCATGACAACGCAGCCACACAGTCAAATTGGTATAGCTAAGAGAATTAGTAACACAAGGTTCCACTGTATGTTTATATCATCATCATCAACAGCAACTTCATCACCATCCCCACAACCTGGTACATGTTTGCGACCAGTTTGGTACTCTGACCATTATCATTACTATTATCAGTAGTAGTATTCCTTAGCTGCTGTTGTCCTACAGATGGGCTGACCTAGTAGGGAGAAGGGTCTTTTCTGTTCTGCTCCAGAGTATAGAATAAGAGGCATAGAAGGGGTATAGGCCTTATACTGAACCATTTTAAAGGTAAATGAGAAAAGGCTCACAGATATCTCTGATCTCATTAGTGAACAGGAGGATTTTTAGTTCCAATGTGCATCATTTTACACTTGTTAAACAAGTTGGACAACATCTGCTACTTTGATGCCCAGTTCCCCTATGTACAGAGTGTCAAGTACCTAAAAGGTTAACTTGGTCAGAAATAGAGTCACAATAAGTCAGCAGCTCATGACTCAGAGTCATGTGATACAAAGTCTCATGATATTGCAGTCATTAGATGACATCATTCCCAAACCTCATGATGACTTGCAGATTGTAACCTGTATAAGTATCTCGGTAATATAAAGCTGCTGCTGAACCTTCCACTGAGGACAGACAAATACTTTGCCTCTGGATTTACTTTCTGTCTATTCTCTGAGAGAGACTAGTGATCTGACTCTGGTCCAAATTCGCTATGCAACCTGACACAGAGGCATGCCTGGAGATCTCAGTAGTCCCTTTTTGTTTTTACTTCTCTGAACAGTTTGGTGTCATCAACAATTTTTGCAAGGCAGGTCCATTTACACTGGGATTGCCAAGCCAAAACCCCACCTCCAAAGACTGTGTTAGTTTCAGAGCCAATGCTGCAGTCTTTGAAGACCAGGAATAAAGTTTCTGCAGCTTTGGGGGTTTTTTTTGGGGGGGGGCATTTTGGCAGTGCTCCTTGTCATGCCACCAAAATATTATCCCTGCACTTGGAACAAGGAGACCATGTGCCTTGCACACATGGTCCACTTTTTCCAGACCATCTCTAATAGCTTACTGGCAGACTTCGCCATTGAAGTCTGTTGGTAGTCCTCAATAGGGTGCACCATCTCACTCTACCACTTTGTCTATCTGATCAAAGAATTCTGCCAGGGATCAGGGCTTCCTCTATCCCTACCAATCTGTGTAGTAGGAGATGCTCCTGCAGCTTTCCTTGCATAGGATAACACAACATGCAGGAAGGACTCTTCATGAGTGTACAATGGTGAACTGATGGACAATATGGGTTCTTTGAAGATAATGTGAGTCCTCAAATAAGTTTGTCTTTGAGAAGAACACTTACAGTGGAGGATAGAGTTACAACCATAGCCCCATGCCCCTTCCATATTAAAGAATAGTGATACACTGATAGGACTATTCTTTAAAGTGGAAATGTGCTATCTGCACCCCCACTCTCCCCACTTCAGTCTGACAGTAGAAATGAAGTCTTAAAGTCCATTAAATGGGTGCATTGACCGAGGAGACTGTCTCTGCCTCCTCCTCCCTCAGTCAAGATTGGGCCTTGAAGAGGGGAGAGGCAGATTCCCTCCTGCCCATTGTCCCCTTGGTTTGGTCTCAGTGGGAGGGAAGAGCAACTTGGATGCCAGCTTCAAAGCAGTGGGACCTGGTGGTGGTGCAGGCCTATAGCCAGATCCATATATATGAGGGACCCAGTCACAAATTTGAGAGTGAATGAGTAATATGCCACATAAATGGATTTAAAAATTTGAGGGGGGAAGTTGGGGGGCTGCCCCCCTCTGCCCCTGCCCCCAGCTATTAACCGATGGTGGTGGCGACTTAATTAACACAGAATGCTTCTGAAGCCACCAGTAGGTTCCTCCAAGCAATGGGGGCAGTGCTATCATCATAAGAGGGAAAGAGAATTTTTCAAAAAGCTCTGTCACTGAATCACCATCGTAGTGTTTATAGCAGAATAGTAGGACCTCAGAGTATACAGCACCTTGAATGGGCAATGATATAAGGAAGAGGAGGAGGAGGATGTCATGCCCTGTTCAGCCTCCTCAGAGGAGGGAAGCCTGCCTGCAATACCACCACAGGCTGAGGAACAGCCACAGCATGGCATTGCAGACATTAGGCCAGTTCCAGGTGAGCAGCCAGACAGCTCTGATGATGAATCTACCAGCAGTGAGCCTAATCAAAGACTCTCTCATCACTTGCTTAGACAGCAGAAGCAGGTGAGAAGCAGATCAGAGCCCAGCTGCACTGTGGATTTGTCACGGACTTCTCTATTTAAGAACAAGCTCACCTTGCCTCAGGTTGCTGCAGACAATGCCTTTGCAGTCTTGTGTTATCTGAGCATGAAATCCTGGACTCCTTGTGACCTGCTGACCCTTTGAACTGCTTGACCCTTGCTGACTTTCTGGACTTCTAGACCCTGGACCAGAACTGACCACGAGAATGCCTGGAAACCTTGGGACTGTGTAAGCTGCGCAAGTGTTTGCCTGTTGCCTGACCGGCCTGCGACCTGACAGAGGAGGTGGAAAAGCAGGATGAGGAGTTTGCTTTTCTACCCCGCTTTTCTCATGCATTTAAGGGGACTCAGAGTAGTTGACAAAGCATTCTATTCTTCTCATAACTGACACCTGTGAAGTACCTGGGGCTGTGAGAACTCAGAGAGCTATGACTAGTCCAAGGTCACTTGGCTGGTTTCAAGGAGTGTGGAATCAAACCCCATGACTGTGAGATGTGAGCCTGGCACTCTAACCACAAGGCCAGACTGGCTCACGCCCATGCAGACGCTGCACTCTATCTCTGCATTGCATTTTTTGTTCAGGCACTCATTGCTCATTCAGGGTGTCATAAAAATAGTGTGTGGGTCCTGCCTTTGTGGCCTTTTCTTTCTTCCACATTTCACACTATGAGCAAAAGGCAGGTCAGCTGACTGAAGCACAGTTTTCACTTCCATACAGGTTTTTGAAAAATACTGCACAGCTGGAATGTAATGGTCAGTAGGACAGCAGGGTTGTGGAATGGCTGCAAATTGCTTCCAAAGGGAGAGAAAGTTTGAACCTGGCTGACTCTCTTCTCTTACTATTTTTGACATTTGATTTAGTTGAAAATGGACTAATAAAGTGACTAAGTACAGTGGAGCTGAAACTTTGAGGATTTCTCAATTAGATTAGATAAGTACCAAACCAGAAATACTTGACATTTCTGCCAAAATCTTTTTCTTCTTTTCTTTCTTTCTTTTTTGTAGGCATGTTTGTCAATACAGAAATGTCAATTCAATGGCAGTAGTCCTTTTCACTTCAACTGCTCATCCACATGAGGCGTGAAAATAATTGAGTGACTGCTTAGATTTAACTTTCTCTTTCAGACTGGAAATGTTCTATGAAGTTTAACATCTCTATGAAGTCTACCAAAAGAGAGTAATTCAATGGAACAACATTAGACATTTTCTTTTCTTTTTACTTTTTCATCTTCGATCACTTATATAGTAATCTGTCATTTCATTCAAAAATTGACATTCCTCTTGATCCTTTCTAAACATATATATATATATGTAGGGAGGGAGACAGAAACTTTGCACCTTTCTGCATTTATCTGTAATCTGGAACAGGATCTCTCGTGGTCCTTTTCAGGGCCTCATCAGTCTGCAGGTAACTTCAGATCATCAATACTCCACCCACCATTGGTAGGGGGACTGGTAGACCTCAGGTAATGTCTCCTGGTCGGACAAATAGACACTTTGCCTCTAAAGGCCATTTGCAGGGAGCTGATAGCAGGTGAACATTTTGTGTTCATCTTCTGCTTAAGAAAGGCCAGAAGCAGTTGGGTGGCCCACTGTGTGACACAGGATGCTGGACTAGATGGGCTATGCCAGATTCAGCAGGGCTGCTCTTATGTTCTTATCAGTGTACTAGCAGGATCTAATTCAGCACATGAAGGCATGAAGAAGGTTCTTTGTTTTCTGGTTACACTGGGACCCACTTTGGCAGCAAGCCTTATTGTGCAACTGAAATAGGTCATCAGGAGCTCCAAAGCTAGTAACCTTCATTCCTGGTTGTGGGAGCCCTCAGAGACAGCCCCAAAGCTCATGCAAGCTTGAGAGTCAATGTGGGGGCTACTTTGGAACAGCATCACTATTCAGATGGCACAGTTTCATACCACTCCAGACTCACTGAGATGGATCAAGGCCCAGTAACTATAGAAAGGCCCTTTCTTTAAGAAGAACCCAATGTTTAGTCAGAAAACCAAAATCTCTCCAAGCTTAGTAGTGAAATAACAGCAAGCAGGACGGAGAGCCATGTACCTAAGAGAAGAGATATCAGCCCAAAACTGTAAACTTACACAAACCTTCTGGATGGTTAATAATTTTGATACCAGTTTAGAATTTCCACATTTATGCTGTGATATATATGCGTACTGTATATACACAAACAACAACTTTGCTTTATGATTTCTGCAGCCTCTTCTGTCTTGTTGAACAATGTGCTATGAAACAATAGAGCTTATCTTTTGATTCCTCCTTGCATCCACCTCCCTGTATCCACCACAATAGATATATGTACTCACAAGTATAGACATGAATATGATCTATTACTTGTAAATTTAACATACTGCCAAGGAATAGTTAGGGATATTAATCAATTTACTGGGAATTATAAATGATATTCTGTGTAACTAATATATATGAATTTCCTAACACAACAGATTTCTTTCAGTACCAGACATAATGTGCAACACCAGCTAGATACTGCAGGTATCAAACTCCCATATTGTCAATCCTCCATTGTTTCATGTCAGCAGAGGGTGTCACTCAATAGATGTGGTGTTGGTTTGGTGTTGTTTTCCACAGGAATATCATGAGGAGAGAGTTTTCCTATGATATATTTTACATCTAACACTATGTGGTCCAAATAATATTTTATATGCACACGATAATTCCTGTGTGCATGCTAGAATAAAATACAGTTCTTAAGATGCACAGTTTGAATTAACTGTCATTGTTCTGGGCCTTTAGGGAGACAGAAAGGCGTTCCAGTAGCAAAGTGGGCAAATCTTTTGACAACCAAGTTAAAAAGCCAGGCTTAAAGATCAAATCAAGAAAATTATTTTGTACTCCTTTCAGAATTCTCTGTCTGTTCTGGAAACAGTAATCCAAAATGTATAAACCCAGTAATACTTGTTTGCATATGATAAGACCATAATTGAAGGGCACAAAATCACCAGAGACATGCATTAGTCTAAAGATCTTTGCAAAATGACTAGCTCTAATGATTCAATAATTTTGTGTTTCCGTGATGAAATTCAAAGTACTCTGGCTCATATCTACTTCTTTTTAGAAAAAAGGAACAATAGAATAATCAATCTTCTCTAAAGCTAGGATCTGGATGCATGTTTTATGCCATACCACAAAAGTCTACTCTAAGCTCAAAGGGGCATTGCAGTGGCAAAGCACGACCCAAATTTAGAGGCTGAGGTGATAATCCTGAATGCTCAAGTGTAATCTATTTAATGTACACCTGCCAGAAACACAGTGCTCTATCACTTCTGTGAACACACATAAACCTAGGCTGAAGCCAAATTACTTCCCAAAAGCAGCGGACTAGACTTTGGGGAGCATCCTAATACAAAAAAGAAAAAAGAAGAAGAATTTGGACAGCACCAATGAAGTAGAAACATTTTACCCTTCTTGCCCTAAAACCTAACCAAAACCTAATCTAGCCCACGCGATAGAAAGCTAACCCTCCTAAAAAGACTAGCTCTACCTTTACCCTAGTGGAGCAATTCTCCAAATTAACAAAGTCCTAATACAAACCTCCATCCTAGTCTTACCTTTGTGTTTGCGAGTGCTAAAATGCATCCTGATTTAAGATTTAAAGAGCTTGAATTTTCAAAGCTGGGCGTTCCCAAATGATAGGAGGAATTCACAGTTTCTGAGGATTAAAGGTCCCGGAATGCAGATTATCTTTATTCACATCAAAAGAACTCTTGCTGCGGGATTTACAAATAATACTCGTTATCTGTCAATGGGAACTCAAGTGGTTTTTTGGAAGTATGGAAGCATGGTTTAGGGGTGTTCACTTCACTTTACCTTGAGCCAATGATAAGCCAGGATTTCCTCTCCATTACCCCGGCTGATTGCTAATGAGATCCAACTGCATTGTGCCATTCAACACTCCATCTTGCCTTTCAGCTGTAGAAGAGAAAACGAAGAAGCGTGGGAGGAATCCAATTGCCTTTTGATTGCCACACAAAGTTCAAATTGGCAGCTTCCCTCCTGGGGATTGCGAAAGTGTGCCAGCTCTTAAAAGGCTTCCTACTTTGAGTTTATCAGATCCAATGATAAGCTGCAATTTCCTCCCCTTTTCTCCCTCTCCCAATTACATGCTTGGCTGAAAGTGAGCAGATTGCAATGTAACCAGAGATATGACAATATATTGTAACAAGGTATTAGAGCATAGGCCTGGCAGAGTCTGATTTTACTTTGGCAGGGATTGGAAAGACTTTAAAATGCCTGCCATTTTGTGGTGATGCACAAATCTGGTGCCTACTTTATCTCTTCATTCTGCCAGTGATTGAGACTTTGGAGGTTTCCGTCCTGCTGCCTTGTTTCTTCCTTCCTTTCTTTCTGCTTCTACATGGCAAGCTGAATCAGGCTTATATAGGGGATGGGGCTCAGATCCTGCCCAGGGTATGACACAAAAGAGAAGGGGGAGGGATTTATCTCCTGCAAATCTGCATCACAAGCTGCCGGTGGGAACAAGAAATTTCAGAGCTCACTGCTGATTTTTTTTTTTTAACAAATTAAAACCCAGAGTAAATGGGTACAGTTGAAACAAGCTCCTAGATAACAGTTTTGCTGTAAGGGGCTCAACAACATCTAGTGGTTAGTGTTCAGGAGGACAGGTCCAAAGCACCAGAAACTGAGAAGAAAAAAGCTGTAGTAGATGATCTGCTTTCTGTTGGGGAAAGCTGGTGGAGAAAGACTCCCAATAAGAAAGATACAGAAGAGTAAAACAGAAGAAAAGAAAGAAGTCAGAAACAAAAGAACAAAAAAGGTAAACAACAACCCAATCTAACCCTAACCAACCCTAAACTAACTCTAACCTTATCCAACAAGAGCCCCCCACCCCAAACAACTACTTTCCCTAACCTACTTTCTGAACCAAGTAACAAAGAGAGTAGAGACTAAATTATTCCTTTACTGTTAATATTTTAAATTTTTGTTACACACCATTGGCCCTCCTCTCTCAGGCCATGTGCTCAGGCTAACTTAGGAAAAGAGAAAAAATAACACCTCAAACAGCTAAACCAGCAGCCCAGAGCAAGTGACTAACACCCTCTCCAAAACCCTGAGGATCCACCCCACAAACTTACCAGAGCCCAGGAATTATTCCTCCAAATTCCTCTGTCAAGTTCCTCTTACCTTGCCTGAGTCTCAGGAGATCAATCATCTTCTACTTGAATACACACCCAAACATACCTTTACAGGCATGTAATTATGCAGGGCAATTAATGTACCCATGAGAGGTTTCTGGAAACCATCCAAGATGAAATATGATTGCAGCTTGGTTTTCTACCTCTTGAGTATGAACAGATGCTATAAACACCTGCAATATCCTGTTAGACTTTTCCCTGATATTCTCTTGTTTTTACACATACCTAATAAGCCAGCTAAATATATAATTATTGTAATAACATTTGAGCTTTCATGAAACTGTTGAGTAAGGTTTTGTTTTTATTTCCTTCCTGCTTTGTTTCTGAAGGTGATAGCTTTTAGGTGCATTAATAATTGCATGAAAAATTCATCACTATTATTTTGTTGTTAGCAGTTGGCCTTTTAACAAATACAATCTGAGCACACTGTATCACTTCATAATTAAATGATACTTTATATACAGTTTTGCAACATTTCCATGTTAAAAAACTTTCTTTTAACTTCTTTTAAGGAATGAATTGTAGATTTCATGAAAAAAATAACGAACATATTCAAATAGCTCTTATTGAAAAATAGCATAAATGAAAGAAGTATTAAGTTTGCACAAAATAGTGTTCAGAAACAGATATTAAAAATAAGGATACAAATCTTTAGAAACATTCAATTAATTAAAAACATATTAAAATTAGGTGAAGTGATGGTTAATAATTATTGTAGATATTATTTATTTATTTGTATTTCTATCCCACCCTATACCCAAAGGTCTCAGGGCAGGTTACAATATTATATTAATCTTAGACAGGTCCCTGCCCTCAGGTTTACAATCTAAAGAGACAAGAAACAAAAGGAAAATGGTGTGGGAGGGAACAGGGAACAGCAAAAAGCAAGCATTTGAGGTATTCAGTTCCAATTCTTCTGCTCATTTCTTATTGCTGGAATTTTCCTATTCTCTTTACTTTGAATTTTCTCTTGATTGATGACAAACCGGATAATGGTAGAGATGGTCAGCTGGCATCTACTCAGCCCAGCCCTGCTTGGCCTCAGGACCTGACATTTCCTCAACTGGTGGATTGGCTGCCGTAGTCTCTTTGCCATCTTGTGATGGGAGCAGTTGGGAGAGGGAGGGGCACTGCTGGGAGCAAGATATCTCACACATTTCAGAGAGGAAGGTCTTTCACAAGGAGGAAGCTACCATAGTCTTGTTTCTTTCGATCTGGTCCTGAGTATCTGTCATAGCCTTGCATGGTCATGCAGGGCAAACTCTTAACTTTTTCGGGGGGGGGGGGTGGATAATTTCTTTTAGGGTTATGGTGAGGCATAAGGAGTGGAAACACATTCTGCTCATATTTGGAAACGAGCACCTTCCAAAAAGATGATGTAGGTAAACTGATTTATTTTTTTCAGTGTAGCAATTCCTGGCTGACCAGGTTTTCAGAGCATTTCTTCATGGACCCTTAATCTAGATTAATCTGGCATCTAGATTAAGGGTCTGTGTAAAACTTTTAAGAAACATAGATCTTCATGTTAATATAGATCTGAGGCCAAACTCTCCTTAGGCCTGCTTCATACATACAAGACACAGCTAGATCTGGATTAAGAAGGGCCTTTATCCAGATCTCTTGTGGAACTATTTAATAGAATTATGGAGTTGGAAAGGACCTCTAGGGCCACTGAGTCCAACCCCCTGCTCAATGCAGGATTATTTAAATGAACCCAGACAGATGTGGGTCCAGCCTCTGCTTGAAGACCTCCAGTCTTCAATAGGTTTGGTTTGATATCGAACCAGGTCAACCTGAGCCCTATTTTCGCTCCAGCCTCTGAAATGCAATCAGGACAGCTCTGGCAAACAGTATACACACACTCACTAGGCTCCTACATCCTAGAAGCATGCCCACCCTCACCAGAGCTGTCTGCATTGTGGATGAGGTATGGAGCATGAAATCATGTTCCAAACCCATCCCCAATCTTTACCCTAGACTTATCTGCAGCGTCCAGTGGGGAAAGCATTCCCTTTTCCTCCAGGGTTGCTGCGTGAGCCCTGCCCCCTGGCTGGTGCAATTGGCTGCCGCCAACAGCATCAAGGGTTCCATGATGCACTGGCTGCTGGCATGCGGCTGATGGGGGGAGGGGGCAGACCAGTCTAACCTGGTGGCTTGCCTTCCCACCCCAGGATCACCCACCCCGCTGAATTCCCTTGCCTCCTCCCTCCTCCCTCTCTGCGATCATGGGCCTTTTCCTCCCTCCTCTCAGGGATTGTGGCATTCTGAGTCCCATAATCCCCAAGAGGGAAGAGGAAAAGCCCTGCAATATCGCCATGTGTTCATACTATGGGCAAGTAAGTCATTCATCAAAATGAGTTTGATCCAAGTGTCATCACGCAAGATACAGACTGGGCCCAGATCTCTGTAGCAGCACTTCCATTTTCATAGAGCTTGTTGAGAAAAAGAAAGAAAGAAAGAGCTTCTACTTGCATTAGACAGAAATCAAGTTTTCAAAGCAGGAGTTTCATTGATAAATTATGATAAGTGTTTAGAATAATTCCCACATCCACTTTCATTCTCATGTCCTTCCTGCAGTATTAAGTTTTAAGTGGTCTGTGCATTGAACGGCAAGACCGGGGAGGTGTACTTTATGTTAACACATTTTTCTACAGGTGTGGAAAGGCAAACTTTTAAATCTGATTAAGGCGGGCCACTTTGGGAATAACCACACACACAGAGCTGCTTGTCAGTAGCACCATTTAGTGAAAACAGTGGAAATGAAAAAAGTAGCAAAAATAATGATGTAGTGATGATGAAGAAGAGGGAGAAAAATGAGCATACAGATAATAAATCAAATGGTAAACTAAGCGCACAGAATTTTGCCTGATTAGGCAGAGATTAGGTTTGCATTTCTTCTCAAATCAACAAAGATAATGAATAAAGACATGAGGTAATTCATTGTCTGGGGAAATAGGTATGAGCTTCTGCCTTATTTTATAAGCACTTATTAACATTTATACTAAGTGGCATGCTTGCATATCAAACAGAGGCATGTCTGTTTAGTGCTAATGATATTCTTCTGCACTTTGGTTAGAGACATTCGCTTCCCACCCAATCAGAGGTGAGAACCCTAGGGTGTTTCTGCACTTACCGCTTGAAATCCGGATTAAGGAAATCTGGATTTCTGAAATCCGTCCCTGGGAAGATCCATCTGAAAGAAGGACTGATCCAAATGAGGCTTAATGCATCTGCACTCATGTGGGAAGCACAGATAGCGAGGAATGCATCATGTGTTTGCTATGAGGACACTGGAGCACTGATATCCAGAAGAATCAGGCCTCTTTGAGGCCCTGTCACCCAAGGTCCCACGTGATTGGAGCACTCAGCTGTCAGTTTCCACTGTGTGTGGGCATGTCAGGGACAGACTGTCCACCAATCAGCAGTATGCCTGAGATCCCATGGCTGCCCAACTGTGCTCAACATGGTGACTTCCTGAGCACATGCGTTCCCTCTCCTATTCCTGTGTGGAAGAGTCGTCCTTTGATCTGGAATTTGCAGGCAAGAACAGTCTGAAGACCTAATTTTTCAGGTCTTCCCAAAAACTGGTTTTGGCAGCCTCTAGACACCATTAGAGACAGATCTTGTGTGAGCCTGTGCGGAAACGCTGTCCTTGAAGTGGCCCTAATCTGTCCTGCTTTGCGGGAGGTAACTTGCAGATGTGTGCAATATGTGTCCTTATTAGGTGCTTAATGGGGTCTTAACAGCCTGTGCGGAAACACCCCTAGTGAAGAATCAGACTAAGGCCCCTTCTATGCTAGTTCTTATTCCAGATCATTTCCTGAAGTGATCCACATTGCCATCCACATGCTAATGCAGACTTCTGGCATGTCACAGGTATTATATGATCTTGAATAAGGGCCAGTGCAGAAAGGACCAAAACATCATTTTGGGCACCCTACTCCAATCTACATTGGAAGACTGGAAGGAGAAGGCTTGTTCGGAGGCACTCTAGATAAAGACCAGGGCAACTCCTGCACAGTACATCCACACAACGCCAGAAAATTCTCTTTTGGTCTTTAGTGTGGATTAGAGTTGAGATAGAAACACTGCTGCCCACTTGCTGTCCTGTCTAAACCACTTTTTCAATTTCTTTTTTAAATATTTCTGGGTATAGCCATATGTAACAGAGTTTCCTAATCTGGGGTATCCAGACTGTGTGTGGTTTATGGGAATTGTAATCCAAAAACATTTGAAGGCTTAAATTTGGGGATATCTGATCTGCATATTAAAAATCTATATTTGGATAAATTAGCCAACATATTATGTATACAACCTACAGAATGAAAGAAGCATAAAAGGAGAATTTATAGAGAAAAACAAAAATAGTGCATTTAGTCATGAATCATAGAGTAGTAATAATTAAAATGTAGAATATCTTTCAAATAAGAAGCAATTTTTTTAAAAAAAATTAGCAGAATAATGCATGGTGGTAAATGCTAAAGGAACATCTTAAAGAAAAATGGGGCTGAAAATTACAAGAAAAGGAAGAAAGGATAAAGATCATTTTGTCTTACTGCACTTTGATTGATGAAAAGTTAAAGAGCAGGCAGAGAGACTTGCAAGGAGGAAATTACTGTAATCAAGGCCAAAAAGGAAAAAAAAGAAATGAACAAGAATTTTAGCAATAAGTAAAGAAAAGGTAGATGTGGGAGATAACAAATTACATACAATATAAGGATTTAAGGGTAGTAATTAGTTAAATGGAACTAGTATAATAAAATAAGCTTAGTAATACAATTAATACACAGTTTTGAAACTGTATTTTATGAAAGTTTTAAACTAAACAGAATAACAACAAACATAAAAAGAAAAATTAATGATGTTCCAAGGGTCCTTACTGTTATTTATCCATGATCTGTGGGTCCAGAATAGTCCAACCTGCTGATCTGAATCGTAGGGGTGCATGGACATGACCAGTGTCATTCACATTGATGGCAATCATCTGGATTAACATGCACACCCCTCTAAATTAGGAACAAAACTTTGTTGCCTCAGGGCCTGTGGGCTGTGCATGCTTTTCAGTAACTTAGGCCGTGTCCCCGTGCACTCCCTTTAGTGCAGATTGGACTATTTGTAGTCCAGATGAATTGAACTGTCCCCATATGTTTGCTGATAACGTGGGCTCAATTCAAATATGGGTGTCCCATGCAAACTGCACTAAACCCCTAAATGGGGGAACAGCATCTTTTTTTCTCTGCCCCCTCTCTCCTGATAGGAAGCCGGGTTGACATTACCAACCCCTGTGCCACTTGCTGCAGTGATGGCAGGGAAATGCCACTCAACACCTCCTTCCTCCATCAAAAATATAATAAGAAAAAGCCAGATCACTTTGCAAAGCTGCTAGGGGGTGGTGGTGGAATAATGGTAATGGAAAGAGACTCATGGGATGGCAATTGCATCTTTCACTGTAAAACTGGGGCATTTCAGTTATTGTATGCATGTTTCAGAAGCTGCCATTTATCTTGCACATTCGCCTGACTTGGCAATCGGGGAAGGGGTGTGGAGTAGTGGTTGCAGAAAGAGACTCATTTCTGTTCAGTCCTCATTTATTGCCAAAATTGCCCAAACAGTTGCAATCTCCAACAGGGAGCACAGGATGTGAAACCCACCCACTAATGACGCAAGCGTCAATCTCCTCCCCAGAAGCATCCCTATTTGTGGACTCAGCCTCCAAAGTAATGCGGACTTGGCTCCCAAACCCTTGTGAGAACAGTTTAGCACGGTTTTGGGCAATTTGGTCTGTGTGTAACCAGGTTAGGGGGCTTTGCATGGGGCTCTCCTTACCGAATTCGGATTTGAATCGGACTATATAGTGCACGGGGATGCAGCCAAACTGTGGATTTTCTAATTCAGTAGAATCCTACCACGTTCAAAGGGGATCTATTCAAACAAATATAAATTTTCTTACATTCAGTTCGTTAGGAATTGAATAAAAAACCTCATTCATTCACATCCCTACAGACATCCTGAAGAAGCTCCAGGGATGCAGCAATCAAACATTTGGTTGTCTGATGCTGTACAACAATCAAGAGGATACTGAAGGGCTTGCAAGTGCCTTCCAGAATGTCCTGAACGTGCCCTTCTCAGAATAAGGGTAAAGTACTCTGGGGGCATCTGCTGCCCTCAGGTACTCTTGCTGCCACTGTGTAGATAGATGACAGTGGTGAGAGGTCTTCTCTCTATAGTCTTTAGACAGATGTGGCTTTTTTGCACAGGCATTCTGCCAGACAAAAATGTTTGTGGGGCGTCTTCCAGCACAACACAGGTTTTTGTCAGCTTAAAAAAGGGTGGGGTGCAGGACATGGGGTTGTGTAGATGGCACATACACCATTCCTGGGGCGGCACTGTGTGTTTTTGTGTTAAAGCATCTGATGCCACTGTGGTCTGGAAGATTTCCTAAATATCAACACTATTGCTCTGAATTGAGTATGGAACTGAGTCTTTCTTTCTTTTTCTTTCTTTCCTCCCTCCCTCCTTTTCCTGCAAATTTGCAGTCAAAAAATTAACTTGAATTTTAGTGGGACTGGCATTTGAGATACCATTATGGTAACATTAAATAAGATGGGGAAGCCTGGTTTAGGATAAGAAGTCTAGATTGTGAAATAACAAGCACCTGAAACACTAGGAAGGTTAAAAAGAAATTGTAAGATCAAAAAAAAAACTATAGGAAACCAAGCAAATAATAATAATAATACTGTACATGGCCTTATTTGCTGCATCTGTCTAAAGACTTTAGAGAAAACCATGCAACCTATGTGAAAATAAGAGCAACCAGAATTAACAAAGGTGTTTTGTTAATAGTCTTCATAGGGATCTTCCTGAAAATTGTACTACTAAGGGACTTGCATTCAGGCATATTTTTTTGCCAGGTTTATAAATTTTACAAGTCTCCATCTTCTTTTTAACATCCCACTTTGCAAGTCTTGGCTAGCCCTTTATGGCTTTCACACATTCAAAACAAAGATATCAACCTGTAGCCCTTTCAAAACAGCTGCCTAGAAGCCATAAACAGTTACACATTCCTGCAGCCGGCCTGGAAGTACAGGAAATGCTGAAGCTATGCCTAGAACGCTTCTTATGTGTCTTGGCAGGGTATCTCTGATAAGTAGTAAAACAGTTTATGTTTTGGCTAGCAGCCCTTGCTGTTGCTCAAACCTTTTCCCACTTCCTGGGGGAAATGATTTTATTCTTTCTATAATGTCAGAAAAGACTTAAAACCAAGAGGGCATTGGAAATGTTCATACATTTTTCCAGCAGTAAATCTACAGGCATGTGAAATCCAAATCAATGTTACATATATTTCTCCAGATAAACTGTGTGCCCCAATGCTTTCATAGGATTTTTTAAAAGGACTAATCCTGCACATAGAAAGTAATGTTTGAATCAATTGAGTCAGCAACTATAAAACCCAGGACTGATAAATTCTGGTTTGAAAGTTAAAACGTGGCTGATCTGTTCCAGTAAACATTCAGAGCCTAATTGTCAGCTAGTAAAATCTAGAGTAACTATGTACACCTAAAACCCATGGAGAATGAGATCCTTTGAGATCCTTGTGACTGAAAGAGCCAGGCCAATCTCTTTGTATTCTGATAGCAGGCAATCACTTTTGTATCACATCTCATTCATCTTCAACAATTATACTCAACATTTGCAAACATGCCCTTGATTATGTGTGCCACTGAATATCTATCTGCCTTGAAGCTGTATCATATAATGATAGCATTGAGAGCAATTTAAGCAGCAGCTGTTTCCTGTAGCTCCGGCACCTGCACACTATTTGGACTCAGCTATTTCACGGAGCAATACCAAAACAATATGAAGTCTACCATACTTCAGGAACCCTGAGATTTCCCAATGCTTCTATGACTTCTTGAAGTTGCAATTCTATTTTGAATCCCACCCTGGAAGAATTAGATGCTCATTCAGCATGCTTGTTCTGGTTGTGCTTTTCGGGAAAGAGGAAATGACCAGTTTGGTCTAGTGGTTAGGGAGCCAGTCTCTTATCTAGGAATCCTGGGTTTCCGCAATCCTCTATGAAGCCAGCTGGGTGATCTTGGGTTAGTCATAGTCTCTTCTGAGCTCTCACAGCCCCACCCACCTCACAGAATATTCTGTTGTGAGAAGAAGAACGGAAAGCTTTGTCAGCTGCATTGAGTCCCCTTAAATGGGTGAGAAAAGTGAGGTAGAAAAGCCAACTCTTCTCCTCCTCCTCCTCCCCCCACCACTGGCCTTACTATGGATCATATCCTGGAATAAGGGCCTGCTGTCGGTATACCGATGCAAACTATGGGTCTACTGGGTGCTTCGAGGTCAAGAAGTCATTGCAGGTACAGAGGCTGACTCTGAAAATCACATGATCTGTGAGGCAGCATGGGAGTTGGGATGGAACAGCCTTTGCTACACGGGTGCATTGTTCTGGTCCGCAGCGACCTGTTCCAGCCTTGGGATGGAGTGTCTTGATCCAGATCATGTACTTAGAGTAGAGGTAAGTGCAGAAAGGTCCTACTGTATAACATTTTATACATGCTGGCAAACAATTGGCATCTACAAGGTTGATAGCCTTATGTTTACAGATTCGTGTCTAAATTTGAGTATAACCAATCTTATCAAGGCAAATTCACCAGTTAAAGTGTTAGTGGGATTTGCCTCTTGGTACATCACTATGCAATTGACTTTTTATCATTTTATTTTATTGAAATAAAATTGCAATACTACATTATTGCTATAGAATATATAGTATAAAACTATAATATACATGCAGAGGAACTACAGTAAACTATAATAAGTAAGAAGAAAACGTATCTTGCACAACTAAACTGAATTTACATTTCTGAATTGCCATAATTTCAAAATATGCTTCTTGGGAAGTATTATAGACTCAAGTCTTTCAATTTGTCCTATTAGTGGATCCCATTCTGTAATTAAATGCTGTGAGTTCTAGTACGTTATCCTATGAATAGTCAATATATTCATCTGCTATGTTCCATTGTTTATTATACCAGAGGCGTTTTCACACTTCCTTTCCCGTCAATTTAGCCTATCCCCACTGCATGATTGTTCACTTACCTGTGATCGATCCCTGGCCGGTTCTCTTCTGGGTGCCACCATGTTGAGTGCAGTGTGTTCTGTGGCTGCATGCAAGTCAGTGTTCTTGCTGTGATGATACTGAAACTCTGTGCAGTCACAGTCACACCAGTGGGTCATCGAAGCTGCAGGCGTACTTGTGCAGCAGTTCTGATGACCTTCCCAGCTGGCAGAGGTGCCAATGCTCGCCCATTGGACAGGACAGGTAAGTCTCAGGTAAGGGTAAGTAAGCTTGTGGAGTACTATTTCATGCTTCACAGCTAATCTGGAATTAGGCAACCTCTGAGCATGTAGGTGGCATTTCTAGTGTGTAACCGCCTCCTGACAGTGCAGATGCACCTGCTCAGAGGTTGCCTAATTTCATACTTCAGACTGAAGTGCAAACTCAGCCCAGCATTCTGTATTGAACATTATAATATTTTTCTAAGTCCATGCTATTTGTCTGCCCTTAATATAAAATTGATTAGTTTTTAAAGGTAGAATTTGTTGATTTGAATTTCTAAATAATAATAACCTTATTTCATAAGTCCGATATATATTTATAAATGGTAATAATGAGATTTCCTGATGAACTGTTTCCCAAAAAATTTGAATTTTTAAATAATTCTCCCCAACTGTCAAAGAAGCTACCTTTTTCTCCAGTGCAATGCCAACCATAAGATGTACGTTGGTTTTCAAAATGTAGTATCTACACAAATATTTTATGCCACTTGTGTAAAATTTTCAATCCTATTTCTTTCTTACTGCCTTTCTAAAATTATGGTGATTTAAAAGTAACTGACTACATTCCCTATGCTTTAACTTAATTTGCAAAACTGTCTCTCAAGACTCCTGCAGGCCTTTCAAGTTTCATCATAAAATATAGTTTAGAAATCAATCCTTTATCAAGACCATTATATTTGTCCATTACGTGTTCAAAAGATATTAATTATCTTTCTGCAGCTGGTTTGCTTCGTCTTTACTAATAAAATGGTGCATTTGATAATAATTAAACAGTTCTTCATCATAATGTATTTTCACTTGTAGCATTTGTTTGGCCTATAGAGATGTATTTTTCTGAGAAGTAAATATCAGTACAAATGTATGAAGATTATATATTGGTGAAATCAATTTACATACTGGAATTAAAACATATTTGCTATTCCCTCCCCCCAAATATTTACTGTATTATGAACTATGAGACCCCTGGTTAAATTAATCGAATCATTCCATAAGATCAATAATGATGATTTCACCATTGCAAATTCTGATTGAAATTCTATTTTAAAGATGCGTTGATAATATTAAATACTTTGAAACATTGTTTCAAGTCTGGGATTACCACCCTCCTATAGTTGATACTTTATGCAGTCCTTTCTGCACTCAGGAGCTGGGGATCCAGATTACAGCAAGTGAAGGCCAGGTCTGAGCTTTCTGCACTGACGGCACTATCCCAGCAAGACTTCCCCAGGCTGTGAAGCTTGCAGGAGTGAAAGTTCCTAGCCTCAGGGTTTGGGAGAGTGATTTTCAGTGGTGTACTATGGCACGCTACTGAGTTTAGCTCCCAATAATTCCGGATCATGGAGACGTGCCATCCGCACAACTCTGTGATCTGGAATACAGACCTTAGTTTAGTTTGTACACCTGATATATCAGATATATAATAGATCTGGATTAAGGGGTTCCTAACCTGAATCTGGCTCTGTCTTGTTCAGAGGGAGCCAGACAAATAGGGCCTGGGCCTCCTCGATCCAGATTAATATGTGCATCAGGAAGCTTAGGATCTGGATCAGAGGTTCTTTGATACGGATCAAGAGATTCATGCGGGAAGGGTCTGAGTTAACTTTTTTTCAAATAAGCTTTTTTCTTTGAAAAAATAAATTGTAAAATACATTTTCTCTAAGTTTAGTGATATGTACATATGTATGGCTTGAAAGGAAAATAGTTATTTCAAGAATGATCCATACTTAATGGTATCTTTCCCCATTTCAGCATTGATTTAATAATGAAATTTAAATTTACTATTTTGTTAGCATTTTTTTTTAATTTTAATGCCTAGATATTTCATAAATGTATTCATTTTTATCTTCAGATGTTGCTGTATTTTCAGTTGATCATTTGGATTATTATTTTTCAGTAAAATGAAAATATTACAATTCCTTAAAAAGTGGATGAACTCGATGGATCACTCATGCTGTGCTCTCAGTTTAGATATGCAAAACTATCTGTTGCACTGATTATGCCCACTGGTACCCAAACTGGAAACAGAGGTTATAATCAGGAAGTAAAATAGCCAAAACCTTGATGTCAGTATAGCTTGCCTGTTCACACTTTTAGCCTTAGGCTAAAATGTCCAATTACTAGCAGTTCATTTCCTGTCCAGTCAAATGAAATGGCAGTACACTGTGGGGTAGGAGAGTGCAAAACATGGAAGTTCTAATATTGGGTGTTATTCCTCAAAGGCTGCCTTCAGACAGCAAGAGGCAATCTTAAAGAAGACTCCACAATTGCCTCTTTCCACCCCCACCAGACATGGAAAGCAATCACAGGCTTTGTCTGTCTGAAAAAAGAGGGACAATTTCCCCTTATTTTCTTTCATGTTTGTCTAGTATCTGGACATTTTCAAGAGGAGCAATCATGAAGAAGAGAATAATTCTGTACTAGGAAGTCGGTTAATTTACAGTACTCAGGATTTAGAGTTAAAAGTTCAAGTAATTCTCGGTCTATCATACTTCCCCCACCTCCTTTCCAAAAGCCTACTGGAAAGAGTAAAGTCATTTTAGGACTACAGTTACACTTATAATATAGAAAATGGGGCTAGACAAGATAAACTGATAACAGAAGTCATGCTGCTTTCTGATGAGCTTAATTGCCAAAACTTTAATAAGCACAACTGGGCTATCAAAGAGTTCCTATTCCTATGTCTAGCTTGATAGTTATGAACTATGAGATTTATAATGAGCACTGATAGACTGTTACAAATTAACTGATTCTGATTGGTGTAAGATAAAGAAAGCATTTGTCGTGCTGTTAATATGAGGAGCAGGTTGAGGGCCAAAGCCATGAGAGATCCCGCACACATACACTTAAAGGATTAAACTTATTCAGAGACTCCAGGAAGAGAAATAAGGAGTGTTCTTGAACCAATTTTCAGCCTTTTCCTAGAGCACAACTAACTTTTCATATAAGCAAGAAAATAATATTGCAGAGAAATGATTTGCATTTTTTATCCAATCAGAGGAACATCTGTAATATAATTTGCAGGATGAATATAATAGTATCTCTTGAGAGTCCAGTGGCAGTTTTCATTTTTAATTGAAAGCTAACTGGATTTCTTAATAACATTATAATTTTACATAATGGGTGATATCCAGCTGTGACATCCCATTTGTATAACAGACTTTCACTCATGCAAACATGACTAATTCACAGGTTGAAAACTCTCTGGAATACACTGGGTGTCACCGGACTGGATTTACATTAAAAGTACAAAATTGAGACATTCCTCTTCCATACTGTTAAAAGGGCTTAATATTATAAGATGCTGGGAGAATATATAGCACTTGTTTTTAGTACAAGTAATTATCAGCAACTATTGAGACCTTCAGATTTTGTTTCTATAGCCTATGAAAAATCAAGATATTCAAGGTATGCAATTAAAGATTCAGATTTAAGATACTGAATTAAAGTTCAAATGTAGAATTTAATGTTATTCATTTAGACTGTGGTTACATCCAGTAAAAAACAAACCAACAAAAATCCTTCTGAGGTGTCTCAAGGACAGGTTAGAGGGATATTCAGACGTGAAAACTTTCACATTCTGGTCAGAAAAGGTAGATTAGAAATAGGATAAGGGCATAAGGCCCACACACCACTGTTCTTGAGGCACTTCTGCTGTTTTGATGAATGTGTACTCAGCCCTAGATTGCTTCTTCTCTTTCAGGTGCCTCAATTTCCAGGTGGATTGAGAAGTCACCTCAATCTTCAGTGAGGAGTATGGAGGTGCCATTTTCTGTGACAACTCCTTGCAGAGCAGAAAAAAAGTTCTTTACATACTAGGAACCTCAGAGCATTATCACATTGACAAAGGGAATGGTGCCATCACTGAAGGTGCTCCCTGCTGCTGGAAATGGAGATGGGGTAGCAGAGGGGACCTTATTTGGATGATGGAGGCACCTCCAGTGGGTAAGTGGAGATGTGGCCCTAGCCTTGTAGTTTTTAAGGCAATTTTTTTATTATGGCTGAAGTCAAGAAATTATTGCAGAGTGTTGTGGTTGCTAGGTATCACACCTAATGGGGATAAGGCCCACCTCTGGTGGTCACAAGGGCACATCCATACAGATTTACTGAGGTATACTAAAGTTCCTATTGCCTTCTTTTATATATATACAAAGCCCCCCAGATTTGTGGGGGTGGGATTCAGCCAAAGCAGAATTTTTCCACATTCGATTCACACTGAATCAAATGTGAAAAATGGCTTCGTGCACACCCCTAAGGACTGCTGCTTTGGTTTAAATGATTAGGGAGTGGAGGCAATCCCAAAAGAGGGGGGGGGAATGTTTGGCTGATCTTAACACAAAATTGCTTTAGGAAAATTTAAAATGCAACAAGAAATAACAAGGCAAGCAATAAAAATAAATAAGTAGCAGTAATGAAGCAAACAACAACAATTAAACACTTTCAGTATTGGGTGAGTTAGTTAAATGGTTAATACCGTATGTGCAGAATCAACTGTGAGTAGCAAGGTCAATTTCCACATAAGTTAACCTACTGTAACCCCTGGAATCACTTTCTTTTTTAACTACCAGTTCAACAAGGGCAATAACTGCCACTGTCACCTTGTCCTATATTCTTCCAGGACATTTTTTTTTATGGGTATTCTCAGAAACTATCTTCTACATTTCAAGTTGATGGGTTTTTTTTTGTCCTGTTGGAAAATCAAATTGCGGCCACCTATTAATATGTGCTGCAAAAAGGAAAGATTTCCGACCCTTAAAATGAGAATGTTTTTTAAAAAACCAAACAAAAAAACCCCATTTCAGACTACTACTGAGATAACATATCTGCTGTCTAGGCCATACTAAAATAATTGTTTTATGGAAAAATAGTTAAGAAAAAAACAAGAAAGGATTTTAGAAGTATCAAATGCGATATAGGTTAAATGGATGTAAAGAACTCTGGTTCCTTTTCTTTTATGGTTGTAGTGATGGTCAGTTCTTTTTTTACTACCTTGCCTTGTAATTTTAGTTCTGTTTTTAAGGCAACAGTAAGCTGTTCTAAAAATATAGTGCTGTTGACATTTCTGCTTGCCTGAAAATGTTCCTCCAGTGTGAAACAGTCAAGGGTGTACCTGAATTGCCTGGCCTTCTGGGCCTGCTTTTAAAGACAGTATTGTTTTTTTTTTTTTTTAAACAATCCATCAGACATGATATTGAAGCAGATTCTTAACAATGTCATTTCTCTGGTACAAAAGGAAGGACTGTATTTTTGACATGGTACTCACGCTACCAGGTAAAACTTAAAACTTAAGCAACTGTATGGGATTGCTACCTATCTTATATTTTTGGTGTAGCTACTATGCCCTTCAAAATTGTTTGAGCAGGATAAATTAAACAGGTGAATGTCACTTGCCCCTGCATCTCTGTGCTTCCCTGGAACTAGTGGAACAATTTTTGTAAATAGCTTTGAGTGGATACAGTATTCCAAAAGTATTGCAAAAACTAGATGAAACAGAAGGTATATCAAAAGTAAAGTTATATCAAAATATTTAAATCTAGCAATGAAAACATCATAAAGATGGACACAAATTATTATCTTTGGTGCAATATTTTTATACTTGGAGCAGTCATTATCTCGTAGCTATCCACCTCACTTTACTTAACAGGAGGATTAAGATTTTAAGGGCTGTATAGGCACATTGGCCCTAGCTACATACAAACCTTACCTCCCCACTTACCACCATGCCCTGCAATACCAATGTCCATCACCTATAAATCCACAATATGGGCACATAATAACAACAATAACAATATGAAGAAGTTTGGGGTGAAACAACAGACTTTTCATATTGAAAAAAAAACACTCTATAGAAAGCAATGGTTGTAAGTAAACTAATATATGCATTTTGGTATGATTTCTCCACAGAGGAAACTGGTGCAATGGGAGGTTGTAGTGGACTAATTATACCAGCCACATATAGAATCAAACAAATGTCAAAACACCTTAAGACTTTATTTTGTGTACAGAGAATTAGTTCTCATGGGAAACAGTTTTCCTGAGACATCTCAGATACAAACTGCAAAGGGGTCAGTGTTTCTTTAACCCTGTGTGAGAACATTCACACCTAATGGTAACATCTATCCTTGATAACTCATTTAGATGCATGAACATCAAACACGCATGTGTGAACTACCATCTTATTGGTTAACCCTGATTACCTGGTTAGGCAGAATTGGGGATAAAATACAAGCATTTTCTCTACTAGGTTATGCATTCTTTCCATCATGATAGAATGTGCCGTACGCTCTTTCCAACACGATTGAGTGTAACGTACAGTAAGTTTATTTTGTACTTTTTATAGAAACACTTACCTCAGTGTTTATGTTGCTGATGTTTTGTACTGGCTTCTGTGTTCCATGTTTTGTTTGTCTTTTGCTTTTTACTTAATAAAACTCACCAACTAAAATAGTTCCAGGCATCCTGCCTGCTTGTTGGGGACATGGAGAGAGGTTTTTCACTGATAGAAGTGGTCCTGGCTCTGGCTGGGAAGCTCTGTACAATCCCACACTACCAAATCAGTGAACTAAGACTTAAAATTTCCCCAACAGAGGGGGAAGCTGTGACAGAGGTAAAACTTGTGTGTAGCTTCTCACAAAGCAATATACACATTACTTCCATTAGAAATAGTTTCCCATCTACTACAGTTTTTTTATTTTTTGTTATCAAGATCTCATATATTTCAGCTTATAGGTAACTGAGTGCTTTTGTGTTTACAAACACAGAATTCACTACTACTATTAGTTTGCTAGGTTAGCACTCATCAATGTCTGTATGAAGTTCAAATCTGTTATCCAAACTTGTTACATTTGGCTGTAATCACAACTCTGTGTAGGAAATTGGAAAAATTCCCCCTTAACTATTATAAAGTTTTTATTTCTTGGGCTCTCTGCATCAGTTTTTTTCATTACAAACAGTAATTTCAAGGACTGAAAAGTAGGGAACACATAGATTGGTTGACTGAACATTTAAAGCTTCTCTAGGCACCTTCAGGCATTTTTAAACTTTCTGGATTTGAAGCAGTTGAATATCAACTGAGGTATAAAGCAGGACTTATTGAGCATTAAAGGCAAATCTACTTGAGCATTGCAAAAGGGTTTCAAAGTTGATAAATATTCCTGTTGAGTATTCATAGTAAGCTGTAGTTCCTTCATATGTGTGCATCGCCTGTAAATTGTTCTTTTCCCCCTAAAATCTTTCTATAGGAGTACAACTGAAGTGTGAAGCTGTTATAGATGAAATTACTTCAACTTAATTGGTAATTGGCTCACTATCCCTCATAGCTACGTGAGGACATTCTTTTGCCACCTCCTCTGAGTGGTCTGTTCTAACTTGAAATATTTTCACATGTGCATTAGCATCACTTTCAACCCCCCCCCCATCTCTTAAAATTTATTTGTAGTCTCTATTGTCTTTTTGCTTGCTTGTTTCTTATAAGTATATTTATTTACTGATTTTTCCTCACCAAGTTCAAACATGATGGCTTCTCCCAGAGAAAAACAAATAAAAACAAAGTGGAGAACAAATTTGAAAACTATATACAAACAAAAACTAAAAGCCTCAGTTAACAACAAAAGAAGAGAACTTGAAAGACCTATGGTACATAAGCTTCTGAGGCTGCATCCAAATATTGGTTATGACATCTATGGCAATTGTCCATCTGTAACCATGGGCCATTACTGATGCCCTCTGATGCAAGGGTCAAGATTGCTATGTGAATTAAGACAGCCCCATGGATATCATGGAAGTCATGAAGCCCCAGGTTGGACTACAGAGGCTCTCCTCTATATGGAGATTAGTCACCCAGCACCGGAGTGGAAGGTACCTGAATCACAACATCTGAGATTACTTCAGATGCCTGACAGTTAGTTGGACAGGAGAGTCAGTCAAGGATCTGGTGAGAAAGAAGGAATCTCAATGGACTATAATGCTTTCCTCAGCCTTCCTACTATTTTAGGTTGGCATTGAACATTCTGACAGAGGCATTTCTACGCTTCCCATCCAGCACCCAGATAACACCACTTGCCTCCCAATCAGTGTGCTGATTAAGGTTTTACTAACTTTTACTTTAGTCTGACCACAGAATTCTGTGTTGTCATTCCAAAATGGTAACATGCTGGTCAAATCTGAGAAATTAGTTAAAATTTTGTTAACTGTTGCCAGAGCAATGATTGTCAGATATTTTTTGGGGGCGATACAAGAATGGAAAGCCAAAGTGTGGAGTACCTCTACAAACTAGGAATGTTCACACTGAAGGAAATGGAGAGGTACTTACATTGGGGCAAGTGAAACCCATGGGACTTCAGTTATGAAGGTTCATAGCAAAGAAGCAGACCCTTTTTAGGGAAACAGCAGCTTGAGACGGATGGCCATTTTTTCCCTTGAGGGACGTGAGGTGGCACAGGAGCTTTCTCCATCCACCTTGCCTCCTGATTAACCACTGGCCTCTTGGCAGCCGCTCAGGATAGGAGCTAACTCCTGACTCAAGGGGCTGTGCGGGAGCAGCATGTCTGCAAATGGCCTCTTTTCTCAGGCCTTCCATGGCCAGGAGTAATGTATGCAGCCACTCAGGATGGGAACCAACTCCAGACTAGAGTGGCTGTGGCCATTTTTCTTGGGGACACTCCTGGGAGGTGGTCACTGGCAGCCTTCAAATATTATGAAGCATTGGTGAAAGGGCTGATAGTTTTGGTTTGTGCACAAAGGCTGGCCTATGAAGGTAGACCTCTTTGCCTTCAGGCACAAAGGTATGAACCCTCACATTCCCATGAAAATGCGAAGGTGCTGAAGATTTTGGGCGCACGCCTACTACAAACTCGCAGTCTTTTCTCATTTTGGAAACGGGCAGCCAGGGATGGTCCAACTTGGACCATACACATCCTTTAGAGCTCCTTACATCCCAGGGTGGATCTAAGTATTTGTGGCCACCCCACCCTCATTAGCTGTGGAGCAGTAAAACCTGTTCCTAGTAGTGTCCCACATGCAGCTTTCACATCACTTCCATGCTGCATGGGAGTGGGGCAAGGTGGGGCAGGGCAGCTGCAGTTGCACATTTGTATGCCACATTGCCCATCACTGTAGCAACAGACGAAAATGCATGGCTATTGCCACAGTGACATGGATGGTCCTGGATGAGACCATTCATACTTCACCCAAACCCAGGTAGGTCTGGGTGATGTTTGGGACTGGACGATGCTTGCAATATGAATGCCCTATCATGGCAGTTAAGTGCCAAAACCCCCTCATATTCATTCAAACCCAGAAAATGCAAGGGTCTCTATCTTGCCACTCATAAGAATGATTTAACACCTACTCATACTTTCCTTTGGTGACAAATAGTAATCCAGAACATGAACTAGATCAGGCTTGCCTTTGGATTTTCTCTGTTTAGAACCAACTAGAACAAGAACAGTTATTATGGATTGTGTATAACATGCATTATTATTTGTTTGAATAGTTCAAATATATTAATAAACAAGTAAAAAAAAACCCAAGAACTTAAGAAATGTCCTGCTGAATTGGACCTCTGGCCCATCTAGTCCAACAGCTTGTTCTTGCAGTAGCAGCCATTTCCATGTGAAAGTCAACAAAGAGGGCATAATCACATGTTGAGGAGAGAAGAAAACGTAAATATAGTGCAGTTTGTTTAACATTATCCCACATTCCATTTGATTAATAATTTGTGTCTATCAAGTTTCTAATGCACAAGAGCTGCTGCGATATATCACTATCTGTACTGTGATTAATAATTGTGTGTTGTATGTAGACTGACTTGATGAGAACAACAACAGCATCAACGGACCTGGCTTTCCTATGGCAGATTGTTTATACTTTAGTCTCATGATTTTTAATAACTGATGTAGAATTCCAAAAACAGACAAAAGTTGGTGTGGAGAGAATTCGTTAGAATCCCTAAGGTCAGACTTTATTTGGATACAAAATAGACTTGTTCTATTGGAAAAAAATCTAATTTATTCACTTTTTAAAACAAAATCTGTGTAAGAGTTCTTGAGGGGAAAGTCTTGTACAAAAACCACTTAATCTCCCCCTATTTTCATTCTGGACTCTCAAGATGTGCTTAATTGATCAAAAGACAAAATCTAAGTACCTTATGCTAATAAGAAAAAAGAAAACATGCATTATTCAAGAAGTTGACCTATATGTAAATGAATTCAGAGGAGAAATAGGAGTGATTTTTGTATTAATCTTATCCCTCATATCACAGCAATGTGGCATGTTCACAAAGAAAATGAATCTTTGAAATAAAGCCCATAAAATAGCCCAATTTTGTCTTTCTGCTTGGAGACAAAATCTCATTTAATGAATGCTAGTGCTGTGTATATTTCTGAAATCCTAACTTGAATTGTAACTTGTTAAGAGTGGCAGCGTTGTTACCAGAAAGGGTTCACTGAAGGTTCAGAATATCCAAATTAGAAGCTGGGTGGTAAGGAGTGACGTTAGGGGCTGAACTATTGCAATTACATCCCAGACTACAACAGTTCTTAGGCAGGGCTTTCCATAGTCTGTACCAGCATGTGAATGACAGGTACTTATTCCAGAATATAATGCAGGATAGGGCCTAGTGCAGAAAGGACCATACAATTACCAAGGCCACACTGGAGAGATTTGAGCCTGATTAACAGTCTCACTGAAATTAATATAGATGATATTTTCAAAAGATTATGCTTTTACATGTCCCTTAAAACTTGGAGATGATTTTTACAGTAAAATTCTACGCATATAGACTCAAAAGTAGTATTTATTGGTGCATGTATGTGCATATACACTTAGGCACATCTCTATGGAAAAAGGCTCTAATTAGAAGTTTGCTTTGATCTCAACAACTTGTGAAAAAGTGGACCTGCATATATCTTGCGAAGATCAGTGGGAAAATTCCAGTCAGAGACTTCTGCCACCATCCCACCACCAGTACACTTGTGGTTTAAGTGCAAAACTATTAAAAATGCAGCAAAATCTATGGCTCCATCCAAATAAAATCTGGAGATTTGGGTCAGTGAAGTTTCACATTTCCCGACTTTCCTCAACTGTACCATTTTCTATGTCCCTTTCTGCATTTGGGATTGTAAACCTTGGGAGCCTCGACACATGTGCCAAAGCAGCAAAGTCCCATCACTATTTTAATTTCCCACAGTATTCCCCTCAGCTCCCCATCCCAAAGTTAAAAGATTCTGATTAAACAGAAACTTTTTAATTCAGAGATTTCCAGAGATGCTGCAGGAATTTGCTTCACAGCTTCCCATCATCCTGTAATGCCTACAGTGTGGAGTATCATCTGTAGGTCTAGACCAGTGATTCTCAACCTTCCTAATGCTGTGACCCCTTAATGTTGTTCCTCATGTTGTGGAGACCCCCAACCATGGGGGCAGAGCAGCTGGGAGGTGGGAGGGAAGGGCAGTGGGAGACTCATCGTGACCCCTCTGAAAGAGTAGTTCGACCCCCAAAGGGGTCCCGACCCCCAGGTTGAGAACCACTGGTCTAGACAAACAGTTTTCCCTCCAAAAGCGTTTTCCTTTGCAATATAAGTAAGTTGCACATTTTTACTGTGATGTCTGGAGGCCCTTTAAGACTAATTTTGCATTGGGCCAATGTGATGGTTAAGATCCGTGTGCAAGCAGCAGGCTCACAATAGTGGTTTATCCCTCACTCACAGGAAGCTGAGACCTGTCCTTTTGGCTTTGGGGGTTGGAGGAAGCTGTCTGTGACCATGTAGCTACCCCACTTCCAAACATCCCAAAGTCACTCTGGCTATGGATGGATGTACCTGGACATCAACTCAACTCAGACAAATTTAACTCAAACAATGGGAAAAGAAATAAACAATAAAGTCTTTCCCCAAAATAGAGATGTCATGCAGCTTCAAACTTTGCTTCCCGAACATTTTGTCAGGTAGTAAAGGCACAAGAATATTTCAAGCATTTATAAGCATAAAAACAGCAAGCAAGAAGGGAAAAATAGACGGCTGCATGCTGAGCAGGTTACTCTTTAAACACAGCCAATTTTGGCATAATTGATAGGGTGTTGGCCAGGAACCAGAGTTCAAATCCCTGCTGAGCCATGAAATAGTCTGGGTGACCTTGGGCCAGTTTCTGCCTCTCTGATTTATCTTCTTGATAGTAATATTGTAAAGCCAAAAAGGTATGGAGAATTATATATGGGCACAGAGGGTATTCTCAAAACTGTGGTGAATAACACTTTGATCTGGCTTTTATAAGTGTCACTGGAGTTCAGGAATCAACTTAGGCTTTAATCTCTCTCTCTCTCTCTCTCTCTCTCTCTCTCACACACACACACACACACACACACACACACACACACACACAGCATCTCTGAGGCACATCTGAGGACCATACTTTTAGCTGGCTGAGAGCCAGCTTTTAGGAGGGATTGTTCACACACCAGCCTGTCCGTCCCCCCTCTCCTGAACATCCTGTGCTAGAGAAGGTTTAGAGAAGGGTTGGAAATGTGAGAGCCACACACACTCTCTAAGGCCCCTCTGAAGTGCTCCTTTTGTTACGTCTGAACACAGCCTTAGATTACCAATATTCACACCTTCTGATGCTTGCAAAGTTATATTCTGAGGAGAGGTCCTTTGTTCTGCATTTTGAGTCAAAAAGTAGCACAGGATCACAATGGGTTGAAGCCGTAAACTTGTAAGGCCCAAATGATGTGGTTGATTTCCCCTCATTAGGGTCAGCACTAGGAAACAATGCAGCTAGTGTTGCTGCTTCTTTGGAATTTGTCTGCTCCAGTATCATGCTTACCAACAATGAAACTGTAATTGACTTTAGAGATTGGCTAGAATGCATGAAGAGAATGTATGGTCTATAGAACAATCAATTGGGAAAAAAAATCATTAAAAAAAGAAGAGTTAGAAGAGATCACATGCCAATACAGTCCAATCTTCTGCTGCCTACATAAAGAATACCTAAATAAGAGCCTTTTCACACTAGGCCCACAGGGAAAGTCCCCAGATCTCCAGCACAGAGTGTCTGCATCATGTGGAGAAACTACTATACCAGAAGCAGCTCTGCATGTACCATCCCATCACCCAGGTGGATAAGTGGTGGTGTACTAAAAAGGGTTCCACAGCTATATAGACATTTCTGGGACACGGCTAGTACACTCTTGCAGGCACACTCTGTACCTCTTCCAGACGAAGGCTGCATGGGAAAGGCACAGCCACAGTTGCATGCTACATCACCTAGTCATTGTGGCAATGCCTGGCTTGTATGTCCAGGCATGTGGTGAGGCAATTGCCACTAGTACTGTAGCAATCACACTTACCCAGTATGTAGTGAAATGTCAGGTATGTCGGGAATGGATCTAGCACTCTGAAATGCAGATTTACCAATCCATTCGAGTTCTGTGCTGATTTCCACACCAAAAGAAGGTGCAGAAAAGCCCTAAAAGGCCTCCTGGAATGTACCCAGCAAGGGAGGACACCATTACCTCCACAAGCACAATAGTTGTTTGCACAGTAAAAACAGACCAAATGCTTTGTTTTGTTCTGTTATTTGATTGTAATAAGCCTTGACAGTTAAGTTCTAGAGGTGTGTACAAATGCAGTTTTTGAATTCAATTCATAATGAATTGAATATTCAAAAATCCAAATGTATTTGAATAACTGAAAAATGAATGTTCAGACATTCAATTCGATACGAATACATTCATATAAATACAAATAATCTGGATATTTGTAACTGTACGGACATATACGCATCTCATACATACCTGTACACATCCCGTACAAATCTGCATGCATCTGTACGCATCCCATATGGTTGCATACAGGTACATATGAGATGCGTATGCATCCGTACAGATATGATGTCCAGAGATAAAACTCATACAAATAATGTGAGGTATTCATATTCATTCAAATTCAAAAATCTGAATGTCTGGAGATTTGATTCATATACAGATTCATCTGAATTCATCTGAATAATAAATATTTTGAATACTTGTGCACATCCCTATGTTAGGTTCACATGATGGGGACCACATGTGGCGAACCTTCATGTAAGATCTGAAGAAGAAGAAGAGTTGGCTTTTCTACCCCACTTTTCTCACCTATTTAAGGGGCCTCAAAGCGGCTGGCAAAGCTTTCTATTCTTCTCCCCACAAAAGAACACCCTGTAAGATAGGTGGGCTGTGAGAGCTCAGAAGAGAGCTGTGACTCACCCAAGGTCACCCAAGTGGCTTCATGGGGGAGTGCAGAATCAAACCCAATATTCACAGATAAGAGTCTGGCTCCCTAACCACTAGACTAAACTGGCTTAAGATATGCTCACGTTCACAGAGAAGCAGACAATTGCCTTGGACAGGTCTGGTCAAAATTATTAAACTTAGCATGTCTAGCTGTGATCAGAAACACTCTGGGGACCACTTCAGTTGCAGAATAATTGCTCAGCTTTGTCCCTCTATCCTGATATTACAATTTAGCAAGTGACACTGAAGAATATAAATGCATCTTTGAAAGGAAATCATTATGTATTTGTCAGTAGTAGGTTATGCATGTGTTCCTTAGAACGTGTCACAGAGGACAATCTTGGCCCAGAACAATTGACTGAGACAAGAACACAGTAGAGTGGTATATAGTGTGTTGCTGACCACTTTCATGAGAGTCATTTCATCTTGGTCAGGCTCTGAAGCTGGGGAACCAAGAATGTATTCTGATAGGCATTTAAGTCCAAACTGAATAGCCAGCATTCCCATGACTTCTGCAATTAATCAAAATTTGGCATCCAGCAATTCCCATTCAAGTTCTCTACTTTAGGTGGAGCTGTAGCCTTCTGGCCAATGCCAGCCACATGTGGGTTGGATTTCACAGCAGCGACAGAGAGGAGGAGGAAGCACCACCTGGCTGGCCGGAGGGGGAGAGAGAGAGAGAGAGAGAGATAGGCGGCAAGAGGGGAAGGAAAGAAGGAGAAAGAAGAGACGGCCCCAGAGGGTTCTCTGGAAGAGAAGGGAGCCCGCCTGCCTGCCAGCCAGCTAGTCAGAAACAAACCCAGCTGGCCGTTATGCACAACACACTCTCCATAAACCCTTGCTGCTAGTAAATTAAAACATTCACCTCCTCACCAACAAAAACATATAAAACAGAGTTGAGGTCAGCTCAGCCACTGATCTGCTTGTGCGCAGATTTATTCCTCCGGGTAACATGGATAGAGGTGTGTGCAGGCTCATGAGGCAGGTGAGGAGGAAGAGGAAGGAGACGCCCCTGCTGCTGCTGTGATTCCCTCAGCTGGGCTCACTGTCACCTGGGCTGCCCTGCCAGGTGCTTGCTCGCATGAGCTGCAGGTTAGTCAAGACTTGAAGGGGAGGGAGCGGAGTTAGAGAGAGAGGAAGACTGCAAGGAAGGACGAAAGGAGTGAGGGAGAAGAGGCCACCATTGAGGGTCCTCTGGCAGAGAAGGGAGCCTGCCCGCCCAGTCTGGGAGTCAGGGAGAGCAACAACCGGACATAATCCCATGCTACTAGTAAATTAAAATACTCACTTCCCCAGCAACAAAAAACATAAAGCAGACAGCAAGGTCCTATTCCAGAATATAATCTGGAATAAGGGCCAGTAGAGAAAGGGCTATGTTTTTATTTCTATCCTATTTCCCCCTATGATTTAGGGATAATCTGGGGGGGAAAACCCTAAATAAAAAAGCCTTGGTGTGTGTGTGTGTGCATGCACAGGGGTGCACATACTCACACAGTAAAACTCTACCTTGAGCAGTGTTGATCATTATAACAAGATATTTATGAACAGAAGTCCAAAATGGAATTAGGGTCTGAAAAGCTTTAGCTGGCTTAAAAAAAAAAAGGTGGCACTTTACTTGCAGTTCCTTAATGAAAAATAATAGATTTTGCAGGCATATCAATATCCAGCAGAAATCCCTAATGGATGAACAGCTAAGTAACAGTACAATCTTTTATACTGTCCTCTAAGTCAAGTGAACCTTAATATCTGGCTTGCCTTTAGGTTGTTACTCATCTTTGGTATTCATTAGCCATGTTCCCATTACCACTTAAAACTGTTTAAAAACTATTTAAAAATGGTTTGGATCCTCGTCGTTCCCACCCCCAATCAATTAAAACTGTTTTAAAATGGCTTGGATCCTTGTCGTCCCCATTTGCTATCAGTTTTAAGGGTATTTTGAGGATTATTTGGCTTTAAAGCAGAATAAATAAACACATGATTTTTCAGGTGTTTTTTCCGGTTTTGGCTTCTAAAATCTTTCTTTCTTAATTTTGTGGGAATGCTAGACCAGTATTTGTGCAAATAAATCATGAAATGGATGCGGTTTCACCCTGCAGGTCAGCCCCTTTCAGTTAAAATGTACAGCAGCCATTTCATTGTAACAGTCCACCCTGTACAGCAGCTGGTTTCATTGTAGCAATCCACCCACTTCACACCTGATAACAATGCTGCAGGGAAAGGGAGGAAACTGCTGCAAGATCTGGGAGATGTGTGTATGTTTAAGTGTGTGTGTGTGTGTGTGTGTGTGTGTAGGTGGCAGTGGCAGAGGCAGTGGCAGTGGCAGTGGCAGTGGCAGCAGACCAAGCCAGCCAGCCAGGGTGCTTTTTTCAGAGGGAACCCCTGGTGGGGACAGTGGCTGTAGAGGTGAGCAGGCGAATGGGGTTTGAGTTGCCACTGCTGCCGTGTGCCCTGGGCAATGGGGAGAGAAAGGGAAAGAATCACTTTCCCCAATCCATTTTTGGAAGTGTTTTAAGTGTTTAGAGTGGAGACAGAAAATCAGGGTTGAATCTGATTGCCAGATGCTGTTTGATTCCTTTTAACGCGCTTTACATATCGATGTAAATAGCATTGTATATAGCGCTTTATTCCTTGAATGGGAACTCACCCATCAAGAGAAGCCATCCTTCCCCAGAGCCCTGAACAGTTCAGAATTGCTTGAAGAATGGAAACTCTGTTGGGTAGTGGGCATAGCTGAATATTTCTACTTTGCAAAAGGAAGCTTCAGTAGTTAAGGCCTATTACAGTTTCATGGCAATAGTATAGTTTATCACCATTCTTGTTTTAGTTCTTATTTTAATTTTTAATAAAGGAGATCATGAACAGTAATTGTTCCAAATTTTCATCCTTTTGTTTTATTTGTCTGGTCCAAAATGATATGAATCAGTCACATTTTTGGTGTTAAACAGTGCAAAATAAAACAGAAATCGGGCTTTCATAATTTATCAGAGAGTTATTTGTTAACAAAAAGACTCATAAGATCCTATGAACATTTAAATTACTGTGAATCATTTAAACACATTTTTCACTGTGCAAATTTCATATTCAGATGCAAATATGCATTTTAATGTGGGCTGATTTATTACAAATTGGTAGTTTTATACTGAAAGAATAGCAGGGATTGATTCCAGCTGCCCAAATTTATGTTAAATTAATGGAACTGAGTATATTTCTGTTCTAACAGAAGTTTAGGTTACGGAATGGCAGACTTCAAAGATTTGTGGGGATGAAGAGCGTTGTGTTTCCAAATGTAAATTCTCATATAAAATACTGCACTATATTTGGCTCAGTTGTGGCTCTTTTTCTTGTAATTTTAAAAACTGTTTTATCATTTTGAAATGGAGGGATAATTGTTAATGTTTTCCGAGACCATCAACATGCTTTACTTTTACTGTTCAGTCATGGATCTTTTTGAGAATTGGAATAATGTAGAATGTTATTTGAAGAAATTGATGAAGAAATTGCAAGCTACTTGGCTTTTTAAAATTATAGCAAAGCATTCCGAGCTACAAAATCTACTAAAAAGGCTGAAGAAAGCTTTCTGATCTTAATTTTTATGCAGTGAAGCTTGTCTGGCAATGACACAACTTTTCGTCCTCCTTCCTCCTTTCACAAACAAAGTGGCTTCTAGGGTGTATGACTTGGCATACCCTCAGAAAACTCATTACATCCTAAAACAATAAATAGCTGCAGGAAACTCTGTCAGTGCTCCTACAGCAATTTACCTGGGTTGGCCCATGTGGCTGACCTAACCAATCTGATGTTCTTCAGAGAGCACAGGAAAATGGCCAGCTTCCACAGTCACTTCCTGTACTCTCCAGAGAAGAGCCTGGACAGAAGCACTGAACTTCAAAAATAGGTAAGGTGATAGAAATCATCATTAAAGCTATGTTGAGGTGGAAACTATTCATATAAGGTGATGGAGGTCATCAACAAGGATCAAAATAGAGCAGATATAGAGGAACAAGTATTGCTCAAGGAAAATCATTATGCCCCAATATATGACCATCACTGGCCCAGGCAGGACACAACCGGTTTTGCTGTGTATATTGGAGTCTTTACACCACAGGTTGATATACTATATAGCTGATGAGTGTCCTCATAGTTAGGACCTAGCTATGCCTTTCTCTGTACAAGAGAGAGAACTAAAGGAAGAGTAAATACCTGGAAAGTTCCTATATAGGTAAAAAATCATTATGGTTTCTGCTTGGGTAAGTTGTGCCTTACAATCTTGTTAGAATTATTTGCAAAGAAAACACAGCTCCCATGGGGACGGAAGGTGCATTAAAAACACACATTTTGCTGAGCCTCATGCGGATGCTTATTCCTGATTTGCATGGCACTTTAGAAGTCCACTTCAATAGAGTGACAGTAGAGTGACAGTAGAGAAGTAAATAAGTCTTTTGGGGACGCAGCCTGTAAGGAGTTCCAAAAGAATTTCTTGACATTGTGGGATTGGGCAAACAGTGGAAAAGGAGCTTCTTTGTAAATGCAGGGTGGTGCACATTTGGAAAAATGAAAGAAAAAACAGTTACACCCAGAAATTGATGGGGCCTACCAATGAAGTAGATGACGACCCTGTGGGAGTATCTTAGCAGTAGGTGGGCCTCCTCTATTCCATGCTAACGTGTAGTACAGGGAGCCTTAGTACATTTGCAAGGAATAAAGGCAAGTGTAGAAAGGCCCTATAATAAGGCCACATTTGTAGTCCTGTGCATAGTTAAGAGGGCTTTTCGCACTATAGCCGAATGGCTGTAGTGCAGTTATTTATTTATTTATTTATTTATTTATTTATTTATTTATTTATTTATTTATTTATTTATTTATTTATTTATTTATTTATTTATTTATTTATTTATTTATTTTTCTATCCCGCCCTATCCATTAAGGCTACGACATGCAGGGATGGATTCCCCATTCACACCTTGGTGTGTCCCTTACCTACCTAGGTGCTAATGAGGAATCTGTCCCCGCAAATCCCGGCCCGAAAATGCTGGCATGGGGTGGGACGCCCCTCCCAGGCGTGCTGCCATTGGGCAGTAGTGTGGCGCCCATTCACCAGTCAGGGTGGGTATTTAACTTTCCAGACCCTCCAGTCCTTCTGTTATATTTTATTTGCTTTAGGTAGCATTAAAGAAGCCATTTCAGCTGAGCCCTTCTCAGCCCTGCACTATGAAGAACACCACTTTCACTCCTTCCCTGTTAATAAGTTGTGAAGCGGTTCCTGTAGCAGCCGACTGTGGTGTCTCTCTCTCTCTCTCTTCACTCTCTCTCCCTTAAAGTTCCAGAATCCCCTTTTTAGTTAACGTTCTGTATATAGCTTTAGAAAATAAATACCGTAGAACAAGTTATGTCAAAACAAGGAGACTGTTCTTTATTGTTTACACCTCAGTTATAAATAAAGCAAAGAATGAACAATTCACTTTATCAACTCTGCATGCCTAGCATTGACCTAGTGTTAAGGATCCCCTGTGCCTACCTTCCCAAGACTCAGATCTATCTCTGTTTTTCTTTCCCTCACAAGTGCTGCTAGCCCCCTCATTAATCCTGGACAAAGAAAACAAAGCATAGAACGATTCTTTCAGTGTGGTATCGCCATTTATACTCTCTGCTCAGCACGTGCTGCTTCTAATTGGCTGCGTCTGTAGGTTTCTTTTTTGCCTCTTTCTGCCCACTGCTTACCTGTTTCTCCAACTTTAACTGCAATTAAATACATATTATACAATGCATTCATACTTTGCAATAAATACAATAAATACTTTAAATAAACACAAGGCACCACACTTAGCGGCCCAATGGCTGGCAGGCTAGTGCTGGCCCCACAATGCTGTGGATCGGACTCACAAGCCCCACCTGCCATAGCCTTTCAGTCTGATCCTGACCTCCAAAAAGGTAAGTCACATGAGTGTGTCTGGGGGCTGGCGGCCCCTGTGGGGACAGGGGGTCCCTGCAGGCTGCGGCTGACCCAATCAGGTCAGCTAAAGCCTGCAGGATCCCTGGCTGGGCTAGTCTGGTCTCGCCCCTCCCCCAAAAGGGCCCAATGACTGCAGGGTGGGCCCAGAGTTGTCTGGCAGGGAGAGTGCAAATGCTGTCCCTGCCAGACAGCTCTGAGACAGCTGGGGACAGCTTGGCCTGGGTGTATAGCACATTGTAATGTGTTTTCACTATAAACCTTCCTGGAACCTGAGGTTATTGGGTGGCTATATATCCAAAACATGTAAATGAAGGTTAAATTACTCTGCTTTTTAAAAGAGTTCTGTCAGGATAGTGTTTTCTTCTATGAAATTATAATAACTTGAGAATAAGGCGTAATTGTTTAATGCCTGGGTTGTTAACCTATGATCTGTGGACTCCCTGAGGTCTGCAAAGGTTTCAAAGAGGGTCTATGAAGGCTTGACCTATAGTCTGCAGCAACAAAATATATTTAAATGCAGTCTTTGGTGAAAAAAAAATGTTAAGAAACACTGGTTTAAGGGATTTTGGTCTTGTCCACCTATGTACAAAAAGACTCCGTTTGCAGGTGGTTTTTGTTTTCATACTCATGTTGAATAAAATATAAGTCTTGAGGGAAACTTTGAGAAACCAATTATCAGTTGTTTTGGTCTTATGAGACTTTCTCTCATACAACCTTCTCACTATTATTGTGAAACCATGTACAAGAAACATTTCATATCACTCTGAAAGAAATGTTGCATATTCACTCTTTGCACAGCCAGCAACCTAACAGAAGTAGCAACAAATCTCTGTGGATTGTTTAAGGAGTGTAGAAAAGCTCTGAGGTGGTATACATTTTGAAGGCAGAAGAACACCAAACATATGAGTCAGAAGATTCAGCTGAGTTCCAAAGTTTGATGGAAGAGACAGTATCTTGCCAAGATACAAAGAAGGGGTGAGGAGCAGCATTTGCTTTTGAAACTCTGGGATCACGATAATAAGGCAACCCCGACTTCTCCTGGTCTGTGAGTGTAGGAGAAGCCCAGAATCTGCACCCACAAATTGCAAGCCCCAGATTTGCTACAAAGAATCGCACACTCACTACAGTGACTTTAGAGAAACCCTTGTGTGTTTGATGGCTTGAAGTCAAATGGATCATTCTATAAAGTATACCTTTGTGTCATGGTTGACCAGGCAAGTACTTCAAGGCTCTCTGCTACAGATGATGCTGGTAAACCTCTGAGGCTGGGTCCCCATGCTGGCCACCTGGCACACTTTGGGTGCTGTTTGGACACGCATGGGCCGGGAACGAGAAAACATTTCGGGCATCCCCATGAGATTCCTGGCAACGTGGGAGTTATGGGTTGGGCGCGGATGGTGGTGTCCCCATGAGAACTGTGCTGAATGCTGGTAAGGCAGAGCAGAGCCACCTCCTCTCCACCTCCTCTCTCCTCATTGGCAACTGGATTGTCGTCAGCCCAACCCTGTGCCGCATCCCTCCTCCCTTAGTGGTACGGACAGCCAGGACTGGGGTGGGAGGCACGGAAACAAGTTAAATAAAGCTTCATTCATAAAAATAACTTTAAAAATTAAAAATGCTGAAAGCTGCTACCAGGTTTAGCGGCAGTAGGCGCTTGAGCAGTTGTGTGCACCTCTGCCCTATCAGGGACCGTGAGAATGGCTGTAAACTGAAAATCAAGCCTTTATTTTTTATCACCTTGCAGATCGGGGAAACAGGGGTTGCAAAAGAAACAGAAACCAAGCCATTATGCACCCTGCCTTGGCATTCTTGAAACAGGGTTAGAATTACCTCCATGGAAATGGCAGAAAATTTTAAAAGCAAGCCATTCTCCAGCCTGCCTTTGCAATTGGCATTTTAAAAAGTCAGTGGCCGTGATCTTCAATGGTCACGGCAGGGACAGCAAGCACATCCCACCTTCTGATGACGTGAGCGCAAATCTCCTCCCCATTAGCCCGCTAGCATCCCCATGTGTGTTCCTGGCTCACTGAGCAATGTGTACTGGTCCCCCAAAGCGTGCTGAGACTTCTTTTTCCAGGTATCAAATTTGGCACCCTTCTGGGATGGTTTGGGAGGGGTTGGGACCCATTTCACGGACCAAATACAAAACCCATTGGGACGGACTGCTCCAATCCTGTGCTCAGAACCATACCAAAGAGCCATGGGGATGGGGCCTGAGTGCTACTTACCAGCAAGCTAATGAAGGACAGACTGGACCTTACAGAGCTGCAGTGTTCACTGTCCCCCAAGTGTTTGTCTCCTCCTAATATATCTAATGCTGCTGATGTGACCAAAGCAACTGGAATTCTGACTGAATTATAATTAGAGTTGGTAATGGCACAGCTTGTCAGTATGATGCAAATTTCATAGGAGTTTGTAATCCACCTCTTTCCCAAGATACAGCCTACAGATTTAAATACCTTATTGTAGATACAACAGCAAATAAAATGAAAGACCAAACTCCCAGATCTCACCCAATTAAAACCACAAATGTGAACAGTCTTCCACCACTGATACCTGGCCAGGTTGAAGGAGTGATGGAATAATAGTCCATATTGAGTGTCCTGATTTGCCTCCTGGTGCTTCAATTTGTAACTGCTGTGTTTTCTACTGTAAATATGCCAGCAGAGATGTCTACTGCAGTAAGATATGAATCCCAAATTACTCAGCAGCCTATCGCAAGAGTTCAGGAGACCTTTGATGCAGAAATCTAATTTCTGCTCCTATTCTGCAAGACTGAAAGGTGGCAACTGAGTTGGAAGAGCCCTTCATGGTTGCTTCCACCACTCCTGGATGCTTCAGTGTGAATTTCTGTAGCCAAAGAGAATGGTGCATGTTGTTATAAACTGAGTGATGCGTTAGGTTCTGTGTTTTTTTAAAAAAAGAAAAAGAGAAACCCTGGGTATCACAAATTCTAAATGAATTATGCCACTAATTGTAAGGGATGTGTGTGGTTGGTGGATATTGGTGGATATTGGTGGATGATGGAGAGGAGGAGAAAAAAAGGAAGATAAGGGAAAACAGACAGGGTAAGATAATGTCATTATTCATAAGAATCCTCTCCCCTCCTCCGCTATATCTAATGTGAGTTGGAATAGGAATTATGCCTAAGGCTGGAGCTTACCCTTCTCTAATATAAATAAGGAAACAAACAGTTTCAGAGAGCCTGACCTGCATAGTGAAGTGACTTTTTCAGTTTCAGCTACCCTGGATAAGGAACATTTGAATCACCTTCCCGTCGGTGGACTCACTGCCCTATATGTTTTTAACAGAAACTTCCATGCAGTTGTCATAAAATCCCTTTAAGCTGTACACTACAGTTGATGTGTTTCCTGATTTCCTGTGCACATCATGCTAGGGTTCACATTTGAAAATTTGCCACCTGTGTTCAAGTAGGCTGTGTTTTCTCATTGTGCTAGCTGTATCTGTCAGGGAGAAGCCACATACAGATAAACAAAGCATGCTCAATGGTTAATTTACTTTACTCAAAGAATAAGCATACAGAATTTTAGAGGACCTAAAATTGAGAGGAACATCTCACGCTTTAATTCATTCCAGAGTGAAAATGGAAAGTGTTGATTATTCTAAAGCTGAAAAGTACAAAGCACAAAGATCCAGATGGAAATGGATAGAATTGCTTAAAATATTTACAACACATTGACAGACTGAAACCTACAACTGTAATTTCCAATGTGGCCTGATGCCAAAAAATTAGCAAACAGCAGTGTTTAAAGAATGGCAAGCCTTGACGTAAGCATTTTATGAAAGCCTGTTAGTCTAAAAGGAAGTTATAAATAGGATTCCACAAAACAAACCTTAGGAGGTCTCTGCAGAGCAATATTTATTCCACACATAGTGATAATTATGCAAAACTATACAATAGTACACTTATAATTCCAAGTCTGCTAAGACAGACAAGGTTATTCATAAATCTTCCAAAGAACATTCCAAAAACTAGGGTTACTATACTAAAAACAGAACTGGGCCCTGTCCCCATGCAATTGAAAGTCTGCTGGAACTCTTCTTTTGCCTCTGAGCGGCCCCATTCCGGGCTTTACAAGGCGCTGAGGGAGCTTAGGAAAGTGAGACACCCGCGATAAAATACGTGCACTTTAAAGAAGAGTTCCAGCGCTCTTTCGGCGATTCGCGGGTTTTGTTCGCTATATCTGCCTTGAGGACGCTCCGTGGCAAAAGGGGCGGGGATTGCTTGCCAGCACACACAGCCAAAATGCATTCACACATCTGAGAAATGCAGCAGGTTCGCTTTCTTTCCTTTGTAAAAAGAGCCAGAATTGCTCAGAATTGCAACATTGTTATCAGTGATCTGTGAAAGCCTTAAAAGAGAATGAGCGAAGGATCGCGCTGCCGATGCCTGCAGCCGCTGACTTCGCCAGGGCAGAAAGCCTTTTCTAACAGAGAACTGAGTGAAAGTAAGTGCTGAAAGTGAATGAATGAGCGATCATCTGCCTTTGCTAGGGGCGGGAAGCCGTTTCAGGAGACGGAGATCTGGCTATTTTTCCTTTTAACAAGAGAGGGGGTGGGGGTGGGGAAAGATGCCCGGAAAGAGAAGACGGCTACCATGGGGACGGAAAGTCCATTTAGATCGCAGCTACCATGGGGACGCTTATTCCGGAAGTGGAGGGGACTTTTAAAGTCAGCTATAAGAGGCTGAATCCCCAAAAGACTTATTAGCCCCTCTCGGATTCCTCTGCAGTCACTCTGTTATAGCTGACTTTAAAAGTCCCCTCCACTTCCAGAATAAGCGTCCCCCTGGCAGCCGCGATCTAAACGGACTTTCCGTCCCCGTGGTAGCAGTTTTCTCTTTCCAGGCATTCCCCCCCCCGCCCCCTCTCTTGTTAAAAGGAAAAATAGCCAGATCTCCGCCTCTTGAAACTGCTTCCCGCCCCTAGCAAAGCAGATGGGCGCTCATTCTGTCACTTTCATTCACTTTCAGCAGTTACTTTCACTTTGTTCTCTGTTAGAAAAGGCTTTTCTGCCCCGTAAAGTCAGCGGCTGCAGGATCGGGAGCACGATCCTTCGCTCATTCTCTTTTAAGGCTTCACTTGAAAACAATGTTGCCATTCTGAGCAATTCTGGCTCTTTTTACAAAGGAAAGGAAGCGAACCTGCTGCATTTCTCAGATGTGTGAATGCTTTTTGGCTGTGTGTGCAAGCAAGCAATCCCCGCCTCTTTTGCCACGGAGCGTCCTCAAGGCAGATATAGTGAGCAAAACCCGCGAATCGCTGAAAGAGTGCTGAAACTCTTCTTTAAAGTGCACGTATTTTATCGCGGGTGTCTCACTTTCCTAAGCTCCCTAAGCGCCTTGTAAAGCCCGGAATGGGGACGCTCAGAGCCAAAAGGAGTGTCCTGGCACACTTTAAATTCCATGGGGACAGGGCTACAGAGTGACGGCAGAGGAAGCCAAGAGGGGCTAATAAGTCTTTTGGGGACAGGGCCCAGGTGTCCTGTGCCTATAATAGCTCTATAAAAGAATACATTTAAGCAGGTGCTTTTAAGATTATGAACAACACCTGCTTAAATTCTTTCTTCCCTTGCAGCCTTTAAAGTCATTGGAGCTCTGTCCTTTTTTCACATGGTAACCCTAATGCAAGTCCATATGAGATATAGCTGAGGATATAAATATGGTTACTAACACATCAGTATGACACCTGCATAGTTACTTACATATAGTAACTATAGTTGCCTCCAGACTTGCGAAATAAATCCTCGGTATAAGGAAAAAGTGCAGCTTATCTGCTGCGAAGCAACGACCAGCTGTCCTGACTAAAAAGCAGCTCCATAGCTTCCTCCTCGGAAGCTGCAAAAGCTGAGTCGGTGCACACGGTCACGTGGGATGAAGCAGCCGATCAGAATTGAGCTGCCTTTCCTGCTCTCATTTGTCTCTTCTCACCATTCTGCCCGGACTGGTGGGAAGATTCAAATTTTGTTTCTACTTGCACAGCAAATGTCCTTAGATCAACATTAAGGTAAGTGCACAACAGTGATCATATAATGTGATCCAGTGTTGCAGAGAGAATAGTCTTCCAAGGTTAATGGTAAGCCATACCCAAACCTTTCTTGATCTAAGACAAACAACCACTTTAATGTTTTGCTGGCAAACTGGTTAATCGAACAAATGATTGTTCATGTTCAATTCTGAACTTTTTTTTATTATTCGATTAAAATATTTTCGGGTGGAAAAACACAAACTATTTGATTGAATTGTTCTTTTCAGCAAGTGGTAGACTGGTTTGGTTTGAATGAATTTCCAGGCTCTGAGTGTTTGATTTAATGTAAGCACTCACTAACATGAACTGTTTGATTAAATTTTCAAATGTGAACTGAACTTTCCACATCTTTACTTTCAATTCCTGTGGATACAACTTTTGACATATGTCAGAGAATGTAATTTGTGTCCCTGTATTAATTAGTGAGATTCCATACAGTCTGTTCCCCTGTTGACCTTCAGATGTCCCTACATGAAAATGACTGTCATCCATTTCTAGCTTCTGGCATAGAATGATGGGGTGCAGTATAGAAACATCTGGGAAGCTACAGTGGAGAGTCCTGATTTGTTTTGTAGTGATCATGGTAATGACTGCCAGCACTGTCCTGGGACAATATTCTTACATGGACACTGTGGCCTTTTCTACACTGGGGCTTATTCCAGGATAAATGAGAGCAAGAGCCTGCCATCCACATGCCAGTGTAGACTACAGCAAAGTTCCCCATGTTTGTAAAGTTTAAACCTTCCTATCAAGGCCCACAGTTAGCCCAGGACTGTATACCAGATAACAGAAGTATACAGATGGCACACCCCCATGGTCTTTTATACCATGGGAATCCATTTCAGCAGTGCTTCAGAAAGTGCCATTGGAAATCTGTTCCTGGCCTTTTGAGCCTTGGCACTGCCTCTGGAGGCAGTGGCTGAGATTGGAGAATGGACCTTCCAATGTGAACAGCCCTGTTCTGATCTAGCAGCCATCTCACTCAACATGGGAAGGGTTGCTTGATACAGCGCAAGTGCCCTGCCCTGCCCTGCCCTACCCTGCCCTGCCCTGCCCTGCCCTGCTACTATTTTGGTGGCTCAAGAAGATACCTGCAAATGCTGGTTCCTCCTCATCCTCCCCTCCTTCCTCCTCATTACAGAGGATAACAAACCTGAAACAACAATCTAAACAACAAATACAACACTGATTTCCTGGTTAGAGTCCTTTAAAAATGTTTGCTGTTAGTAGAATATGGTGAGATAGTACTGCTGGTGTCTGAATTTTCAGGAGTGTTAAACATGAAATCTGTATTTGCATGAGTGATTAACTCAGGAGGATATTTCTGTTCAAAAATTCAGATAACTTCATATGCCCATCCCATAATTTCATTGTGCAACATGATGGCACTGCAGAGTCATCCAACAATAGTGTGTATGGAAGTACAGTAGATTGTTTAAAATATCAATTAAGCTGTTTATTTTGACTGCCTTTCATGCAGTAAAGTCACTGTGTTATATAGTCTCTGATCAAAAAGTTTATCATACAATGTTTCTAAGTTTAGTGTTAAATGTTTCTGTTACACATTGAATTAGATGCTTACTTTTTACGTTGATATTATTTTTTTCACTGAAAGATTAGATATTTCTGGTTTCTGACACTATCTCAATTTCTATCTATTTTCTAATTTAATACTATAAAACATCCTAAAGTCAACAGTGGGATCATTTTTTCTTCCTTTATCTGACAGAATATGTACAGGCATATTTAAGTAATCCCAACATTTTGGCAAACAGAAGTACACCTGCACTGAGGTTTACCAGCTTGTTAAGAGGCAAGCAGGCCTGCTTAGTTCTTGCATGTATTCTGGGATTTAGCTGCATACTACATTGTGCTCTTCAATGGAAAGTGGCAAGACATCAAGGAGGGGTGTTTTTTCCACTGAGCTCCTTTAATCCGGATTTAATAAGATGTGGATCTAAGGAATGGGTACTTCCCTGAATTCAGATCTAGTACCCAATGTGTTTCTATGGGTGGTCTAGCACCCAATAGCAATGGGTGCTAGCCTGCCTGCTGTGGAAATGCCGGAGCACCCATGTGCAAATTCGGATCTACTTATGAGGGGTCTGCCTGTCACCCCAGGTGTTTTGGGGGACAGGGATGCAATCTCCGTAGATGCTTTGGAGAATCTTCAAAGATCCTCCAGAGTGGCTCCGTAGAATCTCTGGAGTGATCTGCCGCTAACTTCGAAGATCCTCCGGGGCCTTTGGCAGTGGCATTGCTATCACAAGGGGTTCTATTTGGAGCCTGTGCTAATCTCCAAAGGCAACTTCGGAGGGACTTTGGAAAGACTTTGAAGTTTTAAGTTTGGGGCAAACCCTCCCCCATGGGTGCCCCCTGAGCCTCCTCTAGACCCCATTGCCCAATTGTAGTGGAAACAGGCTCCCTATAATCTGGATTTGATGGCTGAAGACCTTATTGTAGACCCCTTTAAGGGCATTTTTGCATTACCATGCTGTGATTGGAATCAGTGGGTATGGACTACTGAAGCCAGCTGGGGTGCATCCAGACACATTGATACTGCACAGCAGAATGCACAGTCACGATGGGGGTGTCACACACAATGACTGATGGATCTTTTGTTGTGATGGATCTTTGTTGTCCCATCGCTACTGCACATTTACCTTAATCCTGGATTTAAAAAATTCAACTCTTCCTGCCAGTCTGGGCAGGACAGTGAGAAGTGACAAATGAGAGCAGGAGGGCAGCTCAACTCTGATTGGTTGCCTCATCCCATGTGACTCCACATGCTGACTCAGCTCTTGCAGCTTCCAAGGAGGAAGGTATGGAAGCTGCTTTTTAGTCTCTATGGTGAGTCATCACTGCACAGCAGATAAGCTGCACTTTTAAGCTTTAACTGCAGATTTCTTCCACAGGTTTGGACACAGCACTGGTCAAGATCACACAACACAGTGTGGTCTCTCTGGAACAGTGCTGTTTGCATGATGGCAGCTCCTGTACTGGTTCTGAAGCTTTGGGGTTGGTCTCCAAGGACTGCAAAGAACTAGAAACAAAACTTTGGATAGTGCCAAGAGCGGCACAGTAGATATTCTTTTTCTTTATTCCTTGGCTTGAAAAATGTGACCTAGATGTCTATAAGAAGAACAATTGGTTCTTCTTATCTTTGTATCCATTCCATTCATAGTAGTAAAAAAGAAAAAAGCTGCCATTAGCATGCAGTAGCACAAGCCCACCACCTATTTTACAAATGTATGTAATGAGATGTGAACACAGGATGCAATTTTACATGACATTACTATGAAATGCATTAAGGGTGAAAGGGCTATTAGTTATTATATTCACCTCTCTTTTCCCTTCTTATACGTAGTTCAAAGTACTAGAGCTTATGGAAGAGATATTTTTTCATCTATTATATCTCTCTCTGAGCAATGTGAGGGAAATTTCTGAGCAGCAATACGAAATATAATTTTCCTTTGCAAAACAAAGCACTAAACATTTTCTTTGTCAAGATCTGAACAGTCCAATAAGGCGATGAGAAAAAAAGTCCAGGATCATCTCCATGCTCCAGTAGTGTGATAGCTTATGAGAGTCCAAACGTTACCAACACCTGGCTTGATTCCAGTGACCAAATCAAGTCTGTAGAGCCTTTAAAACAAAAAGTGGAGAAAAATTGCTATCTGCCTGTCCTGAAGTGACAAAACTGACCTACTTCTGGCACAGTTTCTGACACTTCGTAACATGGGTATGCTTGGAAACTTCAACACCAGGGGACTTTAATTCCCCAGCCTTGAAGTCTGCAGATAGCTTTCTGCCGTATTTTTGCAAACTCTCTGCCTCAGTAGCTGACCTTGCCTTTGCATTCCATGCTTGCCTTATTCTTCAACATCTGTTCTCTCTGTAGTGGCCCTGATCTATCAGAAAAGATGTGCAAACTCAGTTCAGTTTAGAACTATATGAATTCAACTATTAAATTCAACCCAGTTCATTTCAAACCAGATCAAGGATGTTCAGCTGAATGGACCAAACCAAACAATTGAATTTGAACAATTCTAAATCAATCCCCTTTTGGCCTTGCCCTTGCTTTTTAAAAAGGCTAGTTTTGCACACCTGTGCAAATCTGTAGCTTTCTGAGTTCTGAAGAGACATGATCTATATAGAGTGCAGAGCAAACTGTCACAGAGACATTGAGAATGTGGCAGAGGGCTCACATTCCTATGGGAGGATATCAGCCCTCTCACCACCCTAAAAAGATCAGCTGGAAATGAAAAAAAAAAAAAAGCAGAGAAGAGTGGTTAACAACTAGTCTGGTTGCCATCTATGAGGTGGATTTGACACCTGACATGTCAAAATTACATGGTGTGAATACATGCTTTTATTATTATTATTATTATTATTATTATTATTATTATTATTATTATTATTATTATTATTATTATTATTATTATTATTATTATTATTATTATTATTATTATTATTATTATTTTGAACTCTTTTAAACCACCGTAACCAAGGCTCTTTCTGCACATAGCAGTTGCAGATCTGGATCATGGAGAGGTGAGGGTTGGAGCAGTGCCACTTACACAGATGGCACTAATCCAGTTCAAGCTTCCCTGAGGCTGTGGAAATCACATGAGCTTTGCAGCCCCCTCCCATACACCCTTGACAGGAGTGCCTATTCCCAACTACAATTGGTGCATCAGCTTAAGCCTTTTTTGTACAGAGGCGACTTGGCCACAGTCATCCATGCCCTAGTAATCTCTAGATTGGACTATTGTAATGCACTCTACACGGGGCTGCCCTTGAAGATGGTTTTGAAACTGCAGCTAGTGCAGAATGCAGTTGCAAGGTTGCTGACTGGGACAGCTGGCCAGATGCACGTCACACCCGTCTTAAAAGATCTGCACTGGCTGCCAATTCACTACCGAGCCCAATTCAAGGTGTTAACTTTAACATATAAGGCCCTAAATGACTTGGGCCCCAAATATCTGAAGGAACGCTTCTCCTATACCAACCTGCCCATGCCCTAAGATCTGGAGGAGAGGCCCTCCTTGTTGTCCCACCACCCTCAATAGTAAGATGGGGGGGCACCCGAGCGAGGGCCTCGTCAGTAATGGCCCCCAGGCTGTGGAATAGTCTTCCCCTCGAGGTGCATCAGGCCCCTTCACTGTATACGTTCAGGAAGGGGGTAAAGATGCCCCTCTTTGCTCTGGCCTTTGGCTAAATGTGGCACAGTTTTCCCCCACCACAGTCCTTATTGTTTTATACTGCTTTATATATATGGTTCTATTTTAAATATGATGGGGATGCTTTTCACCAGCAAGCTATGGCATGACACTGAACAGTAATTTTGAATCACAGAGTTGTGTCATCTGCACACCTCCATGGTCCAGAATACAGCCCTTACTGTAGTCCATCAGGTCTACAGTAGATCCAGATTAAGGGCCTTGTTGTTTTGTGCAAACAAAGCCACATGAACTTGGACAGGGCCTCTTTGATCCAGATTAACATGCAGATCAAGAGGCCCAGGGTCTGGATCAGAGGCCACTTGGTCCAGATAAAGAACTTAGTGCAGAAAGCACCCAAATTGCTATATGTTTAATGCTCAACTACCTTGAAATTTTACAAATGGCTTTTTGAGCCTTCCAAAATTCTGTTCACATGTTGAAGACTTATGGCTCAGTAAACTACAGCAGTCAGGTAGCAAAAGGGTAATTTAACATAAAAGGTAAAGTGATCAATCAAATTGTTTGATGTGGAAAAATTGAGGAACACAAAGAATAGAACATTGTTGAGAGATTTAGCTTTGACTTGTAGCTGTCGCAAACACTTCCATCAAGTTCACTGATGTATAGTCATCATCAAAATATTGTTTGTAGACTTAGACAACAATCCAGTGAAAAGATACGACTGCTTCAGTTGATATCTATTGGCTCTCTGTGTATGCAAGTCCAAAGCTTAACTGTGTACTAGAGAAGTGCAAACTCAGTTTGATGTGGGCTGCATTCAGGCAGAATGAAAACTTTACAGTTTTCAGCCTGCCAGTTTTTATGATGCTCTGCAGTACCTGCAGATTAAAGCCTGACACTGACATCAATATTCACTGTGGAGTATTCTTTTCCTCTACATTTTCATGGTTGCTTGGGTGAGATCTTGCCAGAGTTCCCCCTCACCTGACAGGGGGAGGTTCACCAAGTGCACAGAGAGCATGAAAACAATCCATGCTCCCTTTGGAGGGCCTCTAATCTGAAGTAAAGGCAAAACCCATATTTTTAATTTGATGTTTTAAGGAATCTTTTGAATGGCTACAATTGAAGTATTTAGTTTATTCAGTCAACCAAAATATTCAAAACTATCTAATCTTTTAAATAGAACTTTTAGGCCCAGTTCACACTAGACCAGTGATGGCGAACCTTTTGAGCTCGGTGTGTCAAAATTCACAAGAAAACCTAGCTTAACTCAGGTGCTGTGTCACTTCTAGAAATATCCATAATTTTGTGATATTTGTAGCTCTAGTAAAAAAGTTATATTTTTGATATATGTATTTTATTAAAAGCAAAAACAAATAATTCTTTACATTAGTGACTTTTGTTGCTAAATCTTCAATTGAAGGTTGGTATTTCGTACACTTCAAGAACAAGCAAGCACTATACGTCTAGGTGCCAGGGTGACCATGTGTGTCACCCAAAAGGGCTTGGCGTGTCACCTGTGACACGTGTGTCATAGGTTGGCCATCACCGCACTAGACCTTTTTTGAGTGTTCAAAACAGTTTCGAAACACTTTATAAAACCTTATTTAAAATGCTATTTAAAACATTTTAAAACTAAGCAAACCCCGCATCTGGCAATCACATTCAACCCCAAACTGTGTCCCCACACCTCAAAGACTTAAAACACTTCCAAAAAATGGATTGGGGAAAGTGATTCTTTCCCCTCGTCACTCTTTTCCCACCCCTCTCTCCCCATTGGCTTTGATCTGATGACGTGGGGAATCCCAGCCCCCTCCTTCCTGCTTTTGCTGCCCCATTTGATTCCACAGAATCAAAACCATTCTAAATCAAAGGGGAGATGAAGAGGGGAAAGTCTCCATTTGTCAAGCCAAGCCAAGCATTTCCAAAAATATTGCAGCATATTGCGGGCAGGCGGGGGGGGGGGAGGGGCGGTAGAGAAAGAGAAAAGAAAAAGAAGCCCTTCCACTCTGCTCCCCATATTGCAGGAAGAAATTTTTTTTTAAAATCAACTTGGTCCCCTCACCTTCCTTTCCTTTTTTAAAAAGGCCACAGTAATAAAAGATCCTGCAAGCAGTAAAAGAGCTTACACACAGAGAGAGAAATTCACAGAGATAGAGAGAACAGCACTTGCCAAGGCAAAGCATTTGTCCAATGCAAAAGTGAAACTTGAGAGGAAGAATCTTCTCTTCTGATCTCATTCCTTGTGTGTGTGATTGGTTACACAGCAACCTTCCAAATAAGCCCAGCTTGCTTGTGCTTTTGGAAGTGTGTGGCTACACACACAGAGATGCCTCTAGTGTCCTTCCTCCCAATCTCTCTCTCTCATTCTCTCTCTCTCTCTCTCTCTCTCTCACACACACACACACAGACACACACACACACAAACACATGCAGATGCTGCCCTATTGGCTCCTTCCTTTTGCCTTTCAGAGAAGCCAAAAACTGTGGGCAATGTGGTAACATTGTTATCAGTGTCCCTGGGTTGGAATGAAAGCGTGAAATATTATTGGGTAAACTGCTACTTTGTTATCAGTGAAGTAGCTGGCTGAAAAGTAAACTGGCGAAGTGCTTCCCTGCATTTTAAAATCTGGCAATGGGCTGTCCTGCTAGGAGAAAGTCCACCCATTTCATGACGGATTTGCCCCAACAATGCTGTAGCATTCCCACAGCAATAAGGAAGAAGCGTTTTAAAAGCAAAAACGGGGGGAAACACCTGAAAATACAGGTGTTTATTTATTCTGTTTTTAAGCCAAATAATTCTCAAAATACCCTTGAAACTGATTGGGAATGGGGATGAGGAGGATCCAAACCGTTTCTAAGCCACATTAAATTATTGGGGGGTGGGGACGAAGAGGATCCAGACCGTTTTTAAACCACTTTAAAGTGGCAATGGGAACACAGCTTTAAAGTGTTTAAAATGTTTTTTTTTTTACCTTTTCTTTTTAATACTCAAACAGTTCATGAAGCTTACTGAGGTTTGCTGGATCTAGCACCAGGTCAAACTTTGCACTAAGTTCTGGTTTTGATCTAGATCCAGATCAAACAGGACTCAATAAGGTTTGGTTCAATTCAAGGTAAACCTTTGGATCTGAGTTCATGCTGTGTACATGAAAAGCAGTACTATGAATTCACAGAACCAAATCTTCCCATGCAAATATAAAGAAGGAATAAAACTGCCTTTAAACTGTGACTTTACAGAAAAAGGAAAAAAAGAAGCAAGTATCTTCAAAAATCTGCTCTTCATTTTGTTATGATGTCTCTAACAATGCTATGATTACTTTAAAGAAAAATAATTAGATGTAACAAGGTGAAGAAATATCTATATTAGTGAACTATCCTAGACCCTTTCTGCGCAGATCCTGAATCCATATTAAGGGTCCTTGTAGTAGATATTCTGGGCTATCATATCCACATGTTAATGAGGATCAAGAAGGCCCTGCTTCCTGCTGGTCTGGTTCTGTCTGCATTAGATGGAGCCTGATGTGAATTAAGGAGGCCCTTAATCCAGATCTCTCATTGTACTATTTTTAAATCAGTACTGCCAGAGGGACCAGTGGTACTGATCTGGAACATAGGAGGCATGGACAAAGCATGCCTCCATGTTCCAGGACTACCAGGGTTGCTTTTCAGTGCACCATAGTGTGCTGCTGAAAAGCATTCCCACAACCCCTGAGGCTAGGAACTTTCATTCTTAGCCCTCAGAGGCATGGAGCTATGAAGCTCACATGAGATTTGAGGCCATGTGGCATGGGCAGGACTGAACTGCCCCCAGTTCAGATCAGTGAGCTGGGCTGTTCCAGACCCACTCATCAGACATTAAATCAGGTAAGTATAAAATGGTCTTTAGACTTCATGGAAGCAGGAAGGTGGTGGAGAAACATATGAAACATCAAGTTGGCACTTGGTGCATCTTGAATTGTCCATATGAAAGAATCAGAAGAGGTCTCCCTCGAGGTTCTCTGGCAAGAGACTGGAATTACAAAGAATTTGGGTTATGTACTCAAATGTAATCTGATATTCAGTGTAAAGGTCCCATATGTGGATGTAGAGCACTCTAAATGCTCCACAAGCTGAACCCTCCACAGGAGTGACCTTGGAGCAGCAAACTTTGAATTAGCAATATGAAAAACTGTAAGAAAAAAATAGACAACTGTATGCATTCCTAGTCCCTGGCATGTGTGAATTTATAGGATTGTTGCCACTGTGCATTCAGTGCAAGGGTATCTGAGTGGAAACTCTCTTAGTATCCCTTAATCCCAACCTCATGCATTGTATCAAACTTCTGAGTATTCTTCCTTTTTTAAAAGTAGCATTTCCCATCTCAGAAGAAGAAGCTCTTTGTCTTAAGTAGAAATTGAACTCTGTGCGCTATTGACTATAATCAAAAGCATTTGTCTGCAAGACCAGCTTGAGTGTTTTAGTGTAATTTACAGGTCGTTGACTTCTTCATTACCGTAGGCCCTTGGGGAAAGTAGTTGCTAAGGCACCTATAGTAGCTATGTAGCAATGAGTGGGCAACTGCAGCAGCTTGCCTGGGGCTCCAGGGCTTGAATATGCATTTAATAAACATTTGCATCCAGCTTTCATTTGCTAAACAGAATTAAGTCCTACTGGGATGGAAAACAAGAGATAGGACAAATAAAGTCAGTCAACAAATTATCCTTCATTTCCAGTCCTATTTTGCAACATTAAACTTTATTGCTCCACGATCTAGGTGTTTTTCCTCTCCCTTAAATGGACACAGTAGTTTTAAAATGATGAATCGATGAGATTACCAGACTCACTATGTTCTCTAAATTCTAAAGGTAGAACTGATTTCTGGAATTGCTTTGCAATAATAGCCATAATGGCATATTTTTTTCATTTTAATATCTCTAATCTTTCATTTGTTTTTTCTTCTTATACTATATGGAATTTTACCTGCAAAAATATAAAAAAAAACACAGAAGCTCTGAAGGAGTCCAAGGTGGGCTTGTGAACTGATTGAAGTGTTAATTATGCTTGGACATCCTTTCATTTTTTCTAGCCCATGCGAATAAAGGAACCATATTGACAAGGTTTCATTTGTTTGCTCCCCATATTTGTGTTTGGCTCCACATGTATGTGTAGATTGAAAGTAGTACATATATCATTCTTGTACATATATAATTGGGCTGTCCAGCCTGCGGGTCATGGGAACTTTCAGGGATTCACTTCAAGATAAATTAGGTAGCAAGACAAGTTTCTCATGTAGCTACTTTCCCTCCCTGTAGAAAAGGAGTGGACTTGGGAGTGGATTCCACCGTCAGGAGCAAGCTAGGCACTGGATGAGTGCAGTGACATGTGGCCAAGTCACTGTCCTTTCAGTGAGGCTATATTGGACTATATGGCTCTCATCAGTAATGCATACAAATAAGACTGGGAAAGGGCTAGTGAAATATACTCAGTCCAGTATATAGGCCATTTTTTCAGGTTTGCACTGGCCCTTATTCTGGAACATATCCTGGAATAGTGCCATGTCATCTGCACTCTGATGTACAGTACTGCAGGCCCTGGGTGAGACCAACCATAGTCTGTACCAGGATGAGGATGACAGGTTCCTATTCTGAAATATATTCAAGAGTAAGGGTCAGTGCAGAAAGGCCCATGGCTGCTATCATGTTAAGAAAAAGAAAAGAAAAGAAATCAGGAGAAAACTGAAATATATAAGGTAGCTGTTATGCTCTAATAATAATTAGAAATGAAGGAAGACGTGTTTTCTGATTCTCAATGACTGGGTCAATGCTTGTTTTTTGCAGGATACAAGTGAGGTGGAAACATTACTTTATACTATAGACTCAACATTGCTCCCTTGTCCCAGTTGCTGGACTACCACATTCAGCCTTGTTCACAACTAATAATTCAAAACAGTCCTGTTTTAATTTCTGAGATATGAGTGCAAACTAGCAGAATACATACATTTTAAAATATAGCCTGTTTTGTATTGTTTGTTTGCCTCTGGGGAAATATAAAGATTTCCCTTTAGCCTCCATGTAGAGACTGGCAGAGCAGATGTGGTGTCCCCTTTCATCATGCAGTCCCTTTTGAAACCACTCTTGTCTCTGACATTTTAATAGGAAAAAAGTTATTACCATTTTGCAGAATTACAATGTGAGTTCTAAATGGCTGCATTTTGTCCTTTGTTGCCACGACTTACCCTATTTTACTTCCCTTTCTGGCTGAGAGTGTCTGTAGCTACTGTGGATGTGTGTTATTTATTTATTTAGAACTTTTTCAGAAGTGCAATAATGGTGCAGGATCATTTTAATTCAAACAATAGGTGGTTTTGGTTTGTTCCATATGTTACCCAAAGAATAAATGTATTTTCCGATTCCTATGTAACAATTATATTAGGGTTAAATGGGGCTATAAATCCATGTCTAACTTTGAAATATGGTGGTCATGGATAAGGCAATTGGAGAACTCAATTTCATGCAAAAATAGCTCAGCTAAGCAAGGCAAAATATATCTCTAGACCATCTGTCAAATAATAATAATAATAATAATAACCCCTTCTCTTTACCAAGTATGTGGCTCACAGTAATGTTTGTTGGTTCCTTCAGACTAATTGCATTTCAGAACTGGTTGGGGGGGCAAGAGGAAAAATATGTTCATTTTAATTTTTAAACAGTGCTAGTGCTCCCAAAAGGTCACAGATCTTGCTCAACCTGTCCTTATTAAAATTTCATGGGATGCAATTAAATTGTGGCTGTCAATGGATCATAGTAAAAGACAATAATGAGCTAAATTAGTCCCCAGTGTAATTCGACTGACCTCACTGGAATTACTGCAGAGATAAAATGTGGACCCCTGATTTATGGTATTATAGGAACATTTCTTCTTCAATGAGAATACCCATGGCTGTGTTCCCATTATCACTTAAAACTGTTTAAAAACTGTTTAAAAATGGTTTGGATCCTCGCAGTTCCCACCCCCAATCAAGTAAAATGGTTTAAAAATGGTTTGAATCCTCGTCGTCCCCATTGGCAATCAGTTTCAGGGGTATTTTGAGGATTATTTGGCTTTAAAATGGAATAAATAAACACTTGGTTTTTCAGGTGTTTTTTCCAGGTTTGACTTTGTAAAGCTTCTTCCTTACTGTAGTGGGAACACTAGAGCAGTATTTGGGCAAATACGTCATGAAATGGATTGGGGTTTCACCCTGCAGGTCAGCCCTTTCAGTTAAAATGTACAGCAGCCGGTTTCACTGTAAAAATCCACCCTGTACAGCAGCAGTTTCAATGTAGCAATCCACCCACTTCACACCTGATAACAATGTTGCAATTCTGCGCAATTCTAGCTCTTTAAAAGTTCTCACCTTTAGAAAGGGAAAGGAAGGAAAGCTGCTGCAGGATCTGGGAGATGCGTGTATGTTTAAGGCTGTGGGTACAGGCGGTAGCGGCAGCAGAGCCAGGGTGCTATTTTTGGAGGGAACCCCTGCTGGGGATGGTGGCTGTGGAGGTGAGTGGGTGGACGGGTCTTGAGTTGCTACTGCTGCCGTGTGCCCTGGGCAATGGGAAGAGGAGGAGAAAGAATCGCTTTCCCCAATCCATTTTTGGAAGTGTTTTAAGTGTTTAGAGTGGGGACAGAAAATTGGGGTTGAATCTGATTGCCAGATGCTCTTTGCTTCCTTTTAACATGCTTTATATAGCGATGCAAATCCCGATATAAATCTCGATGTATATTCCGTTTTAGTCCTGAAATGGGAACTCACCCCATGTGTCTCACCAACAACTCTTATTTTATTTTTTAAAAGCATTGCTTGTACCTCCAATAATATGTGTGAGACAGAAAGTATCATACTCATCATGTTATTTTGTTTTCACTAATTATAAGTATTCTAGTAATAAGCACTGTATATGGTTTAACACTTTTTCAAAGAACAAGAGTTACTGCTGTGAACTTCATTGCTGGATTGCACAGTTTTGCTTACTCCCACTCTTTAAATCGTCAACTGGTATTTACAGCAAGGATTTATAATAAGTTCAAAAATGCTTTAAAAAAATGAGATGACATCTGATATTTGATATTCTGTGTTCAGATGTGGCAAAAATTCATGACATGACAGCTCTGCAATCAAATGCTGGCAGACACCTGCTGGTCATACTACATCCTGAGGACACTGAGAAGCCAGAAGAAGGAAGGTGTGTGTGTGGGGAGGGGGCTGCACTTTGTGTACTGTGACTGTTTCACCCAACTCTGTTTGTTTAGGGAATCCATAGAGTGACCTATGCTTCCATAATGACAAAGTGGCCAGAGTATTTATGGCCTTAAAGCATCCTACATAGCTGTAAAATACCATGCGGTATTGCTCCTGCAGTGGGAAAATGTTCAAATCCCCCTTAAAACTTGTGTGTGGCAAAGCCTTTAAGTTGTTTATTTTATTGTAGTAGTAGTAGCAGTAGTAGTAGAAGAAGAATTTAAAAGACCCCCCATGTTTGCTTTTACATTCTAGTGCTCCTTTCATTTTGACTTTTGAGAAAGTAAACCTCAAAGAATTAGAAACCATTTAAAGACACACAAAAAAATGAAAACACAATACATTTTTTAATCCTAGTAAAAACAAGCATCCTCATCTTCAGATCCATTAAGGATATGTTTTAATTTCATTCTACCCCGTCCTGGGACCATTTGGTGAAGGGCGGGGTATAAATCTTCTTAATTAATTAATTAATTATTATTATTATTATTATTATTATTATTATTATTATTATTATTATTATTATTATTATTATTATTAATAATAATAATAATAATAATAATAATAATAATAATAATAATAATAATAATAATAATAATAATAATAATAATAATAATAATAATAATAATAAATAAATAAATAAGGCAGAGAATTGACCACTCATCATTATCCTTCTTTTTATGCATGTCAGCTAGAGCCGTAAAGTAATTGCCTTCTTGTCCTCATTCAGCTGGAAAGCTTGCTCAGAGCATCTTACAAAGATCAATAATAAGGCAATCCCATCCTTGGGTTTTCAACCTAAAAAGATGCGGCATGAAAAATGGGAGAAAGTGTAGTAATAAAAGTGGGAAAGCACAAAGTTTTAGTTGCAATGTTCTCTTTTTTTCTCTCTTTCTTCACTGGCTTGATTCTGGATTATATCCCGAAACAGAGACCTGCCATCTTCATTCCGATGCAGTTTATGGCAGGGTTCATCTGCACTAGAATGTGGATGACATGTCCCTATTCTTGGATATAATCTGGAATAAGGCCCAGTTCTGGCTTTGCAGAGGGATAGGTTTACATCTTTCTTTCCCCCATTTACAATAGTTTTCTTCCCAGGGAAGCGGCATCAGTAGGCTTCAGTCCTCTAACCAGTAAAAGAGTCTCCTTGAGCAATTCCTATTTTTGCTCATGTTCCTTTTCACCATTTATTCTCGTTAAAGTCCTTAAACTATGATATATAAAAAACATATAAATAAAACTGCAAGTAGAGGTAACAAATGCAGTGAAAAAAAAAACACATTTTATCTATATATATCCCCATACCAAACCTTAGGTAACTGCATCAAAGTTACACCTTCTTAATTGTATGTTAAATATTCTATCTTTAACTTACAAACAGACCAACTTCAAGTTCTGATAGCCTTGCTAATTGCTATTCCCTTCTCCACTACAAGATCTATCAATGCCTGTAGAACTACAGAGCGCCTACCTCCTTTCTCTCTGCTTCCTTCTATTATCTTACCCTTCCTCCATCTGGACATCTATTTTCATCAGTGTGATCCATGTAAGCAGAACAAGTGCTGAATATGCAATAGACACCTCCAATAGAGTGATTCGGAACACAGATTTCTCCCCTTTAATGAACAATTTAGCAGAGTTCTCAGTGCCACATGTATGAAATAATGAAAAATGTGACCTTTCTAAACAGCAAACCTACTTAACTATTCTCTAAATAACCCCCTAAAGTCTTATTAGCACATTTAGTCTCTGTATGGCAATAAGAAGGTACCTTATTTGGAGTCCTAATTTCTTCAATTTATATTTAGTGTAACATCTCCCTTGGGGAAGTTTATATGAAGAGAAAAGACACCAGATTTTTACATCCTAATTCTTAATTTTAGTTACCTATTTTGTATTTAAAGTAGTGCAATGATATGGCATTGTAACTATCGAAAATGGTTCTGCTTTAGCAGAAATCATCAGACATTAAATCTGAACATAGCTACAAAGCTGAAAATAAAGTAGATTTGACTGTACAATATTATATATGATCTCCCAACCCCCCCTTTTGAGTTCAGCTGTCAAAGTGCCAGAAAGGTTTTACAATGCTTCACAGTCCCTGAGAAGTAAAACCTGATGCTGTAAAGGTAAAAAGAACGACAACTACTACTTCTACTTACATGAACATCAGCTGAGGAGTTTACCTTCCCTCCTCATTTTCCTGGGTGTTTTGGTGAGATCTTACAAGATCCTGCAGGAGATTACCTTTACCTGGGAAGCAGCAGGCCTATCAGTGAGAAAACTGAGAGGAAAGGGCTGGTCACCTGGACAGAAGACGTCCCCTGCTGCTTCAAAGTATTGAGAGAAAGTGGGGACATTCCCTGCAGAGCTACTTTCCTTTGCATTAAGTACGCAACTTATTTCTGGAAGCACCCTGAGAATGACAATAGGTTTTTTTCACTCAATACCACGTTCACAATCTAGTTCTCCAGGTGAAGAATCAGCATGAGGTAGCCAAATTGGCATGTGGATGTGATGGTCAAATTGGTATGGAAATGAGGGGGCTAGCTAGATGCCTTTTGTGACAGCTCATCCATCAGGGCACTAACATAATGTAAAATCACACTGTGATGTTAGTCACCCCGAGGTATGCTATATTGGCCTGTAGGGACCATTGTACTGTACATTATGCTTATAATTCTGAAAAAGGACATTCTGGATGTTTACAAACTGCAGGCACCCTGAAACACAGACACACAAGTAGTCTTCAGCATTGTACTGAGTTTGTAGTAGTAGTAGTAGTAGTAGTAGTAGTAGTAGTAGTAGTAGTAGTAGGAGGAGGAGGAGGAGGAGGAGGAGGAGGAGGAGTTGGCTTTTCTTCCCTGCTTTTCTCATCCATTTAAGGGAACTCAAAGTATCTCACAAAGCTTTCTATTCTTCTCCCCACAAAAGAACACCCTGTGATGGTGGGGCTGTGAGAGCTCAGAGGAGAGCTGTGACTAGCCCAAGGTCACTCAGCTAGCTTTTTGGAGGAATGTGGAATCAAACCCAGTATTCCCAGATAAGAGTCCAACTGCCTAACCACAAGACCAGACTGTAGCCAGAGGCCATTTTCACACTTGCATGGGGAGGGGGGAGTAATCCAACTGGAACTCTTTCTGGAGCAGATCTAGTCCAGCTGGCCTGTCCAGGACAGGCTCTGTGCTGCTCTGCTCTACTGAAGGTTGTGTGAACTTCTAAACTCGATGCAAGGACTACAACAGCCAGGAACTAAAGTTCCAGATCTTGGAGCTCTTGGGGGATCTATTTCAGCAGTGTATTTGGTGCATCACCAAAATGGGTTCCCCTGTTAAAGCAACAGGGTCAGGGAAGTATGCAGTTTTCTGCATACCATCCTATTCAGGGGCCTCTGGGCTGCTGGTAGACTGTAAAAACAGTCTAATGATATCCTGAGGAAGCAGTCATTTTGGCTGCGTAATCTGCAACACACTAACAAGTGGTGGGGCCTCTCTCATATGGCACAGGGAGACCAAGCAGGAACTCCTGAATTTGTCTGCTTCTGATTGTTTAGTGAATAGTATGGAGGAACCAAACTTTACTTACACAAGCTTCTCCTCCATTGCATACAAATGGCATAACTTAAAGGTAGGTCTATTATGTTGGTAAAAGTCTTAACAAAATATCCCAACACTATAACTAATTGGCCTCTAGCACTCAAATATCCCTACTCAGATTAACTTAGATGTCCCAAGCCTTGGGCTACATCCACACTCATTAAAAAAAAAAAGTAACTCAAAAGCAGCTTAGAGGTGGTAGCACAGATACTAGTATTCCTGTGCCACCATTAATCAATATTAAAGGGCAGATAATGCATTTTGAAAGTGCTTCTTCTGACATTTAATGTAGATTAAGGCATTACCACCCCTAAGCTGCTTTTGAACAACTTTTTAAATTTTATTTTCATTTTTACTACTGTTCTCTATTGCTGTTGCTTATGGACCAGAAGACTGTCATGCAATATGCCTTCTTTTGGTAAATAGTTTTCCTATCTTCATCTGGAAAAATCTTTTTCTCACCCTCAGGATATGATCATTGCAATCTGTTTCTGCCACTCATTTTTGTTTCTAAAGGCAAGTACTTGAAATATAGTTAAAATAAAATAAATTCATGCACCCCAAAGGATCACATAATGACAGAAGATGAAATGGGAACACACAATTTGCATGCTTGCATATATTGGACCTGGCATAAACAGCTTAGCTTCTTCTATAGCAGCAGTTCTCAACCTTCCTAATGCCGCAACCCCTTAATGGAGTTCCGCATGTTGTGGAGACCCCCAACCATGGGGGCAAAGCAGCTGGGAGATGGGAGGGAAGGGTTGCGGGAGACTTGTTGAGACCCCTCTGAAAGGACAGTTCGACCCCCAAAGGGGTCCCAACCCCCAGGTTGAGAACCACTGATCTATAGGTCAAAAAAGTGTACATGGAAAGGTGCACATAGTCCCTTAAGGTGCATAATTATGCATTCCCTCACCCTGCTGCCACCTCCTAGCCTGCCGTTGAATGTTGTTGACATTCGTATTTGCAAATATGGATTCAAAATTCATACGAATAGATTCGAATGTATTCGAATCAAATCAAATGTGAATACATTTGAATTTTAAACATTTGAATCAATTCACATTTTTGGATATTCAGATTGAATCGAATCCTGAAAATTGCATTTGTGCACACCCTTAGAACCTAACCTAAGAAGCAGATCTGCTCATAAACACTGGCAGTGACTGAGTAACCTCAGCCAGAGGCTGAATTTTACTGGGATTAGGTTCTTGCAGTTCATTCTCACAACTGTCAGAATCCATCACATTCCTTCTTTAGCTGAGGAGCTGACAGATTATGGGCAGGTCTCCACTTATGGAGGAAGTGCTTCTGTTACAGGCAGATGAGGAGATGCCCCAATCTGTTGCTGAAAAACACAACTCCACACCTCCATTCCAGAGCATGAAGTTGCCATTTTCAGTAGGCAATTGTGTCTTCTCCGTGCAAGGTGTGAAACTGTGCCCTTAAAACTTGATACCTTTGAGGAGCAGAACAATTGCTACAAATGTGACTGTGACTGCAGTGAGTGCTTTTCAATGGCCAAGTGCACCTGCAAAAGTAAATGGAGGCGTGATCTATATCCATGTTTAAAAGGGCAATCCAATCCTTATGAGATAGCTGGTTGTGTGCCCAGAAAAAAGTAAATTGTTGCTTTACCAGAAACAATGCATTGGAAACTGATGGCCTGTGGGACTCATGGGATGAAGGAAGAGGAAGTGGTGCCAGGGTCAGAATAGGTCATGTTAATAGTAAATGAAACATTATTTAAGGTGGAAATTCAATCAAATCAACATGACCATTGATCTCATTTAATCTAATGGATTATATAATAATTGGACAATTGTGTGAAGAAGGAGGACTGGAGAAAAAACTGCAGCTCAGGAGCTACATGCAGCTCTATTATTTATTTATTTATTTATTTATTTATTTATTTATTTATTTATTTATTTATTTATTTATTTATTTATTTATTTATTTATTTATTTATTTATTTATTTATTTATTTATTTATTTATTTATTTATTTATATTTCTATGCTGCCCTATACCCAAAGGTCTCTGGGTGGGTAACAACCTTAAAATCTACCATATCAAACAACAGTATATAATAAAACAGTAAAAACCATCACAGCGTCTAAAATCCAACATGTTAAAAAAAACAATATCAATTAAAGCAGTGGTGTTTACAGTGGGGGAAACTTGGCTGACATTTAGTCAAAGGCCTGAGCAAAGACATGAGAAGGAGCCCGACGCACCTCAAGGGGGAGACTGTTCCACAACCTGGAGGCCATTACTGAGAAGGAGCCTCGCTACTGAAGGTGGTGGGACAACCAGAAGGGCCTCTCCTGCAGATCTTAGGGCACAGGCAGGTCGGTATGGAAGAAGGTGTTCTTTAGCCCCTTGAGTGTGGCTCTTCCAGCTTAGGAGTACCCTAATTAAGTTAATAACAATGTACCTACCTATATAGCTTAAGTTTTAAAAATCCAGCTCTCAAAAGAAATTTCAATCATTATACTGTTAATATGTGGCTCTGTTGACTAATGGGTTTTCCAACCACTGCACCAGACTATTGGTTGTAGTAGTGCACTGTTGATTGTGTTGCAATAGGCCGGCTGCCTTTGAGAGAGTAAACAATGATGTTATGACACTTTAGCTGCCAGAAGTGTCCATTTGCACAGTGCCTAAACCGGTGATGGCCAACCTATGACATGCGTGTCACAGGTGACACGCCAAGCCCTTTTGGGTGACACACCTGGTAACCCTGGCACCTGGGCATGTAGCGCTTGCTTGTTTTTGAAGTGTACGAAATACCAACTTTCAACTGAATATTAGCAAACGAAATTCAGCAACAAAAGTCACTAATGTAAAGAATTGTTTTTGCTTTTAATAAAATACATATATGAAAAATACAACTTTTTTTACTAGAGCTACGAATATCACAAAATTATGGATATTTCTAGATGTGACACAGCACCTGAGTTAAGCTAGGTTTTCTTGAGAATTTTGATACACCGAGCTCAAAAGGTTAGCCATCACTGGCCTAAACTATCTGCTGTTGTGAAATCCTGACAAACAAGTAGAGAATTGGGAGTTCAGTAGTGGCAAGAGTAAATTTTCAAGAGATGCAGGTCCCCTTTTCTCCTGGGCATTTTTTGTCTTTCTCCCCTATATTTAATTAAATTAATTTATTTTGTGTGCTTTATTGTGTGCTATATTTCTGTTTTTTGTTGTAAACTGACCTTCTTTGGGAAGGTGATATTCAAATAAACAAGTTGATATGGTGCGGTGTGGTGTGAAGCGATACGATTTATATAAGGCAGTTATTGTATAAATGATGTACCAACCTTAATTTTTGCCATTTCAGATAAAGAAAAGAAAAAGATGGCAACACTTGTAGGCCCCCCAAAAAAGATACAGAAATACAAGAATTAGCCTTTGCCCACTTCCACAAATGTGTTGTGGGATTATTTGGCCCATTAAGATAAAGCTGCTGTAACCACAACTCTTTTTTCTGTGTGCATAAAGGCTATCTGCTAAGGCTCCACACGTATGCTCCATATTAGCCCAACACTTTAGAAGTGACATCAGTAAAGCTAACTTCAGTCTTACATCATGGTACTCCCAATTCAAAAAATAAGGCAGTCACAATGACTTCCATTCCTACTCCTATTCCATTCTGTTCATATTCTGGTATCATTTTATTTCATATTTTTTCATCCCTCCAACTAATTATATATCATGAAAAGAGGTGAAAAATAGAATAATTAACACCAAGATATCGCTTACATTGATGCATGCTAAGGTTGGCAGTGAGCTCCTGCCTGCCTTGCCAGTTGGAAGCAGCAATGGAAAGTGCAGTTCAATAATTTGGCTGCCACTGCCACTGAACATGTCTTGAGCTGACAAGTATAAGGACAATTTTCAGTGAACCTCAAAGTTTTTTTTCAAGCCTAGCAAAAGAACATAATGTTTCTAGCTCTCTGGTGACTTCCATGTTGCTCAGGATATAGACCTAGAGATTTTCTAACTATGGAATTTTCAGAATTCTAGACAGAAACTCTGCCTGGCTGGCATTAACTATATGGCAGTTTCTGCTAGTGAATAATGATAGCATAGAAAGAACTTTATTCATGTCCACTGCTTGTCTCCCTCATTTTAACTTATCAGCCTTGATTCATTGCTTTACGTTCTAGAGGGTAAATGAGATTAAATTTCCATCAATAAAAAAGAAATTAAATTAAAGCAACAAATGTGGACAGATTTTGATTTAGCAGAATAAAAGGACCTCATATTAATCATTTCTTTCCCTAGGAATTCTTATAGAGTTCATATTTGCAGTATTTATCTTCAGTTCACCATGAAGTATATATAACTTTTAATCTAAGCACAAACTTTTAAATCTTATGCACTTTATTTCACATAAGCCTCCCTTTTTTCCTTTAATGTGAAATGTTACAAACAATAGCATCTTTCTGAATTTTTGGGGGAGATGGACATCCATGTTTATGGAGGTGGGAAACTCAGGAAGCCTCAGGGGCATGGCAGCTAAATGCCAGGCATGCCTGTCACTACAGTTCACTCTGAGAAGGACACTGGACTCAGGATCTGCATGAATGGTTTTTTGTTTTTTTTTACACTCAATACAAACAGATCCCTTTCAAATGCAGTAGGATTCTATTCTATATAAATGTATTCGTATGAATTCGTAAGAATATTCAATATGAACGCATACTCATCCTATACATATTCAGTGTGTATCTGATACATATCCGATACGCATCCATATGTATCCATACATATCTGATACATATCCCGTAACATATCCACTCTGAAAGTGTCAAATCTGCCCTGAATCCACTTGGAATCCACTCTCAATCCGTGTCAAATGGACACTGGATCCATTACAAATGTGATCGGTACAGCCACCTTCCCATGTCCCCAGGTTCACGAATGTTCCGAATATTCGTACAAACACAAATGTGATTATATTCGTAACATTCGATTCATATACAAATGTCTGAATTCATCCGAATTCTTACGAATATCAAATGTTACAAATATTTGTGCACATTCTTACACCTGACAGCCCATAAGGGCCCCCAACAGTGCCTTTGCTTGAAGTGGAGAAAAATGACTCTCAGGTCACCCTCTGCCTCCAGTAGCTCTCACTACTGCTGGGTAATAATATGGTTGTGGCAAATGTAATGTAAGTGCCTGCTCTGTGCAGGCATTTCCCTAGCAAACGCCTAGTTCTGAGGACTTTTCCAGTGCATGTAGATCCCTGCAATTTTAGGGCAAACTCAGCTCATAAGCTGAGTTTTCAGCTCAGAAGTTGGTGAGGGGAGAGACCTGGAAATATGTGGATGCTCCCACACCAAACTGGTGGGAATAGAAGTCTCCTTGGCACATCCTATGACACTGTTATGGATTCGGCCTTGACTTTCTGTTCTGTGGCAAATTTCTTTGGAAACTTCAGAAACAGAACTGCTATTTTAAGGGAAATATAGGGTGTTTTTCCACTGTAACTAGAACTACCCATTAAGTACCCATTAATGGGTACAAAATGGGTACTTCAAGTGACAGTGGAAAAACACCCATAAATTCACTCTGGATAATAATGAACAAGACAATTTGCTTGATAAAGTCATGGCAGTCAACACTGTATAACTAATGTTGCCTTTCCATTCTGTACTTTTCAGGTGCATGCTTGCTGAATTGAGTGTCAATCAGATGTGATGCATAGTTACTCTGGTGATCTACAGGCATCCAGGTTTAGTTACAATTATGGCTTCCATTAACATATTTTAGATAAAGACCTGCAGCACAAACTCACATAACTTTAAAATTTCAAACTATACATAGAAACCGTTGTGTGCATTTATTGAGAAAGTCATCATTTTATTAAGTTCACATTAATCATATAAGTAAACAAACTTATTTTCTGTTCTAGATTTTCAGAAAATATCAGCATTAAGTAAATTCGCAGTGGCGTCACTATAAAGCAATGCCATTGCCAAGTATCGGCTGTTATGCGTGACACCTCGATTTTGGCTGCGCATTCTGATGTGCAGCATCAAGAAGTCTGGACGCAGCCCTTATCTTCCAAACAAATTGACTAGCTGCGTGATATTGCCTGGCGTCATCATAGACTTCCCAGTTCTGCTGCAAATTATTTGCATATCTGCATTCCTGATACTGGCTTTCAAATATATGTGCAATGAAGAAATATAAAAATATATCTTTGACAAATTTGTATCATTCAATTCAATTTAGTTCAGTTTTTGGGGGGATAGAAATGGACTGAAACTCTTCAGATGTTGTCAGATTGGCAACTTTGGCAGACAATGCTCCCCTTCTCAATGGACCTTCCATTGATGCATTGTGGGAAAACTAAAATGGGAGTCATTGTGCCAATGCAGTATACTACATTGTGCATGTACAAAATTAATCCCATCGCCTCAGGTAGTCTTTCCATATTTGAATTTTGTACTTTAAGTCACAGACCTTGGAGGAGCAAGATTTGCATTTCTCCTTGGAAAAGGATAATTTAGATATAACATCTTCTCTAAGAGTTTGAACTGTATGAAATGCAAAATGCTATGTCATGAATGTTTAAAAAAGAGAGTTAACATAATCACAAAGCAAATGAATAATAAGTCCCTTACAAACAGCATAGATTTAGGTTCCTGGGCTCCACAGCCTGGAACCCTATTTTTCTTCTTTCCTTTTTACCTCTAGTGAAAGCAAGCTGCCATTTATTTTAAAAGCGAGAAGATACAAACCAAATGGAAGGATTATGCCACCATTAATAGAAGGCATCCTTAACACAGCATGAGCCTTGTGTGTTTCTGCTATTACACCTTGAAAAATTGATCTCTTCATACCACTCATCATTCAAGAATAGACTTTGTGCTTTTGCAGCAGGGGAAATGCACTGAGAAAAATGCAGCAGGGAGACAGATATTAGGTATACGGTAAGTAGCCACAGAAGCATGAGATCTTAATTCAAATATTGCCGTCAGGTGTTACTTGTCAGTTTTGATAAAATACTGCAGTGGAAAAAAGGGAAAGAAAAAAAAATCTTAAGCAAAACTGGCAGATCCAAATTGAGTAGAGGATCTGAAATCTGAACCATAAACTTAGACAAAAGCTTTCATTTTTGAATAAATGGTGATAGCTATAGTGATGCAGAAAATTGAGAATGTGTATATATAATCTCAGAACTCTATTTGAACACATTAGGACTTGAATATAGAAATGAGTCACCTATATGCCACAAAGAATTATAGTAGTAGCATCACCTGCTACCTTTATCCTAATGGTTGAAAGAGATGAGACTTTTGGAAAACCCAGCAGTAATTTGTCAGATTGGTGAGAAAGAGCAGGAGAAACTTTGGTTGTGATCAGACACAGCAAGGAAAAAGATCTCTGAGACACCTGTGAGGTAACTTTTAGAGACAGCTTCGAAGTGGGATTGTTCAGACATTAGTCTGGTGCTGCTCCCTCTCACGAACATTAGACAAGACCACACACTGTTTCTCTGAAGCACCTCTGAGACATCCCTTTTGTTTTTGAGCTTACACTCCATTTCATGACATCAACATCTATCTGAGGTCATATCTTCACTTCATAGACAAGACCCCTTTAATGGGCACCTTGAGTGTCCAGTCTAAACTTTCCAACAACCAAAACATCTGGCAGGACTCACTGGTGCCCTGGGAGTCTGTCAAGAACACCTAAATGTCCATGTGCAAGGAGTGGCACTCAGGTTGCTATCTCAAACACTGGCAAAGGTTTGTCACCATGGTGAAATGACCCATAGCTGACTCAAGATCTGCTTTACTTGTACAGTCAGAGAAGCATCCATATGAGCATATGCTCATTGTAAGTGGCAAATGGAAGGAGAACGGCCCCTTAGCTGATCCCAGCCAGACTGCAGTGAGGCTACTACAGAAAAGGAGCCCTCAGGAGGGTGTCTGACCAATGGGAAGCCACAGTGCATACACATGCATGCACGCCGGGCCTCCCACTGCCAGATGCGGCCCGGCAGCAATCAGGTAAGCAGCGGATCACGTGCACGGTCCCAGTTGGGATGGGGGGTGTAGGCTGCGGCTTCCCTCTCGCTCGAGAAGGTACAACCATGCCTTCTCAGGTGAGGGGGAACCTGGGGAAGCTGGCTGACAACCTCCCAGTGCTTGCTCCAATGGACCCAATTGGAGAGGGCAGGGGGAGCGCCCAGCTGTCAAAGATGCAGAGTAGGTTGTCACAATCTGGCCTCCGAAGGCCCTCCCCCAGCCTCACCCATTGGTGAGCTGTCAAAGAGGGAGAGTGCCTACTCTGCATCTTTGACAGCTGGGCGCTCCCCCTGCCCTCTCCAATTGGCTCCAATCTGTTTCCCCAATCTGGCCTTTTCCTTGGAAAAAATGGCTCACTGAAAAACGGATCTTTATAGATCCGTTTTTTGGCGGCATGTGCAGAAGTGTCAAAGTTATCAATGGGATTGCTGGGCCACAGCAGCAGGCATGCATGTCACCATTGCTGCAGCAACTGGGCTACATGGCAGCAACCATGGCTGTGCCACCTAGTCCTATGCTCCAACTGCCCTGAAGAGGTGTGAATGGAGTGTGGCAGGTTGTCCTATACTGCTGGCTAGCCTAGTTGTAGAGCATGTTTTAGTGTTTTATGGCTATACAGCCAGGGCACACATATGTAGCCCCTTCTAGGGCCCCCACACAGTACATATGCATCATTCTGAGACATACTAGGAGTTCCCCAGGGAGCAAGGTGTGGAAAGGCCCTCACTATCTTCCTTGACACAGAAAAATCTCTCAGTTGCTTCTGAGAAGGCTTCAAGCTTGGATTGTTCACACACCAGTCAGCTCCTCCCTCATCTCATAAACATTCTGTGGTAAAAAAAAATATTGATTGTAGAAGGGTTGGGAACACAAAGGTCACACAAAGGCACCTCTGAACTGCCCATTTTGTCTGAACACAAAAGAGGATTTTGCTTGTAAGAAGGTTCACTGAATGTGTTTTACAGGACAGTATATATTTTGTGTTAGGAGACTCATTTTCACTTAACTGAACTGTGTTCTTGGAACAGATCATGGCTTGGACAAGGGAAAAAGAGTCCAGCAAACTGTCACTGTATCCAGAGAAACAGATGAGTGGGCAGAAAGCACAGGTTCCTCCACGCAGGTAGAGGCAGCAGAGACCAAAGATTGTTTTGCCTTGGCTTAGCTTCTGTTCACTGCTGAGACCAGAACTCCACTCACAGAAGCTTTCTGGTTTCTTTCTCGTCTGAAAGACTGAAAATGGTCTCACACGTTGGCCATTTTTGGTCCTTTCGTAAGATAAAAGATTATTATAAAAAGCTAATTTGCCTTGTTGGCATTCTGTTTGCTTTAACTGAGTGCCTTCATGTTATCACAATGACAAATACAGCAAATAATGAAAAATACATCCTTAATAGAAAGGAATATTCTTGCCATCTGGATTGGCGCAGTAGTGAAACTTTTGTAAAATAATAATAATAATTCTTAGTCCTGAGGGCCTGTCTCCAACTTGTTTGTGGGAGTGGGAAACCAGCTGCCCAATTTCCACTGCTATTATTCCATGACACATCTATTTGTTGCACTTTCAGAAGAAAAATCATAGCTTGTCAATGGAAGTTCAACAGCTTCTGTTAAACATAAAGCATATGTCACAGAGGAGAAAAAGCTACATTTAAAGACACCAAATCACTGTTTTCACTTCACAAATATCCATTTATATTCAGCTAATGTACAAATTAGAGTGCATTCACAAATTCAATCAACACAAACTGTGAAGTAATTAAGTGACTGGAACTGTACATATATATTATTATGCATATAAAGATAGGAACAAGATGGTATCATAACTAAGGTCTCACTTTATCTTTACTGAAGACAGTAAAACACTGCCTTTAAAAATTAGCAGGAGCTGTATAACTCCTTTATAGCACTTTAAATGCACAATGAGGACATGGTGGGCCTGTTCGCATTTGGCTTTATTCCAGAATCTATCCTGGAATAGGGCCCTGCTGTCCACGTGCTAGTGGAGGCTACAGCAGGCCCCAAGTGAGTATGTATTAGCATGCAGACAACAGACCTCTATCCTAACATATGTTCCAGAATATGCACAAGTGCAAAGAGGCTCAGTCTGCACAATGCTGTCCCTTGTTGAGCGTTCAATAAAAGGAAGACCACAGCATGTACAAGGACATCATTCTCTTCTGCCACCACATTGCCACAAGTGCTATTATGATGCTTTAGTGGCAGAGTGGTCTAAGGTGCTCTTTAGACTACTCTGCCAACTTTTGAAGTCCCCAGGGAGACTGACCTCAGAGAGCAAAAGTATGTGGACAGCATCCTTTGCCCCATGAATAAAGCTGCAACTATTTTCTGCACTTTTTCTGCACTTAGATTCAGATCACTGGATTTGGATCTGGGGGCTACTTTTCAGTAGGAATGGGCAAAAAATACTGAATTTAAGCATCCACCCATTAATCAAATGTATCCAGCCCTCATCAGATCCTGGCCTCCTGCCCCCCCCAGCTGTGCTCTTGTCCCACACACGTTTCACTGCTGCTACCATTGCACCCTCCTCCAAGGCTCAACTGGGCCTTCTGGAGGTGCACACACAGGTTTAGAGGGATTTCCAGATTGGGACAGCCTCTAAATGTGAAGGCACACATTTAGAAAACCTAGTTGATCCTCAGAGGAAAGCACAACGGCAGTGGTGGTGAAAGGTGAGTGGTGGGGGGGGCAGGGAAAGAAGGGATGGGGGGTTCCCTTCATGTGTGAACATTCAACGAATATTCACATGCAAACCAACATCCTCCCATTCATAGGAGGGCTTTGCATGAAACCAAATATTCCTCTCTTTGATGCATATTGAATTGAAGGGGGGAAATGGGCTTCGTGCACATTCCTACTTTTCAGTAGTGGACTCCAACAACAAGAAGCAAATGTTCCTAGCTGTCAAGGTGGTGGGGTGCTGCTATTCAGTGGTGTGCCATAGTGTGATGCTGAATAGGGATGTGCATGAATGCATTTTTTGCATTCAAATCAAAATTCAAAAATCGGTATTTTTGAAAATCCAATTTGAATCCAGATTATCCAGATCTGCATTTTCAAAAATCCGATTTGAATCAAATGATATGAATGTTGGAAACATTCACATCTGATTTTCTAATCCATTCGCATCCTGTTTTTATTGTGTTTGCATTTTGTTTGCATCCTGTTTGCATCCCATATTATAAGTGCAAATAGACCCGATATTCAGATGTGCTATACAATGATGAATTCAGTCAAATTATTCAAAAATCCAAATTCGATTTTTGAAAATCCGATTTGAATTTGAATGTCAATATTTGTAGAATTTGAATAGGATTTTCAAATTTTTGAATATCAGTTGTATACCAGATATGAGATATGATTTATGGATTTACTAATAAATAGTAAATCTGTGGTTTTATGAAAAAGACTCAGTGTCATTCTGGAGTGGCACTAGCTTTAAAACAATGGCTATGACTCTGGGATGTTGGAATACTGAAGGAGAAAAAAAGAGGCAGAAGCAGCTAATGACTGCACAATAGGAAACTTAAGTTTTGCATCTGTGTTTCAGCACAAAGGATGCTGTGAGATCTGGGATGTTTTTCCACTGGTTTTCTAGATAACATTCCAGGACCAAAGGAAGTGCTCAGTTCTGACCACAAACTTGTGGATTTTAAATAGGAGTTTAAATATATATGTTTTTCTCCATTATTTAATCTCAATCTGTGGTGATTTTTGGACATTTACAAGTTAAAAAGGAGTTTTATATATTTATAGTCAAGATGCTAAGATTTCCAAGAATTGGCTGAAAGAATCTGTTTGTCTGTGTGAGTGCTAATGAACCAGAAGCTGGCTCTTCAGTTTGCATAGTTATGTTAAAGTTTAGTTGACATGGCTATGTTAATCAGATGGTTATCTGGCAGAGAATTCCTTTCCTATCCTGTTATTGAGTGAAAAGGACAAAGACAATGTGCGTTTGTAAACTCCATTGCTTGGCTTTCTTCTTCCCAGAAATCTTTGCATTTCTTGTGTCATTTCCTATTGAGTTTTTGTCCAATCTGAAGGAACTTCCTTTGGAAAAGTACAACCTCCAGAGCGTATCTTTTAAAAGGGCTGGGAAGTTTAGATTCTTTCTCTTTTTCCTTTGCTGATGGTCTGATTGGTAAGACAGTGTGAAGTGTCTGTCTTTTTTCTCTCCCCCTCCCTTTGCTTAAGAATGGCTTTGCAGAGGAAAAGTTTCCCTTTGCCTGTTACTTTTAAATGAATGGGCAGGAATAGAGAGTGAGAAGCTGAAGTTTTAAAACCATTTTAACTCTGATTTTTAGAGGGGTTTTTAAAAGTTTCACTCTTCATCTTGGCTCAGAGCTGTTAAGAAGTTGCAGTGTTTTTTTAAAATAGTTTTGGAAAAGGGTGTGGTTTTTTCCTTTGTAGTTGCAGTTTGAATCGGGAGGGTGTTTCTGCACTGGCCCTTAAAATCCCATTAAGAACACAATAAGGACACATATGGCACACATGTGCAAGGTACCTTCTGCACAGCAGGACAGATTAGAGCCCCTTCAAGGACACTGCTTCTGCATAGCCTCAGACGAAATCTGTCTCAAATGGGGTCTAGAGGCTACCAAAACTGGTTTTCGGGAAGGCCTGAAAAATTAGGTCTTCAAACTGTTCCTGCTTGCAAAATCCACATCAAAGGAAGACGCTTCCACACAGGGACAGGAGAGAAAATGCATGTTTGTGGGACAGGAAGTCACCATGTTGAGTGAGGTGGCAGGAAGTCGCCATTTTGAATGAAGCAGCAGCACCACGGCAGCCATGGGATCTCAGGCATGCCACTGATTGGTGGGAAAATGAGCAGTGACTGACGGCTGAGTGCTCCAATCATGCAGCTCCTTGGGCTGCAGGGCTGCAGAGAAGCCTGATTCTTCTGGATATCAGTGGTGCAGCATCTGCACAGCAAACACTTGAAGTGTTCCTCACTATCTGTGCTTCTGTGAGTGCAAAAGTGTTAGACCTCATTTGGATCCATCCCTTTTTCAGATGGATCTTCCCAAGGACAGATTTCAGAAATCTGGATTTCTTTAATCTGGATTTCAAGTGGTAAGTGTGGAAACACCCTGGGTTTTCAGCATGGCTTGCAAAGATGCAATACAGTTCTTTTTGCATTACTTTTAAATGTTGCTAAAGAACTTGAGGCTCTTTTTAATCATTTGAGTCTTAACTTTTTGAATTCTTTTGCAGTTTTCCCAGTTTTAAAGAGCTTTAATCAGTTTTGTTCCTGAATTAGAAGCATACCTATTATATTTTTTCAATTCTGGAAGAATGCTTCTGAAGGTGATATTCTGATATTCTTGGACATCTCCATGTTTTGTTTTGTTTTAAATTTTCATGTGGAGTTAGGATTCTTTTTCCATAGATTAGGGGTTTTTCTTTATCTCTTTTTGCTATTTTCTTAATTTTAAGCTAAATGAGTTTTATTTTAAAGCTGTTTTCTTTTTGAGTCATTTTTAAGAGTTTTGCTGCATTTTATTGCATTTTTGTAGCTTTGCTGCATAATATGAAATGCTAGCAAGATAATTGTTACTTTTTACACATATTTGTGTTCTTTTTGTCTGCTTTGTACATCATGTGAGCTATGTGCAATGAGATGGCTCTAACCCCATTTCATGTTTCTTTTCTGTACCCTAACTTTATTTTTTCATTTTCTCTCAAAATAAATTATTTCCAGTGTTTTAGGTGTGTCTGATATGTCCAATTTCTGCTATTTTTCTTTTTTAAAGCCTTGTCAAAAAATCTCACAACACCCCCTTGGATACAGAGTTTGGGGTACTTTTGGGTTGTAATTAATCCAAATTAATCCGAATTCGCTTCCCTGGGTAACAAGTCATGGGAAAGTAGCTGCAAAGTTCCCACAATTTGCAATTGTAGGAAGACTTGGACCAAGATCCAGATTAGTGGGTATAGTTAATCTGACTCCCAGGTAAGGACAGAAAAGCTTCAGTCTCTTTAAAGGGCACGTCTCCATTTACCATTCTATGGCACCTACTTGGGGTCCAAGAAGATGTGTGATGCTGTCTGGTCTTCACTTAAAACATCAGCGGATGCCTTGTGGTGATCACATTGTCTTCTTTGCTGGTGTGATACCTGGTGAGCATGTCTCCTGTGAATGGCAATTTCTCATGCCCTAGTAGGAGGAGGCTCCATTTTGTGGCACTTCCTCACTCCCAAATGGGGTGAGCCTCCTCCCATGGAATTGCCTCCACTTGGAGGTGAAGATACCACCAAATATTGCAATCACCACGAGAGATGGGAGGGTAGAGAAAAGAAGATTGATAGATTCAGGTTATAGTCTGAGCTAGGACTTTGAGAATATTCAGTTCTTCTATATGGAAGTTGCATTTTGAGCTGAAAAGTTCTCTTCTCAGCACAAAGTGTGCAGAACATATGGTAAATACAAAATAAATCTGAAAAGAAAAAAAGATAAAAGGAATTCTCTCTAACCTGTTGACATGTACCAGTTCCCCTGTTTGCACAAGTACTTTGACTTCTAAAATCCATACAGCTGAAGGCATTAGGTTACCTTCTTTAGAACTTACAAAGTTCATAACAGTATTTGTAGTTTAGAGAGCCTGCAGCATTGTTGAGTCAAAGTAGCCTTCCTAAGTAATGTTTCTCATAAAATTGGATAAGAAGGCGGTAAAAAGACTAACCTTTAGCTATTTCTATATTAACATTTTGATTTATGCAAAAGAAAAATCCAACAGATAACCCTTTGTCGTATGATGCAATAAGGCTTCTGTTTATGTACAAAGACCTTCTTTGTACCAAACACTTGTTTTGGTTGGGATTTCTTCAGGGATTAATTTAATATGAAATAAATCTCTCAAAGGGCTGTAGAAATAAGAATGATAAAAAACAAACATTGGAGGAAATGGTTGCTCCAAGACCTCATATGAAATCACCTAGGGTTAATAAAACATAACTTTCCTTTATTAACTTGTAGAGCACTACATTCTGTGATTATCTTCTTGCTCCCCGTAATTGATCTGCCTGCTGGTGATAGATAATAAAATGATTTTTTTCCAAAGACAAAGTTCATAATGAAGTTTTTTTTAAAAAAATGATGTTATTCATCTACTAAAAGTGCATTCAATGACTCAGTATTTTATATGGACTAGGTTTTGTTTTGTTTTTCTGTTTTAAATCATCAGGAGTAGCATCACACAGGGTGTGTTCCCATACAAGATTAAATGCAAATCCAGTCAATTTTTTGGATCATCCAATTCCATTTCATTTTTTATTCCTGGACTTTATGGGGACTATATCGCTAAAATTCACAGAAAAAAAGTCCTTGGAACAACTGTTCTCGGCCCTGTTTTGGTGCCCAGCCCACTTTTTTTCCCCTATGAGAATGCTAGTGGATTATTCAGGGCGGAGATCTACCTTTCAGGCTGTCCCCCTCATATCCTTCTGGCCAATGCCTTCTGGCAATGGGTGGGATTTTGTATCTGGGAAGGTCTGCCCCTTTCCCTTCCTGCAATGCTAGAGTCCTGGGAAAGTGTTTGATCTTCAATCATAGATTTCCACTTTCTGTGAATGCCACTGTAATTATGAGAAATACATTTGTAGCAGCTAACAATCACAGAGGGAAACTATTTTAGCCATGTTAAAAACCACGAGCCTTCATTCTCCTCCCACCCCTCACTGATTTGAAAGGGAGAGATCACTTAGTGCTGCCTGTTCTTTCACTTAGCTGCTTCTGCGCAAACCTGCTGCCTTCCCGGTAACGTGAATGGAGGGAGCATCCGATTTGAAAGGGAGAGTGATTCCTTTGCCCTCTGTCTGTTCTTTTATTCAGCTGATTCTGAGTGGAGCAGGCTTACAGTGTATGGACAAGGGGTGAAGATGAAAAGATCCTGTTTTTCCATGCTGGGGATTTGGGTAGTTTGAATGGGAACTCGAGTATTCAAATTTAGCCCATGTTATCCTCAAGCAAATAAAAACAGCCAGAATGCACACTCGGTTCTGAATCTGGGTGAAAATAGTCTAATTCAGATTAAAATAGTCAAGTGTAGGGATGTGCACAAATGTTGGCTTTTTGCATTTGAATTCAATTAGAATTGAATGGCAAAACAATCAATTTGATTTGAGTGTTTAGAATCCAAATGCAACAAAATCCAATTCAAATTGAATACATTAGAATATATTTGTTCAAATGTTAGATTTGAATCTGAAGATATGAATGTTGACATTTGTATTTGAATATATGGATGTCGATAACATTCATATGTGTCATACGTATCTGTACCCATTAGATGCATACAGATATGTGTGTGTACATTCATATCTGTACATACATATCTGTATGTTTGAATGTTTTGAATCATTTGAACAGATGTTTTGGAAAATTAATTCATTCAAATGTTCAAATTCAATTGTGTAGATATTCTATTCAAGTTTGAATGTCTACATTCGATTGAATTCGATCGAGTGTTGAATGTTTAGAACATTTGTGCACATCTCTTCTCAAGTGGGAATGCGGCCACAGAGATACTGGAAGTCCCACAACCTCAACATAAATGTTCTCTCTCTTTTTTTTTTTTAAACAGGCTTTCTTTGCCATCAAATCAGAATACAAAATGGCATTGCAAACCAATAAATGAACATTAAACTATTAATCAAACAAAAAACAAATACAATATAAAATCCAGTTGCCTGCAAGACCAACTATTAATTGTTACAAAGCACTCCAGCATACAAACTACTAGCACAGGGGTAGGCAAACCACAGCTTAGGAGCCACATGTGGCTCTTTGGCTCCTTGAGTGTGGCTCTTCCAGCTTAGGAGTACCCTAATTGAGTTAATAACAATGTACTTACCTATATAGTTTAAGTTTTAAAAATCTGACACTCAAAAGGAATTTCAACCATTGTACTGTTGATATTTGGCTCTTTTGACTAATGAGTTTGCCGACCATGGTACTAGCATTATAAAAACCAATTTGGGGAAAGTTGCTTTGATTTTATCTTTCATGGGTCCTAAAGAATATGGTGCATGGGTGCAATGTGAAGGTCATGTTTATTAATAGAGACCATAGGCTTTTTCACATTTCAGCTGTCAGACACTAAGGCTAGTACATGCAGGGGACAGATCCACCATTCACTTTGACCGGTGAGGGACACACAAGCATGGGGGTTGTCTGCCACTGCACACACCTGTGCTGAGGGTGGTAGATCAATCCCAGCAAGGCCTGGGACCTATCCAGCCTGAACCAGGCATCTGGAAAGGTAAGTGGGGGTGGGGGAGAGGGGGTAGGCACATGCTGGCTGCTGCCAGCCTGATCAGGGTGGTGCCAGCCCACGGAACCCCTGGCCCGGGCTCAACCCACCCTTAAAAAGGGCTGTCAGTCTGCAGGCTGATACAGTCCAATGGCAGCAGCCCGGGGCGGGACTCAGAGCTGTCTGGCAGGGAAAGTGCAAATGCACTCCCTGCCGGACAGCTCTGAGACAGCTTGGAATGGCTTGGGACAGGTGTGGAGCATGATTTCATGCTCCACACCTTGGATGGAATTAGGCCAGCCCTGGGACAGTCTGAGCCAGTTGCAGACAGAACAGCCAGTTGCAGTCACTTCGAAGTCACTTCAAAGTTCACTCCGAAGATCAGCACACACTTCAATGGAGCTGTTTTGCACAGACTTCGAAGTGACTTTGAAGTGACTTCGAAATGACTTTGAAATGACTTTGAAGCCAGACTCTTATCTGGGAATACCAGGTTTGATTCCCTAGTCCTCCATGAAGTCACAGCTCTCTTCTGAGCTGTCAGAGCCCCTCTTACCTCACAGGGTCTTCTGCTGTGGGGAGAAGAATAGAAAGCTTTGTCAGCTGCTTTGAGCCCCCTTAAATGGGTGAGAAAAGTGGGATAGAAAAGCCAACTCCAACTCCTACTCTTCTCCCTACCATGGATAATGAATACTAAGGTTAATACAAACACATTTACCATGGTTGAGTCAATCAGTGAACAGTGAATCAGCAGATACAGGGCCACAGCCTTTTATTTTCTCCTGCAGACAACCACAGCTGAGTAAATCAGCAGGTACTGATTCAACAGATGTCGGGGCATGCTTGTACACTAAATGTTTAGAAGAAAGCATGCAAGGTGTACTTGGGACCCTTGCAGAGTCCCTATAGAATGAAAGCCTTGCAATTTTTGTGAGAGTTATGAAAAAAGTATACTGTTCTATTCTGGAGCTTTCTGAGTGACAACACAGTATGGGGAACAAACAACTGCGTAGAAGCTTCTAAACAGAAACCCAAAATAGATTAGTTATTCCTTTGCTGAACGCTGTGGAATATTTAGCAACATATGAGGCTGTTTCCTTGGGTGTTTGGTGCCTGCCTTGGAAAGCTTTCTTAGTTGGCACCACAGGTCACTCCAACTTCACTAGGTTTTTGACATCTGTGAATCTAATATAATTAATAAATTAGTGCCTATTTCCCACTGTGGCCTTCAGGTTGAGGAATGTTCTTGCTCCTGAGGAATGGTATCATTATAAACATTATGGTCCTAGACATATATTTTTAACCAGGCATTTGGTTCTTAGATTTTTTTCATATATTTTTTCATAATATTGTGTGTCTCTGTTTTGGTAGCTGTGTTTATATTTTCATTGGTTTTATTGTGACCCACCCTAATCCTTCCTTCCTTCCTTCCTTCCTTCCTTCCTTCCTTCCTTCCTTCCTTCCTTCCTTCCTTCCTTCCTTCCTTCCTATTTAAAATATAATAATTTTATGCCTATGAATTGTTTAAATTTATAAGAACTCACTATTGCAACCACTATAAATTGCAGCATTTTAGGTGATAAATAATCAAATAAGAGTGTTGTTCTACATATTAAACTGAAAGATGTCTGAAAGAAAAAAGTCTACTATAATTTCACTTAGCATAGAAGCTGTAAATTCATAGTTAAATATAGAAATGTTTTGCTCTTCTTACTGCAAAATAAGCTTTTCTTTTATATATTGTGAAGAAGTCATAACCAATAAAATAGTGTGACCGCATAATTTGGAATGAAGAATGTCTCTGATTTTTCTTTGTTCAAAGATTGGATTTATATTCCTAATCAACATAGGGCTAAATTGCAAATAGATTTTGAAAGTCTCCATAATGTCTTGCAAACTCTAGCAAACTTCATTTATGAGATCTACCCATCATAGTAAATTGGTGACACTGTGAGTGCCATTCAACCCCAAATGACTCCTCATATAGCAGATTAACTCTTGAAGGAGAAAATGGGGGCTGTAACTCTTCTTTATTGAAGCTAACACATTGATTAAAATGAATTCACACAATGAGGTACATTTTATTTTCCATGTCATTTCCTATATTGTCATGATACACATTTTTTTTAAAAAAGTATTCTGCATAAAATGCATAAAAGTTGAACCAGGAATTTAATTTTTATGCATTAAAAAAAGTTCAAATTAACATCCCTCATTCTAAAGAAGAATGAGAGGACATGGAATGCTTTAAGCAGTCTCCTCACCTCCATTCAAATAAAGAGTAGGTTTTTACTGCAGTATCATGCCCTGCCTGTGACAAGCAAAGCTGCTACAAGCAAAGCTTGGCTTTGAGGACCAGGCATCACATTGAAGTATCATCCTCCATGGTCCCACTGTATTCCTTGCATAGCCTACTCTTTTTGCAGAGTAGATTTTATCCACTTGTAATCCATTTCCCCCCAGTTAGTTTGACATCCTGTTTTCCCTTTTTATTGGACAGGGCAATCCAAGTGCTCTTTCTTCACATCAGTAGATCCATGCAGCAGTAACAGTGAATGAGGTACAATCAGCTTTAAGACAGCCATTCCAGAGTCTTCTCTTATTTTTTTCTTTGTGCCTCATTTAATTTTACATCTATCAGGGCTCTTTCACACACATAGAACAGGAAAATGTCCAGCATGATTTGACTGCCTGTCTCTCTCTGTGTCTCAAGACGGTCAGTGCTGAAATGCCTTATTTTGTAGACTAAAGAACAACAAAGCAGGTTGTGAATTTCTTCCGATTTTTAGGTGCACACACACACCTCTGTATGTAGGCATAGGTGCTTTAGCAAAATGCTTTGTGGATACAACTAGGGATGTGCACAGATATTTGAAGATATTTGAAGTTTTGACATTCAAATTTGAAACGAATGTCCATAAATTCAAATTTAAACATTTGAATGAATTTTGAATTTTTGAATCTATTCGTTTGAATTATTCAGATATTCGTATGTGTACAGGTTCATACACGATGTGTACTTGTGCTTATGCATCTTTCGCACATTCACATGCATTTGTACGGATCCATATGGGATGAAAACGAGTTGCATATGGAATACCTATGGGATCCATACGGGCATGTACAGATGCATACTGGATGCGTAACAGTGTGTATGGGCACAAAGGAATGTTGTTGACATTCATAAGTGCAAATTCAAATAAAAAATCAGAACAAATAGATTCAAATTTGCTTAATTTGAATTGAATTGGGTTAAATATGAATTTTAAAGATTTGATTCAAATTGAATTTTTGGATATTCAATTTGAATTGAAGTGAATCCCAAAAATTGCATTCGTGCACACCCTTAACAAAAACTGCCTTCAGATGCAGAGGAGCCACTGGCAGTAGCAGGTGTATCATGATGCCTGTTTGTTCTCCCTTGTATTAGGGAGAGCTAAATAGATGCAAGTTGTAAAAAGAAACAAGGCAGGACATAAAATTGGGAGGAGCCACCCTTGCAGAAAGCAAACAGCTGAAAAACAATTTGCTTTTCCAGCTACCATAAAAATAATTCCTTCTTCCCCCTCCCTTCCCTATATGCAAAGGATTGCTTGTCTAACTTTTAATGCTGCCACATCATGGTCAGTGCTTGCCTGTTTTGCTTACTTCTTGGATAAATCCTCAGTTGTCTACTCCTAAAAATAAAATTAAAATTAAAAAAATCTCCCAGGCAAGGGAGGGGAATAAATTAGAGATGTGCACAAATATTTGTATTATTAATTATTCATATGAATTTGGATGAATTTGGACATTCATACATGAAGCGAATGTAACAATATTTGTACATTAACGTATTTAGTACAAATACGAATATTTTGGAACATTCATACAAATAGTTTGGACATTCCCTATGTAGAATAAAAAAACGCAGATCCTGTCATAGTCTGCCTGAGCATGTGGATTGTAGGTCCTTATTCTGTAATAAGACCTAGTACAGAAAAGATCTAGGGATGTGCTGGCCCATACCAAGCTCTATCCAGACCTACCTGGGTCTGGCTTAAGTGCAAACATTCCCACCTGCCTCACAATAGCAACAGCCATGTGTGCTGGGCCATTGCTACAGTGATTGATGACATGGCACAGATGCAGATGCACTGTGCCATCCCCAGACACCCTTTGCATATGGAAGTATAAAAATGCTGCATATAGTATTTTTCTGGGAGTGCTATAGGTGCTCCTAGAAAGTTATGGAGTAGTTTTTAGTGCTTCACAGCTTCTCAAGATAGGGATGATCCTTCACACTCTGAGTTGCTCCATGGTGTGTGAATTCACCATGCCAGAGCATGCTTGGCCATCCCAATCAACGAAGTGCAAACAGGCCCTACATTTCAGAAGGAATGGATACTATTTCATGCTTTGTTCTGCTACAATTTGTAAATAAAGAATAATATTTTCTACCTTAACCACAGAAAGGCAATTGTATTCAATATACTATTTACAAAAAAACACAGCCCAAATTCTTGATGACAGAATCAGCCTTTTATAAGCAATGGTGCTGTTTCATAAAGACCACAGTTGGCTTACATGTGGAATAAATGTAACATTATTTCTATAAATGTTACGTTATGAGGTCAACTGACATTTAAATTGTTTTAAAATGTTAGTGTTTCCCAACAGCGTTTCCAAGATGCTTTTACATTTATTTAATCAAAATCATAAAGGTTACTGTAATTGTTGAAAGACGGTCTTCTTAATATATTCCATTTAATGAAAGGCGATAATAAATGCCAGTAAATACATTTGTAGCCTTTTAATCAGTAAGTGAAACTTCTTTTTCATAGATGTAAACTCAAAAACCCATGGAGACTGAATTTCAAAGAACAAATTGACAGTTTGTCTGAAATAAGCTTTTGTGAAGTAAAGCTCAAGTATTCCATTTGGTTGCTTTGTCGAAAGGTCTCAGGACAACAGTTTTTGCAACACGCTAAGCCCCATTAGGAACGTGAATTGCATCAGCTTATGTAATCTTCTCCCTTTCATGAACATTCTAGGCTAGAGAAGGTGAAGTGGAGATGGAATGGAAACTAGGGATCTGCACAAATGAAAATTGCATGTTTGGTTTACCATCAAACTGAACACCCATTTGTTCTGTTTTACAGTAAAACAGTTAATTGAACAAAAGGGTTGTTTGCATTAGATTCCAGACTTGTCCAGAAACAAATAAACAAAAATACATTTTTTTTCCATTGAAAAATGCTCAGAACAAATATGAACTGTTCTATCAAATTGTTTGTGTTCATGAGCAGGAGATCGGTTTGGTTTGACTCAGTTTTTAGATATCTGAACAACCAATGTTCAGTTTAATGACAACATTTGTGAACACAAACTTTCAATTGAAGGCAAACCAAACTTTGCACAAAATTACATGAAATTTCTTGTTATCAGGAGGCAAGGACAGATTAAAGGCTTGGTTGAAGAACTGCATCATCACTGGATGTCTAAATTTGTAGTATGAAGGTGTCTGTTCCATAATTTGAGGGCTATCCCTGAGAAGGATCTCTTGTAGGTTCTCCAACCTTTAACTTTCAAAGGTCATGATGTGGCTAAAAGAGTAGCTCACACATGTCTTCTCTTATCCACAGATCTATGGCACATCTACATGCTGAAAATACTTCGGATTTAAGCTTGTTTTGCCTCAGAGTGTCTCCATGCACAGCTTTACTCCAGGCTACATTAGGTGTAAAGGAGGAAAATCCGTGGACTTTCTTTTGAGTAGGCATGGTGTGTTACATTTCTCAGCAGTATCTGTGCTGCATGCAAATGTATATCAGATGAAATCCAAGTGATCCATTTCCAATGAGCAATTTTATCCCAAAGGTGTTTTAAATAAGGAAAGAAAAATGACTGTTATGACTGGTGACATGTATTTGGTATCACAGAGAAAAGCAATGACTCAGAAGAGCACTTGAGCTTTCTGTAAAACACCCAGAGCTCAGCCTTTACCATCCCTTGGGTGGTGATAAGAACTCTCTTATTTAATTGCTTCTGACAGAGTTCTCTGTGAGACAAATAAAATCAAATAACCAAATGAAAATCCTAGAAAACAAAATGAGCCATATCAGGGTAGAAATTAAGATAATTTCATTTATAATCCTTCAATCAACAATCCATAAAACCATTTATGTAGAACTGAGAATGCTACATAAGGACATCATGAAGTGGAAAGCTGAAGGCATTTATAATAGGAAATATCTGTCTGCCATGAAAAAGGTGATAAAGCACTCATGGCTACGGACTTTTGAATAAAGATCTCATAATCTGGAGAAGGAGGCATGGGATGTTCCGCACAGAAGTCCCAAACTCTTGATACTTTTTCCAGCCAAGAAGGACAGCACAGAGGCAAGATTCACACAAGCATAAAGATGCATGCCAAGGGGATCGGCTAGATGTTTGGGCCTAGAATAGGGGTGGAGGGCTGTCCACATGAGCCATGCAGTTTCTGTCTAGACTCAAGACACAAAGGAACAGAAATTGCATGAGAAAATAGTCATTTTTAGGACTTTGAGACAGTGGCCTTATGCAGTGTGTGTGGGTTGTTATTATTATTATTTTTTACTGCTATGCAGAAGAAGCTCTCCCAAGAGTGGATTCCACCCACCTCGAATGAACTGGGTGCCCGTAACATGCAATCTACCACAACTCATTGCACTCCTTGTCCTTTTTGAGCATCAAGCTACCTGCATCCCTGCATGATCGGGAATACAACCCTTGGTCCAGTTTGTAGACTCCTGATCCAGATTGACTCTGTCTTGTGCAGACAGAGCCAGCCCAATGGGGACAGAACTTCCTTGATCCAGATTAACTTGTGAATCAGGAGACCCAGGCTCTGGATCATAGGCTTTCTGATCTGGGTCTAGAAAAACCAGAAAGGATTAACATATTCTGCTGGGAGGAAAAGGACAGGGCAGCCCCGAAAAGCGGCTTTTAAAAGGTAGCCACTGGAGTCCCCCCTTGAGTCACGTACGTCCTTAGAATCCGGATTAAACATGATTAAGCTGAAAGTAATGGGAACAGGCAAATTCGCGTTTGCCTCCGGTTCTGTTATCTCAGTTTAGGGAAAGCGAAATAAGGTTGCCGTGAAGACACGGGCCTTACAGAGATACCCATGTTGCCTTTGTGGATCCAGTGATGGTACAAAAGTACCCTGATTTTGTATACTTGATCAAGTTTTAGTGTACAAACTAAAGATGTGCACAATTTTTTTTTGACACTCTATTCGACTCAAATACCTGAACATCTGATTTGATTCGAATCTTTTAAATTCAAATTTAACAAGATTCAATTTGTATTTACCAAATTTGAATCTATTTGTTCAATTTTTTTATTTGAATCTGCACATGAGTATTGACAACATTCGTATGTGCACCTACGTATGTTCCCCACATCCGTACACATCTGTACACATCCATACACGTCCATATGCATCCCGTAGTTATCCCATATGGAACCTGTTTTCGTCCTGTACAGATCTGTACAAATGCATACAGATGCGGGAAAGATGTGGATCTTCAAGTATGCATCATGTACAAATCCGTACACATAAGAATGTCTGGATAATTCAAATAAATACATCTGAAGTATGGAATTCAATTTGAATGTTTACACTCAAATTTTGGGACATTCTATTTGAGTTTGAATATCGAAATTCAGCACATTCGATTGGATTTTGAATGCCTATGAATATTCGTGCACATCCCTAATAAAAACAAACTTTAATAAAGAAATGTTTATTAAAATCACTCAAGTGCCTCTCCCATGGGATTGGCTCCAATCAGTTACTAGTTAAACTAAACCAGCAGACCTCACAAATTTTGCATGTATATAGGAACCCTACTCCCATGCAGTACTTTATTACCCATCTGAAATTCAGAAAGACAATTTGGAGACCAATGACCATTTTCCAGGACTGCTGCTCTCACTAAGCTTCCTCCATTTCTGTTAAAAAATGGTTGATAAGAAGCCTAGAGGTGGTGGCTGCCACATAACAGTATTCCCCTCTCACCTCTAATCCACATGAAAAGCCAAAAAGCATACTTTCATGGGAACATGGATAAGAACATTAGTTGCCACATGTTACAACCTTTAGGCTGTTTTTCAGCTACTTTTTAATGTGTGTGGATCCGGCCTTAGATTGATCTTTGTATATATCTTCCTTTTGCAAAACTAAAAGCTGGAGAGCTACAGAAACATATTTAGTATGCATGATGCAGCAAGGCAAGATTTTGCCAGCATGAAGTGTGACAGCATGCAACTGAAAAAGGAAGCAAAAATATGATCCCTTCTGAATATCACAATTCAAGGTAAACACACAAATCAGTAATGTAGATGCAAAAACAGATAGCATTTTAACATTCTGCTATTATATTTTGATATTTTATATTATCATACTGTCTTATCAGAGCTGCCCTAAGACAATTCATGCACAGGCAGGGGGGCTCTGACAGGGAGAAGGGGAAGGAGGAAGACCATCCAATTCCCCCCTGTCTGTGCATGGATTGTCTTCCTCCTACCTGCCTCTCTGTTCCTCCTCCTCATGCACACACACAGAGACAGACAGGGTGGAATCCCTGTCAGAGCCCCCCATCTGTGCATGTGTGTGCTTCACCTTCTCATGCATCACTGTAGCCGGTTGCGAGTGGGGGTGCCCACTGTCATTCCCGCTGTTATGTGGATGTGCACACCTCCGATAACCCGTGGTGGAAAGGAATGATCTGCTTATGCTTTTAAAAGTTGTTATTACTTTTGGTTATGCTTTTAACTGTGGCGGTCAAGGAAAGGGGCGATCTGTGTTGTGTTTGTGAAGTTCAACTGAGGTGTTTCCCTGTCGCCGCTGCAGCAGCTAAATCAAGCAGCGCTCATGGCAGGAACAGGGGGTGGAGGCAAAACCCTGCCCACTAATACTGCAGCTGCCAAGCTCCACCCCCAAATAACCTGGGAGCATCCCAATGACCCCTGAGCAATACATGTTAGCTCCCTATTTTGCATGGAAAACACTTCCAAAGGGGGGTGGTTTAAATATATTGCCTTGTGTGTGCCACGTATTAGGGCTTTTCATGGAGATGCTCCCAAGGTGACTTCATGATCGCCTCACAGTTTTTTTCAGCCTGGGGACACCCCCTAAGTGGAGTGGCATGAACCACAGAGGGGAGGGTATTCCAAAGGGAAGCAGCAACAACTGAGAAGGCTCAATGCAAATCATATATTGTTGTTCCTCATTATCCATGGTTTTAATAACTAATTTCCTTTCCACAAAGGATGCTAGGAAAGTGTTGAAAGGCCCACCTTTCTCATGCTATAACAGGAGATGAGAGTCCCCAATTTCTCTTAGCATTCTCCAGAGCAGAAAGCAAGCTAGGACATCTAAAATGGTGCCCTAGACAGATCTATCAATAGACTTAAAACAGGGGGCTGTATCCTGGAATCATGTGAATTAGGGATTTGTGAGAATATTTGAAACGTTCAAAATTTGATCAAATTAGTTCAAATTTGGACATTCAAATTTGAATCGAATGTCTATATATTCATTATTTAACAAATTCAAATGTTTTGTATTATTTGTACGAATTATTCAGACATTCATATGCGTACGGATTTGTATGCATTACATATGTATCCATACACATCTTATTCGTATCCATATGCATTTGTACGGATACATATGAGACGAAAATGAGATGTATACAGGATAAAAATGGGGTGCTACGACATATACGAATGTTGTCGACGTTCATATCCTCAAATACGAATAGAATATTCATACGAATAGATATGAATGCTTTCAAATTGGTTCAAATTTTAATACATTGATTTTTTTCTCTATTTGTACGAATTCGGACATTCAAATATTTTATTTGAATCTAATCGGAAACTGCATTCGTGCACACCCCTAATATGAATGGCAGACCTCTTTAGGTTGTAATATAAAGTGGTGCATGAGGAAGCACTGCCAGAAGTTGTGCTGGAAGTTGGTGTGCACCAAAAGGAAGACTCCACCTGTAACTTTGAAGGCCTTCATGTGCTCCAGTGTGGATGGCTCTTAGCCTGCCTCAAAACTAGTCTATCCCAGTGTGGGCTGGACTACCTAGTATGGGATAGGGTAGCATGGGATAATCTGTGTCGTGTGAAAGGGCAGAATTTGCTTATCCAGGAGCTATAGCGGTCTTGCACTTCCTCTCCCCCTAGGTAGGAGATTATTGAATTCTGTCAATTCAGAACTTTGCTCACTTTTTTTTTTGGAAGTTTTTTGTTGTAATATTGTTAATTTTGATCAGTTGTGAATTGTGGGTGTTTTTCCACTGAGCTCCTTTAATCCAGATCTAAGAAGATCCGGATCTAAGGAATGGGTACTTCCCCTAATCCGGATCTACAATGTGTTTCCATGGGTGGTCTAGCACCCAATAGCAATGGGTGCTAGCCTGCCTGCTGTGGAAATGCCGGAGCATCCATGTGCAAATCCGGAACTACCCACGAGGGGTCTGCCTGTCACCCCAGGTGTTTGGGGGTACAGGGGTGCAATCTCCATAGATACTCTAGAAAATCTTCAAAGATCCTCCGGAGTGGCTCTGGAGAATCTCCGGAGTGATCTGCCGCTAACTTTGAAGATCCTCCAGAGCCTTTGACAGCGGCATTGTTCTCGCAAGGGGTTCTCTTCAGAGCTTGTGCTAATCTCCGAAGGCAACTTTAGAGGGACTTCGAAGTTTTGAATTTGGGGCAACCTTCTCTAGACCCCATTGCCCAATTGTAGTGGAAACAGGCTCCCTGTAATCCAGATTTATGGCTGAAGACCCTATTATAGACCCCTTTAATGGGGTCTACAGGAAATCTGGATTATAGATCCTGAAGGACCCATATGATCTGGATTTCCCTACCTCTGGTGGAAACACATGTGGCTCTAATGGGGTCTGTAGTGGAATCCTGATCTTAGCCAAATGGGTCCTTAATAGGTTCTTCAATGGGTACATAGTGCTCATGGAAAAACACTCTGCGACACTGTCAGATTTGCACCATAACAGTTTATGCATTTGTTCCAGCCATAACCATAGGATGGTGCTCATAAACTCCCCCGAGACACACACCTGTGGTAGAGCCAAAATCAAAGCCAGGGAACTGTCAATTCCTGGCTTTGACATTTCTGCCTGGGACAGTTTTGAAAGACAAAGGAAGTGGCTGTGGAAGTGGCCATTTTCTGTGCCATACAAAACTGGATTTTGGTTCTTCTATGTTTGGAAGCACTTTCAGGGAAGTCTGTCGTTCTTTGATAGTAAAAAATGTGCTGGACTAGGTTAAATAGTTCACTGTTTGCATCAAGTAAGGGTGATTGAAATGTTCTAATTTGAACAAAATATCCTGCCTGAAAGAAAAGGAAGTTTGAAATTGAACCAAACCAAAGGGTGTGCTAAAGCAGGGGTCCCAACCACTGGTCTACAGACTGACGCTGGGCTGTACGGTTTTTCTGCTGGTCCATGCTGCCGCCATGCCATAGAGAAGGAAGCCGGTCCCTGGTGCAAAAAAGGTTGGGGACTCCTGTGCTAAAGAACTAATTGTTTGAATTTGAAAAGTTCTCATTCACATGTTTATTTATTTTGCCCTTCTTAAAAGGCATTTCAATTTAATGGGAACAACCAGCTTCAACAGGTTCAAATCTGAATTCCAAGCACCCTGTATGTTCAAAAAAGAAGTTTAAATAGAACCGCATCAAGTGGTATTTGGCACAATTGGGAACAAATCACAATTTCATGCAGGTTCATGCATATCTCTAATAGGTAGGATGGCAGAGCAGGGCAAAACACTGCTACCTTTCTATGGCAGGATATTTGCAGGGATGTGTGATTCTTCAACTCTTTCAGCACTCCCATAGTGCAACTTCAGTGCTATTTGGATCCTGCCACTGATGATTTTGGCACTTAGAAAATGTGGGTTGCATATATTGGATAGTGACTCCTATGTTATTGAGAAATGTTAAGGCATATTGGCCATTTTTTTTCTCTTTTGTCCTTTCCACACTTATCTGTTTTAGATCCAAATTAGCAGGTTTGGAATAATCAGGCCACATCCCCATTACAAGTTTATTTCGCTTTCCCTAAACCAAAATAATAGAACCGGATGCAAACGCAAATTTGCCTGTTCCCATTACTTTTAACTTAATCGCATTCAATCCAGATTCTGAGGATTGTATGTGGCATACGTGACTCAAGGGGGGACTCAAAGTGGCAGCTTTTCGGGGCTGCCCTGCCCTCTTCCTCCTGGCATGGACGCGCCACCCATAAGGGACCCCTTCACGGAGCCTGGCTGGGTGGCTGCCGCTTCCATGGATGGAGGAAAAATGGCAGCGGGCAGCCAGCAATTCTTTCCCCTCCTCTCCCCATTGCTCAGGGCACACAGCAGCAGGGGCAACTAAATCCCCTTTGCTTTAAACATTCACACAGAACCTCAGATGCTTTCCTCCCTCCCTCTCCATTTCTAAAGGTCAGAACTTTTAGAATTGTGCAAAATTGCAACATTGTTATCAGGTGTGAAGTGGTTCGATCGCTACAGTGTAGCGATTGCTGTTAAGGATGGATTTTTACACTGAAATCACTGTCTTTGGAAGCAAGCTATTGGGAGAGGGAAACCCTAAACATGGATTCTCATCCCTTAAAATGGTAGGGTCCCCACAGTAAAAAATGTAACACGTATCAAGTGCAGGAACCAGAGTGAGACCTGTTGAAATGAGGGTTAACATTTACAATGCTTTGGGGCGATTTAACATGCGGAAAGCGTGTTAAGCCAAACTGACGTGGGGTCTGCAAGGATTGAAACCATATTGAATTTGATATAAGCTTGCATTGGGGATGCAGCCTCAGTCCTACTGATCCAGATTATGGAGGGACATGGGCTGGATCAGAACCATCTGCACTGACAGCACTCATTGGGCCCATGCTTCCCTGTGGCTGCGAAGCTCACATAAACTTCACAACTGCCCACAGGCTCAGGAGATAGGAATGAAAGTTCCTAGTTTTGGGGCTTTGGGGTGGTGGTTTTTGGCTGTGCGCTGTGGTACCCCATTAAAAACCATCCCCCAGTAGTCCCAGAACCTGGAGATATGCCATTTATGTGCCTCCTTTGCTGAGGAATAAGGTCCTTAGTCTGGATTAAGGGCTTCCTAATCTGGATCTGGCTTTATCTACTGCAAACAGATCTGATCCAACAGGGGACAAGGTATCTGTGATCCGTACTAACATGTGGGTATGGAAGCCCAAGATCCAGATTAAGAGGCTTCTTAATCTGAATCTAAGGTAAGTGCAGAAAGGGGCTTTGTCGTGTTTTTCTATGTCATTCTCCCAACTCCTGTTTTTCTGTAGAAAAAATGATTTTATCATCACAAAGTTAAAAATTCTATTTTTTTTTTTTAAATTCGTTCTAGTGAATAAAAGACCATATGCATGGAAAACAATATAAAGTGTTTTAGGAGTGGTAGCATGTGGCAAAACTGCCTAATGGGTATATTTTCTTGCCTTTAATGTAGTTTGAAGAGAAGACGGGAGCACTAATGTATGGTAAAACTGCCCAGCTCTCATCTCTAAAACACTTTTGAATGAATGCATATGATCATTAATACAAAGATCACAGAAATTTCCTTAAAACAGAAGTTTTCTTTAAAACAAAAAAGCTATATAACCTTCCCTTTTCTTCTGTTCCATGCTGAAACAATTTACATTTAATTGCTAGTTATAATTTTAATTACTTTGCATTTTTAATGATGTTCTGCAGACAGCTTATTTTATAGTCTGCTCTGGGTTCCTACTTTGAAGAAAAACAGATAAGAAAATTAAAAAAAAGTAACCCATCTGATATTTTATATTTATACAGAGAGAGAGAGAGAGAAGCTAAGTTGCAGAAAGGCATTCTGCAATGTTTAATGAAGAAGATAAGAAGAATAAAAAACATTTTGAAATATCTCCCCCCACCCCACTTGCTTTCCTTTTATCCCTCTTGCAAACATGGAAAATGAAGTGGCAGAGCAAATGCAAGTGTCCACAGATACAATGATAACAAACTTACTATATATACAGGTGATTGCAAAGTAGATAAGCTTCTTCTTCTTTATACTGGAGATAAACAAGCATTTGAAGTGTGCAGTGTCATGAACCTGAATAGTGTTGTTTTTGTGTTCCTTTTGTTATCATGCTAATTTGTTTTTTAAAAAATCAGTTTTGACCCACACACTAGCTGAGGTATCTTTTAAAAGCACAACTAAAGTTTTTGTTAGTTATTTCAGCTAAATATTAACTTCCTCACATTCTTCCTCTCCAGGGATTGCATTCTGTACCTTTCTATCAACTGCCCTAGTTGATTTCCCTTCTTAGACTTTAGTTCTAAGCAGACTTACTGAAAAGGAAGAGTTCCTGGGTCCAGTAGGACTTTGAAATTATATTTAAGAAACACTGATTCCCCTCCATGTAGCCTTTTCTCATTTACATGTTCTTTAAAAACCATAATCATCTCTCATCACTAAAGAAGATTCCCACTACCACTGCACCTTCATTTACAGTGGCAGCAGGTGCCTTGTGGCAATCATGCTGCTGCTTTATCAGTGTGGTCACCATTAGAGGTTCCTTGTTTTCAGGGCATGATTTTGTACCCTGTGTGGCACCCAGGATGGGTATTTAACTTTCTAGACCCTCCAGTCCTTCTGTTATATTTTATTTGCTTTAGGTAGCATTAAAGAAGCCATTTCAGCTGAGCCCTTCCCAGCCCTGCACAGTGAAGAATACCACTTTCACGCCTTCCCTATTAAGAAGCTGTGAAACTGTTCCTCTAGCAGCCGACCGTGGCACCACTCTCTCTCTTCACTCTCTTCCCCTTAAAGCTACAGAATCCTTTTCGCTAATGTTCTGTATATAGTTTTAGGTAATAAATACCCTAGAACAAGTTCTGTCAAAACAAAGAAACTGTTCTTTATTGTTTACACCTCAGTTATAAATAAAGCAAGGAATGAATAATTCACTTTATCAACTCAGCTTGCCAAGCCTCGAGTAAGCATTAAAGATCCCCTGTGCTACTAGCATCCTCGTGAACCCTGGACCAAGAAAACGAAGCATAGAACATTTATTTCACTGTGACACCACCTTTAATACTCTCTGCTCAGCATGTGCCGCTTCTAATTGGCTGCTTTTGTAGGTTACTTTTTCGCCTCTTTCTGCCCACTGCTTACCTGTTTCTCCAACCTTAACTGCAATTAAATACATATTATACAATGCATTCATACTTTGCAATAAATACTTTAGATAAACACGAGGCACCACATCCTGCATGGAGATACTCAGATCACCACTGCAAATGGTACTTCTGTGCTTCAAAGTGGAGATGAATGAATGAATTTTATTTATGATCACAGACCAAAATCAGAATATAAAAATACATTTAAAATCCTTGTCATATTTCAAATCAACATATAAAAATAGCTTTAAAATAACGTTTAGCAGTGCAATAATAAAAAAGATAAGATATAAAATTGTATAATGGAGAAATTTAAAATAGTATAAAAGTGACATTTAAAATACAATGTTTCTAGTTTTTCTGCAGTCCTGTCTGTTAGGTATAGTTGCTCTTGTTCTTAATTTAATTGCTGTCAAATGGAGAGGTAGAGGTCTTTTGCTGGGGAAGAACAGGGTGCATCCTCCATCTGCCCAAAATGAAGCCAACTCCTCTGGAAATAAAGAACCAGCCTAAGGAATCTCTGGCACGCAGTTGGTCTCAGCTGAAAGTAACTGAAACTGGCCTCGCTTGCTATATAGTGGAGACGCAGCCAAACACTGTACGCTAGCCAAGTGAAATATATGATTGCATTATAATTTTATGATTAAAAGACATCCTTCCCCATGGGGAGAAAAACCCTGCAGAAATCAAATCAATACCGTATATGGTTTTATTACAGAGATTAGAAACAAAATGCAAAATAACTTATCCATAAATTGTACATTTTTTCACCTGTACCAATAATGCTTAAGGGAAATTTAGACTTCTGGATATTTTGAGAGAAAAACTCTCAAACCCCCTAATCATTGATATTTAGTAGGGATGTGCACAAATATTCTAAACATTTGAGATCCGATATAATTTGTTGAAATGTGGACATTTGAACTTGAATCGAATGTCTTCACATTCAAATTTAGACATTCGAACGGAATATCTGGGCAAGTGCATCTTCATTTGCAGGAGGCACTTACACCGTACAGGTGCCCCCTACCTTTCAGATATTCACTTATAGTGAACTAGCTGTGGTGCTTGCCATCATGCACCACAAACTCACCAACCCTTACCTCACGTGATTGGAACCTTCCTGACAGTGTCCAGCTGGTGACCATTTACACCTCTGCCAGTTGGGGAGGTCATCTGAACTGCCATGCAAGCACACTGTCAGCTCATGTGATACCCCTGACATAACTGCAACTGTGGCAGAGTGTCACCATCACAGTAATGATGGAGCTGACGCATGTGCAGTAATGCAGGGCACTGCACTCAAAATGGCGGCACCCTGCAGAGGAGCAGCCTGGTTGTGGGGGTGCAATTTGCCCATTTTAGCTAAAGTAAAAAGCAAAAGTTGCTAAGCTGAAGCTACTAGGCCAAAGGATAAATTCCTAGGTCGCAGTAACTTTGCAATATCTCTCTCAAAGAAGGTCTCAGGAAGTCATAACATGTACACAGTACATGACAATACAACACTCAAGGTAGCTTACATGAGCTGTCCACATGCATAAGCAAGCCCCAGAGACAGGCTTCTATTGGTTCCTGAGCTTCCTCACCATAACACCATATATGGCACTTTCTATGTAGCACCATCCTTGCATTAGGTTCAGTCTGGTTGTATCCAGATTGTCCCCCTCGCTTACAGTTATGAGCATCTTGTAGTGATTTTCCACTGTATAACTGTCTGCTACCTGGAAGGGTATAAAGAGCCCTGACTCTTAACAATAATGATGAACCCTGCTTTGAACATGAACCTGCTTTGTACTTGAACCTGCAATAAACAAGAACATCCTTGCTGCCTGCTAGCTAGTCCATTACTACACCCGGTGATCAAACATGGGTGAGTGATCAATCGTGCAGGGGCTGGGCTGTCACTGACTCATGTGAGCGCTAGTCATCATTGGTTCACTGCACACATTTCCCGTCCACAGGAAGGGAAGTGCAAAATCACCCCAAATTCACACATGTCTAGCATTGGTGCTTGTTAAAATAGGGAGAACATAATACAAGTGCTTTGAGGAAATGTGAAAATGTGAAGATATCAAACTATGAGTGTCTTTCTAGAATTAGAACCAATAATCAATTCTACATGAGAAAATTTGCATAACTGACAAGCAGTCTGAAAAGCAAGCAATTAGAACGAAGAATGTTTGAAGAGAGAGCTGGGTCCCTCAGGACTCTCAGACTGCTACTGTCCTTGTAAGTCAAAAGAATATAATTTATATTTACAATTTGTTTTACATTATCATTTGAATATAACTGGTTTGAGAAAATTAAAAGGCACTCAGCCAAACAGAGTTTCTTTGATAATAAACTAAAAGAAACAAAATTGATTCCCCTCCCTGTATACCCAAAACCTCTTAGAGATTTTTCATCTAATAAATTAGGGAGCTCAATCATGTCTCATTTTCAAACTTGTCACCCAAGCTGTGAGTTCTGATGAAAAGGACCTTGATAGAGCTTTATTGTCACTGTCTCCTTTACAAAAACAGTGTGCAAATCTTGTTGTGTCAGTTCGCACATATCCCAGTAGTTCGTTCCTTGTTGTCACAATGTCAAAATCTAAGAAGCCTAAAAAAAATCACATGATCTGCTCAGAAGTGATCCGTAGGATGTTTTTCAGTAAGATATTTCAATTAGCAGTTGTCTCCAGAGATACCAAAAGCAAAAAAACAAAACAAAACATTCAAACCTCAGCTTTTCCCAATGGAAGAAGCACAGATACTAGCATCAATTCTAGAAGAGAGAAGCATCCTGAGAATACATCAGACTCAGATGCTTCCTGGTCAAATGACCCATGCCAAAGCTGTATGTACTCTAGATCAAGAAGGAAGTTAAAGTGCTATTTTTAAAGCCTTGGTATTCTCCCTGTAACTTCTGCTTGTGAGGAGATCACTACTCACTTCTGTGAAGTCCCTGTCCAGGTCACTTTTCAATGCGCCTGAACTATGACTGAGCAGCAACAATGTTTGGTGTAGTTGAGAGCAACCTAGGGTGTTTTTCCACTGTCACTAAAAGTACCCATTAAGTACCCATTAATGGATACATAATGGCATTTTTGTACCCATTAATGGGTGGGTACTTCTAGTGACAGTGGAAAAACACCCCTAGACAGAAATAGGGATACTGTGGCTGTGTCCCCATGCAAGCCATTTGGGTCTGATTGGGTACAAATTGGACCAGGTGCAGGATCAAGATCGAATGTTGTTCGTCCCCATGCTATTCCCGGTAACGTGGGCTGGGTGCAGATTCAGCTACCCCCATGCATACAGTGCCAAACCCAGAATGGGGAAACAGCACCATCTCCTCTCCGCCCCCTTTCTCCTCATTGGAAGCCAGATTGACATCACTCCATGAGATGTCATGGCTGGGGCTAGTCTCATGCCTTGCCAGGTGCCTCAGTCCCTTTATTACTGGGCTCTGACTTTTAAAATGGACTCAGCAGTCTCATCCCTAAGCCTACAATCTACCCCCCTCCACAACACACACACACAAGCCTCCACAGGAACAAAATATGAACTTTGCTTTATTGTTACAACTTGGGCTGTGTCCCCAGGCTGGCCATCTGGCAAACTCTGGATGCTGTTTGGGCATGTGCAAGCTTGAAAACAGCTTGGAGGTGGTGGCATCTGGACACCTCTCTATTACACATAAATGGCTTTAAATGGGCTTCTAAAGGACTTTAATGTGAATTAGAGGTGGAATGGGAACAGTAGTGTTGGCCTAATACCACATCTAAGAGTTTTTCAAGCCACATTTTCATGTGTGTGAATGCAGCTATAGCTTATGTGTACATCAGGTCTAGGATAAGATATGGAGGCCCAAGGGGGCCCAAGGTCTCCAAGGTGGTGGGCATCTGTGAAAGCACAAACCCTGAGATGTTCAGATGTGTGGATGCCCAACCTTCCAAGCTTAAGACACCATATGCATCCTAGTACTGATACCACAGTTTGTGTAGTGCTGATACAACTAGAAAAATAATGCTATGATTCATGGGCCTTCCTGCATTTACCTAGCCTGATCCAAATCAAGGGATCAGACTAGCAGGGCTCAGTGGTTAGAACCACAGCAAAGCAAGGTCTGGAACAGCATCTTCTGCACAGTGGCACCAATCCAGAACAGCTCCTGTGGATGGAGCCCCCTTTATTCCACTCTAACATTTGGAAGAAAGGCCCTTAGTGCATATGCTGGAGAAGATTTCCTACCATATAAACAAGTCCACTATCTGAAATCATCAGAAGAATCGCTTCTGGATGCACAGTCCTTGGGGGCCATTACTACCACCCAAACTGCTCCAGCCTGGCCTGGTCCTGCTGGGCTAGTGCAGCCAGGTAAGTGTGGAAACAGCCCATATCCAAGTGAATATTTTAATCCAGAGATGACTTGGCAGCTTAGCACATCACCTGACCCAAATCAAATGATTAGGGCCAGGAATAGGAAAGATGCTGTAGACTGCAGTAGCAGCCATCCACAAGATGCCTGCTGATCCCACCTACCTCAATATCAAGATCTATTTGTGATTTAGATCCAGGGCCTCTTGATCTGGATCATGTTTTGTCTTGCAGGTGAAGCACACCAGCAAGTGCAGAAAGGGCCACAGTCTTTGCAATTTTTTTTTTCAAAGGAGGCACACATTAACATGGACACCTCTTTCTTCAAGTGAGCTTTCTTTATTACTACATGCTTTTTTATTTATGCAATGAGGTTTCAAAGTTCTAGATTGATGGCAACTAAGACAGTCTTGAAAATACAGTACAACTATGACTTTCTCTCCCCCCCTTTTTTTTTTTGGTCAAGCAATTCTGCACAAGTTATGCTATGTGGAGAAATTCCCTCTTTCACAATGATGAATAAAAGTAAACCAGCTGAGATAAATGTTTTTCTTCACTTCAATGAATCCTTTAGCCTTAGCTCACATAGCTTTCCCCAGGACTATTTATGGTGGCATTCCTAAAGCATTCTGTACTGCATGTACACTACATCATTTACTGTCATCACAAATATGTCACTATGGAGCAAAATATTACTATGCTAAAAGTCATAAAAAAGGTAACAGGTGCATAACATCATCTTACCTGTATTAAGTATGAATGCAATCCATAATAAAAAGCTCCACTGTGAATGGGATTAGTGGCTGGTGGTTTTGCACCTAACCTTTTAGAACTCCTGTGTAACTCCTGAATGCAGCATCCACATTTTGCAGAACTGCCACTTCCACACACACAGCTCCATGCATCCAGGAGTTCCCCAGAAGTGTGTAGATGCAGAGCAGTTCTAACTGCTCTATATTTACACTCCCTGTCACCAATAGGGCTCTCTCTGCAAGTCTCCCTGCTGGGAGAATTTCAAAAGGAGCCTGGGAGGGGCTGTACAGGCATGGAAGGGACAGTCCTAGTACACTAGTTAGTCTGGTATATCGGCCAGTGAAGAACCACCCAATATTTAAGAGAATTCATGTCTCTTTCCAATAAAATGCTTCCTCTAGCTTTACATAAATGGTTTACAAAATAAAGACTAATTGACAGGCTCCACTATTTCTATTGAATTCTTCATTAACTAAACACGATTCTTAAGAAGTAGCGTAAAGAGAAAATCCTTTATTGCATTTCGCTTTTGATCACACAGAGACAATGAATAATCAATAATGATTTAGCAACAATTGTCAGCAACTGATAGTAAATAAGAGCTCTGCTGTGAGGGGAATTGTTCTATAATTTTCCAACCTGCTTTGTCATATACAAACATACCATATACACACAAGAAAAAGTGAGACGGGGGGGAGAGACAGAGAAGCATTTTAAAACCAAGAGATCTGAAGTTTTTTGTTTAACTGTTTTCAACTCTGGAGATCATCCTTATATTTCAACCTACTGAAATATTCACTTGCATTTCTGAGTGATTCATTCAATAGTTTTCTTTGTGCCAGGGAGCTTTATATCCAAGGAATATAAAATGTGGGATGAAAACCCCACCACTCCCAAACTGCATCATTTTTCAAACACATTGATGACTATTGGCAGTTCAGAGATAAGGGCAAGGGGAGAAATCCTTATTTGAAAAGACCAAGAATGCAGTGATTTGCTACTACTTACCCGTTTCAGAGCCAGCCTGTCTGAAACCATGCTGACTTTGTGTGTGTGTTTTTTTAAATTAGGAGCTTGACATATTGCTCTACCCACCTCTACAAAATTGGAATCAACTGGATATTCAACCTGTGGCAGTTAATAACCTTAACTGAAGTAAACCAGGGATAACTTTATAGACCAAATGTTTCTCTGTGTGTTTCTCTCTCTTTTCCTTCCTCTTGTTTTTTTATCCCAGGCTGATTTCACACTTGCTGGGACTGGACCGTGCCAGCTGAACAATTTCAAGTGGTCCAGGTGTGTGCTGGAACAGTCCAACTGTTCAGGAACGAGGCCATCTGTGCTTGGACAGCCTGTTCCAGGGCAGAGCCCATGCTGCCACACAAATTTGGAGCCTGCTGCAAGAGTTGTCCAAAGTTCCTGGCCTTAGTGCCCCAGGAGGACTCTGTAAGTGTAATTTTGCCTCTTTATAAATCTATGGTGAGGGCATATTTGGCATATTGGGTACAAGTCTGGTCACTACACATCAAAAAGGGCATGGTGGAACTGGAAAAAAGTCAAAGAAAGGGGCAATCAGAATGATCAGGGGGTTAGAACATCTCCCTTACAAGAACAGGCTGCAACATCTAGGCCTCTTTGGCTTTGAAAAATGGTATTTAAGAGGGAACTTGACTGAAGTTTATAAAATCATGCATGATGTGGAAAAAGTGGTTTGAGGAAAGAAATCTATCTCATATCTCCATGAATCTGGTGGGCAGAAAAGTTAGGGCTGACAAATAGAAGTATTTTTTCAGCCAACATTTCATTGATCTATGGAATTAATTTCTTGAGGTAGGAATGATGGCCACTAGCCTGAATGGCTTTAAGAAAGGGTTTGATAATTTATCTCAGTTCTTAACTAGATCCAGTTCAAATAAGCAGAGGTATTGGTAGTAAGTGGGCTTTAGAATAGCATATGTATATGAGAGAGTGCTAACATAGATATAGACCACATTTATCTGGTCGACCACTAATCCGGATTAGTGAGCCCTTAGCACAGTTCTGATCTGGGTTTAGTCTATTCTTATGCAGATGATGCGTTCTTTGCAGCTCTTTGATCTGGGTTAATAAGCAGATGCAGAAAGGGACAAATTCATGGAAGTCAGATGGATCAATGGCTATTGAATGGATGCCTAGATATTCAGATGGGAGAGATAGGTGGGTTGCCTCTAAAAACCACTTGTAGGGAGTAAAGAGCAGGTCAAGGTTTCACCTTCATCATCTGCTAGAGAATATTCTCAATGTGCAAATAAGGGCACCCTGTTATTATAAGTAACATTTTCCTTCTTATTTTTAAACCAGTTTGCTAAATTGCTCATTATCAGCATTTCAAATAAATCTTGTTTCTTTAAAGAACGGGACAATGACTTGACCTTTGGTACATATCAAAGTTGAATATCAAGGACTTGGTTCCAGCCTTTTACAAAGATGTGGTGGCAGCAAATGAAAAATGTTGCTACCTACTGACTGAGAGTGATATCTTGAGCAGCATCCAAATGACAGAAGCTACAAGTGTTTCAATGGCATGGCAAGCTATTTAACATCCACATGTTCATGAGCCTCATCCTCTTACTTTCTTCATAGGCTCAAAGCTCCTCAGCTTTAAATGAAGGCCTCCGCTTGCTTGGGAAATGGTTGTACAAGTAAGCCATTTTTGGTGCAATACCTGCACAAATTAGACAATTAGACAATCTAAACTGTTCTTCAAAGATTCTCCGGACTGATTCTCAGGAGCCTTTGATGAAGGTCCATAGAATTGGCATTGCTCTTGTGTGGGGTCCTCTTTGGAGCCTGTGCTATTCTTTAGAGCCAGCTTCAGAGCCGGCTTTGGAACCAGCTTCGGATCTGGCTTCAGAGACTGTGCACAGCCTTCGGAGCTTTAGGTTTCAGGGCATCCCCCCCATATGGGTGTCCTCCCCCTCCAGCCCCCATTGCCTGATCGCAGTGGAAACACACTCCGTATAATCTGGATTTGATGCCTGAAGACCCCATTGTAGACTCCTTTAATGGGATCTACAGGAAATCCAGATTATAGGTCCTGAAGGACCCATTCAATCAGGATTTCCCTAGAACTAGTGGAAATAAATGTGGCTCTAATTGGGTCTGCAGTGGAAATGGGATCTTCCTTCTCTGAGACTAATGGGTCCTTAATGGGTCCTTAATGGAGACTTAGTGCTAGTGGAAAAAAAACCCATAGTGCACCACCAAAACTATTAGAGTGCAGATGAGAAATATATGCACATGTGATCCATGAGCCAGAAGTAGGTACATCTATTACTCTAATAAGGTTGTTTGATCATGGCCACTTCCTTATCTAACCTAGGTGGTTTTTATAATTATTTTTAGATATTATGTTCAAATTTTGAATAGTGCAGGCCATCTTCACAGCTGCTAACGCACACCTGAAAGAGTTTAAGTAGCCCACTGTTTACAATGGTTTTGCTTTAATCTAGCTAATAGATGCCATTTTATGTCAGTAGGACAGACTTTTTCAAATCCTGTGGCCTATTTACTCTTCACAGTGTTAAAATTGCCATTGGCCAAAGACTTCACAAACATCAGATGAACTTTCATTGTAGGAACGATAAAATCCTGATTTCTCTGCTGCTTGAACCTGAAATTGATTCAACTGGCATCTTTTGAAATACATAGTGTTATAATAAAACACAGTTACTGAATCCACTTAATGTAGAGGGCTGATATATTGTTCAAAGTTAAAACAGCATGGAAGTGTTGATTAAATTTGTCATTTGATTCAAGGTAGGCTTTTGGGTGCTAACACACTTTCCAAAGAAATACAATTAAGTCTTCCTTTAAACCAACACAGCAAATTGTATTTCATTTACACTTTCATAATGAAACATTGGAAAGAGTCATGCTGTTATTTTCTTGTGCAGTCCTATTTCTAGAAACCTGGGCATGTATTCGGTTCATATTCAGTTTCTTGATTAGCTGCTCAAAAAAACATCGTTTGAAAACAAATGAGTTCTAGAAAATATGCCTTTATGCATTACTCACTTAACCTTTGTTCTTTTGGGTTGGCTATAGGTGGAGAGTTTTCTATGCTTGATCTGAGCCAAGTTATGACTTGTGGTCAAAACAATGAAATCATCTTTTTATTAATTCATTTCTGTTATGTAACATACAGCTTTCTACTAGGACTGTGTTCAACACATCAAAAAATGAAGTCTCAATGTGATCTTGAAGCTATATTAACTAAGAAGATCCTTTCCTTGAGATTTCAGTAGGGTGGATTGTAGCAATAAAAACAAGAAGTAAAATGGACATGCGAAAACCAGTAACAATATCTGAAATTGGGTAGGGGAAGCTTATTTCCTTACTCAAAGTCTACAGTAAATGAATATGAGTATATTGGTTTCCCTTTGAGTTTTCCAGGATCAGACCATACAAATTAATACCCCAAAACATTTTAGAAATTGAAAAGATAATGAACTGAATGTGCAGATAATGTGAAGAAGAAGAAGGAGAAGCAGAGTTCATTACACAAGAAAGTCTATAACTCAGGCTATGTTTGCACATGGGGTTCAAGATGAGAATTACTGTCATAGCTCTTTTCATCACTCTGCTACTACAGAACCCAGTCCCTGCCCATTAGAGTATCTTGCACCCTAGGAGCACTGGCTCTGTGAGCATAGATTCCTGGGTGGATCTTTTTAAGCATCTTAAAATGATCTTTTTTCTTGTTTTTTAAGGTTAAATTCCTGAAAAAGTTAAAAAAACTTGAATCTTAGCCTTATGCAGAATTAGGTTTCATGGCCACACTTTTATACTGTGCCAGACTTTCCTTAAATGTTTGCCTTGAAATTATATATATACACACACATAAAAACAGAATTCACAGATTCATTAAATTCACAAATAAATCCTTGGAGCTAGAAGTCTGTGACTGAAAGCAATTAGTAATAATCATGTTCACAGTACTGTGTATTTGGTTATGTGAATATTAAAGCTGAGAAATAGCATGTAAATAAATATTTTTAAAAAGCTATTCTAGACCATGGGAATATATATTTCCATTAAACAAAATATATTACATTAGATGGTCAGAGTTATCCATATGAGTGTTCTTGGAATTGAAGTATCTAAACACATTATATAACTACCATATATTCCGGCATATAAGATGACCCCCAACTTTCCAGTTAAAATAAAGAGTTTGGGATATACGCACTGTATAAGATGACACCTGGCGTATAAGATGACCCCTGACTTTTGAGAAGATTTTCCTGGGTTAAAAAGTAGTCTTATACGCCAGAGTATACAGTGGTTACCATGGAATTATTTGGTGATGAAATTATATACAGGACATGACACTGTCTAATAACTTTGGGACAATCCATTGGCTGTTTACTGTAGAAAGAGCCCTACACTTGAACAGATAAAGTACTCAACCAAAAGGGAGAAAATTCTCTCCCTCAACATTTCAGCAACACAAACTAGACAGGACATGCTTTTAATGTCTTCAATCATTTTCTTTCCTATTTGGTTTTTTATGAAGCATGGATAAGTAAAGGCATACTGTGTTCTCTTTCAAATATTCTCCTCTCTCAAAATATCATTTCATCTTCTTTTTCAGCAACCATAATTGTTTTATAATCACAAAAATTCTTACTGGAATCAATGACAAAATGTACTTTAAAAAAAAGTAATGGAAGATATTTTCTCTCATTCCTCCATCTTCTCATTCTGTTTTATAGAAGAGAATGTTGCACCTTGCCAGGGTGTTCAGACAGAGCACCATCACTTTATTTTTCTTGGAAGCTATACCTTCATGTTGTCATCTACAGAGATTAGGTAGCCTATGCATTCCTATCTCCATCTTAGTTTTTCTACTACAGGCTTCCTGTTCAGCCTATTTAGGAAGGACTTTGGATTGATGGGCAAAATTGGCAAAAGTTGGCTGCCACCACACACAAAAATTGCTCCCAGGCCTCCTGTGTGTTTGCCACATGGAAAAGACTTCCTTTTTATTGTATATATTCATGAATTTGTAGCCTTTTTAAGGTTACCTGCCTCCTCTAGTGACGTTAGGTACACATGAGATGTAGCTTACCTGGGCTTCCTGGCATCTCATTTAAACTGGTACTGCCTGTGTTAGCCTTCAGACAGGCAGTTGCACTGCTTTATGCAGTCACTCTAGACAAACACTTAGATTCTTTTTCTAGATTACTTTCTGTCTCTTGATGATGTTATTTCCACAAGGACTAAGTATGTGAACAAATATTTGAAGACATTTGAAACTGATCAAATTTGTTGTTAATTTTGACATTTGAATTTATATTTTGAATTCCATAAATTTTGAATTTTTGAATCTATTCATTCAAATTATTCGGACATTCGTATGTGTATAGGTTTGTACACGATGCGTACTTGCACATACACATCTTTCCCACATCTGTACAAATCTGAATGGGACGAAAATGGGTTGCATACGAGATAAATACAGGATGCAAACAGACATGTCCTGATGTGTCCGGGATGCACAATGATGCATACAGGCACATACAAATATTGTTGACATTCGTAAGTGCAAATTCAAACCGAAAATTCAAACGGATAGATTTGAATTTGGTTAATTCAAATTTTAAAGATTCGAATTGAATTGAATTTTTGGATATTTGATTTGAATCGCATTGAATCCCAAAAACTGCATTCAGGGACACCCCTAGCTAAGACATAAAATGTAAAACATCCCATTTCTGGTCTTTCTTATATGATTAGTTTTAGGAGTTTGTTTAAAATACACAACACACTCACACACACACACACACATGTACATACACATACCCAGACAAAAAGCCTCTGTCATCCTTGTGTCCAGCCAAGTCTTGTTTTTGCTGTTACTGAAGTACTGCTGGATGTTGTGACAATCCTGCCATGCAGAAAGCAACTTGATGCTGGGTCTCTTAAAGCTTGAATGGCACAAAATGGAGCCCCAAATTTACGAATCATGAGATGTACAGAGAAAGGCAATGGCATGTCAGTAGGATGGGAATAAGCCCAGACTACACCATATAAACTCTGGTTTCTGCCAAACAGCTTCTGTTTTTATAGCCAGACTTAGTCTTTGGTACTGTTATAAATGGTAACTTTAAAAGGACCAAATCAGTCATATCTTTTTTGTTGTTATTTTTTAACATTCACCTACCAGTAAACAACAAGAGAAATACACACACAGGGTGGGATGGATTTTGACCATTTTTGGCAGTATTTGAACTGCTCCCTCCCTCCACATTAAAAATAATGCACTTTTATTAATGTGAAGCTTAGCTTTTCTCTGAAGTAAAGAAGCTTTGCAGAGAGAACACATGGTCCCCACATTCTCCCAAATCCTCCAAAACTGCAGGCAGGTCTCTTCTGACCACATGGTCAGTACCTCAGTCTCTGAGATGCCTACTGACCTGATGAGATCTCACCCAAAGCACACCCAGGAAAATTAAAGGGAGGGAAAACTCCACAGCTGATGCAGAGATAAGTCACCTTTTTTTTTGCTGCACTGCATCGGTCTTTGCTTCAGAGGGACTGCAGAGCTTTCTAAAACCTGAATAGCTATTAGACAGCTGTTCCGCCTTTCCTGAGAAGTATGCATCCTGTCTGGACATACCCTAAGCCCCTTCAGATGGTAGTGATAGCAAGGATGCTGCCTCAGGGAGAGAAAGCACTTCAACCCACTTAGCACTTTGAGCACTATAGCAGCTGTTATGTTGACATAGCAGAGAAAAATTCAGCATCCATGCAGACACCACAACCTTCCTGCACATGGAATATGCAATGAGGAGGCAATGTCATGCGGTCATGATTCCCTCATGATGAATTCAAAGTACCATAAAAACACTGTGTTGATCCTCCTTTGCATCCTTTGATCTAGTTCTCTTAACATATGTTTTGTAAAAAAATATTTTATATTCATAAGCTCTACATTTTCAAACAGAAATTATAAATGATGCCATGTGGACTTTTTTGTGTCCTAATGTGGAGCTTTTCCTTATCTGCAGTCCCCTGCCAAAAAAGAAAAAGAAAAAGAAAAAAGGAGGGGTTAAATTTAAATCTTTAAATTGAGAGATTAAATAATGGGATTTGAGGCAGCAATAAGAGCCATTAGCATTTCACAGGCAAGTTTCCGTGCTGGATTAGTTCAACATTGCAGCGTCTTTTGGTTGCAGCCATACTCAGCTTGAGTCTCATTAGATTTCCAAAGGGATGTAAGCTGGCTGAAAATCTAGAGGATTGCAGTCATTTTATGTCTGTTGGGCTCAATGATCAGCACATCAGAGCCAATATCAAGTTTTGTGAATAGTTCCATCAGCATTATTAAGCTGCATTTATCTAACTTTCGTACAGCTTAGCATAAATGTAAAACACTAAAAGGCCAAACCTTTAATGGTACCAGCTAGACTATTCAATTCATTTCTCAGTTTGACAAAATATTAAGGAAGAGATGTTACTCCAAGTGATACAGAATTGCACAGCGTGGGGGCAAAAAGTTTTCATGAAATCAGAATTGCCTCAGCGGCACCAGGAGGAAATAACGTTGGGATGGGATAGGTATACAAAAGCATTAGAGAAAGTTAAAACCTAAATTAAGGCTTTATGATGTATTGAGCCTTGCTTAAATAAGCATTCTGCAATAAGCATTGGGGGAATAGCCATAGCAGATCAATAGCCGTTCACATGGTTTGCATGCTGAAGGTCTCAGATTCAGTTCCCAGCATCTCCAAATAGATTTGGAAAGTACCCTGATATCAATATGTAATGAATCAAATATGGAGATGCTGATTACAAGCAAAGACATATCATATTTCCCTAAGATCAGTCTCAGTGCCTGAAGACTAGACGGTAGCAAATGTAACTCCAATCTTCAAAAAAAGATATAGAGATGATCCAGGAAATTATAGGCTGGTCAGCTTAACATCAGTTCCAGATAAAGTGATGGAAATTATCAGTAAGGATAAAACAGCATAAAACAAGCATGTGAATAAAGATGAGTCACTTGCTATTGTTCATCTGGACTTCTGGAAAGTTTTTTACAAAGTAGCTGATCACAGGCTGTGCTTTTTAACTTATTTACATATGATGTAGATGTAGGGATCTGTTTGCACTTACCTCTTGGGATTCCAGGTGGCTTTGTCTGCACACGGCAATGCTGCCTCTGTCCTGGAGCATCAGGGAACATTACCCCCAATACCCCAAAATTGTGAAGCAGTTTTTACTGTTCCACAGCTTCACAAGGAGCTGCTAAGGCGCTCCTAGACACAGTCTTTGCACTTTATTCCACTGCAACGCTGCATGTGGGCAAGGCAGGGCGGCTGCAGCTGTGCAAACGTGCCCTGTGTCACAATTGCCATGGCAGTGACAGCTAGCACACGGTCTAGCACGGTGATGGCCAACCTATGACACACGTGTCACAGGTGACACACCAAGCCCTTTTGGGTGACACACATAGTCATCCTGGCACCTGGACATGTAGTGCTTGCTTGTTCTTGAAGTGTATGAAATACCAACTTTCAATTGAAAATTTAGCAACAAAAGGCACTAATGTAAAGAAATATTTGTTTTTGCTTTTAATAAAATACATATGTCAAAAATATAACTTTTTTAATAGAACTACAAATATCACAAAATTATGGATATTTCTAGATGTGACACGGCACCCGAGTTAAGCTACGTTTTCTTGCGTATTTTGACACACCGAGCTCAAAAGGTTCGCCATCACTGGTCTAGCACAATTGAAAAATAAATCCCTTCTTTAAATTGTTATTGCAGATTTTGTTCTCTCCTTCTGTCTATCATGTTTTAGCTTAAATCTTTTAAAATTCACAGATTTCATGTTTTGTATCACTCTAAGCAGCCCACTGTAAGAGAAGGAGAGAACTTGGGTTTTTTTTTCATTCCTTGCACTTAGTAAGATTCATATGTATGCATCAGTCTGATTATATTTAGCATTTCTTCTCATATTCTGTGACAGACTATATAACAATCAAATGTTAAAACTCATAATATATATGCTTTATCTCTACCGCAATAAATATTGATAAATAACCTGAAATACAAGTTTGTTCATCTTGAAGAACTGTGAGGACACACAGAAACAGAATTCATGGTTCAGAATGAATAAATATAGTTATATAAAGAACTTTGGGGTTCTGTAACCATCTGGCAATAACTAGAGACAGAACCTTCTCGGGCAAATTGATCTCAGATAAGCCTCCTTCTGAAACAAACATATGACATGTCTGTTGATATTTAAAGCATATTTATGCATTCAGACTTTTGCTGGTTCCTGATACCTGCCTAAAGGGAACATGCACCAGAGCTGAGCATATGCCCTAGTATTGAACTAAGCATCTAAAGTTCAGTTTGAATCAAAACTAAACCTACAACTAAGGTTGAATATTTCTAAAAAAGTTTGTGAACAACTGAGACTTCTTTAAAAAAGGAATAATACTGAAAAAGCCCTATTTAAAGGACAAGATTAAATTTGTATGGTTCAAATCAAACTACTTTGTTCAACTGGGCAAATTTGGTTCAGTTTGAATTGAACTAGCCCCTTTCAAACAGGGCTATTTCAGTTCAACTTGTACTGGTTCAAACCGCACAGTTTGATTTGAATTTGAACTAAGGGTCTTTCTGCATTGGCCTGTTGAAAAACGGATCTATTAGATTCGGTAGATCCATCACTATTTGTGATGGATCTACTGGACCCCTTGCGTTTGCACACACACGGGGAGTACGAATTGGGAAACGGATTTGGCATGGGTGCAGTGCAGATGCTCATCACCCACCCCAATCCATCCTCCCAAGACCCTCCCCCTGGCCTCCCTTATCGGCTTCTCTGGAGCCAGCGATGGGGAACCAGGGGCCTCCATTCTCTGGACTCCCCCTTGCCCCAGAAGCCGGAATCACGGCTCCTGGTGCCAGGGGGCTTCACCGTACACCTCCCCTACCCACCCCAGGTCGGGCACACACAGTCCCCTCCTTACCTGCAGACAGCTAGGCCAATTCTGGCTGCCAAGGCCTGGTGTGCTTTGCACGTGCATGCAGTACACCTCCCCATTGGCCAGCCACGCGCCTGGCTTCAGCAGACACTCTGCGCAGGTGCGCATGGCTGGCCAATGGGGAGGCGCGCTGCATGCATACACAAAGCATGCCGGGCCCTAGCAGCCAGAATCGGCCTGGCTGCCTGCAGGTAGGGAGGGGATTGTGTGCACTCGACCTGGGGTGTGTAGGGGGTGTGTAGGGTGAAGGCCCCCTGGCCCCAGGAGCTGCAATTCCAGCTTCTGGGGCGAGAGGGAGCCCAGAGAATGGAGTCCCCCGGTTCTCCATCGCTGGCTCCAGAGGAGCCAATTGGGGAAGCTGGGGGGAGGGCCCATTTAGTTCCCCTGTCCTTGTACAGAAGCATCCTACGTGGATTTGGATTTACTGCACAAAGACGGATTAAGATCTGATGAAGACTACAGTACCTTCAATCAGGTCTTCAGGGAAACCGGTTTTAGTGCCTTGTAGCACACATTAGAGACACATCTTGCACAAGCCAATGCAGAAGTGAGCTCTGCGAAGTGTCTCTAATGTGTGCTGCAGTGCGGAAGGCGACTTGCCAAGTGTTTTAGATCTGTTGTTAATGGGTCCTTAATCCGTGTTAAGTGGCCAGTGTGGAAAGACACTAAATGTGCATGTCTACTTTACGGCTCTCTTCTTTATTAGCAGTACATTGCACCAGTGTGGATGGACATAGGTTGTATAATTTACTGAAGAATATCTCATTTCTGATGCAAAAGTCTGAAAGCAAACTTCTACGTGAAAATAGGTTTTCCAGAATGAATTGCAGCCTATGACCACTTGCACTGTTGAGGTGTACCACCAGATCCATGCTATCTATAGATTTGGAAGACACTGATGGCTGAAGCAAAACAAAACAAAAAAACTCCTGTAAAATCTATCATGGTCAGGAATATGCAAAGCAATTGGGGCCAAGTTGCATACACTTGGCATACCTAGCTGTAGGTACAACATGGGGGCAAAGGTATGCATCCACCTTAGAGCATTTTGCTCTTGTGCTGTAACTCTTAAGAACCTGCAGAGAGAGAAGACAACAGTGTTGTGCATGATTTCCAGACTGCCAGGCTTTTCCTAAGAGAGATAGAAACCCTCTCTACTTTTTGAAGGCAAGAGAAAAATCAAGATGGTGTTTTACATATCCGTTAGCCTTTTTGTTGCTTTACAGCCTTATGGAGTTTCCAAGCAGCATAGGTAAATGATGGTTGTTGTTTTTAAAAAATTTTTTTCCTCACATAGTCACCAGATGTCTGTGGCCTGTGCCAACATAAAACTGGACCAATATCTCAGGAATTCCCATTTTTTCTCCAGTGTTCTCTTAATGCCCACAGCAAGTTTCTGTATGACCAGTCAGGTGCCATCCATCATATACCACCCCAGCCATGGCACTGTGAAGAACACGTTGACTCTTTTGAGAAAGTGCGCAAATTCCCACTCCTCCTTAATTCCAGACTTCTGAAGGGAAAAGCTGAGAGCGTTCCATTGTGTATTGTATCTGTCTGCCAACCTCAGCAGGATTCCAGAAATATGCCTCCATTTATTACAAAACTGGATCTTCCCTTAAATTAAGCAATAAAGATGAAAATTAATGCCAGCTATTAATGTTTCCTGTTTATCTTCCAGTCAAGGAAGTAAGCAAAGTTTAAGGCTTTTTTTTTTAATGGACGTCATCAGTTAAGTCCTATCTGTTGTGGATATTTATTTCATTTTCTCTTTTTCTTCTTGTCAGTTTTTTAAAATATCATTTTTCTTGCTTTTTTAAACCTTGATTTTTAGATATTTCTCATCAATCTTCACATGAAAAAATTACATGAAGTACAAAATAAATGTTTTCATTGATTTTCATTGCATGCGAGAGTTTGTGTGTCTGTGTGCATGAGTGCTTGCCTGTGTGTGTGCGTGCACTACATCTATTACAGGAAAAATCCTAACTGAATTTAGCCTTTTTTTGTATAATCCAATGTTTTTATCATATTTTCAGTGGCATTAATGTAATTTTTAATTTGACTGTTTTGAATATTTTTCAGTTTTCCTTGCATTCTGTAAACATTTCCTGGATTGTTGCTAATATAAATAAATTGTTGAATCCATCAAAAATAATAAGGGGTGAGATTAAAGGAACTAATCTGAATATTCAGAATCTGTATTAAATTTGTAAGTTTTGAGAGAGAATAGATGACAGAAGTACATGCATACATGGAATTTCTAGTCTTCTTTCTGTACATGTATACAAACAATATACAAACATACAAGCACTGCAATATCTTTTCCATATGGAATAGTAACAATGAATGACATAGATGGGGCAGAGGAATAAGCAAGGAAACAAGCAAACAAACAAACGAACACAAATATAAATCTATTTGCTTAATTTGACAGTAAACTGTTTTAATGAGTCTTTATTAAAGTTTTATAAGTATTAACATGCACTGAACCACAATGAATGAATTGATTTGAATAAATCTGCTCCCTTCCTAGATGGTCCCCAAACCTTTGTGTCACCTCTTTTCTTCATATCAGGGAAACTCTCAGATGATGTGATTTGTCCTAATCTGGTTTTAATGATAGCTTCACAAGCAGAAAAGCAAATGGGAAGGTCTGGCAGTGACTGACAGGGCAACAGTTCACACTGTGGTGTTTAAACAGTTAGAAAGAATATAATAGTAGCATATTACAGTGAACTAAAAATAGACCAATCATTGTCCTGAGAGGACCTCTTTATGAAGAAGGAACATTTTCTTGTGGAGCCTACATAATTAAGAATATTGCTTCAGCTACAGTTCACAACGTCTGCATTTAATGGGAAATATCATTTAATTGAGAGAGTTCAGCCCTCTCAGTATCACCAGGCAAAGTTCCTGGGGAAAAAATGATTAAGTGGCTGCTGTTTATTCCGAACCATTAAAGTAAAGCACAACTTCTCTATGAGGCTACAAAAGCTGGCTCTTGAAAGATTTTTAAGTGGCTTCTTTACTAATAAAAAGTCAAATATCAAGGGTTTGAATTCTGTGATCCTGAATAAAATACAAAACCATTCTTGTTTAAAGCAGAGATTTTTTTTTTATTGAAACAACTATTGGCGATATAGGGCCATTCCACACTTGGCCCTCCTGGACAACTCCAACACAAAGCACCCGCACACTGCAGAGCCACTTCTGACTTGGACCATCTCTGAGCATGTGCGGCATGAGCATCCCATGTTCTCGCTGTGGAGCAGCTTTTTATTGCAATAACAAACAACCATACACAGCCATTGCTGCAGTGAGGCATACACAGCCAGGTGGCAGTGTTCACACCCTGCTGCAGGGTAAATTTCAGGTAGGTTTCAGCTGAGGAAATAGCACAAGTAACAAGTAAAACAATGAAAAGAATAGGCAGCCAGAAGATGAAGATCATGGTAAGAGGTTTATATTTTACTAATTGTTCAGCAGGTGCCTTACTTAACAGACCTGAGACGTTTTTGCACGGGGCTGAACGGTACGCGTGGGAGACAGCTGCGGACACGGCATACGCATTGCCCGAGCGGGGCTTGCGCTCCGACGTGTCCGGAGCTGTCTTCGGCGCGTTCGAAATGTAGAGCACTTTAAAGTGCTCTACATGCATTCGAACGCGGACGAGCCGCCCGCAGGCGTTCGGGAGGAGAAGCATTCGCGCCTGCTTCTCCCTCCCTAACAGCTGCGGGCTTGCCTCCGACGCCGGCGCAGGTTTGGCAATCAGCTGTTTGACAATCAGCTGATTGCCGATCTGCCTCCGCGGCTGTCTCCACGCCCCTGGCCGGCCTTTGCCGGCCAAGACAGCTCCCGGCGCTTTCACCTTTCGCACACAGACGCGCCGGTACGCGTTCCGGCGCGTCTGTGTGTGAACGCTGAAAGCGCCGGGAGCTGTCTTAAGCTTTCCGCCTGAACGCGTTCCGTTTGGAACACGTTGCAGTGTGGAAAAGTCTCTGGTGTCCCTACAACACCCAGAACCTCCTTGGAAGTAGGAGCAGGGAACTCACCTCTCTGAAATGCAGACGCTGTCATTGAGACAGTCTGCTCTTTGTTAGTAGCCATCCTAGACATGTGTTAAAAATGGAGATTGCCTATCTAAATGCTTCTTGTGTTGGGATCTTTTTGCAGAGATTTTTTGTGGTTTTGTTTTTGTTTTTGTTTTGGTACTTAAAGACATAAGGCAGCAAGGAGGGAGAGACTTCAGAGTCAGTTTTTCTCAACAGGAAAATGATTTTATTAATAATCAGTATCAAAAAGAATCAAATAAATGGCCAAAATGAAGGGGTGCTGCGCAGAGTGCTTCACGGAGGCCAAAACAAAAGCAACAGTAGATTCCCAGTGGGGTAGGCACAAGACTTTAATCAGAAAAGGGCCAGTAGCTTGGTACAGAAAAAAGCTTCAATTTAAAAGCACACTATCTGACAATTTTGAGATTGAGGCCCTGTCCTCATGGAACTTTATTGTCCCTCTACTCCAGCAGACTTTAAAAGTGCCGTTCAATTCCGGAATAAGCATCTGCATGAGGCTCAGCAAAACGCATGTTTAAACTGCACCTATCATCCCCACGGAAGCATGTTTTCTTTGCCCGCATCTTTTTCTCCTTGGCCCCCTCTCTGCTTGATAGGGTGATGGTGGGAACGGGGAGGGACTACGCTCTGCATGGCCACAACCAGGAAGACAACTCCCAACAAGTCCAAATGAAAAATAGCCATGGGTATTCACAAGTTCTCTCCCCTGCCTGCAAAACCCACCAGAAACATTTATCACTTTGGGATCCAGAGCTTGCTTCCAAACATAGTGATTTCACTGTAAAAATTCACCCTGTACAGCAACGGTTACACTGTAGCAATCCACCCACTTCACACCTGATAACAATATTGCAATTCTGCACAATTCTGGCTCTTTAAAAGTTCTTTTGTTTAAAGGGGTGCCTTTCTTCCACGCATTTTCCTCCTTTGTGGCGCTGGAAACCCGAAGAAAAGCCAGGCATGGAGATGCTCAGTGGCAAAAGAAGCTTTTTAACGGGCTTTTTATTCCATGAAGACAGCCCCATAGAGGAGAAAAAAGAAGAAAAGAGCCTATTCTAGGGGTACCCTGTGCTATCTAGTGCAACTCGTTCTCACCCATGCAGGTTTCTTCACAGCAGGATCAGAGAACACATGGCAGCAGGAACTGGAGTGAAGGTCATAATGGAGAGACAGCAGCAGGGGCCTTAGATATAGAAAAGCAGAACTGCCTAGTGGATTCAGCCCGTGATTTCAACAGCAATGTGGCAGTTCTTGTGGTTCCAGGGCAGCAGAGTGGGAGTGATGGGGAAATGACCGTGAAGTCCCTGAGCTGTGGGCTAGTCTTTATCCTCCCAGGATGCAGAGGCAGATTTGAAGCAGAAAAATTTAAATCTTGGTAGGGGCAGGGCTGGATTGTTTCAAGGGGTCCCAATGGCTGAACTTTTGACCTGGCTTGATGAGTCAAGTTTGTCATTACAATAGGTGACACTTGAGATTAGCATCTGTTTTCAGCTGGGTATCCAAGCAAACAAAGCTGTCTGGGTGCTTAATGATTTCCCATTGAGGTGCTAAATAGACTATGTACTGATCAGATCTGGCCTGTACATATGCAAAACTCAAGGGGGAATCCTTTTGTTTGTCTGTTTTGTAATACTGACTGATAAATCCCAGAGCACATCTGTTTTTCCTGTCTTTATTGCCTTTATATCTCATAGAAGTATATCTTTTATAAAATCTCTTTATTGGGCCTGGCACAGAGTTGTGATATATAATTATCAAATCTGCACATCCAGTCTCATGCCAATTTGTACTTATATAGCTGACCATGCCTGGCAGGACACTATTGATCTTGCCCTGACTCGGAGAGGAGGGGGGTTCTGGGTGCACACAGGCTACATTTGGACAATTATATAATTTAGTGGATTCCTAATGACTCTGGGGGAGTTTCCAGTTGTAATGGCTGACCCTCATGGTGAGGTTCTGGCCTCACTTTGGAATAATGAAGGGAACTAAAGTATAGACAGGCTTCCAAGTCCTTCAGCAATGTAGCTCATAACCAGGGAGCTATGTGCGATGAAGGACAGCTGATAGAGTACAAGTGGTGTAAATCCTAATGTAAATCCCACTGAACCTATAATTGTATCAAGCATGTGGTGGTGACAGTGACAAAGAAGGCTTACATTCCCAACTTTATTCTGTTGTTCAGTGGCCACCCAAGAGTTGTTCTGCGTGGTTAAAGGGCAACTATCAAGCCATAAGCATGTATCCAAGCCGCCTTTGGAAGCTTGCTGTAATAAATTTGCAAGGCACTTTTAGGGTAAAAATCACTCAGATTTGCATGGATTGAATTGAAATTGGACTCCACAGTTGGAAGCAGTTCATTAGAGGTATCCAGAGCACCATCTAGTCCTATTATATTAGAGCAGTTTTCAGTTAGTGTTTTGATCACTGAGAACCTACATTATATGGTTTTTGGTGCCTCAAAATATAGCTTTTCACCTAGACCTTTGATGTTTTAGGCTATTTGTAGGGGTTCCTGGGACTCTTAACATGCTTGGGGCCCCTTGACTCCCCCCACACTCTCCTGAGAGCCCCTGAACCCCTTTGAACTCCTGCTGGCCGTCCACAGGAGTAAAATCACAAGTTGTTGGAAGTTTTATGTTGATTTATTAAAAAGACAAAACAAAGAGTAACAAGCATTCAACTGATATCAACTGGCAGGAACTATGCTCTTCAGGCTATGTGCCAGCAGATACAAAAGAAGACAAAAAATTGAGCAAGTTCTTACAGATAAGCTGGTTACAAAACATAAAAAGACAAAAAGACATGAACAAAGCAAGCAAGTGAACATAAAAGTTCTATTCCTTACTCTATGGCATTTCATCCAGCAGAGTTTCGATCTCTCTATCTTGAGTCAGATAAAGGATCCCCTTCTTTTTCCCCAAAGATTCTTTTATCCCCCAAACCCCAACATTGGACCAATTAGGGACTTGTATCACCAGGTGTCTGGAATTGGGTGGAGAGGCTCAAGGAGCATCATCCGAAGATGTATTCTAGCTGGTCCCTTGTAGGCTGGATACAATGTTAAAGTTACATAGAACCAATAGAGCCAGATTAATTTTGCCAAAACCTATAGGGAACCAGACTCTATTTCACTACACTATTCTATGTATTTTATCTTTTTATTGCTGTGACTCACCTTGGGACCTTTGAACTAAGGACGGGATGTAAGTTCTTAACAAAAAGTGAAATAAAAATAAAATCATTCTCCCCACAGGCAGGGTCAACACTGTGTGCAAGCACAACACCATTCTGCTGTCCAGCGTGCCTATGCCACAAAATTGGTCATAGTTTGAATTTACAATTGTATGTACAACAATCTTAGGTGATGAAAAACAAGTGGCAACTGTTTTCCTGAGGACACTTTTGTTGTTGAAATGTAGGTATACCTGAGCAGGATGCCTCTGTTTGGTACAAAGTGTAATGCCCGCTAGGACCCCTCAATCCCAAAAGTATGTTTTTTAGTTTAAAATGCAAAGTGTGGCGAACACGGTAAGTCTAGACGTTTAAAAGTGTCGCCAAAGCGTTTTTTTCCAAGGGTAAGTAGCCTGAGGGAGGGGCTAGTTGAGCACTCCTAGGGGAGGAGTGAAATAGAATGCTGGAGGAGCTCAGCCAATCAGGGCGAAGCAAGCCAGCCAGGCCCATATAAAATGGAGCCTGAGGGGATAATCTGGGTTCTCTGCCTTGGGTCGTTAATCCTGGAGGGAGGATAACGAAGGGGAGAAACGGGCTCTTAGCTGAGGAGGCTAAAGTTAGGGTCCTGAGTCTTTTGGTATATGAATGTTAAGCTTGTGAAGTTATTTAAAAGGAAAGCTAACAGATTCTGAACTGATTGAAGTTTTATTCTTGAACTTGTAGAGTCTTTTGACTTAGGGTAAAAGTGAAAGACTGAGCTGCTTGACAGCAAAAGTAACTAAGTGTAACTATCGGGAAGAGAAACTGACTTTAAACTTAATCTGTATTCAATAAACACATGTTCTTGTTGTTTCAAAGAAGCTTCGTCGAGTTCTGTTTATAAAGGGAGCCAAATAGGGCCAGGGTTCTAAACAGTAACTGTATCTAACCCACTGCCGGAGGTTGGCAGAGTGGGGGCAGGGTGCTGTCTGCTGCAGCATCAGAAGGGAGGCAACATTATTATCAAGCCTAAGAGTAGAGAAAAGGAAATGGAAGGTGCGCCTCTTGGAAGGGAATAACAGAGATTGATTTACAAGTAAACAAAACGCTACCACACTACCAAATTAAGATAAATATATATATGAAATAGGTAAGGGTGGAGAGGCGGCCTTTACAACTGGTGGCAGCGGTGGGATTCGAGTAATCCAGTATTAAGCAGAACTTCCTGAAGTAAAAGTTGATGAATTTTGACTTTTAAAGTCAATTAGAGTCAATATCCTGAGGTAAAAGAACGAGGGTAAGGTAGGGATATTGACGTGAGAGCAGCAGGTGGTCGTTGCGAGGTATACAACTTTGGGTGATTGGTAACAACACCACTGGACATTGATGGTAGAAGCCATACTTGATTATATTGTTAAAAAAAGCAGCCACGATAGGTGTTTCGAGGTAACAGCTTAAGGGTATATGTAGAAACACCTAATCTAAGCTGCTAACTTGTGTACAACACAATACACAAATATAAAGGCAGATTTGTGAGGTAAACAAAGACGGTATAGTAGCAAATCTGCTGGAAGATTACAAGTGAACAAGTGAATATATTAAAGCAAAATGGAAACCAGAGCTAGAAGGGTAAACCCTGGATTGGGAGATGGGGAAGATGTTGAACACCCCGTGATAGCTGCTCAAGAAAATCCAGAAATATTGAGAATTAGACTTGCTCATGAAAAAGAGATGAAAGAAATTGAAATTAGACTTGCTCATGAGAAAGAGATGAAAGAGATGGAAATTAGACAAAAGGAGATGGAAATGAGACAAAAGGAGATTGAAATGCAGTTAGCCAGAGAGGAAAAAGCTAGAGAAAGAGAAAAAGAGATGAAAGAGATGGAAATGCAGATGGCCCGTGAGCAGAGGGAACACGAATTGGCTATGGCCAGGTTAAAGGGCTCCCAAGGGGAACAGCAACAACCAAGAGTTATAGATAGACAAGATAAAATTGATATGAAAAGATTTCAAAAGTTTTCGCAAGGGGACGATGTACAAGCTTTCCTCCATGCGTTTGAGAGAACTTGTACGGAGCTGGAATTACCGGCAGATAAACGTATGGCTTGCTTGAGACCATGTTTATCGGGGCTGTTGTTACAAATCTATTCAGAATTGAGTGATGAAGATGCTTCATCTTACCCGAAATTTAAAGAGCTGGTCAAGCAGCGGTGCAAACTCACGGCAGAGTATTATAGAAAAGCTTTTAGATCGATCACAAAGAAAGGAGATGAAACTTATGCTCAGGTGGCATCAAATATTAAGCGACACCTTTTGGAATGGCTTAGAGAAGAAAAGGTGCAGAGTTTTGAAGAACTACTAGAACTTATGGCTCTTGAGCGTTTTTATGAGCTTGTCCCGAGCCAAATAAAGTGGCTATTGCCAGATAAGCAGTTTAGAAAAGTGGACGAGGCTGCAGCATGGACCGATATGATGATGCAGGCTAGAGAGAGCAGTTTTATGAAACCAGACAGGCCAGATAATAAAAATAAACCCTTCAGAAAAAGTAGTGATTATAGAAGGGAGACAAAGGGTCCAATACATAATGAAAAAGTATCACGACATGAGGGACACAATGAGTATGCTAAAGAGAAGAGTCAAACTCTGAGCAGTAAAGATATAACATGTTATAATTGTTTACAAAAAGGACATTTAAAGTACCAATGCACTAAGCCCAAAGCTGATGGCAGAGATAAGAAAACTAATGTCCATACCAGTTATTACATACAAAGACACAGAGAAAGCCCTGTAATAGGCAATGACAACGTAGCTGAGGAAAAAAAGGCGAGTGAAAAACAAAATGGCGGCCCAACTGAGGCTGAGGTGATTGGAAAACAAAATGGCCACCAGGCTGAGGCAAATGAAGAACCAGATGGTTGTTGGGATTCAGTATGCAGACCCGTTATGTGCATAAGCGTTCACAATGCCCCGGATCCTGAATATTTATGGGAAGTAGAGATAAGGGGGCAGAAGTTGCATTGCCTAAGAGATACTGGTTCATCGGCTTCAATTATAAGAAGTAACCTTGTACAACCTCATGAAGTTGTAGAGGGAGCCGTGATAAAACTGAGAGGGCTAGGCGGACCGATTATCGAAGCACAAATAGCCAAAGTGAAAGTGACCATAAGGGAATGGACAGGGATACATGAATTTGCCATAATGGATGATATACCGACTCCAATGCTGATTGGGAACAACTTAGCTAAAGAGATTGAATTAAAAGGGAAAGATGAAATACGAAAGGTTATTGCAGAGCCTGTTATTGAGAGCTTCCAAGAGCCAGATTGCCAGCAGGCAGCGGATGATGAAGGGTTACAAGATATCTTGCCTGTGGAGGCAATAGACGTCAGTGTATCCACTAGGCAGCACTTTAAACAGGAACAAGGAACAGATCCAACCCTACAAGAGTTTACAAAAGGGAGTGCGCAGGTGGAAACTAGAGATGAACAAAGCTGTATTAGTGATACAAGTAAACAGATTGAGGCTAGGAATGGACAGATGTCCGGTATTAATGGTATTACAGAAGAACAAGTGAAAGTTAGCATTAAACCGAAGGAGTTGAAAGATCAGCAGGTAGCTTGTGCCTTTGAGCAAACTTGGGGACTTGGAGATGAAGTAGAATCCATATTCCAAGATAGTAATAAGAAAGTGGACTTAGTAACTTCTAAGGGTCTTCCACTTGATGTCAAGGTTACAAAATCAGAAGTAGTGCTTTCTGAAGGTGACCTTTGTGGAGTCAGTAGCCCAGCAGACACCACTGATAAAGTCTGTGCAGATGATGAAAAGGGAGATCCCCAGGGTGCTGAAAAACAGTCGCCATCTATAGAAGAAATAGTAGAGGAGCAGGAACAGCATAAGAAAGCTACAGCGAATGATGTTGGGTTCTTAAAAGAAATTAAGTTTATCGAATTTGAATATACAGTTAGCAAAGATAAAGCTGAAGAAACAAAACCTGTTCAGATGTTGAAAGTAAAGGCAGATGATATAGAAGATAAGAAAAATGGAAAGGGAGATTTCAAAGCAAGCACGGTTACAACAGTGCAAGAAGAAAAGATATACCCAGAAAAAGTAACCAAAAGCCATGTTGATTCAGAAAGAGAAGGAGTGAAAATGAAAATTGATGGTCACCCGAGTCCAGAGCATTCAGTTAGACCATTACCTACTGAAAACGTAGGCAAGGAATCTGAAATGGGCATGAAAAGGCAACTTGATCAAAAGAGTGCAGGAAGTTTGGAGCAGTCTGAAATTTATGTGTATGGAAAACAACCAAAGCCTAAACTGTCAACGGAGGTTGTCAATCAAAGATCTATAGTGACTAGCACTGAATCAGTTACCATAGGCAGGGAGAAGAAAACATTGGTGAAGAAATTAGAGCGTATGCTCGAGAGAACAGGGGCTGAAATTCTGGTTGAACCACTAAAAAGCAAAGAATTGCTAAGTGGAACATCAAAAGACCAACTAAAGCAACCCAAACTTGACTGCGAAGAGGCAACAATTGCTAAATCACTGGCAGGCAGCACTAGAGAAGCTGATACGCTTCCATATCTAACAAGAGTTGAAGTGCAAAGAGCAATCTTCAGTCGAAGGAGCAATGATCAGCTTTTGCACTGGACACTAATTTTACATAAGAAGCTTTGTGAACTTGGAACTGCAAGAAGGTGTGCCATTCAAAGATCATCAGCTGATACCCCGAAGCAGCTGACACGCTGTCCAGAATCAGCCAATGATCCAGCAGACTCCAGAGGAGGCAACCCACATGGAGCCAAGGGTGATCGAGCACCGACAAGAAGCAGCGCCGGACTGAGCTGAAAACGCTCACGCAGCAGGCTGACCAACAGTCTAAGAGCAGCAGTAAAGGCTGAAAGAGACTTTGTGAATAACTGTGGGGGGCACAAGGGGATTTGGTTGACTGAATTTGTTGATGTTGATGCATAGTAGTTTTAAAAAAAATAAATAAATAAAAATAAATATTTATTTTTATTTATTTATTTCCTCCACGGTAAAAGGAGTTGTAATGCCCGCTAGGACCCCTCAATCCCAAAAGTATGTTTTTTAGTTTAAAATGCAAAGTGTGGCGAACACGGTAAGTCTAGACGTTTAAAAGTGTCGCCAAAGCGTTTTTTTCCAAGGGTAAGTAGCCTGAGGGAGGGGCTAGTTGAGCACTCCTAGGGGAGGAGTGAAATAGAATGCTGGAGGAGCTCAGCCAATCAGGGCGAAGCAAGCCAGCCAGGCCCATATAAAATGGAGCCTGAGGGGATAATCTGGGTTCTCTGCCTTGGGTCGTTAATCCTGGAGGGAGGATAACGAAGGGGAGAAACGGGCTCTTAGCTGAGGAGGCTAAAGTTAGGGTCCTGAGTCTTTTGGTATATGAATGTTAAGCTTGTGAAGTTATTTAAAAGGAAAGCTAACAGATTCTGAACTGATTGAAGTTTTATTCTTGAACTTGTAGAGTCTTTTGACTTAGGGTAAAAGTGAAAGACTGAGCTGCTTGACAGCAAAAGTAACTAAGTGTAACTATCGGGAAGAGAAACTGACTTTAAACTTAATCTGTATTCAATAAACACATGTTCTTGTTGTTTCAAAGAAGCTTCGTCGAGTTCTGTTTATAAAGGGAGCCAAATAGGGCCAGGGTTCTAAACAGTAACTGTATCTAACCCACTGCTGGAGGTTGGCAGAGTGGGGGCAGGGTGCTGTCTGCTGCAGCATCAGAAGGGAGGCAACATTATTATCAAGCCTAAGAGTAGAGAAAAGGAAATGGAAGGTGCGCCTCTTGGAAGGGAATAACAGAGATTGATTTACAAGTAAACAAAACGCTACCACACTACCAAATTAAGATAAATATATATATGAAATAGGTAAGGGTGGAGAGGCGGCCTTTACACAAAGTAACTGGGAAAATGGGAATTAAGTTATAGATCACATGAGTTTAATCAGTGCATCACATATTCAAACAATATGTTATTCAAGTCAGGAGTTTCAGCAGGATTTCTTTCTTTCTTTCTTTCTTTTTCTTTTTTTTTGTCCTGCAAAAATAGTCCAAAAAGCGCTTGCCTCAATCTCTTCTTCCCTTCCTTCTGCCTGAGAAGATAAGATACACTAAAGGCCAGAGAAGAATCAACTTTCCAGACAGCATGGCTTAGGAATCTACCCCTAAAATGTGAATGAAAAATGAAAAATCAAAATTTTAGGGTACACAGTTTGGCCTGCAGAAGTTGAAAGCACAATATGTTTTAAGTGTAACTTATTGACAATTTTTGTTTTGTTGATGTATTTTAGTGCTTATTTGTGCCCTCTTGAAAGCTTTACTTTGCAGATCAGAGTGCATCCAGAGGTCAGACACTTCAATAGCTTAAAACAATCAATTCCAAAGTTGCTACTCATTTCTTTTCAGACTTTCTGGCCCACACATCAGTTATCTCAGCAAGGTTGCCTGTCTGAAGGCTCTTCAAATCTTTTCCAAATGCTGCAGATCTCATTAACTCTGAGAAGAATTTAATTCTTTTTTTTGGCACATTTTCATTTTCTTGGGCTGCGTTTTGTCTAGAGTTTTAGTCTGGCCTGAATTTGGTTTGAGCCCCTGGCATCCTGACACTTTTGAAGGGATTCCCCATTTCTGCCGACTAAATGTCCAAAAATCTGGGGAATCCCTATTCAGATTATAACAGGACTCGCTGTGGAATACTGGAATAATTCAGATATTTATTAATGGGAGTGCTGCCACCACACTGATCTCCTCCAGCGCCATCCACCATTTGCCTTCCCCTGCTCTGTTTTTCCATCTGTCATTGTCTCCTGCTGCCGTTTGGCTTCCCCCTGTTCATCGTCTCCCACCGTTTGCCTTCCCCATCCCACCCGTTCCACCATCTGTCATCATCTCCCACTGTTTTCCCCTGCCGCGTTCCTCCGTCTTTTGTCATCTGCCACCATTTCCCTTCCCTCCCCTTTCCTCTGTCTGTTGGAGAACGATGGAGAAGGCAAACTGGGTTGATGATGAAAGACGGAGGAATGGGATGGGATGGGGAAGGCAAACGGTGGGTGGTGGTGGAGGTCAGTGTGTCTGTTGTCATCTCCCACAATTGAGAGTAACACCACTGCCTCTTCCCTGCTGCTCCAATGCACTTGTGATGGCTGCAAGGAGACCTCAGAGCTGGTCAAAAAAGTCCCAGTTAAAACCCAGACTTTTTTTACCAGTCGGAATGAGGCCTTTAGTGCATTTGCTTCTAAATTAAAAGTGTCAGGTTCCCAAAGGGTTAATTGATTTTGCCTGGGTTAGTGTTTTCTTCAACAAACTAAGGAAGGAAAAAGTATAAATCTAACATCCAAGAGGGGTATTCTGTTGAAATTAACCTTAACGATATAAAGGTGTGATTGTTTTCCATCTAAGTGAATGAAAAGTATGTTGCACCCACTGAGGCAATGCAAAGTTCCAGTGGAGGTCCCAGGGCCATGGTGTTTATATGCCACAGGTGTCCAAAGTACTTCTCTGAGGCATCCCTCCTGCAGAAAAGGACAAAGAACTCTGAGAACGCCTGCCACCCTCAAGTATCTGTTCTACATACTTTCTAGTGGCCACATGAGTGACTTATGTTGTCCACTCTGTTTGCAGTTCTTTTTGTTATGCCAAAAATGGCCCACTTCTGAAGTCATTTCTGGCAAGGTGGAAAATCCTTATATATCCATTCTTTTTTTCCTTTTCTTTGAAGCAGGCAATCTTTGGGATTGTGGCATATAGATTTTATGTGCCACACCCCTGGGGAAGGGACAAGTGCTCTACTATCATTTGGATGCTGCCTTTATCAATGCTGAATTCACTCCACATCTCTTTGTGTAATGTCATGATCATTTTAGGTACTGAAAGAGGCAGAAATCTTCCTTTGCAATACTAAAATTGATTCATTTCTCTCTAACAATAAGTTGCCTTAGTGGACACAGAGGTGGGACTGAAGGAAATTAGGGTGGTTCCACACTGGCCCTCCGAAATACTGATCTATTAGATCTGTATTTCGGAAATCTGTATCTAGAAAGATCTGTATCTACTAACACTGCTTCTGTCTGCACCCACAAGGGAAGGAAGGATTTAGACATGGATTTGGGGTGGATACACGGCACCCATCCCAATCCGTTCTCCGAAGACCCTCCCCCTGGCCCACCCAATTGGCTCATTTGGAGCCAAGCATGGCGAGCCGGGGACCTCCTATCTTGGGGCTGCCCCTCGCCCCAGAAGCCACGGATCTTTCTCAGTCCTTTTTAAATGGATTACCCAGAAATGAATACACTACAGTCCTTGTTCAGTCTAACTTGGACATGCCTTCTTCCTAGGAACTAGCATCATTGTTTGCTTAACCTGGGTATTATTCCAGATTAAAACTCAGAATACATACCTGCCATACACATACTGCTGCAGACTACAATAGGCTTCAACCATGCCCTGCCATAGTCTGTACTAGCATGTGGATGGTAGATCCCTGTTTTGAGATATAGCCCCTCTCTGGACTTACTTTAGATCCAGGTCAAGGAGCTCAACAAGCCACATGCAGGACCTCCCATTCATAAACTGACATGGGTCAAGGAGGTCCCAGCTCCCACTGGTCCAGCTTTGTCTGCACTACATGGAGCCAGATCCAGATTAAGATGCCCTTATTTAGGAATTCTGGTGGACACCTCTGTGTTCTAGGGACTACAGTGTGTGTGTGTTTGTGTGTTTTGGTTGCATGCCGAGTTTGAGTTTGAACTGAACAGAATGTTCAGATTTGAACCAAAACACCATTATTTCTTTACCCAGAGGGTCATCAGTCTATGGAATTTTCTACCAGAAGAGGTGGTAACAGCAACCAGCCTAGATGGCTTTAAGAAAGGGTTAAACAAAAGGATGACAGATGTATCAGTAGCTACTAGAATAGATGCCTAAGTACATCCTCCAGGCTGGGTGGACAAGTAGGATGCCTCTAAGGCCATTTGCTGGGATTTGAAAGCAGGTAAAGGTTTGCCCTTGCCTTTTGCTTGAGATGCCCATAAGCAATTGGTGGGCCACTGTGTGGGACAGGATGCTGGACTAGATGGGCTGTGGCCTGATACAGCAGGCCTCCTCTTGTGTTCTTTTGTTCTTAAGTTCATGCACATTTCTACAACAAACTATATATCTATACCTAAGTTTTAAATCAGCTTCAGTCCACCTTCAGAATGAGAGGATACATCAGGAAAGTCATTTTCTTTCCATATTATCTAACCTAAAGGTGGATTTTTTGAGTCAGGCTGTGTACAGACACAATGAAAACTTTGTAGGTATTGCAGAGCAGCTTTCAACCTGACAGACAGGTTTTATGATGCTTCACAGTAATTGCACATTGAAGCGCAATTATGGGAAGTAAAAAAAACTACTTAAGTGAGCCTTCACCTAGGAGTTTTCCTTTCATCCACATTTTTCTGGATGTCTGGCTGAACTGCTCAAGAACTTGCAAGAAGCACCAGATCTATCAAGAGAAACAGGGGCTGAGCACATGGATGGAAGTAGCTTCTGCTGCATTGGAATATAGAAGACTGTGGAGATTATCTGTTTTCCCTGTGGAGTGACTTTACTGAGAAGTCAAGTTAAGCTCCACATTTTTAACTTGCTGTCTGGGAGCACTCTCAGATAATGCCCCCTCAACCCAGCTTTATGCTTTCACACTCTGAAAAAGAACTGAAACTGTTATCTTTCTCACTCTGAAAGTGAACTGTTATCTCACTCTGAAAGTGAACTGAAACTGATTTAAAACATTGGTGTAGATGGTCCCATAAGAGTCACAGTCTTGTTTGTCGCCTCTCCCTCTCCCTGTGAAATATAAAATACATGTCTTATCCCTTACATTGGATAATTGCACTGCTAGCAGGTTGAACAACCATTTTGTTTTCAATAGGCTTTGTAAAGCAATTCTAATTAAAATCTTGTCAATTTATCCCCTTTACTAAACATTCTTCAGAGTCCCTGAGACTTAATTTAAAGCTCTGGCAGTCTTCATGAAATAAACATGTGGAGTCTGCAACAATTCACATCCTAGCAGTTTACATTGTGAGTCTTCCAGAGTAATCACATCAGATGTGTCTGATTAGGAGGCAGCAATTAATCCAAAAGAAATGCTATAGAGGGAACAATGTGATTTTTCCCTAATCAAAATCTGGTGTTAAATGAGACTATGGAACAGAGCTCAATTTGGGGAAAGGCTGCCCTTATATATACAATGTACTGCTGCTTTTATGTGGAAGCCTCAGTACAATCAGCATTCACAGTCAAGAATCTTCTGTATTTTTAGTGTTGTTAAATGGCTTTACCATTTGCGTCTGTAGCTGCTTCTTCATGGGTGTTGTATTGCTCTGAGGTTGCATTTTAAGGGATGTGCACAAATTTTTGGGGGCATTCAATTCAAAATGAATAGAATGTTCATTTCAATATGAATAGAATAGATCACATTTGAATGTGGTAAAATTCTATTCGATGCAAATCTATACTTACGTATTTGTACAAACATTTGATACATATCTGATACGAACCGATACATAGCTGATATGAACCGATACATAGCTGATACAAACCGATACATAGCTGATACAAATAGATACATATCTATTGTTTCCCCAGCTTAATGAATATCCAAACTATTCGTATGAATATCTGGAAACATTTGTATTCATTCAAATATTAGCATACAAATATCGTACCATTCAATTCAAGTTCTAATGTCTGAATTTGGCCAAATCTGGCCGAATTTCAAATGGTACAAATATTCATGCACATCCCTAGTGTCCACCCCATACTAAACCTCCATGGCCACCAGATGTTTTTACTTTCTTTCACAGTGCAAGTTTTGTGCTTGCTTGCATGACATTCCCTGCATGGTATATCTTCTCCTTAAGTATTGGAAGGCAGCTGATTGCCACTTCAAACAAGATATCCAAAGGTTTGGATGATCAGGCATGGTGGAAACCAAGGAGGGAGGAACGTCACACATAACTGCAATGTCAGTCTTTGGGAACAGGATGCTGTGAAGCCTTTAAGAACCTTTGTTCCCACTCCTCCTCTAACATTTTGTTTCCCTTTGCAGTAGTACAACGCTGTCCCTCCTGCTGCCCCTGCATTCCCACAAGGCCATTTATTTGTTTTTCTGTGTTCAGAAGGATCCTATGATAAAAAAGAGATATAGTCTATTTGAAGCATGCAAGTAAACGATAAGAACAGTTCTTATAGGCATATAGGTATATAAAAACAAAATTCCCAAGAATGGTTGATAGAAAAAAAACTCTTAAAAATTGTCTTTTTTTCTGGATTGGAATTACACTTGGTTGCTTTATGCTTTACTTTCACAGTTTGATAGATCATTCATGCTTCCCTTTACTGAGAGGTGTGTGAACACACAAGCCTGCAGCAACTGGAGAAAGGTTCAGCAAAGTCATTGTTTCAGCTCTCTTGAAGCTGGCTTCTAGGAGAAGGTGACCCAAGCATGTTTTGGCCTTCCCAGAACTCACCCAAACTGGGGCAGCCTGAGTCAATATGGAACAGCAGACAGTGTTGTTTTTGGCAGCTTATATGGTCTTTTGTGATTGCTAGGCATCTTGCACAGCTGGCTGAAGTGACTTGAAAGTCAGAACACACATTCAAATGGCCGCTCACAAATAGGACAACAGAATTTCCAGCACTTAGGGTATCATGACTCAGTGCCACGTGATATCCTAAGAGTTGAAAATTCTTTCATCCCATCACAGAGTCCTATAGTCTAGCTCAGGGTAGGACATTGAAGTTATCTCAGTTGGGTGAGGGAACACTTGAATGTCCCACCCTGACACTGACTTTCAGTCACATCCAGAGTTATGTAAAAATGCACTCTAGACACTCCTTCTCTGTCACTTAGAAGCAGCCATTTCATTGGACTACAGCTGATGAAGCCAGGGGAAGCATCAGTTATCTTGGCATCATTATGCTACATAGGCTGCATCCAGACATGGTGTAAAACCCGGGATTATCCTGGGGCTATTTTGGAATTGTCATTATATGCCAATGGCAATTCCAGCACAGTTCTGGGACATTCTAGTGGTTTCCCACAATAACATTATTATGGGAAAATCAACTTCCAACCAGGTTTTTAAAAAAGTAAAAGTACTTACCTGGGCTGAATTCGCACTAAGGCCTCTGGTAAGAATTCAGCCCTGGTATGGATGCCTGCTCCCAGGTTTTGCTATTTTGGAAATGGCCAGTATGTATACGCAAGGCCAGACCAGACCAAAAATGGGCAGCTGCAGCTGCACACAGAGTGACAACCACACACTTCTGAGTACAGTATTTAAGATGTGTTACAACATTATGGGAGCAACAAGGTAAGTCCTTATGCTTGTCCCTTGAGGTTGCCCAGCTACCTAAGCAACTAGAAATTATTCTCGAAGTCCTTTCTTCTGAAATATCACTAAATACTGTAATATTTAGGCACTGTTTGGAGATGACCCTAGTCCCACCTTAAATGAGAAACACACAGTGAAAAAAATAGGTTCTGGTATAATGGGTCCTGATTTACAGCTTCAGTCTGATACTGTATTTTCTGGCATATAAGACTACTTTTTAACCCAGGAAAACCTTCTCAAAAGTCAGGGTTCATCTTATACGCCAGGTGTCATCTCCTTATATGGCAAATATATCCCAAACTCTATATGTTAACTGGAAAGTTGGGGGTGGTCTTATACGACCAGTCATCTTATACACCACAAAATACGGTAATTCTATTTTATTCCATTTCAGACGAATAAAATATTTTATTCCATTTTCCCCCTTGTTAAAGTTACTGCCACATTTCTACTAGGAGATAATGCACTTTCTCAGAGGTGTGGAGACTGTGGGTGTAGTTGTCTAGCATCAATTTACATGATGAACATCAGTTTAGCATAAAACTCTCCCAGGAACATTTATCCTGCATTGTGTATCGGGAGAGATCTCATCAATATTAGAAGCAGGAAGGCTTAGGAAAGCTCACTTTCAAACAAATTGCTTCCACGATTGCTGGGTTCCTCAGCCCCTGGCTGCTTTTGAGTCAATGGAGAATTTATAAAGTAATAAAAAATGTAGGGCAATAAGAAATATTACACGTAAAATACTAGATTAGGTGGACCCTAATGAGAGCCATAATTAATTCAGCATGACTGTGTCAAGGATAGGGAAATTCTTTGGGGATCATTAATGAAGCAAAATGAGACAAGCAGGTGCATGCACAAGCTTTTTTTCTAATTGCAGGCCCTGTAAGCAAAACACTATTGGGTCATTTGTGGCACATTACAGCTTAAGCAAATATGCCCAAATGCTGAGTCTTATCAAACAATACCTCCTATCTTGGGGCTGCCCCTCGCCCCAGAAGCCACGGATCTTTCTCAGTCCTTTTTAAATGGATTACCCAGAAATGAATACACTACAGTCCTTGTTCAGTCTAACTTGGACATGCCTTCTTCCTAGGAACTAGCATCATTGTTTGCTTAACCTGGGTATTATTCCAGATTAAAACTCAGAATACATACCTGCCATACACATACTGCTGCAGACTACAATAGGCTTCAACCATGCCCTGCCATAGTCTGTACTAGCATGTGGATGGTAGATCCCTGTTTTGAGATATAGCCCCTCTCTGGACTTACTTTAGATCCAGGTCAAGGAGCTCAACAAGCCACATGCAGGACCTCCCATTCATAAACTGACATGGGTCAAGGAGGTCCCAGCTCCCACTGGTCCAGCTTTGTCTGCACTACATGGAGCCAGATCCAGATTAAGATGCCCTTATTTAGGAATTCTGGTGGACACCTCTGTGTTCTAGGGACTACAGTGTGTGTGTGTTTGTGTGTTTTGGTTGCATGCCGAGTTTGAGTTTGAACTGAACAGAATGTTCAGATTTGAACCAAAACACCATTATTTCTTTACCCAGAGGGTCATCAGTCTATGGAATTTTCTACCAGAAGAGGTGGTAACAGCAACCAGCCTAGATGGCTTTAAGAAAGGGTTAAACAAAAGGATGACAGATGTATCAGTAGCTACTAGAATAGATGCCTAAGTACATCCTCCAGGCTGGGTGGACAAGTAGGATGCCTCTAAGGCCATTTGCTGGGATTTGAAAGCAGGTAAAGGTTTGCCCTTGCCTTTTGCTTGAGATGCCCATAAGCAATTGGTGGGCCACTGTGTGGGACAGGATGCTGGACTAGATGGGCTGTGGCCTGATACAGCAGGCCTCCTCTTGTGTTCTTTTGTTCTTAAGTTCATGCACATTTCTACAACAAACTATATATCTATACCTAAGTTTTAAATCAGCTTCAGTCCACCTTCAGAATGAGAGGATACATCAGGAAAGTCATTTTCTTTCCATATTATCTAACCTAAAGGTGGATTTTTTGAGTCAGGCTGTGTACAGACACAATGAAAACTTTGTAGGTATTGCAGAGCAGCTTTCAACCTGACAGACAGGTTTTATGATGCTTCACAGTAATTGCACATTGAAGCGCAATTATGGGAAGTAAAAAAAACTACTTAAGTGAGCCTTCACCTAGGAGTTTTCCTTTCATCCACATTTTTCTGGATGTCTGGCTGAACTGCTCAAGAACTTGCAAGAAGCACCAGATCTATCAAGAGAAACAGGGGCTGAGCACATGGATGGAAGTAGCTTCTGCTGCATTGGAATATAGAAGACTGTGGAGATTATCTGTTTTCCCTGTGGAGTGACTTTACTGAGAAGTCAAGTTAAGCTCCACATTTTTAACTTGCTGTCTGGGAGCACTCTCAGATAATGCCCCCTCAACCCAGCTTTATGCTTTCACACTCTGAAAAAGAACTGAAACTGTTATCTTTCTCACTCTGAAAGTGAACTGTTATCTCACTCTGAAAGTGAACTGAAACTGATTTAAAACATTGGTGTAGATGGTCCCATAAGAGTCACAGTCTTGTTTGTCGCCTCTCCCTCTCCCTGTGAAATATAAAATACATGTCTTATCCCTTACATTGGATAATTGCACTGCTAGCAGGTTGAACAACCATTTTGTTTTCAATAGGCTTTGTAAAGCAATTCTAATTAAAATCTTGTCAATTTATCCCCTTTACTAAACATTCTTCAGAGTCCCTGAGACTTAATTTAAAGCTCTGGCAGTCTTCATGAAATAAACATGTGGAGTCTGCAACAATTCACATCCTAGCAGTTTACATTGTGAGTCTTCCAGAGTAATCACATCAGATGTGTCTGATTAGGAGGCAGCAATTAATCCAAAAGAAATGCTATAGAGGGAACAATGTGATTTTTCCCTAATCAAAATCTGGTGTTAAATGAGACTATGGAACAGAGCTCAATTTGGGGAAAGGCTGCCCTTATATATACAATGTACTGCTGCTTTTATGTGGAAGCCTCAGTACAATCAGCATTCACAGTCAAGAATCTTCTGTATTTTTAGTGTTGTTAAATGGCTTTACCATTTGCGTCTGTAGCTGCTTCTTCATGGGTGTTGTATTGCTCTGAGGTTGCATTTTAAGGGATGTGCACAAATTTTTGGGGGCATTCAATTCAAAATGAATAGAATGTTCATTTCAATATGAATAGAATAGATCACATTTGAATGTGGTAAAATTCTATTCGATGCAAATCTATACTTACGTATTTGTACAAACATTTGATACATATCTGATACGAACCGATACATAGCTGATATGAACCGATACATAGCTGATACGAACCGATACATAGCTGATACAAATAGATACATATCTATTGTTTCCCCAGCTTAATGAATATCCAAACTATTCGTATGAATATCTGGAAACATTTGTATTCATTCAAATATTAGCATACAAATATCGTACCATTCAATTCAAGTTCTAATGTCTGAATTTGGCCAAATCTGGCCGAATTTCAAATGGTACAAATATTCATGCACATCCCTAGTGTCCACCCCATACTAAACCTCCATGGCCACCAGATGTTTTTACTTTCTTTCACAGTGCAAGTTTTGTGCTTGCTTGCATGACATTCCCTGCATGGTATATCTTCTCCTTAAGTATTGGAAGGCAGCTGATTGTCACTTCAAACAAGATATCCAAAGGTTTGGATGATCAGGCATGGTGGAAACCAAGGAGGGAGGAACGTCACACATAACTGCAATGTCAGTCTTTGGGAACAGGATGCTGTGAAGCCTTTAAGAACCTTTGTTCCCACTCCTCCTCTAACATTTTGTTTCCCTTTGCAGTAGTACAACGCTGTCCCTCCTGCTGCCCCTGCATTCCCACAAGGCCATTTATTTGTTTTTCTGTGTTCAGAAGGATCCTATGATAAAAAAGAGATATAGTCTATTTGAAGCATGCAAGTAAACGATAAGAACAGTTCTTATAGGCATATAGGTATATAAAAACAAAATTCCCAAGAATGGTTGATAGAAAAAAAACTCTTAAAAATTGTCTTTTTTTCTGGATTGGAATTACACTTGGTTGCTTTATGCTTTACTTTCACCGTTTGATAGATCATTCATGCTTCCCTTTACTGAGAGGTGTGTGAACACACAAGCCTGCAGCAACTGGAGAAAGGTTCAGCAAAGTCATTGTTTCAGCTCTCTTGAAGCTGGCTTCTAGGAGAAGGTGACCCAAGCATGTTTTGGCCTTCCCAGAACTCACCCAAACTGGGGCAGCCTGAGTCAATATGGAACAGCAGACAGTGTTGTTTTTGGCAGCTTATATGGTCTTTTGTGATTGCTAGGCATCTTGCACAGCTGGCTGAAGTGACTTGAAAGTCAGAACACACATTCAAATGGCCGCTCACAAATAGGACAACAGAATTTCCAGCACTTAGGGTATCATGACTCAGTGCCACGTGATATCCTAAGAGTTGAAAATTCTTTCATCCCATCACAGAGTCCTATAGTCTAGCTCAGGGTAGGACATTGAAGTTATCTCAGTTGGGTGAGGGAACACTTGAATGTCCCACCCTGACACTGACTTTCAGTCACATCCAGAGTTATGTAAAAATGCACTCTAGACACTCCTTCTCTGTCACTTAGAAGCAGCCATTTCATTGGACTACAGCTGATGAAGCCAGGGGAAGCATCAGTTATCTTGGCATCATTATGCTACATAGGCTGCATCCAGACATGGTGTAAAACCCGGGATTATCCTGGGGCTATTTTGGAATTGTCATTATATGCCAATGGCAATTCCAGCACAGTTCTGGGACATTCTAGTGGTTTCCCACAATAACATTATTATGGGAAAATCAACTTCCAACCAGGTTTTTAAAAAAGTAAAAGTACTTACCTGGGCTGAATTCGCACTAAGGCCTCTGGTAAGAATTCAGCCCTGGTATGGATGCCTGCTCCCAGGTTTTGCTATTTTGGAAATGGCCAGTATGTATACGCAAGGCCAGACCAGACCAAAAATGGGCAGCTGCAGCTGCACACAGAGTGACAACCACACACTTCTGAGTACAGTATTTAAGATGTGTTACAACATTATGGGAGCAACAAGGTAAGTCCTTATGCTTGTCCCTTGAGGTTGCCCAGCTACCTAAGCAACTAGAAATTATTCTCGAAGTCCTTTCTTCTGAAATATCACTAAATACTGTAATATTTAGGCACTGTTTGGAGATGACCCTAGTCCCACCTTAAATGAGAAACACACAGTGAAAAAAATAGGTTCTGGTATAATGGGTCCTGATTTACAGCTTCAGTCTGATACTGTATTTTCTGGCATATAAGACTACTTTTTAACCCAGGAAAACCTTCTCAAAAGTCAGGGTTCATCTTATACGCCAGGTGTCATCTCCTTATATGGCAAATATATCCCAAACTCTATATGTTAACTGGAAAGTTGGGGGTGGTCTTATACGACCAGTCATCTTATACACCACAAAATACGGTAATTCTATTTTATTCCATTTCAGACGAATAAAATATTTTATTCCATTTTCCCCCTTGTTAAAGTTACTGCCACATTTCTACTAGGAGATAATGCACTTTCTCAGAGGTGTGGAGACTGTGGGTGTAGTTGTCTAGCATCAATTTACATGATGAACATCAGTTTAGCATAAAACTCTCCCAGGAACATTTATCCTGCATTGTGTATCGGGAGAGATCTCATCAATATTAGAAGCAGGAAGGCTTAGGAAAGCTCACTTTCAAACAAATTGCTTCCACGATTGCTGGGTTCCTCAGCCCCTGGCTGCTTTTGAGTCAATGGAGAATTTATAAAGTAATAAAAAATGTAGGGCAATAAGAAATATTACACGTAAAATACTAGATTAGGTGGACCCTAATGAGAGCCATAATTAATTCAGCATGACTGTGTCAAGGATAGGGAAATTCTTTGGGGATCATTAATGAAGCAAAATGAGACAAGCAGGTGCATGCACAAGCTTTTTTTCTAATTGCAGGCCCTGTAAGCAAAACACTATTGGGTCATTTGTGGCACATTACAGCTTAAGCAAATATGCCCAAATGCTGAGTCTTATCAAACATTCCTTCCCCAAACCCCCAGATTCAGGAAATATATTTGCAATATAATACACTGAATGGCAATATGGTGGGCAGTCTGACAACATATTTGTCACTGTGAAGATTAAAAGGAGGATGAGGGAGGAAGGCAGGCAGGCAGGCAGGCAGGCGGCATAAGGACCTACATGCATGGTGCCATGAAAGTGTTCAGACAAGCATTCCAATAGAAGCACTTGAAGGGAAAAGGGCAAAATAGGAAGGCCACCTCTAGACGCCACCCCAAATGCCTAGTGATATTCTGGAGTAAAGCTCCTCTGGGATAATAACTTGTTGCCCAGACAACCCAGGGGTATTCCTCATCTGGTGCTGGCTTCTGGGATGGTATGGCGTGTGTGCATCCAGGTATTTTGATGGTGTAAAATACACGGAAGTGTGTGGTTGCCCTGACTGTTATAAAGTGGAAGATGAGATGAGAAATCAGCATGTTCAGGGGGCTGGGACACCTCCCTTATGAGATCTGGCTGAAATGTCTAGACTTATTAAGCCTTAAAAATGGTGTCTAATGGGGGGAACCTGATTGAAGTTTATAAAATCATGCAAAAGGTGGAAAAGGTCAATCAAGAAATTTTTTTTCTTTATTGCACTCTATGAAGTTGAAAGGAAGGAGAATTAGAATTGCTAAAAGGTTATTACTAATTATTACCAATTGTTACTTATTATATACAGAAACACAACAATGGTTGTTTTTCCACTGTCACTAGAAGCACCCATTACGTACCGATTAATCCAGGAGGGCTTTTCTGATGTCTTTATGTTCTATGTTCTTATTAGACAGAATTCTTTTTTTTTTCATCTTGGGTCTAGTATTCATATTATTATGAATAAGCTAAGACCATACTATTTTACAGACGAGTAAGGTATCATGTGGTTAAACCCACATCTGATTTGGCTATTAGTCAAAATAGTCCATAATTGAACCTCTGCTGTTAATTGCTGCATTCCCTGGGTTGCCTTGCTTTACCCTTGAGGACAGCTGCTATAAAACAAGCAACTTCTAATAACTGCTGCAATATATGTCTGCCAATCATCATCAAAGTAAAATTTATTTCATTCCTATGCTGCTTTTCATTTTATGAAACTTAATTCTAACAAAGACATAAATTTTCAAAGAACCTTGCTTTAAATGCACTATAATGACATGCCTCACTTGTGATGATAGGAAACCTGCAATTTAAAGTTAAGCTGCCAACTGGAGGAGGGAAAGGTATCTGGAATCTGCCACCCACTTCCAAGAAAAATCTTCCATGTGCAATCTTTGATGCCTGTGAAGCATACCATTTAAATATGTAAGCACACAAAAATATGGTTTTCAATTCTTTCTCCTTTCTCAAGTTCCTTTTTGCACTTAACTATAATATGGAATAGGGTAGTTGTCTTCTATTCTATTCCATTCCATTTTTATTTGTATACCGCCTTTCCAAAAACAAAGTTTTGCCCAAGGCGGTTTACAACAGACAGAAAAAAAATACAAAGAATACAACAAATCAATACAAGTAAAAACACACACCCAATCTCAGTAAATAATAAATCAGTCTCAGTCTTCAGGACTTCTTCTGTCTACATGCTGTCCTGGCCTGTAGATGCCCTGCCCACTGTTAGTACATTCAGTCTGCACCAGGCAGAGCATGATCCAAATCATGAAGCTCCTAATCTGGATCATCAGTGGATCTGCTTTATCAGGTTTACTGGCGTACTAGCTTGGCGCAGTCATATTTATGATTGTTTATGTCTTGGTGCCAGGGAAACAGGTGTTTTATTTGCTGTTTTCAGAGTCCTTCATGACAGGAGGGAGAAACTCAAGGGGCTGTATAAAAAGAGAGTCTGAGCATATATTTTCCCCTCTCTTCTGTTGGTTATGAATGTTATCGACATTCGTATTTGCAAATAAGGATAAAAAATTGGACAAATAGATTCAAATGTATTCGATTTGAATCAGATGTGAATACATTTGAATTTTAAACATTCGAATTGATTCAAATTTTTTTATTCCCCATCCTTGGCCACGTCATTAGATCAAACCCAACTGGGAGAGAGGGGTGGGCAAAGGGCAGGGAGGAAAAGAATCACTTTCCCAATGCATTTTTTGAAGTGTTACAAAGTGTTTTGAAGTGGGAACACAATTGGGGTTGACTACGACTTAAGGGCCAGAATGCATATTTGCTTCAGGTTTATTGTTTCATTTTAAAAAATGTTTTAAACAGCTCAGGTGGTGTCAGTGGTGTCTCAGATGCCATACCACATTATTGAAGTTTTCCAGGACTGCATTTTGCCATCCATCTAAGAACAAAACCACGTTATACAAAATTAAAGGTCAACTGTATACAGATGGGGTAAGAAGAATATTCAGTTGTAACTAATATTTTGGAACTCAGTCCATGCCATTCATAAATTACTGTGAGTATGAAACTGTTGTCAGTATTTAATAGTTTGCTAACTAAATAGTTTGCTGGGGATAATGAGGTTTCTGCTTTAAATCTCCCAGGAGCACTCACACTGTAACCCCCACAGAGCAAATCAAGAACTGAGGCCTCTTCACACTACAGCCAAAACGTAGAGCGCTTCGCCCAAACGCATCTAAGACACTTTACCATCCACATTGGCAGGTAAAGGATGCGTTGTAAACTACATGTGAATGGTAAAATGTCTTAGACACATTCAGGCCGAATGGCCATCCTGGGACTCACAAGTCCTGCCCCCACCCTAACCCCACTGGCTCCTGTAGAGCCAGGGGTGAGGAGGACTGTTGGGTGCCTTCCCTGGGGTCCCACGTGCTCCCTGGGGTCAAATCGGCTTCCCAGGGCTGGCAGGACCCCCACCCAACACCCCCACCCCACCCCAGGGGCAAGCGCACATGAATGGGGCTTACCTATTCAGTGCCGGGCAGCGACTGGGGCAAGGAGGATGGCCACACTGTGTGTATGTGTGTGCCGTGGCCTCTGATTCGCCAGACACCTGCCTGGCTTTGATGGACGATCTGCACAGGCGCCCTGACAAATCAGAGGCCATGCTGCACACATGCACACAGCGTGGCCGGCCTCCTTGCACCAGTTTGAAAGCCTGGGGACTTTTAGAACTATTTATTAACACTGAAGAGGGAAATAAGTGCCTCTACAGCCAAGTTTGCTGGTAGAACGAAAGTTTATATATGTTACATTCAAGTTAACTGGACTGAAATTGATTCAAACCAACTTTAGTAATAATCCTTGTTCTAATGTGTTCTGATTACTCTTGTAAATAATAAAAATATTTATTTGGTTCATTGTTAAAGGTGAGCAAGGTGATTTGTCCGGATAGCAGTCCAGATAGGGATTTGGCGTATTGGCTAAAGAGCCTTAAATCCAAAACACCATGGGCACTCGGAATTGAGATCCTCCTTCACCATCAGAAAGCTAGGAGGCTACTCACAGCAGGGCCACTAGTGGACTGGTGGACACGGGGGAGGTTCATTGCAGGGGATGTTTGGTGGGCATCCCGCCAGCCCCGGGAAGCTGATCTGGCCCCAGGGAGTGCGCAGGACACTAGGGAAGGCGCCCAACAGGCTTCTCCACCATTAGGGAATTTTTTTGACCACTCACAGTTGAGGGAGAGCTGTGGTGGTGAGCAGGAGCAGCACCCACATCAGCCAGAAGCTACCCGGGCCCTTCGGGCTCCTCCGTCTCGGCTGCTGCTGGATGGCATTCCCTGGGACGAGGAGGAGACGGGGCGGAGTGGGGCCGATGGCTGGATGGCCAGGTGTCTGCTTGCCTGCCTGCCCGGAGCAGCCACGGTGCACACAGCGATTGGCGAGGAGGTTCGGGGAAAGTGCAAGCACAGCCTGCCCCCAAGAGGCTCTAAGCAGGGTGCCCAGAGGAAACAGGCCAGAGCTGAGGGGGGCCACCCAGCACCCAAGAGCAGCCAGCAACCTTACTTATTATCAAATGAAATTGTCAAGTGGTCTGCCAGGAAAACTTTAAACTCCTATGCAAAGGAGAGGGGCAACAAGGGGCTATCCTACAGGCTGAAACCCCACCCTTTTCATGACATATTTGCCCAATCAGAGAGAGGGGGTGGGCACCATGGCTGACGATGGGCAGGGAGGAAAAGATGCGCTTTCCCCAATGGAAATAATGGGAATGGCCAATTTCGCATTTGCATCAAGTTCTTTTATTCCGTTTTAATAAGCGTTGTAAATAACTTTTTTTTTTAATTGAATGGGAACATGGCCTTGTTTTGGTTTAAAGTTGGGAGTGAAGCAAAACTGACTTTTATTCCATTTTGTGCTGGAATAGCAAGTTTGAACCTTCTCCTAAACAATTTCCTCCCTCCCTTTTTTTCTGCTTGGCAAGTATCTGAAGACTCCAGGCCAGATAAATATGAACCTTTGAGGATTTGGGAGTTTTACAGAAGAGTAGGGTAGTACTGTAGAGAAGTCTAATTTATTCTAAAGGCGAGACTAACTTGCTACACTGTTTTAAATACTATTATTCATTATTCTTTAAGTAATTAAGCTTCTTATACTACTGCCACTCTCAAGATTCTTCAAGGCAGCTTAGGAACTTTAGTTACCCTGTCTTAACTTTTGATTGCTGCTTGTTTAAACTAATCCCATCACCTGCATTCACTGCTATACTCCTGCTTGCTAATTGAAGTTAATCCCATTACAACTTGCCAAGACGGGAATACTGTGTGGCCTCCTTGTATCATTTAAAGCTGTTTTAATCAATATTTGATTGTTCTAATCTGTTTTCAATAAAAGTAATATTGTTTAAGGACCCTATCTGGCAATTTCTCCCTCCCCTAAGGATCATCTGTCATTGGCTTGTTGCAAAATCATGGCCATCATCTTGGTACAATCTTACACTGCTATGTATATACAGAATGCTGAAGCAATTTGCATAATACTTCTAAGAAACTACCTGCATGCCTACTGAGTGGGTAACTGGTGGGTACAGTCTAAACATTTCTGATTTAAAACACTTGGGGATGCAATCTTGGCCATCTAAGTATGTCAAAACAAAACAAACATATAGCTGAGGCTTTTTCTGCACTTACCTGGTGTTGATCTGGAACAGTGGGTCCCAATGATCCAGGAGGCATGGATTGGATCAGTGCTGTCTGCACTGATCTGGTTCATGCCACTTTGTGGCTGCAAAACTCACATGAACACAGAAAGCTTCTTTCTATTCTTGAGCAGAACAGCAACCCAGATAGCAATTTTGTGGTTTCCGCATGTTCCAGTAACACCCTGCCAGTTTTATTGCAGTTCAGATATGTATATTGTATAAAGCACATAAAATTATTCATAGTCTGTATTTTAAAGATTTCCCTAGAAGACTGTGAAGTTGAGAAGGAACAACTTCCTAAGTTGCATATACGTTTATACCAGTTTGTACAAAATATTCTTCAAATTTTATGGTTCTGTAAACCAACTTTATATAAGTTTATATCCACTCAGTATGTCTTTTATAATGCTTTATTTCTAGTTATGTTGTTGTTTCATAGACCGTCCTGTAACAGATATATTATCTTGTTGCGAAGGGAAGTCTTCTAACTTAATTTAAAGGTCAAGATCATATCAGAAAACCAAGGCCTATACAGCAACATCTTGAAAATTCCAGCAAAGTAAATAAAAGCAGAACAGGAGCAGCACATGAAGATAGCTGGTGGAATACATTGATACAGATATAGTTTGATTATAATCTAGATGGACTAAAGTGCTGCAAAATAGAAAAAGCAGATTAGAGAGAGAGAAATAAGTAGAACAAAATTTTAAAAATGCAGATTGCATACAATAAGTAGTAAAGCATATTTATTGATCTGCCTCTGTTAAAATGTTCTGAAGGGATTATCTAAGTGCCTAGGGCTTTTGGACAACAAATGCACAAATTACCCAGGGATTTATAATCCAAGGTTTTCAAATTCCCTGTTACATTAGCTTTGCATTCAAAAGTTTTACTGATCTGCTCTGACTTTAGAACAACTAAGCCAAGCACAGTTTGAACATTTTTTTATTTGGACTAGAAATTATATGATCCTTAGCATAATGAAATTATATGTCACTCAGCATAATGTGATTATTAATCATGGCTGTTGCAGTCATCTCATTTGAGGGGCATATGATATGTATGCTTTCACAATGGCATCACTTAGATACCTTTCCATCAGTAAGAAGAACATTATGTATTTAGTTGAATTTTTATTCTGCCCTGTACCCAAAGGTCTCAGGGCAGGTTACAACATTAAAAACAAGATATTAAATAAGCGTATTAAAAGCATAAAGGTGTCTGAATGTGGTGGTGGGGGGAGAAGCTGTTTCCTTGTTTAGCCAAAGGCCAGGGCAAAGAAATGTGTCTTAACAGCTCTCCTGAACATCTCAAGTGAAGGTGCCTGATCCACCTAAGGAGGGGGGGGGACACTATTCCATAATTACAATTCCATAATTACAACTATCTCTCCTTTATACAGAAGGCTTTGAGATGTATTCTGTTTCAGAAGAAACCATAAAACACCAGCCTGTTTCCCATGACTTTTACTAGATAAGTCTTGGTGATGGTGGTGGTGGGGAGGTTGAGAAGACTGACAATTAGATGTTAAATTGTGGGGGCAGCAGAAGAAACGGTGAAATGGAAATTGGAACATTCTTCCATTGTTCCTCATAGATACAACATTTGGGACATTTTATATTTGCAGGACATCCAAATAGTAAAAAGAATGAAATCTGTGGCAAAAGGCATTATTTCACCAAAAGCCCCTGGTTGCATTAAAACTTAGACCATTCCAACAGAAGATGATTTAGTCTCAGTCCAAATACAGTTCAAATGTCTTGAGTGAAAACATCTTGTATATCTCTAGGAAGGATTGAGCTCATATTTATAGAATTAAGTAATCTAATAGCAGGGTTTTTATATTAATGGGTAAAGTATTATATGATACAATTATAAAAAGTAATTATCAGATGGCTGACCTTGTTGATTTTTTTGAAGCTCAGTAGGTTTTGACCTGATTTAGAGAGGAAAGTGAGAAAACCTCTTTGATGAATTCAATGGCAAATCATCACCGTGTTTGCTTCTAAGAAAGCTAAGTGGTCAAGATGGCTTGGAGGCTACGGCTAGTCCACAACAGGACAGCCAGGTGTCTATGGCTGACACCTGAGCCAGGTTCCCACTAGGCAATTTGATCCAGTTTTAAATCAGGGTTTTTAAATCAGCAGCGAGGTCTGGTTTCTGCATTCCCACTGCTAGCTTATAATGTGGACACACTCTCCATTCTTCAGCACCCAGCAGGGGAGGAACCCCCTCCCCTCTCTTTTCCCCTCAGCAGAACCCCCTCCCCATGCAGTCAGCAATTGCACACAGACATGCCCTGACTTCATCAGGGCGTGCAATTCAAACCTCATACCTGCTACCAGAGATCATGGGGTCCTTTCTCAGCAGCTTTTGTTCACTGCTTGCCCCACCATAGCACAGCTTCTTCCTCAGGTTAACAAGGCAGTAAAAGATTAAAGATCATTTCACCTTCTTGTGCAAGATCGATAGATCAGAGCAGTGTGAAATGGCAGGAGTGAGGCAAAAGGGGGAGCAGGCAGGCTTTTACACAGGCTTGCGCTCCCATCTGCTAAATAAAGTGGAGTATTTCTAAATCCAGCAGTGAGTCCTCTTTTGATCCGAATATAGACAATCCATGTTTTGGGACCTTTAATCCTCGGAAACTGTGGATTCTTTTAAAACTTTGGGAATGGTCAGCGCTCAAAATGGTCTCAAAGCTCTTTAGATATTGAATGGGAGCACACCCCTGGTGAAATTACATCCAGTCTGGATCTCCTCATCCAGTCACAAGGAGTCCCTGTATTCTAATTGTTTCAGACCCTAATGTATTATGGAATTCTGATTTTGACTGATTTCTGGTGTTATCTATTGCTATTTTCACTTATTTTGTTCACTGATATTTTAGTTCACTGCCTGGAAACTATGGTAACATGGTGACATAAAAATCCAATGAAATGAATAAATAAACAAATGTCCATGTGGTCATCAGTTATTGACTTTGTCTTGGGTATCTCAGACTGAACATCTACAAGAATGCATGTTATGGTCTCTTCAGTAGTATTTATATGGGTTCCTTATATGCTTCTGTTACTACAGTTTGAATTTTAAAAAGGGAGAATTTTATAAGATTGTCTTTGTTGGAGGATGTCTCTGTTAAAGAGTCTCAAGTGCTGTTGACAGCCACACTTCACATTTCCCATTTTTCTAATTGCCAGTTAACAACTGAAGACTGCATTTAACACTGGCTTGCCATTTGCAAGCCTTCTGTGAAATGAGTAATGTTCACTTTGACAGAAATTGCAGCGGCAGTTTTTGAAGCGGCAGCATTTACAAGAAGTATATGCTAAAAAACACATTTATGCATTTAACTACAGAGTTGACATTTAGCCCATACAGAGCAGGGATAGTCACAAAGTAGATACAGGCTTGAGTAGAAAAAAAATAAAATAAAATGTCAAGGCCAAAGGGGAAATGTTAGGGCATAAAATTTCAGGAGAGTTCCTTCCTCTCTCCACTTCTCCTCCTTTTTTCCTACTCCAAAGAGAATGTGAACAGAAGTCAGCATAATGATAGATTGATTTGGCCAGACAGCAATGGCATGGCAACAGCACAGGTGATAACTAAACAGGAATTAAAACTGGAGAAGATGTTGAAAATATACTTTTCCAGCACCATTCCCAGAAGCAAATCCTTGGGTCAATGGAGAACACACCAGCAAAATGGCTAGCAGTTTTCTTTCTACACTCTCTAACATAGAAAAACCAATATTAAGGAAAGAAAGCAACAAGTCCCATAGCTAATGTGATTTCCCACAGAGAAAGTAGTGTAAAAGTGGATTAAAACTTACGTGAAGCAGGACCTCTAGAGATTCTTATGCTGTTATTCCAAGGTAAGTATGTGTGCTAAAAATACTGTACTGAAATAAGTGTGGGGGGAAAAAACATATGCATTTGAATCAAATATTTGAATGTTCAAGTTTGAACAAATAGAGAAAAAATGAATGTATTCAAATTCGCATCTAATTTGAATACATTCATATCTATTTGTACAAAATTTTGATTTCCATTTGAAGATGTGAATGTCAACATTCGCATGTGTTTATGCGCACCTGTATGTACCTGTACGCATCCATACTCATCCCATTTTTATCCTGTATGCATCCCATTTTCATCGTGTACATATCCATACAATGCATACAGATACAAATAAGATGTGTACAGATATATATGGGTGCATGTATGTAATGTGTACATATCTGTACACATACAAATATCTGAATACATCGTACAAATGATTCAAAACATCTGAATCTGTTCGCATATTAAAAAACAAATGTACAGTCATTTGATTCAAATTCCAATGTCCAAATTTGAATGAATTCTATTTAATTTTGAATATTCTTGCATGTCCCTAATCATTACTTTGTTCTGAATTTGTAGGCAGGAATAGTTAGCAAAAAATGGAAAGTGTGGCAGTAATTAGATGGAAGTAATCTTTCATCCCTCTGAGTTTGGTTTCATTCATTATCGATGGCTGAACAGCTGCTATGAGACTTTCTGCATTCTCCTCTCTGTTGTCAAAACCAGAAAGAGATGGTCTCGAACAATGGCACTGGTTGCGTTGAAGCTCAGGTGGTGTATATCATGGACCTATATCAAGGACAGAAAGGGTCTCACAGATATAAGTACACAGATCTAAGGGTCTTACAGATATAAGTACAGTATAAGTGCAGAAATGTCCTATAACTCTCCTTATTTACCTTCCCAGTGATTATGTTTGGTCAGATAAGGTTTCTGGTTTTGAGGTGCCTGATCCTATTTCTCAGAAGAAAAATAGTGATTTTTCAGTTTTGTGTATATTAAGTTGCCTTGCTTAATTATTCGTTACCAAGAGAATTGTTTATGCTACCTATGTGCATTCACTCGTGCAGACATTTACACAGAGACATGGATACACAGCTGTGTGAAACAATATGGACAGCTTTAACATTTGCAGCTAGGTGCACGTTGCAGAGAAGGTTTTCAGACCCAAACCAAGCAATTTGTGTCAGACATGGGAAAAGTGCTGAAGATTGAACTAGCAACAGTTTACAAAGAAGGTATCTATTCTCAGCCTACCCTCACAGGCTAGGAAATGAAAGGTGTCTGATCTCCAAAACAGCAAAGCAAGTGAATTTAGTGGCATGCCTGGAAATGATCCTAAAAGTAAGTCATTTCTGCAGTCCAGAAAATGGTTCAGGGTTCTGTGAGCTGTCTGGCCACTCTAGCCACTGCCATCTGTCTCCATGGTGGTGGTTGGAGTGGGCAATGACCCAGAAGTGTGTTCTCTGGACTTCTCCCAGGTGTGTTTTTTGCCCTTGAGAGTATTTCAGTACTACAATTGTGCAACCAGCCTGTCCTCCAGGAAGGTGTGCCTCTCAGGCAGCACTCTAGTATGTGGATGCCACAGTCCAAAGAGTCAGGAGTCAGGGCCCAAATGGACCATGCAGATGCTGCCTTGTTCTAATAGTGTTTCTTTTTGTCTTATTGCTTTTGAAAGCTTGCTGTTGTATTTTAGCTGTTCATTGCTCTAAGCTCAATGATGAGAAAATGTTATATGAAACAGAGCAAATAATAATACACAGAGACCCAAAAACTTTAGTGAAATAGTGAGATGTTTTGATTGCATCCATCTTCAGGGACCGAATAATTTCAGTCCCTTCTAATATGCAATAATATAGCGACTAGGTTGATGATTAACTTCATATGTTTTCTCCAGTTTTGAACTAAGGGAGTTATGACAGGGACATGGTATATTCCATGATCTTATTTAGCTGTGGAAATGAACTTATTTCAGATCGCTTCCCTGGAGGACAAATGTGATACCCTTCATTTGCCAGGTAAAAATGATTTTATTTTACTTGTCAGTTATTTATTTTTTATTTTGTTCTTAATTTACCGTAAGGAATTGTTATCAGTGAACTGTTCTCAGTAGTTTGTTTTTTAATATGATGGTATTATGGCTGATTTAAACATATTTTTAAAAACCAGCTTGATTATTTTTTTTAAAAAATAATAATGAACATCTGTGGATTAAATAAATATATCAAATTAAGTACCATAAATCCTATGCTTCATCTGCCCAAAGTACTGGAATCATGCACAGCACTTCCATTCGGAGAAATAATTAGGAAACTGTGCCAGTTTGTAATTAAATTGTTCTGTTTTAGAAACAAGTTTTTCTACTCATCATAGGTGTAAATAAAAGATTGAAATGATCAGGTAGTATTTATACAAAGCTTTCCTATTTCACTTTCTCTTACACTTGAACACCTGCCATGAAGGCCTGCTCAGTAATGAATAAAACTTGAAGTAACACTATGGGATCTTCTTCTTCTTTTAGGTAGAATTTATATATATCCAGCCCTTTACCAAATGGTCCCAGGGTGGGTTGCATTGAGAAAAAGGAAAGCACACAAATATTCTTAAAACATATTTAAAATATAATCCTCCCTCCATCCCAGACAAGACAATATCCAGAGGAAGCTAAATATCAAAGACTTGGTGGAAGTGATATGTTTTAACCAGGAGCTGAAAAACTTATACCTGAAAACATGCAGGTAAGTCTACTTTCTGGAAGCATCTGTGATACCTGGATAAATGTAATTTTGGATACATCTAGAATATACCGCTCATCCTTATTCTATTACATGGATTTGTTGGAAAGGAATGTGGCATAGCCAGGGAAGCTATGTTGCTGTCAAGAGTACATCTTCCTTTGAAAAACTCCTATTATCATGCAGAGGAGTCACAATTTGAAACTTCTGTTACGTTGACCAATGCAGTCTAGAACTTGGAACAGGCAGGCCCTAGTTGATGGTTTAAATTAAAGCTTTACTGGTGAAATAAGATAATTTTTATGGCTACACCTCTGAACCTCTTTGTTTGTCCTTACCTGCTTCCTTCCTATACAATGGCCACTTATGTATAGCGATGACTATTCTACACCATTGAAGACCGGGCAAGGTAGTCTGGTCCAGCTGTGGCAACTGGCTCCAAAAGTCAGGCCAGCCCTCAAAGCCAAATCTGGAAGCTTTGAAAACCAGGAATGTTTGTTCCTAGTTTTCAAATATTTGAGGAACATTTTTTGTTGTCATGCCACTTCTGGCAATGATTGTGATGGCTATTGACTTGGATTGCTGGTAGACCTCAATATCAAAGTTTACAGGCATAATAGGGGAGCTAATCTGGACCACAGAGATATGCAGTTTACAGGTGGAGCCGATTTAAAGGTGGGCCCATTTCAGTGATGTGGTTTATTGAACCACTGAAATTGGTCCCCCAGAGGCTCTGAGGCCAGGAACTTTCATTCCTGGCCTCCAGAGTGCACAGAGGCTAGCTCCAAAACTCACATCAGCTTTGGGACCAGTGTGGTGGCAATATTGGAAGTGCATTGTACCAGTCCAAACTAATCAAGCACAGCCTTGAGATAAATCACTTTACTCCTTACCTATTAGAACAGGATTTGGAAAGTAACTGCAGAAAGGCCCTATGTCTTTATCTGTAAAGCACATGGAATCTTTATGAAATCTGATATATAAATCCAATAAATGGGAGCAGCATTATGGAAAAATGGGACAAAAAGCTCCCACACTATTCTTGTCCACAAAATCATATTCTTACCAACATCCAAATGCACAGGAAAGCAAGGGCACTCTGGGATCTATCCTATAAGTAAACTTATCTATCCTATAATTTCACCTGGAAGCCTTGTCCTTGTGGCTGGCAGTCCCACTGCAGCAGTACTGCAGCAGTTCCCACGTGGCTTTAGACTAGGGATGTGCACAAATATTTGAAGCATTTGAAATTCGACCAAATTCGGCCCCAAATATCTAAAGGAGCGCCTTCTCCCATATCAACCTGCCCGTGCCTTAAGATCAAGCGGTGAGGCCCTCCTGGTTGTCCCACCACCTTCAACAGTGAGGCTGGTGGGCACCCGGGAGAGAGCCTTTTCTGTGATGGCCCCCAGACTATGGAATAGCCTCCCCCTCGAGGTGCGTCATGCCCCCTCCTTATATACATTTAGGAGGGCGGTGAAGACGCACCTCTTTACTCTGGCCTTTGGCTAAGCTTTTTATGTTCCCTCTCAGTACAGACACTATTATTTTAAACATATTGTATATTGTTTTATATTTGCTGAACTTTTAATGTCTTTTAATATATATTCTATTTCAATTTGTTGTAACCTGCCCAGAGACCTTCGGGTATGGGGCAGCATATAAATGTAAATAATAAATAAATAAATAAATAAATAATAAATAAATTCATTCAAATTTAAACATTCGAATGAATTGTGAATTTTTGAATCATTCATATGAATTATTTGGGCATTTGTATGTGTATGGATACATACACGATGCGTACTTGCCTGTACACATCTTTACCACATCTGTATGCATTTGTACGGATCCATACAGGATGAAAACGGGATGCATATAGGATAAATATGGGATGTGTACAGATGCATACAGAATGTGTACGGATGTGTACAGGCACATACGAATGTTGTCGACATTCGTATTTGGAAATATGGATCAAAAATTCACACAAATAGATTTGAATGTATTTGAATCGAATCAAATGTGAATACATTCAAATTTTAAACATTTGAATCAATTCAAAATTTTTGGATATTGGATTCAAATCAAATCAAATATCAGAAATTGCATTCATGAAGACTCCTGCTTCAGACATCTCTCCAAGGTTCAGTCACTCCCATGGTAGCTCACACACCTCTTGCTCTAAGGCAGCAGGCAATGAGGGTGGTGCCTGACTTACCTTGGAAATCACACAACACATTCCAGCACATGGCAGTATATGCTATGTGTACAGAAAAATAAATGCACTGCTATTCTTGTTCTGTTTTAAAAGCAGCTGTAGGATGCTACTTGATTACCAAGTGAAGAGAGGTGAAGCAGGAATAGGAAGTGAAGTGTTTGTTCCATTGCATGCTTTCATTAAAAGAAGATCTAATCCATTTAATGATTATTTTGATTGCTCTTGGCATCTCACTTGCATTTTGCATGGTCACACAGAGAGGCATGCTCTTTAAATAGAACCTCTTTTTACATCTAATATTTAATCTGTCTCAAAACTTTCATAGCAATTCCATAAATTGTCAAAGACAGTCTTTTTTTTCCACATGGTGAACACTGCAATCTCAACAAAGCATGAAAAATCAAGCTGTGTCCTTTCTGCTTCACATAATATCCTCGGTAAGGAATGTTGAATCACAACTCAACAGCTACTTTATTCTTGTGTGTGTGTGCGCGCGTGTATGAATGATATGACTGCCATGAAAAAAAATGTTTTAACTGTGTCACAACTCTGCTTCTAAGCACAAAACTTTTTCAAAAGCCAAGTTTAACCAGTATTTGATGCCTCTTAGCATGGACTGCAATTCAACTTTCTGTATGTAAAACCCAAACTGATATACTGAGACCCTAGGGTATGGGGCGGGATATAAATATAAATATAAAAATACTAGTATCATGTGTGTGTGTATCCCATGCTTATAGCAAGGCTTTAGATAGGTAGCAAACATTCCAAGACAAACTAGTAAATACAATTAAAGGTGCATTAAAACATAAGTGCTTTGCTATTGCCTACATCTGGAGAGATGCTGGGGATCAAACCAGCGACCTTCTTCTTTCCATGCCACATGCTATACCACTAAGAAAAACCTGCAGCTGAGAAACAGATTTAAGAAAATCCGTTTCCCAGTGGTCCGACCCCCCGAGGATCCGTCTGAAATAGGGATGGATCCTTGGAGGCTTTGCGTGTCCGTACATGCGCGGGGAGGATGGATCAGGGGATTCAGCCTCCCGCATCACCGACACCGCCCCTGTAGCCACGGGACTGGAACATGTACCTGCCAGTCACCACATGTTTCAGGCAGTGCGTGACATGCAGGGGAAGAATGGAAGGAGGCAGACCGGCCTTCTTCCGCCCTTCCCAAGATGGCAGCAGCTGGCAAATCTGGCCCCTTTCCTCTCCGTGTGTGGAAGTGTCCTGCTTCTGACTGGATCAACACAAGGGGGTGGATGGAAGACCTGATTTTCGAAGTCTTCTTGAGTGCCAGATCCTTCGGCAGTGAGACGCCATTAAGAACGGGTCTCGCCTGGTGGAGGGCGGAAGCAGCCGCCACGAAGAGTCTCGATCCGGCCTCCAGTGCGGAAAGATAAATCTTAATGTGTTCTGTGTTCTGTATGTGTTTTTATATGTGTTCTAATGGCCTGTGCAGAAGCACCCTAGTATCTTTAAGGTGCTTGGTTTACCTTTCAGATTAATCTTCCAAATGAACGTGGAAAATGAAGAGGGGGGAAAGAAAGAAAGAGTTTTAAAAAAGATGAGACAAACTAGTCAAAAACGTGCTCTTTCAGAATGTTCCCTGAGTCCAGTCTCTACATTATAAAACATGTTATCTGCTTTTTCTCCTTGCTTTTCCTCCCAGGAAAGCACCAGAAAAATAAAATAAAAACAAAATGTCAGAGAATGGAAGTGTATTCAATTTCTATGAAGTCTTTTAAAAACAACTTGGAAGTGGCTAATGGGACACCTTTTTTTTTTTCTTTTTGTCATATTTACAGCTAATGATACCTCATAAATTTATCATGCACTAATATACTTATTATATTAATAAATACCACTGGGTCATATTGAATTAAAAACAGGGTTGAAGAGTGCAAGAGGAGAACGAAAGGGAACATCATCAGATTGTAGCCATGGCTGCCTCCAGACTAGCGGAATACATCTGCAGTTAAAGTAAAGTGCAGCATACCTACTGCGCAGTGACGACCGGCTGTCCCGCAGCTCCGTAGCTTCCCCATCAGAAGCTGCGAGAGCTGAGTCAGTGTGTGCCATCATGTGGGCTGAGACAGCCAATCACATTTGAGCTGCCCTTCCTGCTCTTGTTGTTCTGTTCTCACCATTCTGCCTGGACTGGAGGGAAACTTCAGGTTTATTTTATACTGTGCAGCAAGTGTCATTAAATCAGCAGTAAGGTAAGTGTGCAGTTCTGATTGGATATTACAACACCATGATGATCCATCAATTGTCATGTGTGACACCTCGATCATGACTGTGCAGTAGAAATGAGTCTGGACATAGCCCATGTCTCAAGTATATGGCCCAGATACACTTGATGAGTTCTGGGGTGTTTTTCCACTGTCACTAGAAGTACCCATTAAGTACCGATTAATGGGTACAAAAATGCCATTTTGCACCCATTAATGGGTACTTAATGGGTAGTTTTAGTGACAGGGGAAAAACACCCCTGGAGTAAAAAGCCACCATGTCCTTCCCCAACTAAGGTATCAAAGGGAAATAGCAGAGCCCTAGGAACCCATAAAAGGTGTTTCAGGAACAAACATGATGCCGTTTTCTCATGCATTCATGAGGCCCAATTATCCCACTGTGGTCTGTGGAAGTGGTCTGTGGTGACTGTGCATGGAACAAGGAAAGTGCTTTACACATCTCTAGCAAGGTGAAAGGGAAGAGGCATCAGAGAAAGCCACAGGTTAACAATAATAATAATAACATGGATTTTTAGTTGCTTGGAGTAATATCCCTTTAAAGTTCACAATAAGAATGGAATGAGTGTGCTCTGAAACACAGTGAAATCAGATGAAATAAAAGCAACCTTTTCAATCCAACCAAGAGGCCAATGTAAGGTACATGATATATCAAGCCATAATTGATCCATGAGACTGTAACCACTGCATATACTAAGGACAGCAGAGAATGGAAACCAGTAGATAACTTAGTCATTAGAATAATTCAGTAATTTAATAGGCATAAGCAATATTTCAGTAGCTCTTCCAAGAATACTCTTGAAATAATTGCTGCTATCCAGAAGGCTCTAGCTGGCACTAACAGCATTCTGTGATCAAAGGAGATACAAGGTCCTTTCCATTTAATTTCATCTTGGAGGACATCTAAGAACTATGCACATTTTAGGCTTTTGGTCTTAGTACTTGCTCAGACTTAGGCCATTTCTGCACTTACCAAAAATATAGAACAGGAATTAGTCTATGGGCCATTATGGGCTAGGGCACCCATAATGGCATTCTGGTCTTGTCTGTCAGTAGACCTCATGTTGAGATCCTCCAGGAAACTGCCGGAGCAGCATACCAGACTGCAGATAACAGGTCTCCTTGGGGAATTCATTTCAGTGTTCCAGCAAGGCACATTTCTTAAATGCCTTCCTGGGTTCCAGGACTTTTGGAGGCACACCACCCCCACACCGAAGCTGGTGTGAGCTTCAAAACTAGCGTGAAGCCTGGCATGAAACAAGCATATATAAAATTATGCATGTTATAGAAAAGGTGGATAGAGAAAATTTCTTTTCTCTATCACACAATACTAGAACCAGGGGGCGCTCTATGAAGCTGATGGGTAGGAGAGTCAGGTCTGACAGGGGTATTTCTTCACCCAGAGGGTCATCGGCTTATGGAATGTGCTGCCAGAAGAGATGGTGACAGCTACCAGTCTAGATGGCTTTAAGGTAGGGTTAGACAAATGTATGGATGACAGGTGTATCAATGGCTACTAGAACGAATGCCTAGGTGCATCTTTCAGGCTGGGGGGGGGGGGGAGGAATCGGGGCACTTCTAAGGCCATCTGCCGGGACTCGAGAGCAGGAGGTTTGTCTTTGTCTCTGCTGGAGATGCCCATGAGCATTTGGTGGGCCACTGCGTGTGACAGGATGCTGGACTAGATGGACTGTGGCCTGATCCAGCAGGGCTTCTCTTATGTTCTTATGCTATCCCATGTGGATGGCCTTTTTCTACACCAGGAGTGATCTGTTCCAGCTTGAGACATATTGCTTATGCCAGAACAAGCACTGTTGTAATAAAAAGCAGTGGGATCATTTGATGATTTTTCTGCCCAGTGCTCTGAATGTTAAAGTGTAGAAATCCAGTGAAGTGTGGGTAAATGATGACAGTAACAATGATGACGTTTGGAGGATTGTATTCCTATGCCATGTTTAATCAGACACCTTAAAAATAGAACTGGATATCGTATACAAGGGAGCATAAAGCAAATGCGCAAAGAAATGGGGTATCCAGGTAACAAGAAGAAAAAAAGTAGTGATCTACACACAAGGATAATGGGGATAGTTGCTGACATGAGAATTTGCAAAAGCAAATGGCGGCAACGGTCTCTGGAATGGCTGCTCCCTAATACTGGCTGAACCGCAGTGCAAAATACTGCAGTTAGAAATAGCTGCTATGCAGTTAAGAAAAAAAGCTTGTAGCAAATCTAAAACAAACTTTTATTTTGGACAATCACTGTGCAAATTTATGGATCCCGGGGAAAGGTGAGGACTGTTGAATTCAGCAAAAGTCAGTAAGTGTAAATGTTCTCACTTTCTTTTTTAGACTTTACTTTCAATACATAAATAGTATATTCTGGTCTTCTGATGACAAATGCACAGGCTGTGAGTGCAAGTTAACATTCTAGTATTGTTTATTCCCCAAGATACTTGTCACAACTGAAAAGCTTTTGATATATTTTTCTTCCTCTAAAGCTCATTGCCTTAGAACTTTTCTTGTGAATTGATATTGTTGTACATTACACCCAGGAGTTTCAGAAAACTTAAATACGTATCATCATTCATTGTCATTTTTTTTAAAAAAAAAATCTTACCAATTGCGTTTTCCAACCAAGTATGTAAAACATAACTTGGAGCATTAAGTGGAGGATTACTGTCTTGTACCTAACCAAAAGAAAAATGAAGCACGTTTTGTTTTTGTAGGTCTTTATGAGGAAGCACAGAAAGTAATTAAAAATGAGATATGCAGCAATATAAATACAAGGGGCACTTCCACTCTTAATATTGTTCAAAATGACTCTAATCAGCTACATCTGTTCACCCACATTAATAAGGTTAACCCATTAAAAGCACCACACTGCATGTCTGATGTAGGTCAACCAGCAAATAGATAAGTGGATGCAAAGTGTACTTGACTAAAATAGTTTTGGGGGAACATGATCAGACCAAGTAGAGAGGCACTGTTGTATGCTTCACACAGCAAAGTTAAATTTCTCTGTGGCGCCTAGAGACAGGCAATGTGCAGGTGAGCCTCACAGAAATTGAGTGGGGAACTCACCTGCACCATCACTCATGCAACAACCACAATTACTGCCAATTTTGTGTTGAAAGAGCTTGTCCCATGAACCAAACTTTTAAGCTTACCTGAGCCGAACAGTATACTGATCTCCGAAAACTGTTATTATTATTCTAACCTTTCACTGTTGTCAGAAGTAGAAATGAGTAAATTTAAAATAACTCTACTTTCCACCTCTCACTGCTTGGTGATTCAGACAGATAATATAAAGCTCTTTTCAATGCACAGGGAATTCTAGTTTATCTTCCCATCTTTGGATCCTTTGAGAACACTCATGGTGAACATATACAATAAAAACAACTCACTTCATCTTGCTATCAGTACTACAGAATTAATGCAGTTAATGCTACAGGACTTAGAACTCGTCAACATTTCTTAAGAAAAAATAGAATTTCTCACAAAAGTTTGTTTTTCAAAGTATACAGAAAATAAATTATAAACTATACTATAAGTTTATAGCAAATCCCTATATCGATTGTATTGACTTTGTCCTGTTTTTTTACTAGCTATGGTGAACTAGGGGTGTTTTTCCACTGTCACTAAAAGTACCCATTAAGTACCCATTAATGGGTACAAAAATGCCATTACGTACCCATTTATGGGTACTTAATGGGTACTTTTAGTGACAGTGGAAAAACACCCAAAGTAATATAATTAATAATAATTAATAATAATAATAATTGTCAAAGGGTTTTTCTTGCCGTGAAAAGAATCTTCCTTGAAACTTTGCAAACTACTTTTTCTTTTCCAGAACAAAATTCTTTTGTTCAAATTTGCCAACTAGACAGATACATAAATCTAAGAACTGTAATTGGTTGTTTCAAGCCCTAGGCTTATATATTTTTCTGGGTGCAAAATTTCAGTCAAAAAGAGCTTGTTTTCTGTAAAACAAAAAGGAACATACTATGTTATAAGGCAGATTATTTTCCTGAGAAGAAAGTGTCAGAATAATTATCCAACCCTGTATTCACCCTAATCACAAAGATGATCAAAAGACATAGGTAGAGAGCAGAGAAGAAATCTTTGTTTTAAGAAAATAATTAAATTGTGTAATTGGGTGGGTTTGAGTTCTGTTATCAAAACAATGTTAAGAAATGTTTCTATAGAATTTGCCTGTATTTTGGACTGTATATAGAGATGGTGAAGAACATTTTCAGTATTTTTAGTAAGCTTAATTGTGTTGAACAAAAATGAGTATAATCCTAGTTTAAGGTATTTTGGATTCACCTGATGTTGAAAGTACTTTAAAATGGTCCTAGCTATTCTTAATATGCTTCAGTTACCATACAATGCAATTAAGAACCTAATTGTGAAATGGGCCAGATATTAATTCTGAGGTAAAAGTATTATGCAGTCTTCCTGAAAGTTCTAGCAGGAAATCATCTAAGTAATTTATACATAAAAAAGGGGGAGAAGATAAAAGGAGAGAATTTACTAAAGCTGTTTCACATTGGAATCCACTGTCATAAAAAAAAAATCATTTCCCCTCTTGAAAGTTCTTAGCAAGATATTTAGAAGCTGGCTCCGATTTAAACACAGGTTTTGCCAATCGTCATCCATATAGCAGTTTCAAATGTGATTATGAAAGATCCTAAAATGCCGACTTTAGCAAACCTAATCAGCTTATACTAGTGAGGAATTTGTGTTCTCTTTCCGTACTCTCCTAGGACCTGTCAAGGTCAATAATGCCAAAGCTGTACATTTGAGATAGTTGCTTCAGAAGTACCATACTTCTCACGAAAGGAGGATAGGGAAGCAATTGCACAGCTTGTCAACATGTTTCGTAATTAATCTTGAAGTGTTCTTTATATCACAAAGTTTGAACCAATTACATTATGTAGTTTTCTAACAAGCACTAAATCAGAGGAAATCTGCAATAAAGAAACGCTGACAACAAAAGCAAGTCACTGCTAGAACACCAGGTATGACTTTGCTATTTTTTGCAACATTGGACAAGTTCCCATTTAAGGAATAAAACGGAATATACATCGAGATTTACATCGGGATTTGCATCAATATGTAAAGCGCATTAAAAGGAAGCAAACAGCATCTGCCAATCGGATTCAACCCTGATTTTCTGTCCCCACTGTTCTACCATTTAAAATGCCTCCAAAAAATGGGTTTCCCCACCCCTCTCTACCCATTGGCTTTGATCCGATGACATGGGGAATCCCAGCCCCCCCCCTTTTCCTGCCCATTTGAAAGGGGAAAGCTTGTTTGGCAAGGCAAGGCAAGGCAAGGCAGCCCCTATTGCAGGAAGTATTTTTTAAAACAATCAACATGGTCCCCTCACCTTCTTTTCCTTTTTAAAAAAGGCTATAGCAATGTAAGATCCTTCAAGCACACAGAGAGAGAGGGAGGGAGGGAGGGAGAGAGAAAGCAGCCCTTGATCCTAGGCAAAAGAGAAACTTGAAAGGCAGAATCTTCTGATCTCCTTCTCTCTCTCTCTCTCTCTCTCACACACACACACACACACGGTGCTGCTGTTGCCCTGTCCGCTCCTTCCTCTTGCCTTTCAGGGAAGCCAAAAACTGTGGGCAGTGTGGCAACATTGTTATTCGTGTCTGTGGATGTGAAGGAATATTGCCTGAATTGTTACTTTGTGTTACTACTGCTGAAGAAGGCCTGCACTTTAAAAATCTGGCCATGGGCTGTCCTGTCCTGCTGTGAGAAATCCCACCCATTTCGTGACAGATTTGCCCTGATAATGCTGTAGCATTCCCACAGCAAAAAGAAACGTTTTAAAAGCAAATCTGGGAAAACACCTGAAAAATCAGATATTTGTTTAATTCCGTTTTAAAGCCAAATAATCCTCACGATAGCCCTAAAACTGATTGTGAATGGGAACGATGAGGATCCAAACCATTTTTAAACCTTTTTACTTGATTGGGGGTGGGAACGGCAAGGATTTAAACTGTTTTGAAACAGTTTTAAGTGATAATGGGAATGGGCCCATTGTCTATCCATCCATCTTGCATCATGCTGCCCCAAATGAATACTAAGAAGTTTGAGAACTTTAAAGCCTATCAAACTGCACAAATCAAGCCATAATTAGTGTTTTTGTTGAGAAAAAAGACAAAGAACAAAGCTATCTCTAATTTTGGCTCTCTTACATAGAAAGCTGTTTTCTGATATGTTAAAGTAACTGCAGTTACTTTAACATATTTCTTTCCCAGCCCAGCTATAGATCCTAAAGACTTAAACCAGTGGTTCCCAAAGTTGTCTGGGCTACGACCCATCTAATATAAGTTTACCAACTCAGGACCCACCTCTAGGAAATTTAACCGTTAGCAATATGAATAAAGGACTTTTCAAATAACAAAGTTTTAATACAATTTTTTTTTATTACTTAATTCTACAGGCAGGGCCCACTCAATATTCGCTCGCGACCCACCAGTGGGTCCCGACCCATAGTTTGGGAAACCCTGACTTAAACTTTTCTCTGCACACCACAGGATCTTCCTCTCTGATCTGTGCTCTTAAGCTTTCAGTTTCCAACATGACAAAAGGTGGGTTAGCCCACCTCAGCAGGCTGCTCTTCTCCATGCAACAGTAATGTCACGTTTGGATTATTGTAATGCAAGAGCCAGATTGCTGAATGCAACAGTAGTTTATGCATCCACTATATCTTTGCTTCAGCAGTTGTACAACTTGCTAGTTATCTGCTAGGGCAGATTCAGGGTTACGTGGTGTTTAGGTTTTGTTCTTTCCAAGTTAATCTCTCTATGTAGGATTGTTTTAAAATTCTGTTGTACAATGTTGAACTTTAAAAAATAAAATCAATGACAACATCATCAGTACAATATGGAACTTATGGTCAATTGAAGGCTCATTAGCTGGAGCTGGAAAATGCTGGCTCCGGTGCACTCCCCATAGTGCCTGTACCATAATGTATTTGCTCTATGATTTCCTTTGGACTCATGCGCCTGATCCTATTTTCTTTTTTAAGAACAATATTTTTTTCTACTTGCCAACCTGAAATATTTTGTCCAGACCTTTACATTTCACTATAATGCGCACTTCTCAATGTACTTCAGTTCCAAGATGCTTGTTTCGTATATACTTATGTGCATCTGCAGTGTATTCAGGCAAGTGCAATAGGCAGCTGAGAGTAAAGCCAGACTGAACTCTGTTTAGATAGTCTGATTCCTACAAATTCTTCTTCCCCTGGGTTAACCTCTACCTCTTTATCACTTTATCCAGATTGACATGAGATAGGTGAAAGGGCAAGAACTATTCAGTACTGTACAGTACCTCTGTTTCAAGAATGATCGTCTTGAAGAGGGATGACCTATGACATCTATAACAATAAGAGAAATTTCCAGCTCTCGTAGATATATATCACTTTCTGCATCCAATCATCTCTCCCAGACGCACACTTCAGTCACCTTTCATCAACCACAAATGACTGAGTTTCTCTTATAAAGTGAAAATGGAAAGATTCAAAGACTCTGATTATTGAAATGTATTTAGAAACAAACAAAAAAAGACACCATATGATAATCATGCATCAAATATATGGCAAAGAATAGCTTATCTACTTTCTGTTGCTTATAAATGAAATTCATTCAAAAGAGCAAGACTAGATCAATGCTGCCTTTTCATCCTCTGGTTAGTCACATGAAATATGAAATAGTCAACATTACATTGTAACAAATAGGTACAATGTGCCTTAATATCTACTGGTAAGGCCCTCCTGGTTGTCCCCCTGCCTTCAATAGTGAGGCCGGTGGGCACCCGGGAGAGGGCCTTTTCAGTGATGGCCCCCAGACTATGGAATAGTCTTCCCCTCGAGGTGCATCATGCCCCTTCCTTGTATATATTTAGTAAGGCAGTGAAGATGTGCCTCTTTGCCCTGGCTCTTGGCTGAGGTGATTATATTCCCCCCCCCCACCAGTACAGACACTATTATTTTAACATGGAGTATACTGTTTTAAAATGCTTTTAATGTATATCCTGTTTTTAATCTGTTGTTTTAACAGTTGTACCCACCCAGAGACCTTCAGACATGGGGTGGGATAGAAATGTAAATAAATAAATAATTACAAGGCATTTTGGAATAGTTAGGTTGAACCAATCAAAGCAAAAAACACAAATGTAGAAATGCCAATGCTCCAAAATGTCTACATTAAAACATATATATGTACAGCTAATATCTAACAATGGATGTTGCAAAGGAATAAGAAACCAATGCAAAACTATGAGATGTGATCATAGGTTGAAAGAGAAACAAATTAGCTGAAGTAAACAAGCAGATATGTTTAGAATTAACCATTATGTTTTGCATATGTGCTGGCTCTAGTTGGTTTCCCATAAATGCAGTGTGTATTACATATTAAAATAAAACATAAGATCTCCTCAATAAGGTACAGAGATGTGATATTAAAAGTAAAATACAAGTGCAACTTTTATTTTTTATCAGCACCTTTTAGTTTTTTCCCCTTGAAATAAATGAAGCAGGAACTTAATGAGCGAATCCCCACAGCAAGCTTATTTTGTATTCAGTACGGTTTCAATCCTCGCAGACTCCACGTCAGTTTGACTTAACATGCTTTCCATGTGTTAAATCACCCCAAAGCATTGTAAATGTTAACCCTCATTTCAACAGGTCTCACTCCAGATCATGTGCTTGATACGTGTTACATTTTTTACTGTGGGGACCCTACCATTTTAAGGGATGAGAATCCATGTTTAGGGTTTGCCTCCCCCAATAGCTTGCTTCCAAAGACAATGGTTTCAGTGGAAAAATCCAACCTTCACAGCAGTCGCTACACTGTAGCAATCTGCTAACACTTCACACCTGGTAACAATGTTGCAATTTTGCACAATTCTAGCTCTTTGGAGTTCTGACCTTCAAAGGGGAAAGGAAAACGGGCAGGTTCTGAGAGATGTGTGAATGTTTAAAGCAAGGGGTCTTGAGTTGTTGCTGCTGCTGCTGTGTGCCCTGGGCAATGGGGAGAATTGCTGGCTGCTCGCTGCCATTTTTCCTCCATCCAGGCAAGCAGCAGCCACCCATCCACCCAGCTAGGCTTCGTGAAGGGGTCCGTTATGGATGGCGGGTTCACACCAGGAGGAAGAGGGTAGGGCAGCCCCCAAAAGCAGCTTTTAGAAAGTAGCCACTTGATTCCTCCCTTGAGTCACCTACGCCACCTACGATCCTCAGAATCCGAATCGAACGCGATTAAGCTGAAAGTAATGGGAACAGGCAAATTCGCATTTGCATCTGCTTCTATTATTTTGGTTTAGGGAAACTGGATTAAGCTTATAATGGGGATGCGCCTAATGATTGGCCTAGGATAATACTGGAGGGCATGTCTATGTAGGCTTTAAAGTATAAAAAGTGTAAGGTTTGAACCCAAAATCAGGGAGAGAACTTGGGAACCTATCACTCTGATGTATGAGACAAGCCAAGTTGTTATTTTCCCCAATCCCTTTATGACTGCTGCATGACAAGGACAGGCTAGGCATGACAATGTCCATAGAAAACATATATTTTTAGCCTAGTTGAAATCAAATAATCTATAAGATATCATGTCTGAGGAGGCCAGGTATTTCTTGTGAAGGGGGTTTTTTTTGGGGGGGAGGGTTGCTTTAGCTCAGAAGCTGAGAGTAAATCAGAAGAACTGGATTTTACCCTGTTTTGTGTTGCACAATGTTCCTAGTTTATCTGAGGACAGTTTTGACTGCTCCACAACTACCAAAGATGGGGATCAGTTGTACATGCTGGCAATCATTTTGAGATGCAGGTTTGGCTCCATGGTATATGGATGCTCCATACCGCAGCGTCCCCAGGCTGTCCCCATCTTCAAAAAGGAAAAATCTCATTTTCTTGCTCTTTTCACAACTTTTATCATTCCCCAAGTTTCTGTTCCTTACAAGTTTGCCTTCCAAATTATAGCAATTAGTTCTTGATTAAATTTCCCTTTTGGCTAGAGTCCCTCAAGTCATTGTAAACATTCTAGATATTTATTTCCTTTGGAAAAGATGCAAAGAAGACACAAGAAGGATGAAGCAAAATTCCTCCAATTTGGTTTGTTGCTTTTCTTCCACTATTCTCCAGTTTGTTTTTTCTCCTCCTCCAGTATCGCTTTCTCTGTGGTGTTATTCTTTACTATTTTCATCTAGCTCTATGAACTGCCATTGTGGGCACCTGATCTGATAGCTCCACACATACAATGTAAAAGGGAAGAAAAGATATTTGAAGATTAAATATTCTTAATCAACTAATTTAGAAGTCTGAATTAGCTGAAACTTGGAAGAATTCAAATTAGTATCCAAGTACACATTACGAGAGGCTAGGAATATACACTTTGTGAGTTCTTTGTGGTGCATCATTCATCATGAAATCAAAAGCTTCCCTACACCTGTTCAAGAAAGGAATAATTTAAAGCCATCCATCTATCCGTTGGTGTGCTTTCAGTATGGCTGTTTGTTAGACATGCAGACAACCAATGTCATTCATTCTGTGCTTGACAGGTTGAAAACTATGTTTAGACAGACTATTCAATCATTTGGACCAATATGTAAAAGTCAGAACGTATTCTAGATAATAACACACACATACAGTTTGATCAAGAAGATGTCTCCATTCTTCTTTCAGAAAGACTAAACTGTTGCATTCTTTAAAAATTCAAGCCAGTCAGTGTTGTGTATAAGGTAAAAATAACTGATTTCAATTACTATTCAAGTCACACAGGTGACACATTTTCCATATATTAATTCCATCCTTGATGACGGGCCTAATTTTACAGTACCTAACAACAATAACGTAAATATAATTTTCACAGCTGGAGATTCATGGTGTTTCCACACTGGCCATGGAAACCAGTTTAACGACCCATTTAGAACACATTTTAAATCCTTGGGTACTTACCTTCTGCATTGCAGACCTCTTTAGGGACCCTTCCAGGTGGCCGCTTCCACATTTCAGCACACAAGATCCTTCTCTATATTGAGTCTTGCTGCTGAAAACCAGTTCTAAATGAAGACCTAAAAAATTAGGTCTTCAATCCATCCCTTTGCCTTAATCTGTGTGGAAGCAGGACCCTTCCACACATGGAAAGGCGAAGGGACAGATGTCCCTGTGGCTGCCATCTTGGGGAGGGTGGAAGCAAGCCAGTTTGCCTCCTTCCACGCCCCCCTCCCCCCACGCTGCATGCCGCCGGAAACACGCAGTGACTGGCAGCTGTATGCTCCAGTCCTACAGCTCTGGGGGCAGCGTCAGTGGCACGGGAGGCTGGATCCCCTTTGGAATGGGTGCTGCTGCCTCCGCAGAGCACCCAAGGGAACTGTCCAGGTGAATCCATCTTCCCCATGCATGTGTGGCTGTGTGGGGCCTCTGAGGATCCGTCCCTATTTGGGACGGATTCTCAGGAGGATGGATCACTGAGAAACGTATTTACTTTAATCCGTTTCTCGGCAGCAGGTGCGGAAGCACCCTTATATCCTTTCTTACTGCCTTCATGGCAGCAGTCCCTGGTTCAATGCTGCCATTATTAATATTTATCTAATCTGGACCTCTCCATCCTTGGTTGGTAGTCCAACGAAGAGAAAGCCCTGGAGCACCTGGTCTGCACTGCAGACTAATTTACCCAGGGGCCACATCTCCCAATAGTTTGCCTCATCCACATAAGAATATGAGGGAAGCTCTGATGGATCAGGCCAGAATCTATCTGTTCTATTATTCCATCTCACACAGTGGCTCACCATTTGCTTCTGGACATTCTCAAGCAGACCTCCAACCTGGATCTCCAACCCAGAGGCTGTACTTAGTAGTCATTGATACACTTGACTTCGATGAATTTGTTTAACTCGTTCTGAAAGCTATCCAGTTTGGTCATCACTCCTCCCTAAGAAAACTATTTAAAATTGCTGGAAGCTAGAACCTGACAGAAGTCTGTGGGATTATTTAAAAAAAACACCTGACCACATTTTGAATTTCTAAATGTTTTGAAATTTGAAAGCAACATTCAGAATAATAAGCTGCAACATAAATTCCGTAGTTTTTCAAAATGCAAAAGTTTGAATTTTCAGGTTTTGGTGAAATTTGTCCCTATTTGACTCAAAGGCTCTTTTCACAATGGGTCTTGAATTGGAATATATTCCAATACAAGGTGAGCCTTCTGCACCTTTGTTCACAAAATGGTGGACTGGGATTCAGTGCCAAAATGCTGTCATCCTCTTTAAAACCAGGGTCCGTATTCCAGACTAAAGGGACATGCAAATGGGGCTCTGTTTCAGTACTGCTCTGCCTCAGGAAGTGACACTGGTAGTTGGCTCCTCATTAAAACAGGCCCTTTTAGTAACAGTAGCAACAAAGAATCTTTATTCCATCCTTTGAAGATTCTGAACATAGCCTTCACAGTCATGCCCCAAGGCTGGAATGGCACAAGCTATCTGAAATGTGGATGTTCCTATTCCACTTCAGTGGCAACTCTTCCCAGCACGGGACAGGAATAAGGAAGGAAAGGGCCTATCAACCTAGCACAATCTATTCCAGGATACTTGAAAAGGGCTTCTCTACATTTAAGTGATGGATAACGCATTCCCATTGCTATCAGAAGGGTAACTGGAAAGGGAAGTGGGCTCTGAGCAGGAATATGTCTCTGTTATTAGATACACAGGAGACATAAATGGTAGCGCTTGTTTTATAGTTTTTGTTTTCTTTTCCTCCATTTTCTCTCTCTCTTTCTTCTGTTTGTTTTAAACATATGGAAGTTAAGATTGGAGGAATCCTTGCACTGAGTTATCTGCTGCTCAACACAAACACTTATGGATCAAGGTTGAAGGACTCTCTCAATGCTTAAATAATAGTATCTATTATTATATGTCATGGCCTATTACAAATACAGTAATCCATGACATCAGCCTTCCCTGCTCATACATGGTTTACTGCACTCCTATTTTTTTCCTCCTAGAGCAAAACAGTCAACAGATTATTAGTATCAGTGCAAAGAAGCAGCTGTGTAATAAACCTTCATTTTCCTGCTGTGTGTATAATAAGCCTTTTTGCATTCCAGATGCCAGTGCTTTTGTTTGGGAAGACAATGTTCATTGCAATGGAATTGTCTTTATATTGGACATAGCACAGGCAATACATCCCCCTCCATGCGTGCACCTGCTATGTTTGGCATTCATCAAGCAAACCTGGTGCTATAGCAGACAACTAGATCCCTCTTCCCATGCCATCTTGCATTTCCAAAGCAGATAAATTTAAGTGCACAGATACAGAAAGACAGTTTGAAAACAAAACAAAACAAAAATGCATTGCTGGTGAAATGGCACTGCTACTGCCATTTCTGACCATTTTGGAGTGGAGGAGTAGGACAGATATATTTCATTTCCCATGATTTCTGAAAGAATAATAATAAAAAAAGATAATGTTTTAATTACCTTTTTGGCAGTTGTTTGTATACTCAAAGCCACAGAGGACAAAATAATTTGTAAGAGCTCCCATCTATCTTGGTTATCCAAAGAATTTGAGGCCATGGTTCAGTAAACAGTTAGACTGCTGTCCTTGGGTACCACCATGGCCAACTCCTGGTTGGCTTCCTGGACAGGTCCATGGACAACTCTACACAGTTTTCTTGGCAGAGATTCAAAAGTGTTTTGCTACTGCATACTTCCAAGGAGAGTCTGGGGATCAAACTGGCAACCTTCTACTTTCCAGACAGTTTTCGTTACCAGAAAGTGGGGGGAAATCCATCTTCACTCTTTATATTTTCATGATTGGTCTAAACCCTTTGTGGAAACCATCTAAGCTAGTAGGCATAGTCAATATCCTTTTTTGAGGAAGCAAACTTCAAAATCATGTAACTATTTATTGTGCAATTTTTCTGTCCTGATTTGTCTAGAAGTTGACTTCATTGAATGACCTCTGATTTGAGTATTTTGGAAAAGGAAGAAAAACCTCTCCCTGACCATTTTGTCCATACAGTACATTATTTTATACACCTCACTCATGCCTCCCATCATTCATCTCCATTGAGAACCAAGAAGCTCCAGATATTACATCCTTTCCTTAAACAAAAGTTTGTTCACCCCTTGATCATTTGAGTCACCTTCCTAAACTTTCTCCAATTCTATGATGTTTGTTTTTAACTGTTGCATTCAGTTATAATATTCCAGATATAATTGCACATTCAATTGGTATAAGGGTGCTATGTTATTAGCACTCTGTTTTCAATACAGCCACTGAAAGCCGAAGGAGAAAGGCACATTCAGAGTGGGAAAATCCTGTTCTCCCTTCATTTTAGCTTCAGAGGTTAAGGGCAGGGGGGATGTGCAAATACCCCACTCTGGGAACCACCCTGGTTCCCAGTGATCTCTGGGGATATCTGGATCAGGTCTCAGCTGGGATACGATATCAGAACATCAGATGCTGTAGGCTTGGATGGAAAACCAGAAAGTACCCCGAAAGAAGATAATGACAAACTACTTCTCTATTTTGCCAATAAAATTTCAGGAAATTGCAAATATTTATCCATGCAGCCATCCATTTATTGTCACATCTTTCTATACCTTTTACAAATGCATACAATTCTGCAAGTTCCCATCTATTCATGTGTGCAACTGGCACCACATAGACCTAACATCCACTGTGAATTGAGCTGGTTTTGTAGAAGAAAAGCATTGTAGGCAAAGGTTTGTCCAATGAGAGCTATAGACAATTCACTTTGTTTAACTTGAGTGAGCACTTTTGTTTGATTTCCCATGGCTTAGCTCTCAGGGAAGTTTGCAGTCTTGAAACATGTGTACTACTAGACAAACCACTTAGTCATTTGCAGAATGTTTATCTGATGTGAGATATTTGATGCCTTGTGTCACCCTGTGACCAATGAATTTTTAAATTCTTATGCATAAAGGCAGCGTTGGCACTTCCTGTCAGTATATTTGGGTTCTCTGGAATTATTGTTGGTGAATGCCAGCCACAAGGCAAATTCATCTTCCAAGTTATTCCAATGAGATTAATAATAACAATAATAAATGAAGGCTCTGAAAAGTAAATTTTAGAACTCACCTGTCCATTCCTACAGAAACATTGCATTTTGAAGATATCTTTGTAGTTACATAGAACTAGTACAAAGAATGAACTATCTGTTCTTGCCTCCCATTTTCCCAATCATGTTTGGGGAAAATAGCCATATGAAAATATGTTCATATCAGTATGTTATACTAACACCTATTATTATTATTATTTAAAAAGAACTCCAAACTAACTCATTTTTATTCAGAATTTTGGCTCATGTAGACATTTTAACATACATATTCTCTGAATATGTTTGAGATCCATGTGAGTTCAGGGGAGGACAGGAAGGGCACCTGATTATGTATGTATGTATGTATGTATGTATGTATGTATGTATGTATGTATGTATGTATGTATGTATGTATGTATGTATGTATGTATTTCTATCCTTCTCTGTACCCAAAGGTCTCAGGGCAGGTAACAACATTTAAAATCACACATATATTAAAACAACAACAGTATATATTAAAAGCAATAACAGTGTCTGCAAAGTGGAAAAAGACAGTATATTCCCATTTAACCAAAGGCCAGGGCAAAGATTGTCTGCCAAAGGGCTTTAAGATGCAGATCCAACAGGAGACTTCACATTTCATTTCTATAGTGAGAAATTTATGTATTTAATACATTTTTGTATCTCATTTTCACCAGATATGCCATGCCAAGTGGCTCTCAATGGGGGCATCCGCATGCCAGTTTGGTACAGTGCCGAGAGCTGGATTGGTGCTGGCTGTCCACATGGGCTTCTGATTTGGCACACGAAAAGAGTGCTAAATCCCCCAATACAGTGCCAACAGGGGACCAAATTTGGCACCCTGGAAAACGAATCTCGAAACCATATGGGGCCCTGGCACACTTGCTTAGCGAGCCGGTAACCCACATGCAGATGCTTGTGGGCTAATGGGGAGGAATTTCCAGCTCACATCATGGGTCGGTGTGTGTTTTTTGGCCTCTTTTGCACCCCCAATTTGCTAGGCGAGATGAAGCAGGCTTGATTTTAAGTTTACAGTGTTCCCGTGCTTTTTTGCTGGATCACAGATGCGCAAAAGTCAAGCGGCTGCTGTCAGCTGTCAAAACCAGCATCTGTCAATTATCAAGCGCCTACTGCTGCTAAATCACAGCTTTTGCCGTTAATTTTTTTTAAAAAAAGCTAAAGTTATAAAAAATAACCCTAAAAATAACTTTAGCCTTCAAAAAAAAATTTTTTTTAACAGTGAAAGCTGCGATTTAGCAGCAGTAGGCGCTTGACAATTGACAGCAGTCGCTTGACTTTTGCGCACCCGTGAATCAGCAAAAAACTACGGGGAACGCCGTAAACTGGCTGCCCGTGCCTAAGTAATTGTGCCGAAGGGAAGTGATGAGGGGGTCAAATCACCTGCATTTGCCTTCTCCCCCCCCACACACACATATCCAGCACAGACAGGAGCACTCATGGGGCTGCAGAACAAAGGATTCAAGCTGCCTATTGCTTCCAGCCTGGAAGGAGAGGTGCATATTAATTAGCTTCATGCTGGCCAGGCTGGCAGGAGGCTGGCTGACTCACTGGAGTCTCTGATTCTCCTCTGCAATTACACAACTCCCTAACTCTCTTTCCTTGCCCTCTTCTCTGCTTCCTCCTTCCCTCCCCCCTCTCTCCCCCCTCCAGCTGGAGCCTTTCTCTCTCTCTCTCTCTCTCTCTCTCTGTGTGTGTGTGAGAGAGAGAAACAGAGACAGCTAACAGGGAAGATATTTTACTTCTGGCTTTACTTCCAAAGTGGAATAAAGCCTTTTCCTGCCCAGATCGTGGAAGGGGAGGGCACAGGGTGCACTGTTCTCCCTTTCAGTGGGGGGGGACCTTATTGCCCCCTGTAAAAGGGAGAACAGTGCACCCTCTGCCCCCCCTCCATGATCTGGGCAGGAAAAGGCTTTATTCCACTTCTTGTTTTACTTTCAAAGTGAAATAAAGCCTTTTCAGAGGCTCACTAAAATGAGAGCACTGCTTTCACTGCTCTATCATTTTAACAGGGTCTGACTGGGATTCCACCACCCCCTCTCTCCCTCCCTCCCTCCTCCACTCCCAGCCCTCCGCCTGTCTGTCTGTCTGTCTCTCAATCTCTCTCATACACACACAGCGACAGAGAGAGACAGGGTGGAATCCCAGTCAGACCCCGTTAATATTAAGAGCAGCAAAATTTGCACACTTTCAGAGGCTCGCTAAAATGAGAGCAGCGCTTTCACTGCTCTTAATCATTTTAACGAGGTCTGACTGGGATTCCACCCTGTCTATCTCTGTGTGTGTGTGTGTGTGAGAGAGAGAGAGACAGAGAGAGAAGAGAGAGACAGAAGGAGGGCATGTGCTAGAGGATGGAGGGAGAGAGAGGTGGGCTGAGGAGACAGGGGGTGGACCTGCTCCCCATGCCAGAGCTCAGCGCGGCTTGCTTGGGGACACCTCCATCCGCTCCAGTCCCAAACCCGGCACGCATTGCTGGGCATCCTAGGTGGATACCCCAAATGCGTCCTGGTCCTGTGCCTGACCCCTGCGCGCCAATACAGCACCCAAACAGTGCTAACTGGCCACCATGGGGACACAGCCAATTTTTTTTTAATTATCACAACATGCAATTTAAAAATTACATTGTAAATGCACCATGAAAAATACTTCTATGCAATTTTCACACAAAAAAACCTTGAAAGGTAATAGTTGCATCTTTTTATCACCAGCACTCCATGGAAAACATTTATTGAGTTTTAAAACTACTATCTCAGTAGGGTGTCCACTTGACAGGAAAAGAGTGAAGTACTGTGGGGGGAAACGTATTTATGTATAATGCTTTGTTAGACAGTTGCAACACAAAAATAAAAGGATAGCTGTTCTGCTAGAAGCCAGGTCATAAATGTGAAAAAGAAACATGTTGAAATGATAACTAAACAAAATTTCAAATCTTGCTAAATATAGTTGTTGTCAATAGTAAAAATCAATACTATGGAAATCAGCCTTAAGTCATTTGATCTCTGGACAGGCATCCCAGCATCTGTAAAACTGAAGATCTTTTTCTAGTCATAGAGATAAGTTCATGTGCTTTCATTAAGTTCATTGGCTACATTCTGACTGGGTTACTTACTCTGCTGTATTTGGACATTCTGGAATAAAGCATTAATGTTGCTTTATTCCAGAATATCAAAATATAGCAGAATAAGTAACTGACATCTGGGTACAGCCATTTTCAAAACAGGTGACAGTGGTGGAACCTGCTATTTCTGAAACTGATCCACTATTGTCTAAAATACATCAAGACAAAAAAGGTTACTAGCTATACATTGTAATGGACATTTTAAAAAGCACATTATATAGAAGCAACAACAATCAAACGGAACAGAATTAGCAAAGTTTTTTGCAATTTGAAAACTGGAACATTAATAACTTAGGCTATTCAAACAAAAATTTTGAGAACAGTCCTGCAGGTGGTTTGATGTGTACCAAAATGCACCTCTGCAGCTTGAGACTAGTGAAACTAGCTTACTGGCTCAAATTAACATACACTTACTGGAATGCTCCATTAATAATTATAATAGAAACTCTCCCACCACTGCTCAAAAAAAGAACTTGCTGCTGTCACATCTTTATTTGTGGTGGCAACAGGCATCACACTGTGATAACACTGACAGAAGCACCATTGAAAAGACACTCCACACTTGAAAGTGGAAACATAGAGACATCTTTTCCACAAATGATCCTGACTGGAGACTTGAAATTGGCCCTGTGACACCTCGCCAGGAGTTAATCGCCCTCAGCCCAACACCTGCTGCTCGTGAAATCTTTGATTTATAAATAAACCCACAGAACTTCCCCTTGGTGCCAATAATCAACCCCCAGCTACAATGTTCATTTCTTCCGTTTCCCAGTTGTCAATTGACTGAGAGATTCCTGCTGCTGCCAGTCAAGGCATGCTTTCAATAACTTTTACTTTTTAAAGGAACAGAGTCCCTTTTCCATGAGTGCCCCCTGCTGCCATTGTACACACTGACAACAGTCCAATCTCTTTTAAAACATACAAATGCTTCTTTATTGGTTTACACTTGGAATTAGATAGCAGTAACAGTCAGTCTGTTTCAACATTTACCTTTTCTCTGCCTAAACTTACTTATTATCAAGATCCTCCCCTGCCACTCCTCACAAGCCTAAGAACCCAATTCTAAACTTGCCTTCACCCTTCCCGGGTGTTGAACAGTTCACCCTAGAATGATCACAAGAACTAGAGCATGTCTCCCCTTCTGTCAAAGCCTTTTATACTTGCCTCTCGATGATTGCTCCTTCTGATTGGATGCCCTCCTGGGCTAACTTACCCCCTTCTCGCTCATGCCCCCTTGGAAGCCATGCACTAACATGATCTATAGGCTTCACTCTCTCTCTCTATTTAACACTAACCCAATAGGTGTTGCCGCAGGCCCGTTTCAAAAAAAAACTCTTCTATTGCTTTTGATCCAAACTGTCTGATGACTGCTCGTTTTACAAACTAGCCACTGTGTAGGGTATGGCCTTTTCCGCACTAGCTTCTAGAGCCAGTTCTAAGGGCCTTTGGTCTAGATACTGGGCTTCCCGTTCTGCTTCTTAATCTGGATCAAGAAGGACCTACCCCCATCAGTCTGGCTCTGTCTGCACAAGATAAGACTAAGGGCTATAATCTGGATCAGACATGCAGATGGCACACCTTTGTAATCCAGAATTACTGGGAGCTGTAATTCAACAGCTTGTCATAGCATGCCACCATAAATCCCTCTCCCACCAAGCCTCAAGGCTAGGAACTTTCACTCCAAGTTCTGGTTTGGTATGTGTAGTCTATGGATTGCTCCTGGTGAGGAACAAAGCTGTCTACATTGGAATAGCCTGTTCTGCATCTACCCCCACACCATGCCAGCTTCAGAGATGGCATATGGGACCTCCAAATTATCTGAAGGCTAGGAATGAAACTTCCTGAAATACAGAACATCAGGGGGCGACTTATTGCACTGCAGAAATAGGTTCTTCATGGAATACCAGACCACTGAGAGGTGCTGTCCACATGCCTCTGTGGTCCAGTATACCATGCCCTAGTCCAATCTCCATTTCATTTGAGAAGGGAGTGGGGTCTCCCTTAACCTGTGCCAGCATGATGAAGCAAGGCCCATTGATCCCTTTCAGGTCCACAGCAGTATGGAAAGCTACATAGTCTCCAAGCAGTTGTCCTTCAGAAACATACCACTTATTGCCAGAAGCATTCAAACAGACATCAGGGGATACAGCTCTTAATAGCTATGATCTCCATGGACTGATCCAAATCTTTTCATAGACTGATCCAAACTTCTTTTGAAACTATTCAAACTGGTGGTCAATATCACATGGCAGCGAATGCCAAAATGTAACTTCATATTTGACTGCCTTGAATCATACAGGATTCAGCTTCATTTGGTGACCCTTGTCTAGTATTTTGGCAAAGGAAAAAAACTTCCTATCTTTCTTCTCTGCACCATGAATAATTGTACATAATGCCAATCAAATCCTCTTTCACTTGTCTCCTTTCTAAACTAAAACATCCCAAATATTACAACAAAGCTCTTGATCATTTTACTTACTCCCTTTTGTACCTTTTCTAACTCTACGATATCCTTTTTTAGATACAGAGACAAAAACCATACACCCATATTCAAGACGATTGCAGCATTGATTTTTATAGACACTATAATATTAGCATTTTTATTTCTAATACAATTTCTTATACTTAACACTCTATTGCCTTTTTTACATTTTTACGCTTTCATTTAACTATCTCCATAACACCAAGATCACTTTCCTAATTAGTCAGTCAATTCAAATCTCATTAGCATATATGAATAGTTAGGACTTTTAGTACCAATGTATATTACTTTACTCTTGTCCACATAGAATGGCATCTGCCATTTTGACACCTAGACCCCCACTGTGATTCCTTGCTATTCTTCAGAATCTCTTTTTGTTTTTACCTATTTGAAGAATTTCATGGTATCATCAAACATGGTCCTTAAGCTCATAATGCCTAAGTCAAGATCATTTATAAATTAGCTAAAATAATATGTCAGAACAGAACTGAATTTGGGTCAAATTTGGGGTATTTCTTACATCTTTCCATTTACTCCTATTCTTTAGCCAGTTGCATATCCATAATATGATCTGCCCTTTTATTTCATGATAGATACATTTACTGAAGAAATATTTTATTAAAAGCTTTTTGAAATTCTAACTAGATGATGCCTACTGGAATACACCTATCCATTTATTAACACACTCAAAAAACTTTAGAGGATAGTTAGATAGGACTTTTCCTTACAGAAGCCATAGAGGTTTTGTTTGAGCTAGCTCTGTGTTCTAAATGTTTGGTAATTTAAACTTTAATAATGTTTTCCATGATGTTCTTTGGAATACGTTTAAAGTTAACAGTTTTACAGTTCCTTGACTCTCTGCTAAATATATTGGTCATCTTCCATTTCTCTACTGTGGAACCCAAGGATAATGATGAACTAAAAATTTTTGTTATGTAGTTTTAACTGTCGGATAGGTACCATCAGAGCTTGGTGAACTGTTGATACTTGTCCATAAGGTGTACTATGTATTATCTTGTCACCTTATTTGTTTCAGTTCATCAGTATTTCCTTTCTGAGGAAAATACTGCAAGCTCAGGGACCTCCCACAAATTCCCTTGCATGGATATGGGCACAAATAGTTCATTTTCTGCAGTTTCCTTTGCTCTTCTTAGCATACCTTTGGCTCCCTCATCATCTAAGGGCCCAACAGTGTCCCTAGCCAATGTCCTGCTTTTATTGTCTTTACAGTTCTCTTAATATGATTCCCAAGTTTTAATTTTGCTTCTCTTGTTGTCTGGAAAATTGTGTTCCCTTTGATTTTTTTTTTCAATAGGAGAACCATACCACTTTTTTTTCTGTGGATCCTTGCCTTGTTATAGTAGAGAGTTTGTCTAGCTCATTAAAGCTATCACCTATATCATGCAAGGCCACCCAAAATGGACATATCATAGTGGAGAGTTCTGACAAAATGTGATCCATTGAAGCAGAACATGGCAACCCACTCCAGTATCCTTGGCAAGAAAACCTCAGGCAAGAAGGTGTTCAGGTCCCACAGGTAAGAAGGTGTTCAGAATATTACTGGGGAAGAGTGGAGAGCAAGTACAATTATACCAGAAAGAGGGAAGGGGCTGGGCCAAAATCAAGAGGTTACTTCTGTGGATGTGCTGATGATGAAAGGAAAGTCCAATGTTGAAAAGAATAATATTGCATATGAATCTGGAATGTAAGACTTATGAAACAAGATAAGCTAGATGTGATCAAACAGAATACGGCAAGAATAAACATAGACATCTTGGGAGTCCGTGAACTAAAATGGATGGAAATGAGTAAATTTAGGTCCGATGTCCATTATATCTCATAACTTTTTTCAGGCTTTCAACAGGATAAATGTAAGGAAGAGGAGCACCTGAAAATGAGCGAACTAGCCCTATCTCCAAATAGTAGTGCATTACGAAGTCAGTGAAGGGCACTGATGTCCCCATGGGTATATAAGAATAGTGTTGCCACTGTGGGGATTGGAACCCATCTTGGTATTAATTCCAGTCTCCATGAAAGACACTCCATAAGAGGTAAAGGACATGACCCATTCACGTTTGGTCCAGTACCCAACGGTGTCTTGGCAAGGGGCGCCACCATGTGTTTCTGATTTGGTCTGCGGAAAGCAGACCAAATTGCCCCAAACTGTGCCAGACCAGGACCAAATTTGGTATCTGAAAAAACAAGTCTCGGCATGGTTTGGGGTCCCAGCATGCATTGCCAAGAGAGCCAAGACCGCACATAGAGATGGTGCCAGACTTCACGACTCGGCTGACAGGAAAGAGGTTTGAGTTTTAAAGCCAAGCCTCTTTCCTGCCAGCCGAGATGGAAAGACGGGGTTCAGAGGCTTGAGATTTCTCACTTTTCCAGGGAGGCAATAAGGCTGCCTCCCTGGAAAAGTGAGAAATCTCAAGCCTCTGAGCCAGGGAAAGGGAGCAAAATCACAATCCCGGCACAGTTTGTTTGGGGACGGCTGAATCTGCCTCAGCCTGCCCCCAGATGGCATTAGGGCGAATGGCATGGGGGATGCCCAAGATTCAATCTCGGTTGCGCACCCGGTCCCATGCGAGGCCAATGGGCACCCAAACATCACCAAACAGCTTGCATGGGGATGCAGCCAAAGATATATTTTTTTATATTAGCAGGTCATATAAGTCTTTATGGGCTTCACTGCAAAAATTCATGTTATTTGTTCCTTTGTCTCAGTAACTTGTTTTCTCCTTGAAGGCTTCACTGTGACTCTTCTTTTAGCCAGCAGATCAACCACAGTGACTAATTTATTAGAGTTCCCTGGATGTCTGCCATTCAAAGCCTACTTTTTTGGCACCTGACAAGCCACCCCAATGGCTGACATGATGAATGCATGACTCATTTTCTTTCTGCAATGTCCGTAAAGTTGAAATACAGCTGAAATCAATAAAATGTCAGGTGCACAGTAAGTGTCTAGAGCCACTGAAAAACAAATCTCTGTGCACATCGTTTCTTCCTCCCTCAGCATAATGTTGGAAAGCTTGTATCACTAATATGATGGTGTGGAATATTTTGTTTCTCCACCCATGCTTCATTTCAGTAGTTGCCAGGAACAGGAACACAGAATGCTGTGACTACAACTCAAAGAATTATTTCAGAAGCACTGATCTGACTTTCTTATACCAAAAAAATTGGTTAGGCGGGGCGAACTTCCTGAATGACATTAAACAGTGAGTGATGCGTGATGTAGCAAAGCTGTAGTGGAATTTCTGGTGAAATGGCTTTGGTCACTGTGTCGAGAGACACTTTCCTGTATCCCTCTTGGAGCACAGTGGCACCCAGTGAAGTTGCAATCAAGACATTTTTAGAAGAATGGGAAATCATGCCCTCCAGGTGAAGGCATTGCTAGGGCAGAGCATTTGCCATAGGGCACCTCTTGCTGCCATTGGAGATGTGCACACACTCATGATCTAGAGTTTGTTTCAAATCAAATGGATCTTTCCTGAGTTCGGTTTGCTCTAGAACCACAGCTGAACAGTTTGTAAATTGCTTACAAACAGTTTGAGATTAAAAAAATTAAAAACCCATTGGAAAATACATTGGAAAAAAAAGTCCTATATTTAAAATGCAAAATGTGGTTGAACTCGAACAGTTCAAACTGAACCATTCTGTTTAAACATGCAGTCCTGGTTCAGTTTGAAACAAACCAGCCTCTTTCAGATTGAATGGTTTGATGTGAACTGCCCAGATTTAAACTGAATTAGCAGGTCATCAGGAAAAGAAATGCAGGGGCCAGAAGACACACCTATGCATAACTTTTGAGAGGCCTAGGAGAGGTCATCTAGAGACTTTCTGTTGCTTGCTATCTGAAACAGAAATGCTGAATTAAGCGTTGAAAAATTGCCACCTGATGTAAACATACATATATGACAAAGAATTTTTGACTCATGCATGTGCCTATTACAATCTGCGGATGCAACTTTTATTTTCATAAAATGGAGTTCACAGTAGTAGTTCCTTATAGCAGGAGATCAGACACTGCTGAACTATAACTTCCACATTCATAATCCTTGACTAGATTGGCTGAGATTTAAGGGATTTGTAGTTTGGCAACATTCAGACATCTGAAGTGTCTACCACTTGGCCATGACATCTAATTGCCCATTATTATGGATAACCAAGACCCTTTCTGCATTGAGGAGTTGTAGGTCCAGATGAGTAGATCGAGATTTACCATATCTATTGATCTGGATCATGGAGAGATGGGGACTAGTCTGATTCAAGCTTCCCTGAGGCCCGTTAGCCCCAATGGCTTGAAGTGAAAGCCACGGCATGGGGGGAGGGTAAATTTTCACCTTATGGTGCACCACAGTATGACGTTCCTGGTAATTCCAGGGCAGGGAGATGTGTTATCTGCATGCCTCTGTGATCCAGATTACAAGCCATAGGCTTGTTTAAAGACCCATTAAATCCAGATTAAGGACCTCTTACTCTGGATCTAGATCCACCTTGTGCAGCTGGAGCCAGAATAATAAGGGTGGGGCCTCCTTGATCCACATTAATGTGCAGATCAGAAGACCCAGGTTCTGGACCAGAGGTGCTGTCTAGAGGTAAGTGCAGAAAGGGCCCAGGTCAATTTATGATTACGCTTAATTTCTCCTTTTAATCTTTTCAGCTTTCTAGAAGTAGCTTCTGAAGATTCTTCCTAAGGTTCAATTTAGAATGTAATAATATTTTAAAATATTATAATATATCCTAATATTATGAAAAGCAAACTCATCCTTTGCATTCATGTAAACACCTTTTTCTCACACAAACGTATCTTTGCATTTGAAAATATCTGACACAATCATTGCCTAATGTTAGTTTATAGAAGAGGAAAGGACAAATTCTCTTATAAACTTCAGTTTGCCCCATTTCTATACATGTTTTTCATATTTTTTCTATGAATTTCTGTCTTGACCTTCCAAGGAGGTCCACAGTAAAAATTTATAAAAACATCAGTTAAAATGTAATTGTTTTAAAAATTCAACTTTTACAATTAATAAATGTAAAGACGCATATACTTTAAAAATCAAAGGCCTAAATGAAAATCTATGGAAATTTTAAAAAGTTTGTGCTCCTGAAATATGGCAGAGGAGAGGCTATTCCAAAGCCTTGAGACCACCAAAATAATTATTTTTCATCGGCTGCTATCTATCAAACATTGCAGAGTTAGTCTTTGTTTTGTTTTGTTTGCTTTCTAATATCATTATATGCAGTTTTCTATGAAATATTAATACACACATTTTGCAAGTCACTTCTCACAACAAATGCATTTTAAAAAAATATAGGAGAAAGTATCCCAAAAAAGTTGCAAACTAAGAAATCTATTTTTCCCCATTTTATTGACCAGTGAATTGTATTATAAAAACCAGGAAAGTATTTGCAGCTTTATTGCTGCATTGTTCCCAACTAAAATCAAAACCAACAAAACTCGCACAGGGTATAATATTAAAAAGTAGGAGGAGGTGACTAAGATAGGTTTTTTAAGTACTACTGCATATTGGACAGGGAAGACCTACCATATGGGGGAAATATCTAGAAGATATATACAGTTTTATAAAATAAGTATTAAAATAGATGTGAACACAATAGTCATGTTAGAAGAATCAATATCTTTCTATATGTCTTTAGCCCAAGAGTAAGGTACTATTATATTTACCCCATTAATCTATGTTAAAAAAAAACACAAACAAAAAATGCTGGCTCTGAAAGATATGCTTCTGTTCTGTTGTTAAGAGGTGTGATAGATACATTAACATGCAGCTCTGTTCTCAGAACTGGCAGCATAACTTCTGGGTATATAATTTATATCAGATTTAGACAGTCTGTCCATGTTTATTAGTTCCGGTGAAAGGAGAACTAATCAGAAAACAATACAGCAAATGAAAATTCAAGTTAAACAAGAGACAGCTGAAATGGGATAAAATGTAACTGAAAGGAAAGAAAAGTAGGATCAAAGATAACCAAAACCTGAAGCAATTCACTTGCAAAATAACAAGCCACGAGCAAATTAAAGACAGAGTGGAAAATAAGTTGTGTCTCATCTTAATTAATTGCTTTTCATCTTCTTTCATGAATATTTTTGAGAATGCACCTAATCAGAATTACTTTAACAGCTGTGCCAAACATACTTGGAAAGGCTCACCAAAATATTTCCTACCAATTCCTTGTATTTCTAGTACAAAAAGGCATGTTCCCAGAAGGGCTAAGTGTCATAAAAACTTAGTTGTTTTTAAAATAGCAATTTGTTCCTGTCAACAATCTTTTTTTCCCCCCAACATTGACAGGTACAGTAGGAAGAAAACATAAATTTAAAGGGAAGGGAAAAAATCAGCAAAATTATTACACTCCCTCTTTAAATCTTAATTCATTTAAACCCACTGAAACATTGCTATAGGTTAGAGATTATACAGGCTGCATTCTTCTCACAAGACACGTGACCTCACAGCCATGAAAAAGGCTGTCTTTGCCCCAGAAGCCTCAGGCCCCACTGTGGGTGTGAAAAGCAGGCTGTGTGCACAGCTGGAACCTAGAAACCCATGGCCTCAGAATCTTCATATATTCTATATTTTCATTGTTACTGCCTAGTGTGTTTTAATGCTGGACGAAAATTGGACAAAATCATACCCGGTAGAAATCACCATAAGCAGGGCCCTGGTCACACCTTCACTTTAAATGTTCTTCAGCCCATCTTTTGATCACAATGCTCAGACCTTTTCATTTCTATTAGCTCTATTTGTGGACTTTATGCCTTCCATTTGGACTTTCCTGAATGGAAGAAATGGCTAGAAATGAAAAGGTGTGAGCAGTCAGGGCTCAAAGTGAAGGTGTGACTGTGTCATCTCCATTGCTGCCATCTCTCTAGAAAGCAGCAACAGGGGCACTAGCAACTGAGAGAAAGCCCTTGGGGTTAAATAACAGGGTTTACTATGAAATGAAATGAACTTCATTGATTAGTCATTTGACCATATCAAGTTTCAGACGTACAAAGGATAAAATAATGTAAAACACACAAGGATAAAACATACAAGGATATAATTTTAAAAAAAATAGATCATCATTAGGCTTCCTTTGAGGACAGATTCTCCTCAGAAGGTGGTTTTAGGCCCAATAAGAGTAGTCATATATAACTGCTAGGTCCTAAGGGCACACTTTATTCATTGTCTGAATGGAGCTCAACATAACCAAAGACTGCTTCTTCAGGTTAGGAAGCACAGATATCCAAGAAGTTTTTAAAGTCTTAAATCAATTATGTGTCTGTTTGTGTATGTCAGCATACACGTGTTTGAGAAAGAGGTAGATATCCACATCATCTATATCAGAAAACAGCCTGACAAACACAGAAAATTGTAATAAAATTTTGAAGAAATTATACAACAAATGATTTTTAAAAAAGCAAAACAGAGATCAGTTTATTTTAAATATTTTACAAACAGCCACTCAAGGAATCCTATGTTTAAGCATCGTGCTATGGAATTATTACTCTCCTAGAAGGAATCAGAAAAAATACTGCACTTATCTTCTTCCTGTTGTCTTCAGCACATCAGTAAAAGTGGGCCAGGCCTGCTGGAGCATATAATCACTTCCACAGATCCTGTTTGGAAATAAGGAGCACACTTGATTTGCAAGACACAACTTTATGATATCATCACACACTTTAAAGAACTTACTGCAGCTTTATCATTGTGTGTAGACAGTAGGTAGCAGGGGGGAGTTAGGCATGCATGCCTCTTGCTATTGAGAAATCAATAACATGGGGTTCTTTTCAGAGTTTCTGTGGCTTTTTGGAAACAATGAGACATAAAGTCACTATTAAGTACTGTACACACTTCTACTAGTAAGCCTTCTTACTTCCATAGGAGTTCCTGCCATGTCCTTTTGTTACTCAGATTTTTCAGAGACAAATGAAGAGATGGATAAAGCATCTATCATTTTCCATCATTCAAGAAATGGACTATTTTCAGTACAATGGAAAATAGTTCTGCAGAGCAGGCTGAGTAGGGCTCTTGTGGGTGCTATATGTATGCACAGTGATGGAGCAGGTGATTGAGAATGACAGGTTCCCCTAATATCCTTTATCCAACTTTGTTGAAAGATGTTTCTGAAGCTACTTGACCTGCATTCATCCTGGAGTACCATCAATGGACACTTCAGGCATGTAGGTCTCACAAGCCTGGGTAAGAGTACCAGACTAATATCTCATAGGCACTGGGTTTGAATGTGCACTCCTCTATGGAGCCAGGTTGATGACTTGTCAGCCACTTCAAATCCCCTTAAATGGGTGTGAAAAGTGGGGTATAAAAGCCAACTCTTTCTTCTTCCATCAAGTGCCTTCTTCCACCTGTGTGATTACAGCCTTTGCCTGCCTTTTTTAAAATAAAGCATTTAGAGAGATAACATGTTTACTTTTAGTGCCCACAATCTTTTCCCATTTGTGATAGCCATGGTATGTCATTGTTGAATTTCCAAATACAAGATGAGCTTAGTTTGATGTCAGAGCTTCAGTAGTGCAAATGTGGTTTTAATTGTGAGCTGGTGGCTCAGTCTCTAAGCCTGGATTACAGAACACCTACTTTGATCAAAAGAGAAGGGGGAAAATCTATTAGTTTCTAATGAACATAATTTGTTACCATCAAACAGATTTGTATTATTCAGGGAATTGCAGTTTTAACCATTGTTACTAAGAGTAATACACTCCACCCTGCTTCAACAAGATAAGAAGCTTTAAAAGTTTAATTAGAGAAGTTTTGTTTTATCCTTAAAGATATGCAAAGAAGATTACTACCAGTGAGCTTGACAGCTACATGAGAACCCTGATGCCTGTACGGCCTTGAGGCTGAATACTTGTTTTCTAACTCAACCCAGCAATGTTGAAATGGATGAGGCAGATCTTCATTGCATGTTATTGCCCCTTCTCCGAAGAACAGTGAAGTCAGGTCACTGGAACCATTCCACTAGAGATGTGCTTACTAGTTTTGGTTTGAACCTGTTCAAATGAAACAGAAAAATGTCCCTTCATCTGGAGTTAAACAAATCTTTTGTACCTCTTTTGCCCAATTATGCAAGTAACGCATAAAGACTCACAAGAGGTGAAAGAGTATTACCAATCTGTTATGTTGTTGTCAGGGGGAGACTTGGTAATTTCCACACATCTTGCATTGATGTGCATTGTGGGGGCCAGTCTTAGCTTGGATTGTGTAATCTTAGCCAAGAATGCAGTGGCAGCTGGCAGACCATGCCAAGCACTATCCACATTATAGCGGCTAAACACAATTTGAAGGCCAGACTCCAAAATTCCCAGTTTCCAAAGTTGTCAACTAGGGCTGTTTTCACCAGATGCCTGGAAACAACCCATTTCTGGGGTTCTTTCCAGGAACCTGACAAAATGGCACTGGTGGACTCCACATGCCAAGTGAATCATATGGGTGACTAGTCCTATCTACCCTTACTAATGACTGAGAAACCACTTTGAAATGGTCTTATGTGCATAGCCCATTCCTGCTCAGGAAACCAGTCCGCTTTGTGTGCATGGTGTTCCTTAGAGGTTGCTGACCTAAAAGCAGCAGTCCAGTGTTGATGTCACCTCAGAGTAAATCCTCTCATCTTCCTGAACCATGTTTGGATGAAACCAAAGCCTTGCCACTCCCTTATTGTGACTGATCTTGAGACTTTCAGTTATAGGGCAGGATAGAAATATAAATAAATAAATTGGTCTGTCCACAATAGGCCAATAGACCAAACCAGCAGGACCTATAGTATACTTTGTATCATGGAATGGCATACCAGCAGGCCACTCCAGCAGACCATTTCAACTGCAGAGGAAGAGGCCTTTGAGTAGCATGAGATGCTTCAGCCATAAACTGCCTACAAGCAGCCTACAAAGTGTGCTACCTTGGTATACCTGACACTTACAGCATGTGAGTATACCAAGTCCAGTACCCATTCTTCTGGCACCAAAAGCAGTATAGGAAAAATGCCACTTCTGGGTGCTTGACCCAAAAGATCCTGACTAGCAACTTTGAAAGCCCAAAACCTTTATTCCTGGGTTTTTAGACTGAGTGGCCTTTATCTAATTTAGCCCATAATTGGTGGCGTTAGCTAGAACAGGCCACTGTAGCATGGGATATGCAAACAGCCTATTTTCCCAATCACCAGCTGCCACTACACAAGTCAAGTGATTGGATGGTGATTTGTCAACCCTGATGGTGGACCAGTGGTTCCTGGTCCTCCTTAGCGCAAGAAAGTGATTTTTCTACTTCCTCTCATTTTATCAGCCCTGATTGTTACTTCAGCCTTGAAAGCAATATGTTTGCTTCCATTACTCTTAATGGAATCATTTGCTTTTCCCTGTGACAGGAATATTTACTCAGACTATTAAAAGTGTGCTTCTATTTATTTATCTATTTAGGACATCTGCTATGCTGATTTTGTTCAGATGACCTTTTATTCAAATGACTATGTATATCTCCACTAACAAGAGGATCTTCCACAGAAGTGATTTCTACTCACTGTTGCTGGGATGATGAGAAATGTGAAAGGTTATGGCATGGAATTTTGATTCACTGGCTGATCTACTCAGTGCTGTCAGCCCCAATAATGAATCATTCCACAGCTTCTTGAAGATGCCAGATGCTGAACCTATAGCCACTGAGCTAGTTAGTGCACTTCCATTTTTAAAAAAGTTAACATTTTGGCAAATAAAACAACATGGAGCTCTGAACCTGCTTAATTTAATTTTATATGTTTCCTCTTGAGGTGGGTATGTAATTATGGTAGTCATAATAAGAGATGTTTGTTAATTAGTTTGTTTTATTAGCTGAATTTATCTAGCCACTCAGTAGCTAAACTTCTCTAGGCAACTTACAGAGATTAGAAGCATAGATTAAAGTAAGGGTAAAACTACATAAGACAAGGCTATAAATTAACACTTGGATAAAAACAATTTAAAAGTACACCATGAGACTCTGCTGTCTGTTGCTACAGCTAATTATCATAGTGGCATGACAAAATCTTGAGAATATTTACAAATATGGAATTAATAAGTGTTGTTCCTCATAATTCATACTGCATAAACCCACTTCTATTTACTCTTCTATTAAAGAGTTTTTTTAAAAAAATGAAAATGCTACAAGACCCAAAGAAGATTTATAAACAGACCAAGTTAGCCCTGGCTGATACAACAATTAGGACTGGGAATTCCAGAGCACAGGGTGTTTTCACACTTAACTTCGTGGGTATAATGTCTGAAAGAAGTTAAGTTCTGGGATGGTGACCGGTGTTTGCATCATGACCACTAGCCCATACCAACTTAACCCAGACTTACTTGGATCCTGTTCAAGTGCAGACGACTCCACTGTGTGCCAGCCGTTGTTGTGACAGTTGGCAACACAGAAGACTGCACAGCTGCAACAGCCTGGTACTACCCCATGCAGCTTTAGCACAAGGAATCTGTGTGAATGCTGCATCACGGATTATGCCAAGAGTTCACACATGGACATGCATGGAGCCACTCTGGGATGTCAGAGCACGCATGGCCATCCCAATCTGGCAGGCGTGAACAAAATCTTCCTTCCTTCCTTCCTTCCTTCCTTCCTTCCTTTTTGTACCTTTCTGGCATGGCTGAATGTGTGGAGGATGTAACCAATTGCAGAGCTTTAGCTTTGGGATTGATTTAAATGTGTTTCACTAGTGGGTTTTTTCATACATACTTTGGTGTGTTTCCTATACAAATATGACAAAAGCAGCATTCATTCTCACTCTACTCCTGTAATAAACAGACTGCAGATATGATGGTGCAGATTTTTACATAAATGTGAGTAAATCAAATTACAAAAACTGTGGATATGTCTGTGGATATATAAAAACTCTTATTCTAATACTTAAAGAATAAAAGACCAATTCCTTGAGGTCAAGCGAATTTGCTACTTGCATTCTTTACTTTCAGTGGGTACATTTGCTAGTGTAAATATACAAACACTACCAGTTTCCATTCTCAGATTTATGCTTTCAAGAATATCATACACAGCTTTCATATTACAATGGCAATGGCAATGTCCTCACATGAGGGCTGTATTAGTGAACTCTGTTTAAGGGAAACCATGACAATTTCCACACTAAGTAGGCTGTTTTGGTCCACATAATTTGGACTGTGAAATTGGACCAAGATGGCACAAAATAAGATTAGCCCAGTCCAAGGTCTGTCTGGCTTTCAGCTCAGTCACAGCTACACAACTGGCATTTAACCCTTAGGGAAAATAACCAGAATGAGGTCTTCAAGAACAATTATTACTAAGTGATTAATATGAAGAATATGCTTTCATCCAATAATCAACAGAAGTAGTGCAATTACACACAATTATAGGCATTATTATTGAAAATTCGAAAATTTATATGCCCTTCTTTTAAACTGGCACACAAAGCAAGAAGAGGAAATAAAGGAAGATGAAAATTTACCTTATTATATAAACTTTATATTTTTCTTCACTATAGCTCACTCTAATTCTGAAGAGCTATACTAGCTCTTAACATAAAGTGTAAAAAGAAAATATTTACTTGTTCCTTGTCAAGAATAAACACAAAGCAAGCACATCTGAGGAGGCTCAGAGATATCTTTGGGGTGGGATTGTTCACATATCAACTCTCCTTCCTGACTTTCCTGAACATTCAGTACTAGAAAAGTTGGATTAGAGAAGGACTGGGAACATGAGGGTCACACACTGTCCCTCTGAAGTGTCTCTAGAAAACAAAGCATCTGGTGAATCTTGCTGAGTCATAACCAGTGGCAGGTGAACAAAACTGTTACGCTCAGAACTGCCAAAAAGATCTTGATTAAGCAAACAAATGTCAACTTGGAGCATATCATACTTTAAAAGTATGAAATCAAAATTGACACTTGAATACCTAAAAGAAAAACTAATGTTGAATGCTCCGAAAGTACAATAAACAACTTTAAATAAATGGGTTATGTTAATAGATTATGTTCAGTAAAAATGAATGGGAGCCCGAGTTATGGAAGACAATCAGTCATCCTCTGTGATTAATATGATAGAAACATAGAAACATAGAAACATAGAATGGTAGAGTTGGAGGGGACCTCCTGGGTCATCGAGTCCAACCCCCTGCTCAAGGCAGGATCTCCTAAACCATCTCAGACAGATGGCTGTCCAGTCTCTGCTTGAAGACCTCCATCGAAGGGGAACCAACCACCTCCCGTGGCAGCCTTTTCCACTGGTTGATCACTCTTACTGTTAGAAATTTTTTCCTAACATCTAAACTAAATCTTTTCCCCTGCAGTTTCACCCCATTGTTTCTAGTCCTTCCTTGAGAGAGTGAGAACAGGGCTGATCCCTCTGCCTTGTGACAACCCTTGAGGTATTTGTAGACAGCTATCATGTCTCCTCTCAGTCTTCTTTTTGTTAGACTAAACATTCCTAGTTCCTTAAGCCGTTCCTCATAGGACATGGTTTGCAGACCGTTCACCATCTTGGTAGCTCTCCTTTGAACCTGCTCCAGCTTGTCAGTGTCTTTTTTAAACTGGGGTGACCAGAACTGGACACAGTACTCCAGATGAGGTCTGACCAAGGTAGAGTAGAGGGGGATAATAACTTCACGTGATCTGGACTCTATGCTTCTCCTAATACACCCCAGGATTGCGTTTGCCTTTTTTGCAGCTGCCTCACACTGTTGACTCATGTTCAGTTGATGATCTACCAGGACACCCAAGTCTTTTTCACATGTGCTGCTGCTCAGCCGAATTCCTCCCATTGTATATGTGCTTTTTTCATTTTTCTTGCCCAGGTGCAGAACCTTGCATTTTTCTTTGTTAAATACCATTTTATTAGTTGCAGCCCATTGTTCGAGTTTCTCTAAATCTTTTTGAATCTTCTCTCTCTCTTCTCTGGTGTTTGCAATCCCCCCTAGCTTTGTGTCATCAGCAAATTTGATCAGTTTCCCTTCAACTCCCTCGTCCAGATCGTTTATAAAAACATTAAACAAAACTGGTCCCAGGACAGAACCTTGTGGTACTCCACTTGACACTTCCTTCCATTTGGATGTGCAGCCATTTAAAGCCACTCTTTGAGTACGATTACTAAGCCAGTTTTGAACCCACCTTATAGTTGCCTTGTCAAACCCATATTTGATCAATTTTTCAATGAGGATCGCATGAGATACTTTGTCAAATGCTTTGCTGAAATCAAGAAATACTATGTCTACTGCATTTCCTTGATCAACCCATTCAGTGATTTTGTCATAAAATGAAATCAAGTTAGTCTGACACGACTTGTTTGATACAAACCCATGTTGACTACTGTTAATTATTGAATTCCTATCCAAATGCTGACATATGTGTTGTTTAATAATTTGTTCGAGAATCTTTCCTGGTATTGAAGTCAGGCTAACAGGCCTGTAGTTCCCTGGGTCTACCTTCTTCCCTTTTTTGAAGATAGGAACAACGTTTGCCCTTCTCCAATCGTCTGGGACTTCTCCTGTTCTCCATGACTTCTCAAAGATTACAGCAAGTGGTTCAGCAATTACCTCTGCTAATTCCTTCAGTACCCTAGGATGTAATCCATCTGGACCCGGGGACTTAAATTCATTTAAGTTAGCTAAGCGTTCCCTTACTCTCTCAGTGTTGATTTTGTGTCTTGATTCTCCTAGTCCTTCATCAGTACAGTGAAGGACTGTTGCATGTACATTATCCCTCTTGGAAAAAACAGATGCAAAATAGGAGTTCAGAATCTCTGCCTTCTCAAGATCACTTTTGATCACTTCTCCATTCTCTCCCTGCAGACTTCCCAAAACCTCTTTGACTTTTCTTTTGCTGTTGACATATCCCCAAAACCCTTTTTTATTGTTTTTAGTCTCTCTTGCAAGCCTCAGTTCATTTTTAGCTTTAGCTTTTCTGATACTTGCCCTGCAGATTGTACTGATTTCATTATATTCCTCCTTAGATATGTATCCCTCCTTCCATTTCTTAAACATTTCTTTTTTCTTTTTTATCATTTCTTTCTTTATTTAAGCCTTGCTGAGCAGAGTAACTCCTCCTCCCTGAGGGTGTGGCTAATTCCTATTGGTCCGCTGCTCTGATTGGTCTGAGAAAGCTTCTACCTCACGCCGTGTGCTCTAAGAAAAACTTCCTGTTTCTACCTCACGCCGTGTGCTCTAAGAAAAACTTCCTGTTTCTATCTCTCGCCGTGTGCTCTAAGAAAAACTTCCTGTTTCTATCTCTCGCCGTGTGCTCTGAGAAAAGCTCCTGCTTTCACTTCACCCAAGCTGGAACTGACAAACTCCTCCCACTTGAGCTTCTATTTAAGCCTTGCTGAGCAGAGTAACTCCTCCTCCCTGAGGGTGTGGCTAATTCCTATTGGTCCGCTGCTCTGATTGGTCTGAGAAAGCTTCTACCTCACGCCGTGTGCTCTAAGAAAAACTTCCTGTTTCTACCTCACGCCGTGTGCTCTAAGAAAAACTTCCTGTTTCTATCTCTCGCCGTGTGCTCTAAGAAAAACTTCCTGTTTCTATCTCTCGCCGTATGCTCTGAGAAAAGCTCCTGCTTTCACTTCACCCAAGCTGGAACTGACAAACTCCTCCCACTTGAGCTTCTATTTAAGCCTTGCTGAGCAGAGTAACTCCTCCTCCCTGAGGGTGTGGCTAATTCCTATTGGTCCGCTGCTCTGATTGGTCTGAGAAAGCTTCTACCTCACGCCGTGTGCTCTAAGAAAAACTTCCTGTTTCTACCTCACGCCGTGTGCTCTAAGAAAAACTTCCTGTTTCTATCTCTCGCCGTGTGCTCTAAGAAAAACTTCCTGTTTCTATCTCTCGCCGTGTGCTCTGAGAAAAGCTCCTGCTTTCACTTCACCCAAGCTGGAACTGACAAACTCCTCCCACTTGAGCTTCTATTTAAGCCTTGCTGAGCAGAGTAACTCCTCCTCCCTGAGGGTGTGGCTAATTCCTATTGGTCCGCTGCTCTGATTGGTCTGAGAAAGCTTCTACCTCACGCCGTGTGCTCTAAGAAAAACTTCCTGTTTCTACCTCACGCCGTGTGCTCTAAGAAAAACTTCCTGTTTCTATCTCTCGCCGTGTGCTCTAAGAAAAACTTCCTGTTTCTATCTCTCGCCGTGTGCTCTGAGAAAAGCTCCTGCTTTCACTTCACCCAAGCTGGAACTGACAAACTCCTCCCACTTGAGCTTCTATTTAAGCCTTGCTGAGCAGAGTAACTCCTCCTCCCTGAGGGTGTGGCTAATTCCTATTGGTCCGCTGCTCTGATTGGTCTGAGAAAGCTTCTACCTCACGCCGTGTGCTCTAAGAAAAACTTCCTGTTTCTACCTCACGCCGTGTGCTCTAAGAAAAACTTCCTGTTTCTATCTCTCGCCGTGTGCTCTAAGAAAAACTTCCTGTTTCTATCTCTCGCCATGTGCTCTGAGAAAAACTTCCTGTTTCTATCTCTCGCCGTGTGCTCTGAGAAAAGCTCCTGCTTTCACTTCACCCAAGCTGGAACTAATATAATATAATAGTGCCCATGCATGTAACTTTGGTCTATGGAGGGGAGGGGAATGGAAAGAGGGGTTGGAAAATATTGGAATGAATGTTCCAAAGTGCACAGAAGGTAATAGATCTATTTCTGTAACAGTTCAGGAATGTAATATATATATATATATAAATATAAAAATAATGAAATCAATACTGAATAATATAAGTACACATAGGGTGAATTCCCGCTCATGGAATAAAGTGGTTTAGAAATGGTTTGGACCCTCTGTCCCCATTACCAATCCATTTCAGGGTTTTTTGAGGATTATTTGGCTAAAAAATGGAATAAATAAACACCTGTTTTTTCAGGTGGGTTTTTTCCGTTTTTGCTTTTAAAACACTTCTTCCTTATTGCTGTGGGAACGCTACAGCAGTATTGGGACAGATGTGTCAGGAAATGGGTGGGATTTCACGCTACAGGACAATCCCTTGTCAGTTAAAATGCCAGGTTTCCCCTCTACAGCAGACAGTTTCATTTTCAGACCGTAACAATTCACCCACTTCACACCTTATAACAAAGTTTCCTTTCCCAGCCACGCTTCCCCTCATGCACACACATGCCTAAAGACCAAGGAAAGAGGCAGGGAGGAATCTTGCCCTTCACAAGTGGTCCTGCCTGCACAATTCTGCCTGTTTCCCTCCCAGCCTCCTTCCTTGATCCTTAAAAGGGGAAAGGGGGGAAGCTGCAGGAACTGGGAGAAGCAAGGAAGTGGCAGCCCTGAGCCCATCCCCACCCTCTCACCCACCCACTGTGGAGGCGATACTGCTCACTCACTTGCTCACTTACCCAGGGGAGAGTACAAGTGTGTGTGTGTGTGTGTGTGTGTGCACGGGAGGGCTTGGCATCCCCAGAAGCTCCCGCCAAGCCTGCCAAGGCCTCCACCCTCTGACAGGTCTCTCATCTAGAGTGGGCTCTGTGTGTGTGTGTGCATGTAAATTGAGGGGGCTTGATCGCCGGCTTTTTGATCTCCTAGGTGTTTGTGTCTTTGGATGCTTTTGAAGAAAGGAAGGAGGCTCAGGAGGGAGGGGCGGCTGGGATTTCCCACCCTTGGCCACATCTTCAGATCAATCCCAATGGGGAGAGAGGGTGGGCAAAGGGTGGGGAACAAAAAAATTGCTTTCCCCAGTGTGTGTTTTGGAAGTGTTTTTAATTCTTTTCCTGTGGGGACACATTTCTGGGTTGACTGCTATTGCCAGATGCTCATTTGCTTCATTTTAAAGGCTTTTAAATAGTGTTTTATTCCATGAGTGGGAACAAGGCTATAGTATTTTTATATATGTATTCACAACAAAGCCAAGTTGAAGGAGATTTTTTAGGTTCCACCAAACGTGTATGCCCAACACTTTTATGAGTCCTATTTGAAGCTGTGACCATCTGCAGATATGTGCTCCAATGGGCCTAATAACTGCTTTTGAGATTTAGAAAGAAATTAGCCCTTTGTGATATATCATTATCCCAGCAGGGTGGAATTTCTATATTCAAAAAGCACCTTTACTCATCATCAGAGCAGTTGAAGGTCATTTATTTACAAGACGGAGACACATCTTTGTGAGAAGAAATTTGTAGTTCAATTCAGTTAGTTTTGTAGAAAAGCAGCTTTCTAGTACATCATACCTTGATGTTTGTTATGTATTAAGAAAATTCAGAATAGCCAGCTTGGTCTTGTGATTAGAATGTCAGGCTCTTAGCTGGTAGTCTTCCAGTTCGATTCTACACTCCTGCATGAGGCAATCTGGGTGACCTTGAAGTAGTCACATCTCTCTTCTGAGCTCTTACAATGCCACCTACCTTTCAGTGTGACTGTTTCTGGGGAAAGAACAGAAGGTTTGACAGCCACTGTTCTTAAAATGTTGAGAAAAGCATATAAGAGCCAACTCTTTTTAAAATATTAAACATATAATATAATGCTGTGTTCCAACAAATGTTAATTGAACTGCAGAAATTTCATTTCGTTTACCTGACAAGTTTAAATCCCTAACCTGAACTGCAAAAATTGTATATTTGCCTTAGAAACAGTTAAATGTGCCAAATAATGGGATGCAAAATAGCACTGATTTTTGCACACATGTATTGCCTAATTCTACCTATTGGGATTCCAAAATCAGATGCAGACAACATCTATAGATGTATTGCTATTATGCAAATAGTTCCCTGATAATTTTTGAAGAAATATCTCCATTCTCTGTCCTCCTACACAACATTACCTACATCATTCAGAAGACTGCTTCTGATCCTAGTAGACTGTTCTGAAAGAGCTGGAAGCTGCTACAGGCAGGAGTGGAGAAAAAAGCAGTTATCAGTCATGTCATGTACACTGAACTCTTATTTCATCCTATAGTGTAGACGTAACTGCATGCATTATGGAGCTGGTTTTAAACCTGCATAGCTATTTAGGGAGATGCCAACAACTTTCTAAAAGTTCTATAAAGTAGTACATCACAATGAAGTTTTGCGCAAGCACTTCAAAATGTACCTAGGACAGAGCCCTTTAAAATCTGTTCACTTGTACAATCTACCAAAATATGTTTCCATAGAGATGACCTGAATAATATTAAATTATTACTTTAATAACAGTCACAAATGTGCAAATATAACTTTTGATTTCACGTTCAAATCTCTCTCTCTCCCCCTCTTCCTCTCTCCCCATATTAGCAACTGGTTGAAGAGATTTCAGTGTATGCAAGTAATTGCTTTAAAATTGGATAGAAGCACATCTGCAGTACACTTACCAATTTTACAATGTCATTTGATTTGGCTGTGCGTGACTCCACAATTTTCTGTATAGCTTGAAGACATAGGGTTGTCATGGTTGTATACATTAAAACCTTGCCATCTGTCTAATGGATACAAGAATCCTGCTATTTAAATTTCCTTCCACCATACTTGATATCGTAATTGAAAATGTTGCCCGTTGAAGTGGCAGAAGGAAATTATGCCACTCTGTTAGGTATTATAGTGAATGTTCATAACATTTCTCTAAGGTGATACAGGAAATCAAAATATTTCAAGAAATATAATATTCAGCTGTGTGGCTCTTTATAACATGACTAGCAAGAAGGCACAGTCCATAATTGTATACTGTATCAAATAATAGTGTTTAGAATTGTTTTGGTCCATCAAGCTGAGCACTCAATCTTCCATAATTAAACCTATACAAGTAATAATTTTACCCTCAAAAGACAGATGGTAGACTAACTGGTTTCAATACCAGAAATGCTAACTATGGCTGCCAGGGAGGCCATGGATCCAAATAATCACACCTGCACTTGCTGTCTATGTGCTTGCATAGCCATTGCTAAACTCATCACACCATTTCACTGAAACAAGGAGTCACAGTCCAGTTGAGTAGTTTGCTTAGAACTAAACAAAAATGATCAAATGCTAAAAATTATTTTTTAAAAAGAAAATCTAGTAATCTTTTAATTGCATGGGCATTGCATATATTTTTTTTTCAAAAAATGAAAGTGATAATTTGAACAGCCTTTCCTAAATTGGTGTCTGTGACCAGCTTGTTACAGTCTGAGTTCTACATAATCTATTACAAGATTGTGTGAGCATACCATAATGTGTGATGCAGTTCACAGAGTTTGTTATGCCATAAGGCCATAGTTCAATCTTTGGCTTTTGACTATTGAATGTAACCAACATGGCAACCTGAGTGAAAGAATATAACATTTGATAAGTATTTTGCGATAGAGTTACTGGACCCTGCCAATAATTATTGGACTCAATTATTGTACTCTGGTTTCTGTCAAAATATAATAAGTGAGTGTAGAAACCCAGTGGCTTTGATGTTGTCTGAAATGACTACATCAATCTTAGTGCTGGGACTGGACTTACATGAATGGTAAACCTACTGGCATAAAATGCTCTCCTACCTCAAACTTCTTTACAGTTTTGAAGCTCATAGTATTTGGTATTTCAGCTATAGCCAAGGCTGCAGAAATAGTGAATATGGCCTTAATTTCCCTCTCATGCTATCAGAATTGCTCAAGGGAGAAATCACTATTAGGGAATTTGCAGTGTCCACTCTGAAAGTTGGCTCTATGCCACAGTGGGTAAGCTGTGTGTCACTTTTGACAGCCCCCCAAGATAACCAGACTCTACAGCTTCCCCCACCAAAAGGACTTGAGATAGCTGCTAGTTTGTAGAGGGACTCTTAAAGGTGCCTAAAGGTCAGTACACGTGGAGCAACTCTGAGGTCACTTGCTTTAACAGTGATGTGACTCCTTGCCTTAGTGAAATGATGTGATGACTTTAGCAATGGCTATACAAGCACAGAGACAGCAAGTGCAGGTGTGATTGATTGGATACATATTCTCCCTGGCAGCCATGGTTAGTGTTTCTGGTATTGAAACCAGTCAACTGAAGTGCCCCTCAGCCATTAAGATGCTTGGGCACACATATATGCAAGGTGCCAGAAAAAGACACCACATCATTTCACCATGGTAACAGATGTGTCGGACACATGCTGGTGTCACCCAGGGGGCGTCTAGACATGTTAATACTGTGCATCAGAACAGAAATTGTGATTGGTATGTCACACACAATGATTGATGGATCACTACTGCATATTTACCTTAATCCTTTGTTAAGGACACTTTCTGCGCAGTATGATGAAAATTCAAATCTTCCCATCAGCCTGGATAGGATGACAAGAAGAGACAAAGAGAGCAGGAAGGGGAGCGCAAATCTTATTGGCTGCCTCATCCCATGTGACAGAGTGCTCTGACTCAATTCTTGCAGCTTCCAATGAGGAAGCTACAGAGGCTGCTTTTAGTTGGGACAGCCAGTTGTCACTTTGCGTCAGGGTAAGCTGTGGTTTTTCCTTTAACTGAGGACTTATTCTGCAAGTCTGGAGAGGACCATTTCTTTCTGTCTGTACAGGAAATGGGAGGAGTTTTTCCTTGTAAAAAGGCATTTTGAATTTTGCGCCTTGCAGTTTGGATCTCTCTGGTAAAAGCAATTGAAAAATACAATTTTTAACAGCAATTCTTTTTAATTTTGCTCATTTTTTTATCATGTTTGGAAATCAGACTGGCCAAGATAGATTATTTTTGTTTTTAAAGTTATTTTTTGTTCCTGGGGAAACATGGGCCTGTTGGAATCCCACATCTACAGTTTTGGAGACACGTTGGTGAGAGCGGATTTTTTGGGGTTGTCATTCCATTCTTCCTATTTTTCCTTATTTCTTTATATTTTCCGCTATATTTCTTAATTTTTGGCTAGGGCTAGGGAATCATCTCTAGTATTAGGAATTTACTATTCTCTTTCTGGCTTTTTAAATTGTTCTTAAGGGAAGTGCTCTCATTTTCAGATTTTTCCTCCATAAAAAGAGCATAGCTGCACGCTGGTTGCCTTAATAAAATGGGATGGGTTTAGTTTAATGCATAATATTATTTTAATGGGAAATGCTTGTTTATTTAGCCATGTATGGGATTTACATGTTTATGTTTTGTTCTTTTGAATGTATAAATGAAACATTTTTCTGATGTGGCTTTATATTTCATTTTAACTTTTCTTCTGTAGTTCTAATAAATTCTCTTTCACTGATTTAACAAGAAATATTGGCTTTTTGAATTTGAAATGATTTTTGTCTGTTTATGGTATTCTTCGTTATTCAAAAAAACCTATGTAAAACGATTTGACTCCAAATTCCCTGGGAGTTCAAATTTGGGGTATTTTTGGCTTCTAGTTAATCCAAACAACACCATCTGCACTTGGATGAGTGTCCAGATGTGATGGTGGTAGATTGCGTGTACTAAGCATTCACCAGTGTTAATGCTTAGTTACATGCGTGGGAAAGTTTGGGCTTTGCTTTCCATGGCTGGGGAGCATATTGTGAACTTTCTCCAAATCTGTCAGTGAGTTACTATTTGGTGGACTTGTATTACAGACTTCATTTGAAATTCTTTTGTTCAAGAATGGTAACAATAAAATAAGTCTTTGTTTTCAGTCAGAAAAATCACCTCAGCAAAAGATGGTTTAGAGATGGTTTACAGGTGACCCTCCACCGTTCAGCTTCTTCCCCATTCTAGAAAAGTTGGATTAGAGATGGGATGAGAATGTAACTGCTACATGGCACCAGCTCTAAAGTGCAATTTTTGCTAGATTGGAATGTAGCCTAAGTTACAGCTAGGGAAAATTCAACAGGTCTAAGTTGTTTATTGTTACCCATTTACCACTCTTCTTTAATAACCTCACTTTGTATAGACAAATTTTGTAATATGAACATTTGTTCAAATTGTGTAAGCATTGCTTATACATCTAAATTATAGTTTCTTCGTCATCTGCCAGTTCAAAGATGCCCCACTCAGAGCTGGAAGGTACTAACAGGCCCAGACTTGCAAAATGTTGCTTGGACAGCAATTAAAAAGCACCTTTGTTCATACCCATCCTCTCAGCCTGCACATTCTGGCCTGTGGCTGGGACACAAATGTCTCCTGGCAATGAAACTTCCAAGTGGACTTATGAAGTGACGTGCCGGAAATGATGCCAGAAGTTGGCCTTTTTGACATTTTGTACCATGGACATAGGCAGCAGAAAAGGACATAAATGGCAGTTGCGAGCTCTCTGCAGCTGCAGGAGTGAACCAGGCCTTTGCAACTGGGCCAGGTGCATGGGTCACCACACTTCCAGTGTCTGGTGGTGTGTGGTCACCAAGGGCCTTTCTGCACTTGAGCTTATTCTAAAATATATTCTAGTATAGGGGCCTGTCTGCATGCTTGTGCAGGCTAAAGTAAGCCCCAGGCATTGCCTTGCCATAAGCATGTGGATAACATACCCTGATCCTGAGATATATCCCAGAATAGGGCCAAGTGCAAAAAGGACCCCTGATTCTGGCACTCTTTTGGTGTAGTCCAATGTTTCTTTGCAGATTTTGGTCCAGCAATTCTGGTCTTTCCCCATTGCCCTTCTCCCTACTTCCTCATATAATCTAACTCCTATGTGTGCTTGCCTGATCTGAAGAAAGCAATGTTATAAAAGTTACAATGGTATTATAAGAATTGTCAAACAGCAGACATCTATAAGAAGGAAACAAGATCTAGTAAGACACTAATCAACCTTTACTCGTTGAAGAGCAAAGTTCTCTGAAGATGGATATTGTAGCTATATCCTAAAGCTTAGGTTCTCAGAAGAAGAAACCTGAAACATGACATAACAGCCCAAAGACTGCTACAAATAAGATTTAATCTGGTCGTGAAAGCCTACATACGACCAAAAGGTATATCATTGTTCTGACTTTGTAATTTTCTTCTAATGACACTACTGAAGTCAATGATGCTTACCCTATTTACTACTGTTAATGGCAAATATCCCTGTTATTTTTATATTATGTATCTTCTAAGATGAGAAAGTTAGCCCAAAGTTTTGCTTCTACTATTAAACATCCTCCCCCGGACTACTTTATTAACCCTTATCCAATATTCTATTTATGTACTTTATAACTCTGGAAACATTTAGTGGTTAGAAAAACCATGGGGTTATCTCGGTCAGCTCTGAATCCTATAGCAAAGAGAACTCTGCTTTTAGGTAGCATGGATTTATTTCTCTGAAAAAGGCAATAATCCCCTAGTTAGTGGATATTTCACCCTCATAAATTCTTCACAACATCATTCATGCCCATAAAAAACCATAACGGTGGAGGGAAAAGCATACAGATTTATGTTCTGAATCAGCAAAAAAGTTCTGAGAAGTGAGCTGAGACCCAGAGCTGCTTCATCTGGTTGATACAGTAGCACATCTAGAAAACTGCCATCATTATGAATGGGTGCAACTCAAACCCATACATTTTGAAGGGAATTTAGTTTGAGATCTCAGGAATGCCTCCATTTTATTCAAACCATATCTACTAACAAGCATTAGGATTCACCTGAATTAAAATGGTTTCTGTCAACTCCATGATAGATACTAAAAATGGAGCCCCAGGGTTTCTATGATTACTTAATTTCTTTATTTGGAATAAAGATAAAATATCCTTATGAAGAGTGGGTTTTGTGTGGGTCTTATGCTGTCTTCAGACATAACAAAAGGGGCACCTCATAGACACTGTATGTAGCCTTTGCATTTCCAAGCCAAGTTTAACCCACCTTTTCAAGAGCAGAATGTTCAGAAGTGTTAGGAGGGACATACTGGTGTATGAACAATCCCATCTTGGAGCCTCCTTAGAGATACTCCCTCCCTCCACAATGTGGGATCATAGTCTTTGTCAGGGTCCCCAAAGGTTCAGTGTTGGGACCAATGCTTTTTAATTTATTCATCAATGATCTAGAAGAAGGGGTACATAGTAAAATAGCAAAGTTTGCTGATGATACTAAATTATTTAGGGTAGTAAAAACTGAAAGAGATTGCTAAGAGCTCCAGAGGGATCTCTTATCATTGGGTGAATGGGCAACCAAGTGGCAAATGTGTTTTAATCTTAACAAGTGCAAAGTAATGCACATCGAGGCCAAAAATCCAAATTATGTCTATAAACTGATGGGGTCTGAGCTTTCTGCAGCACACCAGGAAAGGGATCTTGGGGTTTTGGTGGACAGGTCAATGAAGGTGTCAACCCATGAATAATTAGGAAGGGAATAAAAAATAAGTCAGCAAGTGTCATTTTGCCTGTTTATAAATCTATGGTGAGGCCACATTCGGAATATTGTGTACAATTCTGGTCACCACATCTCAAAAAGGATATTGTGGAACTGGAAAAGATGCAGAAAAGGGCAACCAGAATGATTAAGGGTCTGGAACACCTCCCTTACGAAACCAGGCTGTACCATCTAGGCCTCTTCAGTCTGGAGAGATAGCATTTAAGAGGGGACCTGATTGAAGTATACAAAATTATGCGTGGTATAGAAAAGGTGGATAGAGAACATTTCTTTTCGCTATCGCACAACACTAGAACCAGGGGGCACTTTATGAAGCTGATGGATAGGAGAGTCGGATCTGACAAGGGGAAGTATTTCTTCAGGCAGAGGGTCATCGGTTTATGGAATTTGCTGCTGGAAGAGGTGGTAGCAGCTACCAGTCTAGGTAGCTTTAAGGTAGTGTTAGACAAATTTATGGATGACAGATGTATCAATGGCTACTAGAATGAATGCCTAGGTACATCTTTCATGCGGGGGGGGGGGGGAAGCAGAACGCTTCTAAGGCCATTTGCTGGGATTCAAGAGCTGGAAAAGTTTTGTCCTTGTTTCTGCTTGAGATTCCCATGAGCATTTGGTGGGCCACTGTGTGCGACAGAACGCTGGACTAGATGGGCTGCGGCCTGATCCAGCAGGGCTCATTTAATGTTCTTATCTTCTTATGTTCTTATAGTAATTATGGTCTTCCTGTTTTCATGATCATTTAGCTGTTTTCCATATTTGGGTGGTGGTGGGGAAGATGACAAAGAGCTGGGTAAGGGATGAAGAAATAACGTATCTTGGAAACAAACCCAATGACTAGATAAACTGATGAAAAATGCAAGCAGTAATTATGCACTCCCAGTATAATGAGTAGTATTAGATGACACTATCTTCATACCTAGGAGCATTGGATGAAACAGTGGTAAGAATAATGAAGGGGTATGAATTTTAGGATATTTATTTAGTTCCAAGAAATGGGTGAAGAAATACATTTTTAAATTTACAGTGGTACCTTGACATACGAGTTTAATTCATTTCATAACCTTGCTCTTATGTCAAATCGCTCGTATCTCAATGCAATTTTCTCATTAATCCATTCCAGCTCCCAAAACACCACCTCAGTTGTTTTTGTTATGTACTGTACTGTATTTACATGCTTGTATCTCAAATCTTGCTCTCATCTCAAAGCAAAATATCACTCGCTCGGCGGCTTATATCTCAAAACACTTGTATGTCAGGGCACCTGTATGTCGAGGTACCACTGTATTTATTTATTTATTTTAATTAATTAATTAATTAATTAAAAATGTTATCCCTCCCCATACCCAGAGGTGTCAGTAGTGAGAAAGCTACCCAGATCTCAGTTAAAAGTAGGTTCCAAAGAAGTGGACACAACTGCAAAGGCTCCTTTCCTGGTCCCGGTTTAAAGAAACTGAAGATCTAAAAATGACCCATACACACTGGAAGGGTACTAGCTGAGTCGCAGAGGTGGCACAGATGTATTTCCTGTATATGCTGAACCATATAGTGCTGTATAGAATATGGCACAAATCTTTAAACTAATAGGCTGAAAATTCAAAAGACATCTGCTTGTGAAAAGGTTTTGCCTTGTGGTGTTGCCTAATGATTCTTTCCTGACAGACTGTGGTAAACAACACTCAGTCAGGTCATTTTAATCTTGTTTTTCCAGACTTGAATGTTCTTCCATCTTAATGCTTGTTAAAAGCAATGTAAGTCTGAATGGAGGAATGGAATGGGAGGATGTCAAGAATGCACTATTAGGGGCATTTTTCTTGCTTTGCACAAGAAGGTCTCTGAAGGTCAGCTGGAGCTAATTCACATTTTGGCCTGTAGTTCAAGATAGGTGAACAGCTGGACAGGTGCATTCACACCTGAAGGAGGTGTTTACAACCTGGAAACGTCCTCTGCCTCCCTAGATGTTCACTAATCATGATCTAGCAGTGGAGCACAAAATTGTGAACACAACTGGAACTTAATTGACAGCATCCAACGAGTGACCATTCACACCTCTGCTGGCTGGGAATGTCATCAGAGCTGCTGCGGAACTGTGCTGGCAGCTCCAATGACCCTCTGACATGACTGTGACTGTGCAGAGCATCAGTGTCAGCATTGACATAGCAACAGTGCTCATGCACATGCAGTTGCAGAGGTGCTGCACTCAAAATGGTGGCACCCAGAAGAGGAGCAGCCCCGTGATCAAGCACAGGTGAGTGATCGATAGCAGGGGGGGGGGCTGTCAGCAACTAGCACTCACAAGTGCAAGCACTAGTCAAAGTTAATTTATTGCACACCTTTCTTGTCCACAGGAAGGGAAGGGAAGTACAAAATTGCCCCTAGTAGGGAGCTACAAAAAACACAAGTTGTGTGGTCATGTCCTACTGATGGGCTTCCCTGTGCAGACTGCTGGATGAGATGAGTCATGAGTCACACTTGGCTTCATAGTTTGCGATAGCTGAACATCTGGGCAGATGCACCTGCACTTGCAGGAGGTGTTTACAACCTAGAAACACCTCCTCCCTTACCAGATGTTAACCTATCATCAACTAGTGGTGGTGCATGAAACTGCACCACACACAACCCAACCTTACCTAAAAAGTTTACCTGTTGCATCCAGCTCATGACATCCAGCTGTCACCTCCTGGGGAAAACTGCTGCAATAAAATGCTGCTGGAAACTCCTGTCCCTCACCCCTGATTGGTGGGAACTCCTGCTCTAGCCCCTCCAGCACTCAGATCCCCGGACAGCTTTTCCCTCCAAAAAGCAGCTGCAACCAATCATTGCAGCAGGGCCCGCACAGGATTTCCCGCCCTTTTTGCAGCCCCCAAACCCAGGGTTTGCAAAAGGCTGTTTGCACCAAGGCTGGCTATTGCAGCTAGCTAGCAGCCTACAAGGCCAGAAAGCACCACACACAACCCAACCTTACCTAAAAAGTTTACCTGTTGCATCCAGCTCATGACCATTCACTCCATTTCTGGTGTGAAGGGGTCACCTGAGGTGCCGCACAAGTAACACTGGCACCTCAGATGACCCCAAACATGACTGTGCATGCAGAGTTTCATCACCATAATGATGGTGATGGCATGTATGCAGTCATGGCAGGCTCCGAATGCAAGATGGTGGTGCCCTACCAGTGACTGGACTCACATCCAAACACAGGTATTTACAGGTGCATGGGGCTTAGTGCAATGTGTACTAGCATTCTCAAGTGCAAACTCTAGTATATGTTGGTCTGTCACACATACTTTTCCCTGAAGCCAAGGACATTGTATATTACTTGCCAGGGATCTACTGCAGTTCCATATATTAAAATGATGGTATCTTAATTTAGACCTTTTCTGATCTTGGCTTTATTCCGAATTATATTCTTGGACAGACACCTATCCTTCACAAACCAGTGCAAATTATGGCAGGATCCAGGGCCTTCTGTAGCCTGCACCAGCTTGGGCTAGAAGGTCTCTATCCCAATATTTAATCCAGGATAAAGCCCAGTGCAGAAAGGGCTTTAAAAGATTATGTTGAGCCTGTAGATCATTTCAGCCTGTTCATTTATTAGTTTTAAGAAATATACCTAAATTAACATACTCAGTACACTTTCAGTTTCATTTTGCAGATCCCATCTCCCTTCCCCCCCTCCCCAGAGACAAACAGAAAACCCCCAAAGAAAATAAAACAACTCTTGGCCTTCTTGGTGCAACAGACTTTTCTCAGACAATAGGTGAAAAGAAGTTACTTAAAACATTTAACTCAGACCTGCAGAATTTGAAAATAATCAGTATAATTGAATAAGTAGACTGTATTATGGGATAATTTTCTACTGAATTAGCTGAAGAATCTCTCTTATCTTGGACCAGATGGCAAGATAAGTTTTAATTCTGAAGGGAAGCATAAATGGGGAACATTTAATTATCTTCTGCAGCTTCATTTCAGTACACGTAGTCACCAAGGCCAGCTATGTATTTTGTAAAATATACGAACTGACAGTGGATGCTTTGTTCTGGAGATACAAAAGCTAGTATTACAGCAGATATAGTCCCTACAGGTGCTGAAATTGGTTTTGTTTGTACTTTAGAATCATCCATTAGCTGAAAAAGAAGTATAGGGATTCAGGAAAAGTAGTAGAATAAATAAAATATTTTTTCTTGTCTTGATATGGCCCAAATGACTTAATAAAACTCAAAGGTCTTGGTCAGTGCTTAATTCTTTTTCTTAAATACCACTTTGATAGGAAGAATTGCCAATCAGAGGATGCATTAGCGTGTGGCCAGCAGACCGCTATCCCAAAATATATTCCAGAATAAGGCCAAGTGCAGAAAGGGCCGTTCTGTCATGAAAATGTGAGGAGAAAGAAAGTGATGGGTGATCTACTATGTTCTCCAGACCTCAACTACTAGAAATTCTTTTCAGAACAGATCACTCAATTTTTTTAATCACAAAGGCTTGGTGTTCAAGTAGTACTGGATAAAGTGGCTGAGGGTCCTTCACAAAAGAAGGACGGTTCTACCAAGGCAGTAGTTCAGCAGTGTAGATGATTATAACAGGCACTGAGGAGAAACAAAAACTGTAGCTAAATATAGTGGAGATAGGAGCATGGGAAATTATGTCTTTCTAGAGTTACACTCTACAGAGAAAACAAGCTGACACCAGCTAACTAATCATTGGACTGGGAGAAGAGATATGTTTTAACTAGGCCCCAAAGACCATTAAGGTGTCTTGTCAAAGCCTGGGGGACACTACAGAAAAGGTCCTCTTGTTTGTCACCATCCCTCACCCTTTCTGAAGTGATGGAAGTACAAGAAGGGCTACTTCTTGGAATTTTAATACTAGGGCAAGTCAATATGGGAAGGTGATCCTTCAAATATTTGGGGCTCAAGCCCAACATATTAGAGTTTATATGGTAATGCTAACACCTTGAGTAAGCTATGCAACAAAACAGGCAACCAGTGTAGAACTTTCAAGACTGGTTCAATGTGTATGTAGCTATAGATTACCATCAGTTCCAGTTTCCAGATTCTTTTCAAGGGTAACCCTATATGAAGTCCATTACAGTAGTCTAGTCTGGAAGATACCAGAACATGGATCCCTGTGACCAAGTTCTCCCTACCCTGGAGAGGCTGAATGTCACGATGCCCAGCGATCCTGTAAGTGCCTGCCCTCTCTGGGAGTAGCTTGGCCCTGTTAGGATGCTGAGTTCGTGCAATGGCCAAGTGAATACTACAGTGTGGACACAAAACACTGGTAGCGAGCGTTTCAACAGTAAACTAAAACAAGTTTATTATTATACACAAGTAATACTAGAAAGAAAAATAAGGTTCAGGTATTTGTTGGTTTAACTCAGTAAGTCTCTTAAGGTTAGGAGCTACCCCTTTCCCTAAAGGAAAATAGTTCCTTTTTTAAAAGACAAACCTCTCCACGTTCCTCCCCCTCTGACTTGCTCTGCCACAGCTCAAGCCAAGCCAGTGTACCAGAACGTGGCCCTAGATGATCACAAGGAACAGCCCGTCCTTGCTTGACCGATCATCCAATCTGGTCAGTTGCTAGTGAAGTCTTCCTTCAAGATCTTCCAGCCAAAAGACCCCTGGTCAACTACTGGTCCAACTCCTTCAGGATTCAGCTCTCTTCTGTTCCTTTCAGCTCTTCTCCCAGCATGAAGACATAGTCTACTGTACTCTGTGTTCCTTTATACCTTTTCTGTGGCCCTGATTGGCTGTCACCTCCTGGGGAAAACTGCTGCAATAAAATGCTGCTGGAAACTCCTGTCCCTCACCCCTGATTGGTGGGAACTCCTGCTCTAGCCCCTCCAGCACTCAGATCCCCGGACAGCTTTTCCCTCCAAAAAGCAGCTGCAACCAATCATTGCAGCAGGGCCCGCACAGGATTTCCCGCCCTTTTTGCAGCCCCCAAACCCAGGGTTTGCAAAAGGCTGTTTGCACCAAGGCTGGCTATTGCAGCTAGCTAGCAGCCTACAAGGCCAGAAAGCAAAACCGTTTGCAGCCTGTACCCAGAAACCGTCACACTGAAGCTGGGCAATGATATCCTGGGTATCATTGCCACTGCATGTCAAGTAATAATGATGAATCCAGGAGCACTGCAAGACCATACAAAACAGCCCCATCCAAAATTGCATCTCATTGTGTACCTATGGTGCAGTATCATGGATGGATCATTCACTGGTGAGGTTTGTACTTACAGTGGCTGCTCCCCTCTGTGGGGATGTTGGACCTATTGAGATGGTCCACCCCCAGAGACTTATGGAATCTGAGTGATTCCTGAATGCCCTGGGGGATTTTCCAGTTGGCATGACTGGAGCTCCTGTTGAAACTCTGGTCTCTCTCTGGAATCGGGAGATGAGCAGGGCTATTGACACAATTGCTCCCAAGTGTCCTTGACATGCCTGGAATCGGGAGATGAGCAGGGCTATTGACACAATTGCTCCCAAGTGTCCTTGACATGCCTGTAGAGCCCAGAAAGCTCCTTGGTATTCCATGGAGTTACAGGCCATGAAACAGGAAAGTCGATGACTAGAGTGCAGGTTTCGTGAATCCAACTGAACATGGGTTAGAGCACATTATTGTGTCTACCACGTGGTGGTGATGACGGTGAAAAATAGTTTTTTCTCCACCACCATTTCATCCTCAAGTAGCCATCCAACAGAGCTCTTTAGAATAGTAAATGGCCTCATAAAACCAGGCTCAAGTAAGTGCGAGCCAGGGCCAGGTAACATCTGCTATGAGATTTTGCAAAGCACTTTGAGGACAAAGTCACTCAGATTCTCAGGGGATTAGATGTCCCAATTAGACAAAGTCCAGGGGAGGTTTCCAGAGAACTGTCTGGTCTAGTTCTTTTGGATTGGTTTCAGTTACTGCACCCTGAGTCTTCAGTAACTGTACCTCCAAATCAGTTGGAGGGCTAACAGGCATTCCCCATATTCTAATGGTTGAGAAGAAGGAGCAATAGCTTTAATATGTCTTAACATGCCTTTTCTGGATCATTCCTTTCTGCCCCCTATTGACATATCTCCCCTGTCTTGTAATGACTGAAATGGATCCCCCATGACTCTCCTCTCTTATCTACCCCAGGCATGTAGTTCCTTCCCCTTAGTACAGGGGTGTCAAACTTAAAAACTTGGGGCAAAATTAAAAACTTGAACAAAGTCACGGGCCAACCTTGCAATTCATTGATAATGTCTACAATGGAGGAAGTTTTTCCTTCTCATCAGATATAATGATGAACCTTTTCGTATGTAAACAAACAAGTTTTGCTTAAACATTGAATCTGGAACAAGCAAAGCTTAATACTATAAGGCACATCTGCGGCATTCACTGTTCTAGAAAGTTTCTGTTTTCTGCTTTTTGTTTGGTCATTTTTGGGAAACCTGGCCCAATGTGACTGATACCATGAGGTCACTAATGAATGTCAACAGAGGAGGGGGCACTTGTGGGTCCTGACTGATGTGGCAACGCACCAGCAGAGTATTCTGGGATTTGGTAGTATTAGTGGTGCATGTGCTGTCTATTGGTGGACCAGCTCTAGTAGACATTTGGTATTTTCTCGTGGGCCAAATATAATTATACTGTGGGCTAACATCTATGCCTTAGCAGATCTCTCTGGCTGAAATGACCTAGGCCCAGATTGAGTGTCCAGGTCTGAACAACAGAGGTGTTTTCTGGCTCTCACCCAGGAGATAGATCTAAATGCAGATCACCAGAGCTGCATCTCCAATAGTCTAATGGTACCAGAGAGTTAGAAAGAGATCAACCTCTTACCTCCAATGCCTCTTTTTACCCTTGTGACCTAGTACCAAAAATGGAGAAGCAGAGCCAACTTGAAGGGATCATAATGGGGCTTGTTATAACTGCCTTAAAAGCATTTTTAAAAATAATGAAAATAATCCCACCCAACCATCCTAGGGCCTTTCCGCACTGGCTCTAAAAACGGATTTAGAGCCAGATGTGGAATGGATTTAGACGTGGCTTTCGCATAGGGGTCGGAATTAGGACCTCTTTGAGGAAGCCCCGTCCGCATATCGGCAGGCAAAAACGGTTGTTTACCCTTGCCACCCCCACCGAGAATCCCTCCAACGTCCCTGATCGTCTGCAGGTCAATGCTGAGACTGACAGCGCCGGCGCCAATCGCTGACGGTCCCAGCACCCCAGGACTACATTTCCCAGCATCCCTGGGGTGCTGGGACCGGCAAGGCCGCAGTGCGCGCATGCGCGATTGGCGCCGGCGCTGCCAGGCTCAGAATTGAGCTGCAGCCGATCGGGTAAGTCGGAGGGTCTTTCTGGGGGGGGGGTGTTGGGGGTGAGAGTAGGTGTAGGGGGTGCCTTACCCTTGCCAGAGAACTGAGGATCGTCGGTTCTCTGGCAAAGGGAAGACAGGGAAGCCGGCTGCTGGACCTGCCCACCTGTCAGAGTGGCAGAGCCGGTTTGGGATGGGTGCTGGTGCACTCGCACATTAGAGACGGATATTTGCGGAAGCGGTTTGCCGGAAGTGTGCTTAATGGGTGTTGCTGTGTGGACACAGTTTCCCCAAAGTGTGCTTAATGGGTGTCGCTGTGTGGACGCAGGTTGCCGGAAGTGTGCTTAACAGGTCGGACTGTGTGGACACAAAAGTGTGCTTAATGGGTGTTAAAGGGCATGTGCGGAAGCACCTCATGTGTCTCAAACCCATTCAATATGGTGAGAATAAACAATAACAACAACCTATATTATCCCCCAGACCAACTAGGATTATAACAGGACACCAAGTATTAAATGGGCTACAGATTACTTCAAATCAAACCAAATCACCTTGACTTGGAAATCAATGAATAAAGGCTACATTCAAATGTTTGGTGGGAGATGAGCAACAGAAGGCCCAGAGTAGAGATCTGCACAAATGTGAAATTGGTTGTCCAGTTTGAATTGAACAAAACAACTATTTAAAAAAGCAGGGTAGATTTTTACGCCTTTAGAGGCCCAGGAATTCTGAAGTGTTCTTTCAACAGCTTACTGAGCATGTTATGTGTTTACTTCAATATCAAAGACTTTATTCAAACATTGGGGTAATTGGGTTCAAAAATAAACACTTCAAACACCCCCTGTTTGTTTGAGAGTTCAACAAGAATCAGTTTGACACATTTTACACTGTACTGTATTCTGTTTTTTCTGATTGCTTCCATTCCTTCAATTCTGTCACTTAAGACTTTGTTTCTCACTGTGATACTTATTACATAATCTTTGTTTAGTGATTTCTGAGTCTGAATATTTTTCTTACCAGATCTTATACATTATTTTCTCATGTCCACATTTGATGGGTTTGACTGAAAATTAATAGGATAGCATCATCATTATCAGCATCACTACCAGCATCACAGTCTAATAGAAATTTATGACATTCAGATCCTCCCGAAAGACCTCTGATATTTTCCCTAAATTGAACACATAGCACTTTTCCTTGCCAGCTTTCTATTCTTGCTTTTATTACTTTTTTCTTATAGTCTTTTGTCTATTGTCCTTTCAATAAGTTTTGATTTTTTTTAAAAAAAGCTTCTATTTAATCTGTTCTTGATTATTTTTACATAGTCTGCAAGTGCATGTTTTCATTTTTCTACTATTTGTTGATTTGCAGTAAACCTCTGCCACTAATTCTGTGAGTCAGGTATATGCTACCAATGTCAAGAAAAGAATGTAATAGTCATCCAATTTCTTGGTTTTTGATAGTTATCAATTTTCCAACTGTAGGATGCCCAGATATTTATATGCTTCATCCTGATGGCTTTTGATGACCATCTGACATTTCAGTGTTTTTATTATTATTATTATTATTATTATTATTATTATTATTATTATTATTATTATTATTATTATTATTATTATTATTATTATTATTATTATTATTATTATTATTATTATTATTATTATTATTATTATACATAGTATTACTGCTATTACTATCATCATCACTATCACCATTATTAAAGTAATAATATCAGTGTTTTTATTTTGTCAGCATCATTTGTGTCCTTTAGCCAGCAGCCTGTAAGGCACTGGAGGCTCAATTTAAATACATAATCTTTGTTTCTCAGACTGTCTGTCTGCTGTAAGTGTTTGAACTACTTTGCCATAAAAGGAAAAACAAAATGTATGTACATGAGGTCAGACTCATTAGAGAGATCATTCACTCTATATGTTTACACAATGTGTGTTTTTCATATATAATGGCCACTCTGGTTGACATTTCATTTGTGATTTTAATACAGAAGTGGGTACACAGTTTGAATCTGAAAATAAATGTTTGAACTGGAGCTGTGCAAACACGGATTTCTTCAGGTTCATGGTAAGGTCATATTTTCATTAAGTACAAGTCCATCTGCATTTAATTTCAGTTCTTACTCAGAGAAGTCTTAATAAGGAAATTACACAAAACATTTCTTTGCTTCTTTCTCATTTTTCACAATGCAAAATATATAAATTGTGTGTGGACACACACATATATACATAGATGTTTTCAATAGTATACATTCTGTATTTATGGATATCTTCATGTATCCATTTTTGTTTTATTATTTTATATGAATTCAAAACTTAAATAGTTGCTGCGTAGCACATATATGTGTTTTCATGTAGAATGATTAATGTACAAAAATATAATAAAATTAGTGCATTCCTTACTTCCTTTCTTGATCTTTGTACTTAATTAGAAAGAAATCAATTTGGTATAGATTACTAAATATTTCCTTAAAGCTAAGCTGGAACCAGTTGTCTTGCATTGATTTTATCCTCTGATGATCATTCTTGTGGATTTTTCCTTATTAGCTATAGTTAATATTTTGCTTTCTAAACATCTATGAATTTCAACATACAGGAAATTTGTTATTTTATTTTTGTAGCAAATATATGCTGTTTCTTTTAAGACTGCAGAAAAACTCTTGTCCATGCATACAACTGTTAGGGCTCTTAATATTGGATTATACAAGCATATCTTATAGGAAACAGACTTTTAAACAGCAAGAACATTTTGATATGTGATAGCTGCAGTTGCCAGGTCAAAAGATGCCCAAAGAGCTACTGAGTAGAATGGACCTTGGGCTGATACCACAATATCCCATATAAATGTGCAGTGGAGATGGAAAACAGATTCCATAGACCAGTCCTGGTAGGCAGGGCACTTGAAGAATTTTGAACAGATGTTTGGTAAATCATTCAAAAAAAAATGAAACAAAAATATGAAGGCAAAATGGCTGCTGAGACTTTGAACATAGCCACGGAAAGAGATAAAGCAAAAAGCAAAGAAGATAAGCTAAAATGTGCCCAACTAAACATGGAACTCCAAACAACAGCAAGAAGGGATAAGGAAACAATCCTAAGTAAGAAAAATGAATAAACTGAGAAGAAGAAAAACAACAATCAAATGGGGAACAGAAGAGATCTCCATTTCCATTTCCATTTTTATTTGTATACCCCCTTTCCAAAAGAAAATTTTGCCCAAGGCATTTTACAACAAACAGAAGAAATACAATGCAAATACAATAATCACAGAGAAATGCAACAAGTAAATACAGCAAGTAAGGAAATCAATTTCCATAACTAAAACACATATATGTTCTAAGCAATGTACAAAATTCTAATAATAAACTATGTAATCTAAAAGACTACAATATACAGTATGAATTAAAAATAAACCATAAGACCAGTTAATGCATGACAACTGAAAAAATGTCAAAGGAGAAACTGAACCAAAATTGCAGCAAAGCAACAACAACCAACCCAAGTGTCTCTCCGTCCATATTGGCAAATGGATCTATACAAAAAATGTCTATGGTAAAAGACAAAGTAACAGAGAAATGAAAGGAAGACCTATGTCTGTGAGACCCTGGAGAATGAATTAGCCTTAGGAAGCATTGCTAATAACAAAGCTGTAGGATGTGTTGAAATTTCAACTGAATTGCTTAAAAACTTGCATGAGGATTCCATGAAAGTGCTGCACAAAATTTGTGTGCAAATCTGGGAAATGCAACAGTGACTGGAAAATGTCAATCTATATTCCAATACCAAGAAAAACACAGTGCTAAAGAGTGTTATAACCATCAGTCACACTAATCACATACCAGTCAGATAATGCTCAAAATCCTACAAACTAAACTTCAGGAATACATTGATAATGGAAAAAGCAAAGGAATTCTAAGGCGAAAACACACACCACTTATTTCTACTTTATTAACTACATACACTAAAGCCTTTAATTGTGTGGATCTTAACAACCCATAGTTAGTCCTTCAAGAAATGAGGATATCAGATTGGCCTCCTGGGGTCCCTACACACCGATCAAGAAGCAACAATAAAAGCTGAATATGGAACAACTGAAGCTGTGTTTCCACCCATGTTATAAATCACTTTTTGAATCGCTTTTTAAAACGCTACAGCAAAACCATTGCAAACATGCATCTGGCAAACTCAGTCAACCCTGAACTGTGTTCCCACAAAAAACACTTCCAAAAAAATGCATTGACGAAAGTGAATCTTTTTCCTCCCCACCCTTTGCCCACTTCTCTCTACCCATGGATTTGTTTCGATGATGTGGCCAAGGGTGGGGGATCCCAGCCCCCTCCCTCCTGTTTTTACTGCCCCTGTTTGATTCCCACAGACCTCCATGGAGTCATGATATGTTAAAAAGGGGGGGAGACGGAGCCCCCTCAATTTCGAGACTTGCTTAGAAGGAGAGGGCACTCGTGGGAGCCACTGGTGTCCCAGTTCTAATTGTCTATGCCCACCAAAGTGAACAGGACTTTCCAGTGTGTGAACCTGCCAAAAAAAAAAAATTCTGAATGAAAGCAAGCAATGGGTAGATGTATGTGTGCATGCACATGGCAAAAGCAAGCAAGAGAGGGAGAGGAAGAGGGAAAAGGCTCTGGCCAGTGGGCTCCCAGTGCCCACCTGCGCCAATGAGGTAAAGAAAGCGAGATGAGAGCAAGCGGGTCAGGGAAGGCTTGGTGGAGGCAGCAGGTGCGCCAAAAGGAGGCGGGAGGGCAGACAGGCAGGCAGGCACTCTCTCCCTGCCTAGCCTGAAGCCACAGTCCGTCTTTCTGGTCCACCTCACTGGCTTCGTTGAGGCTGCTGCATTCAGTGGTGCCTTCCTAGAGGTGCACAACTCCTCCTGAGCTCCCAAGGGGAGCAAACGAGTGAGAGGTTTTGAGTCCCCACCACTGAGTTCTGTTACTTACACACACGCGTGCACACACACACACACACACACACACCTGGATTCAATCGTGGAAAGGCACTTTAATGAAAACCCCTCTTTTCCTCCCTCCCCTTCTTTTCAGTAGGTCACCATGAAATTACAATGCCACGTGCACCCTCTTTCACATCCAGATCAAGAGTCACTTCACCTTCAGCCCAGATTGGAAAAGGGAGGGAGGGAGAGAGGGGGGAAGGGGAAACAGAATCCTAAGCCACATCTATTTGGTGCGGCATTCGACCTCTGGCCTGGTCATTACCATTTAATTCTGCATCATTTGGACAAGCCAAGCATTTCAGAAATATTGTAGCATAGTGCAGGCAAGGGGCGGGGAGGGGCAGAAATAGAAAAGAAAAAGAAGCCATTTCACTCTGCTCCCCAAATGCAGCATATTGCAGGAAGAATTTTTTTTGAAAAAAATTCAACTCTGTCCCCTCGTCTTCCTTTTCTTTTTTTTAAAGGCCATAGCAATAAAAGATCCTTCAAGCAATAAAAGATCCTTTAAGCACACAGAGAGAGAGGAGCAAAAGAGCAACTGCCACTGCTGTCTTCCTCCTCTGGAGAGTGGTGAGGTGTGGATCAATGCAACTTTCACTCTGCTGCTGCCACCTTTTGCTTTGCGGAGAAGTGAAAAATCAGCAGCAGAGAGAGAGAGCTGCCTCATTCCTTTCACTGAAGTCAGAAACAACACCTTAATTTATTTCCATGAGGAAACTTTGTTATCAGTGTGAAGTGTGTGGGTGGGAAATGAAACTAGTGTGTTACTTCTTATCAGTGTGAAGTGGCTGAAAGTGATACGGTGTGAAGTGCTCTGCTTTGCAGAGGAAAAAATAAATCTGGCACTTTATATCTCGCCAGCGACTCTCCTGCAGGAAGAAACCCCACCCATTTCATAACGGATTTGCCCCAATACTGCTGTACCGTTCCCAAAGGGATAAAGAAAAAGCATTTTAAGTGTAAAAAGGAGGGGAAACACCTGAAAAAACAGTTTTTTTAAAAAATTGCGGTTTTTAGCAATATACTCCTCAAAAAACATAGCAACCAAATTAGTAATGGGGACAAAGAATGTTCAAATTGCTTTGAAACAGTTTTTAGCATGAGTGGGAACACACCCTAAACTGGTAAAGTGGTGACACCTTACTCAATTTATGTGAAGAAAGCACTAGTTCAGGTAAAAGAATAAGAGCTAGGAATTTAAATAGATGGCAACGTTCAAAGTCTATCTTTATACACTGGTGGTTTGACTCTGAGAAGGTCTTTTTAAAAGTTTCAGAAGAAAAGGAAAGCATAAAAGCTAGCTAGCTGCACAACACTACCCCCGCACCCCTAAGATTATGTCAATTAGCTGTGTATTGACTTACTAAAAATAGGTGGAGCTGTGAGATCTCTGCAGGTGATGATTGCATCCATGAAACCAATAGATGCTTCTTTCTTGAAAGGTAAAATATGGCAAATCCAGCCACGATTTTAAAATGTAGAAACATCATATTATTCATAAATATTTGTTTAGCTAGGGCTACGATTCTCCCATTTATGAATAGGCATGTGATGAACTGGTTCTATTTATAATTGGTTTGAAATGAAGCAAAGAAGTTTGAGATCAAACCACTCCCCCACAAAAATGTTTGAAGCTTTGGTTCATTGCCAAACTGAACCAAAATGGGGGTTACAGCTGTAACTTCTCTTTCCCTGGTTCATGCTAAAATGGTACACATTTGTGCAATAATGCCATCATATGCATGTACATCATTGCATGCTGCAGGGTCATGCACAAAGGGACCTATAATAATAATGACAGTGAGAACAGAAAGCGAGTCAGTTCCCCACTTTGTGGATCTTCTCCTGGGTAAGTGCGTGGAACCAATTACAGCCAGGACTGTTAGCAAATGAACCTAACAGTCCTAGGCCCCTAAACTTTGCATTTATTAAAAACACATCCCTATGACAACCTGTAACAATTCTCTAACAACCTAGATGAAGAACGCTAGAATGGTTTAGGTAGAAACTGAAATCAAGTCAAGGGTCAATGAGCACTCAGAAACCACAGGATGTGCGGCATGGATCAGGCCACTCCCGGGATGGTCCGTACACGTGCCTCCATCCTGGAGTGTCTGGTGTGTCCAGGAGCTGGCACAACCCTTTCAGCTGGGGAGAAGTAAAGGCATCTCCATAGCTTGACCAACAGGGGCTAGTATGCTCCCAGTCAGCAGCATTTGCACCTACTCTCATGTGTGAAGCTGCAAGGAGGTGGGTCAGGATAGTTGTGGCTGCAGAATTGCAATCACCAAGGCAATGACCAGGGGTGTAGCAGATGTTGTTGTGGCTGTTGCCATGGTGATCCAGATGGTCCAACATGGACTATTGGTACTGTGAATGTCGGTAGTATAGTTGGAGATGGCACCAGTATTTGTGGTGCAAGCACAGGCCACTGTTCCTGTACCTAACAGCACTGCAATGCTCATTCCAGGCAGTTAAGTGCAAACAGCCCCCCCAGCCCCCCCCCCCCCAGTCTGGGAATCCAGCATATTAATGACTATGATTGAGAACCGACATGCTTTCATGACATCAATAGACTGGATTTTTCCAGAAAAATAAGTGGCTGATGATTTTAAATTGTAGAAAGGAAAAATGAGATCTGAGAAATAATGTAAAGAATAGCACTGAAAAGTTTACTCTTTTTGAAGGACTATGCAGAAGTGAAATCTAAACAGAACAATAAAAAGCAGGAATTTTGAAGGGAACATTTGAAAGCCAAACCAAACCAAGGGCAATTTTGAAGGACATTGAAGGAAAGGAGAACAACACCATAACATGGTAGAGGCTTTAAAATGATATATTCACAAAGAAAAGAGAAGGAACAATTTGTGCCAGCACTACAAACAAATATTATGGTGGTAAAAATTAAAAAGACATGTTATGATAGTAAATGCTGGTTGTTCAGAAAGAAGGCTGAAGCAGATGAACATTCAATAATGGGATACAGCAAAATTGCACAGACTGACTATTTAGAAAGGAATAATTAAGTTGGCAAACTGTTCCATGATGGTGCTTTTTTCTTTTTCTTTTCTTTTTTTTGCCCTTGAATTAAAAAAAATGGAAACACAGAATCACAAGCAAAGCAAAAATGTTATGGTGCTCCAAAATCCATACTGACAATAGCTAGAGCATAATACACTACATAGATAGGAATCATGCTTGGTTTACTGACAGAACCCATATGAGAAACAGTAATTCTGAAGTTAAGGAACAGGAAAATTGCAAAATACTGATGTTTGCAAATAGAAATCCCAAACATTTGGAAAATTAAGTCAACAGTGGCATCAATAATTACTGGGTGCAATACAATAAAAGAAATAATTTTGGGATTTGCAACAGCTGGAACATAAGAGAACATAAGAACATAAGAGGAGCCCTGCTGGATCAGGCCACAGCCCATCAAGTCTAGCATCCAGTCCCACACAGTGGCCCACCAATTGCTCATGGGCATCCCAAGCAGAAGACAAGGGCTAACCTTCACCGAATGTCGGATCCCAGCAAATGGTCTTAGAGGCACCCTGCCTATTCCCCCAGCCTGGAAGATGTACCTAGACTTCCATTCTAGTAGCCATTGATACATCTGTCATCTATAAATTTGTGTAATCCTTTCATAAAGGCATCGAGGCTAGTTGCTGTTACCACCTCTTCTGGCAGCAAATTTGATAGACTGATGACCCTCTGGATGAAGAAATGCATACCCTAGTCTGATCTGACTCTCCTACTTATCAGCTTCACAGAATGCCCCCTGTTTCTAGTGTAATAGAGAAAATAATTTTTCTCTATCCACCTTTTCTATACCGTGCATGATTGGACACCTTTTTTGTAGGCAGATACCACGTTTTTGGTTCCTGAGCCCTTGGATAGGATTTGGATCATCAAGAGAAAAGCAGTCAGTATTGATTGTGATCAATATTTGTAATATTGTGATCAATATATCTGTAATAATAATTGACATAGCTTAATTAATTATCATCATCATCATCATCATCACACAGCCTGGTAGGTATTTATGACCAGTTTGGTACTAACTATGGACTAGGGATTTGCATGAATGTTTTTTGTTTTTGTTTTTTTGCATTCAAATTTGAGTTGAATCGAATAACCGAACATTTGATTTGATTCGAATGTTTAGAATCCGAGTTCAACAAAATCCAGTTCAGATCAAATACATTTGAATGTATTCATTCGAATGTTAGATTAGAATATGAAGATACAAATGTTGACAACATTTGTATGTGTCATACATATCTGTACGCATTTTGTACACATCCTGTTTTATCCTGTATGCATCCTGTTTTCATCCTGTACTATCAGCCCAAATGTGTACAGATACGTATCAGATTCATACAGATACATATGTAATACATACATATCTGTACATTTGAATATTTCAAATCATTTGAACGATGTCCATATTCGATCAAATTCAATCGAATTTTGAATGTTTAGAACATTTGTGCACATCCCTTCCCAAAGACATAGGAGAATTAGAGGTATCAATATTAAAGCATTTATTTCTTGCATAAATGCTGGTGGATCATAGTAGCTCTTCAACCATAAAGTTGTGCAATTTTACTCATAATTCCATCTTTTTCTTAATCTACGTTTTATGTTATATGATACATTTTAAAATCTTGGATGTTTTTCCACTGTCACTAAAAGTACCCTTATGTACCCATTAATGGATATGTAATGGCATTTTTGTACCCATTAATGGGTACTTAATGAGTACTTCTAGTGACAGTGGAAAAACACCCATTGTTTTCATCATGTATGTTTGTAAGACTTGTCCTTGAGATCCAAAATCAGACCTTTTTCAGACTGTTTGGTCAGAAACATGCACACCAGTAACCTGCTGGAGGTAATTTTGTAGGGCTTTGGCACAAAGAAGATACTAGTCCTGATGCTGCTAGAAAATGCTAGAGGATTCTCCTATCATGGTACATATGGACACAGATGACATACTGAAATGCACTTGGGAGATCCTGCAACTAAATTTAGGTTACTAGGTAGAAAGTTGAAACCCAAGTCTTCCAAGACTCAACTAGAACTTCCCCATGGGGCCACCCCCATCTGTTAATTGTGGGAAATTATGTATGTTTTCCTGTGATTCCCAGATGGGGGGCAGCATCTTCAGCTGCATGTACATCTATGGAAGGCTTAGTTGACCCTTGGAAGAGAGCTCAATGCAGCAGTAGTGACAACAAAAGGTGAAAGGGGGAAGAAGAAGAAGAAGAAGAAGAAGAGCTGGCTTTTCTACCCCGCTTTTCACACCCATTTAAGGGAACTCAAAGCGACTGAAAAAGCTTTTCTCTTCTCCCCACAACAGAACACGCTGTGAGGTAGGTGGGGCTGTGAGAGCTCAGAAGGGAGCTGTGAATATCCCAAGGTCACCCAGCTGGCTTCGTGGAGGATGGCAGAATTAAACCCGGTATTCCCAGATAAGAGCCTGGCTCCCTAACCACTAGACCAAACTGATGAAGTGGGACATAAAAAAGGGATGGGGTGGTTCCCTTTATGTGTGAACATTCATGGGAGGGTTGCACAGAGTCAAATATTGCCCCCCTTTGTTTCCTATTGAATAGAGAGGGGATTGGTTTCGTGCACATCCCTAGTTATTTACATTCCTGATGAACAAATCACTTAATACCATAAACCCTGCTACCCCTGGAGGAGAGTCCTTGGTACAAGAGCAGAACTGTTCATTATGTAAGGAGTGAGAATGTTCAAAAGTATAACTTTTCCCCACACATATCCTTCCCGTCCCCAAGAAGAAGAAACATAGGCATTCTCTGTAACAGACATAGAGCTGTTACTCTGTTAGTGGGACTCTGCTACCATGGCTTTAATGGTCCAATCCTATCTTCCTTTCTGGCTCACCCAACTATACCAGTTGGTTTACCATGACTTCAGAAGTTCAGACTCATTCCATGAGGGCCAGGAACTCCTTGTATTGAGTATACAGCCATGATTCCTGTCTAGAGGTCAGATTTACATGTGGAAATCAGTGCAGTACATTGCAGATGTTGACTGCCTTACAATAATATCCAGTTGATTTGTTATAGTTTACATTTTGTATGGTACTAGATATACATGCCACTCCCTTGAACTGCTTAGTCTTTGGTTGCCATGAATCTCATTGACTTCCTAGCAGCTAGCAATGAATGTAGATAAGCTCCTGGAATTTGGAAGGAAGGAAGGAAGGAAGGAAGGAAAGTAATCAGAGAGAAAGTAGAGTGCAGTATAACTTCAGCTGCATGTATGCAATCGAGATGATAAGATTTCAAAAATATTAAAAGTACCTGTAGTTCTGCTTCCCAGGCTGCAGCCAATGGTAACTTTTCTTCTAAAACATTCTCACGGTAATTTCAGAGATCTGATTTTTGGAACAGTTATGTTATTTGTTTCCTCCAGTTTCAATCACTGTAATTAGCATGTGCCTTTTTAACCCTCATCCATACAGGTGAAATAACTTTGTTCCCTAGGCAAATAAAACTGTGTATTCATCTTTGTACACAGTTTGAAAAACATGATTATGTACTATAATTTTAGGACACACATGCCCCCCCCCCAAAAAAAACCCTGTGGAAATCAGGTCAGTTCCTTATGAAGGGATTATGAGCAAATAGAAAACAAAACACAATCACTGTCCACAAATTGCATAATTCTCCACCTGCAATTACTCTAATTTTAACTTTCTTCTTTCCTTATTTTTCCTATTTTTCTTTCCTAGTTATTTTGTTTATTTCAATGCTCTAGTGTTGTGTGTTCCATTTTTAACTTTAGTTCCCTTCTAACTTTGCCATATTTGATGGCATGGGGAAATGCTGGACCCTTATACATGTTGGCATTTCCCTGAAATATAGCCCCACAGGATCTTTTGGCACTGCACCAGAAGCAACTTCTGAGTGCTCACTGTCAGCCCTTTCATGCCTCATTTCTTATCTTTTTCCTCCACATGGCAAGCTTTCTGAAATTACTTCCATCACAATGCCAAAGAAGCCTCACCAATCATCTGCCAACATGCCAGGGTAGTAAATACAGTGTAGAAAATCAGATTATAAGGGCATTAGATCAGCAGTGCTTCAAAAAAGCACTGCTAATCTCATTGTGAGGCCTGAAACTTGATGGCATCTTTAACTAGTCTCGAAACAACGTTAGACTGTTCTATGCTGCCACCATCAGTACACAGCTGTCTACCATCCACACACTCAGGCTGTGGTCATGCCTTCACTTTAAACCTTCTTCAGTTTGTCTTCAGTTCTGACTGCTCACACCTTTTCATTTCTGTTTCATTTGTGGACTTTCCACCTTCCACTTCCACTTTCCTAAGTGTGAGCAGTTGAACTTGAAGATGGACTGAAGACATTTTAAAGTGAAAGTGTGACCACAGCTTCAGTATACAAAGTGGCAGGTCTCTGTATAAGTGCTGTGGTAGCCATAAGTAATGTTTATTTGTGTCTGGGATGCTGTTTAGGTCTAGGTCTTTCCTAGGCTCTGTCTACCCTTATATCTTATTTTAGTGTTCTGTAATAGTTAAATTAACCAAATACAGTCTTCTGTTTAGAAATACTTTCTGTTCTTGAGATGGCTATGATGATCTAAAAAGGTATTCTCAAAATGCCTTGAGAGAGCAACTCATTGCACAGAATGATCTACAGCATTGCTTCTGAGTGGCATAGCTTTCTTATCAACCAACTTCCTTTAATTTATGAATAGCTTAACTTCTGAGGAAGACACTGAATGTTGTTTTATTGTGGTGTACCCTTTTAAGGCTCATCCAAGTTTTAAATTATATATTTACTGCACTTATTTAATATCCTATTCTTTGGTCCAAAGATTTTCAAGAGCAGCTTACAGTAGTAAAAAGAGCAATAAACAAAGGAATCAATAAAGACAATTAAAACTAGCGAAGCAGCAAAAGGTGAAAAAAAACCTGAAAAAAAGGCAAAAAGGCGTTAGACTGCAATCTTAATACCATTTATCTATTAAGCTCTCATAAACTTTCCTTTTGAGTGGATTTAGCTAGATTTAGTGGATTTTACATCTGAAAATTCTACTTCTAACTATCTCTCCATAGGAATACAGCCCATAAAATTCTGTATAATTTAGACTGGGTTCACACTGGCGGTTGGTGGTATTCTGGGCCAATTTGCACTTGGCCTCCTAGTAATCACTAGGGTAGCTTCTGGGAAGTACCATCTGCACTTGCAGGAGACGTTTCCACATCTCCTACTAGCCCAGAAGCTACCCCAGTGGCTACTAGCAGTGGTGTACAAAATTGTACATCACACATATCTAAAGCCTTACCTGTTCCAGCCAGAGGAGTGACCATTTACACATCTGAGGTGCTGTGCAAACACCCTGACATCTCAGATAGTCCCAAACACAACTGTTCATATGTGATGCGCCACTGTTGTCTAGAGGCGTTTTCGCACGGGGCTGATCGGAACGCGGAAAAGACAGGTGAGGACACGTCATCCGCATTGGCCGCGCGCGGCTTGCGTTCCGACGTGTCCTCACCTGTCTTTTCCGCGTTCGAAATGTAGAGCACTTCGAAGTGCTCTACACGCGTTCCAACGCGGACGAGCCGCCGGCAGCCGTTCGGGAGAAGAAGCGTTCGCGCTTCTTCTGTCTCCCGAACGGCTGCCGGCGCGCCTCCGACGCCGCGCGGCTTTGACAATCAGCTGTTTCTCAAACAGCTGATTGTCGATCTGCCTCCGCGGCTGCCGGCGCGCCGCTTGCCGGCATTTGCTGGCTAAGGCAGCTTCGGGCGCTTTGACCATTCGCACCCAGACGCTCCGGAACGCGTTTACATGCGTTCTGGCGCGTCTGTGTGTGAACGGGGAAAGCGCCCGAAGCTGGCTTAAGCTTTCCGCCTGAACGCGTTCCGTCTGGAACGCGATTCAGTGCGGAAATGCCTATGGTGACAGCACCAGCACACATACAGTTGTGCTGGGCTTTGTGCAGAAGATGGTGGCACCCAGATATACGTCTGGACCCAGGTAGGTTTGTGGACATGTTGGGAGTTGGTTTGGTGTGCACTAGCATTTGTAAGTGTGGATGCTAAAGCACACCATGGATGGGAAGCAAAGTGCAGAAATGCTTCAGAATAGAACACTCGGATCCAGAAGATGCAGTCCATTCTAAGTTGGAATAGATTGTTCCTGGTGCAGAATAAGACTGACAGCACTGAGACGTTTTCGCACGGGGGTGAACGGGACGCGTGGGAGACAGCTGCGGACACGGCATCCGCATTGCCCGAGCGCGGCTTGCGCTCCGACGTGTCCGCAGCTGTCTTTCTCGCGTTCGAAATGTAGAGCACTTTAAAGTGCTCTACATGCGTTCGAACGCGGACGAGCCGCCCGCAGGCGTTCGGGAGGAGAAGCATTCGCGCCTGCTTCTGTCTCCCGAACAGCTGCGGGCTCACCTCCGACGCCGGCGCGGCTTCGACAATCAGCTGTTTGACAATCAGCTGATTGTCGATCTGCCTCCGCGGCTGTCTACGCGCCCCTGGCCGGCCTTTGCCGGCTAAGACAGCTCCCGGCGCTTTGAGCATTCGCACACAGACGCTCCGGAACGCGTTTACACGCGTTCTGGCGCGTCTGTGTGTGAAAGGGGAAAGCGCCGGGAGCTGTCTTAAGCTTCCCGTCCTACTCCCGTTCCAAATGGAACGGGAGTAATGCGAAAACCTCTCTGGAATAGTCTTCTTTGTCTGCCTCTCTATCAGCTCCAAAACTCATGTCTCTAAATGCTCTGAAGGCCAGGAAGAAAAGTTCCTGGCCTTTGAATATCCTGGGTGGGAGAGGAATTTTGGTGGAGTTGTCTAGCCAAAATGAGTCCCATGTGGTATACTGGGTCACAGAAATGTGCCACCTGCAAACCTCCAAGGTCTGGTATACCATCCCCTAGTATGCTGACAGACTTCAAAGAAGAGGTCTAATGGTAGACCGGACCAGGATGCCAGTTTGGGAATCCTTGGCCAGTCTATATAAGAAATGTACGGGAAGGGCATGGGGCTTTCCTTAAATTGTACCAGCATGCAGAAAGGAGGTCTGTAGATCGTTCCTAGTCCAGTTTAATGGCAAGTATGGAAGCAGCCTTACTTTGGGGTATTTTATTAGGAATTGTTTTGCAAAGAAACAAAAGAAAGAACATAAAGTAGATGAAGGAGTACTTGTTTAAAGCTGCAGTGAATAAATCATCACAACATTCACATGAATATAGTAAAAGAAAAGAAAAGTAGATTTTGGATCTGGCATTGAGACCCACAGAAAGCTTTACCTTGTGTCCTTGATCAGGACAAGGCAGACCTCCCATTAAGTAGGCCCAGATTTTGTCACAAATTCATACTGCACATGTCTCTATGCCTTATAACATGCATGTGTATTAGATGCAACTCCCGCATTTCAAATCTGATGTTTCCTCATAAGAAATTTAGTTTCTGTGAAGAAACCACTTCTCACAACTTGTTCATATTTATGAACTAGCACACATACCACTGACACACTTTGACAGAGCCAAGGAAATTAACAAGGCTCAAAAACCAGGTTCAGTTCAAAGGTCATTGGCATAGCACAGCATAATGCAGAATAATGCCTTCTTTTTGTAAGGTGCATGTCAGCACTGGGTATCTTGTAGTGAACCTGTAATCTTTGGTCTACTGGCACTATGAACTGTGATTATGCCTTTGAAAATGTGACAATCCAGATTTTTTTTTGTGTGTGTGTGTAATTATTTCTGAAATACTAGATGGTTGAGAGCTTTTTCTTAAATCTTGCATGCTAAGGTGCAAGTGTTTGGGCATTTTTCACTTAAATTGTCATTCACTCAGGCTAGAAATACATTTGTTTACTTTTATAGCAGATATGTTATAAGAATGGTGAATATGGTGCTTTGAATTCAAATTGGACTTTAAAAAATTCACTATGAAAGTGGGAATGAATTGTGAATATATGTATGTATATATATTATATATAGATATAGACATAGATATAAATATATAGAGATGATAGACAGACAGATAGATAAACATAGATTAGATGGACGGACGGACGGACGGACGGACGGACGGACGGACGGACGGACGGACGGACGGACGGACAGACAGACAGACAGATAGATAGATAGATAGATAGATAGATAGATAGATAGATGATGCATACAAACGTATGTATGGATACACACACACACACATATATATATGTTTGGTGAATTCCAAGTCGACAGTGAAGAAGGTGTAAACTATTATTCTCCTGGGTCTCCAAATGAACAAAAATAGCTAATGTGCTAGAGAACCAAGAAAGAAAATAAGCCTCTAGATGTTAAGCTTAGGCAAGATCATGAAGTGTAAGGCCATTATGCTGACAACAAGGATCAAAATAATTGATTTTTCCCTTGGTAATGTTCCAAGGTCTTTCTTTCCGTAATGTATAGTTCTGAAAGAGTGATGGGGGGAGATAGATGCCCTTGAATTGAGTCTGGAGACAATTTTGAGAAAACTTCATAAAGAATATATCATTTAATCCTCCCTTGAGGCAATGAAATGACCTTAAGTGCTTCAAGAATGTAAAAACATAAGAGGAGTACTCCTGGATTAGGCTACAGCCCATCTAGTCCAATATCCTGTCTCCCACAGTGGCCCACCAATTGCGTCCGTGCTACCTGATGATAGTAAAGGAAATTTTTTTTAAGAACCTTGGCAAAAGAAGTATAAAAATAAAATAAGTAAAATGGACAGGATAGGATAGACCTAGAATACCCTTGGAAATAATGGTTGATCATGTAGTCTCCAAGCATTAAACTGGATTTGATGGCACCCTACTCTATTTCCTTCCAATTTTCTCAGATCAATGACTTATTTGTACCTATGTAACTTATGATAGATCAATTGAAAACAGTCTTTGTTTTTACTTCAAACGGTTTCATACTAATTTTTTTAAAAAATCAAAACAGTGTCAATTGAAACTTTGTGTATTAGTCCCACCAGCATTGTAATACAGCTTACGTTATTTACTTACTTGTACGTTTGACCAACAAACTATCTAGTGTATTCACTGGAAATGCATTTATATAGCATTACTCCCAGGAGATCAGTGTGATAAATCATTTCTTCTTTCCTTAAATGCACTATCTGACAGTAGAGAAAGACCATCTCAGATAAAGACAGTGAGCTCAGTACACCAAAAGTACTGGAACTGATGAATTAAAAGTGTCTCTTAGGCCCAGTTCCCATTGGTATTTTAAAGTGGTTTAGAAACAGTTTGGATCCTCTTTGTCCCCATTCCAATCCATTTAAAATGCTTTAGAAACAGTTTGGATCCTCTTTGTCCCCATTACCAATCTGTTTCAGGGGTTTTCTGAGGAGTGTTTGGCTCTAAAATGGAATAAACAATACACCTGGTTTTTCAGGTCTTTCCCCCTGTTTTTGCAGTTAAAACACTCCATCTTTAATGCAAGAAATGTGTGTGTCTGTGTTTTCATGAGGCTAGGGGTACGTGGCTGTTGCTTTAGTTGTTTGGGTTGTGTTTGTTAACAGGCAGGGCTGAGGATTTGGGGAAACATGTAATTGATGTTTAGTCTGTGGAATCAAATAGGGGCAGCAAAAGCAGGAAGGAGGGGGCTGGGATTCCCCATGTCATTGGATCAAAGCCAATGGGGAGAGAGGGATGGGGAAAGGGTGAGAAGGGGAAAGAATCCATTCCCCAATCCATTTTTGGGAAGGGTTTGAAGTGTTTGAAGTGTGGGGACACAATTCAGGGTTGACTGCGATTGCCAGATGCACATTTGCTTAGTTTTAAAGCATTTTAAAGATGTTTTAAATAGCGTTTTATAAAGCATTTTATTCCATCAGTGGGAATTCACCCTTAGATGTACTGTACACAGCACAATGGCCTTTTAAGGTGAATGCTTTAAAATGAAAATGACATGTTAATAAAAAGATGCGGCATGAAAAGAAATATGCATTTCAAATGCAAGTTTCAAAGTGAAAGCAATAAGATAAGATAAATAATTTTTTAAACTGAAGTCATACATACATTTTATTTTGATTTACATGACTGATGAGGAATTACCTTTTATAGAACAACTGAGCAAACCATAAAGGAAATGCAAGCATTCATCTGCTATACCTATTTAGAGCTGAAAGCTAGCACTACAAAAAGCTGCTTTGCTTTAGAGCTGACTTAAAAGAAACAATCCAATAGTCCATGTGTTGTGAACAAGGGAGCTGTGAAATCTCTGACCTAGCCTGGATAGCAGGCAGTTAAATATTAACTGGAATTCTTTTATCTCTGAAAATCCATGGTGGCCTGTTTCACTTGCATGGCAATCAAGTAGTCTTAAATAAGACACATAAGAGAACAATGTCCAGATAACTTCAAGGATTACTCCTTGGTTGTGTCAGGCTAATGGGCCCTCCAAGAACGGGCCAACAGACTGCCACAAAGCTTTCTAGCCATAGAGCAAAAGACTACTTCAAGGCAGGTTGTGGCCCAATTTGACTGTTTTTCTGCCATATAGAGTGATGGAAGACAATCAAGGAAGGGACAATGATGAATTACCAAGAATTTCTTTATGATGTTTGAATGGCCCCATCATCCAAGCATTTCAGGAATTAAAAGTGTGAGTATCTGTTTCTGAAACTTAATTGAAGCATTGTGCAGTGGTTCCACTGTGATGGTTGGCTAGCCCCGGAACCAGTTCCTATCCCTAGCACCACAGTTGGGGCACCCATGAAGAGGATATGTCAAAACAGGTGCATCTTGATTAACAAACACACCTGAATGGAGATGCCTGCCTCTCATCATTGTCCTCCCAGCTCCAAATTGTTTAGCTATCACTGTGTAGGACACCTTGTGGGCCAGCCACTAGATGGCAATGGGAACATTATTAGTGATGAGAGTGAACTTACACATGCATGTGTGATGTCTCTCCAAAACTAGGTGAAGCTCTTGAACTAGGTATTACTCAAAGTTGTCCCTGGACATCTGGAACTGCTGATGCCACTGCTGTTCTTGCTAGATCTTCAGGACAACATTCCCCCACTAGAAACTGTTAAACAGGTGCTACCAATAGTGATGGGTCCTGAACTTTCTCCAAAAATTTGCCATGTTCCACAGGAATGGGATGTGATAGCCATTGCACACATTATGCACTAGTACGCACCTCTAAGGCTTCAGGATGGCAACCCTTCTTCTCCACATCTTAAATTTGTCACTGCAGCGGCATGCCATGCTGCCAAAACAAGCCATTGGAAAGGACTAGCGCAGTTCAGCACAATGCTAGCAGGCATCCACATGGAATGCCCATGTTGAGGATCGCCACCATCAATCACAGGGACATGGGCACTGCAGCAAAATAAAAGGTGGGATGGACTGATCCATTCATATATACTTTTTATTGCTTTCTTTGAATTAGTGCTCTAGATGACTGATACAAAGATGGGACAAGTGTGCTGTGATTGGTTCAGCACTGTTAAATCACTGTCATGGACACTGTTGTTGTGCTGATCACAAAGCCAGGGCTTCCTGCTCCTTCCACTGAGGCAGTTTTTACTGGGCATCTCATGCAACTGCTTCCTTGGGGATGCACCTTGAACTTTTCAGATGCCTTCATGTAAACTAAGTAGAGACATGGCATAAGATTGCAACTTACCAACAACCAACTTAAAATTAAGCCCACAACAGAAGCCTCTGTTTCGCTGAGCATTTTAACTATTGTGGATCAAACTACAGTTTGAAGAGGTTACCGTCAAGAGTTCTATTAGAGCCCTAACCATAAACAAACAAATAAATAAGTCCATTTGATGCCAAGAGGCAAAACTGCCAGGTTCCCATGGATTTGATTCTTAATCACCATTTGAAAATGAAATGTGTATATGCTAGTGCCTGCCAGCTTAAAAGACTCTTGTTCTTTAAAGATTAACTTGGAAAAAATGAAATTCAAAGAAAATGGATTTTTTGGGTAGATAATGTACCAGTCATCACTCTGATTGGTATTATGTGCTGACTGGAAAAGATGGCTTTGGCTCATGGCAGCTTTTTAGCACATTATGACCGATAAACTTTGATGTTTACATCTAAATAAATTTTAAAGAACATGTCCTGAACTCCCACAATAGCAGTGAAAAATCCAGGACATTCCATCTCATTTCCATTTTCTGAGAATCACTAACAGACTTTTTATATTCACGCAGACAGCATCAAAGACATAATGCAGACATCCTCAAGCATCTCCTTAGATTAACACAACATTTCTTTTGAGATGTGGAGAACAGAATTTGTAATTTAAAAGACAATCCAGTTATAGAGTTTAATAACTGTGTCACCCCTGACTGTGTCGCAGAAGTTGTGGACCAGTGACATAAGAACTGCAGGATGAAACGATCATGATGATACTGGAGAAGTAAAAGTACTTTTAAGCCAACAGTCTCATGGAACCTTCATGTGGCTCTTTGCCAGAGATATGAGAAGCCAAATGTAAAAATGGGTAGGTTAATGTGCTTTAAATAATAGGTACAGGTTAGGGATGGGTGAAAATGTCAAGCAGTTTCAAATAGGGATGTGCATGGATATATGAAAGTTTGAAAATCCAATTCAAATTTGAGGAATACTGACATTCAAATTCAAATTGGATTTTTGAAAATCCAAATTTCCAAATTTGATCAGATTTTGAATTTTTGGAAATCTGATACGGATTTTTGAATAATTTCACTGAATAGATCTGTTTATATCACATCCAAATATTGGGTCTATTTGCGCATATAATATGGGATGACAATGGGATACAAACAGAATGAAAACAGGACAAAAACAGGACAAAACTGAGATGCCTGCAAATTCAAAAATTGGGTATTCATTTCAAATTGGATTTTCAAAAATACGGATCCACATAATCTGGATTCAAGTCAGATTTTCAAAAATTCGGATTTTTGATATTTGGGTCAAATTGAATATTCAAATATTTGAATCAACTTGAATTTGAATGCAAAAATGCATTCAAATTCATAGTCAGACACTAAAGAGACAATGAATCAGCAACTCATGACTTAGATGCTGTTGTAGTAATTAGATGACATCATTTTAAAACCTCATGATGGCTTGGAGTCTGTGGGCTGTATAAGTATCTCTGTGTTGTAAAAGTCTTGAATTTGGCTTCCTGTTTAAAAGAGAGGTTTCTCTCAGAAAGGAACTCTGACATAAAGCTGCTGAACCTTCCACTGAGGAAAGAAATACTTTGTCTCTGGATTTATTTGACTCAATAACTGTCTAGCTATTCTCTGAGATTGACAAGTGATCTGACCCCATGCAAATCTGCTACACAACCTGACAGTAAATGCTCATCACCTTCACAATTCATACAAATTGTGAAGCTTCAAACATTTGCAGTCAAACAGAATATTGGTTATATTTGAAAGTGGATATATTTACATCTGAAGTGAAAGTTTTGTGTGTGTTTTTTGAAGCACAGTTACATTCACAAAGGTGAATTCATAGATTCTTAGCAGATTTGGAGTGGATTTGGAGTAGATTCAGAGGTGCGACTGGTAGCGGCAGGGATCGATGAACATTCAAAGCACATTCAAAGTGCATTCAAAACCTAGCACATTTGAAGTAACTTCATTTGCACGAATGCACATTTCTGTCACATTGACTTTGATGCAAAATGAACAGGAAAAAGAAATCATGCACATCCCCAGTATGGGTGCATATGTTATCCTTGGTGTGATCTGCATAGTATTATGCAAGTGAATCAGAATGCCTATCAACAGATCAGAAACAGTTATTCATATAATTAGTTGCTCAGCATGATGGCCATCTGTCTCCATAATCTGAACTGAAAATAATCCAGTGGCAGTCAGCACAGATGAGCATAACTGGGATATCCTCCTCGCACTGAAAGCCAGTTCTTGAGCTTCCTTTGAAACCAATGTTATTGGCAAATCCTCCTTTGATCTGGCCACTCCTATAATAATCATCACCTTGCTCTCATTCCTTCTAAGACTGGCCTTAGCTAGGGCTATAATAAACTATGAAGAAAAAAACAAGGATCAAAGATGAAGATCTTCATGGACGTCCCTTAACTGTATTTTGCATCTTCTCAAAGTAATAATAATAATAATAATAATAATAATAATAATAATAATAATAATAATAATAATAATAATAATAATAATAATAATAATAATAATAATAATAATAATAATAATAATAATAATAATAATATTCAGCAGTGACATCAGTATGGAGTTTGGCCTGGACAAATGCGCCACAGTGGCTCTGAAGAAGGGGAAGATTACTGAAAGTGGAGGCATTGAAATGCCAAATGGTCAAGCCATCAAGTCCCACCAGCCAGAAGCCTACAAATACCTTGGCATCTTGCAACTGGATAACATTAAGCATGGCCATGTGAAATCTGTGGTCAGTAAAGAGTACATCCAAAGGACTAGAAAAATCTTGAAAAGTAAATTGAATGGTGGTAACACCATTAAGGCCATACACTGCGGGAATTGTGAACTGGACTCAGTTGGAATTGGACAACTTAGACAGAAAAAACGGAAAACTGATGACGATCCACCATGCACTACATCAGTGATGGCTAACCTTTTGAGCTTGATGTGTCAAAATTCACAAGAAAACCTAGCTTAATTCGGGTGCTGTGTCACTTCCAGAAATATCCATAATTTTGTGATATTTGTAGCTCTAGTAAGAAAGTTATATTTTTGATATATGTATTTTATTAAAAGCAAAAATGAATAATTATTTACATTTGCTAAATCTTCAATTGAAAGTTGGTATTTCATACACTTCAAGAACAAGCAAGCACTACATGCCCAGGTGCCAGGGTGACCAGGTGTGTCATCTAAAAGGGCTTGGCGTGTCACCTGTGACACGCGTGTCATAGGTTGGCCATCACCGCACTACATCCTCGGAGTGATGTCGACAGGTTGTACTTGCCCAGGAAAGCAGGCGGTAGAGGACTTTTGCAAGTGAAGCAAACAGTGGAAGAAGAGAAGCATGCATTAGCAGATTAGTGGCAGAAAGCAAAGAATCCGCTTTGATTGAAGTCGACAACCAGAAGCTTCTCAAGGTGCAGCAAACCAAGAACCAGTACCGGAAAACTGCAATTCAATGCCGAACATACAGCTGGCACAATAAAGCACTGCATGGGCAGTTCCTGGAGAAGAACAAAGGCAAAGTGGACATGGAAAAGACCTGGGCTTGGCTTACGAATGGAACATTGAAAAAGGAAACAGAAGGACTGATTCTTGCTGCACAAGAACAAGCAATAAGAACAAATGCGATCAAAGCAAGAATTGAAAAATCAGGAGATCCAAAGTGCCGACTCTGCAAAGAAGTGGATGAAACAATCGACCATATACTCAGCTGCTGCAAGAAGATCGCACAAACTGATTACAAGCAGAGACACAATGCTGTAGCACAAATGATCCACTGGAACTTGTGCCAAAGTATCTGCCGGTGGCAAAGAACTGGTGGGATCACAAGCCAGAAAAAGTTGTTGAAAACAAACAGGCAAAACTACTTTGGGACTTCAGGCTTCAGACTGACAGAAAACTGGAGCATAACACCCCTGACATTACAATTGTTGAGAAAGAGAAGGTGTGGATCATCGACGTTGCTATACCAGGTGACAGCAGAATTGAGGAGAAACAGTTGGAGAAGCTCACCAGATACGAAGACCTGAGAATTGAACTTCAGTGACTCTGGCGAAAACCAGTCAAAGTGGTCCCAGTCATCCTCGGCACACTGGGCGCGGTGCCAAAAGATCTCAGTGGGCACCTAAAAACCATTGGCATTGACAAGATATCCATCTGCCAACTACAAAAAGCTACTTTACTGGGGTCTGCTTGCATAATTCGCCGATACATCACGCAGTCCTAGGTGCTTGGGAAGTGCCCGACTAGTGATATAATACGAAATCCAGCATAGTCATCTCGTTTGCTGTGTGTAACTGCTGTTTTACATCATCATCATCATCATCATCATCATCATCATAATAAAGCTCCATGCTGCCATCTACAAACAGCTATTTTTGGATCATAGACATTATACTGATCCTCATAAAGTCTCAGTTAATCAGATTTGTATCTCTGGACTGAATTCTATTTTTAAATACATATATATTTAAAATGCCATCAGCAGCAGCCTAAAATATGGCCAGAATTTTTACTACAGACCAGGAAGCTTTCCATATTTAATTCCAAATCAGCTTATGGCCTCTCTCAAAGATCATGGGAGATCATAGTTTATTTTTTTTAAAAAAGAGTGGGGAGCACAGGCAGTATTCCTGTAGGGCTCTAATGATGGAGCAAGTGAGTCCAGGTATTATGAGAAATCTCTGCCTCCTGGGCCCAACCCTACACAAAACTCAGCACCACATTTTCAGGTCATACCACTCAGCTGCTGGGAGGGCAGGCAGGCAGGCTAGCTGGGCTTTCACTTCCAAACCAACCATTGGTGGATTTCAATCCCTTTTCAGCATCAGCTCAGGCTTTCAGCCGCCAGCAACTCATATATATCTCCAGCAAAGGAGTAAGTGGGGGCAGATATTATCAGGCCCACACCCCAACTAGGTAAAAGAACAGATTAAACATGAGGACTCTGGAATGCAATACTGTGAGAAATAAATAAGGACAAAGCTGTCAGGTATTTAAGAAATGAAGCAAATATATCTACAGAGAGATCAGGAATGAAAATGATAGCTTTTGAAAGCCTTTGAGAATAAATATCTGTTTGGTCCCCAAAATGTGATTTCAAAGCTGTTATGCAAGGGTGGCTAAGAGAAATCTACAACAGTACTGTATCGCTTTGATGCTTTGTTTTCTTCACTCACTTTGAATCAGTTTGTAATTAAAAGAGAGAGATATAAAATTGTTAATGATTGTAAATAATACTATTAACAAGCTATGTATATACTGCCATCTCCAGTAAGGAACAGTGCTTCTATTAGATAAACTGAAGCAGACAGTGAGGAGTCATGAGGGAACAGATACTATACATATTACTTTGTTATTGCTTCCCCTTCCTTCTTTGGGGCAGGGACAAACTGCCAGGAAAGGTGAGAGGTGAGGGTGGGCATGGCTCAGGTGGTTACAATTTTTAACAAGATCCAAGTATTCCACACCTTAATTTCCATTATAATCTTTTTATAGCCCAAGTCTTACTTTCTTGAGACCAGAAATGGCCTAAATAATAAACTGAAATTATTTGAACTTAAAATATTTAAAGGAGTTCCGCCACAAATCTGCTAAGATCTTAAGATCTGCTGAAGAATCCCTTCTTGTAGTCTTGTGGCTTGCTGATGTTTGAGAGGTGGTAGCATATGAGATGGCCCTCAAGTTATAGAATAATCCCCATTCTGAGGTACATCAGTCACCACCGAAAATATGTGGCTCTTTCTTCACTTGCTGGTATTACTTACCAACAAGTGCGCTAAAGGCCTCACTTACACATGTTAATACAGAACACTGGTATGCTCTGTTCACACAGGATGTAGTTTAATCCAGGGGCCAATTTGCATTTTGGCCCATAGTCAGCAATTAGGCAACATATGGGGAAGAGCATCTGCACCTAGAGGAGGCTGTTACATTCCTGTCTTCCAAGAAGTTGCCTTATTGTTGAAATCATGCTCTGCAACCTTCCCAGCCTTCCCTCAAAGCTTACCAGATTGTTGAAATCATGCTCCACAACCTTTCCAACCTTCCCCCAAAGGCTACCTGATGCATCCAGCCATGGAGCGTTTGCTCTTCTGCTGGACAAGGAGGTCAACAGAGCTGCCATGCAAGCACACTGGCAGTTCTACTGCCCTCCTGATGCAACTGTGACTGTGCAGAGCATCATCATCATCATGGCAATGGTGCTGACACATGCACAGTTGTGGAGGGTGCCACACCTATGATAAAATCACTCTGAAGAGACCGCCCCCCAGGATCGGTCACAGGTGACTGATTGATTGCATAAGGCTTAGGCTGTAGGTGTGATTGTGCCTAAATGTGGCACCACAGTAGGTTCCCTAGGAGTTCCAAGGCTGGGAACTTTAATTTCTAGGCTTTTGGAGCTCTCAGAAGCCAGCACCAAAGCTCATGTGAGCTTTTAGACCCACTGGTTTGGTGCATGACAAGGGAGTGGAGAAAGGCCCTTAAGATGCAACTTCTTTTCCTAGGTGTTTGATATTCAGCTCTGTTCTTATTTTATCCTGCAGCTTAGCATGTATGTGTGTGTGATTTTAATTGACTTTCATTATATTGTTATCGATGTTATAATATTTTATGTGATTTGCCTTGAGACCTTCAGTTAACTTATTTATAAATTATGAGAAATAGTAGGTAATCAGGACCTAAGATATATGTCAGCACATTTGTGATTTTATAATTTCCTACTATCACTGACTGTTGCAGGATCAACATGGGCATTTATAGATCCATGGGAAAGCATGAAAGGCACAGGAATAACGTGATCCCATGCTCTTTAGGTAACCACCCTGCTATACTGGGCTCGAAAGCACTATCAGAAACCAATCTGATGGAACTTTTCACCGTCCTCCCCATTGTCATCATGCAGACAAACAATTTGCCCAGGACCCTGTATTCCATTGAACATGTCCAGTTGGAAACATCAAGGTCAGGAGATTCTTGTTTCCCTGGCTCTGATGTTTATGTTAGTGGCAAGTCCAGGGGCAGGCCCTACACTCCTGCCTCTCTGCCACCATAATCTCACTTCCATGCAGAGTCTGCCTGTAGAAGAAGAAGGAGAGCTGGCTTTTCTACCCCACTTTTCTCACCCATTTAAGAGGACTCAAAGTGGCTGACATAGGTTTCTATTCTTCTCCCCACACCAGACACCCTGTGAGGTAGCTGGGGCTGTGAGAGATCTGAAGAGACTTGTGAGTAGCCCAAGGTCACCCAGCTGGCTTTGTGGAGGAGGGCGAAATCAAACCTGGTATTCCCAGATAAGAGTCCAGCTCCTTAACCACTAGACCAAACTGGCTCACTACTTCCTGAGTACACTTTCCAACTGTTATCATTATTAGTGTTATGATATTATTATTAGTAATACCTAGTAGCCATTTCTGTGAAAAATAAACAGATTGTTTAGGAAACTGCAGGGGGTTTTTAATGGAAATTTGGGAGAGAACAAACATCTGAAGAACAATTTTAACTTAAAATATATTGAGACACATTCCTTTAACATAACCTGTCTCCTAGATCCTATCTTGTTTATTTACTAATTAATACAGCTTTCTATTTTTGTCTTCTCTAAAAAAAGATCAAGCTAGAGCTGAGTTGTGTGATCCATAGGGATTGCAGAAATGTAAATTTATTTCAGATTGTCTGAAAAAGCAGTTTTTTAAAAAAAAATCAATGCCATCAGTTGTAGGAATGTACAGCTGAAAAATTATTCGAGTTGTATTATCATTGAAATCAGATAATTATGTAAAGAGATAAGTCAAGCTATCTGAAGGAATGGGATAAGCCTATATATAATTAGCCTGCCTTTGTAACAAAACATGGACATTTTATGATTTGATATAATGTAACCCACAGCACAGCTTTGAAAGAAACAAGTGGAACACAAAACTTAGGTGTAGCTCCATGGTAACAAAACATAGTCAGTATTACAATAATATCGTTGGGCATTCTACAGCTATCTTCAGTTAATACAAGTGGAAACCCTGTTCCAAGTTTTTTTCTTCTTTAGAAATTTTGCTCTTAAGCTGGTTGAATGCTTAAGCATTTATTTGAAAAACTGTCATCTGTTTTGAATGAAATGTCTGCTGAAAGTGACTTCTTAGGTCTGAGTATTATAACATAATCCAATGTAGTAAATTCAACCAGTTTTAAAAACAAACAATAACAAACTGAGCCCAAAACACAAACTAGTAATGATGGCAACCTATTCACTTTGTGAAATTAATGTCAATGACACATAAAAGCAATCATAGGTTTAAAGTTCTGGATTCTGACTGATTTGCTTCTGAGACCATCCCACTTAACAATGGTGTATGACAGGCAAGATTGTGACTAGATGGAGAATGCCAAAACATCTGAACACACACAGAGAATTAATTTTACAGTATTTATTGATCAAATGTATAATCACCCATTTGGTTAAATAATCTGAGGGATTTGCAACCTCTCTTACTAGGAAGTGTGATGACTCAACTCCACCCCCACCCTCGTGTATTCATATTAGCAGAGTAACGCAGTCAGGGCCCACTGCCTGCCCAAAGGCTTGATGTCAGTATATCAATAGGATTATACCGTCCTTGCGCAGGCATCCCGCTTCATAGGTTTACAGCCAAGCCCCCTTCCCCAAGCAGCACTATAAAAACCAGTGTAATCCAACACTGTTTATTATTTACAAGCAGGTAAATAAATAAATAAATAAATAAATAAATAAATAAATAAATAAATAAATAAATAAATAAATAAATAAATAAAATGAATAAGGATAAGTAAGGATAAAGGTAGCTCAATAGGTCTTAAGTAGTCAGAAGGAACAAATAAACAAAAGCACTGGTACAGCCTAGCTCTCCCCAAGCTAAACCTTCAAAAGTAAAATAAATACCTAATCCAAAGGAACCTTTCAGATGTTCAGTGTGAAAGTCGTTCTTAAAATAAAGATCAAATCCTAGCAGTAAAAGCTAACTGCAAACCAAGAGTCTAACTTGCTCAGTTCAGAGCCAAGCAGCCCCCTACAGTGTTCCTGTATCTTTCAGGTATGGCCTTAGATCTACCGCAAAGCAAGACATGATCTCCCCTTCTATCCCCTGTCCCACAAGCAGTGAGCATGAGGCTTAGAAGCCCGAAGAGTTCAGCAAACTCTCCAATGATCAATCCCCTGCAAATCTGCTAGGTAAGAGACACTGAGAGCCTCAGATAGCTGGCTTAAATGCAGCGAGATCCTGGCACTTGATTGGCTGGGTTTTGCCGCTTTCTGAGGGAACTCCTCCCTCCTGTCATGCAATCTTGCAAAGACCCGGGAAATTCTCCCACACTTTGCATCTTGCAGAAAATGCTTGCAAAGAGCCCAGGAAAGATTCCCACTCTCTGCAGCCTTCACCATGAATCTGTCACAGGAAGGTTGCAGCATTTTTAGTCTAGAACAAAGGAGAAAGGGGGCATGATTGATGAGTATGAAATTATGCAAGGTGTGGATAAAGGGATAAGAAGTCTCCCCCTGCCTTTCTATGAATCTTGGAAGGACCAGGCCAGATAAAAGAATATTGTTTGTTTGTTTCATTCATTCATTAATAAAAATGCAATTTTTAACTCAGTACTATGAGAGGTGGGGTTGGTTTTTAGTTGGTTTGGGGGCAAGGACAAGTGGTCAGAAACATAGGCAAAAACTTACTTTAAATTGAGGTTCAATGCAAAACACTCTACTCAGTGTTTTAATATCAATTTATTATCTTTTTTAAAAGGATACAGTCCAACTTTGATAGTTGTTCCAATGTTATATGCTATTAAAAGTACAAAGTGTGCAAGAGAGTATTTAGAATGCCAGCATTACAAAATTATTTTGTTTCTTGATTAACAACAGATATATCAGGGTTACTTTCAAATCTTAGGGAAGGCATGGTTCTACATTGTTTCCCAAGAGTGCAGTGAATATACAAGGAGATTTAATTTACATTAGCAATAGTTCAATTTTCAATTACTTAACATGAACTAATTAGATGCATTGCTTGATTGGTTTTTTAGTCTGGTATGCCATTAATTGGCTTCCCACACAGACCATAACTAATCTTATCTTATGAAGTAGCAAAGGAAAAGTGGCACTTTTTTCTGAAATCTTTTATTCAAATGTCAGTGATGAAATCTTACGATCTTATGGTGGTCCAGATGAGAGTGAAAAAGTTTCTAAATTTGCTGTAACTTGGCTTTCAGTAGTCAAAACAGGTTGAAACACTCTGACTTCAAAAACTACTGATAATGAGCAAAAATAACTGAAATCTGGTGTTTCATTAGGCAATTTTGTGCAAGGAATGGGAATAGCATGGAATTACAGGAATATTAGAGGAATATACTTCAAATGTCATTTGCAGGTTTTTCTTCCATAAGATATAGGTCCTATGGGCATTATTTTGGACAGTATCCCAGAACAGGAGCCTGCCATACATATGCTAGTGCAGACTACTGCAGACACCAGTTTGCACTACCATCTGGATAGCAGGTCCCTATTCCAGGACAAAATCCAGAGTCAAACCCAGAGTTTGGTCAGACTATCTGAACTGGTTTGAAGGTGTCACATTGGTTAGAATCAGACACAGTAGTAGGCCCCATCTGGGACCAGCAGAAATCATGTGTTGAGTCTCCATTTATCAAGTCTTCATAGTTTCATTTTGCTACTGTTTGTGTGATGATAAAAAGGGGCAGATACTTGATGAGAGGGTGATACCCACAATTCTTGTCCTGTGCACAATGCTGCTTCCTTCAATATCGGTACTATGGCCTTTTTCAGACAGTTTTCTCCATTATGAGTAAGTGGCTAAAAGAATGGGTTTGTTAAAAAAACATTTCATTTTTAATGTTGTGGCTCACCCTGAGACCTTCAGGTAGGATAAAAAAGCAAATAAAACAAATAATACAATAACATCTGTGGGGCAGCAATGAGTAACAGGACCAACTAATAGTCTCATCTGCTTGAGTTAGCTATTGATAGAATCTAGTCTCCTAACCTCACACACAGATCAGTCGTAGGACCATGGCAATAAAGCGGAACACAGAGTAGTGGACTGTCAACACAATATTGCATTCAAAGATAAACTGCTGCCTTTCTGGTCTGACTTCGTAAGCAATGTGGAATATAAATAAGAAACTAGCATTATCCTATACAGCAGCCTGCCAGCTGCATGCTGCAAACCCCAACATATCTTAACTATAAATCGAGGTGCATATAATATTGCTTTATTAAGAACTTTTGTGAGCATGCAGTCCCCTTGTCCCCTTTTTTCTTGGGGATGGAACAGCTCCAAGAAGTCCTCAGTTAAATTATATTGGGTGCTGACTTCTTGTTGCTGCACATTGCAATGTGCAGACAAGATGACTGCCAATACTTGTACTGGTGTTGCATTAAACTGACACTACTGCAAATTTACTTAATGCTGGTTGGAGAAACTTGCTCCGCAGCATCAAGTAAATTTGAAGCTTCCTGCCAGTCTGGACAGGACGGTAAGAATTGGTGGGGAGAACAGGGAGAGCATCTCAACTGTGATTGGCTGCCTTGTCCCACGTGACGTGTGCACCAACACAAACTCCCGCAGCTTCCTCCTCAGAAGCTACGGGGGGCTGCTGGAGTTTGGACATCATATCCCTGTTTCCGAGCAGGTAAGCTGCAAACTTTTGAGTAACTGTGGATTTAATCTGCTAATCTAGAAGGGGCCATGATTTATACTGTGCAAGATGTGTAAGCAAGCAAAGTCATTGTGGGGAAGCCAGTGGCATTGCGGGATTCTCTGTGGTAGTGATTCAACATTAGGGATGTACACAAATGTGTTTTTTTACATTCAATTCATAACGAATCAAATATTAGAAAATTCATATTTGTATGGTTAGACCCTTTCAAATGTGGTAAAATTCTATTCAATATGAATGCATTTGTATGCATTTGTATGAATATCTGATATGAACAAATACGTATCTGATACGAACAAACACGTATCCGATATGAATCTAAGAAACATATCTGATACATATCCCATTACAAATCTGCTCTGAAAGCATCAAAACCAACCTGAATCCACTTTTAATACACTCTCTATACATTAAATCAATATTTTTTTCATCACTGAACAACCAATTCTATTTACCAAGGAGATACATTAAACAAACCACTGTAATAATTCTCAAGAAACATAGGAATGAAAAGTCTGACATCTGACCAAATAAAGCCTTCAGATTTATTTTTTATATTCTAAACACACTCCTACAATTTGTACTTAATTGAGCTCTGAATTAAACCATATTTGACAAGGTTTCATGTTGACTGTGAACAATGGTGAGTGATTTTCCTTCTTTATTTAAAAATAATAACACTAGTAAACAGATTAGTTTTTTTAGCTAAATGCAAGAGAAGTAATTAAATGCTACTGTTTCTTTCTTCTTTGCAATCTGAAGCTTATTGACATGCTTTGCACTATCTAGGCTTGTAGTCAATATTATTTTCCAAAGTTGCTTAGGAAGTGAAATAGATATATACTGGAGATTGTAGCAAATGAGAAGATGCTGTACATAAATGATCTAAAGCCAAATGAACAACTACTGACAATTCTGATAACTTAAGAAGCCATTTAAAATGAACAATGGGACCCTCTTGGGAAAGAATCAATAATGAATACAATTGCCACAGTTATTCCTAACAATGAGAGTAATAATTGAATAAAATCTTTTAGACAGCATGTAGTAACAACTGCCTCACAGACATAATGTGATGTGTAGCCAATAGTTATGTTGCTTTTTCTTCGTGGAATTTTTCAAAAATGAACTTAAGCTCTAACTCCTGGATGACTACATGGCTGCTTCCACAGACATTTTTATTCAGTTTTCTTGATAAAGGTACAGAAGTATTTTACTGTTCTTACTTCCAGTAAAAAGCTGGATGTTGAATCTACAACCTTCTGCTTTCCTGGAAGTTTATTCTTCCACAGTGCTGTAAATCCATAAAGAAAATATAATTACTTTTAGTTTCATCCTTGTGAATGAAGGAGTTTACCCCCTCAAACTGTGAGGAAGCCACAACCATGAAAGCTTAAGACACATTCACACTTACTTCTTCAATCCTTTGACAGGGTGGATTCATCCCAAGCTGATCTGAGTTACTTCAGCTTTCACCTTCCTTCCTTCCTTCCTTCCTTCCTTCCTTCCTTCCTTCCTTCCTTCCTTCCTTCCTTCCTTCCTTCCTTCCTTCCTTCCTTCCTTCATTCATTCATTCATTCATTCACTTAAAATTGGAACATTTTTGATGATGTAATCTGTCACAACTTAGCTTTTTTGTTTACAACCAGGGAAATGTGATGGATTTTCTGTCTGGTAAGCATCTGAAATCCACTTCTTTGAAAGGTATAATGAGAATCTTACCAGCTAATCAAAAGATTTGGAGCGTGTGTGTTGTTTATTTGTATTTCTATCTTGCCATATACTCAGAGATCTCAGGGCAGGTCACAGGAAAACAAATGTAAAACAAAATTTAAAAGTAGCAGTGACTGAAAGAAGAAGAGAGAGATGGCCTGTTTCTTCAGCCAAAGGATAGACTAAAGAGATATGTCTTTACCAAATATCTACATACATACAGTGAAACTGCCTGATGCACCTCAAAGGGGAGGCTGTTCCTCAGTTTGAGGGCTATCACCAAGAAGTGCCTTTCATGTGTCCTCACCCCTTTAACTGCTGAAAGGTTGTTGCACAGTGAACAGGATTTTATCAGCAGATCTTTGGGCACAAATAGTTCTATATGGAATTAGACATTTCTTTAGGTATTTGGGAGTCAAGACATTTACGGCCTCACAGATTAAACTTTTGGTTTGATAATGAATCAGCAAACTAGCAGTGAGTTCACTTCTTTTAAGTCTCCTGAATGCTGCTGTCTTTTTGCACAGTTGTGATGGGAGAAAATGATAGTGGCAAGCATCTTTGGAGTGGGTTTTCTTGCTCTGGAGAAAAGACAGTTTTATTTATTTATTTATTTAGGCAGATGGTGTAAATGTCCCCTGTTTTCTGTTAATGCAATGGCAAATAACTATGTGAAACTTAAATTCACTGTCAAAAAATGACATCATCACATTTGTTTGTTTTCATTCTCGCCTTGGGCACTTAGGGTGCTTCTGCATTGACCCTTTAACCCCCATTAAGAACACATTTTAAACACTTGGGAAAACCGCATGCACACAGCAGCACCCATTAGAGACACATCGGGAAAGCTGCTTCCGCATTGATGTGTCTCTAATGGGTGCTAACTGGCCCTTAAACCAGTTTCCCGGAAGACCACATTGAAGGTAGTCTTAATGAGTACTTGTGCTCTAAATCCGCATTAACGGAGGATGCATCCGCACACGGATGGGAGAGAGAACACATGGGGCGGGACAGGAAGTCACCATTTTGAGAGAGGCAGTGGCAGGAAGCTGCCATGTTGAGTGATGTGGCAGCAGGAAGCCACCATGTTGAGTGAGGTAGGAGAAGCACAGTCCAGCCATGAAGGCCCTATCACACAGGATTCGCATCGGGCAGGCACCCAGCTATGGTGGCAGAGGGAAAGCAAGTCTGAATGTAGCGATTCCATGCACAAAAAGCTGGCTTCAGCACCAGGTGGGCACTGGATCTCAGACACGCCACTGATTGGTCCGCGCATGGCAGGAAAGGAGCGGTGACTGATGGCTGAAGACTCCAAGCACTTGGCTTCTGGGGCAGCCGTCTTGAAATCTGTGCTACTGCATCCACACAGTGAAGGCAGAATCTGTTCCTCACAATCCGTCCTTCCCATGTGTGTGCGGAAGCATGGGGCCTTATTAGACCCGTATTTGTTTGAGACAGATCTTGCTAGTGACACATTCATAAAAACGGATCTACTTAATCCGGATTTCAAGTGGTAAGTGCAGAAGCACCCTTAATGTTCTTGCAATGTAGGTAGTTGTATTAGGAATTGTAATATTGTAAAAGGTCCTTCTATATTGGAAAAAATATGTAGTTTTATAAGTTTCAATGCAATAGCAAAATTTAGTTAACATCTAAAGCTATATGAACCCCTAAACATTAAATGAAACCAAGAGATCAATCATTGTGCTCTCAGTCTGTTCAGAATGAAGCAACCCGAATTCAAATTGCCAGACTAATGTAGATTAGAATGTGCATAAAATGTATTTTTTGCATTCAAATTTGAGTCAAATCAAATGTCAAAACATTTAATTAGATTTGACTGTTTAGAATCTGAATGTAACAAAATTAGATTCAAATTGAATACATTCAAACTATTCATTCGAATGTTAGATTTGAATCTTAAGATACGAATGTTGACAACATTTGTATGTGTTATACATATCTGTACGCATTTCGTACGCATCCCGTTTTATCCCGTATGCATCCCATTTTTGTCCTGCATTATAAGAGCAAATGCGTACAGATATGTATGAGATGTTTTTAATGACAAGGAATGTTTCGAATCATTGGAATGAATGTTTTGGAACATTTGAAATTCATTTGAATGTTAAATTAGAATGTGAAGACATTCTATTTGAATTTGAATGTCCACATGCAATCTATTTAGATTGAATTTCAAATGTTTAGAACATTCGTGCACATCCCTAGATGCCCTACATTTTCATGTTCTTTCATTCTCATATACCTATAATCATACAGTATATAGGCGTTCAAGGCTGGAATCAGTCTCATTTGTAGCAGTTTTGGGCTGTTATGCCATGTTCCATTTTTCTTCTGAGAACCTAAGCTTTTGGATATAGCTGTGATATCCAAAAGCTTAGGTTCTCAGAGGAAACCTGGAACACGACATAACAGCCCCAAAAACTGCTACAAATGAGACTCATATACCTATGTTAAGAAGGCTGTTGATATCTCACTAAAATACACAATTTTAACAGGCTTCAAATTATAGCTGAAAGTACATTAATAATTAAACATGTAATTTTAAGAAATAAACAGTAACCAAAGATAGTTGTCTGATTGTCAACAAATCTGTGGAACTGAATGAAGTAGTATTAAAGTATTCAAAAGTGAGCATTTATGTGACTTAACAAGTCTAAGTTGAATCTTCCAACAGATGCTCAATATTATACATGCCAGCCAAAAATATAAGGATGAAAAGGTGAAAAATTATATGAGCATGATGTTTATCATATCCCTTTATTATTAAAGGCAGTAGGTGCTGATTCAAAATAAAGTAGAAAGGTTTAATTGAAAGAAATGTTATCTGCTTAGTTTTGACTTGAAAATCCTGTAGAATGTGTGTTAGCATAGTTTTAAACAAATATAAACAAATCAATAATAGTTCAAAAACATCTAACTTACCTGGCAAAGTATTCAAGAGGCATTAGCCTTTTAGATAAAGCTAATTCCCCATGGTCAATTGTCCTTGTGGACGAGATTTTGAAGACCATTATGAACTTGCATTTTGGTTGCAGTGGCTTGCAGGAGACCTGGGAGCTAAATGGCAGTGATATCTTGGAGTGGGATACAGTGCAAAAATGGTGTCATAGTATGCTCCAAGCATGGATTGCTTGTACGATGTCCCTGAAGTATTCCAGAGAGAAATATTGGACCAGCAGTTCATGTTAGCCTGTGGGAAGAGTAAGAAAAAAAAAAACACGTTCGGATGTGCATTTGAAAACAACCAAAAGATAGTGTGTTCTGTCTCCTGGGAAAGACAGTGAAGCTGATATGCTGCAAGGTCAGAGTTGTGCTTCTGAGCACGTAACCCAAATGGGAGGGGGAGACAGCTCACACAAAACCACCGGAAGTTGTCACCAACAACGTCCGGTTGCTAATCCTGTATAAGGTTCCTGTAGTCTTTGTTGTAGTTGGATTTTGCTGTTGATGTTCTTGCCAAGAATGTGAGTCTGGGAGGAGAATGCCATGTGCTAGAAACATGGACCAGAAAGCAGATTCGCCAGGCTAAAGAGACTGTAACTTGTTTTTGTACATACCGATGTAATCTATCAAGCAATAAATCGTAGCTCATTAGAAATAACTCGGAGCAGCTGCTGTGTGTGTTTAATGAGCTGGAATGCTGGATTGCTGATAGCAGAAGCTGGAAACCTGTTGCGCAGCGAAAGCCAAGTGCCGGAGTCAGATAACAAGGTAAACTACTCTGCAACAAGATCTAATCTCAATCTAGATCTAATCAAGATTAACAGTTCATGTGCAGATGGCACACAAACCATGGTCTGGGCTACTATAGCCAAGATTCCCAGCATCATTTAGCTGGAACTTGCAAGCAGCACTGGAAAGGTGCTGCTTCTAGGTCTTTGCCAGACATCCACAATTAGCAGTTTTGGAGGCCATGAACTTTTGTTCCCAGAATTTGACGTTGCACTTAACTGGGCTTATCACAGTGCAGATGGCCCTTAGGTGTGAGCCAACTGGGTCTGGTCCATTGGGGACTGGGTTACCTGAACTGGACAAGCATATCAGGATAGGCCAAACTGTGTGACAAGGGCTTTGGTTAATGGAAGAATGGAGACTAGAGATGTGGATGTTTAATTCAAGTTTGATCATTCAATCTGAATGGGGTTCGAAGGCTTTGAATTTGAACCAAACCACCCCCTGTTTGAATGGGGCTGGTTCAATTAAAATTGACCAATTCTGTGACGTATCCGGCTTACGCCACGAAATGCGAGGGCTCCGGGGAATGGGGAGCAACAGCAGCTTGCTGCAGCTCCTGAACGCCAGATGTTACGAAAGTATTCCAGTTACCTTACTGGCCCAGGTAACCAGGGGTCAGGCCCCTTTTGTTTGGCCTGACCCTGAGAGCTAGAAAATGGGGAGGGAGAGAGAAGAGGCAGGACGCAGAGATCAGCTGGAAGAGAGAGAGTTTATTGCTGTGCAGGGCTTTAAATAACCCGCCACAGAGGGGCGGGGAAGGAAGTGACCTCAGGAGAAAATCCTGGGAGCTGATAGGTGGAGTGCATCAGCTGAGCAGGTCAGACGCCTTCTTATGTCACATCCTGTGGCAGGCAGGAAGAGACGGCTGTTGTCTGCGGGGAGCACACGGCCAGCGTCCATTAAGCCCTTAGGCTACGAGTCCAGCCCCTGCTGGTGTTGAGTGTGCACTGCAAGCTTGTAGAGACAGGGCAATTCCTTTTACTCTGAGGCTTGATGAATGGCAGGCTGAAGCCAGGAGAAAACCCATGCAAACCTTTGCGATTACTACACAATTCTGAAACACAGATTAAAGATGAAAGAATAATTAACATTTTTATAACAGCTAGAGTGGTAAAACACTCCATGCAAACTGAATATTTCTAGCAAATACAAAAGGTACACTTTGGATGAGTTTGGGCTGCTTTTTCTATTGTATTATTCTTCTGCCCTTTTTTGCAGTATTCTTTTCTTCTATTAGGGTGTTTTGTTGTTGTTGTTAATCAATGTAAACAAAACTTTTATTTGAACTTCACCTCCTATCTCACATTATGTGCTTAATAGTAAAAAATTATTATTCCATTTCTTGTCATTAAAAAATCCCTTTTCTTTGAATTTTACATCATTATATAATTCTTTCAAGAGATCTTTTACCCTACCCTTTACTTTATGGTTCCAGGGTGCATTACAATTTTTTAAAAAACATTAAAATGCAACTATAAGCCTCTTGCAACCACTGTCGTCTAGTTCAAATCTCTCCCCTCAGCCCCTGAAGGACATCAGCTCCATGTAAAGGAGCTACATTCTAAAAACCTGGGAAAATAGCTAAGTCTTTACCAAACACTGAAAAGATGGTGTGTTGGTTCCTGCCTAGTATACCTCTGAGAAGACTCTCTCTTGCCACCAGCCCCTTAAACTCTGAGACAGGATCCCTTCACCTCTTCCCTCATAATGTGCATTTTGCCTTTTATATATTCCTCTCCTCATATTTTTCACTTTTCTTTTTCATTCTTTTTTTTCCTTGTCATAACCACATCTTCCATTTGCCATCCCATAGTTCTTGTAATTGGTGGCATCCTGCTGACATTGTAATTTCTTTCTTTCTTTCTTTCTTTCTTTCTTTCTTTCTTTCTTTCTTTCTTTCTTTCTTTCTTTCTTTCTTTCCCATTACATAATCCATTCATGGCTTGGTTCACTCCATTTGGGCATCACTTTGCATCTGAAAATAAGCTGATCAGGTTTTGAACATTTTACAAGGCATGCAATTTTTTACACAAGTTTACAAGCAATTTCCTTTAGTGTTGGCATTTAACTATGGTTTCTTACTAAGATATGCAATTTTTCCTAAGTCATGCCTTTTTATATAATTTCACAAAATATTTGGACAAAAATTAATTTATATGCATGCTGGTTCTCTGAATTTTGCCTACTTTCTGGGATATGCAAGCATGTTTTTTAGTCCTCCTCATTTCCCCAAGGGGCACTATAACTCTCCATAATTTTGTCCATAGTTCAAGACAACAAAATACTCTTGTAGCTCTCACGAGCTATCACTAAAACCATGTTTGTTATCATTTAACCAGTGGTCTTTATTATCTTTGAACAAAAATATGTATATTAGTGAAAATAGTATATAACATAACTTTTATTATGGGAAACTACTGACAAATATTTGCATGTTGGGTAATGTATTTGAGAGGGGAGGAGGGAGGGAGAGAGAAAAGGGAAAGCCATTTTTAAAAATTCCAAAAGTATGCAGAAATATAGCAAAATCCACTTTACACTGAAAGTATGAAAATCTTGTGACAAGGAATATTTGCTAGACTCCTGTTTGCTGCATATTTTCAATATGTGGAAGGCCATTGTTCAAGAATGATGCAGAGTCAATTTGAAATCCAAAGAGCACCATAATGAATATTAACAGTTATCAGCTTCCCTTTCATGTGACTGGAGTACCATATTATGTATGCCATTTGCTAGTACATTGCTCTTGAACAGAAAATAACAAAATCCAATGAATCCATGCTATCCTTTCCATGGCAGGTTTGCACTTTGCAGTGCAGATTGTAAGAGAATGCTTAGTAATCCGAAAGTATGTTTAATATAAATTATTCATTAAGATTTTGGAATGGAAGTGCTTTCTAAGGAAGTTGCCTTCACATTCTGTTTACTATTTAGAGTCGATTATCCTGAGATGTCAGTTTTCCTTTGTTTACACCATTTGCTTCTTCCCCCAGGAAACACTTTGCTCCTTATGTTCCTTAAAGCAAAAACAACAACACTTTATCCTCCTTTTATCTCAGTTTCCATTTTTCTGTTCCTTTACCCTCTGATGCATTTAAGTGCATCTTAGGGTAAATGACCATTAACATACTTCTTAGTATGATCTAATGGAGATTCATTCTTTCCAACAAACATGGGGAGCTGTAGTTCTGTTAGGAGAAGAGTGATCCAAAACAGAGAATCCAAATGGCTTACCAATTGTAAGTCCCAAGGAAATTTAGATGAAGCCATACAATTTGAAGGAAAACTATTTTATATATACAAACAGAGATTTTAAAAAGGTCATGGGGAGTGGGGGTCTGGCAATGGCAATGGAAACTAAGGATGTTTCAGCACTGGCTGCAGAAACCCCATTAAGAACACATTGAAGACACATAGAAGACACATACAGGACTTACCTTTCTCACTGGAGGCTGGATCCGGGACCCTTCGAGGTGGCCGCTTCTGCACACTGGGGTGTGAGACCCGTTCTTAACAGGGTCTCACCACCAAAAGATCCGGCCTTTGGGAAGACCTGGAAAATTAGGTCTTCAATCCTGCCCCTCGCCTTGATCCATTTGGAAGCAGGACGCTTCCGCACATGGAAAGGCAAGGGGCTGGATTTGTTGGTGGCCGCCATCTTGGGAAGGGTGGAAGCAGGCCGGTCTGCCTCCGGAGCCTCTCCCCTGTGCGCCACGTGCTGGTGGAAATGTCCGGTGACTGGCAGCTGAATGTTCCAGTCCCACAGCTCCTGGGGCAGTGGCGGCGATGTGGGAGGCTGCCTGCCTTTTGGAATGGGTGCTGTGGCCTCTGCATAGCACCCAGAGGATCCGGCCCTCAGGATCCATCCTCCACATGCGAGCAGACATGCGAGACCTCCTCGGATCTGTCCCTATTTTGGATGGATCCTGTGGAGGAGGGATCACCGGGAAACCAATTATCTTTAATCCATTTCTCAGCGGCCAGTGTGGAAGCACCCTAAGGGCCTTTCTGTAATTACCTGTAAGAAGGAATAGGATTTCCTGTGGTCCTGTTAAATGCCTCTTCTTACTGCATGTTAGTACTGATCAGAGAGGCCCTGCAAACTATTGGCGTACTCACTCTGCACAGGATACAACATGGTCCAGATCAGAAGGCCTCTGTTCTGGATCACCAGTAGACTTCAGTATCAATACCAGATATTGGTCAACCAAGGCCAACAAGCAAGGACTAATCTAGAACAAAGAGGCACTCAGAAGATTCACATTCCATGTTCCAGTTATGGGCACTCATTTTGGTGGTGTGGCCTTACCCTGAGGCTAGGTGACTGGCCTCAAAGCTTGTGCAAGCTTTGGCACTGGTGCAGGGCTTGGTGTAGAACAGCATCACTGTACAAACCACAGCTTTGTTGATCTGGACCAGGGGGCCATATCGGGTCAAGGCAAGTGTAGAAAGGAAACCAAGATTTCACCCATACCTCCTTAAGGGCAATTACCAATATTGTCAAAATGCAGGTTATTTGCATAGTTGTAGCTTGGGTACATTTCTAGAATCATCATTGTTACTCCAACCTGGCTGGGCATGGACACCTTGGAGGAAATCATTCCTTGTGGGACTGGGGCCTTGGCTGTTGGGTTGTTCCCAAAGAGGCCGCAGGTGTGCACATGCACACCCGCAAATGGTGCGGCGCGGAGAGCCGCCACCACCACTGCCAGCCTTCTCCTTGGCTGCGTCTTGGATGTGGCACCCCCTCGCTCGCTTGCCCAACCGCCAGCTGTCCTCCTTCGCTCAGCTTTCAACTTAGTCATCGTTTTCTTTCCTCTGTTGAAACAGGGGGAGGGAAAAGGAAGGCATCCAAGGAGGAGGCTGGTGGCAGTGGCGGCGGCTCGCTGTGTTGCGCTGTTTGCAAGTGTAATGTGTGTGCACCTGTGGCCTCTTTGGGAACAGCCCGATTTGTGCTCAGTGCTGTTGCTGGCCTCCAACCCAACCCGCAGCAGAATCCAGATTACTCCAGATCAGAGTAATCTGGGTTTGCTCCAAATTTGTGTGGGAACGCAGCCTTACTCTGCAACAATCCTAGATCTTCAAAATAAGGTCCCACCGTGCTGAATCCTTTCTGGAGTTAGAATTTGCTGTGCTATTTCTATGAAAGCAAATCACAGTGGAAAAACAACACAAAAGCATATTCTTTCAAATGTTTTAAAAAACAGATCTTGTACCCCTTTAGATTCTGAGATTAACACAAGAAAATCTTGCAAGTCCTTTCAAGTTTTTTTAATACTTCCTGGAAGCAAAATGTATTCAAAAGCTATTAATTCAACTAGTTTTATGAACCATGTACACTACCAGGCACTGAGATACACAATAATATACTGAAGGTCATGTAACTTTCAAATAATTTATTTGAAGTCCATGGGAGGTTGTAGGTATTTACTTGGATAGTTTGTTCTTTAAGGGAGAAAGAAAAGGTTGCTTTTTCAGACACTGTTGGCTGCCTCAGCAATCCTGTATGGAATGAAGCCATGAACTTTGCTGCAAAGCAGCACTATTAAAGATTAAATATACCCAAAGATCTATTGAGATGTTGCTGTTCTGAGTACAAAGAACCCAGTGACAATGACAACATATAAGTTAAACATCTACTGAAAGCAGATGTCACTTGTTGCATCAATTAAAACATTTATAGCAATAGTAACATCAAGATTACTTATTGTAACACTTCTTTGTATGTATGTATGTATGTATGTATGTATGTATGTATGTATGTATGTATGTATGTATGTATGTATGTATGTATGTATGTATGTATGTATGTATGTATGTATGTATGTATGTCAGTTACAACAACATCACAATATATAAAACAATATCACTAAAGCAATGGCAGTACTTGTATGGGGAGGGGCTGTTGTTCCCTCTGCCAAAGGACAGGACAAAGAGGTGTGTCTTCACCTGTCATCTGAAGATATACAATGAGAATGCTCGATGCACCTCAGAGGGGACACAACCTAGGGGACACATGTCATCCCCTTCTGCAACTGCTGCAGGTGGTGAGACTGTCAGTAGGCTCTCCCTGGCACCTCTCAAAGCACAGGCAAGTCTATATAGGAGGAAACATTCCTGTAACTATTTGGGGCCCAAACCATTGAATTCCCCAGTGTTGTATCTCTGCTAAATCAAAGTTTGCCTGTTTATCCCTCTTTCTTCAAGTTTTTAAAGATTACATATATCCCAACAGCAGATATTACTGGGTGGCATTGATTTTGAACCTTGGTCCCCAGTTCCTTTCACAATATTCTAAGCATTACACAACCCTGAAAATATTATCATGGTAATATGTTCCTAGAATTTCTTGAATTGTACTATTTATTTATTTATTTATTTATTTATTTATTTATTTATTTATTTATTTATTTATTTATTTATTTATTTATTTATTTATTTATTTATTTATTTATTTATTTTAGAAAACTTAATATCCTGCCCTTCACTGAATGGTCCCAGGCCGGGTTACAATGAGATTAAAACATATCAAATGGTAAAACATAATTAAAAATAAAACACCCTTCCTCCCACCCCCACCATCCTTACCTAACAGGACAGCACCCTAAGGAAGCTATTTAAACAGTAAAAGCCTGGGTAAAAAGATACGTTTTCACCAGGCACTGAAAAGTATACAGTGTAGGCACATGGCAAACCTCAAGAGGGAGGCTGTTCCAGAATCCAGGGGCCACAACAGAAAAGGCCCTCTTGCTAGTCCCTATGCCTCGTACCTCTGAAAGAGAAGGAACTACAAAAAGGCCCTCTCCTTGAGATCTCAGTGCCTGGGCAGGTCTACATGGGAGAAGGCGCTTCTTCAGATACCCAGGACCGTTCAGCTTGGTCTAGATTTATATCATTCTTTCTTTCTGCTTTGTTATTTGCAGCACTAAAACTAAACATAACAAGAATGACAATACAGACCTGAATGCTTTGGGAACTGAAAGACTTAAATTAAATTAGAAGATCATTCCCTATGCCCGCAATCTCAAACTTAGCTGACAGAGAATCGGTGTAATTCTCATCCCTCCCTTTCTTTCTTTCTGAGGATAGTGTACATTGAAAAGCAGAAGAATAGAAGATAAAATAGATTTTAAAAACATATATGTTTACATATATGGCAACTTCAAAACAAAAGAAAATGCAAGGTCCTCAATTACTTCCTAATGCCCCGGGAACAAAAATACACAGTCAGGCATAGATTTTTGACAAATCTCATTGGAGGTGGCTGTATCACACAGCTAGGGGCCACCACAGATAATGCCTTATTGCTAGCTCAACTCCTCAAGAGGAGGACATGGCCAGGAGGGATTTATCTGAAGACCTCAGCATATCTCTAAGGAAGAATGTGGTCCTTTAGGTATTTGGAGTCCAAGTTGCATAGATATTACATCATCCTTACTTGTAAATAGAAATAAAGAGAAAAGTATACAATATGTAGATCACAATGGGTGTTTTTCCACTGAGTTCCTTTAATCCGGATCTAAGAAGATCTGGATCTAAGGTATTGGTACAGGCAGACACCCTCGTGGGTGGATCCTGATTTGCACATGGGTGCTCAGATGTTTCCACAGCAGGCAGGCTAGCACCCATTGCTATTGGGTGCTAGATCACCCGTGGAAACATTGGGTACTTCCCTTAATCTGGCTCTAAGGGAAGTACCCAATGTTTCCACGGGTGATCTAGCACCCAATAGCAATGGGTGCTAGCCTGCCTGCTGTGGAAACATCTGAGCACCCATGTGCAAATCAGGATCCACCCACGAGGGTGTCTGCCTGTCACCCCAGGTGTTTTGGGGGACAGGGGGTGCAATCTCCATAGACACTCCAGAGAATCTTTGAAGATCCTCTGGAGTGGCTCTGTAGAATCTCCAGAGTGATCTGCTGCTAACTTCAAAGATCCTCCAGAGCCTTTGATAGAGGCATTGCTCTTGCAGCCTGTGCTAATGTCCAAAGGCAACTTCGGAGGGACTTCAGAGGGACTTTGGAGTTTTGAGTTTGGAGCACCCCCCCCCCATGGGTACCCGCCTCCCCGAGCCTCCTCTAGACTCCATTGCCCAATTATAGTGGAAACAGGCTCTCTATAATTCGGATTTGTTGGCTGAAGACCCCATTGTAGACCCCTGTGATGGGGTCTACAGGAAATCTGGATTATAGGTCCTGAAGGACCTATGTGATCCAGATTTCCCTACCTCTGGTGGAAACAAATGTGGCTCTAATGGGGTCTGTAGTGGAAATGGGGTCATCCTGCTTTGAGCCTAAAGAGTCTTTAATGGGTTCTTAGTGCTAGTGGAAAAACACCCTATGAGCTTCAAGAAAAGACAATAGAAGATTAATATAAACCAGTTAAGTGCATGGGATTGTAAATCAACATTCTCTGTGCATCACTCTTCTGTGAAAAATGAAATATAAGGTTGCTTTTCCATATCTCTGTCAATGAATGCAGGACTGTTACCTGCCAAGGATCACTTCCTGTGAGAGTGACAGAAACAGAAGAATCCTCCTTCTATTCTCTAAATTTTCCTACTTCAAGCTGCTCTGCAAACTAAAGACTTTATTCTTTGAAGAAAAGGTTGTAAGAAATAAGGAAGAACTGAAAAAGTGAGAGTTGCAAAGCTTTATAGGAGTCTGCATTGTGATGAATCTAAAGCAGCCGTTGAAACACAACCCAGCTCCTTGGGATCAAGTCCAGGTGAACTAGAAGAGTGTAGCAGAAGAAGAACAGAGCTGTACAAAGAGAACGTTATGCTCTTTGAATTTACTGAGAAATAAGATGCATTGGGAAGAGTTTTAAAAGAAAATAATGAAAATGAATACAATATTTGTAGGAAAAATGGAATGAGGCATTGACTAAAAACAACTGTAAAACCTTTCATTTGACATTAGTGGAGAATGAAAGATATTGCCTAGTACAAAATAAGGAACATGACCAAAGATGTCAACCAAGGTCACCTAGCTGGCTTCAGGGAGGAGTGCAGAATCAAACCCGGTGTTCCCAGATAAGAGTCCAGCTCACTAACCACTAGACCTCAGGGCAACTAGCTTCCATTGGGAAACTGGCCTCACTTAAAGTGTCTTTGCTGTGTAATGTGGACACAGCTAATAAACAATAATGAATACATTCGAGCGTGGCATGATACTCAGGGATACAACACTACAAAGGCCATTTCTGTACTTACTTTCCTTGGACTGCTCCAGTTGGTACAAATGGAGTAGTCCACATTCTGGAGGAGCTGACATGGCACAGAACAAGGCTTTATGAGTTGAGACAGCCCCTGTACAGGCTCTGAAGCTTGCCCTAGCTTTGGGGCCATTCCAAAGGCTCGAATGACCAGTAACAAAGATTCCTGGCCTCAAAGCTCCCAGAGGACCCATTTTGTTGGTGCAACAAGATACGCTGCCATAATGAATTCTTTGGTGTACCATGCTATAGAGTTGTCTACAGCCACCCAGTCCAGCCTATACTCCATCCTGCATACACAGAGCATACTAGCAGGGTGTGAGGCCTCCCTTAGCCCACAGTACCTTGTGGAAAGAAGGCCTTTGAACCTTTATTAGACAGTTCTAAGTGCAAGTGCAGAAACGGCCAGACTCAGTGATATAAAGTACCGATTTGTTGAAATCATTATCTTGCAGTCCCTTAGGATTTTTCAAAAGAATTATTTTAGGTTCTCTATAGATTCACTGGAACATAATTTGATTCAATGAATTTCTCATTTATTTTAAAAACAAAATCAATAAACATTAGCAGTAGTAATGGGAAAAGGTATGGGAGAGCAAAGCATCATAGAATAGTTTTAAATATCATTCTGAAATAAGTCCAGACAATCTTTGTATTCAAGCCTTAGAGAGAACTCTGAAAGATTACAACTTACTGCAGGAGTAATTCACTAAAGTGACCAAATGCCCCCATTTTTAATGGACTGTATCAGCCTCCAAGGGATTTTCACTGAAACATTAACTTGTTCTTTTTTATAGCCACGTTCTCGAATGGTAGCATGTTTACTGACTTTCTGAAGGAGGACAAGCTAAAGCATATTTTTCTCTGACCTTCCTGTCACTTCACACAAGAAAATTATAGAGACTCAAACAGCTTTTTAAAAAAATAACAGGAAACCAAAATCAAACAATACTGCTCTAAGAATTGCTGTATGTTCCCTGAATTTTTTATTGCCAGAAAAAGAGGGGTTACCTTCTGATATAACCTCCTAGACAATTTTATTCAAGATAAAGAATTGTCTTGTAAGAAAGCAGGTAAGCATATAAAGATAGGCTTCAGAGATAGTACTTAAAACCTTTGATTAGCTGTATGTGGATATCTGCATCAAAAAGTAAGTTTTTCTCCACAGCAGGTCATATTTAGCTTAAACAGTATGTATTTGCTTTCAGGTAATGCACTCAAACTGCACATGCAATTTATTGCAGCAAATTATTTTACATTATAAATCATTGTACCAAAATGGGATCTAGTAGCACCTTAAAAGGATAAGAGAGAGAAGTTGTGGCATGAACTTTCATAGACGAAGCCTACTCCATCAGATGCTAGAAAGCTTCTGCCACAACCTCTCTCTGTTAGACCCCTCTTTTTAAATACCGATCCAGACTAACACAGCTGTGTCTTCGAATTCTACCCTTTAAAAGCTGTAGTGGTTAGTGTCATACTCCACAGCAAACATATTTACCATATAAGTGCTTGTTTGACATAATGTTGAACCTTCTTTCTAGGTGACAATAACAAACCAGTTTCTGTCTATGTTTTGAATCAGAAGTTGATGAGATTCTAAAATTCTTCAGTTTATGGATACTTTTATCTTTAATAGAGAAAGTCCTTTTGGTAAATGTTGTATAGTTCTTTTGGTTTTCATCTGTTCATTGGTTTTGGACACCTCCCAAGTCACAATAAGGAGACTCTAATCAAGCAATTTTATATATTCACTTCAGGCGCATTCCCAGATGTACACAAATGTATTCACTTCCAGAAAATAGATGGTTTTGATACTATACGTATGTATGAGTTATACTTCCCACAAGAAAAAAAGATATTTAAAAGTTACCATATCACCATAATATGAGACAGTTGGTTACTTCTTTTCTTTGAAAACAAGCCAATGAAAAAGGCAATGAAGATTTGGATTAAGGCCTAAATTTTTAAACCCTTTTTATCCAACTTACCTTTTAAAAAAGCCACTTATCCAGAGCATTATACCTGTATATTAGGTTAATATTAACTTAGCAAATTTAACAGGAAAATGACAGCATTTTTAAGCAGGAAGTAAATATACTGAAGAATCAATGCTTTCAGTTCTCTGTCAAGACTGTGGAAGCCAATCAAAAACAGACTTGAAAAACAAGTGCACTGCCAGAAAAGGTCTGATTTGCTGGAATTTGTTTTAAGCCTTCCTAAATATCTTTCTTCAGTCCATAACATCAAATCATTTTCAAAGCAAATTGATATATCTATTTGCCAAAAATGTGCTTCAAACAGCTCCATACAGATACAGAAATTAATTTATAAATATGTACAAGTGTTCAATCTTTTTTTTTTCAAGCATTGATAATTTTTGCACACTCTTCCATGTGCATTTTATTTACATAGTAGTGAGGGGCTATTTTATCTTCTTAAAATTAGAAGTAACTTGTACAGTTAAAATAACTGCAAATACCCAGAATTAATGACACCTAGAAATAAAGCCTTAATCTACTAAGGGAATAAACCACTTCTAGGCTGTGTTCAGACATAACAAAAGGGTGCCTCAGAGGCATCTCAGAGAGAGTGTGGAGTAGGGATGTGAAAGAATATTCAAAAATCCAATTTGCATCCAATGAATATTGACATTCAAATTCAAATCGTATTTTAAAACACTCAAATTTACACATTTGGACAGATTTCGGATTTCCAAAAATCCGATACGTATACAGATTCGTATATATCGTATATGGATTTGCATGAAAATTATATGAATTTGCGCTTATAATGTGGGATGAAAATGGGATGCACATGGGATGAAATGGGATGCATACAGGATGCACGCAAATTCATATAATGGATACGAATGTTGTCGACATTTGTATGTTTAAATATGAATCAAACTTTCAAATGTACGGATTTGAATAATCTGGATTTGGATTTTCGGATATTTGGATTTTCAATATTCAAATCAAATTGAATTTTTGGATATTCGATCCGATTCTAACTTGAATGCAAAAAATACATTTGTGCACACCCCTAGGTGTGGCCCTCATGTTCCTATGCCTTTTCTAATCCACCTTTTCTAGCCTGGGATGTCCATAGGGGAGCAGACAGCTGTATGAACTGCTGCCTCAGAGGTGCTTCAGACATGGGTTTTTTTTTTTTCCTGTGTCTGATCACAGCCCTAGTGAATGTTTGCATAAACTGTCTTCTTATTCTTCTTCTTGAGAATCTGGAAAGATCAGGTTGATGAAGCATCCTTATTAATACTGTGATCATACTTAGAAAAAATACCTCTGAAGCAATTTAGAGAAGGCTTCAAGTTGGGATTGTTTACATACCAATCTGGCCCTCCCTCATCTCCTAATTTCTGTGCTAGAAGGTAAATGAAGGTTTGGGAACATGAGGGCCACATGCTATCTCTCTGAGGTGAGGTGAGTCTGAACACAGCCTTACAGTCTACACTAATAGTCAACTGAAACCATGAAAGAAGGGCTTCTGTATAATGATGGCCCTTATTTAGGTAGCTCAATAGTTCCACCTGGAAACTGTTTTTTTCCCTGATTTCTGTCTCCACCAACTTGTAGACCAAGTTCTATTTATCCTGAACTTTGACAGAGGAACCAGCTTCCCCTCCCCATTTTCAGACACTGTTATTGCTTTTACCAGGTTCCTTTAAACTCATTTTTATTGTTGTAACTTGACCTAGCATCTTCAAGCACAGGTGAGATAAAAATAAAGGAGGGAGAGAGGAGCAAAGGAAGGCAGGAAGTAATGCTGTGTAGGGGCAAAGGGTCAAGTTGACAGGCTCTTCTCTGTATGCTGAGACTCTGTAAAGAAGAAGCACCAGTTGGATTCCCATATAATGTTGTTTTATCACATATTTTATTTTGTGTGCATTTTTGATGCTTGCATTTTTATTTTGTTGTTCTGTTTTCTGACATTAGTATTCTGATTTCTGTCTTCTCTTCCTTGCTGTTGTGATCCACTCTGGGAATATTTCAAACAATTTTCTAAAAGTAAACTGACTGATGTAATAGCCTTGTGACTGGAAGACCAGTTTTATAACACTTCTCCCTAGTATGAATCCTCTGAGTAAAGCAACTGAATATATTCAAGTACCCTTTTCATGTATGTAAACTGATGTGCAAACTGTGTGATCCAGACCAGAGGTGGAGGAACACTAATTGGTACTCCTAAAATCTAGCATGGGCCCACTTGCCTCCATCTGTTCAGTAAGAATTTGAGTTAATCTGAAGGGAGTTCCAGTATCAAGGCGGGGGTGGGGGTAGTTTTGTGATGAGTTTAACTGGAAAGCATAATATAATGTACAAGAAAATGGTTGGAATCTGTGAGATATTTTAACAAAAAATCTTCCAAAGACTGCATTTCAATGTGTGGGGAGGCAGAACAGGATAGATATGATTGATGGAAAACAAACAAACCCTGATGCCACGACATATTTGTCTGCTCCCTTTGTATGGGCAGGTGTGTGTGAATGTGAAAGTCAAAAGGTTCTAGGTAAATATTTCTCTAATTAGGTGAGCAATTTGAGAATATATTTCAGTCTATCAAAAATACTTAAGAAGATGAATGAATGAATGATATTTTATTTTACGGTCACAGACCAAATTGAGAAAATAAAAAATACATCAAAATATCTTTTAAAAAGTTAAGCAATGTGGGTGATAAAATAGTGAAATTTAAAATAGTCTGATGAATAAATTTAAAATAGTATAAAATATATAATATGAGAAGACCATGGAACATGACCAGTTTGGCTAGGGCAGTGATGGCCAACCTATGACACACATGTCACAGGTGACACGCCAAGCCCTTTTGGGTGACACACGTCGTCACCCTGGCACCTGTGCATGTAGTGCTTGCTTGTTCTTGAAGTGTGTGAAATACCAACTTTCAGTTGAAGATTTAGCAAACGAAATTCAGCAACAAAAGTCACTAATGTAAAGAATTATTCGTTTTTGCTTTTAATGAAATACATATATCAAAAATATAACTTTTTTACTAGCTGCAAATACCACAAAATTATTGATATTTCTAGAAGTGACACGGTATCTGAGTTGAGCTAGGTTTTCTTGTGAATTTTGACACACCGAACTCCAAAGGTTAGCCATCACTGGGCTAGGGCATTGGTGCGTAGCTTTACCAGAAAGCCAAATAAATCTGAGCAACTCATTTGCCCCAATGACTTAGAAAATATGTTGAAACATTTTTTGTCATATTATTTTAATATTCTTACATCTTTGGAATCATACTGAAGTTAATGTACAGACATCTTTTAAGTACATAAAGTACTCACAGGGGACTATAAATTGCATATCTGATTTGTGAACACTGAGTGCACTTGATCAACCACTAATTTAACAATCAAGCTAGAAACATCTGGAGAAGATGGTGCTTAATTTGTAAGCTACCCAAGCATGTTGTGCTGAACAAATATAAACTCCAAACATAGTGATCATGAAAGTTGGTATAGTCAATAATTATAAGCTAAGTGCTCTTGAGAAGCTTGCCTTTCAAAATGTAATCTGTGTGGCTGGATAACATAACGTGCATATCTATTTAACCTTCTCTTTAAAAATAACATTATTTCTTGGCACTTTAACTATGTCCTTTCTTTAAAAAAAATGTTGACCTGGGAATAAAAGATTACCATTCAGGAAAATGTTAAAATTAATTTACAATAGAAAAGTAAGAATAAAAAATGGGCCTTATGGGAACAACATCTGTATCTCACATTTCAATTAATTATGAGTGTTTTAGGAATGCTAGAAGAAGTTAATCCAGAAACTGGCTTTATGCAATACCATACGTAAAACAAAGTTAGCTTACTTTCCTAACACCATTAGAAAATTGCTACTGGTTGGCAGTTTGCCTATTACTCGGAAAAGCTTGTGTGAAATAAATCAATAATTCCAGTGAATGAGTTTTTGTCTTGACTTTAATATGTTTACCGTCAGAAGGAAACCAAAACAAAAATCATAATGCTTTTATTAATGATTGCCAGCATTCTGATAGGCCACCTGGCAAGGGACTGTTCCATGAAAATAATGTTCTAAGACGTTTTCGCACGGGGCTGAACGGAACGCGGAAAAGACAGCTGAGGACACGTCATCCGCATTGGCCGCGCGCGGCTTGCGTTCCGACGTGTCCGCAGCTGTCTTTTCCGCGTTCGAAATGTAGAGCACTTCGAAGTGCTCTACACGCGTTCCAACGCGGACGAGCTGCCCGCAGCCGTTCGGGAGAAGAAGCGTTCGCGCTTCTTCTGTCTCCCGAACGGCTGCCGGCGCGCCTCCGACGCCGCGCGGCTTTGACAATCAGCTGTTTGTCAAACAGCTGATTGTCGATCTGCCTCCGCGGCTGTCTGCGCGCCCCTGGCCGGCGTTTGCCGGCTAAGGCAGCTTCGGGCGCTTTGAGCATTCGCACCCAGACGCTCCGGAACGCGTTTACACGCGTTCTGGCGCGTCTGTGTGTGAACGGGGAAAGCGCCCGAAGCTGGCTTAAGCTTTCCGCCTGAACGCGTTCCGTTTCGAACGCGATTCAGTGCGGAAATGCCTCTAGTGAGCTGACCTAATCTCAGTCTTTGGGATGAAATACTAGAGGAAAGAAGTTAAAGAGTTTTCTAAAAGAATGACTCCAATGGGAAAATAAAATCCTGCTGCAGAATATTGGGGGACAATTTTCTTTCTTTTTTTTAACTGAAAATGCTTATGCATTTATGGCTCTTAAATACTCTGAACAAGACAATTCCCTTGTCACTTCAGACTCTATTATGCCAGACATTGTTCTGTTCATGACAAACAGCATGCCACCAGTTTGCACAGGAGACTGGAATAAGCAACATATTAATAAACTCAGAAGTAGTTTTCTTGCATATGGTGTAAAAGGCAAAAAGAGAAGAGAAAATAAACCAGTATGCTCATGCACACTCAGAGATTTTCCCTGTCTTTTTCAAAGTTGTCTTCTTTGTTATATGTAACAAGGTGAGTAAAAGAACAAAATCTAAAAGCAAACAAATAAATATGAAGAATAGAAGTAATTGTTTATTTTGAACATTTGTATCCTGTCGTTCATAGTGAATTCTAGGTTGGTTTTCCACAATAAAATGATAAAAGCTTAAGACAGTAGTAGCAAGTGCATAGTTTCTTTAAGACCAGTCAATGAGCCTTCAACAAGGTGAAGTGGTTAGTTCTAGGGATGTGTAGAAAGCCAATCTCCTCCATTCGATTTGATGTGAACTGAATGTCAGAATATTCAGCTTTCTGGGAATCCCCCCCTGCAACTGTGGAGGGCTTCAGCTTCACTCACAAACATTCAATGAATATTTATATGTGAAGAGAACCTCCCAATTCCTACCTTTCATTACCATCCTTCCTCACCCCCACTCACCTTCTGCTGCTGCCATTGCATGCTCCTCTGAGACCCAACTAATGGTGAATGGCTGCATAGGCTGCAGCCACATTAGGGGATAGCGGGGCATGGCTGGGGATACAGGAAGCCAGGGGTGAGTCTCAGGCACCATTCACACACTTCCCTGAGACTCAAGTAGGATTTCCAAAAGTGTGTGTACCTCTCCCTTCTGGGAGCATTGAGGAAAACTTTTGTGATTCCCAGTTGGCAGAGGTGTGTGAGCACCTCTGGAAGGCCTAGTTGAGCCTTGGATAAGTGCGTGATAGGTTGCATAGGTGCTCCTGGCTGCTACTGCTACAACAGCCTCAAACAACAGAGATAAATCCAGGAGCATTCCCAAACCCCAAATCATGCACCTGTTCTTTCTGAGACAAAATGGCCTCATCCAGAATTGAATGCATATTAACTTCCTGGATGTAGGGCCTTTGGTCACATAGTAGTCTGTCTTGTTTTTATTCAATTTCAATTTATTGGCCCAAATACCAGGGTCAACAGTTCACAAGCAGTTCAAGGTAAATACACTGAAAAAAAGTCCTATTTAAAGGGCAATATGTGGTCAGATCTGAACAGTTTGAACTGAACCAATCTATTTGACTGAGTAACCTTGGTTTATCTTGTATTGAACCAGCTACTTTTAGGTGATGATATAGTTTGAACTGAACTGGTTCAAAGGGGTTGATTCAGTCTGAACCATTTGAGTTTGAAATGAATTTTCACATCTCCAGTAGAAAGAAGAGTAAGAGGTGGAGAAATAAAAATATTCAAATCAGTATTACAGTCCAAGACATGGAAGGGGAATCCATTTTGTCCCCATCATTATGAACAGAAGAGAGACTGAAGACAAAATCCAGAGTTTTATGAGATAATAATTGTGCATAAATCTGTATGTTTTATACCAATTTCTATGAAATGGGATTGTTAAATAAGACAATTTGATGATTTTCTTATGATCACATGAACTGCAATGAAATTTCATTTTATCTATAGGTTTTTAGGATTTACTTGAGGAATTATGTTTGCAAAAGTTAAAGGTGTGTCTTATATTATCAGTAGCAGTATTAATCCAATTATTATGGATTGGAGTGGTTGTAATTTTCTTAATCAACCCTGAACTCAATAGTCAAAGTCAATAATAGCACATCATTAAAAAAAAAATCTCAATGGCAGCTATTAAGCAGAGCAATGTGGCAGAAAAAAGGGTCATTTTCTTCATACTAGTAGCTAATTACATTCTGATGTATGGTCAGTTACTCTTTAAATGATCAGGGTTTTTTGATGAACCCCTAAGATGAAACTTTTTATCATAATGAGATGATAATCTTGACTTTCACCTCCAGAAGATGTAGTTAGGAAGTGAATAGATTGTGATAGGTAAATCTTATTCTGGTTTAATAAGCTGTGTTTGATTATATGACTTGATGGGACCATGCGAACTCAAAGTATTTGACGCTTCATAGTCACTAAAAATTGCTCTTCATTTCTTTCCCTAAGAAATAAGAATACTATTTAATACGAAAACGTTAGCTGTTATATCCCATAGAAGGCATATGAAATGGAATTAAAAAGATTATCTTCTTCCTCCCCCCTTGGTGTTTTTGCTGTGTGGAAAATGTGTGTGTGCACATGTGTCTGTGCTTTCTAGTCCTTTCTATTTTAAATGCAGGGATAATCTATCCAATTTTAAGGGCAAAAATGAAATAATCAAATCGATGTATATGGAAAGATAATAAAAAGAACAGAGAAAAAAATTCAAATTGCACATTTTTTATATATTTTATTTTTCAAAAGCATTTTCCAATCATTTCAACAACAGTATTCCCCACTTCCCCTTATTACAATGCTTTGATATTTTCTATGTGACTTCCTCCGTTCTTCCGACTCCCCTTCTTATAATTGTTTCGTTCTATGCTCCCCTTATATGCCTTATGCTTTTCCAAATGTGTTAGCCAAAACCCTTCGTTGTCACCTCCAAGTCCTGTAGATATACAATAAGGGGACTCCAGTCTTCCGAAAACTTATTCACTGTTTTGTCCCTTAATAACTTTGCCGGTTATCCATTTCAGCCATTTCATTCAATTTAATTATCCAATCCTCCTCTGTAAGTAACTCTTCATCCTTCCATTTCTGTGCATATAACAATCTGGTTGCGGTCACCATATATAATATCAGAGTCGTTATGCTATTTAAACTATCATCAACTATTCCCAACAGAAACAATTCTGGTTTAAATGTAATAATACTCTTCAAAATTTGTCTCATCAGGTTACCTATTATCACCCAGTACTTTCTTGCTTATTCACATGTCCACCACATATGGTAAAAAGTGCCCTCTCCTTTACATTTCCAATACCTCATAGTCATGTTTTGATACATTTTGCCCAACTTATGTGTTGTTAAATACCATCTATTCATCATCTTGTATATATTCTCTTTCAATGACATATAAGCTATAAATTTCAGATCTTTCACCCACAGTTTCTCCCATTGGTCTATTTGGATATTATATCCAAGGTTTCTTGCCCACGGAATCATACAATCTTTAACCTGTTCATGTTCCATTTCAATTTGAAGGAACACTTTATACATCATACCTATCATACCCCTTTCAGCCTTGTTCAGTTTTACCTCCCAATCTTGTTTCTCCCACTCAAAGTTTATATTCTCTTTATCTTTTTTAAAGATATCTACAAGTTGGACATATGTGAATCACTGTAAATTTTTTCTTTTAAATTTAACTCTTCTCTTGTATTAATATCAAATTCATTAACATCTTTTTTATATAACAAACCATCATATCTCAACCATACTCTTCTTTCACCAAATTCTTTTAGAAGCCCATCTTGTGGAGATAGTCAAAGTGGCATTTTCCTGTATAACTTATTTTTAGAGTTCAACCAGGTTTTATATAAGGCATTTCTTATAAAATGTTTTTTTGAAATCAGTGTTGACTCTCGTCTTATCATACCACAAATAGCAATGCCGTCCATATCTTAAGTCTTCTTCCTCCAATTGTAGTAATCTTTGATCTTTCAGCCAAAACCACTTGGCAATCTATCCCATACATGAAGTTGCATGATATAACTTAAAATTAGGTAAACCAAAATTAGGTAAATCAGTGATATAGGTCTGTCATATTTCAGTTGCAGAAGGTCCTGTCCCTCTTTCGGTATCAATGGTAGCTTCTTCCCACACTTTTGGGATTACTCCTCTTGGTAAAATGTTATTCATTGTTTCTGTCAGTGTAGATATGATTTCCTCTTTAAATATTTTGTAAAATATCATCGAAAAACCATCGGGTCCTGGGGCACATTTTAGCTTATTAAAATGTGAAAGATAGTGATAGTCCAGTTACTGAAATGTAAAAATCATAGATTTTAGAATATCCAAATTTTAAAAAAGTTGTTCAAATTCTAACTTCAATTGAATTTTGTGTCCCTTTCTTGTAAAAATTGATCTTCATTAATAGATGCGTACAGTATCCTATATTTTTATGATATCACTTGCCTAGAAAAAAATTAGAATACACTAACAAATGTTCAAAATTCTCCATCCATCAGACAATCAGGCAACAGACAATGTCCTTTCAACAAGCATTCAAGGCATCATAAAGGCACCCTGTGGATTCTACTAATGATAATTTTTATCTTTCATTATTTTTTCAAATATTTTCCTTTTCAAGTGCCTTAGCATCTCTTTCTTTATCACCATGCTCTGGTTAAAATGCATGTCAGCTCAAGGAATACTTAAGTTCTTACATACTCATATCCTTTCTGGACAGATAACCTTATGAATATGGGGTGTTTTTCCACTGTCACTAAGTACCCATTTTAGCACCCATTAAGGACCCATTTGGTTGAGAGCCGGATGACCCCATTTCCACCACAGACCCCATTAGGGACAGACCCCATTAGGGACACATTTGTTTCCATCACAGCTAGGAAAATCTGGATCATAATGGGTCCTTCAGGACCTATAATCTGGATTTCCTGTAGACCCCATTAAAGGGGTTTACAATGGGGTCTTCAGCCTGAAAATCCAGATTGTATGGAGCTCGTTTCCACTACAATCTGTCAATGGGGGGAGGCACCCATGGGGGTTGCCCCAAAGTCAAGACTTCAGAGTCCCTCCAAAGGCAGCTCTGAAATCCCTCTGAAGTTCAGAGATTAGCAAAGGCTCTGAAGTCCCTCCGAAGGCAACTTTGGAGATTAGCAAGGCTCTGCAGATAAATCCTTGCAAGAGCAATGTGGCTGGGAGCTGCCTGTTACCTTCAGGCATGGAAAAAGGTCCATATAAATGAGGCTGACTCATCCTGTTACCTTCAGGCATGGAAAGAGGTCCATATTAATGAGGCTGATTCATCTGTGCTCACAAGGAGCTAATTAATATGCACCTCTCTTGCATTGCTCTCACAAGGGGTTTGTCTTCTGAGCCTGCACTAATCTCTGAAGTTGCCTTCTGAGGGACTTTGGAGCCTTTGCTAACCTCTGAATGCAACCTTCGGAGGGACTCTGGAGTCTTTGCTAATCTCTCCCTGTCCTCCAAAACACCTGGGGTGACAGGCAAACCCATTGTGAGTAAATACAGATTTGCAAATGGGTGCTCTGGTGTTTCCACAGCAGGGAGGCTAGAGCCCACCGCTATTGGGTCCTAGACTGCCCATGGAAGTACTCATTCCTTAGATCCAGATCTTCTTAGATCTGGATTAAAGGAGCACGGTGGAAAAACACCCTTGATATCACATATTCTAACTGGGAATAATAAAATATCTAATGTTGTCATAAACATAAATACTGTATATGGCGATGGATGGATGGATGGATGGATGGATGGATGGATGGATGGATGGATGGATGGATGGATGGATGGATGGATGGATGGATGGATGGATATTGAAATTAGTCAAGTCACTGGAAATCAATCATGCCCTAACAATCTTTCTTTCTCTCTAATATGATAGTTCTGGAAGAGATTAGAATAAAGCAGATTTAATTCTGTTCTCTAATAACTCACTAAAGTGGTTGAACATACAATAAACATACTTATTGTAATGATAGTTGAATATTTCTTTAGGGGAGAACACATATAAAAGACATGTACTTCTAGTTAGCTTGTTCTCCAACATGTGTATGAGAAGTTTTGAGTCAAATTAAATCATATTATTCTGGCATCACCCTGCCAATCTCCTGGCTTTGCTTCTTCAAAGAAAAGAAGCCCTTTAAAAATGTGTATATCTTCACTTTATGCAAAAGTGAAGTTCTCTAAGATCATTCCTGTGCAAAAGAAAAAGGAAACATACAGATAATTGGATCATGCACATCTGCATATGAGTGGTTGATGTAACTGGGGAGGGGGAGAGGAACCCAGTTAGATATGCAACTTTATGTGCAGAAAACCAAATGTCCCTAAGAATGTTCCTGTGCAAAAGGAAAAGGTGGAAATGATGTTTTGAAGTAGAAACGTGCATAGCTCCACATGATTTATTGGTGTGATTGGGGAGGGGAGAGAAAACACTTCTCACCTTTTCCTAGAAGGTCCAAACAAACCTCTACAAATTAACAAAATTTAAGCAGATGAATGCAAGGAGTGCACATTCTTTTTTTTGGGGGGGGGGAGGGAGAATTACATAGGGCTATTCCCTGTTAGGTGTAATCTTTCCACAGCAGAAATGGGTTAAATTCTCATTAAAACCTGAGTATAGTAAAGTCCTTTTGGTATTGGTGGTGAAGAAAAAAAACTACAATCCTTAACTTTTCCAAATATTTTGACCAACACACTTATTAAGAGTTTCACAAACCACTGACATTTCAGTTTGAAGTGTTGCCATATAGAAGGATTTTTTTGGTTGGTATGAGTTGGAGCAAATAATTGGATTTGGAGCTATAGCTGTTCATTTATCTTCAGCAGTGCTAAATGTCTGATGATACACAGCTGGAGAGAGCCATGAATCTAAATGAATGCTTCGGTTGTTATTTAACTTGAGCAGTGTCTCCACTTATCAAAGAAGCTGCCTGTGGGCATGTCTTCAGCTGATGCATTTCCATTTGTGGTGACAAGAGGTACCCACAATGAGTTGCTGCCCAAGTGATGGATGTGATTGACATCTGAGGTGCTTTCATGCAAAAGGTATGTTTCTCATCCTAGGTGAAAATGCCTTTTCCTTCCCTCCTTGCCTTCAAATGGAGCCCTAGAAGCACTTCTGATCCAATGAACAAGTCATTTTTGCCAAGGAACTCACTCTTAGACCCTTTCCAGTCTGAGACAGTGAATGCCAACAGACTTTAACATCTAATAACTTCTTTCTTAAAATACATTGGAGACACTTCAAAATAGTATATTACATTCACATCACAGTATTTCTAAAATATTCATATGTTTACAAATCTGTTTCTCTGACTGCAGCTTTATCCTCCTGGTATTGACAACACATCTTTTATTAACAGTCAGTATTATTTATTGTGAAATAACCAATGAAGAGATCAAGGACGGTTATTTTTGCAAGGAAAAAGAGAGAGATTATTGGTTTCAGAGGGCTACATATTTTGTTACAGATATTTAAACTCCTGAAACATTTTGAATTTTTAAAATATCCTTATTTTTCATTGGTTCTTATCATAAAAAACCTAAACTCTTGACTTTTAAATTGGGATCTACGTGTAAAATTTCACAGATTTAAAGCCAGGAAAAATACTTTTGATTCATTGCTAGCTTAAAATTAAGTTGTTTTTTTTTTAAAAAAACCCATTTTTTAAAAAAACCCTGTATTTTTTAAATGTCCCATGCTTTTTGGAAAAGCTATCTTCTTCTGCATAAAACTTTTCAGATGTAATATCCGTCACTAGTGACAGCTCTTGCAGTCCTTGCCCTCAAAGGTAGAGATGTAAAGGAATTTACCTCAACTAAATTGACAAAAATTGTGCTTGAATCCATAGACAGCTCTAAAGACTTATTTTTGGTTATTTGCAGTTGTCTGAATCTTGTGATTAACCTCTCCTAACAAAAATAATTTATATCAACAACAAAAAGAGAATTTGGGGGAAAAATAAGTTTGGGAACTTGTAACCAAATAATACGATACATAATGACACTGATGCTGACATATGTCGATGTTAACTTCCTCTAAGTGTTCTTCTGCCAGGGAGAAAAGGTTGGCAGATTGTATTTCAAGAATATTTTACTATATTTTATGAATTTTATCTTATCATAAATCACCCTTCAATATTCAGGTGAAGGATGGGTTGTAAATAATTGAATATAAATCTTGCAAGTATGAAGTGATGCACAGTTATCCCTATAAAATGGTAGGGACTGAGCTTTCTGTCACTGACCAAGAAAGGGATCTTGGAGTTCTTGTGGACAGCTTAGTGATGGTGTCAACCTAGTGGGCAGCAGGTATGAAAAAATGCCCCCCCCCAAAAAAAGAGGAGCTCATTTCAGAACTTGGCTTAATTGTGTGCCCTTGTGTCACACTAAATACATATCTAAGCTTCTGAAAATTCATTTTTTCCCCAAACAACTTTCTTTATAAAATTTGTACACAGTAATACTTTCTTGACTCCCCAAGAATTCTGTTCAGTATTGATGATGTTTGTATTTAACTTCTTGAGCAAAGATGCAATGCTTTGTTTTCTGAACTCATATTTGATTGTGGAGAACAATTAAATCATAAAGTGAGCAAATCCAATTCAATGGTGAATGAACAATCTTGGCTGCAAAAATCTACTAAAAACTGAAACTGAACTGTTTTACTCTACGGGCTAATTTACTTAGGTATGTCCCTCAGGAAACAACACTGTTTATCACTATCATTCCAGCCTATCTTGTAGTTCATTGAGAATGAGAATGAATTAAGAATGTGTTTTATTGTTTTCCATATGAAGACAAAATATGGAAAATGTACCTACTAATGTTTTGCCATAGAGGATCTCAGGGTAGTATTTAGAAGGAAAGTTGTATGAATAAGAGGTTGGAGGCAAGAAGGCCAGATGGATGAATTCAAATAATTTACAGATGTAAAACAATTTCCAAAGGTTTGAAAATGTTAGCATCTAGGAAATCTTCTCCAAATGACTAAAATTAGGAGATTTCATGTCTGTGCTCTGCAATCTACAGATGTAAAGCTAGCTATTCATCATTTTCCAGCAGCAGCTCCTTTCAACTGGTGTTTGCTCAGCAGCTGCAATAGTGTTACATAACACTCGGTCTGGCACAGCAGGGAGAAGGTGCTTGTCAGACTACTCTGAGAATGTGAAATCTCACATTCTTGCATCCATGGGCCTTCCCACATCTCCATGAAGGAGCATGGCTATCAGGAATGTATGTGAGAGCAGGTGAAACTCTTGGACTACGTGTGCCCATTTCTGCCACAAGAAGAAAGCCATCTGATCATGATCTAGAGCTACAAAATATAAAATACATTCCAAAGTGTGTTAACAGAATCTATGAGCAAATTTCAGGCTACTTAAGGTACATCTAAGATATACAAGGCTATCATTATAGCCTGCTCATTAAAAAGAGTACATTCTGGTCCACACAAATTTCAGACTAATGCAACTTATGCAAGGGATGTACTATACCGAGGTTCCTCTGTTCAGATAATTCGATTTTTCTTGAGCTGTTACATTAGTTTCACAGTCGAGGCTTAACCATAACTAAGGCTGTGTTGAAACATAACAAAAAGAGTGCCTCGGAGACACAGGTTGGGGCCTTGTGTTCCCAAGGCTTCCCTAATCCACCTTTTCTCTCACAAAATGTTCATGATAAGGGGGAAAGGCAGACTGATGTGTGAACAATTCCACCTCAAAGCTGCCTCAGAGGCATCTCAGAGATTTTTCCTTTTTGCTGTGTCTGATCGCAGTCAAAAACGACTGTGAGTATTACATATAACTGGAGAGTGTTTGTCCCTGCTCTGAGAACCTTGCAGTCTACTTAATCTGGTCTTCACGTTGCTCTGCTTTTATGCTGTTAAGAGGAGGAAAACACACATCTTAATGAGGTTAGCTGTCACTGTCCAGATTTTAAACCTGAGGTTTTTTGGGTCTTGGAAGGGAGGGGGGGAGGAAGAAACTAAATTACAAGGAATTACAAAGGAAAAAATATATAAAAAGCCCAAGGAGTTTAGTAGATGCAATCTAAAACTTGTGTTCCTTTCTTAATCACTAGAAATAAAACTAATGGATTTCAGCTGTGTCAAAAGAAAATTACTTGGTTTTCACACCTCTATTGCCAAAGTATTTTCCCTCTCCTGCTCTTTGTGTGTGTTTTCTGAGTTAATAGCAAAAGTTCATGGAAAAAAAGTGAATATAGCAACAGACATAATATAAACCATGAATGAAGAATTAAAAACAAATCAAAACAAAAGTGGTATGGGGAGGATGTCCTTTTTCAGAATATAACTGTTCCCATTCTGCCTTGTCCTGTTACAACATAATTTCCCCCTATTCTTTAGTGTATATCTAGTGCAAGTAGAATACATTAGAACTCAGTTGGCTTACATTTCCAATGGCAGGTCATATTGTCTAGTGCAGTGGTTCTCAACCTGGGGGTCGGGACCCCTTTGGGGGTCAAACTACCCTTTTAGAGGGGTCGCGCTGAGTCTCCTGCCACCCTTCCCTCCCAGCTCCCAGCTGCTCCACCCCCGTGGTTGGGGGTCTCCACAACATGAGGAACTCCATTAAGGGGTTGCGGCATTAGGAAGGTTGAGAACCACTGGTCTAGTGTAAAAGAAGGGGAGATCCAGATGCCTTTCTGCACTTAGCTGATTAGACTGCTGTGAACTAAGGCTCATAAAATTCAGGTACAGGTACAGGAGGGAAGCTTATCAAAAACATCCATTACTGGCCTGACATGCAAATGGTTCTCCTGTTTACCGCCCGCCTCCTAACTGCCATGACTGGCCGCTCAGATGCCATTATGAGAGGGGCATGTTCAATCACAGGCTAACCCATGATTGACTGGCACCTCACGATTCTACAGATTGCCACTCCCGGGGATGGGTGAGCAATCGATCACAGCATAGGTGAGTGATCGATCACAGCATGGGTGAATGATCAATCAGCACTGGCAACACCACCACACCCGTGTGTACACAGCATTCCCTACCCACCAAATGCACTTTGTAGGCTGTAACAGCCTACTCAACATGCATATGCTCTTCCCCAGATGTTCACTACTTCTTCACTACCAGGCTAAGTGTGAATAGGTCTCAGATCTGCTGTGTAAGCAGGGAACTAATTTAAATGTTTGTACTTCTAAATTTGGATGGCAAATCTGCAATCTTTTGAATATTCTCATTTTGCAGAGTCTAATTCAGCATTAAAATGTTCCCTTTAGAATGTGCAAGAATTGTGCCAAAATGCAGGACCCAGATGTCAAAAGGTTTCTTGGCTGAATGGACCTCTCACCTGACCTTCTCTTGGTCATGAAAACTGCTTCCGGGATACTTCAGCAGAAGACCACTTTAAAGTGTCTGGTGTGCTGCCACTGCTTTGTGGACATGAAGTGGCAGCAGCAGGTGGCCAACAATGCTTCTGGGACTGTTTCCAGGCATACTATTCATTGCCTCCTGGCAACTTCAGAGACAGGCAGGAAGGGTGCTGTTCACATGTCCTCCACTCCCAGCTACAGTAATACCAAAGCTAAGGAACTTTTGTTCTTAACTTTAGCATTTCTACCCAGGACCATTTTCAAGGGTTCAGGAAGTGGTTCTAGAAGTCATCCATTTTATGTGCCTTCAACAATAGGCTCACACAGAGTAATACAAAATAGTGCTTCAGCAGTAGAGTAGCAGAAAGCACAGTTAGCTTGTTTTATCCTACAGTGTGGGAAAAGTTATTCTGGCAGCACTTCCCATGCCCGTATGGCAGGGTGGAGGAGGGCAATCTCATGACACCATAATACTGTGTGGATCCTGACTTTGGACAAAGATTTTATTGTTTTAAAAGAAATTTTAGTCAAATTTACTCTCAGATGGATTTGTTACCTAGACATTTCTTTGAAGCATATTGTACAAAAATAGATATTTGGCTTTTTTGGTTGAAATGAACTTTGTTTTGAAAAAGCAAACATAAAACACAGTATGCTAATTAGCTGCCCATTGCAGCTAATTATTCTCATACTCCTAGCCATCTCTTGTTTTAATACATTGTTGCAGTTGCTGTTCGTGTGGTATCTTGATCTTATATCTATGGTTTTTAGATTCCTTGAGATATATATAAGGGCTTTATCTGAGTGTGTGGATTGTGAATAGATCTTTCTGAAGCTAAGCATTTTTCTAGCTTTTGTGGCTTGAGAATTATCAGCTCAGTGCCACTGGTTTTTTCAGCTTTGAGTTGCCTGATAAAAGGACACAACATATAAAAGTACCGAGAGTGTTAACATCTTGCCTCCCACATACCCTACTCATGCCCAGAGGAAAATCATTAGACACTTCATCTGTTTTGGAAGAACATATACTACAATAAAATATCCACCACCCCAAGCAACAGACATTCAAAAGAGGATTCAGAGAAACTGTCCTCAAATGTGTACAATAAACAAGTTCTGAATAAAAGAAGGACAGGATACCATGGGAAGAAAGCATTTCCATCAGTCACCCTAAAAAGACAAACTAGGGTTTCAGAGTTAAGCTACTTACAGTCTAGCAGAAAGAATGTATGCAGTGCCAAGCTTCCAAGATGTTGTGCCATCCCCAAACAATCACTCTCCATGAAATTAATTTGATTAGGGACCTTTCTGCACTGGGCAGTAGGCCAGACCATGAGCTGGTCTAGGGTGTCCTGCATCCACATACTAGTACAGAATAGCAGAGGTCTCAAGCCTTCCTAGTATGCTATATCTGCATAGGACAGAGCATAGACTTGACCAGGACATCTAAAATAGTATCCTGGTCTGGTTTACTGATAGGCTTCTTTTTCAAGGTTTACTGGCATACTAATGGATGGTATGCCAGACCCATTTTGGTGGCACAACATGTTATATTTCCAAAATGAGGCCCTGAGAGTTCTGAAGACTAGGAACTAGTGCAGGCTTCAAAGTGCATGGTGCATGGCACAATGCAAATGGCTTTGTCCATGCTTGGAGCAGTTTATCCCAGGCTAGGACGGGCTGCCCAGAACAGAGCATTTGGTATTGGGTGGAGGAGTATGAAAACATACTTAAGCAACTTCCACGTGACAGCAGTCAGAGTGCAGAACTCATAGAACATTCCTTCAGTGACATGTTGTCTGCATGCTTGTCAATCGCCATAATAAAAGATAGTGTATTATTATACACACCCATCACTCAATGTACTTTGGCTCCTGAATTGGATGGTGTGAAATCAGGATTCCCTTTACTCTGGGCTGACCCCCATAGTTCCAACCCTGGGACCTTGCTAATTGCCCTTGCTGTTTCTCTTAATTTCCAGTCTTTGGGGCTCAAGAGAAGGCACATGGGGGAAAAAAATGAAGAAACTTGAAAAATTGCATCCATTCCCATGACCCTTTAATTCCCTGATTTTTTCCCCCAACACAAAATACAAAAGATGTTTCCTATCAACCCTACCAAATACCCATCCCTTTATAGAATCCAGAGAGGAGGGATGTGCATGAAGGGTATTTTCCCCATTCACCGTGCATCAAAGCAAATGAGACAAACTTTCTCCTTCTGCAAATGTCCCCCCCACCAGAATATAGGGAGGACCTGCTTTTCCCTTAAACCTTTGATTAAGGTTTGGGGCAAAGGGAAACTTAGACCCTTCTGGGAAAATGGCCTGCTCTGGTTGCTTTCTTGGCTGTGGCTGCCTCCCAGTGCCACTGCCATTTTTCCAGATGGGAGCTGAGGCAACATGAGGGAGGTTCTCTCAGCACTGCCTTATCTTTTGACCAACTGTCTTCATATGTTAAGCCTCAGACTTTCACAATTTGGCACCTCCCTACCACAGAGTATCATAATCTTTTGTGCCAAAAGATGGAACAGAATCTATAAGGTAGAATGTAGCCAAAAACATAAGTTACAAATCAGGAGGCTAGGAGCCATCTCGGGATGACTGAAGTGGTGGGCACATATTGCATATTCCTCGCCAGCTCCTGGGATGCTGATGTTGTAGAATATTCACTCAAAGTAGTGAGGGCAGGAAGAAGGCATGAAATTAGCTATTTTTGGTCCATGACTGCAAGTCCCCGCAAGGTCCTTAACTTTTGAGTTATTCTAATTGAAGAATACAACTAACAGACAAGCAAGATATGGAAAAGATCTTCAACCATTTATGCACCATAGACACACAGACTTTCTTCAAAAAGAGCCTGATGGTATCTCCCATAATTCACCATGGTGTCAATTAGTGTGCATAGGTAAAATAGCTGCCTTAACTGATGTGACATTTCATAAACTAAATACTCCTGGTACCAGGATGCTCAGTCATGAAACCATTTACCTCAACATAGCCCATTACAGACCTGCCAAAGCACTATGAAAGGGGGACCAAGGAGCTAGGCAGGAATCATTCCACCTCCACATTCACAAAATCAACACACACACTCCCCACGCTATATGTGTAGAACTCGCCTTACAGAATTTTAAATAAGCCAGAAAAGTTTCAATGAAATAATTCTGAGCAGGAGCTTTGCATGTCTTATTTGTGTAAAATATCCAGTCTGCAACTGAGAACCAGCATGTTTAGAGAGGCTTCTCTCCTGTGCCAGTACTTGGTTTATAGAAAGAGAAACATAAAGACATTCTTAATGAAATCTACACACCGCATCCCTTATCTCTCCTATAATTTAGCCAGACTGTGTTTCTGGTAGCTTTCAGAAATAGTGCTTTAGGATAACATCACAAAGCATTAAAGGGAGCATTAGTCAATGCACAGACGTAAGTACTGAATAGACTAGAAGGGTCTTTCTTCTGCTCCAGCCAGTTAAGATTTTACAATATACATAAAACAACTCTGTGTCACTTAAAATAGTGATTGCTTTAAAACCTGGCAATAAAAAAGCTATGTGCAACAATTTTATACTATTGTGTTATTGGTGAACTTCAGAATGGTAAACATAAGCAACATCTATCAACACTGTGAGATACATAAAAAACTTTTATTTATTGATTCATTCATTTGATTGGATTTTTATACCATCTTAATACTATAGTCACTGGGTACTGGAAAATAATATTGGTAAACAGGACAGAAAAGTAAGCATAAAAATATATAAAAATATCAAGGGCAATAATATCAATACAGAGATGACAAGAGAAGGAATCAGTTCCCATATACCTAAGTAAGGAGACATAGGGTGTTTTTCCGCTGTCACTAAAAGTACCCATTAAGTACCCATTAATGGGTACATAATGGCATTTTTGTACCCATTAATGGGTACTTAATGGGTACTTCTAGTGACAGTGGAAAAACACCCATAATTTCATCAGTTGTCTAAATGAACCCCACACCCATTGAACCCACTGCATGATCCCACATCCATTGAGCTATTATCTTTTTATAGAGGAAAGGAAAACGCCATAAGAAGTGCTTTTGCTTCAGAGTGGGAAAAAGTACTTTGATGGCATTTTCCACCACCTTCTGGACCTGCTGCCTTAAATCAGATTTACCTTGTGCACTTCATTGCCAATCTGACCAGCCCTGTTTTGGAGGTACGTAATAGGGATGTGCAGATTTTTTAAAAAAATTCCATTCGTATCAAATCAAATGCAAGAAAATTCATATTCATTCGAATAGATCCCTTTCAGATGTGGTAGGATTTGTATTTGATATGAATATTCAGTCCCATACAAATCCCCAAAGAATCCCATACCTCTATAGAGCTTCACACAAAGCTTCACATGAATGTATCAAAACATTCAATTCAAAAGTCAATCTTCAAAGGTGTCAACATTTAATTCAAATTCACATTTGGACAAATTTGTACAAATATTGAATGTTATGAATATTTGTGCACATCTCTAGTTCAGAAAATGGCCAACTTCTGGGGTTACTTCCTCCAGCTTAAAAAAAAAAAACTGAGAAGAATCTTTGTTGTCAATGAACAAATGTTCCCCAGCTTTGATGTTTGCACTGCTACAAGCAGGTTCTGTATATGAACAACAATTTTCCTCCCTTCATGGCTGGAATAAGCTCTCTGGCCCTTGAAGGGTCAAGGTCCTCTGTCATTCAGATCGTGCTTTATGCTTATACTTTATTTTGGGGAGCAGGCACGTAGAGTAGCAAGTAACACAAAAACTGATTCTTTCTTCCTTAATGTATTCCTTATAATAAAAGATTTAGGAACTGATATCAAGATAACAAATATAATCCATTAAAAAAAAATCCATAGCTCATAAACAAGGTTGTTGTGCTGCAATGAAAAATGCATTTCTTTTTGCCTGATATGAGTAATGTTTTTGTTTATTACGTGGGCTGTGCAAGATTTATAGTATTCTTAACAATTTGTATTCCTGCATTTTAAGTACTTTCAGTTTCTGAAACGATGCAATAGGTAAGCACTTAGGCAAGCATAATGATACTTGTAATGACTTTTGGGGATGCTGGAATATTAATGTCTGGATTGAATAAATGGCAGGGGTGCACTAGATATGTCTGCTTACCCTATAAACACAGATCAGTAGTTTTATGTTTCAACTTTAAAAACTTTTTGATATCATGGGTATTTAGGAAGCGGGTTTCTTTTTATTTTCCTCTGACTCAGTCAAACTTTTTTAGGAATCTGCACAGAACAGGTTTCCACTTGTGGAGACTTGCATTTGCTGATTCCACATACAGATTTTAAAAGCAAGCAAATGCACTTTCACTACTGCTTACAATACATGATAGGACTACACTTTGAAATTTTGTAGGAACTAGGAAAATGTATTGGTTCACAAGACTAAAGGCCTCAGGTATAAAAATCTGTACATATTGAATGGTAATAATTGGGAAGGAGAGGATTATAAGAATAATAAGGAAAAGAACTTGAATAAGAGGAAAAAAAGAATAAAACTTGAATAAAAAGAAAAAACAAAATATGGACAAAGTATAAGTATTGTTGGCTGATTACTCATTTATTCAGATGAGTGACATACAATCTGTCCTTGATGGAACTGTGTTTCCCTTGAGTATTCCAGTTCACAGTTTTGAGTGGATCACTGATACAGCCTTATCACTGGCTGATATGTTAGATGCATGTTCATCTGGACTGGGATAGCCTGCCAACATTGACTCACACTCTGATAGACCCTCATTTAGATTACCATGTTGTACATGAGGCAACTCTTTAAAAATGGCTCAGAAAGTCCAGATGGTACAGAGAGAGTCACAGTGGACAAGATTACACAGAGAACTCCCTATACCATATACCTCTACCCATAGCCATAGACTGGTAAATGGAAGGCTGCCTACTGGGAAATGGGATGAGCCTCACAAATAGCCTTTCTTATGAACTAATCTCTAATTTTGAAGAATAGCTTGACCAGCCCAAAGAACTTAAGAATTTTGAAATTGGTTGAATCGGAAATTGGTTGAAAACTGCTCTACTGCAGCTTGAATTAATTTTGTTTCTTTTTAAATGCCCTTGATAAGTGATTTTCCTGTCTTTTGAGAGACTATCAGATATTTGGAAAGTCCTATAATGTTCCAACTTAATCTTGATGACTTTTGTTGCACAGCAATTCTTTAAAGAGTTATCAGCCCTTTATTTACAACCATATTGCTTTACATATTTGTCTAACAAGATGCTTTCCTAAAGAAGTGTGTGTGTGTGTGTGTGTGTGTGTGTGTAAACAGGAGAGAATAAAAGGACATAGAGATAAGTTGAATGAAGTTTCGATGGCTTGATAGTCTTCAAGAACTTGAATAAGAACTTGAATAAGAACCTTCAAAAGAGTTATAAAGGATCCAAGTTATAAAGAGCTCACTCCTAGCTAAGAAGTCAGAGATAACATAAGGAAAGATCATGAAGAGAAGGAGGAAGGGAGGGACGTAGTGGCCATTGTAGAGCAAAATTTGGTTGATAGAAATGTCCGTAAGGACCTCATTTCTCACTCCCCTCTCCCAGTTGTATATGCTCAATTAATTTTGCATTTTTGTGCATTTGTGGACTAATCCTGTGGTATTTTGGGGGGAAATTGTATTCCACATATTGTTATAAGCAGTTATTTCAGTTATTGGTCCTTAATGGGGAAAAGTAGCCTTAACCCTAGCCTTTGGTTAAATGGGGATAAACTTTCCCTTCCCACTTGTAGATGCTACAGTTTTAATACATACTGTTATTGTTTTAATGATGTTGATTTTAGATGCTGATACCCTCCCAGAGACCTTGGGTATAGGGCAGAATTTAGGGATGTGCATGGATATTCGAAAATTTGAAAATCTGATTCAAATCGATCAAATATCAACATTCTACTTTGAATCGGATATTCAAAATCCAAATTTGAACATTTGAATGAATTTTCATTTTTCAAAAATCTGATCTGGATTTTTGAATAATTAGAATGAACAGATCCACATATATTGCATACGAATATCGTACATATTTGCACTTATAATGCGGGATAAGAATGGGATGCATATGGGATGAAATTGGGATGCATTCAAATTTCAAAATCAGATATGAATGTTCCTGAAATTTGTATCTTCAAATTCAAATCAGATTTTTTGAATGTATGGATTCGGATAATCCAGATTTGAATTGGATGTTTTGAAAATCTGGATTTTTAAAATTTGGATTGAATCAAATATTCAAATATTTGATTTGACTTGAATTTGAATGCAAAAAAATCCATTTGTGCACACCACTAGGTGGAATAAACAAACAAACATACTGTCACAAGCTTTTAGATGCAGGACCTTTAGGCAATAACTTAAAAACAAGCGTAAATTAACTTAGTGTGCTCCTAAAACGTACTGTCAGTCAAGAAAACTCAGTATGACCCTAAAACGTACTGTCAGTCAAGAATATGTTTTCTTCAAAAACACAAAGAAAACCTTCAAAATAGTATAAAAACAGTGTCAAAAAGCAGTGTAGTGGTGGAATTGCCCCAAAAGAGGTGTCCTTGATAGGTACACAGTGCACATAGGCAGCAGTCAAATGCAAGGAGAAACTCAGCAGTAGTCAATTGAGGATAATTTTGATAGATTGTTACAACCTAACAGAAGGGAAAGAAGGAGGAAAAAGCTAACTTAAACCTGACCAAGGGAGCCCTAACTCTAGCAAGAGCAGCTGGTTCTTACCCTTGGAGGAGAAGGGGGCTTGAAATCATAGGTGAGATCCTAAAAAGGCTTAAGAGAAGAGTTGCAAAACTCTGCAATAGGGCAACCCTTTTAAATCAGTGTACCAGATCAGCAGTATTATGGTTCTGTGCCTCTGCCAAGGCACTGATTTGGATGAATGAAATGCAGGACTGCTTTTAGCTGAAGCAGAAAGAAGGCAGGAAAATGGCAAGCGGCAAAGAAACACAGTGGAGCAATCTTATTTCAGTAGTACAGCAGCAATCACAGATGACAGCAGGTTGGATCATGGATGTAATACGGTGGTGGGGAACATACTGTGCTGCTCCTGGTGCACATTTTGTGCAGATCTAGATACTAATTCTGACTCTGGTCCAATGTGTGGGACTTCCATGTAAGCCAATTCAAATCTGTGGACATGTTTCAGCAGGAAATGTGTGAACAGAGGGGGGGGGGGAGTGTGTCATGCTTGGCCACTGTTGCCCAAATAAAATGTTTTCTGCCAGCAGGTGAACATGACTGTTTGGAATTCTGCACCTCTGGACTTATAAATTAACCTGTGCCTGCAGATTTCTGAAAGCACAAAGGTGTAATCTGGGTACAGTGGGAGATATCCACTTAGATAAAGCCAATCAAGGTTGGAAAATTCCTTTATTAAAATCTCATTATCTCTGACCAGAATTCCTGATAGAAATCTTCCTGGTATTTACCCTCTACAAGAGGCTGGTCTGGGCTGTCAAATAACTTTTAATAGTATGTTTTTTGTGTGCTGTTCAGAGAACGTATCAGCTACTATTGAGCCATCTTGAATGGATTATTTCTCTTGGGCTAGCTCTAATCTTAAGCAGATGACTTTTATCTTCTTCCAAACCCTTGCAATGCTTCCTCATCCTTTTTGAATCAAGGCCTTATTTTTCCAAAATGTATGCTAACGAACAAAGGTGGATTCTGGTTTACTTCAAGGGGGCGGGCTGCTGCTGGTCCATTCTCCTTTATTTTCAATCTATATGCCAAGTCCATTTCTGTAGTTTTGAGGGGTTACCTTTAGTGGCCCAATACTCTCAGATCTTAGGTTTCTGAAGAATAACTGCTTACAATACTGATCTGTTTTCTACAAGGCACAACCATCTATTTTTTTTCATTGTTCCCTGCTGCTATGGATACACGCGCACCTAAATGTCTGGTAACATGATACAATAGCGTGTTTTGTTTTCTTTTTCTGACTTCTTTCAAATTGAGTACATTTTCTTAGTAGAAGATTTTTACTCCTGAACATCAAATAGTTACTAGGAAACATAAATGCTATTTCTGATGATAAATACTGCAGGAAAAGGAAGACTAAACTGGAAGGAAAATTTTCAACATGTGGTGTTTACTAAAATTAACTTCCAAATAAATGCTTGCCTTCTGGAGTCTTCTCTGCACTGGGCAGAAAGCTTAAGGTAAACATTTCAGAGGACACAATTTAATTGTTTATAATTTAATCACAATTCCTTACTGTCTTCACTTAGCACTATGAAAATCATTTTGTAAGTAGCTACTGTTGCATCTCACTGGAAAAATTAGAAATAACAGATGAAGATGTCTTTCAGAGTTGACACTGGAGGTAGAGAGATGTCAGGTCACAATACAAACATATGGTCAAAAGTAGACTCTGATTTGCATTTTCTCTTTTCAATTTAGTGAAAAATATGGATGAATAAAAATACAGTGGTCAAATGGTTTTTGTTTTGTGGAAATAATACCGCTACATTTAGATACAGTTTCAGGCACATTATTTTGGCAGGAATGGGCAAGAAAAAAAACAAAAATATTATTTATTCATTTTTTCCCACTGATTATATACCACGTTTATGGATTTCAATATATACTTCCATATATATGCATTTTCTGTTTTGCTCTCTGGCTGCTTATCACTACTAATGAGGATGACAACATTTTGCTAGTCAAAAAATATTATCATGTATATTTGGGATGTGCACAAAAGTACTTTCATTTGAAAGTTTAAGGTGCTGCTTGTGGCCTCCCCATATTTTCAGCTATTTTCAACTATACTTTCACTAGTCACCTTGCAACCCTGCCCCCGTACCCCACATTCACTCTCCCTTACCTTAGCTTAGGAGTGAGTGAATAGGCAAATCCAAACCTTATCCAGACATGGGGGGAGAAGCATCCAGAAGCAGAGTGGGGGGAGGGAGGGAGGGAGAACGAGCCTTGTTGGAGTGACAGAGCATGAGAAGTGGACGGAGTGGAGGAAAGGTGGGGGAGGGTGCTCGTACCTTGTTGGAGCAGTGGGCTGGGGTGTGTGGTGTGGTAGGGGGACACAGGGGAGAAGCAGGAGGGCACAAACCCCTAATGACTTGCCACTTGGGATTCAGGTTGGTGCAGTACCTTTTTTCAAGTATATCTGGTTTGCCACATGGATTGTGATCTGAGCATTCCTAGATTCTGCTGTTGTAATGAATATTGGGCTGTCCTTGAAACTGGTTCATAAGCAGAATCTAATGCAGAGCCCATCATGATAGGTATTGTTGCCTGAAGATATATCACTCAAATGACTAAAGCATTTGCCAGATTTCTGCTGAGTTCGAAGTATTAACACTGACATGGAAAGGTTAAAGCTGGAGTGACCTACCTAATAGCCCTACACTTTCAGAACCAGTAGGGGTTCTGGTAGGATTTGCTTTTTGCAGGGTGGGTTATCCTGCCCTTTATTAACTAGTCTGGCCCCTACTGAGCTAGACTACCTTTAGCATGCAATAAAGGCTTTCCACTTTTCAAATTGTTTGTCCAGGTTCAAGCCCAGCCTCCAGTTTTGAACCTCCAGTGCCTAGTAGGGATGCACATGAAAGCTATTTCCCCCATTTGTTTTGAATTGAAGTGAATGAGAAAAACCTTTACCTTGGTTCAAATCCCTCCCTCCTGAAAACAGGGAAGCTTTGTCTCTGCCCCAAACCTTTGTTGAAGGTTTGAGGTGAAGGGGACCTTAGGCCCTTTCAGGGAAGCTGCCTCTTGATCACTGCAGACAGGAGGTGAGGTGGCGCCAGGGGAATTGTCCTCTCCTCTTGGACCTCCAGTGTGGAGAAACACTCTCCCCCCATGTGTCTGAGGCAGTACAGGGTTATCAAATATAATGAAGCATTAGTCGAAAGGCTGATAACTTCATTTCACTCACAAAGGCCAGTCTATGAAAGGAGGCCCCTTGACCTTCATACATGAAGCCTCAGACCTTCACAGTTCAATCCAATTGCTAAGGTGCTAAAGCTTTTCACTACATCCTGAGTGCTCAGGATGTTTCCAGCTGAGCGTTTTCTGGCATCACTTCTCGGTACATTTTTGGGTGTGCAACCAAAATGACCCCCTGCTGTATTCAGGACCAAGGCCTTCATGCACCAGAATACAGTTGTTGATTTAGTTATGGACCTCTTTAAAGATGTTAATAATTCGATTAGAATAGGAGGTCAGTTTGGCTCCCTATCCCAGTCCATAGGTTGATCTAGTACAGACAAAGCTTTCTAGTACAGTGGTGGTGCTTCTGCTGTACAGTATTTATGTTCAGACAGCAGCCCCCTAGACTGCTTCATAAATGGTCATCGGTCTCTGGAATTCCTTGCCAGAAGAGGTGGTAACAGCAACCAGCCTAGATCATTTTATGAAAGGGTTAAGCAAATTTATGGATGACAGGTGTATCAATGGCTACTAGAATGGATGCTTAAGTACATCTTTCAGGCTGGGAAGCCAGCCAGGCTGCCTCTAGGGCCATTTGCTGGGATTCAAGAGCAGGAGAAGTTTTGCTTTGTCTCTGCTTGAGATGCCCGGGGATAGTTGGTGGGCCACTGTGTGCGACAGAGTGCTGGACTAGATGGGCTGTGGCTTGATCCAGGAGGGCTCCTCTTATGTCCTTATGTTCTAGAATAAGAACAAAAAGGGCCTTAGTAAAGGCATACCTCAATATCCTGACCTTTTGTCTAAAAAGTCTTCCATGATTTTTTGTTGGAATTATGACATGTTAATAATTTGAGACTTTTATTGCATTGTTACATTGTTTCATTTTGTTTTTGATTGTAACTTTCCAGTTGCCATACACCAACTTTCTAATTTGGTGTAGGGCAGGAAATGTGTACAAATAAATGAATAATTCTGAAGGAGTAACACTCTCACTTCAGTAGTGTTTCAAGCATACCATGGCATTAGTATGCAATGAAGCTGCTGATGGAAAGCATGGAAGATGAAAGAGGTGAAAACCTATATGGCAAGGACTGATCTCTATACAGATGCATGCTGCTTATGCATCTCTATATCAGACAATGCAAATACTTTAAGGAACAACCAGGTTCTCATTAGCTGCTTGAATTTTACAGACATCTTGTACTCAAATGGTTTGTGACATGAGCATTTTCACTCAGAGTTCCTTCTGCAAGAACAATGCACGAGGAACTGTCTTGAGATTCTGCATGAAAAGATAAAACTTTATTACCACACACATCCAAAGTTAGTTAGGGAAGTCTGTCATAGCAAACTGAGTGGGAGTCTGAAGTTAATGAGCTGCTTTCAGCATGATGGGCTTCTTTGAGGGAAGCTGAGCTTCTGCATCACGGTATCCTTGGAACAAAACAATCAGAGACGCAGTGGGAGGCATCATAATTAATAAGGGGCAACAAACACATTGCTGTTTAATCTAACATGACAATGCTGAACTGTAGACAGCAGCAGCATGGGACTTCATTTACAAAGACAGTCTATCATTTGGTTGCTCCAGAAAATTAGAAAGTATCAATCTCATTGGCATCTTGAATAGTACACAGATGCCAAAACCCAAACTGTTTCAAAGTTACAAACAGACACACACAAACATTAGAAGCGGTAACAGAGTGAAACAGGGTAAAGCGAGAAGAAGACAGAAACAAGTTGTTTTGGTTATCCCTTGCCAGTTATGGCTGATTTGTTTTTGGAGGGGCTGCTTACACCTGCTTGGTGCATCAATTTGGATCTAGTTTTAACAGAATTGGCCCATGGGGTGCATACAGATCAAAGTAGCACACACATACATACACACACAAATGTTAAATAGGCTGAAAGGAACTGCCAGTGTGTGCAAAACCAAACAAGCACTAAAAAAAATAACATTTTGCAACCAAGCTTTAAACAAGAAACATCCCACACACTGCAGTCTGTGTTCAGCTGTTTCAGAAAATGGATAAATATTTTGGGTGTGTTTACCACAGTATTACAAAGGCCACAGGCAAAATAGGGCTGTGTTCACACCTAAGTTTTAATTCAGCTTCAGTCCATCTTCAGAATGGAAGAAAAATTCACATCAGCAAAGTGAACAGCCATTTGCTTTCTGCATTATCTAATTTATTTATTTTATTTATTTATTTGTTTACATTTCTATCCCGCCCCATACCCTAAGGTCTCTGGGCGGGTAACAGCCAATTAATCACAAGATACACATTAAAAATGAAAAGTAAATTAAAAACAATATAGACATAAAATATAGATTAAAAATACTTAAAAGTTCAGTAAATTTAGAACAGTACATTCCCTATTGTTCCCATGAGTTCTCATCTTGTTTGTAGTGCCTGTGATTAGGGAAGGAAGAGAATATAATCATCTCATCTTAGCCAAAGGCCAGGGTAAAGAGGTGGGTCTTTACCGCCTTCCTAAATATCTGTAAGGAAGGGGCATGACGCACCTCAAGAGGGAGGCTATTCCATAATTTGGGAGCTATCGCTGAAAAGGCCCTTACCCGGGTGCCCACCAGTCTCACTAATGAGGGTGGTGGGATGACCAGGAGGGCTTCACCACTTGATCTTAAGGCACGGGCAGGTCGATATGGGAGAAGGCGCTCCTTTAGATATTTGGGGCCCAAGTCATTTAGGGCCTTATAAGTCAGAGTTAACACCTTGAATTGGGCTCGGTAGTGAATTGGTAGCCAGCGCAGCGCTTTTAAAACCGGCGTGATGTGCCTCCGGCTAGCTGTTCCGGTCAACACTCTTGCAGCTGCGTTCTGCACTAGCTGCAACTTCCGAACCGTCTTCAAGGGCAGCCCCATGTAGAGAGCATTACAGTAGTCCAATCTAGAGGTTACCAGAGCATGGATAACTGTGGCCAAGTCGTCTCTCTCCAGAAATGGCTTCAGTTGACGTACCAGCCGCAGTTGGGAGTAGGCACTCCTGGCCACGGCCTCCACCTGAGCTTCAAGCATCAGCGCGGAGTCCAGGAGTACCCCCAAGTTACGCACCTGTTCCTTCCAGGGCATTGCAACCCCATCAAGAACAGGGTGTCTCCCAACTACCCGGACCCGAGACCCTGTGACACACAGCACCTCTGTCTTGTCTGGATTCAGCTTCAATTTATTGGCCCTCATCCAGTCCATTACACCTGTCAAGTACTTCAACCGCCTCTCCTGATTCAGATGGTATGGAGACATAGAGCTGGGTATCATCTGCATATTGATGACACTTCACTCCAAAACTCCTGATGACCTCTCCCAGCGGCTTCATATAGATGTTAAATAACATGGGAGATAAGATTGACCCCTGGGGAACCCCACAAGTGAGTTCCCAGGGTGTCGAATTGGTGTCTCCCACAGTCACTACTTGGAATCTGCTCTGGAGATAGGAGTGGAACCAATGCCATGCAATGCCTCCCACTCCTAAACTCCGTAGTCTCTCCAGAAGGATACCATGGTCAATGGTATCAAAAGCCGCTGAGAGGTCCAGGAGAACCAACAGAGTAGCATTCCCCCTGTCTCTCTCCCGGAGTAGGTCATCAATCAGGGCGACCAAGGCAGTTTCCGTGCCATGACCGGGCCTGAAGCCAGATTGAAATGGATCCAGATAATCAGCTTCTTCCAAGCATGCTTGCAGTTGAACAGCGACAGCCCTCTCCAGGACCTTGCCTAAAAAAGGTATGTTAGCCACCGGGCGATAATTATTTAGATCTTCTGGGTCCAGAGAGGTCTTCTTCAGGAGGGGGCGCACCACAGCCTGTTTCAGAGCCAATGGGACCACCCCCTCCCTCAGAGAGGCATTCACCACCTCCTGGATCCACCCGGTCATGCCTTGTTGGCTAGCCTTTATCAGCCATGAAGGGCAGGGATCCAGAGAGCATGTTGTCGGCCGCACCCCCGCAAGCAGCTTGTCCGCATCCTCAGGCCGCAATAATTGAAACTGATCCAAATAAATTGGACCAGACAGTTCTCTGGACACCCCATTTGGGCTATGTCTAATAGTGGCATCTAATCCCCTACGAATTTGAGCGACTTTATCCTCAAAGTGCTTTGCAAATTTGTCACAGCAGATATTTGGTCCTGGCTTAAATTTCTTTGTGCTAGGTTTTATAAGACCATTCACCACTCTGAAAAGCTCTGCTGGACGGCTACTTGAGGATGCAATGGTGGCGGAGAAAAAAAAAATTCAAAGGCCAATTTTCAGAGTTAAATAATGCTGAAAGAAGTTGGCTTGTCACTTTGCTGATGTGTTCTCTCATGCTGAAAGTGGACTGAAGCTGGATTAAAAATTAGGTGCGAATGCATCTTAGGTATATATAGGTTTTTTTCTATAAATATTTGTAACTCCATGTGTGCTTATTAATGACTACAGTATCACAGGTGGCTTTCAATGCGGAAGGGATTGGGAAACCACAGAGAGTGTTTTTTATATAAGCTTAATTTGTCCACATAATTAGTCAAGTGATAATCAGGTGTCCATGTAGAAAAAAAGAAAAATATGCAGGATAAGTCTGACGACCAATGTGAATACCTAAACTTTTTTTGTCTAAAGTCTTCCTTTGATTTAAGGCTCACTTCACTTGGAAGATCTGTTGAATGAACTCCTTTTATTTTGCAGAATAGCCTTTTAAATTCAGTAGTGATTGGGAAAAGCTAATCTGCACTACAGCTATTTTGTAGCTAGGCTTTCAAGAACTAGATAGGTAATCTAGAATGATTCATGCGCTGTTACAGTTGAGCTTCACTTTTGTGATGAATGTGCAGGCAACAGCGTGATGCTCTGCCCTGATAATAAAGTTTTAGGTTTGGTTTACAAATCTTTCACTTGAACTTACGAAGCATGGTAATGTCAGATTGCCAAATAGATCACAATAAAATTTGATTTCCTGGCACAAACAGCATTTGTTTTCCAGTAAAATATCTACTAATTAAAATGTTTCGAAAGCTTTAAAAAAGTTTAGAACCCCCCCCCCCGACACACTTTAAAATATATATTTTATGAGGCATCTATAATGTACAGATCTCAAAAATGTATATTTTTAATATTGTTTTAAGATTATCGTAGGATGGGTTTACAAGTCAGGTTTTGGTTTGGTTAGGTTTTTGAATATTAATTATCCATTAGTTCCTCCTCTACTTTTAGACCGTTTGCCACAGCTGCAATACAAGCTTTCAGAAAATTGGGAGGGTAAGAAATGTGGTGAACTAATTTCAGTCATTAATTTAGATAGATATGTTGCTGGGATGATAGTCTTGACGACTTGAGCTGCCATATTCAGGGGAAACTGTTGATATTGTAGATTAAAGACAACCTGACATTCCTGTGCAAAATGTCACAAGGCAGATGGTGGAATTTTGTGAGATTTTTGAGCCCAAAGATTGAGTCCACAAAGAATCCTCATGGCACCTTGAACACACAATAAGGGTGTAATGTCTGCATGATACTGTACTGTGACAACTCGATCCCACTTCCCCCCTTGTGAACTCATATTAACAGAGTAACTCAGTCAAGGAAGCAGTGGTCGAACTGTACAGACCCACTGCGTGCCAATGGGCTGGTGTCTGTATCTGAACTAGACACCCCCCTTTCCCAGGCTTCCCACTTCAAAGGCCTACAGCCAAGCCTTCTCCCTGAAGCAGCAAAATAAACACTAGAGTAATATAACACCAACTGTTTATTATTTACAAGCAGATAGATAAATAATTAAATGGTAACAAAATATAAAGGTTGCTCAATATTGCTTAAGCAGTCCAAAAGAACAAGTAATTGTAAATAGGAATCAGCTTAGCTCTCCCCAAGCTAGTCCCACAAAACTTCATTCACTGTGGGGTTCAGGTTTCCCAATCTGTCAGATGCAGGCTTTGTGACGGCATTATTCCAAAGTCGATCTAGTCAGTCTATTCCATGGCTGGATTTCCCCCCTTACTCTTCAGTAAAGGGAACTGTACTGTTCTGCATTATAAACTCAAAGAAAAAACATTTCATGGACTGCTTTTACATCATATCCTGATTTTTTAAAAGGCCCTTATGCAAGTCTACTATATGAATACCATAAGCAATTAATTTTATTTGAGTAGTAGTTACACTGTTTCCAGGCAGGTGACTGCTTAGCTTTCATTGCTGTTTTTATAGTCTCTTGTTGGAAGATAACGTTCTCAACAGAACTGTAGCTTAAAAATAGAGGCATCTCTTGAAATTTGAGCTGTTCAGCTAATTTTAGAAACTTGTTCTTGGTCTCCTTTGCATCACATGTGTTAGGCTGCATTGACATAGATGGAAAAGAGTGCAAGAAAGACCCAAGTGGTACAATGACTTCATGCCAGTAGTGTCCTGGAGCATGCCGCATGCCTCTGAGGGGTGGCAGTCATTAGAAATCCCTTTCCCGTGGAGCAGGAAGAATGACTCAGGTGGTCCTGGCTGCCTGGGGCGCTCCTGTTGTTGTCAAGGACAACAGCTGTGCAAGTGACCTACCAGCATCATGTGCTGCATGGTCATATTTTGAGACATGCCAAAATGACTGGCTTCCAGGAGCATTCCCTGTGCATCCTCAAAGAAGGACATACTATCACATGAAAATTGGGGAACATTTATTCCCTGGCTTTGAGGTTTGCAGGAGGGTAAAGTGTACATTGTGAAGAAACTGCGTGCCAACCATGGATCAAGTGTCAATGAAATGGAGATACAGCTTTGATATCTTAATTATAAAAACTACATGGGTGTTTGGGAATACTCTAGCCTTTCAGAATTAAAATCACAGTTATCTTAACTCCTAGCAGTTTATGCTGATCCTATACATATATATCATTGTGTTATTTTAGCTAATACAGTGCACTGTAATTATTATTTTAAAATGCTTTTTTTTTCAAAATCTTGTCACTCAAGAGTTGGTCTGAAATTCTGCGGTTGTGATCTTCTATTTCCATTGCTGAGAGTAAAGCAGCAATCACATATAACCATATATTTGCTATTTGTCTTGTAATAAAAATATGTATTGTGTGCCTTTTAAATCCCAATGAGGAAACTATGTATAACTGCTTCTCCTTCATTAGGATCAACTCCTTCCATTACCAGTTAAATCAAATTAGTCCAAAAGATGCTGTAGCTGTAGCAACTCTCATCTGGTGCTTGAGAATGCCCAGAAGCAAATGGTGGGCCACGGGGCAAGACAGAAGGCTAGACTAGATGGGATGTGGCTTGATCCAGCAGGACTTCCCTTATGTATTTAGATATCTAATGATGCTTTCGTGGCTTTGTGCCAGTGATACATTTGCATTATTCTAGGACAGGTGAAGGAGTTCTAGGTGAAGTCAGTTATAAAACTGCATTTGGGGTACAACAAATTCATTCCTAATTGCTACAACCAGCAGTCCAATTATTGGAGACACCAAATTTTGTCTAAGGAAATCAGTATGTTTGGGCCTTTTTGCATTTGCAAGTGTGCTAAGGGCTCAACTGGAACCCGCAGGGGCCCCCTGCCCCCCCTGCCCCCAGGGACCTGTGCCACCCGCCAGCCCCATGCATGATTACTTACCCTTTTGGACCCTCTGGTCTGATGTGGTGCTCACATGACCAGCCAGGATGATGTGCCGCTCTGCCTGCAGGAGAGCATGATGGAAGACAGCCCCACGCTGACCTGACGCTGTGACACAGCCCAATCGGGGCCACACCAGCTGCCATTGCATTGGGGCGAGACCAGGCCAGCTGGTCTTTGGCCTCTGCAGGGTGCAGGCACCTCATTTGAGGTGACTGGGCCTCCTTTCCACCCAGGGCCAAGTGCCTCTCCCCATACCTGCACACACCTCTTACTTTTGGGGGGTCCAGGTTTGAACTGGCAAGCCCTGGGTGGATGTGGCTTGCCAGGTTCAGAGTGCAGTATCTGTGCTGGCATGCACCATGGTCCAGTCATGGGAATGCATTCCTTACCTGCCTAGGAGTGAATGGGGAATCCATCCCCGCATCTCCTAGCCTTAATGTACTACTGCTGTTCGGCTGTAGTACGAAAAGGCCCCTTGTAGTAGCATAAGGGAGGAAGAGTGTGGTGTCCAATTGTACGAGTTGCTTTTCATATGTTGTTAGAGTGCAAAGAAGGTGCAATATCAAGCAAACACTGCATCCTCAGTGCACAGTCAATGCATCAGAGCAGCAGTCTTATATAACCTGTTCCAGCCCTATTGTCTACAGTGACTTTAATACGTCTTTGTGTACCGATTTCATTAGACTGGTAATGTTACACAAAGCACTTATTTTGGAAATATAATATGGTTTAAAACTTTTTAAAATTTTTCACATGAAATAAAGTAGAAATGTTAATCCAAGGTAGGATCTTTTATGATGCCATGAAAGTACCAAAAGGGAACAAGGTCCACATAACTCTACTCCCCCACAGTGCATTTGATGTGCTGAATTAGTGTGGCATGTGCTTGCAGCTTTACTCATCCTACTGCCATGCCACCATAACAGAGCCTCTTGTTTTCTTTAGTATTTTTTTCTTTTAGAAAAATACTTTAGCAGAGATCATATTGAAGAACAGACTTGAAGCATAAAGCTTCTTGATTTGTTTCAACATAACATATACTTATCTATACCGTGTGAGTCTTAAACTTATTTACATTAGATATACATGTCTAGAGATGCTAGAGTCCACCTTGCTACTACTAGCTTGAAGAAAGAGAGCATGTGATATACAAATTGTTACAGCAGAGTTATCCAATCAGCTGTTTCCATATTGCAACTCGAACATACACAGAAAATTGATCCCTTTTTCGCTGAAGTGATGTACACTTGCAGTAATATACCAGCACTTCTTAATTCACAGGAAGGAAAGTGTTCCTCTTAAAGTGCTCTTGTGCTCATGTATATCCTATTCACATTTTACCTTATGGTAGTATCTGTGGTAAAAGTTTTCTGGGATAAATGAATGATCCAATGAATATGAGGCACATATTTTATGGATGGTCCACCTCACTTTGAACCCTGGGTAACTGTACCTTGATAATAATAATAAAAAAAATTAAAAGCAGATGGTATTTGTTCCACTGAAATGATGTATGCTATGCTGATTTTTTTTTCCCTGAAACTCTGTGAGGTTAATTGAGTGGATATGAAGAATAATCCAGGGTAAAATTGCCTGCAATCTAACTTGCAAAGTGCTAATCCTCAGACTTAATTTAAGACTTTTAGTACATTATGATTTACAGTGAATCATGTCATAAGCAGTTTTGAAAAGAAGAAAAAACTTCTTTAAAAAATGGAAAGAGTATGAGAATTTCAGTATATCACATAGAAGGGATTTGATATCTACAATCAAGCATAAAAAGTGTAAATTTGAACTGTTTATATTGCCATGGGGAAGGAAATTAATGCTAGCATTTATTTCTAACTGTTAAATTTGTGACCTTGTCTTACGCAAAGTGCACAATTTAACTTTTTAAATGTTTGCTGGCCTTCCCTTTTTTTCATGGATAATGATACATTCTAGGCCGATGCTCTTTATACATACTCATTAAGATGTGTACTTTGCACTACATGCAGTGAAGTAATTACAGGATATATTTGAATGATCGCTGAATGTTATGCCTATTAGTAATTTTGTCAAGAAGCCTTTGCAGGAATAAATGAAAGTTATATCCAATATAGTTTTTTTTCTCTCTCTCTTTCTTGCTGGACAGTGAAGGTATTTTAAAAGTAATTACTGTGTGTAAAGTTGGCGTGGGTGAAGGGAAGAAATCCTATTCATTATGGTTTTGAAAATCTGATCGCATTCAGTCTTACCATTAGATATGCAGAGGTACCTAATCAGAAGTAGGGATGGATTTTTTAAAATAAAATCTATTGAAAGATAAAAAAGATTTTAACACTATACTAATTTTCTAAGAAGAAGAAACGGGAAGAGTGCACTAGAGGCTACTGTGTACTAGCATTCTCACTAGACAACACTAATACACGTTAGCCTAAGCCCCATGTGATCAGATACTCAGCTGGATCCAGTAGTGCATCCAATCCTCCACAGGGTGCTGCTATTGTGGTTGTGGCACCCTGTGCAACAGTGTGTGTGCCGATGCCACTGTCACAGCACTGATGACACTCTGCGGACACACAGTTGCGTCAGGGGTCATCTGAGACGCCAGGGTGCACCTCAGATGACCTGTCACATAAGAAATAGTCCAGATGGTCACTGTGTGGATGGAAAAGGTAAGGAATTAGTTGGAATTGGGGAGGATTGGATTGCTTGTGGTGCACAATTTCATGCACCACAGCTAGTACGCAATTAGTTAACATCTGGGCAGGCGGGGTGGGGGTGGGGTTGTAGGCTATAAATGCCTCTTACAAGTGCAGATGCACCTCCCCAGATGTTAACTAATTGCCTACTAAGAGGCCAAGTGCATCTGGCCATTTCATTGTAAAAAAAATAGGCTTCTTTTTTCTCCTTTGTAGGAAACCACTGTTGCCACCACCATCATCACCATAGGTATATTTTTTAAAAACTTATTTTTAGAAAGTAAATGTGATTTAGGAATAGAAAGAAAAGGATGTGTTGCATACGAAAGATGATAGAAATTCTCTCATTGTTTTTTTTACACTAAATGATTTATCTATTGTTCCAATTAGAGAAATGTGCAATTTGACTTTGTTGTAGAGCACTGTGCCCTTCATGATCAAGACTGAAGCAGTTTGCTCGAGCCTTTATATTTTTATCAGCTGCACAGCATGTGCTAACAAATTACATTGCCTTTCAAGTGCTAATATTCATTAGACATGATTAGTCATTTTATGATGTCACTGTATCTCTTGATATCCCTAAAGGAATAAAAGGAAGTCAACACACGGACAGAATACTTACGAAATGCCATTTGTTCTATACATAGGCGGTTTGCCAATAAAGAAAATAACAGCTTTTAACAAGGGAAGGAAAAGAGTTGGGGCAAATGACCACAATGTTCTATTACAGACGTTGGAGGGAAATGGTGTCGTGGCTCCTGAGGGCAGCTTAGTGGTGGCACTCTTAAGCATCTTGCCTCCTGTCCAGCCCTCACCCAGTGTGGCTGGACACTGTTACCCTGGAGGAAGAACTTCTTTGTAGGGCTTTGCCCCTTTTGTCAATGGGACACCTGCTTGTGTCCTTAGGTGCTTCAGATGCAGGATTCTTGAACTGGGATTGAAGGCTGCCAGATGCTCTGAAGCAACAAGTAGCTGTGCTTGATATGTATACACACATGTGAATGTTTGAGAATTTTTTGTTTGGATTTTACATTTAAAGGTATTGTGCTTTACGTTACATGTTAATATATGATTGTATTTTGTTCCTGTATTTTCTTTGGGAATGGCTTGTAATGGCCACTTTAAGCATGACCAGGAAAGGCAATATAAAATAAAGAGATTTCACTCCCTGAAGTGCTTCTAAAGTACTCCATCCTTCCTATGCTACTTCATTTGTGGTATATCCTTTGTGAGTACAGTGATAGAATGGCCATATTTGCAGTAATAAAACTTATCATGTAGCCATATTTGTGGCCATAACGCATACCACATAGCTCCTAGTCAGCAATGTTCACACCTCTTCCAGGTACAGCACTGCAAGTGGGTGTGGTGGCATGGGAGCACAGCCACAAGTCACATCTTGATTGCCATGGCATGTCCGGGCATGTGTCAGATGTTGCTGTGGCTGTTGCCATAGAGATCCAGTCTGCCTGGGCCTGGGCGTACATACTTCATGTTCTGGTGGTCTGGTTCAGGATTTCACTAGCCCTTGAAGTGCAGATGGCTTGAACTTCGCCTCACTGGGAAAATATTATTATACCACTGAAGTGAGGTAAGTGCAAATGGGTCACAAATAAAGACACCCTGATGAAAACAAATGTTCTGCAGCCTGATTGTTCTGCTGGCATTTTGAGAACGTAGCACCAGTTTCAAGTCTCTTGGATAACCCATTCTTTCCTTCAAAGGTATCTCAAGCAGGACATGAAAAGAAAACATGAAGACAAACTGAGCATGTGCAAGAAAGAGGGGAGAACTCTGCTGTGAGAGAAGAATGTATGAGCATTAGAAGTAAATGTCCATTCAAGCAATAACTGTTTCAGCAGTTCTATGCACGAACTGCAATACAGCCTGCCCTTTGGGATAGGACTAGGGATGTGCACGAATATTGATGAATATGTACGAATTTATAGAGTCATGGCCAAATTGAATGGGACCTACATTCGTTCATGAACTGGATTATTATATGTGAAAAATGGCTTTGTGCACACCCTTAGATAGGACTAAACAATCAAAACAAACAGTATTCCATTGTCTCTTGAGACAGAAGGATGTCAGCAGCAAGACAGACTGACTGTCATTTTATTTCTTCTTGTTCAAGTCTTAAAGGAAAGGGCGAACTAAATAAATAGTTTAAGGACAAGGATGTTGTGTGAGCACACTATAGTGTCGAATGAAGTTGTTATCAATATAGGGAAAATTGGGAAACTTTAAACTCAGAACAAACCCATCTCATGGGATCATAATCAAGTTTCCAGCTCAGTATCAATATTCTAAAACTACCTTGATATTTTCACTCTTTTTATCCATTTTTCTCAGATCATAAAAATTCTTTAATAACTGGTTATGAGTTAAGAGAGAGAAATGGTTCTTGGATTAATGACATTCCTGATATTCCTTGATGCTCCTTATTCTTTGAATTAATGAGATGGAACAAAGTGCTGGAGTCAGCAATAGAAGTAAATATTATACATCAATCTGAAAGGAAGCTGAACAAGGTTCTGGAAAAGTAAGAAATACAAAAGTGTAATTATTCATTGTAATTTGGTGTCAACGTGATGGGTACTGGCTTGTGTTAGATCAGGTTTACACAGAGAAGCAGGTTCTGTAAGTATATTTGTGATTTGATCTATATTTCAAACATTCAGCACTACTGAACTTTGAATAAATGTGTGTATTTACTACTGCTTTCTACCCTCTTTCAGGCTGTGGCTCTATAGCTGTGATGAAAGGCATCTATGGACACTGATGTCATATACTTCCCAGAATCCCTCACTCTGAGTGTTGGGTGAAGCAAAGGCAGGGCTATGCTAAGGCACATATCTCTATACTATATATGAAGTTATGATTGAGGTATTATTATTGGTATTCAGGCTGGAAATACAGAATTAAACATGAGATTCTGTATTAGTCCATATTAAAAAGATATACAAATATACTTTTAAAACACCAACCTCTGCTCTGGTAGAAAAAGCAAAGATTGCAACATTGTTTGTTTTCAGGAAGCAAAGAGATGATTAAATCTTCATTGACTGCGGAAGAAAGATAAACCTTTTACTTACAAGTTGGCTACAGTCTGGAGAATTATATTAGGAAAACAAGGCACTACACACTAAGGGTTATTTGGCATCTCAGAGCACCTTTTGTCGATAGAGAGATCTTTTTCAGAAATGCTGAAAAGGAAATAAATTCCAATTTGTTTGTTTGTTTGTAAGCTAAAGGTCTCAAGGCAGGTAACAACATTTAAAATCAACATATTAGAACAATAGTATATATTAAAACAACAGTTTCTGCAGTTGGGAAGGGAAAGTGTATCCCCATTTAACAAAAGGCCAGGGCAAAGAGGTACATCTTCACTGCTTTCTTAAATGTGTACAATAAAGGTGATAGACACACCACACATGGGAGACTATTCCGCAGCCTAGGGGCTATCACTGAGAAAACCCTCTCCAGGGTCCCCATCCCCATTGCTGCTGGTTGTGGTACAACCAGGAGGACCTTCCTTCCAGATCTTAAGGCATGTCAGGTTAATATAGGAGTAGATGTTCCTTCAGATATTATCCTACATGATTAGATCTTTGCTTGCAGTGAAGATAGATCATCAACTCTAATCAGAGGTTTGCTTCAGTCATGTACCCTCTTTGTTTTCTTCCCACCATTAGTTAGTCCTTGCTGTCCCCATTCACCTGAATGGAGCCTTCTTTAACTATTAGTGCTCAGATTTGTCATTGACTCCATGGGCTGGACTTTCGGGACAGAGTTTCTGCAGCCCAGATTACCAGTGTATAAAAACAGTACACTATGAGCAGTCCAGTATGGAGTTTCCACCCACCAGTGATTCTTTCCGATCAGCAACTTTTCTACCATGCCAGTACCTTTGATCTCTGGTTCCTGTTCTCCACATCCTTGTTGCTTCGATCAATGCTACTGAAGAAGCCCCCTGATTCAGCCTTCTGCTCTTGCTGCTTTCTGCCAGTTCCTTTACTGCTCCATGCCAAACCAGTTGAAAGCTGTGCTGCTTTGCTCATTCTGACTTGGAACACAGCTCGGGGTGGGGGGGGTGGGGGGGTATGCTGTCCTGAAGTTTGGCTTTTGCACAAGATTCCTTTTCCTCAGCTCTACTACAGAGTTTTCCCAGTCTGGTTTCACACTATCCTTATGACTTTTGCTCCCAAGACCCCTTCTCATAACCTAGGGTGGAGACCTACTACTCCTTGCTAGGTGCTAGTGTAGGGCATTTCTAGGATTGGTCCTTTTCAGCAAAATTTGTCTCAGATTGCTTTTTATTGACATTTTCTTGTGCGGAGAGTTACTACTCCTTATTTAGTTACCTTGTGGCTATGCCACTGTTGGGATCCCCTTTGGTCTAGTGGTTAGGGATCCGGTCTCTTATCTGGAAATATCGGGTTTGATTCTGCAGTCATCCATGAAGCCAGCTGTGTGACCTTATTTATTTATTATTTCTATCCCACCCTATACCCAAAGGTCTCAGGGCAGGTAACAACACTTAAAATTCAGCACATTAAAACAAAATGCAGCTGCCACAGTGCTGACCGGGACAGCTAGCCGGATGCATACCACGCCAGTCTTGAAAGAATTGCATTGGCTGCCAATTCACTACTGGGCCCTATTCAAGGTGCTAATTCTGACTTACAAGGCCCTAAATGACTTGGGCCCCAAATACCTAAAGGAACGCCTTCTCCCATATCGACCTGCCCATGTCTTAAGATCTGGAGGGGAGGCCCTCCTGGTTGTCCCACTGCCTTCAGTAGCTAGGCGGGAGGGTACACGGGAGAGGGCATTCTTGGTAGTGGCCCCCAGACTATGGAATGGTCTTCCCCTGGAGGTGTATCAGGCCCCTTCTGTTTGTGTTCAGGAAGGCGGTGAAGATGCACCTCTTCATTCAGGCCTTTGGATAAATGCTGCTTATGCTTCCCCCACTGCAAACACTACTGTTTTTAACTGTTTTGCATCACTTTTATCTTGTTGGATTTTTAAATGTTGTACTAGTTATCATTGTTTTATCATTGTTTTGATATGTTCGATTTTAAAAGTTGTTAGCTGCCCGGAGACCCTCGGGTGCAGAGTGGGATATAAATATAAATATAAATAAATAAAATATATTAAAACAATAATATATTAAACAAACCAAATATATATTAAAAACAATACTATTTAAAAGTAGGTGGAGGATGTAACCACCTTGGGCTAGTCACAGCTCTCTTCTGAGCTCTCACAGCCCCACCTACCTCACAAGGTGTTCTGTTGTGGGGAGAGGACAGAAAGCTTTGTCAGCCACTCTGAGTCCCTTTAAACAGGTGAGAAAAGTGGGGTAGAAAAGCCAACTCTTCTTCTGCTTGTATTTTTGATCCATTGACAGTGCTCTGCGCAGCTCCTGTCTAAAATTGCCATTTTCCTTTTTCTTTTTTTGGCTGCTGCTTTCTTGAAGAAACTATCTCTGGAGTGTATCTTGCTTGCTGCTTGCTCAATTTTAATAGAGCACACACCAGTTAATCATTTTTAAAGCCAGGGAGTGCTAAAGTTTCCTTTTTGGTTCTTGGTTGGACTAAGTTAAGTTTCCCCATGCAAGACACACAGGACCACTTCCCATAACAACACATGTCTCCATGGAAATGTCCTCCTCCTCACATTGCCAAGGGTTTCCTTCTTTTCATATACAGAATGCTCATGCATCAGAAAAAGCAGTGGGCAAGGCATTTGCTTCCCTCAGGGCACTTCATGTAATTAAACATGGTTAAAACTAGTTAAATACTGGGAAAAAGTTGAGAACAATAATACACAATAGCAGAGAGGTATTTAATTATCTCAACACTTGGTAGAAGGACAGAAACATTTATAAGCAGTTTGCTGAAGAGATCTGCCAGGGAAAAAGCGGTCCTTGTTAAAGATCGGGCAACTTGTTAAATCTAACTAATGGTCCAGAACTTAAAACTCTTTAGAACAGATTTGCATCACCCCAAAATGACCTTGAATGTATATCAAATTCAAAGCCATCATGTATGAAGCAATTATCGGAGTGCCTTGGGGTCATGGTCAGATCCAATTTCAAAGCATGACAAGTAGCATCTTTTTTCTTTCTTTTTCTTTCTTTCTTATAACCTTGCAATTTGTTCAAAAACAATCTGGCTGTAAATCTGGACTATTAGACCGTTCTTAATCACATAGCTAGCTGTATAATGATCTGAATTAGCCATATTATTTATTGTGTAAATTGACATTATAGCTCTCATGTATGAAATGGTACGGGATTTTAAAATGCCAACAGGAAGGTGACCCCTTTTATAAGCCACCTACAGCTCAGTTTCAAATCCTAGAGTACAGCTGTATTTGCAGACTTAGGTTTGTTTCCCCTGCAGTTTAATGATACTCAAACACGCTCTGTGTTAGTTCATAAAGTTCACATTGTATAAGTTTTTTTTCTTACTAGTTTTGCTGTCAAATTAGAAGAAAACCTTGTGTTTACACAACAGTGGATTATCCCATGCTAAATATTAGTCCATAGGCTTCAGGGACACAGTTTTTCTTACCTATGTTTTCCCAAGTACCCTCTCAGTAGTTGTGATGAATACGGAATGTTGTTGACTTCTTGAAGTTTGAGAGGGCTACCCCCTCCTTCCCTCTAACAATAGAAAATGTGATGAATACAGACAATCTAGAATTGAAGTTCTAAAAAGGGATGCAACAGAATTTCTGGACAGATTCAAATTCATAACATAAACTTAGGCTGTGGCTCTCTGTACGGTTCAGCTCGTCTTCAAGCGTGGCTTCTGGCATTTTGTCTTCATGCTCAGTACCATGACACACCCAGTGAGGAACATGACACCTGTCTGAAGGTATGAATCACTCTCGAGTGGCCCCACGTGCCAAAAATGGTGGACAGTGCTGTGGTGTGGCTAGCGCTTCTGAAAAGGCACACACAACCACATGTCAAAAAGGGAAGGATAGTCCAGAATTCTGACTAGTGTTTAAGTAAAATGATAAATATAAATAATCTAAAGGGTATGAATTACACTGGTACCCAGTAAAATTGAAGCAGATCTTCACACTATACATACTGTGCAAAAGCTCAAAGTTCAAGTCAATCACATTTGGCCTACCCAATGGCCATCATTTCACTGCAGACAGGCAATGAATATACCATAAGAGGTTCCCTCTACATAGAGCACAAAAAGCAAACCCTTTGGCACTTGCTGCCCATTTACCTTTCCACCACTCTCTGGCAATATACCAGGTCTTTTGGAACATGCAGAAAATAGCGACCTTCTAGGGCCATCTCCTGTGCATTGTGAAATAGGGTGGGTTAGAAATGTGGAAGCTGGGCAACTATTTTTCTTTATCTTATACATTAGTGTAGATGGGAAGAGGACTTGAAAACAGCATGCTCTCACTCAATCATACTCTCACTTAAAACACAACTAGCACTTACATCTGTGTATGCATGGATTGGCAGACCAGACCAGCAGCCTTTTGGGAACGCCTCATGCACAGTGCAGACCAGTTTACCAGGAGGCCACATCTCCCAGTAGAATGCTGCATCTGCATATGACAGGGTGTTGGATTGAGCTATGGCACAAAAATGATTCCGTAGTCCATACAAATGCTCAACTGTTTGTCAATGTTCTGTGCAGCATTTCAGAGCGGTATATTGGACCAGCTCCTCATGTGCAGATGGCACATCAATCGCTGATCCAGTCTACCAAGGCCAAGGAATTCAGCACTACTTTGCCAGACACCTGCAAGTAGCACAGGAAATGGGCTGCTTCAGGACACTTGGCTAAATCGGTCTCAGCTGACAGCTTCACAGGCTGGGAATTTTTGCTATCAGCATCTGATGTTGTGCTGGGATCTGAGCCAAGTTTGTCTCAGGACTGGTTCAGCATAGCATGGGGCACAGGATAATGTGTCCCATGAAAAAACGACCTGAATCATTTAAATAGCCATATTTAATCTCTCTCTCTTTTCTTGAACATAATCATTCTGTGCAAGACTTTAAAAGTTAATAACTGTGACATTGTGATTTAGGCTATTGTTCAGCAATCAGAACAATTTTTTTCAAAAGTGTGTGGTAATAACCATGGTGCGTTTTTGGTTTGTTTGTTTGTTTGTTTGTTTGTTTCTTTTTTTTTTTTTTGCACATTCCTGACTGGGATAGCTTTACATTCTCTAGTACAATCTATATGCACACCAGGCTACTGTTTCTGTCCCAGAGTGGCCCAGAGCATGTGAGACTGTCTTGGTTCTCCATAGAATATTCTGCTGCAAAACTGCATGGGAGGGCAGCAACTGCCTCTGTGCGGTTGTGTGCCACATTGTAACTGCTGTAGCAACTGCCCAGTGTGCCCTAGATGTTGCTGTTGTTATGAAGGTGTGGATGGGCCACGACAGGCAGCCCACATTTTGAGGACTGATAGGGAAGTTGGGGCTCGTGCTAGCAGTTGTGGTGCAAAGACCAGCAACTGCCCCTGAACCAAACTTCAGTGGGATGGTATCCCACTGGAGTCAAGGGTGAAAAGGCCCTACCATGGCTCTTCTGAGCATCAGTTACTGAGACAGCATATTCTAGCAAGATACACAGGGACAAAATCTATGGGAACTTGTAGAATAAAAGAACAATAAACATAAACTTAACTCACAGTTATTACATGAACACATCTATGTAGTTTCCCTGGCAAAGAAACAGAAGTGAGTTGTCACTGCCCTCTTTGCGTGAGATGCCATATATTAAAAATGGAATTTTACACATACAACATGAATGCTCTGCCTCTGAGCTACAACTATTCCCACAAAGAAATATTCAAACGGCACAAAATGGCCTAACCCAGACAAGTAACATCAGGAAACAAAGCCCTGAGATGTCTATGCTTCGTGGACAACATGTATTTCCAGTTATGTTTTTTTCAGGCCCTTGCTTCCTCACACCACTTGTTATACCAGCATTTTTCAGTTCTCTTTATGTATATATCACTTTTTATCTTAATCCTTTGTTTCACATACATAAAGCATGAAGCCTTTTTTCTTTAAAAATTTTGGGAACTTTGAGAATATTTACTATGTTCATTCTTTGCTTAGTCTCCCTTTGTCTCCCTGCAATATTCTTAATGACATTTTCTTTTATTCTCTTTTGGACATATCAGCAAACATTAGAACGGAAGCTTACTGATCATTACACAGTAATGATTAACTTTTTTAGTTACTTTCAAATAGCATAACAACTTACCCAGGCAAAGGGCAACAATGAATCGTAAAACTGCAGCAAGTTTGTATTGGATTTGAAATCTAGGCCTTTTCTGTACTTATCTGTAATCCTGATTAGGAGCTCCCATATTCAGTTTCTGGGCCTCATCATTCCACATATTAGTGCAGATCTGTGAGGAGCAACCTATGCTGTCACACTCCATCTGCATTAGGCAGAACATAATCCTGATCAGGGAATTAGAAGCTTCAAGGACAGACAGCAGGGCAAAACTTGTCTGAACCAATGCAGTAGTGTAGAAATTGAAAGTGTGCTTGTGAAATGTACTGATGAAGTTTAAAGCATTATTGTAAAGTATCTTATGTCTATTAAGTAGAAAAAAAAACTATGTGGCTGAGCTAATGTAATTAATGGCCATTCTTATGGCTGCCTCCAGACGAGGTATAAACCCCAGAAGTATCTCAGGGATATGTTGGGATTATTAGACATGGATGTGGCAATCCCAGCATAACCCTGGGATATAGAGGCTATATTCTGCAGTACAGCTATTGCAGGAAAAACATTTCTAAACTTGTATTTTTTCACCATAGCAATATTCACTTACCTATCTGGCTGCTGCTGCTGTGAATGACCATCTTGAAAATGACAGCTGCACATTCACATGTAGTGGCAATTCTGCACTTCTTGGAATTTTGTGCTGTTGAACTACCTTGATGTGTGCTTCACACCATCACAAAAGCAAGTGCCAGATGGAGTGAATGCCCACACTTTCCCTATACTATTGCCCAGCTATTTGGGCAACAAGCAAATATTCTAGAGGAGCTTTACTGGGGAATACCTCTAAACAGCGTGATTTTTCAGGTGACATCAGGAGGCAGCTTATGTCTGTGCTTCCTTCTAAAACCTTCAAACCTCCTATAGTCAAACATAATAAGCAGTAACACACGTGAATGAACCATCACACACAAAAAAATAAAATCACAAAGAAGCCAGGTGTGTGTTTTTGTGTCTGTTTTGTGTTTCTTTTTTAAAAATTTTTCCTGAAATGAAAGGTTAGATGGTTCCTATGAGATTCCTGCTCTGGAAGAGGACAGAGATAATTGCTGCTTTCTATGCAGTGTCTTCATTCAACCAATATTCATTTTATGTTTTCTGTTGATTTTTTTTTTTTTACTCTTAAATGGCAAACACCGTTTTCCTTTCATCTCTTTTGTCTAATGCTCTGCTCAACATTCTGATTGCAAAATGTGTTGACTCAGAATTGGTCATTTTAAGTATTCAGTCTGCAAAATAAGGTTTTATGATCCAGTTGCCATTATGGCAGCTGATTTTAAGCCACTTTGTCAGCTATTTAAACTGAGGCACTAGCACTGGTTTGGTAGGCACCCTGCTTCCCATTAGTAGCTCTCTCACCCATTTAAAACTTTTTTTCCAGCATTGGTTCAGAGGTTCACAATCAAGCATAAAGACCTTGAGCTACTGCCACTGCCATTAATACACTGTAGCCAATATGTAAAATATGTAGTGCCACTGTACAGCCACAACTATTCCTGCACCACTGTCATACTGCCACTGAATTATTATTATTATTAGTTTATTTCTAAAGCGCTGTACATGTACTCAGCACTGTACAAAATAAAATAACCAAGGAGTAAAAAGAGTAAAAAAGAGTAAAAACCTGCCAGTGGCACTGAAGCCACAGCTATGTAAAATGTAGGTAGATGCCACTGCTATGCAGCTGCAACCACCACTACTGTGTTCCCACTATAACCATGGTTAACATGTTTCCACTGCTACCAAGCAACCGCAACTAGATGGCCTGCCATGGTGTCCTGTCTCCTTTTGGAGACTCACTTATATGTGATCTATAGTAGGTGGTTAAATAGCATCCAATTCTTCTCCATCATCCAATAAATACAGAGAATGTGAAACAAAACATTTCCCTCTCATTTTTCAAAGGAATTTTTGAGAGTCCCTTGGGCTGTAAGAAAATAAAATCTGTCAATTCTAAAGGAACTCAACCCTGACTCTTCAGTAGAAGGCCTAATACTGGCACTGAAGCTGAAAGACTTTGACCACATAATGAGAAGACAAAATTCACTAGAAAAGACATTGTTGTTGGAAAGGATTGACGGCAAAAGAAGAGGAGGATGGCAGAGGAGGAGATGGAAGCAGTGAACATGAGCTTGGGCAAGATGCAACAGAGGAGAGGAGGACCTAACATGCTATGGTCTGAGGGGTCTCAAAGAGTCAAATATGATTAAATGACTAAACAAGAAGTTCTTCTAAAACAGCCCAAACCAAGGGGTTTTGTATTTTGCTTCAAAATGGTGCTCTCTGCATGTTCCTAAATTTATTTTTATAATAATCATATTAACTGGGTTACTGTCAGGGCTGGGGAGGCTTTTGAAAGGACGTGATAAGATTTATATTGGAAGTCTGCATTTGAATTCTCCATATTTCTTTCTTTGCCATCACTGACTGCTCCGGTAATCTCAGTCTCCTGATTACCAGGTCACTTGGAGACAGTTTCTGCCCTATGTTCACTCAGGCTGTGTTCCCACCTGAGCTTTTTAAAATGCTTTTTTAAAATGAAACAACAAAACCCGATGCAAACACACACTCTGGCTGATCCCACTTCACTGACTTTAAATTGCTGTCAACCCTGATTCTGCTGTTCCCACAGAAAACACTTAAAATACATTGGGGAAAGCAGATATTTTCCTCCCCGCTCTTTGCTAGCCAGTGTGCCCACCCTTTTCTCCGGATTGGGTTTGATCCCATGATGACGTGGCCTAGGGGAATCTCAGCTCCCCCTCCCTTCCCCTCCCCTTCTGCTTTTGCTTCTGCCATTTGCTTCTCCATAGAAAAGCCAAACCTTCCAGGGAGCAATACCTTGGGGATCACTTCCAGAGTCCCCCGTCCCTCCTCCAATGCTCCATTTTACGATGTTGCACAAAATCATCTCCCTAAGCCTTCCCCTCACTTTCTCCTTTATTGCAACCTATCTCCCGCCCACCCACACAGGAAAGAGCCAGCCCAGGCAAAAAAGGAGAAAGTGAGGGGAAGTGTGGGTGAGAAATGAAACTTTGTTATCAGTGTGAAATGGAGTGGGTGAATTGTTACTTGTTATCAGTGTGAAGTGGCCAAAAATGAAACCGTGAAGTGGTCCACCAAGGGGAAATGGCTTGAGCACTTTAAACCCAGCAAGGGTGTCCTGCAAGGTGAAACCCCACCCGTTTCATGACACATCTACTCCCAATACTGCAGTATTGTTTGCAAAGGAATAAAGATAAAGCATTTTAGCAGCAAAAATAGGGGGAAACACCTGTATTTTCAGGTGTGTTTTTACTGCGGTTTTAAGCAATTTACTCCTTGGAAAACACGGGAACTGAATCTGTAATGAGGACAAAGAAAATTCAAATTGTTTTCAAATTGTTTTATAATGTGAGTGGAAACGCAGCCTGAGTGAACAACCATGTGGAGGGTGGATGTAAACTGTGGAGCCCCCGCTTCTTGCACAACACTCTGGCTGGATCCATACACTCTAATAAGCAGTTCAAAGGTGGTCTAGAGGGGTACCATTTGTCTGTTAGTGGCTCATGAACCTCTAACCCATACTAAAGGCCATAAAATGAAATTTTTGAACTGCAGATTTTTTTTTAAGAGCATGTGTTTTAAACTTCTGAGAACTACACCAGCCCAGGTAAAAGTGACTACAGCATCTTTTAAGACAAATCCTTTAGAGATAACCAGAGAGCAGAATAAAATCTTTCAGCCTTTGCTTTCTGAACTGCTCAAACTCTTACAGACATGTGAGTTGATATATTCAAAGAAAATATAATGACAATATCTTTCAACAAATTGAAACATTAGTAAAATTGGGACAGAATTGTTCTAATTTATTTATTTGCATTTCTATAAAATAGTCTAATTTATATTCTAAGATTTCAAGGAGGGTTAAAATAAATGCAGTGCAAAGAAACAATGTCTCTAAAAAAGGGAACAATATGCTTTATTTTGTTTTTGTTTTAACCTTGAGCATTTATCCCAGCACTGTTATTTTAAAGCAGAATATTTGATCCAACTGTTTCAGAAATACTGTGATTATTTTGAAATGTAATCTGCAACATTCTTCATATCTTTCTGTCTGTCTAAGGAAGATTACTTGGTTTCCATGGGTACCAGTGAGGACAATCAGGAAAGAGAAAGAAATTAAAACTGATAATGCTTCAGTTGTATAATGACCCCAGAAACATATTTTTTTCTGTAAATAACAATGTCATATGGTATTAGCTTGTGAATATAGAATTGAGGAGTGAATCCTTTTACTACTTATTGATCCATCAATTCCTAGAGAATAAAGACTTTGAATATAATTGTACATTAATGTATAGAGGAGCTAGTGTTCACAAAGGCTTGTACCTAGATATAAATCTATAAAGAATTGTATGAAGAATGGATATTTATTTATGGCATTTAAACTCACCTTTCCTCCAAACAGCTGAAGGTAGCACACATTATTTCCTTTTCGGTCTTCATATTTATTGCAAATTGGGTTTTGTTTGTAGTGATGACACTTACCTATTCCTTAAGTGCCACCAAGGGTTTACAAATGGTGATAGAGGAGGGTTGTTGTTTTTTGTAACAATTGCAGATGCTTTGCTGGTAAGTGGAGACCTAGTCTATAGCAGGTGAAATAGACAGCAGTTCAATTTCAAAGACTGAGAATGCCTTCAGACACGCCCCTTGCTCCACTTCAAATGGGAAGATCCTTCCAGACCTCCAAACTAGAGGAACAAAAGCTTTAAATTTCTGATGCAGCTGCTTCCCATCAGCCAAATAGAATGCTCCATTGCTGGCAGGAGGAGCATAGTAAATAAATACTGATAAGCACATGGTAAAAAGATGCAGGTTATCCAGCGTCTTTTTACTTTGTGGGGTGGGGAGGGGAATGCCTCCCTTCCACCGTGGGGGATGGAAGCAGTGAAGCAAGTTTGCTCATTCTGTCCCTGTTTGGAGGCACCCTTTGTTTCAACCCCCTTGTTTTCCAGCAGGTTCTTGTTTTCTTCTAAAAGCTGAGATGAAGATATTTTCTATTCCTGGTTCCAGCCAAGCAGCTCTGCAGAACTCTGACACATGAGTGACCTCTACTCTTTGAAGATATTAACATTTTCCATAGGGACCTCCCCTGGGTCATCAGTTGCTCTCCTTAAGGGGACAGCTGCTTAGAGACAGCTTAGAGGTGGTTTGAAGGCAGGATCTTTTGCACAATGGTGTGAACAAAAAACATACACACATATATGCATATATTAAGAGAGATGCACAAGAACAGCCAAGTATTAAAATACTACTTTCAGCAATAACAGAGACTTTTTTGTGTGTGCTTCTATGGTATGCGCATGCAGACCAGAAGTGCATTTCCAGGCTCTGGAAAGCCTGTTTTGTGCTTCGGAAAGCCCAGAAAGAGGCCCAAGATGCCACTGGAGTGCATCCAAGAAGGTAAGAGGGTGTGAGGGAGGTACCAGGAAGGGAGGCCCTGGGGATTATCCAATTTGTGGACGGATAGGGCCCTATAGGGCCCTATTCAATCCACCCATGAATCTTGGAATTCGTACATATTCGTACAAATTCTGAATGGCACAAATAATTCATGCACATCCCTAGAGGACACTAGTGTTCTCATTTTGTTTTAAATCCACATTAAAAGCCTTTAAAAGTCCATATTTGGGTCTTTTATGTGGATTTTAGGCATTACTGGAAGTCTGCTAACACCTCTAAGCTGCTTTCAAGGTTCCCTTTTTTTCTTTTACTGTATGTGAATAAATTTCATCAAAACATGGTAGCTGCTACTAGGTTCCCTTGGGCCCTATGAGGAATAAGAAATCATCCTAGATTCTGTGTGTGTGAGAGAGGGGGGGTCCTTAAAATATAGCTCTGTGGAAAAGCACAAAAAAACACAGAAAATAATGAATTAATGATCAAATAACCTGCTATTCAAAACTAAATCAGCAAGTGCATTCATTTCTGCTCACCATCTTCCAGCCTCCCCATGGCAATAAAAGTTCAGGTGAAAATGTCATGCGGTAATGTGTTCCATGCAGCTTCTTCAGGTGACCCTTAATTAATTTTATAGCTCAAAATGAGGACTATGAGACAACAATGGCACAACTTTAGGCTTCTTGGTTAAAGTGGCGTTTGAAGTACCACCATGTACATCAAAGTCCTATGGCCTAATTTAAAACATTTTAAAAGAACTAAGCATAATCATGGATTAATTGACTGATGATTTTTTTTTTAACCAAGTCAGGGTCATAGGCACATGGTACCAGGATGATCCATCACAGTTCAGAGATCTGCTCTTGCCAGATTACAAAACCAAGCAAAAATTAGATTTTTGTTTAGATTAGGTTTTTCAGGATTGGAGGTGAGAATGGGATAAATTATGTTTTTAATTTTGGGCTTTTTTTTTTTAGTAATGTTGTTTAGTGCAACTGCTGTTATTTATATTGAGCTTATATATTTATATTCAATTTTACTGTACTTATGTCTAAACCCGTAAGCTGCCCCAAGAACTTAAAACAAGGGTGGGGGAGGTTAAGCCAAATAACCAACAATAACAAAATAAACAATTCTTCCTGTCCACCAGAGACTGGCAGTCAGCGTGGATGAGCATTGCTGGAAGTCCCTTGAAAGCTGGTTCATGAGCTTCCATAGCATTGGTAAATCTGGGCCCCTATGGACAGCAAAGGAGGTTCACAAATGTGTTTTCACTGAGAAGGGTTTCCTGCTCTGCTCGCAGCAGTCACCACTTCCACATGCTATCAAATGTATAATTTTCAACAACCTTCTTTTTACTTGTGTAGTCCTCAATGAAGGTAGATCGTTTTTTCCAGACACTATCTAAGAAATTCACCAGGACAGAAAGTGCCTAAGTGTTGGAATAAAACTTCTAAAATAATATTCCCAGGTGTTTAGTTCACTGCCAGAGACTGGAGTGAATGTTTATAAAATATCCTTTTGGGGAAGCCAATAATGACTGAGGCTTTTTCTGAACTTACCTTATTTACATCTGGATCAGTAGCTATGGACTGACAGTGCTGGTCTAGTCCAAGCTTCCCTGAGTCTGGGAAACTCATATGATAGCATCCCCCCTCCCTGGATAGGAACTTTTGCTCCTAGTCATGGGAGTTAGGGGTGGGGGCTTTTTTGTGGTGCACCATAGCACATGGCAGGGGTTCAAGGCTAGGAACCTTTGCTCCAAGCTGTCAGGAGTGTGGAGAAGCAGCTGCTATGGCACAGCACCAAATAGCAACCCCTGGTAATTATGGATCATGGAGGCATGTCATCTGCATCTGTTTGTGATCCAGGTTAAGGCCCTAGGCCAGTTGTAAATCCAATTTATTGTGCCTACAACAGATCTGGATTAAGGGCCTCTTAATCTAGGGGTGTTTTTCCACTGTCACTAAAAGTACCCATTAAGTACCCATTAATGGGTACGTAATGGCATTTTTGTACCCATTAATGGGTACTTAATGGGTACTTCTAGCGACAGTGGAAAAACACCCTAGATCTGGGTCAGTTTTGTGCAGATGGAGCTGGACAAACCAGGGTGGGGTCTCCTTGATATGTATTAACTTGCAGATGAGAAGCCCCAGGATCCAAACCAGAAGCCCTTTGGTGTGGAAATATGGGCTGGTGGAGAAATTATCTGTCACAGCAGAAACAAAACAAAAGAACCCATGTACTCAGAAATACTCAATAAGGAGTCCATATATTTGGAACTGGATGTTTTTATGTGGTTGCTTCATTTGATGGAGCTTTGTTGTATTCAGTAAGCTCTTTTCTGTCCAGTGAAAATTATTTAGAGTTCCAATATATGCAGAGACCTTCAGGATATATCAGCTGCTTTCACTCACTTTAACAATTTATGACGTAGTAAAATGTAAGGTAAAGTAGATATAATGCAGCATGGAAGCTAAGGACATTGAACAAGTGAAATCAAAATCTTTCTGACAAAAAAGAAAGAAAGAAAAGAACAAATAAATCAGTGTTAGAAGGCAAGTAGAAGAGCTTCAACTAATTTGAGGCAATTCACACTAATTCCTATTGAAGAGGGAGTTCTCTCCATTTACTAAGTGTCAAATCTACTTGCACCTGCAATACAGTTGTTATTTTGAAACTTGAAAAGAAAAAAGTGCTGTAAATTTATTTTTGGCAAGATGAGTCAGGGTAACAAAATAAAACAGTTATTTAACACCCCAGCTTGAGAAGAAAGCAAGTTCCACACAGAGCACCTTGGCACACGCTGCTCTCCAGTGATTATGGTAGGAATGAAGCCAAGTGTTGTGAAGCATACTGTGAAGCGTGCGGACAGTCATCTCTTGGATGCTCTGTCTTCAGAGCAGGGGGATGGAAGTTCCCTCATTCCCCATTGCAGGCCAGGAGGAATTCTGTGGCATGCCCAGAAATGACCCCAGAAATGGACTGTTTCTGGAACCACAAAAATGTTGTTGTTTGGATGGCAGTGGCTGGAATGGATCAAGCTTGGGAATGTCTGGGAGCCCTATTTAAAGTAGTCTTCCTCTAGAGTGCTTCTGGGAGCGGTTTAGTGCCCCCAGGAGCAGTCCAGCTGAGAGGACTGTGTGGCCAGGGCTGGCATACAGAACCAGTGTTTCCCAGTGCTTGATGGGGCCATGTGGAAGCTGCCCAAAAGACCAATGGCAGTGCTGGTATGTACATCCATAATGAGAAAACAAGATCAAAAGGGCAGGTAGATAATAGAGGGCAGGGACCTGTCTAGGATTTTTACAATATTGTAACTGCTGAGACCTCCTCGTATAGGGCGGGATAGAAATATAAATAAATAAATAAATAAATAAATAAATAAATAAATAAATAAATACTATGAGGCCGTGCCCCCATGGACTTCATTTAGTCTGAACTGGGCTACATTTATTCCAAATATGAAGGCCAGTCCAAACCGACCCATCCCCATGCGATTGAGGAAATTGCAGGATCAATTTGAATGCACCTGTCCCCATGCAAACCATGCTAAACTGCTACTCAGGGAAACAGCATCATTTTCTCTCCACCCCCTCTCTCCTGATAGGAGAAGGGTTGTCGTCACCACCTCTGTGCCACCTGCCATAGGGAGGGCAGGGAAATGCCATCCAATGCAAGCCCTTCTCCGATTAAAACTGGGCATTAAACAGTGATCAAAAGAAACAAGCCTCTTTGCTGCCATTCCTGTCCTGTGCATTGGGGATCACAACTGCTGGCCATTTTTAAACAGTGATCAAAAAATGAAGCTCTTCTCTCCACAATCTGATTGCTGGGCAAATGTAAAATAACTGATTGCCCTATTTTGACAGGTAAAGATGCAGCGATGAGGGGGGTCATCTGGCCCTTGTTGTCCCATGAGCCTCTTCCCGTAAGCTTTATTCCACCCCCACTCCCCGATTGCTGGCAAGCAGCAGTTTAGCAGAAAAGCACTTCTCTGCTAAACTGCCTCTAAACATTGAGGCGGCTTTGGTTAGCTTTTTCGCTGGCAAACTTCAGAAGCTGCTTGACGGCAATTGGGGAGTGGGGGTGGAATAAGCTAAGAAATTATAACCTATAAAAATCACTAGAAGTCTATTAGGAAGGTTATGAATGGAAACTAATAAAGATACACTGGGTTGTCTTAAGTATCAAGAGAACCTAAAACAGCCATAGTACTCAGAAGTATCCAGAATACATCTGTAGCCTGCAATTTAGCATAAATGCTAATCAGTATTCCTTCAAAAGGCATGGGATACAGCAATGTCAGTAGTCCATTTTTGCACTTATCTAGTGGTATGCTAGCACTGCAATGTGGACATCTGCACATAAGGTAGTACTGCAGTGGACATTTGAACTTTGAGTGCTGGAGAAGTTCCATACCAGGCTGGCAGTGCTTGGTGAATGGCCAGGGAAGAGCAAGTTGCATCACCATGGCAACATCTTAGGCAGCATCCTTGGATACTGCTGTGGCCATCTGGATGGTGTGTGTAACTCTGCAGCTACTCACCATTCTGTATCTGGAAAAAGGTGCAGACACTGGTGTCCGGGGAACCTGGAATAGTTCACATCAATCTTTTATGTTCAACCAAGTAGCCCTGGTTTGGTTTGAATCAAACCAGCCCCTTTCAAATAGGCTATTTTGGTTCTAATCGAACTGGTTCAAACCAAAGGGTTTGATTCTAACTATCTTGGTTGCCAATTTCTTCATAGAGGAAAATGATTCTGCGCCCTTCATAGAATAAACTCAGGTGCATTTCAACAGTGAACAACCCAAACGATCAAAATAAGATAGATCAACTCAACACAGGCAACACAAAAAATCTATCAGGAAGAAAAACCAAGATCCTTCTAATATGAGATAACTAATAAAATGCCCTGATTCCGAAAAAGGGAAATATACAGCCTTATATACAAATAGTTGTAAATTTACTAGTAAAAATATTATATCTTATAAAAGCTTATAACAGTATACAAAAGAGAATAAAAAGAAAAGAATGGTGTATAAAAACAAGAAAGGAGGTAGCAAATGTCCAGCCATACAAAAACACCAATCTGAGACTTCTCACGAAAGGCAAACAAACAGTTGCGTCCAAAGTATTTTCCTATATCAATAAGGGGATCTTAAGCCAGACAGACGCGTTTCGACTGATAGTCTTCTTCAGTGGCTTTTTCGATCATCCCAAATGGTGATGACTCCTTTCATCTATGCCACAAAGGGCTATAACACATACACCATACGTAAAAAAATATTAAAAAGGCAAATAAGAAGATTCTCTGAATTTAAACAGTGTAATGCTATCTCTCTTTAGAACTATAATGAAGTTATCTCATATTAGTAATCTCATATTTGAAGGACCTTGGTTTTTCTTCTTGATGCATTTCACCAGTGGACATCTTTTTCATTGGCTTGAAAGTGAAACTGAATTATATACACAATACTACCCAGAAAAACACGGGCAGCAAGGTCCATGGGTGTAAGGATAGAAGTGTAAGTGTTGATTAATACTATAAAGTAAAAGCCTTTTCATTCATTCATTCATTTGCATTTCTATCCCACCCTATACCCAAAAGTCTCAGGGCGGATTACAACATTTAAAACCAAATATAAACATATTAAACTATAAAAAGAACACAGAACATGATACGTCTTAACTGAGTAGTTTGAACAGGTGTGAGAACATACAGTTATAAATTAAAAATGTAGAACCAAAAATATGGCTAAAAGAATGCACAAAATAGGGTCCGGTTTCCACTGAGTCACTAGTGAGAGGTGATCTGCTCACTAGTGAAGTACATTTGCTGCTGCTGTCACAGAACTCATTAACCCCTCCCCAGAGTTAACTAGCTGTGAAATGCTAAAAAGCATCCACACCCTCTTCCCCCTACAGATTATGAGTGGACATGGTGGTGTGACTGTGGTTGTGCAGTTGCATGCCACATTCAGACCACCATGGCAACATCCAGGCACATGGCAGATGTTGCCAAAGCTGTTGCCATGGTGATTCAGCACTTCAAGTGCTGATGGCCTGGTATGGGTCTTATCCAACTCTGAAAATGTGGATGGCTGGTTCTGTGCCTTAAACTTATCAGTATAAAATGGTCTAGTCCAGGGTTTCCCAAACTATGGGTCACGACCCACTGGTGGGTTGCGAGCGAATATTGAGTGGGCCCTGCCTGTAGAACGACACACCAACCGACCGAGCCTTTATTCATATTGGTAACGGTTAAATTTCCTAGAGGTGGGTCCCGAGTTGGTAAACTTATATTAGATGGGTCGTAACCCAGACAACTTTGGGAACCACTGGTCTAGTCTGTTTCCTTATTGCCAGCTTCTACACTGTTCTGTTGGACAGCACTAGCTGCCCATGGGAAATGCTACATCTGTTCAGCAGACTGGTCCTCAAGAGGCCGTATTGCCTGGGGAATAACTTGTCCACACAACACCAGCTGCAAGCCTGCACTCCAGCACAGGGAAGACCACTTTAAAGGGGTCCCCCAAGCATTTCCAGGGTTAAACTGGATCAGTGTACATTTACACAAAATGGGTATTTTAGTTTAACCAGGGCTTCTGCAGTATGTTTTTTTAATGACTAGTGGAGCCTATAATTTTCTCCAATTGCTATGCATCTGTGCTCCCTGGTTTTGACTGTAATAGGTCTAGTAGCCATCCTTACATAATTTATTGCTTGGATATAAAATGATGTAAATGATCCCCTTTGAAGAGCATGTAGTTAAATGCTGTAATTGATATGTAAATTCAGTCACTGGATTAGTAAATATTCTAAGCTTTAAACTATTAGGGCATGACCGGCATCTCCCATAGGGAAAGTGAGCCTGGGGGGTATTACCTGAGAAGTGCTAGGCAATTAAGAAACAAAGTATCTCCTATGGTAAAGCATTTAAATTTTTACATTTTGAAAGGTTCTTTTTGCACTTATTTGGATTAGGGAGCCTCTTAATCTGGATCAATGGCCTCCACATCTGCACCTTAAGAAGAGCCTTGTTCAGATCACAGGAAGCATGTAGACAGTGCTTGCTTTGAAGGTGCTGGGGGGTCAGCTGAAAGCTCACATGAACTTTGAAGCCACAGGGAGGCATGAGCTGGATTAACGCTGTTGGTGCAGATGGCACTGTGCTCGGATGGCTCAAGCAGAATACCTACGGGTTATCCTCATCATGCTGTTCCAAGAACAACCACTGGGAGACGCAGCCTTAAACATATAAATAGAACCCACCTACCACCCCAAATTGACTTTACCTCGGTCGCTGATTCCAGATGGATCTCTGAGTAGTGTGCTCATCTATCAAAATGCCTAAAGGTCAATCTAAAAGGAGCAGGATGCCTCCACACAGTCTGGATCAGTAGACCCAATTTAGGGCAGTACTTTTAATTCCATAATATACTGTATGTCATATTCCTTGGTTGTCTAGCTGACCTTTTTGACTTTACTATCTTCTGTCTGACCCAAGAAGGTTTACTGGAACCTATTGCTAGTTTTAAGAAAAAAAATAGTGTGATTATTTCAGCAGTGTTGGTAAAAAATGCTGAACCTTTGCATGCTTTAAACAAACAAACAAACAAACAAACTTTGACCTTGTCTCTTTCACAAGGGTTAGTATCAATTGTTCAATAAAAAGTGTGTATTGACAGGGCTTGGAGATAATTGATTCAAGTTTCTTGATACTCTCTGTCAAAGTGTACATTAGAGACAGTTCTTTGAGTCTCTTGTCAATCAGTAAAAGCCTGGGTTAGATGCTCTTTCAAACTTCAAATTAGGCGTATTCTGGATAATGGATTTTCTTCAGCCGTTTGTGGAGACCAGATCTGGTAACTGTAATGAGTTGTATTCTGCCAATTCCAGTAACTGTAAGCTCAGCTGGAGCATTTTTTTTTTTTCAAAACTCATCTGTCACATCACTGGATACAGAAAGGACTTGCTTGGTCTCTTCATATGGCTTACAAACTTTCTCAAGGTAACTCTCTCTACAGCTCTCTCTGTTGTTGCTTTGCATTCTCCATAAATAGTTCCACCATCCTTGGACTGTTATTATTGCTTGGTAGAAAAAGTTGTGTCCACATAAATTATTGAGGTTGCTCACCCATGAAAATAGCACTGTATACAGTAACTTAGCAATTAGGGGTGTGCAAAAATGGAGTGTGTGCGGGTTTGGTTATTAATGAACCTGAACCATCATTAAGGAGTTGGAAGCAGCTGGCTTATCCAATGAATTGTTTGTCCCAGCCTCCCCAGGAACACTCCTTGGTTTCCATTCTTTTCTTGGGGATGTGCACGAATATTTGAAATATTCATTATTTGTATGAATTCAGAGAAATTCAGACATTCGGATTTCTGTATTTGAACAAATATGAATATTTCAAGTTATTTGTATGAATAACTTGGACACTCATATCTGTACAGGTACAAGCATATCTCATATGTGCCCATATGCATCTTCTACACATCCATACACATCCTTATGGGATGAAAATGGGATGCATATGGGATGTGTATGGGATGCATACAGGCACATATGATATGCATATGTACCCGTATAGATACGAATGTCTGAATTATTTGTACAGATATATACAAATGTATTCACATTGAATCTCATGTCCAGACATTCATTTTTTCATTATTTGGATACATTCAGATTTTCAAATATTTGATTCGTTACAAATTGAATTCAAAAATTGCATTCATGCACATCCCTCCTGACAACCTTTGGACCTAACTTTCCTATTCTTTCTTTCAGGTCTTCAGAGTACTTATCTGCTCCCCGCTATCACCTAGCAAATGGACGTGTGCATGCCTACTTCTTGGAAAGACCTCAAACAGACTCATTCCCCATGGTCTTATATACATTTGCAAATCAAACTACAAATATTTTAAGGGGTTTGATCTGAAAAAAAAAAAAAAAACCTTCACAAACCTCCCTGCTTATACAGAACCTGTAGAGCTAGCGACAACTAAGGCAGCTCAGGGCTGCTTTGGGATGGAGGAGGCACTGAGCATGCTGAGTTGTCCTTGATTGCCTTAATGTAAACAGGCCCAAAGCCTTTTCCTTGAGAAGGCCCAGAAACAGTTGGTGGGCCACTGTCTGAAAGAGGATGCTAGACTAGATGGATTGTGGCCCAATCCAGCAGGGCTTGTCTTATGTTCTCAAGAAGATATCAGACATTAAGAAAGAACTTTCTTATAGGGGGAAATGAGGAGAGGGGGCAATCACAATTTTTAAAGACACAAAATTGGAAGATATTCCACTGAGACACAAAGGCAATATCTGCACAGGCTTTTAGGACTCACCGGATGTGTTCTGGTAACGTAGGGTCACCCCTGGGCACAAAGCTTCCATAAGGAGAAGCGAATATTTAGATATTATTTTCAATATTTGAAATAAATGTTTTATTTAAAACAATCTCAGAACAGTTCACATCAAATTTTAAATATAAGGATAAAGACAACTAAAACATGTAATGCAATGTATAAGAACCCTGTTTAAAACAGTGGATGAACAGGTGATAAAACCAATTTCCTCTTTCCTTATGGTTAAACTGAATTCATTTTGCAAAAGGAACCTTCCCTTTGGAAAGGAACAGGAAGTGTGAAGCTGACATAAACTACCTTATCAATCTTTCTTAATGTCAACTCTTTTGAGGCCAATATGAAATAAGATTAATTGAATTTGATTTTTTATGGTATCAGACAACCTCAGTCAAAATTTTCTGCAATACCGTTTTTACATCTAACTTTAAACTCGATACAGCCAACGATCAGGATATAGCCATTTCTGCCATTATGAGTAGTAGATCCAATCTAGTATTATTTTATTTTTTAAAAATAAAAAATACTCAGCTTAGTAACTAGCTACACATTAAGCTAGATCAGAGATCTAGGTGAGGGTATTTCATCATTTGCCATCACTTTATTTCTTATATGTAGAAAGAAAATTCAGAAATAGATAAAATGGAGAGGAACAAAATGATCTTTTTTCTTGTTTCTTTTTGTTTCTCTGAAAGTTTCTCATGGATGGGATCAAGTCAAAGTCAAAGAAGGGCAAAATCATAGTTGAAGAAAGAAGAAAAATCTTTAATGATATGTGGCCAAAAGATGTCTTTATCTGGATATTGTGTTTGTTCTGATCTTCAGAAGGCATTTTGTTCTGCAGTGTTGGCTCATTATTGCATTTAATTCTGAGACCTGGACAAGTTCAAAGTGATTATTAAAAATCTAAGTTTGTTGAAAAGGTGATAAATTATTGGTCCTCCCTCCCTTTCTCTCTTCTTCTCTCACACACAGTGAAATGCATTTGTCATGTCTAATTATTTTGATTCATTTAAAAAAACTGAGGCTGTGTTCACACACAGTAAGAAAAAGCACCTCTGAAGTTGTTTAGAGGTGGTTTGGAAATTGTTCATAGAACTGTCTGCCTCTCCCCCATCATGGACATTGCAGATAAAAAACGTGAATTGGAGATGTGATGAGGACATAAATGCCATACACAACTGTCTCTGTGGCAGCTTTGAGCTACTTTCATTTTCTATTTGTGAACACAATCTTAAGACAGGGGTACCCCAGTGAATGACTGAGGAAAATTAAGAGCACGTAAGGAATTAGAGACATTTTCGCACGGGGGTGTTTGGAACGCGCGGGAGACAGCCCGGAACGCGGCAAACGCATTGCCGCCGCGGGGCTTGCAATCTGATGTATCCGGAGCTGTCTTTTGCGCGTTCCAAATGTAGAGCACTTTGAAGTGCTCTACATGCGTTCGGGCGCGGACGAACTGCCCGCAGGCGTTCGGAAGGAGAAGGATTCGCGCTTGCTTCTCGCTCCCAAACAGCCGCGGACCCGCCTCCCCCGCCGGCGCAGGTTTGGCAATCAGCTGTTTGACAATCAGCTGATTGCCGATATGCCTCCGCAGCTGTCTCCGCGCCCCTGGCCGGCCTTTGCCGGCCAAGACAGTTCCGGGCGCTTTTGCCGGCCAAGACAGTTCCGGCGCGCCTGTGTGTGAATGGTGAAAGCACCCGGAACTGTCTTAAGCTTCCCGCCTGAACACGTTCCGTTTGGAACGCGTTGCAGTGCGGAAAAGCCTTAGTTTTGTTCTCACCTCCATTTGGACCATTAGATGTGCTACTTAGAATGTCATACTAAATGGACCATTTCATGGCTGGATGTGTTAAAAATGACTTCATTCAATTCTAGTGAGTTAAACTCTAGAAATATTAGATCACTCCTATTTGCTATCCATGGCCAGCACATGTTGTGTATGTACTGGCAAACCCTTTTATGTTTATTAGGATTTTTATGTCATTCTATTGCACCTCTTTGCCCTGGCCCTTGGCTGAGGGAACAACATGCCCTTCTAATGCAAGCACTATCGCTGTTTTGTTAAACTTATTTCATTTGTTTTTATAGTGATTTTATTGTGGGATGGATGGATGGATGGATGGATGGATGGATGGATGGATGGATGGGATGGATGGATGGATGGACAATCTCAAAACAGAATGCAACACAACAAAAGGAAGGAGGAACCATTATTTGTTAATCAGAAAGGCAATGTTTCTCAATATGTTGCAAAATTATCTTAAATTATCTGTAAAACATTATTTTATTTATTTATTTATATCAGATTTCCATTCTGTCCCAACAAGGACACAGTAATTTCCTAAATAGGCTGATGTTTTCTCATCACAATTAACTGCAGTAGTGCCCCATTGAGTCAGACCCTCAGTCAGGCCTCAGGGCTGTTTACAAAACAGAATCACAAAACAAATGAAAACTGGATGAAATAATCAAATGATTGTATTGTTATATTTTTAAAAAATTATAAAATTTATATAAAAAGAGGAAATAAATTAAATCAAAGGAAACCCAAAGAAAAAATAATCCAGCAACATGGCAGGAAGTGATTTTTGTTTAATGTTTTGTATGCTTTTAATTAACCATTTTGCTTTTTTGCTTGGTGATGACCACAAACTACCACAACTGCTGATGAAAAACAAAATCAATGCAAACTTGTGCTAAATTCACTTGCTGACCCTTATTTTTTTAATTGAATGAAGTAGAGAGAAAATAGCTGTGTGTGAACAGAGCTGTTGCTCTGTTTTTGAAGAGGTCAGTACTGAAAAGGGTCTGACTCAATGGGGCACTACTGCAGTTAATTGTGATGAGAAAACATCAGCCTATTTAGGAAATTACTGTGTCCTTGTTGGGACAGAATTTGCCAGGGCTTGATCATGCCCTCTTGTTACTATTTGCACTAACAAAACTACAGTGTCTCCTCATTCAGTGGAATATTTGGATCCAGCAAACTATGGTCTTTAAGTAAAAGTATGTTATGTAAAATTGCTTGCAATTTCCATTCCATTAATTGCAGATTAATTTCAGCAACTCCTATAAAATGATATATATGGTTTATGATAAGTGGCATTGCCACATGATAGGTAAAATGCCACATTTTGCAATGGGACGATCTGAAGACCATGCTATGGGAATAAGCAGAGCCACATGCATTGTGCACCCTCTGAAAACATATAATAAAACCCTTCCAGAACAACCAAAGACCCTTTCAAAAGTAAGGCAGTTTGGTCAAGTGGTTTGGGAACCAGACTCTTATCTGTGAATACCGAGTTTGATTCCACACTCCTCCACAGGCTGTCTGTTGTGGGGAGAGGTATAGGGTGGTTGTCAGCAGTTTTGAGTCCCCTTAAATGGGTGAGAAAAGTAGGGTAGAGAAGCTAACTCTTCTTCTTCACACACTTACGGGTCCTAAGCAGCCAAGAGCAGGCCAAGCATTTGCTGTCCTCATGTCAATGTTGAGTGGAAGAGGCTTTGCAACTCATTGGAAAACTTTGCACTGGATAAACCAGTGAACCAGGATACCACAGTGGCGATCTTTTTAAAGTGGTCCACAAATGCACTACTTGTGACAAAGTGGTGTCATGAGGGTCATGCTGATGCCATGTCTCATGCTCCAGTATGCCACTTGCATTGCACCAGGGAGTAGCACTGAAAGTGAGCACACTGTGGAGGAGTCATTGGTCAGGAACTCTGAGGGCCAAAAGCTTTTCTTCCCAGCCTTCAAAAGCCGAGTCCAGGAAATAAAGGGTTTGGGAATAGGGAAAGGACTTAACTCTGGTTGACTGAATTCTAACACAGCTTTTTGTCAGCAGTTCTGTAGGCAGTCAGTTCATAGGTAGGGGAATAGACTCTTAATTCTCCTGCCCATCAGCTTCAGAGAGTGACCCCTAGTTCTAGTGTTGTATAATAGAGGGTTTTTTTTTGTCTCTGTCCACCTTTCCACACTGTGCATGATTTTATAGACTTAAATCAGGTCATAATACCTTGCTACTAAAGATTCCTTAAATGCGGGCATGTCAAAGGCCTGGCAAAGGCTGTCTAAGACATGAAAAAGGTGCAGCATGCTTTAATGAAGTCCTAATGAAGTGGCATTCATATATACAAATTATTCAGTTGACTGGTAAACATAGCTTAGTTAAAATAGCTTGTATTAAATATCATGTTTAGTCCACCTGTGACTTTTCTTTTTTCCCCCTTCAGAGAATCTAAACAATTTTATGAAGTCAGAAAGAAATGTCCCAGTTAATTCAAATGTCTCTTAGAATTAAAGTGGGATTCAGTCTAGTGATTTGATCAATCTCTGTGTTGCAAACTGGAACATATACTTCATCATATGCAGTTAATCATTACAGGAAGAGGGGTTCCCTCAGCCCAAGGAATAGATTAATGAGCAACTAAGACTAGACCCACTTCTTTACAATACTGGACACAATTTAATACTTTTAATTTTAAAACTCATTGAATATTAGACTTTGATTATTAGCAAATCTTTCCAATTTGTATTTCTCCCATCTAATTGTTCACCTTTTTTGCCCATGAACTATAGACACTTGCTTTGTTTTATTCAGTACATTTGTATTATAAGTTCCTGAGCAGTTTATAATATATCACTGTCTCTTGCTGGCAGATTCTGCACAATGTATGTCATAAGTAAAGATCCCTCACAAAGCAATATTCACTTACTACACTGTTGTTATAGTGGTCGCTTAATGGTCACATAGCTCCCACCACTCTAGAAAAAAGGGAGAATTGAACTGATGAGAGTTTGTTCTATAGTACAGTGTTTTGCCAGTACAGTACAGTCTTCCCAGAGGACACAAAGTGGCCAAGGAGGTTGGCCATTTTCCTATGCTGATTGTGGAAGACCCCACTGGAGCAGGTAGGCCAGAACAGTATGCCTCCAATAAACTGCTTCAGAACACAGAGCTGTCCACAGTAGTTTCTATTATAGCATTCTAATGAGTGTTAAGGGCACAGTAATACTGTATATTCTGGTGTATAAGGTGACTGGGCATATAAACCGATCCCTGATTTTTCAACTTAAAATGGAGATTTTGCAAACTGGGGTGCGCAGCTTAAACAGAGTGTCGGACTTGGGGAGAGACAGCAGACTTACCACAGTCTTGGGACTGTGGCTTCTAGTTTAGCTGCCGCTTGGATGGCACTGAGGAAAAAAGGGCCAGCAAAGGATCTGCTGCTGCAATCCAGCCTTGGAGGCTGCCGCTCTAACTCGATTCATCTATGACCCGGTAGGGGAGGGGGTGTGCCACCCAGCAAAATATAGAGTCCAGAATAAGGATACTTGGGGAAGGATCTATTATGTAAAAACCTGCAGGATCATTTTTAAAAATACATGCATGCATATTAAACTCTAAATCAATGTGGAAAAGTTAAGAAGGTAGGACTTTTCATGTTTAGCCAAATATGTAAGTCATTGAGCTTCAGGAAAGTCAATCATTACATCTGATGTCCCTTCCTATTCGACAACAAAAATACACATTTCTGACTAAATATTCATAGCTTCTATAAACCAACATCTGAAACAATTTCAGAGAATCTGCTATGTATATTTGGAGATTTGCTGCCTCACATTCAAATGAAATATGGTATAATAGCCAGTTTTAAAATTTAGATTTCTTTAAAAAATATATGTGGTTCACATGAGAATTTTACTGCTACATAAAGCCTTTGTGTTACCACTTTCAGAAAGGACTATTTTCACAGAGTGTTCCCATAACTTGGGAATAAAGCTGTTGTTCTGGAAACAGCTCCAAATGAGCTATGCTAGGTTATGATGCTGCAATTTTAATGAGACCAATGTATTGGCAGGCAAACTGCAACTAGGAACTTCAACTTAAAGAATTCTAATTTCTGGAACAAGAAATCTGAAAGACAAGAATAGATTTCATGTTTGTTTTGTTGCTTCTTGAATAATTCACATAAATTGATCTTTATTAGTACAAATCTTGTATCTTACCTAATACTTACAAAAGGATGAGTATGTTACAACAAAATCCCCCTTTCCTTTGACTCTTTTTTTTTTTTTTTGTCATGGATGAAGTCAGGGGTAAGGTTTAATGTTATATTGAAAAATGTGGGGGAAATGTGATACAGAGATACACAAAACAACCTCAGATCCAAGATACTGGCGGGTTCTGCCTATCAGACAGGCAGACACAGGCAGGTACAGCTGCCATCATGCCACATCATCAGCAATTATGCCTGACTCAGCCACCTAGTTTTGGACCTACATAACACTATGCCAGAATTGGGTGAATCCACAGTTAAGGTTTCAGTAGATAGTGGAGCTTGTTGTACCATGATTGAAACCATTTTGGTGAACAAATTCCAGCTCCTTAAAACTGTAACCATGGCTCAAACTATTGCAAAATTTTGACTTAAATTTTAGAAAGCAGGGAAACCCATTACCTAAATAATATGCATTATGAATATTCATTGGAGATGATTAATAGATTTAATGGATTAGATCTAGTAAACAGGGTGCCTGGAGAACGACAGTCAGAGGATTTTAACAATGTATGTGACATTTCAAAAGGAAAATGTCTTAATGAAGATATTCTTTCTGAGAATGATTTCTTTGTGTGTGTGTGTGTGCACAATAAGCATAAACTCCAAAGTTATGTGAACACTGGCACCATAATAATACTATCAAGCTGTTTTCTTTCAGCACTGTCTCAGAAAATTCATCCTTGGGTTAGATAAAGAAGTAATAAAATGGCTAGCCATTCTTCTGTTGTGTTCTCTCACTAAAAGTGGACTGAGACTGAATTAAAACTTAGGGGTGAATGCAGCCTAAAGTGTCAATCCAAGCCTTCCAAAATAGTAATATATAATCTAGTATCTCCAGATAAACTGTAGAACAAAACAGTATTCAATTTTCAATGCAATTCTTTGAAATCTACAGGGACAATTAGTTTAATGAATCTACGCTGAATTGCATGAGACAACAGGCTACACAGTTGCTGACAGGGGTAAAACGGACATCTTGGTGCACTTTCTTGTTGGTATGTTTGGAAGTCCACTATTTTGTTACATTTTTAGGTAAGAGCATTGCCTAATAGGACTGCAGGGATCTCTGACCATCACTGGTGGAGACTGAAGATTTGCAGGTAAAAAATAAAATTATAGGCAGTTATTGACTTTTATTTCCTATAGTAAAACAAGCATTTTACTATAGTAAAATGACGCTGTGGGTTTTACCATATGAAGGGTTATTAAAGGAATTCAGTGATGAAGAACTTGGCTGAAATATGAAGACATATTGTATAAAATAGAGAGGGGTAATGAATATGGTAGAAAAACAAGAGAACAATTGAATCAGGAAGGGATAAAGATACAATGGTTTTCTTATGTACATTTAAGAGACATATACAGAAAAGAGTAAATTTCGAATGGGAAAGACAGGAATGAGAGACAAAATAATATAAGGCTGAAAAAGGCATGATTGGTTTGATGTATAAAATATTGCTTCAAATTGAAATGGAATATGAACAGGTCAAAGAATGTATGATCACATGGGCAAGGAATTTTGGATATAATAGACAGATGGATCAATGGGAAGAATTATGGATAAAAGATATGAAATTTACTTCCTGTATGCTATTGAAAGAAAGTATGTACAAGATGATGTATAGATGGTATTTAACACCTCATAAACTGGGAAAAGCTTCCCAAAATATGTCTACCAAATGTTGGAAATGTAAAAAAAATCAAGGGGACATTTTATCATATGTGGTGGATGTGTGAAAAGGCAATAGAAATACTGGGTTATAATATATAATTTTAAATTAGGTTTAATCCAGAATTGTTTTTTATTGTGGATTGTAGATAGTACTATGGATAGCTTAAACCCATTAATTTTGTATATGGTGACGTCACCTAGACTATTGTATGCACAGAAGTGGAAGGGAGAAGAGATACCATCGGGAGAAGAATGGCTAATCAAGATGACGAAGTTGGCAGAAATGGATAAATTAATGAACCTATTAAATGACAGAACTGATAAATTTGTGAAAGACTGGTCCCCATTTATTGAATATCTTGCAGAGCTTGAATTAATGACAGATGGGTTCGAGTGAAAACAAAGAACAAACTAGAAATGGAAGAAAGATAAAGATGCGGAGCAATAAATAATGGACACATAACATAGAAGTCGGAAAAGCCGAGGAAGTTCAGGGAACTTTAAGTAATGTAATGATGGAAAGGTTGTGTAAATTATTTTTCTTCTTTTTAGCTTGTGGAAATTTTTTAATAAATAAAATAAAATAAACTTTAAAAAATTGACTAACATTTGACTAAAATTGACTAATAATTGACTAAAAAATGCTAACATTTCTGTATTTTCTTAATGCTTTTACTTAAGTTTGAACAGTCTTGAACGCAGTTCTGTAAATGCAATGATATGATACATTAGAAGACACTAATGTTTTGCCATTTACACAAAAGATAAAATTATGCATAGTGTTGATTAAATATAAATCTGCATGAACATTTGATCCCTTCTACTGTTTAATTGGCTAACAGAGAATGTAACAACTCGATTGTTTGCAACAAAGGTCAGAGAGATGTTATAGTCATTATATGTTCCACATACTTGTGTGTTACGTTTTCCATGAAGGTCTTTGATGAAAGTTTTAACAACTTTTACATATACAACCACACATTCTTGCTTTACATCTGCATTCATAATTACACATTCCAAACATATTTCCATTTTTTCATTTTCCCTTCCCCATTCCCTAACGCTCCCACCCAGTGCAGATCTTGTTAATTCAATTACTCAAGCTATTTATCACATTCCTTATTTCTTCACTCATTATATTTGTCACTCCTGTTCTATTAACGAAAATGAATAAGCCTTTCCACTTCTCTTCAATTCATCCACCAATGTCTGTATAAATCAAATTTAAAATGGTCCACAATATAATTATGCCATATCTCAACTTTACATTTTCTCACATCCTTCCATGCACTTGCTATTGTTGAGAGGGCTGCCATCAGCAACTGATTTAACATATATTTCTAATCCTCTCTTACATTTTGCCTTTTATAATTTTGCAATAGATATAGTTCTGGAAACCTTCCAATATTTATACCCATGATTATTTGGATTTCAGTACTAATAGTCTTCCAAGATTGTATTACTTTGAGACCTAAGCACCACATGTGATGATTTGTACCTTTTTGTCCACAGGCATGCGAGCACCTGGGTGACCTATTGGGAATCATATATGCCTACTGGGCTGAAGTCTTTATTTGATTGATCTCCCTTATTTGCCCTTTCATCTCCTCTACAGTATTGAAATATTGACATCCTTGGGCCAATTTCCTGCAGTTCCTCTCAATGTAGCTCCTCCATCATCTGTCAGCAGCTTAGAAATGATTCCTGTTATTTCTTTACACATTTTCAATCTCCTTTTTATTGTTAATTCCATCTTGCTGGGTGGGTTCCGAAGTATATCCTTAATTTTATTTAATTGAATGTAGTAGCAGCCAGGTCTTTGATGAAAGTTGTGCTATTATATGTGCACAATATTATTAATACATAGTCAGATTAAATGGTACTGAACTGGATATTAAAGATATGTCTCAAAGAAATTTGAATTTAGAGCAACCAAAGGATGTTCAGGTCTGAAAGTTTTGAGCAAAATGTGTATTTTATGTCACTTTTCTGTCTTCTGTTTGCTCATTGTTACCAGTGCAATTTTAAAGTATGCTTTCATAGGTAATATTCACAAGAAATTCTATATGAAGTTATACTATAATTTAATGGTAAAGCTGTATGTTTGAAAACAGCCCAATTAACGATGTGGCTCTTTTCAGATCAGCAAGCAGGCAACATAATTCCACATTTAAATGTTAGTTTTACTTCTCAGTTAAAAAACAAACAAAAAAAACCCCTTAATGTCAGCAATAATTTTATTGTTATATTTTCTGCAAAAAAGGAATAAAGAAAACACAATGAAAAAAAAGGGGACAATCGACTGGACAAAAGAAGTTGTAAACTTCCTTCTCTTCCACTGATCCAAGCAGACTTGCTTTTTTAAAAAAAGTTGACTGTTTTAACAATTAAAAGAAGTACAATAGTGGGTGTTGTTTTTTTTAGAATTTACACATACAGTTACTTAAAAAAAAACCCTTTAAAGAACCCTTTAGGTCAAATCCAAACCTTTTCAAATGGAACATGAGTGTTTAATTCATCCATTTAAAAACCTCCACGGTTAAGTTTGATTCAAACAAAAGGTTGCTCAATTCGAGTTCAGATTGGTTGATCCACCCTGCTTAATTCAGTTTTAAACCCAAACCAGTTTGGCATATCTCAAGTGTGATGATTTAGTATATTGATAATCTGAAGTTTATATTTTGTTATTTTGTGTCAATAATATGCAGTTTATATGTCACTGATTTATATGAATCTAAAAATATAAATAAATGCATCCTGTTGAATTTGACCCTTAAGTTATCTAGGCCACTGACTGTTTTCCAGCAGCTAAATTTTTGAATCTGCAGAACAACATCCTAAGATAGTCTTCTGCTGTCCTGGCAGGCAGTCATTGATAGCCATGTCTTCCATGAATCAACCTTTAATACAATGTGGATTGGCAGCCCTAATTTTATTCTATGCTAGTAAACGATGTTATTTTTCTATTTTTATAATTTTTATTATAAAATACTATAATTTTTATTATAGGGTGTTTTTCCACTGTCACTAGAAGTACCCATTAATGGGTACAAAAATGCCATTAAATGCCCATTAATGGGTACTTTATGGGTAGTTCTAGTGACAGTGGAAAAACACCCATAATTATTTTCCCCTTGCCATTCTTTCAAAGGGTTTTCTAAAATGTATAACAGTACTTTGGCATTTTATTACACCAAAAAGCCTTTCATTTCCTTATGTAAGTATCAAATTAGGACAAATAAGTTTCAATAACTAACATTGCATCCATGTATATAGATACTTTATCATAAGTGCGGCATTTATACTTCACATTTTCATCAAATTTTCACTGTTAGAATTTATCTTTTCATTGATGCCTAATTAATATTCAAAGGACAAAACCAGAGGCAAATCAGCTGATTCCCCCCCCCCCGTCCTTAGTATATTAGAGGGCCTAAGTAACATCCTCTTAAGGACAAATGGACTTCATCTACACTTTATGAAACAATTATGAAAAATACATTAAAACTGAGTGCTGCTTTCAACTAATGTAGATTTCTGTATTTTATAAAGCATTGACTTGTCATTTAACTAGGCACAGTCTAAAATGAAAGCATCTATAAAAACAGCAGAAAGACTATAAATCATACCTGCCATAAGGAAAAAAATTAATCTGTTCTTTTCCATCTGTATCTGTTTTTAAAGCTATTCCTGTAAATGTTTGAGTGTATGCTTAATAATTAATGTCAAGATGCCCTTTAAGAAAGCAAGCTAAACAACAAGACTAGACACTGTGTCTCCGTCTTTACTCATCTTTGATGCACTAGCTGTCAATCTGGTCACTTTCTCTGAACCTCAAATTTTTGCTTGATTGTTTTCTTGGAGATGTGCTTGGAGAACCTTTCCTTGATATATCCTTATGAAGATGGACAATGGTTTAGGACTTAAGGACTGAGAGTACAGGACAAGGATCCAACTGGGTCCCTCTGAGAACACTAAGCTGTGTTCTAGCTTGTCAGGTGCCAAAATGCTGCTTGACAAGATCAAAGTCAGGCTTTCAACAGGAACCTCCTTGTTACTTCTTATGAACTACTCTGAAATCTGGTCATTTATCCTGAATAAGTTTTCCCAGTACTGGCACTGGTGGGTCAGCAGTCAATAGGTTGTACTCACAAGCAGCAAAAAAGCTGCTCCAACACTTTTACATCTTAAGGCAATGGGACTCCCATGAGAGCAACTTCAAGAAATCTTAATGGATAGGCAATATGTTTTGGAAGGAATGTTACTTTTGGTATTTGTGGGACAACTTGCTCAGGACTTTGCAAATAAGTCTTTGTGGAAGTTAGACAAGTATTATCAACTAATGTGGTTCCTTAAGGTTAGCATGAAATATGTTCAGCCAGCACTGCACATCAACAAAGTTGCTGATGCAGGCTGCAGCCTCTGAACATTCTTCAAAGGCAACTTACACCAAGCACATCATAATAGTTGTATCTGGAATTATCCAAGCATGATAAACCTTCTGGAGTGGGAAGTAGGCATTTCTGGCAAGTGCCACTGTCTTGACATACCTCAGACTCCTAAGTCCAGTATTCTTTCCTGAATGACACCACCACAGTCAATGGTATAAATAGTCACTTACAGATCAAGGAGAACAAACATAATTGCTCTCATCAAGGTTACAGTGCTACATCCAGACTTGAAGCTGAATTGAAATAGGGTTGGAATACTACAGGTAAGAGATTGCTGAGGATACAGCTGGTTTCAAAACCAGGTTAAAACAGCATAAAGGGTTATGCACACACCTCAATCAATCATAAAATGAAACCTGCATGAAGAAGAAAAGGAATATGGACTCAGATTCAGAGTTACTGATACAGGTGTGTGTGTGTGTGTGGTGGTGGGGAATGCTGTCAACCTTATATTCATGATCCAGACACCCCTACAGCAGGCTTGAATTCAATCTAGTTAATTCAACCTATGACCTTCATATACTCTGATGGTATTGTCTAATTCTTCACATGCAGTTGGATGGTTACCGTCTGATAGACTGGAAGGCAGGAAAAAAGCAAGAAAAATTGGGAATTTATGTCATCTCATTCTAGCTTTACAGACTTTGCCAGTATAATATGAAAGCAGCAGTAGACCACCTGCCAATTTAAGGTGGGATAGACTCAGAGAATAAAATGAGGGTTGTCTTAGTCAGGCAAGGCCTTTGGATCAATCGTGTGAAATGTTGCTCTGTAGCTTAATGAACTATAAAGTTTATTGCTGTTAATTATAGCACTACTGTGAAAAAAAAACCTGTTGCAGATTCCATTATGGCTTCCAGCAACCACCAACAAGATCAATATCCTGTTTGGGTGCCTGATTTTCTGCTGCTGAGGTTGCATGATTAATTAATCTTTGGATCACACAATTTAATTTAATGGATTTTAAAAATGGACAAATTTGGGTCAGAGGGAATGGCTCTCAGTTTCATGGTTCAAAGGACAGCCTTAATAGAATTCAATTAAGGTATTAAAATTGATAATTAATTGAAAAGGTTGAGCTCCTTCTGTTTGGGCAAATTTCACACTTTTAACCACTTGTGGGGTGAAAAGTATCAGAATGGCTTCAAGCAATAAATTGCTCTTTCTGAAGACCTTTTCTTTCCTTTTGTTTGCTAATTATGTTATGTGGTTCTTGAATAAATGTCAGTAGTAATGTATGACAGGATAATGTTAAAGAACTTTCTGAGTTGCTCAACATCAAACTGAAGCATACTAATTCAGCTCACAACTCAGCAGAGGAATAGTCCACTAAGTCTAGCAGTGAGCAAGAACATCTTCAAATATCATATACTGCAGCCTAGTTATTTATGTGTCATATTACATTTTCTTCCTCATTTGAGTTTATCAACATATATGTATTAATCTGTAGTGGTACACTTGTGCCAAGCTGGTGTGCCTCATTCTCGGTCTCTTAATTTGGATCACGCTTAACTAGTGCAGACGGAGCAGGACTAATGGGTGTAGGTCTGGCTTGAACTGCATTAATGTGAAGATGACAAGGCCCAGAATGTGGCTACACAGCCCCTTGATCTGAATGAAAGGTAAGTGCAGAAAGGATCTGTGTGTTCCATTACAGAACGTTCGTATTCAAGACTAGGCAGTATAATTTTAATCTAAGGACAAAGTTTGCATCAAAAAGTAATACCCATATCTACATATTATCTTTTAATCCTAAATCTGACATTGAATGGGATTGCAAAATATGCTGAAAATTATCCTCCATTTCACAACTGTAGCTGAAGCAACAAACGACAGTGTATGGTATATTCTCTATGCCTTGCATGGCATCAAGACTTTAAGATCAAGGGTAGGCTGAAAGTTCAAACTTTCATAGAGGAGATACACTTTTGGAAGGGAAAAGCATTCACAGAAGCGTCTAAAACACTTAGGTACTGGTGTGACAGTTACGAGCATCCACATTCCAACAACAACAAAAAAAAAGAGGAACCATTGCCACCCATTTATCAGTAACAATATGAAGTGGCATTGTCTAATGATAGGACTTAAACCTGACTAAGTATGTGAGCCCCAACTGAAGCATGAATTCATAAAAAGTGGATCAAGCAAGTCATTCTTCTTCTGCAATCTCAGCCCTCAAGATCCTGTACTCTGTAAATATAATACAGGCTGAATTAAAGTGTATTATTGTAGTGGCTTTTTACTTACTGAGCACTTAGAGTGTAACTAATTAACACCTTGGGCTACAGTAGCTTTTAAGAACAGATGAGTTCCTAGGTAATGAGTGTGCTTGAGGAAATTTCTGACATTTCGATAAGATGGGTTTAGCTTGACTTTCCCAGTTCACATCTGTAAAAGCTGCCTTGTTTTTTAAAGGAGGGGAAAATATCCCAGATTTTGAACATATGTTCACACAGAAGTGCAGTAAATTTATTTTGTTCACAACTTGCCTGACAGCCTTGGATAAAATCCACATCTTCTTAAGTTAATATAGAGTACTCATACATATTTTGCATTTTGATAAATGGGTTAGATTGATTTTTCACTGTGAGGCAGATACGGAATTTTATGACCTCACCTTACTGCACCCAATTGATTATCAAGTATAAAATGGTTATGTTACTATTTGGTTAATGTAAGTGAATATGCGACCAACTGACAAATGCAGAAATTCTCATGTGATCTTTTATTTTGATGCATGTGCATCACACATATTTATTTATTTATTTATTTATTTATTTATTATTTTTACCCCACCCTATGCCCAAGGGTCTCAGGATGGGTTACATCATATAAAATGAACACATTCAAACCAATAAAATATTAAACATATTAAAACCATGGCAATGTCTGATTGCGACAATTATTATATTGATTACAAATGCTTTCACTTGTATCCAAATATGTAAAATGTGCCAGTTTGTAGGGTGAGAGGTACTGAAATTGCATACCTTTTTAGGCTTAGCTGCTGAAGCGGGAACCAACATTACAGAAATAGAGTACATGTGCACAGTGAGACCGTATACACATGACTACACACATTTAAGGACCATGAACAGTGGGGCCTTGTGGGTATTTGGGTAGAACACTATGGAAGACACCCAAAAAGCCAGCTTGGAAACTCCAGAAAGAAAGCTACATTTTAAATTTGGTTTTCTTAAATTGCCCAATTTACAAGAAGACTGCAAGTCATCAGGAAGAGCCCTCAGCAGCCCACAGCAATGTGAGGTCATTCTGAGGAAAGTCTTTGTTTAGTTTTGTCACCTTGTTTGGAGTAAGGTAATCATCTCACCCAGCCTAGTTTCACAACTGGGGAAACAGCTAAAAAGTTGTAATTTTCTTTGCTTAGTTTGGATCATTCTAGGTGATTGTATGACTGATTATTTTCCTCTCAATTTGCTTGTTACTTTCCCTACTAGTAAAAACCCTGAATATATTTTACAATCTCACATTTCTTTCCTAACCACTAACCCTCTGCATTTTCAATTTTTCATCTGCTTGTTTTTTTTTTCAAAGTTACCCAAAGAACTTAAAAAAGCCAAGGTTTTCTTTCATTCATTAGATGGTCTATATCCTCATTACTATGCTGAGCTGAACATCACAGAGGTGGTCCTTTCCCTTGTTATTCTTGCTGAAATTCTACTTTGCTGGACATCACTGGAACAAATATAGCTGAAGCTGTATTGACATCAGTAAAGAAGAATGTAGGCCGTTTTGCACCTTTATTAGGTGTGGTGGCCGGTGAACACCTGGGATGCAGAGAGTTCCTCATTACAGCAATTGACATGTGTAGCACTGTTGCCACAGTGACCGTGCCCCATGGTGCGGAACCATAGCCGCATTACCCCATGTTCCATTCACCTGGAAAAGGTTTAAACCAGGCTCAACATGGTTGACCCAGTTCAAGTTCAAATCTCAAAAAAGTTTCAACTCATTTGTTAAAAAATAAAAAAAAATAAAGCTCAAGCCTCAAACATGTTTGAACTGGCTTGTTAAAAAAAATAAATAAAACTTTTAAAATGGCAATTGCTACCAAGTGGAAATCAATTTGAATCAAACCACATGATTCAAAGGGTTTGGACAACCGCTACTCCACCCCTGGATTGGCTTGAGTTCAAACTGAGTTCCTTGAAAGGGGGTTGCTCAGGTTGAGTTCAGACCAGTAAAACCACTTGAACTCTGTTCCATTCTTCTTGAAAGCTGGGGACTGGAGTATTTTATTAGTAACATACACAGGATTACTCTGTGGTTGCATGTACATGATATCTCTCAAGATGTCACGAGGAAGGATGATGATGATCTTCATGAGAATCAGTGCATCGTGTATGTACCAGTGGTACCTTGCATCTGCTCACAGTGGAGATATGGTTTCTGTTACCTGAATCAAGGAGATGAGGCTAATAAAACAGCTAAAAATTATAAGAGTGTATTGAAATTTGGATTGCCGCATGTGATCTTCCTAGCCTGCTTAGTATGTAGAATGTAGATTAGTTTCCTTGCTTACCTCTTCTTTGGCAATATTTTATGCAGTACTTCACTGAAAACACAGTGGCAAATAATCAAATATATGCAACATATTTAAATTAAAAATATGTATGAAAGGGATCTTCCGCTGCCGGGGAAGATGGCAGGTTGACATGTAGAGCGAGAGCTCTACAGAATTTCAACGTTTTGATTTGTTTTTATCCTCCTGAGACACAGGAAGACAAAGAGATTTTTCACAAGGGATTGTTTACACAGTCCACCTCCAACAGAAAGAATATTAGAGGAGGTTAAAAAACTAAGCTATCTCTCTCGTGTGTTGAAGATTCCTATGAAACCTGACCTTTCCTCTTTTTAAGGACTACTTAAATCATTGTGGAAGGACTTGAAGTTTGGAAAACATCCTGAGATAAGGGAAACTGCTGCAATAACCCTGACAATTAACTAGAATCATCATAAAGAGGTAAGAGACATTCTGATCATTCAAACATGCTATACAAATGGGGAAAGTAAAAACAAAAAGTTTTGAAAGAAATCTTATTAATGAAGAAGCTTTATGAAGAAAAAAATATTTTCTTTTTTCGAAGACAAAAGACCATAGAAACTGCTAGTAAAGCAGTAAAACTTGAATACCGGGTGGCAGCAAAAATTAGCAAATGAAGAAATTAAAGCTTATGAGAATCTAATCAAGATGATTGCAAGGGAGATCCAAAAGCAATTGATTGACTGTTTATTAAGAATACTAGATAAAATGGACAGTTGGGAAACACAATCTGAAAGAATGCAAAAGAACTTAATCAAAGCAGATCAAAGTGGACTACAAGGATTTAAGAAAAATTGGTAATATGGATTCGACAAAAGCAAACACAAGGCAAAAGGAGAAGTTCCAGGAGAATTATTACTTGTAAGAAATACCAGGGAAATAATGCTAGCCATTGGCAAGACTATAAAAAGAAAAGGTGATTTACAATGGATAAATTCCAGGAGATAAAGATTCAGCAGGGCAAGAATACAACTTGTCTGGAAAACCTGCAAAAGGGGGGTTTCAGATTAAGGGGGAAAGTGAAAGCAAAGGAGCCCTCGCACCCCAGGAATCGAAACCTTGTTGTCACTTAGAATGGGAAATACTTTTAAGTATGAGGATGGACATGTGGAAAAAGTGACTATAAAACAAAGAACAAAATTAATTATAATCCAAGAAGATTACAAGATGAAAAAGTCTCATTTTAGATAACATTTCTGTTGGGATTATATATGTAAAATTTTAGTAACAATATTAAGATGTGTAGAATTGGGACTATTAAAGAATATTACTAATGAGGTAAATGCAAGTATTGTAATAGCTATCTAGATAAGAATGGGGGATTATAGTTTAGAAAATTGTATAGTTGAAAAATTAATAATATAGAATCAGAATTATGAAAGAATATTATGAATTATGAAGAATATTATTCATGAGATAAAGAGAAGTATTGTAATAGTTTTCTAGACAAGAATATGAGGCTATAATTTAGAAAATTGCTTAGTTTGCAAATAATGGAATATCTATCTAGATAAGAATGCCTGATTAGAGTTTAGAAATGTGTATAATTTAGAAATATGTGAACAATACTTATGATAATTTTGGCAAGAAGTTAAGCAAGAGGGAAGATATATATGCATATATGGGATGAGATTATTAATAGAAGCTATACTAATAATAGAAACATTAATATGTTACAAGTATTAATAGGCAGAGAGAAGGAAAAAATATTGATATTATTATTAATATAATTATGACTATGACTATTATATTGGGTTTTATAAGATAGAAAGAGGATGAAAGAATGGTATTCCCTGTAGAAACCAATCATTTAGAATGGTAATAATTAAGATGAATTCTGGGTTGAATATGGGGCTAGCTGACAACTGAAAAAAAGACACAAAGGGAGCAGACGAAGAAGAAGAAGAAAAATGAGGAGATGTTGGAAGAACAGGAAGTCACCAACAAGCAACAAGGAGATGGAAAGATATTGTATGGTGTTAATAGCTCATTGAATGCTTTTTAGGTTGCAATTTTTTTAAAAAAAAATAAAGAATATATATGAAAAAAAAATACGTATGAAAGGGAAAAAAGGATTCAGACCCATCCATGCCAGCTTTTTATCTCTGCTTTTCTTTTCTCATCTGGCATCTTTTTAAATGTTTAGATTAATAGTGTTAAACTGCTGTCTTACTGTGATTGTAAAGTACTTTGAGATTTTTATACAGAAGTTTGTGTATCAAAATTCTAAATCATTATCCCCATTTTTTTCCTCATAGGTTTCACTAAAACCCCAACAACAACAACAACAGCAACAACAACTAGTTTTTCAGTTGCAATGTCAAATTGCAGCATGCAGTGCTCTTTAGTTGACAACTATGTTTACCTTTGCTTGGACTTTGTATTAGGCAGAGACTTATTAACTGGATATGGGTCTTGCACTGTCTCATTTATTTTCAGAATTAAGCCTCTAAGGCCTTCATTTCATTTAGCTCTTTAGCCTGTGAAACAGGCAAAATGATTCATGGCTTGATAACAATGATTAATGTTGTTATGTCACAGGTTGTCTTGTAAGCCTCTCATCTCTAGTGACAGGAAGCATGGTGTAGAGTAAATAGTGTTGATCTAAAGGGTGAACATTAGTAACTAGACCAAAGTTGGGTGATTGTTAAATACTGGATTTCTTAGGAGTACTCCTTATTGTTGTCCATGCAAACACAGAATGTGTTGACAACTGATCTCTGAAAACCTCCTTAAATTAAAATCCATAAGGATTAGGTTCCTGGAAAGCACAACAAATATGAGTCACCAGTTTAGGGGAAAATGGGGTCTAAGGGGAGGAGCTAAAAGGCAAGAGTCTAGTCATAGATATAAATATACACTAACTGAAGGAGTCCATCAAGCTTCTCCTCATCTTTCTTCCTCCTGCTTGACTCCACCCACTGACTTCTCTTGGGGTTGGTCAACTACACTGAAAGACTTCTCTTGGGGTTGGCCTGGCAACAATGAAAGACCTTAGAATCTCTTTCTCCAGAATTTGGCATTTGACCCTTACCCAAGTTACCATCTCCTTCTGCCACTACGATGTTGACACCTGTATGTCTTCCTGCCATGTGTCAAAAGTTTCAGATGACCCCATTATGTTCCTTTTCTTCATAGGCCACTTCAGTGATGCGGCTACTATATGCCGTAGGTCAGAGCAAGCAAGAGAAGCCTGACAAGGGATCCTACCAGCCAAAGCCTGTCTGAGTAGAAAGAGCCCAGCTTTGTGAGCAATGCAAGGGATGTCTTTACCATCATAAGGCTGGCAAGCAGCAAGAACCACACAAAAAATGAATAGGCTAGCACCATATTTCTGAAAAAGATAACTCAATGTTTACATCAGCAAAATGCATACAGGGGCATTTAAAATTAAACAATAGGCATGTTATGCAGTTGTTGTTAATGTTAAATTCAAGTTAAACTGAACATGAAAAATATCTAGGAAGGGGAGAAATTTGAAAGAAAAAAATTATAGTATTTTATGAAGACTAATTCTTTTTATACTGCAGATAAAAAACACATGTGTAATGCAAAATTAAAACTAAAAAAGCATGATGTTTTCAAAGTTTTCCTATATTTAGTGCAAGCACAGCATGAAAAAAATGACACTGGCTATTTTAAGATGTATATTCACCTAGTGGAATTTGCCTATTTTACAAGCAAGAGATCACAACACAACAGATGGTCTGCCTTTGAGAGCAGTCTACTGGGATTTCTTCAGCTATGCCTGAATAGTTTTGAATGTATTTTAAATTGTCTGTCATCCCATTATATGTCTTTAGTAGTAAATACCCTTTAACCAGGTTAAAGTTTTGTTTTTTAAAAAGAATATTTAAAAGAAAAAGTAGTTATTATACTTGCATCCATCAGTTGTTACTATTGATGAGATGAAGCAAAAACTGAACAGGTGAAACTGTCCACACGGTGTTGATTAAGGATATGCATGAATTATTCTGGAATAATTTTACCGGAAGGCCTGTGTCTACCTTCCGGGAAGCCTGTTCGCGGTTCCAGAGGGCCCTGGGCCACTACCGCTGCACTCCCACCCACCTCCCTGGGGCCTACTGACCCCGGAAGAAGGGGCAGTAGTGGTGGTGGTGGCGGCAGCAGCATGGAAAAGGTGGCAGTGGTGGCAAAGTGCTCAGGTAAGTGGGGGGAGAGGGTGGGAATGGGGGGTGGGTGGGGGAGGGTTTATTCATTCTGGGCATGGATATTCTATGGAATATCCATGCTCAGATACAAATACCTCCATATCTGGGGGGGGGGGTATTCAGCCAGAGCCTAATTCTTCCACATTCTATTCAAATAGAGTAGAATGTGGAAAATGGCTTCGTGCAGACCCCTAGTGCTGACTATGAATGGGATCTGATGTAAGAGGTCATATTATTGGTGTGGCAGCAATATAGCCTTCAACATATGCTTGAAATCTCACTGTGGACTTGCAGGAACAGTAAAGGCCCTACTAGGCCTCAAAGAGACTGAATTAAGGATCTGCTAAATTTCGCATTCACAATTCATATCAATTGTGAAGGTCTATGCCTTTCCCTTCAAAAGTGAACAAACCTACTTTTTAAGGCGGAAGCTATACTACACTAAGTGGAAGGGCCATTGGGGAAAATGGACAGCCACCTCTGGAGTTGGATTGGAGGCATGCTAGCAGTTGGCACTGGTGATTGGGTGTCTGGGCCACTGGGGAAAGCAGACAGACAGACACCTCTGGAGTGGCTTTGGAGGCGTTGCTCACAGGAAAGAAGTCACCCCCAAACATTTGTAGCACTCTGTTCATACAAATGTGAAGTATCATGCCCATTTGCTTTGACACGAAGTAAATGAAGAAAATTTTTTTGCACATGCCGACTCTGAGTGGGTACTAATGGGCCCTTGTGTCACTTCCTCACTCACATCCTATGGGAATCCACAATGGGAGATGTATGGGAATCCTTTCCCTGGCTTTATCATTATGATGCTCCCACCACAGAAAAGAACGTGAAGAAGCTGAATGGGAACAGAAGCATTTACCTACTCTACCCCATGGTCAATGCTGCCTTTACAATGAAAACAGTCATGTGATTAAGTTGAAAGCCTGAAGTTTGTCACAATGTTTCATTGGGCCCATTATTCAAATGTCCAAATATAACCAATTATTTCTCATTTCTATAATAAGTTTATGGCGTTCTGTAAGTTATAAGTCTGCAAAGAGTCAGAACAAAACTGAGGCTATACTTACATGCTATTAGAAAAAGCACCTCTAAGACAGCTTAGAGATGATTCAGTGGTTCACAGGTGGAATGGTTCACACCTCTGGCCATCAAGCTAGCAACTACTTAACTACCAGGTGTGATCCCTATGAGTGAGGGAAGCATACACTGGACAGTCCACACTTCATACTTTAAGAGAAGAGATACAAGTATAACACTCTTATTAATCTGTGGATCATCCTACTCTAAGGAAATTTCCTGAGACACCCAGAACTCTGGCACACACATGTGGCAATAATTTGTGTGTCCTTGGGAGCACTAGGAACAAGCTGCATCATTTTCTACATTTTTCTATAAAGTTTTCATACATGGCTCCCTAATCCCCTGTGGTCCCATAGGCACAATTATTTAATATTTGTGAATATGAAATTCATAGCTTTCCTTGAAACCTAATGCAAGGAAATAATGAGAGACCACTATACAGCAAAAGATCAGTATGGATGAAGTAGCTTTATATAATATCATAAAGATGACAGAACCAAAGGGTTTATAACTTTAATAATTAAAATGAGGATATAGTGTAAAGCCTTAAACCATAATACACATTCAGATTGAAATGAATGAACTCAGGTTAGCTTAATAAAAATGGGGGGAAATTAAATAGAGAAAGAATATGAAGAGTATAGTTCTGTACCAAGGGGGAATTTTTATATTATATAAAAGGAAGACAACTTATCCCAGAAGATGCAGAGGGATGAAAATCTATGCAAAGTCTGACTGCTTGGCTAACAAGTAAGAAAATCTAAAAAACTAAATGAAATCAGCATTGGCTTCCAGTTAAACTAAGCATACTGCAGGATGAGTGAACAATCTAATAGAGGACTGGCAATACAAAGAAAGAAAGAACCTGTCCATAAACTAGTTGTGCTTGTGACATTTATTTCAAATAATTTTTCAAACATGTCAGTTATGAAAAGAATCAGTCTGCTTTATTAATTTAAATTCTGTTCTACACATACTGTACAATTTGCCCATTTTTCCTTTTTAATTTTTTAATTTTTAATTTTCTCATTTTATAAATATTATGTGACAACAATGAACTTTATGAAATCTGCAAAATAATATATTACAATCAAATAATAAATATAACAATATAACAGATGAAAACAAATTTGTCCACTTCTTGATGAATGATACAATCTGATGCATCTAACCATACTTCATGTGAAGCTACCAAAGAAGACAGAAAGGCAGCTTCTTCATTCTGTGTATTGGTCATTTGGGTCATGAGAGGCGGTAGGGACTCCAGCAGCAGCCATACACCTAGGGAGTGCTCAAGAGACTACACCACTCCAAATGGAGTCCATTCTAGCACAATATTTGTGCCAGGGACCTCTCCAAGGTTAAGCTGCCTGCAGCTAGAGTACTGCCCTGCAGGCATGGTCTCTCAGGGACCACTGTACCAAAAGGTAGAGAAGTCCAAATGCTTCTGATTTTTGGCATTGACTTATACTTACAGTGTGAGAATATTTGTTGGACTTCAATTGCTTCATTTGCTTTCTGTATCCACTTAGTTCTAAGCACAACATAGAAAATCTATCAATAAAGTGTCAAAAGTCCATGAAGCAAAGGAAGCAGTCAGAATGGTCCCCAAGAGCCTATGCCTGCAGGGGAACATTATGGCTGCAGGGGACTTAAGCATGGAAAGATGCAATGTATTCTTCCTGGCATATTGTTTGCACACTACAGCAAGCACAAGCTGTCAAAATCAAAGCTTGCAATGATCAGGATGGTGAGGAGCACAGGATGCCTGCCCCATTATTTATGATCAGATAAATTCTTGAAGAACAGGTGTGTCAATGGCTTACAGAAGGTATCTGTAGGTACCATCTCCAGAATGTCTTTAAAGGCCTTTACAGGGAACAGAGAGTAGGTGAAGGTTTTGCTTTTATCTTCTGCTTGAAAATGCTGAAAACAGGATGCTGGTCTAGATGGGCTGTGGCTTGATCTCCTTATGTTTTTATGTTCTTACCATAGCAATCAAAGCTGAGGAAACTCCAGCTGTGATCATAACAGTGAGTACAGCACTTCAGCTATGGTTTCTCTTAATTCATTACTGATGGCAGGGGTGTTAGCTACACTGATACAAAATTATATCAGAAAAGACACTAAAGAAGAAACTGCTTACCCAACGCTTCACAAGGGCAGAAGGCAGTAGTCCTAGAATGCTTTCCAGTCCCTCTTTCCTATTCACTGGATCATTCTAATATCTTACCAGACAGACATGGAGAATCTGGCCCTTTTTGCACTCTGGTGATCCAGATTAAGGAGCCTCTTAATCTGCATCACTGGCCTCTAATCTGCACATTAATATGGATTAAGGAGGCCTGCCCCTGCTGGACCGACTCCTTCTGCACTGGAAGGAGTGAGATGAGGATTAGTGAGGACCTTAATTTGAATCTCTTGTAGGCCCATTTAATCAGATTTACCAGCAGACCAGAGGCCTTGTTCCAGATCACAGGAAATGCGTAGACAGCAAGACTCCACCATTAAATTTAATGGTTTAAATTTCAATTTGCTAGTAGATTCGTAAGGTTATTGCTTTCACGATCCAGCCACTTTATTACTGACACATTTTGGTTCAGGTCAGATTTTTAAAGGTTCATTTTTTTCATCCCCATTCCTAGTAGTGTGGGCTTAAATTCTAAGTGTACATTTAAAAGAACATGCCCTCCTAAATACCTTGGATTTACTTCTGAGTAAACACAGCTGAGATTGTAGTGTATAACTGGGATATAAATGAATACATATTTTAGTTAACAGTAATGCCTCAACTTCTGAGAACTAAATGTTTTCCCTTTTGAAGCAGAGGTTATTAGAGATATGTAAAATTTTGTGTTCAAAAATTCAGCCCAATAGTTCATGTTTGAAGCTGTTCACATCAAACTGACCATGAGCTTCCTTGGATATAAGGAAAAAGATCCCTGTCAGTTCAATCAAACATTTCATGTTCTATTTGTTTTATACCCATGAAAAATTATTTTTCAATGGAAAATTGTTGTTGTTTTTTGAACAAGTTTAGAATCAAAGGACAACAACTGTTTGAGTAAATGGTTTACTGTCAAGCCGAACAAATGGCTGTTTGGTAAAACAATGAACTGAACACACAATTTTCATTCATGTTATCATGGGCAGAACATTAAGCCACTGAACCTTAAAATTAATAACACGGAACAAAAAGAAAATTCATCCCCACAGTATGTAATCTAGAAGTTGTACGAGCTACAAGCCTAGTGCATTAAGATACAAGTTTAAGTTGGCAAGGTGAAATTAAATGCTGGCAGGTGAAAAATCTTACTTAACTGTGCTTATGCAGTTTGGATCAAGACACCACTAGAAGCAGAAAGTGGGAAATTGTTACCTTTAAAATATTTTCTATTAACTCTCCTAGGGATTAGTGGGGACTTTTTTTTATCAACATCTCTTTTGTTGACAGAGATTTAGGCACAAATCAAGAAAAGGCTTAAACAGGACATTATCACCTAAGGATGAGGTAATATGCACACTTGTCTGTATATATCCCCTTTGGGGACAATTTGCAAGGAGGGATCTGAGCAGAACATTCTAAAATTATATGCAAGGGAGAGTGCTTTCTCCCTTTCTGCTGTCAAGAGTGCTGTTGATGGCAGTTATTTTAGGATTTTGTGGGACATGTATGAGACATATAGTTACTACACCCTTTGAGCTTTCTCATGATACCATAAAGTAGTAGTAGTAAATAGCTACTAGTGTTTCAGTTCCTCATTCTTAGGGCAATTTTGCACTGGGCAGTATACTGGACCAACAAATTTGCTAGGAGCTTAAATTCTACAGGCTGGTGTGACCTAAGAGAGATAACCATGTATGCAGAATGAAGGCTCCTGGTACGCCTGATGATCAGGCATACCAGCCAGAGTGAAATTGGCCATAATTACATTTACTTGGAAGTGAAACCCATCTGTTTTATTGCAACTTATTTCTGATTAGGACTGATGTCTTATTTACCACTCTCGCAATTGTCTTGACATTTTAAGTTTTGGAAAGTTTCTTCTTTTTTTCTTGCTGACCTTTCTCTAAATATCATATTTTGCATTGTATGTTGATAACTCAATAACTCTTTTAAAAGAAAAAATAAATACATTAAACTTCACCTGTTTAAATTTGAAGAGATTTGCCAGATATCTAAGATAAAACAATTTGACTTGATTTTCTTATAGATGAATTTGTCTTTTTAGAAATTTAAGAATTAACTGGAATACTTAGGGCCCCTAGAATACCATCAACCTATGTATATTAAAGGTACATTTTTAAAGCTTGAGCTAAAATGTTTTTTGTTTTTAAAGTAAATGTTTATCTCTTCCTACTTGTGAAATTGTTCATTTAATATATTAAAAAATACTATATTACTTAGGTTAGTATGCCGAATATGAATTTTTGGAGAGCAATAAAAAATGTTTCTCATTCAAGAAGACTGAAAAACACTAAAGTGAATCTTCTTTGCTTCTATAGTCAGGTTACTTCAAAAAAAAAAAAAGGGGAAAATGTGAAAAAAAGAACACAGGGTTAGCTTCTCATGAGATGAGACATCCTAGCTACCATCAGGAAGTAATGATAGATGAGTAAGGAACGACAGTGAAGAGATTCAAGTAATGTGAATGACACATGCATAGAAATAGTTAGGAAAGTACCTATGGAGGTGGGCAATGTGACGTTATCTAGGAGAAGAACTACTGAACAACAACATGAACCATCATACAAAGAATGATGATAGTTGTACTTCTTCCAAAGTAGAATGAATATATCAGTTTCTTCTACAGTTTCTAATTTCAGCTGCTTAAGTAGAGCATTGCTTTTATGGCTGCTGCAACTAAATTTTGGATGCCATAAAAAACACATGGTCATTACTAATACTAATATTATTACACACAAGAATGCAAATGACAGATTTTCCCTCTGTTTTCTTGCTACCAAGTATTGCCACATGTACAAAAAAATTACACCTCTTTTTCAGTGATTGTTATTGCAAACTCAGTTTGTAATCAGAGCCAATTTTAGACTTGTCCATTACCACCACAATTTTTTTTAATGTATTGGCCATGCAATGGTTTACTTCTTTCTGTGAATAAAAGGAAAGGCCATGTGCTCAGGTAAACTTCATTACTTAATTTCAGCTTTCTTTGTCGCACAAACATTGCATTTCTTGTCATTTCCTTTCAGAGGGCTGTTCCTATTGGGTTTTGTCCAATCTGAAGGAACTTCCTGAATGAAAGCTCAGCCTCCAGAGATGTCTTTAAAATGGCTGGGAGATTTAAACTCTTTTTCTTTCTTTGCTTATGGTCTGGGTGGTAAGAAAATGTGATGTGTTTTTTTTTCCTCCCCCCTGCCCCCCCATTTATTTTCCTAAGAATGGCTTTGCAGGGAAAAGTCTCTCTCTTAGCCTGCTACTTTTACTGAATGGGCAGGAACAGAGAGATAGAAGCTGAAACTTCTAAAACCATTTTAACTCTGATTTTGAGAGATCTTTTTTTTTTAAGTTTCACTCTTCATCTTGGCTAAAAGCTGCTAAGAGGTCACAGTTTTTTTATAGTTTTGGGAAAGGGTGTGGTTTTCTTCTTTTGCAAATTTCATTTTGACTCTGTTTTGGTTTTTTTTGCATTTCAGCATGGCTTGCAAAGATGCAATGCAGCAGTTTCTTTTGCATTACTTTTAAAGAACTTGAGATTCTTTTTAATCATGTGAAATCTTGATTTTTGAATTCTTTTACAGTTTTACCAGTGTTTAAAGAACTTTATCTGTTGCTCCTGAATTAGAAGCATACCTATTAAAGGGGCATTTGTTGTTTTACAATTTTGGAAGAATGCTTTTGAAGCTGATATTCTGATATTTCCTGGATATCTCCATGTCCTTTTTTTATTTTTATGTTGAGTTAGGGTTCTTTTTCCTTAGATTAGAGGTTTTGTGGTGTGTGTTTTTTTTGCTGTTTTCTTAGTTTTAAGCTAAATGGGTTTTATTTAAAAGGTATTCTCTTTTTGAGTCATTTTAGGAGTTTTGCTCCATTTTATTGCACACACCTGTACCATTCTAGTGTCAATGGATGATTCTACACTGGCTAGTATATCAGATCAGGAAACATACTAGATCTTCCTTTCTGCACACTGGTATGGTCTAAGGGAGGCCATACCCAGGGCCTTCCACGGACCACACCAGTCTGTGGAAAGGAGATTCCTAGTACTGTTGCTGGTCCTTTATATTGCTTAGTGTAGGAATCACCCAATGTCACATAGAGTACTTAAGTTCATTTTTGATGTGTGACAATGTAGGGAAACATCATGAAAGAAATGTGACTTCCATAAAACTTATTTTGTTGCAGACATGGGGCCTTTTCGCACCTGGATCACCAGGGAAGTCTGGGTGTGCCCCAGCACAGGGCATAGAAGCAGCTCTGCATGTGCCAAACTGTCCCTTAGCCATATAGCTGTAGAGCACAAAACATGCTCTAAAATCACATTAGCCATCAGGCTACACAGTCTGGCACATACCATTCACACCTCTCTGGGTGAATGGAGTGTGGTACTAGGTGGCACAGCCATGCCTGCCTATTGCCGTGGCCCGGTGATCCAGGCTATCACAATTACACAGTGCTTAGGGAAACTGAATAAGTGTGGAATGGATTCACATTCTTGGAACCTTTTCCAAGGGAAGTGAAGAGCTATTAGAATCATCAGTCCAGTTCAGTAGAGCAACAGAGTGTTTTACCACCCCACCTCTTAGGCACCTAGAAGATTAAAAGTGTGATGCAGCTGTGGATTTTCAAAACAGTTGTGCTTTTGTATTAATAGTAGATTGCAATTAACCATAGACACACACAACTACTGAATGGCCAATAGTGCCCTCCCCACATTATTCAGATTCCCAAACTTTGTACCAATTATGACATATTTTATTCTTTGTTGACCCATTCTTCTTTTTTTATCATGAATATTCTTTAGTTCCCCATTTTCAATCGTACACTACAACCAAGAGTTTTCTAATCAAAAAATTTAGTCGCACAGTCCTTCCATTTTGTTTTATCTTGCTATTGTCACATAATTTTTGTACAATGGTTTCCTTTGACAGTGAAATGCTAAGAGAATGTGTTGAAAATTGGCCTGATATAAGTCTGTAGTGAATATAGGACAATGTTCCTATAAGATCTGATCTCTAATCATGAATTATAAGCATGATTATATCTTAAGAGAATGATCAAGAGTATATTTGACTGTTAAAATACCTTAGAAAGATAGAAGAATATATATGTATGTCTTTGAAGGGTATGAATTATTCTTAGGACCCAGCTACACCTAAATTTTAACCCACATTCAGTCCTCTTTCAGAGAGAGCAGTTACATCAGAAAAGTGGCAAGCCATTTTTCTTCCATTTAATCCAAATGTGAAATAAAAACTGTCACTTTGTCTATGTATTCCCTCATTTTGAAAGTAAATCAAAATAAAACTTAGGTGCAGCTGCTTCTTAGAGAGGCTTGCTGGACTCAAAAGCAAGTAGAAGATGTGTGAACAGTCTAGAGAGAAAGAAAAATGCTAGGTTGTGCCAGTCTCCAAGACTGTCTCCAGGAAGAAATTGTCTTTGGCCAAGTTGGGGTTCCTGGTTATGTCTGTCAGAGTTACTACCACTCAAATCCCTGGGCAGAAATTTGTCCAACATGTCTTGACAGGCCTGCCATCATAAAGGTTGCATTTTATCAGTAATAACCATTTTCCTTCTCTTTCTGTCCTAAAGCCCATGACAGCTCTCAACTGAGGAACACACCTTATCTCTCTAGGCTTGTCATGCAATATGTAGTGATTTCCTTGGCAGTTCTTTAAGGATCTTTTGACAAGCATGGGAATATCAAAGGACAGCACATCCCCAGGCAGCTGATAGAACAATTCACCAATGGCCAGCTAAACTGGACTAGGGTATTTTTATATGACATTCTTAAACTTCTAGAAACTACTAGACTATATGTACATACAGATTTTGAGTATAAGTGGCTTCTAACAGGCAATTAATATCCTTCTGAGCCTGATAACAATCAGCAAAAGAGAGATTTCACAATATGTCTGCAGGTGTGAGAGCTATCTCAACATCTCTTCCAAAACTTATCTTAACATTATATTTGATAACATTTTCTGGTGGTAGGATCATGATGGAATTACCTCACAACTTTTGCAACATTGTTTGGCAATATCTGGCAAAAATTCTTCATAGCAGGTAGATTCAATGGTCACTGAGAAAGAGAATTCTGGGAGACGCTAAAAAACTTAAGGTGTGATCAGACATGCTTAAAGGGGCACCAATCCATTGTCAGGGGAGGCATTGTAAGACTCAGAAGCAGAGAAAAGAATGGAATGCTTTGTGTGCATCTACAGATGGGGTGATTCTTGGTAAAGGGGCTACCCAAACAAACCCTGCCTTATACCAAGGAAATGCTCAACACTACTTCCTCACTACTTCCAGGTGATATGGTTGCTCATCACAAACACAAGGGCCAGGTGGTAGAAAGACCAGACAAAGACCACATCTCCACCTTCCAAAAGGAACTAAGTTGCCACATCTCTATGCATGTCAAGTTCCCTGTCCCCATAAAGGATGCAAACACCATAGTAAGTGCTTCCATCACAAGACACGAATCCTTGCTCTCAATCAAAATGCCTCATTGGACATATTATGGCATTATGCATAAACCCAATGCCCTTGTAAGCAAAGGGTTTTCTGTTCTGTGTCTCAGTGGAGACATGGCTTAAGTCAATACGATAGATTAGGCTGTAGCACTTTCCTCACACTCATTAACTCTGTAACTATCACACTATAATAATACTGTAAAGAATAATCAGAAAAAAAGAAAAAGAAAAAAATCAGTTGCCATACTCATTCTCTCTCTCCATCTCCTTTTTTCAACTCTCTTGTTAACTCTGAACAGTCATTCTTTTATCATTTGTTCAGTTGAACTGCCCATGAGGAAAATATTCACAGAATTTAACTATGATCACCTTAACATCTTTTTTTCTTTAAGCAGTGATAGATAACCTTAATTACTTATTTAAAAAGGTAATTAGAAATTACATATATGGTTATACTCCATAACTGTTCACAGTTAAGAAAATATATATAGTTCAAAGTCTCTCTTGATAAGCATAAAGAAAATTATAAAACTTAATCACTGTGATATCCCTTTCAGAGCTGCCTCTGAAAGGTCTGATGTGTTATAAAATGAATATGCTGGATAGTTCATGGAATACTTTCCAGAAACCAGAAGCTATTCCTTAAAAAGTATTAACTGAAATGATGATATTATCTGGAAGGAGACAAGTTAAATCACCTGTGGCTGAAAGACTATCTCTGTAAATTCAAATCCAGAAAATGTCAAGTAGATTTTCTAATGATGGCCATGTGTCTAGTGTTCTAGTGGCAAAAATGTAAATAGGATCAGCTTGCAATTTGATGCACAGTGCTGTAGTTTATGTCACAATCTTATCTGTCAAAATATTACAACTTTGTTCACATAATTAGCTTCTTCACTCAAGCAGTCTTCATGGTGACCTCAGTGAAAGGCAATTTGTATTTTCCAAATTGGAAATGCTAATATGATCTCATAAGATAGAATTTGCTTGTTAGTTAAAGAAAACCATTAAATTTTTGCTTTATTTTAGAATGACATAGTTGGGAAAGCAAAAAGGTTTATTAAAATATCTAATTGAGGATTAGGAAACAAAATGAAAATAAATATAATTTTAAAAGATAACCAATTTAGTTATTCTTTCACTTTTAAAATTTCTGTATTTTTTTTAACAAAACAACAGGAATTTCTTGGCATAATATCACCAAATTATAGGCTTGTTACCTGCCTGATCTCTGTCTTGTTATATCTTACTAACTAATTTCTCAAGAATTCCTTCCTGTCCTAATTGTATTGTGTATTATTGAACATGTATTAATGGGACTCGTGCTTAATGAGAATCTGGAAGCAAATAATCGAGTCACTGTGTATACAATGGTTAATTGACATTAACTTTGCTTATATGCATCGTCTTATCTTTACTACAACTCTAGCTTAATATTTTGGACCAGAATATCTCTCATAAGGGTATAAATAGAAAAGGCCAGAGCCAAAATAATAAGAGTGGTGCACTTGGTTATATTGGTTTTGTGGGAAAAGCTCACTCAGACACTATCTCAAGCAGGACCTTTAGGCTATTAGATTTTAAAATGGATAATTCACTGGAGCAAACCACAAAAGCAAAGAAGAAGATTCTTCAATAAACATTCCAAAACTTTCTTAAAAACAATGGCTAAAGGGCTTTAAAATAAAGATAAACTGCAGCATTGTCAAAATCAACTGTTAAATGTCAAAAGCACAGGAAACAAGTCAGACAGCTGTCCTGTTAGGCAGGGAGGATGGGGTTGGGAAGGAGGTTGGGGATTGGAGGAAGGGGGTTGTATTTTTAAATATGTTTTACTATTTGATATATTTTAATATCATTGTAACCTGCCCTGGGATAATTTGGTGAAGGGCAGGATATAAATTTTCTAAATAAATAAATAAAATAAAAACAACCAGTTACAAGGTTTTACCCTACAGAGGACAGTGAGCAGACTTTTCTACACAAATGTAAAGTTTTGACAGTTCTTGCTATACTGTACCAATAGCTGTTTGTGTGGATGAATTAGTCGTGCACAGCATTGCCTCACATTCAAGATGTTACAGTAAAGTAACCAGTTAGTTAAAAGGCACAGGGTGGAGGCTGCTGGGCTCACCAAGAGTACACTTTGGGGGGTGGGGAGAAGGCAAAAAATTTCACAGTCCCTGTATCCAACTAAGGTAAGGATACTTTGAAGGAATCAACAGTCCTTTCTGGCACATACCTACAGAGCAGCCATGTGAAAAGTTTTATTAGTATGAACATGGAAGCCATCTTCTAGACCAAGGGGACAGCCCAGGTGCACAAGAAAACATAAGGGTAGTATAACTCCATGGTGCTATTAAAACAAAACTGAAGTAATGCACATGTTTTGTTCAGTGTTCACACTTAACTTGGTTGAATGGTATAGCAATACCATTCTTCTGAAGTTAAGATTGGGTGAACCAGAATGCCTCCACATTTGAAGTGCAGATGGTCGGCCCAGCTGGATTGCCATGGCAGTGGTCATGGCAACATCTGGCACATGCTGGAATGTGGCCATGGTCACAATGTGGAGCATGATTGTGTATCCACAGCCATGCCACTCTGCCCTAATGCAGCAGTGTTTGCACCTGGAATAGAGTGTAAATACTGCATCCAGGAGCTCACCAACATCTCACCAGCAGCTCCCATTGAAGGTGTGGAGGGGTTTTTACTTCCTATTTTATTTTATTTATTTAAGAAATTTATATCCCACTCTTTATCAAATGGACCGAGAGTGGGTTACAATAAGAATAAAACATATCAAATATTAAAATATAATTAAAAATGTAACCCTCCCTCCCTAACAGGACAGTACCCTGAAGAAGTTATTTAAACAGCAAAAGCCTAGGTGAAAAGAGATGTTTTCACCAGGCACTGAAAACTACAGTGTAGGCGCCTGGTGAATCTCAAGAGAGAGGCTTTTCCAAAGTCTTGGGTCTACCTCAGCAAAGGTGCTCCTGCATGTCCCTCTGTCTTATATCTCTAAAAGAGAAGGAACAACAAGAAGGCCCTTTCTTTCAGATCTCAGTGGGAGAAGGTGCTCCTTCAGATACCCAGGATCCAAGCCATTTAGGACTTCATATGTTAGTTTCAACACTTTGAACTGGGCTCAATAGTGAATAGGTAACCAGTGCAGGTCCTTGACGATGATGTTTCTCATGTTACCTGATATTGATGATGATGATGTTACTCAGTATTGATGATAATGATGATGTTACCTAGTTTTACTGTCAATTACTGATATATTTTTACAATATATTTTTTAAAAATGAAAAAAAATTCTTTTAGGGAGACATTTGACAGGTTTATTTATAAGCAAAAAAAAAAAACCAAAACCCTAAAGATAACAAAGAAAAACAATATCCAAGCAGGGCAAGCTTAAAAAAAAAGCTTCCATATATATTTGATAGCATAAATAAAAAGAAGCACAAACCTGGATGGAATAGGGGCACGAACCTGGCCTAAGGAGCACACTTCGGGGCTGTTTGGGTGAAGCATTAGTCTGCTTGTTTGGAAGCTGTTTTTTAAGCCTGCCCTGCTTGGATTTTGTTTTTCTTTGTTATCTTTAGAGGGTTTTTTTTTGCTTATAGATAAAGCTGTCAAATGTCTCCCTAAAAGAAGTTTTTTTTCATTTTTAAAAAATATATTTAAAAATATAAGAGATGCAAAAATGTTTTGTCCATTTTTCTTAGTACTTTTGAACTGTGCATACAGGGGTTTTGCTCTTCCATCTGTTTTTCTGTGTACTTTTCTAGCATAATCTCACTGCATTTATTTATTTAAAGGCACAATTACTAATTTGCCTACTTTTATTTCACTGTCAGTAGCTTCCATTTGTCATTTTTTAAAGATAGAAATGGTCGATAAGGGTGAAGAACATAATAGAAATTTAAATACGGTCAATACCAATGTAATTATCTTGGAAATAATGCACAAAGAAGGAAGATAATAATGATAGATAGTAATTCTATTGTCTCAGATTATTTTCCTCAGAAGAAAGAAATCAATGAAATACTAAAATAAACCTTGAAAACACAGAGAGAGAGGGAGAAAAAAAGAGAGGGAGAGCATTCATAAAAGGCACCGCTGATCAGACTGTAAATTCTAGGCTTTACCTTACCTTAAATACTGTAAGTAATAAAAAAAGTCATATGAAAATTAGTTATAACTTGGATTTCATTAACCTGATGTGTAAGTAATCCTGTTCTATAAAATAGCAACACAGGAAAAGACTGGATGAGATTTTCCAAGGAAGGGTGCACAAGTGACTATTTCTTTCAGCCCTCTGGAAATGAAGGTATTGTTTTTTTCACCCTTAAGAACAGTCATAACTGGCTCCTGCTGCTACAATCTGAAATGAAGGAAGGTGTGTAGAGAAGCTGCTAGTGGGGTCAAGGAACCTTAGAACCTATCAACTTTCAAAAGCTAGGATTGTCTCTTGGAAACAGTTGCTTCAGGAGAAGGTCAAAGGGCCAATGCAACACAACCATCAGAAACCTGGGACTCTGGATCCATGCCCTTTCAGTCTCTGAATTGCTGACTATCTATAAAATGCTGAATTAGAAAAGACTCAAAAAAGCTTCCATGCTCACCCCTAAGCAATAAACTTAGATGCCTTTCCAGTGCAGTTGCAGCCATCTTGAATCCTGTCAGTGTACAGTATATGCATACAAATATGTACATGCACAACATCACAACACACATGGACTTTGATACTCTTCACCTCCTTCACTCGGCACAATTTGGCAACATCAGCAAACATGGGACCTTTCTGCACTTTCTTTGCTAAACTCATATTAGTGAATTTCAATTAGCTAAATCAGACCAACTGCAGGCACTGAGTGGGATTTTGAGCAGCAAATGCAATCTAAGGGGCAACACAGTGCAAATGCCTAAGCCCTGCTCCACTGTTCAAATCGCAATCAGTTGGCCCACAGCATCTCCAATATCCGATGCAATTGGATCACATCCCCATTGATCAAATGCTGCATGTGGGTAGTGGGGGAGAGATGCTTTCAAAGGCAATGCAAAGGCACTTTTGCCATGGATGTGAGGTCTCTCGCAGGCACTACAAAGGTATTATTGCCATCAAAGCAGCTACTGTTGCAAAGGTGATATGAAGGTGTCTTTTCAGTCACCTTGTAACTGTGTGTGTCACTCAAAACTATACCCACATTCATTCTAGATCCATTCTACTTACATATGCCTCTTCCTTGATTCAGATCAGATGATACTAAGACAGATGTAGACCACATTTATTTGGTCTACAACTAATCTGGACTGCTGAATCCTTAACACAGATCTGATCCAGATTAACAAATAAGTATAGAAAAGGCTCTGATTATTTTACTGCTGTCTTCTACCTCTAAGTAATTCATGAACATTCATGCACTGACCCCAATGCCAGTCCCAGTGTGGGTCCTTGGAGGATCCTAGGGCCTTTTCACATTTATCTTAGGGAATGTCCCAAATGGACTGCAGAAACACTTTGTACGCAGCCAGTTCACTTCGGCTCTCCCAGAATCAGACCACACTCTTCCTGTGGCATAAGGAATGGCTTGAGAGCGGTGCATATGTAACATTTCCTGATTTTATGGCAAACTAGGGATCTGCACGAATGGGTTTTTTTTTTGCATTCAAATTCGAGTCAAATGACAAAACATTTGATTTGATTAGAATGTTTAAAATCCAAATGCAACAAAAACTGATTCGGATCCAGTACATTTTAATCTATTCATTTAAACATATTTAAAGATAGGAATGTCAACAACATTAGTATGTGTTCTACATATCTGTATGCATTTTGTATGCATCCTGTTTTTGTTCCGTATTATAAGCGCAAATGTATACAGATACATATGTATCTGTGCATTCAAATTATTTGAATCATTCGAACAAATGTTTTAGAATGGTGATGGCCAACCTATGACACGCGTGTCACAGGTGACACGCCAAGCCCTTTTGGGTGACACACATGGTCACCCTGGCACCTGGACGTGTAGTGCTTGCTTCTTCTTGAAGTGTACGAAATACCAACTTTCAATTGAAGATTTAGCAACAGAAGTCACTAATGTAAAGAATTACTTGTTTTTGCTTTTAATAAAATACATATATAAAAAATATAACTTTTTTACTAGAGCTACAAATATCACGGAATTATGGATAATTCTAGATGTGACACAGCACCCAAGTTAAGCTAGGTCTTCTTGCGAATTTTGACACACTGAGCTCAAAAGGTTCGCCATCACTGTTTTAGAACATTCAAAATTCATTTGAATGTTTAAATTCAAATTTGAAGACATTCTATTCAAATTTGAACGTCCACATTTGATCGAATTTGATTGAATATCAAATGTTTAGAACATTCGTGCACATCCCTATGGCAAACCTTGCTCCTGCTCCCATGCACTAGATGCAATGTCATGTTAACAAACCATGGTGAGTGGTGGGTGGGGCATCCAGTGTCAGGAGTTGACACTACGGGTGTGTACGGATCCAATTTCAACATTCAATTCAACTAGAATAGAATGTGGAAAAATTTGGCTCTGGCTGAATAACACCACCATCCCTGGATGTTGGGATATTTATCTGTGCACAGATATTTGAGGACACCATGTTCCATGGCACACTAATGGTGGGACGAAACTGTCCTATAATAGATGCCCTTGAGTGATGGCACTAAAGGTACCTGTTGCCATTGAAAATTGAGATGGAGTGGCAGTGGGCTTCTTCAACACTCACTCATCCTGTTCAGTTAAGTGTAGGCATAGCCTCAATCTACACTCAGCATCACTTCAATTTTAGCATCCAGTACAGAGAAAGATCCCCATACACTCTTCTGTGGATAGCATGTCATCAAATTACATTAGCTAATTCCCACAGCTAGGTTTTCTTTTGAGATCTTTCTCTTTGAAATGATGATGATGATGACAGACAGACAGACAGACAGACAGACAGACAGACCTAGGTTCAATCCATCATGTACTATCTGTAATTTTATTTCCATAAATGCATGCATAGATCTTTTGTACATTTTCATTCATTTTAATGGTGGAATCTAGGAATGAACACAAAGATTGGTTTTCTGTACTGAAATGAAAAACATCAATACAGTAGACAGAAACAATGAATGAACTAGGACACACCAATACTGAGGCTCAAACATGTATATTTATCTGCTAATGAGCAGAGTGCAGAATATTTTGAGAAGTAATGAATATAAAGGAGAAAAAGAGCTTCTTGGGATTTTCTTTTTCGATATTTATTTACATTTAGATAAGCAAAGACACCTTTCTCTAGAAGCCTATTCTATACCATAGTGCTTGGATATAAAGTTTTCCTGTATATAGTTTTCCTTTGTTCTTTGTATCAGAGCGAGTAACCCTTTGTGCCTATTTCTAGACGAAGATGAACAGTAAGATAATTTAAGGAAGGGCAATACTCACTGAGACCCATATAGAGTGTTCAGGCATGAGACAGGACCTTCTGCCCCATGCAGAAGCTTCACTTTGACCTCTAAAAATTACATTTCATGCTGCAACAGACCAAAATATTTAGCAAAAAACTAAGGCTGCCCCACATCATGCTAGTGCACACAAGGTAGTCTGACCCATTCCTCAAAGTCTGGACTTAGCCCTCAAGACTTTGAAGGCCAGAAACAAACGTTCTCAGACTTCATAGGTTCACCAAGAAAAGGGGTATCATTTTTTGTAGCTTCATCCAAGCAGATGAAGCATACTAGGAGCCATAGGGTCTACTCTGTCACACACAAGCATACAGAAGGCAGACCCCTGGATACCTTATGAGTCTGTGTTATGGGTAACTAGGGAACCAACCAAAGTGAAGTTTCTCAGTGGCACTTTGTCCTGTCCCTGATGTCTTAGTGCATGTACACCTTCATCCACTACTGAGGAAAATATAACTCAGGGGAGAGCAAGATGGAAGCCAGAACTAAAAAAGGTAGCTTATCAGTGGTAAACAGAATATAAACACAATATATATGAGGAGCATGATCTAGACAGTAGGCTTATTTTTTAGAATTGGAAGTCAGTGAAGTAGAAAATAAAAAGTATTCTTTTTTATTTTTAATATTACTTTTAGATAGTCATGTTGCTTCAACAATTTCAAGTTTTTACTAATGCATGAAAATTTACATGTTACACTTATTCTTAACATTTTTGAGCATAATTTGTCCTAGTAAACATTTTTACTATTTTTTTTATTATTATTACAATGCTTATGTATGTGTGTGCATATATTCTCCAATATCACCATCTGTGAGCACTTATTCTCTTTTGGTTTTTTTAATGCAGTTTTCTAATGAAGAATAATGCTGCAAATTTCAGAGAAATTAAGAATTTTTTAATGAATATGTTGCTTATGAAGTAAGGGTGTTTCTTTTAAAATGTGTATTCTCCATTCCTAGCAGACAGAAAAAAGAATGTAAGAATTTGCTCTTGGAACAACTTGCTTACCTTCTCATTTCCCCCCTTTTGTGTACAAACAAAGTTGCATAGGGTATGGAATAAAAATGTTAAAATGTTAAGTCTTAAGAGGAAAGTGAATAATTTGCTTATTTATTTATTTAGGGATTTAAATAGGGTGGTTTTTTAACATTTAAATAGATCCTGTTCCTTTTTTAAAAAACTATTGTGGTAAAGATAGAACTGATGTGTAATTTCACAAATTCTAGATGTGTGAAAGTTTCTGGATGTAATTAATAAATGTCACAGGACTTTTTCAAATGGGAATACAGTATATTCGTGCTCCATGATTCTGCTGAAAGAGAGATTAATATTGAAAACATGTTTAGAACAACAGATCCTCCCACTCCCACCAACTTCAAATTGAACTACATTGTACAGATGATGCTGAAAACAACTTTGGTATATTGTACTCCCCAGTGGCCTGAGTATCAGCAGCATCAGTGAATTACATTTGCAGTGAATTAAAGTGGAGTTTAAGAAAATAAAAGTGAGGTACAATTGGAACTTTATCCTATCCTGATGTTCCCCTCCAATGTAGATAGCTGGGGAAGGAGGAACCATTCTTTACTCTCATTTTACTATGGTCTGGATCAGCAGTTACATCTAACTTGTACAACAAAGCTGGTAGGGTAGGGTGATATGCCAGTTGGAAGCCTTGCGTTGATCCTACAAGATTTGTTTTAATTGACTGACTTTGGATCAAAATGCAGTTTGGTGAAGTCAAAGGGAAGCTTTCAGCTCTTCCTCAACCATTATGTAATCCAGTTCTGATTAGAGATGTTCAAATTTGGTTCACATTCAGTGGTTTGATTCAAACCAAACTATTTGAAAGGGACTGATTTGATTAGAACCATTTGAACTTGGTCATGTTTTACCCTTTAAATAGGGCCTTTTTTCACTCTATTTCCAATGGGTATATTTTAACCTCAGAATCTCCAAACTGTTCATGAACTATTCATTCCTGGTTCTAGATGGGGCTGCAGGCATGTGATGCATGGTGTATATGCACAGACACATCATGTGATATGGGCTGGTCCATCATGTGATGTGTGCTGACATGTCAAGTGATGCGGCACATACCCACACACATCTATGACATGCTGCACACATGTGCTTGTGCGGTGTGGTACACAGTTGCCCTGGTGATGGTGCTGCAGCATCCAGACACCCATCCAGACCCCAGATAAGTTATGGACAGACTGTGGGAGGGTTGGTCATTTGCCGAAAGCTTTCCATGGCTGGGAAGCTAAGTGTGAAAAGGCCTGATGAAACAATTGTATTTCTCACAAAGGTATGAAATGTTTGCTTAATATATGGATTTTTAAAATCAGGTTTCTGTAATGGATTTTGTATATTTTAATTAATATATGTATCTTTGTAAATTTTTTTCTATAAAAATATTCTATAAACTGAACTAAGGTGATATTTATTTAAAAATGAAGCAAAGAAATAAAAATAAAAATAATTATCTTTATATTACACATTTCTTTTTGCCAGCTTTTGTTTAACAAGATTAGTATATGCATTTTCCCCTTAACCACTGAGAATATTGATTATTCTTTGATCTTTAACATATGGCATAATATTTATAATTAATATTTCTGGCTTTTTTCCACCTCTAAATTAGTCATAAACCATCTATGCCAAAATTGATTGCTTTTTTCCAGTGAAACAGCTGCCTTTATCTGAATCAGAAATAAATAAAATTTTTGCAGAAGTTATCAGTTTAAGTTCACAGTATTTAAAATAATAATAAAGGGATTCTTATGCAAAGGAAAATGATAGACAAAAAGCAGCATTGTTTACTTAAAGAATGAAACAATGAAAGGAAGTCTAACTATCCATCTACCATTTCCAAGCAGATGCCTTCTACAGCCCATCTGAGCACATATATTTCAATCACTTGAATATGAATAGAGGGGGAAAACTGAGCTGTTATTTACTTATTAGTTATTTATTCCCAGTAATCCATGGGCTTAGTTTAAAATTGAATTTTGAAGACAGCTGCTCCATTATTTTCTTTTGTACTTTCCCTGTCACCCCCACCTTTAAACTGTCCTTTCTGTTTCTGGCTTTGATATATGCCATTCAGAGCATTTCATATAAAGCGGAATAAAGGAGATCACAAATAGGAATTCTTACTGTTGATTCAATGGTTATCAATCTGTGATTTTCCAGATGTTCCTGAACAACTCTCAGCATTCCCTTCCCAGCATTTCAATGGTACACAGCTGGCATAGACTGCTGGAGCGGAATGCTGGGAGTTGTTCAAAAACATCCGGAGGATTAAAGTTTGTCAGGCACTGCTTTGAGCTGAATTGAATTATCCATTTCCCCCCATCATTACTCACTTTTAAACTCATTGTTTAATGAGATCATTTTTTCCTACCACCAAAGCTATCATACATGGAAATGCCAACTACAAGCCATCAGTATGGATTCATTTTTTGAAATTAGCTGCAAAGTAATAACCATTTTAATCTCCTTGAAAATACCAGTTTGATAAGCAAGTATTATTTGAGGGAGAATCCTCCTGAGAAATATAACTGGGGTCTTCAGCTTTTCTTTAGTAGTAATGAAAATTGACATTGAAAGAAAATGGTATGGATCCTTTTTTGTTTGTTTGTAAGGAACTGAAAGATTAAAATGCTACTTAACTGGTAAGTTTTGCTATCTGAGTAATCATGAACATTGGAGACCCATGGTCACCTTGCTGCTTAACACAATACTTGCAATGAATAAAATGTTTCCAATTGAAACTCTAAATGCTGATGGAAATGTGTATTGATTTTCCTGAAAAGGGTGAAGAGATGATTAGGAGGAAAAGGATAGGAAGAGACTGATGGCTTCACATCTTGTATTCAGAAACTGTTGGGATTCAGTCATTATTTATCGATCCAGAGAAAGCTGAACAAGCTAATGTGCTTAGGGCAAAATCCTACAGAGCAGAAGAGCCATAATCAATGTGAATGTGATGTTACCAATGTTTCTCTCTTTTCTTGTTGGGGCGATAAAACAAAAGACCGTGAAACATAAACCCATTGAAGTGGTAAAGAGATGAACTTGTGGTGTAAGCCTTTTAGACACATTTCATATCATGCCGGGAAGGGACCAATACACTGTTCACAAGTGTAACTAATCAAAGCAAACTTTTATATATATATAAATGTGTGTGTGTGTGTGTGTGTGTTTATATATATATATACACAAATACCCTTAGTGATAAGAAATGCTCACTTGGAAGTAGCTAAAGACAACAGAAGGTACAACGTTGTGAGATAAGTGGGGCAGCTTAAAAAAACAGAAACTCTGTACCAAAGACAAACACAAGAAATATTTTTGATACATTTCACTATGGCTTATGATAATTTGCTCTGATAGTAAGAAGTCATCATTGTAGCAGCTTTCATATTCTTAGTATGGATTGTAATTAACAGTTGTAATCAAGTGTCCGCCATATTTATGCACAGACATCTTTATGGGAACTGAAATAGATTCTGTGATTTATTTCAGGTAAGGAAAACATTATTCCCTGAGCTATATAACTATAGCACTAACAAATAGAAATCATATCTAAAGAAACAGCTTCTTCTCTGAACATTCAAACAGCACCAAATGCATACAGAACAAGAGGATATAAAAATAAATACATCAAACCATTATAAACAAGTATTAGATCGGCAAAAAGATGAGCCTTTACCTATCTAGATCAGAACACATAATATTTATTTATTATTTATTTATTTATCTCAGGACAACCTTTAAAACAACAGATTATAAATCAGCATATATTTAAAACAATAACATACATAGTAACACTTAAAAGATTAGGCATAATTAAAACAATATCCTAACTATTAAAATAATAGTACAGTAGTACCTCGACATACAAGTGCCCTGACATACGTGTTTTGAGATACAAGCCGCCGAGCGAGTGATATTTTGCTTTGAGATGAGAGCAAGATTTGAGATACGAGTATGTAAATACAGTACAGTACATAACAAAAACAACTGAGGTGGTGTTTTGGGAGCTGGAATGGATTAATGGGAAAATTGCTTTGAGATACGAGCGATTTGACATAAGAGCAAGGTTACGGAACGAATTAAACTCGTATGTCAAGGTACCACTATATCTGCAGTAGGGGGAAAAGTATAATCACATTAGCCAAAGGCTAGGCCAAAGAGGTACATCTTCACTGCCTTCCTGAATATATAAAGAGAATGGGCGTGACACGCTTCCAGATCTTAATAATTTCTTTGCCCCATTCTTTTACTTTCAATTGCTATTATTGCTATTGTTATTCTAAAACTTGCAGAAGGTTGTAGTGAGAGGAATAAATTGACAATAAGTAATTTCAGTTAACAGATATATTGTAAATTTACAAGATGGCCAGAAAATTGACTGGTCTCTGCTGGGGAAAAAGAAGGGGGAGTGAAGCAAGTTAACCAACCAATAGCTTAACATTCAGACACACTCCCACAAACTGTATTTGCACTATAAAAGGACAGAAAGCATAAAGTATTCACATGGGTAAATGCACATACACACATACCTATGCATACTAAGAGAGAACACCAGAACTATGACATGAAAGGATTGGGAAGCATGATCCTTTCCTTCCCATGTCTTTTTTTTTCATTAGATTCCATTGAAGTGCTATGTAATAGAACTTTTAGCTACTGGCTACTGTAGAAAAAAATCTGAATATTATGCTTATCGTAGCAAAACAAACATAGTTAGAACTTGGAGTCAGTGATTTTCTTTGCATAAAACTCTGGTGCCAAAAGCTAGCAGAAGATGCAGCCTTTGAACTAATTATTTACCAGATGCATATCATGAATGGAGTTTCTTTAAAACAAACAAACAAAAAACTCTTTTCTAGAGATTTGGCAACTTCCTTATCAATGCTTTTCCAACCAGAGATGGTAGAATCATTCTATTGACATCAATTGTACCAATGCTACTAAATGTGACTCTTGGGGGTAGGAGGAAAATCTGATGCAATGCACCAAAAGTGAACTCTAGATAGATTAGCTGGAAGTTCAGACCACATTTTCTTCTTTTCTTTCAATATTTATCTATTTTAATGTACATAAATGTTAGGTTTTATGTTCTGAATTATTACTTTATAAAGTCTGTTTAAAGTTTACATACTATTATGTAAATTGGCAAAGTTTATTAATAATAATATAAAAACATTCTGATTTTTTTAAAAAAATAATTATGGGTAATAACAGAGCAATTATGAATCATGAACATAAGAACATAAGAGGACCCTGCTGGATCAGTCTACAGCCTATCTAGTCCAGCATCCTGTCTCACACAGTGGCTCACAGTTGCCTCTAGGCATCTCAAGCAGAAGATAAAGGCAAAATATAATCTTCTTTTGAATCTCTGCAAATGACCTTTAGGGTGTTTCCGCACTTAACGCTGGAAATCCGGATTTCTGAAATCCATCCCTGGGAAAATCCATCTGAAATACAGATGAATCCAAATACGGCCTAAGGCATCTGCACATGCATTGGGAGAATGGTTACTGAGGAACACATCATGTGGCTGCTGTGTGGACGCCACAGCACCGATATCTAGAAGGATCAGATGTAACTTAGTGGATGTCCTGTGTGAAGCAACTGCAGGATGGACAACATAGCCGGAATGTGGTGCTGCCACCTCGCTCAACACGGTGACTTCCCGTCCCACCCACATCTGTTCCCTATCCTGTCCCTGTGCGGAAGCAATCTCCTTTGATCTAGAATTTGCAAGGAGGAATGGTTTGAAGACTTAATTTTTCAGGTCTTCCCGAAAACCAGATTGGACGACCTCTAGACCCCATTAGAGCCAGATCTCGTGCAAGGCCGTGCAGAAGTGGCATCCTTGAAGGGGCCCTATTCTGTCCCACTGTGCAGAAAGTACCTTGCAGATGTGTGCCATATGGGTCCTTATCAGGTGCTAAATGGGGTCTTGAGGGCCTGTGCGGAAACACCCCTAGAGCCATCCTGCCTGTCTCTCAGGTCTGGATACCTTTAATTGCTTTCTTCATGATGAGCAAGAAATGCTTTTAGTATTATATAAGTTTACTAGTCAAGTAGGGGTGTGCACAGATGCAATTTTTGGGATTCAATACAATTCAAATCGAATATCTGAAAATTTGATTTGATTTGAATCTTTAAAAATTGAAATTAACCAAATTTGATTCAAATTAAGCAAATTCCAGTCTATTCATTCAAATTTTCAATTCTGATTTGCTCTTATGAATGTTGACAACATTTGTATGTGCCCATATGCATTGTTACGCATCCCATATGCATCTGTACACATCCATAGATGTCTGTATGCATCCTGTAGTTATCCTGTGTTCAACACTTTTTCGTTCCCTAAGGTTCCATACAAATGCATACCAATGTGGGAAAGATGCGTATGGGCACGTACGCATCATGTACAAACCTGTACACATACAAATGTCCAGATAATTCAGACTAATTAGAACCAAAATTTGTGCACATTTTTATATCCAAATTTATGGACATTTGATTCAAATGCAAATGTCAAAATTCAAATGTTCAGCCTTGCCCCAACTGAACTGTTAATGGCATCCCTGGACTTACATGGTACCGTATGATTTACTAGGTGACTTCATAGAAAAGGTATGGGACCCAAGCAGATTGACCAAAGGCATCTTCTGTCAGTTTTCATCTGGCTCTTGAGTTTTCACTCTGCCGTCAGTTTGTCAGGACTCTGATGTTATTTGAAGATTGCGATTGAATTTCCTATTGCTGCATGAAGATTGAAACAGACAGACAGACGGAGTCTTTCAGCAGCCTTATGTCCCTTGAAAATAAGTTTTTTTAAATGAACCCTTGAATTTTGCATTAATATGCATTCACTATTCAGAGTAGAATATATTGAGTTTCTCGTTAAAATAGACTGAGAGGATTTATGTATTTTAATCCTGAGAGACGGTGTCCCATGGAAGTTAAGACCAGGGATGAGGGATGGCATTCACATTGCAAGTGCCAGCCTCATCCCAAACTTCACCTAGACCTACCTGAGCTACTGTGATCAGATGACACAACGCATGACTGCACAGCCACAACCACAATGCCCTGTCCCCAGGCAGCATAGCCATGCAAATGCTGAGTGTGGGGCTGTACTGAGAGTACCTTAGATGCCCTCATTTAAGCAATTTTTACTGCTCCATGGCTTGTAGCAATCAGGGTGGCTCTCGGCCATTCCAGGAGGAAGTAACTCTGCCCTGTGCAAATGCACATGTGTCAGAGCATCTGTAGCTGTCATGGTGGGTCAAGTACAAGAAGATGCTGAGGAATTCTCATCCAATCAGTATTTTGGTTACCTGTCTGATTCCATTCTTTGAGAATTATCAAACATCCTAGACTATGAATCTTTTTCTTTCATATTTTATCTGAATTATGGGTGAAATGAACTTAAAAAGCTTGCTAAACAAAATCCTGGAGTATTTGTCTTCTGCGCATTCCTACAAAATTATCCCACTCTGTTGTTTATATCTCAGCTTCTTGGTGAAAGTGGGACTGCATGGGAAAGTATTGCAGAAGAAGGCATCCCCCTTATCTCAGGCTGTGTCCAGATTATATCAAAATGTGCAGCTTACCTGATTGTGAAACCATAATGGGCCGTCCGGACTCCAACAGCCTCCCCAAGGCTTTCTCACAGAAAGCTATGATACTTCTGTGGCTTGCGCAGTAAGGCATGTGTCACAGGCTCAGCTCTTGTTGGCTGTCTCACACCGTCCTGTCAGGACAGCAGGAAACTTCGAATTTACCTAATACTGCGGAGCGAGTGCTGATAATCCTGCAGTAGGTAAATTTGCAGTAGTGATGGCATAATGTGCCACTGCTATAAAGTATCAGGCATCAGGTGTGACATCACATCCCAAATGTGCATCGGAATGTGCAGTATTCCCAAGTCTGGACACAGCCTCAGTTCTGGAGTCTCTGTGCCTTCTTTCCCCCTCAAATGTGCCCTATTGTGGTAAGTGGAGACGTGGCCTAACATCTCTTTCAGGCATGTGAAATGAGAGGACATAAACAATCTTGGCAGCCAATTCTCAGATGAAAAGTGACTCATGAATTGATTAATAAACAGAAGCCTAAATTTAAAATATGAGAAATTTTCAAAGTAGAGCCTGGGTAAATCTACACTTCTGAAAGTGTCACAAAAATGAGAAATAAGATCTGTTGCATATCAATGTTACATAAAATAAATTGATGGTCAAGGTACCATGTGTCATTTTCACGGAGCAAGCTGCAGTCGCGGGCTTGTTTCCCAGGTTTTTGCAGCAGATTGATTGTCAGACGGGGCAGAGCAGCTGCAAAACCCACCAAAAATGCATCAATGAGAGCAACCAAATCGCAGGGTATATAAACCAGTGGCCGTGGGCTCTCAGGGTCTCTCCTCTCTCCTCTCTTGTCTCACCCTGTGGGATTCACAAGAGGGGGATCATGGAGAGTTTGGGTGAACTCTCCAGGCTTCTAGGCTTCGCACTCTTGGATTAGACGGGCAGGGGATAGAAGGGGTCTAGCGTGCCAGCAACAGGGTGGACGCTTAGGCATGCCGTTAAACTCAGAGCTGAGTGAGACAGGGCCTGGAAGGCAGTTCATATTTGTTTGCTTTATTTAAGAGAGATCATATTGAATGGTAGATGGAATCCATTCGGGGCAGGTGGAGTAAGTGTGGCTGGAGGCAGGAATCGTTTATGGTATTTGCTTTCAGTGGAACTCCTTGCTCAGGATTGAAATTTATTTTATTTACGACAACATTTACTTTCTAGCTATTCAAGGACTATTGAAATAATCTTATCTTTGCTTCTACTATTTATTTATTATTGTTAATAAACAGTGTTCGGATTACACTGGTGTTTATTGGGCTGCTACAGAGAGAGAGCTTGGTCTCAAGCCATTGGAGCAGGACGTCTGTGTGAAGAGTATAGTCCATATACTGACCCTAGTCCATTGAAGGCAGTTGGGACATGATGCTCAATGGCTACTTCCTTACTGCATAGCTCTGCGAACTACAAGTCAAAAGGGGGGGGGGTTAGGCCAAGTCGTCACAAACCACAGCTCGAGTGGCTAGCTATTTGGGACAAACACTTTGGTTTACCATGAACAAATGAAGGTTTGTGCCAAGGATGAAGGAACCTTTTTTGTTTTTGTTTTTGTTTTTCCTGAGACATATCTTGCACCTTAACAGATTTACTGAACCATGAATAAACAATCCTGTCAAAGCTACAGCTGGTACATGTTCGTTGCTTTCTTTTATTACTTTGTTTTTGTGCTATTTTTCTGCAGCTGGAATGTGCTGTGACAACCTACTCCCTCTTGAATACCTGTAAATTGAATGAAGTATCATGTTGAACTAGGTCATAGGGCTACACATCAATATGAATGCCAAACACCCGGCATATTGTGAACCGCATTTTGGCATCTGTTTCAGCTACATATCCCCACTAGACTCAGCTGGGTTATTCTGTGGTAATGAGGGCAGAATATGAGAATGTGGGTATGTTGCATAGATGAATACAAATTATGAGTGAATAAATTTAACATTCTAATTAGCTTTTAGAGGGCCTGTTGTCAAAGGCAAAATTACAGCAGCTTTGCATGATTATTCAAATATTTGTTTCTGAAGTGAATTCTCCTCGTAAGTCTAGGATTCAATGTGGTGACTGAAGGAGAAAATAGCAAAGGAAATTATGTGTGTGGAGACTATAGAACTACAGCATCTGCTTATGTAGCTTTCCTGATTGAATCCAGGAAATCTATAGTAGTAATAAGTCTGGTTTATTTGTTTATGTGCTAGCATTTCCATGCCACTTCTAACTATATAAGTGGAACCAAAGTCATTTAATCAAGAGATGTTCACAAGCTTGAAAATGAGGCTTTGATTCATGTTGAACTGAACTCCTTGTATCATTAAATATTTGGAGTGTTTATACAAACTCTCCAACCAATTCTATGTTTCTACAAATTTAGAAGGTTCATTTATGATGTAGGAGTATGGTAGCTAAGTGATCAGAGGAGTGTAAGTGTGTTTCCGCACTGGCCACGGAAACCCCATTAAAGGCACATACAAGACTCATACAGGACAGATAGAAAACTTACCTTCCACACTGGAGGACAGATCCAGGACCCTTCCAGGTGGCCGGTCTGTACAGCAGGATGCGAGGTCCTGCCCTAATGAGGTCTCGCCACCGAAAAATCCATTCTCCGTGAAGACTTGGAAAATTAGGTCTTCAATCCATCCACTCGCCTCAGTCGTAGTATTGCTATAAGCTTCAATAAAGTGTTAACAATAAATACTAAAGTTCCATTGTATAGTCTCAGATATGGGCAAAAGAACCTGAATACCTTGCAAGTGCCTGGGCAAAGCAAAAGTTAAAACAAGGTTGGGGCACAGAGTGAATGTTTTCAGGGAGGGTAGGATTTAGGGGTAGCCCCTTCCGGAGGGAACACACTATCTCCTCCTTCAAAAATGGAGAAACTGCATTCAATATCTCCCAGTTTGAAATCCTCACCTCCCTTTCAGGTGCACTTCGTGGCCAGGGACCAAAGGAGCATGGATCAACAATGCAGGTTGTTGAGGTAAGGCCAGAAAAGGGCTCTGTCTGAAACCTCAGTCTCCACAAACTCAAATTAGTTATAAATAGTCACAAGATTTTTATCTTTGTTATCTCATTGGACTTTTCTAATAAGGAGTAGGGATGTACACGAATGCTCCAAACATTCAAAATTCAATTGAATTTTGATTGAATGTGGACATTTGAATTCAAATAGAATGTTTACACATTTGCATTTAAACATTCGAATGAAATTTGAATGTTCCAAAACATTTGGTTGAATGATTCAAAACATTCATATGTGCAGATACATATGTATTACAAATCTCATACTGTATGCATTTGCGCTGATAGTACAGGGCAAAAATGTGATGCATACAAGATAAAATGGAACCCATACAAAATGTGTAGAGATACATATAACACATACAAATGTTGTCAACATTTGTATCTTCAGATTCAAATCTAACATTCAAATGAATAGATTCAAATGTATTCAATTTGAACCAGATTTTGTTGCATTCAGGTTCTAAACATTAAAATTGAATGTTTGGATATTCAATTCAGCTCAAATTTGAATGCAAAAAAAAAAAAAAAACCCAGCTGGAGGCAAGCTATAACAGTTAAATATTGATTACATTTTCTTTAAAAACCTAAAAAAAAATACCAACCATGCTCCTCTCTCTTTTTTAAAAGCATTATTTACTAGAAGTGCTCAGGCTAAGTAATGGTACTATAAACAGCACAGGTGGGAGCTACAGAACCTTATAAATGGCTAATGTTCTGTTTACTGTCAAAATCTTATTATGAACACTATTCCCTTAAGATGCTTTGCTTTTTCTGTCGCATTTTCTGTACATACTCCTTCACCATGGCTGGAGGCACTGTTTAGCATCTCCAATAGAGTAGCTGCTGGAGAAATTGTTATGAAAAATATGGCACTGGAATTTTAGTACACACTGTAAATAAGGTTTGTCCTTCTGACTGATTCATTTGCAGTGGTGTGCATATTGCTTAGTATATTGCTATACTTATAGCTGCAACCTTTGCATTTGTTCTACCTACTGGGAATCATTGCTATTTAGGTGAATGTGTTATAATCTATGGATAGCTTATTTTCATGACTATTTATTTATTTATTTTCATTATAGAAAAGTATATGAGGAAAGGCAGGTGACTACTGAAGGTGCAAGGGGAATATTTTTATATACTACTACTACTACTACTACTACTACTACTTAATTATTATTATTGTATTGACTACTTTTCAACACATATTACAGTCCAACATAATATATATAGTCTACCCACTTCTGGTACATACAACTTTTCTTCCTGTCTCCCCCCTCCTTCCCTCCCCTGGGGAATTGTTTCCATCAATTTATTTGGGAGATTAAATTAACTGCTCCTGCAACCTTCTTGTTTCCTTCAGAATTAATAAGTTTTCACCAATTTTCATTCCATTTCATATCGTTCAACTGTCCAGCATAAAGCAACCATCTTTCTCACATATAATGAGAAAAACAAATGCCCACATACTTAAACCATCTATCTATAGTGAATTTTGTAGCTCCCTTCAACCCCCACATTGATACCATTTATGATTATTAATAAAGAGAATCGGCTAAATACAATTGGAAAAGTTCTGGTGTAAAGGCATTATCTTGGGCCATGAGTCCTAAAATGGAATGCAATTCTATCAGAGCTTTAAGATTTGGCCTAATTGGAATAATAAGAGGTTGGACCATTAACTTGGAATAAAAGCCTTGGACTTTTAAAATGTTTCAAAAAAACAAAAAATAAAGGAAAGCTCTGTAGCATTTTACAAAACAAAACAGGTTTTTCTCTCCATTCAAGAGCTGATGATGCAAAAATTCCTGTTGTTAATGAGCCACTTAAGTTGGTAAATCAAGATTATGCCTGACTACCAGAGAGGACAACGAATGCTAAAATATTGGGTCTATTGAAGTTAACAATTGATCGCTGAAGTTTTGGGGAGAATAATATCTTTTGTTTTAAGAAAATAATTCAGATGTTCCTGAGGATTTTATGAAGGTATCCTGAGTTTTATGGTTGTAAGGGCACATGAAGCTATTCCATTGTACTCTGACTTAAAGGAAACAATAGGATAGGAATTGCTCTCAAAGAGACAGGTTAACATAAAATTAACCTAACCTGAAGAACTAGATTAGCTTTTCAGGAAGGATTTTGGAGATGCTGTTAGGTTAATTTGCATTGTTTTGGGATAGAAGCTATAGACACACATGTTTCATTCATTAACAAAGGAAGAACCATAATCAGCAGGTTTTTTGGGGGTCCGATTTTTGGCTATAAAAAAAGGCAGAGAAGAGATGGTATTTTGTCTTCCTCTCTTTCTTTCTGTCATGGGAGGTTAGAGAAAGACCTACAGAAGCTTTGCTGTCTCCTATTATTCCCCCCCCCCTTTCTTCTTTCTGCTACACAGAAAGCTGCATTTTAAGGTTTTTTTTTCTGCTTCGTCAGAGAAATTGCAGAAGTCCATTTTAAATAGCTTTTATTTTTAATTGTGATATATCTTACTCATTTTTGGAGACCAAGTTAATAAGAGGGAAGATCATTTTTATTTTTATTTTAGTTTTGTTCCTGAAGAGGCACGGATCGGCTGAAATCTCACATCTACAGTTTTTGGGTGTACTGAGGCACAGTGGTGAGAGTGGATTCTTGGGTTTTTATTCCATTCCTCCTTACTCCTTCCTATTTCTTATGGCTTTCTATATTGCTTGATTTTTGGTTAGGGAATATCTTTAGTATTAAGGGTGATTTTCTATCTCCTTGCTGGCTTGGGTATATTTCTCTCCCAAAGTTGAAATCATCAATTCAATACATAAAGCTACTTTAATATAAGATATTTCGTTATTTAGCCATGTTTAAAGTCCTTGCTTGCTTATCTTTGTTTTGTTTTAAACGTTCTAATGAAATATGTTTCTGATATGGCTTTATATTTCATTTCAACTTCTCTTCTGTATTTCTAATAAATTCTTTGCACTGGTTTAACAAGAAATACTGGTTTTTGAGTCTGAAATGGTTTTGTCTCTGTTTTATGATAATCCTCGTTATTAAAACCTATGTAAACGATCCAACTACCTATTCCCCTGGGGAAGTTTAAATTTGGTGCTTTTGGGCTTCAATCCAGATTATCCAAATTTTACTCCCTCCACATTCGCTTACAGTTTAATACTGGAGCAGTGTTGGTAACAACATTATTATTGACAAAGCATTTCCTTTATTTTATTAAACACAAATCCCTATTCCAACTTACTTGTGATCCTATTATTTTGTTAATTTGGTCTCCAACCAGCTTCCAAAAATTCTTTAATGACCAACCTTTAAACATATTTCACTTTGAAATAGGAGCAAAATCTTTCTCCTTGAATGGAATGGATTGTGCTCATTACACATATGATACTTTGCAATGGCCTTTGCCAACATTTTCATTTCATTTCATTTCATTTTTTTGTTTTTGTTTTCTAGCATGTACATCTAATAGTTCTTATTTGGAACCTCATTTGATATCTGCAGCTGAAAGATTTGTTCAATCCACAGGAGATCCAAAGGAGGATAGATACTGATGGAGAAAAAGGAGATAATTTTCATTTTATAATTCCTGTTATCCTTGCAACACCACCTCCAATACCCTTGGCACACATTATCCCACAATAGATCTAGAATAGATCTGTGGGTGTATAATAGAATTTGGTTAAATTTTCTTTCTCCTATTACACCAACAGAGGCTTTGTTTGCAAATATGTGGTTAATTACAAATCTATCACCCAAGTTATAAGTTTTGTATATGTAGGAATAATGTTTCATCATCTTTTCCCCTTGGTCTACTCAGCAAAACTTTATTCTTCATTAAGCATCCAGCTTTTGTTGTGATACTTTTATAGTAAGAGAAAAAAAATGGGATTCATAAAACAACCAAATTTCCAAATATTTGGTTTTATTTGAAACATCTATACTAGGTATATGCACGAATATTCATAACTTTAGTTATTCGGATGATTCAGATGAATTTGGACATTCATACATGAGTCAAATGTTATAACATTTGTACAGTAACATTCGTACAAATACAAATGGTTTGGAGCATTCATACAAATAGTCTGTATATTTGTTAAACTGGGATACGTATTGGATACATATTGATACGTATGCATTTGTATAGGATACGTATCCGATGTATGTGATCATATAGGATACATATCTTACAATAATGTGTTTGTAAAGGATCCATATGCACTTGTATCAGATATTCATACAAATTTATACAAATACATTCATTTCAAATCGAATCCTACCACATTCAAAGATTCCCCTAAGCAATTGGTGGTCACTTTGTGGGACAAGATGCTGGATTAGATGGGCTGTGGCTTGATCCAGCAGGGCTCCTCATATGTTCTAATTTTCCAGTACCTTTAGTATTGCAGGGGAAGATCTGAAGGTCTTCCCTTGAATTAGTGACAATTTTTCTTATAGCAAAACAGATGACTCACCATCAAATGCATTCCATTAGATTATATCTTCATCCATAGGTCCCTAGATTGTCCCAGATAAAAAACACCAGACAGATTTTCATTTTAAAAAACCCCCAAGTCTTCTCAATTACAGAATAGATCGATCCCAGAGTATGTTAAGGTGACGGGTGTCTAAATGGACAAGGATGGAAGCCTTTATGTTACCATGTAAATATAATTTAAATGACCAGGAAAAGGTTTTCAGCTGTACTGAGAGCAGGAAGGAGAAGTCATGTAGACAACAGAAAAGAGCTTTGAGTGATAGTCATAAGGTATCTATTGGCTGCATGTGCGGTGAGGTGTTTATTTTGTTACTAATTATTGGCAGGACAACCCAAGAGTCATCCTACTACAACTATCTATTGTGGTCAACCCATTTAGGAAATGCAAGCAACCTTTAACAGGTTCTAGCACAAAATACATTGTGCTAGATCTTCAGCAAAGTCTTCTGTAGTATGAAACTGGATTTTGAAATACTTTTTTCTTATTTAAAATAATAATTTTAATATTTTGTATTACAGAATGACTGGCAAAAATAGATTATAGTTTAAAAAGAAGAGATATTATGATGACCATTAGTCCAATAATCATGTCTAAGATATGATTTATGAAAAAATGACCTTGGCAAGACAGTGTAAAGAACCTAAAACAACAACAACAAGAAGTCAGTTTTATACCCCACTTTTCTCACCCCTAAGGGTACGTAAAGTGGATGACAAACCTTCTGTTCTTTTCCCCACACAGGTACCATATGAGGTAGGCAGGGCTGTGAGAGTTCAGAAAGAGAGCGGTGACTAACCCAAGGTCACCCAGCTGGCTTTGTGCAGGAGTGTAGAATTGAACCAGGAGATCTCCAGATAACTACAAGACCAAAATGGTTTACAAGGAGCATAGGATAATGAAAAAAACAGAATTCTAAAGGAGCTTCTTTTCTGTATTGAAGTTTGCACATGAGCAAACATGGTCACTCCCTTTCATATATAGCTAATATTTCCCATCATCAGCTATCACATGTTTGTGGTCCCGGCTGTTTCCCTTATTCAAGCCTATAGCCACAAGAGAATCGGACGGTTGTTTTTAAAAAGTCTCAAAACTATTTTTTTTTTCTCCTTTGAGTGCCTACCAAAACATGAAAGGCACACTTTCACATTTGACTGTTTGGCTTCCAGTTAGTCCGTTGACTATAGCAGATCACAAATTTTGATTAACGCGGCTTAATTGCTACAATTTCTCTTCCACTGTAATTTGCCATTGACAAGGATCTGTTAACTTTATGCTTCTGAAAAATAGCAGCCGGCACAAAAATGTCGACAGTACTTCATATTTTTGATGGCTTTATTTGCATTTTTGTTGTGGTGGTATATTTATTTTTTATATTATATAGGCTAAAGGTTGATGTATGCCACTATTGTTACTGTATACTTCTTTTAAAGCACTTGCCACCCTGCTATAACTTCAGCAATCAAAGATTTCGCAGGGACCATGCAAGAAAAATGCTGGAATTATGTGTGTCATTCATAATTTACTATAAACAAACTTGACGTTCTCATCTCATGCCAATCAGAAATTCCATTAAAATGCATTCACAAACAGGATCTGCACAGAAGAAGGGAAGAATGTTAACAGCATAGATCTCTTCTTCCAGCAACCTAAGGGAGCCGTTTTCTGGCTTCAGTGAGGCTATCAAAGAAGACATCTAGATCTCCATGGTGGGCAGTGGCATGCAACAGCAGCAGCAGCACTAATAAGCATGGGAAAAGGTTCTCAGAGTTCTTTCTCCTGCTCTGCCTTTCAAATGCCTTAAGGAACACTTAGGCCATCACTGTGGCAGAACAAGTGTGGATCCATGTGGGCATCCAACACGTGGAATACATCACGAGCGGGCAAGATCATTGGACCCTGATCCCTCATGGTTGATTCATAGTGCCAGAAATGTACTGTGCAGATCCTGCTAGAAGTGTAGGAAGAGGTTTCTAAGCAAAAGAAGAAGCAGGTCAAAAGTCACTTGGAGGTGGTGGCATGTGGGTGCTAGTGTTCCAATTCCAAGTCTAATACACATTAATGGCCAGAAAACGTACTCTGGAAGTTCATTTTCTGGCCTTTAATGTGAACCAGTATGTGAATGCTAATATCTCTGAACTGTTGTTGAGCTTCCCCCTGCTTTTTTTTTAACTGCATGTGGATATAGGAAAAGGTAAAAGTCCAAACTTTGCTGTGTATGTGGGTCAAAACTTTCTCAGTGGCATTTCAGTACTTTAATATTGATGTTCAGTGATATCTTGAAATCCTTTAAAATGTTTCTAGCTTTTTAAAAGGCATACAGACTGTTTCCAGCTGGAAGAGTCTGAAAGCAGAACTGGGTATTTGAAAGGATTCAGAGCATAGAACAATCCCTCCTTTTAAAATGGATTTGTTCTAGTGTTCAGTTCTTTCCCAGTGGCCATTGTTCAGCTTTCTGATTTTATTTATTTAAATCAGTGAAAATGGGGATTGACTGACTGAGTCAACAAGAGGCACAAGTATCCCAAATAGAAGAGAATAAGATAGATGGTGAAGGTGAGGAGGTACCTCCTATGGATGGGATTCTTCAGCTGGATAAGGGCCTTATTTAAAGCTTGACTGTGCTTCTGAGTATCAATGACTAGGGATGTGCATGAACTGAAAATGCAGTGGCTCATTTTGAATCAAATCAACTCCCCTTTGTTTGGGTTTGATATGAATCGGGTGTTGTTGTTGTTTTTAACAATGGAGTGGTACAAACCAAGTGAATTATAATAAAGCATTATTAGTATGCTTGGTTTGTTACAACTAGGTCCAGGTTCAAATCAAACCAGATTTTTTGAACAAGAAAGTGATTCAGTTCCCACGTGAACAACCCAGTTTGCTGCAAATTGTGAGCTGATGAAACAGTTCAGGATCTTTCTATCAATGACATGATCATAAGTTCACTAAAATGCCAAGTCTTAAAAGCATCTGTGTTGTGTCTAGAAATATTTAACATCTGCACGAGTGATATGCTTTGCTGTTAATATAAATGATAGTTAGAGACCAAGGACTGCTAGGTATTTTCTTAACAGTCTGTACACTACTCCTCCTGTTGTTTAATATTTGCTTATATACTTATAAATAATAAAATGTATTTTAAAAAAGAATCCATCGAATCATAGAGTGGGAAGGGACCTCTGGGGTCATCAAATCCATCTACTATCTCCATTTCTCGACTGAGCCACACCAGGAGTTGGCCAGGCAGTCACCCCGGAGGCCGCTTGCCCTCCCCTCCTCGGCTCCTCAAACTGAGGGAAAGTGGCGAGCCAGGAACAGGGAGGGGAGGCCGCTCTTGCCCTCTTGCCCTCCTGGCCGCCATGGGGTTCGCAGAAGGAGACGTCCGTCACCGCGGTCTTCAGCCTTCCTTACCCCTCACCACCTGAGCTGCGGCGCCGTTCAAGGAGGCAGCCGCCTCGCCTCACCACCACCGCCTCAGCCCAGATGAAGCCCAGCCCTTCCCTCGGCCCTTCCTCCAACTGTGGGTGGTGGCAGCGGTGAGCGGGACGGAGAAGCCTGGCGGCGGCCAGTGAAAAAAGGGAGGGACGCAGGTGGGAGGACAGAGGGGCAGGCAAGGCGGCGCTTGCTCCTGCTAAGCCGCTGCGGCCACCACACGGGTGGGCTTAGGTGCGTGTCACCCCAGCAATGGGGAAACCGGTGGCCCCATCCGCACCTGCTCAGAGGGCACTGGCACCCAGGGCAAGGGTCGGGGAGGCAGCCGCTCCGAGTGCCTACTTCCGAGCAGAGGCGAGGCGAGGGAAGGAAAGGCTTGTGCCGGCCAGCAGCGGTGGGCACTGGGGTGCAACGGACAGCACCAGGGGGCAGCGGATGGTGCCGGGGGGCACCAGGAGGAGGTAGGGGTGGCCGCGGCCATGGGGGATGGCGACAGAGGTGGGGGCGCGCGGGGGGGCCAGAGGGAGATGCCGCGACCCCGCCAAAAATGTTAATCGACCCCACGTGGGGTCCCGACCCACAGGTTGAGAACCGCTCACCTAAATGATAATCCAACCAAGGATATTTTTGTATGGGGCAGGATAAAAATGTAAATTACTTACTTACTTACTTACTTACTTACTTACTTACTTACTTACTTACTTACTTACTTACTTACTTACTTACTTACTTACCCCTCCCTACCCCAAAAACCTCTCCCTGCCAGAGCAAACAGTCATAACAGCTGTTGTGACAGTGAAGGCTGAGCAGGCTCACTTGGAACCCACTGGTAGAAGATCCACACTGGTATCACTATTGAAACTAAATAGTTCTCAATATCTTTTCTTAAGACCTCCCAGCACAGTGGATTCCCACTTAAGCTTTTTTTTCCATTGTATTATATATATTCAGGGATGCTGTCATACATTTCTTATAAGGATTATATTTCAGAGCACGTCATCTAGCAAACTTGGTAGTTAATGTTTGCACAGAAGCCAGTCACTTCATATAATAAAAGATTAATGGTGAAAAACTTCATGTATTTGCACACAACCTCCCTTGATCAGAATTCCATTCATTTTATTTGTATTCCTAACACAAAAAGAAGCAGACTGTACCCTAGATTTGCCCCAGCTTAGTATCATTAAATATTGAGGTTAAACGTATACTTTCATTATACATAGCTTGGATATGTTCGAACCTGATCACTATTTTATCATTATTGATAATGATAAATGATAATGATAATAAATGATAATGATAACCACACTATTCAGCAAGGGGTCCCAAAACGTGTTACAACATTTACATCTTGAGATTTATAACAGCTAAAAATGTCATTAAATACAATATAAAATATTACAGTTAATCCCAAGCCCCTCAAAAAACTAAATAAATGTCTTAACTGGGGGATGAAAACCATATAATGTGGCTGCCTGGCCAACCTCTTCTGGAAGGCTGTTCCAAAGTTTGGAGTGCACTTCAAGAAAAGGCCCTCTTGCATTTTGCAACTCCTTGCACCTCTGAAGATCTTATAAGCAGCCAAGCTGGTTCATTCTCCACTAGTTCAGGGACTGTGCTCATTTTGTTCTTTGCCCTGGAAGAGACAGGTACATAATTTGGGAATATTCACTGATAGATGGAGACAGTGGCCACGTATGCCTGTTTCCAGCTATGGCTGGTTTGCCAGCTACAACTCTTTTTAGACAAAGACAGTCTGAACACTGTAATCCATACTCTCATAACTTCCAGACTGGACTAGATCAATGTGTTCAATGTGGGGCTACTTTTGCTGCTTAAAAAGTGAAAGTCCAGGTGAGCAGCTAGGCCTTCAAGCAGCTTTGGCTCATACAGTTCTCAACATTGGCTGATGTCATTCATAGGGATGTGCACAAATATTCATAACATTCAAAATTGGTACAATTTTGGCCAGATTTGGACATTTGAATTCAAATCAAATGTTGGTACATTCGAAGATTGCCGTTCAAATTTCAAGTGAATATTTCAATACATTTGTATGAAGCTTTGTATGAGATTTCTATGCTGTTCATATGGATTCATATTGATATGGGATTTGTATGGGATTTATATAGGACTGAACATTCGTATCGAATTCAAATCCTACTACATTTGAAGGGGATCTGTTAGAACAAATACAAATTTTTTTGCATTGGATTTGATACGAATCAAATTAATAATAATAATAATAATAATAATAATAATAATAATAATAATAATAATAATAATAATAATAATAATAATAATAATAATAATAATAAAATTGTGTACATCCCTAATAGGCAGCAGCTCTTCCAGCAGCAAAAGGTGCAATAAGGAGTGAATAATACTTGAAATTATGCTTTCATCTTATTCTGTCCTTTATGTAGAATGGTTTCTTCTATACTACAGATCTTCTTGTCCCAGAAATCCCTGATAAAAAGAGGAAATTTATTTTCTATGCTTAATAAGCACTGAAGAAAAGTATGACAGTCATTCTTACCCTTACCTGTAATTATTGTAAAATGGCATCCAATTAATTTCTAAGATATGGTAGGATGGATCCATACAGCATTAACAGCTATATCATAGCGCCATGACAACTGACTATTTGTACTCAGCACGACCACCCAAGCTTGCACATTGCATCAGAACCTGAGAGGCTTTAAAAAAGCTAATTCAAAGTGTTGTAAGGGCCACTCAAGTCTGTTGTGAATGTACATGATCACTCTGGCCCTTTCCCTATTTAATGTTTTCCAGGATAAATTCTTGGAACAAGGGTCTGCTGTAGGGAGGTGAATGAAGGTTCTAAACATTTGAAATTTGATCGAATTTGACCGAATGTGGACATTCAAATTTGAATGGTATGTCTTCAATTGTCAACATTCATATCTTCATATTCAAATCTAACATTCCAACAAATAGATCTGAATGTACTGGATTCAAATCAGATTTTGTTGCATTCAAATTCTAAACATTCAGATCGCATTGAATGTTTTGCACCTGCCTGTGCCCTAAGATCTGGGGTTGGGGAGGCCCTTCTTGTTGTTCCACCACCCTCTATAGTAAGATGGGTGGGCACTTGAGGGAGGGCCTTCTCAGTAATGGCCCCCAGGCTGTGGAATAGCCTCCCCCTCAAGGTGCATCAGGCCCCTTCACTATATACATTCAGGAAGGGAGTGAAGATGCACCTCTTTGCTCTGGCATTTGTCTAAATATGGCATAGTTTCCCCCCACTGCACACATTATAGTTTTATACTGTTTTGTATACAGTATATGGTTTTAATTTAAATATTTTTGTTTTTTAAATATGCTGTTACCTGTCCTGAGACACTAGGGTATAGGGTGAGATATAAATGTAAACAAATAAATAAATAAATGTAAAATTTGTATGCAAAAAAACCCCCATTCGTGCACATCCCTAGTCTACTGTTCACATGGTAGTGCAAATGATGGTAGACCCCATACTCCAATCACATTTCAGTTCTTTCTGCATTTACCATACATGATCCAGACCAGTTGATCTAGATTGTGCAGTCTTGTGGATCTTACCTCTTGAGTTACCCTGAAGCTCATGTGAGTTTAAAGCCAGCTCCAATAGCCCGGAACAAAGGTTCCTGACTTGGATTCCCCCAGTTGCCCATTTTGGCTTTAAAGCAAGATGTGCCACCTAAATGGGTCCCCTACGGCCCTAGAATGCTGGTAGAGCTCATTATCAAGGTCTACTTGTATTCCAGCCCAGAAGAAGACCGGGAAGCTATTCTGGGACTACTGGTCCAGAATATGCTTTGATTTCAGACATAGTGTACCTGAGGGAGCAGGGTGTTTCTAAATGTCATGATACCTTGGTCTTGCTGTGATAAGGGCATGATATTGGAACTTCCAAGGTGCAGAGGTGGTGGCAGGGGGAGTAGGATAAGAGAAAATCCATTGAAAATTGTTGAGTCTGGTTAAGCTCTGTTCTTATATCAACCATGGAAGGATTTTAAATAAATACATACATAATTCACAATAGTGTTATTGCTTAAGTTATGCCTGAAGCTATCATTAAAATGGCAAAACAAAACTGTGGAAACTTTTTTTGTAAAACATTTCATTTATGTGATGTCTTATCTCATGTTTGTTTTGTCTTCCTGATGATCAAGGATACAGGATCATCGGCATGGAATGGGTGAATTGAAGTACAATGCTAAGCATATAAATTTCAAGATAGATTTATTGGGTTCAGTATGTTTTCTGCCAGAAAAAGAGAGAGAATGAGCTTGCACTATTAGTTCAAAAATATTCACTGTATAAAGCTCTGAGGGGTTTTACATTATTAGTGACCCATTGACTAGAATAATATAATTCTGTTTCCTAGCCAAAACAGAAGTTAGTTTGATGTGATGCATTTCAAAGCCACTTTTATGATAGTTGAGAAACTATCGGCTTTCATGAAAGATTTCTCCAGTCTTGAATGGTATTAGCAAACTGAAGAGTGAGAAGGAAAATTCCTTCCATCCTACTGCAAGTTAGACATATTTGGTTTGTCTCCCAAAATCTGGTCAAATTGAAAATGCAAGCTTATGCCCACAGTTATCTTGGAAATGACCTTATTTGCTTCTGAACAGCCAAAGATTAGCCTTATGGTTTATTGATGAATCAGCATTTTTATATCTGTTCACACAATCTTTATGTATCAAATGTCTGAATAAATGTCAGTATGGCTGAACCAAACGGACCAATCTCCTTCCAAATTTTACCAGCACAGAATGGATCTAAGAGTCTTTTTCCACTGAGCTCCTTTAATATGGATCTAAGAAGATCCTGATCTAAGGAATGGGTACTTCCCTTAATCCGTATCCAGTAGATCTGGATTAAGGGAAGTACCCAATGTGTTTCCATGGGTGGTCTAACACCCAATAGCAATGGGTGCTAGAAATTAAGCAATTTGATTCAGTGAGGTACAGGTACAATGGTTTCTTTTTGAGACTGGAACGTAACTGCAGCGAGAAGAAAGCTGTCATTTTTTTAAAAAAATACAGGTCTTGAAATTACAATGAATAATTAAACTATACATTTTATCAAAGAAAATACAGCACTTTTAGTTGAGAGGAACCTGTTGGCAAACCAAAATGCAAATTATTATTATAATAGGAAATGACTAGTGAGAAGAGTAGTGTGGCAGTAAGGAGAACTTACTGGTTTCACTTGATACTTAATTCAGTTGAATTAAAGGAGTGGAAGAGATAGTATGTTCATTAGGGATTGTGCTGACCAAATTTTGAGTCTTGGGCTCATTACAGAGTTCATTTCCAGGAATACAATCCAATTAATTGAACTGTGTTTGATCAAATGGAAAGCTCTGTGCACTGCTTAACTATTTATTCTGACTGAGCCAATAAAAAGAACTCCAGTACATAACAGGAACCTATCACACCAACCCATCAAAAAGTAGTTACCAAACAGATACATAGAACACACAGAAGACCTAAACCCATATGTCTTATATGTCAAATCAAACTCTGTATCTAAACATAAGGATGTGCACACATGAAAAACACCCATTTGTTTGGTTGACAGCAAACTGGCTAATCAAATAAGCAGATCTTCATACTTAATTCTGGACAAAAATAAATAAATAAATTTTCCATTGAAAAAAGACTTTTTCAATGGCAGAAACACAGCAGATATGAATGGTTCTATCAAATTGTTCATGTCTGTGAACAGGAGGAGACTGGTTTGGTTTGAACAAATTTGCTGATATTCAAACAATCATTTGCACAACATGAACTGTTTCATCAGAGTTTCAAACAGGAACCAAACTTTGCACATCCCTATCTCAACATTCAAGGAGATCTATTGGAGTGTACAAAAGAAAAAAAAAAACACTTCAACCCTCATTTCCTTTATGCATGCAAACATAGCAGAAAAGAAGAGGATATTTTCAAATTTCCTTCAACAGATGCCTTTATGAAGTGCCTGAGTGTGATGTTATAGTTCTGCTGCCCTTCCCCAATTTGCTGTTTAAAGCCAGAAGTTCTAAAGCAGAGGTGTCAAACTCAATTTTGCAGAGGGCCATATATTAAATTTAGAATGTGTAGGTGGGCCGGATTCAAATAAAAAAAATGTACTGAATTATTATAACATTTTATTTATTTAATTATATAGTATATAATATACGGTTGTTAAAATCTTAATACTAGTTCCTTCAGCTAGTCAGCATATCTCACTGCACATTTCAGATCTCACATTGGAGAGAAACCATGTGAATGCAAGGAGTGTGGAAAACATTTCAGCCAGTCAGCATATCTTACTTTACATATCAGGTCTCAGCCCTTCTGCTTCCTTCCTGCTCTTGGATCCCGGCAAATGGCCTTAGAAGCACGCCTTCCTCCCTCCCTCGGTACCTGCCGGGTGCCGCCGCCGCTGCTCCTCCTCCGGGTGGTGAGCAGCGGGGCCTGGGGGCGTCGTGGCCACAGGCAGCAAGGCTGAGGAGGAGGAAGAAGAGGCACCGGTTGTGCCCCCCAGGCCCGGCGCGTGCAGCGCCATCTTCTCTTCTTGGCACTCACATGGCCAGCAGATGCACGCCCCTCACCCATGCTGGCTCCGCCCCCTCCCTTCGATAGGCAGCGGCACCCAGGGTGAGGGTTGGGCCTGCGCCAGGCGGCGAGCACTGGGGCGCAGCCAACGGCACGAGGGAGCAGCGGATGGCACCGGGGGCGCCAGGAGACGGCGGTGGAGGTGATCACGGGCCGTTTTGATGCGGTCTGTGGGCCGTATGCGGCCCGCGGGCCGTATGTTTGACATGACTGTTGTAAGGGGAAAACCCCCTCAGTGTAGTTTCAAATGTATTAGCCCTGGCTCGGTGGAGCTGTGAGAACACCCCCATAGCTTTCTGGTACATTCCTACACTCTTCTGAGAAAAAGTTTACAGAGAGAGAGGGAAAAAGGAAAGCCTGTGCTCAGAGTTAAATACAGCATTTAGGCCATCCTTATTAATGTGTAGGTGTTTGTAAGGTGGTTACAAAGCAATAACAAAGCAGTATCAAAGCAACAGCAAGAACTATTAAGTTGAACACAAAGAAAGAGAAAGAAAAGAGAGCCTGAGCTTCAGAATTTCAGTGTCCATTTTGCTTCAACTGAAAGACACGGAAAGTACCTGTTCAATTGCTTTGAGAAGGAGACTGGCAATTGTTTGTTTTGTTTACTTTGAAATAAGTCCTGTTAATTCCTGTTTGAACAAAGATCCAGAGCATTTCTACGGGAATTTCTTAAGGATAAGCCTCAGTGTTCCTCAAGCAATAGAGCACAGGCCAATCCTATGAGACTTCGGCAGCCATCAGACATGGAATATTTTATTTTATTTATTTATTATTTACATTTTTATCCTGCTCCATACCCAAAGGTCCCTGAGCAGGTAACAACCGTAAAAATAATAGATTAAAAACAGAATATACATTAAAAGCACTTTTTTAAAAAATCAACAAATCTAAAGCAATACACAGCATGTTTAAAATGATGGCATCTTTGCTGGAATGGGAAATATAATCAACTTAGCCAAAGGCCAGGGTGAAGAGGTGTGTTTTCACCACCTTTCTAAATATATGTAAGGAAGCGGCATGACGCACCTCGAGGGGGAGACTATTCCATAGTCTTGGGGCCATCACCGAAAAGGCTCTCTCTCGGATGCCCACCAACCTCACTACTGAAGGTGATGAGACAACCAGGAGGGCCTCACCGCTTTATCTTAAGGCATGAGCAGGTCGGTATGGGAGAAGGCATTCCTTTAGATATTGGGGGCCCAAGTCATTTAGGGCCTTATAAGTCAGAGTCAGTACCTTGAATTGGGCTCGGTAGTAAATATCCACATTTGGCAGTACAAACCCCCATTAGAGTTTGGGTGTTTTTCCACTGTCAGAAAGTATTCATTTGGGTGTGAGCCAGATGACCCCATTTCCACCATGACACCCATTTGGGACACATTTGTTTCCACCGCCACTGGGGAAATCTGGATCATATGGGTACATCTCTTCTTTTATTCTGAATTTTCTATAGACCCCATTAATGGGGTCTACAATGGGGTCTTCAGCCAGAAAATCTGGATTAAAGGGAGCCTGTTTCCATGAGAAACAGGCAATGGGGTCTAGAGGAGGCTAGGGGGAGGAGATGCACCCATGGGGGGGGAGCCCTGAAATCCCAGCCTCAAAGTGATTTCGGAGTCATTTGGAAATCATTCCAAAATGACTCCAAAATCACTCCGAAGAGATCGGCAAACACTTTGAAGAGGCTCCAGAGCTGTCAGCGCAGTCCGTTTGCTATTAGCACAGACTGCGCGGACTTCCCTCCAAAATCCCTCCAAAGCAATCGGCAAAGACTTTGGAGTCTTGCCGCCGGTCTCTCCGAAGATCAGCGCAGACTTCGGAGGTGCTGCAGAGCAATTTCCCACTGACATCGCGGACACTCCTGGGCTGTTTTGTGCTTTCAAAGACGTTCCAAAGGGACGCTGGAGTGTCTTTGAAGTCTGTGCCAGTCTCTTCGGAAGGACTTTGAAGAGTGCACCCCCCTGTCTCCTGAAACACCTGGGGTGATGGCCAGACCCCTTTGGGGTCAATCCGGATTCTCCACATAGGTGCAAAGGTGTTTCCACGACAGGGAGGTTAGCACCGATTGCTAATGGGTGCTACACCTCCCGTGCAAACACATTGGGTGCTTCTCTTAATCCGGATCTAGTAGATCCAGGTTAAGGGATATACCCATTCCTTAGATCCAGATCTTCTTACATCTGGATCTAAGGAGCACAGTGGAAAAACACCCTTTGTTGCCCAGCCAAGGAACCTTGGGATGACAATATAAAATCATGGTCTCTGGTTAAGCATTTTATGCACTTTGTCCTCAAACCTCAAGATGTTCTGGATGTGGAAACAAGAAAGTACCTAACAATATAGATTATTGGTACCTCCATAGAGGTACTTGTCTTTAGACATCTCCCACCACGGTCATGGGTCTACATCCCTAATTACTCCTTGCTTGGTATAGAAATTTTGATAATGCAGAGTGCTCTTACCAAGTCCTTTTGTTTACAAACCAGCTAAGCCTGCAGTTAAACAGAGCTGGCTCTCAATTGCAGGTGGAATTTTCTAGAGATGGAGTAAGTGCCTTAGCTTGCCTTAGCTCACTTTGGTTCTGTGTTGTCCTAGTTGGTCTCCTCAAACTGGGAAGACAAGGCTTAGTGACATAGGCTGCATCCAGACACTATTTACTAATTCCACTCTACTTGTATATTCCAGAATAAAGGACATGCAGACACACTATATTCTGGAATGTCCAAATATAGCAAAGAGTAATTTATATGAAGCTTCACTGAAGATGTCATCATGGTATTACATGCAATTCTGGACATGTCATGATTTTCTCTTGCCCCTGTCAACCCTCTGGCAATTCAAAAAATAAAAAATAAAAATACTTGCCTCTACATTGCTGACAGGCTCTAGGAAAGCCTGAATAGGGGTCCCAAGTGTGCCATCGCATGAGTCATTGAGAATGATGGCATATTGCTCAGTTCCACCCCAGCTCCAAGAAGGTGGGGAGGAGCAAAATAGGAGCAAAGACCTAATGTAAATCACCTTGCTCCTGTGACTGGGTTACTAGGTATTTGACCTAGCAAATTCTGCCCTCTCCAAGTAGAGAAGTAATGGCCCTTTAAACAGTTCATAAAATATTTTATATGGCCTTTGTACAACCAAAATCTCAGCTGTATTTAAGAAGCCAAGTAACTGCATCATTTCTACATTATCTATCTAGAGCTGAATTCAGTTTTATTCTCATTAGTTTCCTATTTTCTATTTGTGCTTTTCACCTAAAATCTTGTGCTATGGGATCATTTCTGAGTCTCAATGACAAGTATGCCTATTTCACAGCAATACCAGCTATGAGAGAGAAATGTATCAACAGATTATATAATTTAAAGAAATAATATTTTGTGCAATTTATTTATTTTATTATTTGTATTTCTATCCTTCCATATATCCAAAGTTCTCAGTAGGCTGCAATAACAGAGAGAAATAGAAAATATACAGTGACTGGATGGGAAGTGGATGTTGTTCTCTCACCAAGTGGTGTGTCTTCACCTGTCTTCTGAACACATGCAATGATGGTGCCCGATATACCTCAGAGGAGAGTTTATTCTTGTGCTACTAGTTATTTCTGTAAACCTTGCCTCCTTTTGGTTCACATAAACAGGTTTTAGTGTACGCTTCAGATACAAACCTTTGATTATGTTTGCCTCTAAAAAGCAAATATATTTTAATATCTTGATGACATAAGAACAAATCTAATAGCACGCTTCATTTATGAACGTGGTACAATTCCGTTTCTAATATGTGGTGTGATATTGTCCTCTTTAAATAAAGATTTCAGAGATTCTACATAGAATGAAGCACACATGATTTTTATGCTGACCTTTGAAAAACAAGTATACAAGTTGAATAATGTTTTCTGCAATATCTAATTATTTCAAAGCCATTTCATCCCATTGACTGCCAATCAGGTTCTAGACAAAGTTCAAAGTATTGGCTATAACCTTTAAGACCTTAGACAGGTTGCATCCAGGTTACCTACAGGATCACCTTCCCCAACATATTCCAGCCTGGACACTCCAGCCTTCGGGGAAAGACCAACCAATCAGAACAAGACAGGTTGTCATCCAGAAAACGTTTTATGCAGTTGTTGCACCAACTGTGGAACAACCTGGCAGAAGAGATTAATCAGCTTGCAATGCTGACTGAATTTAAGGTTTCATCAAAGCCTAATCTTTTCTGACAGACCTATCCAGATTAATTTAAATTGTGGTTTTATATGCTATGCTTAAGAGTGATTTTAATATATCATTATATCCTTTTATATATTTATGTTTTTTATAATATTACTATAAATTTGCTATTCTTCCTTGCTTCAATCCACAGAGAGAGGTGAGCAATAAACAAACAAATGAATGAATAAATATAGCTTTTTGTGAACTTTTTTATTCTTCAAGGATTCAGAAACCCTACTGAACTTCTAGCATATATAATTTTAAAAAATCAAAGTCTAAAAAGACAAAGCTATGGGTTCTGAAAATAAATATGGCTGAAATAAATGTCATAGGAGACAGACTTACGTTCATTTCTTGTGAAGGTGAACTTACAGAGACAAATTTTCAAATATCATAGCACAAGAAATCGAAACAAAAATACCAGGTTACCCAGTAAGTTTAACAAAAGAGCTATGCCTGTTATATTGTCAGGATCAGCTCCACAGACAGAAAGAGGATGAAGATATTATATAATGCAAATATTGACAGCTACATAATCAATTATATTTTGGGACTGGAAAAATACAAGCAAGTGCACTGTACAACATAGAATGATTAACTGATTGACCAATGCAAGTTTGATCTTTTTAGACTAAGAAGATTATGATATTCAGTAATAAATAGTGGGTCCCAACTACAACAAAATGGAATAAGTTATTGAATTATGGTACGTAGCTGCATGTGAAGAAAGAGCTTCAAGAAGAACTAATATTATCAAAAATACTGGGGATTAATTAGCTTGTAAGCTTAACCACTGATAAAGGTAGGGTAGGGGATAGGGATTTGGGAAGGGGAAGGGGAAGAGGAAGAGGAAGAAGAAGAGGAAGAAAAAGGACTTGTAATATATATGTCTCAGTTAAAGTGATGTAATCATTTAATGAAGTTGTGAAATCTATAGAAATATTTAAAAAGTAAAGTAAAATGGCAGAAATATTCCTGGAATATATTAGGCTGAAAAGTACTGCATAAATAAATACTTGCCTATTAAAATAATAAAATAATTATTCCTTCATTAATAATTCTTTTAAAAATAATAATTGAATTACTGAGGATTTTGAAAAATAAATTCATGTCTGCTTTGAAACAATGAATGATTAATAACCAGACCTTTAAACTGATCATCTGGAAACCATTTACGTTTATGGTAATCTGCCTATTACTTTGGAGTTAATACTGGTGAAATTAATCATACTTTCAAATAAATGTGCACAGGACTGAGCAGCAACACTTAAAAATTCTAAGCATGTATTAACATATTATTTGCCATAATTCCAAATTTTCTGTAGGTGGAAACAATTACTTATTACTTATCCATATGCAGACTCCTATCTCAAAGAATATACCAAATATACGATGACTAAAATTATCCAATTTTTAGTGTCTTCTTTATCATCCAGAAAACTTAAATAAAATATAAATGTAACATCCTTTCAAGGACTTAATATGTTATTCAGTAGTCAATCACAATGTATACAAAACAAGGAAATTGCAAGGAAAAGATAACATATGATAAAAGGATATAATCTGCACATAAACAACAATTACCACTTTCATTATGGAGCTTAAGTTTTTAAAAAATGTTATGACAGTTCTCAATTTATTTAGACTATTATATTTTATCCTGTGTCACACTTAACTGCTTCTATATTTCCTATACTGTGTCATCTGACATCTTTCCTTTCAAAGGAATACCGTTGCTTGGATTAGCAGCAGATAATTGCTTTATTAGTCACTTATTTGCCATTAATGCAAAGATCAAAGGTTTCTACAAAGATTACTTCTCTCAATTTATTTTTTTTCTGTATAGCTAGTCAGACTCCTTAATGCATATTGATTTAAATAACCTCATCCTCAACAGCAACACCTAATTCCCCGCAAAGCGAGTTGCTGGAAATTATCCACTGCTTCCACAGGAGTTTTATATCCAATCTAGAGTAGACTAAAAGAAATTGGTCTGAGGACAGAAATGAATCTGAAGCAGTTTGTCATCTGGCAATGAAGATATGGAAAACAGGGCTGGCTATCCCTCTGCTTATTCTGTGCAGCATTTATGAAATCCAGTGCAAATTCATAATCTATGAATTTTAGTGCTGCCAGCAAGAGAGTAATGTGCCAGGTCCAAAAAAGAGTCATAGACAAATAGCTGCCTTAAATTTTGAATGTCAGCATATTGTACCAAACAATTTAATCTTCACTGAGAAAGGGCTGGAGCAGAGCTGGTAAAATTGTCTGCCAATTGAGATGTGCTTAAAGAAGAAAGTCCAGGCAATTGGAGTGACAAAGGAAAATGATAAAAGAATGCATTTTCAATTTTGGAATGAAAGGCTTGGTCTTAAATCTGACTTCTGTGCTAATGTGTATGTAAAGCTATGTAAAATTACAATGGGTATGATCAAATTTCACATATGTAGCTCTATTCGCAGACTCCACAACAGATGCTAATTGACCAAGATAATTTGTTTTAAGATATTATTGTGCTCTTATTACAAGTTAATTAGTGTTTGGAATGCTTCCTCCCTTTCTTGCTATGATCAACACTAAACAAAAATATGGATACTCAATGGAACAGGACTGTGAACATTTTTGGTCCCCATATGTTTATTTGGAATTTTGAAGTGTGACTTCGGCATCTGCTGACCTATAAAATACAGATAAAGAAATCTGCTTTTCGAAGATGATAATTGAATTATGGCTGGTTTAACAGCTAAGACACCTTCTGGGCAGATATGATTTGACCACAGTTGCCATGCTCTGATCATTTCCAGGCTGGACTATTGTAATGCACTCTACATGGTGCTGTCCCTGAAGATAGTTCAGAAGCTGGTACAGAATGAAGCTGCTAGACTGCTGACTAGATCTAAGCTGTTCTGGGGTCTGTTCACACTTGGCTTTATTCTGGAATATATCCCAGAATAGGAGCCTGCTGTCCACATGCCAGTGCAAGCTAAAACAGGTCCCAGGTGAGGCCTGCATGCGGACAACAGACCCCTTTCCTGAGATACATTCCAAAACATAGCCAAGTGTAAACAGGCGCCTGGTCAGCAGTCTAGCAAACTCATTCTGTACCAGCTGCAACTTCTGAACCATCCTCAGGGGCAGAGTGTATTACAATAGTCCAGTCTGGAAATACTGAGCCCAATTCAAGGTGTTAAACTTAAAAACCCTAAATATTTTGGACAACAAATATAATGGAACACCTTCTTACATATCAACCTGCCTGTATCTTAAGATCTGTAACAAAAGCCTTCTGGGTGAGATAAGGCCTTCTCAGATTATGGAATAGTCTTCCCCTAAAGGTGCCTCAGATACCTTTGCTGTACATGTTTAGGATGTCTTTGTCCTGGCCTTTGGCTAAATCAGGAAACATTTTTCCTCTGCACTTTCAGGCACTGTATTGCTTTAGAATGTTCATTTTTATATCTGGTTTGTTGTACCCCACCCTGAGATTTTTGAATAAAAATGCAAATAAATAAAACAATAAATAAAGGCAACAGTGTAACCAATCAAGGTTTCTAGATTTATGTATCTTTCTTGCTGCAAAATTTGAACAATTGCCCATTTTCACCCAATTACAAAGGTATATTTTTACCGTTTCAAGATGAATTCTTTTCCTTGGAGGAAAAATAGACACCACTAGATCATCATGATCACCATCATCATCATCATCATCATCTAAACCTATGTTTACTATAACCAGAAAGACTAGGGAAAGCACCAAATGATGAGAAGATAACATATAACCACCAGAACTCTCTGGTACTATGTTGTCTCTGTCCCCTACTCCTGCACTATTATGGAAACTTCATTCTCTTCTTTCCACCTCACACACCATCTGAGGCACACTTCCCACACAATCTAGAGGCCCCTGCATTATGACTGGGGCCAGTTGGCATTTGGAGTGGCTAGCAGCAGGAAGCAGCTCTGCAGAAAAGCAGCAATGAACAGCCAACAGGTAACTTTGGCTGCTACTATTAAATCACCCTTAGGAGCAATGAAGCAGTCCTCTTCTTTAGCAGAATTTCCAGCCAATGCCCTGATGCCTTCACCAGTGAGCAATCAACTAGTTGTTGAGCAAGTGACCATATTCTGTCAAAAGCCAGAACATTTGAACCAAATGGGTCATGATTTTGTCCCAAACTTGGAACTAGAAACTTTTTGAGAAGGCTTGTTTTCTTGAGTTCAGGACAGCAGAAACACCTTGTTTTTGGTATGTAATATTCCAAGTCATGTTTTTCACATCTCTAACAACAATTCCTTGCTGCAAGCCATATTTTTAGTTTGGTTTAAAGTTCAAACCGCATTGGCAAATATTTCTTTTCTGAAATGAATCTGTTCAAAGGAAGATTTGCTATACAAGGGCTTAAAAGAAAACACCTATACACATCCACCTGCACCCACCTCCACTGGCTGTTACTGTGTTTCGACAATCATTATTATTATAATACATATTCAACGTACTTTATTGCACAATTCACAAAACCACTTCCTGAAGGATAATAGTTCCATTATAATTTCAAACATCCTTGTAATCAGTTGATTACTTTGGGCTTTTCATGTTGGAAGAGGACTTCCTATAAAACTAGGGGTTTTCATGGGCAAATATTAGCTGAAGAAAAATTCAATTAAAAACTAATACAATTGAATTACAATATTGAATTCTGACTTGTATGTATAGCTGTACCCCCATCACTGACTATCTCTGTAATACATGTGTGAGGAGACTTCTAAGCTTTATTTTAATTTAGGATAGGTGATTTTTAAAAATTATTATTTTATTAGAAACCTAAGGCAAGATTGCTCATGAAAACATGGCTGATAAAATTCAGTTAGGGCTTCTATTGTGCCAGTGAAATCTAGTTGATACAGCTCCAGTACACCAGCCTTCCACTAGCCAGACGTTAATTGAAAGACAACATTCTCTTGAAACAGGTATAAAAGCTGAACTCTTGAAATCCATATGAACTAAGCCAACCTCTTGGCAACATTTATGATTTGAATGAAATAACAATCCCCTAATTTCTCTGGCATATGCTGATTTGCCAGGGTAGATGCAAGATCCAGTATTGGCTATTATAATTTAGAGTTCCATACACTTACCACATTTTTTCTATCTGGAGCATTAGTTTGCAGGCAGCCATCAGAGCAAATCACAGGGTAACCTGAGTTATGAACCTACTGGGTGTTGGGTTATTTTCCCGGTAAGGTTCCTGTGTAAGGCATGGTATAGCATACATAAATATGCAGTTTTTTATGAGAAAGAAAAACAACGAGGACTACAACTTAATTTGAATAATTAGTGATGCACAGACTCCACAATTTGGAATTAATTAGTTATGTCCAAACTGTGAGGAATATCAGAAGGAATGGAAAGAACAGAAAGATTTGTTTTGCGTTGCTATGGGTAATGACCATAGGAGCTATAGTCTATAAAAGGTAGGTTATAAAAATAAATAAATAACATACAACAAACTATAGCACAAACATACAAACAAATAATCATATCATCAAACAGAACATTCCAACATACAAAATCCTGCTAATCTGGAGGACCTTATATTCTCTATGGCAAAACAAACAATGTGTGTGGGTTACTTGCTGCCTGCTTCCAGAAAGTAAGCAAGACTCAGCAGAGTAAGGGGGAGGGGAAGCATCATGGCTTAGAGATGTGCAAAACTGGTTTGTTTCTGCCTTTCTGGGAGGTTCAAATGGTTCAGACTAGAACTGATCCCTTTGCTACTTCTCAGTATGAGTTTGAGTTCAAGGTGAATCAGTGGAGTTTGACAGAACCCACAAACCTCTTTATTTCAAGCCAAATTGGTTTTGTTCAGCAATATTTAAAGTTATTTTAAAAGACTTTTAAATGGTAAAAAAGTGAACCATTCTGACAAACTATCAAACTACTTTGTTTCATGGATGGTTTGGTTCAAACTGCCCAATTTAGAATTGTGCACCTCTCTGCTATGGCTGTATGGCTATCCAGCATGTCCTACACAGAAAAGTGGGCATGATTCCCTTTCTACCATGGCACAACCTACATTTATACTCTTTAGTGGTCTTGAATTAGCTATCCACCTGTTAGGAAGCTGATTACGAGACTTTTGGTACAACTACACAAACCCAGAGACACATACATACATACATACATACATACATACATACATACATACATACATACATACATACATACATACATACATACATACATACATACATACATACATACATACATACATACATGAGAGAGAGAGGCAATGACAGACTCCTGGTTATTAAAATATAACTGAATCTTGACATACAGAGACACTGTATGTCATGACTCATGGGTTCCTGAATGTGTGAACCGGAGGCCAGGAGACTTCCATCTCTGACTGGTGTGCCAGCTTCAGCCTTTCTCGGATAGGGATAACTTGGTCATGGCGCTTCATGTTCTAGTAGCCTCCAATGCAGAATGAAGCAGCTTAACTGCTGATGGGAGTTTCTGGCTAATTCTTGTAGTTTCTTCTCTTTCAGAAGTACAAAGGACAGGAATACACTGGAACAGCCTCCTCCTGAAGTTCACCAGGCATCTACATTTTATGGTTTTCTGTGCCTAGGTGTATACCACATTCAAGAGTTTTAACACCTATATGTAGATACACAAAAGCCATGTGAGAAACCTACTGCTGTCACAGCCTACCTGGAAGTAATTTTCCTCCCATCAAAAATGGTGACTTCTGAAGCCATTTCTGGCACCATGAAGACTACCGCCCATCTCTTCTCTGACTGTGAACAGAGCAAGTGGGTGAGATGCATCATCTTCCATCCAACTCTTGTGAATATTCCTTGCATGTGTTTCATAGCCTCATAATCCCTACTCAACATGATTTAAAAAGATACAAAGTAGTACATTTGGAAAACAAATCACTCTGCTAGCAGGGGTATTGCAGAAGCAATAGCTCACATTTTTAAAGGGTTGTTTGCAATTCACAGTGAACTTACTTCTAAATGGAGCGTGTACTTTAAAAGGTTGAGTGCAGCAGAGCAGAAAAAGAAATTATTTTAATCTTCTGTGTGAGTGCCAGCCACACATTTCTGAAACCAAATATATAGAGTAATACCAGTCTCACCCAGGGTGTTCTGTCATTGAACATTATTTGCTTTTCCAAATGGACAATAAGCATTATGCATATAAAATGTGAAATACAACTAAAACTAATCCTCAAAGTGATTTGTCTGTTCAACTTCCACAGAAATATGACTCCCAATTTTTATTTAAAAACAAACTAAAATGTTCCAAATTTGTCAACAGCTTGAGGCTAGGACAGAGGAACCTAGGACTTTCAGTATAGTTTCAACGTTTTAGTGCTGCATTTTATTTTTATCTAATGGTAGTATTTATCAGCTGCCCTGAAATCTTCATGGACAGCAGTATAAAAATGTTTTAATTAATTTCCACTATCAGAAGACATATCAATAAAGAATTTGCACTTGCATTGCTTATTGTCTGTCATTTGGCTACCATCCAAATAAAATGCTTCTGACTACCTTGGCATACTGTAAAATTACCCACACCATTATATTAGCTATCGAATGAAGTGGCAGAAGTGTGAGAAATAAGATGGATACGTTAGTCAGTATGCTAGCATGTCTGTGTGTGTTCAGACATAACAAAAGGGGTACCTCAGAGGTGCTTCGGGGAGGCATGTGTGGCCCTCATGTTTTCAGACCTTTTCTAATCCACCTTTTCTAGTACAGAATGCTCAAGCATGTGTGAACAAATGCAATTTTTGACATTTGATCCAATATTCAAGAATCTGAATTTGTATGAATTAATTAAAAACAAATGTCCGGACATTTGAATCCATACGAATACATTTGTATGTATTTGTTTGAATAATTTGGACATTCATTTATCTATGGGTACATACACATCTCATATGTACTCGTACAAATCCGTACGCATCCCATACTCATCCTGTATGCATCCTGTTTTCATCTCATATTGATGTGTACGGATGTGTACAGATGTGTACAGGATTATCAGGGGTTCGTACGAGATGTGTACAAATATGAATTTCTGGATTATTCATACAAATAATTTGAAATATCTGTATTCGTTCAAATTAGGAAATCCAGATGTACTGACATTCGGCTTGTATATGAATGTCTGAATTTGTACAAATTCATACGAATAATGAATATTTTGAATAGTTGTGCGCATCCCTAATGTGAATGACAGATCCCTCAGTCTCCTATCAAGTCCACTTTATACCAAGTATAGATGAAACCTTAGGCTAAGGCTGTATTGATATCCCAGGATATCATTTGAAAGGTATAACTTATCTACAGTGATCCATGTTATACTATAAGAGCAGTCCTACAGGATCAGGACACAGTTCATCTAATCAAGCATCCTGTCTCATACAGTGCCCATCAATTGCTTCTGGGTATTTCAAGCAGAAGACAAAGGCAAAATCTTCACTAGCTCTCAGTTCCCTGCAAGTGGCCTTAAGAGACATCATGTCTGTCTCTCCAACCCAGAGGCAGTATCTAGGAAACCATTCTAGTAGCCATTGACACTAGGGGTGTGCACAAATGAAATTTCTGGGATTCAATTTGAATTGAATACCCAAAAATTCAATTTGATTCAAATCTTTAAAATTCAAATTTAGCCAAATTCAATTTGAATTAAGAAAATTTGAATCTATTTGTTTGAATTTTCAATTCGAATTTGCACTTACAAATGTCAACAACATTCATATGTGCTAGTACACATCATTATGCCTTCTATATGCATCTATACGCATCTGTACACATCCATCTGCATCCCATAGTCATCCCATATGCAATCTGTTTTTGTCTTGTATGCATTCGTACAAATGTGTAGGGATGCGGAAAAGATGTGTATCTGCAAGTACGCATCATACTGTATACGAACCCATACACATGCAAATGTCTGGATAATTTGAATGAATAGATCCAAAATCTGAAATTTGTTCAAATCTTTAAATTCAAATTTATGGACATTCGATTCAAATTTGAATGTCAAAATTTGGGCAGATTCAATCAAATTTCAAATACCTTTAAGTATTCATGCACTCCCCTAATTGACACACTAGTCCTCCATGAATTTATCTAATTCTTTCTTAAAGCTATTCAGGCTTGTTACTATCACCACCTCTTCTGGAAATAAATTCCATAGACCGATAACTCACCTTTCAATCAGCTTCATAAAGTAGTTCTAGGCTATTGCAATCTGCTCATCATGAGGCTACCCTTGAAGACAGTTCCAGATGCTCTTATTAGTCAGAATAAAACAACCTTGGTCCATGAGGCATAGAACTGCTTTGTATCGGGGATATATGAATCATTGGACTGATATAAAATTTTGGAAGTATAGGGCTTGAGATACATTGTATTGATTTGAGCTGCCACTTTGAGTTTTCTTCTGTTCTAGTGCTTTTTACTGGATTTTAATAAATAAATAAATATTTTAAATTTTGGAACTGACTTGTTTGAACTTTATTTTTCCTCTCCCTCTTTTTCCTACAGTCCAATGCTAGTTAATTGCATTCTGTCATATGACAGTCCATGAAATTTACCTTTTTAGCATGAAAAACCCACAATAGAAGGAATTATTTTCTTCAATACAGTAGTAATCTAGGCAACTTACCCCCTTTTCCTTTCTTCTCCGCTCATGCCCTGCTGCTGCCTGAACCACCCTGCATGGCAAGAAGCCGGCAGGCACAACTCCTAGAGTTGTCCTCCTCCTGCTCCTCATGGGATGGGGAAGGCACTGAGGCAAGAGAGAGAGGGAAAGATGCCCACCTGAGGAGGGCACGGAGGAGCCTCGGGGGTATCCTGGGAGGATCTCCGAGCCAGTGGCATCTCTTGGCCAAGGGAGGCAGCAGCAGACAGCAGCAGGCGGTGAAACGTTTTCTCACCTGCTGCTGCTGCTGCTTGTGCTCCAACACTGGGTTGGCAGGGTGCTGTTCACTTATGGTGGTGGTGGCAGTAGCCATCGCATGCACCTAGGGCAGCCTCCCTGACATCCTTGTGGACAAGTGAAGTGGCAGGCAGGCAGCAGGGAAGGGCGTGCTTCATCCCCCGCTCCCACGCAGGCAGGCAGAGTACCCCAGCCTTGCCCACCATGGCCACTCACCTCTGGTCTGCCTGCTGCTACAGTCATGCTGCTTCTACTCCTGCTGCTGCTCAGATGAGCTGGGTTTGGCTGGATGCTGCCTGGACTGCTCTGACTGCAGGATCTCCTCCTCCTTCCAGTTCATGACAGCAGCTCCCCATTGGGTCATCTCTCCCACATGGCAGGGCTTTCTCCCTCTTCTGGCAAAGACAGGAAATGATGTCAGGGGATCCCAGGCCTGGCTCCTCCAATCATCTTAGCAGCTCCACACCCACGTGATTTCCTCCACACCCCTTTTTTGAATTTAAACTGCTGTAAGAGAATAAACCAGATCCCTTTCCATCTACTCTGTCTCCCGTCTCCCCTCCCTGCTCCTCTAGTCTATCAGGTCCGCCATTAAACATGTGGTGGACCCCTAGATCTCAGGCTGGTTTAGAGTCTAGGGATTAACTTTTGCAACACCCGGCTAGGAATCGCAGGAGCTACAGCTGCTGCTGGCATCACCACAACTACCCAATGGTGGTCAGCATCGCTACAGGTATAGAGCTGTAGCCACAATTGAAGTAGCTTCCAGGCTGCTTCCCCTCGCTTTCTGGAGCCCACGGATTTATGTTCTAGAGCTAGACTGCGACAACCCAGTATCCTTGCTGTTATTTACAAACCAAGCTAGGCAACAAGCCACACTCATCTCATAAATGGAACCATAAATTTCATTACCATGTTTCTTGAATATTGAAGGATGACAGAAAGTCGCCTTCTCCAAATAAGATACAAAGGATTTACTGAAATAACAGTGAAATAAACTCAATAAATTGTGTTAAGCCAGAATGGGAATATTAGTATACATTAAATCAAAACTTTATAATGCAAGTTGCACTGAAGCAAATAATTCAGGTGAGATTTGTAAAAGAAAATGGTTTTCATTTGGGGTAGGCTATATAATTACAGAGAATCAAATTCTTGGCATAAATAGACTTGCATGACTTTAAGTTTTAAATGAAACCTTGTAATGTAAGCATGAAAATAAATCTAGCTAGCAACTAAATTGAAGCCACTTTTATCTTCTTTACTGCATGCTAAGAACAAATTTTCATCTACAAATATATTATCTTGTAGGATTTTTTTGTTTTGTTTTAACATTTGTCACTGCCAAAAGATTAAAATATGGTGAGAATGGATTTGGGCTCTGCCTAGGTCTTTGATAACACACAGTGTACTTATCATCTCTGATTTCCTATTTTATAGGAACAATGAAAATGCTATGGTATAAATAAACAGTTTTGCTACTAGTGATCCAGTGTGATGGAATTAATGTTAGTTTTGGTAACAGATGCTTATTGCTGGAATGAATGATTATAATGAAACTGATTCAGTCTTACTCAGTGAACAGCAGAAAGGTACTTTTTTAGATTTCCTGAATGGGACTTCCAATTCAGATGGTATTGAACAAGTTGTCTAATTGAACAAAATTGCCTGATCCAGATTACATGGAAGAATGAGCCAGATGAGCATCTTCTGTTCTGATGGTCCTGATTCCACAGCTCTCCAAGGCCACAAAGCTTGTGTGATCTTTGCAGCCTCCTCCCAAATTGAAAGGGAGGAACTATTGTTCCAAAGGCTAGGAACTACTGCCTACTGAGGGCACTAGGACAACCTAGGGGTGTGCACAAATGCATGTTTTGTATCCAAATTCGATTCAATTCAAATATTCAGAAATCTAGATTTTAGAAAATTTGGTTCGAATCCAGATTATCAGAATCCATATTTCAGATATTTGATTTGAACTCAAAAATATGAATGTTGGGAACATTTGTATCCACTTTTTGAACTTGCGCACATCCCGTTTTTATTTTGTTTGCATCCCGTTTGCATCCAGTATTATAAGCACAAATAAACACAATATTCGGATGCAATATACAACATTCTATTCAGTTGAATTATTCAAAAATCTGTATCAGATTTTCAAAAATCTGAAATCCAGTTGGATGTTTAAATTCAGATTTTTAAATATTCTGATTCAAATTCAAATGTCAAAATTCATTGGATTTGAATCGGATTTTCAAATTTTTGAATATCCGTACACATCCCTAGGACAATCAGGAGGGTCTCCCTCCAGATCTTAGGGCATGGGCAGGTCAATTTGGATGGTGTTCTGTATTTTTGCTATTAACTTTTTAACCTTTTAACAGTTAACAGGCTCAACTCAGGTTCATCTTTAATTTCTCCTTTCATTTCATCCTCTTGGTTGATTTCTTTATATATGTGTGAAGTGTTTCAATATTTTGAGATCAAGATTACATTTTGTTGAATTAGATCTGTTAGTCCCCCAAAGTCTTATAGATGCTTGCAATTAATTAATTAATTAATTAATAATTTTATTCAACAATTTGTAAGCTATTTGATTTTGCTCTTTCTTGATCTTTATGTGATGAATCTTCTTTTCAGCTTGAAGTACTCTTGAGGTTAGGCCCATTGTTAACTAATCTGTATTTCTTATATACTTTTCTCAGGTTCAGTTTTATTGTCTTAGGGTATTTCCACACTGGCCACTTAAACCGCATTAAAGACAGATTAAGGATGGATATAAAACACTTGCAAAGTTGCCTTCTGCATTGCAGCACACATTAATGACACTTCGAGGAGTCCACTTCCACAGTGGCTCACGCGAGATCCCTCTCTAATGGGGTCTAGGGACTGCTAAAACCGGCTTCCAGGAAGACCTGAAAAAAGTAGGTCTTAATCCATTCTTTATCCATCCTTGTGTTGTAAATCCACATCAACGGAGGATGCTTCTGCACACAGACGGGAGAGAGAACACATGTGGGTGGGACAGGAAGTCACCATGTTGAGTGAGGCAGCGGCAGCAAGCTGCCATGTTGACAGAGGCAGGAGAAGTGCAGTCCAGCCACAAAGTCCCTCCCACATGGGCTTTGCATCGGACATGCACCCAGTTACGGCGGCAGAGGGACAGCAAGCTGGACATGAGAGCCAGGTGGGGAACTTCAGGGGCAATTCGTGGGTGGGTAGAGATGGTGTATCAGCCAGGGGCACGGAGCTGCCTGTGGCAGCGGAATTGCCCATGGAGAGGGCCCTGGCTCTTTCAGGCTTACGAAAGGAGGCCCATGGGGGCTAACTCACCTCACGGGCTAGATCTACCTGCTGCTCCATGTGCACTCTTAAGGACCGGGAATGTAGATATGGATTTGCACTCCCCTGAACCCCGCGATGCATTATTGTCATCGCGACAAGGAAAGGCACGCATGTTAATGACAGTATGGATGTATGCAGAGTGCGTTGATTTCACTCGCGGGTTGGGGGATCTTTTGTCCAATCTGCCCTGCCCTGCACTTCTCCCCGCAGTGTTGGGAAACCCGCGATGCAATGGCGAGAGTGCTGCGACTGGAATTCTGTAGCTGTCAGCATGCATGCAGCTCTCCTCCTGGCCACGTAACGGCCATGTGGCTGGCTGTCGTATGTAGCAATTCCATTCACAAAAAGCAGGCTTCAGCACCAGGTGGTCATGGTATCTTGTACACGCTGCTGATTGATCGGCGGTCAGTCCCTAATGCACCTGCACACGGCAGGAAAGGAGCGGTGACTGATGGCTAAATGCTACAGTCATGCGGCTCCTGAAGCAGTGTGGCCTCTGGGAGGCCAGATCCGTCTGGAAAGCTGTGCTACTGCATTCACACTGCGAAGGCATAATGTGTTTCTCACAACCCATCCTTCCCAAGTGAGTGTAGAAGCATGGGGCCTGTATCTATTTGAGATGGATCTTGCTAGAGACACATTTCATAAAAACGGATTTCCTCAATTCGGTTTTCAGCAGGTCAGTGCGGAAATACCCTAACATTCATTTTCTAACCAAGTAGACAACGCGAATGTATTAGAGCTTTTAGCTATATTGGACTGCTGTTTGGAACCAGATGTTGCAGTAGGATTTCATATTTCCCTATTGCTTGCGGTTCTCTGCATATGTTGTTTTTTAATTGTTGGCCCCTGAAGTAATTTCAGGTACTTCTAGTTGAGATGAAAATTCCAACATGCTGTCTCTTGGTGTAAGCTTTTCTCAGTTGTTAAATTAATGGATAGCCATATTGTTATTGACTAAGGAAACGGTCCATTCTGACTGACTCTTAGTTGAAAAGTGAGATATTGATTCAGATATCTCCCATATCGACCTGCCCATGCCTTAAGATCTGGAGGGGAGGCCCTCCTGGTTGTCCCACCACCTTCAGAAGTGAAACGTGTGGGCACCCTTCTCAGTGGTGGCCCTTTGGCTATGGAATAATCTCCTTCTCGAGGTGTGTCCGGATCTCCCACTGTATATGGTCAGGAAGTGAAGATGCACCTCTTTGCCCTGGCCTTCGGCTAAATGGAAACACCTTTCCCTTCCCACTTGTAGCTACTGGTAGTCATATGTATATACTATTGTTTTAATATAGATTGTTTACTGTTTTAGTGTATTGGATTTTAAATGCTGTTATCTACCCTGAGACCTTTGGGTATAGGGTGGGATAGAAATATAAATAATACAGACAGACAGGCAGATAGACAGGTTTAGATGTTATGATGTAGTCTATTCTATTTCTGCCTCTGCTCCTGGCAAAGTTTTAATATGCATGACTTTGTAGGACCGTTTTTCCATTAACAATATTCAGTGATGTTCTGTTCACTATTAGCATTAGGTAGACTCCTGAGTATTTTGTGATCATTAGCTGACCTTTCATTATCCGTGAGATATATCAGTTGCTCAGTCAAGAGCCAGTAACATGAGCAATTAGTTTGGTACTGTTGTGTCTTATCCTGGCATTAAAATCTCCCACAATAGACACAACTGCTCTAGAATAGGGATGCACACAAATGTATTTTTTGCATTTGCATTTGAATTGAATGGAATATTCGAATATTTTATTCAAATCAAAATTCAGAAATCCAATTCGGATCCAGATTATCCAGATTCGTATTTTCAAATCTGTTTGCATGCCTTTGTTTTCGCATTTGTGTTCCGTCTACACCCCGTTTGCATTCCATATTTTATGTGCAAATAGACCCGATATTTGGATGTGACATACAATGTCAAATCCATTCGAATCATTTGAAGATCCATATCCAATATTCAAAAATACAAATTTGATCTGAATTTGGAAATTTGGATTTTTGAAAATCCGATTTGAATTCGAATGTCGATATTTGTTGGATTTGAATCGGATTTTTGAATTTACAAATATCTGGGCACATCCCTATTCTGGAATGAAGGGCTTCCAGTGAGGTAATATAGCCTTCTAACATATCCCAGTTTATTTTTTAGTTCAGATTCACTGTTTTGAGGGCATATAAACATTTATAGGCATGGTTGAGGTGGGTTCATCATCATCAATTACTATTGTTGTTATTGTTATACTTGCTTCAGCTATTGGAGGGCAGAATGGCAATCCAGTGATTTGAACACAGATTTCTGTAGTAACCAGTTAAGGTAAGTCCATCTTTACCTCTAGCTTTCGAGGATTGGTTGTTTAGATTGTTTACAACATAATAAGATAATTCAGGATTCTTGGTACCTTTTCACACTTGCCTGACTAGAATGATATAACAATATTATTCCATATTTATTTTTGTTTTTTTGTTTTTTGAAATGTAGGTAGCTTGGGCTGTACCTGGACATTGCTATCATGACTGAGTTACGGTGTGCCTCCATGCAGCTTAACTGTAGCCATACCTTCACACCTGCTCATAGTATTCCACCCGCCCAACTTAGAAATTTCCTAGCTGCTCCTGATCAAGCTGTTTACAGCTAGTTAGGTTGGGGATGGCTTGGTGAGCTCTGGGATATTGGTGGGAATGTGCTGATGGACCTCACAAGGGAGTGAATGGAACCATTCTTGCGAGTAAGTACAAACAGGCCTTTGATAGTCCAGGTCTCTTGGAGAGCAATAATATCATAAGTGGGTTTTTTTTAAAAAGAAAATTAATTACACCTTCACTGATATATAATCGCCAGATAGAGACCTTTTCAGAGATTATTCTGGGAATCATGCCACTTGAAGGGAGCCCAGACATCACTCCCTGTCCACGACAATACATTCCCTGGATAGTTTTGTCAATATCTTATCACTGACTTACTTTCTATAGAGAAATTGTTCTGGTTTTTCTTTTTTGCATTGAATACTCTGTTTTCATGTCAAGGCCTCAGTATTATGTATTTCTGTAACAGTATTATCTCTAGGATTTTGGATTTTAGTAGAATTGTCCTTTTTAGGGTGTGATCACAAAGCTTGTTGGGGGGGCGGCTGTCCATCTTCTGGGATTGTCTAATTGTAGTGTCAGGGAAAAATCATTAAGTTTTAAATAGATGATTTACCTTCTATTCCTTCTTCCTCGTCATCATTGCCTTCCTCGCTCACTTGCTATGGTCACCATGTGCCCAATTTTCCATGGGCCTAATTGGTCTGTGGCTATAGTGCGCTGGGATTGGTGCAGGAACCTTGTAGCCTTTCAGTCTATCTGATCCAAACTCCCTTGATAAAAGGACACATAAATCAACATTGGGATGCAGTAAAGTGGTGATTTTTAAAATTTTATGTATATCCTTTGGATCTCAACTTTGCCCCAGGGGTGTCCCTAATAATGTGTTTGAACACACTCACTGCAGGATTGGTTATCATTTAGTTGTACAGTAAAATTGTTTTGTACTATTTCCCTACTTTGTAAATAACTGTTGGGATGTACAGCTGCAGTCAGGAACTCTTTAAGAATATAGTGTTCTAGAAGATGTAATATTTATATCTATATACTGATGGAAAAATGTCATTTTAAAGTTGTGTTAAAACAAATGTAAACCAAAAAAGAAGAAGAAGGATATAGTGCTCTGGGACAATCAATTCAGAAGATTCAGGAGTCTTTTTGTAGTGGCCAGTTTATTATTTCCAAAATATGATAGCTGGAGTTTGTGTTCAGGATAATTTTTTTAAAAAAATCTTTTTGGAGTTATATGGCACTAGATAGAGATTTTGAAAGAAACTAGTCATTCTAATTCCATAAGCTTCAAAAAAGCAGTTCAACTGGAGAAGTTTCTCTGTCATATCTTCTGAAACCAGAGTCACTAATGCCCTTATTGCCTGGTAGTTTAAAAAGATATGCTCTATTTTGACAATTTCTTGGATACTTATAGAAGATGGCCTCAAAGAGTGTATGAAATTGATAAAAATGTGTTTTATGTTGGTACAGTATTAGAAAATGTTTAGGTTTAGGAAAATTTGATATCTAGCTTATTAGGAATATGTGTCAGGTGCCAATGTGAGGTGTTTTTTGTTTGTTTTTCTAGTGAGCAGCTGATACAATAGAGACACTTAAAATGGGATTTTCAGAATGTTTGTTATCTTCACTGGTGTCTGTTCCTATATCAAATGGGAGCAGCTACTGCCAGTTCTTCTATAAAAGGCATTGATGAATTTGTAGATTTCTTTTGTTTTTGTTTTTCTTTTGAGCACTTCCTGGTTGTTTCTTCTTCGGGAAGTTCCTGAAATTTCTTTTTCCTTCACTCTCTCAGTGATCTGAGTAAGCCTCCATATGTTCAGACTTCCATGAGGCTTCAAGTAATCTAAGTCCTTTATATGTTTACTTTAAAAAAAAATAAAATCTGTTTCTCTTTCCTGCCTTTGTGTGTGCGTGTGTGATTTCTGATTGTTAATCTTCTGTTAGGCTGACAGTATATTTGCTGGGCCAACTCCAGTCAGAGTTATATACTGAGATGTATGCTTGCACTCATCATTATTCAACCAACTTTTTGGTTCTAATTTTTTCAGAACATATTCAGTTAATGTTGTTAATAGTGTTCTTCTCTCTTCTAATAATGTTTTTATTATTGTAGGGATGTGCACAAATGAAAAATTAATGCCCGTTTCAATCGAATCAAATATCTGAAAATTTGTTTTGTCATTGAATTGTATTTGGGGCTGGACATTTTTTGTGGCTTTTTCCTGTAGACAAAGCCTATTTTCATCAATGCATCACTGCAAAAGTGGGGGAAAAAAACAAATTGAATTTTTATATTTGCACACCAGGAGCATTGTTTGTTTCATTCAGCCAAGTTGTCCCATTTTAGTTCTTAATTTTAGATATGATTTTTTGTTTGTTTGTTTTACTTCTGCTCAGTATTTTTATGGTTGTACATACTCTATATCAATTACTGGTTAGTACTGCATGCATGTCAACCTATTGGGAGAAAAATAAAGATTAACTTTACAATATCTGGATCTTTGCATTTAGGTTAGCATTCTAACTGTTCTTTTCAGCTCAAATGGTAAAGCAGAAGCAAATAAGTGTAATCTGAGATTATTTGTTTATGCTTACCAGCCTGGTGTGGTATAGCAGGCTAGTGAGGATCCAGTGCAGTGGTGGCCATTGATACCAGACCAAAAGCACTTGTAAGTTCAAATGGACATCCTGGCAAAGTCCAAGATGGCATATAGTGCACAGTCAAATGTTGTCATTGCAATCTGACAGTTGTGTGTGTGTGTGCACAACTGCAATCACACAGCCACACCTGAGACGTTTTCGCACGGGGCTGAACGGGACGCGTGGGAGACAGCTGCGGACACGGCATCCGCATTGCCCGAGCGCGGCTTGCGCTCCGACGTGTCCGCAGCTGTCTTTCTCGCGTTCGAAATGTAGAGCACTTTAAAGTGCTCTACATGCGTTCGAACGCGGACGAGCCGCCCGCAGGCGTTCGGGAGGAGAAGCATTCGCGCCTGCTTCTGTCTCCCGAACAGCTGCGGACGCGCCTCCGACGCCGGCGCGGCTTCGACAATCAGCTGTTTGACAATCAGCTGATTGTCGATCTGCCTCCGCGGCTGTCTCCGCGCCCCTGGCCGGCCTTTGCCGGCTAAGACAGCTCCCGGCGCTTTGAGCATTCGCACACAGACGCTCCGGAACGCGTTTACACGCGTTCTGGCGCGTCTGTGTGTGAAAGGGGAAAGCGCCGGGAGCTGTCTTAAGCTTCCCGTCCTACTCCCGTTCCAAATGGAACGGGAGTAATGCGAAAACGTCTCTGGATGAGGAAATGGAGGCTGCCATCCACAAGTGATCTAGATGGTCCATGTGGAGTGATCCAGATGGTCCATGTGGAGTGATCCAGATGCTCCATGAGTGATCCAGACACACACCATGTTGAAAAAGAACTGCTTTTTGGCTGGATTGCTCCTGGGAGGATTCCAATAGCTACAGTGCTCACAGTCAACCCATCAAGCAGTATGTATCCCTGTGTTGCCAAGAGTGAAAAGGCCCAGCTTCCTCAGTTACCTTTTTGAGACTTTTATGCCATCTGAAGAAGGGATTTATTGTAAGATTAATTATCTGGCTCCATAATTGTCAGCGTGATTGATGTGTGAGGTTCATCCTGTTCCTGCACTGCATGAAGGTACAGTACTGCATAAAATGGTACCTCCCTACTCCAAACTGGAGAAGAAGAGGGACTTGTTGATGGAAGTGCAACCACCTTCCATTGGGATAGGAGCTGCTTCCCCCAGAAGTGGAGACATGGCCTATTAAGGATCCTTTAATGTAGCACATTTGTCATTCAAATAAGCCATTGTGATTACAGGGAAATATCTAATACCTATTCTCCCCCCTCTGCCCCTCAGCGGAATAAAGAAATCATTGCAATTTTCCCACTGTCCTGTGCCAATTTCCCTTTATGCTCGGCTCACTTAAAAAGGACTTTTCACACACACAGCCACAGCATTCACAAAAATGCCTGTCATGCATTCACTAACTAGAGCTGTAGTTGATTAATCAGACAATTAATCTCCATAAGCCAGGAAAACACAGCCCTCTTTTATGTCTCTTCATGACAAATTGGTTTTCCCCATTCACCTATGTGTAAGATTCAATCTTTAAAACAGAATCACACAATTTCTGGAGTATGCTGGTGACTGCTATCTAGATTTCTGCCAACAGTTTATACATATATGGCATCAACAACAATAACATAAAGCAGCAGTTCCTTATATATGGGGCAGGAATGTGTAAGTCTATTGTCAGCTGTAGAAAATTTCCTATTAGCACTATAAACTGCCAAAACCTTTGGCAACTTAACAGTGACATTTTCCATGTTTGCAGTAGGCACATTACAGTAACAGCTGCTTAGACAGATTTCTGAGTATTTTGCACTACCGGCTCAACATGCATTTCTATCCTTGGCATTCCATTTTAAGAATAGAAAATACCAGCTGTTAAATTCTAGCTGCCAAGGCTGCAAACAGGACTTTCCCCCTCCCTTACCAAATAAATAACTTATTGACACATGCTAAAAACTCTAGGTTTGGCAATGGCTTCCATTTCCAAAATCAAAATAATTTAAAGAGACAGTGGTTCATTCTTCCTTCCAACAGAAGACTATCTCCTGCAGTGGTGGCATAATTCTGTTCCATGAGAGGTTGTTTATTTCATTGGTACCACTTTCAATAATATGACCATGTGATTGATTTCTCAGCTAATTCTGCACTCTAGGAATGTCTGTAGTAACATGTAGTTTACTAATTTCTTCTTTCAAATGTTTTCAAACATTGTGGAGGCAGTGAAATAGAACAATATGAGTCAGTAAAAAAGGGATCCATTAATGGACTTTCCATGGTTTGGGGCAGATTAATAACTCAAAGATAGAGTATCTATTTGTGACACCCATGGCGGGCAGCCACCAGTTGCAAGACCCCAGCCAGACATTCAACTCTCTCCAGTCCAGCCACTATACCCACGAACTGGGTTTAGCCCCTCCTTCTCTGTTTACTAGCTCTCCTTGTCACTGCCATTTACTCTTAGCACATTTTATAACATAGCCACATATGCAATTAAAGCTACAACAGGTGCATTAATCAAGCTTGTGCTCCACACTATTCATTGAACAAAAATCTATATTCCATCAATCCAATCCAATAACTACAAAATATTCCATAACCCATCTTGTTAAAAGAAGCTCACAAACTATCCACACTCAAAGGCAGTACAGGAACCTGGACCAGGAGAAGAGACTATCACCTTCATTCTTCTCAAAGTGGCTCTCCAAAGTGGTGAGTTCATTTGGTTTTACTCCTTTGGTGCTCCCCCTGCTTGTAGCAGGCCCATATCCACCAGTGGTAAGCCTAGATAAGACAGCCAAACAAGCTAGGGTTTTTAATGCCTGCTAGCTGTCTTGGAGCCAGTCCTGCACTTTCTCCCTACTAGCCACAGCAACAACAGCAGCATAGTCTCCCTGGTACAGATTGCAGGAACCAAACAAGCAACAGCAGAATCACTCAGCCCTTCCAGTATCTAATACCGGGCTGATGGGAAGCACCATATTTGGATGCACTTTGATTCTTCCATATGTTTTATAGTTGAATTTCCTTCTGTCCACTTTAGTCAATCTTTATTTTATAACAGTGCAACTTAATGCCATATAAGTGGCATCTTATGTGAAATGGGGGGGGGGGATAATTGATCCTATGAATGCCTTTATTTTATGCAGTCAATAATTCTTCATATGCTGGGTTCATCAGTTAGAAACACTGAGGTCCAGGCAAGAGTATTCATGAAATAACATTAACTTGCTAAAGTACCATAGAAAGTCCTCTGGACAGAAAAGAGAAAAGAAATAGAAGAAATAAGAGTTCTAATCTTAGATGCATTCTGGGCCACATCAAAATGTGCTTATGCATGCAAGCACAACAGACTACTTTCTCTAGCTTGCATGCACTTCTGGGATTAGAAAATGGCCCTGAAAGCAGTGCATGTCAAAAGTTTGGGATTTTAGCTTCAGCTGCTTCATGCATGAATAAGCAATTCTTGTCCTCTTGCTTGCACTTGCGTTTTCAGAGGGCTTTGGAGTTCAAATGCTGAAGCTACATTCTGACCTTTTTTCAGGTTGTAACTTTAGTGCATGTGACTACTGCTCACTTTACCAACTACATCAGCATCTTTTTGTACAGTACACACTGTCACTAAGGATTTCTCCCTCTGTCTTGCATTTAAACAATGTGAAAGAATAGCTTATTGAAGGAGGGCTGGTTGAATTGAATTATGTTCCATATGAAAACCTAGAAATGGGATATTTATTATGCCTCTCTTTTTTTTTACCAGTGTCCTATAAAAACTATCTAAATCAGACATCAAAATTCCATCACTGTTTCACAGTTTCAAAGTCCAACCTAGCTCACTGAATCCCTTTAACTGTTGCTCTGATGCTGGAATGTGAACCCTGATAGCTTAGGGGTTTTTGAGTCAGTTTGGTCTACTGGTCTGAGCCAGTTTGGTTTAGTGGTTAGAGAGCCAGACTCTTATCTGGGAATACTGGGTGTAAAGCCCCTAAGCAGCCACCAGGGCAAGAAACAGTTAACCTGCTGCTGCTGTGTTTGATTGACATGCTGAGGAGGAGGAGACTCAGCAAGCTCCATTTTGCCTACCAAAAAGTAAGGCTCTCCAGCTAATCAGCAGCCAGGACTCAGGATGTTTATTAGCTGCTGCTGAGACTGCTAGAGAGATAAGACGTTTTCGCATTACTCCCGTTCCATTTGGAACGGGAGTAGGACGGGAAGATTAAGACAGCTCCCGGCGCTTTCACCTTTCACACACAGGAGCGCAGGAGCGCGTGTAAACGCGTTCCGGCGCGTCTGTGTGCGAATGCTCAAAGCATCGTGAGCTGTCTTAGCCGGCAAAGGCCGGCCAGGGGCGCGGAGACAGCCGCGGAGGCAGATCGGCAATCAGCTGATTGTCAAACAGCTGATTGTCGAAGCCGCGCCGGCGTCGGAGGCGAGCCCGCAGCTGTTAGGGAGACAGAAGCAGGCGCGAATGCTTCTCCTCCCGAACGCCTGCGGGCGGCTCGTCCGCGTTCGAACGCATGTAGAGCACTTTAAAGTGCTCTACATTTCGAACGCGAGAAAGACAGCTGCGGACACGTTGGAGCGCAAGCCCCGCTCGGGCAATGCGTATGCCGTGTCCGCAGCTGTCTCCCACGCGTACTGTTCAGCCCTGTGCGAAAACGTCTATAGTCTCTGCTGGGGTCTGAAAAGTGAAGAGGGCTGCTCAGTCTGCCTCTGTGTGTTTGTAGGTCTCACCTCTAAGTTAGAAAGAGGGAGAGAAAGAACTGACAAGGTTTTGAGTCAGAACACTAAGAGATATAAAGAAGAGAAAAACAAAGCTGTAACAAAACAAAAGGAAAGGGTTTCAAAGGCTAGAAGTTATTAAGAGGCTGTGAATTAGCATAAGAAGTTTACCTCAGACTAAGAGAGGGAAGCCATTTTTCAGTCAGGAAACCACGGTATTAAATGAGAACTTTTGTTGGATGAACAAGCAAAGGACTTTACTCTGTTCCCTTACCATTTTAGTTCCTTTCACATGTACAATAGGACTCATAACTGATTCAATCATACATTTTATTCCTTTTATTCTATTTACTCTGTAACAATAAACCTTTGAGTTTGGTTAATTAAAGAGTCAGTATTCTGCTTGTGGTAACAACTAGAAAGAACTAGCAAGCAGAGGGCCAGTGAAGATCCAATTTGTGCTGAGGATCTAAGAGGATCTGGCAGAGTGAATGGGCACCTGGGCTGTCTGTTAGCCTGCCAGGCTACACTAAAAGGAGGCAGGTGGTACCAGAGCTGCCCGGGTCTTCACACTGGGTTTGGTTCTGCATACCTACACAAAGCTAGCTGGGTGACCCTGGGCTAGTCACAGCTCTCTTCTGAGCTCTCACAGCCCCACCTACCTCACAGGGTGTTCTGTTGTGGGGAGAAAAACAGAAGGTATAACAGCTGCTTTGAGTCCCCTCGAGGGTGAGAAAAGTGGGTTATAAAACCCAACACATCTTCCCTTTCCACCTCAGCCATCCTTCTCCCTGTGACCACTTTCATTTGATGCAATCCTCAAGGGGACTCAAAGCAGCTGTTATACCTTCTGTTCTTCTCTCCACAACAGACACCCTGTGAGGTAGGTGGGGTTGTGAGAGTTTGAAAGAGAGCTGTGACTAGCCCAAGGTCACCCAGCTGGTTTCATGTAGGAGTGCAGAAATTAAGAATGCAGCAATCTAACCACAGGACCCTATCACCAGTCAGAGATCAGAGACACTGAAAAATGTGAACAAAGAAAGATGAACTGAGTGAGCTTTAGATCGGATGTAATCAAGTTAATAATGGTCTCACTTCCCATTGTGCCCTAAAATAGACTAATCATTTGTGGTGTGACAAGGCCATTTGTAGCTTGGACTGAGTGTGCCCTACAAACAATTTTCAAATTTCAAGGCAAGGTTTGGAGTCCTGTATCTCTTGCAGTCATTCCAGAAGACAAGCTAAGAAAGCAATAGCACACAATGACCAGATTATGTTTCTGTCCAATGCAGTCATGATTCTCCTTATTCATCTCAGCAGCCTTCTGAAAAAGTGGGCTCTGAGGGTACATTTACACTGTGTTTCACAGTGGGGACAATGTGAGCTTTTTGTTACTACACGCCTTTTTCTAGGGCAGGTTGCCAAGCAATTGTTGTAAGCCCAATACACAGACCAAGAGAAGAGACAAAAGAAAAGGAGCTAAAGGAGCTGAAAGAGAGTGGCATTTGATATATGAAGCAGTATGTGAATTCAGTATTCAGGCGATGTGGTTCAAAGAAAGAACCATTTGGACAAAAGGAGGTGTTTCTGTTTGATCCTAAGAGGAAACCTGCTAGACTGGGCCACAGCCCATCTAATTCAGCATCCTGTCTAGCACAGTCCATCAGGCACTTCTGGGCATTCTCAATAAGAAGACAAAGGCAAAACCTTCACCTGTTAAATGACCTTTAGAGGCTACGTAAATATGTCACTGCCAACCTGCAGTGTCAAAAAAAAAAAAAGCTAATTCAATGTTAGGAATAATTAGGAAGGGAAAATGAGTCAGCAAATGTACAATTGGGTCACCACAAAAAGGATAGCGTGGAACTGGAAATGGTGCGTGAAAGGGCAAACAAAATGATTAAGGGGTCAAAACACCCTCCTTACGAAATCACACTGCAGTGCCTAGGCCTCTTCAGCCAGGAAAGACAGCATTTAAAATGGGACCTGATTGAAGTATATAAAATCATGCGTGATATAGAAAAGCTAGATAAAAATTTTCTCTATCACACAACACTAAAACAAGGGGGCACACTATGAAGCTGATGGGTAGGAAAGTCAGATCAGACAAGGAGAAGTATTTCTTCACCTAGAGGGACTATGGAATTTGTTGCCAGAAGAGGTGGTAACAGCAATCAGCCAAGATTGCTTTAAGAAAGGGTTAGACAGATTTATGGATGACAGGTGTATCAATGGATACTAGAATGGATGCCAAGGTGCATCCTCCAGGCTGGGAGACAGGCAGGTTTGCCTCCAAGGCCATTTGCTGTGATTCAAGAGCAGGTGAAGGTGCTTCTGCTTGAGATGCCCATAAACAGTTGGATGGGCCACTATGAGAGACAGGATGCTGGGTTAGATGGGCTGTAGCCTGATCCAGCTTGGCTTCTCTTATGTTTTTTACCTATAAAAAGTATTTCACATTGTCCATAGTACCCAAAAGTCCTCTAACAGTTTGGAAACTGAACAAGCTTGGGCTTCAGAAATTGGAAACCACTTCACTTGATCATTCCTCCTAATTTGTACTTCTGTCCTACTCTTTGTTCAGTTCCTACAACATGATGAATCATAGGAAACTCCCTAACAAACCCCTATTGTCCATTACTTAAAGAAAATTCAGTGTTCCATTGGGAAGATATCCAAACAGAGTTATTTTAATCATCATTGGAAAAGACAGAGGGGAGTCCTCAAAATGAATACGCATTTATATGTGTAGTGATCCCTAGCTAGCAATAGACTCATGTTGTATGGAGAAGAAAATATTGAAAAGAGATTCTTGATATTTTATAGAGTTGGACAGCAGTGAAAAGCACTGAAGAAGGTGACACATCCGTTCTATCCTTAATGCAAGTAATGAGATTGCAAAGAAATACTGGATGTTATTTATGTGGATGCCTTAAAAGATGACTAACATTTTAGGAGTGGGAAGCATTAAAACATTCTATCTTGTAATTTAGCTGGGAAAGTCATACTTGAGGCTCCTACAGATATATCACAAGACATCTGTCAAGTTGAATATCTTTATTACTCAGTTACTTGCTTTGTTTGCCCTCAAAATGTTTGCCACTATTTTTGAAATGCACAAGGTTTATGTAACATTAATAGTTCTTTTGGAACTTGAGATTTCTTCACCTTTGCCATGCATTTCAATAACACAATGCATCAAATTTTTATGCAAAGACATACACTAAAAATTTAAATTGCCACCTTTCCTTTTCAAAAGGTTGTATGTAGTCAATCATAAAGCAAAACAGAGGTTTGTCTCAGGGTTTAGCCACTGCAGAGTTAGGATGTTCTCAAAACTCCATGAATGCTCTATTTAATAAAAACACTTAGGAACATGAGATGAGGGAAATCCTTAAATGATTTCATTAAGCTTGAGGAGTAGCATATCTTAAAACAACATTGCATAAGAACATAAGAGAAGCCCCGCTGGATCAGGCCACAGCCCATCTAGTCCAGCATCCCATCGCACACAGTGGCCCACCAAATGCTCATGGGCATCTCAAGCAGAGACAAAGACAAAACTGCTCTTGAATCCTGCAGATGGCCTTATAAGTGTCCTGCTTCCCCCCTCCCAGCCTGATATATATACCTAGACATTCATTCTAGTAGCCATTGATACATCTGTCATCCATAAATCTTAAAGCCATCTAGACTGGTAGCTGTTACCACCTCTTCCGGCAGCACGTTCCATAAACTTATGACCCTCTGGATGAAGAAATATTTTCCCTTGTCTGATCCGACTCTCCTACCCATCAACTTCATAGAGTGCCACCCGGTTCTAGTGTTGTGGTTAATGGAGGAATGCATGTAGCTAATTTATGCAGATAGATTCAAGGCTGCCACAGCCTTCCCTACTTTTCAACCCAGTTTCACATGTGGTTAGAGTCAAATGCTAAGTGATACTGTTGGTTTCTTTGTGCATGACATTCTCACTGAAGTTGCTCAAGAAAACATGTTCTGGTTAAAAAAAAGTGTTAAATGATACCTTGGGGAAAGCAGAAATAATGTTATGTCCTTTCACATTTTCATACGACTATTTTACATTCTACTTTTAACTCTTTTTTTTCTTTCCATACCAAATTCTAGACAATGATAAGTGATAAGTGATGTGGGTAATTATTATGTTGCACTTAAGAAACTGACTAGACAAGTTATGAATACAGCATCATGAACTTAGATGAACCCTTACTGAGAGACTTTCACATGGCCTCTGCTTTTTGTTCATGTGCCTCAGCAAAGTGCACATTGGTAATGTAGCATGCATAGTATATCATCACTGTGCCTTAGTCCATGCATCACAGTAACATGACACATCCATTTTCTACCATGTATTTTAATATCCCAAATTGTGAAATATTTTGATAGAAAGGCAACACAATCCATCAGTTAATAAAATAGCTGCTGTGAGGCACACAGAATAAAAGCCACCTTCACAGGGGAAGAAAATTTTTAAGAAAATGTAGTACAAAATGTAGTACAATTTTTTTTTGTTATTTGAAAACAAAATTGTAAACTGAGTGAAAAAAATAGCCACATGTACTAGGTTTACAGCATAATTTATGTGGTTCCTGCGAGTGTAACCTTGCTGTTGTGAGATTGACAAATTGTGACCTGCCCCAATTTATGCATCCCAATGATTACCTCTAGGCCACAGCTGACCTAACTACGAGCCTCACATAGAAGTCAATTGTTTTATTTACAGTTTCTGTTTTACATACAGTTTTTCTGGATTAGAACCCATGGAAAAATCGAGATTAGATTTTTAGAGAAAAGCCCTGGTCCGACCATATAATACATTCCACTAATAATTAATGATTGATTTATATTATGTACAGTTTAAGTTCCATATTTGCGTTATGCCTATTTCCCAACACCAACATTTTTTACATTCGTGGACAGCACTATATGAGGGCTAATGTTCTGTGGGCATTTATGGATATATGGATAAGCTGGATGACTGGATAACTGAGCCAAGGATTTTTAATTTTGTTAGTGCTGTATTATCAGTTCATCATCTTGGTTTCCAATTTCCAATTGCAATTCCTTTGGTCTCCTCTTGCTTTCTAGCCAAACCAAATGATAAGGAAATCTTTACAAAGCCACATTACTATTACCATTTGTGGTGTTTTTAGAAATCTGTTAATCCTTTAGCATTGACTTGGCACTAGAATTCAGGGATTTATTTTATTTTATTTTTTATAACAGCAGCAGACATTTTAGGATCAGGACTATGACAGGAATGAGATGAATTTGTTTGTTTTTACATTTCCCTGAACTGCATTTTGATCTGCTTCTCCCACAATATAAAGAAAGCTACTTTCACTGGCTTCCACGTGTATGGTGGCTATTTTCACACTGATATCAGCACTGCATATTTTTGCCAGAAAGGTTCCAAAAAGCAAGCTATCCAGACAAGGTGGGTCATATTGCTATTCTGGAAAACCCCACAGTGAGTGTTGGATTTTCCCAGAATAGGATACCATAGAATATCATCCCTATATAGTGGGACTAGGTTGGATTTCCACAAGTATGTGTGGCAATGCCAGCATAGCTCCAATGTAAGCCTACACTTTAGCTCCTGTCTTAATGCCTAACTCTGTAGAGTGGAGGTGTGTGTGTGCAGCTAGTGCAAGGCTTTTTTACAGAAACATACATAGGATTTCTATCTTGGAATAAAATGTTCCTTCTACACTTTTCTGTCCCTGCCCCAACATGAGTAAGAACATTTAGAAAGCAGAAGAACACATGGACCAACACACTTGTAATCTGTCTGTAGATGACAATGACAGTATGAAGAATTCAAATTCTAATCCAAAATCTTTTTCAAGGAAATGAGAAATAATGCATTGCTAAGTTTATTTTAAAGCACTGTATTATTAAAAAAGTTGGACTGCTCAGAGTTTTTCTTCAAAAGGAGGGGGTAGTTTTAGATAAGGCTGTCTGTGTCCTTGAAGAACTCACATATTAGTTTTTGCACTTATCTCCTGGGATTAGCAACCTATCCTACAAGCTGCTGTTAGTTTTTGTTTTATTTATTTTAGAAAGTTAAGGGCAGAATTTAAATACAATAAATTTTGAGTTGGATTTCACCAGACCATGAATTTATAGAACAGCCTAACTGGATTTAAATGCACAATGATAAAGGAGTAGATTTTCTTTGCCACCATAACCCTAAGGTAAATATTTGCTCTTACCCACAGTCTGTAATGTTCAATATAAGATCTGAGGCGTTTGTCTAAAACCATTGCCCTGTCGGTTTCATCAGTCACAGGTGGTGGTGATAGCCAGTTAGAGTTTCGTGAAGGGAAAGACTCAGGAGGAAGAGAGGATTTCTTGAAATGATGTGCTATAGCTGAATACATATTACTTAAAAATAGAATATATTAATCAATATGTCTTCCTACCTGGACAGTATTCACAGGCTTACAGCCTAAAGGTTAATGAAGGCAAGAGCAAAAAGTCTATAAAATATGATTGGACGAAAATTATGCAAGCAGAAATAAATTTGTCACTGTTATCTTACATGAAGATAAACCAAAGTAGATAAAGCGATTACTATAATACAGATAAGTACAACCCTAGAATGGATGAAGGGAGAGCCAATATCCCAGCCTTTTCAACACCACTAGATTTTCATTTCACAGTTGGGTAATATGCAGCCATACCAGCAGGATATCTCCCACTACCTGGAAAAGTCAACGTTTGCCCAGCTACTTGGAAGTTGACAGAAAATTTCACTTTCTTTTTATTCTGTGAATTCCGTTGACAAGCAGCACTGTGTTTACAAGCAATTGACTTTGTAGTTTCTTGTTGCTTGTTTAACTGGCATCAGAAGGAAAAGTCCATCTCAAGAAAAGAAGGAGAGCCAATGTGTGCTTCGTAACACAATAATATCAAACAAACCATAAAGACCCAAGATAATGGCTAAGAGTGGCAGTCGCTTAAGCCAGGAGAACAAGAGCCTATTCAGAAGAGTGTGATTTGTCCTCATAACTTGCTTCTATCACCTGAAGTGCTGTCTGATAAAAATGGAGCAAATTGTTCTTGTATACTCATTTTATTGACATACAGCCTCTGCCTTTAAGCTACTATTCCTCTTTTCTGTCAGCAAACCGATCAGTAACAGCTGTCACTTCTTACAGAAGTAGTAATATGGTTGATAGGAAGATTTATATACTTAGGAAACAAGCAAGATCCTATATTGTGTCTGTATCTCTAATACCTACCGTGACATTTCCCCCCATCTTGAATCTGTGTGCTGTTTTTCACATAACATATTTTCTTTTATGAATGAACATAGTCTTCAAGTAAAGTGAGGCACTAGTATTAACAATACATAGGTACAAACTTTATTTTAACATCAAGATATGCTGTGGTCATAAATTATTGTCAGCAGTTATTACTGAATGCTATTATTTTACTTGTACTGCCATATGTATATAATTATTTTTTAGAACATGCTAACAAAATGCAAGTCATTCATTAAATGGATCTTGTCCTTTGTTAACTAAGGCATATCTCCACTTTCCTCCTGGAGGAAAGGATGGGCCTGGGTGCCACATCTCAAGTTTGCCTCATCCTTAGCTTTCAGACAGTCGTATCATTAGATGTTCATATGATGAAGCACCTAGCAACTTAAGTGGAAGGTGTTTTTGTGGAGGTGTCCAACCCCCAGCTCCCTCCCCATTACACTCATGGACACATGGTGCAAATATCAGATAACTGTCTCAAAGCTGACGTTCTACTGTTGATTGTTATTAGCTGCTGAAGAAAGCAAATAGTAAATAGAAAAATACTAGAAGTAACTGCATTGTTTTTATTTGTTTTTAGGACTTCTATGTATTGGAGATATTATAAATGTCTTTCAGAACTCAGAGTATAGGATAAAATATAACTATAAATAAACTGGAACTACTAGAATCCACACTTGAGTTACAAATTGTCAACATATGACATGTCAAATAGCCATTCTCACACATTATCTTTAAAAAATAGCAGATAGAATAGCCATTTTCCCAAATATTATTTCCAACTATGTATAAGACACTTCCAAATGGACTTCTTAAGCTTGGCATGATTTATCAAAGCCTAAGGCCTAAGTAAGTATAAATGTTGATTTGATCTGTTGTCAGAAATAGGCTTGTGAATTTAGAGAACATAGACATGTGGTCCATTTAAAAGGCAAACAATTCCTAGAGGCAACCAAGGGGTATGAAGTGCTGGTTAAAAGAACCCAAATACCTCATACTAGAAAACTGAATTAAATAGTGTACATAATATCAGCAGCTCCCAGTGACTGCCCTGGGATGCCCCCCCCCCCCAGCTAAAGCTTTGTTGGGAAAGACAACCAAAACACCTCAAGGCCCTTCCTCCAAAATGAATGAATGAGTGAATGAATGAATAAAATCCATTCTGATTTTACTCAGTAAAAATAATGTGAAATAACTGATGTTCCCATCAAACAGTTTCGTTTTACTTTATTGGCATGCTAAAGAGGTTTAAAATTATGTGTTTAAAATTATAACAGGTTTAAAATTATAATTCCCTCCCCTCAGGAAGAAAGAAAATGGCAGGAGCAAAATTTATTATTTAAATCGTTGACTTTTTGCATCAGCTAATTCAGGTTTCTTACTCAAGGATATTTGGCATGCTTCTTTCTCCCAAGAGCCATATACACATGCAAGATCAGTGACAGAAATGAGACTGACACATACATCAGCCCATATTATTTTTTACAACTTCTGTTCACAGTGGTTGAGAAAATGACATTTTTTCATAACAGAAGCTTATACTTGAAAAGGGGACAGATGTCAATTTAAAATAATTTAAAAGAATCTTACAGCCTGTGGTGTTTTAGACTATAAGACCTCCACTGGCCCAGGCAAGACAAGAACAGTTTTGCTGTAGTTGCAGCTCATCAGGTGCACTTAGCCTGTAATCAGAGTTCTGCTTCCCAGTTTGGTTAAGGAGCTGGACTCTTATCTGGGAATACCAGGTTCAATTCCGCCCTCCCCCATGAAGCCAGCATGGTGACCCTGGGCTAGTCACAGCTCTCCTCTGAGCTCTCACAGCCTCACCCACCTCACAGGGTGTTCTGTTGTGGGGAGAAGAACAGGTTTTTCAGCCGCTTTGAGTCCCCTTAAATGGGTGAGAAAAAATGGGGTAGAAAAGCCAACTCTTCTTCTTCCCTTATGGGGATTTGAACTCATGGGCTGGTGCATATTTTAGGTGTCATTATATGGTACACCAGCTATGCCTCTCTCTGCAATGGAGGTCTAATTGAAGGAAGGATAATACCTGCAAATTAACCAAGATAAGGTCTAGGAGGGTTGGTTAACGCTAGGGAGGAGAAGTAGAAGGATTCAGAAAGATCTAGATGTATATTTGAAGACTGATCTTTGCATGTGAAGTTAAAACTTTTGTGCCTTCGTTTGAAGCTTTGTTGCATTCAAAGAGGCAGCCCAGTCACCTCCAAAGCAGATTTGGATCAGATTCAGATCAGATTCAATCAGATTTGGAGACGTGACCTGTGGCAGCAGGAATTGAAGTGAATTTGAAGCAAAATTCAGAGCTGAGCACATTTAAGGTGTTTTCCAACTGTCACTAGAAATACTTCTAGTGACTGTGGAAAAACACCCTTAAAGTGGCTCCATTCACTCGACTGCAAATTTCCATTTCATTTGCTTTGATGCAAAATAATGGGGGGGAAATTATGCACATCCCTAATTTGAAGGTAAGGTATTTACATTACTACAATTCCTCACTAAACTGGGACAATGCTACAGGAACTACTCAAAAAGAAGTACCCAAAGTCCCACCCAATGCACTGCATCTTTTGATCCTGTGGGTGGAATGGCAGTGGAGGTTGTTCATTGTTTCCTTCTAGTTTGCAATGGTATATGAACTCAATTTTGATGTTGACAAAAGAGAAACTGCTATTAAGCAGCTTTAAAACCAACTTCCGTTTTTTTTTTCATTTTGAACAGCAGAACAAATAAATAATGCAGTTCAACACTGTGATGAATTAGAATGACAGTTTCATAACTGAAAAAAGAAAAAGAAATATTGGCTTAATGTGTAGCAGAGAACAATAAGGCCAATGAATTGAAATTATCATTATCAAATGAGTGTCATCACTTACTCCTTTAAGTTCTGCTCCTCAGCTGGGAAGCAGTCTGTTTTCTTGTGCACTTTCAAAGGAAGAACCAGAAGGAAATTAGATATTGTGGTTCAAAATAAACCCTGCACATTCAGCCCACATCTCAAACTTCAAGCTACATTTCAGGATCTAATTAAATGTGTACAGATAGTCAACATCTGTCAGTCCAATTCTCATCATCAATCCACAATCTGTAGTGAAAATATAAAGTAGAATAACAAAGTAACACCTTTTATTTACAGCGAGATAACGTTGCCATTGTAATGCCTCTTTATCATTTATTTGAATACTTTTGCAGCTTAAATAACATACTTTGGTGTAATTCATTGGTTCTTTCCTCTTTAGTTTTTTTGTTCTTTATGCAAAACAGATTGTGCATTTTAATGGGATAAGAACATATGTGGAGATGCTGTGTAACCTTGCAGTTGTTCTTCAGCTTATTATGCTGGTATACACACATGAAAAATTAGTATCGAGTGACAGTTCTATGATACATGGATCCAAAACTTTAAACTTTAAATTCCTACTGCTTCATTTGGGGAAAATAATCCTAAAATATTTGTGCCATTTCCTTAAAGTGAGAACTGCCTAAGACATTTTGGATAACCATTTGAATATAACAGTCTTTATAAGGATGGCTTCTCCCTTGTCTCCCACAAATGGATTGAATTTTCTTCATCCCTTCTTCCCTTCCCCCAAACCAAGCTTGGCTCCACAGTTGCTCACATGCTGAAAACCACACAAAACTCTAGTAACGAGAATTAAAAATAAACATTTTGATGAATGTGATGAATGCTGTGCCACCCAAATTCTTTACTACGCAAATTTCAAGTTGGGGAGATGGGAAGATTGATGTTCCTCTGTTGGCTGTGAGATGAATGGAGATTAAATTAGAATACTGAGATGACCAGGGCCCTCTCTGCACTGACTGGTGGTCCAGATTAAGGAGCCTCTTAATCCAGATCACTGGCCTCTGGATCTCCACATCCCTGAAATCCCACCCCTGTTGCTCTGGATTCATCTGCTTTGGATGAAGTGAGAACAGAACAACTGTTGCTACAAGAGTAATTTTATTCTCTAGCTACACTGGCTGAAGTGCTACAGATCTGAAGCAAGATTTTCTGCTAGTTTATCTTGTGTCATTGTTCATGTGTATTAGAGAGGCTTGCTTAACCCTCATTAGTGGGGGTGAAAAATCATGCAGTTGGTAAATGGCAGAGCTGCTTTGTATCTCACTTGTTTGTTTTTAATTTCTGCAACTTTCTGCAACTTTTAGCCTTTGTTCTGCAGGTCAGGAGCATTCTAACGATGTACTGCATTATCAAATTTTCCAAACTGCATACAATAAAATACATAAACTACAAAATTACCTCACAAATACCGAGGAGGGTTAAGTTAGGTTTTGGGGGTTTTTCAGCTTATGAAGGCAGGCATTATGCGTTATTTTTGGCCCCTTCCACATTGTTTGGGGCTATCCCATACTATAGAGTGGTTACTTTGAATGGTACTGCCAGCCTGTTCTATCCTTTGAAATGGCTGGCCTGTGATTTTTCAGCTATACATAAGGAAGAGGTCTATTCCTCACATCACCTCCAGGTGAATGGCTGAAAAGGGACTAAACATGGTATGCTGGGCCACAGAGACAGGCCGTTCACACACTTTCTGTGGAGGAACCAAGTTACTTGGCTGGCTTGTCGCTAGACTGTTTCTTCATCACACCAAAAATGACTGACTCCCCAGGCCATTTATAGTCTGGTGCCAAAGCAACCAAGCCAGAAATCTTTGAGGTGAGAAACACAGTGGTATCTTGTCTTATCTCTTGCCTAGTCCCATGCAGATGCAGCCAGAATTACATTTTTTAAAACTTTCCCTTGCAGTATTTGCTCAGGCCACAAACCATACTACAATTGCCAGTCTTAACTCTCTTTTACTGATGAGACAGTTGATCAAATGCAAGCAACCTGATCGTAATACCAACACACATCCAATAAATTATACATACTAACCATACATATCGACCCACTTGCTAACTGCCAGTTTAACAAAGGGTCTGTGGAGAGAGACTCGGAGCTCTAAGAGTATCTCTAAAAACCATGGTTTATATTCCCTTTCTGATTAACAGCAGATAGCAAGATCAGTTAGCTATTGCAATTCAACAAGTAGACAATGTCGAACTTCATTAACATTGCAAGTCACCATTATGGAATTTTCATCTGCTGATTGCTCATCTTTCCTCATTCTGTGCACTTTGCCCTGTAATAAGGTATCATTCCAGTTGGAACTATTTCACTTAACTAGTAATTGATCAGGCCACAGTCCAAATCTGTTAAGATGTGACCCAGCAAATGATCAGGCTGCTTTGGTCAGATGTGCTCTCCAGAGGACACATTGCTCTGTAACCAAATGCATTGCCCTTCACTTCTGACTACAAATGTTTAAAGATGTAGCTAGCTACAGAGATTATAGCCTCAGCTTCACAAGACATGTTCAAGTAGACAGTGAACATACAGCGTTTGCAGATACTGTGTGCTGTAATTTGTTGAACATGGTACCTAAATGACCCTTTCCAGCTTTATGATCTTATAAAACGTTTAATATATAATGATTTTCTGGGGGGGGGAGATAAAGAGCAACTGCTAAAGCTGTTGAATTAAATCTGTTCTTAAAACTAGATTACTACGTATGCTTTTGTCCTTCTGCTTTACCTAACACAAAAGGTTGGCTTGGTCTTGGATTAGTAGCATTAAAGTCTTTGCTCTACAAACAAATAAAGGGAATGGAATATAAATTGCTGTTTAAAAATCACAAACAAACAAACCTAAAATGATGGTTTATTGCCGTGATTCATGTCAAGTCTAGAAATACAGAAATTGGTCAGACATTCTTATGTTTAGTAGCTGTTTTATTGCTGCTACTTACAAAACCAAATAACTAGGACAATTGTGTGCTGAAATAAATAGGAAACTGAAAATATAACTAAAGTTTAGGCAAGGAAAAAAAACATGGACTATATGCATATAGGAAACCTTAGGGGAAAAAAACAGAAAAATTATTAGACCCTTTTACATGGACTCTTAATGCAGATTAATAGTCTGGGTAGTACACATTTAGAGGGGCTCCCTATTTTACCCCTACTGATCCCAAATATGATCAGGTAAGTGCAGAAAGGCCCCTAATGTGGTAAGAAAAGGCCCTAACCAGTGGTTATATGAAAGGATTTATTCGTTTATTCTGTTGATGCCATGAGTAGAATCAATCTGTTTAAATTGTTGGGTATTTGATGAGGAAGGACACAAGAATATTAGGAACGACTTATAATTTATATCACCTTTCTAGCACTAACAGAAATGAGAGAGCATACTACCTAAATGTTCATACAAATTGCAGTTCTTCTGTATATGCAAACTTCATTTAGAATAATAATATGTCCTACAGGTGTGCACTAAAATCAATGTGTTTGAATTGTCGTTTCAGTATTCCAAACTGGACAAGGTTGTCTTGGGCTTCTCTAGACACTTTGGCTCCAGAACACAATAATGTTTTGGAACATGCAGACAGAGAAAGATTTTTGTTTTCCTATTTGTTATTTCAGACACATTTTTAAAGATGGCTGTATTGCCAGTACTGGATGAAATCTACAGATTCTATAGATATTTCTGAGATAATTTACATCAGAAATTACGATACAAGTATTCCAATTAGTACTTGCTGTCCTTTATGTTCAAGAGAGTTTGTGCCACTTCCACACTTACCTTGAGGTGGACCACTTTAGTGGAACTTAATCAGCTGTCGCAATCCACTGCCTGATCTGGTCCTCCTGTCTTGGAACATGATCATCAGCATCCTTATAGAACTCAGGACGTGTTCACACTAAGGTGATCAGGACAGCTAGGCACACCCTGAGACAGAGCATCTGTGTATCGCATTGCCATCTCTGTACCAGAGCTTCTCAGAGCTGTCCTGATTACTGCTAGCTGTCGAGCAGTTTTCACTGCTCCAAACATTCCTGATAGGGATGTGCACAAATGATTTTTTGTATTCGATTCATCTCAAATCAAATGCAAGAAAATTCATATTCGTTCAAACATATCCCCTTCGAATGCTGTAGGATTCATATTTTATATGAATGTTCAATTCCATATGACTCCTATACGAATAGCATACAAATCCCATATGAAGCTTCATACAAATATATCAAAACATACAATTCAAATTCGAATGTCAGTCTTCGAATGTGCCAACATCCTATTCAAATTTGAATGTCTGAATTCGGCCAAATTCCTATGAAGAATGTTATGAATATTCATGCATATCCCTAGTGCCTAAGGCAATGTCAACTCCTGGATGCAGCCTTCCCATTACACCATATGGGAAGGTTATGCGGGGTGGCAAAGTGCAGCTGCAGTTGCAGAGTTGCTCTCCACATTGCCAATTGCCACAGCAACAGCCTCACACACATATACTGGGACAGGCCAGTGACCTGAACTGAACTTCTATGGAACACTCACAAAAGTGAAATGTGAAAAGGCCCTCACTTTGGTCTTCAATGTGCTTTTTTCTTATTGGATTGCACTGAAGAAAAACAAATGGCATAACGTAGCCCCACTTAACACAAACAGCATTCAACAGAGGGACTAATGGAGTAAGAGACTTACAACTTCTTCCCTCTCCTCACCAATGTCATACTAATAATAATGACAGAAACCAAATGTCCCACTTTATGACTTGCTAACAAAAGTGAGTTCCAGACCTTCCTTTTTTGCTTCCTTTTTCATTTCTTGGGATCAGGTCAAAGAAAAAGAGTACCACTGTGAAGTCCTCTTTATATTTAGTCAAACTCAACTCAAAGAAGCATTGATCCCATTAACAATCAAGACTTCTTAAACAGGAAATCTGCTTGGCAGATTAAATAAATGAAGTTCAAAGACACAGACAGCCACGTTCCCTAACAGTTTTAGTTAGGAAGGGGAAATAATACTCTAGTTCAACTGTTGTTACTATACTTTATTTTTTAAAAAGAAGCACACAAAAGCCCACATTCTGAAGCTAAAAGGAAAATTACACAACCCGCCTCCCTATGCTATGGATTTTAAATAAGAACAATAGTCATAATATTTTAATATGAAAATGATTTGAGATGCAAGATCAATCTTCTCCTAGAGTGAGGATGCGTTCATATGTCAGTTACTTATTCCATGATATTTGGGTATTCAGCGTCTAGGGGTGTGCATGAATGCGATTTTCAGATTTGATTTGACTTGAATATTCAAATGTTTGAATTTGAACGAATAGAGAACAATGAATGTATTCAAATTCAAATGTGATTCGAATACAATTGTATCTATTCATACAAATATTCAATTCGTATTTGAAAATATGAATGTCAACATTTGTATGTGTCTGTACGCATCCATACACATGCATCCCTTTTTTATTCCGTGTGCATACCATTTTTGTCCCATACGTATCCGTACAAATGCATACAGATATGAATAAGATGGATATGTATGTAATGCATACCTATCCATGCACATATGAATGTCCAAATAATTTGTACGAATGATTCAAAACAAGACATTCGTTTGAATGTTAAAAAATGAATGTATAGACATTTGATTCAAATTTGAATGTCTGAATTCAATCAAATTTGATAGAATTTTGAATGTTTTGAATATTCTTGCACTTCCCTATCATCTTGAAACAATCATTCCAATTTGCCTGGGAAATTGAAACATCTTAAAATCTCTTTCATTGTTGTTTGGGTGCAGTTGGATACAAATATGTTCCTGAGGGTTTATAGAAATCTGGAGCAGGGGAAAGACCATTGGGATGAACTGATGGCAGTTTGCTTTAGGAGGCAGTTCCAAACTAGGGGTGTTTTTCCACTGTCACTAGAAGTATCCATTAAGTACTCATTAATGGGTATTTAATGGCATTAAGTACCCATTAATGGGTACCTAATGGGTACTTTTAGTGATAGTGGAAAAACACCCGAGATGAATCTTCTTGGTAGAATCTGAAATCGCGTTTTCACATTCCACTTCCCCATCTCAACCCTAATCTGTAGCTATGGTGGTTCTTACAAATTGTGCAGCTTGTTCTTTCATGATTGGTAAGCATAGCAGAGGTGATGTCTGGTACTACATAATATTACTTACATAGAATAACTTTCTAGGCCTGATCAAAGCAAGACAGTTTTTGCTAGTGGTTGGAAAAGCAGCAGTTCTTGCCAATCCTATCTCTGTAGTGTATTGTTCTCCCTTTTAATTGGAATGTGACAATAGTGTATTATTGGATCACTTCCAAATACTTTCATACTCATCAGCAGGACCCCTGCATGCACAAAATTGATTGTTCATGTTTGTAACTAGGAATAAAAATTATGAAGACAAAGCTCTCAGCCAAACTATGTTGCAAACAGGACTTGGGATGAAGTGTTTTCTTCATCCAGTTGATTAATTGGTGAAGCAAGAGGTGTGACTTGAATGTGATCTAAGGTGCAAGACCCCTACACTGCAGAATTAATACAATTCCCTATATTTATTACGCAGGAAGATAGAAAGATTCAGTGTACCAAAGGACAACTTGTACTTTTCATAAAGTGTTCATAAACTGTAATAATCAGAATTCATTTCTTTATTTTTTTCACCTCAGGCATCTCAACCCAGAGAAGAAGAAATCCATCTGTCCATACAGAAAAAAAATATTATATACAGTCCATGCAATTTTGACATATGTTGTAATTTACACACCATGCAAGTGCCAGGAACTGCACAGACTTGTAAAACCTCAGCGACTTCTTGGAAAATTATAATTCAGCATGTTATGGACAGTTTCATAGTTGCTGAGGCAATTGTTACTGCAGTAGTACTGTTAGTGAGGCAGACTTTTTGGAGGCAGACTTTCATAGTGTGACTGTGGTGAAGTCTGCACCACAATAAATTATGGGGGTTCTTGGGCTACAGGGCTTGCTTCAGCACTGCAGGTAGTTCATTCACCTCTCCCAGTATTGAAGCTAGGAAATGTGCACCAATCCTGGTCATTTCTGTACTTATTTCTGTTTGATCTGTGTCATGTAGAGGTGTGGGCTGTATCACCAACTTATGCACTGAAGGCGCTTATCTGGCCCATGTCTCCCTACAGCTGTGAATCTCATGCAATCTTTACAGCTGCCCCACCTCCAAATGGCTAGGAATGAAAGTTCCTAGGCTTGGAGCTTGGGGATAATGTTTTTCAGCAGCCCCCTGTAGTTCTGAATCACAGATATGTGCTATCTCCATGCCTCCAGTGATGTGGGAAAAGGGAGTTAGTCCACTTGTGGACCCAATTAAATGGATCCACAAGAGATCTGGATTAAGGGCCTCTTAATCCAGATCTAGATCTGTCTTGAGGAGATTGAGCTGGACTAATAGGGTTGGGGCCTCCTTAATCCACGTTAATGTGTGGATGAAAAGGCCTAGGATCTGGTCTAAGAAGTTCCTTAGCCTGAATCAAAGTGCAGAAAGAGGGTTTACTTTGAAAGGTGCAGGAAGTGACCCAGAAGTATCAGATTGCTATAAAGATTGCAAGGCAGAAAGTGACACAGGTAAGTCCACACAACAGCAGTGGGACAAAAAGGTTACAGAAAGCAACATCAAAGTGCTTCCCCCGACTCTGCATGAAAAGCAACTCTTGAAAGCACTTTCTTCCCTGTAAAACAGGATGGGGAACCAATGCATAAAGAATCATATGATTCTCACTATTTTGAAGTTCCTCCATGGAACAAATAATATACCGTGTAGATGCTGACAATCATTGACAACAAATGGAAGATCTATGTGGGGAAATGTGGTAATTTCACATGTTTCTAAGACACTTGGCTTTATGGTAAGACTACTGTATAGAATGCCATAAAATTATAGAGAATAGTATAGTTATATACTATCATAATAAATAAATAAACCATTTAATGTTTTTAACCAAGAGAATCTAGGATAGTCAATATAACTAGAAATAATTACCTCAACCATTAATTTTAATAATGTTATTTTAAAAATTAGGAAATTGTATGTATACATATTTTTAAAACTGTCCTTAAGGCATGTATTTTAAACATCACACATGCACACACTTATTTACCTGCACAATAGAAATATTTATAATTATTTCACACACTGAATTGTTTTAAGATGCTTCTACATTAGTTGTCCAGATAATTGCCTTTTAAAACAGATCATCTGAAAAAGTATCAATTTAATATCATCAATGACAACGCAACCTAGCACCAATGATTTGTCAAAAAATAATATGCTAAGACTTTACTAATACTTCCTCACTCTTCGCGATTATAACTATAACTTCACAATTTTATGAGATCCTTTTCTTGAATCAAGAGCCAATTGTTTTTCTTCTTCCACTTACAATATAATCAAATTAATACTGAACTCCCTTTGATTCATGTTGCTGTTTTCATTTCACAAGTCAGATTTGTCTAGTCTATAACAAAAGAATGTCCCTTTACAACATTATTAAAGCCAAAAATACTCCTGTTAAGTTCATGTCCCTACAACAATGCCAGGAGCTGCTACTTGAACCTCTGAGCTGCTGGGTTAGTGGAATTGCTCTTATGAATTTGGGCCATACATTAATTAAAATCAAAGGACTGTTTTTAACTTAATTGGATTGTGAGTTGGGTCTCTAATATGCCTAACACAAAAATATCCTTTGTTATTTGAGAAATTTCAGCTTGTAAACAGAATTTAAAGTTACCCAAGATGGCCTCGGACAATCTTGCAAAAATCTACAGTTTGGCCCAGTGCCCACTGACATTTTAAAATGATTTAGAAATGGTTTGGATTCTCTTTGTCCCCATTACCAATCCGTTTCAGGGGCATCTGCCTAAAAAACAGAATAAACACCTGTTTTTTCAGGTGGTTTTTTTTTCATTTTTGCTTTTAAAATGCTTCTTCCTTATTGCTGTGGAATGCTACAGCATTATCAGGGCAAATCCATCATGAAACGGGTGGGGTTTTTCCCAGCAGGACAGCCCATTGCCAGATTTTTAAAGTGCCAGGAAGCACTTCAACAGTTTAGTTTTCAGCCAGCCACTTCACTGATAACAAAGTAGCAACTCACCCACTCTACTTCACACTTTCATTTCCCACCCAGGTACACTGATAACAAAGTTACTGCATGGCCGGCCACTCTCTCACCCTCTCTGCTGCTGCTTTTCCACTCACTCACTCACACACACACACACACACGTACCTCCAAAAGCACAAGCAAGCTAGGCTTATTTGGGAAGTTGCTGTGCCTCTTCTTGACCATCCTCAGATGCCATCACACACACACACACACCCCACACACAGAGGGAGTGAGATCAGAGGAGCAAGGTCTTCCTTTCAAGTTTCACTTTTGCATTGGACAAACACTTTGCCTTGGCAAGTGCTGCTCTGTGTGTATGTGTGTGGAGGGGGGCACGTTTTGTGTGTGTGTGTGAGAGAGAGAGAGAGAAAGAGAGAGAGATCTTTTAATGCTTGAAGGATCTTTTATTGCTATAGCCTTTTTAAAAAAAGAAAGGAAGGCAAGGGGACCCAAGTTGAATTTTTGTAAAATAATTCTCCCTGCAATATGCTGCATTTGGGGAGCAGAGTGGAACGGCTTCTTTTTCTTTTCTCTTTCTCCAACGCCACCCCCACCCCCCTGCAATATGCTGCAATATTTCTGGAAATGCTTGTCTTGTCCAAATGGAGCCTTTTCCTTCTTCCTCTCCCTCTCTTGCTTGCCTTTGCCCATCACTTGCTTTGATTCAGAATGGTTTTGATTATGTGGAATTAAACAGGGAGAGCAAAAGCAGGAGGGAGGGGGCTGGGATTCCCCACATCATTGGATCAAAGCTGGTGGGAAAATAATCACTTTCCCCAATCCATTTTTTGGAAATGTTTGAAGTGTGGGGACACAATTAAGGGTTGACTGTGATTGCCAGATGCATGTTCGTTTAGCGTTTTATAAAGTGTTGTTTTTTTCCATGAGTAGGATCACAGCCTTTGAATTTACTAAGGTAGCAGAACAACTTCTAATACAATACAAATTGCATCTGTAAATGTTTAGAACTCAGAGGTGAAAGAGGATCTGCTCCTACAGATTGGAAAACACATAGCAAAGTCCTGAAACAAATCTATCCATCAACATTTAGGACTGAATCAAACAAAGCTACAAATGCTGTTTTGGAAATGTACACTTCAGAGAATAGGGCTCACACGGCCAGTCCTTCAAAAACTGCACGCCATTTAAACCCTGTCTTCAAGCTATTAGTTTTCACCACATAGCTGGTTTTATTCTACATATTTTGAACCAGCTTTGACATTATATTTTAATAGGAAGCAGTATTTAAATAGTTTAAATAAACAAACAAAAATTAGGAAAGTGTAACAGAAATTGGTTTCAGAGAATGCTTATGGTTATGAAATTATATTGAGTCAGGTCACATCCCGATTTTGTTTGGGGTGGATGGGGATCTGTAGTGTCATCAGTGTCTCCCTTTGCAATCTAGGAAGCACCACCTGGAGCTAAAAACCACCTTGCAGTGATCTGAATATCCCTCTGCAAGTGGTCATACTAGAAAATGCCTTCTGTCTCACAACTGCAATTTAACCATTCATCAATGCTTGTATCTTTATGAATTCAAAGACTTGTTTGCACTTACCCTATAGTGACTGGTGTTCTGCTCACTAGTGAAGTGCATCCATACCAGGAAGCCGTGGCAACACTCCAGAAGTTGGTCCAGGTTCCCCTGAAGCTAGCAAGTGGTGGACTGCTAAAAACCAGTCTACAATCTTACCAGGAGCCACCAGCTACATGTTGCCATGGCAATCTGTTTGCTGGGTATTGTGCCACCACAGTCACACTGCCACACCTGGTCACTATGTCTGCACCTTTTCCGAGCTCATTGTGGCAAGTGGGTGTGGCAGTGCAACTGTGGTGGGACAATACCCAGCAAACAGATTGCCATGGCAACATCCAGCCAGATGGCAGACGCTGCCACAGACATTGCCATGATTATCTGTCCTGGCATGGCATGGCCATCTGTACTTTGAGCGCTGCTGGTCTAGTATGGGACTTTTCCAGCACTTGACATGTGAATAGCCACCACCACACTACTACCTTGCTCTATTGGAATGGTGTCATTATACAATATCAGTCATGTAAGTGTGAACAGACCCAAGGTGTTTGTTATTCTATAGAGATAGAACATCAAAAAACCTCTGTAAATTTTGCAATTGTCTGTTCAATTAGATTCTGATTTCTGTGGATTTTTACTTTTTCATTCATAAATGAATGGGAAATGCATATATTAAGTATATACCTAATTTTTTGTTGTTTGATTTTCCTCGGAATTCAGCAGAAATTGAAATTTTTGGCCCACCTCTTCTGTTTCATTTTTGCCTTCTTATTTTCCACATATTTCAAATTTTACATATAGCCCACAACACTAAAAAGCAGAAGAAAGAGGATCCCAATAAATCCTCTTCCCATTTCTGCATTACTCTAACATAAGATAAAAAATTGTTTTTTCTGTTATCCACATCAAACAACAAAGTCCAAAACTCACACCATCACTTATTTAGTAATTAAGTTTAAACACTGTAATATATGTCTCTACTGTCAAAAAATTACATTCACTATCTCTTCAAAACACTACTGCTATCATGTAGTCTACAATTACTCATACTCCTTTTCTTAAATTACTTTAAACACCAGTTTGCTCTTTATTTGACATTCTTGTTTTTTGACACCATCTTTACTTCAGGGGAAAACAGTGCTTTTTTTTTTTTTTTTTTTTTTTACATCTCCAGACTTACATATTGAGCATCCCCTGTCCTACTTTGTAGGCAATCACAGTGCTTGGTTGGTGTTTATGCTATGAGGCATGAGGTTTTTTTCCTTGACTTTTCTATTTCACTTCTTTATTGTAGCAGTCTTTATTCTACTTTATTCTCATATTGCAGTTTTGTATCCCCCCGCCCTCAATAGTCTAGAGAACTATTATAATTTAGTTGTTACTGGTACTGCTCAGGAATTACCCATGTGGATATGGGAGCCTGATAAAAGGTAGGAAAAAGAAATGCAGGGACAAGAAAATATAGAGTAATAATATTAGGGCCTTTCTGCTTGGCTCTTTAATCCAGATTAAGACCTGTGTAGTAAGGATCTGGGTCTGATAGGTCAATATATCTCTCCTGCTTGGGACTACTTGGGGATGCATTTCATAGGTGCACCATAGGGTGATGCTAAATCCATCCCCCAGAGGCTTCAAGGTTATGAACCTTTGTTCCTACTCCTTGGAGACAATGGAGTATGGTTATGAAACTCACACAAGCTTCAAGGCTGTGGTATGGGCTGATCTGATTCAGTGCCATTGTGTAGACAGCCCTGATTCCACCCATGTCTTCCCATGGTCAGGATCAGTGGGCCTGTCTGTTTCAAACTCACTGATTCTGACTAAGGGCAGAAACAGCCTTAGGCTAGATATAAAGAAAAGATATCTTATTCTTTGAGGGATAAAGGCACTACCTCAGTCAGCATGAACTAACTAAGCTGTGAAATCATTTGGAAGAACGTTCCACATCTAAACTTCAATCTGTTCTCACTCAAATTAACAAACAGTTCTGCAGCACTTAGAAGGAAACATGAGGGAAAATGTAATGAAGCCTCAATGTCAACAGTTCTCTGTGAAGGGCTAAAGATAGCAGAGGCTGTTCAAGAAAATTGCTCTGTTCTGGATGAATTAGTGGCTAAATAATAATCCAATTTTTAAAAATGCTTAAAAATAGAAAGTTATAGAAATGATATGTCACCCCTAATTAACCATTCATAAATTCCCAAAATGAAGTAGGCAAGGAATGCTCCTTTTTTCCCCTCTCCTCCACAAGTCAGCATTCCAAATACTGTCAGGTTAAATATTAGTATAAAGAGAGGGAAGGAGGGAAACTAGCATAAAAAGTGCCATTGCTATTAATGTTTCCCATTCAAACTTCACTTTTAGTTATTCCAAAAGCTAGCAGAACAAAATCTGTGTGTGGCAAGGCCAGAATAAACCCATAGGTGCATTTACATAACATCACAAAATTTGACATTCAAGTGGATTTGACCTAAAATGCTTTTAGTACCTTTACAATCCCATGCAGAAGTGCTTTAATTTCACAGTAGTAATGTTTTTAATAAGCTGAAAGTATGAGCTTTGCTTCATGTAGGGCATGCTGCACTATCTTAAAAGAAGGGATATTGTCACGGCAAGAGTATCTTCAAGAACAGATTACTAATATACAAATCTGACAGATTTGCATAATTTGGGCAAAAAAACACAGCCTGATTCTTCCATGTTGATATGCTTAATCTTTATGTGTGTGGCAAAGATAGGTAAAAACCTGGGAAACTAAGATTAGTCAGAGTCTGATATCAATTCATAAGACACCTCAGGAATTGTTCCTCAGACTTTCCACTTTGCTGGCTTTTCTCTGCAGTTTCTCATTTATTGACTATCTAATAGCTTCCGCTTATCTCTCAGCACTGATGTGATGATAGATTGTTCCTTATTTGACCTTCAAAAGTATCATTTTAAGGTACCTTATCTGCTGCAATATACTCTGTCTCACATTCAGCTCTTGAAAATATCCTGTGGCTGCAATTCAGCTCTCCAAAATATCCCATAAAAACTGAAGGGAGCTGAATGCATAGTATTGGATGCCCAGATGTTGGCTTAAAAGCAGAGGTCATGTTCATTTATATGAATCTTGACCTTCATGGTTGAAGTTGCAGGCTCACGCTTGAGCCTTCAATCTAAGAGCTCTGCTACTTGCCCACAAATTGAAAGGTGCTTCTCTAAATTTATTAGCCAAGCCATGGCTTTAAAAACACAATTCAGACATGTTGAAACACCCTTCAATGCATCAACTCAAATCTTCAAGCCCCTCCTGACAACCATGGGACTATCACAACATGTCACAGGATCAACATGCACAAGTGGATATACCTTCAGTTTGGTGACCACCAATTGATTTTCAGCCTCTACTAAAATGTATGAAGGAAGGGATATTTATCTTTAGTGGGGACATAAAGCCACTCAGATATCGTTTCTCCGTGATATGGTGGTATTTATAGGCAAGAAGAGTAAGCTGAAAACAATAGAATGAACTTAAATAGAGGCAAATATAAAGTTCTACAATTATAGTAAAAGAATGAAGCACATAAGGTGAGAAATGGCTTGATGAAGAATGGGAATATTTATTTATTTATTTATTTTAGTTGATCACCTACTGAACATAAGTCAGCACTGTGAACATAACTGTCAGTATGAATCAAATCCTTTCCACCAAATGTGTTCCCTAGTTCTGAACATTTATCAGTGGTATCCAACATGTCAAGACACGAAGGCCAAGAAGAAGGAGCAAGACTTAGATTGGGAAATCTTCCTCCCATTTTCTTGGATCATACTTTCTCGTATGCATTCTCCTGCTGCCTTTTTGAGGCTGTTGCCAGAAAGCAGCATTAAAGTAGGGATCTACAAAATGACGTGCATATTTGCACACTTCAGATTCACAGACACTTGCAACAAATTGGAAATCTGGTTTTTCAAATATCCAAAAACTCAACTGAAGCAAATTAAGCTCCTGCTTGTGAAAATGAACAACTGAATATCCATATTTTGCTTTGTTTTTCTTTTTTAAAAAGGACTTTTCAAATGGTAAAATGTCCCAAAAATTTCAAAAACAGTGCAAAATCTGTTTTTTCAATTTAATTATTTGACATGAAATGAATTTTTGGATTTTCATTTCAATAAATGTGATTTTTATTTTTTGGTCACATCTCTAGACTGGATATCCTGCTAGGGGCAGTAATGCAGGAAATCCTCCTTCTGCAATTACCACCTTCTAGTCAGACAGGGTGTCATGAGCAATGCTGACATCACCCATTTTACTGACAAGTGCATCTGGCATTCAGCCATCCTGAATGCCTGGGTGTGCATGTTGGCATCTTCATGCATTCATGGAAACCTGTTTTGACCTCCATGCATGCATGAGTGAGCTATGGGGGTGACTCCATCCAGAAAGTTAAGCAAAAAAGCACCAGTGCAGGCTTTTCCAGCAATAATTTCTAGCACTATTTAGGGTGGAAATAGCGAGCCTATGGTGGGGTTGCTTCAAATACATGAGAGGTCATACCACCATAGTGGCACTGTAATGGTGTTATATTCCACCAGTCTAGACAGTAAGAGTGAATGGGATAGAATTCCTAAATCACTGCACCCCAAAGATATTTTTTATGACTAATGGATGTCAGTTTTCAGTGAAAAGCTTCTAATGCTGTTTTCTAAAATATATGTTTTTATGCTAAAAGTATAATTGAATTTTGAAATTTATCACAAATATCTGTCAGGGACTTTATCCTTCAGAATTTGTTTCTCTTTTAGTTTGTTTGAATCTTCTTATTTTATTCGTGTGTAAATTAGGATCCAGTGCTAAATATCTTTACTAGGAAAAAGACTCTACTAAAACAATAATACATTCTTAACCAATCAGTCACTCTTTGTGCTGCCAATGAACTCATAATACAAACCACAAAACAAAGGGAAAATATTGAATTGAATATTTATAAATAAAAACTCTAAAACAATGGTCAGACCAAGGAAGTGCAATACTAAGATCATACTAGAAAATTGTGATAGACTTTCTCATGTTCACCGTGAAGCTAAAATTCTGACAGCTCAAAAGGTTACTATACAGTTAGTGTCTTCCAAAGGGGATTTTATAGTATCTCTGTTGGATCTATCAGAGATATTTGCCCAAAGGCATTTACAAATGGCATACTTTCTGATGGCAATACACAGATTGCAATATTTCTATGCCCATGTGAGAAACTTATTTTTAAAAATTCTATCCAGAATACAAATATCTGCCCCAGCTACTGTTAGTCTCATGATAATTTGTCCATCTGATCCAGTTCCCCTAACACGATTGGCACTTTCACACAAAAATACAAACTAGCATTGACAATATATCACCTGAATTTATCAAACAGACTGCCACTTTCAGAGCAATCAATAACTCTGGACTAATCCAGTAAGAATGTAACAGAGATACAGCTGACTGCCCCAGTCTACAAAAGGGGTAGCTCAAACAACCCTGGTAATTACAGGTCTATTAATACCTTCTCTACTAATTCTATTATTTGTACTATGCAAAGGGACAAAAACAGTGGGATCAGTTACTCACCACAACATGTACCTAGCCCATTAAAAACAGTAATCCATAATCATGGAAAGTGAGAGACACAGACTGGTTCCTCTATGTGCCTATGCTATTATCCAGGGTTGGGTGCAAGTTCCTGTTCCTGAAAATGGTGTCCAAATGCCATTGTCTCCATGAATGCATGGTATACCTGCTTCCAGGAATAAGAGGTGTTAAGACAAAACAATAGCAACCGACATGCAGTGCCCAAAGCAAGTGTGAGGCAGAGATTAACCTTTAGCCTATCACAGCACTCTGAAATTGCTTTCAGAACATACTGGAAACTGATCTGCAGCAGTTTTCAAGCATCCAAGGCTAACATTGAATAATCACGTGGTTCCTTCCCTAATAACTGCCATTCCTAGAAAATTGAATTTTTTCTTCTTGCTATATGAGGATTGATTGAACATCAGAATGAGGGATGTGCAAGAATATTCAAAACATTCAAAATTTGATCAAATTCAGGCATTCAAATTCAAATTGAATGTCTATACATTCAAATTTAAACATTTGAATGAATTGTGAATCTTTTGAATCATTCGTACGAATTATTCAGTCATATGTGTACAAATATGTTTGCATTACATATGTATCCATATGCGTCTTATTCGTATCAATACGCATTTGTGGACATGGGGATGTGTTTTCTGCATACCTCCTGTGTTCCAGATCAGGGTCATTAGTCCCTCTGGTATTACTAACAAAATAGTATTAGCAGAGTTCCAAATTAAGGGTGTCTTTAATCTGGGTCAGTCTCTGTTTAAGGCAGACATAGTTGGACCAGGGGGCAGGATCCTCTTGATCTGCATTAGTGTGCAGATATGGACACCCAGAATGTGTACTGCATGGATTCTTCATATGGATTAAAAGATCATGAGAAAAGGATCTCATCTTCCCCACACCATCTTTTATTTTACATTTCTACCCATTCCTTTCTATGGGAATGAAGTGAATATGAGAAAAAGATGTTCACCGTCATGCAAAATTTGATCCTAAAATATTTGAGTTTAACAAAAATGCTGACAAACTATAGGAAACTAATAACCAACTCATAAATGTTGTCTTTCCACAGGTTATCAAAATTAATTTCTTTTCACAGCTGCTGACATTTGGAGTATGTACATATAACAATTGATTTCTTTAGACTTGAATAGTTTTAAATTAGACAAATGTAAATTGATTCTTCTCTGGATCACCAGACTATCAATTTAAATGTAACGTATGGCGCTGAATTCCACAAAGAGGAGATGCTTTGGTCCCAAATTAAAATAAATGCTTGGCTTTCACAGATATTACTTTTAAAATATGCAGCATAACATCAGTTTTATTTCCAATTCAGTCTTTAGAATGAGGTTCAATACATTCATCTGTTGTTGTTGTTCTACGTATTATTAAGTCATGTCTGACTCTTCCTGACTTCATGGACCATAGTATGCCAGGCCCCTCTGTCCTCCGCTATCTCCTGAAGTTTGTTCAAGATCATATTTGCCCCTTCCATTACTCTGTTGTCCACTTCTCATTTTGCCTTCAATCTTCCTCAGCGTCAGGGTCTTTTTCCAGTGAATCCTGTTTTCTCATTATGAGGCCAAATTATTTAAGATTCAACTTTAGTATTTGTCCTTCCAGTGAACACAGTTGATTTCCTTGATCTGATCTCCTTGCAGTCCAAATAACTTTCAAAACTCTTTTCCAGCACCACAGTTCAAAAGTGTTGCTTCCATTTCTTCCCCCTCTATTTGCCTGAAATTGATGTGACCAGATGCCATGATCTTAGATGGTCTTAAAATGTTTTGCTTCAAGCCAACTTTTGAACTATCCTCTTTAACTCTTATTAAGAAGCTACTTAATTAGGGGTCTGTCAAAAGCATCTGGACCACACAGAGGCACAGCCTGAGTCACATGTATGTAGCTGTATATGTGTGCATATGTATGAGTATGTGTGTGCACATGTACATGCTCATGAAAGAATGTGAGGTGACTACAAAAGGATATTTTGATACTTTTACTTTATAATATATACAGTGGTGGCTCCATGTGGCTCCCACATGAGGAGTAGTAGACAAGATAAAGTCGCTAGATACTTGGAGATTTGAGGGAGGGAAATAGGCAGTGGTGGTTGCTGCTTCTGGGACAATGCCTACCTTAAATTTTCAGGAAATAATATAGGCTGCCTTCAGAATACTTACTGAGTAGTAGACCTGTACCCCACTTTTCTCACCCATTTAAGGGGACTCAAAGCGGCTGACAAACCTTCTGTTATTCTCCCCACAACAGCACACCCTGTGAGGTAGGTGGGGTTGTGAGAGCTCAGAAGAGACCTGTGACTAGCCCAAGATCACCCAGCTGGCTTCATGGGGGAGTGTGAAATTGAACTCAGTATTCTCAGATAAAAGTCCAGCTCCCTAACCACTAGACCAAACTGGCTCACTGAGTAGTGACGACCACCCGTCCTGACTCAAAAGACAGCTCTGTAGCTTCCCATAATGGAGCTATGAGAGTTAAGGAGGCACTGACTGTCACATGAGTTAAGGCAGCTGATCAGATTCGAGTTGCCCTTTGTGACGGTTAAGTTGAAACAGAGGGTAAGTTTAGTAAGTATTGTATAGTAAAATTAGTTGAGAAAGTCAGGCCTGTGAGGGGTGGAGCTTACAGGCCCAAAGAAAAAAGGGGTGAGCAAACTCTAGCAGCTTGACCAATCAGAGATAGGTAAACAGTGGGGGGAAAGGCTTAAATAGTGGGAGCAGAATGACAGTTAATGTTCACTATCTTAACTACTGAAGGGGTTAGATTAGGATAAGGACCGGGTCCCTAGGTACAGCTTTAAGGAGTGAATTAAGGTGTGGGATCCTGAAAGGGTGAAGTGAGACTGATTTTAGGGTTACTGTTTAAAGGAAGAAAGTTCATAAGTTGAAACTGGTTATCGTGTATCCATAAAAAGTGTTTCTTTACTTCAACCTGGTGTCACAGACTGGTTGCCTTGGTAGCGGCCCTTGGATACAAAGTGCCTCTCAGAAACAGAGACAGAAGACAGCTTATATTTACTACTGAACACAGAGAAAGAAATCTAATCTTCTGAGTATTTTAGAAAGTTTGCTCTAAATGAACTAAAACCACATAGAGGCTAGTGAAGCCAGCGGGGTGGCTAGTGGTATAACACCTCAGATCAGAAGGTGGCGTGGTACCCTTCCTGCTCTTGTTTGATCTTCTCACTGTTCTGCCTTCACTGAGGAAAACTTTAGATTTTGTTTATACTGCGCAGCAAATATCCTCTTACCAGCACGAAGGTAAGTGAGCAGTCCTGATCGGATAATGCAACACCACGATGATCAATGGATCATTCGTGTACGATGCCTCGATTGTGACTGTGCATTCCGCCTCACAGTATAAATGTGTCTGGATGCAGCAATACTCTTATTTTTGGATAGAGTAAATAAATAAAATAAAATAAGACCATTAAACATGTAAGGGCTAGGTCTGCATTATTTAAATGCATACCCAACGTAATACACTATTCAGGCTCCTGTTCTAGAATAGTGGTTAGGATAATGACTTTTTTCTGTACAAAGCACTAGTTTCTAAGAAATAATAACAAAAACCTGTAGTAGATACATATATACAATTTTGAGAAATATAGATATGTTTCAATTTTTTTGCAAAATAATATTGATTTACAAACTGCAATTGAAAAAAAATGTGTTCTCTGAAAGAGATGTCAGATTATTTAGGCAATAAATCATCTTAGAGGTTCAATCAATCAAAACAAATTTTACAAAGCATCAGTGCTTAAATATGAGCCTTTCACATTTTACTTTGGGTTTGCCACACATTTCTCTTTTATTATTTGCCGCAGAGCCATTGAAGGCTTACATAAAAAAAAAAAAAATCTTTGTAAGTGAGAGCAGAACATGGTACTAAATTTCCTCTGGGTCAAAGAGTCTAATTTGTTCTATTAATTAGCATTCAAGCCACTGAGGTTTACATACATCTTACAGAAAGCTAGACAAGGGAGTCTATGAGTATCTAATATCTACTTTGTTCTGCTTGATTAAACACAACAAAAGTGCCACTGGACTTCTTAAAACTGCATACTTTCTTACACCTCAGAGCCTCAGTTTCACCTTCATTTGAATTTGCAGATTCTTAATGAGAGCCTAGCATGATTCACTGCTTGACAACACTGTTTGGTGATTAATTAACTCAAGTGCGTTCTGATGAACACTAGAAGGAGTTTTGGAAAACATCTACTCATCAGAAGGTATGCCTTGATTTTTAAATACTGGCAATCTAGGCCCTTTCTGCATTGGGGCTTAGTCTGGAATAAGGGGCTGCTATCCACATGCTTGGTCAAACTATAGCAGCCCCCTATTCTAGGATATAATCTGGAATAAGGCCAAGTGAAGAAAGAGCCATAGCTACCAATATGCTATGATCTAGAGCAGTGGTTCTCAACCTGGGGGTCGGGACCCCTTTGGGGGTCGAACTACCCTTTCAGAGGGGTCGCGATGAGTCTCCCTCCACCCTTCCCTCCCATCTCCCAGCTACTCCGCCCCTGTGGTTGGGGGTCTCCAGAACATGAGGAACTCCATTAAGGGGTCACGGCATTAGGAAGGTTGAGAACCACTGATCTAGAGAGTCATGAACTGAGACAGGAGAAAACAATGCAAAGTATCTGTAAGCAGAGGTGAGTATAGCAAAACCATCACATCTTGACCTACCTGAAACATATAGGAGGGGACAGTGTTTCCTAAACTTCAGTCATTCACAATGTTTGCCATATATGGGGGTGACTTGTACTGTTAGTTACAATTTAAAATTGAAATTAACTCACTACACTTTTACTTAAATAGATTTCTTTCAAATAATATTAACTCTAAAAGCTTGTTTATATATCATTTGAAATCATCTGACAATCATCTGACATATTCTCAGTGTACCACATTTTATAAACCAAAAGCCTGGTAGCAGTACAGAGGTTTAATTGGCCACAATCTAAACAGAAGGCAGCAGTCTGAGGGTGTTTTTCCACTGTCACTAAAAGTATGCATTAAGTACCCAAAAATGCCATTTCGTACCCATTAAAGGGTACTTAATGGGTACAATTAAACCACAATTTGATCCAATTTGAATACACTTGTATCTATTTGTATGAATCTCTTATTCATATTTGATTATACATTTGTATGTGTCCATTTAGGACACATCCATATGCATCCGTACGCATTCATACACATCCCATTTTCATCCTGTACAGATACAAATAAGATGTGTAGGGATACATATGCAATGAGTACGGATCTGTACACATATGAATGTCCCAATAATTCATACAAATGATTCAAAACATTCAAATTCATTTGAATGTTAAAAAATGAATGTATAGACATTTGATTTGAATTCAAATGTCCAAATTCGATTGAATTTTGAATGTTTTGAATATTCTTGCACATCCCTGTTGTTTAACAATCATTGCCTGAAGGTAACACATGTTTTATTTGATTCAGGAATAACCATTTCTGTATTTATAATCTGAAAGAGACTATCTTCTTTCTTTTTCACAGTGCCCAACTTTTGCAGCCATACAGTACAATGGGAAAGAACATTGCTTTAATTATTCTGATGTTTCTTGGCATGGAAATAATAGTTTCACTCATACTGTCCAAGTCATGGGGGGCAACTGTTCCCTCTTGCAGGGCTTGTTAGACTTTATTTGGAGTGCTGCATCCTAGCTAAAGAAGTCAGAGAAACTGGGGAGTCATAAATAAATCTTTGAAAGCATGGATTGAGAGGTCTTCACATGGGAAGAAAAGAACAAAGGGAGTTATGACAGCCATCTTAAAATAACTGAAAAGATTTCATGAATATAGTCTTGGTTTTTCTTTATCAACATTTTAAGCTGCATCCTGTAGGGGTAAAATGCAGCCAGGTGAAGAAACACCTTGTGTTTTGCTTTATGAAGGCCTTGCAGCTTAGCAAATGTTCCACAGCTGTTGAACTTTCTGAATGGTCCGCTTCCATGCCAGACAGGAAATGCTCCCCAAAGTTAATCATTTTTGGTACAACATGCAAATAGCATAGCTGGGAGGTCGGCTGGTCTTTGACCAGTTCCTGTCACTTTACATGGAGAGGTAAGAAAGCACCTAAGGACAGACCAAAAATAAATCTGGATGACTTTATGGACTCATTTTACACAAACCCACTCCATTTCTTGAGGCATCTGGTGGTACCCTATAGCATCCATATGAATGCTGCCTAACACAGAACATGATTTAACAGACTTAAGAGATTGGGTGAAGTCCTGCTAGATTTTTTTTGGCAATAGAATTATTTTTAAAAAGCTTTCAAAAATACAAATGAGCAAATATTAAACACAGAAAGAATATAAAAAATAAAATCTTAAAGATAAAAGCATAATAAGCTTCATTGTTCAGAATATAATTCATATATGGCTTACAGAGATATATGCATAGGTTTATTAGTGAAGAAATGACAGATTTTGCAAGATGTTGAGAAAAACATCAGCATATCTGTTAGCTAAAACTACTACTTAGAACTGAGGTTTGCTTAGAACTGATCCAGTGTGAATGGTTTGGTTTAGAATTGAACTCCCCAATAGTTCAATGAATTGGGTTGATTTCAGAACTGAAATGGGTGAAGGTCAGAGGCTTTTAATTTGCTTTGACAAGGGTTTAATTCCCCCATCATATCTGTGGCCAGCTTTTACAACCTATCTGGCTTTCCAGATTGGGAGATAACAGGCTTCCAGCGGGCTCCATGTTACCAAGCACAATTGAACCAGGTTTGCCCACGTGATAGTGGAAATATGAGAGAACTTGGCCAATCACAGTTTAGTAGGGATGTGCACGAATATTCATAACATTTGCTATTTGTGTGACTTTGAACAAATTTGAACATTTGTACACAAATAGAATATTACAATATTCATACGTTGACATTAATAAGAATATGAATGCTTCTGGAAATTCATATGAACAGTTTGGACATTCATTAAACTCAGGAGGCGGAAAAGCGAATGCGCCAATTGCATCTGCAGTGGATCGAGAGTGCATTCGACATGGATTGAGAGCATATTAAAATGGATTCAGGTCAGATTTGATGATTTCAGAGTGGATTTGTTATGGGATATGTATCTCAGATACGTATCAGATACATCGTAGTTCATATCCAATACTTATTCATTCATATCCAATATGTATTTGCTCATATTGGATATTCAAACGAATTAGTATAGAATAGAATTTTGCCACATTCAAAAGGGTCTATTCATACAAATACTTTTTTTTTTTTTTTACATTCCTACAATTTAGACACAATAGACTTACTGAAATTACATCATCTTCCATTCTGGAAGGGCTAGTAGGTTGCAAAAGCAGGCTAATTAGCCTGGCAATCAACTGTTTGGATGCCAGTAGCACCTCAGTCATGGGGTACATGGAAGATGAGGTACAAAAACGTAAGAGGAATGCAGATACAAAGGGGAGAATGTGTGCATCAGGAAAGAGGATGGAGGAGCCCAGACTTCAATAAGGTATAATTGGAGTGGTATCACTACCTTCATATACAGGCACAAATACAAATACAAAGACATAGAGACTTGCTTCTCTAGCAGCATGGCAGCATTTATTGATAAAAGAGCACACAAAAAGGAAAACTGGCAAACACATATCTCTCAGTAGTCTCCCATCCCATTTGGTCATCTCATAAGGTTTTAAATGATTTTGCCCTCTTTTCCACTAGATATATTTAGATAAAAGCTGAACAAGCACATATTGGAGATGCTTTGATCTGGACTCATTTTAAATGACCCCTTCTAACTCTGTTATTCTGTGATTCTCTGGCTACTCAGAAACATCCTAATTCTAAGAAACAGCTTTGGTGACTAGAAGGAAAAACAGGAAACCAAGCCAGCCCTTCCAAAAGCAGAAGTGATCTGTGAGAGCATCTCTTCTTATGATTTTCTCACATCAGAGCAAACCTGATTAGCAGTCAAGCCATTGTACATGTTTCTTTATTTCCTTAAATCTGCAGGCCTAGATTTGTCTCACCAAAGAGATCAAGATAGATTCAGTAGCAAAAATGAAGCTTAAAGTTTTATTTATTAAAAAGCATATCATAAGACAGATAATGATCACAGAAAGCACACTGCTGTGCCCTCTCTTACACATTGCACAAAGATCTCATCTATCAAGTTGCCAGAAAAATATTAATATAGAGTTCTCATATTCAATTGCAATGCATCAATAAATGTAATGCATATAAAGCAGGACAAAAATTACAGTTATCAAATGGGACAGATAGCACTAACACCTGTGTGCATATGTCACCTGTGAATGGGTCCAGGTGAATCTGCTGAATGCAATTTTTCAAATGTTTCTTGTGTTACCAACTCTGAAGTTGCACTTAGAAGTGCAGCTGAGTCAATACCCCATTTCCTCAAGCAGATTCCTTCCTACATATATCGAATATTTTGAACTTTGAACTTTATTGATTAGTCATTTGACCATATCAAGCCATACATTGAATAGTGATGTGCTGACCCCAGCTTGCTGCAGACCTGGATCTCTTGAGGTTCCTTGTGAACTAAGGCTGACTAAATATGGACCCAGTTTGTTTGAGAAGGAAACATCTCAGGGCTTCAATAAGCCAGCTTGAGCCAGCTCAAGTGGAGAACTCTCATCGCTGAATGTTCCATTTCAGGTCCAGGACACTTTTATAGAGGAAATTAAGGGATGAGGCCCAGCTAAGGATTAATAAAGTTAGTTCACAGACTATTACTATTAAAGAATGGCATGAGACAGGAATGTCCCCTATCATCATCATTATCCACCCTAGCAATGTAGCCTTGGCAAATGAAATAACAGAAAGTAAAAATCGGACGGGGTATAATATAGGAGAGAGATAATTTAAATCAATTTTTTTGTGGATGATGCCATCCTAGTCACAAAGCAGACACATAAAATTGTGGAGAATGCGGAGGAAATTACTGATGAGTTTAAAAGAACTTCTGGTTTGTCCCATTTGGGCAAATTGCTGATAAATATTCCTCCAAAGTCTGATCTGAAAGTGGGGATTAAAGAGAATAAAATATTTGGTGAGGTAAGTAATTTGACTGTTGGGGATGATAATCATATATGGAAAAATAGTAAATAAATTAAGGGCTGGAAGGGGAAGAATATGAGTATTTTGGCAAGGATTAGAGCTTTGGAACTAATCATACCAAAATCATTATATTTATTTCAGTTTATTCCAGAAATAGTGTCTGTAAAATATTTTAAAGGTGGGATAGGATGCTAACTCAATGGGTGTTTGGGAAAAAGAAACAAGTGTAGAAAATATCTAATATATGCACAAGTACAGAAGAGGAGGGATGGGGCATACCTAATTTGGAAAGGGGCCTATGTGTATTTTTTTAAAAAACTCAAATGGTACAGGACCCATGCCAGCTAATCTATATCTGTATATAAATTTGTGTTTGGAGTGCTGGAGTAAATGTAAGAGTAAGGGCACATATTTACATCTTTGGTGGAGTTGTCCAGAAGTTCAAAAGTTTTTGATTCAGATTGAAAGGGAAAATTAACAATATCTTGTGCAGTAATGTAATTTGGTCCAAGGAGCATTATTTATTTCAGAGAAAGAACCTACAGATTGTAAATATGCAGGATCAATATGTTTTACAACAGATGTTACTGGCAGCATCGGCGGTAACAGAAACTGGAAAATATGAAATTTGGAAAGGCAGAGCACTGCAACAATAGTATAATTATTTAGGAGAGCAATTACTGTTTGATTTTATTACTGAATATAGAATGTGTTATATTGGGGTAATATGATAAATAAATGGGGGGAAAGTGTATAATGTGATGGATGAAAGAAAAGGGGACGCTATACAACATGGAATACTTAATACGATATCCAAGCTGATCTTATTAGAAGCTAAGTTGCTGCCCAGTCTTACCATGGGGGGGGGGGGTGAGCCTAAGGGAGGGAGAGGGAAGGAAACAAATTTTGTAATGTGGCATAATGTGAAATTAAAGAAGGGGTGTTTTTTTTGTATTGTATATTAAAGTTAATAAAGATATTTGAAATGGAAAAAAAACACCTTGGCTATAGTCCCAGCTGCAGTTTCTGGAACCCCCGGGGCAGACTCAACTCTTGACCCACAGCATAGGAAAAGCTTTGGTCTGTTGGAGGAGCGGATCTGCTGCTGATCTTTGTGCTAAATGCTAGCTGGCACTGTGACTAGCTGCTAACCAAGACACACACTCCAGCCCCACCCATCTTGAGCCCAGAAGCAGAACTTGTTATCTGAAAGCATTACAAGCAAAGAATGGAACCTTTGCTTATAGTGCTTATATTGCCCAGGTCCAAACGGCATGTGGCATGAAAATCTTCAGTGCTAGGCAGGCAGGGAGAAGCTCCAGGAAAGTGATTCTCTTAGGTAATAAGCAGGTGCTGCCACAGTCAGCGTTCAGTGTGAATATTTGCAACACTTGGCAAGTAGAATGTCCACTTATGTTTCGTATTGAGAATCGAATCCAGTAAGTTGGAAGAAATGTTGGTTTGCCTCACAAACCACCTTGAGGAAGCTTGATGATAACGTTGCTCAGCTTGCATCAAGTCAGTTCATGCACATTTCTAACACAGACAGCAATATTCTTTGTACATTATGAAGGCTTGTGTCCTCAATGTGACAGATGGCAAGACTGTTGAGTAATTATTTCATTTTAATATTTTGTAATTTTATTGAATGCCATTGTTCAACATTTATCTGTTTTACTCTTGAAACAGCTTTGGGACAACTGTGGAGAGGATATGACATAAATAACAGCCAACATTTATATCTGTGTTTACATTTTTATATCACGCTATACCTGATGGTGTCAGGAAGGTTTGCAAATAAAACAGTTATAAGTGTAAATCGATACTGTTAAGATACCATTTACTGACCCAGTTGCAAAAATGAGGAGACTTGACTTTGTAGCAGCATGTCAGCATTTATTGATTTTTAAAAATAAATATCATGCAGAAAATAGTACTAGAAGATATGCGTATTCCTCACGTCTTTCCCACCCGTGTTGGCATGGGTGGACATTACATCATATACCCAAATTAACTCCCCATTTTTCCTCAGGCTCCAACTGGCCTTGAGACAACACCAGTTCCTATTAGTTCACATGATTTATTTAAACGCTGACATGCTGCTACAAAATCAAGTTTCCTCATTTACATGCTTATCTCTACAGCAGAGGAAAAGTAGTGAAATATGCAAATGGCATGGCCTGGTATCGCAGGGCTTCAATTTGGACAACTCAGCCACCCTGCTATTCCCTTTTCTAACAGCAGGAATTAAAGCTTTTAAGATGAAGATTAACAGGGAGGCTTCCACAATTTTTGTGGAAGGGTGGAGCTTGTATTGAAAGGTGCTGAACGGGTCTCTGGTTCGGTCAAAAGCCAAGCTGAACCTGCAGGGGTGGCTAAATTAGCTCCTGTAGCTTAGAAAGTATTAGAAACAACCTGCATTCTTATTTTCCATTTTATTCTGTGAAGGTTTTAAAAGCAATTTCCCCCAATCTTTATTTTTCCAAAGGCACAATGATTTAATATTTGGGAATTTGAAATTCTCAGTTTTCCATGAACATAACCCTAGTATGGATGTCCAGAAGTAGCTATTTCCTAAAGAGGGAGAGAGAGATGGCAATTAAAAATTGTCACTTCCAGGTATCTCTTTATTTGGGAATTTTAGGATCTACAATGTTGTCATAGAATGTAATCATCATAAACAAGGGATGACTTTATGCAAATCTGGAATCAATTTACTATAAAAATATTTTTTTAAAGCTTGGGTGAAAAGAAAATGTCTTTTTAAAATAGTTTTTATTATATTTATAACAACTTTAAAACTTCTCTTTTTCATTATAAAATCTCCATACATTGATAATGCATTATTCAGTTGTTAACTATAGATGACTATAAAAATTGCAAAAGAACAAAATAATATGTTCTCAATAGACATCTAAAGAATGCACTTGTAATTTTATATTTTAATTTGAATTCTGATCCTTCCCAACTTGTCTCAGAATTTTAATATTTTGTCCAGTATATCCAATTATATGGTTCAACAGCAGGTGTTAAGGTTCATGATTTGTATTTATTAATTCATCACATACTATTCAGAAATACCCGGCATAGAGAAAACTGGAATTTTCAGAATAGCAGCAATTGTAGTTTATGAATTATACTCATGACACATAAATGCAATCTTTGCTTTTTCATTTAGACAGCTCACCAGAACTGCCCTGCCAACATATTTTCACTTTGTACTTGGTTAATACTGTAGTTGATGCTAAATTAATTATGATTTGCTTATTTTATTGAGAAAGAAGTGTTGTTCTAATTTAGAACATCCAAAACAGTTAACTTTGTTGAAACACTTGGAAACAACCTTCTGAAGAATTAGCTGCATGACTAATGGAACATATTTCAGACTAAAACTTGGCAAACAGGTCCTTAATCCATTAACAAATTTTCCTTTGATATTGTATTGCAATTGCCTTAGTCATTACTTAAACAGTTATAATACATTCACAGTTGAATTTAATGCTAAAATAACTAGAATAGACATAAATCAGTCTGCTGTTATGATACATATTTTGTTTTCAATTTACCTTGATACATGAAGAAAGGGTGCAGGAATCTGTATTTTGAAAAAGGCAAGTGGACATTAAAAACATGGAATTGCGACCTAGATCAGACTGCTTCATCTTGGTTACTAGGGGGCATGATGAGTGCAGTCATTCTACCACCTTGTCCACTGATTCTAAACATGATGCTTAAACATTTTGTGCTAGAAAAGGTGAATTAGAGAAGGCTGGGAACAAGAATGCAACAAACTTCAAAGGATGGAAATGTGAGTAGTCATACTTGAAGATTGGCTGACTGAAGAAGGTTTAAAGTGATGGTGTGACCACGGCCTCTGAAGTGCCCCATTTGTTATATCTGAACACAGCCCTTGTCCCAGCTGAAAGAGCTGCAAGGTTATAGTGCTTGAACAACTGCAGAGAGCATATTGTTATTGTACTGGTCCTCACATGAACCAGACTTTTGAAATACTTTACAAAGAAGGATGGACTATCTCACATAGATGTCTCATCAGAAGTATGTATAGTTGTACCCTAAAGTACTTCGAACATGCTTCTTGCAAGCATACTGAAGGAAAGTACTAAGCCCAGATAGTATTGTTGGAGATCTTCCCTGCATTTTCTGGCAGAACTGGCTATGTTGTGGTATCAATAGTAATTACTTTTGATTACTTTTCCTTCCTCCTGGTAACTTGCCTGTTCACAATCTCATATGGAAGTTTTTGGATGGTTCTCCTCTTGTTGCTGCCACCAAGTTAGATATTTACTTGCTTATTTAAAGACATGGAATAACTTTAAACAATCACATTTCAGCATCGTTGTCACCACTGCTTCATGGGATACCCTTAAATAGGAGAAGTCTCAAAAAAACAGCTGCAGCAGGGTGAGCACCTTCCATCAAGCTCCCAGCATTGACCCCTCCCAACTGTCACCACACAGGCTATGAAGGAGCCATCTTGCCTGTGGTGAATGGAGGCGAAAAAGAAAATACAAGTATTTTACCATTGCAAGGATACTTTTGCTGCCAGAGTGCCCCTGTTCCCTCCCACACCATTTTCCTTTTTTATCTTGTCTCTTTAGATCATAAACCTGAAGGCAGGGACCTGTCTAACATTAATATAATATTGTAACCGGCCCTGAGACCTTCGGGTATAGAGTGGGATAGAAATACGAATAAATAAATAAATAAAATTACATTGTGTTCTGCTTCTGAAGTAACTAGGAAGCTGTTGGATAACAGGAAGAAAAGAGAGGTAATAAAAAATGTTCTCCTGCCTTCCTCTACATATTTTCTCTTTGTCTGATGACAGATCTTCTGGAGAAGTTGAAACATCAGTTTCACTTTTCCCTGACATTCCAGATAACTAAAGGAGAAAGCAACCATACCAGCTAGGAGATTTTGACAGAGGTACCACCAATATGCAGATGACACCCAGCTCTATCTGTCTGTGCCATCTGAATCAGGAGAGGCGGTTGAAGTGCTTGACAGGTGCTTGGAGGTGGTAATGGGCTGGATGGGAGGGCAATAAATTGAAGCTGAATACAGACAAGACAGAGATGCTGTATGTCACAGGTTCTCGGGTCCGTGTAGTTGGGAGACACCCTGTCCTTCATGGGGTTGTAATGCCCTGGAGGGACAGATGCAACATTTTGGGGTGCTCTTGGACTCTGTGCTGACGCTTGAAGCTGAAGTGGCCAAGAATGTCTATTACCAACTACAGCTGGTGCATCAGTTGAAGCCTTTTCTGGACAGAGATGACTTGGCCACAGTTGTCCATGCTCTGGTAACCTCCAGACTAGACTATTGTAATGCACTCTACATGGGAAGAAGATTAGGAAGCTGCAGCTAGTGCAGAATGAAGCAGCTAGATTGTTGACCAAGACAGCTAGCTGGATGAACATCACACCAGTCTTAAAAGAGTTGCACTAGCTGCCAATTTGCTACCAAACTTAATTCAAGGTGTTAACTTAGAAGGCCCTAAATGACTTGGGACCCAAATAGCTGAAAGAATGTCTACTTCCCTATCAACCTCCCCATGCTTTAATGTCTGGAGGGGAGGCTCTCCTAGTTGTCACACCACCCTCAGCAGCAAAAGGGGTGGGCACCTGGGAGAGGGACTTCTCAGTGATAGCCCTATGCTATGAAATAGTCTCTCCCTTGAGGTGTGTCTGTCACCTTCATTGTACATGTTTAGGAAGGCAGTGAAAATGTACCTCTTTCCCCTGGCCTTCTCTTCCCATTGTCAGATGCTATTATTGTTTTAATGATTTTGACTTTAGATGTTGTTACCTGCCTGGAGACCTCTGGGTATAGGGCAGGATGAATGAATGAACAAACGAATGAACGAACAAACAAACAAATGAATGAATGAAAATAATTTCTTCCCTGACCATATTTTAGATGTACAGGCGGGAAGATGTGTAGAACCATCACCATCCGTCTCTTCTAGATGGTACTTGAGTGTAGAACTCAACTTAATTGTGTAACTGAAAAATTAAGTGTACTATCTATTTTATTTATTTAAATTGTTCCTTTCGTGGCTCAAAACAATTGCAATAAACATGAAAAGATTTATCACAGCATCAAACAGCAATGAAGATATTTACTGCTTAGCAACTCAAGATATAATTCCCTTGGATCAAACTCATCAAACCAAATCCCACATCTACAGTTAGTCATCAGAATAATGAGAGTTTCTAAATACACTCAAATTTAATTGAATATTTGTATACTCTAATTACTAAATGGTCCAAAGTAGGTAGAGGTAGAGGAAATTCAAAGGGTGCTTCCGCATTGGCCACTTAACACTCATTAAGCACCCATTAAGGACCGGTTTTAAAACCTCATCCACACTACAACACCCATTAGAGACACAGAGGTCCACATTGGCTCTTGTGCAATGTGTCTCTAAGGGGTGTTAAGAGCCCCTTAATCCTGATTAAGGGAAGACTACCTTGGAGGTAGTCTTAATGGGTACTTAATGGGTACTTGTGCAGTTAAGACACATCCATGTAGGATGTGTCTGCACCTGCACAAGTGTCCTTAAGTGGGCCCTCCCCCCAGCCTCCATGATTGGCTCCTCATGAATGAGCCAGGGGCCTCCTATCTCAGGGCTTCCCCTTGCCCCAGAAGCCCTACCCACCCCAGAACTAGTGCACGTGATCCACTCCTTACCTTCAGGCAACCAGACCGATTCTGTCTGCCGGGGCCCAGCCACCTTCCCTCTGCAGCTACTAGCCACTGCTAGAGTGGAGGGAGATGGGAGGCTCAGTCATGCCACTCAAGTTGGGACTTGGCTGGCTCCCGTTCCAAGCAGCTTCAGCAGAAGCATGGCTCTGAGGTGGCCTGATGCTTTCCCCAGCTACAGGGCCCTCCTTAACTTTGCTGTGAACCTTCATTGAAGGTTCATAGTGAAGTCAAAGTCTCCCCCTTTCATGGGAGCATAATTTACATGAAGGTTACCTCCACATTTGCTTCACATCATGCGCATCCCTAATCAAAGCCTCTCCTTGCCTCCAACACCTTGGTCATCACCTCAGTCATTTATAACTTTAAAAAAGAAAACATCAAACAAAGATGGAGGTAGCTAATATTCATTGTACCTAGAGTGTTCATTGTACACAGAGGAAGCCACTTCCTGGCATTTGTTTTTGCATTTTGTTTTACAAAACATAGCTGCCACTTCTGACTAATGCTACTACTTGCAGCTTTAAATTTTTAAGAAATGAAGATAATGTCTCTTGGGTTACCCCAGAAGCAGCATCGATATTAAGTTTATCCTTATTCTTATCCTCCTCAATGATTCTTCCATCAACCCTCCCCCCTCCCCACCCACGGACAGGACAAATTCCTATTTCCAAACATGTATCACTCGAGAATAAATTTAATCTGTGCATTCTTCAACATGCAATTTCTGGGATTCAACAGAATGAAATATCACCATAGCAGCATCCAAGTTAACCATGATTCATCTTCAATCTATCACTCTCCTGGCACACTTCCAAAGCAGAAAACACAATTTACTAATGTTAGTAATATCTACATCCCATAAAAATTGATAAAACTAAACTACATAAGAAATTGTGTAATGAGAAAGTCATGACCATATTAACTTGGATGTAATTGTAACTTAAATAATTTAGGTTTATAGCTGAATAAATAAGAACGAGATAGGGCTTCAATTCTAATTAATTTCAATAGGTCTTAATCACAATGAGATGCTACTAAATTTCATTCAACGTGTTTCTGTGATGTATATTTGAGTTTATACGCTTTGAAAAACCAGTGTTTCAAACCACTGGTGGGTAGGCAAAAACAATAAAACAAATTTAATCTCTCATCTCCTTGTAACTGCAATATTCAAGCAAGAACATATGATTAAAAGCTTACTGACCTTCACTATCCCCTCCCTATTTTTTTTAAATCTGGTAAATAATTCAGAATATTAATACTTAATCACAAGTTGACTTGGCAAGGGAAACTTCTGCAGTCTCCAAGGAGGTCAGTGAATGAAAGTGGCTCATAAGTTAATGTCCATCTAATCTTCCAAAATTGTTTAACACAGCAACATAGGATGAAAAAGAGCTCAGTTTGACAGTGCATATAATTTATATTGCAGATCAAGATTTTACATTATCCACCAGGCTTCACTGGAGCATGAACAATATATCCCAAGGTTATTCATTTATCCTTGTCAAGGTGCAATGGATGTTGCCACCCTCCATCCTTCAGAACAGGATCTTACCCAGAGATTTCCTCTCTATCAGACTATCATTCTCCTTATTTTATAAAATTCATTGCAAAACACCCAGCCTGATATAAAAATCAGCCTTTTGGTGCAATCCAGTACAACTGCATTGTTGTTACTGTAAAATGCATGGCCTGAATGCAGCAGCCTGAATGCACAATTCACCTTCCATGGGCTTCATCAAAATCTTATTTGCTGCCATGTATGGGTTTATTTGAGAAACCTTGCATCAGATAAAATCTATCAAAAATCAAAATACCTTGAGATTTGTTTTTAATAATCTGATTATGAACTTGCACCAATGCCAGAAAATGAAAAAAATGGGGATTGGGAAATCAACCAACAGTATAAACATACACTGAAATTTAAAAAAAGAAAAACTAATTTTATTAATATTAAAACATGCTAATGAATTTCATCTTGAAAAAAACTACATTTTATAAATGGAGGAGTGGAGAAAAAAACCTGAAAGATAGGGAGGGAAATGTTTCCACTCATTTGCAGAATATGAGTCAAAAGACTCATCTATGATGGTTAACTCATCCCACACACAAGCTAGGAGTGATTTCAGTCTCCCTGCAGTGTCCCATAGTCACTGGTGCCTTGAGAAAAGCAGTTGTCAGTATGAATTTGGGAGGAATGGGTTTGCCAATCTTGCTGGGTACAGTATTCAGGCAGATCAACATCTGAAGAAGCAGCCTGAAAGGGAGGAGGAAGAGGAAGAAGGGAAAGAAGAGTTCGCCTTTCTCACCCATTTAAGGGGACTCAAAGTGGCTGACAAAGCTTTTCTATTTTTCTTCCCACAACAGAACACCTTGTAAGGTAGGTGGGGCTGTGAGAGCTCAGAAGAAGCCAGGTGGATGACTAGCCCATGGTCATCCAGCTGGCTTCATGGGGGAGCACAGAACTGAACCCGGATGGGTGTCAGACATTGAACTCAAGAAAAGCATGCAGAGCATATGCTCTTCTGCAGGGCACCATCTTTCTTTTACATCATAATTTTGCTGTTATTTTATGACCACTCTGTTCAATGGTGTTGATATCTAAATACATTACTTCCAGATTGTTTTATTTTAACCAGTATCCCTATGCTTGAAGGGAAGCAAATAACTAATAAATGGTTCTGTAAACAATTTCATATTTAGTACTGAATATATTTCTGTTACCTAAAGGAGTCCAGAGCAGGAATGAGAGGAGAGTATAATTATGAAAGCTCAATGCCTAATCTAGAAGCCCTTTCTGAACTAGTCTGGTCTAGTAGTTAAGGAGCCGGACTCTTATCTGGGAATACCAAGTTTGATTCCTCCCTCCTCCACGAAGCCAACTGGTGACCTTGGGCTAGTTGCAGCTTTCTTCTGAGCTCTCAAAGTGATGCATGGATGGGGAAGTCTGTAGCCTTGGCATAGTGTAGTGCACCACTGAAAAGCACCGCCCCTCCTGCCAGTAATTCTGAACCCGGGAGGTGGCCTTCATTTGTGTAAAGGTCCATTTCAAGCAGTTTCCAGGAATTATAAATGATTTTCAAGTCAATGCAATTTTTAAAAATCAGGGTTGCACTCTTATGTCATCTATATGGCTCAGGTAACATCCATGTTTTTTCTTCACTCTCGTCAGAAATAATTCCCTTATTAGGTGTGAGGAATCCAGGATACAGAGTTTTCCCTTTGTTCCAATATCAGATGGGGTAAGAATGTTGTGAGAAAGAAGATGAGTATACCTCAGTAAGAAACCAGGCCCTTGTTACACTTTATCTGCAGCAAAAACATACAGAAAAATGCATCCCAACAATAAGATTAATTTTTGGTGCTTGCAGAATACAATATCAATGATGATGATGAAGGAACTGCACAAAAATGACATATTTCTTTGCATAATAGAGGGTGGCAAATCAAAGGTTCACCACTATTTAAGACTTTCCCTCTCCCTTTTTTTCCCTTTTTCAAAATCCAAGACCTTGAGTAAATTAGTAACTCAATTATTTGACTAGCCTCTGACACATAGTCATGTCTGATATATAGTAATTATCCTTTGCTCCAAGCCTTAAGAAGTTTTCCCCTTCTTTGAGAATAAGACCCTTGATAATCATTACTCTCCTGAATTCTTAACTAAAATCCCGTTTTTTTGCAGAATCAGATTCCTGTCTCTAAATCTAGGGGATGCAGGGAGAGAGAGATAAGGGTATACTAATAGATATTCTGCCCTGAATAAAAAGTTGACATGGGCTGCATCCCCATGCTGGCCATCTGGCACACTTTGGGTGCTGTTTGTGCATGCATGGGCTGGGCACAGGACCGGGAACGCATTTCGGGTGTCCCCCATGAGATTCCTGGCAACGTGGTTGGGCACAGATGGTGGCATCCCCATGAGAACTGTGCTGAAGCCTGGTACAGGGGAGAAGTGCCCCCTCCTCTCCGCCCCCTCTCTCCTTATTGGCAGCTGGATTGTCATCAGCCCACCCCTGTGCTGCATCCCCCCTCCCTTAGCAGCACGGACAGCCAGGACTGGGGTGGGAGGCACGGAAACAAGTTAAAATAAAGTTTCATTCATAAAAATAACTTTTAAAAAATTAAAAGGCCAAAAGTCACTATGAGGTTTAGTGGCAGTAGGCACTTGAGCAGTTGTGCGCACCTCTGCTCCACCGGGGACCATGAGAACAGCCATAAACCGAAAATCAAGTCTTTATTTATGATTGCCTTGCAGATCAGGGAAATGGGGGTTGCAAATGGAACAGAAATCAAGCCATTATGCAGCCTGCCTTGGCATTCTTGAAACGAGGTTGGAATTACCTCCGTGAAAATGGCAGAAAATTTAAAAAAAACAAGCCATTCTCCAGCCTGCCTTTGCAATCGGCATTTTAAAAAGTCAACGGCTGCAATCCTCAATGGACAGGGCAGGGGCAGCAAGCACACCCCACCTCCCAATGACATGAGCACAAATTTCCTCCTCATTAGCCTATTAGTATCTCCATGTGCATTCCCGGCTCGCTGAGCAATGCATACCAATCTCCTTAAGCATGCTGAGACTTGTTTTTTTCAGGTATCAAATATGGCACCCTTCTGGCATGGTTTGGGAGGGGTTGCCATGCTTTTCGCGGACCAAATCCAAAACCCATGGGGACAGACCATGCTAATCCCGTGCTCGGAACCGTACCAAAGAGCCATGGGGACATGGCCATGGACACATTCAGCCAGTATATTTTACAAATCGACTCTACTCAAGCAGATTGCCATATTTTCTTCAAGAACTGGACCTGCAAACCTTTGTTTTCCAGGAAGCTGCTCTCATGCTGAACTATGGAAGAATTCTGGATTAGACATGTGCTGAACCAGTTCAGTTTCAAACCAAATTGAATTGAATAGTTTGACCAGTTCAAGCTAGAATCAGAACCATCCCTAGTTCTATGGGGTTGGTTCAGACACAAACAGGATTGGAGGGATTGATCAACCTGATCAAATCAGCCTATCTGATACAAACCAGTTCATGTTCTACCACACTGGTTCCCTAAAAATGGCTTTTAACAGTAATTTTGAATGATTCTGTACAAAATGAAGAGGTTCAAACCTTTATGAGGTTTGAATAGAACCAGGTCAAGCTTGTTCAACCTGATTCAGTTTGATTCAAACCAAACCACTGTTTTAAGATTATCTTCATCTCTGTTCTTAAGAAGACAGCAAACCAAGAGTTTATAAGTTCATGCAACTAAGCATTAGGAATAATTATTTAAAGAAGAAATTGGGGAGATGCTCTACTTTTTCTCTGTTGAAAATCAGAACAGATTTGGGGTGGGGATCTGCTTTGTGCTGTCTTTAGACATAAGTATAGGAACCATACCCTAAAAAGAAACTTTTCTGAACTATGGCTATGCCTCCATTACACAGAAAAGTGGGGCTATTTTCCATTACTGCCAATGCAGACCAGCTACTCTGAAAGTCTGATTAATGTGCCTATATAATGGAAACACAGCTAATGGGCCTTTCTTCACTTGTTTTGTTTGATCTGGGCCAGCAGGTCTGTATCATGCAAGGGCCTCTGGTCCATGTCATGGCACGCCTCATTCTGGAAAAGTTATGTTTGCATAGCAATGCTGTTTCAGACCAGCCCTTACACCAGCCCTGAAGACCACATGAGTGTTGGAGCCAGCTGCTGAGAATTCTGATAGCTAGGAAGGAAAGTTCTAGCCTTGAAAAACTTGTTAAGGGGCACAAAGTCAGGTGATGTGTTAAGGGGCACAAAGAAGAAGTCCCCATGATCACAACTGAAAAAGACACCTCATCTCCCACACTTTTCAGCAGCAGATGGAAGCATCTTTGTTCAGGGTACAAAATCATGTCTTGAAACAATGGCATTTCCATCCATGATCATGACCAGAAGGGCAGTGCAATTACCATGAGGTGCCTGCTACTGTCATAACTGGGAACTTGGTGGCAGCTGATCCTTTCTTGAGCAACGATGGGTGTCTCCATTGGTAAAAATAAATGTGGCATGGCTCTCTGGTCAATCTGAACAGCTAAATGATTGTCACAAACACATCCTTTACCTGCCTACGTGCAGATGGGGAACTGTTCTTAGCCCATTCGGGCCGAAGACCCTCCCCCGGGCTGCTCCGATTGGCTCCTCTGGAGCCAGTGGTGGGTAGCTGAGGGGCCCCCTTTCCCTTGGCTCCCACTGTCTCCAGGAACCAAGATCATGGCTCCAAGAGCCAGGGGGACTCGCACCTAACATCCCCCAGCCCACCCTGGGTCATGCGTGCACGTTCGCGGCCTTACCTGCAGGCTGCCGGGTTGATTCTGCCTGCGTGCTATGTGCATGCTCTTGAGGTGGCCCCTCATTGGTCAGCCACCCATGCCTGCCCAAATGGCCTGGTGAAGCCAGGAGGGTGGCTGGCCAATGAGGGACTGCCCTGTGAGCATGTGCACAGCACACCGGGCCTCCTGCAGGCAGAATTGACCCAGCAGCATGTAGGTAAAGCAGCGAACATGCACACATGACCCAGGGTGGGGTGGGGGGTGTTAGGTGCAGGTCCCCCTGGCTCTAGGAGCCATTATCTCAGCTCCTGGAGACAGCGGGGGCCGAGGGAAAGGGGGCCCTTGGGCTGCCCACCACTGGCTCCAGAGGAGCCAATCGGAGCAGCCTGAGGCAGGGGCCCAGCTATCACAGAGGGAGAGTGTGTGAACGCTGTCCCTCTGGAGCAGCTGGGGACGCACGGAACGCATGAGAGCACATTGGGACGCTTGGGGCAGTCCAGAACGGATCCGGCCACCCCTGAGGTGCGAATGCAGCATCCCCACTTGTTCTCCACACGTTCAAAAACCCCTCGTGCAAAGAGGTCTCAGGTCAACAGGAAATGGTGCCCTAAGTGTGCTGGGATCCTACATTCATGTCAGGATCCCCAGCCAGTTAACTTGGAGCAGCACCACTGGCTTTAGTGAAGGGGCCCACCACTGCACTGACGGTGACTTTCAAGATAATATAAAAACTACTTTGCTTCTCCTTACATGTGATATTTCTTTTGCTTATATGTTCTGCAGGGTAGTCAAGTCTTATTTTTTTTTAAATAAAAAAATCAGTCTTTGCCCCATTCAGGATACATTTCATATACACAAATACAAGTCCTTTCCAGTTATTAAGAGTAAAGTTTTTGTTCTTTCACTAAAGATGGGCTGCAATAATAATGCTGGAATATTATAAAGGTGACTTTTCTTAAAAACAGTTAATATGAATTCAATTGGCAGTTATATTTTTTAGCTGAACAAAACAGAATACCTTATACTTCCACTTGAAAACATACTATTCTTTGGCTGGGATACAGACATAGCAAAAAAGCATCTGTGAGGCAAGTCCGAGGTGACTTAGAGAAGACATCAAGATGAGATTTTTCACCAGCATTGCCCCTCCACCTCTAATGAACTCTGTATTTGAAAAGATTGATCAGAGAAGGGCTGGGAACATGAGGGCCACACATTGTCTTTCTACGGTACCTCTGAGGCACCCCTTATTATGTCTGAACACAGCCACAATCTACATTAATTATAAGGGAATATAGTAACATTTCTACTATCAGTAGTACTGACTCAGCAACAAATTAAAAAGCGAAAGAACAAATTTTCCAGTGTTCATCAGTGCCCTATGACAAATAAGTGAATCTGGAGTTTTACTGATACTTCATTTTAAGGAGCTAAGCAAAGCAAGAAGGTTAATTGAAAAGGCTAGGGTTAATGCAAAGTTAACACTGAACTGAGCACTAAGCAATACGGAATGAATGCTTGAGACGTCTGCAGTATGGTGTGAACTTGCAAATAAATATTTCCCATACTGTCTTTCCTTCTCAACAAGTAAAACTTCCTTCAGATATGATAACTGCTTAATAATCTATACTATAAAACAAAGATTCAACACAGATTGTTAGCAGTTATCCTGAGGGAACTGGTTCAATACAGGTCCTTCTAATGAACTAATAGATCATGCCAAGGAGATTACTATGTTTATAGTTAAAGCCCAATCTTAATCAGGAGGACCCTGAAGTAATGCTATATTCTGCCTGGATTACGATCAGAAACTTAATTTACATAATCATTTGCATTCATAAGAGCAACAGGGGAATGCATGCAATATGTTATGTGGGATTTATTACATTTATTTATTACACATCTTGTATATTTCAAGTAATTTAACTTTATCCCAGATGTCTTTAAAAAATTACCGCAGCCATTTATGGAAGGGGAAGAGATGCCATTTCCTTTTTCTTTCCTATTTCAGAGAAGTTAACAGGTTCTATATAACAAGTGACTCTAATTACAAACAACGCAGCAGTGTCTGTGATTATAAACTTTTACACGGCCTTGCTTCTGAAATACATATCATACCGCACAATCATTACTGAGAACATAACAAATGCCTTGCTGTATCGGATGACTAGGCCATCTAATTTAGCAAACTGTGCTCACAGGGGCAAATGGAAGTCTCTAGCAGGATATGAGCACAACTTTGCCGGCTCACAGCTGGTCTCTGGAGACATACCACTTACTATACCATAGAGATAGCCACACAACCATAAAGGGTGTGCAAATCTCTCTTGAAACCATTCAGTCTTGTGACCAATGCCACATTGAGTGTAGTGGATTGCATGATTTAAATATATGTTACTTGAACAAATATTTCCTGGGACTTTTTGCACTACTGGATTTGGACCAGCAAGGTCTGCTGATCCCAGAATACGGCACTGAAGCTCACACAAGCTTCAAGGGCTCTGAAGGTCTAGGAATGGAAATTCCTTGCCTTGGAGTTCCTGTGAGACCCATTTCAGCAGCACACTTGAGTATGCCACTGAAATGCATTCTCTGATAAACCAGAAAATGGAGCCATTCCTTCTGTACACTTCTGTGTTCCAGACAAGGACCTCCTAGTATGCTGGGAGACTTGTTTAATCAGGTCTAATGGTGATCCAGATCAGGGGCTTCTTGATTTGGGGGAGTTTCTGCACTAGCTGCAGAAACCATTTTAACCCCCCCCCAAAAAAGCCGGATTAAGAACACTTACCTTAAGTGGCTTCTGCATTGGAGTCCTCTTCTGCAACCCTTTGCAGAGGCTGCTTCCACATTTTGGCGCCGAAATCCGGATTAAATGTAAGACCTGAAAAATCAGGTCTTACATCCGTCTCTTCGCCTGGATGTGTGCAGAAGCAGGCCGCTTCCACACATGGCCAGGCAAAGGGACAGATTGCCTCTGCCCTCCATGTTGGGAAGGGCGGAAGCAGGACTGCCTGCTTCTGAAGCCCTTCCCCTGCATGCCACTGGAAACATGTGGTGACTGCTCACTGCTCCAGTCCTGTGGCTTCGGAGGCAGCTTCACTGGTGTGGGAGCCAGAGGTCTGCACAGCACCCACTCCATCCGCCCTCCGGAATCCTTCCTCCCCACATGTGTGCCAATGCCCGAGGGACCTTCGGATCCGTCACTATTTGTGACAGATCAGGGGGAGGACGGATCACCGAAAAACAGATCTTTTTAGATCACATTCCACCTTAAGTAGATGAAGTCTGTATTCTGCACTAATGAAGGGAGATCCTTAGTGCACTTGCTGGTCCCTAGTTACAGCTTGGCTCTAATCTTTAAAAAAGTGGGGGAAATAACTCTTCCTTTCCTACTTTTTCCACGTCATGCAAAACTGTAAACATCTATCCCCTCTCACTTCTTTTATCAGTTGGACAGCTCACAGTATTACAAAGTTCCCTAGCATTCCCCCTCTTCAAGGTCTGACTATTTATATTAATGAACTGAAATTTCTGGATTTGGCCCTGGTTATTGAGGGAATCTCAATAATGCCTGCAGGATTATAGACCAAAGCATTGCAGATATTTGTTTAAGGACAGATGTAGGTTTTCAGCTAGCTCCCATAAACTTGTAAATGTTAAAGAGAAATTATTTAAATAATATTAATTCCAATGAATGATGGATTTGTGGCCATCTGGATGTTGCTCCACTGCAGCTATGTGGCTAAAGTATGGAGCTAAAAAGTGTTCTGAAGACAGAATGTTTTCCTCTGCTAATCAGAATCATTACTTAGAGCTGAGGGTTGATACACAACATGTACACAGGCAGTGCTGGTTTTAGGCTAGATGGGCTGGCTGAACTCAGTCAGGCCTCGTGTTGACCCTCAGGGTGAATCCCCACAGCAAGTTTATTTTGCTTTCCCTAAACCGAAATAATAGAACCGGATGCAAACACGAATTTGCCTGTTCCCATTACTTTTAACTTAATCGCGTTCGATCCGGATTCTGAGGATTGTACGTGGTGTACGTGACTCAAGGTGGGACTCAAGTGGCTACTTTTTAAAAGCTGCTTTTCGGGGCTGCCCTGCCCTCTTCCTCCTGGCATGGATGCGCCACCCATAAGGGACCCCTTCACCGAGCCTAACTGGGTGGCTGGGTGGCTACCGCTTCCATGGATGGAGGAAAAATGGCAGCGGGCAGCCAGCAAGCGATTCTTTCCCCTCCTCTCCCCATTGCTCAGGGCACACAGCAGCAGCGGCAACTAAAGCCCCTTTGCTTTAAACATTCACATTCAGCTGCTTTCCTCCCTTCCTTTCCCTTTCTAAAGTCAGATCTTTTAGAATTGTGCAAAATTGCAACATTGTTATTCCAACCATCAACGTGTGAAGTGGTTCCATCGCTACAGTGTAGCGATCCCTGTTAAGTGGATTTTTACACTGAAATCACTGTCTTTGGAAGCAAGCTATTGGGAGAGGTTAACCCTAAACATGGATTCTCATCCCTTAAAACGGTACTGTCCACACAGTAAAAAATGTAAAACGTTTCAAGCGCACGATCCGGAGTGAGACCTGTTGAAATCAGGATTGAGATTCACCACGCTTTGGGGTGGTTTAACATGGGGAAAGATAAGGTTGCCGTGAAGACACGGCCTCAGTGTTTCTGGGGCAAGCAGGATGCCTCTAAGGCCATTTGCTGGGATTCAAGAGCAGGTGGAGGTTTGCCCTTGTCTTCTGCTTGAGATGCCCGTGAGCAATTGGTGGGCCACTGTGTGGGACAAGATGCTGGAGTAGATAGGCTGTGGCCTGATCTGGCAGGGCTCCTCCTATGTTCATATGGGGGAGGGCTTGTCCAGGCTTAACACCTTGATCTGTTGAGGCATACAACTTGCTCTACTTGCTCTACTTGCCCACAGGCAACCAAGATTACAGTGTGTCCCTATCCCCAGGCTGCCCTCTGTAACTCCTTGCTCATCTGCCTGTTCTGCTGTCAAGCAAAACTGAGCCCTGCATTTGCTAATGGCAGCCTTGTACATAGGATCAATTAGAGATCGTATGGCCACAAAAAATGGAATATGGAGTGAATAGAAACAATTATTTTGATACATTTCAACCATTTGCATTTAATTAGAAAATGCAGGTCAGTTTCTAAAATCTTTTTTGTCAGTTTTATCGGAGGACTGCATTAAACAAAAGGCCATTTTTTATTTTGTTCCTTTGCTAGCCAAAGGTCTGTTCTTAAAAGTAATATCTCATTTCATTTTAATGTTAATAAAGATCTGACATTTCCTTATCAGAGCACATGATGACTTCAGAACCCAAAGAATTTTCTATTGAAATGAGTGAAAAGAGTGCAGATATTTGGAAGCACATAAGATTCAAAAATGATTTTTTTTTTCAGATTAAAAAAGAAAGCAGAAAGAAGATAAACCCTTGTGTAGATAAGGTGGGAAATAAGGTGGGAAAAGTCCTTCAACTTATCAGTTGTTGCAGGTTAAACTCATTAATTACTATTAAAGCTTTTCTAATCTTTTAAGTTCTTCAGATGTGTCCAGATGGGGGCAAATTGGTTACTAATGTACCTGTGAAATGGAATATATTTACTTCTGAGATTTCTGCCAATGAAGGAAAGCCTGGAGTAAATGAATTTAGTTTATGAGCTGGAAGCTTGATGATGATAGTAACATGTGAATGGGGATGATGAATTATGATTGGCATTAGGCTGACAACTAGAAAAGCTGTCAAATATTTATGTGATTTTGTGCCAGTTTAGGAAAATAATTGGGGCCTAAGTACAGGGTCAGACACAAGGTCTGCACAGAATCATAACAGCACTATGGGTGCACTTGAAGGGTACTGGATCACACATCCCATGACCATTAAAGATCAATCACACCATAGGGGTAGTTCAGGAGAAAGCGCTCTGGCGGCATGCTGCCACCACTGAAGATGCCAACTTATCAGATGTGTCCCTGTCAGCAATATGACTGGCTGTATTTCACAGACACAGAATATGGTCGATTTCCAGGCTTTGACAATTCTGTGGCTGAGAGCAGAGATGTGGGCAAATAGCATGCTTGGCACTCTAAGGGTTGTAGCACTTGTTCTGGCTTTTGTAGCAGCAAGAACCACCAGGCTTTAGATCCTATAAGAGTCAATGATTCTGCTTCGGAAAAAAAAAAGTTTCATAAGCTGTCAACAAAGTCTTTTGAAAACCTTTTTTCACACAAACTCGAAGTCTTACTAGACATTTTGGGATGGGAAAATCATATGAAGAGGTATTTTGTGATAAATGTGTCCACGAAAACCATACAGTTTGAGCAACGTGAGAAAATGTGATCTCAGAGTTGTGTTTGTGCAAACATTGTATGTGGCAGAGTGTAAACTTTGTGTGTTCTTTGTAGAACATTTACTCCCCAGACATAAAGGATGAGGCTCTTGGGCTGTGCATTTACCTAACCACTGTGGAAAGGAAAGGAATAATGAAAGAATGTTAATAGATGGTTGAGAACTAGACATCCTTTCAAGGTGATTTATCTTTTCCAGATTATTACCATTGATTATAATGTCTCCATATCTGTATTGAAACAGTAGGTGCTTCTGCAGCAAAGAAAAATAGCCCTAGTTCCTATTTTAAACTTCTTCCTTCCTTTCTTTCTGAAAGTCACAAGGAAGCCTATGAGAGGCAAATATATGGATAATGAAACTAAATGGTGTGAAACCTATTTCTGTACCAAAGGTCTGGAAACAGCACATTCTAGTGCTTTAAATGGTCCACAAGAGCATTCAAAGCTTAAAAGTACTAAGAGCATGAGAAGACTTATGCAACAGCATTATTCATAAGCCAATGGGCCTGTTAATAAAAGTTCTATTAAGTATCACACTGACTCATCCTTCTGCTTAGGGTCTTTTGGGTCCTGAGCAGCCAAGCAGCACAATATCAGAACAGAAGCAGTGGAACAGCCAAGTGTCAATGGCTGTTTCAAGTCAGAACATGCTTATTTTATTTTCTTATGCTCAATATATATTCTTTTATGCATTTTGCTGGGGATAATTTTCACCATGCTTGTACAAGCAACTTTGCTTTAAAAGGAACATTATGGCTATTTTCCCCATTTTGAACAAAATATTTTGTTCTTTCAGATTCAGTTAAGCAAGCCTGGTCCTTTTAATGCAAGCATGCAGCTTTCTCGTTGGAAGATCAAATCCTATTAAACTGAAAAAGATGACAGGTTTAGTTCAAGTAGGTATTTAAAAGCAAATGTGATTTCTCTTAAGTCAGAGATCTGTAACTGCCTCATGAATGATACAACCAGACCAAGAGCACATCTTTTCCTCAAACTTTTTATCAGTTTTATGTGAGTTCAGTTGTTAATGGTTTTCCCCTAGACAATATTATTAATAATTACAGTTGTTTGGATATTAGGAGTACAGATTTTTATTCTGATGCCCCTTAACCATCATCAAGCAAACTACAAATGCCCATCCTTCACTTCAAAAGTGAAATACAAATGCTTTGTTTCATTCTTCTTGCAGATCTCAGTTTTATTACTGGTATTTAGATACAGATTTTGCAGATTGTAATCTCCCACCTTACAAAGATTTATTTCAGAATAAATTTAGGAATCAGGATTAACCATCTGCTCCTTTCTTCTCCTATTCATTACCCATTCTAGACACTTTTCTGGGGAAATTAGAGCAGTGGCTGGGGTGGCCAGCTCACTTTATTCCTTCTGATAAGCGTGAACCCAAATGTTATCATCCATTTTTACAGTCTCCTTAACAACACAAAGCAGAAAGGCCCCACCACCACTTTTCAGGAGACCTCAAGCATCCCAGCATAGTAAAGATGATGGTAGCAGGATCTCATTTAACGTCTTCTCTTGAGATTTCACATTAGAATAATATTCTGTACTGCAGCTCCAGCACAGGAAGATGTGACAAGGCACTGCAACTAACAAAGGCACCATCCAGTATGTGATGTGGAGGTATCACAGTGTGCAGCCCACACTGTACATTGCCCTGGACCACAAAGGAAACATGGTAGAAGAACAATGCCTTCAAATGCCCCAATCTGCACCAGGAATAGCTGCTGTGCACCGGAACTACAGCCACTCTGCTGCATTTGTGGTTCCCAACAGCTATTCTGGGCATGTTTTTGGTCTTCAAGTTGACTCCTAGTGCTCATGTGCAACTAAACAGCATCCAGGAAGGTGACTTCAGGGTATTAAGATTTAAATGAAACCATTTTTGCTGAAGAGTAGAGGGTGTGAAAGGGGGTAGAAGTATTTGTCTGTCCAGTGTTTGATGCCCAGAGGTCTCTTTTAAAAAAGGCCACAATAGCCAAAGTCAAATGTAAGTCCAGTATTGGGCAGCAGGAAGCTAATCTTTTTTATAAAGAAAAGAAACAAATGTAATCTGTGGTGCAAACGACCTTCATTGATGTCCCAGCATTAATATTTCAAAGTTCTTTGTCTGAATGACAAGCTCTGATGTCTCCCTAGTGTTCTTCCAGTTTTATCTGGACCCTCTCACAGCGGAAGAAGAGATTCTTCTGAGCTGGAGGGCCTCCTTAAGCTGGATGAGGTTCCTTTTAAAGCAGACTGAGCCAGACAGGGGGAAGGGCTTCCTAGAGCCACACTAATGTGTGAATCTGGAGGCTTAGATGTATACTATATGGATCGTTAATCCACTTTAAAGGTTTGAGCAGAACTTTCAATGATAACCTTCCATTTGCACTATCTCATGACTTCAGAGCTCATTAGTGGATGTTCTTGATGTTCTACAGGTTCACTGACTGTCCTATAAATTCACTCTTTGCTACCCATATAGGTTCATCTGGGCTTTCACTCTCATGGACACAGTATCCCTGCTACTCAGAGCCCTCTTCTAGCTCTTCTGAGAGGTTTGTAGTACCAACCAGCTACCATCACCTTCCCAAGGGCAGCAGCTCCTTTCAGTTTTTCCTTAGAAGACATGCTATGCTGTGGCAGTGGAAGAAGAAACAAGATTACTGGAAAGTGGGCATAGACAAGAAGAATGGGGGAGTTGGCAGGAAAAGAAGCAAGATAGGAAGGAGCTATAATGGAGAGGACTCGGAGAGGAATATACTTGTGCTGGCAGTGAGGATAGGAAGGGAAAATTGTATAAATCCATTGGCATCTCATGGCTTTGAGGTTGGTTACCACAGGAACCAGTCAAGCAATCACTGGCTGCAGTGGTGCACGCTTTTCCTCAGCATGCTGATGCAACAGACACTCAGAGGGCAGAATGTTTTTGCAGCCAGCAATTGCAATTTTAAAACTATGAGCCACCACTTAGTAAACTAGAAGAAGACACAGATGTCAGCAGTGACAAAAGGCATCAGAGGCATCAGGCCGGAAGGTGGTACTAGACCTTTGGTTTGAATCATACAGAACACCCCTTCATTTGGTTCATTTTCAAACTGTCTCTTCAAATAAATAGTCTGTCTGATTTAAATCTGGACCTTTCAAACATCCCCTGTTCAATATGAACAACATTTGAACCGGACAGATCAAACCAGTTTTACAACATCCCTTTGTCTGGTTTGTATTTGAACACACAATCTCTCTCTCTCTCTCTGAACAGATAGTCTGCTCTGTTCAAATTCAAGCATATCTAACTCCCACTGTTCAATTTGAACTGGTTCAAAAATAAACTAGTTTAGCACATCTCTAAGTGTCACTTTTAGAAGCTGAAAGGATCAACATTCCAAATTCAGGTGGTGGCACAAATTCTGGCCATAACTATATATCTGTTTCTCTTACTGGCATTTACCATTCACATCTTACTACTAGCCATCTGGCATTTCCAATAGGTTCAAGCCAGGAAGAAGAACCTACAGATACCATACACCTCCTTCACAGTAGTCATTCTGCTGTTGCTTGCCTCTGAATAATACATTCCAGTTCTATTAAAGTTATGATAATGAATATAGTATTGAATGTTTCAGAAGATCTCCCCCTCCTCAGAGGCTCAATATTTATGTGAAATCCTTTTATTTTCATGGATGACATTGAAACAGTTTTAGTGGTAGCAGTGCCCTCTGTTGCAGAATTCAGTACAATATTTCTGAAGTGTATTATTCATTGCTGTTGGAAGAGGGCCATAAAAATCAAAGAAACCTGTGCTCTGAGCCATTTTTCTAACATTCCTATTTCTTTCTTCTTGTTGCAAGAATTCCCCTCAGAAAATCAATGCTGCTGCTGCAGAGCAAGGATCGTACTTGGTTCTGGGTTCTCTTGTGGCTTTATCCTTCCTAGAAATTCTTCTATTTTGGTTTTGTACAAACCTAGCACATAGCCTGTTTGCAGAAGTGGTTGCAACAATTTATGGAATTTTAGTGAACATGAGGTTACTGCATTTTTCTTACATTGTACTCCTATTAGTTCCATGTGTAATTTTTCTCCAGGTTATACACATACCCTCAACCATCCCCATTGCCCAATTCTATTCAAACAAGGAGGAAGTGACTTTTTGAATAGAACTGGGCAACTGGATCACACTTTACTATGTGAATTTTAACAGCAGTGGTAAAAAGAAGATTTGCACTTGGTCAAGATCTGGGTAGCTAGCATTTGCAGCACAAGCTATTGGTTGAATATTAATGATAGGAGGCTGAACAGCAGTAGCTATTTTTTGGCAGGAAGCCTTTTTTTGGGAAACAAAATCATACAGGAATATATAATGTGTCTGCCCATGTATTTTAATTAGGAGGGATTAGTGTGCTCATTTGAAAAAGTAAAGCTAATTAGGTGAGGCAACTGATATGCATTTTGCACAGACCATTTGTCCCTGCAAAATAATAAAGGGGCCATGTGAGTGAAACAAACAATATATTGAACATATTCTGTATTCTATTATCCCAATAATTTAAATTGGGCAAGGTCATGCTATGCTCCTCATTCTTCTTTATTTGAAGAGGGCTTTAAAAAAAAGCAGTGTCATTCCTAGATGGTCCATCAGCCCACCTTCTCATTAACTCATCAAAGAAAAAAAACCTCAAATATTTTACTTGTCAGTTGATGACAAGCAGCTACTTTGACATACTGTTTTCACACAGGTGGAATTTAAATACAGCTAGATCAGAATCTTGATGCTTTGTCACCATCTTGGTTCATTCCCTTCAAGACTGAGCATCCATGGGGATGTGGAATCCGAAACTAAAGGTTTGTATAGATGAATAGTCTGGAATTAGAATTTTGTACATTATGCTGGACAACTGCATCACCAAAATCTGAAAAGCTTAAGAAATGTGTACAATGTTTCTAATGAAGTGGGAAGACTGAAAGCACACAGGCCAAGTGTAAACTGCACCCTCCAAAACTTAACATTTTACTTCAGTTGTGATCACATAGAGCATTTTTGGGCATTCTTTGATCCATGAATAGTTCATCTGCAGACACACTAAAATAATCATGTAACACAAATTTTAAAAATAAATAAGCTTCTTACCTCCCCTTGTCCCCTTCTGTGCCTATGTCCTAACCTTCTAATCAAATGGGCTGCTGCCAGCCCTGCTCCATGGGCCTGTTGGTCAGTAGGGGAAGCAGGCTGCTATTAACTACAGGAATCTATAGCCTCCTACCCAATCCATCCCAAACTCTAACTCACCCTGAGAGTAATTTATTTACTTTTTCAAAAGTGGTACACAAGAATGAGGTAAAGATTTATTTTATACTTTATCCCTTGAGCCTCAAATGTCCCAGGCGGTATCCAAAAAGAGATGTCTTAGCATATCCTGGGCTAGGTTTTAACAGTGGGGGGAACACAAGACAAAATTCAAACAAATGTATGTTCTTTTTAAAGCTATTGTAACTTACAGGAAAGTATTTATTTATTTATTTATTTATTTATTTATTTATTTATTTATTTATTTATTTATTTATTTATTTATTTATTTATTTATTTACATTTCTATCCCGCCCCATACCCAAAGGTCTCTGGGCAGGTAACAACAGATTAAAACAAATTAAAACAGGATACAAATTAATACAGATACAGATTAAAATGAAATACAGATTAAAACAAGATTCATGTTTAAAAACACCTTAAAACTTCAACAAATTTAAAACTGGGCACTCCCTAGAGCATTAATAGGGGTGTCATTATAACTGGGGAGGGAGAATAGAACCACTGATTTTTTGGTTTGTGGCCCTACCTACAAACACAGACAGCATTATAAATAAATCTGTCAATATGTGTCATCCAGACTGTTTTCTTTTTGTTATCTCTATGGCAAAAGGAGCCTTAACAATCCATTTTTTGCAATTCCTGTGCAGCACAGGGATCACTTCAGCTGTGGCTTCAGTTGTGCTGTCCCAAGTGAATGACTGTCTGCAAATTTATAGCTGCCTTGCTGGCTTTTAAGTACTAGATGAAGAAATTAACAGTTCCACCTCAGTGTGGTTAGGAAAATTCCTTTCATTTTTACTAGTCCCAACAGGAAGCAATATTCCCCCCTGTCAGCTGCCATAAATTATATTTATTATGTAGCATTTCATAAGATGGCCTGTTACCCTTCTTCCGGAGAATATTGATAGGCAAGGGAAGCACACAGAAGGATATTATACATCTTTTAAAGTCTCACATGGGTGTACTGCTGCTGGCCAAGAGCCTAAAATATATTATCAGTTTTTAAATTGAGGGTTACTAGTCTCCCATTCTTCCTTTTTGTTTTAACTTTTTAAAAATGCATTTTTAATAAACACGTGCTGTTCTTGTGGTTACTGTAATTTAGGAATGATTATGTCTAATCTAAGACCCTGTAATTGCAGAAGTGGAATCATTTCCATCCAACTTGGCCTTCTGTTTCCCAGAGCATCCTAACTCTCAATGCACTTCCAGAACTGTCGGACACCACTGACTACTTTCAGCTGCTATTCTTTTTTTAAAATTTGTTTCCAATCACTACTGTGCCAAAACAGAAAAGTACAACTTTTGACAGAAGATAGTGAGACAAAACAATCCTCCAAAGTTCTTAATATACCCATTCCATCCTCAGTCCTCCAAACCCATCTTGGTACCCAAAAGCAGAACATGCAATATTTAAGCATTATACTATTATGCAAATTTCTGTTACATGAAAAAATGTTATTTTTAAAACTGAAATATTTATTTCCTGGCAGATTAGTATAAGAGAGTAGGGATGGACACAAATATATGTAACATTTGAAATTCATGCATATCCCTAATTGAAGGGCATCTCCACCACATATGGCAGTACATAGGTAATTGGTTCCAGTTCTTCCAATAGTTTGTGTTATTGGTTTTGGTCATCCTAGCTAATCTAATGAATACAATATCTTTGTATAAATGTCCTTCATTATTGCAGAAGACTGCATTGTTTAAAACTAATTAGATTGCTCCAGATATTTTCTGGAATGGGCATTTGCACATCTGACACCCAAAAGTCTGTTAATCCATGCATATGTCTACTTTAGGTGTCAATCATTAGTTTGTAAATTGCTATTCTTGAAGCTAGATCCCAGAGTTACAATGGTATGAAACCTCTTCAAAGTAGATTTGCACAATACTGTGTTGACTGTGGATCCGGACAGCGTAGCAGTGCTCATAAACAACCAGTTTTAGAGAATACTATGATTGTGAAGCTTAAACTGCCCAAAGTAGAAAGGTTTAACTTGCTTTTTCTTGCTGAACAGGCAGCTGCTTAAGGCATAATATAAAAAATGTCTGCAAAACATCAGTTCTTGAATATCTGCAATAAAAAAGTCATGCCTTGTTTAACTGTAAAGCTTTAAAACAAAGAGAAGAAACAATGTTTCCATTTGAGTTTTTAGAGACAAGTATAATTAGGAAGGAAGGATGAAAGAATAGAATAGATATTGTTGCATATTAGACGTTTTCCTCAGAAAACATAAATTTATAGTACTTTGGTCCAAAAGACAGAAAGCTGGCTATTGTTAAATGACTATGTATGAATTGGCTCTGAACAGTTTGGAAGGATGGGAAAAGATCGGTGAAGCCTGGGATTTCATTGCTAAGGCTTACTTCATTTTGCATAGCAGAAATACAAGCCTCTGTGTAAAAGGCAAAATTGAAAAATGTTCCTTCTCTTGACTCCTCCTCTCTAAGCTGCCTGAAAAAAGATGTAAGACATATGCATGAGTCAATCAAGACAAGTAAACAGTGATAAAAGCCTGGCTTCCCTTATGAAAAATGGAGAGTACAGGGATCTGGTGCAAATGGGTATTTCTCACATAAAATGTCAAAGTATATTAAGAGGTGTCATTGCAGACACATCAAAATTGGGCAAACTTGTATTACCCAAGTGTGATTATGTTACTACATGAGTGGCTTTCCTCCAGATATGCAACTCCATTGCCTTGGTCTATTACAGCTATCAAGCACTAGCAAACATGCATTAACATACCACAAAGATGTAACAGTTTTCCAGACACGTACACAGCTGGAGCTTCATGCCACTCCAAAAGCTAACATTTGCAAAAGCACATCTCTGCACAACCCCATATTCACATATTCACCATCCCACTTCTGATCATAATAAAGCATTAAGTCACATTTTATGCTCATCTTCTTGGAGGTCTAGGGGTGAGGTCACAGTCCAATTGCTTGTTTTGGTAATAAAAATAGCCGCAAGTAATACACAGCATGGCCCTCCATCTGCCCTCCACCTTGGTGCAAGACCCACAACTCCAGAATGAAACCCTGCACAATAAGCTGTCATCTTTGCTTCCCAATTAGGAATGTGCATGAATTATTCATCAGGTTCACAGTTCATATGAATCTGAATGAATCTGAACATTTGTCTTCAAATTGAATATTGGCTATATTCATTCGAATGCCAAGCAAATGCTTTTGTGCATTTGTTCAATGCTTTGTTATATTTGCAAAGTGGCAGGGCAGCTGCCCAGACACATCTGCAGTGGATTCAGAGCCAATTCAAAGCAGATTCAGAGGTGCAAGTGGCATCAGAAATTTGAAGCAGATTTGAAGAGCATTCACAGAGGATTCGAATCCTACCATATTCAAAGTGGCTCTATTTTCACAAATGCAAATGTTCTTAATGTTCACTTCCATGCAAAGCAGACATTAAAAAAATGTGCCAATCCCTATTCCCAATCACAACTGGCCGTTATGTCAACTGGTCTGCTTTGCACTGTCTCAAACTTTGCAGCTGCTGTGAAAGCTTCTGCTTGCTTCCTGAAACCAGCTTCCTTGCTTGGAACTTTGAAATTTTAAAAGATATTTTGTTGTTTCATCTAAAGGGCACTCTTGCTGAGTCCTGCAGTTGACAAATACTGCTCTTCTACACTTTGGAATACTTTCCTGAAACTACAGTATTTGCATCCTGAGGCAGATACTTTGCTACATTGTGCCAAGAAAGTGAAAAAAATTACCTCCCTATCCCTCTTCTTGCTGTGAAAGGTGTCTTTATTTCTACCTCTATTTTAAAAGGACAGCCTTACTATGGCCTTGCAAAGTTGCCAAAGATTATTGCACACACAGTAAAGACCTGCAACAAGCCACTTACTGGCGGAAGCCCTTGCAGTGCAGTTTTGTCTATATTGCTTTGTCTGCACTTTGATAGTTTTCTGAACCAGCTGTGTAAGTCTGTGCCTGGGAGAATATTTTCCCCACACCAGCACAGTTCAGTGCACTGTTCTTCAGTGCATCGCTCTTCCATACTGGACCTTGGATTAGAATATATTCCAATCCAAGCTCCACCGTTTCATGCCTAGCACAGAATACAGGAAGCCCTACTCACTCTTAGCATGGGATAAAGCAATGGAGTGGAATATGGTGCCAAAATTGTCCTATCCCAGTTCTGCTGTGAACCAGAGTCCACACTGCAGACCTGTTTTGGTGGCACACAAGGAAGCATCACTAGACATGGTGCAATAAATCAGGTCCTCCCAACAGCAGCAAAACTCAGGAGCCTTTGTTCTTGGCCTAGGCCTCCATGATTCCCAGATGGGGGAGGTGTGCCTGCCCTTCTGGAAGGCCTAGATAGGGCTTGGAGAATCACATGATGGTGGCAGAGGCCATGGCCACATTTAGAAGTAAGGAGGAAGGCCAGGGAGATGGGAGGCCAGGAGTGCGTAGATCCATTGGCCAAATCCATTGTGTGTGAATGGGGCCTATGAATGTAGGTCCCTTGCCTACATATTTTCAAATTCATATCAATTTTGAATAGCATGAATTTTCATCCACCTCCCTATTCCTGGTGCTATTGTGAATGATCTATTCGGTTTTTTTTAAATGGAATTGCAACATTATGTAATTAAGTCATTGAGTGTCTTCTGAGGAAGTCTTTGAAAAAAATGTTGAACTGGGCATCACATTATTGGGCTGAATTCAACCACATAGATTTTATTATAACAAAGGCTAGTTCTACATGGAAGTGGTATGGCTATGCAGTGATTGGAATATGATAATCACATCACCCTTCCTTGTGTAGCCACCATCCATTTTACTACTTGAGACACATTTGTTAGTTTGTTTAATAAATGCAACACAAAATGACAACCCATAACTAAGGATTGTAGTTATCAATAACAGCCAAAAAGGAATAAGATCATCATTAACAACTACAGTACCAAACATTATACTAATGGATAGCAATCAGGAAAGAACTAATGTCTGATTGTCAACAATCACACTGGCAGGAGCAAAAGAACACAGTTATGTGCCATCAGTCTAATACCATTCACCAACATCTATAGAAAAGGTGACAAAATCCATGAGACCATTAGTTGTATAGGATTTTTTTTAGAAGCCATACTTCTGAAGATGGATATTATAGCCATATCTGAAAGTTTAGGTTCAAAGCAGTGCTATGAAACATGGTATAACAATCTAAAAACTGTAACAAGTGAGATGAAAACAAGCTATGGAAATCTGTGCTCTTCTGAAAAGCCGCTACATTTTAAATTGCTTTTTCAATGTGTATGAGCAGGAGATCTGGAACATACCTGTACAAAAGGGTGCCAGTGTGTTTTCTAATACCCATTCTATACTTTGGGGCAAAAGTCTGACTAAATTCACAATGGGGATCGTGAAAGAAACAATGACCTCTCATTTAGTTTCACACTTCTAGTTGATAACTTCAATTATCGCATGAACAGAAACAGATGAACTCTGCCATAGCCTTTGTAGAATCCAGTTCTGAGATTTGAGATTGAAGAAAGGCACTCACTTTTGAAACTTCACACTGAAGTTTAAACAGGATCTAGGAAATGCTATGAAATTTAAAATAGCCTCTAAAAGCTTCTTCTGTGAACCATGAGGCATAAGCTAAATACGTATTGGGTGACAGTGTAAAGTTTATTGGTCCTTGTTTGAAATGATTGACATTAATTACTTATGAGTTTCACCCAAGATTAAATAGGCCATATCAAATGGATTCCAATAAAACCATTACCCTGCACCAGCACACACCATTACATATTTTCTCTGGGTAGAACGATACATAAAAACAATTCAGCTAAAATAAAATGCAACTACAAAGAAATCACTGAGCAAAGCAACTTGAGCAAAGCAAGTTAGAGCAAAATATTATGGGTTGTTTCATATGCAATCATTGGAACAAAATAAAAGTATATGTTAGGTTGTACCCAATGGCAGTAAGGAAGAATTTCTATCTGCATCAGTCACAACCATTTTAACTAAAGGCACACACTTCAGACAATTCTGGACTACTGTGAAGGACCACAGAGTGGAGAAGGTAGGGCAATGGTATTTAGGAATGGACCCAATCCAAATATACAAATTTTGAAAGCAAATGTGGATTACTCAAAATTTTGGTCCAACTGTAACAGAATTTTCCATTGAATGCATACAGCTGAAATTCATCCCATGAGATAGGTGAGTTTAGTTCAGTGTCACTAAATTGACAGATGGCATGCAAAGAACATACAGAAGCCATTAAAAAAGATGGAAGGAATGAGTTCAGATGCCCCTGTTCTTTTAGGACGTACTTGGCAAGCAGCACTTCTGACTCAAGTTTTGCACACAGTAATATGGCACTGGAATGACAGCAAAACTTGCATTAAATATGTAAATAATATAGTCTTAAAAGCAAGTGGAATGACATCAAAGAGAAAGAAGGGAACGAGACAGAATATACCAGAGCTAGTCAGACTGTGTCAAAGGTGAAGTGGGAATCTAATCCAATAGAGAATCAAACCAAGGCCAGAAGAACAAACAGGAAAACCAGTTCTGGAAATTAAAGGATGAGTCATAGTATTATATAATACATTTGATATAAAAATGAATAAAATCAATAAAACATTAACAAGACCACATATTTCTAAACCAATAGATAAAATTATTTAAAATGTAATTAACCCCCCCAGCCCATCCCAGGAGGAAAAAATTTAGCTAATAAAAAAAGAAAGATGAAAAAGCTTACAGTGAAGATGAATTGTAAAATTTTCAGTGAGGCCAAGGGGATCCTTATTTGGAGCATATCAGCTTTCTCCTGCCATATTCAGTTAAAATAAGCCTACCATGGAAGAAGGCCCCATTTTTGAGGGCATATTCCAGGTATCTGATTTCAATCAACTCTGAAGACCATTTTAAAATTGCATCTCAGTGTAAAACAAGAAATAGACAAACGAACAAATGTCACCTTAATTTTTCCACCAATGTGTAACAAAATTTATACTATGTCTTCTGAAGCTACTAACTGTAATATGCTCATTCTGATCATTCTTCTATTTGCTCCAAGGCTATAACTCTGGTAAGCAAAGGCAGAAAATTCAGGGAGCAGTATCCATGAAGATAACTTGCTGTCAATTTTTCTGTTCATTAGTGACTCATAATCAGAGCTCCCTCAGTCCTTTGACCCTTCTGTTGACTTTGTCATGTACTCCACCAGAGGTTTGCTTACATACTGTGGTGGAAAAGCCTTCACTCAGTGATTTTCTAGTCTTAAATAACTTCACACAGAGGTAATTATCTTGGTCCAGCAGATCACGACTAAACAGACAAAGCAAATGTTTTCGGACTGCAGCCTTCCTATGTTTCATTCCCCATATGAACCTGAATCCAGTACCTTGGTCACAGTTTGTTCAGGCATATGTGCAAAGTTCAAATAAACAGTTTGTGTTTGCAAATGTTCCGATCAAAAGAAATATGTGGTTGTTTGGATATCTGGAAATTTGATTCAGTCAAACAAGTCTGACACTTGTGAACATGAACAATTTGATCAAACAATTCTTCTTTGCCATTGAAGAGGTTTTTTTTAATGGAACTTCTTTTGTTTTTGAACAAGTTCATAAGAACATAAGAGGAACCCTGCTGGATCAGGACACAGTTCAGCTAGTCCAGCATTCTGTCACACACAGTGGCCCACAATTGCTCATCGGCATCTCAAGCAGAGACAAGGCAAACCTTCTCCTGATCTTGAATCCTAGCAAATAGCCTTAGAAGCATCCTGCTTGTCCTCCCAGCCTGAAAGATGTACTTAGGCATCCATTCTGGTAGCCATTGATACATCTGCCATCCATAAACTTGTCTAACCCTTCCTTAAAGCCATCTAGGCTGGTAGCTGTTACCACCTCTGAGATCAGGAGCAAAAGCCAGCAAAGGTAAACCATGCCTTACAAACTTGTTGCAATTCTTTGAGAGTGTCAATAAACACATAGATAAAGGTGAACCAGTAGACTATGGGTGTTTTTCCACTGTCACTAGAAGTACCCATTAAGGACCCATTAATGGGTACAAAAATGCCAAGTACTTAATGGGTACTTTTAGTGACAGTGGAAAAACACCCATTGACTATCTGGACTTTCAGAAGGCTTTTGAAAAAGTCCCACATTGTATAGGTTTGGCTTGTCTCAAAATGTTCCGCAGTTCCTAACATATCTAAACCCCTCCTGCTGACCACTGCTTCATCCATGCATTGAGGATCCTGATCTCTTGCTGGCTGGCTGGCTGGTCCTGCACGTGGAACAGGTAGCATTTCTGAGAATGCAACCCTGGAGGTCCTGAACTTTAGTCTTCTACCTAACAACCTAAATTTGCCTTCCATGACATTCTGTCTCACCTTCCCAAGATCATTGGTACCGACATGTACCATGACCACTGGCTCCTCCCCAACACTGTCTACCAACCTATCTAGATGCCATGTGATGTCTGCAACCTTTGCACCCGGAAGGCAAGTCACCATGTGGTCAACATGCCCATCACAAACCCGCCTCTCTATATTCCTGATAATCAAATTGCCCACTATAAGAAGCCCTCCTCCCGCTACCTGTGGAGGAGTATCCTCGGTGCTAGAGGATACAGGCACATCCACTAAGGAAGGAGTCCTGACTAAGGGAGCCTGTCCCTCTTCCTCAGCTTGATGTCTTCCCTGCCTGAGGCCTCCACTCTCCAAGGCAGCTGGAGGACTGCTCATCAAGGAGTGGGATGCTCCTACTGCATCCCTGAAGGCCTCACCCTCAGCCCTGTTGCTCTCTATCTCCTTCTCCAGGTCCGCTACCTTGGCTTCAAAGGAATAGAGTTTAATTAAGAGCCTGTACAATACATTGTCTGTTAGTTTCTATAAGGTTCTGCTGATAATCATCTTATTGTTGTTTTTGTACTTATCTTATGCAGTCCAGATTAAGTGTCCCTTCTTGATTTGGGCTAAGGAATCCATCCCAGGTGCGGACAGACCATTCCCTGGACTGGAACAAGACCCTCTGCAATGGGATGGCTGTTCTTGCCCAAGCCTCACACCTGTTCTGAAACACATGCCAGTTTGAAGGTTCCAATGTCCAGGAATGAAAGTTTCTGGTCAACAGAGTGCTGGAGGACACACTTTCACAGCACAACAAGGTACAGCATTAAAATGTATCCTCTGTGGAAATCCAGATCTGTTTAGCACTGTCATGTATGTTCTGACAGACCTCTTAAAAATATGGAGAAGGACATATGATATTGCACAAGCTATCTGGTGTCTGCTTGGACTTGCTTCTAAGTAGACATGGTTAGGACTGTAGTAAATTCAAGTAGTAGTAGTAGTAGTAATTAATAGTAGTAGTAATTAATAGATCCTATCTCTTCTTGCCTTCTCCTGTTCCTTGGCTAAACAAGGAAATTACTTTTCCTACCCACATTCAGGCACTATTATGGTTTTAATATTCATTTTATACGTTCACTGGTTTTTAATGTTGTAAGCTGCCCTGAGACCTTGGGGTATAGGGCAGGATAGATAGATAGATAGATAGATAGATAGATAGATAGATAGATAGATAGATAGATAGATAGATAGATAGATAGATAGATAGATGTAAAGGAAAATTTAAAAAAGGAATCAAACTCAAAAAAGCCCCTCAGATCAGTTGAATTATAATAAGATGGAACAGGTTATAAATGAAACCAAGGCAGACATCAGAGGGTTCAGACAACATCAGACATTTTATGCCCTTCTCCAAGTTTGGTGATAATACAGCTTCCTGGAAAACACAAGGTCACAAGTTCCTTGACATTCTTCCCTCTACCCACTTCAGAATAAAGTAAATATAAACCACTTCTGTATCTGTATGAGTGCGTCCGTGGCATCACTAGGAGTTGGCTGAAACTCAGTGGTACTTAACAACAAGATGATTTATACTATCTAGCTGATGAGATTTCAGGAAAGTTTCAATTTAATAATAATTGGATTGGCCTCATAAGCTGACATCTAAAAATGGAATTGAGTGATTTTTTAAAAAAATCTTGTGGCCTAACCTGGCAACTTCTGCTTGCAGCAAAAACAACATGAATTATTAAAGCATTATATTATATTTACAACACAGCTAAATATAAATCCCAGTTTTGTATAATTAGACTTAAGTTGGAGTTATATGATACTTTTTTCATTATAAAACATTAAAGGGCAGCAGCTAGTAAATCACCAAAATGTACATAAGCATGCAGCAGCACTGAAGCTTTTTAAAATGGACTTAAGCAGGAAAGCCCTGTTGCCAGAGAACTGTCCCTTCTTTGCTCTTGCCACTTGAATGGGTCCAGCCCCTTATGTCCTTATGAGCTCACACCAAGCTAGTCAAATGACTACATGTGGCCAATATCCTTGACTGAATTTATCTCAACAAGAACAAAAGTAAGACCGCAGGGCAGTTCATATATACATTATTAAAACTGTTTTAAACCAATAAGTTATTCATGGACTTAAATTCAATGATTATATCATAGGCATAGGCTATGTTCACACTCACCTTGCCTGGAGTGGTCCAGCCTACATTCTCCTTCAAATCAGGCAATATCTATCCTGACTACGAGTGAAATACTTCACCTCTTTTTAATGCAGTTTCCTTTCTAACCCAGCTTAAAGAAACACCATCAGAGCTGAGAAATCCCAAAGTTCAGACTGCCAGATGGGGTAAGGCAAATATATGAGAGATGTTTGTCATTAGAAATTCAAATTCACATAGAAGATACCTCTTTAAGCATGTCTGATTGCACCCTAAAATAATTTCCTCTGCATGCATCCACAGGCTGCCGAAAAAGCGCTTTCGGTCCTTCCTTTAGAATTATTAGTAATTCACTTCAGTCAGTAGACTGGGAGTCAGTAGAGGCCGAGACTATGTGGAGACACAGGCCCTTTCTGCACTGGCGGCCGAAAAACGGATATTTTCAGATCAGTTTTCCGGTGATCCAGTCTTTTTGAGAATCTGTCCCAAATAGAGACAGATCCTCAAAGCCCCACACGTCTGCACACAGGTGGGGTGCTGGCTGCAAGGCCAGATTGTGGAGCCGGATTGGGACGCATCAGCACCCATCCCAATCCAACCTCCAAAGGCCCTCCCCCCAGCCTCACCCATTGGTGAGCTTTCAAAGAGGGAGAGCAGCCATTGGAGCCAGGATGGGGAGGCTGCCAGCTGGCTTCCCCGGGGTCCCCCTCACCCAAGAAGTAGCAGTCACAGCTTCTAGGACCAGGGGACCCCGCTGCCTACAACCCCCCACCCCGGGTTGCACACGTGCGATTGCGTGCCCACCTGGCAGTAGCCAGGCTCCTGCTGGCAAAATTGGCCCGGCCACCAGCAAGTAAGCACACGATTGCACACACACGACCCGGTGTGGTGTAGGCAGCGGGGTCCCCTGACCCGAGAAGCGGCTATTGCAGCTGGGCATGCACCGGGAATCTGGCTCTTCCCCGGCTGTTTGCAGAAACATTCTGCTTCCAAAACAGTTGGAGGGAAAGAGCTGGATTAAGACCTAATTTTTTAGGTCTTCCCTCAGGGTAGGATTTTGGCGGCAAAACCAGTTTAAGAAACTGGTCTTGTGTGCCGAAATGTGGAAGCGGCTTCCCCAAAGGGTCCTAATTGGGTTCCCTATCTGGAAGCTGTGTCTTAATTCCTCCCCAGTCTGGCTTTAAATGTGTTTTTAGAGCCAGTGAGTAAAGGGCCACAGTCCCAAGTACAACCAGATTTGTGGAAGCCTACTCACAAGCCCTAGTTGACTATGTAACTACCTCCAACAGTATATTTCATAAAGTCTTTCAATTGCTCTCTGGATTGGAATATCTCTATTTGGATTCATAAAGGTATTAATTCTAGAAAGTAACTTCGACTAGTGTTTTTAAACAAAGCTAATGAACTGTGAAATGAAAAATGAAAAATAATAGCAAGAAAGATAAAACTAAACTTACAGACAAGGCTCTGCAGTGAATAAAGGAGAAATCACTGAAAATAAAGTACTCAAGAACGAATATTGCACAGTAGCAAGCTAGAAAGGGTAATATTGAAAATGAGCTGCAAACTGAGTACTGAAGCACTTAGAGTTCAGCTAGAATGCTAACAATACAATATTGATTTCAGCATGCCCTGATTATCAGCATTAAAGTGGTATGGAATTCACTTTTTTGTTTTCAGTGCTGAAATGGCCAACCATTTTATGAATTCTCTCCTCCCCCATTTTTTTTCCAAAATACTGGTTCACTGTATAAATACGGTATACATAAATACAGTATACTTCTGACAAGTTATCAAAAGCTTCCTCTTCTGGACTACCATTATAGAGCTCCCCCTTTTCCCTTTGCCTTTATGCATCCTGCCAGAGTGAAATGTTTACTGTGTCATTTTACAACCAATAAATTGCGGATGGTTTTACTACTCCCTAATACATCATGCAAGAAGATAAAAGAAAACATAATTCATGAAATGCTGTAAATCAAATCACTTTTCCCTCAATATACTCACATAATTGCTTTTTTGTTTTTTGGTTCTGAAAAGCTGAAGCTTTAAAAAAAGAAACTAAAAGAAATACAGATTTAGTTGACTATCCTAGTATATTTATGGTATATGTAGCTTTACCAGTGATTTCCTGTGAACTGGGATCATAAGAGAGCAGGTAACACTCATTTACAATTGGAAGTCTTGTTTTTATCTCACACAATGCTGTGCTTTGATCTGCAGTGGATCAAAACACAGTTCAAAGAGGATTCCAATTAGAGCTTTATTATGCTGCTACTGGTATTTAGGGTCCAGCTACACTTAAGTTTTAATAAACCTTCAATTCATTTTCAGAATGAGAGAATGCATTAGGAAAGTGAATAGTCATTTTATTTCTCCATTATACAATCCAAATTTGGCATTTCTGGGTTTGAGAATGCCAAAGGAAATACCTTGCTGGTGTTTTGCTCATTCTGAAAATGCATTGAAGGCAGATTTAAAAATAGCTGTTTTTGCAGGGTACAAAATTTTGCATCCTGAGCTGAGGTACCATAACTGGCCACTGGAAATGATACCTCCATGCTCTAAAATGGAGACATGTAGGTATCTTTTCATTGCCAGATTACAATGCCTGTCTCGTATATCCACTTGAGACCTCATTCCGTAAGTGGAGAGCTGGCCTGAGCATACTTCCGAATTTCCTTTCCTTCATTGCCTACTTTGAGGTGGTGGTTAAACCCTTCTAGAAGAACAAAGATAAATAATATAGATGAATTGAATATGACTTTGGCCTTCTAGACATGAAATGACTCTTAACTTATCGTTTCTTGTCTCCTGAAGTTAGCCATAGTGTAAATCCAGTAGTGACCAGAGTGAGTCATCACAGCTGGGATCTTTCTTCTATTGCTGAAAGCCAGTTCATGGGCTTCCTTTGAAGATCACACAGCATGTAGACTTCAAAGAAAGTTCACAAAAGGGCACATCCCCATGCACATTTTGGTCTGAACTGAAATCGGATTTGACAAGGGCCGTCCCCATGCACTTTTGATTTGGTCCGATTTCTGTGGACCAAATCACCCAAATCCGTGCCAGATTTGGAACTGGAAAAGACAAGTCTTGTCACAGTTTGGTGTCCCAGCACACATTGCTTTGCGAGCTGCCACTGCACATGGGGACGATCCCGGGCTATTTGGGGATGAGGTTGGTGCTCGCATCAGTGGGAGGTGGGATTTCATGTCCTATGCTTGCCGTTCCTGCCCTGTGCATTGGAGAGCGCAACTGCTGAGGTTTTCTGGGAATAAATGGTGTTAAAGCCGAAATGATGAGGGGTTCAAATGGCCTTCACTGCCCCACGAGAATCTTTTATACAAGTATTCCACCACCCCCTTCCCCAATCGCCAAGGCGGACATGATAATGGCTTGATTCTCCACATACTGGATGTTCTTGCAGTTCCCAGGAAGAGCGGAGGTGCACAAAATTGATCAACTGCTCAACTGCCACCAAACCTCATAGCGGCTTTGGTTTTAAAAAAATATAATTATTTCTATTTGGTCCCATTAAAGGGGGGATGTGGAATTTGCAGTGGGTGGCACAGGAGTGGGGTGATGTCAATCTGGCTTCCAATGAGGGGAGAGGGGATGGAGAGGAGGTGGCACTGCTTCCCCATGCTGGAGTTTGGTGCGGTTTGCATGGGGATGGCTGAATCCACATTCAGCCTGTGTTACCTGGGAATGGCATGGGGATGGGCAACATCCATTCTCGGACCCGCGCCCGGTCACATGCATGCCCAATCAGAGCCAAATGGCTTGCATGGCGATGAGGCCAAACTGGCATTCAGTAGAGGAAGAGGCTTGTAGTTGTGCTCATCTATATTTAACACCACTGTGTAAGTCAGTGTGAGTTCCACCAGGTTTAAAGTCCAAAATATCTGAAAGGTTGGTCTGGTTGGGGACTGCAACAGCACAGTGCAAATGTGCTCCTCATGGCCTGAACATAACTGTGTGGAATGGTATAACAATTGAGAACAGAACCCGGGTTAGAACAAAACAAACATCTCCAACTATATCCTGAGGTGTGAAACCGGGTGGAGCAAGGTGTTACATTACGATAGCAAGCTAGCCAGGCTAAAACAAAAGTAAACTTTCACACTTCTGCATATACCTTCAAATGCTTCCTTTTTTCAGTGTTGTTTTGAAGCAACAGGAGGAGAGAGAGAGCAAAGTTCCATTTTCAAAATGGTAGCTTCATTGCTTTGGCTAGCCAAAATGGTTCTTCAGATGTCTTCCATAGCATTCTACAATCTAGACACCCATACAGTCTTGCAGTTCATGGTCCCTGAAGTCTAATTCATGTGTGCTTGCTTCAGCTATATGTAACATTCAAAATTCATACAACTCCATCTACATTTGGACATTCAAATTCAAATTAATGTTGGCACATTCGAAGACTGACATTAAAATTCAAATTGAATGCTTCAGAACATTCATACAAAGCTTTGTTATATTTGTGAACATAGGGGATTCGTATGGACTATACACAAGGGATTTTCTATGCAATTTATAAACATTTGTACCAAATTTGAATCCTATCACATTCAACGGAGATCTATTTGAATATGAACTTACTTGGATTCAATCCTGTACAAATTTGTGCACATCCCTACTCATGAATAAGAAATATCAATAACAATTGGGGTTTCTGACAGGAGTCAAGGACCTACAAACAACCAGAATTATAACACTAAACTGTAAAGAAAACAACTTGAGGCTATATCTCCATTACACAGCAAATACACCTTGAGTTCAATTTCTATTACTCCCAATAGAGAACACCTACTCTGAGGGCCTGATTAAGGTATATTTATGTACAATGGAGATATAGCCTCATATAATTTCTTTTTTCTGTCTTTTTTAAGTAGCAAAAGTATGTTTATGGAAAGGTCACAGAATGAAAAGTAGGAAGCAAAACACTCAAGGAATTTTTGAGAGGCCAGATGAACAAAGAAAAAAAAAGATGGGATGGGATGGGACTGTGTAAAGGAAGTTCTGAAGAATGAGATAGGGCAGAGAAGTAGGAAGGTGTTTGGGAGTAGAAGGCCATGAGGTGACATTTTGAGATGTTAGATGGGAGTCAGAGAAGAGTAGGCAAGGCATATAGAAACCTTTAACATTTGAAATTGGGAAAGCGGACAAGGAAGAGAGCCTTGGAATACAAAGTTTAGGAGGGTCAAGTGCAGACAGAAAAGAGAAGATGCAATGGTACAACAGAAGATATTGCTTCATAACCCAGGTATCTAGTTATTAAATAAAATAAAATGTTTTTTAAAATTAGAATACACATTTAAGTTTGCATAACTTTCAGATTTTAGTTGCAATATCTGGCAATATTTTTAAACTTGCAGAAAGGGAAACTAGAAGAAATTCTGGAGATGTGTTTGGGAAATACTGTATCTGTTTTACAATATTGATTCTTGCTATCACTTGTTGACAATAATCAGCCAACTGCAAAAACGGTGAACACTAAAGTCATCACTCTTCGCTGAAATCTTGTTCAGAGAATTGGAGTTATAGAATCCATAGAGGTAATCTAATTCCAACAAATTTTCATTACTTGATGATTAAAAAGGCAATTGGGATTTGTTGGGAAGGCAAAATATTTTCAGACTTCTCAGACAAATCTCACAACCTAGAATGTGCTGCTCTCTTAAGAAATGCAGACACAGCTTGTCTATTCTACGACATACTATTATTTGTGTTAATTGCATTTCTTTTTCTTCTTGTCACCTTGTCTTTCCTAGCCATTGTGTCTTGACTTTCAGACACTTGAGTCTTCTGAGGCCATGATTTGTATCAGACTTAAAGAAAAAGAAAGTACATAGCTCAGCAGCAATCTGGATAAGTCCCTGGTTAATTCAGCAGGAAATATGCAACAGGCTTTTCTGATTCGCTTTAGTATTATGACAGCAAAGGATTAGACTCCAATTACTTTGCAGTTCCTAATTTCTCTCATCTTAAAAACACTGCTTATAAAATAGAACTGTTTTTTTGTGTGTGTGTGAAATAAGGTTAAAAGAAAAAATGGTGAAATACAACATTGTTCTAAAGTGTCTAGAAATATGACTAGGGGGAATGTACATATTTTTCAATGCAAAAAGACTTTTAAATCTATAGTTAACAAAATAATCTGTCCTTCTGGAAGAAGCAGAAACTTTCTTCTTTTTCTTTCTTTCTAGCTAGACCCCAATATACCTAAAGATTGAACACCTCATTGGCCTGATTGACAGTTAACAGAATGTAAACATGGATTTAAAAAATTAGACTTCTAAAGCACAGGAGAAATGAAAAACAAAATATCAAAAATACTTTTTGAAACATTTTTCTTACCTAGGAACTTTTACTTCTCTTAGTAAATAAAAAAAATTAACTGAAAATTAAGGTTTAAATTTTGTTGAAGGAGCCCCCAAAGATACATCCAGAGGTAATTCCTTATATACAGATCCTATTTTCTCAAAATAGGCTGCCCACACCATCAAAAATGTATTTTAAAACTCTTAACCACCCTAGAACCCAGCAGGAAAACATGCTTATCCACATTGGGCCTGCTGGGCACCTTGAAGCATATAATTTGCCTTCAGAAGTAGTGTTCTGCAGATGGGATGTGAGAAAGAACTCATGAGTCAATTGTACCCTCATTCTCTTCCTGTTCCACCATGTTGGCTGCATCCCACTTATGATCTAAGGCACCTACTGCCACTCAACTTCCATTCATATTGGCAGATTATTCCGCCTGGTGATAGCACTTGACATTTTTACTGGTGGGATAACAATCAGAGGTGTCTTGTTTGCAGAGTGTGATATTGTGCCTTGTATGGAAATCATGCCATGTATGACAGAGTCCCTTGGAAGGCAAGTGGAGACCTGCCCATAGAGTGACAGTGGGGGGGGGGGGAGACCACTTTCCAGAAGAAATTTCTGCATGGCCCATTTGGCATCAGACTACTGGGACCAATTTGAAACTGGTGCTAAAGTATGCTGTAGAAAAACCTCACAACTATGAAACTTTGGGTCAGGTGTACAGTACTAACAGAATACTTTAGATAGCAACCAGAGAAAATAGGTTAATAACTAAAGCAAGAAAAAATTGGAAGAATTGGCTGTGAATTATTGTGTTGATTTTAATAGCAATTGGCTAAGACTCATAAGTTATAAAGGTTACATCCACATTTTAAGATTTACTGACAATCATTGTCATTGTCAACAAAGCTGGGTAGTTTGTCAACATAACATATAAACATGTGAAATGTTTCATAATATTTATGCAGCAATTGTTAATTTAATATTTCGGGTTGAAAAATTAATTGCTAAAGTTCCTTTGACTTAGAATTGCAAGGTTCTTCAATCTATTAGGTGTAAGATCTTTGAAATACAGATGGAACACCTCTATTAAATGCTTTATTCTAACTTAGTGGACCCTCCTCTATGTTGTGAATTAGCAGTTTAAAACTACTGGTGCAATATGACAAAATATTTCTTAAATTAGAATCTATGCAGTGGGTTTTCATGTTTGCCTAAGAAAGCGATGCTTGCCTGCCTTCTTCTGAATTTTGAATATTATATACCAAATGATATAGCATTATCCATGCTGTAGCCTTGGAATCCAAGAAAGGAACTACTCCACAATCCAGTTAGTGGTGCTAAATTTACTGGAAATATTAACTATGTTGAATAAGTTCTTAAGGTGAATGTACTTCCCTAAATCTTTCATTCTATTTTTCTGGATTCTTTTCTGGTGGTTGCATAGCTTCTACTTGTGTTAGTAATGGAGTGAGGGAAAGAGATGGCAAAAGCAGGTCACAGTAGTTTTTGCAAAACAAATAAATTAAAAATTAAAAGCTGGAAGGGGACCTTAATACTTTCCTTCCAGACTGCACTGCTCTTACCTTTCAATTCCAGCATTGGACATTATTTAAAAAAAGAAAAGGAAGGATTAAAAATGTGGTATAATTGCACATAACAAGTATTTTTACTTTCACTGGTTTATAATGTATGAATGAACTTTATTCATTCACATTAATGGTTCACAGATTATAAAAAACTTTTAAATCATATAGGTTTTATATTTCATAAGTTGTGTTATACAGTACCTGATTGTGTAATCCCCTAATGTTCATATTTGAAATTTCTAGAAATTAGTATAAAGTGTAATTGGGGTTTAATGTGAAATTAATATATCAAGAATCTCAAGATAATAATTAGAGGGAACGCAATGGAAGATTGATGTCATCACTTCTAATTTGGGTTAATATTCAAGTGGAGAACTTTGTAAAGAATTTGAACAGCAGGTTGTCCTAATGAAATTTAAAGGTCGGTGAGTGTCCAGGAAATTATAGATTGTATTCAATAAATGCAATCTGGTCATTTATGCAGTGAGCTCAAAATGCATTCCATTTAAAAGATGGAACAAAATATATAACACAAGCAGGTTAGAACCAACAAAATGCGACTCATCCCAAATGATAAACAAAAGGAATTTTTAAGTACTGTAAAAATAAGTTAGTGCAATTTGTGGAAGTATCCTGATAAAAGAGGATTTCAATGTCAAATTAGGTGAACAAGGGTAATAGTGAATTAGGGTTAATAAATTAAAGTTTTTTAGAAATAAGATGCTGAATTAGGAAAAATTGAAATTGATGACTGTCCGTAGGTTATAATACATTATAGATTATTATACATTCAGACAGACATAATACATACACTACATAAAACAGCAAATTTGGAATGCATATACTTCTAGGTAAATTCAATATGGTTATCTGATCATACACCATTAGTATTGACTGGGGGGAGAATGAATAGAGAGAAGAGGCTTGGGAAAATAAATGCTATACTGATGGGAAATAAGGAGACAAGAGAGGGAATAAAATTAGAAATATTTTATTATTATTATTAATGAAAATTATAAAGTAGACGTCAGTGATCTGGAAAGCATTTACGGGTGTTTTTCCACTGAGCTCCTTTGATCCAAATCTAAAAAGATCCGGATCTAAGGAATGTGTACTTCCCTTAATAGGGATCTACTAGAAGTGCCCAATGTGTTTCCATGGGCGGTCTAGCACCCAATAGCAATGGGTGCTAGCCTGCCTGCTATGGAAACACCAGAGCACCCATTTGCAAATCCAGATCTATCCACAAAGGGTCTGCTTGTCACCCTGGGGCGGGGGTGTGCAATCTCTGAAGTTGCCTTCAGAGATGAGTGCAGGCTCCACAGAAAAACCCCTTGCGAGAGCAATGCAGCTGATCTTTTAAGTTAGCAGGAGATCGCGTTCCACCTGAGCCTCCTCTAGACCCCATTGCCAAATTGTAGTGGAAACAGGCTCCCTACAATCCACATTTGAAGGTTTTAATGGGGTCTACATGAAATCCAGATTATAGGTCCTGAAGGACCCATGTGATCCAGATTTCTATAGCTGTGGTGGAAACAGATGTGTCTCTAATGGGGTGTGTAGTGGAAATGGGGTCAGCCAGCTCTCAGCCAAATGGGTCCCTAATGGGTGCTTCAATGGGTACTTAGTGCTAGTGGAAAAACACCCTAAATCTGTAGTGAGTACAAGAAACATATAGCCTTAGAGGTGACAATGAAGAAGAGAATTAGGAAAAAGAGGAAGAAGCTCCAAAGATGTCAGATGCCTGTATGAATTTGTACTACCACATTTGAAGGGGATCTATTTGAACAAATATAAATTTTCTAACATTCAATTCGTTACGAATCAAGTGCCAAAAAAACCCATTTGTGCACATCCCTAATAGGATATAGTTAAGATCAAAGAAATTAAAGAGCATTTTATGCTGAACTTTATGAAAAAAAGAATATAATATGGAAGAGCAGAGAGGTTGGGAAGGAAAGAGATAATACCAAAATTGAAGGAACAATATGCAGATCCTTTGAACATTCCTATGAAGAAAATAGAAATAGAAGAAATAATAAAGAAAATGAAGGTCAGTATAAGACTGATGGTGTCTCTGCTATTTTCTATAAACCTAGTTGCCATATGAAGTGGGCTATGGTCCAAAAATGGTGCTCTAAGCAAGAACTGTAAGTGTTCCATGCAGTTGTCAACCTGTATGTAGACAGCATGCAGGCCATGGACAAGTATATCACACAGAGAGTCATTTCACTGGTCCCTGGAAATGGTGCTAGAAGTCTGCCGCTTCTGGGCACCTAGAAATAGCTCTTCCAGCAACTTTGAAGGCTGGAAATTTTCACTTCCATCCTCCAGAGTTGTGTGGGAAGATTCAAATGTAAATTGAATGACTCATAAAGTGCTCTAATGGAAGCCCAGTTCATTGTGGGCTGGGTTGCCTGGAGCAGGGCAAGTTACGATAGCCTACACCATGCAGAGAGGCTCTTTGTCTTAGAAAAGGTCTGGCAATTAACATATTAGATCTTGAAATATGAATATGTGCTGCTCCCCCCCCCTTTTTATTTATTTTTTGTTTTGTTTGAAGCAGGAAATACAAACAATAAAGCATACTTTGCAAAAAAAAAAACAACCTTAGCTTCTCTTCTAGGATATCAAAGCAAACTGCCTATTTGAGACAATGGAGAGTATGAGGCAGCAGAGAATTCTAGCATGGCCACAGAGAATCCTCCTGGTCTCAGATAATCTAACAGTTGTTGTCATCTGGAAGAGAAAACAGCTTTTGAAGATGCAAGCTATGGTGACCATGAGGCACTTGCAAACTGCTAACAAGCCTATGTGACACCAACAAAGTAAAGAAGCTTGTAACAGGCAGTTGTGATCTTTATGAACCATAATGAATAGGAATAGGAATAATGGAATAGGAAGCTAATTGGGGGAAGGGGAAAAGAAAAAGAAAATCCATGTATTTAAAGGAACTCAATGAAGCCTTTGTTTTTTAGTATATGTGCTGCTGAAGTGAGCACATGAAACCTTTAACAACTAGCAGTCTGCAAGCATTTTTCTGATTTACTTCAAACAGTAACACACGCTCCTCAGAGGGGCTTGTATTTAGATGCAAGAGTATGTATTTCCTGGCTGGGTAGGAAAAAGACAATGCACCTGCCTGTGCACACTTGCTCCTCCTCAAATTTTCAGTCTTCTCCAGGCCTGAGTGAGGAAGGACCAGGGCTGCATTCACACCTAGGCCTCTGGTATGCAATTAGGACAGCTCTGGTACAGATATTCTGTACTAGAGCTTTACCAGAGCTGTCATAATTGCATAGGCCTCAGGTGTTGTTATTTTACATAATGGCACCATCACACAGCAATATACGTTTTCAGGCTTGCAGGGGCTTCATCCCCTCAAAACTGCAAATTAATATGTGGAGGCTGAAGCGGGCTGTGGGACAACATACACAGTGCCACTAATATGATTAAAACTTAGTGTCCCTGATTGTGGAATGTGCATGCCTTTGGAGAATATTTTGGAATAAGACATCTTCCCTGCTACATCTGTCATATTGACAACTGTAGCTCTGTAGAACACTATCTAATGTCAATGTGTCTTTAACACTGTGCTCCTGCTTTACGTCACTGCCTTAAACAAAGGCTGCTCCCATACTTACCTTATTTGTGCTAGTAAAGGGCATGCCATCCTGTACTGGCATCCTTTACTGGAACAAGAAATGAATCTGTCCACATTAGGACTGCTGTTCCAGCCCAACCCCCATGCCTGCTCTAATGCTTATGGCAGCCTCAAAGCCATGTCTGAAGGACCCAACAGCCAAGAATGAAGCTTCAGTGCTATGCCTTGTTGTGGTACTAAAATGAGTTGCTTGTAGTAGACGGGACCATGGAGGTATGCACTATCTATAAGCCTCCATGTTTCAGTTTACTGCTGTTAGTACACAGACTGCTGCTAGTAAAGAGGGCTACTAGTACATAGGTGGCCATCTTGGACCTCATAGTCTGGTTTGGTCTGAACAGATGGTGCATTCCAGAAAGGGTGGGGCTTCCTTTAGACCACACCCACAGTGAAGAAGGAAAGCTTCTTAAATTGGGTTACTGCAAAGTGTGGAAAAGGTCATAGTTCATACTCATGCAAATGAATCACAAATGAATCAATACTTAAACACACACAATTCATACTGAGATGACAAGAGCCATGTTAAAATAATTTGATATAAATATAACTTGACTTAAGTTTTATGGGATGTTATAGAAGATATTCTTGCACAAGGATTAAAAATCTATTTTGGAAGACTAATAGGCAACAATATATACAGTACAGAGAACATAGGCTTCCCTATCCCTCTCATTTTCTCGTTTCTTACCCCACCACAAGTATGCTATGATCCATTAAGGGTACATTAAATATTTATATCTTCTCTTCTTAAGATGTCATTTATTTAGGTTGCTTTGGGAATATCAGCATTTTCTTTTCTTTTTTTTTCTCCTCTTGCCTTTACTTCACTAACGGTAAACTAGCATTCCCAATGGCTTGGCTTCCTGGAGCTGGCAAAGCTGAAAGCAATCATTGTGCCCAATATGTTTTTCAGCCAACAAGAGTTTATCAACTACAAGATTATAGTGATGGCACAACAGTTTCGATCAGCATTTAATGATACTCTCTGGAAACAATTGCAGCAGACAGACCAAAATCCTGCTTTGGATGTAATAATAAACTCCAGGATCAGAATTGTATCAAACAGCTTGAACAAAGTGGCTATATTTCAGAAATTCTGATGAAAAGTTGAATAATCTATATACCTGCATCACTTTCTGTTTTATCACTCAAGAACTAATTTTCCCAGTGATAAACAGTTGAATTAGGAATGGAAAATTTAAATTTTTTTTTAAAAAAGTTTGCTTTCTATTCACTTTTTAAAAGTATTTTCCACTCTCTGCTTGTGAATCATGCAGATTTTCATTTCCTATGATAACAGCAGGTGCATATACATTAAGTACAATGGTTTTAATATACAGTTCTGCATAAAAATTAACATGTATGCATGAAAAGTATATATACACACAAGTATTTATGGACTATGTATGAAAACGTATACATTTACATGTATAAGTTGTGTAGAAAAAGGAAATAAAAATGCATGAAAAAAATCAATGGCTATTGTGTCAGGATCATACTGCTTTGTATCACATGGATTTATCCATGGGTGTTTTTCCACTGTCACTAGAAGTACCCATTAATGGGTACAAAAATGCCATTTCATACCCATTAATGGGTACTTAATGGGTACTTTTAGTGACAGTGGAAAAACACCCCATGTGTCAAGAGTTTGCTTCTGTTTTATTCTGCCAAATAGGTTAAAATTCAACATCGAGGTTTCCAATTTCTATGCAATTGGAACCTTATCTAATAAATAAACATTCTTCCATCATATTTTTGTGATTTTACGAATTAAGAATGGGATAAAGTGGACAAGAAGATAATTGCTACATTTTATGCAGAATTTAATGAATTATGGGAACATATTTAAAAGCTCATCAAGATAGCAAATAAAAAGCTTGCTCATTATATAGTATGTTGATTAATAGGGCTGTGTGTATTGTTTTGACACTAGCTAGATATATTTATCTTGAATTATCTTGAATTATCTTCCATTTTTAATCACAATTCCAAATTAGAAATCTGTTTTTGGGAGGAAGATTTATTAAGTAAAAAACTGTCACTTTGGCCAGAATCTGTGAATCAAGAACCATCAGAAGTGCAAGATGGTTTTTGAAGAGATGGAGGAATTAGAGTTCAAATCATCAACATTCATTGGATTATGAAGAAAGCCAGTGAGTTACAGAAAAGAAAAAAACCCTACTTCTGCTTTACTGATTATGTGAATCACAACAAATTGTGGCAAGTTCTTAATGGGAGTAGCCCTCCACATCTTGAAGAGCCTGTATGTGAACCAAGAAGCAATATTTAGAACCAAACATGGGACAGCTGATTCCAAATTCCCTTGCTGGAGCAGGTAAGAAAAAATGATGAACAGAAAATGAAGAGCCCATTTCTATGGATTCTACAAAGAGTTACTTGGTCATATTAAAAGGAGTATAAAAACAATGCGTCAGCTAAAAAAAGAGCCCCAGAAAGGAAAATATGGATCAGTAGAATAAAGAAAATATCATCCAATGCCCTAGTCTTAGGGCTCATGTGTACCAAAGTTTTAATCCAAATTTGATCCATCTTCAGAATAAGGGCCTCGCTACATGCACATTTTAAGGTGGATTTAAACAATTTTCACTGCAGAAAAAAACCACACATTTAAAGGGTGAAAGCTCATGGCAAATGCAGATCTTAGCTTTTGTAGTCCATGTTTTTTGTAATTTTTCTGCAGGAACATTCTTAGAGACCTGTGCTTTTGAACAAAAACACCTGTGCAAACTTTTTTTTTTCCTGTGCAAAAGCACTGAAAAGGATCTAGGAAGATATTTATTTTGGGGAGTAAAGGTGGGACATTGGTCTGCACAAACTTATCAATCTTTCATAGTATCAGTAAAGTGTTTAAAATTGGGTGGGGGTAGAGCAATATGATCCAGATTTGACTCAAGACTTTTTATGCATTTTGGGAGAAGAACAGATGTTATATCTTTTATGTGCATTTTCCCCTGAAGTGAAATTCAAGCATCATTAAGGTGGATTCTGTTTTAAAGTGCAAGGTAGGGCTTTAGTGTAGTAAGGCCCTTAGAGAACATAGCAGCAAAGTGACGAGCAGTTTTTCTTCCACATTATGCAACCAGAAAATTCACCTTTGGAAAGAAAATGGCTTATCACTTTGCTGCTATGTTCTCCCTCATGTTGAAGGTGGATTGAAGGTGGATTAACACCTAGGTATGGGGTGCCCCAAGTGTGTGCTTTTGTGCTCTAAAATAGAAACCTGGAGGCATCTTTTATAATAGCAATCCAGTCTTGTTTATACTGTGCAGCGGAATGCACAGTTGCAATCCAGGCGTCACAAATAACGATCCATGGATTGTCATCTTGGTGCATTATCGGATCACTACTGCGAATTTACCTTAATGCTGGTAAGAGAACACTCACTGCACAGTATGATAAAAATTTGAATCTTCCCGCCAGTCTGGACAGAATGGTGAGCAGAGATGAATGAGAAGCACGAGGGTAGCTCAATTCTGATTGGCTGCCTTGTCCCACGTGTCCACGCCTGCTGACTCAAAGCTTCTGAGGAGGAAGTTACAGAGCTGATTTTTAGTTGGTACACCCAGTCATCACTATACTTTAAGCTGCACTTTCACCTCTAATTTATTCTGCAAATCAGGAGGCAGCCCAGGGCACATTCCCCTTGTGAAAGTAGAGCAGAAGTCTATGTTCCACTCCTAACACATGTTTGGATTATCTGATGAGTCACAAAAGCTAGACTAGATTTTAACCACATTTTTTTTCTACGTGGGGATTCCAAAAAAGAAGCACTCAGGGAGTCTATAATTTGAGATGAACCTTACTGATTCATCCATTGCTGTTAGGCCCCCAAATTCAAAAACCTTTTCCTGCAGAAAATAGTAGCACAAGCATTAGTCAAGCAAGTCTTTTAATGCTGTAATCCACCCTGAGACCTTTGGGTATAGGGTGGGATAAAAATTCAAATAAATTTTTTAAAAATGAAAAATTTGGCTGAAAGAAACAGTGTGGGACCTTGGCATTTAGTTAGTTGTCAAATTCAGTTCTTAGTAAATGGGGGTGTTCAAAATGTTTGCCATTGAACTGAACAATCCAGAAGTTGAGTGAAGTACTCACAGTCAAAACATATTCTCTGTTCACCCACCTTTTAAAAAAATAAACCTTTGTTTATTGATTACTGTGCTTCCTTTTGCAGTTGGTTCTCACAGTTGCTTGTGTAAAAGCTGTTGGCTACTTTTTTATGTTCTGCTCCCAGGGAAACTGATCTATGACTGGTTACTTTGGGAATCAGAAGAGATGGGTAGCTCAAGGGAGGAAAAATGTGAGTACAAAAGGACAAACTGAACTTACTTGGTTATTTCTTTTCACTTCACATAAGTAATTTTGGAGACAGAACTACTCCAGTTTGTGAGTCTCTTGCCTCAAAAAGGGAGGCTGCTGGCTAGGTTCTCTGCTTTAGTCTACATTTCTGCCTCTTGTTCTGCGGTTAGGCTTTGCTTTTTGCCAACAGCCTTCTCTAATCACTCAGGATGTGTTCCCATACAAGATTAAATCTGAATCCAGTCTGTTTTGGGGATCGTCCAATCCCATTTAAATTTTTATTCCCGGACTTAATGAGGAATATATTACTAAAATCCACAGGAAAAAAATCCCTCAGAAAAACAGGTCTCGGTCCCGTTTTGGAAGCTAGCCCACTTTTTTTCCTTTGGGAATGGTACTGGACTATTCAGGGAGGAAAGCTGCCTTTTGGACTGCCCCACCCCCCAACCTTCTGGCCAGTGCCTGCCACCATTGTTGGTACAGCATTAGATGGGTGGGATTTCATGTCTGGGAAAGTCTTCCCCCTCATCTTTTCTGTATGGTGATCAAAAAAGTGTTGGATCTTTGAACAGATTTCCCCTTTCTGTGAATATCACTGTAATTAGGAGAGATACATTACATTGTAACAGCTAACAGCCACAGAAGGAATCTTTCTTTAGCCCTACTCAGTCCTGATTCTCAGCTGCCTGGTAAAACCCTTCATCTGCAAATTACCTTCAGGAGCACAGAGAGGGAGGAAACCAAGAAATCAGAACTTTTGGAGACGGGAAGAAGTCAAGCAGGAAGACCGCTTATGCTGCTGCTGTCCCTGTCTGACAGAGGAGTGGGAGGATCAAAGGACAAGAAGCATGAAAAGATGTTTCACCATACTGGGGATTAGGGCAGTTTCAATGAGAACTGCAGTATTCGAATTGACCCTGTGTTATCGACAAGCAAATGGGAACAGCTAGAATGTGCACTCGGTTCTGAATCTGAATTAAATAGTCCAATCTGGATTAAAATAGTCAACTGGGAATGCGACTTCAGTCTATTCTCTTTCCCTTATCTTCTGCTTTTTGGTTTAGGGATTTCGTTTGGGAAAGGTGATGTTATTAGTTTAAGGTTAGGTTATCTAAGCTTCTCTGTCTTGCTTCTGGTTTCTGCTTATTTTGGCTGCTGCTCTTGTTTACATTGTGTGTTTATTTTAAGGAATTTAAAGAGCATGAGGGATAGGGATATTTGTTGAGAGTCCTTATGTTCTTGGTTTGTTTTGTTTACTTTGGTGTGCCATGCATTTACATTTCTGTGTGTGGCAGGGACTTCCCTGGTCAGAGCAGGGGAGGTTCCTACTAACCTGAAAGTAGCTTTTATTTTTATTTTGGGGGATGTCACCAGGTGGTACTCTGAAAAATTCCAAAAACATTTATTAAAAATTTAGATACCCATAGAATTTGACTGAAGATTTTCTGGAGGTCCTCTAGACCCTACCTCACATTTTGTTGTAGTGGTCAAGTTTGAGCTGGAAATATAATTAAACCAGCTAACATAGATTTTGGCTTGTTTATGACTATGCATGATTCCTTGTGTGAGAAGTTAAGGACATTCTTAATAGGCAAGACTTTAAAAATTACTCTACAGGGCACAGATTACCTGTTTGATAATAAATGCAGTAGCTTTAGGAACAGCTTATAGTCTTCAATGCCCTATGTATGGAGACAACTATCTGCCTGTAACTGTGATAAAATATTAAACTTTAAACATTAAAAAAAACCTTACTAACACTAGAAAGACAGTTATATAATGCAACTGAGCAGAATTTGAGTTGGCAGTCAAAGCAAAAATACCACCATTTTTTGGCACTTGATTTTCAGCAATCTGTAAGAAATTCAGTTTTCATTTGATTATCTTATTGTAGCCTGAGTATGAAAATTTTGTACCTACAGACCTATTAAAAGACCTATTGTTAAATAGTTCTGACTTCCATTTATGGCTTCCAAAGATGATTTCCTGCCAAAACTACACAGACTGATGGCCTCTCTTACTCACCAGGTTGTTCACTCATATGACTCTCTCCTGTCTATGGATGCACACATTGACATTTGAATTTGCAAATTCGATAGTATTTTTCAAATTCACATCAAATAAAATATCCAGTTGTTTGAACATTCAAAGATTTGATCAAAGCAAACAAAGTTCCTGCTTGTATGGTTTTGGTGAAGAAAATGACTTTTTAAATGGAGGGAAGTACAAAACGTTTGCAAAAAATTCTCAAATGCAAATGTGAAAATCTGGTTTTTCAATTTCACGATTCAATGACAAACTTAATATTTCAGGGTTCTTGGAAATAAAGTGTGTTCAGTATGCTTTTGTCCTGAAATGGATTTGATCCGTGATTAGGACAGATTCTGTTTTAAAGTGCAAGGTAAGATTTTAGTGGCAAGGCACTAAGACATCTCTATTCCAGCCTCAGTCATTAAGGTTGAGAGTTTGCTATTGTTTGCTATTCAACATAACATCAAAACCAGAGATTTACATTTTTTTGGCTGTGTTTCTCATCAACGGCTGAAGATAGGCCACAGAGGATGACCTAGATGAACATCTTAGACATGAGTCTGAGAGTTATGCTGCATAATTAGCAGTAGTATGTTTTCCAGGCAATAAAATTCTTGACAGCTCACTAGGCAGACTACAGTCCAGGTCAACCTTTCAGAGTAGTAGATAATATGATCCAAAAGCTTCATCCAAGCCTGTTCTGAGTCAGGCCAGGAATTTGAGAGGGTTCAGATTTCTGAAAGCAGCAAATGCAGAAGCTCAAGCTGCTTGTGAAAATTGCTAGCAGCAATGGACAACTAACTGAGGCCCAGTAAAATATATAGCTGGCCTAATCATTCCAGGTGTCCCTCTGCTTTCTCTTGCTGAAAAACATGTTGCCTTTGTCTTTCAGCATCTGAGCCAGTTTCCACCCCCACATCACTACGATATAATATGGCCAATTAACGTACAATATAGTGAACTGTTATACACACTACAGTAAAGCTGCAAATCCATGGGAGACTAATACATCAAATCCTTATTGAGACGCCATGTTGAAAAGAAAAGGTTTAAAAGGATGCCTGGTTTTTCTTTACCCCCATTCTTCCGTTGCAAAGTTCTGTATACAATGAAGCAACAGCTGGTGGGAATCTAGCCAGGAGGAGGAAAGCTATGGATATTTTGTTGATGGTTAGCAAATATAGAACTTGGTACATCTTAATCCTAGGGACTCAGAGCAAATGGTATAAGCCCCCTTTTTTATCCTTTTCTTCAGGTGTTTGGTTGCTGACCTCCCCTTATTTTTTGCTCCTGAAAATAACTCCATTTTCCCTCTGAAGCTTTTCATAAAGCTTCCTTACTCCACCAAAGACTGCTGCCCTTCCTGTGCTGCCTTCTCCTCACCTTTGTTGAGCTAAAATCACTTGGGTCCCATTCCCACTGGGGGTTTACTGACCTTTGAAAATGTTTTGAATTTTTTTGACCCCATTACAGATTGGCTTCTCACACTTTCTGAGAAGGAAATCACCCCAAAATGCATTTTAATAACCCTAAAAAAACACACAAAAAAACCAGCTCTTGCTCCCATTTTTGCTGCTAACACTCTTTTTTGCTTTGGGAACGGTGCTGCAAATGCTCATGGTTTTCCTCAGTTTCTTTGAACTAATGGGAAGGTGTGATTATTAGCTAAAGAAATGCACCACTGGCTGAAAGCGGAGGAAAGGGAGGGGAAGAATGAGGTTGTAACAAAAGATCACATGTATCAAGGCTGTAATTTTGCAAAGTATCTGATTTAGAAAGAGGGAATCCACTCTCCACAAACTGTTATGGTACTTCCTCTTCAAATTGCTGTTGCACAGCTTCTTCAGAAGATCACAGATTAAAGAGAAAGAGATAGTTCTTCTCCCTTCCCTCCTCCCTCCTCTTCAGATAACCATGTCTGTGTGAGACAGACAGACAGACAGACAGACAGACAGACAGACAGACAGACAGACAGGGGATCACTTTCTTTCACACATTTCCCCTTTAATTCCATTTTTTTTTTAATAATAGGGAGTGGATGGGATGGATTCTGACTTAAAGAATCAAATGAGGAAAAGGCTTGGAGATCATAAGGAGGCAGCTGTTAGCAGGTGAAGGGGGTGGGAATAAATAGGTAATGAAAAGTGCTGCCAGGAGAATCCATGTTCTGATGAAGCTGCACTTAAATATGGTGGGTGGTGGCTGAATTTCCCACCCCGGGTGAAGTCAGGGCATGATGGTGTCTAATTGCCAACAGCATAGGGAGGGGTTTCTGCTGAGGAAAGGCATAGGGGAGGGTTTTTTTTTTCCCTGCCAGACACTGAAGAATGGAGAGTGAATCCGCATTATAAGTTAACAGTGGAAACTAAAAAGATCCAAATTCCCTGCTGATTAAATTTCTCAGTGGGAATGCAGCCTCGGAGAGTCTTTTTCTCCCTCCTTGCTGATGTCACCCAGTTATATCCATTTGTGCCTCCCCACTCTTAGAACATTTAACTGGGACACGTTCTGGTCTAAGGCATTGCTATCCACATACAGGTGCAGACCAGTAGAAAACCCACCTACTGCCAGTCTACTTTGTCCATATAGGACAAAGTTACATACTGGGAAAGGGCCCAAATGGTGCCCTATCCTGGTTCCTGCAAGAACCTCCTTAAAGCAGTCCACAACTAGATCAGTGGCAGTATTCAGGACCAGAAGGGGTGTGTGCAAAGCATGCCCAGTGGTCTGGAATATAAAGTGGAAGAAGTGCATAAGGCAACACTCCCAAAAATCAGCAGGCCCCCAAAAGTGCCCAGCTCAAATACTGAAGGCTTTGAGGACTGACACAACCTTTGAAGCTGGTGCTTAGGTTTAAGATGAGATTGCTGCCAGCCCTATCCTGCCTCACCAGAAATCCATCCCACGTTTGCCTATCTTGGGCCAGAGTGGCCAACTCTAGCCCTGGATAACTTAGTTTAGTTGAAAGATGAATTATATAATTTCCTCAAATTTCATCTAAAAGTTCATTTTGAAGGAGTAGTGGGAACAATGGAAAAAGGAGAAATGTGTCTAAGAGAGTGCAAGATGAAATGTTATATCCAGTTGCAAATACAAATAAACCCAATATTAGGATAGACAGGTGGGTGAAAAAAGTTATATATAGATACTGTATTTTGTTATTTTGCTCAGTGGTTTTAACTCTTATAAGTAAATAATGTATTTTTGTTATTAATTCTTCTTTCTACTCCCAAATATCATCTTCATTGCAGTTAGATTTACATTGTTCAATGGCCAAACCCATATTGTTTCAATATGTATTGTTTTGTTTGATATGCTGGATTTTAAAGGTTGTTACCTGCCCTGAGACCTTCGGGTATAGGGCGGGGTATAAATATAAATAAATAAATAAACTCCACTGAGATAAATCTTTCTTGAGTCTTCCTACATTTCTATTCTAAAGTTGTATTGAAACCTGAAGCCAAGCGGGTGTGCTGTAGTATTTCCAAGAAGCCCACCAGAGTGATAGTTGCATTTTAGTGATGGATGGAGTGAGTGCTGTATATATAGAATGTGTGTAAAGTGATCTGGGATTCTAGAGAGGAAATACACTGTGTAAGTTATTACTTGGGTAATTTCTCATCTCTTTTGAGAAGATAAAAAGGACATGGCCCATGCTGTAAATCTCTCTTCCAAACAGCCAATGCAATAAAATTAAATAAAAAAATAAAATGTCAGAGACAAAAAGATATCCCAATGGTGAGACAGGAGTGTAAAACAGACTACATTTGTATGTCTGTGTTTTAATACTGCATACAGTTTCTGCAACAAAAGAATTCAAGAAACTTCTGACACAATAAAATGGCTTTTAAAAATGTGAAGAAATAAACAAATATTGAAACATATATTTAACCTTCCCTCCAGAGACTTGGTTGGCAGAACAAAGTATCCTTCACTTTTTATGCATTCCAATAGTTAAACAAAATACAACAAGACCATTAACAAAAGTAGAAACACTAACATAACACGATAGCTCTGCAACTCCAGAAGCAGTGAAAATTTTAGTTAGGAATGGAACTTACAACACCCATTGACCATACTTGGAACTTAAAGTACAGTACCTAGCATAATGTTCTCTAATCTTAATGAACTGCAACTCAAAATACTGTGTAAGTAGCATTGCACTCCAGTGCAACTGATTTATCTATCTAAACACATTGCACCACTATGCTATTGATACAAACAAAGTAACCTACTATCATATCTGGTGAGAATAGAAGAAGTCTCCCTCCTGTGTTGGAGTATTGAAGAGTGTGGGCACAATCTATTTTCCCTGCGGAACAACTTTTTTGTGAAATAAAGGTAAGCTCTGTATTTTAACTTGCTGTCTGAAGACACCCCTGTATTGATTCCCAGAAGGTGCAGGTAATGGGTCATCCACATGCTCAGCATCTCCTTCTCTGATAGACCTGATGTTTCTTGGGTAAGAGCAAACTATCATGGGATCTTGCCCAAACACCCAAGAAAATGCAAATGAAAGAAATATTCCACAGTGAAGGAATTTTTAAAAATCATTCTTTAGTGTACAGTGTCCATCTGGCATGTTGAAAGCTGCTCCACATTCCCTGTGAAGTTTTAATCCTGTCTGGATGCAGCCACAGTTGGGAACTACATCCAACCTTAGCAATGAAATTCCATGGTCTCCAGAATGGTGTTTACTCCAGTTCTATCACTCTCTTGCTCTTCTCTTACCCAAGAGAACATGGCCAGATATCTGGTTTGCATCAAACATACCATTGCCTGAAAATGTAAAGCAGATGGATGGTCTTTGCTCAACTTTGCTCACCTATTGTTATGCAAACTTATGGGCCATGGCAACATTAAATACTAGGTTCTTTCCATCTTTAATGCCTCACAGCCCAACTACCATATTGCCAAGGAATCTCACAGGAACTTGATATTCTATACCACATGGCAAGCATTTCTCAAGTTTGCCCAAGTAAAATGAAAAATTAAATTAGTCAAGCTGAAAGCTGTACTCTGTAAGGACCTAATGAATAGTTCATGACACTCACCATCTCGTCAAAAATGCAAATTACCTAGATCTGTCTTTCCTATGTAAGTTATTAATATGAATCTGTTAAATGGTGTTTTGCTTTTAATACTGTTAAAAACACAATAAAACATTAGAAAATCATGTTACATTAAATACTAGGTTCTTTCCATCTTTAATTTAGGCTTGGTGAATTTCTGTATCAATATTGTGGCATTGAGTTACAAAGTAGGGGGAAAAAGTATTCAGTTTTGAGGGGAACCCTGTTGTATTTTTCATTTGTTGTTGAATTACGTGTTGTTTTTTCCAACAGAGAAGTTCTGAAAAGAAAAATCCCTCAGTGATTGTGATGTACTTCTACAAATTCTAGCAGTTTCTTGCAATTCTTGGAAATGCAATACCTGAAATGATTCCAGAAACCACTTACATCTTGTTTTTAGGTCATAACTAGGGAGAGACAGCCTAAAACAGTAATGCAATCCTTACAGATGAGTCTGTACAATTTTCTTGGGATAGAACACATATTCCTTTCTTTATCAATTTTGCACACGTTGAGAAGTTTTCATTATGAAACCCCAGAGTATCATCCGTGTCCTACATGGAAAACATATTCACTGCTTATCTATATTTGACAGACAGAAAGAGAAAGAGAACTTCTGGTCGAAATACATTTTTGGAAGAAATCCAATCAAGTGAGAATGTGGAGATGTACCACTAACTGAAGCTGGACTTCCAAAAGCTCAGCTTTCTTTTTTGTTTTGTTCAGACCTCATGAAATTTATTCTTTTTTCCTCCTTTACTGATGTCCATAGATAATAAGCTCCTTACTCCAAGTCACTTTTTTTTCTAAAAGGGCCAGAATAGAAAAAGTGAGCTAATATGAAAACATATTTGTAAAACAGTGTAGATTAATCTTCCCATCAAATAATGAATTTGTGTATACAAAACAGACTATTTAGTGCAGAAAAGTCCTGGAAGGTATAGGGAGTTGCTGAATAAGGGAGCAGCTGTAACTGGTAGAGCAAATTGTCTGGAAGCCAGGTGTTTGCTGCTTCAGTCCCCAAGCTGTCTTCAGAAGTCATGGCAAATCACATATACATCTCTGCCAAGAAAACTGCATAGAAGTTCCCATGTACTCAACCAGGATTCAGATTCTGCTATGCATCGCTTAGGATCATTTCAGCTCCCAGGTTAAGTTTCACATAAGCCAGGTTTACTGCCTCACTTGATATCAGTTCTGATATTTGGCGATATTAAGTACTACTATTCTAGAGTTATTCCAGTGATGGCTAACCATTTGAGCTCGGTGTGTCAAAATTCACAAGAAAACCTAGCTTAATTCAGGTGCTGTGTCACTTCTAGAAATATCCATAATTTTGCAATATTTGTAGCTCTAGTAAAAAACATGTTTTTGATATATGTACTTTATTAAAAGCAAAAATGAACAATTCTTTACATTAGTGACTTTTGTTGCTGAATTTCGTTTGCTAAATCTTCAATTGAAAATTAGTACTTCGCACACTTCAAGAACAAGCAAGCACTACACGCCCAGGTGCCAGGGTGACCAGGTGTGTCAGCCAAAAGGGCTTGACGTGTTACCTGTGTGCCATAGGTTGGCCATCACTGATCTATTTACTGGATTTTGAAGACGTGCTTTGAAAACCTGCTTCTGGCGTGATAACTATTCAGACAAATCCAGCAGCTCAGAACTTTCCCGTGCTGGCCAGACTCTCAATTTCAAATGTTACTTATAGCGGTGGGAGATGTTTCCTGACTCCGGCTGATCCATCTCTCGATCATCTCTTTGCTTCTGGCTGCTCCACACCGTTTTGTGCCCTGGTTCGGAACGGTGGCCGCTCGCTCGCCCGCCCGCCCGTCCGTCCATCCACCCATCCTCCCCCCCCCTTATTTCCAGTCGCCCAAGTCCTCCCTCCGCCTCCCGGCCTCCCTCCTCCCCCCGCAGCTCACGGAGACAAAAGGCGGGCCAATCGCAGGGCAGGGTGTGTCCCTGGTCTTTTCCGCATCTCTTCGGGAAAAGCCGCCGCTCTAGCGGAGGGAGGAGAGGCGGGGGCGAAAGGAGCCGGAGCCGAGGAGGGGAGGGCGCCGCCCGCCGCCCCAGCCAGACGCACGCCGCCTCTGTTTGTATACAGTGCGCTCTCCGGCCGGCAGCGCGGCTTCTCTCCCTCGTTGGCGCTTCCTTCATTGTTCTCTTCCTCGCCGCGGCGGCCGGAGCTGCCGGGCGAGAGGCTGCCGTCGCTTTTGCTCGGGCAGACGGGGAAGGGTCTCCCCCTCTCTCCACCACCACGCAGCCTCGTGCCCCCCTGCCTCGCACGTCCCCGCGTCTGCGTCTCGTGTGAGCGATGGTTGACTCGTGGCAGCTCTCAGCCTGCGAGCCGCTCTCGGGTCTCCTAGGATAACCTTACCGTTAGAAGAGACGCGGAAGAGAGAGAGAAAGGAGTTTTCTTCCCCTTTTTCCATCCGTAGTTGAAAGGACACTTATAAATATATAGATCTCTCTATATCTATCTATCTTAATATTTTTATTTTTTATTTTCTGTCTGCTGACCAGCCAGGTAGAGGGAACGGCTTCTCTTCTCCCTCGCGGCTTTTCCTCCTCTTAACTCCTCCGGTCTCTTCCGTCTTCACCTTCTTGGGATCGTCCCTCGGGAGATCGAAGGACCATGAGCCGCTGGGTGGCCGCCTGGTTCCTGCTGTGGGGGAGCCTCGCAGCCCCGTCGCTCGCCAAAGGTGAGAAGACCCGCAAGGTAGACGCAAGGTAGACGCTCGCCCGCCCGCCCGCCCGGCGCCGGAGATCAAAGGGGTAGAAATCTAGACGGCTGGTGGAGTGGACTGTGTGTGTGGGGGGGGGGGAGGTACAAGAGCGGGATCCCTCGGGGTCAAGAGAAGAGCAGCCGTGAGGTGCATGTCCCCATCCTAAGCATAAAAGTCAGGGCAAAGTCGGAAGAAAAGTGAATTAATAGAGTGGGGGGGGGAGGGAAGAGAGACAGAGGGGGATGTATACGAAGACGGGGCGGATAAAAGGACGTGCCTGGCAGCGCATTGTGAATACTCCAGGATTGCCTGAATGTGGGGTTTTTCTTGTATTGCATGCATTTAATTCGTTTATTTTTTAAAAAAAATATCAAATTATGTGTCATCTATCCTTAGACATGTTCTGCTTAGCAATGGGCGGTTCATAAATGAGGGAAAGCTTGCCAGCCCCCTTATCCGTGTACCCCTCTCGCTAGATGGGGAGAATGGAGAGAGAGAGAGAGAACTAAAACATCAACCGAATTGCCATCGCTTTCCCAAAATCAAATCGCCCTTCCTTCTCCTCCTCTTGCTTTTCTTTTTTTAAATGCCTTTGGTAGACGGTGACAGAATGCTGAAGATCCATTGAAATCCCTAACGGTTTACAGCTGAATTTCAGGCTCAAGTGAGACAAGCGCCAGATAATCTCCCTTCCCTCCTGCCTATCTCTAAATAGGACACCTCCATCTAAAAAGGTGCAGTGATGGCGGGCGGGGGGGGGGCAGGAGGAGAGGATGCTTCCCCCGTTCTTCACATCTGCCGGATACACTCAGTCAGGGATTGGATGGAAAATATAGGTATATATGAGACCGATGCATGGATCGAGCCTGCGGTTTTTCACGAGTAAAGAGGCCGGATGGCGATCCAGAGACCTGCATCGGAGATGCCCCGATGAGATCATTCCGAAGCCTCTCTTGAATAGGAGGAGGGCAGCCGCCAAAGCCTTTCCCGGGTGTTTGCAAAAGTTGAGGCGCGTGTCTGGGATCAAGGGACCTTTATACAAATGAAAAAGGGAAAAAAGGCTTAGTCCAGCATTTGGGGGGGGGGGGAGAGAGAGGAAAAAGCAAAACGGCTGCGCTGCTGGTTAAGCTCGGCTGTCAGCAGTTCCAAGTTTGATCCACCCTCGCCAAGATCTGGCGGCGACAGCGGCGGCGGCGCCTCTGGGGAGCGGTGAGTTTGCGGGGAAGGAGGAGGTTGCGATTTCCCCAGCACCTCCTTGCCTTCTCCTTCCCCGTGTAAGAGGCGAGGGAAATGCCGTCTCGCTGCCCCCAGTTGACGAGATAAATCTGTGCTGGCTGAGGGGGAGAGATCGTAATCCTCGTCTCTCTCTCGCCTCCACAGGCGCACACACCCCGAGCGCCGCCTCGCTTCCCCCTCATTAAGACGATTTGCTCTTGGGAGGCTTCCCGTCAGATAAGCGAGGCTGTGAAGGGAGCCGGGGGGGGGGGCATGCGAGAGGAACGCCTTGCCTGCTCGGCCCCGGGATCTCTACGGGATTGGGGAAGGGGGGGGGGGGAATTCAGAGGGCGGGATTGGGGGTCGGGGGGGTCGGCGGAGGATTCCTCACTGAGGAGACATGGATTTTGTTCTACATTTCTAGGAGGAAGCAAACGGTACCTGGACTTTGCCTGCTTGCGTGTGGCCCTTGGGTGAGAGTCTCCCCCGAATCCCCTCACTTCTTCCCCGAAGCGAGGCATAGGTGCCCCTCCCCCCCATTTTTATTAACTCTGCAGGACTAGGAGACAAATTCCATTCACCTCAGTATCGCGTGTCCAAAATGGGAGACGCTGAGGAAACGTGGATTTTGTTGTTCTCTATTACTGGGAGAAAGCCACACGATCACAGGACTTGGGGTTGTGGTCACGCTTAAGGTTTAATCCGGCTTCAGTCCACTTTCAGAGCGAGAGAACGCATCAGCAAAGCGACCGGTCATTTTCTTTCCGCGTTATCTGTCCCAAAGGTGACTTTTTTTCTGAGTTATTGAACACTGAAAACGCCACAACGGCTTGTCACTTTGCTGAGGGACTCTCTCGCTCTGGAACTGGACCGAAGCTGGATTAAACCTTTGGTGTGACCGCAGCCTCAGAGGCGAACGAGGGGCAATTAGCGTGTGGGGTGGGGGGAGAGAGAGAGAGAAGGCAGGAGAATCCGAGGCGGCTGACGGTGCAGCAACTTGAGGGTTTCTTGGCCTGGGCTGAATGGAGGAGCCGCCGCCGCCGCCGCCACCTTCAGATCCGGCTTAACTGAGGGGAGAAGGCGGGGAATCCCCTTTCCTGCTCACTCGCTTTGCCGGCGGTAGCGGCGCCCCCTGCCTCTCCTCTATGCGCCTGGTGCGGCCCGGGCAGGGCGTGAGCGTCGGGCTGCGGGCTGCGGGGGTCAGAGCAGGGCAGAGCCAAGGCAAGGCAGGCAGGCAGGCAGGCGGGGCGGCCTCTCGCTCCCACCGCTGGAAAGGCGCGCGCGCGGCGGGCGGCGCGAGCGCAGGCCAGCAGTCCCAGGCAGTGAGGGCGCGCTGAAAGGCTTCCGGCTACTCACCTGCTGGACGAGAGCGAGACGACGACGACGCAGCAGCAGCAGCAGCCACCGCCGCGCCCGCCTGCCCGCCGCCGGGCCGCCTGGGTCCTGTTGCGAGACGAGAGCTCGCTCAGTACGCTGCTGCTGCTGCGCTCATTCAGCGACCGACGCTGCCTTGCAGACACGCCGCCGAGTCTCGCGAGCCGGACTCCTGTCTCTCTCCGACGCGGCCGCTGCTGGCGATTCGGTGATGCGCCCTGCGAGGGGTTTTCGGGTTTCGTGGTTCTTTTCGTTCTGCTCCGAAAACTGAAGAGGTCAGCTCGGAAGCTGGGCATCTGACCTGTCCTTACACGTGTTCCTAAAGCAGTTACACCGATTGCGTTCACACCAAAGTTTTAATCCAGTTTGAGACCACTTTCAGATTGGAAGAAGGCACCAGCAAATTGGTTCGTCATGTTCCTTCCGCATTATCTAACCCAAAGGCACGTTTTTTGAGTTAGATCGAGCCAAAAGCAAACAGCTTCTGGCTTTGTCAGTTTATCTCATTCTGAAAGTGGGCTGAAGATGGATTTAAATTTAGGTGTGAACGCAGTCATGCTTACTTTTTTTAGAGGCACTGACTGCCAAATACTTCTGGGATCCCCACTTTGAGTACCCTACTGGAGGTGTAGTAGGATAGCATCTGTGCTTAAATCTGGTGCAGTAGTGGTGAATTTTTTAACCCTTGTCTATGCTTAGTTGCTTCTATGCTTTCAGCCATGTAAATATAGTCCTTGGCCCAGTTCCCATTGGCATTTTAAAATGGTTTAGAAACGGCTTGGATTCTCTCTGTCCCCATTACCAATCCGTTTCAGGGGTATTTTGAGGATTATTTGGCTAAAAAATGGAATAAATAAATACCTGTTTTTTCAGGTGTTTTCTTTTCCATTTTCTGCTTTTAAAACACGTCTTTGTTGCTGTGGGAATGCTACAGCAGTATTGGGGCAAATATGTCATGAAATGGGTGGGCTTTCACCCTGCGCAGGGACCAGCCCCTTGCCAGATTTGTTAAGGCCAGATCCATATTCAGCAAAGAAGTAACAATTCAGCCTGATAAGATGTAGCAATTCACCCACTCCACACTGATAAGATAGCAAAGTTTCATTTTACACTTCCGCTCACTTTCTCCTTGCTGGGAAGCACACACTGGAGGGGCCTCTTTTGCCTTGCTGAGCCATAGGAAGGAGAGAAGCACCTCCCCCCCATGCCCTGCGGGTGACTGAGCATGTGTGTGTGCAGCCAGCTGGGAGAGCGGGCACACAGCTCTCTCTCTGCTGCCTCTTTTTCACTTCTCTGCATTTGCGGGGAAACGAAAAAGCATCAGTCCTGAGTTTACGTGTGTGTGTGTACCAGCCGGTGCTGCTGGGGAAGGGGAGGAAGGGGTATGTGTGTTTGTGTGTGCGTGTGTATGCACAGAACTGGCAGGACATCTTTTTCAAAAGCATGAGGGGAGGGGAGGGGAGAGGGGGGAGCTTCAATTCCCCACCCTCCGCCATGTCATTGAGGGATCTAACTGGCAGGCAGGGGTGGGGCCCCAGCTGGCAAGAGGGAGGAAGAAAAGTTTCTCTTTGCCTAGGGCGATTCTGAACCATTTTGGGTGGGGACAGCAGAGGGGTTGATGGCAGTTTAAAGCGATTTAAAGCTACTGAAGTGGGGACTGCCAGAATCTGTGTTTGAATTACTTTTTTTGTTTTGGTTTTAAACCGTTTTAAGAGGCATGAGTAGGAACTGGGCCCTTGAGTGATGATCAAGCTCGTCTTAAAAAGACAGGGAGAGAGAGAAGTAAAGGGCAACTGAGCTCTGGGAAATGTTTTTTTTTTTTTTGTCAAGACTGTGCATTTCTTAAAGACTGTAGTCAAGTAGTTAAAACTTGAAAGAAGAGATCCAAGTCCCCATAATCATAATTTCTGCTAGAACATTAGTTCTCTCCTTTCTCTGGTTTAACTTTTACATTTCCCAAGTCTGATATTTCTTTTACATTTTTTACGACCCCAAATGATTTTCTTTAAATTCATTTTTTCATTGTTCTGGGAAAGTCTCCAGACCTCTATAAACAGATGAGATGAACATGTGATATCTTTGCCGGCTGTCTTTACAGCTGAAGTTTCCATTTTTTAGCAGAATCAACCATGACAAGGAAAGTTTTGAATTAACAAAGTTATTTCAGTGTCCCAGTGTATTATGTAGAAGGTATATAATTCCAGTAAATATCTAGGTATGAATGCACAAAGTTAGACTTATGTTGTTCTTACAATTATATTAAAGCATGTTCACTGAGCATGGCAATGTGATAGTTTATTGGTAGCACCTTGGTTCTGTATTGTTGGCCACCAGGAGTATTTCACATATTAATGATAAAATTAATATAGTTGTGGAAGCCCCGACTTTGAGGTGCAGGAGACCAGGGGTGTTTTTCCACTAGCATTAAGTACCCATTAGGGACCCATTAAGGACCCATTAGGCTCAGAGCAGGAAGACCCCATCTGCATTGCAGACCCCATTAGAGCCACATTTGTTTCCACCTGTTCTAGGGAAATCCAGATCATATGGGTCCTTCAGGACCTATAATCCGGATTTCCTGTAGACCCCATTAAAGGGGTCTAGAATGGGGTCTTCAGGCATCAAATCCGGATTATACAGAGCCTGTTTCCACCACAATCAGGCAATGGGGTCTGGGGGTCACACCCATGGGGGGAGCCTCCAAACCCAAAGCTCTGAAGCCTGTGCACAATCTCCAAAGCTGACTCCAAAGAATAGCACAGGCTTCGAAGAGGACCCCAAGCTTGAGCAATGCCATTACTATGGACCTTTGTCAAAGGCTCTAGAGGATCTCTGGAGATTGCAACAGATCTTTGGAGTTTATGGCAAAACTCCAGAGAATCTTTGGAGTTTATGGCAAAGCTCTGGAGAATCTTTGGAGTTTAAGGCAAAGCTCTGGAGATTCTATGGAGATTGCACCCCCTGTCCCCCAAAACACCAGGGGTGATGGGTGGGCCCTACATGGGTAGATCCAGATTTGCCACATTGGTGCTCCAGCGTTTCCACTGTGAGCAGCTAGCACCCATTGCTGTTCCACCTGTGGAAACACATTGTGTACTTTCCTTAATCCAGATTAGTTGAAGGACCCATTCCTTAGATCTGGATCATCTTAGATGTGGATTAAGGGAGGTCAGTGGAAACACACACACACACAGAGAGAGAATTCAGATCTGTGTCCAGCCAGGCTTAATATGAGTGAGATGGATTGTTGATTACCGGTAATGATATTTATCCAATAAAGTGATATTTGCACTTTATCATTGCATTATTAAGGAACTTTATAATACATGCAATTCATAATGTTTTTATATATATAAACATTGCTCACAGTGAAATTTAGTACTCAAAGCATCAGATTTGTAAAGAAGGCTTCTTTGACTAAGTGCAGCCCTGTTAAAATGAATATATGGAATTGTGTGGTCTTGCATTCTTAAGGGCAAACAAGGAATCAGACTAAATAATGGACAAGGCAAGGTGATGTGATTCAATGTACGTTAGTACACTCTGGTCATGGCCACACCTTCACTTTATTTTATTTGCAGACTTTCCATAAGGAAAGTCCAAATGGAGGGACAGAACACAAATAAAATGGATAGAAATTAAAAGGTGTGAACAATCAGATCTGAAGATGGACTGAAGAAGGCTTAAAGTGAAGTTGTGGCCATGGCCTCATTTGCTGTTCTTGCCGTCCTGTCCAGACTGGCGTGAGTGTGGAACGAGTGCTCGTAATGCGCCGTCACTACGCAGTATTGGGCATCAGTTGTGATGCCCACGCCCTGACTGCGCATCGGAATGCACAGTATCTGTAAGTGTGGACACACCCTTGGATCCACAGCAGTTTGGGACAATTTCATACATGCCACAGTTGTCATTTCCCTTTTACTTTCTTATGTTTTTTTTCCATTTCTAACTTACACGGCAGGAAGATGGATAGAAAAAGATAAGAGGAAGATAAAGTTTAACTTAGTGGAAAGTGGGGCAGAAAATTTAAACACATATACACAGTAGTGGCAGCAGATTGTCCAGTATAAATGAGAAACAAATGCACAAAACTTGAAAAACTTAGTAACAAGCCTGCATGAAAGAGAATAAATGCACCTGTGGGCTGCATCTGGAAAGGTGCCTAAGATGCCCTTCCAGCAACCATGAAGCAAGGCTAACAAACAGCCAGAACTCCTCCAACTCCCAAATGAAGTACCTGTGGCTTACACAGTTTGTAAGCATTATACCTGCAGTTGCGTTCTCCTTGCAGTTGAATATTCCATGCCTCTTGTTCTCGCATAGACACAGCCAAATAGATATAGGCAGGATCCACACTGGAAGAAGGGTGCTCTGAGCATGCAGCTGGATCAAAATCACCGTGAAGGAATCCCAAGCCATAATTTTGATGGGTAAGGGAGGCTTCCCCCTCCCTTGCATCAGGATCAGCTGCAATTTTAAGACTGTAGAGTGGTGATTCTGTGTGTGCGTGTGAGGTGGAGGAGGTAGCCTCCGTCCCTGAGTCTCAAAATTACACCTGATCTTGAGGCAGAAGGGGGAAAGACTTGGCTTGAAATTCCCTTCCTTTGATTTTGACAGGTAGGGCAATCAGACCTGAAGATGATTCAAATATGCAAATACCACCAAGTAAGTCCCCTTGTGCAGCCACTTCCGAAAGCTGTTTGAAGAACTCTCAGAGCTCTTCAAACAGCACTACAGTAGGTGTGGTTGGAGGTGCTGCTCTCTACCCCACATTGAGTGCATAATGAGGGGGCACGTTGTGCAGATACCGCACCCACACTACACATTAAAGGCACCATACAGATGCTATGGAGGTCCAGTCATAGTTATCTGCTAAATTAAATTGGTAGGAATGGGATCTGAGGTTTTTTAGTATTCCGGGACCAGTGCCTGTCTTTGACAAAACAGTCCTGGCTTGAAACGTCATAACTAGGGAACAAAAGTTTTTTAGCTGTAATGTTTGTGTGTCTAGGGAGCAGTATTATCCATGTTAAGCACATACTTACTGCTTTTTTATGGGCAGGAACCTCCATAGTGCAGATCCTGCTAAAAGATGCTTGTTATACTATAATCCTGGCTAGATTCCCCATAAAAAATTGTTCTATAACTATATAAGATTAAACAGGCAAATAATGGTTTCTGCTGAATTGTGCTAGAGAAATTCCTTGTCATTCTGGTTTTTCATTTCTAAGTACTGTCAGACAATCAGCTCTAAGATGCTTTCAAGTTGGAAAGAAAACAACATACTTTAACCATTATTAATCCCCGAGAAACTAGAGAAATCTATCTTGTAAGTTTAGATTTATAGGGAGACTAATAATCTCACCACTTTTATGGAAGAAATGAAAGTGTTGGCCTCAGTTCATTCAGTTCATGAGGACTATACTATATTTTCTTTTATATAAGGAAGACTGATAGCATCATAGGCTTCACATAAAATGTCTGAGTAAAATAAAGTCATTTACATTGACCCAAAATGTGAATTCATGCTTCCTTCCAATAAGTATAGTTCATTGCGTGTGATTTGCCCAGTTTGTATAATGAACTACAAGTATGTTAATTTTTTTTCTAAGCATATCAGAGCTTCCTCTACCCACAATTAATTAAGGACTTCCTTTTTAAAAATGCATTACAGCAGTAGATATTTCCAGCTCAGGAGAGAGCACATGTTTGCACAAAGACACAATATTCCATGTGTTAAAATAATTTCCACAAACATTTGAAATAAGTTACTACATGGTGATTTCATTTTATATACTTATTTACTTGATTCTGAAAACAAATGGATATTGTATAAATTTATTTTCAAGTTATTTGAAAATTTAAAAAAACAGTCACATGGATCTTTTTGCAGTTTCTCTTTCCCCATCTAAATTTCTTGCTTACTTTCTCATTTACATCCAGCCTCTGTCCTGAAAAGCACAAGGCAACAAATATTTTCATTCCTTCCTTGCCGTCCATCATTCTCACAAGAGCCTTATGACATGAATTTCTCTAAGAGATAATGGGCCTCTGGGCCATACTCTAGAACTCTCTAGGTCATTCCGTCCACACACAACAGTACCTCCTCTGTCTTGGGGCACTTGGGAGTGTCCCACAGTCTCCCCAACCCTCTGAACCTGTGGAATAGTTTTTACTTCTCTCCTGCTTCACCAGGAGCTGCTGGATAAGCTCTTGGCTACAGTGTTCACATTGTCTTCTGCTGCAAACGCTGCATGTGGGTGTGGCAGGGCAATTGTGGCTATGCAAATATGCACCATGTCACAATCACCCAATGACCAGTGATGTGTCAGAAGTTGCTGCAGCTCTTGCCATGGCAATTCAGTCCAGGGTGGACCATCAACACCACAAATGTCAGTAGTTAAGTTGGAGATGGCACTAGTACTCATGGTGTGAATGTGGGCAACTGTCCTTGTACTTAACTGAGCTGGGATACTCATTCCAGGCAGTTAAATGTGAACAGGTCCAGTGATTGATCCAGAGAGCACCCCATGACTGTGTTGGGAATTGGGCCTGATTTAACCTATCCACTATACTATGGTGGTTGATTTACTGAACATATTTTTTGTTTCTGTCTAACAGTGGTAAAATGCACATTTAATATTTAGCTGTTGATAAATTCTGCCTTTAATAGAAACTTTCAAAGTCATAAATGGCTGCTTTGAGAAACACCCAAACTAGGATCTTGGGGAGTATTACTAATCAGAAATGGATAGTACAGAACAGGCACGGCTCAGTGAACTTCTTCATTGTAAGAAAGTTTGTGCGTACCTATAAGTTCTGAACAGAAGACTCACCATGGTTCACAGTAAGAAAAGAGATAAAATATACTGTACATAGCCCTCTTAAAACAGATTTAAAATATAACCCTTCCTCCTTTGTTCCCTCCCTGACAGGACATGATCAGATGAAAGTCTGGGTAAAGAGGTATGTTTTAACTAGGAGCCCAAACCCATATAATGTAGGCACCTGAAAAACCTCCGAAGGGAGGTTTATGAAGCAAAAGCAGTACTTGCTTTCTTCCTATACCTCTGTTATGCCCAGAATGGAAACTTAGACTGTGGTCATATGTCTCTGTGTTTTGAAGCCTTATAGGACAGTGGCACATTGCCGAGGAGAAGGCTGTGTGGCCGCGTTCCCACCTACCATGAACGCAGAGCAAACCTGGATTACTCTGATCAGGGGTAATCCGGGTTCTAGTGTGGGTTTGAGTTTCTGGCCAGGAACAGCACTGGGCCGGGAACAGCACCGAGTGTGCATCGGGCTGTTCCCACACCGGACATGCAAGTGCACATCAGTGCATCAGTGGATGGCAAGGAGAAGGAGGAAAGGGACGCCGGGCTTGCTGTCATGAGCCGCGGCTTGACTGAGTAGGGGGTGGGGTGGGGTGGCAGGCAACAACAAGCCTGACATGCGATTGGAGCTGCCAGGCTTGATGTTGCCTGGGTGCCCCCTCTCTACTCGATCAAGCTGCAGCTCATGACAGCGAGCCTGGTGCCCCTTTCCTCCTTCTCCTCTTCGCCTACCCACCTCTGATTGCACTATAATCCAGTGGACAGGTGAAGAGGACCAAGTGACATGTTAAGGCATGGGAGGAGATACTGCACTCTACCACCACACTGAACGCACACTGAGGGGTTGGTATTGTGCAGACACTGCATCCTCATTGTACATTAAAGGCACCATAAAGATGCTATGCAGATACTGTCATAGTGATGAATACCATTTTGTTATCTGCTGCATTAAATTGATAGGCATAGGATTTGAGATTTTCTTTTAGAATTCTGGGACCATTTTCAGAGGGTAACCTCTCCTAATAGTGAAGCCACCACAGTGGAAACTTCCTATTCAAGAGACATTGAGGAGATGCTGTGTGAATATGTCCTTAGGATATCCTAGAGATTTAGGGAAGCCTCCACAGCAGAATTACGTGGGTGGTAGCGCATAAGAAAAGAAGGGAGATATTTGGAATCATGTGCTGGTCAAATGCAATTTGATAATGATCATGAAAAAGGTTCTAAAACATATATACTGATCGATTTTTCTGTTTCTGTTCTGTTTATATAAGAGCTGTTCTGTTTAATCTATGTTTCCTGCCTCATCTCTTGCCTATTAGTTCTTTATCAGATACTTTTCAATAGTTAGACTTGGAAATCTGGAAAGAATTCTGATAACAATTTACACCTAGTTGCTTCACTTTATAAAATTCTCATGCTTACGTATGTGTTCAATTTGATTTTAAAATCCTATAAAGGGAAAGAAATTGAAATTACTGTAATAAATGATATTTAGAAAATGAATTAATGGTTTTAAGAAAATACACTGAATAGATTAATAATGCCCTAGCTATCTATCCTGTAGAAGAAAAACCTCTGCTAGTAGACAGGAAAGGTGAAATGACCTAGCAGTTCATTTCCAATTTAACTTCATGTGAATCTTCATTCGTGACAGATTTTAGCTGCTATTTCCTTAGCTGCCTCTTTTATGGCACATGTTCTGACCCAGATGTCATTATACAGCATGATGTCTTAGTTATGTGTTGCTTTGGGCTAAATTGGCTGCTTTTCATAATGTCTTTGTACATTGTGGGTACATTATCATCTAGCCTATTTTCACCTTTATGTGTATTTGACTTACACATATGCACAGACTCTAAAACTGTGGTCCGGTTTGGTTTGAATCGAATGAAACCACATGGTGTTGGGTTCAAATTCAAATTTGGTTGAATAAGCTTTGTTACAGGACGTTGTCTGGGCATGTGTATTGTATTGTAAAATTAGCTTAGTCCAGCCCTGAACTGTAATGAGAATTTCAGTCCCTCTTGGTTTTAATAATGACATGTCAACATGTGCTTTGTTAAAATCCAGTAGGCAACAAGCAAGTTGGACTTTAGAGACAGTTTCTTTAGTAAAGTATCATTTTTATGAAGAAAACAGCATCAAAAAAGAAAAATGGCAATTTCAGTTAGGTGTTGTGGAGAGAGCTGTCGAATAGATAAAAAAAATACAAACTGAAGGGAATCAGTTCATAGACAGTCACAGGGTGTTTTTCCAATGTCACTAGAAGTACCCATTAAGTACTTCTAGTGACAGTGGAAAAACACCCATAGACACAAGGCTGACCAAATAGGGAGCAGTAGCTAGGCACACAAGAAGATGTCAATTAATTAAAGAAAAGGATGAAAAAGAAAGTAAAAGGACTTTATCCTAGCCACACCCTACACTAGCCATTAGTCAGGAGTAGCAGGTTCTCACGCTCACAGATGTGAAGAGGAAATGAGACTAATGCTTCAGTTGACAATGGAGCTGGAGCAGGGAAAGACCTTTTTTCTGGAGCCTTGGAAAGGGAGTTTTGCACACAAGCCTAACTTCACCGCTAAGCTGTAGCATGATTTAAAGAGAAGGAGATTGAGCCATGTATAGGTAAAGATTCCCAGCTAGGAAGAGTTCTATGATGTGGCACACTGACAGGACTTTCAGACAACAGAGATGATAGAGTGAGTCCAGCATGACTTCTTTCAGTAAGGTAGCAGCAGGATACTGGATTGAAGCAGTGATGAGTAGGTGGAGAACAGGAACTGAAAATCAAAGATGTGGATGAGGTGAAAAGTTGCTGGCAGGAAAGAACTGTAGTAGGGATAGAAAACCATACCCGAGTGCTCCCAGTGTACTGTTTTTATAAATTACATCTGTTGCAGATCATGCAAACAGCATGAAAAGTTCATTAAGTTGGAAAACTTGTGAGCCACATTCATTGACCATAATTTAGAGGGGCTGACAAATTGAAGGAAGGTACTATTTGTCTAATTTGTTACACATTTCTGTGTACAGCAGTGATGGCCAACCTATGACATGTGTGTCACAGGTGACATGCCAAGCCCTTTTGGGTGACACACATGGTCACCCTGGCACCTGGGTGCGTAGTGCTTGCTTGTTATTGAAGTGTATGAAATACCAACTTTCAATTGAAGATTTAGCAAATGTAAAGAATTGTTTTTGCTTTTAATAAAATTCATATATCAAAAATATAACTTTTTTACTAGAGCTACAAATAACACAAAATTATGGATATTTCTAGATGTGACACAGCACCCGAGTTAAGCTAGGTTTTTTGCAAATTGACACACCGAGCTCAAAAGGTTCGCCATCACTGGTGTACAGTGTGCTTTCAGATGGCCAAATAGCCAATCCATAACTGTTTTGTTGTATTGGTGGTGTACAGTGGGAGAATTTATGTGTAAATTTTTCACAAGAGCCTAACTGAGGGAAGCAATCCCTGTTTCCTCAAAAGCAGTTAGCTTTGAATGGTTGACAGCTTGCTTGAAGAGAATAGTGACAGTGATCGCTAAACCTGCTGCTCGGTGAAAGTCTTTTGGATTTAAACCTCATCCATTGGCTGCAGTTGCAACTTCTTCAATCTCTGTGTTCCTTAGCTTCAAGCAACCTGTAAATTATTTAAAGTTACCTCCTTTTGAGGAAATACAGGCAATGTTTGTTGTTTGTTTTCTGGACTATGGCTAGCATGGATGGACCCAAGTTCTCATACAGCACACCTATGAAGACAGAATAGGAGAAGATGTTAACAAATAAAAACCAAGGCCATGTCCAGAGGCATTTTAATAACTATCACTGCTGTGATAGGAGATCAACATGGTCAAGCACATTTCCTGCTGCAGTTCAAGAGTCACAGGGACAGAAAATTATTAACTTTCGAGGGAAAGGGTAGAGGATCAATTCTCCAAATATCCTTAATTAGGGTGGGAGCAGGGTTTGGTGCAGTCTGAAAGGCAGGAGGGCAGAATTCCTCTCCTCAGACTGCTGCCCAGCCTTTCACCTTGGATTCATCTGAATGTTCCAGGAGCTGACTAATCACATCGTGTAGCACAACCTGATTAATCACTTTATTGGTTTGGGCCCTGTTGATTACCACTTCCCAGCTATAATTTTAGATCTAAAAGACTTGTTCCTTTGGCTCTCCAAGGGTGTTTTTCCACTTAGCACTAGAGTACCCTTAATGGGTACTCTAGTGCTAAGTGGAAATATGCCCCAAGACAGATGGATGGGAAGAGGGGAGCTCAGATATAAATTAATTAACTGACCTGCTACTTCTACCTGCCCAAGGAACACTGCAGCAAGGGGACTCCTCTCACACCAATGAAGTTCTTGTCCAGGTTGCTTTTCTCTACATCAGAAGACTGTTTAAAGGTTGGCCTGCTGAGCACACTTCCAAACCTTCCACCCTTGGAATTGTCTCATGACCACAGATTCTCCTTTTGAGAGTGAATGTGGTTTACTCTTATGCCACTTCCAAGGCAGGCTGGGAATGTCTAGGGGCCCGATGGGAGTGAGCGTGTGTACCCACAAAGCCCTCAGGATGTCTAGATGTGTGGATTCCTAGCCCTTAGAGTAACCTCTGGGACACATTATGACATTGCATTCTGGTGCCTTTACTTCAATCTAAGATTCTGAATTAAGGATCCCTGATTTGTCTAAAACAAAATTTAAATCTGAAAAACCAATCCAGAGGAATTCTGTAAATCTGAGGAAAATGGCAAAGTCATGTTAAGGCACATCATACTTTCTGCTACAGCTTAAAATAAAATTTAGGGAGAAAAGCTCTGTGAGGCTTATGATCTCTCACTCAAAACACTCTTCTGAAATACAGAAATTGCTCATTATTTCTTGCAGAGTGAAGCGGCTAGCCATAATCCTATGCTTACAAGTAAGCTCTTTGTCCTTCTGTATACTTTGTACCTCTGCACAAATGGAAATAAATAATAAAATGTCTGATAACTCCCCCACCCAAAAACAACAATAACCAAGAATGGTTTCACAAGATTATTCAGTATCTTTCATAGGATTTTGTAGTTGTCCTTTCGGCAAATCTGAGAAGGTATACACTGGAGAGCATTTTATAGATTTTGCAGTAATCTGAGCAAATGGACTGGAGGTAAAAAGGGAGTGCTGGGTGGACAAAATAATGTCCTCGAAAAAAGAGAGAATTATATTAAATCACAGATAATTCAAAAGATGTATGTAAAGTAATTGATCTTTCACCATTAGACAGAAGTCCAGCCAAGCATAAATGATGCCTTTAAAATATTCTCTAATAAAGACATTGCCTTCAGTGAAGGCTGTTGTTTTTTTACCCTCTTTTCTTTCTGGAGGTAATACTAGTGCTTTTTCCTGCTTTGAATTGTTTCATGCCATAAACAGAAATACTTTTTCTGTCTTACCTTTCAACGGCTTATATTACATAAGTCCACCCCCACAAGCATGGCAAAAGCTTTCAAAATAGTTTTGGAAATGATTAGCCTTGTAGCACCTAATAGAGATGTATTAGAGTCAACGACAATCAGAGTGCAGTTAGAACGAGAAGCTTATGCAAAATAAAAGGATTTCTGAGAGTTTTTTTGAATCTCTCCTGTGTTACAGCAATTCTTAATACAACATTACTGCTTATTCCAAATTGGTCCCTTATTCTTGTCACCCTTGGGTGATGTAGTGACTTCATTCTAACATTTGCAATTTCCTTTTAAAATCTAGAACAGAAAGAAGGAGTTACCTTTAACAGTTGGCTACATCCAGTAAAAAGTTTTGGTTCTTTCCTACTTCGCTGAATGGCTACAAAATTGTGAGGATGTTTACGCAAAAATCTCTATATGATCCAAGTGGCCAGATTCTACTGCTGGTGATTTATTCTCCCACACACACACACACACACAAAAGATGCATATGAAATTGTTATATATTGCATAGATCATTGCTCATATTTTCATACATTCGTACATCCTCCAGTAGGTGGAACAGAAAAAAGAAATGCCTATCGAATGTTGCCCTTTTCAAGAGCTGCTAAAGTACAAGGAGTAAGTACTTGCTGGAGAAGGGATCTCTGTGCCCACTCACCTTGTGTCTAGCTGGAGGACAGCTTCCCTGGTATCATCTGGGTGATGCAGCAGACTGTATCTTTTGCGACAAGCCAGACTGCTGACATCCATGAAAGTTGGGCTTCAGACACTCGGGCACACATCCCCATAAGTCATGACTGAGGGGCTTAATGAGTTTTTGTTTACTTGTGATCTGACCCCCAAATGACCTTTTCCCTGCATCGAGGCTTGAGTGAGGTTCCCAGCACAGGAAGGGCACTTCCAGCCATAAAATGTGACCAACATAGCTATCCATACATTTTACTTCATTTACTGGTAAGCACTGTCATTTATCTGAGGCTATCTGTAATGTTAAACATGTAATAATTTTTTAGCCTAGATAATCCAGGAAAGGTTGGTGCATGTGCATTCATTGGCAGTAATGTTATAAGCCCCATAGTATAGATTTTCAGTCATATTAATCAATATCTTTTAACTAGAGAAGCTAATGTGGCAGATGTTTAAGTACTGAATGTGGAATTTCTACATTGAAGTCATATCTTCTACACATAGCTGGATTGCTCTTTGCCCCATAACTTCGCTATACTTGGAACACCTCAGAATGTAGTTATGGTATACATAGAAATTCAAACCCTCTCAGCAGTCTAAACTGATAGAAGTTGAACAGGATACTGTGAAATTAAAAATATAAATTTAAAGCTACGTTTAAATTAGCAGAATTTTGTCAAATTAAGTGAATGTTGCATACTAGTGGGAATAACTTAAATAAAATTAAAATGTCTGGATTTTTTTTAAAAAATGCAAATTGCAGATTTCTACATTTTATCCCTGAGTTCAACAATAATAGCAAGTAAATTTGTAGAAAGAAATGGAACGAAAAACCAAGAATTGCAACAGGTTATCTTTTTAGACCAGTAGATGTCCAGAACTACATTGTATTCCATATTTTATAATACTTAAGTAGATGATATGTAGGTGATTCAATGCACATATTCTCTAGAACTTCTTGTTTGTTTAATCCTAACCTTTTGATTGTGTAACAGAATACAATCAAATAATATGTTTCAGTGTTCAAATACCATGGGCGTTTCTGCACTTAGCTTCCCCATCCATTGGATGGGAAAAGTGCATAACAGACCAATGTGTACTAGCGTTCATACTTGGGAACACTAGTACATGTCAGCCTATGCGCCACACCTCCAAAACCTTACCTTCGTCCAGGTGCAGGTCAGATCACCAACAGGGTACCACCATTTTGATCATGGAGCATGACACAATTGCGTGTACTCTAGCGCCATTGTCATGGCAACAATGACACTCTGCCCATACACAGTCGCATTTGGGGGTCATCTGAGGTGCCAGCACATTTGTGCAGTACCTCAGATCACCCTTTGCACCAGCAATGGTGTGAATGGTTGCCAGGTGGACGCTACAGGTAAGTTTTAGATTAGGGTTAGTTTGAATGCGATGTGCGATTTTGTGCACCACCACTAGTTTGCAATAGGTTAACATCTTGGCAGGCTGACTGTAAACATCCCCTGCAAGTGTGGATGCATGGGCACAGATGTTAACCTTTTGCAAACTACAGGGCCAAGTGCAAACTGGGCTCATGTTTTGTGGTCATTATCATTCAGCAGCTGTGCCCAGTATACTGTTGTTGAATGTGAGGAAACCCACCTGTACTTCTCCTTATCGTAACCTTTGCTCACTCTTTATGTTGATACATTTGATTATGTATATTTTTCTTTTTATTTTATTGCACAATAAAAAGTTTGGAATTTGACAAATAAGAACTTCTATAAATAAGTAGTTAGTCATGCATTTTCCCCTGGTTATACTTATGCTTTGTTGTTCTTATTTTTTGTTTCTTTTGTTTCACTGATTTATAAAGAGACAGGGACCAGCAAAGTTTTATACACAATATAATACATTTTTAGTAAACAACATTAAAAAGATACGCTGGGCTGACTGGCATATTCTGAATGTCTGTTGTTCTTTTAATGAGGGTAATTAAAAACTCTGCTCAAGAAATGAACCAGAAAAGAGAAACTGAAACATTTGCTGATAAAAACGGATGATTTTTTAATTGATCCTATAGAAAGAGATAAAACAGCAAAATGTGGAGAAGCATGTTAATAAATAGTTTTAAAAATAGTAAACAGTGGGAGCCTGTAGGTGTATTAAGGAGCGCTAAGTATATGGGCATAATATACTTTATAGGTTCAGCCTTCCAGTACATTGCAAAAGATGGTTTAAAAAAAAAAATTGAACATATAGCAGACATTTGTCATCTAAAACATAAGAGCAGCCCTGCTGGATCGGGTCTCAGTTACAGTCAACTAGACAATAGAATAGTCTGATTTGGTAGTTTTTTCTTGCAATCAGAATTTTAGCTATGTTTCTTTGATGAGCAGGTTCCCTGTCTGTGTTCATGAAGATTTTCAGAGCAAAATGTTGAAGATGTCGCACAGCCTTTCTGCCTTACAACCAGGGGTCCAGCTGCTTCAGCAGAAACCTTTATGGTTTCTCTACACACTTGGTCAGTAGACCAGACTAAGCAGCTCCTTAGCATGTTTATTCCACACTGGATTAGCACTGTTCCACTCCAGAACTGTCTTGAGGGGGTCTGTATTCTGGTTTACTGGTAGACATGACTGAAAAGGCCTATAACTGTCCCACAGTGTCGGTTCTGTTCCAGTCATGGGTGCTTATGAACCTGGTCCTGGATTTTTGAAGCCTAAGCACTTCCTCCAAAGATCATTATTAGAATTGAAGGACAGAGGTGAACATGCTGCCTTTGAAGGCTACTTTGTTCAACCCTGTCCTTGTGCACTGGACACCATATAGCAGTGACAGGTATCTGGGCCAGTCACTGTAAGTGCTGACTTGTGCCTGAGAAGTTCAGCTTGCTGCTGGGATTGGACTGGGACAAATAGCACCACCACCATCCCAGTGCAGACTGTGCATCACTTCTTACTGCAGAACAGAGTGGGTATGGGATAGTTGGACTGGTCAGTAGGCAGAATGTTTGGCCATTGTTGGCTGTTTCAGCACTGTACACTTTTTACACGAAGGCTGGTCCTGGTCAGCTTGCAGCCATGTGCATGATGGTAGCCCTGTCTCAGCCTGCCTTTGGAGCCAGGGAACAGCTGGCTCCAGGAGGCCGAGAGTCAGCTGCTCTGCTGATTCAATTGGTTTTAAAGTATCTGTGCCTTCTACATTAACTGGAAGCTAAGAGATATACAACGCTATATACAACGCTATTTACAATGGGATTTACATTGATATGTAAAGCGTGTTAAAAGGAAGCAAACAGCATCTGGCAATTGGATTCAACCCTGATTTTCTGTCCCCACTCTAAACACTTAAAATGCTTCCAAAAACGGATTGGGGAAAGCAATTCTTTCCCCTCCTCTCCCTATTGCCCAGGGCACATGGCAGCAGTGGAAACTCAAGCCCCATTCACCTGCTCATCTCCACGGCCGCCATCCCCAGAAGGGGTTCCCTTGAAAAAAAGCACCCTGGCTCTGCTGCCGCTGCCACCTGCACACACAGCCTTAAACATTCACACATCTCCCAGATCCTGCAGCAGTTTCCTTCCTTTCCCTTTTTAAAGGTCAGAATTTTTAAACAGCCAGAATTGTGCAAAACCGCAACATTATTAACAGGTGTGAAGTGGGTGGATTGCTACATTGAAACCGGTGCTGTACAGGGTGGATTGTTACAATGAAACAGCTCCTGTACATTATAACTGAAAAGGGCTGACCTGCAGGGTGAAACCCCATCCATTTCATGATTTATTTGCCCAAATACTGCTCTAGCGTTCCCACAACAATAAGGAAGAAGCATTTTAAAAACCAAAACCAGAAAAAAACATGTAAAATCAGGTGTTTATTCCATTTTAAAGGCAAATAATCCTCAAAATACCCCTAAAACTGATTGGGAATGGGGACGATGAGGATCCAACTCATTTTTAAACAGTTTTAATTGATTGGGGGGTGGGAACAATGAGGATCCAAACAATTTTAAACCATTTTTAAACAATTTTAAGTGGTAATGGGAACACGGCTAAACTGATGAATGAAATCGGTTGGCAAATTGATAACCAAAGCAGAGCAACTCCCTACTTAATACTGCCTCAAGTTTCAGTGCTCTTTTTCTTGATTTCTGTGATAGCACAAGCTAGCTTTTGTCATGCTCCTACCTGAAGACTCTTCTTCAAGTGAGAAGGGAGAACTCAACAGAGGCCATTTCTGCACTGGACATTATTCTAGTTTATATTTTGGATTAGGGATCTGCCATCCTAATGCTGGTGCAGACTACAGCAGATCCTGCCTGGGACCTTCCATAGTCTCCATTAATATGTGGACGGCAGGTCTCTAGTCTGAGATATAATACAGAATAAGAACCAATGCAGAAAGGGGCAAAAGATATTGAGCTACAACAGCCCACTAACCATTGCTCATTTCTTGCCTCAGGAGCAGAAATACTCCACAACATCTCTACAGCAATAAGAGGGAAGATATTTGATGAGTACAGCCCCTAAAGTACCATAATGATGCTCATAGCAGTAAAGCAGGGGAAGAATAGGATGTCTGTGCAGACACTATGCTCTTCCTCCACATAGTATGTGCAATGAGGATTCACTGTGCATTCATAAGAACATAAGAAGAGCCCTGCTGGATCAGGCCACAACCCGTCTAATCCAGCAATCTGACTCACAGGTCGTGTCTTCACGGCAACCTTATCTTGGATTCAAAACGTTTTCAGTCCTCAGAGTCCGCACAGCAGTTTGGCTTAACACACTTTCCCCATGTTAAACCACCCCAAAGTGTGGTGAATCTCAATCCTGATTTCAACAGGTCTCACTCCGGTTCGTGTGCTTGAAACGTTTTACATTTTTTACTGTGGGGATCTTACCGTGTTAAGGGATGAGAATCCATGTTTAGGGTTTCCCTCCCCCAATAGCTTGCTTCCGAAGATAGTGATTTCATTGAAAAAATCCACCCTCAAAACAGCCATTATAAAAATCCAGTCCTTAAAGCTACACTGTAGGGATCTAGCCACTTCACACCTTAATAACAATGTTGCAGTTTTGCGCAATTCTAGCTCTTTGAAAGTTCTGACCTTTAAAAAAGGGAAAGGAAAGCCCTGGAGGTTCTGTTCTAAAGGCTGTGGCTGTGAAGGGGATTTGAGTTGCTGCTGCTGCTGCTGTGTGCCCTGGGATATGGGGAGAGGAGGGGAAAGAATCGCTGGCTGCCAGTGCCTGTTTTTCATCCATCCAGGCAAGCGGCAGCCACCTAGCCACCCAGCTAGGCTCCCTGAAGGGGTCTGTTTTTGGTGGCACATCCATGCCAGGAGGAAGAGGGAGGGCAGCCCTGCAAAGCAGCTTTTAAAAAGTAGCCACCTGAGTCCCCCCTTGAGTCATGTATGCCACGTACGATCCTCAGAATCCGGATCGAACGCGATTAAGTTAAAAGTAATTGGAACAGGCAAATTTGCATTTGCATCTGGTTCTATTATTTTGGTTTAGGGAAAGTTAAATAAGCTTGCTGTGGGGATTTGCCCACACAGTCTCCCACCAATTGCTTTTGGGCATTCTCAAGGAGAAGACAAAGGCAAAAACTTCACCTGCTCTAGACTGCCTGCAAACAGTCTTTAGAGGCATCCTGCCTGTGTCTCCAACCTGGAAGCAGTACCTAGGCATCCATTCTAGTAGCCATTGATACATTTGCCCTCCATGAATTCAAGATGCCATAAATAAAGATGCTGGTCATATATCCTACCTTGGTTTTGCCTTATTTATGCCTCTTATAGGAGTATATTTTTGACTGCTGCAACCTTATTCTTATTTCCTTATGTGAATCTGTTTAAAAGGGGGAAACAAAGCAAAACATTGCTGTTCCTGTCTAGCTGACAGGAAGATTGCAAGCCAAATTTAAAAGTGTATAAGTGCTCTTAGTGAGAAAACTCCTGCTGAGAAGAGGAGATTTACAGATATGGGATTCAGTGATCAAGAAAAGAGTTTAATAGCTATAGTAAGATGAGTGTAAAGAGACAAAATTAAAATAAAAATTATTAGTGACTCAGTTGTACTGGGATGGCAGACATTTCCTAATAATTAACTACTTTCAAGCATTCCCCTTCATTGCTTATAAAGTAGAGTGATAGATCTTAAACAGTGATGTGGATAATTATTATAATTTTCTTTAATAAAACTGTGATTCAGGGGGCAACATGTGGGCATTTTAGCATCAAATGTGTAGGCTATAAACTGATTTACACCCCGCTATTTAAAACCTTTGGTAAAGTGGAAATTGTACTTAAACAGTTCCACATTTATTTGTATCTTTTGAATTCCAATTTATCTGGCAAGATCTAAAGCTCAGTGATGAATCTCATGCTTTGTTTATGGAAAATCCCAGTTTACTTACTGTCAGCTCTAGTTAAAAGGATCTTTAACAAAGTAGGAAAATATACCCGTAGTTCCCTTTTTCCAGCAGTTTCTTTATCTCCAAAGATGACCTCAAATTATCATTGAATTGCTCCCACCATAACTTTATACCAGCTGCATCTGTAGTCAGCATTAATAATGTCCTGTCTTCCAACTTATTTTGGTATTTTATTCATTTCTTTACGTTTCTACTTCATTCTATACTCTAAGGGTCAAAATCAGCGCAGTAGAATAATAATAAAATTGGTTTCTTTAAAACTTCAGTGTTGCCTGAAAAGGGAGGGTAATGAGGAACTGTGGCCTTTGGGGTCTTTTTAGTTATCCCCTTCCTCCCTATGGTCAAAACTCAAAATTCTTTAAATATTTCAAATATTGTCCATTGGAAGAGCCAATTCAGCCAGTTGTTGTAATAAAATATTTTGGCAGTTCATGCATATACCTACTGTTTTTTCTTTCTTTCTTTTTAAAGAAAGGCTATAATAGGTAAATATTTTCTGGGTTTTTTGAGCCCTAGGTGCTTCTATATTTATCTTTGAAATGTCAGAGCCCAGTTACCTGGAGATGTCACAGGTAGTATATTTCTTCTTCAAACTGCCGTACACCAATGGAATGAGGACACATGAAGGAGATGAAATAATTAAAATGAGCTTTGCCTTCAGTCTACTTTATTATATTTCTGGTCCCCTGCCATATTTGTCTTCTTCTCATTGGCATGCGTTCACGGTGCTTTGGTAGATTTGTCAGACTATATCAGGGGATTATGCCAGTAATAACATCTTTCTGTTGCACATTCTAGTTGTGCACTTTTAGCAGATGTGCATGAAGAAGTAGAAAATAACTCTTGACCAGATTATTTCTGCTAAGATTATAAAGGATCCAGAAGCAGGGATTCAACTTTGTTTATATATTAAAAAGTACATGTGTGAACAGCAAGTGTGAGCAGAAGACAGGTTGTGCTTCCACATCACCATGAAGCAGGTTGGAAGACAGTTGTCTAGGTGAAAATGCCTTGTTTCCATGTCATAGGGAAGCTCCACAATTCCATTGTGGAGCATGAAGTCATCTGACAGCATGGCAAATAAGCTGTTTTTGTTGAGAGCATCAAAACCTGCCTTACCTTGGAAGGTATTATTTTACAGGGGAAACATGTTGCCATGGGCATAAATGCCGCAAAAACAGATATGGCAAGCAAAGGTGCATCAGTAGGTGTCTTTTGAAATAAGTGTAAACACAGTCTTAATTAAATTCTGGTTTGCTATGTATGCTCATGATGTTGCTTTTGATAAAATTAAGTATGAAAACCACGGCTTCATACTCATAAACAGGGAAATAAATCTGTTTTTGCATAATAATTTACTAAAACATGTCACCCTGTGAAGGCTTGCATGGCTGCAAAGTTATCCACACAAAAGCACGTTTCCTCATATAAAACAAGACAGGAAGTCCTACCTCTAGTGGCGTGTGTGGATCCATGGGCATGCCTGTAACACAAGAGTGACCGGGCTTGTCACCAAAATCCCCTGTTCCCAGGTACTCTGAAGAAACAGATCAAGCTGGAAGTAAAATGATTTATTAATATAAAAAGCAAAATTTTAGCAGTAGCAGTACATTGCAATAAATAAAGCAGAATCTTAGCAAGCAGAATAATATCTTCACGGTAACTGCGGGTCCAAAACTTGGTTTCACACAGAAAAAGACAGGTCCAGAACAATACAAAGACAAAAGAAGAATAAAGCATCAATTTCAGAATTATTTGAGTAGTAATATTGGTAAGGACATCAGCTGATCCCTAATAAGCCAATAATATAACTACAAACTGAGAACATTCTCAAAGATGAGTGAGTTGCCCCCTCCCATCTGGTGATGATGATGATGATGCCCCTCCCAACTGAAAATGCCAATTAGTAGTTATCTCCCCCTTGCTGGTTCCCAAGTGCAGCTAGTTCAGTATGGAACAGCTTCAAAGGGCTCCAACGTCAGTAAGCCTTGTAGTGACAAAACCACTCTTGCACCTGCTTTCCCAAGACATAAAAATTACTCAGAGATGTTACTCTATATTTCATTTTAAGAGTTAAGTCAGGCCTCCTTCACTACAATGGCCATATATCTGAACTTAAAGATTGTGTAGTTGCTTCAAAACAGCCAATGGATTGTGTTTTTAGTTGGAGGCCTGACTTTGGTTGCATCCAAACTCATAAATAGTGTACAGTGGAATGTGCAGTTGCTGTGGGGGTGTCACACAATGATCGGTGGATTGTAGTGGTGACACATTATCCCAAAGCTATTGTGCATTTATGTTAATGCTGATTTAACAGCACTCATAGCACAGTATTAAGAAACTTTGAATCTTCCCGCCAGTCCAGATGGAACAGTGAGAAGAGCCAAGAAGAACAGCGAGGGCAGCTCAACTCCGATTGGCTGCCTCTTCCCATGTGAGCATGCATACCAGCTCAAGCTCTCACAGCTTCTGATGTGGAAGCTACGGGAAGCTGCTCTAGTTTGGACGCCCAGATGCCGCTTTGCAGGTGCAGCAGGTAAGCTTCGATTTTCCAATTAACTGCAGATTTATTCCGCTCATCTGGAAGGGGCCTTTGATTTTGCCATGTTGTGTATTTTATAGTCTGAAGTGTGACTTGGCAAAGTCAAAGTGAACCTTCCTCCTTTAGCTTGTCATCTCATAGATCCTACAGAATCGGCAGAAACATATGCCAATTTTATAGTTTGGAGTAAAAAGATATCCCAGTCACAAATTGTTAATCATCATGAAAAATCATTTTGAAAAGTAGATTTATATAATAATTTTTAAATTGGTTTAGAACTATGAAAAAATATCATTTGAGGACAAATGCTTTTGTTTCTAAGTACCAGGAAAGATTTAAAGTGATGTCTAAGTGTTAATTAGTTATGAAAGTTGGATGAAAAGTAAATTCTAGTTTGAGGAGTGATTCTGCTTTAAGTCCAGTTTATCTAGGAAAGGTGATGTTTTCCTCATCTTTTTTTAAAAAAACCTGCTAATTGTCAGCCACACTAATGAGGTGCTTGACTAGCTTGCAAGAATTCATTATAAAAGCATAAGAAAGTTGCAAAATACCTGCTTGGTTAAAAATTGTCATAGATTCAGGCCCTTTCTTCACTTGCTGGCCTTCTGCACTACCAAGTGCACTAAGGGCCCACCTTCCATATGTTAATGTGGAGTACAGGAGGCCCTGCTTGTTGCTAGTATGGTGCATGAGATGGAGCCTGATCCAGATATGGAGACTCCTGATCTGGATTGCTGGTAGGCCTCCATACTGAGGTCTACTTGTGTACCAGTGAGACCTGATTTGGAACAAAGAGACATGCAGAAGATGCACACATCAGTGTTCCAGTTTCAGAGGGACTAATTTTGATGGTTGAAGTGGGTTCCCCTCCCCAAGGGCTTCCTGACCAGGAACTTGAAGCTTGTTCATGCCAGTGCAGAGGCTAAGCTGGAACACCCTGTCTCTATGCAGATGGCACTGTCCAGCTCAGAATGATCTCTCTCTGCCTTGGGATCGATCTGTCTGTCCTTGCACTACTGTTGTGTATTATAAGAGATAAGTACAGAAAGGTCCTTATATTACGAGTGTTTTTCACACCTCAGCCACTCCCTTTGTGGGATCAAGGAAGGTAGGATGATATGTTTTAAGTGTATTCTGTTATTGTTTTGTTGCTCTAATTGAGTGTTGTGACCCACTCTGAGACCAGTTAAAGGGTGGGATACAAATCAAGTAAATTTATCATAAACGATTATGGTTTTATGTATTTATTTATTATGAGCTGCTTTACTGTACTAATAAAGATTTTGACCAAGGCATACACCCAGGTCTGCAAAACAGTGCATAACCAGCTTGCAAGAATTCATCAGAAAAGTACGAAAATGACAAAAACATTGTGCGGTTAAAATTCTCTATAACTTACATTAAGAGTTTTTTGTTTTTGTTTTTCTCCTGATCCCAGCCATTTCTCCAACCCCATAGCAAAAGGTTTGTGGCTGTGAGATGATTTTTGAAAGTTTTGGTCATTAGAGGATCTCTGAGAATATCCTAATTTAGGATTACCACATGGAATAGAAGTCAGGGTTGTTGTAGGGCTGGTTAAAAACAGGAAATATCAGCTGAAATTTTCTGTTTGCAGCAGCAATCCTATCTAAATAAACATGATTATAAGATTAAATAGCAAAGAACCATCTGCTTTTTTAAACCCCTGAAGTAAGGCTGAATCAGACATCATTTATTCCACTATATTTGGATATTCTGGAATATCCATACTTTATTCCGAAATATCCAAATATAATGAAATACGTAAATGTATCTGAATGAGTAAATTTTCCCACAATATAATTTGTTTTAGTTTAAAGAACAAAATTAAGGCATTTTCTACCTTCCCTAAAAAAAGATCCTTCTAAAAACATATTTTTTGTTTGTTAACTGCACATTGAAGATGTGAAAATTTCTGAGAACTATTTCAATGCACAAATTGGTTTGGAAATTGCAGACTTTGGAGATTCACAAGAACAACTATCTAGAGTGGCAGTAGCAGCAAACTTTCATTGCAAAAATGGACAGGTGACATGCTTGAACCAAAACTGTAGGACACCACACGTGTAAGCTCTCTGAACAGATCTTTGCAGCTAAGTGAAAGAATGGTTATTTCTCTCTCCCCTGCTCTTGTAATGATTGATCCCAAAGAGTTATTTTCATTCCCACCAGGGCCCTGGGGTTGTCAGCATTGCAAAGAAACCTGCTTGAATATTTCTATAATATAGAAGAATGAAGGCTAGAGGTGACAAATGAAGTTTTGCCAATGAAAGAAATCATTTCTCTTGCCATATACATTTCTCATGCAGTGTTTGCTATTCACATTCCCCTCCCTGAAAAAAAGCATCTAGTTGAAAAGATCAGTACTGAAGTTCAGCAGGCTTGACTAGAAATCTTGGAAGTGTGTCTTAACACACACTATCCTGTAAAAAAGCATTCTGCTAAGAGCTGTGCAACCGCCAAAAACTATTTGGTGGAAGATGGGAAAGGTTAAATCTTAATGGGGACAAACAGGTTAAGTGCAGGTGAGATACGGGGTGCTTTTACTTATTGACTTATCTCTGACGCCACCCTCATCTCTGGTAAATAATCAGTCTCTTTATATACCAGCTTTCCAAATAATCCTCAAGAAGGTCAACAACAACAACAACAAAACCCCAAACCATTAACCAGTTTATAGACAGAAAAAAATACCAACATTAACAACAGCAATATAATAAAGTCAGAAAATAAAGGAATGGTATGGTCTGACCGTGGTGAAAATCTGGCATATAAGTAGCAGTTTGCTGTCTGCATGCTTGAAAGTGTGGCTTGAAAGTAACTTAGAAGGAGTAGCATCAGCACACTAGAGCCTCTAATCCACATTAAAGGACACACTGTCACCTGTAAGCTACTTTCAAGCCACTTATTCTCTGTGCTGGTGAAGCCACAGTTCATACACAAAAGCAGCTAGGAATTAGGATGATGGTGGTGGAATAGACATTGCTGGTCTAAGTGAACAAAACTCCCACCAGGAAACCATCTCACTATGTATCAAAAGCATAGCTAGCAGACTGTGATGAGACAAAGGAAAGACATACTTTTCGTAAAAAGAATAGCTGGGAATCTAACAGTTTAAGGCGATAAATGCAGAACACTTTTTTTAATAAAAAGTATCAACTATTCAAGTGTCAAAGCACCTTAGAAAATGATGGTGTGAAGTCTTATTGCACTTTTGGTTTTTAATAAAGAGAACTAGAAAGATTTCATCACACCCAAGTTGAGTGAACCACAGTTTTTAATGTGAAGACACATTTTTATTTACGCTTCAATAAATTCTATTCAAAAGTGATGCTCTGTAAACCACTTGGCACTGATATGCAGTGCATCTGACTGACTTGGGTGTGGTATGGTGTGATGTGAATGTGATGGTGGTGGTGGTGATGGTGTGTGTGTGTGTGTAAAAATTAGTATTAAAGGAGGCTTTAGTCAGTCAGGGTAAAAGCCCATAATTATTGAATTATTGAATAATTGTACCTGATTTCTCAGACCTGACGAAGTCTGGGAATATAGCCCTGATTTACTAGATTATCATTTTGTCAGTAAAATGAACTGCAGTAGTGCAATATCCTGTTATTTCATGAGTGCCACCCTGTCTAGATTACTGTGCGAGAAGCACTGCAAAAGTTCATTACCTGAAATACTTTATGTGATACTATTGGTCACCTGTACAACATGGTGGGAAGGTTAGGTCCCATGGAAAGAAAATCCTGCAGCTGTAACATCATTCCACTGATGAGGCATATGCTAAAACATGGACTATCAAGCTAATGTCTAGATGATGCAATCAATACATTGTGGAATAAATAATGTGGAAGCAATCACAGTCTTTAATGATGACTGATGATAAAGTCTGTGGTGGTGAATCTGAAATCATGGAATTGTATCAGGTTTCCATACAACTTTGTTTTCTTATATTGAAAGAGTTCTGTTCTGACAAAGACTTTTAAACACAACAGTCAAATATTGATTTTTGTCTCACGTTGGATGATACACAATGCTGCATTATGTGAAGCCAAGTCTGAGCTTCATCCCTGTATCTCCCATCTACTCAGCGTATTAGCTGACTATAAAATAATCAGTATTTGACTGTGTGTGATAGAATATCAGAAACAACTAATATAAATGCAACCCCAAACACGGTTAAGACAGAGGAGTTCATTCCTCAGCAGACTTTGCCATTTAGTATTACTTGTATCAGGGATTTTAAATCTCTTTGTTCTGATGATAGATTCTCAGTATCGGGGGCTAGTTCTGATACCTTTTATTTGGAATGGCTGTACTTTCACTAATATCCTAACATGTCTAAGACAAAATTTACAGAGTGCCACAAAGACCCTATACATTCATAGCACACTGGGTGCACTGGCTGGTGTGGTGTTCCATTTGAGCCACCATCCCTACAGTAGGGATGTGCACAATTGTTTTGGGGGGAATTGGATTTGTATTGAATTGAATGCAAGAAAATTTGTATTCATTCTAATAGATCCCCTTCAAGTGTGGTAGGATCTGAATGCCCTGAATCCATTTTGAATCTGCTCTCAATTCACTTTGAAACCACTCTGGATCCATTGCAGATGTGACTGGCACAGCTGCTTTCCCACCTCCCCAGGTTTATGAATGTAATAAAGCTTCGTACAAATGTTAAGCATTCAATTTGAATTCAAATGTCAGTCTTTGAATGTGCCAACATGCGATCCAAATTAGGATGAATTCATACCAATTTTGAATGTTACAAATATTCATGCACATCCCTAACCCATCCCATGTTCTTGTCTGAGCTCTTGAAAGGCAGCGTGGCACACCCTTCAGCCTCAAGCAGTCCTTTCTTTTCCCCGCTGTACTGTACCACGTTTTAAATTATTTTTTAAATAATGGTTTCTCTTTTAAAAAAACTGCATCGTCTGGTCTGGTCTTCAATCCTGCTAAAGAGCACACCACTTTCCCCTTGCCTTAGCAAGTAATCCCAATAGCGGGGAAGCGATTGTAACTGCATCCTGCAGCTCGCTTTCTCCTGCCGGCTTTCGCTAGTTCTTAAAGACACAGAGTTTCCTTCCTTTCGAATCCCCGTAAAATACAAAATAGCACTGCAGGCTCTTGGCTTTTTAAAATAACGTTCTTATTCTTTATTGGTTACAATGTATGGAAGCAGTCACATCAGTAAAATAAATAAATATAATAGTCGGCAGGTACTTTCAATAGAATAAATAACAATCTCTCAGTAACACACACAAGTTGAGACAACCTACTCTTCCTAGGCTATATATAAGTATATGTAGGTCCCTCCCTGGCTCTTCTTAGCCTAAGACCCTAAGGAACAATGTGGTACTATCTTGGCAATTTCTCCCTAAGGATGCAGAGCAGTTTGGCCCAAACCTCCCACTCATAAAATCCCAAGCATAGAACAATTTCTTCAGGTATCAGTGCCTTTTATACTTCTGGCTGCCTAGCATGGCTTTGCCTGATTGGCTGCCCTGTGGGCAACTCTCCCCACCTTTGGTATGCAAATTAGAGAAGTTTAGCCCCCTCTGCTTACCTGTTCTTACTGTGGTTCCACAGTATATAATAAACACTGTAAATACATTTGCAAACATGTTACATTAAATACAATAAACAGATCCCAGGCAGAATGAAGCTAAATACCATGTATTGTTTCTTCCCTCCCCTGTGGTCTCTGGGCCACTTTAAGATGAGGCTACTTCTAGAGATGTGCCAAACTGGAACAGGGCTGTTCAGAAGGTTTGAATTTGAACTGAAGAGTTTGCCTGTTTGAAAACAGAGTTCAAATTTAAAACAAAGGGGTGCTGTAATGAACCTAGCAAATATAGTCTGTTCAATCTGAAGTTTGAGGGTATACAAAGGTGTTCAAGGATAAAAAAGAAACAAATCTGCTGAACAAAGGGTTGTTCTGTTTGAGCCAAACTGAACATCCAATTTAAGTTTGTCCCCTTCTCTGCTACTTCCATAATGCTCTTCATAGTGTGCAGTAGCACTCTGTCCCCTGCTGTGCAACACTTGCCAAAATTCCAATGGGGAACTATGCATTTGTTTGTAGGAAATTTAGTTCAGCTCTTCTGGGCTATTTCCTGAAAGCAGTCATTTTGAAAGCATGATGCAGCTCAGGAAAATAGCACACTTTGTATTCCTAGGCAGGAATATCAGATTCCTTTATAAGTTCATGTTTCATAACAGTGAATACAAGCAACAGTGAATACAAGCATATGTTTCTTTTCGAAGAAAAGACAACTGATCCTAGAATCTTCCTGGTGCTCACCCAAGATTATTTTTACCTGAGGCATAGCTCAAATAGCACACTCTCCACCTCATTAAGTACAACATTTCTGAAAATGAATAAGTACATCATGTGATTCACGTCTGCCTTCATTTGTCCCATATTGTGATGCTACCTTCAAAAGGTTTTCTGCATCTTGGCCAGGTTTTCCCTTAATCTGCTGGGAACAAAAAGAAAAAGCACGTGAGCCAGGTAGTCTTGAAATATTATGGTGTTGGACTAAAGAATTTTTGGAATAAACAGATTCCCAACACTGATTTTAATAAAAGAGAATCTCCCTTTCTGCTTTGAGCCAGAGATTATTGCTACCAACAGTAGTCCATGGAAATAGGGTGCATGAGGCCATACCTGAAAATGTCATCTGAAGGGAGTGAATTGCCTTTCTTAAATGCATTCAGGCCATTTAGGGCTGGTTGTGGAAAATGTGTCTCTATTAAAGAAGTGGGCACAAGCACTTTCCAAGGGCATTTTCACACTTCCCTTCATGTCCCGAGTGCTAGTCAATAACAGCCCACCCTCCACACAATCAAAAACTCACCTATGTAGTAATTTCTGGGCTGCTTCTTTTCTGGGTGCTGCCAACTTGAGTGTTTTGCCCTCCATGACTGTGTGTGAGTCAGCGCTGTCGCTCTGCTGATGCTGATGCTCTGCACAGTCGCAGTCGTGTCACGGGGTCACTGGAGCAGGCAGCGTGCTTGCGTGGCAGCTCCGATGATCAGCCCAGCTAGCAGAAGTGCAGATCTTTGCCAACTGGACACTTAAGTCTCTGGTAAATGTTAGTATGCTTGTGCAGCATTATTTAATGCTCCACAACTAGTATGCAATTAGTGAACCTCTGGGCAGGCAGGGGGGCATTTCTAGCCTGTAAATGGCCCCTGACAGTTCAGATGCACCTGCCTAGATGTTGCCTAATTGCAGACTATGGGCTGAAGTGCAAATTCAGCCCAGGTCTTCCCTTAATTCCAGCTGTTTTGACCTAGTAGTGAAGCTGGCAGCTTCATGAGGTGGCTTTCGTGGAAGTAGCTCATCAGATACCTAAAGCATCTTGCTATTCATCTTGAAAGACACAGCTATTGCCTTCTGCAGCTAAAGGCTTTTGAGTTCCAAACTTTTATTTGTTTGGTTATCTATTTGAATTTCAAATGGTCTTACACAGTTTACAAGTTAAAAAGTCACAAATAACTAAATAAAACAAAACAGTGAATTAATCATGAGGCATTTCCGCACTGAATCGCGTTCGAAACCGAACGCGTTCAGGCGGAAAGCTTAAGCCAGCTTCGGGCGCTTTCCCCGTTCACACACAGACGCTCCGGAACGCGTGTAAACGCGTTCCGGAGCGTCTGGGTGCGAATGGTCAAAGCGCCCGAAGCTGGCTTAGCCGGCAAACGCCGGCCAGGGGCGCGCCGGCGGCCGCGGAGGCAGATCGACAATCAGCTGTTTGAAAAACAGCTGATTGTCAAAGCCGCGCGGCGTCGGAGGCGAGCCGGCAGGCGATCGGGAGACAGAAGCGGCGCGAACGCTTCTTCTCCCGAACGCCTGCGGACGGCTCGTCCGCGTTGGAACGCGTGTAGAGCACTTCGAAGTGCTCTACATTTCGAACGCGAAAGAGGCAGCTGCGGACACGTCGGGACGCAAGCCGCGCGCGGCCAATGCGGATGACGTGTCCGCAGCTGCCTTTTTCGCGTTCCGTTTTCGCCCGTGCGAAAACGTCTATGGTTAGACCATTACCCAGTTCTAAAGGCACCCAGAGCTCAGTTGCAATAAAGCAGGAACCACAATCAAATAGGCTCTCATCCTGGTTCTGGGTTCCTGATACTTCATGCAGCTAGGGATTTTACGTTAACTAGACTAAGATATCAATCCAGCTTTTAGCACTAGAGGCTTTTATGTCTTGAATTCCTTGTCCTTAGTTCTTGTCCTGACATTTATGATCTAATATACTGGACTCCTTGTTAATATCCACACTGTCCTTCAGGACCGTGCCAGATTTGTACCCAGACTGCATATTGTGTTTTCTGGGAGGTCATTTGCTTGGCATCACTCCAGCAGGAGAACCATTTTAAAGTGGTTACACAGGCTGGGTCCCTTTCCTGCTGCTGTTGCCTGGACAGATGCTGGCAGCAGGATAAATCAAAGTTCCAAGTTCCAATTCAGAGCCCAGTGACATTTTGACCATTTATGGGGCTGTTTCCTGGACTGCAGGGAACCTTCACCAAACTGCAACTCCAAATCTAGGAAACTTTCAAGAGTTCTGCATCTATCAGCCCCCATTCCCTTCAATCCTTCAGTATTACTACAGCTATGTGTCTAAAGCGTATCATCCATGTCCAGGGGCAGAGCAAACACTCCAGTTTTTCATGTGGCAGCATCCTCCACTGTGCGGATCTTGCCCTAGCCTTTGGTTGTCAACTATGACTTGGTGCTCACACCAGCCAAAAACACCCTTTGCCATAAATAGGGTCAAGAAAGACCGACACAAGTTCTGTAAGCACTGCTGCCACCACCTGAACTTCAGACTGAAAATCTGTCATTGAACTCTGTCTTCCCCCCCCCCTTGAAGAATTTTGCAAAACCATCTTCTAACAAGATCAGGAAAAATGGAGATTTCCTTGCATGTGGTCACATATAAGAAGAAAATACAAGAGGAAGGAGAAACAAACAAACATGGACACAAGTTGAAATTTTTGCAATAGTATTTAGGACTGTTTCACAGAAGCTACTTTCTTTCTTATTCTCTGCTCATAGAAAGATGAGCTTTTTTGTCCTCTTTTTAACACGGAAATATGGTCGCTATCTAGTATCTTTCAAGTAATACTCAAGAGATTTAGATCAGCTTTTTCTAATTCATTGTGTGGCCTCTCAAAACTATTGTAATAATAATGGCAGGATTTTCTATAAAAGCCACAGCCAGATTTAAGATTACTATTGTCACATTTCTAGACTGTTGCAGTTCAGGTCTGTGAGCAAGTCTGTGAAAAACTTAACATACCAATTAGAACGAAAATGTTTTACATTACATGTAACTTGAAGTAATGGTTACACATTAGGGAATGTATCCAAATGACAATTGTATGTTCAGTTCACTGCTGAACCAAACACCCATTTGTTTAGTTTGACAGTAAACTATGCAATCAAATTGACAGCCGTTGGTGATCAATTCTGAACTTGTGAGAAAACAAAAATACATTTTTTTTCCATTATAATTTTTTGCAATGGCAAAATGCAACAAACCCAAATTGTCTTTTGTGAATTACTGGATATGTGAACCACGACTTACTTGTTTCACTGAAACATCTGCAAAGCAAAACCTTGTGCATGCCTTGAGCCAACTATAAGAAGGAGAAAAGTTTTATGTCTTTTTCCCCCTTTTAATAAGAATGAAGTTAATCCTATGTGGAATATTGTTCTGTTCTGAGCCCTGCAGTTCAAGAAGGAATAATAATTAAACTCTAACAAGATGTCAAATACTTAGAAGACCAAGTTCTATTGGACAATGTTGGATACTTTTAGCTTAAAAGGGAGAATATTGAGAGACAAATATATAGTTGAGACTGACATGTAGGAGGGTTTTTTAAATTTGGACAGGTAAGCCAAGGGGTTTGAACTGTAAGAAACAAGAGTTTGACAATCTGTAGGAAGATTTTGACTATCTGTAGGTCTAAGTGTTAGGCTGCATCACTTATGCCTGTTCTGCTATATCCTTTTTGGAATATCCAAATACAGTGAAATAAGTAAGCAAAGTCAATCGATTGTTTTAATGGCGGGTGGTAAAAAGAATGCTGAGAGTACTTTCTGCCCTTCTTTTGTCATCACTCTTGAGGACTTAGCCATACAGCACAATTCTGGTTTGAGGACTGCTGCATATGGGCAACTTTCACAACTGTTTCCAGGGTTTCTAAAACCATCCTTTGGCTGTTCCCTTCAAAGCCACAGAATGAAAGTTTCCTGACTACAATGTTTGCATGTCTAGAACAGCAGAAGTCCACAAACAGTATGCCACAGCTATTCAAAGCGCATTTCCCTGTCTTGTGGACCATGTCTACAAGCAGTTTCACCCTGGAAAAGGTTGCTTGTAAAGATATAATTTTGCTTAGAAGTTTAAAAATAAAGGCTGTGGCTGTGATAATCAGTTTCTTGCACCATAGGGGATTAAAGTAGGTCATTTTTTGAGGCTTGTTCCACTATATTATTCTATCAAAACTATTGTTAACAGTTGTGACCAAGGTTTTAAAAAGTGACAAAGTGAGCAATTGTTTATTATTTTATTATTCTCCTTCTCCAATTAGTACTTCAAGTGATGATGTTATTTTGGGATCTTTTTTCTAAAAGATGGGAAAGCAGACAGGATTAGCTGATTATTAAAAGCAAATGAAATAGGTAAATTTTCCTCTCTGCTTCCTACTCAGTTTCCTTTACTGCTGTGGCTACATGCACATGTGGAAAATAGCACAACATTGGGGTGACAAGAGAACGTTTCAGGCACACACAGATCACTAAGATAATTACTTTTACTCTGCCTTGGTGATCTAAGAAAGCCTCTTTTCTGGAAGGGGGAACAGAGAGCTCTGAGGATGCCTTTACAATATTGAGCGCAAAGGGGAATATGTAACTTTCTTTGAGGTGAACTTGCCTGCTATAATGGTAGTGATAGAGGAGAAGGAGGAAATGAATTTCATTACTAATGTATCTGCTTTACATAAACTAACTTGATGAAAGAAGGTTTAGTTTCTGGAGAAGAAAGCATAAAACTCTCATTTGGCCAGCCAATTACCCTGTTTCCCCAAAAATAAGACCTACCTTGAAAATAAGCCCTAGCATGATTTTTCAGGATGCTTGAAATATAAGCCCTATATAAGCCCTAGTGTGTCTTTAGGAGCAAAATAGGACTCTGTCTTATTTTCGGGGAAACACGGTATTATTTGAAAGGCAAAGGAAAAGAGGTGGTAAAGGAAAAGGGAAAAGACAAAACAAAAAAGAAAGGGGGGGAAAATAGCCGTCACACATTCATACATTCTTATTAGGTTCTGTATGGATGTTTAAAGGAAAGGGTCTTTACTTGCCGCTGCTGCTGTCTGTCCTGAAGGGAGAGGAGGGGAAAGAATTGCTGGCTGCCCGGTGCCATTTTTCCTCCATCCAGGCAAGCGACAGCCACCCAGCCACTCAGCTAAGCTCCGTGAAGGGGTCCCTTATGGGTGGCACGTCCATGCCAGGAGGAAGAGGGCAGGGCAGCCCCAAAAAGTGGCTTTTAAAAAGTAGCCACATGAATCCCACCTTGAGTCATGTACGCCACGTACAATCCTCAGAATCCAGATCCAATGTGATTAAGTTAAAAGTAATGGGAACAAGCAAATTCGCGTTTGCATCCGGTTCTATTATTTCGGTTTAAGGATGTTACCAGATCTGCTCCAGTAGTAGGGGAATTAGTAGCTAGATCTACAGGTTTTAATAACGAGGAATAACCAGAAAACAGAGACAAGACCAATTTCAGACTCAAAACCAGTTTTCTTGTTAAACCAGAGCAAAGAATTTATTGGAAATACAGAAGAGAAGTTGAAATGAAATGATATAGAGCCATATCAGAAGCATTTTTAGAACAGAAATAAGCATACAATACTGCAGAACTAACTAAAGAAATGAACATTTCCCACTAAGAAATCTTGGTGAATTTAACTGAATTTATCCCTCTTTTATTGAAACAATTAATTTATAGTTATGCAGCAAAAGCTTCCCAAAAACCCCAAAACAAATTGCTTTGCGTGAGTAAGACGCTTAAGAAATAAGAATAAAATTCTTCATTAGGAAAAAAAAAAAAAACCCAATTGCAAACGACAGCCAAAAAGGGAATGGGAAACTCCTAACACTAGAAAGATCCCTTAACCCAAAAGTTCTAAAGAAAAAGGGGGAAAGTGAATGAAGGAAACAAATCTTCTGTCTCACCACCATCTTGCCCAAGAAGTCCAAAACTGTAGATATGTAGGATTTCAGCAAAATATATCAATTGCAGGAACAAAAAATGTTTTTTTTAAAAAAAATTGGAAGAATAATCTTCAGTCTGAACCAGACTTCCATGTAGCAGAAAGGAAAAAAGGGGGGGGAGGAATGGAGGAGATTCCTTCAGGTCTTCCTCATGGCAGAGAGAGGAGACCCCTTCGGTTGGATGAGGAGAGAAAGAGTAGACTCCTTCCATAGCAGATATGAGGAGGGGATGGCTCCTCCTGAACTCCTTCTCTTCTCTACCTTTCTTATAATCAGAAATTGGAGCAAAAAAAAAAAACCTGTCGATTATGGTCCTTCCTTTGTTAATAAAAGAAACTGCAGTGTCCTGTAATTTCTCCCAAAAAGATGCAAAAATTACCCTAACAGCATCTCCAAAGCTCTTCCTGCAAAGGTAATCTCCCTTCAGTCTGTCCCAAAAAAAGTTCATCGGTCCTGTAAGCATATGTCTTTCAGAGAAATCCTGGTCTTATTATTCCCTTTAAGACAGAGTATAATGGAATGGCTCAGGTGTTATAAGATCCACTTCCTTAAAAAAAATAAGATGTTCTCCTCCCTTACCATTCCTGTATTATGGAAGTTACTTTAAATTAACATTTCTGATTGGCGCATCTCCTGACCTTTCTCTGACTCCCTTCAGGCACTCTTATCCAAGGGGTAGACAAAAGGTGTAAACAAGCCCAACAGAAATCCTGACATTCCCAGTACTGATGAAGTTTTCCTTCATGTTAAAAATGTAATGGAATAGCTCATATGAATTCAGCAAATTCTATCATCTATGAAACATTTAGTAAGATCCCCTTCCCAGGGCACTCCAAATTTTTATATATATATTCTTTTAAAAAGATATCTTCTCTTTTTTTCCAGAAACCCCAGTGACTGATGGTTGTTTTGTAACCCTTGTTCTAGCCTCCAGGCAGAATCTTGAGTGGCCCATCAGATGCAGGAACCAACAGCAATTTGTAATTCAATGGAGAGATCTGTTTTTTGTTTTGCAAAATGCCACATCTCCTTCCTTTGCTTTTGGAAGCAAAAAGTCCAAGGCTTTTATTCCAAGTTAATGGTCCCTGCCTCTTTCTTATTCCAATTGAGTCCCAAAGCTCTGATGGAACTGCACCCAAAGCCCAAGACACCGCTTTTTCACCAGAACTTTTGCCAATCATATTTAGCTTTTTCTTTTTATTAATAATCATAGCTGGTATCAAGAAAACTGGGTTAAGCTTTTAATGGGGATGCACCCTGTGAGTATCTGGTTTCACAAAAACAGTGTGATAATTTGAGGCACTGGTGCAGTCAACTAGGAGTTTTGTAGTCTATTGTGTCAAATCTACAAGTGTACTCTTCTTGGTTATGCACTGTGCTATCTCTTTCCATGTATATGTGGAAAAGACTTTGGGGAGTGCTTCACTGGAAAATGTTTTACCTTCCTATAATTGTTTCCAGTATTCTTCCTTTTAAATCTTTTACAGCCTAGAAAAAGTACAAAATTGGTGTCTCCAACAGTCAAATTGCTTAATCTTTGATGAATACTCCAGTTATATTTCCATTTTGCCATATGCATCTGCTTTTGCAATGTGTGTTTCGGATGACTAAAATATGCATATTCAGTGCAAAATGTTTTATAATCTCTGTTTGCCAAAAGATTGGTAATATTTACCAAGCATAGCAGTGAGGATAAAAATAACTTCATCTAGTTTGGCACCTCTAAAAAATGAAGTTCTAAATAACTGCTTAGTTCATAGTCATGGCTGAAAGGATACAGTCTGGAAAATGAATCCTACTTAAGTCCTCCTTTTTGAGGTATAAAAAGTTAAGCACAAGCCTTTTTATTTCAGAAAGAAATCTATGTGCTTAATGCACTGTGCATAGAAGGTAACTGTTTAGAATTCTTTGCAAAATTCAGTTTCTGATTTAGTGTGATGTTTGTATGCGCATCTTTATCAACTTTCCACATAATGCATTATTTAATACATGTCTTCTTGCACCTAACCATCACTTCTGTTTACTGAATCATATAGCGCCAAATATCTTAACCTTCTAGGGAAATTTGGCACTCTGTTATCCTTCATGACCCAGTGCTGTAACTCCATACTATTCTGGTGAAGTCAGATTATTCCCTGGGATGTTGCATCTTTAGACTTGCTAATTAAAATAGTTTTGTTCTTGTTATGCTCTGTCCAATATATAAATTGGATAATATTGATATAATATCAGAAAGGAAAAGCCATTTATTCTTGGGTATGGTCACATTATACTGACATTTGCCTACTTCCTGGACAGGTAGACCTGTAGACAGGTAAAATACGCCATCATAAGAAACTCAGAAGATGATTTGAGCTGTATAAAAATCAGACACGCTTGTCAGGTTATTGAACAGCAACGTATTTTTCAAATAGCCTCATATTTCATGAATAAAATTCCCATCCCTTCCTGCTGTGCTGCCAGAACCTACCACTTAATTCTTCATTTGAAATATCTGCTGCAGAGTCCATAGGTGTGAAACCATCTGTCTGCAGTCTTCATTTTTTTTTTTACATTAAAGTGTAGACTTTCAACTGTCATATTTACAAGTTACAGAAAATTTGCATTTTTGTGGCTAAGACAAGATGCTTTTGAAAGGGCCAATTCACATTTAACTTAGTGTGTGTCCAGACGGGGGTATACTGCTCATTCTGATACACAGTTAGTGCATGGGTGTCACACCTGATGCCCAATACTTCATAGTGGTGGCACATTATGCCACCACTACTGTGGGTCTACCTGCTTTATAATGACCAACATTCACTCTGTGATATTAGGTAATTTCATAGTTCCCCGCTGAAACAGAAAACAAAAGCTGAGCAGTTCACCTCCCATTGGCTGCCTCACCACATGCACCACGAAAGTCTCGCAGCTGCTGAGGAGGAAGCTGCGGATCCCTGTTTCAAGTGGGGACAACACGTTGTGACTTTGCAGCCAGGTAAGCTGCAAATTTACTAATGACTGAATTTTTATCCACTACTCTGGAAGTAACCTTAGTGGAATGATATAGCAATACCATCCCACTGAAGTTAAGATGAGGCAAACCAGAATGCCTCTGCACTTCAAGGTGCTGGGAAAATCTCAGAACTGACCACCAGCACCTCAAGTGTGGATGGTCAGTCCTGGCCCAGGTGGATCACTAAGTCAACAGCTATGACCATGTGTGTTGCATGCTGGGCCATTGTCATAGCTGTTGTGACACAGCGCACATTTGGGCAGGTGTAGCCTCTCCACCCTGCCCTGCTGGAGTGTGATATAGATTGGGAACATTTTAAAATGATCTCCTTCTAACGTGCTCCCAGGTAAAGATTTCATACCTATAGGTCAATTAGGTGTGGGGTCCAAACAAACCTCATGCCAGAAGCCTTGTCTCTTTTGAGGCAGAGTGCTGAGTGGGCACTGTGCTCTCAGACCTTGGCTAGCATGATACTCTGTGACTGTACAGAAGCTGCCTAAGGTGCCTCCCACATGCACCATTTACTGCAATATGACTGTGGCACTGATAGCCATTCACAGGAGTTATACCAGTGTCAGGTGCAGTTTCCTGCCTCAAAAAGAAATCTGCCACATGTTGCAAAACACACACAACACAGTAACTTCAGTAATGCTGTGCTGGATATGAAATGTAGTGGACCCTACCTGGAAGCTGCCACATCATTGTGCCAAAGTGTATCAAAGGAAGTTTATTTTACTCCTTTCTCCAGCCTTTTAATGTTGCCATTTGTAAATAAAGAAGAAGAAAAGTTTCTTTTACCTTACTTTTCTCACCCTTAAGGGGAACTTAAAGACCCTGACAAACCCTGTGAGGTAGACAGGACTGTGAGAGCTCAGAAAGAGAGCTGTGATTAGCCCAAGGTCACCCAGAAGACAAAACTGGCTGGCAGACCAAACTGGCTAACAGGCCTAATAGAATCGTTAGTTACATTTTATGTGGTGGCTGATACCTGGTAAATTTATGTGATTTCACCTGTGCAAGCAGCAAAATTGTGACAAATATATCAAAACATTATTGTTAAATTGGTGTTCAGAATGTGCAAAAGTTGAAAGTGAAATATGCTAAGCAGTTGGCTTTATTGATTAATCTTATTTTGTGCTAGGAGTTATTGAACAGAGTATGTACTGTGCCCTGAGATCAAGGACACAGGGAGGGACAGAAATAGTCTCATGAATAAATGAAAATAAATACAAGAGCATTTGTCCCTCTGCTTGATGAGATCTAGCTATATGTCCAGGAACTTCTTCCAATCTCAGTCTGTGAACTCAGTTCATCCTTTATCAGCCCTTTTTCCTATTCTGTGGTCCTTTACTTGCAGCCTAGATCAAATTGTGACACACAACCAGGAGTAACAAGTTACATTAATTGCTTGAGGAGCATCACATAATATAACAATACCATTAGGCCAATTCTGCACTATCTGGTATACTGCACTAGCAAGTATATTGGGAGCCTCCCTTCTGCACACTGCTGCTCTCTGGTATGCCAGCCAGTGCAAAATCACTGTCTTTGCAGATCATGTTGTAAGGTTGTTGTTGTTACAAAAACAAAAACCCTGCTCCTATCAGGAAGCAGCTCAAATAAATACAGCAAAACAACAGCCTTTTCTCTTCCTAAATTTCAATATCTAGCTTTAATCCTAGCTTTCCCCCAACTTTAAGGATGGAAGTGTACTTTGTTCACATGCCCAGTGCAAACACTAACTTGGGTATCTCAATAATTCTGAGTCAAGTTCAATATTGTACTCCTTGGTTTGAGGCTTGTGCATCAGTATTGCTAAAAATAAACTCTTGTTTTGTTCTCATTTTGAAATGCTTTTTCTGGATCAGTTTATCATAGCTCTGCTCTCCATTTTATGTTAAGGTGGTGTCTGAAAATGTACTTGGTGCTATTTACACTGCAGTAAAATTGCAAACAGCAACAAAGCTATCTTTTTCTACAACTCCACTGTGTAAGAAGTGGTTATTATGCTGTTGGTGCTGGTTTACAGCTAATGCATTTACATTGCTAAGAATAAAATCTTGATACCTAGCTTGCTTGAGTGGCTAAAGAATGAAACAGAGAAAAGAATAGCAAAATGATGTTTCTCCAAGATTGTTCCATTTTCATAAGAGATTGCTGCAAAAGAAAAAAAATGAAATATACTTGCTACATATTTTCCATATTTTCCAATATCCAGAGATTTAGGGTTTGGGTTACAATGGATGTAAACGTCAATTTGATTTTATGTGATTCCAAACCATATCTTATTCTATTTCCTGAAACCTGATAATCTTGTGTACATCATCTGTGGTGGACTATAAAAGTAAGAAAATAGTAATTGAAGGGAAATATCTTTTTTTAAAATGTGGTTACCAGCAATATGATTTTTGCCTCCTATAATTTATCCATGGAGTGCAGGCTGCTCATGTATAGAGTTCATCTTTCCTTAGAAGAGCAAAAGCAACAACAAAGCTTACTCCATTGTGATTAAGACAGTGTTTAAAACTATTTGAAGATTTTTATTGATTTTTAATCCTGTGTGGAGTTCAAAAAAACACATAAGAGGACATTTCATTTGTTCTAAAATCAGTGGTTAGTAGAAAGAAGCCCATTCACACCAGGAAGACCTGAGTAATTTCATCTGGGGAGATCTTAGGCCTTTTCACACGAGGGGTTTTAGAACGCATGGAGAGCACGCTGGGACACGGCATTTGCACTTGCGGGCAGCTGGATCTTTTCCAGGCTGCCCCCAAGTGTCCCAACGCGCTCTCCATGTGTACGAGTTTCAGAGCACTAAAAGTGCTCTGAAACCATCTCCGCGTGTTTCGAACAGTCTCAGAGAGAAAGCATTCACATGCTCTCTCTCTCTGACAGCTCTGCCCCTCCTCCAGGCTGCTCCCATTGGCTCCTATGGGTGCAGTGTGGGCAGCCCTGGAGCCTTTTTTCCCTGGGTTCCTGCTCGCTCCTGAACCCCAGATCAGGCTTTGGGGGTGGGCAGGAATCCCAGCCAACACCCAACCAACCCACCCCGGGGTCGCATACGTGTATGAACAGGCCTTACCGTCTCTTCCTGGCCTGATTCTGCTAGAATAGGCCAGGCCATTCTGAGCATGCTCGAGGGGGTGGGCCATCATTGGCTGGGTACCCGCCTGGCCTCAACTGCTCATCTGAGCATGTGTGGGTGCCTGGCCAATGAGGGGCTGCCCCCTCGAGCATGCTCAGAACAGCCTAGCCTTTTCTAGCAGAATCAGGCCAGGAAGAAAAGGTAAGGCTTGTTCACGCACACAACCCTGGGGTGGGTTGGGTGGGTGTTGGCTGGGGTTCCTGCCCACCCCCAGAGCCCGATCTGGGGTTTGGGAGCGAGCAGGCACCCAGGGAAGAAGGCTCCCGGGCTGCCCACATGGGGTCCATAGGAGCCAATGGGAGCAGCCTGGGGGAGGGTCTTTCTCCTGAATGGGTTCAGAACACTTTCCCATTCACACTGGCAAGTAAGGGAAAGTGTTCTCAACCCGTTCGGGGGGAAGCATTCAGAGGCATCTTCGCCTTCGTGTGAAAACGCTTCTTGATTGGATAGTATGGATTAAGGCGTGTTCCGTTGCAACTGCCCACACTTTTTCATGATGATGTCTGTCTTCTGGTCATTCCGAATTGGGATTTAGAATTATATCAATACGTTCAAAGTGCCAGTGTAGTCAATTTTCACTAATAGAATTATGCCACTGATAAGAATTTGTTTTCTTTTAGCACCGGTATGCCTTTGTCAGTTTGAAGCGAATACTCCATAAAATATTGCACAATTTATTAATGTTGCAGAAAAAAAAATGATGCTTTAATCTACAGTTAATTCCCACTGACTTCTGTTTATAAATGTCTGTGAGAGGGGATGTATAGATATGGCTCACTGTGCATTGCTTTCACAGTAAGCCAGTTTCACTTGAATTAATTAATAGGGTTTGTGTAGGACTGTTGGGTAGGTTTGCAACCCTTGCTTTCTGTTTGCCATTCTTATCTTTCAGTATTTACGATCAAGTAAGATATTGATGCACACACCAGTAAAGTACTCACTGTCTTTCTTCCTAGTTAGACATTCTGGAATAGTTTACACATTTATTTTTAAAAATCTTTGGATGTATAATACTGTAGATTTAAGTCTATCACAGATATACAACTTCTCATCGAAGATCCTTTTCAACAATAAATATTAATGTACTTGGTTATATGCATCTGGTTTAACATTGCTTTAGTTCTGCGTGACAGTGAAAAAAGTGCCATCTCTAATTAACTAATTAAGGTGAGCCCTCAAGGGAGGGAGGATGGAGAACAAATAGGAAGTGTTATGAAAGTTCTTCCTGTCATTCTGCCATTTGAGCACTCTATTGCTGTGAGGGCACAGTTATATGGCCCTTGAATAGTTGGCTTGATCCTATTGCACCATAAATGTTCAGTGTTGATCTTGTCAAAGTTATGTTTTTAAGAGACAGCTTCCACTATGATGTTGTTAAAACAGCATTTAAGCAAACAAAAGCAGCTTTTACACTTTGAGAATGACCATTTTAGTGAGAAGGGCACAGAAGTAACTGCTTTGCTGTTTTTAGAGTTTTATTGGAGACCTTGTACCGTATTAGCTGGAGGACTCATTGGGCTGTGTGATGTTGAAGGGGCCAGGCTGCAGCCGTGTGCTCATTTCACGGGCTTTTCGGCAGCTTGATTGACAGGAGAGGTAGAGCAGCGAGAAAGCTCACTAGAATCAACCAATGGGAACAGTCGGATCTCGGACTATTTAAGGCAATGCCCCAGCGTTCTCGGCGTCTCTTCATGCGGTTTGTGCAGGAGAAGGGAACAGAGATGGTTTGCAGCACCCTTGGGACTTCTAGGCCTTCAACTCTTGGGATAGAGGGATGGGGATAAAAGGGAGGTCCTGCCCTCTAGGCCAGAGGGAGATCTTGCTGCGTGCCTACAGACAGACGGGCGTGCAGGAGAACTCTTTACATAGAGCCAGAGTGAAACAGGGAACTTCGAGGCAGATTGCATTGCCACGAGGTGAGCTCTACTGTTAGGGAGAATCACCACACTGAATGGTAGAGGGAATCTACTGCAGAAAGCTAAAGCACAGGCAGAGCCTAATCAGAGCTTACTTTGGGCTTTTAGCTTTCAGTGAAGCTTCTTATTGGGAACCACACCTTTTCTTTATTCAACAGCTACTATCTTTTCAAGCAACTCAAGGACATTTGAGCTAACCTTTACTTTGCTTCTACATTTTATTTATTTGTATTAATAAACATTGAGCATTTGGTTCACACTAATGTTATGTGCTACTTTAAAGGGGAGTCTGTCTGCAGACAAGTAAAGCAGGACACCAGTGGGGCGTATAGTCTTGTTCATATATTGACACCCCCATAGCCGGCAGTTGGGCCATGGTGCTTGGCACCTCACTTCCTTTCTGCGCGGTTCTGCGGAGGGCGAGAAGGGAGGGGCAGGGCCGAGTCACCACAGGTTGAATCCTCACTCTGCCATGAAAGCTCACTGGGTGACCTTAATGTGGCTGGAGGATATTGTGCACTGCCTTGGGTACTTCAGAGAAAAGGTGGGATATAAGTGCTATTCTAATTGTAAGCCTTATGTTGATGATGATCGAACTGTCTTAAAAACATGGCAAAGGTGAAGAAAGGGCCCTCTGTTCTGTGATCCATTGAAGCTTCATGAACAAGAATGTATCTCTCATTTTCCACATAAAAATCTTCCATAAAGCAACAAGCCCAAATTAGGATAAATGGAACGTAAAGAGTCGTGGAAAGTTTTCATTGTAATGAGGATGCTACTGTTTGGGGGAAGAAATAGTGTAAAGCAATGCATACAAGATATACTTCATACATCAAAAATAAATCAATATTTTTTTAAAAAGTCATTAAAAATAAATAGCACATGGAAAAAAACTGATTTACCAAGCGTACTCAGCTCTACTTGATATTGATTTGAAATTTCCAAGTTCTCTTACTAAGCACTGAGAAAAACATTCTTCCTGTTTGTTGGTGCAAGCAGACTGAGTGTTGTGCACAAAAATGCTTTATTATTGTATAGATATATGGGAATTTGAAGGTTAAGTGCTACACCTAGGTGTAGAAGGTGCAGTTTTCCACCACCATCATCAGTTTATACCACCTTCCCATTGTATGCTCAGTGTGTTTTACAGAATAACAATACAGAGAAATTATTAAACAGAATACAAAAGCAACATACAAGAAACCTGTCAATATATAATAAAATATAGAATACGTTTATTTATTTTTTTTTTAAAAAAATAAATCATAGCTGTTCTCCCTTGTAGTGTGTATGGCTGTTTTCAGGCCCAGTCATTTTATGCAGGGACCTTTATGTGCAAGAGGGTGGAAAACAGAAGCCAGTAAGAGACCCAGGGCCTATTCACACTTGGCTTTACTCTGGAATATATCCTAGAATAGGAGCCTGCTGTCCATATGCTAGTGCAGGCTTCAGCAGGTCAAAAGTGAGGCCTACCAGAGTCTGCATTAGCATGCGGACCACAGACCCCTATCCTGAGATATACTCCAGAAAAAGACCAAGTGTGAACAGGCCCCTAGACAGGGCCAGCAAATGGTCCCCAGCTGCTTCCAGCCCTAGACATTCCTGGCATCATTTCTTAGTCTAGCTGAGGCTGGTGGGAATCAAAAACATCTGTAGGGTCCCCAGTTTGTCTATGGGCATTCAAGGGGCAGAACTACTACATAGCCTTATTCCTGTCTCTGAATACACAGAATGCAGTTGAGGGACCACTCAGAATACAGTAGGCTGAAGAGTTATTAGAGGTTTTTACCCCATTATGCACTGGGTGGAGACATCCCAGAAACATCTGTTACTTGATCTAGTTATACTTTACTTATATATTTGTTTGTTAAGCATAAATAACTGACTAATAACCAGTTCTCTAGGCAGCTTATGCCATGGTGCCAGCTGGATGATCATTGGGTGTGCTGACCCTGCATCTTCTCAGTGCACCCTTTGTGACTGAGGGTGCAAAAATGTACACATATTTCACCTTCGCCACACATTCATAGTGCTGCAATGGCACTGTGTGGATTCTACCATAATAGGGATTCAATACATAACTAATTCATTTCCAGAAAATAAAACTGTTATTTCTCCAGAGCAGTCAGAACAGTCAGATGAGCCCCTGTTCACAGATTTCAAAAAGGGAAGGAATAAGTAATTGTAAGAGACCGCTTTGTGTACACAGAACCTGATGCTGAATGACTGCAGAAGAAAGCATCATTTAGTGCAATCAAAGGCATATATTCCAATCACTACAAGACTCCTCTCCCGCCTGCTGTGATGGCCACTGCTAATCTGTGCCTGCACAATCATTAAAGGAAAAAAAAGGTAGCTTGTTAGTTTTCAGGGCATAATGTGAGTTCATATGTAACCTCATTTGGAGCTAGTTTCTTCCAAACACTGGAAGGAATTTAGTTCATTTCTGCACTGGATTATTCTGGATTATATCCCATAAATGGGACTGACTATTTGCATATTATTATAGACTATGACAAGCTCTGTCCAGGGTCTTATGTAGACTGTGCCACATGCAGATGGCAAGTGTAAATTCTGGGATATAATCCAGAATAAGGTCCAGTGCAGAAAGGGCCTTATGCAAATGAAGGCTTAATTCATAGAAGGTATCACTTACTCTGAGTCCATTTGAGCCCTGCTGATTTTCTCCCACAACATTTTAGTGCAGAATTGAAAAGGCAGAGGAGGAGGTGGGGGGGAAAGAAGTCTATGAGAATATCTTTGTCCGAAGAGTTAAGATACTTGTTTACAAGCAGGTATTCTGCAGGGAACAGAAAGGGAAATTACGGCGAGCAGGTATTCACCTAGTCTCTGCCGCTTCTGTGAGACAGCTTATTTTTGAGATGGGCAATCTAAACAATGACCTTCCAGCTGCTGATAAACTACAATTTTCATAAAGTTGACCCATCCTTGACAGCTGTAAACATGACAGGATTTTAATAGTCATGTCGTTTAGCTCTAGAATTTCTTGGGTCAGTTATTGCTCCTGTCCCAGGGCTAATCCTGGCCACCAAGGCTTTTGGTCACTTGGTTCAGTTACGTAGTTTTCAGCAAACACATCAGAAATTGTAATTTCATATTTTAAAACTTTCTGAGCCTTGTTGTACAAAGCAGGTGATGCTGAAGTTTAGTTGTTTACAGTAGTTTAATTGAGACTCGGGGGGCTTTTGGTCCTTAGTCTGCTGACTGCACATGTGCAGAATCTTGTTTAATATTCCAATCTGATAAATAACTGCTGGAGGAATGCTGCCCAATGCGTAATAATGCCAAGCAGATTTATACTCTGCAGGTGTTTACATATTCTGTCAACATCAGTACTCTAAATACCTTCATTTAAAAAAGTGGGGGAAAGAACGAACCAAACTTTATGGAATGTTATGTTGAGAAATGCTGATGGAGGTCTGCACATCACAAGGGTGTTTCTGCACAAGCACTCAACCCCATCAATCCCCTGATGGTATGCATACGCTACATACCTTCCACACAGTAGACCCAAAAGGGGTCTACAATCCGTGCTTGTGTGCTGAAATCCAGATTAAGTAGCAGGCTTCTGCCTGTAGGCCAGATACATGAAGTTCAGGGATGGGCCCAATAACTGAACTATGCAATGAGCAGGAGCTTATGTAACAGCTATATAACAGCTGTCATGCCCTCTGTCCCTGGATGTGCGCTTTGAGTGATGGCTGCACTGACCAATCTCATGGTGTCCTGGGTGGCTCTTCTGGAATGGATTCCATTTCTGCCTAGAGATCTATGCTACAGCATCCACATGACCTACTTGTTTAGCATCCATTGACATCAGTCCCACTATGAAGTGTGCAGATATAGATGGCAAATGTTTTGATCCAGAACTAGGCAATCTGGAATTCCAAGGCACAGATTCCTACAATCTGGATCTCTTAATTTGGATTTGAAGCAATAAGTGCAGAACTGCCCTATATACCAGAAATCTGTGTCCAGTTTTGTGTCCAGGCTTCCTCTGAAGGCTATTTGCAGGGGGTCAAGATTTCTTTTTGAAAATGCCCAGAAGCAACTCATGGCTACTGTGTAAGAAGGGGTGCTGGACTAGATGGGTTGTGGCCTAGTTCAGCAGGGCTTCTCTCCCTATTGTTCTTAATGTTCTTCGGAAATGGGCTGCAGGATAGTGATTGCTTGTTCTCAGAAGTGGAATCTGCATCCAGGAGTGCTCCATTTGCAGAATGGCAAAAGCCTCTGTGCAAATATAGCACAATACGAGTTGATCCCTGCCACTGTGAACAGGTAGGACTTATGGGGCATTTCTGGAGCTTGGCAAAATGTGTCCACATGGACTGGGATGTAACACTCAAGCAGAGAGTTGCCCACCTTGCTCCTGGACTGTAGAAAACTCTCCTGCCCAGGAGCAGTTCTTTCCCACACACATATCCATGCACCCAGATTGCCTCAGATTGTTCTTTTTAGTGGCTACTAGCATTCTGATTACAAAATGGCCAGGTGGACATTTTGGGGTATGCTGGGATTCTCAACGATATAATGCAACAAACATCTCAAACAACTAACTAACCTAGGCTCTTCTTTCTCTCTTGCCATGCTGGACATTAATTGGCCTTCTTCCCACTGTGGCATATGGCTTAGAAGCACACTTCAAATGTGAGCAGTTCAAACAGAATGTACCAGCATTTGTCGCTTTTCTAACTTACCTGAAACTAGCCAAAGCAGTAAATGCATACATGAAGTAAGCCCAGTCAGATTTTTATGAAGTGTGTTTGCCCTCTCCTGCCTCCAGAGAGCACAGGGTAATAAAATGTAAGTTTTCAGTGAAACCATCAGTTACTTCATAAAATATTTTTGTCTACATTTTATATGAATCTCAAGGTATAAATAAAGATGCTCTTGAGTGGAGTTTTACTCTTGGTGACTACAAACTGACATCCATGCAGCTTCGTTAGAAAAATGGGGACGAAGTGGTTAGCTATTATCTCTTTTTTGGCATGGGGTTGGAGGAGAACATAAATTGCATCAGGCCACAGTTCACCTAGTCCAGCATCCTGTCTCATAGTAGCCATGATTTTATCAATCCACCTTTTCCAGGATTGGACCTGGAAGCCTGTTTACATTTCTGCTTGCTCTAACATTCTGAGATGGGGAACAATTTTTCCTGCCACATCAGTTTACCTTACAGCAGATGTATTAATGCCACTAGCTGACTTCTACCCATAGTAAGTGACAAATTCCCAGGCATTGCCTTCCAGTGGGTGAGTATGAAAGGCTGAAAAATGGTTAAATCCTAGTGTTAATCCAAGCAGCAGGAAGCTGGCCTGAGTAAACTCCTTCCTCCGGCTGGCTCCCACCCATCACTGCAGAAGTGTGGCCTTAGAATACTGTCTGGAGGGAGCATTCAAACGACAGCATGAGTACTGCAAGATTTATACATTATGATCTTCAGTGACAGATGGAGAAAGTTCCTGCTTCTCAGATACTGGTTGTTTTTGCACTGCAGGGCAGAAAATGTGGATCTGTGGATCTGATTCACATGGATCTACAGATCAAGATCCTGGGGAAGTGCCAAGGGTTCCAGACAGACAGCACCAATCCTGATCTACACCTCCCCTATAACTGCAAGGCTCTCATGGCACAGCACAAACTTTTCAGCCACCCCTACCCCAGCTACTAGGAATGACAGTTCTTAGGCATGTAGCATTGGTGTGTGTGTGATTTTTGGCACAGCATTATGTGCAGCATACTGGAAAACACTTCTGGGAAATCTAAGGCTTTTTCGCACTGCAACGCGTTCCGTTTGGAACGCGTGCAGGCGGGAAGCTTAAGACAGTTCCGGGCGCTTTCACCATTCACACACAGGCGCGCCGGAACGCGTTCCGGCGCGCCTGTGTGCGAATCCTAAAAGCGCCCGGAACTAAAAGGGGCGGGGATTCGGCCACAGCGCTGCCCCCCATTGGGTGAGAGCACCCAAGGGGTGGGCAGCGCTGTCAAGCAGCTGCTCCGCGCTTCGTGGAGCTCTACGGGGCCGGATCGGGCCCTGTGGAGCTGGCCCGAACATGCCTGGGCACCCGGGTGCCCATCGGAGGGCCCGGGGCAAGGCCCCTATGGGGCAGGACGCCTTTGGAGATCAGAGCCCCTGGCTCTGATCTGCAAAGGCTTCGCCCCGCGCCCCGATCTCGCCCTTCTGCGGGGCGCGAGCGCCTGGATCTAGGCGCGGGCGCTCCACAGATCAACCGCCCACCCCCCCAGTCCCCAAAACCCCCACCCCAACCACCGTCCGTGCCGGATCAGGCCCATCTTCGCTGTGTGGGTGCCTACATCGAGGTACCCACACCGCGAAGATGATTCCCCCCCTCCCCCAGGGCCCTGGGAGGACGCGCGCGCAACGGAGCACCTACCTCGTGGCCGTCCGCCATCCGACTGAGGGGGGCATGCTGGGAGCGCGCAGGACGCAGCCCCCCTAGCCCCCCTATTGGACTAGCCACGTCCCGGCAGCCGTCGGAGATGACAGACGGGACCCACTGAATCAGGGTTCCCCTGTCCCATCTGCCAGGGTCACTGACCCTGGCAGATGGGAGAGGGGAACCCCAATTCGGTGGGTCCCGTCTACCGGCTTCGCCGCCCCGGCGCAATCGCCGCCCCGGCAAGTCGGGCCCTGGGGGCGTGCCGACGGCTGTCAGGGAGAGAAGCGTGCGTGAACGCTTCTCTCCCGGAACGCGCTGGGGCGGCTCGTCGGCGTCGGAACGGATGCAGAGCACTTTAAAGTGCTCTGCATTCGGAACGCGTGGAAGACAGCTCCGGACGCGAGGCGGCGCAAGCCCCGCTGGGGCAATGCGAATGCCTCGTCCGGAGCTGTCTTCCACGCGTTCTAAAAAGGCCTGTGCGAAAAGGCCTCTAGATAACTTGCTGGTCCACTATATTGGCCAGTGCAGGCTTGCTCTAAGAAATTTTGATAATGCTGCATTTAAAGGGGACATTATATAGAACTATTTTTTCAAAGAAGCTAAACCACTGAAACTGAGTGTAACATTTTTTTTCTCAGTCTTTGTTCGCAACACAGTATCAACTATTTCTTTTTCTCTGCACTTGTACACATAATTACCTTTTAAATTACTCAGTATCTCTAGTAGATAAACTGCAAAAGGAGTTAAGGGCTGGGGAGAAGGATTCCGGCCTTCCTGTGTCGGTGGTTACATATATAGAGCATATCCATATATTTATTCTATTGTATTAAGTTTCCTCCAGATAACAAGGAGTGTTGCTTCATGCAGTATCCAAATTGCATATATTAAACTTCACACATAAAATTTGCATGTGCTGTAGTTCAGTACAAGTAGATTCACTACATGAAATATATGCAAGAATAATATACTGTACATATGCTCCCCCCAAAAAAAAATCAAATTTGTATGTGTGTTATTATTTGCTCTCAAAAGAACCACAATTAAAGAACTGTGGAAGGTACCAAGAACCTCAACACACTGACAGCATCCGTATCAATGCTATTAGGGGCTAGGATCCAAGGTAAGAGGCTCCTGGGACCTGGTCGCACTAGTAGTTTAGGGCAATCTCAGGTTGTCTTCAGGTTGTGTAACTCACATTATTTTTATTCAAGTCATTTTCCAAGCCGGCATACCCCCATTAGAGTGTTCTAACCAGAATGATTAGAGGACTCAGCTCATCCTGGCATTCTAGACTGTCTTCACTTTTTCAGTTATGAGTGGGGGGATGAGCTACAGGAGGCTGAACTGTGCTGTGGTGGGTGGTGTCTTTACTTTCAGCCAACGTGCACGCGTGAAGTTGATGAGGCACCTCCCCTTCTTTCCTCAGTTTATGTGTATGATTATCTAGCGTTTTCCCACAGATTTATTGTTATTTTTAAAAATTAATAGCACGGAGAAGAAAGGCACATAAAAAAGGAAGGGGAGTGTGGAGGTGGAGGAGTAGGCTAAAAAAAGAGCTGCAAACACACACACACACACATACACTTGCATCCCTTGAGTGACACAACTGCATTCAAAAAAGAAAGGAGATAGTTTTGATGAAGCAAAAGGGGTGGAGAGCTGAGAGTTCCATGGAGGAGGCTCAGGTTGATCGTGGATAAAGGTGTGACCAATGCAGCCCAAAGCAAGGATGGCTTGGGGAAAACCTATAATGATCTATGTGTAAACAGAACTGGTACAACCTCAGTCCAAATTATGAACCGGGACATCCTGTCCCATATAGGTATGACCAGAGTCCAGGTCACCATTGGGGTGACTGACATAGTGGGCAAGTGACCCATGTATCACTAAGCTTCCAGAACTTCTGCTTGCAACAGTGAAAATTCTGATGAGACTTGTAATAATGGACTTAAATTGGCCAACATTTTCTACTGTTCTCCTAGTTATCCATGCATTTACACAGGTAGGGGAGATCATCCATGGTAGATTCAGGCAGTATGTGAATAGGCAGAGTATGGCCTGGGATGTTTTGCTTCAGTTCAGGAATGGAGTAAAATGGCCTTCAGTTTGGTGCACCTCATGCTAACTGATGCTAGGGAACAAAGATTATCTGCTGATAAAGTTTCTGTCCAGGGCTGTTATGAAAAGTGCTGGAAATGGCTCTGATAGTGGGCCACTTTTGATCATTCATAACAATGTGTATGAATTCAAGTTCTAAGGGTCAATTTGAAGCAAACAAAACCTCTATGAGGTTAGTTTGAGCCAGGATCAGGGGGAAAGAATTCACAAACAGTTCAAAATTAAATGAAAAAAAAATGAGCCATTGGAAACACATTGGAAAAAAAGGCATATTGAAAGATCTAGATGCAGTCAAACACAAATGCTTTGAATGGGACCATTTTATTTTGATTGAGCAACTCTAGTTTGGATCAGATTGAACCAGACCCTTTCAAACAAGTGTTGGACGGTTTGAACTGAACTGGTTCAAACCAAACAAGCCCCACCAAGGGTCTGCTGCAGACTGAACTGGCATACAGATGGCAGGTTTCTATTCCAGGATATAATCCAGAATAAGGTGCAGAAAGAGGCCAGAGATCTTAACTCCAATTAGTCTGTAGAAGCCATGAATGGAAAGAATATGCAAAATCTTTGTAATTTTTTAAGCTTTAAACTTTGAGGCAGTTCCTAGGAAGAACTAAAGCTTTTTAAGACAGAGCCGGCCCTTTCCCTATAGAAGCAAACTAATGAAGTCAGAGTGGTATTCTTTATAGCAGTGAAGACAGAAATGTAATACTTTATCCATTGAAATCACCCATACCTATTGAAAATATCACTTATTTCTGACCTGCATAGATTACAACTCCAGGCTCAACTTCTTTCCTGTTGCTTCTTTGTTTGAGACTGCAGGGAAGAAATTGATTCACAATATTCTGTCTCAAAGAGCTGCCACTATTAGCATTTTTCTGGGAAGGGCTAAAGATGCATAGCCCCAAACCAGTGATCAGGTTCAATCTATGCTGTACTGGAGAAATTCAAAGAATAGATTTTTTGTTTCTGAGTGTGAGAGTCTTACAAGGGTGTTTTTTTGTTTTTTTCCCCAGTTAGGAAAAGGTGGATTTGTTCTCTCAGCTTGCTTTCGGTCACCTGTTATTAGATTGGAAGCATGTAAAAACACTATTCAGAATTACCTGAAACAGGTATGCACAGCCCATTTGGGAACTGGTGATTAGGCATGTTAGTAATAAAACATTAGGCCCAGAGAAGGTTGAGAAGAGGAGCAGAGGGATTTCCGCACTGCAACGCGTTCCAAACGGAACGCGTGCAGGCGGGCAGCTTAAGACACTTCCGGGCGCTTTTACCTTTCACACACAGACGCGCCGGAATGTGTTCCGGCGCGTCTGTGTGTGAAAGGTAAAAGCGCCCGGAACTGTCTTGGCCGGCAAAGGCCGGCCAGGGGCGGGGATTCGGCCGCAGCGCTGCCTGCCCATTGGGTGAGAGCACCCAAGGGGCGGGCAGCGCTGTCAAGCCACCCGCCCCGTGCTTCGTGCCAGCTCTACGGGCTGGCACGAAGATGCCCGGGCACCCGGGCACCCATCATGGGGCCCGGGGCAAGGCCCCTATGGGGCCGGACCCCTTTGAAGATCAGAGCCCCTGGCTCTGATCTCCAAGGGCTCGCCCCGCGCCCCCATCGCGGCCATCTACGGGCTGCAGGCGCCTGGATCTAGGCGCCTGCAGCCCGCAGATGAGTCCCACCCCCCCCCAGTCCCCAAAACCCCCACCCCCAACCACCCTCCGGCCCCCATCGGGCCCATCTACGGGCTGCAGGCGCCTGGATCTAGGCGCCTGCAGCCCGCAGATGAGTCCCACCCCCCCCCAGTCCCCAAAACCCCCACCCCCAACCACCCTCCGGCCCGGATCGGGCCCATCTACGCTCTCTAGGTGCCCACAGCGGGGCACCCGGAGAGCGAAGATGTTTCCCCCCCTCCCCCAGGGCCCTGGGAGGACACGCGCGCGAGGAATGACTTACCTCGTGGCCGTCCAGCGTCGAACTGAGGGTGGCATTGTGGGAGCGCGCAAGACGCAGCCCACCTAGCCCCCCTATTGGACAAGTAACTGCTGTGGGCACCTAGAGAGCGTAGATGGGCCCGATCCGGGCCGGAGGGTGGTTGGGGGTGGGGGTTTTGGGGACTGGGGGGGGTGGGACTCATCTGCGGGCTGCAGGCGCCTAGATCCAGGCGCCTGCAGCCCGTAGATGGCCGCGATGGGGGCGGGGGGGACCCTTGGGGGACCGGAGCGATGCGCTCCGGCCGCCCAAGGCGTTCCTCGCCCCCAGCGAGCCCAACATCGACCTCCTGCCACCCCAGAAAGGGGCGACAGGACGCCGATGCTGGTGGCTCCTTCCCGGGTCCGGCAGCGCCATTGGGGCTGCCGGACCCGGGAAGGAGCCACGTCCCGGCGGCCGTCGGAGGCGACAGACGGGACGCACCGAATCGGGGTTCCCCTGTGCCATCTGCCAGGGTCACTGACCCTGGCAGACGGGAAAGCAGAACCCCGATTCGGTGGGTCCCGTCTACCGGCTTCGCCGCGCCGGCGCAATCGCCGGCCCGGCAAGTCGGCCCCTGGGGGCGTGCCGACGGCTGTCAGGGAGAGAAGCGTGCGAACGCTTCTCTCCCGGAACGCGCCGGGGCGGCTCGTCCGCGTTCGAACGGATGCAGAGCACTTTAAAGTGCTCTGCATCCGGAACGCGTGGAGGACAGCTCCGGACACGAGGCGGCGCAAGCCCCGCTCGGGCAATGCGTATGCCTCGTCCGGAGCTGTCCTCCACGCGTTCCGGAAAGGCCAATGCGAAAAGGCCTCAGGTGTTCTCAGATAAGAGCTTTAACTTGATCCTGAGAGCTGACAAATGCATACTCATGTGCCTAACTGCTGGCCTCCAAATGGAGTTTATTCAGTTGCTTCAAGTAATTTGGATTAGTGCTTTTCACACAGCTAAATTAAATTAGGTTCTTTCTGCACTGGGCCTTATTCTGAATTATATCCGGGAATAGGAAACTTCCATCTGCATGCCAGTTCAGTCTGCAGATCCTTGGTAAGGCTTGTTTGGGTTGTACCAGTTCAGTTCCATCCACATGCTGGTGCAGATGACAAGTGAACACCTTAAATGGCACTACTGACAGATTGCAGAAGAGCAGCGTAAATGAGACAATGCAAAAGAGGAGGCTGAAGGGGTCAGAAATACTTGAAGGAGTTGCCTAGGTTGGCCAAGGGGATTAATTATTGGGTCACCTTAGGACCCCATACCCTCTGGTACCTGAGGTCGCTAAAATGGTAGCCTTTTAAATGTTACTTGCTTTGTCTTTCAATGCCCCAGAATCTTTAACCTGCTCTACAAAGTACTTATTTTAAAACAACAACTGCCCAACTGAATTTTAGCCACTTTTCAGAAAATTTCAGAAAATCTCTTCATTCCAGAGATTTATTACAGTATTTGTTCTAGACATATGTATTTAACACACACATGTAGGATTTTTAAGGATTACTGGCTGATTTCAATGCAAAATTTCTTTATTGATGTATAAAGGAAACATAGACAGTACCCTTAATACACTGCAAAAGAGCATTCAAAGTTTCATAACTGGGTGAATTTGTCAAACAATAAAGCAACTTGAAGAGCATTATTATAAAAATAACTAATGTAAGTTAGTTATTTACATTAACTGTAACTTGTACCAAGCGAAGAGATTTTAATTGTAGCAAAGAGGGATACAACACAGAACAAAGACATCAGCTCTACTATATGATCCACAACAATTTAAATAGAGCAGAAGTACCAGGAAGATAAGGAAGCAAAGGAATGTTCAGAAACAGTTGCTAGTCAACAGGAGGCATATCTGTTTTAATAAATGTCTGATTTTAAGTGTTGTTACCTACCCAGAGTAAGCTGAAGTAATGTTGGTGCCAAGGACCAAATGCTTACAATGATGGGGTAGACCTTTCAGAAACCAATGACAATGGACTTTAGTGGAGCCAAAAGACCCTGAAAATAAAAGGGTAGGCAGAGATGTTTTGGAGGAAGCAGGAATAAACAAAAGATTTCTAAATATTCAGGTGATTAAATCAGTTATCAGTTACGGTATCCATATTAGCATATTCTTGCAGCTCACAAACCTTTAAGATAAATTCACTATCCTGTACAAGCAGGGTCTTTCTCTTGCAAGCTTATGGGAATAAGACATCTTATTACACAAGTATATGCTTTAGTGGGAGAAGAACAGAGTCAAGGATCAAGGTATGTGCCTATGATTGTGAGTATGTCTTTATCCTGTAGATAGTCCCAGTCTGAGTGCAAGTCCATGCTCTCCAATGTCTCCCTTGCCTCTTTTGACTTGGATTCCATTAAAACTTAGCTGCAGCCATGCTTCTACACTCTTCATGTTGATGTGCTGCCTGGCATAGGTGTACTTGTGTTTATCCATAAAACATCTTGTCTTTTAATTCCAGTTTCAACATGTTTACTTGAGAGGCATTTTGGTTGGCTGTTTTGTCAAAAGCTTTTTGAAAGTACGGGGAGACAAATGCCTACAAAATCATCTTTATCTTGTGCTTATTTACCGTGTCCAAGATCTCTAAAATGATTTGTTGGCTAGAACTTCAGCAAGACATTCAGTTCTTTGTGTTTGGTAATTTTATCTTTAGTAATGTTGTTTTCACCAGTTTCCTGAGACAGCTGTTAAAGAGTCCTCTGGTCTCTTTCCTGTCCAGTGCATATAGAAAAGCTAAATGTCACTAAAAGAATGCTAAATGACTCTGCCTTAATGATTTGAAAGAAAAGGTTAATTTTACTATGATGTTACTAGGTGTATGGCCATGGACAAATGATTATTTGTTATTCTAAACTGTTTTACACTGTTGCTGTATGAACCCTTATTGCACCTCAAAACCAATTGGGCTTTTTAACTATCCAGGCTGTGTCTCCACAAATGATTCAGGGTCCACACAGGCATAGTTTTTGAAGTAGTGTCTCCACCCCCTACAGGATGGGATGCTTACCAAGGAGCAAACCCCTGTACGTTCTAGTGCTGATCATTTTGTGTCTTACTTCAGCAGGAGCTCATACAAGCTGGGATGTCCCCTTTGATGAGGCCAGCCTGGTGATTTTTTGGAGGCAGCTGCTCCTGGGCTCTTACCATGTCAAAAATGGTGACATAGCCATAAGACTGTGATCATATCCTACATGATTTTGCTATGGTGGGGGAACATCTGGGGTTCAGGGGCTGTCTGTCTGCAGATATTTCACTATGCAAACAGGTAACACCTTTAATGTAAAAGTTCATTGTAGTTGATGATGGACAATGTAGCAGCCAGGCCTATGTGTGATTAACCATCATGTGTCCTTATTTTTCTTGTTTCTTCCTCTTCGTTGGGTTGATCTACTAATTTTGCCTGTTTATAGAGGAGCTCTATACCTCCATCCCTAATCTGACAATCAAAACTCAAGGCTTCATCCAAATAGACCCAAAGTGTGGGCCTCAGGCTGACTAGGAGGTGGTGTGTTCAAAAACTCTCACACCTTACTGAGCCCTGTGCTTCTCTGGGGCCACGTTCCCACCTGACTTTTAAAAACTGGGATTCAAGCAAATTGAGACACCCAGAATGCGAGTCCCCATTTGATTGAGGATAACATGGGCTGAATTTGAATATTGCCATTCCCACACAAACCACACAAATCCCCAGCATAGAGAAACATGATCTTTTAATCTTTGCTCCCTGTGCAAACCCTGTAAGCCTCCCCCACTCAGAATGAGCAAAAGAACAGACACAGGGCAAAGCATTCACTTTAAACTTTCTCCTAAGGAAAAGCAGGAGGGGATACTGTGAGCTATAGCTACATAGTTATTGCTTTTTACTATAGCTTTTTAATGTATCTCTCATAGTTAACATTGCTTTTTAATGTCTCTCATAGTTACAGTGGCATTCAGGGGAAATCCAAGCCTTTTTTAAAATCTCTAGCTAGCTAGCATTGCAGGAATGGCAAGGGGAGGAGAGAGACCTTCCCAGATGTGAAATCCGACCCATCCGTGTCAGGCATTGGCCAGAAGCATATGAGGGGCAGTCCAAAAGGCTGTTCTCCTCAGATAGTCCAGTAGTGTTCCCAAAGCAGGGGGGAAAAGTGGACTGGGCCCCTAAATGGGACCGAGAACAGTTTTTCTGAGGACTTCTTTTCTGCACATTTTAGCAGGATAGTCCTCATAAAGTCCATAAATAAAAAAATAAATGGGATTGTCTGATCCCGAAAATGGACTGAATTTGCATTTAAACTTGTATGGGAATACAGCCTGGGTTTCCTAATGACGTGCCCATACAGTAGTCCCTTGGGACTATTTTGAGGACTGCTTTATTTGAATACTGAAAATGGCTTATTTCCCAGGCCAGAAACTGTGCTCCTATTAGGGGGATTCCCTTGCAACAATGACCCTATGAAAGCTCAGGGTCACTGCAAGACACAAAGCATTTATCCATCATTTTATGAGCAACTGTGGCAGCTAGTGGTCTCTTGTACCAGATCTTGGCCACTCTAGGTCAACTGTGTTAGAAATTCCACACTCATGTTGAATGTTGGTTATATTGGAAATGACACACAAAAGTTGGTTATATTGGAAATTACACACAAAAGCCAGGAAAGAGACAGACAGGGTTCCAAAAAAAAAAAAAAAGAATGATTATTTAATAAGCTCAAAGTCCAAAGTTATTCAATAAAGACCAATGTGTTTCACTATAGATACCTTCTTCAGGGAAAAGTAAATTGGAGCTCCAGCATAAAAGTCATAAAAATCAAGCTGTTTTAACAGCTTGATTTTTGTGTTAAATCTCCAATTTCTTTTCCCTTGATTTATCCAAAAGGATTTTTCCCTGACGGATCCAAGAACTTTTATCTACCAGATGTATGCTGCTTATTTCCAAACATTAAAAGTCTTTGATGATCTGAAACTTGCTAAGAACTTGTTAGTAATCTGGACTGGAAACAGTTTTGTTATCTTTTCATGCCTTTGAATCTGTAAGCAGTGGTATTCTTTCCACTTAAGAAAATATTTTAAAAATTGGAAGAGAGTTATCCAGTCCTATCACTTTAACATAAAAGCCACCAGAAACATTGCTTTAGGGGATTGAAAAGAAATGTGATTACTTCTTTAACAAAGTATTTTGAAAAATGTTTTGCAGATAAGATTTAGGGACTTAGATGATTATTGATTACTGTTTGGAAAAACTTTGTTATAATACAGACTTATTTTATTTTAGTGCAAATTTATTCCTTTCTGTAAATAAAGCATCATTAGCTGGTAGGCAAGGATCACTGGCCTGATGCTTTTTAGGTGAGGGCATTTGCTGTGTGGCTGAAATGAGTCTTCTGGTGTACTGTTGCATGCCTCTTTAAAGAGGTCTATAGCTATTCCAGGAGAGGGACCCATAAAATGACCATGAAATGGGATATTGCCAATTCCATGCAAACACTGCATGTAGATGTCTGGCATGTGAAGTTCTTGTTCATCTTGGCTTATTAGCTGAGAGTGGATGACTGGTAGATCCAGGGAATTGTGTAGTGGCCGTGCCACACTGAAAGAGGCCACTTTCCCTGCATCCATATGCTTAGTCTAACTACTGCACAGTTGTCAATTGTTCCTTGGTATCAATAGCCTTTAATCTGTTTGTGTGTGTGTGTGAGAGAGAGAGAGAGGAGAAGAATAATTTTGGGGGGAGGGAAATGCTGAAATCCTTCCAATGAAATATTGGAAATCACTGCTAAAACTGAATCATTTAGGCGATCTTTGTTCAGAGAAATGTGTGAAAAAGTTTAAGGTAGAAACCATCATTGCTATGAAATTTGAAAATATTGATGAAAGAGGAATAAAACACTTGAGACTTATATTAAGATTAGCAATTTCAGTCAGATCTATTTGCATATCAGTGTGGAAGTCACACTAGGAAGGAAAACATTTGCAAAAAATAACTTAGTTTTGCTGCACTACATCAGACTAATGCAGTTTTGGTTGTGTATGAATGGTCTTGGAATTCCAGAAATGCTTGTTTTATTACTGTTTTATTTTATGAGCATCCCCCCCTTTTTTTTCATTTTGGAAAATTATGGGTAGTTATTTAAAGTGATTTTAAATAAATAATGTTTTGTCCCAAGGGCAATACTATGGAACTTGAGGTGTAGTAAGGCCTTCTGTCCCTCAGGAACACAGCCAGAACAAAAGACTTATCAACAAACTTCTTAACTTTTCAAAGACTTTATTTGTTCCAAACACAAATAAACAAGAACTTAAACTCTTCAATAGTCTTTCTTAAATACTTGATTTGTCTTATTTTGTAACTTGCTCTCTCTTCTTTGTTGGTAACTTTCTGTGGTAGACTGTGGTTTTCTGTGAGTTGATTCCTGTATCTTCTGTGGAGTAAGGCCTGTATTTGTGGATTTTATCTTTGTCAAAGGACACTGCTCTTTTCAGGTCTGGCTTGACTGAAATGTTACTACACAACCGAGGAAAACTGACTAGAGAGGCACTATATGACCCTGGACCTTTCCCACAATCCCTTTGTAGATCTCATGCTGTAGATCTCAATTTCCCCTCCTGCACTATTTCATAGAAACTCTATAATAACTTTAACTAATTTATAGTATGTCTCAGAACATCAAAGATGCTCTGGAGGCATAACAAATAAATTCAAACAAACTACTAACCACTGATCAATCTGATTTTATAGAGGGCTTTATAATTTTTGCTGTTTATTGTGGCAACAGAAATTTAGCCCAAAGTTGGGTAGCCTTTTGCCTTTCCACACTGGCCACCGAAAAACGGATCTAAAAAGATCCAGTTTTCAGTGAACTGTTCTTTCCGAGGATCTGTCCCAAATAGGGACAGATCCTCGGAGGCCACGTGCGTGGAAGCCACAGCACCCAGAGCTGAAGGCAGTCGGATTCCCGTGCCACTGACGGCGCCCCTGGAGCCGTGGGACTAGAGCGTGGAGCTACCAGTCACTGTGTGTTTCTGGCAGTACGCAGCGCACCAGGGAGGGCAGAAGGAGGCAAACCAGCCTGCTTCTGCCCCCCCCCCCACCAAGATGGAGGCTGCCAGGACATCTGGCCCTCGTCTCTCTGTGTGCGGAAGTATCCTGCTTCCGAAACGGATTGAGGCGAAGGGCCGGATTAAGACCTAATTTTTCAGATCTTACATTAGGGTCGGATTTTGGTGGCAAGACCGGTTTTAGAAACTGGTCTTGTGCACCAAAATGTAGAAGTGGCCTCAAGAAAGGGGCTCTAATAAGGTCCCCAGTGCAAAAGCGTCAAAGGAAAGTGTTCTTAATCTATCCTTAATGTGTGTCTATGGGTGTTTTTCCACTGTCACTAGAAGTACACATTAAGTACCCATTAATGGGTACAAAAATGCCATTACGTACCCATTAATGGGTACAAAAATGCCATTACGTACCCATTAATGGGTACTTAATGGGTACTTTTAGTGACAGTGGGAAAACACCCTATATCCGTTTTTTAGGGTGAGTGCAGAAAGGCCCCTAGTCTGTAGTCTACCAAAAAGAGTCTAGACTTTAGTTATTTAACCAAGTGCAAATGCAGAGTATTCTAATATACAAAGATCTGTCTGTTAACATCTGAGGTGACTGATCTTTTCATGTTCAACATGAGAATCATGTTATATATTCATATTTTTTTTTAACTTTCCAATTTGAACTTGAAGGAAGCATATGCTGCAAGCTGAAAAATCCTGCTTTCATTCCTTTCAGTAGATCTTAAATGTGAAAGAGTCATTGGTGTCAGAAACATGACAGAACTTTCATTGGTTTCGTTATGCTCATAATTCTTATAACAAGAAGTGAAGGAACCTCAGGAACATGCAGTCTTTAAAAAAAGATATAATGGTGTGCTAGTGCAACTGAAAGATAATGGAGCGAGTGATAAGACATTCTGTTAACTGGATGAGGTAGGAAAATATAAAATACTGCTTATGAAAAATGCCAAAAGCAGCAGCTGACTAAAGAGTTACATAGGACTTCTTTTGTGCATTTAGCTAATCTTTCAATGTGTGTTCTCTCATTAGACCTTTTCTTCCTATTCCCTTTTGCTTCACTTTACAAGAAAATTGAACCTTGTAGTAATTCAGCTTTTGGCCATTTTCACATTTTCAGTAGTGAGCCTTCTGTCATAACCAAAATGGGTTCCCCATAGTATACTGGACCATGGAAGCATACCGTACACATGCCTATGTAGCCAGTAGATATTAAGAAAGAAATCTACCTGTACACCAAACCAGGATGCCATTTTGGGCAGCTTAGCCTGATCTAAGCTCCATCTTCTGTCCCCAGGGTGTATGAGAATGAGGCAGAACTCCCTTAAACTGTGTCAGCATACTGAAGGGAGGTTTATAGAATCCTTCATGGAATGTAAAATTGCACAAATTTTCTGATAGGTAGGTATGGTATGGAGCAGTCAACAAATATTAAGAATAATGCAAACTGCCATAACAAAAGAAGTCAGCCGGTACAGATGGGCTTTTACTCTGAAAGGCTTTTATCTGTGTTTTATATAAAAAAAGGATGTCATGAATTTTTGAAAAATGGTGATGGTTGTGTGTACAGCTAAAGAATACATTTACTTGAATAATAAATGTGACGTGCAGACTCTTCCTTGGAGGGTTTTTTTTTTTTAAAAAAGATATTTGAAATTATTAGAAGAAAAGACATTGCTCTTGTCTAAGAGTCTGCAGTAAGGATTTGGGGAGCATCTGTTGTAGAACTGTGAAAGCCACCCTTCTTCATATGGAACATGGTGGTGGAATGGGTTATGGTCCCAAAATTATGCTGTATTCCAGTCCTATTGTTGGCTTCACTAAATAAATCCATAAGGAGATCTCAGAATCTACATTCTTGGCTACAAATGCTGTGCAGGAAGCATCTCTCCATAGGATGGAGTGTTCTGAAGGACATGTTTTGGCCACATTCCAAAAGCACCTCTGGAAGTTAGTTTGTTTTCAAAATGGCTCCTCCTGAAAACACTGAAGACAGGCAAAGAAGGTTCCCAGCCTTCAATAGCTCTGCTTTAGCTTCAAAGCTGGCAGCTGGAGGAAGGCTACAATGGGCTTTCTGAATGTCATCAGCCCTTGGAATGCGATATTTCTACCACTCCAGTGTGGCCCGTGCTTATCAAACAACACTATGCACATTTTTGATGCTAAGTTTTATATATTACTGAAATGGCAAAGCACAGCAGGACTGAAAATGTGAAGCTCCCGATATTGGAAGATGAATAGAGGTGTAAGTCAGAGTTGGAAAAAGCATTTTTATTGGCTCTAAATGTTTCAGTGTATCCCTTTTTAAGAGCTAAATAAATATAAGCATTTATAAAAGATATTAAAATCATTAGTAAGCTTGATCTAAAACAAGAATTTTTACCGTAAGAAAATATAGTAATCATATAGAGGAACTTCTAAAAAACTCTATCAAGGATCCTTTTTGAAGTAAAATACTGAGTTTTGATACACATAAGAACATAATAAACTAAAAGGAGCCCTGCTGAATCAGGCCACAGCTCAGCTAGTCCAGTGTCCTGTCTCACACAATGGCCCATCACTTGCTTATGGACATCTCAAACAGAAGAGCAAAATCTACATGTGTTCTCAAATCCCTGCAAATGGCCTTGAGAGGCATCATGCCTATCTCTCCATCAGTACACCAAGTTTCAGTTATGCTGATAATATAAATTTTTATTTTATATCACTAAGCTTTCCATCTCTGCTATTTTGGCTTGAGTGCTTCTGGCATTTGCATATAGACATTTGTATGCACACTTCTGAAGGACCATGCAGATCCTAATACTGCCTCTATCATTCTGCTTGCATATTATTGGCTAGTTGTGCCACTCAACTCAGTATTATGTGCATAATTCCAGCCCTCCTCACTCAAAGCTATACCTTCCCAAATAGAAGCTCCTGTCAGCTTTCCTCCACAGATCAGTTAAAAACAGTGATGGTGAACCTTTTGAACTTGGTGCGTCAAAATGCACAAAAAAACCTAGCTGAACTCGTGTGCTGTGTCAAATGTAGAAATATTCATAATTTTGTGATATTTGTAGCTCTAGTAAAAAAATGTAATATTTTTTATATATGTATTTATTGAAAGCAAAAACAAATAAGTATTTACAAAAGTGATTTTTTTATTGCTGACTTTCATGTGCTAAATCTTCAATTGGTTGGTATTTTGTACACTTCAAGCCCAAGTAAGTGCTACTAACCATCTGTCAATAGGTTTCTTTTATTGGTTTTAATATTATTTAACATTTAGAAGAAGGTCTCACAAAAGCACAGAGAGGGGAAAAAATGTGAGTAAAGCCATCGCTGCTGCACACAGGTCTTCAGTCTTCTAACTGCTGGGAGCCCAGACGGACTGTGCATGACCTGGTGGCACGATGATGTGACTCCACTGCACCTTGTATGCTAGACACAGACAGTGTCTCTGTGCTCCCAGTATCTTGTAGGCCATAAGACAGAAGCGGACTGCAGCCTACAAGATACTGAATGGCAACAATGTGCCCAGGTGCTGGAGTGACAATGTGTGTCACCCAAAAGGGCTTGCTGTGTCACCTGTGACATGCGTGTCATAGGTTCGCCATCACTAGTTTAAAAGTTGCTCATCAACCTTTTTAATATTAAAATTATAAAAATGCAGAATATAAGGTGATTTAAAAAGTTCTAAGAGGAAATGTAGCCCTGACAAGTTCCATGAAGCAATGCCAATGATTATTTAATAACATTTGAGTCCTTCTTCCATCTTGTTGAATATAGAGTTGACAAAACCAAATATTGGTGTAATACTCACAGGGAATCTTGTGGTTAGAGTGCCAGAGTCTTATCTGGAAGTCTCCCCTATCTATCTATCTATCTATCTATCTATCTATCTATCTATCTATCTATCTATCTATCTATCTATCTATCTATCTATCTATCTATCATTTCTTATTTATTTCACAATCCCAGAATAAATACATGCTTACTGTTTGCTTTTGTCTTTTACAGAAATATTGTAAATATATTTATTAGCATAGGCTAATATAAAAATGCTCAAAAATTGCACTGCCTTTAAATCTACCAAATGTTATAGGCACTTCGTGAAATAATTTTTTCAACCACCCCAAACTAAAGGTTTCGGTGTAAATGTGGGCAATTCTCAATACAAGAAGAGCTGCTCTTGGTCATCTGTGTTTTGTATGACTGAAATGTTCAGCAATTTGTTTTTTGAGAGCCCTTGAAGATTTTCCCACATAATGTGTTTTGCAAGCACATTCTGTGATATTGATGACAAATGATATTTCATAGGTGGTAAAAGCTCTTTACTTATACATTCTGTTTGTTAACATGTTTTGAAAACTGGTAATCTTGCTCATTCCATATCTTGCTGATATGGAAAATGACCTACTGGTGCTCAAGGGCCTGATAGAATGGAGATGGTAAGTGGTGCTTTCTCGAGATACTCACTTTTAAATTCCTAGCTCTATTGAAATAAACAATCGTTTTATCTTGGCACCTTGGTATTTCCTTTCACAATTGCCAGTGCTCTCTGATGGCCTTTTGGAGGCAGGTAGTGACATTAGTTTGCAACCTGATTGGAGTTTCTTTTCTTTTTTTCTCCAAATGTGTAACCATTGAGATGGTGGAGTCAGCCAAGGCTCAGTATTGTATTTCAGAAAGGATATTTTAAGACCATATTTGGAAAGGGTTTTTTTTAAGTATATGTAAGAACATAGCAACTCTAGATCTGTTCTAATTTTCTATTGATAATTGAAATGATTACATTACAAGAATCTGTGTTCATTTATTCACTCCAGAATCCAGTTTATACTTCTGTTATTAATATACAAAAGTCTAAATAATTTGGACCTAAAATATATGAGCAGTGCCTTCTCAGGATTGGTAGAACTTCTTATATTTCTGTCATTCTTGGATGTTTGAGTGGCAGTAGGAAGGATGACTTCTGAGTTGTGGACCATCTGCTCTCTAAGAAATATCTCTTTTGGGTAGAGCAGCTTCAAACCATTGTTGTGGTTTGAGTCCAAGCGTATGAATGGACAGGGAGAGATGACACATAAGTCAAAAGTTACTTTGACTTCAACCAACCAACCAACCAAACAAACAAACAAACCCAACTCTTGTTTTTTGGAGGGCAGGGAGTATTTTTGCTGTTGAACTGAGAGCTTCAATTGCTGTATTATATCATCATCATCTATTTATTTATAATCTCTTTTTTCTGTTCAGTTTTTGTTTTAGCCTGTCCTGAGACCTTTTAGTGAGGAATTTAAATGAAAACCAATGGGAATGAAGTGTGAATATTGCCTCTTCCTGCCAGCACCTTTTGTTATGCAAATATGGAACTAATGGGGGGGGGGAACCTTCCCTGTTCCCTATTCTAGCAAAAAATCTAGTACAACATGTACTTACTCACATACATTTTGAGATACAATTCCAAAGTTTGCATGATCTGCTTGTTTTAAGGCTCCATGATGGGCAATGCTGTCATAGTTGGTCAGTGTGAGTGTCATACAAGATTTTAATGGAAATTCCACTCTTGTTTTCCATTCATACATATAGTATTTATGGATTATAGTCATACTTCAAGAGATGTGCCTATTATGTAAATGGTGCAAGAAGCGCAAAATTGTATGTATTGCACAATAAATTAAAGCGTGATTATTATGTAGTGGTGATTGTCACAAGCTTAAAATATGATTATTTATAGAATAAGTGCACATAACCTTCATTTCCCAACTGCACAAAGTCTACCTATATTCATTTCTATGCATTTTCTATGACTAAATCAGATTCTGTTTCAGTCAGTAGGAAAAGAAAAATAGTCCTGATTGTATCTGGAGGTCAAATTTTCACAGTTTGGTGGTTTTCAGTTCAAAGGAGACCAATGTATCAACCTTGGTTGAGATCCACAGAGAAATCTTGCCTCATTTAGCTAGGAGCATACAGCATGTGTTGAGATGAAGAAACCTCTTGGAGTCAGAACACAAAAGGAATATAACCTCCTGAGAGTTATTAAAGAAGAAAGTGGCAATGGCTAAAATTCATTAAACAGATGGTGAAGGAAGCAGGGGCTTAAATCAGTGGCAGTTCAGTCCATTGAGGTAAAGCTCAGGTTGAGAAAGGAAATGATATGGCATCACCTAATTATTCACAAAGTAATATGTGAATTGCTGTGCTATGGAATGAAGCTAATGTGATGAATCTGGCTGCTTTCTGTTATCTTTGTTAACACTGTAGAACAAATAATGAATTTTCTGCACTGTGCCTGGATCACAATTGGAAAGTAAAAGTGAGTCACTGCTAGCCTTCTATGCTTTTGATTTCATAACCCACTGGTTTGCTCCACCAGTATGCCTTTTGAGAGAGAATTGCATGACCAGCTACAGATTGCAACAGATGACTATACATAAGCAGAAGAAGGACAAAAGAGTTTGTAGTTTTCTGAGACTTTTGCACATGCTAAGTAATAGCTATTCATTGGGAATCTTTGAAGCTGCCATAAGCACAGTCAAAACACTGTTCTATCTGGCTTAGTACTGTTTATACCAGAATGGAGATCATTGGTCCATCAAAAGTTGCTGCCTTATAAGCATGCCAAGGTGTAAAAAGCAGAAAGTTTGTGTAAATATTTTTCAGGAAGATTTTCATTCACTACTCGGTAGGTGAAGGCATCCAATGTGCTGTTATAAGAGGTGAAGAAAATCTGTTTGTTGCCCAGCATTTTCCTGTTTGCCTTATGAAAAAGCAAGACTATTATTCCATAGGGAACAACTAACACAGTTTACTGATTAGTGCCATGCAGCAAAGCCCACTCTTTGGAAAGGTTTCCCTTAGTCATTCTGTTTATTGCCTTGCAAGTGGAGAGGCGTGAAAAGTGCTTTTCTGATTATGTATTGTCCTTAACAAGGATTCAGCACTTGAAAGTAAAACTGATGTGCATTGTATTCAGGGTAAAATAAAATACAATAAAGTTGCTGTATGCTGATTTCCATGTTGTCCCAATGCAAACAGGCACAGGTTAGAAGTTCTCTTCCAGTGAGTACTGGGTTGTTGGCTCTTGAAAACATTCCTTTCAACTGACTTGAAATGGGTCAGATCAAAAGAACATTTGGCAATGCAGCATGGGCTTAAAATTTACTTACCTATTTACTTACTGCCTTATACCCAGCAGTTTACAATAAGATCAGTATGAAGTAAAATAAGGCACAGTTAAAACTAAACCCAGTAAATCAGTGTAAGGTACATTACAAGAATCCAGTCTGGAAGTTTAATTAATGGAATAATATGGACCATAACCCACTTGGGCTTTAAACATCAGAAGGGAATCTAGGAATACCTCCAGGTTTTGTACCTACCCCTTTCCCATGGTAGTACAACTTATGACACACAGCAGCACTGTGAGTATACAGCTTCAATTTATCAACATCCATGTAGGCCATTGTTACCTCCAATCACTGGCAAGTATTTCAAGTGCCCCTCTTGATTTGGATGGAACAGATTGAAGCCAACAGACTGGGAAAAATGGCAGGCTGGTTCTGCATTTTTTCCTATTTGTACGAATTGCTGCTGTCTCTGGCCATTGGTTTAGTTCACTAGAGTAATAATAGCTAGTGTGAGTCGTATTGTGAGTCTCATTTACAGACAGAGAATCTGCAGGTTTCAGACAGATATTCTCCTTCCTGTTTTCCTCCATATTTGGGAAGCTAAATCAAGGCTATTCTCCATGTGAAGCAGGTATTCATGTATTTGTATTTAATTTCTATCCTACTCTTATCAAAGTCTCAAGGCAAAGAACAAAATAAACCAAAACAAAAACAATAAAGCTTATAAAACCATGAAATCTAATCTCAAAAAGCCTTGATGAGTAAATGCCCTGCTTGCATGTATTTTAGATATTGAATCTATTGCTCTTTATCTTGAAGGTTAGCTGCAGCTTCCAATATTGATTTAACTGATTTAGTTTGGATTGGACTCCATCCTCTGTCACTGTCTTTTCATTTTCTTAGTAAACTACACTCTGCTGTAGATTTTATTGCATGATTTTAGGAATTCTGTAGGCTGTTTTGAAGACCGTTTCTGGTGGGAAGGCAGATTTTTAAATAAACAAATAATTTACTTTCTCTAAATTGTCTCTTGCAGTGTTATAATTTAACCATACTTGATCAACACAATGGGAGGGAGGATTTTACTGCAGAAATACAAATCCTCGAGCACCTGTTTTACATGAAGAATGACTCTGATTCAGCATCCAACATCTGTAGGAAAACAGCTAGGTAGAGCATCTGTCTGAAACTTATAGTGACTTTATTTGTAAATGAGGCCATATCTCAACTTAATGGAGAATGCACCCAATAGGGCATCTACTCCTGCTGCATTTCCACTTGCAGCAACAGAAATCACAGTGATCACATTGTCCCAATACTTGACACGATTGCTGAGGAAGGTGCAATTTTCAGAGGGCACAATTTTCCTAACCTTAATGGGGGCACCATGATAAACATTGGAAATGACACTTCTACACTTCAAAGTGGGAATGACTGACAAAATTAAGGACATTCTTAGTACTGGTATCATACCAACTCCCAAATTATATCTTTTGCAACAATGGCCAGCTGCTCCTCTTAGCAAATGTGTACACTGTTTATTGGATCATATGCTTTCAGCAGCCCACCAAGTAATTGCTCGAGGCTATAAAGATCAAAGATTTCAATTTCTTGCTGGTATAAATGTCATTGGCAAACTCTTAATTTGGAATATGTTTCTACTCTTTATTTGAAGATGCAGTGTCAACATCCAGAATTAGACAACCCTTTTTTGCACAGGCCTCTACTCGTTCAAATTCAGTTGTCCCTCCTGGTTTTAATATCATCTTAAACTTGGATTAATGTTCATTCCAGTGATGCATTTTATGATTCTATTTATCATCTGTTTGCAATTATATCTCATTTTCTGTAAGATACCATATTTGACTGTTGTTCCTGAATTCTTCATCCCTCTTCTCTTCTTCTCATATGCATTTCTCTATTTTAATATTTCTTTTTTTAAAATGGAGATGAGGAGGTGTCATTTTCAGCAAAAATTGTGGCAACTTGCCCACAAAATGAAACTACCTCCATTTTGATGTGGCAATGTGGCCTGAAATACATGGGACAAATGTATGGTGATATATTTAATTGATTACACAGGTACCAGGATTTTATTCTTCTAGTCCACTTGGCAGAATTGTTGATATAACCAAGCAGTTTTGGGTGTAAGAGTTATGGTAATTTTGTGCTTATGGAATACATTGTTTATCAAAACTGTTTGCTGAAGTTCATTCATTCATTCATTTTGCATGCACTTCCAGCTTATTTTGAATGTTATAATTAAATAAAACAGGATGTATGAACGGCTAGGATGCATTTTCCCCATGGACCATTCATTTTCTTTTCTTTCCCTCACCTAATCCTGCTATCCTGTTGACCTTGATGTTTACAGTCTTTTCAGATATTTGTTTTAGTAGCGTATATCCAGAGACTTCTCACATGACCTCTAAATATTGAAAATCCACAACTGAATGTGTCATTATTGGCAGGTTATTTATTACACAACAATCAAAAACATTCTATGGCATTTTCTTTGTGATTGTTACTGATGGTTTGTTAGCTGCTCAGAAATCTTGAGGAAACACAGATGACTTGTTTTATGGTAAACTATTTGTTGATATGCAAAATGGGACTGGTGGTAGCTATAGGCTGCACACCCACAGCCGTGGAAAAGGCCTTCTGAAGGGTAGGAGCATGGGGACTCATATCCAAAGCAGATGGTGCACAGTTTACACAACTTGAAGGCTTTGAGACCATGGAACACAAGTTCCACCCAGCATCATCTAGAGATGAACAGGAAATGGCCCTGGAAATTGAACTTTTTCTGTCCAGTCCTAATCACACTAGGGGTGAATTCCCATATGGCTTAGATAAAGCAGAATTAATGAAAACAGAAGTAAACGGCTGTGCTTGCTCAAATTATACCATACAGGTCTTCAAAACCTGTGATCACAGACAATGTAAAAATAAAATAGTCCTGAGGTGGTTAAGAGATGGATTAAAAATGGTTCTGAAGTGGGATTGTTCACTTACTAGTCTTCCCTCCCCCATTAACATTGTATGTTAGAAAAAATGGATAAAAGGTGGTTGAAAATATTAGAGCCACACACCAATGTCTCTGAAGTGTTTCTGAGCTGATTTTTGTGCTACTTGTGATTACTAAGAATTTAGAAGTACCAAAATATCTGTTTGTGAGGGTTTGGTTTGTTGAAGTTGTCATAAATTTTAGATCTACAATTAAGTAATGGAGGTCTATGGAAAACAAGGAAGTAGGCTTTTTTTTTTGTATTTGACTTTGTACTTTTTTTTGCAAAGAAAAATACATTTTTTCCCCTTGGGAAAAAAAAAACCCTTTCATAACTAAAAACACAGCAAAACATGAATGCTCATAATTGAACTGTTCATTTTCACAATCAGGAGACAGGTGTGTTTTGATTTTCATTTTGATGCAAATGTCTGTGAATATGAAATATTCACATATTTGCAAACTTGAGTGAATTTTGAATTCAACTTTACACATCCCTAGTATGTAGTTAATAAGTGGTGGAGACAATCACATTGGTTTAGTCGCGGTTTGTAACTGCATTTAACTATGGAACCTTAGGAAGTTGGCTCATGTAGAATAAGCTAAACTGTTAACTAGAGCTGAATAAAGTACTTTTGCATCAAGTATTTGTGTGAGTGGAATTTAAGTCTAGAGTCATCAGAAAGGATCTGAATAAGTTTCTCCTCCTGATTTCGGCATTGCAGAAGCTTTTCCACTAGTTTCTTTCTCTCAGAAACCCCAAAGTCTCCATCTTTTCCTGAAACAGACTGATTTCTTCAGGTTCTTAGCTTGTTTCTGAAAGAAGTGGACAATTTGCTTCATCCAGCAAAACAATGGTATCTCTCTATATATATATCCCCTTCTTAAGCTTTAAGTGGCTACAAATAGTTGATTGCTTTGTGGTCATCTCACAGCTACAAAGTAGAGGGAATGGTCTAATTGCAAAAATTCTGAATGGAATACTATATTTCCGTAGCTCTGTACAAAAGGTTATACAGTACATGAAATAAAACTTCACTGTAGGTTGCAGCTTCACTTAGACTGGGATCAATCACAGTAAGAATAAGCATCTCTAAGACACCTTTGAGATGTCTTGGAGGAGGCTCTGAGGTGGAATTGTTCATGCACTAGTCTACTCTTCCCCATTTTCTTAAAAATCCTGTGGTAGACAAGGTGGATTAGAGAAGGACTCTAATGGGAGCCGCACACTGTATCTTTAAGATGCCTCTGAAATGCTCCTTTTGTTATGTCTTAAGATGACCTCACTTTTCTAAAGTTCATGGGAATGGCATCTTCATCTCTGTAGGCTGACTGTGGCCAGACTCCTTTGCCAACAGGTGGCTGAATCCATACATTGGAGGCCAAGATTAGCCGTTTTCTTCATGAACTGGTTTCTATCTGCAGTCATCTTGACCCATATAGACAAAATGAACTGGAGGTGATTGAAGGGCTCAGTATAAAAGGTAGCCACTTCAGATTTGATCCTCATTCACTGAGCCTCAGCTATGTTACCCAAGAGTCCAAGCACTGGTCCCCAGATGACCACAATGGGGGCACCAGAAAATTGTTTGAGTCCCGTAAAGAAGATGTGGCTATAGTCTTCTATATCTGCATCTTTATATTGTCAGATAATAGATGATACAATCCTAAATTGGTTAATTTTAAGAATATTCAGCAAAATTAATCCAGCTTTGAACAAAAAGCACAGGATCAATTATTATTTAGGTTAACAGGCCAAAACAAGCTCTAATTAATCAGTGTGGGCACAGATAATTAAAACCCCAAGGCAAAGCAGCCTAACAGATTACATTTGTTATTGCTTTTCAAATCATTTTTTAAAGATATTGTTCATGTTTTTCATACTATCTGAGAACTTTTGAAAGGAAAACTGAAACATAGGTTTCCCTGTTTTTTTAATTCTTCAGTGTGCGGAATTACTACACTCCACCTTTGGAATTTTCACCAGATTGTTTTCTTAAAAGGGGGGAAAGCTCATGCCACACCCCTTTTCTCTCTTTATGGTGCCTCCAGACACTGTCAAAGCTGTGCAGTGGCTCCTCATCACTGGGCAGGAGCTTCCAGTCTGCCAGACTAGCAGACCAGAAGCTTCTCAGGGATGTCTTATTGGCATCTGATACATTGGCAGAGTGGCTTCCCATCCACCAGTGTACTATGGGTGTTCATATCACATTTAATGTGCAGGAAGAATGCAGCTTTCATGTCCCAGGCAGGAATGGGCAGCGAGGCAAAACACACGTGAACGCTTATGGCAGGCCTTTGAGGGCTCAGTCAGTCCAAAGGTCAAGGTTTCCAGAGGTTCGGCAAAGTCACAAGGGGGTCCAAGAGTCAAGACACATGCACGATGGAAGTTGCACCAGAGTTGTCTGCAATACCGGCTCAGCGTGTGCTGCTCAATTAAGTAGGGGAAGCAGCACCACACCCTTGCTGGTGCAGCTGGGCCAAACACTGTGATCTACACCTGACTTTCTTTTGCTGATAGAGAGGGAGCAGGGAGGGGCACTCTAGGGGTTCCGAGCTTTTGTCTCCAGAGGTGTCTGAGAGTTCCCCCAATGCTGGCTGCTGACTCACAGCATCGACACTACTATGTCCTGGTTGCTGCCCCAGCTGCTGTGCCATTGCAGTTGCACCCTCCTCCTCTGAGGAGCCTGGACTGGCAGGATGGGGCATGACAGCAGCATCCACACAGACAACAGTGTTATTCCCCTGCTCTTCCCTTGTGGCAGTGGATGAAACATCACACATCCCAAAGCATAGTCTACTGCTAGCAGATTTTACATGCAGCCAGGTACGGTCAAGTCTTACGCATTCTGCTATACCAACCCCCAAATACTAACTGATTTTGCATACCAAGCATGAATTACAATCACTATATCATCAAAACTTTCCTGAGTATTTAGCCTGCAAACAAAGGTAATATCAGAATCCTTAATACTTCTATGCACAGTCTCTGGGCAAGTTGTTTAAGAATTCATAGTATAATGCATCCTGTTTTCAGTGGCAAGATGTGTACCGTGAAGACACTGCAGAATTCTAAATTACCCAAAATCCACTCTGGCAGACAGTCCCTGACAGTAATATACTAATTACTAGTCAAAAGCATACCTAGATAAATGTGTCTTATTAGATTTTCATGGTTTATATCCAATGCTTTCCATTCACTAACATAAAGGATCTGCCAAAGGAATAGAAGAGGGAAGCAATTTCAGGCAATTCACAGATTCTTCTCTAATATATTTATGGAGAATAGACAAAAGATTACCGCCCATTCCTCTGATTTATTTATCCTTACACTAGGCAGAAATAATTGGTTACAGCCTTGGTGGCTGCTATGGGAGGGCATGAGGAAACTGCTGAGTAGCAATTTGCCACTTGCCTTTGATGACAGCAATTCACACTTTATTTCAAAATGCATCAAAATCTTGTTCATCATCATCAAAGCTCAACAGCACATTGCCACTTGGCCCTGCTCACACAATCCACTGCAAGAAGTGGTGCTAAGTCACTGCTCAACTGATTTTTAACAGGAAGATGGGCAGATATACTTAACTCCTTCTCATCCAGCAAAAATCTAGTACTTTTCTTAATGCAAGATGATTTTAGACTACTACGGCTGTGAGCTGCATACCAGTTTGTCAAGCTGGACCATTGTCATCTATCCTTCATTTGATGTACTAAACAATTCTCAGCACCAGGACCTTCAGGATGAATCACACTGTAGAAAAATAGAAGTGGTAACTAAAGTAGGTGAGGTTGGGAAACCTGCAGTTTTCAAGCATAAAGATTCAAGGCCTGATTACACTTTCATTTCCCTGAGACATCATCCTAGAGAAGTGAAGATCTGAAATAGACTGAGCATTCACATTTCAAATGCCCAATCCATATGAAACTTACCCGGCACTTCACTAAGTCCTGGGTAAGTGTGAATGCTTCCATAATAGCAGTATCTGCCTTGCCGTAGCAACGGCCATGCATGGTAGCTGTTGCCGTGGCAACTGGGCACGCAATTGCAGCTGTGCTGCCCAGCCCCACAATCCTTTGCCCAAAAGAGGCGCAAATGGTGCACGCTGGACTGGACTGGCCGTATCCCAGACATGGCTAGTATAGCTGTGGATCACTTTTTAACCATTTTACTTAGAATAATGGTTTAGTTAGTACCATCAAGCTGGGACCAATTTAAATTACTATATGGAACTTCCATGAAGTTTGCTTGACAGATTCAAAAGTTGCTTGCCATTACGTTCTGTGAGGAAGGTATGGGAGACTGATCCTTCAGTTCCCTGCTTTCCTGGCAGGTGCTGATTACTGAGACCATTTTTGCACCTCTTATTTTGGAACAAGCTGTTCATGAGTTCACTACTTCCAACTTGGACTGCTTATTTTATTTAAAGAATTTATATCCTGCCCTTCACCAAAAGGTCTCTTGGCGGGTCACAATAGTAAAATATATATAAAAGATCTAAAGATTTAAAATATAACCCTTCCACCAACCCTCCTTGGCAGGAGAACACCTAGAGGAAGCAAAACACCAAAGGCCTAGGTGAAGAGATATATTTTAACCAGAACCCTTATCAAGCAGACTCAAATAAAAAACATGCACAAAGAGTAGCAACAAACACTCAGATGAACCCAAAGCCCTTCTACTTTTTTTTGTGGAACACTGGCAAAAGCAGGGTTTGCTCAATGGTGGTTACTCCCCTGCTGCTTGAATACATTTGCCAACAGCTAAGGGAGATTTGGGGGATATATGCCTGTTTGCTCAAATAGTATATATCCATCAATTACAGGACCAAGTATTGGTACAGCATAGTCTGAGAATCTGCTCCCAATAAGAAATCAAATAATGTCTATCGCTGTGACTATGGCTGAGGTGGCTTAGTGATGGCTTTGAGGTGGGATTGTTCACACATCAGTACCCCCTCTCATGAGCATTCTGTGGTAGAAAAGGTGAATTAGACAAGACTTGGGAACATGAGGGCCACACAGTTTCTCTGAGGTGTTCCTTTTGTTATGTCTGATCACAGTCTATGTCTCCAATATACAGTAAACCCATCTTAACCAGGGATGTGGGGCAATCAGTCTCCATTTACTGCAAAGGAAATTGGCTGACCTGAAGCCTTGGTTAAGATATTCTTGATACATAATGGAGATGCAGTCAAACTTAATTGGTTGCCTAAAAATTGCTAACCACAGCTCATTTATATTTTAGTACTAGTAAATCTGCACACTGCATGAATGAAACTGTGCTTCTTCAAACTGTTCATTGTCTTCCCGTTCCTTCCATTTCTCTAGCTTTCTGTACCTTTTGCTGTTCTGTTCTACTTGTTCAGAGACAGTGGGTGGAGGTGGACAGAAGAACTGTATTAGCTTGTTCACTGAGCTGCCATCTTTGTCACTTTCATAGGCGCAGTTCCCTCTTTTAGTTTTCATTACAGATACTGGCTTTCTCCCTCATTGTTAAATTCCATGAGCGCTGATAGCACTATGCTAGGAACAACTTTGGTGTTGTTGTATAAGCTCAGGGTCACTGTGGTCTGAACCTGGGACTTCCTGTGAGAATCTGGTATGAAATGTTATCGAACAGATACATGAGGTATAACTATGTTGATATTTTATCATTAAAGACTTGCTTGTGTTCTGGTTTTGAGGCCCTGACAAAGTGGTAAAACAGACAGCATCATAGCTAACGTATCTCCCAATTTAGCAATAATTTTAACATTAGAGTAAGGGTAACAAGTCAGACTCTATCATGTATATTTTTTGTTGTCCTTTCTTCCTTGTCCTTGTACTCTCCACAGCATTGTGTTGTTTTTAGTAAAAGAAGCCTGCATTTTACAGTGACAGTTTGGTTTGGCTCTGAAGCATAATGAAAATTAAGAGCTTATATTCTAGTGCTGTACAATATTATTAATAAGACAATATGGCTGCTGGGCACTGTTGGTTCTGTTACAGTTCCAATGGCCCTTTGTGCCAATCCCAGTGAACTGAATAGCTGAAGCTCCCAGAATTGGTGCATGATGGTGGCCAGCTTCTGCTTTGTAAGGGACCTTCCTATTATGAGGCAATTTCTTTATCAACTGGGGGCTGGAGAGACATCAAAGCACTATTTTCAAATATTGAGGAATTATTCTGTTTTGCTTAAAGCATCCCAACAACAACCTTACAGCATCCAGGTTAAGATACTGTGGAAAATAATGTCAACAGATGATGCTAACACTTAATTAATTAATTGTAACTTACTCTTCACCTAAAAGTCCCAGGATAGGTTATAACAATAATAATAATAATAATAAAACATCTGTAAAACAGGGAAAAATATAGTTCCCCCTCCTGTGCTCCTGCGTAGAAAAGTGTCCAACATGTATGGCCTTCTTAACATTGCACGGGATCTCTATGCAGCAGAACAAGCAGTCATTTACAGCAGTTTGCATCTGGCTCACTACCACAGAGTAGTTGGTAGCTCATTCATCTGTGCACAGCCAATCATATGAATCTGCCTGCTATTGTAAATGCAGTTCACACTGAAGAATGCAGTGAGTCTTCCACCAAGATATGCTGAAGCTGCATGCAAACAATGGTGGAGGTTGATTTCTGAACAGCAAGGGGTCACAACCAGGGTGGCTCATTTACATGCTTCCCTACTTCAAATCCTCAATGCAGCCCTGAGGCAGGGAACAGGGTACACCAACTGGAGAATAGGGGCCAATTCACACTTTGGCTTGTAGTCAACAATTAGGCAACATTTGGGCAGGTGCATCTGCACTTTCAGGAGGCATTTAGATGCTAGAAATGCCCCCTGCATGCCCAGAAGTTGCCTAATTGCTGACTAGCTGTGGAGCATGAAATCATAAACACAACCTTACCAACCCTTACCCCAACATACCTTCAAGTGTCCAGCTGGTGACCATTTAAACCTCTGCTGGACAGAAAGAGGTCCTTAGTGCTGCTGCCCAAGCACACTGGAAGCTCCACTGGCATCCTGATGTGAATGTGCAGAGCATCATCATCATCACAGGAACGGCACTGGCACACACGGGGGGCACTGCACACAAGATGGCAGCGCACAGAAGAGGACTGGCCAGCAACTGAAAACAGGGTGAACATTTGATTGCCGGAGGGGGGGGGCAGGGGTAGGCTAACGTTGACTAGCAATCACAAGTGCAATTGCTAGTTAATGTTTGTTGATTGCATTCCTATCCTATCCACAGGATGGGAAGGAAAGTGTGAAAATGCCCCTTGATTACCTACTTTCAGGCTGCCTTGTCTATTTCATTCAGCTTTCCACAACTATTTAGCCACTTCAGCCAAATGGAGGACTGTCAGCCTCTGGGCATAGTGTGGAGGGCAGAAAATTAGCCATAACGTGCTGGCACTTACTCTTCTGAATGGCCATCTGGATTCCCCACTCCACCCCACAGATAGCATATGTATGCTGCAATGACTCCTCCCTCATAATATGTGCATAGGGCTTGGAAATATTAGTTCAAGGCAATGTAGCAATTTTATTAGTCCCACCATCTTCCACTGTCACCTCTTCATCTGATTTATCTTCTATGGCTCTCCATTTCATAGCCTTTTTAGTGAATTGCAAAGGATCAGGGATAAGCAGTCTACTGAATAAGGTTCACATGGCCCAAAGGGACTGTGTCAAAACAGGAGCACACTGACATCACATTCAGTTTTTGGCCACAAAGTTTGCATGGGCTAGGATGCACAATTCATGTACATGGTACTCTTCTTCACTCCTTGGCTAGCACAAGTACTTCAGCCCAGGAGCAATCCCCTCTGCATGCATCACAAAGCATATGGTTATCTTGCCTAGGCTATGTTAGAGGACGTGGTACTGCATACATATCAGGATATGCAATCAGTTGTTAAGATTATTCTCAGGGAGTGTATGATAGGAGGAAAATACAAGATTGCACTTCAGATAAAAAAATCTTTATTTGGCAAGTAATGGTAAATGATTAAAACCCAATTATATTTGAATTGTATAATTAAGGATTAAATGAGACATAGCTTGAAGAAGAGAAAAAAGAAAGCTACCCATCAATTTACTTTCAGTGCTCTGTTAATAACAGATTAGATCTCTTATCTGATTTAACATTGTTGCCACGGGATCAATTTCTATCTTTTTAATAAAGCCAATGGACATACATTTCACTGTTTAAGGTTTAGACTGTGTGGTTGATGTCTCAGATGAAATTGTCTTAGATACTCGAAAAAACAATTCCATAAATTCTGCATACTGGACTAGTTTTACATTTGTGTGTTTTTAAATCAAATGAGCTCAGATACACTAATGATTTGGGGATTGTACAAGGCTAAAGATACTCCAGCAAAAGGACTTACAAAAAGCTATCATTGGGCAAATACAAAGTAGTGTAATAAAAAAAGAAAAATATCTCTTCCAGTCAGCTTAGAATGCGCAATGGGGTACGGGAAGAACAGAAAAGTGTGTTTCCATAATGAGCCTCTGGGCTGTTATTAATAGGTCAATTTAGGAAGAAATATGTTGAAACCCAGGATCTACTTTATATCTCCTCCATATTCCATGTTTACGTTAGCCTCTTTGTTTGTCAAGCTTTTCCTCTTTGGGGACTAAGCTAATCTATTTGCCTAGATGTAATAACTCTTCTATATACCCAGTCAGTGAATGACAAAGCATCTCTAATCAGCTGTTTGCTCTATAACTGGTGTATTCTATTACCCCCTGCTGACTTTGCTAAATGGCAGCAGTAAACACCTGAAACTTGAAAATGGTTCCAAATTCAGAAACAAGGAAGAAGTCAAAAGCCAGAGTGATGCACCAATTATAATAGTGTACCATGGAACTTAGCTGAGCCACAGGCATGTATTTTTTCTCAGTAAACGAAGCCTAAAATGGAGACGTTTTCGCACGGGGCTGAACGGGACGCGTGGGAGACAGCTGCGGACACGGCATCCGCATTGCCCGAGCGCGGCTTGCGCTCCGACATGTCCGCAGCTGTCTTTCTCGCGTTCGAAATGTAGAGCACTTTAAAGTGCTCTACATGCGTTCGAACGCGGACGAGCCGCCCGCAGGCGTTCGGGAGGAGAAGCATTCGCGCCTGCTTCTGTCTCCCGAACAGCTGCGGCCGCCTCCGACGCCGGCGCGGCTTCGACAATCAGCTGTTTGACAATCAGCTGATTGTCGATCTGCCTCCGCGGCTGTCTCCGCGCCCCTGGCCGGCCTTTGCCGGCTAAGACAGCTCCTGGCGCTTTGAGCATTCGCACACAGACGCTCCGGAACGCGTTTACACGCGTTCTGGCGCGTCTGTGTGTGAAAGGGGAAAGCGCCGGGAGCTGTCTTAAGCTTCCCGTCCTACTCCCGTTCCAAATGGAACGGGAGTAATGCGAAAACGTCTTGGGTCAAGGAACCATATTATCATATCTACTTTATTCCCTTTTTTGTAGTCTGAGGCCTAGCCCTCTTCTTGATCTTTCTCTTCCACACTCTAAGAACCTATCCTCTGTTAGAATAATGTGTCCTCATTGGACATAGTGTGGCCTGTTTTAGGCAGCCCCTATACAAGGACATTAGTGGACCTATTTTTTTCAAGCTTACCAGCATTTGAGGGGCAGTTAGAATGGCTCAGGCAAGTATGTGGAAAGGCACATACCTCCTTATTTCTGTTTAGGAGGGGTGCATTTGGCCAGTGCAACAAATTGTGCTGCCAACATGGGTCACTCTAGTCTTCCAAGGCCAGAAACTTTAGTTCCTGGCTGTCTGAACCCTTGTGTCAGGGTCTAAAGTTCACATAAGCTGTGGGACAGTGCAGGGTGGGGTGATGCAGGCTCTGTCCCATGACAGTTTTTGAGGAGGGAAATGACTATGGGCAATGGGGTCTAGGAGTAGGTTCGGGGAAGGGGGGTGAAACCTAAAGCTTCGAAGGTGGTGCCTAATCTCTAAAGATGGCTCTGAAGAAAACTCCAGAGAATGGCACAGACTTCAGAGCTTAGGTAATTTCTAAGGGGCCTTTTTAAAGAGCTTTGGCCAACCTCCATAAAATCTCCAGACCAATTTGCTGCAATCTTTGAAGATTCCCCAGAGCGGCTCCAGAGTTTGCACCTCCCCCTCCCCGCACATTGCTCCCCAAAAATCATGGGGTGATGAATAGACCCAACGTGGGTAGAGTCAGAATCACCACATGAGTGCTCTAATGTTTCCACTGCAAGTATGCCTAGCAACCATTGCTATTGGGTGCTACACTGCCCGTGGAGAGGCATCAGGTACCTCCTTAGATCTGGATCTACTATATCTGGATTAGTTGAAGGACCCATTTCTTAGATCCGGATTAAGGGAGGTAAGCGGAAACCCCCGCCCCCAGGTCTCCCAGTTTTATGCTTAGTCCTCCAACTGCAAGTTGACTTCACATATATAAAGTAAAATATAAGTGTTCAATACCATCATGATGAAGCAGCTTTACAAAGTCATTTTTTAACATTAAAGCTGTCCGTTACAAGAATAATGTGGGTAGGAGGCTAAGGAATATTTGTATTCCTTAGTGCTTTTCAGTCTATAATAACTGGGATTTTTAGCAACTGTAAACACTGGTGCTAAAACAAAGCTTCCCCACCCCTTTTCCCTGAGCATCAATAACCTGTGAGAGCTGTTGGCATGGGAACCATTAAGAACTAAATAGCATAACTGAATTCTTAAAAGGCTTAGATAAATGGACTTGTTATTCAAACTCCTTCTTTGCCTGACCTTATTACATACTTTTATTTAACAAAGATATGGGCCTAGGGGGATCATTGATCTCAGTAATTGTGATCATTCTATTTCTTTTGAGCTAATGGTCTTTCCATCTTATTTTAAGAACAGGGCTTTAGGTGTCATTTTATACTTTTCTTTCTTTTTTCTTTCTTAAAAATATAATGAATTTTTCACCTGTTGCAATTGACACTACACTCCTTATATTGGCTGGGGAAAGCAAACAGAGGAAAGATGTAGGTCCTTTCCACATTGGGCCTTATTCTGGATTATATTCTTGAATAGGAGCTTGCCATCTACATGCTAGTGGAGATTAGCCTAGGTCCTGCTGCAGTCTGCACTAAAAGGTAGCTAGCAGGCTCCTATTCTGAAATATAATGCAGAATAAGGTCCAGTGCAGAAAAAAGGCCATGAGGAATATATAAATAAATAAAAGTCAGTATTTATTATAGAGCCACAACTGGCCAAGGCAGGACACCACCAGGTTTGTCATTATTGTGATTCATCAGGTATCCATCATCTGGGTTCCTATCCCTTAAGGGGATTCAAAGTCCTTGGCTAATGCACAGAGATATTATATTATTTGGTGCATCAGCCCATTGAGCCATTAGGTAGCTATGGAAGAAACTTTGGTTTTTGACTATAAGTAGGCTTTCAGGTATTTTTCCTTCCTCTTTTTCTCTCTTATTACAGAGTGAGTTTATAAACATCAGGTTTCTTGCATGTCCCAGTTCAAAAAAATACCACTACTGAAAAATTAAGAACTTTTAAAAATCACCAGCTCTAAGATTGCTGGATTACTTCTAACCACAGTGGAATGTGGCAGAAGTTACGAGTCAGCTGGGCCACTAGCCATGCCATTTGGTGGCACTGGCAATGCCATTTCAGATTTTCTGACAGTTGGGATCCACCAATTCTCAGTTGTTTCAGCCTAATAGATTTCCTGCAACATTTAATGCTAGTTTTGAGCAACAACTTGTATGAATAAATAATAATTTTATATTAAAGAGAATCCTGCAGCTCCCAGCACTAAATGATAATATATATAACTTGAGATGGTAATATGTAAATCAACATCCAATTGTCTCTGGCTGTTAATTTGAACCCTATCCTAGAAAAGTAAAATAAAATAAAATGGCTGCTGCTGCTGCTAGTAGATGCAGAGTACTGCTAACGTAGGAAAAGCTGGCTTAGAGGACTGGAAAGACAGGAATTGCTCCACATGAATTTCTGTGGCATCCAGTTATTAGATACAGAAACTTCTGGGATGCAATGAAAGTCAATTTTTACAAGTTCATTTTTTTTGGGGGGGGGGTTGGGGGGAAAATGATTCCCATAATCTTTATCTGTATTGGCTTATGCTTCACCCTCACCTAAAGGAATTCATACGTTGTTTTCAGCAGACTCTTTAAACAACAGCAAACTTAGAAATAACCTTTCCTTTGTCTTAGAGTCACATAGAAAACTTCAACTATTTATAGAACACTGCTGAAATCCTGCCCCTAACTTCCCTAACTTGAAGCCTGTAGTGGCTAATAACCACAACAACCCCATTACTATATTAAAGATATATCAAAAAGCTATAAAATCTTTCCAAACTGAGTGGGCTATCCTGCACTCACAGTGGTGGTCCAGAATAATCAAAACATCTCAAGGTGAGGAGGGCTGCTATTGGGCTGGTTTTAGGGCTTTCTTCAAAGTTACTGGCTTAGGAGGGCGGGGGGGGGGGGTTGGAGGGTGGGACTAAGGGTGTTTTTCCACTGTCAAAAAGTACCCATTTTTGCACCCATTAAGGACCCATTTGGGTGTGAGCCGGATGACCTCATTTCCACCACAGCACCCATTTGGGACATGATTGTTTCCACTGCCGTGGAGGAAATCCAAATCAAATGGGTACTTTCTGCCCTTTAATCCAGATTTTCTGTAGACCCCATTAATGTACAGTAGTGTCTTCATTCATATCTCCCAACATCTTGCCTTTAGAAGCATATCACTTCCATTTGAAAAATATTGCCAAATACAAATGTGTAACTATGAAGGATGAAATCTGAATTGATGTTCTGTTTGTCCTCATATCTGTAACCCAAGGTGTGTTGCATGCTGAGAGTATCTTCATATGAGTTGTACAATCAGTATCTTCTATTTTTCTGTGCTTCGCATGGGCAGATAACTTTTCAGGCTACTCTGCATTTGAAATACATTCTGCCATTAGCCTGAACAACTGTTTGTTAAACAGAAGAAAACAAAGACTAGCTCTTTTGATCTTTTATTTATCAGTTTTGTCTCTATGTATCTTTGGCAAGATTTATGACTTTCCTTCTGCTTCGGCTGTGGGACTGTTTAAACAGATTTGAACTTTGACAGTTTACAAATTGCTATGTGCATCACAAAACTATTAAAAGTGCTTTGAACAGAGTCATAGTTTATCGCCAAACTGCAAATGCCATATAAGGTGTTTTCACCATTATGCATGGGAAGAAATGCTAGCCTTTGATGAGCAAAAAAAACCCCTGTGATATTGCCTTTTAAAAAACAATAATACTGTTCAATGTGCAAGAGCTTTTTGTTTCTCTGGCTGCATCTTCTTTGCATAGCAAAGGCACCTTCAACAAAGCCATTTTGAATATTGGTAATGGAGACCAGCTGCTCTGAAGGCTTGTTTAAGATCAATTTACTATACAGATTTTCTTTTGGTTAATGTTCTTTAAAATGTGTGGTACAACATAGAAAATACTTTTTCACCACCTACCTTTTCCACACCATGCATGATTTTATATACTTTGGACTACATCCAGATGGGACTAATATGAAGTTGCTATGGTGTGTGGTTGCCTCACATATCCTAGGCAACCCCACCATAGCCCTGTTTTTTTTTTCACCCCTAAACAGTACTTTTAACTGTTGCTGGAAAACCCAGCACTGGTTACAGGTTTTTCAGCTGTAGCACTTTTTAGGGAGCAACTTACCTTTCTGTATGGAATAGCTATTGGTGCTCCTTCTAGCGTGTATGCGTGGAGGCTGCCATACAACCCTAGATCCAGGGACCACGCCGTAAAGCTGATGTACAGGAGAATTAGGACCAACAAAGGGAAGTATTGTTTCACCCACAGAACAGGGTGGCCAGATTTTGCTAAAATTGGCGAGGCTTTCATCTTCAGATTGAAGCCCAAAAGGAATTTTTGAGCCACTGTGTGAGACAAAATGCTGGATTAGATGGGATGTGGCCTGATCCAGCAGGTCTTCACTTATGTTCTTATACTCTGCAAAAATTCAGAATATTGTACAATATGCGAAAGAACACCTGCAAGTTAGTTTTCTTTTGTAATAAGATTTATTGGTTTAAAGTTTAAATAGTGATGTAATACAGTGTTAGAGCAATTAACAATAACATTTTCTAAAACAGAAAAAAACCTTGGAATTTAACATAATGTAAAATCCATTCTTAATTTTTCCAACTGCATATTCAGCCATGAGTACAATAACTCTTCTTAAGACAAGAGATAAATTTCATTTAAATTTGCATACATAAATTAGCCAAACTCCCTTTAAACACTAATGCCCATAGGAATTGCTGCCAGTGAAATTATGCAGAACAAAATAGATGTCACTTTCGAATCAACAATATGCCTCTCAATTTATATTGGTGCATCTTAAATTCCCATTTATTTTGAAACAGTGAAACCTAATTTGTGAACCTTCTACTGAGTTTGAAACATCAAGTTTATTTTTTAAAAGTCTCACTCAAAAGGACTATTATGTGAGCACTAAAATGTGCCATGGTAGTGGTGATGGGATTTTTTTTATCATAAAACAACACAACGGGTTGTTTTATAAGATGTTTAGATATAGCATAACGTTTCTTTATGTAGATTGTAAGTTAGTAGAACCTGACAGGAAATCAGGCTGCCCCAAAATTATGACTATAGGAGAAGTCTATTCTTTGTCCATTTTTGAACATAAAAGTATAACAGGAGTCCTGGATCAGGCCACTGCCCATCTATTCCAGCATCCTGTCCCACACCAATTGCTTCTAGCCAGTCTCAAGCAGAAAACAAAGGCAAAATCTTCACTTTCTCTAAGTTCCCTGCAAGTGGCTTTCAGAATCACAATACTAATAATGATATGAAATAATTTACGTTATATCATCAATGGAGTAGCATCAATTTTCATTGATTTAATGACAAATTTCAAAATATAATTGAAATGTGTGGTACAACATAGAAAAGACTTTTTCACCATCCACACCATGCATGATGTGCGTGAATATGTGTGTGTGTGTGTATGTATTTTTTACTTGATATGTATATCTTGATTTTTTTATTTATTTTTTTGGTGCGGGGACTGTGAATGGGATTTTTTTGAGAGTGTGGTATTTGGGGGAAGCTGTGGAGATTACCTGATGGAGCATCCACACAATCGACATTACTCAGGAGCAAAACATTCATATGTCTGAGGTGCCTCTGAGCATACACAGCTCCAGCAAGGATGCTGGAGGGCCAATGAGCTCCCTCTGCAGCATCCTTCCTACAGAGTGGGGGAAAAACACTCAAAAGTATTTCACTAGGGACAACCAGTATGCCAGCCATATTGTGGTACAGGAGAGAGGGTAGCATTTTGATTTGGACAAAGTGTTTGATTGTTCAGTATCCAATTCTAATTTGAAGCACATCAGGGGAAAAACTAGGGGCAATTTTGCACTTGCTTTCCTGTCCCATAGAGGGGAAAGGTACCTTATAGACTAATGTTGACTAGTGCTCACACTAGTATCCAAATAATACCATCTCTAAACCACTTCCAACCCACGTTTTCATCCACGCAGATGCCGCCTTTGTCTATCTCTCCTTCAATACAATTCAAATTCACATATTCACCAGTGAGGCCTTTTCACACTTGGCCCAGTGGGGAGTCAAGAGATGCCCCCACATGAAGCATTCAAACCTCGCAAAAGCAGCTCTGTGTGTGCCAGACCATCCCCCAGGTAGACAGTTGTGGAGAATTAAAAAATTGCTCCACAGCCATGCTAGCCATGTCTGGGATGTGAATAGTACAGCCTGGCACACACCATATATCTTCTGGGCAAAGGGTATAAGGGACAGGGTAGTGCAACCACAGCCACGGTTGCACACTGAATCACTTGGGACAATTTCACATTTCCCTTCTCATCCGCTGGATGGGAAAGGAGCGTAATCACCCAACGTTAACTACAGCCCACCCCACATGCAACCAAACAGTCACTTATGTTTGATTGCAGTGCTGCTCCTCTTCTGGGTGCCACCATTTTGTTTGCAGCACCCTGCGCAACTGTGCATGCTAGGATGACGCTAACGCTCTGCACATTTGCACTTGTGTCACACCTCAGAAGACCCTGAAGCACTGGAAAAGGTGTGGATGCTTGCTGCTGGATGTGCCAGGTAAGGTTTTGGGTAAGGTTAGTAATGCGTAATACCTAATGCATAATTAGGCAACTTCTGGGAAAGCAGGTGGGACCTGGAGGCTGTAATAGCCTCTCTTCCTCAGAAGTTGCCTAATTATGCACTATGGCAGTGATGGCCAACGTATGACACACGTATCACAGGTGACACACCAAGCCCTTTTGGGTGACACACCTGGTCACCCTGGCACCTGGGCGTGTAGTGCTTGCTTGTTCTTGAAGTGTACGAAATACCAACTTTCAATTGAAGATTCAGTAAATGTAAAGAATTATTTGTTTTTGCTTTTAATAAAATACATATATCAAAAATATAACTTTTTTACTAGAGCTACAAATATCACAAAATTATGGATATTTCTAGATGTGACACAGCACCTGAGTTAAGCTAGGTTTTCTTGTGAATTTTGTCACACCGAGCTCAAAAGGTTCACCATCACTGCACTATGGGCTGTAGTGCAAATAGGCCCCTAGTCAACACAGCAATGGCCAATGTGCATGGCAGTTGCTGTGGCAAAGCAATCACCTCTATTGTGGACATGATCACGCTTACCTGACACTTGGTGAAGTGCTCAGGTAAGTTTCAGATAGATTGGGCATTCAAAATGCAAATACCCAATCCATTCCAGATCTTCACTTCCCTTGGACAATTTTCTAGGGAAATGAAGATAAGAACTGGTCCACTGAATAACTGTGATGAGAAATCAGGTAGACATAGTGACTTTATTCCTTATTAAGGCTTCACCTAAACACCCTGGGCCTTTGGAAGGTGTGTGAGTGCTGCAACACGGGTGATGACGGGTGATGGCTGAGCCCTGTGGCCACTCTGCAGTGAGGATTTTACTTGGATACACTTCAAAGGACTACAGATGTCTCTGGAAGCATGGCAGTTTGAAGAGGAAATCTTGTTTGTTGACTTTTCTCTTCATGAGCAGAGGGAGGGAATTCCACTGGCATGAGTGAAGTCAGGATACTTTTGAATGGCTTTCTAGTAAGTTCACTCCTGCTGAGGGTGGTTGTATATGCCTAGGGGCTAGAAGGGCTGAAAATTAGGATGTCTCACCCATTGCTTGCCTTGGTGACAGGCCACCCAAAGGGCCTATGTAAGCCTAAGGCCCTTTTCACATGGGATATTGTTCTGTACTAAGAAAGTGTCCACCTCACATGTCAATGTGAGATCAGACCTACCCTCTGCTACCATCCTGTGTCCATGCAGGACAAAGCATAAACTGGTCCAGGGTGCTCAAATGTCACCCTAGCACCAGTTTACCAGTATATCCTGACATCGAGGTCTACTTTTGTGTTATAACCCTGGCTTGGAATAAACAACTCCTCCTACTACTACTACTACTCCCCCCCTGCTATGACCATTTGCTCTCAATTAAGAATATTGCCATTTTATTGTTGGGCTTCATAATACATTCCAGTCCAATGTTGCAATTTTCTGTATCTAGAAAATGTTAATACCCATCAGCATCCCACGTGGTAGCAAATTTTTCAAGTTGCCTTTTAGCCAAATAAGATCCTATCTTTCTTCCAAAGGATGACTGCATTTGAATTCAGATTTTGTACTGTAACATAGTTGTATAATATTGTAAAATAAGAGGAAGTGTATTTTTCTGTAATTACTTTTTTTATAAATTACTTTTCTGTAATTTGTAAATCTTCCAACCCCCAACCCCACCCCCCCAAAAAACCCAAAAGCCTCCATTAATTTTCCTTTCACTATAATGCCATCCTTTGCCTAATAGGAAAGAGTAAAGTGTGTGTGGGGGGAATGGCGTTTAACATTTCTACATAAATAATGCAGCACATCATGATGGTAAAATTCCACCTATCCAGGTCAGAGGTGTAAAGTTGCTGTGTGATTAGAAAAGCACTTGTGAGGTTTAAAGCAACTAAGAAAATGCTGTTCAGACAGGAGAAAAATGTCTGCAATGATTTCTTCAGCATGCTCCAGCTGCAAAAACTAAATAGAACAGAACCCTATAGTAATTTAAATTAAGTGTTATGACCCTTTCTGCCCTGGGACTTATTTTGGATTATATCCTGGAATAGGGACTTGGCATCTGGATGCTATTGGTGACTACAGTAGGCCCCACCTGTAATGGCCCAATTTTTCATAGATTGACAGCTGCAGCAGGCTGTAATTGGCTACAGGAAGAAGAGCTGGCTTTTCTGCCCTCCTTTTCTCACTTATTTAAGGGGACTCAAAGCAGCTGACAAAGCTTTCTGTTCTTCTTCACACAACAGAACACCCTGTAAGGTAGGTGAGGCTGTGAGAGCTCAGAAAAGAGCTATGACTAGCTCAAGGACACCCAGATGGCTTCATCTAGGAGAGTGGAATCAAACTCAGTATTCTCAGATAAGAGTCTGGCTCTCTAACCACTAGACAAAACTGGTTCACAAGAGGATCACAGCCACCCACCCCATCTGATCTAAACTGTGAGTTGCCCAAAGAGTTATTATTTTATGTTTGCAAAAGGGGCTCTGTGAGGTTTTTTGTTTTTTGTTTTTTAATTTATTGTTGTCCCTTGGACCTTAAATTTGCCCCAGTGGCATCCCACTAATGCACAGTAAAGGCCAAATCATGTATTTTGGATGTGCAACTTCTGGCCTTTAATGTGAATTAAGACAATACCATGGGGAGTTCATTCTGTGATGGGAGAGCTGGAGAAGTGCCAGGGATCTACCTTGTCATCTGCTCTGCCAGTGTTCCTTCCCACTGGCCCTGGCAGCATTTTGTAACCATAGACGTTTTCGCATTACTCCCGTTCCATTTGGAACGGGAGTAGGACGGGAAGCTTAAGACAGCTCCCGGCGCTTTCCCCTTTCACACACAGAACGCGTGTAAACGCGTTGCGGAGCGTCTGTGTGCGAATGCTCAAAGCGCCGGGAGCTGTCTTAGCCGGCAAAGGCCGGCCAGGGGCGCGGAGACAGCCGCGGAGGCAGATCGACAATCAGCTGATTGTCAAACAGCTGATTGTCGAAGCCACGCCGGCGTCGGAGGCGGCCGCAGCTGTTCGGGAGACAGAAGCAGGCGCGAATGCTTCTCCTCCCGAACGCCTGCGGGCGGCTCGTCCGCGTTCGAACGCATGTAGAGCACTTTAAAGTGCTCTACATTTCGAACGCGAGAAAGACAGCTGCGGACACGTCGGAGCGCAAGCCGCGCTCGGGCAATGCGGATGCCGTGTCCGCAGCTGTCTCCCACGCGTCCTGTTCACCCCCGTGCGAAAACGTCTCATGAGTGATAGAAAGGCCATGATCAAGAATGCCTGAGGAGATGCAGGAGGACTCTGTGACCCATGAGACTAAACATTTCATGAACTTCTACTTGGGTCAAGTTGTTCTTTTCAAATCTGGTTAGGACACAGAACTGTTCACTCAAAAATGGCTTTGGTTATAGGACTGTACATAATTCCAAATAGATTGAAGTATCCAGACTTTCTCATGGAAGATATCTTGATCTTCAAACCTTTTGTAGTTTTAATGGACAAGTAGTCTATACCAATTTGTGTGTTTGTTGTGGCCATAAAAAGAGAGAAAACCCCCCACTACCGTGAGGATGCTACTTCTAAGCTGCTTTTGAGCCTCTTTATTTTACTGTGTGTAGAGGTAACCTCAGAGTTCTTGTAGGGGTCAAGTGAATACTTAGCATGGATTTCTATAATCTGCCACAGCAACAGTGATGATGCCAGGACAGGCAGTATCATTGTCCTTTCTGCCTTATCTAAACCTGCCTGAGTTGTGGAGCAGTGAGATTTTAACTATTGTTAGTAGGGACGTACAAAATTCAGATTGTATTTGAAAATTCAGTCAAGCAGTTTATGTTTGCAGATGTTTGTATTGAACCAAACTGACCAAACAATTCATGTTTGCTCTGTTATTTTTGGGTTTTTTCCACTGTCACTAGAAGTACCCATGAAGTACCCATTAAGGTACTTAATGGGTACTTCTTGTGACAGTGGAAAAAACCCCTTTGTCCTTGAAAATCATTGTTTTCAATTTCCTTTTGAACCATTTTGAAACTGATCACAAATCAGTATTTATTTGATTAAATGCTTCACTAATGAATCAAATTGGTGTCCAGTGTGATGGTGAAATGAACAAGTGATTTTGGTTCATGGACAACCTTAATTGTTAGTTCATATTTAAAACAAATTTGGTAGAGTTTCATGTGCCTGTCCATATGTTAAGATCAGAATGAAAACCTGGATCGAAGTGTGGCAGTCTTCTGATTTATAAGCCATCCTTCGTGTGATGCTTGACTACTATAATTCTTAGAGTTTTTTCTCTTTTAAATAGTGGGTTTATTATTTTAAATTAGTTTTTTTCCTCATGGGTTTAATTTGTTTTAATTGTTTTCACTCGGATTGCCAGGGTGAGATGGATTATGAATTCAAATAATAAGGAAGCAAAACTATGCTTTTCATTTAACTCTCCAACTGATTGATGCTCAGTTCACTGAGAATAACCATAATATGTTGTGACATGATAAGAGTAGTGAATTAAATTATCCCAGGAAGAACATTTTTAAACTTTTGTTGTCAAATGCTGAGTGTCCTTGGTGCCTGGCAGCCAAAACATCAGCTCAAAGTTTGTCCCATGTGGCTGTGATAAAGAGATTCTACTGAATATATCTATTGTTTATCCTTTACCCTTTGCTCCTCTTGTTCTGTTTGAAACGTGTGTCCTGTATTCATTAAACTGCAGCAGTCTATTAATTTGTATTGGTGATGAATGCATCCCAGTGACAGACAGCAAAGCTTAGCTCAAGGAGACAGTCTGACTAGAACAATAGTAAGCAAGGCTACACTATATGTTTTATCCATCACAAAAGTTCCTATGCCACCCACTTTAAATTTATGTCATTAAATGGGTTAGAAGAATAATTTTCCTGTATTTACTGCTGTATTTACTCATAGCCATAGGCACTATTCATATGTATTTTTGCTTACTTATTTTACATTGGCATTGTTATGTTCTCTATAGTTCTCATCTTTATTTTATCCTTACATCATTTCTTCAGATATCGTATTCTAAAGTTTTTCATGGGTCTACTACATATAGCTGAATTCCTATTTCAGAACATCTCCTTCAGTACTTTGAGCTATTATATTTAAATATATATCACTCTTTGAAGATGACTATATTATCAGTGAATTTTAAATAGTTACAGTTGTGACACATTTTGGCTGTGTTCTCACCTGAGCTTTTTAAAACGAAACAACAAAACCCGATGCAAAAGGTAATTCTGGCTGATCCCACTTCCTTGACTTTAAACTGCAGTCAACCCCAATTCTGCTGTTCCCACAGAAAACACTTCGAAAATGCATTGGGGAAAGGAAATCTTTTCCTCCCCACCCTTTGCCAGCTGGGGTGTCCACTCCTTTCTTCTGATTGGGTTTGATCTCACAATGATGTGGCCAAAAAGGGTAGGGAATCCCTCTCCCCCTCCCCCTCCCCCTTCCCCTTTTGCTGCTGTCTTTGCTTCTCCATAGCAAACCCAAATCTTCCAGCAAGCACAATGATGGGGATCGCTTCCAGAGCCCCCCACGTCCCTCCTCCAATGCCCCATTTTACAATGTTGCACAAAATCGCCTCCCTAAGCCTTCCCCTCTCTTTCTCCTTTATTGCACCTTTCTCCTGCCCACCCACACAGGAAAAAGGAGAAAGTGAGGGGAAGTGTGGGTGAGAAATGAAAGTTTGTTAGTGTGAAGTGAGGTGGGAGAAACTGTTACTTGTTATCAGTGTGAAGTAGCTGAAAATGAAACCGTGAAGTGATCTGCTGAGGGAAAAAGGCTTGAGTATTTTAAATCTGGCAAGGGGTTGTCCTGCAGGGTGAAACTCCACCCATTTCATGACGCATCTGCCCCCAATACTGCAGTACTGTTCCCAAAGAACTAAAGATAAAGCATTTTAGCCGCAAAACGGGGGAAAATATTTTCAGGTATTCTTTTATTGCAGTTTTTAGCTATTTACTCCTCAGAAAACATGGGAACCCAATCTATAATAGGGACAAACAATTTTCAAATCATTTTCAAATTGTTTTATAATATGAGTGGAAACACAGCCTTTAAGAATTATTAAAATTTTCCCTGAGCAAAAAAAAAGCATGGCAAATATTGATTAGTCAATTGCATCAAAAAAATAACTTTATCCATTTGGAAGGGGGAAAATTACCAGGAATATCTGCAGAGTGCTGTTATAGCAATACTGTGTTGGGAAATAAAATAACAAATACATTCGACTTTGCTAGGGAAACCATAGACAAATATGTTTTCAGTACAGGATGTGACAGATATTTTGCATGTTTTATATTATATATTACATTATTTAAAACCATATACCCACACACTTTGGAATATCTGAATTGAAATGGGTAAAACAGATTGAAATAATATCATTTCCATTAATACATTTGTTAAAGATTTATGATACCTAATAGCAAATATGAAATAGATGTTCCACTATATTCACTGGAAAATTGTAAGTCTGTATCCCCCTCAAGGTTCAGTATTGGGGTGGTGATTTTTAATTTATTCATAAATGATCTAGAAGAGGATTCTGTAGTAAGAAGCAAAGTATATATTGATTTGTTTTACAAGATGTGAATTCTTGTTTGCCTTGCCCACTTTGAATGTGAAAGTGCAGTAATATGAGGCAGTGCATTTGCTTTTGAAAATTACTAACCTGTTTTCCAATTTCTACTTGTAACAAATTATGGGATTAACACTGCAGTAGTTTTCTTTCTGCTCTTCTGGTGCTGCCTCACAGTGGCTGTTTTGTATGAATGTTTAGATTAAAAAATTAGTGGTAAATAAGGACAAGTACATGCTGCTCATTTGAAGTTGGTAAATATATTATTTGTGCAAGTGACAAAACAAGCTAGGAATCACCATTTACTATATCTTCCCTTTACAACATGTACCCGTAGACTGTAGTTAAAGGTTTGTTTCTACATGGACCAGGATGGGCTGTCATGGTTTAAAGTAACTCAGGGAAAATCTATATGGGCCAGGGAGGAAGTAAAGTGGATATGAAAGAGTTCTATGTGAGTAGATATCCTGACTTATTAGAAAATTTGATTGCTCATTTGATATGGTTGCAGCCAGTATGATGAAGAGCTAGATATTCTGTAGCTTTTCAGGATAAAAGATGCAGTTTGCTTTAAATCAGTTCCGTTTGAACTAGATTCCCCACTCCCCCGAATGACAGGGTGTTCAATTTATTCAAATACCTACAAACATCTTTGAACCTTGAATAAAACAGGGTATGTTTGTTAGGTTGATTAGAGTATTTGAGCTGTATTTATTATGATTCTGATAATTGTTTTACTTGTACTTCTCTAAGTATCCACAAAAGCTGCAAAGTGGCTTAGCTCTGAGTTTATTTCCACTTGTATTTTTAACACTTCCATTATTTATTTTATTGAGCTTTCTCTAAAAGTATCTCATTCTTTGACATGTCCACCACATGTGAAACATGGTCCTGTTTGCTTAGCAGTCTTTCCATCAGCTGGAGGATTTAATTTTGTTTATATTTGCCAGTGTCAAAAACAATTTGTATATTAATTTTAACTGTATTTCATTTATTCAAGTGTTACTGATTAACTTTAATCCTTCCACAGTTTTCTGAGCTATCCTGTTCCCCGACCACTTTTATGTCAGATGTTTTATTATAATGATTTATCATAATTGCATAAATATTGCTGTCAAGCCTTGCATGCTTTAATTACATCTTTTTTTTCATACTATGTAAGTATCCTTGTAAATTTTTGTGCTATCTCTGGTAAGTATTTAAAAAATGGATACAAAAACCTGACAGAAATATATGAATATGTAGAGGATAAAAAGAAGAAAATGTTTGCAGTGAAAGGAAACAATACATGGGAAATGTTAATATATGGAAATGGCAGTTGGTAGCATTAATAGGGAATTCAACAATTCAAGGGAACATGGAAATTGTGGTAAAAATATCAGGCAACATAATGGGATGAGACCTCATACATAACATCACTATGTACAAACAGAATGAAGAAAAATGTATTGGAATGTAATGCTAATTAGGATGTATATCTATCTATCTATAAAAGTTAGGACACCCCTTTGTTCAGTTTGATTTCGAATTGTTTTTCAAACAGACAGGTTGTTTGTTTGAACTCCCTGCTTGACTCAAACAGCTTCAAACCCAAAACCAGAGGCTTTTTCGCACATGGGGTTTTGGAATGCGTGCAAGACAGCCTCGAAAGCGGCATACGCATTGCCGCAGCAGGGCTTGCGCTCCGACGTGTCCGGAGCTGTCTTGCACGCGTTCGAGATGTAGAGCACTTTAAAGTGCTCTACATCTGTTCCGGCGCGGACAAAGCGCCCGCAGCCGTTCGGGGAGAGAAGCATTCGCTCATGTTTCTCTCTCCCTGACAGCCGCGGGCTCCCCTCCCCCACCAGCACTGGCTGACAATCAGCTGATTGCCTGCTTTGCCGGCTGCGGGAGCCTCAGCAGCCGTCTCCCCGCCCCTTGCCAGCGTTTGCCGGCTAAGGCACTTCAGAATGCTTTGAGCATTCGCACACAGGCACGCCGGAATGCGTTTACACGCGTTCCTGCGCTCCTATGTGTGAATGGTCAAAGCGTCCTGAAGTGTCTTAGGCTTCTCGTCCTACACCCGTTCGAAATGGAATGAGTGCACTGCGAAAATCCGTCTGATCCATACATCTTTAATAGTGATCTAAAAATGAAGTGTAAAATGACAGAAAATCTGGGTGGGCTAGTATCAGAGATACAAACAATAGCCCTGCTGATTAGTCACATTATAAGCAATAGTTAGACAGCCAGCTTTTAACTCTGTGTGCCAGTTTCTGACACATTAAAACAGCTTAGCCAGAAATAATTCAAATAGCTGTGTGTAATGTAATCCCTGCTTTAAAATGAGACAAGGTTTCCAGGCATAGAAATCTGGTGCTCATTCATCCCCAAACCCACAAAGGCTGCTTGGCTCCTGACACAGATCGACTGTGTAATTGAACAACATGAACTCAGGAACGCTATCTTATGCCCAAGATTCCTATTTAATTTTAATCAAATTTTCCATATGGCTTTGCAGAAGCAGTATTTTCCTTGCCAGATTAATTATTAACATTGCTGGGAATACAATTCCCCGAGCCTCTTCTGTCTGTGTGGGTAATAATTGGGTCCACAATGCCTTTTTTTCCCCTTGAAGAAAGATCAGATTGATCCCTCTAAGGTTGACCTCTAGTCACCTTTTCTCCTCAAAGGATGCTGTGAGCGGCATGAAACGTACCCACAAAACACTGGAAAGGAATGAAAAAAACAGATGCTTTCAAATATGGTAAGGCAGGTCATTGGTTCTCCGCTTGAACCAGCATATAGCTCCCTCTGATGCTTAATTGGCAGGATGAGGTAGACAACAAGCATGAAGCAGGTGCAGGCATGCCAGTTTTCAAATTGACCTATTTCCCCAACACCTGGCACAGTTAACTCACATTTTCCTCCCTACCCATTTGTTTGGAAGAACAGGGAGATTCGAGGCAGGCTGTCTTAATACTGAAATCATGGCTTTGTATATATTCAGACTCCAGGTTGATTCTTGGGTTGCTGTGATCTGTTTTCTCTCCATCTACAGAGCTTTATCATATTCCTCTGCAGAGGAGATTAATAATGTATAAAATTTCCCACATAATACTTAATGCTCATTAACCTAGAGGAACATCCTTCCCTCAGCACCCCTTAAAGAGGTATTTCATGAAAACTAGGCTTTGGAAAAGAAATAGATTTCAGTCCTTCTGAAAAACTGAACGTGTACTTTTGTACTAAAGCTCACAATAAGAGGAAATCTGAAATGATTATACAAATCGGTTTTATCTGATTAATTGATTACTTTTTTTTACCAATCTTTTAAATCTAAGCAACAGCTCTGAAGAATACTTGCAGATTGTTCATTAAATTATGCATACTTTTCTTGTTGGAACACAGTGAAGGTAGCATCTGCTACCACAACTGAGCAAAGGTTACAATTTTGATCGGGAGAAAGTGGGGAATTTGCACCTTCAGTTCCCAGGGAAGTGAAGATGGCAGATGGATTAAGCATCTGCACTTTGCAATGCTCAATCTATCCTGAAGTTACCGCCACTTCACAATTGCCAGGTAAGTGTGATCTCCTCTATACTAGAGGAGATTGTGTCCTGTAGCAATAGCAGCAATGGATGTGTGCACCACTTTTGCTGCAGCGACCAGGCAATGGAACATGCAACTTTGGCTATGATGCCTCACTATATGTACCGTTCTTCTCCAAGAGGTGCAAATGATGCATGTGGGACTGTACTAGCCACATCACATGCGAGACTAGTATAGATGTGGAGCACATTTTCATGCTCCATTGTTATCCCGGCCAAGGGACGATCCAGCACGCTTCCAGGATGGAAACATCTCTTCACAGTACATATTTCCTCAGACTTCCTTTTTGCTAAGTGTAGAAAGGCCCAGTGAAACTTCACCTGGCTAGGACATTGGGCTAAGACCCTAAAACAAAACAAAACCAGGATTCAGAATTCCACTGAGTCAAAGAAGGTTATGAAGGGGGTGGGGAAATCACTTCCTTTTCAAGGTCTGCTGCACTAGTTTTTGAAAAGTGGTATAGTATTACTGTGGATTCACAGCATTTAGCTTGTACACACAATCCTTGAACACAGAACTGTGATTTGACCAATATCCGGATCAGGAAACACATTGGAGGGCAGGAGTACTTGCACATGTTGACAAGGGAGTCTGGCAGATCTTTGGTATATGACTGCCGTAGGGTATGACTGGCACACACAAAAAAGGACGCTGCATTGCTGTGTCCCGTGTCCATTGTGGGAAACAGGCATAATGTGTTTTTTATTGTGTGCTGTGACCTGCCCTGGGACTTTCAGGTGAAGGACAGGATATAAATGTAATAAAATATATAAATAACTAAATATTTTGATTGTCTGTGAACATGGGATTCTGGCTGAATTATGGAATATGACTGGTATGGCTGGTGAAGCTGGAAGAATTGGGCCACATCTTTGTGACCAATGTGAATTGCAGAAAAGCATACCCAGGCATTGTATTGCCCAAACAATTTTAATGACAGAAAAGTGCTCTTCCATGGCCAAGGACAAAACTCCCTATGGGCAGGGAGAAAGAAGGGAAAAGCAGTTTTGCCAGTTAATCCATCCAAAACTGCATCATGGCAGCTTAATCTAACCCAGTCTATGATTCAGCATATCAGGAACAATGCTCTGTATATGAAGTGGGGGAGGGAGGGACATTGAATGATATGTGGGATTGTCTTCTGGAAATCTGTGATGTTGGAACAGGAAGAATGTTTTCACGAAGGACACGTAAAGTGACTAAGGGTGTCTCCAGTCATAAGTAAAAACTACAAAGTTTACCATTCCTCCAGAGTAAAGAAGCTTCAAGGTGCAAGAGAGAAGCAAAAAGAGACCAGGGAGATGCACCCAGAGAGAGCAAATAATCCCCACGTTCTCCCAATCCTCCCAAGCAGCAGGCAGAGGTCTTTGGATCATGTGGTCAGCTACTCCCTATCTGAGAAGGCGGCTTCCCTGAGAGACCTCTTGTTTCCTGGTAAGGGAAAACTCTCAGGAAAACTTGCAAGATCTCACCCAAACACCCAGGAGAATGAAAAGTGTGTGTGTAGGGGACGGACGGACTGTGCAGTCTAAGCTTAGGTAAGTAGGCATTTTTTTGCTGTGCAGCATTGGGCTTTGCTTCAGAGGGACTGCAAAGCATTCTAAAAGCTGGTCCTTTGACAGCTGCTCTGCAGTTCCTGTGAAGTGTACATTCTGTTTGGATGCACCCATAGAGTGTTTCCACACTTGCGATGCCTGGAATGATTTAGTTGAAATTGTTCCTTTTGGAGAGATCCCCAGCTGGAGCCTGCCATCTGGCCTGAACAAGAACATCCACACTTGGACAGCCTGCTCTGGGATAGAACTAGTGCAGCCCCACACTACTCCAGAGGCTCTCAAAGTTCCAGAGGTTCTCAAAGCCACAGGGAGACCCATTTTGGCAGTGCAATTTGATGTGCCAATGAAATGCATCCTCCTGCTAACCCTGCCCATGGAGGGATGCACCCTTCTGCACATCTCACTGGGTTAGTCTAGTGCCCCCAGGACTGCCTATAGACCTGTTAAAATAAATCTGCGCGTATTATGACCTAGGAGACCATCATGGCCATCTAGATGAGGCAATGCTGCATCCACAGTGGGTTCATCAGGCTAGCAGGAGGTTTGGCAGGGCTTCTCCAGCGTACACCAGAGTGCAGAGCAGAGAGGCACGACATGGGCTAGGCCCTGCACTGGACTGGGATACTGGCAAGTGTAGAAAGGGCCATAAATATTTGGACAGCAGATTTAAATGTTGAGTTTAACATTTAAAGATAAGGATGGGAGTGAAGGAATCAACAGCAAAATCATAATATCGGTCAGGGAAAACCATATGCCGTCACTGTGCAGAAAACCCTGGAGGCTATATACATTCAAAATTACATCCTACTGTGAGTAATTGGATAAATTTGAAACTTTAAGATACAAAAACTTTAATGGGATCAGAAGGTGTGTCCTGCAAGAGTAATTGGTTACAGCTGGATGTCTGCACATTTGGCAGTTTGTTTAGGCCTAGTTTCAGTACAGTGCTGGCAATAACATCTGGCACTGAGACATTTAGTATTCTTCTTTTCTCTTTTCTTTTTTTGTATGTAGCATAATAAAGTAGAAGTTTTAACTTTTCTAACCCAAGGAGTTATCAGGATAGAACTGAGGGAGGAGAAAAAGTGTTCACTACTTTGGGATCTTTGGAATAATGGTGGGATATAAGTGCTGTGGTAAAGAAGGGGGTGCACAGTTGCTTGTGGACTGATAGTTCTGCTTGGACTTGGCCAAGCTCTGTCACCTTTTTTTTAGTGCAGCAGTTGCAATGCTCCCACCAAGGCCTCACTGCTTCCTCCCCGCTAGCTTGAGTTTCCTTGAAAGGATAATATTAATTTAGTTCCTGGTAGATTTTTGTTTCTGAAGACATGGGACTAGACTTCCATTTTCCCAAGGAACAAGCAAGTGTTAAAAGTGAAAACAATTTTTAAAAAGAAAAATGCATATAAAAGAGAGAAAAGAAGGTAGATCAACTAGAACTTAAAGCAAATGAAATATAGTGGGACCCACTTGGTTGCAAAACAAGAAAAGAGATAAAACAGAAGTTCGTTTATAAGTCTCCATCCCCCAGCCGGGAACCCTCTTTAAAATAAACACAATATCTTTTTCTTTATTTTTCTTTGGCATGTCCGACTAGTTGGGTCCCATTTACCTACAATCTGTACTGGGAAGTTCCTTTCCCCCTGCAGAACAAGCCTGTCTGTGCGTCTCCACATGGCAATGGCATCCTGACTGGACTCTGACCTGGGCTGCCTCCTGACTTGTGGAAAAAATCCACAGTTAAAGGAAAAAGCGACAGTTAAAGCGACAGCCGGAAGCCACGAGAGCTTGAGTCGGTGTGCACGGTCATGCAGGATGAGGCAGCCAATTAGAATTGAGCTGCCCTTCTTGTCTTTGTTTCTCTTGTTGCCGTTGTGCATGGACTGGTGGGAAAATTCAAATCTTCTTTATACAGCGCAGTGAGTGCTGTTAAATCAGCATTAAGGTAACTATGCAGTGGCAAGTGGATAATGCACTGCCATGATGATCCATTGATCGTCGTGTGTGATGCCCTGATCGTGACTGTGCATTCCGCTGTGCGGTATAAACAAGACTAGACGCAGCCTTGGAGAAATTAGCTGCATCATGTTTTCACTGCACAGTCCCAGCTCCATTCTACTTCCTGCTTCTTAGCGTACAAGTAGACAGAAACAAAAAGTATACTGTTTTGGGAATGTATTGAAGGCTACCTGGACCGACAGAAAATGCGGTTGAAGTTTTTCTGCAGCAGGTGATCAAACAATCAAGGAAACAAGAAACAGCGAATATGGAGGATTTTGACTTTCCATAGGAAGTCTAATTCTGCCAGAAATCACAGGAGCACCAAATTGTTGTCCAGCATTGCAGACAACTTAATTTGTCAGAAGTTAGAAGAAAAAAAGAAAAAATCATAATACTAATACCAACAGGGAGGAAAAGATGGAGGAAGTGAAGGTGTCTGGGACCTGGGAGGCAATGAGCAATAGTATTCTTGAATTTGAGAGAATTTGAGAAGGGATAACTGAGACCAGTCAAACTTCAGTGCTGGACTTCAGAAGATCAGACTTTGGCTGTGAGTAGACACACTGAAAGGAACATCTTTCGTCAAATATTGGATGAGAGACACCAAACATTTTACCATTGCATGCATCTCACCCCACTTCAAAGTCTTAGAAAGGTTGACCCTTCTTTTCAGGTAGAAAATATGAAGACTGATGGTGACTCATTTCTTCAAGTCACATTAAGAGGGATAGAGGAGGAAAATCTAGCCAATTGCACCATGTAAACAACTGCTGCCAGCCAGTAACCAATCAGGACCCTGGAAAATTGGGTCAGTGGCAGCCCATTGGTGATGAGCATTTGTTGCTAGGGAAGTGTTTCCAGGCTCTGAGCAAGATAATGAAGGAGTTTGAATAACTATTTGGTCTTCATCTTTAGAAGGGGTGCATTTTTAAGGAAGCCTTTTTGATCATATGCTTTCATATACTTAGAAGGTGGGTAGGAGGCCAAAGTTTGATATTCTAAAGGAGAAACATGTTGAAGAAGGATGAGAAAATATGGCAGATGGACTACTTAAGATGCAGGGACCTTTCACACTTAAATGTAATGACAGTTAAGTTTGAGGGGGCGGGGGTGGCTGACATTTGTATTGAGAGCAGTGTCTCTTCCCAAACTTCGCCTAGACCTACCAGGGTCTGGGTGAAGTGAAAATTGTCTCATCTGGCCATTTGCCTCACTGTAACAATGGCTGTGCCTGCCAGGTCTTTGCTATGGTGATCAGCAACCCAGCGCATGACTGGTGATCAGCAACCCAGCGCATGACTGCGCAGCTGCAACTAGAGCCATGCTGCCCCACCAACACAGGCTGGGCTGTACAGGGAGTATCCTATGTGCCCTAGCAGCAATAAAGGCAGGTCCCACCCACTCTGGGATGGAGGCGGCACTGTGGGGTGAGTATGCTTTGTCCCAGAGGGTGCCAGGAAGTCACATAATAACTTATTTAACAAGCGAGAATGGGAAACAGGATGTTATTATTGTAATTTGATACTATTTTTTTTATCATTGATGATTTGTTTTTGCAATTTCTGTTTGCAGTCTGTATTGTAGAGATACAAATGTAAATGATTTAAAAACAAAAGAAAGGGAATACGTTAGTGACTAGTATGAATGTACCTTCACTTTACATACTTAGGAAGGCTGTGAAGACGCACCTCTTTGCCCTGGCCTTTGCCTAAATGTGGATATAGCTTTTTCTCCTCACTTTCTGAACACTTTCCTGTTTTAATATGTTTATATTTAGTTTTAAATGTTGTTACATGCCCTGAGACCTTTGGGTATAGGGTGGGTGATAAAAATGCAAATAATAAATAAATGAATGAAATAGGAAAAAAGGAAAACAAAATGTATAAGAAATGCAAGGAGACAGAGAGATATCCAAATAAGAATAAAACACAATGTGCAGAAACTGTAGGATTAGTGTCAGAAAGGCTAAAGCTCAGAGTAATCCAAGAATTTCAAGAGATGCCAAAAACAAACAAAAACAATTTTGGGCATATGTCAAAAGCAAAAGGAAAGCCAAAGAGGCTGTTGGTCTGCTATGGGGACAGAATGTTGTCATGGTTAAGGAGGATAATGAGAAGACAGAACCTATTTTGCATCTGTTTGTACTCAGAAGGGAAATGAATCTCCAGCTGGCTCTTGTGCTGCTAGCAGAAGAAGCAAACTTTGGCTACCTCCAGACAGTGAGAGGAAAATATGGGCTCTTGTTTCGATCCCACAATTGCTTCTTACTGACTGTCTCTGTATGGCAGACAACTTGTCAGGGCATGTGTGGCCCGGTCCGTTACCTATCCGTTGTTTGCTCCCGCAATGATGAGACAGCTACTTCTGGATATTTTGTGATGCAAAGTACCCAATCATAGTACTTGTGCAATCATGGCCTGAGTCCAGATTGAAATGGGTCCAGATAATTGTTTATTCCGAGAATGCCTGCAGCTGCATGACAAGGGCTCCCTCCAATCTCTTGCTCAAGAAAGTGGTATTAGGAACTGTGCAATATTTAGAACAAACATCTGGATACAAGGAGGGCTTTTTAGGAGTGGCGAAAGCCACTATTTCTTTCCAGGCTGGTGGCACCATCCCATCCTGTAGTATACCCTACCCAGCCATCCTGATACAGCTTATTCTAATAAGCCAAGACTGGCAAGGCTAAACATGCTCTGGGTCATACAGCTGTAAGTGTTCTGTCCATCTCATCAGGCCTTAAAAGCTGTAACATCCCAAACTTCACACTGGACACCTCATTAAATGTGTATTAAAAAAAGCCTTCAAGCTAGGATGAAGATGAGAGATTTTATTTTCAAAGAACATTGCAAATCTGTGCTGTTCAGTAGACGTTTCTGTTAACTTCCAGGGTACTTTGCGTTCATATTTGCTAATGAAACATGTTTATAAGGTGTCTACAAGATGACATGAGGCCCCATTTTTCTTCACTCAGAGAAAATTCAGTCATGTACTCTTATTCTTAGTCTTCTAACCAGTCATGAAAGAGCAGAGTACTTGAGTACTGAAAGAAAGAAAAAGAAAGAAAGAGTGTCATATTATTTCTTTGGAGAAATAAGTGAACTGGTAAGTGAGCCAGACAGAGAAATCAGCAGTATTTGTGAAAATGAGAAGTTCAAGCTCTGCAGCAACCATTTCCATAAGGGATCAGAATAATTTTAAGGGAGAATATGGAAATGCAATGCCATGAGAGAGCAGAGTCATGTTTCAACAGCAGCTAAAAGTGTCAAAGTTGACTCTGATGCTCAGCTACAAAAATCCCCTCGTGTCCCGAATTACATGGTAGAGGAGCAGCTGGCAAGCATGGATTCTGGAGAATTGCAATCACTGGCTAAGAATCCAGAAGCCTTAGCATTCTAGGAACCTGCCAGCCGTGATGAAAACAAAAAGCTGAAAAACAGAGCGATGAACAGACAAGGCACTGGGAAATGAAGCTGTGGAAAATGAAAAATGCAGGCCATTTTATTAGACTCCTTTAAAAGCAACCAAATGCCGTCTGGGATCATGCAGAAGGTTACTATGGTACAGTTGGTATTATTCTGAAACTGGATCCCGTTGTAGGATTATTCTAGAATCCTATGAATTAGACTGAGAAATCTGTGTGACACTCATAATCACTTGGGAGATTCATTTCCTTAATCATCACCTCTTGCAAGATAATCTAGCAGCTTCTGCACAGGACCATAGCAGCCAGGATCTGGGCACACATGCGAACACTATAACTGGTCTTCATTCACAGTCAAAGGGTGGGTTTTGTTTCTGCCACTACAGGGTCTTGATAAGCTCAAAGTCGCTTATTTGAAGCCTAGGAACTGAGGCCCTTTCAGCATTTGCCTATAGATCCCCATCTAGGGAGCTCTGGTTCAGATCAAGAAGACCTTCTCAGCTGCATGTTAATGCAGATCAAGAAGGCCTTGCCCCCTATTAGGCTACGTCTATACAAGGTGGAGCCAGATCAGGAATAAGTCCTTAACTCAGATCTATTGTAAACCTATCAAATCAGGTCTACAAGGGTCTTGTTCCAGATCATGGAAGTGTGCAGATGGCATACCTTCATGATCCGGAACCACAAGTGGCACCTCCCAACCCCTGATGACTAAGAGCCACTTTTGTTCTTAGCTATCAGTGGTATGTGTGTGTGTGTGTGTGTGTGTGTGTGGTGGAGCTGCAAAGCTGATGTAAGCTTTTTAGCTGTGGGATAGACTGGATCCGTGCTTTCAGAGTGGATGGTGCTGATCAAACCCATGCCTCCAAGAAATCTAGATCAATGGGTCTGGTTATTCCAGGTCCACTGATCTGACTACAAAGAAGTAAGTGCAGAAAAGCTTGAGGTTTTTAAAAATACCTGCTTATAGGATTTTCATCACCATCTTTTTTCCCTTTTACAGGCACTGTAGCATATTAGGAATAAAGAAGCAGTAATAAAGCATAGACTAGCAGTAGTATTTGAGAATGTATGTTTCACAGCTAAAGTAATACATAGGGCTGTATGAACTGCAGCCTGAGGGTTGTTTAGCTTTATTAAGTTTTGGGGACAAGTAATTTCTGAACAATAAAATATTCAGGGCTCCCTTAAGAAGTCTGCTGTGTCTGGTAATAACTCAGCTTTCAGCTGTGCCACTGTAACCCCTGAAACTACTGCTGGATCTGACAGCTGCCCATCCGATGGCCTCCTTAATGTTGCTGAGCTAAAACTTCAGTGAGTTATATTTGGATGCAACTGGTCAGTACAATGTCAGCAAAGGGACAGGGTGGGCAGACAGGCCCTTGCAAGATGAGGCCTGGCCACCTTCCATCCCAAAGACATTCATGGGTGGATCACCATGACAGCAGGAAACGTTATGCTGAAGCCAACCATAATGACTGATTCAGCATGGTGCTGACTTGGTTGCAATGTGCCACTCCCATGCTGAGTGGAACCCATGAGTCCTGTGGTGTATAAATTGTATGCCTAACAATTTCCAGATTGGGTTTCAATCCTAACTGTCAGAATTCAGGGGTTCAGGCACCCTGAACAGGGGGAGGAATAAGAAGTGGGATGGGATGGAGCAAGGACTGCCAAGATATGAGAGATGACCTGGTGTGGCAGAATGAGTGGATGGAAAGCATCTCTGCACAAGCAAGGAGTACTGTAGTCTGATCTCCCTTCCTATCCCTTCCTATCCCTTTCCTCTCTGCCTCTCTCTGAGCCCAGGGATGCAAGCTCGCAAGACACTCCCTCCGTAAACAGTCATATTTGCATGCCAGGGCCCAGACAGAGTTTGTACTTATCCCAAAACCTGTGTTCCCTGATCCTTCTGTTCATGTCCACTGCCTTGCCCCAACACTCTCACAAAGCACCCTGGGAAAACTATGGGAGGACCTGTGGCATTGGCTGCAGGGGGAACATAAGAACATAAGAGAAGCCCTGCTGGATCAGGCCACAGCCCATCTAGTCCAGCATCCTGTTGCACTAAGTGAAGATGTGAAAAGACCCCTGCCTGGCTACAGCTTCAGTATCTTCAGACCACAGCATTCTATCCATGATGGGAATAATATAGTTAAGGAAGATTTTACAGAGTAAACAAGGTATCAGAAGTTATTTTCATTGGTTTGCATATGGAAAGGATAGTGTGATGAAAGACATCTAGAAATAATTTCTTCCACACCAGTGAGTCCAAATGGGGTTTTACTAGCCAAGATCAGAAATAACAAATTCTCCCAAAATGCAGTGAAGGTATTAGCATTTCAAAGTTGTCAAATGATTACAAGGACTACGTATATTACTTATCAGGATGCTGCAGGCAGCATTACATTACTGGAATTATTTTAATGCTACTTCCTATATATGTCCAGTAGGTGAAAGGAAGCTTAAAGCTGACAGAGTCAGTTTGGTGAAGCAAATGAAGCTGAGTGAAATGAAATGTCCTGTTTTGCTTGTACATGGCAACTTGCTTGTTTATTGTATCTTATATTTTTTCAGAACAGCTTCAGTTACCAGGTAGTTTGGGTGAAGAGACTTTGGCTGTTTCTGCACTTGGCCTTATTCTGGGATTATATCCTGGTATAGAGGCATGCCATCTGCCTGCTAGTGCAGACCACAAGAGGCCTCCAGTGTGACCTGCCATAATCTTTAGTAGCATGCAGATGGCAGGCCCCTATGCCAGCCAGGATACATCCTGGAAGAGGGCCCAGTGCAGAAAAGGCCATTGGCAGCTATGGATTCACATGCGAGCTTATTTGTGTTTCTTTTCATGAATGAACTCAGGATGATCCACATGGTCCTCTCCAGGGTCCTTAGAGGCCACCAAAGGACAGGCAGCAAACAGTCCCAACACCATTTGATACACTTGTGCAAAAAGAATGGCATAACAGGAGAGCAAAAGGAAAGACCCTTCACTGCTTCCATCTGTGGAATTGCCACCTTGCCCCAGTGTGGGTCCATGGGAGGAAGGGGATGGCATGCATGGGCTGAAAAATCCACCCAGACGCATTAGGACAGACCAGAAAATGTCTGTATTTTGGGCATATTTCTGGCCTGCCCTGATGAATCATACCAAAACCTTGGAGCTCCAGTTGGAACTTCAATTGCAGTAACATTCCCTTACACTGGTACAAGGTTTCAAATGTGTGTTCAAGGCTTGCTTAACCCCATATGTGCTTGCCCACTTCCTGCTTGTAAGAATCTTGTGTGGATGGTACCTAAGACGGGCAGCAGGATATCAGAGCATCATTGCTATTACATTTTGTTTATATTTCAACACAATCTGTGTACAGTGAATTTAGTTCTCATCTGTGTAACAAGCGGAAGAGTTTATCAATCGGGTCACCATTATTTTAAATAACATTCTGAAGGCTCCATGTTTGAATCATAATTTGACTAAAGCTTGTTGTGTAAGCATAATCATATTCATTTGTTCCTTCTGGTGTATTTCAACCAATATGCTTAAGAGAAACCTGCTATTTTTATCATCAGATTAGCTCTTCAGATGTGGGAAGCCAGGCAGATGAATGGGAAAGGGCACAGGCTTGTTCTTTGCAACCCTGTGACCCTCTTTTATAGATTTTCTTTTTCTCTAGGTTGGAGTAAGCACTGTAAAGAACATGCTGGGTAACTCTGACCTTGTATGATGGTTATTTCTTTTCCTTGAATATATAAGTTATCTTTATATGAAAATATGCTTAAACCATATCTGAGTAATATAGATGTTTATATACAATCAAACATAATCAAAGGGTAAGTTAAATGAGTAAATAACAATGAATATTGTTTACTGAGGGTTTATTTTTAAAAAATTATTTACACCAGGTCAAAGCATAGGTTGATAGCAGCATTTTAGATCAGGAGGTGCTACTCCTAGATGCTTATTGTTTATATTTGGTGTAATATTTGGTTTACCACTGTGGAGTAAAACTCTCAGGGTGGTTTATATGTGAAAGTTGGGCAGTGACAGAGCTGAGTGGCCTCCTTTGAGCATCACAACTAAAAAGCCATATCTATGACTGTGTCTATATTAGTGATACTTGTATTTTATGTGCATGATGTGCAGTCACATTCCTGTAGAACATATTGTTAGCCAGCTGCTGGTTGTCCTGCAGTTCCTAGTGTTCTGTTCACTTCCTTGCTGTGAGACTGGTAGACTTGGTGATGGTGTTTATGTGATGGCATGCCATCACAAACTCCCAAGTCCATTTGTAGCTGCTGTTCAAACAACCAGATCCAGCGTTACATATGCAAGGCAGGAGTTCATTAAATGCACCTGCTGGCCTCGAAGTTATGGTATGTATGCATCGGCTGGTGACACCATTCTATGAGTCTGTCATGAAGCTGGTGTTAGACCTAGTATGTCTACCTGCTGCATTTCCAGTATTAGAGAGAAAATTATCTTTCTCAAAACATTTGCAGTCTATATGCCGTGGGAATCTCTTAACTGTGCTTTAATATACAGTTGCAAACTAATTTTTATCTTCTATTACCCTGTTGGTTCTTCATGATCTCTCAATGGCTTTTGATACCATTGACCATGGTATCCTACTGGAACAGCTTCGGGAATTGGGACTGGGAGGCTCTGTTTTACAGTTCTCTTCCTATCTCTGGGGCAGGTCCCAGAAGGTAGTAATGGGAGACTTCAGCTTGATGCCATGGGAACTTTCTCCAGGAGTTCCCCGGGAGTTGGTCTTGTCGCCTATGATCTTTAATATCTATATGAAGCTGCTGGGAGAGATCAGGAGTTTTGGAGTCAGGTGTCATCAGTATGCTGATAGCACCCAACCCCATCTCTCCATTCCTTCTGAGTCAGGAGAGGCAGTTGAGGTCCTTGATCGCTGCATGGAAACGATGATGGGCTGGATGTGGACCAATAAATTGAAACTGAATCCAGACAAGATGGAGGTACTGTGTGTCACGGTGTCCTGAGTCCAGGAAGTTAAGGTGCACCCAATTCTTAGCAGAGTTGTTTTGCCTCAGAAAAGTCAGGTGCATCACTTGGGAGTAATCCGGATTCATCACTGTCATTTGAGTCAGCGCCTACCATTATCTTCATTCAGTCCACCAGCTGAAGCCTTATCTGGATCAGGATAACTTCCCCACAGTGACCCATGCTCTAGTAAAGTCCAGATTAGACTACCATAATGCACTCTATGTGGGGCTACCCTTGAAAATAGTTCAGAAGCTGGAACTGGTGCAGAATGCAGCAGGTCAACTGCTAATGGGAGTCTCAGGCCAGACTCACATCACTCCAGTCTTAAAGGATCTGCACTGGTTACCTATTCGCTACTGAGCCCAATTTAATGTGTTGACACTAACATTTAAAGCCCTAAATGGTTTGGGCCTTGGGCATCTGAAGGAGCGCCTTCTCCCATATAGATATTTTAATTTTTTTTATTATCTGATATGATTCTAGAACAAATTTCAGAATGAGGGTCTGTTATCCACACGCTAGTGTGGATTGAGGCAGCACCTCCACTCATGTCTAGGACAAAGCATAGATTGGGTGTGGACCTCAGCGTAGAAGTCTACAGCCAGACTAGAGGTATGTAGGTGGCTTATGATCTGATATACCATCAAAGATCTTCTTGGACAGTGTTCCAGGAAACACTGCTAGAAGTGAATCCATCCCAAAATGGCCAGAAATGAAAGTCCCTGGCTTTCAGAGTCTCAGCTCTGCATCTGAGGGTACTTTGGAGGCAGCAGCTAGGCTGGAGTGAAATAGGCAGTCTGGGGGGTCTTTCTGCATTTGGCCCACTAGTCGCCAGGGAGACAGAGCATCTGCACTTGAAGGAGTCATTTCCTAACCAGAAATGGCTCCCTCTGTGCATAAGCTCCCCCCATGTGACTATGTGTGGTGCAGGTTTACCCTGCACTATGCATTCACTTACCTTAACCTGTGCTGGAGCTGGAGCTGATAAGGCTCTGGACCGGCCCATCCGCACCTCCTATGGTGTTTCTGCATCACATGACATGCCACACAAGCACACTGATATGTCACCATTGCCATGGTGACGGCGATTGTGCATGAGTGCATGCATTGAAATTGGGGGAGGAAGATGGGGGTACCTGGACACCATCTGCACTTGGGGTTTCACAACCCATGGGATAAGGATTCACACACACTAAGGGCTTGTCCCCATGCTGAAAATATTCCAAAATTATTCTGAGGTCAGCTCAGGAGCATCTCCATGCAAAGCCCTAATACGGTCTACATGCAAGACAATACGTGTCAACCCCCCCCTACACACACACTTAGCAAGTGTACTCCTTCTGAAATAGGGGGCTAGCATGTATTGTCCTGGGGTCATGTGGATGCTCCCGGGTTATTTGGGGCGTAGCTTGGGAGCCACAGTATTAGTGGGCAGGTTTTTGCCTCTGCTCCCTGTTCCTGACGTGTGCACTGTGATCAGCAGTTGCTTGGGGATTTCTTTAAATAAATGGCTACAGTTATTACAACCCCCTTCCCTGATAGCAAGTTTGGGGCCTGAATTGGGAGAAAATTTTGAGCCGGTTGCAAGTGGGGGGTGCCCACTGTCATGCAGATCTGTGCACCCCCACTAACCTGTGGTGGCCAAGGAAAAGGAATAATTTGCTTTGCTGCGGCTTGCATGGGGAAAGGCACGTATGATTTGAATCAGCATTACCCCAAACCACATGGGGACGCTTTATTGCAAGTTACAACACGGATTTTTATGATACGTGTCACAAGCACAGCAACCGGCTTCCATGGGGACATGCTTAGTGCACGTGTGAGCAAGTTCATCCTTTGCTTCCCAAGGATGGGGGGGAAAGTACGAATTTCCTGGAATGTGGTTTGCCTTGTTTCACTCCAGCAGCAACCCATCCGAGTGAGGAACTGGACAATTCCTGGAACTGAGCACTCTGCTCTGTCCTGGAATAGGTAATGCAAGTGAAGAAAGGCCATGAGTGACTAATTGCTTACATAAGCCCAGTCTATTGGAATGGGTGTGATATGAATTAGGATAAAGTAGGGAACTCCTTGGAACAGATTATTGTTCAGATGAATAGCAGAATGAAATTTAAATAAACCGAAATATCCATTCCATAGCTTGCATGCAAAGATAGAAGTAGAAGGCCACAGCAGTAAACAGATGACTTGAGTGAATTTTGCCAATCATAGTGATTATGATCTAATCTACAAGCATAATGAGAATATTTTAGTAACATCTGTCAGCTTGCCAGGATAAACTGTCAGGTTGATTGTTGGCTTACCTTCATTGTTCAGGAACAGACAATGAGAAGTCACTAGCTTCCAATGTTCGTCATATCATAATTTATCAGACTTAATGAAAAACAAAAATAGTTTCATCCAAGGTTGACCTCACTCATTAGGCTGAGTGAAGCTAATGCTAAAAACAATCCACCTACTAAAAATACTGTAATGAATTAGCATTAAAGAAAAAAAATAGAAAATATTGTCCTTTTTGCAATTAGATGAATTCAATGAAACATTATGAGCTAAATAACTTCCAACATATTTGCCATTGAATAATGGTTCTTAATTTATCAATAAAAAATCATGTTGTTTATGCCTGATAGAGGCAATTGAGTATGACTTACCCTTTATCTGTTCTTTCTCTTTGTTTCGGTTTCAATGTGAACTGTTAAAAATGCAGCAATTCAATTGGTTTTCAAAGTGTAAATTGGTAACTTTAAAATTATGTCATTTGCTTCTTCATTGAAAATTAATGCTTGAATGAGACTTCAAAATATACATTTTGTTACTTGCACAACTAGTATTACAAAATTGTGAAAACAAGTAAATTTTAGTCAATAATCTCAAAAAAGATGTGAACTAAGAAATTTGAAAAAGTTGACATGGAAATGAAATCTGTGAGTATTTCCATCTGCCTCCAAACCCTATCAATTAGTGAAACTTTCTTGTTTGCCATGAAGTTTGGTCATTCAGAGTTCCCTGGCATTGCTAATTTGGTAGATGTTGTCAATTTGGACTTTAAGTATAATAATCATTAAGGTCACAGAGAGCTTCAGTATGATCTCTTATAATGTGGGGGTCTATTAAAAAAAATGTTGCAATATAGAGGAGTTGTGGCAAAACTTCCATTGACTTGCATTGTGGTTAACCAATTCTGCTCAAAATTGCATAGACTTGAATGGAGAAGGGTTCCTGTTGCATCTCAGTGGACAAAAAGAGCACCGTCTCCTCCTGAGAACATTACCATGAAAGTAATGTCAGAACACAATGTCTAAATCTGAAATCTCCACCACACAGATGCCAGTCAAGATGCCTACAGTAGGGGTGTGCACGAAGGCAATTTTTGGGATTCAGTTCAACTTGAACACTCAAAAATTTAATTTGATTCAAATCTTTTAAATCTGAATTTAACCAAATTTGATTTGAATTAAACAAATTTGAACCTATTCATTCAAATTTTTCATTTGAATTTGCACTTATGAATGTCAACAACATTTTTAGATCCCCGGGTCCATACACATCTGTACATGTCTGTATGCATCCTATAGTTATCCCGTATGCAACCCGTTTTTGTCCCATATGGATCTGTAGAGATGCATATGGATGTGGGAAAGATGTGGATCTTCAAGTATGCATTATGTACAAACCCATACACATGCAAATGTCCGAATAATTCAAATGAATAGATCCAAAATTTGAAATTCAAATCAAAACTTCACATTTGAATTTAAGGACATTCAATTTGAATTTGAATGTCAAAATTCAGTCAATTCAATCTAATTTTGAATGCATTTGAATATTTGTGCACCTCCCTAGTCTATGGTAATGTTTACCCATGGCCCAGATGAGGGTTTTTCACAAAGATGTCAGGCAAGATGACAACCACACACTCAAACAAGGGTCTTCATAGGCTGCACAAACATACAAGGGTTTTCACAGGCTGTAGGGCTGAACACACTGATTGTTCTTACACATCCAGACCAGGTTCACAGACTTCAATGCTAAACACAAAAGATGCCACCCCTCTCATGCAGACAAAAGCTTTTCACTGTTTATGCCGAACACACTGACAGCTCCCCCAGATCTTCATTGCTGAAACACTCTGATGCTATCTCCTTCCATAGCACACCAAAACATGGATTTCTGACAGTGAGAAAATTCACATTGCTGGCATGAGAATAAACTTGTTCTAGTTAGTTCAAACACACAGTAACATCCATTGCTGTTAGCAGTTGTAATAGAACTCTACCAGAGCCTGCATGGGGAAAAAAATATCCAAGGCTGATGTTCCATGTTCATTAAAACACCATTTGGATTGCCATGAAATAGTCTGTTAATTACTATTTCTTCATTAGCAAGGGGGGAGGGGGAAGACTGACACATTACATGATAATGCTCCTCAATTATCTGAAAAGATGCCACAACAAAGAGATCCATCACTTAAAATATAATGTTTGAAAATATTACAAATTTAGCTCCAGTCTTCCGTGGGAGAGGGTTGGTGGGGTGTTTTACTGCATTGTATTGTTTTGTGAATGACTTAGATTGTACTAATAAAATAATTTTAAAAAACAAAGAAAATCATGATATGTTCTCTAAAAGTGGATTTCATGTCAATTCAATATTGACTTGATGTCAGAAGTGAGTTTTATATCATGTAGGGTACTTGTGGTGTTGCATTTTATGGATTATATTCAATGGATATAAAATAGATATCAAAAGGAAGTTCATCTTTCCCCTATGGGCAATGAATACGTTCTCAGAGCCATACCATTGACTGTTTGATTCCTATCCTGAGTCAAAAGAAAGGCTGTGAACCGCCACTCACAGGGGAAGGATGGGTCCCTTTTGCTATCATTTAGTCCGTCCCTCTTTCTCCAAACAGATTACTTTTGTTCCATTGTGACTTGAGGTTGACAGGAAGTGCTTCCACAGTTCAATTAGGATGCTGAAAAAGCATCTTCCGAACAGATAGGGCCTTGGAAAACTGATGGCCTGTCTCTCATTGCATTATTCAGGAGGCTGGACAATCTTTTGTTAGCCATGGTTCGATTTAGATTTCTGCAAATAGCAGGACATACATATAATGGATTTAAAGGACCTGTTCTAACTCTTTAGCTAAACCTCAATTTAATGCTAATAAATATTTAAACATTTACTCCATGTCAATGGAAACCTAAGCATACATTTTCCTAAGAGAGGTTTTGAAAGCTGTGTTTTGTGACACTGGTGAGAGGCAAGAATTATATCACAAAGCCCAAAAGTCCAAATCCAAAAGGTAATTATATTCCAATCTGCACATAACCCCAGGAGGCCTTCATTACATCAGTTTCCTTCAAAATAAACAGAAATGGTATAGTTCAAGCAATCCTGTCAGCATTTGGACTGCGCGCTCAGCAGGTTCACAGGTGATATTGTCACAATCTTCCCTGCTGTGCACTCTATTTATATCTTAATTATAGTAATTATTTCTAAAATTGCAACTGATATGAATACAGGCTATCACATGCAAATTTTATGCAAATCAGTAGTTTTGTCTTTTTGTCCTTTCTGAGTATAGCTGCCCTTTTCTTTTCTAACAGTGTGTTAGCTACTTTTACAAATCTTGGTTTGATTTTGGTACGGTTCTCTTTTTGCAACAGTTTTGGTTTGCATTTATTCATTCATTCATCAAGGCCTTAGTCACACCTATATGAGACAGGAAGTCCTGTTCATTATTTGAATGGAAGTTGTACATAGGTCGCCCTCAAGCTGTCCTTGCTTTGGGTGCATTGCTCACATTTTTCTCCACGGTCAACCTGAGTCTTCTCCATGGAACTCTTTGTTCCTCACCCCTTCTGCTACATCAAATCAATCTCCCTTCTTATAGGATGCTGTTGGGTCACTCAAGGGAGGCGAGTGTGTGTGTTTGTGGTTCTTTTTAAAGCCTGCTCCTCCACCTCCACGCCTTCCGTTCCTTTTCTATGTGCCTTTCTTTTCTGTGCAATTAATAATAATAATAATAATAATAATAATAATAATAATAATAATAATAATAATAATAATAATAATGCAAAATAAATTCATGTAAAAAAGCTAGATAGAGGAATCATGCACATAAACTGAGAAGAGAAGGAGAGGTAGTCCCTCATGAACTCCCTGCATGTCATCCTCCCTTAGACATTGGACGAAAGGAAAGACTAAACCCCACCCTCCACAGCACGGTTCAGACTCCTATACACTCAGCCTCCACTCACACTCAGAAAGAGAATATGGCCTGGCATGCCAGGACTGGCTGAGTCCTCTGGAAAAGACAGGGATAAGCTGGCTTGGAAAATGAACTGAATAAAAATAATGTAACATGACCTGAAGATGACCTTCTAGGAGGACTTGTAATTTTTCACTGCTTTAAGATGAAAGCCCCTAAATGTTGCTGAGCAGAAATGCAGAGTACTAATTGGCCAGTTCAGCGCCCTGGCCCACCTTGGCAAGTACGTCTAACATGCACGTAAGAGTGTTGGAGATAGATGGGAGGGGAGATGGGAGGAGGCCATGGGCCTGAGGAGGGAAGGAGGGAATCTGCAGGCATACAAGCAGAAAAGGGAGATCTTGTGCACATGGGGAGAGGGTTCCATTGAACCTGAACTGGCTGAATAATTCTAATTTTGTGGGAAAATTGTTCTACTGGTGCCCAGTTTTTTTAATGAACTTAACTGGGCAGAATCTGGGGCATTTTCTTGCTTCCCTTCCAGTCCTGTGGACGGGAATGGTGTGCAATCAACTAACCTTAACTAGTGCTCACCCTTGCAAGCGCTAGTCACTAACAGCCCACCCCACATGTAATTGAACACTCACCAGGGTTTGATTGCTGGGCTGCTCCTCTTCTAGGTGCCACCATCTTGAGTGTGGCACCCTAACTGACTGCATGTGCATCAGTGCCATTGCTGTGATGATGCTGACCCTCTGCGCAGTTGCAGTCATGTCAGTGGGTCATTGGAACTGCCAGCATGCTTGCACAGCAGCTCCGATGATCTCCCCAGCCAGCAGCGTTGCAAATGGTCACCACTGAATGCTTTAGATAAGTCCCTAATTTCATGCTGCACAGCTAGCATGCAATTAGTCAACCTCTGTGCAGGTAGGGGGCATTTGTAGTCTGTAAAAGCCTCCTGACAGTGCAGATGCACCTGCCTAGATGTTGCCTAATTGCACACTATGGGCTGAAGTGCACACTCAGCCCTGGTTTGGGATAGCATATCCTTGGTTCTAAGCATGCTTTGCTCAAGAACATGAGCTGTGAGAGCCTTGATTAGGTTACTATTCCTGTACAGGATTAGAGAAGTGACTGCTGTGAGTGCCGAATGCTGGAGCGTATAGGCCATCATTCTGAAAGAGTAGGACTCTCTTGTGCATCTAATTGCTGTGCTAAATTAAGTGAAGATGAATCAGTGAGGAAGTGAAAATGGAAACATTGCAGGAAGCAATTATTCCTCATCCAGTTTCAGTCCACAAAGACATCAGCAGCATTTGTTACATTTCGCTTTTGAAATTCTGTGCACCAGCAGTTAAAACAAAAACAAAAACACAGTGCAGATGTACATTGGAGGAAGAGGGGAAGTGCTTTGATGAGATATTGCTCAGGCTTCTGTTTCTTTATTTTACAGCATTTGACATTTTTATCATCTGTTTAGCATAGGCACTCTAATTAGGGAAACATTTGGCAGAGCAAGATTGGTTTTGCAGACAAAGAAATTGCATTGTCAGTGCCATTTGATTTATTCAAAAAAATGGCTAAATGGACTATAATTTAACACAAGAACTTAATGCCTTCAAAAGAAACCATTTAATTTTAGCTCCAGCTTTTACTTGGCACAAAGAAAGAAACATCTGTAGCTGTTTGTAACTGTACCAAGTCAGTGACTCTGATTTAGGTCAGGAGCAAATCAAAAGTATTGAATTAATCTTGTCCTAACCAGTAACATCTTTTAGGTCATGCAATTGTTCCCCTAGCCAAGAAAATACTCATTAACTAATACAATTTGTAAAAAAATATTTTGTTGCACTCACTCTCTTCATGAGTGGCTTTACACAGTTCTTGCAAAGGACAAAAATTGGAAGTAGGTTTTTGCCTATTTGAATTCCTTGGAGGGAAACAAAATATGAGAAATTTATAAAGGCAATTACGTATATGACTGCAGTTATAGATTTCTCATATGAAGCATTTTGTACAGGTATTTAAACATGTCCGATAACTATGAAGAATATTGACTTTGGGGGCCTTTGTGCACTGAGCCTTTTTCCAGAATAAATCCTGGAACAAGGGCCTACCAACCTGTCTATTGAGGACAATAGCAAGTCCTGCCTTTTTTCATGTTTCAGCCACACTGCATGAAACATGAACCAGGTGAGGGTGCCTAAAATGGCAATGTAAGGAATTAGGGAAGCCAGTGTATTTGCAAAGACTGATAAAAATGTCTGCAGATTTTTCAGCTTCAAAGGAGTGACCGGTCTGGGACGGCCAGAGTGAACTTTGCTTGAACTGTTCTTACTTTGCCCTTACTGTGCATGCCTAATGAGAAATTTCATATGCACTCCTCCTTACTGTGAATAAATAAGATGCAAATTAATTATGGAGAACGTGAAGAGGTGTCATCGGGAAGGCTGTAAACTTCTGGCTGGGATAGGCAAGTTTCCTGTATTGCAATATAGGCAAGGAAATCCTTTCTCTCTAACTTGTTTGTTTACTCAAACCCACATGGATGGAAGAAAGCTGATAGGGCAGCAATTTTTCTAAAAGCAACAAAGCCCAGGATAACTGTTACTTTGAAACCGAGGTCTGCAACAAGGCCAGGGTAGTATACCAGACCACATGCGCTTGTGAATGGCAATCTCCTGTGCAGTATACCATAGGGAACCATTTTTGCAAAACTACATGAAAGTCTATTGGCAGTTGCCCAAGAAATAGTTCAGCTGACAAATCAGAAGGCTGAAAATGAAAGTTTTTGGCCTTTGGAGCCTTGGTTGTTGCCTCTGAGGACCCTCTGAAGTTGTGGAGTGGAATGGGCTGGCTGAATGCAGGCAGCCCCATCCTGCTCTAGGGGAAGCCCATTCCAGCTTGGGGCAGGGTGCTTGTTTTGGGACCAGGGCACTCTGTCCTGTCTTAGAACACTGCAAGTAAATGCAGAAAAATCCTTGGATTAAAGCAAGTGCTCATCATTACCCATACCAATAAAATGAACACCATGAAATATATCTTAATTAATGTAATGCGATGGAAACAGTTTCTTCCTAATTTATAGATATAGATATAGATAGATATGAGAGAGAGAGAGACCTCTAAGAGTAAGCTTTTGAACTTATGTCAGACTTCTCCAAACCTTATCATCTTTCAGTTGTATCAGACCATAACTATCATTGAATAAACCCAGGTTTGTTTGTTTTTGTTTTGTTTGCCAGAGTTTGGGAAACAGTGTTCTTTGGGCTGGCTGACAGTTTTGTATCTGCTTATTATTTCATTCCGTGGATGGTTTTGATCTCAGTTTAAATGACAGAAGGGCTCCATCTTGATTTCCTGCGACCCTAACTATACCTCTCTGTATGTAGTACATGCAGAAAATTAGGAAGGTGAAAAATAACTGTTTTTTTTTAACTAGTTTTTGCAATTTACTATTAGCCAGTTTGATGCTTTGAAACTGACCCACAAGTTCCTGATCTTTAAAGACATTTCCCCATCAGGAGCAAATACATTATATTACCAGAAAATCCAACTGATTGGCCTCCCTGGGATCTATTTTAAAATATTTAGTTGAGAATCCAGAAATAGAAGTCCTCATTAAGCTGAGCTGCATCCCCACATGGAGACACCAACTGTGGCCTGGCTGACTCGTTTTTCTCTTTGACTCATACACACAGACACACACTCTGACCCCATGGATTGAAGACTTGTGATCTGTTATAGAACCTTAAAGCCTCACATGGTGTGGAAGGCTGAGGATTATCACACACTACCAGCATGTTCGAAAAGTAGGTTAGAGTTTCATTAAGCCTCTTTGAGCATATGGCCTTCAGTTGTCATGGTTAAATGTTAATACAATTTATATGATTGCTTCATGCTGGCAAATCTTTGACCCACTTACACAGGAATTAAAATTGTAGTTCAAATTCAGTCATGGTAAAAACAGGTGCACTTACTTATCGTAATGATTGGCTGTGACCTCACCCAACTTCTGACCTTGTCGGGTTTTTTACATTCTAGGCAGTCAAAACCTGTCGTTGAGGTTTAATGCATTAGCGGAAACATCATTAGGACAAAGCGATAAAAACACCCAGGTCATTGATTTATTGTAGGTTACTATGAGATGATGATCAGGCATGTCAGTCTGTTCCACACTGGCAGGCAGTGACTAGGGGAGAAGAGGTCTGAGGATGATTTTGTAACAGATCATCTGTGATGTTAGAATGCATTGCAAACATGCTGCAGATCAAAATCGCCCTGTTAGAAAGAATAGCACAAATTACCAGTTTTCATATTTCAATTTCAGTACATGCAAAGATGCATATTTTTAGGCAAACAAAATATTTTGGTGCCAAAAGCATGTACTTTATGTAATGCTATGAAATATTTGCATAAAGTGAATATTTCCTAAGTTACCTACAGTATTTAACATATTTTCTTATGCAAAATAATGCATAAAGCAGGGAAAAAGCAAACCAGCACTGAATGCTGTCAAAAGTTAAACAAAATTAGACCAGTTCATCTATAACTAGTAGTAAGTAGGAAGAGAAGAGTGGAAGCAGGAAAAGAGAGCAATCATAGTACTTTTTAAAGTATATGTCTTTAAAATTACAGACATAGAATTCATCTGCCTGATGGATAATTCAATTTTGGGAAATATGTACACCCTAGATAAATGTTTGATTTTAGGATAAAATCTAGACTTTCAGAAGGCTTTTGACAAAGTCCCACATCAAAGGCTACTGAGTAAACTCATCAGCCATGGAATAAAAGGACAGGTTCTGTCTCGGAATTGTGACTGACTTAAGGGCAGGAAGCAGAGAGTAGTAATAAACAGCCAATTCTCAGCATGGAAAGAGGTAAAAAGTGGGGTCCCCCAAGGTTCAGTGTTGGGACCAATGCTTTTTAATTCATTAATGATCTAGAACAATGGTTCTCAACCTTCCTAATGCCGTGACATTTTAATACAGTTTTTCAGGTTATGGCGACCCCCTTGTCGGATCCAACTCTCCTACCCATCAGCTTCATAGAGTGCCCACTGGTTCTACTGTTCTTTTTTGTTTTGTATACTACTATGAAGCTGTGGCCAACGATGATATAGAAATCTTATAATAAGCAAGGAAACAAACAATATCTATAACCTCATGACTCCCAACATGTACAGACACAGTTAAAATATACAGTATTTGAAGCATTCAAATATAAATAATTAAAATGCAAAGGAATAAGTATTAGGTTGAACAAAATAAGTTATGTGTTTCCTAAAAATACACAGGTTGCTTTGAAACAAGTGAAAGTCATCACACACATACACAACCAAGGTTGGTATCACTGCAGATAAGGCAGACTGACAAATGCCAGTCTTCACAGCATATTGAATAGGTGGAGTTGCCAGTAAGATGACTTCAGATAACCTTAAGCTATATTGGCAGTTAAGATAATGGTTGCAGCAAAGATGTAATGTCCAAACTTCTTCTGAATTCACATATTACCAAACAGCAGCTTTCTGCACATACCTCCCCGCAACAGTATTATATTAATCCAATAGAGGAATTATTGAATTGTACAAGTAAGAATTGGCTATCTCTGTCCAAGAAAGGTGGCTTGACATACCAGTGAAAGCAGGGTATAACTACTCCTAGTCATTGAAATTACATGTGCCCCAGTAACAAGATGGTGGCTAGGAACACACCCAATTTCTAAACCTGGACATTTGGAAGAAGATCAACCCCATCCAGCACTTAATCAAACCTGATTTTGTCCTGCCAGGAGAATCTTCCCGTACCAAAATTTAGCTACCGTTCATTGCTTCTTTTTCCATTTAGCACTTCAACTGAACTGTAAAGAAGTGGTAAACAGGATCATGGACCTCAGAAGTCATCAAGGTGAACTTTTTGCTCAGCAGAAGTTAGTTATCATTTGTGTTTCCTACACATTTAAAGGAAGGTGGCAAAGATGATAAAGAAAAAGAAAAAAAAGAGCAAATTAACCAAAACAACCAGCACTCTCTGTTTTATTAACTTCTGAGTCCTGCTTTAGTGATCCCAGGATAGTAGAGAAATGATGGACAATGAGATACAACAAGACGATGTTCATTCATCATAATATGCTGCACTGCAATCCAATAACATTTGCTTTTAAAAAGTTCAGCCTTCACTGTATCATATGTCATAACTAGGATTGTTGTAACTTTAAAAATCCTAAGAATTGCTGCAGCTGAAGTGCAAATTGTTTAGTCTCATGAGAAGGCATAACTGATGCTGTAAAATACTGAAGGCAACGGGAGAAGGGGACAGCATGGAATGAGATGGGTAGATAGTGTCAAGGAGGCAATGAACATGAACTTGGACAAACTTTAGGAGACAGTAGAAAACAGAGAGTCAGACACAACTGAATCATAACACTGGGGTATAAAATGTTAAGTTGCATGAATAGGAATGCCACCAGCCTCACATGTTTTATTGCATGTGTTAAATATAGAATCTCACTGAGGTGAGCATGTGCATAAACCTAACTTGTGTGAATCAGTACCTGTATTAGTATCTGTATGATGAAGTAGTACTTTTAATTAAAGGGGAATTTAACATCTACTGGTTTAATATATGGAATATTAATAAGGTGAAATGATATTCCCACCTGATGAATATACATAATCTAACTTTTTCATTTCAGTTTTTTGAGTATATTTCATTTTTAGTCATGATAAGCTTTGATCTATTATGCTTGTCCTAAAGTCTGCAAGTATAAAGTAATTAAGAGGAACTCTTAAAATGCAGAGGTTAAATTAAAATTTAATATTTAACAAAGTCTCTAAATGAAGATATTTTTCATAGATAAAGGTACCAAAAAGACAGAGCATGCAGCCTTGAAATTTGAATTCTTATTGTGAAATATATTTTAGTGATGGGAATTCATAATTATTAGGTGACTTTTAAGGTAGTGGTTTTGCAAGGAAGGACTTTTAAAATGCTGTATCAAATATGCTGTACTTTACAAGTTATTTTCCAATACACAGCAAAAGAGTGTCAAATTGTTTTGACATTATCTTTCTAAGTCAACCATCCCACCAGTTGCCTAGAGAGATAGTGGCCTCTTCCTACTGGGAGTGTTGAAGCGGAGACTTCCTAGCCATCTGTTGGAGAAGGTTTGATAAGGAGGGGTTTGGATTTGATTACGTAAATCACCCCTTATGAATTTGTGGCTTCAGTTCTAATTATCTTCATCTGCTTTGGCAACAAAGAACGGCTGAAGACAATGAAAAGCAAAACAAGATGGTCTCCCCTGGGGAGATTGAATCAGTTCAGTTCAGCATGTTCTTTTTGGTCTGTGAATTTTATGCTGAAGCCTGGCAGGAATTGCTTCAGCCTATACTAAGTCAATGGACTGGCCGTTCTAATACTACTCTTGCCAGACTGATACTAAAAGACTCGTTGATAGTATTACTCTTGCAACAGCAAGGTTCTTGCTTTTAACCCTGATAATTGGCTCTAGTTTTAACTTTTAATTTTAGTTTGAATTTCCTTGCAACAGGAGGTGTTAGCTCTCCTTCACTGGAGGTCTTCAAGCAGAGGTTGGATGTGCAACTATCTGAGATGGTTTAGGGAATCGTGCATTGAGCAGGGGTTGGGCTTGATGACCCTAGAGGTCCCTTCCGACTCTATGATTCAAAGATTCTGTGATTCTATTATGTTCCTTTTCCAAACAGTACTCTTAGGGTTATTCTGTATTTTTATGATAAATATTCACCTGTACTGTGATTGTTTTTTGGGTTTTGTTGTTGTTTATTGATTTTTTTTCTGTAACTTAATTTTAAACATTTTGGGTCTATGGTTACTTTAAATTATTGATTCCAATTTATTTATTTTATTTTATTTGCATTTGAAAGAAGAACGGTATTAATGCAACAGTTCCATTTTGAACCTGAAACAAAACAAGCCTATTTTGTTTGATATTTTGAATACTGTTTTGGAGTCCTGTCTTTTCCTTGATGATTATTTTGCAGAATAAGGTGATAGATTGGCTTCTAATAACCTTATCCTTTGGTTGGCTTGTTATCATACAGATCAAGGGTATTTGTGTGCTTGCTAGTGCAAAAGAGACTAGCATGTATTAGTGTTCACACTAGGGAACACTAATGCATAGTAATCTAAGCTCCTCGCAACTGGACGCTTACCTGGATCCAGTCGCACATCCAATCCTCTACAGCAGTGGTTCTCAACCTGGGGGTCGGGACCCCTTTGGGGGTCAAACTACCCTTTCAGAGGGGTCGCGACAAATCTCCCAGTACTTTTCGCTCCCACCTCCCAGTTGCCCCACCCCCATGATTGGGGGTCTCCACAACATGAGGAACTCCATTAAGGGGTCGCGGAATTAGGAAGGTTGAGAACCACTGCTCTACAGGATGCTGCAATTTTGTTGTTATGGTGAAAATGATGCTCTGTGCACACACAGTCATGTCAGGGGTTCTCTGAGATACCAGTGCACTTGTGCAGTACCTCAGGTGACCCCTCACACCAGAAAAGGTGCAAGTGGTCACCTATTGGATGGACCAAGTAAGTTCCCAGTCATGATTGGGGAGGGTTGTGTTGCTTGTGGTACATGATTTCATTCACCACAGCTAGTTTGCAGGTTTGCAGTGGGTTAATATCTGGGCAGGCAGGGGGCATTTGTAGGCTGTAAAAGTGCAGATGCACCCTCCTTCAAGTGCAGATGTGCCCACCCAGATGTTAATTAATTGCAAACACCGCAAGTGTTGTAAAGAGCAACTATGCCCCCATTGACTTCAGGGCTGGAGAAAAAAAAGGCAGTAGATGAGTTTGGTGTTTAACAATATTTGGAGAACCATATCTGTTCTTCTGATTCTGAAATGTTGATATAGGTATGTTATTCTGGAAAATGGATCTTTACTTCTACAATCAGCACAGTAATCTTCCTTGATTTGGCAGTGTAGAATATGGCAGCCCTTAAGCAAAGAAAGAATTTCCTTTCCTTGGTACTGACAGGGAAATAATTTCAGCTGAAATGATTAGGTTTTAGGATTTTATAAGACAGGTTCATTGGTTTAAGTTTGTTTAAAGATTCTCTGGGGAAATAAAATATTTCTGGAATCAAAAGCATCCTTTATAGTGTATGGCCTAAAAGCTTGCTACTTCTTCAGTATCAATTTATCTCAATCTTGAGTTATCAGGTACCTTGTCTCCTCAATTCTGAGTTTTTTCTTCATCAGGTTGTGGTGGTGACCACCAACACATCACAAAACAGCAACAGCAGCAACAACAAAACAGCAAAACAAGTGATGAACAGAGATTTGCTGAGCAATGTGTGCTGGCTCCCCAAACAGCACCGAGACTTCTTTTTTGAGATCTCAAATTTGGCACCCAGTTAGCGTTGTTTGAGGAGACTCAGTACACTTTTCGTGTGCCAAATCCAAAGCCCATGTGGGCGCCCAGTGCCAAATGGGCGCTCGGCACCATACCAAAAGTGATTGGGGACGGGGCCATAAACACAGCAATGGCCAATTTCAGGAAGCTGGAAGATGACATTTCATAACCTGTGGTTGAAGCTGGTATTGTAATGGGGGTTCTTAGTCATGATGGTCAGTGTAACACCGAAACAGTCAAGACATTGCTATTGAGCATACAGTCTGTGTAGCAATCCTGTCGTAAACTTCATCCAGACATCATTTTCTTATTCCATTATATATATATTTTAAAAAACCTTAGAGCATCTTTCACTTATTAGACACTTTTAGTTTCTCATAACACTATTCCTTTCAGAATAAGAAACTTTCTTTAGTGAAAGGCTATGATTTAAATCAGTGGCTCTGGATCAGTGAGGCCCGCTTGCTCAGACTACAAGCAGGCATGGTCTGGAACAGTGCTGCCCTTGAACTCATCCCCTCCCCATATCATCGTTTTAGTGATTTTTAAAAAAACTCTTGTTTTTATCTGTTTTAATTTTATCTTTTATTGTAACCTGCCCTGAGACCTTTGGGTATAGGGCAGAATAGAAATAGAAATACTATATGCATGCACACAAACCCTCCCCATGTTGGACCAGGCCATGATGGCCCACTGGTAGACTTTGATATCAATGTCTACTGATGGTCCAGAAAAGGACCTCTTAATCTGGATTATGCTTTGTCCTATGTTGATGTTGTTTACCTTCTTTGAATGTTTGTTTCTTCTCTTCATCCCGGCACTACATCCAGATACTGATTCAAGCTGTTCATAGTGCTGTTTGATTCAGAAGTAATGTAGAAATAGAGTGGGGTGTCATCAGCATTGTGAATGCCATAGTACTATTTGGTACTCCATATCCTAGTGGCTGGCTCTTGAGCCACAAAATCTAATTATGCTCTCTGAAGTCATCCATACAATTAATAGGTAAAGCTCTGCAACACATTGCTTCTCATTCCCATCTCACATGAGGGATCAAGGAGGATACCATGGTGGAAAACATCAAAAGCTACTGTGATAAATGGATGATCAACAAAGACATACTCCTGCCTCCTTCCCACATGAGTCATTTGTCCAGGCCACTGAGGCTGAATCTTTCCCAAACCAGACCTTGCCTCAAACTGAACAGGATCAAGAGAATCAGTTTAATTCAAGGATGCCTATAACTGCTAAGCTGTTGTCCCCAGAAATGTGCCCACAAAGTGGGTGTTTGTGACTGAATGGTTGTATACCCTCCAGTGTCCCACCTCTGATCTAGGGGTGGTGGGGATGTTCAGGAGTGGGTAGAAGAAGAGTTGGCTTTTCTACCCTGCTTTTCTCACCCATTTAAGGGGACTCAAAGCATCTGAGAAAGCTTTCTATTCTTCTCCCCACAACAGAACACCCTGTGAGGTGGGTGGGGTGTGATAGCTCAGAAGAGAGCTGTGATTAGCCCAAGGTCACCCAGCTGGCTTCATGGAGGAGAGTGGAATCAAACCCGGTATTCTCAGATAAGACTCACTCCAACTCCCTAACCACTAAACCAAACCAAAATATTGGGTAAACCACTATTTCTTTAAAGACTATCAGGATCATTCCATAATGCCTGTAAGAGTTAACTAGCCCCTGAAATTCAGCTAATCATTTTCTTGCAACTAACTGTAATAAGCAAAGTGGGGCTCCAAGCCAAAGACCATGCTGTGAACCTGTCAGCTACAAGTATGTTGTTCTCCTTCTCAGTGCTCAGAAACGAAACGTTATTCCACAAAACAAGACATCTTAGTGTACACCCTGCAACAGTGACATGCAAATTATTGTGAAGGGGAGTGATTTTATAATCAGAGTTCCTTACAAGTTTATTGCAGGAGGTTTCTATGGATTCTAGGACTGGATGCTCTCACTTGTGGTCATTTGGCCGCATGGTGAATAGCACACCATATGATTTTTAGCCATCTCCTGGCCTGTTTATCATCCAAAGCTCCTCATAAACTAGGTGGCAGTTTGGGATCCATAGTAACAGAAAGAGGACTTGGGATAAGTCGTGCTGACGACCCATAACGTTTCAGGATGCCTTAACAAAAGCACCTTAACAAAATTACTAGTACTGACCATTGCAAATTCCCATAGATCAGAAATATTTTTGCCTTTTTTGATGTTTTTATTGCATACTATTACATTTGTCCAAAAAAGACATAACAGAATAAAAATATCCCACATTCAATTCCCACCACGACCACCTCTCACTACTAAACAAGGTCCCACTGCTAAATAAACTTTGAACTTCCATCAGTCCATCTTTCATCCCTTCAGGTAGGGAGCCTTGTTTACTGGCTTCATATAATCATTTCCATAAATCCTGTAGACTTTGCTTTGGCATCTCCCTCAAATGAAGAAGCCATTGGTGCCTAAGAATATCAAATTTAAATGCATCAGGGACATAACCATGCCACTTATCCCTCCACCCCCCAGCAATAACCTTCCATAATAACCTGTTAAGTGTATACACATCCTCCTATGCCATCACAAAGTATATATCTAAATATAATCACTTGAAGTCGAGAGCAAATGATCTGAAAGATGTATTCCATGCTAAGTGACTCTAAAGAATTTGTGTAATTGTTATATAGAATGTTTCATGTAATGAAATGAAATGAAAAGAGGACTGAAAGAAGAAGAGTTCTATAATCGATGAGATTTGTTGCACATGACATGGGTTTTTATCCAAGTAAGCTCTGGACAGATTTATAATACCGGGATTTTACTACATGAAGGGAAATTTGCTCCTCTGCCAACAGTGCGCCAGTGTGATCCTTCCGGGCTTGTGATGCTTACAGCCAGGCACTCCTTTGTACTAAGGCCAGGACCACCCTGCTTCTGGCAATATTTTTTTCCTTTCATGGTCCATCACTGAGAAGCACTGTGATGAAATGCAAAACTGCCAATTCTGCTTCTGGCAAATGAGTCTTATGACCCTTCCGCAGTCAGTATGAATCTGCTCAGATTGAAAGATCGAAAAAAGATGCTACTGCAAGCATATGTATCAGCTGTCATGGTCTATTAAAAAGTCGTCCTTTCCTTACCAAATGTATGTTAGCAGCATTTCCTTGAAGGTATATCATGCATGTGTCAGGGATGTTTCCGTGGGCTGTGACCTATTTAATTTGGTCGCCAACTTTGCCATAAAGTAAAGCAGTAAGTTCATGACCTCTAGCATTGTTGGATATGAGTTATATGAACCGTCTGTCTGTCTCATACATAGGGCTTGCATCAGCATTCTGTATCTCCCCATTCATTAACCAACAGTAGTTTTTGCTGCAGCTCAGCTTTTTCCAGAGGTGGGAGGGAATATTTTTATTATTGTTTGTATTTCTATCCTGCCCTATACCCAAAGGTCTCAGGGTGGGTAACAACATTTAAAATCAAAGATATATTAAAATAACAACCGTATATATTAAAACAATAACTGTGTTTGTAAAGTGGGGACAGTATATTCCCATTTAACCAAAGGCCAGGGCAAAGAGGTGTGTCTTCATTGCCCTCTTAAACATTTTCAGTGAAGGGGCCTGACGCACCTGAAGTGGGAGACTTCCATAGCCTAGGGGCTATCACTGAGAAGGCCCTCTCCCGGGTGCCCACCCCTTTTACTACTGAAGGTGGTGGGACAACCAAGAGGGCCTCTTCTTCAGATCTTAAGGCACGAGCAGGTCGATAAACCTTTCCCCTTTTTTCTGTGGCCAAAGGCTAAACAATTCCCCTTGTTAAATGTTTATATAATAAAACATGTTAGGATGGCAAGTTTGTTTGTTTGTTCAGTCCATCATCCATTTTGCCTATACCCAAAAGTCTCAAGGCAGGTTACAATAAGAAACAGATCAAAAATGAATTGCTAGTAGAAGCACAATTTCATGTTTGACTTCATGAGGAGGAGTCTTTTTCTTCTAGCACCAGCATGAGATTTCTGTAGGAGAATTCATGATTTGACAGTTTATTCAGAATGGTGCTGCCAGGCAACCTCCTTGGAAATGATGCTTTTCGGGGCACTTGTTTTTTTCCTGTGCTAGACATGAGCAAACATAGTTTACCTGTTGCTTGCTTGCTGTTTTCCCTTAAGGTGAATGACATCCTTTCATCAACTTCTGCAGCTAGAACCATATATGAGTCTTCTTGTTACCAGGAGAGCTTTGCACTAATGCAAGAAAGTATGAAACACTTTGCTTAGCCAAGTGAGGGGTAGGACATCTTCATTAGACCTCAAGGTTCTATGCAGTGTTGAAATGGTATTTGTGATTCCCTGCTTTCAACTTGTTCCCAGCAGAGCTGTGACAAGAGACGTTTTCGCACGGGGCTGAACGGAACGCGAAAAAGACAGCTGCGGACACGTCATCCGCATTGCCCGAGCGCGGCTTGCGCTCCGACGTGTCCGCAGCTGTCTTTTCCGCGTTCGAAATGTAGAGCACTTTAAAGTGCTCTACATGCGTTCCAACGCGGACGAGCCGCCCGCAGGCGTTCGGGAGGAGAAGCGTTCGCGCCTGCTTCTGTCTCCCGAACAGCTGCGGGCTCGCCTCCGACGCCGGCGCGGCTTCGACAATCAGCTGTTTGACAATCAGCTGATTGTCGATCTGCCTCCGCGGCTGTCTCCGCGCCCCTGGCCGGCATTTGCCGGCTAAGACAGCTCCCGGCGCTTTGAGCATTCGCACACAGATGCTCCAGAACGCGTTTACACGCGTTCTGGCGCGTCTGTGTGTGAACGGGGAAAGCGCCCGGAGCTGTCTTAAGCTTTCCGCCTGAACGCGTTCCGTTTGGAACGCGTTGCAGTGCGGAAATGCCTTGGATTTCCCCTGTGTTTTTTTTTGTGTGTTTTTTGTTTTTGTCCAAGTAGTAGAAATATGCTGAGCTGGATCTCTGTGAGTCCCCTGACCTCAATCCTGAAGTAAACCAGGTGATGTATTTTCAGCTCACCTCAGAGATGTTCCAAACCTGGCTGGACTAAGGAGCACAGCCTGGTAGTGTCTTATGGAAGGCCACATTGTCACTTTATAGCTAATATGTAGCCCTTCTACAGCCTCCCTCAAGGACTGCCATAGCTATATAAGTGCCGTAATGGGGCCATAAGGATTCAAGAAGACTTTGAAAGACAAAAGTGCAGAATCTAAAATATGGCTATCCTTTTATAAATCCTAAAATTGGATGTGTCAGTCGTATAATTTCCATATATATCTACAAACATACAAATATAAAAAATGCAATCAATCATACATGCAATTATATCAGCATATTACTTGTTACATGTTTTCATCAATGAACAATTAAAAACAATACTCATTTAGATTGTTTCTCATGGTAAATTTCAACTTTGGAGTGGTTTGTTCTTGATTCTTAGATATTACAATAGCTGGGAGTTTTGACAAAAGGTTTGCTGGGTGACCAAGAAATTCTAGATGAGAGAATACAAATGTTCAAATGCACCAGGGTTTTGTATTTTCATCTTCATTGTCTGTATTATTGCTGAGCTAGTTTTATATCTTTAAGGCCGTGTTCCCATTACAAGCTTAAAACACTTTCGAAATGGTTTTGATCCTTGCAGTCGCCACGCCTGGTTGGCTTAACACGCTTTCTGCATGTTAAATCACCCCAAAGCATTGTAAATGTAAACACTCATTTCAACAGGTCTTGCTCCGGTTCTTGCATTTGAAACGTTTTACATTTCTTACTGTGGGAATGGTACCGTTTTAGTGAGATGAGAATGCATGTTTCCTCCCCCAATAGCTTGCTTCCAAAGATAGTGATTTTACTGTAAAAATCCACCCCGTACAGCAGCGGTGAATGTAGCAATCCACTCACTTAACACCTAATAACAGTGTTGCAATTCTGCACAATTCTGGCTCTTTAAAAGTTCTGACCCTTAGAAAGGGAAAAGGAAGGAAAGCAGCTGCAGGTTCTGGGAGTTGTGTGAATGTTTAAGGCTGTGTGTGCAGGCAGCGGTGGCAGCAGAGTGAGCCAGCCAGCCAGGGTGCTTTTTTCAGAGGGAACCCCTTCTGGGATGGTGGCTGTGGAGGTTAGCATGCAAAGGGGGCTTGAGTTGCTGCCGCTGCTGTGTGCCCTGGGCTATGGGGAGAGGAGGGGAATCGCTGGCTGCCTGGTGCTGTTTTTCATCCATCCATGTAAGCGCCAGCCACCCAGCTAGGCTCCGTGAAGGGGTCGGTTATGGGTGGTGCGTTCACGCGAGGACGAAGAGGGCAGGGCAGTCCTGAAAAGCAGCTTTTAGAAAGTAGCCACTTGAGTCCCCCCTTGAGTCACGTACGCCACGTACTATCCTCAGAATCCAGATCGAACACAATTAAGTTGAAAGTAATGGGATCGGGCAAATTCGTGTTAGCATTCGGTTCTGTTATTTTGGTTTAGGAAAACTGTTTTAAGCTTGTAATGGGAACACGGCCTAAAGTTGCTAAATCAGGATTCTAATACATCCTGATAAGATGACTGAAAATAATCCACAAAAACAAGTAGTCTTAAAACACCATAAGGAGCAAACCACTTTTCCCAAAAGACAAGCCAGAGAAAGAAAAGGGTAATTCTTGATGCTGACCCAGGCAGTTTCCAGGACAGCCCAAGTACTTCAAAATGTCAATTTAGGATCATCCTGTGTTCTGTGAAGCTAAACTTCACTTTGAATATTAATGGTCTGCTCAAAGAAGTCTACAATTAGAACATTTAAAGAATGGGCCACTGAGGTACAAGAGGGTTAATGCATTTAGCAAGCAGTGTTAATCTGCATTTAATGCCTTCTTCAGTTAAGTAATATGATTTGGAAGGAAAATCCTTTTGTGAATCAGGATTTATGTTGAAAACAAAGATAACATTTAGGGGCCCTGTGGAGTGGATTTATTGCAACTTTAGAGTGGGCACAACCATATTGCACTTTTCCTCCTATGTAGTAAGTATTACTCAAGCACTTTAGGACATCAGATTTCTATGGATCAGAAATACCGTAGATCTTCACATCGGTATCATACATATTATTGATTTCAGAGTTTCTTATAACTTGGTTAGCTGAGGACCTGAGCTTAGTTCATCCCTATGAGCTACCTGACACTGAAGTGTATGCAGCTGCACACTTGTGTTCAACTTTCTTTCTTGCTCTTGCTCTTTTCACTTTTCCCAGTTATCCAGACTGCCACACTGAAAAGACCGCCTGGGTGGAATTATCTCACAGAATCTTACCCTAGGCATTAATTGCCATGCAGGAGGGAAGAGAAAGCAACTAATTAGCACTTGACATTAGTATGCATATTGCTCTTCCTTTTAAAGAAGGTCTTCCTTTTACCTTACAAAAGGAAAACTCTTCTGATTTCATACAAAATAAGAATGTTTTAATGAAATCCAGGAAACAGAACAGAGTGTTTAGTTGAAAAAAAGAATGAAACTGATAGTCTCATGTTAATTATGAGTAATTACCAAATGTAAATTTCAGTAACCATGGAAACCAATTCTTCATTGACTGGATTATCTTAAAAATATTTTGATCTTTGTCTTAATATGTATAATTAGAAAGGAATCAAATGATTGTTTTTCTATCATGAACTAAAGTCCATCCACAGTAAAAACATATCTATAGCTCAGGATTAGACCACTGTATTGTAGGGCTTCTCAAAGAAAATTCCACTTGGAGAACACTGGTAAGGTTCCACACTATACTGCAGATTATTAATTATCTTATATTATAGAAAGAAATCAGGACTCTCTTGGAAGAGTAATTCCCTCTCTATTACCACTCACAGAATCATGTTTTTTGTGTTCACATGTATTATTCCATTTCTGTGCTTGCTGTACCCCATCATTGAAAGTTCTGGATAATAAATATATATTAAAATATGAGAAATTTATGCAAATTTGTGCATGAATTGATTTATTTATAGCAAATTTATATACTGCTCTGTACCTCAGTCTTGGGATGGTTAAAAATAAGAATTAAAAATAACATCAAAAACAAAATAATAAAATAAAATGTAATAATTGCTAGAAGCTATGTAAAATCAGCTATGACAAGGTGCTGGAAGCTACTCAGTAATGATGCCTATTGTATCTCTGTGAGGAGTTGTTCCAGAACCTAGGAGTGATAACTGACCACTACTGCCACCTATGTCACGGATCCAGAATAGCTTCTATAATGAAAAAGATATGATGTTATATAATATGCCACCACTCATCGCAATGGGCAGACAGCATCATCTGCTGCACTCTCTTCTGGGTGCAGCACTGAGAGTGGGCATGGTGGTGCAACTGCAACTACACAGTTAGGCATGGCATTCAAGTTGCCATGGCAACATTCAGGCATGCATCAGAGATTCCCACAGATGTTGCCATGGTGATCTGGCCTGCCCTGGCCATCCTCACTTCAAGTGCTGCTGACTCAATATGGGTCTTTACCAGCACATGAAGTGCAAATTGCCTCTACCATGCTAGGTCTTAACCAGCCTAGTATGTTATTCTTATGCCATACTAGGCTGGTAAGTTTAAGAAAGTTCTAAGACTCCAGGAACAAGAATGAAGAAATAAAATAACTTCTACGCCACGTGCATACAACTCTTGCAGGAAAAAAGATGCTTCTGCAAGCTTTTTCATTATTCTGATACCATGTAATCAGCCTTCTTTTCATGAGCATCAGGGGAGCTGAGAGTTGCTAGTGTTGATTTGATTTTAAAGCTCCTGTCTCACATCTATGTCCACCAAGTCATTGGGATGCTGATGAAAATGAAACAAAAGCAAAAGCAATTAACACATATTTTACACTTCGCTTATACCAGTAACTTGAAAATGGCAGATATTGTAAGTAATTAAAGAATAACTTTGTGTACACACGCGCACACACACACACATACAATAATAATAAAAAAATAAAATAAGATCATTATTTGCCTTTTTCATGAAAACATTTTGGATTTCATACTTCGACTGCTCCAGTGTGGTTCTTGACATTTCCCCATAAATTTCATTGTGGTAGGTCCTACAGCATCAACAATTCTAGAAACACTTTTAAATAGTCTTGGGTCAGGTAATAACTGGGCTTGGCCTAAGGATTTTAGTGCTGCAATATGGAAGAAAAATATAGTAGATGAGTCCTATTTTTCTACTGAGTTAAAATTCAAATAATGTTTTTACAAAGTTACTTACGGATGCACAAAAATCAGTTCTACCTGGTTAACTTCAGTGCAGTCAGGGATAGTGTGTCCCAGAAGTCCTTCACCCAGGTACATTCTGCGCACACGTGAATGCAGCAAAAAATGTCCTTCGTGATCAATATGTATTTCAAGGGGTATATCAGAACACCAAAGAAGTCTGTCTCTGTCTTTGCCTCTCACTGTGCTATGTATTTCCTCTCACTGTGCTGTGTGCATGCTCTTCTTCATTGCTGCATTCCTACAGGGGTAGAAGGCAGCTGGACACAAAGCCATTAGCAGGTGTGTTTGCACGTGAACTATCCTGTCTTCTGCCAAGAGGTGCAGCAGACAAATACAGCAAGCTTCACAACTGCTAAATTTGAAATTCCACAGCTGGGCTACTTTTACACTGGACCAGAAATGGCCATGGAAGTCCACCGTTTTTTATCTGAAGCAAAAATGCTCTGTTCAACTAGGAAAGTTCCTTCCCCCATCTATACAGGGAGAGATGAGGCATGTTAGGGCCCAAAGTAATGCTTGGTAATATAAAGCATACAAAATTCAGTGTGCAAAGAACAACTCATTCGTTCTACCTTTTCCTTGCCTTGATTTCTGCCAACTGCTCTTACAGTAATAGAACTTAGGGGTGTGCACGAATTTTTTTTGCATGCGAATTCAAGTCGAATAGAATGTCAAAACATTTGATTTGGATGTTTAAAATCCGAATAAAACAAAAACCGATTCGAATCCAATACATTCAAATCTATTTGTTTGAATGTTAGATATGAATTTGAAGATACAAATTTCGACAACATTCGTATTTAAAGACACGAATATCAACAACATTTGTATGTGTTATATGTATCTGTATGCATTTCATATGCATCCCGTTTTATTCTGTATGCATCCCATTTTCATTCCATACGTAAGCACAAATGCGTATAGATACGTATGATATTCATACAGGCATACATTTCTGTACATTTGAATGATTCAAATCATTTGAACAAATGTTTTGGAACATTCAAAATTCGTTTGAATGTCTAAATTTGAACGTGAAAACATTATATTCATATTCTAATGTCCACATCCCTAATAGAACTTTCAGCCGGTATATACTGGAGCGAGCAATTTACAGACTAAACAACAATTAGGAAGTGGAAGATATCTTCTTATCTTGTGGAGCAGGACAGAACAATTAATTACCTTTAAAAGAATTAACAACCATCATTATTTTTCAGTGCATTTAGATATTTTTCTTAGTACCTCTGCTTGAATAATTAAATGTTCTAGATTTCTTTTCATTCTTAGTGCTATTGAATTCAACCACCTGTGTATCATATGCCAACATATGTGTATATTTTTTTTCTTTTCACAGAAGTAGATGAAGAGGAGCCAACACCAGCAGGTAAGGTCTTAATGATTTATATTTTATTAAAAATCATCATTCATTCTGGAAGACTATTGTTGATATATATTTATATCCCACCCTATACCCAAGGTCTCAGGCAGGTTGCAGTAAAATCATAATAAAAACAGATTTAAAAATTTGTCTGAAACCTGGGGAGGGAATGTAGCACAATCCTTAATCAACTTGTAGAAATCAGACTTCCTATCCTTTCTTATTTAATTTATTAGCTTACCTTTGTTACCAAAGAGGGTTGTAATGCAAAGTAAATGAAATTTGGAAAGTTAATGATAATGTCACTGAAAATAGTGGAATTAAGTACTAGATATGATTCACCTAACACTAAGGTCATGTCCCCATGCAAGCAATTTGGTGTGGGAGTGGCTTGCTTTTGACCGATTGTGGGACTGAAACCAAATCTTGCCCGTCCTCATGCCATTATTGCTAACGCGGGCTGTATACGGATACAGCTGTCTCCATGCAAACTGTGCTAAACCTCTGCACAGGGGAACAGTGCCCCCTCCTCTCCATCCCCTCTCTCCTGATTGGAAGCTGGTTTGACATCACCCCCAACCCTGTGCTGCTCGCTGCAAATGCCAGATTCCTCCTCCCCCCCTTAGTGGCACAGAGAAGCCAGGACTAAATGGCAAAAATAATTTAAAACCCCCAGTTGTTCAAGCAAAGCCACTATGAGGTTTGGCGGCAGTTGAGTAGTTGAGCAGTTTTGTACACCTCCGCTCCACCCGGGAACCACAAGAACACCCGGCAAGTGGAAAAGGGAGAAAAATCAAGCCATTATCATGCCCACCTTGGCGATTGGATGTGGGGGTGGCATGCTTGTCGTGGAAAAGGGAGATAAATCACACCTTTACCCTGCCTGCCTTGGCGAACAGGAAAGGGGGGTGGAATACTTGTATAAAAGAGTCTCATGTGGCAGCGAAGGCCATTTGACCCCCTCATCATTTTGGCGTTAACACCATTTACTTCCCCCCAAATCTCAGCAGTTGTGATCTCCAATACACAGGGCAGGAACAGTGAGCACAGGACACGAAATGCCACCTCCCAATGACACGAGCAGCAATCCTCTCCTCAAATGCAGGCTCCAGAGGACTGCCCCCATGTGCAGGCTCAGCTTGCAAAGCAATGCGTGTCAAAACACCAAACCGTGGCAAGAACAGTTTTTTCCAGGACCAAATTTAGACCTGGTTTGGGTGATTCGGTGTGCGGAAATTGGACCAAATCTAAAAGGCATGGGGACACCCCTTCCCGAATCTGATTTTGATTCAGACCAAATGTGCATGGGAATGCGCCCTAAATGTATTATGCTGTATGCATAGGCCTTAATTGGTGTTCTTTTATGATCACCAGCTTGGATGAACTAGAGATGTTATTTGTATACATGTAAAGAATTGAATTTCTTTCTTGTATTAGTGATGTTTATTCGTAAAGATGTGTTTTCTTAGTAATTGCTTCCCAACATTGATGGTACAGAGAAAAAGGGTACTTTATATATTTTATTTGTTTATGGCATTGTTATACACCTCATTTTATCCTCATAGTATCCATGTGGTGTGTTTTAAACTGAGCAATAGTGATTGGCCCAAGGGCACCCAATGAGCTGTCATGAATAAGTAGGGATTCAAATCCAGGATTCCTATATTCTGGCCTGGCCTTGCAGTGTGTGAGCTTGCAACAAGGGCAGAACTATTGTGGTTCCAGATTAGGACAAGGCAAGTGCTAGCTTATACTAAATTGTTAGATATGGTAACTTAAAATTTTGGCTAAAGATGAACTAAAATGATGTACCAATTCCGGAAGTGCAACATTGTGGATTTATTTCTGCATTGTCCAGGCTTAGCTATCACACCCCATACTATCCTGTGCCAAGTAAATCAAACAACACCTGGCTGGATTCCCCCTAGCATGGGCTAATGGACATCTGAATTAGGATGGCTCATGTTGTGTAGGCCCCAGCTGCTGGTTGTTCAAGACTGAGCCTCACCCACAAAGCCATCACCTAGCCTCCGTTGTTTCCATCCAGGTCTCTTTTGACACATGCTGACCTCCAGCACTGCTTCTGCAGTGCTTCTGAATAGTGCCCCCTCCCTACTGGATTCCAGACTACTTGTTTGCATGCTCTTCATACTGGAATACAAAGCCTGATCCCATTATGGATCCTTTAAATAGATCTACTGAAGGACCAGGATAGGATACTATTTTGGTACCCTGTCCTGAACCATAACTTCACCCAGACAAAGCATACTACAGAGGTGGCAAGACCTGCTCTGTCCTGCAGTAGCATGCACTGTAGCCCTCTGCCCACCTGCCCCAGAACAAGGTCAAGAAAAAATGCAGAAGGGATCTTAAGTATCATTGTGACCTCAATTTTTAAGGCTCTCAGTACATTCTTAAATTCTTTTTAAAATGCTTTTGCAAATATACTGCATTGTCAGGCTTCTAGGGCAGTAACCTTTAGAATCAGATATACATAGAAGTATGTCAGCTTGAAGGGCAACTGTTTTGTCCCAAGGGCAATACTAAAGAGCTAGCATGCGTAGTTTCAACTCCTGGCTCTTAGGAACACAGCCTCAACAGAGAAATGTCCACAAAGTTTCTGTTTTTATAAGCTTATCCACAGTTCCACAAGTACAAACAAAGGATTTAGAATTCTTATCAAAAAGTCCTTTTTTATACTTGCTATTCACTTTCTCTGTAGATTGGCTTCCTTTTCTTGTGAACTAACTTTCCCATCAAAAGAGATAGCTCTCTCTGGTCTGTCTCCCAAAAGCTATACAAACTGAACTAACTACAGAGTTGGAATAAGAATCTAGGAATTTCCTAGAGTTCCTTTCATATTCTTAAAGATACAGAGTCCATTTTGGCTCTCTAAAATTGATGCAATAGAAAAACTATTTTAACCTTAAGGAACCCATGACTCAGATCGTAAAGGATGCTCTCATGGCATAACAGCAACAGTATATACCCACATTATACTCAGCCAGCTAACCAGTAAAATTTAGTGATGCAATTTGAACAGATTAAAGATCCTTCAAGTTGAAATGTTAACATGAATAATGTTAATTTATTGAAGCCAGATCTCTTAAGTTGATCTGGCTGTACTAGAATTCTTGCAAATGGTCAGTAAACCTGTAAACAAAGAGCTGTAAATGCAGCAGTACCCACAACATCAACAAACATTTCGGCAGCAATCTTGGAACAGCTCTCAAGCAATTTCATTTCATTTTTTCTGACAATAAAAGTGACAAAAGTTTTAAACACACCCAAACATATCTATCTACATATATTTTAAAATGCTAACTTGTTTGCTTATAGGAATTTAAACCTAGAGATTTCCAAGAACGATTTCTGCCTAGTTCAGTTTGCTGGCAACTGGACCTCAGTGCTGCCCAGAACTGGTTCTGCATAGAACCCAAATGGGATGTCCTGACTTCTCCCCATTAGTCTCCTGCTCACTGCTTTTCTTCCTCTCCTTGCACTGCTGCTTTCCCTTCTTACCTTTCTCCAATATCCTTCCTCCTTGCACCTTCAGCCTCTATCCTTTTTGTTTCACACTGATGTGCATCTTACCTGTCCCCATTCTGTTCATACCCACTACTGCTAACAATGCATTTATTCTGAACATCTGTTGTGCACCATGATTTAGTCCTTCCAAAGTGGAGGGGTATGGGTCCTTACCACAGTGTGACCATTGTGTGCTTGTACCCTTGGTGACTTCTTGGGAAAATAGAAAAGAACACAGATATAGTTACACAGTAGCACCTAGTTAATTTCCCTTATCATGCATGGATATTGTGCCATCTATGATTGCAAGAAGATAAATTATAAGAAGAATTTTTAAAATAATTCCTTTAGATGTATCTTTATGTTACTTATTTGAATTACATAATACTTAGCTGCATTCACATAGGGTAAAAAAGGGTACTTTTTAAGTGTCTTATGTTCTTAGTTGGCCAATGGGTCAACCCACCCTGCAGGTTGACCTGGAGGCATAAAATATATTTGGAGCCATCCTTGGTGCAGGACAGGATGAAATTATGCCCTCATTCACCTCTTTCGTAACTGAACTTCTACAAATTACTCAAGTATTTTCTGCTCATCCTGTTTTATTGTTGGCTAGAAATGGCTGACTTCCAGGGACATGTCAGTATGACACTATAAACTGCTACAGGTGGAGCGCTTGCAAGTACATAAGTTTTGTTCTGCAGGTGCAAGACTTTGGAGGCTGGAAGGTGCCTGCATTGTAACTGGTGTGCCTTTTGTTTGTGTAGCTCCCACTCCTTGGTCAGTTTCCAGGCCATCTGGATAAAGTATTCCAGCTGTCTTAGTCTTACTCTCTGCAATTTTCATGTTTCTAAATGAAATAAATAACAGAAGTGAATATAAGGCAGTTGTAATAATCACAAGTGTAGTTTCCTTCATTTTTAAAGAAATTAAGGGTAATTATCAGCATATGGAACTGACTGCAATAATGAAATACCATTCTATCATTTAGGCTTTTACTTTTGGATATGTAGACACATTCATAAGTGTAAGGCTACAAAAGAAATTTCTCATCTGAGTTCATTGTTTCTGTGCACCACTGTTCCCAGTGACAACATGTGACATGAGAAGAATAAGAGATCTCACTTTTGTAGAAGTGTCATTGGACATCAAGAAACTTCCTATAAATTTCAGCTTTGCTATCAGTACTCTAAATAGAGCAGCAGCAAAGGTGATCACAAAAGATAAAAGAAGAAGAATTGGCTTTTATACCCCACTTTTCTCACCCTTAAAGGGGACTCAAAGCAGCTGGCAAACCTTCTGTCTTTCTCCCTAAAACAGACACCTTGTGAGGTAGGTGGGGCTGTGAGAGCTCAGAAAGAAACCTGTGACTAGCCCAAGGTCACCCAGGTGACTCTGTGTACAAGTGTAGAATCGAACCAGGAGACTACCAAATAAGAATCTGATATTCTAACCACAGGGCCAAACTGGCTCAAGATTTCTAAAAGTAGAAACCTTGTAGGTTTCCAAGGCTTTGGTTTATCAGGGTCTCCAGTTTGCTATAACTAGAGATGTGCATGAAGCCAAACTCCATTTGATTTCTTGCGATCTCCAGATGGGGGAGGTTTGTGTGCACCTCTGGAAGGTACATTTGGGCCTTGGAGTGGCATGCAAATGGTGGCAGAGGATGTGGAGAATGTGGCCACAGCAAAATTTTTGGTTCAAGAGGTGTAGATGGGAGAGGGGTGGGGTGGGGTGGGGTGGGGTGGGGAGAGAGGACTAGGGTGTCCAGAATCATCCATTTGATTCACTGGCAAATGAGGGGCCTAAGAATGTAGGCCCCTTTCAATTCTCCCAAAAATGTTGAAATGCTTACAAATTTGTACAGATTTCAAACTGCACGAATATTCATGCAAATCATTAGTTGTAACTTCTCTTCAGAAAAAGGGAGGGAGAAAATTGAGAAATATCTAACCTTAAATTGCTTGTGGCATTTTCTGCATGAACCATTAATTCAGATTAAGGCCTTGCAAAGTGAGAGTCTGGGCCTGATATGTCGACATGTTATATAGATCTAGGTGGCCATGCCCACCACCACCCATACAATCCACATGCTTTAGATGAAATGTGATCCCAAGCAGGAGAGCGTTGATTAGCATTTCTGTTAGACTCATTTAATCGTGTCTTCCAGTGGGACCAGTGGCACTGATAGAAAACACTAGGATGCAGGTGGCAGGTTCCTATCCTGGATATAATCCAGAATAAAGCCCAGTGCAGAAAGGGCATATTTTAAAATTAGGCCCACTACAGCATGGCCATGAAAACCTTAAAGGACCCTCATACACATCAAAATTTGGGAATCATGGTGCCATAAGGCCTATTTTTATTCTTTGTGACTACCCCACCTGTAGCAAAGCTACGTCACATTATTCAAGTCAAGATCTGCATGGTGCCTTAGTGGAACCATGAATATGTACTTCCGGCACTTCTAGGTTTCTTAATGGAAGAACCTGCCCTTTAGGGCTAACTGAGATGCCAAACAGTAACTCAGTGCTGAGCATTTTTTTTTCCTGCCCTGGGATGGGAGCAGAGCAGAAGAAGTGTTCCTCTGTCTGCTTGCTCTCTGGATGATCAAATGCTGCTCCATAGTTCACACATAGATTTCTTCTAAATCTTGATTCCTACTTGGGTAAACAAATGATTAACCTTTAAAAAGATTTTTTCTGGAGTATTAGGAAAAGTGAAAGATTCCAGACTGAAAGTTAATGGTTGGGACATTTTTCAGATTCATCTACCACATAGATAAGTCATGCATCTAGCTCCACAAATTTATTTAGGAAGACTCCATGGCAACTTCCACATGGCACCCTTTGGTACATGATGCAGAGCCCCCTTCCCAATTTTCCCATCAGGACGGAACAGGGCAAGGACCCAGAACTGATTGCTGCCTTATCCCATCTTATCTTTGGTGTGGAAAACAAAAGTTCTCCTGCTTCATAGTTGCTTTGTAGCATGCCCAGAAGTGAGCCATTTCTAAAACCTGCAAGAATGTTGCCAGGCTCCTGGAGCCATGTGACCCATGTCAGCCACTGCTGCCATTCTACATGGTGCACGCTGGAATGGAGCCAAGTCAGAAAATGCATATCGTTTTTATACTGGATGTGCTCCAGATGAAAGGTCCATGAAGCCACCACATTTTCCAGAAAGCCATGCTTCCCAGAAGATTAGAGTGTCCTATTCCAGCTGGTGAGGACCTTCTGACCATGCAGAAGCTGCTTATTCCTCCAATCCATTTTTTTAAAAAATTACAGTATCCTTGCTCCTCTGAAATGTTTAAATATCTTGCATTTGCTGCCATTGATTTAAAATGTCAATTCTTACATGAATGCATACTAAGGGAAACTTGAGTTTGGAAAAAAGGACCATTTTAGTTGAAGCACTTTTTTCCCTGAAGAAGGAAAATTGTTTGCACATCCACATTTTACAAAGTAATCTAATTATGACCCCAAACAGTTGGCAGTTAGCCACTAAGGACTTATTTATAACCTGTCTTCCATATTTCTAAATATCTGATCTGTTTCCTATTAACTATAATTTCCCTGATGTAGTTGTTTAAATCAAAATTGGTGAATTGGTCATGCATGATGATGACGAATCCCTGAATTCTGGTAATTAATAGATTTGATATTGAGCTAAACAAACTCAATTCCTTTTTATATTTACCTGCTCCCTTAACTGAATGGGAAAAAAATAGTTTTACGTAAGCACTCAGAACCAGCTATTGTTACACTATGAATACATGTATTATATCTCAGTGTAGTTGTTCAATGCCAAAACAAAAAGATATGGGGAAGCACAGAGTGCCTGCTCAATGCCTGAAGTGTGGTCAGCTGCCAACCCTTACGGTTGTGCAGGATTGCTAATGCATAGCTTTTAATGCACATTTTTAGCCTACAATAGGTTTTTCAACAAATGACCAGTGATTGAAAACAGTCTTACTGGATGAACAAAATTAGTAATCAAATCCTATTGTATTATTTCTTTGCCAAGCTAAAACTGTGGGCTGTCTCATGCTCTGAATAAACTGGCACTATTCTTTTCCAAAATATTAATTTGTAGTACAAAATGAACAATTCCAAATATCTAATACTTTTTAAAAAGTTCAGTTCCATCATCACAAATATGCACAAATGTTGAACTTGGAAAGCAAAAGGTTGAAATGTTCTTCTAGAGTACTTTTCATACCTGTGTTACAGATTGTACTGATACTAAACCATTGCAGCTTCCATAGAATTGATTATTCCTTTCTGAAATTGCTTTAAGATTGAATATAATTTTTGGAATAAATAACAATTTTTAAAAGTTAGTTTATAATATGTAACAAAACTGTTCCAAAATAAGGAATAGATGCAAAGACCCTTGATTATTTTTCCTAAAATATGACAATAAAACTGTTTCCACACTTACTTACCATGGATCACTCTTGGGAGACTGGAGCAGCTGGAGCGATCCACATGTCTTGGAACAAGTCCATCTTCATTTGAATGGCTAATCCACACTGACCTGAAAGCTCTCATGAGCTTCAGAGCTGGGCTCCGTAAGTTCTTATGGGCAGAAATGTTCTGCGAGTACCTGAGGGACCTATTTTTGTGACACGCTTTGTTGAGCCACCTTCTGCACTGCTTTATGGTCTGGTCTAATAGCCATTAGACTACTGGTAGACCATTTTAACCCAGGTTAGCAAGGAGTCTAAGAGCCACCCTCTTCCTGCTAGTATCCTCCATCTGCATTAGTTGGAGCCTGTCCTAATGCAGCATACAATTATACCACTGGTCTAGCTGCTAAACCAGACCATGAATTGGTGTGGAAGACACAAGTCTCTTGCATTCTGGTTTAGCAGGGAGACTCATTTTGGTGGCTGTTAGAGCTTGCGGAGGCCAGCCCTAAAGGTCATGCTAGGTTTGAGGGCAGCACAGAAGTTGTTCTGGAACAGTTGTCCAAATGCCTTGTCTGGGACACAGCTGTTTCAGTCTGATTGGAGCAGTCCATGGCAATGTTCCTTCCTGTGTGGACAGAGCATACTAGGATGAAGAGAATTATCATTGGTCTTCTCTAAGAGAGGGACAAAAGAGGTCCAGATAGTGGTCCATACTGCAGTCTACCTGCAAGTATGGATATGGCCAAATGTTGCTTATCTACCATTCCAGCCAGGCCCGTAAGAACAACCACTAAGAACCCCAGAGATGTGCAGGATAAGCATAAAAAGAAATTTTAAAAAACCATTGATTATTTCTAGAATATCATCTGAGATGTTTCAGAAGCCCATAGCAAAGGAAGAAAATAACTGCAGTTTTATGGCCTACAGGGATCTTAATCCTTTTGTACGCTACAAAGGAGATAGCATAAATGAAGAGTTAATGCAGATTCAGTGTAAAGGATTGCTTTGACCCTTACCACATCCAGCCAAAAATATTCTTCCTGACACTGTAAAGAATTGTACCACATGTTATCCCTGGGTGCTCTATCCCCTTTTCTGTTCTCCACTCGTGCATAAAAATGTGCATTATTTTCTGAGCAAGTATGTTCCTGTGCAAGTCTCTTGAGTCCCATTCATTAGCATGATCCTCTAACCAACATCCACTCAATAGCTTTATTATAACTTTTTTTTTAAAAAAAATCATTTTGTTTTAAAAAAATACCTCTGAAGAAAGGGCTTTGTTCTTTCTCCCATAACCCCCTCTACCTATGGGACTGGAGTCCTGCACTAGCCATAAATGCTTGATTGCTTTGCATTGAAAGTAAAGCATGGACCAAACATGCCAAATCTCTAGGGGAAAAAAAATGTGTTTGAGGAAACAATGCATTTCCTGTGGTGAAAAAAAGCATAGTTCAGAAAACATAAATTCAGAGATAAATCCTGTACACTGGATGTGAAAGCTCAATTTTTATGACATTTTCTTGCAACACCAATAGAGGCTGATTTCAGACAGGGTTAAAATCCAATATTATCCTGACACTGATATAGTAAGAGGACTTGCCTAGCCTGGATGCTTGGAAATGGCCACCGGTGCATGTGCAGAGCCAAACCAGGCTGAAAGTGGTCACTGCAGATCCAGTGGGGGGGGGGAGAGAAATTTGCATGTCCAGATGTTTTAAATACCTGGATGTGTGTGCTGTACCACAGTGGGACAAGTAAGTGCCCGTCCAAACAAGATCCTGCATTTTTCTCTTGCCATCTGGAAGCCTCCAGATTCAATACAAGGGGTGGGGGGGAAGTGTATAGCTACTTCCTAAAATTCTGGGGCTGGTTTTGCTTATATTATCCAAAGTTTTAAAAAGCAAAAGAAAGCATTTTTTTTTGAGCTAAAGAAAGAATAATAATATATCACAATCAAACTCCCCATGCACACTGTTGATGCAGTACTTAATCAGGTCTCCTGTATGCAATAGAACAAAAAGCTGCTTCACATCTTACCTGTATCCATAATCCCTTCCTTTTTATCTTTGCTCTGAAGGAGATTTTGTAATAAAGTGGGTGGCTGAACAGGCAACAATTCTCAGGCTGTGGTCAATCAGTATCAGCCTTGTGTGCCGCTACTCAGGCATGCAGCATTTCACCGTTTAGCAAATGTAAACAAACAACAAAAAGCAGTGCCTCCACTATGTACCAATACTCTTCACATGCTGAAAACACAAGGCCATTTCTGCTCATGTAGGAGGCTGACTCCCATCATCAGGAGTGATGCAGGGATCTCCCCAGCTGCATTCATGTCACTAGGACAGGGAAGCAACTGGTCTTGATTGTGGGGAAAGGGGGAATGATGCCTTCTTCTCACTGTGCCATAACTGCACTTTATCTTGACATCAGGGATATGGGGGTGGTTAACTCCCTCCACCAGTGCCACAATTGCAGCCAATGTTAATGACAGGTTGTCATAGAAGAAAGGAAATGGTACCATGGATATTCTCCGGATATTACTAAGGAAATGATCACTGAGGAGACTGGGCAGTCCCCTTGGTCAGTAAGTAGCAGCTTAAGGGATATCCTAAGGTATGAAATAATGTGGGGAAAAGGCTTTAGAAGTAATTTCATCAAAGCACCACACATTGTACTATATATAGTGTGGCATGTCCTGAGAACTTCAGGAAAAGGGCAGGGTACAGTACATAAATCCGTACAGTCAAAACAGAATTGGGGGTTTGAAATAATTCATTACACATTGATGTCAGCATAGTGAGAAAACTCCAACAGTGATGAAAGGGTTGCAGGAGAGCATCCTCCCAAGGGCCACACTGGTTCATTCCCCCCACTTTCTCATTCTTCCATACTTTAGCTCATAGGCTTCTTGAGGTTTCTACTGTATGGTATCACTGGAACTTCAAAAAGGAACCTATTTGCCACTACATAGGAGTTTTAAAATAAAACCATGAATCAGAATCTTATTGGAGAAGAACTTCTAGCTACACCTTCACTCCCTTCACTAGCCACTGCTGAACTAATAGTAAGAAACCTGGCACAGACCAGGATATATTATCATAATTGGAGTGAGAGCAGTGGAATTTGAAGAAAGAAATAGATTTTAATATGAAGTAATATAATCTCTGTTGCAGCACTTTAAGAAAAAAATCTGCATTTTTTTCCCCTTATCGTTTCAAATCCAACATATTCAAATCCAGCTGCTGGAAATGATCATAGCTCAAGTTGTCTGGTTAGGAACATGGAATATTCCAGTGAAAGGACATAGTGCAGAAATGCTGGGGTTTTGCCAAATGTAAAGGGGAAAATATAAACACTTAATTCAGTTGAATTTTATTTCTACAAGGGTTCAAGGAAATGATACCGAAGATCTAATATTTCTTAAAGTTTCCTAATCACAATAGTAGCAGCTGAATCGACTCATAAGGCATATACCGGACGTATCAGGCATTGTTAGATTTTGAGTTCCATCATACTTTACAATTTACTAAGGCAACAAGAGTTGATAGGTATTTAAGTCTCGGAGTCCCCATGCTAGCCCCCCAAAATCTTTTTTCTTATTATATTTGTGTTGCTAGTTGCAGTGAACTTGGTTTATGGTGTTCCAATGACAAATGAACTGGTAACATGGAAAGATGGAAAGCAAATCGAAAAAATATAGCTGGAAGTGCAGGGGAAAATGTTAAAATGAAACTAAATGGTTGCCTTTCCTTCCTGCTTTTAGTTATTAAGCTCTGTCTCTTCTGTCACTGATTAGATGTCTGTTCTCATCCAAGTAAGTTGCTCTCTAAACTATTGTCTCTGTGTTGCCTTCTTAAAACTAATCACCTATCCCAGAATGAAATAGGTGGGAAATAGTGTTGAACCTCTAATGTTCCAAGCAATCTTCAGTCTGGCTTCAGCTTGAAGGACATCCCTGTTCCTGTAAGAAATAGGGTAACTGGATTGATTGAATGGCAGATAATGTGATTTTGTTTATATTCAAAAAGTGTAATTTTACAAAATGTAGCTGATGGGTAAAGAAGTAAGCCAGATAGTCATGAACTTAGATAATTTGTCAGTTATAACTGAAGTGTTGTCCTGCCCTAAAAACAAGACGTAAGAAGCTAATTCAGGATGTCCCACCAGTGGACTATTTTGGTATACCAGTCCACAGACAGTGTGCAGATTGTTTATTGCCATGGCTTGCCCTGTGCTGAGATACTTAAGGTGAATGTGAAGAAGTTCATGTAGCCAGTAGCTGTGGTGGAAGCTACTTGGACTACCTGGTATGCCAGCAGTGACTGGTAAAAATCGAGCTTCTGAGTCAATATGGAAAAAGCAGAATAGCTCCTGGAATTTTGCCTTTGTTTATGCTAAGTAGCATGTTCATCATGGGTGGTTCCATTTCGCTACTCACCACTGTGGGTGCCTTGATCTTGGCTCAAGCAAGTGAGATTGAAGGTCCCCATCCAGTTGCGCTGATAACATTCCTGTTGTTGGGGGTGGGGAATAAAATATTTTTGTATCTATAATATTTCTGTGCTATAATGTTCCTGTCTTGGAAAATATTTTGCTAACTTTGAAAGAGAAGAATTTATACCTAACATCCTATCAAAGAAGCTACATTTGATGCCCTAAATGGTTTTGGACAAATATATTGTAGGGAACATCTTTATCTTCTGTAGAAATAATATATGAGAAAAAGGTAGAAGAAAGCCAAACATCTTGACTTTTATCTGTAAAAAGCAATGTATTCTCTGACCTTTTCCACACTGGGCTAGTGGACTGGTCCACAGGATATGCTTGGCCACTGCATCCATACACTGGACCAGTCTAGCAGAGGCCATGCCCTGTGTTAGTGTACTCTGTCTCACAGGATGAAACTATCAAGTGAGATACTCCATGAGTAGATCTTTCTGAAGAACACCATAAGCAGATTACGTTGGTATATGTATCCATGGACAGGATGGAGACAGTACATTACCATGAGCTTTTATAACAAATCTAGTGTTGTTTCAATTGGGCATCCAGAAGTGTTATTCCTAGTTGTTCAGCTGAAAAAGCACTTAGAAAACCAAAACCTCTGAAGCTGGGCCAGGACAGGCTATCTGCAATGGGAATAGCCCTTGGAATGGTCTATCTACTTCAAGAAGGTGCAGCACAAGATAGTCTGCGTTGTTCAGAAACAGTTCTTTCTTGTATAGATCTAAAATTGTTTCTTAATCCTAGAGTTAATACCAGAGATTTGCAAATTTGAGTTCATATTTGAAAATTCAATTGAATAGTTGTTTGAATATTCAGAAATTTGATCAAACCAAACCAATTCCCTGCTCACAAACATGAATGATTCAATTGGACAGTTTATGTTCACTGCATTTTTGCCCTTGAGAAGGGATGTTTTTAGTGGAAAATTTGGTATTATTTTTAACAGATTTGAAATTGATTATGACCAACTGTTCAATTAAATGGTTCACTGTAAGACAAATATACAGATGTTTGGTTCACTTTCAAAATGAACATATGATTTTTGTTTGTGCACATCTCTAATCGATACGGCATTGTATTAATAATTTTGAGTTAACTAGAAGTATCATTTTTCATGTAAATTGTATGTATGCAGATTTCTTCAAAGCTTTCCCCTTCAATGTTCTATTTGTTTTCTTTCCCTTTATTCACATTCCATTTTCCCTGTATTTAGTGTATTCAGTCAGAATATTGTAAGGTCTTTGCATTCCTGATTTAATATTATTCATCATTTCAAAAGTGTGTCTCAAGTATACCTTCCACACCTAATTTGTTTTAAAACAGAACTCACATACCAGTATATGTACATATATTTAAATAAAGGCTCACATATGAATATATGAATCCGCTAAAAATCTGGTTCGTGTTCAAATTTTATATGAATTTTTAGCATCTACTGAGTAAGCTGACACTGAAATAATTTTTCTTGATAATACAGAATTCCATTTGTGTGAATTTTCACTTCCTGATTCTATTCAATATCACAACTTTTTTTTTTTTGTAAAGAAGGGGGCTATGGATGTTTTTTGCCCTAAATGTCTAAACAAACTAGATTATTTTAGAGCAGTGTTTGCTTAACAAAGCATTAAACGTAGGTTTCAGTAGATAAACCAATAAATAAAAAGTTAGATCACTGTGACTCTCAACTCCTACAAATATGTGGTTTAATTTCAGCTGAACTATTACAGCTTGAAATTAATAACATATAAAAGGCATATCCATACCCTTAATTTTCTACAAAATGTGCCTGACTTCGGTGTAGGACTTTGGATGAACTCTATATAAACTAGTTTTCCTGTTGAGATAAGAGTACCACACTTAATGAGGTACTCTCCAGGTGAATTTGAGGCTGTAACAACAGACATATTATCCCTGTAATCAAGTTATGCCACATCAGAGTCTGAGAATGGGCATCCCTTCCTCATTACTAGTCAGATTGGGTGGGTAAGCTACAAAAGAACAGAGGTAGGAACTGTAACCAATCACAGCATGAATACATTTGCAATGAGTAAGTAGCACGTGTTGTCAGGAAGGCATCACCAGACTTGGAAATTCTAGTCTCAAAAAATAAGATAGGCTTTGGGGTACTTAGGCTGTGCCCCCATGCAAGTCGTCTGGCACACTTTGGGTGCTGTTTGGGCACGCATGGGCTGGGCATCCCCATGGCATTCCTAGCAATGTGGGACAGGTATGGGTTGGGTGCAGATGGTGGCATCCCCATGAGAACCGTGCTGAACCCTGGTATGGGGGAGCAGCGCCCTTTTCTCTCCGCCCCCTCCTCACTGGAAGCCAGATTGACATCAGCCCACTCCTGTGCCGCATCCCCCCCCTCCCTTAGTGGCACTGACAACCAGGACTGGGGTGGGAGGCATGGAAACAAGTAAAAATAAAGCTTCATTCATAAAAATAACTTTTAAAAAAAATTAAAATGCCAAAACCCACAACAAGGTTTAGTGGCAGTTTTGCGCACCTCCACTCCACCAGGGACCACAAGAACATGATCATCTGTATGTGCCTACAGAAGAAATGTTTTTTTCTTTAAGGGGTGACTGAAAAAAGTCCTGCCTAATCACACCCTAACTTGTTTTTTTTCCCCCAAAGTCCTTTTAAAACAGTCTAATAATAGGTTTCCTTGCAAGGAACTATTTTAAACTATAATCTTTTTGCAGTTTTTCAAACTCATCACCACCATAACTATGGTTTGTGGCTTGAGTAGGTTTTTTTTGCTACTGCCACTGTAGGAAGCTTTTTTCAAGAGGGCACTACCATCACTTTTACTGTACTCGGAGCTCTTGCTACAGTTACCATAATAGGCCTGAACTATATTCACAAGTAACAAAAGAGCAGCTCAGAAGTACCTCAGAAATAACAGTATGTGGACCTTGTGTTATCCTGTTTCCCCGAAAATAAGACCTATCCTGAAAATAAGCCCTAGTACGTCTTTAGGAGCAAAAATTAATATAAGACCCTGTCTTATTTTCGGGAAAACATGGTATTATTTCAACTTTGGCCTAGAATGTTCAGGAGAAGGACAGAGGCAGAGTGACTTGTAAATGATCTCACCTTGAAACAGCATCAAAGTCATTTCAAAGCCACCTGAGAAGTGCTTTTGTTTACTGTGAGTGAATGCAGCTATTATGAGGGTGTGATATATCCTTTCCTTATCTGTCTCCTCAGGAATCTCGAGTAGCTGAATACACCACAATACCCACCTAGACAATGACAAAGTTAATCAAAATCAAAAGCTGAGTTTCCTAAAGTATGACAGATGAGTGCTCATGCTCAATTCTTTCAGTGAAATTGGTGTGGAGAGTAAACCTTTAATGTTGGGCAGAATTTGGACAGAATTTTCTTTTTTAAATTATAGTTCTCACAATCTGCAATCAGTGGCCAGTGATGATGATGATGATGATGATGATGATTAGGGATCGTAGGAGTTGTAGATTTTTTAAATTCTCTTCTTGCCTACAATGGCTTTAAATTTTAAAACATGCTCAGAGTAGTCACTGAAGTAGCAAATTAATACCAATGTTTTATGACCCTTTGATTTCAGTTTTCCCATGGTAGCTGTAGATCTGTGGAATCAGCATTCTTTTCTGTGCACAGATAGGTGTTTGATAAATGAAGTGTGAAGGGCAGACATATCCATGTAATGTGTTGTAGCTTTATTATAATGTTAAGGTTTTAGTATTTGATTTAATACTGAAAATATGGAACATGTTCTGGAAATCTTTGGAAAGAAGTACAATTAAATAAACTGAGCTTTGAAACTTGTTACTTAGGGCAAACTCAGGACAAGATGTTCACATGTACAAGTTATTTTACCCCATGTGCCTAAAAGCTTATTTCATTTTCACATCCAACTCTGGCAATGGATTCTTTGACAATGAAGAGGAGGAAGAGGGAGTTGGCTTTTCTACTTGCTTTTCTCACCCATTTAATGGGACCCAAAGTGACTGACAAAGCTTTCTGTTCTTCTCCTCACAACAGAACACTCTGTGAGGTAGGTGGAGCTCAGAGAGCTCAAAAGAGAACTGTGACTATCCCCAAGGTCACCCAGCTGGCTTCGTGCGGGAGGGTGGAATCAAACCTGGTATTCCCAGATAAGAGTCCGTCCCCCTAACCACTACTAGACCAAACTGGCTCACTACTGATGAGTGCTCACTACTGATTGGCCACTTGTTTGCCCACATTTCCATGGCCCTTATTGGTCACTGTAGCAGCCATTTCTATGCTGTGATTACCCCATTTCCCGTCTCTGTACTTATGTAGCCTACTGCTCAGTCCAACTAAAAGACAGAGAGTCTTCCATTATCACTTGTGGACACCCAATCATTTGAAACTTAGCTGGTACTATATTAGGTACCAACTAAGTGGAAATCCCTTTGCTGTGCCTGTACCATCAGTCACGTGCTCTCCCTGCACCTCTTCTATCCAGAAGAGGTGTGAATGTGTTAAAATTGCTCCAGACCTATATGCTGAACTCTGACATTCATGGAGCTGTTTCTAGAAAAGAAGCAGCTCCATGATGTGGAGATGTGACATTTGGGGGTTCACCCTGGCTTTAACCAATGAGGTAAGTGTGAATGTATCCAGAGTCACCTGGTTGTCATTAAATTCTGACTGAGGAAGAGGTGCCTATTCCTGGGCTTTGAGACATGGTGAGTTGAATTTATATGTTGAGTTGAGAATATGAGTTGAGATTATGTTGCTTCAGCTTCAAAAATTGCCCAGAAGGTGCCTCATTAAGTGTGTTTGATAACACCCATGCACACAACAGTTAAGACTGCTTTCACATGCAGTAAAACAAGCACTTCAGGTGGCACTATTCAGATGGGATAGGATTGTTCACATGCCAATTTGCCCCTCCCCTCTCTCGAAAGCTGGAAAAGGTGGATCAGAGGTAGAATGTTAACATGAGGGCCACACAGATTCCCTTCTCTAAGGCACTTTTGGGACAATGCTTTTCCTACATGTAAATGTAGCCTAAAATACAATACAAGACAGCCCTTCAAACAGCATCAGTATATTTGTTTTTTAAGGCCTCAATTAAAATAGATATCATTAGCATTTGGTATACCTCAGAGTACAGATTATTCCACAATCTGGGGAGTGTTGTGCAGAAGCTGCTTCATGTGCTTCCAGACATCTAAGATTGATTTCACTATCAGGAGGGTTTCTCATACAAAATTCCTATCAGGTAATCCACATGGGAAAAGGCACACCTTCAGACAGAAACATTATCTGTATTATATCTATCATTAAAATTAAAGAGGTTTCTTATATTAAAATACAAAGATACAGATGCTGTAAAACTGGGGAAATGAATCACAGAAGTGTGATTAGATGAGAGGAAAATTACAAATAGTTTAAAGCTGGCTGGGTTTTATAAACATGCAGCTAATATTTACCCTATAAATGGGTTCACAGTTGGAATTCCAGTGAAATACTTATAATTAGTGCATCCCAATATTTTGTGTGATACTGAAATTCCATGTCAGTAGATTAGGGAAGAGGAGATGGAAGGGAATTTGCTTGATATTAGGAAGATAGAATACATGTAATCCTGAAAATCATTAAATTCAATTTCAAAATGAATAAAATAAAACTTAGCTCTGTAAAATGTTGCATTTAAATGTTTTTAAATGCATAAGATTGCAACAAAGACAACAAAGAAGACAAAAATACATTCATGACTGGAATTCATGGCTGCCATAGCTTTGGAAATAAGGTTGCACAGAGAAATTAATTACTATAGTCATGACTTCTAAAACGAGAAATATCACAGACAACATAACTCAGATTCTACAACTTCATTGACAAGTTAATCAAACTGAACTTCACTGAGTTTGATTTGATCTAAAACCTTTGAACATGCTTGACCTGAGGCCTATTTGTACTTTGGCCGGGAGTAAACAATTAGTGAACTTCTAGTAAAGAGCATTGGCATGTGGAGTATTGCCCTGCCTCCCAAGAAGTTCACTAATTGTTGATTAGGCATGGAGCACTAAATCGTGCTCCACACCTTTACCAACATTGACCAGATGCTTACCTGAAGTGTCCAGTGTCATGACCATTCACTCCTCTTTGAGTTGTCTGCAGTCGGTGGGTGGTGGAGGTGATGACCATGCAGGCATGGTGGCATTGGTAGCCATGATTGATTGCTGACCTCTGATGTGACCAGACCCCCAATCCCTAGGAGTGGCATCTGGTCATAGACTCACAAGAGGGGTGTTTGATCACACGTGCTGATGTGATCAGTTGCAATACGTCCCTCTGCTTGAACATGCCCCTCTGCAACAGCATCTGAGCATGTCATGAAATGGCCAGTCGCGGCAGCGAGGAGGTGGAACTTCCAACTTCGGTCACAGTGATGTGGGCTGGTAAATGGGAGGAGCATTCATACTGCTGGCCAATAATGGACACTTTGAGGAAGTTTTCCTCTTGACAAGTACGAATGGTCCACCTTCACCAGACGCTTACCAGCCCTAGAGGCATTTTCACATTACACGCGTTCCATTTGGAACACGTGTAGAATGGGAAGCCTAAGGCACTTCAGGACGCTTTGATCATTCACACACAGGAGCGCAGGAACGCGTGTAAACGCGTTCCGGCATGCCTGTGTGCGAATGCTCAAAGCGTCGTGAGCTGTCTTAGCCGGCAAACGCCAGCAAGGGGCGGGGAGACAGCTGAGGCTCCCGCAGCCGGCGCTGGCTGAAAACAGCTGATTGTCAAAGCTGCGCCGGCGTGGGAGGCGAGCCCGCGGCTGTTAGGGAGAGAGAAGCAGGCGCGAATGCTTCTCCTCCCAAATGCCTGCGGGCAGTTCGTGCGCGCCCGAACGCATGTAGAGCACTTTAAAGTGCTCTACATCTTGAACGCTTGCAAGACAGCTCTGGACACGTCGGAGTGCAAGCCCCACTGAGCCAATGCGTATGCTGTGTCCGGAGCTGTCTTGCACGCGTTCCGAAACGGCGTGTGCGAAAATGCCTTAGTTCATGGCAGCCTAATCAGCTATGTGCAGAAAGGCCCCTGGTTCTAGATCAAAGTCAAACAGGTTTACAGATGGTTCTTTTGGTTTACATTGCTATTACAACCTGGAACTGCAAAACTCTGGTGGTGATCTGCATGTTGTAGACCAAGTTTAAAGACTATACTTTTTTCCTGATAGTTCAAGTAGTAGTTCGGATTGTCAATAATTAATCATACTGCACATCACACCTAGCAAAGGAATGTCTGTTTCTGTGATTGGATTCTAATATATCTCCTCAGTTCAATGTCAGACTCACAAGGATAATATAAGCAGACTTTCTAATTAACATTTATTGAATTGGTATGGATTAAAGTCACAAAGATGTTGTCAGTTACAAATGTCTAGCCCCAGTCTTCTTCCATAAATAGTCCAGAAAAAGTGTCCTAAATACCATATATAGCATGTTGCTTTCTATAAGCCAAATTTACACAGGACTTACAGCTTTCTATCTTTGACCTTCCTTTAGCATCTCAGCCTTTTTTTCCATACTGGAGAAAGTTTGCCTTTCTGGAGTATGCCATACTGGAGCAGAGTATGCCTTGAGCATCCAGTTTGCGTTAGAATACTAACCTTTCTTGCTTCTGCCATAATGGCAACTTCCTCAATTACTTGTATAAATACAAGCATCCTTAAAAGTGGACTCCAGCCTCCCTTCAATATATGTGCCTTTAGGGTGACAGATTAAGGCTCCATCCATATAGGAACTGCTGTTCAACTTCTGGTTAGCTATGAACAAGGCATGGCCATTCACAAGATACATTGTCCTTCCATCCCCACAATCACTAAGGCAACCTAGCCAACAGAGTGAGATAAACTACCCTAGTGGCTGGATTAGCATGGTGCAAAAGTTTGCTCAGTGCCCCAACTGTACTTTCTGAATACATGCTTAGGCTTCACAGGACTTTGACTTTTGCAGACAGTGCAAAATGCATTTTGAGAGCTGAAACAGAAGCCAGGAAGTGAAAATTCTATGAATGGAATTCCATAGGAAAAAATGACTGAGAAAAATTAATGAGCATTTTAATAACTTTTATAAATGAGATCATTAGCAGGTACATCTTGAGAACCTCCATTGTAATTGTGAGATGTTTTGATTTTTTAAAAAACTTATCTGCCTATTTGAGGACAGACAGGTGGAGGTGAATGGTGATATGTGTAGGATGGGCAGCACAGTTGACTGGTTAAGCACCTGGAGGAATAACCTGAAGCACTGATTCAACTCTCAGTTGTTCGGTAAAAGAGGGACCCACCAACCCTAGTGCCAAAGTAGAATATTCCAGGAACCATAGTAGAGGTGCTGGCATCATTTATATAATGTGGTGATAGGAGGATGTGGTGAACATTTAGTATCAACAGCAGAAAAGAAAGGAAGGAACATTGCAGAAGATGTAATATAGCTTAATACTGGATGCCTTAGTGTCTAATCGTCTTGCATTCAGTGTCTTTTAAATGTCTAAAAAGCACATTATGCACCCTGTCAGACAACACCTTCCAATATAAGGAGTATTTTGAAACTAAATTGCATAGTGTATCAGTTATAAAACGTCTCAATGAAGGTCAGGTTTAACTGTGAATTCAATCTGCCATTTTCAGTAAAAGTGAGGCTAACAAGCAAGTCTTTATCAAGCACAGCTTTTTTAAATTACAAAGTGACAGTACATGACCACGAGCTTTAAACAGCTTGTCATCAGTAATTACTCCCCCAGTTATTTAGCTGAAAAGGAAAGTCATCGGCCGAGCACTTCTCTGCTGCTTTCAATTTCTCTGTAATCACAGTTCACTCAAATAGAAAAGACAAGCTAGAGTTGGGAAGGGAAAATGGTGCTGCAGCATTTTGTAACAGTGTGGACCTTTACTTTTGGTCCAACCAGTTGAAAGTACATTGATCATGGTAAGCAACATGCCTCACCAAGTACAAAAAGCCTGATAAATACTTATGCATAGCATGGCCAACTTGAAATAAGGTTCTTCCATTGTAAAAAATGTAGTAGAACCTCATATAATACAAGGGTTATACCTAATATAGTGTGAGGCTAAAAAATGTAGTTGAGCCTTTTACAACTTGAAGACTACAACAAATATGTATAAACCTCAAATAATGTGAGCAGTAGCAATCTCAGAGTTTGGGGAACCACAGCTGATAGTTCCATTGTCTGATATTGTGGTTGACTGTCCATTTTAACACTATTTTGTCTTAAATTGGGAAGGGTTCCCAATGTTAGACAATGGACAAAAGGAATCTGTATTGAAATGAATTGATGTTGGAGAAGTGTGTGATGAATAAGTGAGTGGTAGCTAACATGCAGCACAATAAACTTTTGGACAGACACCAGATATCTGACTCATGTTCAGCTCCCTATTTATCGTTTCTGGAGACTGACTACCCCTAGTTGTTGGAGACTGATCAGCTTTTGTAAATCCTGTAAAAGAACAAGTAATTTCATTATGCTTGATACTCAGGTATATTTCAGAATGAGGTTCTGAAGAAGGTTGTGGTTGTGCAATTACAGGCAATCCTGGATGAAACAGATTATCTGCAACCAGTTTATTCTTTCAGGCCAAGGTTTGAGATGGAAGTAGAGGTGTGCACAAAGTAATGTTTACTGGTTCAGTCTGAATCAATTTGTTTCATTCTAGAATCAGGTTAAACAAGATTGAGGCCACATCCCCATGCAAGCGATTTGGTGTGGGACTGGCTCGCTTCTGACTGGGTGCAGGACTGAATCCAAATCTTGCCTGTTCCCATGCCATGCCTGATAACATGGGCTGAAGAAATCTTGCCGTCCCCATACACTTGAGCTGTTTTGCACACCTCGCCTTCATCCGGGAACCAAGCCTCTGCCCTGCCTGCCATGATTGTGCATGGGGGGTGTTTCTTGCTGTGGAAAAGGGAGTAAAACCAAGTCTCTGCCCTGCCAGCCTTGGCAACCATGCAAGGGTGTGTGTGTTTCTTGCTGTGGAAAAACATCTGCCCTGCTAGCCGCGATTGTGAACAGGGGGTGGGTTGCTTTCTTGCTATGGAAAAGGAAGTAAACCAAGCCAATCTCCTCCACAAATAACCTGGGACTGTCCCCATGGGCAGGCTCAGTTTGGACCAAATCGCCCAAACCATGGTGAGATCAGTTTTTTCCAGGACCAAATTTGGTCCTGGTTTGGGTGATTTGGTCTGTGAAAATCAGACTAAATAAAAAAATACATGGGGACGGCCCCTCCCAATTCTGATTTTGATTTGGGGCAAAATGTGCATGGGGACGCGCCCTGACTGGTTTTAGATGGAACCTTGAGCATTTCACAAAGTGATCAATGTTAACAAAATACATTTTAAAATGCATTTTTAAAATACCCCTTTAAAGGGCCAGATTGGGTCAATTTTGAGCAGTTCAAATCAAACTGTTTGGTTCAACCAAGTTTGAACAAACACTCCTGTTTGAACTGAACCAGCCTCTGACAGGCTGACCGGGAGATGCACCATCCCTGTAATGCAACTTCCCACCCCCCAGACTGGATGCTTCATTGCCCACAGTAGCAGCGCAGCATGTCCCCATGTCGCAGAAAGTGCAAAGTAAAAAGATGCTGATTAAGCAGCATATTTTTACTTCAGTGAATGCTGTGCTGCTGCTGCTGCCATTTGAAAAAAGCTAAGCAGGTTTGAAGTGAGCCTGGATGCAGCTGATATCTCTCATTTGTTTTTTTGTTTTGTTTTTTGGAACTCATAGTTTCTATGACAACAATGGAGCTGCCTCAGTATGTAAAAAGATCCAACAATGATGATAAGAACTGTAATAACAGTGTCAGTGGAACCCTAAAGGGATGGGGGAACTACCGAGATTTCTAGCTCCTTGAATTTAATTGAACCTGATGGATTTCTAAGTGCTTTTGGGGATAGTTGACATGGTGTCTATCTATAGGCTTTGCCCTTGCTTTGGAACAGTATGTTAAGCACTATCAAAGACACATTTAAAGACACTGAAGTGATATCTAGGTGCTAATGGGTGTTAAAAATTCCTCATAATATGGCTTACCTATTTGTCTACTAACAATTTTAATATTTTATTGATATTTAATTATGCCATGTGCTATGTCTGTTTTTCTACCTGTGAAGCCTTATAATTCTCTTTTGTTTTTATACATTTCCTTGCTTTGCTCTCAGAAATAGTGGTTAATAAATGGTTAAACGTTAAACATAAGCATTACCTCCATGAATATTCTGTGATCCTATGGATTTACAACCTGCCCATGCCTTAAGATCTGCAGGGGAGGCCGTCCTGGTTGTACCACTGCCCTCAGTAACAAAAGGGGTGGGCAGCTGGGATAGGGCCTTTTCAGTGGTGGCTCCCAGATTGTGGAATAGTCTCTCTCCTGAGGTACATTAAACACCTTCACTTTATGCATTCAGGAGAGCAGCGAAGACACACCTCTTCATCCTTGTTTGGCTAAGCAAGGAAATGAGTTTTCCTCCCCACATACAGGCACTGTTATGGTTTAATATGTTCATTTTATATGATCACTCATTTTTAATATTGTAACCCACCCTGAGACCTTTGAGTATAGGGCAGGATAAAAATTCAAACAAATAATTAAACTTTTGTTTGTTTCATTTATAAAATTTCTGTACCATCTTTCAGTGTAGTTTCAGTGTGTGTGTGTACAAGGTAAAACAACAAAAAAAACTAAAGTAAGAAATAAACTTTAAGTAAAAGGAAAAAAGCTATTAAAATCTAGCTGAAAGTAAATTTAGATTTTAGATTTTATTTTATTACAGTATAGTAGAATAAACCTAATTGCTGATTGTCTTGGAGAGAAGGAATACCATAATTATTTCACCTACGGTACTGCCTAAAAATAACAGAAGACACTCTAGCACAACTCCCCTGGGAGAGTGTTCCGTAAACCTTTTGGAAACAACAGTGCCAGACTTATATACACCAGGAAGATTTGATGTTCACTTTCTTTCACTAGAAGGAGAAAAGGTCAATACTCATGTTCTTTCTGTGACAAGGAACCACTCTCTTCACTTCTGGCTGAAAGAATCAAAACTATAATCTATAGACATGGCATAGATTTCAAGCCCAGGCCATCTTAATTCATATTTATTCTTCTCCTTATTCTTCGGCATTTTCATCCTACCAATCTTGTCTAAGACAGTGTCCCGGACTCCTCCCTTGAGATCAAACACTGTAAAACTCAGCTCATTAGCATAAATATGGTAGATTTAAACTACACTTTTTTGACAGGAGTGCTATTTTCTGCTTATTTTCTGTTGAATTCTTGTAACTGTGTTTTGAGTATCAGGACTGGATTCATCCAAAGGTTGAACACATTATTATGCTGATTTATCACTAAAATGCCCGCAAGTTAACTGTTTCCTGGAGTTTTTAGACTGATCCAGAGACTTAATTATATTTGCTTCCAAATTAAATATTACAGTTATAATGAATGTATTCCTAGTTAGTTGTTCTTTTATGGTGGAATCATTTCTAAAAATCAAGAGAAAAAAAGGATATACATCTATCTCCCAAGACTGATAATCCAATTATTTTTTCACCAGCTTGTAATGTGAGGATGAAAATCCAGTCTACATATATAACAATGTTGCTGTTTTCATTTACCCATCTTAAATACCCCTGAGAATGGAGCAACAATAAACGTAACCAAATAAATCAATCCTTAACCCAGAGGAAACATATTTTCAGTTCTGCTACTTGATTTCTGCTGTCTTCCTTTTCACAAAAGCAGGACTACAAAGGAGGCATAACTTCCAAGTGTTTCTTCAAAGGAGGCCCTTTTCCGACATTATTATTATTAAAGTGAATCAGCTGAGTTGTTGCTAATATACATTCTTCTCAAGTTGCTCTGGTAACACTGAGAGCCCTTAATTGTGTGGGAGGAACAGCGTTACACTTGCTTATGAAAACTAAAGAAAGGCTTTAACCTGAACTGGAACTTCCACACAGTTTGCATATCACATGCACAGCAAAAAAACAAAAAGCATCTCTGAGCAGCACAGAGATGATTTAGAGATGGGATTGTTCACAAGTAAGCATTATTTGCTAGAAAAGACGGATTAGAGAAGTGTTGGGATCCCATGGGCCTAACACTATCGTCTCTGAGGCACCCCTAAGCTGCCCCTTTTGTTATGTCTGAATACAACCTGAGTTTGTTAAAATAAGACTGAAGGGGATTTGAAAGATGGGGCAGAGTTTTATCTGAGTGCATCATTGTAGCTGTTTTAAGACTATCTAAATAATGGACAGACGGACAGACAAATTGTGGCAGACATAATTCTTTATGGCTGTATTTTATTTTCAGATCAACCCTGCAAAAACACTGAACAGTCTCAGAGCACCCAAAGGGTTTATGGTTGGTGGAAATCCAAACTTCTATAGCCTAGCCTAATATTCGAGAAATAAATTATTGCAACAGGAAGGAGTGTAGGAAAGCAGAATCACATCAAAGCTGATAACTTATTATTATTGGGTGTTTTTCTACTGTCACTAGAAGTACCCATTAAGTACCCATTAATGGGTACAAAAATGCCATTAATGGGTACTTAATGGCTATTTTTAGTGACAGTGGAAAAACGCCCATTATTATTATATGTAGGATTTGAGAGATCTGTAAACACTATTTTTTTCAATCCTTGAGATGGGGAAAGTGATACTATATCTTGCGTTAAATTTTTTGGAGGGGTGGGTTGCTAGTCTTTCAAACCCGTTTTAGCATCACAGTTTAGGTATCTTGACAAAATGTTCTATATGCTTACTGGCACCTCCTTAACTTAAAAGCTGTATGTTACCTTTTGAAAAAAATAAAGTAACTCATCCATGTATGTTAGTATGGTATGGTATTAACAATAACATTTCAGGGAATTTGTTCTTGTTGAAATGCCAGCTTGTTAAACTTTACCATTCTATGTGGCTAACGTCATGGATAAAGAGACCTGACATCAAGTTACTTGATCCTGGGGATTTTGTTTTTTGTTTTTTTCAGTATCTACAAAAAGGAGAACAGATTTATTACCCACTGCTGGAAATTTGGAGTACATAGTTTGCAGCACTACACAGACAAGTTCATTAAGGAAAATTAATTATGCCATAGTACTGTAATTCAGTCTCATTACTGTGTCACTGAGCAGATAACCGGGATTAATTGAGAGCCAGCACCACAGGGCAGTGGACAGCCACAATACTTACTAGATATGGGTTCATGTGTGGTGCATTAGCAAGTAGTTTTTTTGGAATTATATAAGACTATGACTGCATCCAGATCTCAGTTATTTATTCCGCTATATTTGGATATCCTAGATATCTAGATTCTAGAATATCCATACTTTATTCCAGAATATCCAGATAACAGAATAAGTAACCAACAACTGGATGCAGCCCTAGGACAACTTAAGGCAAAATCCAGTTGAGGATGACAAGACTGTTTGCTTTTCTGTAGACCTAAGATATCAGTTATCCGACATTTATAGCATCTACCAATTTATAATGATGCCTTCTTATGATTATTACTGGAAATTCCAGTAACTCACATGAAATGATTTTTAAATACTGTACTTAAATAAATACCTTCAAGTTCACGTGGGGAACAAGAAATGCAGCAAAGCAAAGCAATAATCATGAAGTTATAAAGCACCAAGTTAACATGAATGTGGTTCGCAGAGCAGTTCTGCGAAGATGACAGCAAGAGGAAAACCTTCCTGCCAGAAACTTAGTAAGAAGAGAGATGAGCCCTCCCAGGCAAAGGATAATAATTTTGGAAATTATTTTGCATCAATAGAAATGTTATTTCTACTGAGAGAGCATACTCACATTGGTGAGGGCCAGCGCTTTGATTCCAGAGCAGTTGCTCCCAATCACCCCCTCTCTATGAATTTTAGAACCTTCAAAACTTTGAAGGACCCACCTCACCTTCAGAGAAAGGTATGCCAAAAATCACATCAGAACCGGGACATTTTTGGCATGATGCCTGCACAAAACAGGTATGATAAGTCTAGGGATGTGCATGAATGGGTTCTTTTTTCATTTGATTTGTATCATATCTAATGTAAGAAAATTTGTATTCATTTGAATAGAACCCTTCGAATGTAGTAGGATTCTATTCAATACAAATGTATTCATATGAATTTGTACATATATCCGATATATATCCAATACGTATCCTGTAACATATCTGCTCTGAAAGCATCAAATCTGCCCTGAATCTACTTTGAATCCACTCTCAATCCATTTCAAATGCTCTCTGGATCCATTGCAGATGTGACTGGCACAGCAGCTTTCCCATCTTCCAGGTTCAGGAATGTTCCAAAGCATTTGTACAAATGTTCTGAAACATTCATACGAATACGAATGTCAATGTACAAATGTTGTAATATTCAATTCGTATATGAACGTCCAAATTTGTATGAATTTGTATGAATATTGAATGTTATGAATATTTGTGCACATCCCTAGATAAGTCACTTGCCTGACCACCATGTGTCTACATGGCAGCCACAATAGCACTTGAGGTCAGAAGGCACCCTCATAAGAACATAAGAGGAGCTCCAGATCAGGCAATTTCAAATGCAATTGTATGCAATTTAAAATATATGACATTTGACAGAAAATAAGTTCCACACCATGAGTTTTATAACTGAAGGGCATCGGGTAGAAACAGTTGGTGTCTGCCTTGGTATACAGTAGTTTCTAGATCTTCTTCATTTAGAACAGAACATTTATGAATTATGAGAGACTACTATATTCAAATCTATCATAAAATATTCTATTATACATGGTCTGTTTGTTGTTTCTACTCTTTGCAAGTCTGTTTATATTAAACATACATTTAAATATTTAAGGTTTTGAGCTTTTTCTTTGATCAATGGCTTTGAATTTCAGGATTAAATCATACAAATAAAAAGGCATAATTACTATACCCATAATTTATCAGTAGCCATTTTCATACAACTCATATGAAGAAGAACATTTGAGCTTTTATAAGATCATGCACTTTTATCATATAATAGCATAAAAAATTAAATAATAGCATTTAAATTTCATGATACAGAAATCAGTTTGAAACATACCAAATAATATTATTTGTTTGTTTGCAATATTTACATGTTAGTCATATTACCATTATCCTCTAAACAGTTTACAAAATGCCAAGGTTTACTGGTAGACTCAGACAGTGTGCTAAATAGCACCCTATCCCAAAATAGTACCTATCCATCTGGTACACTAGTATGTGGAAGGCAGGCCCATGGACCCACCCATAATCCAGTATACTAGCAAGTGCGGAAAGGGCACAAACCTGATCAATATAGCAAAATCTGAGGTAATCTGAGCCAGTGCTAACATAGGAATTATAAATATGCAATAGTGAAGTAAGGAATAAGACTATGAATTCAAGATCCTCTACACAGCCCCGAGCTTTTGGAATAAGCTTTTTTTTTTCTCAGTCTAGGTTTTGAAACCGATATTAGTTGTCCTTATGACGTCAGTGCATCATATGAGTTTTTAGTGCCTTTGGTACTCATCATTCTCTGTTCTTTCAAGGCATGTCTATGTAACGGTGCTAAATTAATAACCAGAGTGACAAACTTGAAGAAATGAATTCTTGGCCGCTTATATTCTACACATGCACTTTGAAACAAAAACTAGCTACCTGTCACAGTATGTGAGGATGTACAAAGAAACATTCCTGCTGGTCATGAATGTTTTCAACTGTGTGTCTTTTCAAGTAATGTGGTGTGCTGAAAAAAAGTCATAGTGTGCGTGCACACCTGCTGACTTTGGGAATGACATTTGCTTCTGGAGAAGAAAATAGGGAACAACAAAACTGTGATCTTTTAAGTAGTTTAGGGATGAACAGAACTTTTGGAGGGGAAGACTTTAACAGAAAGTTCAGAGGTTAATTTTAGAAAATGTTTACTTTAAAGTTTACACTTGCTACTTGTATATATCAGTGCCAGTGGTGTGTGTGTGCCTATTCATACAACTGATAAGTAGGACTTAACTATAGCCTTTACAGGTTTACAGGTTCCTTCCTTCCTTTGTTTCTTTAAAAATGCCACTATGGCTGTCACTGCTGGAGTCCTCAGATTAAGCCTTGATGTATCTAAGGCTTAGAGGACATCAAAACTCTTTCTTCCAGTTCCCTGGACAGTCTCCCTGAGACCTTGGGTGCCATGTGTAGGTACGATCTCAAACATTTCCCTGGTATATATCTGAGGCACATACTTTGGAATGAAACTGGAAGTGGAAACTATGGTAGAGTAAACCCTGTTTGCTTGTTCCTACTCCCACCTTCCTTGCCATTGCTTATCTCCAAGTTACAGTGCCATTAAACTAATTATAGAGTTACTAGATTGTTTTGCCTAATATTAACAGCTATACTTGCTTAGTAGCACAAAATTGTACTTTGAAATGTCATCTGACTCAAAAGACATTTAAAATCACAAGAATTTTGCATCTGCAGAAACACTGCATGAGATTAACGCATTGCCATCTAAAGTTAATGACATGGAGCCCTGTTATGCTGAGGCTGTAATATTTGATAAAGAACCTGGAGATTGAAAACCTGCAAGATTCCAAATGTAGGAAGAAGAGGAGGAGGAGAAATCTAAATTAGTAATTTTGCTCAGATAATTCTTAAAGAAATACCTTGGGAAATTTGAAAAAGAAAACAACCCTTCAGATACTGATAATTATTACCCTGATCCTGAGAAATATGCCAGGTGCAATCCTGAAATCTTGAAAACTCATAATTTCTATTTAAACATTTTTTTCATTTCCCCCTAATCCTAAGGCAAAACAATGTTTCCTTGATGTTTTCTCATTTGCACTTTTTTTTTCCTTTTCACATGCTAGTGTTGTATGTTTATTATCATATTTTGGTATTTCATTAAATATAGAAATAGAAAAAAAATTGTGAAACTAAACTTTTGCAACTGATGAGGAAGGAAGTATTGCTAAATATGGTTGTTCCAGATTTGCTTGTGTTCCAGTAGAGGAAGGAGATTAAAGGCCTTCCTTCCACACCACTGGTACAGTATAAGGGAGACCTGTTCCCTTTTATGTTCCATCCGCATTGGACAGAGAGTAAACTGGGGTTAGGCAGCCCAATATGGCCTCCTAATCTGGTGTACCAGTAGACCTTTTGGTGCACTGCCGAATGGATTTTCCATGGTGAATTGGACCACAGAGGTATGTGCCATCCACATGCCTCCTAATTTGGCTTGCTCCTTTTTTGTATGCTGGTAGATCTCACTTAGTATGCTGGCAAACCACTTTATTGGACTGCCAGAATGGTTGCAAACTTTGGAGCCAACTTGGAACAGGACCAAAATAGCTGTCCAAATGCAGACGCCTTGTTTCAGTACAGGAAAGGATCCATCCACATGTAAGACAGGATTTCTTGATTCATATCAGAGCAAAACACTGACTGGATCAAGTCACAAACAGCCTCTGTCTCTGAGATCTTATTCCTTGATCAGGGGTATGTGTGGCAGAACTGTGGCAGGAGTCACATGGCAGCACTCTTCTCCTGGCCTGTTAAGAGGAACAGTACAGTATTGTTTCCCCACCCCCCAAATGGGAACACTCCTGGACTATTTGGGGCAGAGATTTCTTTCTGGCCTGTGCCTACCCCAGATGTGGGTGGGATTTCACATCTGGGAAGTTCTCCCTTCTCGCCTTGCCTGCAATGCTAGAACCCCAATCAAGAAAGGCAAAGACTTGATTTTCCCTATGAGAGATAAATTTAAGTAGATGCTAACATTAGTATCAAAGTTAAAAGCTGAAATACAATAAAATAAAATAAAATTGGATGGGACAGCAGCAACAAACACTAATTCACATTTGGACTATTTAGGTGAACAAATAAGTTTTCAGCAGAGGCTTAAAAGATGTAAACCAACCATTTATGTGTGGAACACCTGATGATTTGTCATACAACAACAATATATAATCAGGTGTTCCACATATAAATGGTTGGTTCAATTTAGTCCCAGTTTGTGGATCTCAAGGCAATAGCCCTTTGTCTCTCAGCTTTATCCCAGGCCTTCATTTTTTAAATAATTGTAATATTTAAATATGCATCATTAGTAAGTATTAGATTTGGACCAGTTGTAGTTTGGTTATGTGATTCTGCTGTCTTATTCAGCAATCTGAGCTTACTATTACTCAGTGAAATCTACTTCATAGAGTTCTTGCTAAAATAAACTAAGGCATGAACATTCTGACCTACAACAGGAAAGAATATGCTATATTTTCCCCTCACACCATATATAGAAAGGGTAGGAAAGAATATTTATGTTGTCAGGGAAGTGAGGGAAACATATAAATAGAAGCAGGAATCACAACACTAGGACTTTTTTAAAAATATATATATATTTCATATTAACCAATAAACATGACGGAGCAGAAAATGACCAGACACCAAGTAATAAGAGTATATGATGAATTCACTGATGAAGTTATTTCGAGAGAGAGAGTGTGTGTGTGTGGCTAGACATAGACATAGATATGGATATAGATAGTTACAGATACAGATACAGATATATGAACAGGAGGTGTGTGGAAAAATCTAAATCAGGTTGCCAATAAAGGGCCAAAATCTCAAAGTATGAAGTTATGTGCAAGTGCTTGGTCCCAATGAGATAAAAATTCAGTTCCTTATACCTGAAGTTACAACATGGATCCAGCTCAACAGTGTTTCTGATTTATTCCTATTATTTATTTCCTTTGTCAGCATTTACATTCTACCTGGGGGGAAAAATGACTTTTTGCACTGTATCTGACAGTCTCAGTATTTTAAATCCAAACTATCTGTCACATTTGGAAATATTTAATCTGCAGTTCAGAGTTGGGCCCTCCCTAGTGTGCACATATGAAAACTGAATTGACTGCATTTGTCACTGAAGCAGAGAACTAACATGGTTTCTGCCTTAAAGACCTTTTTTGCTATCCCATAGAGAAAACAGTCATTTGATCCCTTTGCCTTGAAACCTCAGATATTTCAGTCACAGCTTCTGAAAAATTCAACAGCTGCCATCTTCCCGTGTTGACAATTGTACTATTAGTATCATTCTAATGCAAAATAGAATTCCTGTAGAATATCAGGGCAAAGAGTTCTGAGGGCTCCTAGCACTTATTACGGTAGCTGTTATCAGTACTGTTGTTCAGCAAGCAGGACTCAAAAGAGCTGCAAACTCTATAGATCTATTACTTTTAGTGTGCAATTAATCTTCTTGGCATTACTCATATGAGTGTGGATTAAAATGCCTGGAAAGCACACTGTGAATTCCATTCCTCATTAATATTGATCAAAGGTGGTGGCTCCCTTTGTGTTCAAAGCTACTTAAAGATTACCTACAAAAGTATTACTAGACTATTGATTAAAAGCAAAATACTTGAAGCCTATCATGGCTTAAAGCATGGCTACAAGAATTCCGTGTAAAGATGAATGTTTACAAACTTGCCATGCACCTAACAAATGATATTAAACAGAAGTAAACTTTGGTGAATAGAGCTGCTCTACAGTATGCTAAATATTCATCACCTGTGCATCATTTTCTACCATGGAGGTTACTGGTGAGCAAAATGTATCTCCTGAGCACTTGCAGATTGTGCAGATATTCAAGGCACATGACCAAAGCTATTACAGCATTTTAGAAGAATCATGAAGCAGCAAAGAGCAATAAATCTGCAGGTTTTTTTATTGATACGGACTAAGTACAGATTAGTTATGTCATGCTTAGCATTTATCTTGAGGGTAGCAAATGCTCCTTCCTTTTGTTTTGAAAAGTGTTTACTTTGTAAAAAGGCAATCAGATCTCTAGTGGGGCTTTCTAAGTCTACTGAAAAAAAAACGACCCAAAATAAAACAGGCCACATTCCCATTACAAGCTTAAAATGGTTTCGAAATGGTTTCGATCCTCGCAGTCCCCACGTCAGATTGGCTTAACACACTTTCTGCGTGTTAAATCGCCCCCAAAGCATTGTAAATGTTAACACTCATTTCAACAGGTTTCTCTCCGGTTCGTGCGCTTGAAACGTTTTACATTTCTTGCTGTGGGAACGGTAGAGTTTTAGTGGAATGAGAATGCATGTTTAGGGTTTCCCCTCCCTCAATAGTTTGCTTCCAAAGATAGTGATTTCACTGTAAAAATCCACCCCCTAAGCAGTGGTTACACTGTAGCAATCCATCCACTTCACATCTGATACCAATGTTGCAATTTTGTGCAATTCTGGAAGTTCTGACCTTTAGAAAGGGAAAAGAAAGGAAAGCAGCTAAAGTTTCGGTGAGATGTGTGAATGTTTAAGGCATACGGATATGAATAAGATGCGTACGGATATGTATGTTATGCATACGTATCTGTATGCATACAAATGTCCAAATAATTTGTGTGGATGATTTGAAAGATTCAAATGTAACATTTGAATGTATATACATTCAATTTGAATTCAGATGTCGAAATGCGATTGAATTCAATCAAATTTTGAATGTTTCGAATATCTGTGCACATCCCTACTGGGTTTCAAAACTGGGGCATGATCAGTAGCCATCATGCAATAACAGCACACTCCCTACCACTGCATCATCACTGGTCCAAATTTCCACTTCATTTAGTCCAGGAAATGGACTCCATGTTCCTCCCGAGTGTGCACAGTGCAGAAGCTGCCTGTAACACTGCAGTTCTGTTCAAGTCCATGGGAAATTTGATCTTATTGAACCTTGCCTGTGAGATTCTGCACACATTAGCCAACTCTTGCACTGAAATGTGTGAAGGAGAAATGGAGAATGGACTTAAGTTCTTCAGTTACTGGCTGTGGTGAAGCACTGCCCATTTTGTTCTGATTGACTAACCTGGATGTTGCCTGCATAAAGACCTAGGTACGCGTTCTGGCACTCTGAGATAATATTATAGGGAATATTTTTAGGATCCTAAAGAAGTGCTCCCAGTCATACATGCAAGAGTCATAGGAATAAATTGTTCTTTATTTATTGCAATTGATTGGGAATTCAGGGCTTTTCTGAACTTGGAAGATGAGAACAGCTAGGGTTTTTTTCCACTAGCACTAGAGTACCCATTAAGGACCCATAATGTATGGACCCATTAATGGGTCCTTAATGAGTACTCTAGTGCTAAGTGGAATAACCCCCCTAGTGATGCTCTGCCATGGAGCATATACACTTCATAGAGCCACTATTGTCTCAGAGCAGCTCTGGGCATGCATGGCCATCCCCATCTTCATCATCTGTGGAACAGTAAAAATTGTTCCATAGCCATAGCCTATGGCACTCCACTGTCACTAAAAGTGCCCATTAAGTACCCATTAATGGGTACATAATGGCATTTTTGTACCCATTAATGGGTACTTAATGGGTACTTTTAGTGACAGTGGAAAAACACCCTTAGTAAAGTTCTTCATGAAGCTTTCATATATGCCATGGCGTGGCATAGCTGCAGCTGTGCATTCATCTGCTGTGTCACTCACTGCTGTAGCAATGTCCTGGCATGCATGGCCATTGCTACAGCCAAGGAAATGGCCCCTATCCGGGTGAAGTTCTGGATTGGCCAACACTCGTAATGTGAACACTGCTCACTGTTCTTCATCTTAACTAATTTGGGATAGTATCCCGCAACAATTAAGTGCAAAATATCCTTACAACAGGGCTGCAAACAGGTTCCACTTTCAAATATTGGAGGGGTAGTTGTCTCCATAGACAAGGCCTACAGTCCTACAATATGATAGTAAGGCATACACTGAGTCTGCTGAGTTTTTTTTTCAGACTGTGAATGTATCTATATGGATTTATGAGGCCTCCTTGAAGCCATTTCCCCTTCTGTATTCTATTATACATGCTTATTTCTTTGAAAGTGCACTTTAGACAAAGCACGATTAAAATAATAAGCGGTCCTGTAAAGGAGAATGATATGCAGGAAACTGAAAATATGAAAATATTCTTGAAATTTTAAATAATTCAATCTCTGTAGGTATTTGTAAGTTAATACATGGCAATGGAAAATATCTTATTTATGGAAAAGTGTCAATTTACATGGATAGTTTTATTTTATTTCTATTTTTTAACATCATGTTCTATTCCAAGGAAGGAAGATTGGATTTTTATTGTTGAAAATAATTTATAAGTACTTATGAGAGGCTCTCTTTTGATGTTTTCAAGCATGTAATAGCTTTTTAAATACTAACACTATTGACTGCCAGTTTTTCACAGTCAGAACATTTTAACTAAGGAAACAAAATTCTGCAAGCGAGTGGTCATGATCAAAATGGGAACAGACAGAACAAGAATTTGTTAACGTGATTACAGAAAATAGTAGCCTTACTTCCGTTATCTGCTTACATTTTGATAATGTGATTAAGAACAAATATTCACAAGTAAATGTACTTTCAGAGTGAGATAATATGTCAGCAAATCTCAAGCTGTTTTCTTTCTGCATTATCTAACCTGGAATAGCCACTTTGGATTAGATAAAGAGGACAGAAAATAATTATTCACTTTGCTGATATATTCTCTCACTTGGAAGGTGGTCTCAAACTTGATTAAAACTTGGGTGTGAATGCAGCCTAACAGCTTATTTTTAAGCATCTGCAGTTGCAGTCAACCCAACCCGGGCTTTAAGTTTCCTTCTGCTTTATATTGCCAACTTTACTGATCTAAGCAGGTCCTAGCCATCACAGTGAGTAATGTGTGAGGAAGGATGCTGGACTAGATGGGTTATGGCCTGATTTGTGATTCTTTCACTAGCAATTTTTCTGCTGCAAATCCTATGCTACTTAGTTAAGCCAATATGTGAGTGTGGACATGCATGTAGAAAAAGCAGGTTTATATTGTTATTCATTCTGTGAGTTGAGTTCAGTTCCATGCATAAATTATTTCTTTATATTTCTGCGCCCTGGCCCCTGCCTCATGACCACAGTGGCCTCACCCCATGACCTCAGTGGCCCCACCCATGTAACCTCAGTGACCCCATCCCATGGCATCAGTGGCCCCGCCCCATGGCCCCCACCTTTCCTGTGAACACCCAGTCCTGAAGTCCACCAGCCACCACTGCTCCCAACTGCTCCCAACTCAAGTTTTACTATAAAGTGAAAGGACCTACCTCATCTGGTCGACAGCTCCCACAATCCGCCATTTTGGAAATGTCCACTGTGCATGTGCAGGGCCAAACCAGACCCAAAATGGCAACCGCATATGACTGCACCAGAAACAAGTGCCCAGACCAAAAGTCCTTCCACTTGTCCCTCACAATTGCCTAGCCATCTGGGCAAATAGTGATTATTCCAGAAGAGCTCTCCTTAAGTATAACTATATTTTGCAATATTTAGCTGCCGTCTGGCAGCAACCTATGTTGCCACCAAATTAGCATCAGGTCCCACTGCAGAAGCAGAAAAAGACATACCTTCTTGCAGAAGTCTGCATAGAAAGAAATACTGATATAATAAACTAAAATCTCTTCCCATATATTCACAAATCACTACAATATAGTATCATTATAAATTGTGCTATATATTTTTAAAATACCAACTTTTCATGGAAAGATAAATACAATTAGAGTTTACAACATAGCAGGTTTATAGAAATTGTAAATTGCTTTAAGAGCCTATTAGGAGACTCCCTGTTTCTTTCTATCTCTAGCAAAATCCGCATAGGGGGTTCTCAGAATCACACTAAGAATGCTATGCTTGTAGCAATCTTCAAAGCAGAAAGGTAGTGACCACATGCCAATTGTTACTTTCAATTGTGTGAATACCGTGGGTGGCCAGACAGAACCATTGCCTGCATGCCATCCCCTGTATTCAAAGACACGGAGCCACTGGCAGCAAGAAGAGAACAGATCAGATAGGTCTGCTCAAGCTGTGATGAAGCAGCAGCAGGAGTATGTAGAGATGTGCAGGAGTGATTCTTCTCAGTTTGTAGTGGACGAGAGGTATTTGAAGTGTTTGTTATTGAACCAGACACCCCTTGTGTTTCCTTACTTTGTGTACTGACTTGATCCCAAAATCTCACCATAGCTCACCGAAATGAGCCACAGAGACTCAGTGGGTTGCTATGCATGCATTCATAGGCAAAGGTTGCTTATTGTGTGCAGATGCACTAATACGTGGTCTGCCCCAGTGTCAGTGCAGCAAGGACAAGAGGGGCACTGGCTGGCCCCAGCCAGACTGTGGTGCAGCAAGGCACCTTCCTCCAGGTTTCTTCAGCCACTTGTGTGGAACCATAACTTTAGCAGTTGTGATAGAGGCAACTGTGAGAGTAGATTCTAGCTTTCTTACTAGAATAAATGTTTTAGGCATGGTGTTTCATGGAACCATGTGTATTGTGCACATTTCTTTGACTCTTTCTTTGTTTTAAACAGTACTTTACTATGCTTAAGTGTGATATCATGACAAACATGTACAATTTTAATAAATAAGAATGAGGATTGTGGTTTGGACTCAAAGAGAATTGTGATATTGAAGCTCTTTTGTTTAATGTTTGATTTGTTGATAACACAGTCAAGCTATTTATTGACTGCTGGTAATGATGAACTGGTACCTGACAAAGATAAAATCTAATATTTGTGTCCTTTCAGATGTTAGCTGTTAATTGTGTCAATTAAATCATAACCCTTTGATATCTCAACAAATAATAATAATTAATCAATGAAGTCCCTATTCAGACTTGCCTTTCTTATTGTAGTATAGAGTCAGCTGTACTATATCAGAATGAGCCATTCATCTTAAGCTAGGATGGGTTGCTCCTGTCCCAGAATGAGGCCATCTACAATGGGATGGCATGTTCTGTGCCAGTTCCTGTGCCAGCTCTGAAGCTTGTGCTGGAGTGCCTCTGAATGCTCTAAAGACCAGAAACAAGTTCATGGTTTTTGGAGTTTCTGGGAGCCATTTCACCAGCATGCCTTATTGCACCATTGAAATGTGTCCCCATGGTATACTGGACCATAGAGATGTGTCATCCACATACCTCCAGGTTCCAGTATGCCATCCCCTAGTATTCCACTAAACCTAGAAAAAAAAGGTCCACCAGAAGACTAGACCATTTCAACATTCCAGCCCAATCTACACTCCATCCTCTGTGGGTGGAATGTACTAGGAAGGGACAAGGCCCTTTGGTTTACTCTAAGGTGCAGACAAAAGAGGCTCAGAAGAGGATCATGGTCCAGTCCACCACCCAGTGCAAAAAGGTCCTGGTACTTTCACAGTAGTACTTTTAATCTTCATAAAAGCTGTTCCACTAGGAGTCTTAGTAAAATGAAACTAATGAATATGTGATTATTATATTAAAACTACTTGTGTGGCTGCAGCTTCTGCATTTTTATTTTCTTTCTATTTATCTTTCAGGACCTTGTATTCCTAACCCATGCCATAATGGTGGAACATGTGAAATTAGTGAAGCATATAGAGGAGACACATTCATAGGCTATGTCTGTAAATGCCCGAAAGGATTTAATGGGATCCATTGCCAGCATAGTAAGTATTGATACAGTACTTCACTCTTCTTGTTCTATATGTGTGTTACATGCATTGCTGCTTGGAAATCTGTGTGGTATTTTGTTTCAAGTCTTTAAATATTTTAGTAAAGTTGATTAGAGATAATAGGCTAACCTAATGACAGTGATACTGATGAGTCCTCTACTTTGTTAACAGAACCTGCTTGGCTTTCAGATATCATGGCAGAAATATTTAATACAGTCAATTGATTAGCTAGTGGAGTAATTTGTTTAACAAGGACTACATTAGTTCTATTGTATTTTTAATGGAACTATTTTTATAATCATATGCTTCCCTTTGAGATCTTTGCTGATTTGACTTTTATGGAAATATCCTATAACAAAATTTTCCTGTGTTAGTAACAGTAAAGGTAAGAATAAGCTTACTTTATTTCAGAGTTAAGAAAGTTCTCAGGGAGAACGTATCAGCCCCATGTTCTCCAAATTCTCCAAAGCCTGGTGCCTCTCTGAGAACCTGCTGTTTCCTGGTGAGGGTGAACTCCCACAAGATCTCACAAGATCTTGCCCAAACACCCCTGAAAATGTGAAGGGAAGGGAAAATTCACAGGCACTCTGAAAAAAGTTGTCTGATCCTTTGGCAAAGTATACCTCCTGTATGAACTCATTCATTCTGTGACATCAGTAAAGGAGGCAGATCCAACATCAAATATTGCTTCCATGGCTAGCTTGTAAGTTTTTTGAAAAGGATGACAAAGCAGGCATGCAAAAAAAATTGTAAGCTTGTGGATGGCTGTTCATAGATACTGATGGGAAAAGTTAGGGAAGCTCTATGTAATAGTGGTAGCAAAATAGCTTCCATTCCTAAGACTATCAGGCTGGGGAAAGAGGTTGCCGTTACTGGTAATAAGAAATAACCCATTGAAATGGACATTTTCTGGTGGCATAACTGGCCTGAAGTGGGTCAGGAAGGATTCAGTGAATTGTCCTTTCTGTGAAATCTCCTCCTGACATGCCCCAGCCACTCCCTGTTCACCCAACACTTGTAGTTACTGACAAGACTTTAAGAACTGGGGGGCGGGGAGGAGACTCCTAATCGGACAGAGGGAAGACATGCAAATTCCTTGACCTTGTGTTACCAAATCTCCCTCCCCTTGTGTGCATTTTAATTAATGTGTGTAAAGAAATTAACTTCTGTTTATAAAAGAAATATGAATTCTTTACATGTAGGAGTAGCAAAAAATGGAACTTGAACTGATTTACTGTAGGTCTTTTGATATTGTCAAAAGTTCATTTAGTTAATGATAGCTGAAGGTAAAAGGGGTCCTAGAAAGCAGATATTTATGCTAATTGTTTCCCTTTATCCTCTTTTTCCAGCCCATTTTGATACTAGTCCAGATACTCTTTATCATGTTATTTAATTCGATGGGAAGGTATTCCTGAGGGCTTTATTAATGGATACGCTGGATTTAAAGGTGATAGCTTTGTAGCATTCAGGCGGAAAGCTATTTTTAGCTAAAATGTGTAATAACTAGTTGGAGAAATGCCTATTCAATGATGAATTACACCTTTTTAACTTCCATAAAATTTTGGTTCAATAAATCAATGGCTTCTTCAGAAAACCTTTTTTCTAAATGACAGTATTCTCAATGTGATGTTTCATTGGAGGATTATAATAGATAGGGGGACATTTTGCTTTGGTGTTGGTGAAGGTTGACTCTGATGCAGTAGCTTTGGCTGCATCCCTTCAACGAGTAAGATGAAGCCTACCTCAGCCCTGAAAGCCCCCCCCCCTCTCTCTCTCTCTCTCACTTCTCCCAGGCATTAACTTACATGAAAGAATGGATACAAACTTAATTTATAAAGTAACATACTCCTTTTTCTGTTTTCCTCCTTCCTTTTCCTGCTCCTCATATTCCTCCTTAATGTAGAAAAACTATATTAATAAACATTGGTTATATTCATAATTTATATCAGTAATTTTAAAATATTAACTTTATCTACTATATTTAGCAGATTAGAGCCACTACATGTTTATGAGAATAAAAAATAAGATGAGATGAATATATGGTTGTTGTTTTAAAAATGCAGTTTCAGTGTTTGATTTTTTTTAAGTGACCCATTTTACAAATAAAAGCAGCAAGAATGAATATATCTTAAATTATTTCCTCCGTTCATCAACAGATATAAATACAATTGCAATTCTTGAAACTTTTGCAGAACACAGTAGTTAAGTGACCTCATTTCAAGGCATATGGGATCTTCTAGAACTAAGTTAACTTTGCAGCCTGTAATTTAGTTTGATCTATTATCTCTAATGTTGTCTCACCAAATCAACAATTGTAGATGGTGGTAAAATATGTCAAAAAATACTGATAGAGCCATATCATCTAATCTCAAACTAATATTTCTATGATTCCCCAACCTTTTTGTTCATGTACTGGATCATGTACACAATTAATATGTAAATTGCAGGGCACATCACTATTAATTTTTACTAATTTCATATGCCAAGCTTGACAGCTGTGCTGTGTTATTAATTTTTCAATATGCTTAAAAGCCTCTGAGGTTTCAGTGGCAATACCAATAGGCGCATATTCTTTGCCATTATTAGGGCTCATAAATTGAAGTGCAATTAGTGTGGGTGGGAAAGAAATCCCAGATGCTTCAAATGTAGTTGTTAATAACTAGACATAATTTAGCACCGAGCAAAGTGACAATGTGTGCAGAGGAGAACCCATGCTGATTATTGCCATTAGTACACCCAATATAAGAGATGTATGGCATTGAGACAGTTCCCTGTAGTATTAAATGATCCATGAGCTTTCAAAGTGCACTATGAAGTGTGGCAATGTTCAATTTTGTCTGTCCCTAAACTTTGTTGCTTACATTGTAAGAGATAAGAGCCCAACATGCAAAGATGTGATTGTATAGCATTGCATCTTAATAACAATTTCCCTCTTCCTCCCTCCACCCACTTTCCAATCCTGATTTAAGGACCATTGCTGCTTGTTTCCAGAAACCCTAAAACACCTGTTCACCACCAACAAGCATTTAACATAAATACAAATACAGGCGCTTGTCCTACCAATAGCATCTGTGGGAAAATATGTCATTTTTATATGATAGAGATTGTGTCTGGCCTGGAAAGATAAGAGTTCTTGGTCAGGAAGCTAGTGAGCAAATTGAAGCAAACTGGCAGCCATGTGTCTTTTCCAGTTTTGAAGTTGTAGACTGGAAACATTTGCCACACACCTCAGAAGTGCCCGATCTTCTGTAGTTTCATGGAATATCATTAGGTTCCAAAACAGGTCATGGACCTGTTTTGCTTCTGTGTGCCCGCCTGATAATCACTGGAACCAGGACCCAGAATGACCCACCCGGGAACCACTTTTAAGCAGTTCCCTGCTAAAGTGCTCTTGGATGCAGATTCTACCCATAGGAACATTCCAGAGGTAATAGCATGGGGACATGTTGTGCCAGAGAAGACTATGGATTTCCATAGCATGCAGTAACATGTGGATAACCCAAACATACGGCATGGTCCAAAGGCACCACATGGAAATGATCTATACAATTCTAAAACTTAAGGAGTTAAATTTAATGTAACACCAATGCATTCAATGGGGGGAGAGAGTTAAAATTTTATTTTTGGTGTGTGTGTGTTTTAAGATCAGCAAAAATATATGATATTGAAGAAGGCAGAGGAGTCAAATGCTATTTCTTTTACAGAAGTGATATGGAGGTTTAAAGTACTCTGTCAGCAGAAATCACTGTTAACATCCACAGGAAAAAAGCATAACAAGGACTGCAAGAAAAGTCAACATAATGTGTCCATACAAAATTATCCTAGAGCAAGTCACACAGTTCAGCCCTGTAAGCTATTGGCACACAAATGATTGTCAAGCAGCACAGCACTGTGGCTTACTGTCACCTTTGTGCTTACACAGATGACATCTTTCCCTTTTCTTACTTGTGGTGATTGCCCTCAGGACTGGTAAGACTGCCTGTCTTGAAGTGCCAAGCAGCCTGTGTGTGTTTTATTCCCAGAGTTCAGTCTTTCCAAGTCAACTAGGAAGAAGACTTGGACTTCTGTGAATTATGAATGGTCGATATAATCTTGGTTATGCAGTGTAAGTCATACTAGCAAAAAAAAATTATCATCAGAGCACTTTACCTGCATAGCACTTTAGTCGGCAATATTTTGATCTGCAATGAATCAAGGTATGCTTTAAGCATGTGAGAAGAAGGCTTTGAATGAGAGCTTTGCTCTTGCCTGGTCTGTGAGCCACCACTATTTGTAAGTGTATGCAGATTCCTTTATTGCAGCAGCTATCAGTATTGCACCATCACTATGTGTGAGATCCCAAGGTCAAAGCTGTCGATGCTATTCACTAATGTGCATTTTTAAAGCAGGAAACTACGGGGGCTTTCAGAGGTTTGATTGTTTCTTCAGTGTGCCACTAAGAGTTCATTTTAACTGTGCTAATGTCGGGTTTGTTGGAAGTTGATCAATGATTATATTTATGTTAGATCCCACTCAATGTTTTGTCAGTTCCAGTATCACTGTACATCTAGCAATTCTTGCAAGTGGGGCACTATAACCATCCTTGATAAATAAGATTTTACAGTCAAAAAATAAAAAGATTTGGCTTTTCTACCCTGCTTTTCTCACCCATTTAAGGGGACTGAAATTGGCTGACAAAGCTTTCTATTCTTCTCCCCACAACAGACACCCTGTGAGGTAGATAGGGCTGTGAGAGCTCAGAAGAGAGCTGTGACTAGCTCAAGGTCACCCAGCTTGCTTTGTGGAGGAGTGTGCAATCAAACCCAGTATTCCCAGATAAGAGTCCGGCTCCCTAGCCACTAGACCAAACTGGCCTCAAGCTGTAGTTCTTGTGGTTTATGTTGTTGAGTCCAACTTAAAGCCTTGTCATATGAAAAAGTACAAAGTTTACTTTATAGCACAATTTGGCTAACTATGCTTAACATCTTTCCAGACACTGTTGGCAAATATTAATTTATTAAAAAGTTCTGGTATCTCATCTGACATTGTTAAGTTAAACTGTTACCAGATCAACTTTGAATGTCCAAGTATCATAAGAAATCTTGACTGTAAAACCGGAATTGGAAATATACAGGGTTTTGACATATGAATTTGGCTTTATGATTGGCATAATTGAAAAGCTAAAGGCAGACCATGAAACGTGGAAAGGCCTTAAAATAGCAAGACTACAAGCCTGGAGTTTAAAAAAGGACACAGTTTCTCTCTAAAGTTACAAGCTGGCTGTTTGCAAAAGATTAAAAGTCTACATGCAAGAGACAATGCTTGAGCTTTAATCTTGATTGTCAGGAAGAAATGCTGACATCTGGATGACCTTTGTTTTCTCTTTTTGGGGGGGTAACAGATTTTTAAATAATGAAGGGGAAATAAAACCATGGAATATGGAACAGAGATGGGTTTGTCTGATTTTAATAAAAATAATAAAGAATAAAATGGAATGGATTTTTGGAAAAGATTTGGTAAAATAATATATATAGGAATTGGAATTACTACCTAAATGGAAGAAGTCACCAGTGCTAGGATGTAAGGTTTCATATTGAATGTGGCTTGGTTTACATTTTAACAGGAGTTAGGTTAGTCAGGAGAGGTGCTAATTGGAAACCTTAATTTAAGGTATACAAGATACATAACTTTTGCAATTAGGCAGAGACACGATAGCATAAGCATGATCTTTACATTAAGAAAAGTTGAGTTCTCCCTTATTTTCTGAAGGAGAAACAGAGATTTAATGGGGTTTCTTTTAAATAAGAAATTATTTAGCCTTATTTTGAAATAAGAGGGTTTTTAAATATCCTATTCATTTCTTCTTTTTCTGTGGAGCTTCACTGAGGGGCATTTCCATTGTGGAAAAGGGCAATGAGTAACCAGTGTCACCTAAGAGAATCTCTGTTAGCCAAGAGGAAGAGAGAGATAATCCGTGTAAACTCAGGACTAGGAAATAAGATATTTGAGTTTCAGATATCTTTCCTGTTTACCAGTATTGTTTGCTTCATTAGGAAATGTTAAGTTTGGGTTAATTTGTATTATTTTTGGGAGAAGCTATGAGAAGAGACTGGAGTCACGTACATATTTTTATTCATTAACAAAGGAAGAACGAATCAGCAGTTTAAGGTTCCAATTTTTGTTATAAAAATGGCAGAGTAGAGATGGTTTTTGGGGTCTTCTTCTTCTTGTCATCAGAGGAGGGAGGTCTCCATCATCGACTTCATCTTCTTGTCATCATGGGAGGCTAGAGAGACCTGGAGAAATTTTTCTCCCCCCCCCCCTTTCTTCTTTCTGCTACACAGAAAGTGGGCGGAGTTTTTCTGCAGGAGCTGCATTTTAAAACTTTTGCATTTTGAATTTGGTCTTTGGTAAAAGCAGTTACAGAGACTATTTTTAAATTATTTCTTTTAATTTTTATTCATTTTGGGGATCAGTCTGACTGAGACTGAAGGCCTTCCCAATTTTTAGTCATTTTTGGGTTCCTGAAAATGATGCAGTTTGCTGAAATCCTACGCATCTTCAGTTCTGAACTTCTGGGCGTGAAGAAGATGGGATCGTTGGTGAGAACAATGGAAGATCGCTTTCGATTCACTTTTCTCCCATATTTTTATTAAAGGTTTAGAGTTAGAGAACTTTTTCTAGAATTAGAGCTAATTTTAATTTTAATTTTGGGCTTTTATATGTTTCTGTAAGGTTTGGAATTGGTCTTATGGGAGCCTTATCCTCATTTTTAGGGCTCTTAATCACAAAAGGCAATTTTATTATGTTTTGGGGATTTTTCTTTGCTGCATAAGTTCATTTCTGGGTCTCAGGAAAATGGGGTAAACTTAGTTTAATGCATAGAGAGGTGTTGAGGGGATTTAGTCATGTTTGGACTTTTGGGAATGTCTATCTCAACTCTTCTAATGTCTAATATGGTTCCATCTCACTTCAACTTCTTTTCTGTATTTCTAATAAATTCTTTGCATTGGTTTAACAAGAAACATTGACTTTTGAGTCTGAAATGGGTCTTGTCTCTGTTTTCTGGTTATTCTTCGTTATTAAATCCTATGTAAACGATCTATAACGCTACCTATTCCCCTAAAACAGGAGTTAAATTTGGTGTTCTTTGGGCTTCAAAAATAATCCAAATTATCCAAATTACTCTCCCTCCATATTCGCTTACAGTCTAGACTGGAGCGATATTGGAACTGGTATCAAAACAACCTGGAAAAGAAATGGGTCTTCAATTGGCATCTGAAAAAATGTTAAGAACATAAGAACATAAGAACATAAGAGAAGCCTTGCTGGATCAGGCCACAGCCCATCTAGTCCAGCATCCTGTCGCACACAGTGGCCCACCAAATGCTCATGGACATCTCAAGCAGAGACAAGGACAAACCTTCTCCTGCTCTTGAGTCCCAGCAGATGGCCCTAGAAGCGCCCAATTTCCTCCCCCCCCCTCAGCCTGAAAGATGCACCTAGGCATTCGTTCTAGTAGCCATTGATACATCTGTCATCCATAAATTTGTCTAACCCTACCTTAAAGCCATCCAGACTGGTAGCTGTCACCACCTCTTCTGGCAGCACATTCCATAGGCCGATGACCCTCTGTGTGAAGAAATATTTCCCCCTGTCAGACCTTACGCTCCTACCCATCAGCTTCATAGAGTGCCCCCTGGTTCTAGTGTTGTGCGATAGAGAAAAGAAATTTTCTCTATCCACCTTTTCTATGCCGTGCATAATTTTATATACTTCAATCAGGTCCCCTCTCAAACGCCGTCTCTCCAGACTGAAGAGGCCTAGACGTTGCAGCCTGGTTTCGTAAGGGAGGTGTTCCAGACCCTTAATCATTCTGGTTGCCCTTCTCTGCACCTTCTCTAGTTCCACAATATCCTTTTTGAGGTGTGGTGACCAGAATTGTACACAGTATTCCAAATGTGGCCTCACTATAGATTTATAAAGGGGCAAAATGACACTTGCTGACTTATTTTCTATTCCCTTCCTAATTATTCCCAGCTTTGAATTTGCTTTTTTTGCTGCTGCCGCACACTGGGTTGACACCTTCATTGAACTGTCCACCAAAACCCCGAGATCCCTTTCCTGGCGTGTTGCAGAAAGCTCAGACCCCATCAGTTTATAAGATGTAATTTGGATTCTTGGCCCCAATGTGCATTACTTTAAATCTGGAACCAGTTGATCTTTTCTGGGAAAGTGTTCACAAACAGAGAGCCATTGTCTTTCATAAACTACATCCAAACATTGGTTATTTATACCAATATATTTGGATTTTCTGGAATAAAGCATGAATATTCATGCATAGCCAGATATTATTATTATTATTATTATTATTATTATTATTATTATTATTATTATTATTATTATTATTATTATTATTATTATTATTATTATTATTATTATTATTATTATTATTATTATTATATCCTGCCCTATACCCCTAGGTCTCAGGGTGGGTTACAGTTTTAAAACAACAGGTTAAAACAGTAATATGCATAAGAACACTTAAAAACCAACAAGCAAATTAACAAATGAAAAATCCAGCATATTTAAAAAACGTATTTAAATATTAAAATACTAATGTCTACAGTGGCGGGGGGTGGGGGGGAATGGTCACATTAGCCAAAGTTTGAAAGCACCCTTAGTTTCAGTCAGAAGATACAGACCAAAGCCAACATAGCCAGAATTATAAACGAGGCCAGTTCTGTTAGGTAAGATCTGGGTTGTACTGTATCTGCTTCATAGAAATGGGATATGCCTAAATATCCCTAGACTTTAGCAAGCAGAGGCATATGTCTCACATTGCAGGCTGCCCTGGAAGTGCAAAATCTTGCTCAGAGGTAATTATAAACTGTGATAAACAATTCTGATATGGTTTTTGCCCTCATCTGTTCTTCCTGCTATGTAGTGTGACAGCAATGACAGCAGCAGCCTAATGGTAGCAACTTCCATCTGGTGCAATGTAGTATTGGGAACAAAATGTCTAATTTCCAGGACTGTTTTCCTGTCCGGCACTATATTGGGTTGGACAGAAACTTTCAGTGCTCAGCTCTGAAGTCTGAGGTTGGGAGGCACTAGATAAATGGTACACCTGTTATTTCTGGGTTGGGACTCTATGCTTCCAACTTCCTATGATAATGGGGATGCAGCTCTCTTGTTGACATGTTCCTGCCTAGGCATTCTCACTGAAACATTTGCGACTGTGTTCTACACTAACAAATTTTGTGGCACCTCCAAATGGAGAGCATTATTTTAGCAATCTAAGCCAAAAGCTATTATAACCCATTAGTGCAGTGACATTGTTGGATCAGAAGTTATTCTGGTTATGGATCCTGTCCTTCAGGAGGAGTTCAGACTCATCAAGAATGGGAGTGGTTCATACCTATAAGGCCACTAATATACTATCATTAATATTATTTTGGACTAGATTGACTTTGTTCTCAGTGAAGACAGTAGATGGAGGGGGTGTGTGCTCAAGGTTCATAATTGGAATATACTAAGGTACTATGGAATGGAGCTAGAAGTAACTTGAGATGTTTAGTTGGCTGATAATTTGCCAAACTGAAATTGTTATATGATAGTTTAGATTGTTGGGTTTTTTTTTTTTACAAAATACTACGCAGGTGCTTTCTAACATCAAATGTCACATAACTGTTTGATTACTTTTACATGTAGTATTGTTTTTTAAAAAAGTTTGAAGTTAGGTTTGGAGAGTGGGTGCTTTAAATGCATCAAATAAATTGTTCAGAACAACCTTTTATAACCGTCCACTATTAAATGAAGGAAAAACTACCGTATTTTCCGGCGTATAAGACGACTGGGCGTATAAGACGACCCCCAACTTTCCAGTTAAAATATAGAGTTTGGGATATACTCGCCGTATAAGAAGACGACACCCGGCGTATAAGACGACCCCTGACTTTTGAGAAGATTTTCCTGGGTTAAAAAGTAGTCTTATACGCCAGAAAATACAGTATTTTCATCAACAGTAGTTTTAACTAGTTAAGATCTCACTCAGTAGAGAAAGTATGGGTTTATATGCTAATTCACATTTGATCATTACGAACACTTATCAAAAGACGTGCAGCTTATGTAAATGATTATGTAGATGATTATCTAAGTTTTCTGTCATTTATTTTCCCAGTTTCTTAGAAAGTATATTTCTTGTTCCAAAGTCATTTGTTTTGTTTTGTTTCTTAAGGAGTGAGAAAAACATTTTTATATCAGAGCAGCACAATCACATCTCTCTCTCCAATTATGGAGGGAAGGAAATATTTATTGCTTGCTTTTGTGCTTCCAGGATAACCTTCAAGTTCAGAAAATGTTTTTCAAAAATGTTGGTCGTTTCATTCTGCAGTTTGTTTTCATCTCACACTGAAAGTTGCCTGTGAATCGAATATCTGTGTCATAACACATTTATCAACACTGTATTTGTATACAAAAATACTGGATAGGGGAACAGATACTAATTAAGAAGAAAATAAAATGAATTTAAATACACTATCCCCCAGAGACTAAAAACTGAAAACAAATTAAATTATATATAATATCTTAGTGGTCAAGCGTACTGTTTGCATGTGGAAAATCCTATATTCAATCTTTGGTAGCTCTATTTGAATAAAGTAGGTTGCAAGTATTACAAGAGACCTCATCTTGAGGTGTAACACAGCTGCAGAGGATCAGGGAAACAAATACTGGGTGGGGGGGGGGACTCTTCATTTTATTATAGAAGACCTTTCCAGGCTGCATCCAGACAGGGTCAAAAACCTGTAATTGCTTTAAAATTGTATCTGATTTGCTAGATGTGATCACAGTGTTCCTGATATAGTCACAAATATAGACTTAATTTACTGGTTTATTATTATTCCAGTAAAATTAATTATTGCAGTGCAATATCTTATTATTCCATAATTGCAGTTCTGTCTGGATTATTGTGCAAAAGGTACAAGTAGTCACTGCTATTGGTCACTAATGCAGTGTGATGGGAAGGTTAGGTCATATGGAAAGAAAATCTCATTTCTATAATGTCATTCTGCTGCAGCAGCCAATGTTAAAATGCAGAGTATCAATCTAATGTCTTAAAAACAATGTGTGATAGTTCTTGATTGTTCTATACTGATAAACTGGTAAAATGCTGAATAAATTATGTCTGGAGGCAGCCTGTATTTGAAGTTTCCAACTGACGTCCAGTCCAGGCTTACTTTATCCTTAACAAGAATGTAGAAAAGGAATTTCAGGAGATGTTCTTGAATACAAAGTTACACCTACTGAATACCCTTCTTCTGCACAACTATTAAAGTTAGATGAGTGTTGACCTATCTATGGGCCAGTTCACACCATTTATTAGGTGCGATGACCAGCGAGCATCTGGTATGGTTCAGGCTTACACATCTTGTAGTTCTCAATCCATTCCAAACTTGACCAATGCTTCCCTAAAGCACTGGCTAAGTGTGTTCACCTCAATATTAGACAATTGTGTCACTATGGCAATGGGCATGCACAGCACCATTGCCATGGCAACCAGGAGATGTGGCACACTACCATACTGGCACTTCCCTGAAATATGCTTTCTTTGCTATATGTCCAGGGGGTACTCTGGCCCATACAGAGCTGCTTCTGGTATAGAGGCGAATCTGTGTAGTTCCTTCCCAAACATGATTTGTCTCTGAATTTTATTTAATCTTGTTCTCAAAATAAGAAGTGTATTCTTAAATGTATTCTTGAGGCATAAAGAAGAATCCAGTGCAATCAAAGGTCTGATGAATACCATTTGAATATGTGGGTTTTAAGTTTTCATTTTTTTTTAATGAAAGTTTAGTAAGAGAGTGTGCTGCCTTGATATGTAGTTAAGCATCTGTTACACATAAGGGATTTATGTTAGTATTTGCAGAATGATCATTTTATATTTCTGTCTGAACTGCATTTACCCTCAGAATTAAGGCATCTCCAAATCTATTTTGTCTTCTTTTTTCTTTTTGTAAGAGACATCTTTTGTATAATTAAGGATTAATAACTTTCATCACTTCTACAAATCTGATTTTATTTCAAAAATTATGTATTTTCTTCATAAACATTAAATTATGCTTTTAAGAAAAGTGCAGCACAATCCAATATCTACCTAAGTGGGCAATCTAAAGCTTAGAGATGTTACATTGAAAAGATGAAAGGATTCCTTTAGTTTTAATAGCTATCCAAATGAAGCAATCTCAACAGGTGTAGATTATAATAAAGAAAACACCTACATAAATTTTTCAATTCTGTACATCTAATGATAGTCTAGAAACTTTGCCCTCTATTTAATACAGAAACTCTAAAAAGGCTTGAGTTGTACTGCACAGTCTTCCCCAAAATGAAGTCTTTCAGTTATCATAGATAAGTTCCATCAGTAATGAACTGGACTTGAACCATTCAATTGAAGCTAATCCCAGACAAGCCAGAGGAGTCTATGGTTGCATGCAGACATCAGTTACATATTCTATTACATTCAGATATTCCAGAATAAACCATGGTGTATTTTTTCCAGAATATCCAAATATAATGAAATAAGTAACCACCATCTGGATGCAGCTTATGAAGGCCATCATGAGTGTTCCAGTGGAAGGAATGAGTGTATGTATTTCTTGATTCAGTCAGTCACTTGAAGTTCAGAAAGCACGGGTGGTCAGAAATCCCTGCTTCCAACTAAGGCTATAACCAATTAAGGTTCCTAGCTATAACCCATGTTTCACAGAAGCAGCTTGACATCAGTAATTTATCATCTGCAAGCTTATAGACTTTTTTTCACCTTTCCAAAATGTAGAATACAGAACTGTTGCTGGTGGACACATAGGTCAATCTTAAAGAATTTCACTGGCTACCAGTTTGTTTCTGAGCCCTAAATGACTTGGGCTGCTAGTATCTAAAGGAATTTCCTCTTCCGTAGAGGCCTACCCAAATATTAAAATGCCACCACCTCAGGGGCAAAAAAAGTGGGGATATGTGAGGTCTTCTTTGTGATTGCTTCCTGGCAGTAGAATGGCCTTCCTTCTGAGGTGTGTCAAGTGCCATCACTCTATATATTTTGGATGATGCACCTCTTTTACCCCTTCCATTAGCTAAACATACTGCACTGTTTTTAATTCATGCTTTTATATATTTTAATAGTTTCAATAAGTCCTGAATCCTCAGACAAAGCAGCAGGATGTAAATGTAGATAAATAAATAAATAATCCCTAATTGCAGGTACAAAGGCTAGAGATGATTAGAGACGCAATTCAAAGCATTTGGAAACCAATGAGTTGTGAAAGAACGCTGTAGCCTTCTTCCTAGGAAGTAAGTCCCTTTATGCAAAACAAATTTTTAGTAGGCAAGTGTACAGTTTGCACTGTATGACTCCTTATGAATGGCAGCATTTGTCTCCATTCTATTCCTTGCTCACCCCTTTGTCTTTTCCCTATTGTATCCTTCAAAAGTAACATTGCTTAAGAAATCATTACCTGTGAAATAACTAACTGAAAAGGAGAAATAATATTACCCTTGATGACTACTTAGAAGATTGGGCAGATGCAGAAGAAAGCTATTACGAAGCAGATCAGTTATCTGTGCAGGCATTGTATCCTTTTCAGAAATAATTTAAGATCATTCATCTATTTAATTTCTAGCCATATCTTCATGCTAAAAACTCTGAAGTAGTTTATGCATAGTTCACAATGATCTTGCTGTCAAGACAGTTTAAAGGCTAAGAAAGCTTTGTTTCAAATCAGCTGTTGGACAGTGGTCTCCTCAAAGGCAAAATCCTCACAATAGAAGATTTTGGCAACTGTTTCCTTTGGATCAGAAAGCAAGAAGTAAACAGCTTGAACAACCTTTTGCTCCTGAATGCATTGAAATTGAAGCCATGAACATTTCTTTGTTACATAAGAATGTAAGAGAAGCCCTGCTGGATCAAACCGCAGCCCATCTAGTCCAGCATCCTGTCTCACTCAGTGACCCGCCAATTGCCTCTGGACATTCTCAAGCAGAAGACAAAGGCATGATTTTTTTCCCAGAAGCTTTTCAGAGCCATCCAGGCTGGTGGCTGCTACCACTCTTTCTGGTTATAAATTGTACAGACCAATGGCTCACTAAGTTTAAAAAACAAAACAAAAAAAACCCTTCCCCTTGTCTCTCCTGCCTCTGTTTCTAGTGTTGTGTGATAGAGAAAAGAACTTTTTTCCACCCACACTGTGGATGATTTTCCACACTGCATGATTTTATAAGTTTTAGTTATGGGACCTCTTAAATACTGTCCTTAAAAGCAGATTATGCCTAGACTACAAAGCCTGATCTCATAGGATAAGTGTTCTAATTGCCATCAGTTTAGTTGCTCTATTTTATGCTTTTTCCAGTTCTACAGTGAGTTCCAAAATTATACTCAATATTCCAAATGTGGTCTCACAATAGATTTGTAATGAGGCACAATGATGCTTAATATTATCTGCTTGGAAGCTAAGTATTTATAACTTTCTGCTAGCATGACACTTTTTATGACTTTTTCATTTTTTCTTGATTTATGTCTGTTATTTTAATTTAAATTTCATCACACCGCCTTTATTATATATATAACCCACACACTTTCTAGTAATTCATATAAAGATGTGAGAGTTTTGAGAAAGTCTTGGAAGCCTCATAACTTTGGTCTGTGGTATCAGAGATAAAATAAGTAGCAGTACTGATACTGAGTTATTACCTGAAATATCTCTCTTCACATTTTGACCTGGTCCATCTCCTCACTGTTCACTCTCAGCCCATTCTTCCGTGTTTTCATTCCCTGCTTTGTAAACATTCTGATTTTGGGCTTCTTCACATTCGGCCCACCAAGATGGCCACACATGCCCTGACAGGTGTGCATTTCCACACCACAGTATTGCTTCCATCCCACAGCAGCTCCAAGTCTGTGCGGCCATCCTCAGTTTTAAGAAACTGTGATGGAGGAGGGGGAGGGAGAGTTGGCTTTTATACCCCACTTTTCTTACCCACTCAAAACAGCTGGCAAAGCTTTCTATTCTTCTCCCCACCACAGAAATCCTGTGAGGTAGAAGAGAACTGTGATTAGCCCAAGGGCACCCAGCTGGCTTCCAAGGTCACCCAGCTGGCTTTATGGAGGATTGTGGAATCACACCCAGTATTCCCAGATAAAAGAGAATGCAGTTGTATAGACAAAAAGGCAGTAAAATTAGTAAGCTCTCTGTTCCAGTGCCTCTAAAGTGTTATTAGAAATGACAGAATGAAGGTGTAGTGGAAGATGGGAAGATTGCCAAGGTTTTTAAGAGGTATTATGAAAAGCTATATACTGCAGGTAGTATAGAACACATGGACTGAGATATAGGGAAGAAAATACTGTAAGTCAAGAGCCAAAAGGAAAACTGAATGCCCAATGATCAGTTTAGATTTGTTGTACCCAGTATATTCCGGCATATAAGATGACTGGGCGTATAAGACAACCCACAACTTTTCCAGTTAAAATATAGAGTTTGGGATATATTCACTGTGTAAGAAGATGACACCTGGAATATAAGATGACCCCTGACTTTTCCAGTTAAATTATAGAGTTTGGGATATAGTCGCCGTATAAGAAGATGACACCTGGCGTATAAGACGACACCTGACTTTTGAGAAGATTTTCCTGGGTTAAAAAGTAGTCTTACACGCCAGAATATACTGTATATAGGCAAAAGAGATTGAAATGTATGGGCATCAATGTAAAAATTTCTGCTGAGATTCCTTCAGAAAGGTTATATTTATATACCATAAGACAAGATAGAAATAAATTAATAGATGATGTTAAGAAATTTGTTATGAGTCTGGGTTAGGGTTAGGGTTCAATTCAACTGAATTGAATTAATTTCACTTGTGGGAGAGAAAATGTAAAATGTGTGTTTTGTATTTTATTTGGTAAGAAAGGATGTTCTGTAAAATAAGAATCAATAAAAATACTTATTTTAATCAATGAAATAATGCCTTTCTCTCCCACCCCTTTCCCTTCTTCTTCCCTACCTCTCTCTCTCTCACACATAAAGGTGTGTGAACATAGGTATTTTAGAAAAGGTCTAATTCTAATAGAATTTTGCCAATGTCTAATAATATGTTCCATTCATACATGACATGCCAGTCTCGTAATAAAATTTCATAATTTTCTCCATTTCATGTCTTCCTGGTGGTTAGAAATAAGCTATGCTGACCGACTTTTAGAATTTTCAGTATAGCTGTTAGAATCTACCCTGAGAGAGCAACAGTTTAAGAGCCTAAAGTGAAATGGACAGAATTGGAATTATTTTGCAGGAAGAAACTGAGCTTCATGAGGTGCAGAACATGAATTCTGATCAATAACAAGACACAGAAAGTGATTCTGATGCTAGGAGTGAACAATGAAACATATTTTTTTCTAGATAGGTGCCAAACTGGATTTTGAATGGTGGCAGGGGGTTAATTCAGACATGAACCAATGAAAGGCAATTGGACGAACCAGTTTGAACCATGTGGTTTGATTTGAATAGGTTTTGTTCCATGGTAGTTTGTATTTTTAAAGGTCTTTTAATGTGCAGAATTAAGTCGAACAGATTTGAAGTTTAAATCAAACCAGTTTGAAGTTTAAATCAAAGTGATTTGATAGGAACATAAGAAAAGTCCTGCTGGAAGAAGTCATGACCCTTCTAGTCCACCAACCTGTCTCACACCAATAGCTGCTGGGCATTCTTAAGCAGAAGACAAAGGCAAAACCTTCACCTTGTCTCAAATCTCTGTAGAGGCATCTGCCTGTTTCTCCAGCCTGGAAGAAATACCTAGTAGCCATTTGAATACCTACCGATCAACCTGTCTTCCATTAATTTGTCTAATTCTTTCTTCAAGGTATCCAAGCTGGTTGTTCTCACCACCTCTACTGGTAATAAATTCTATAGACCAATGACCCATTGAATGAAAAAATACTTCCCCTTCTCAGTCCTAACACTCTTGCCCATCAGTTTCATGGATTGTCCCCTGGTTCTACTGTTGGGCAAATGTGATTTTTTTTCCTCACCTTTTTCACACCACACATGATTTTACGTACTTCAGTCAGGTCACCTCTTAAACATTCAAGGCTAGATGTTTCAGGCTGATTTCATAAGGAAGGTATTCTAGACCCTTGATCATTCTGCTTTTCCTAGTCTGCACAGATTCCAGTTCCACAGTATCCTTTCTGAGGTATAGTGAGCAGAACTGTATGCAATATTCCAAATGTTGTCTCATACTTGTTTTGTTTTCTATTCCTTCCCTAATTATGTTTAGCACTGAATTCACACTTATTGCTGCACACTTATTGGCACTTTTATTGAGCTGTCCATCAGAACTCCAAGACGGTTTGAGACAGCTTGAACTAGTTTGAATTCAAACCAAACTGCAGTGATTTGATTTGTATCTAACCTCCATTTTCAAGTCTGTCTATAACTCTAAAATGTTCAACTGTTATCTTCATTTCTGAAACCAATAAAAATGCACTCTGTACATTAAAATACCCAAATGTGCAAAAAGCAATTGAGGACATCTCCAGCAATATCTTAATGCTATGGGATAAAATATTTCTGAGGCAGTCAGTAATGAACTTTCCTTCTTCTGAGCTGGGGCTTTATTTTATCTAATTTCTATGGATAAAGAGTTAGGATTAGGGTTAGGGCATATGCTGACTGGAAGCAAAGCTGTAAAAGTTTCTCACTTCTTGTGTATATTTTGTAAGAAAGGACAGTTTGAGATTTTCAGTGTGTAACTAAGCTGCTTATGCTTTGGTTCTTTATTCACTGTAAACACGTTTGGTTATGGTCCTTACAAGGCACCATATGACAAAAATAAGCAACCTTTCTTGTGAAAATACAATTGGCATAACACTGTTACTCTGCTTTCCCCATAGATGTGAATGAATGTGAAGCTGCACCCTGCAAGAATGGTGGCATTTGTACAGATCTTGTAGCTAACTATTCCTGTGAGTGTCCAGGTGAATTTATGGGAAGGAACTGCCAGTATAGTAAGTACAGTTTACTGTATGTGGATTTAACTCTTATCCTTGTATTGCATAACAGAAGGCAAGAGTGCAAGATCTCCTAAGGATTAGTTGGATGCAAAGGATTTAAATGAACATAGTATAAAATTGGCTAAGCTCGGGCCAGAACTTTGACTGATGTTTCTCGTCTATATTCAAAGTGCCTCTCATCTCTCACAGTCCTGCAATTGAACCAGATTCACGATCAGGTTTTTTTCTTTATTCAAGGCTATATTGCATTTCCTGTTCACAGTGCCTAGCATTGCCATATCTGCATCGTGGTTTGATGCTGTTGTATTTAAGTCATTTTAACTGAGTTGAGTACGATAATGATGAAAAAGCCTGGGGTAGCGATGTGCACAAATGGTTTTCGTGTATTTGATTCATATTGAATTTTATTCATTTGAATAGAACCTCTTCAAATGTGGTAGGATTCATATTCGATATGAATATTCAATCCCATATGAATGCATACAAATAGCCTATGAATCCTGTACAAATCCCATACAAAGCTTCATACGAATGTATCAAAACATTAGATTCAAATTTGAATGTCAATCTTCAAATGTGGCAATATTCAATTCGAACTTGAATGTCCAAATTGACTGAATTCGTACATTTCAAATGTTATGAATATTCATGCACATCCCTACTCTGGGGTGGCTGGCTCTTGTGGGGACACCAAAAGCACCCTGGAACCAGTTCATCTCCACTCTTTGAAGTCTCTGCTCAGTGGCTAGTTTCTAGCAGAACCACCTCCGAGTGGGGTGGATGAAAGAGGCATTTGTGACTGGACTATGGGCCTCACAGAATGCCATCAAAGGGGACCCTGCTGGCTCCACCTATTTACTGGTGGGCCTCATGCCATCGTCTGCCACTGGAAATGGTACCGTTCCCACAGTAAGAAATGTAAACCGTTTCAAATGCAAGAACCAGAGCGAGACCTGTTGAAATGAGTGTTTTATTTACAATGCTTTGGGGTGATTTAACACACGAAAAGCGTGTTAATCCAACCTGATGTGGGGACTGTGAAGATCGAAAGCGTTTCGGAACTGTTTTAAGCCTGTAATAGGAACAGCCTCAATAGCAGGAGGCCCAGAACGCAATGGGAGTTTGGGTTCTATGAATCAGTTTGTGGACTGCAGATCCTGTTAATAGAACTGGACCTTGCAGTTCATCCACAGAGGTGGTTTGGTTCCCTCATAACCAAACTGCCACAAACACAAACTTCTGTCATATCAAAGTGCCCACATGTGTTATACTACAAAATCATAGCACCATAACATATATTACAGGAAAATGCTCATAAATATAGACTTTTTAAATTTTGGTCAGTCAAGATCAGATCTAAATGCAAAACTTCAAAATGTAAAACAGCAATGAATAGCAACTGATCAATTGTTAGTAAATTAAGAAACTAATGAACATAGTAGGCCAAGTCTTCATTGTGTGACTCAGATACTTCTAATAGGAATTTAGGGCAGACAGTATTTATGCTTCCCCTGACTGTGGCTTCAGGAGTTTCTCATGACATATCAAGATACCTAATGCACAGTATACAAAGAATGGTACTAGATTCTGTGGCCATGACCAGGTCAAGGGCTCCTGTGCTTGCACTCTTGAGGACACGGATGGGCACAGAAGCTTCGGGTGGGGGGGGGAGAGCAATTGAGACACCTCATTTAACCCCTGATTGGAGCATGACTTCCTGTAGTTACTGTGGCTGAGCACCTTGTAAAAATGAGAATCACTTCAAACATGGTAGGAAATGCTCTTTGTATCCACTTTGAATCCCTGCTATCAGTCACACCTCCAAATCCCCTCTGAATCTGTTCTAAATCTGCTTTGAATTCACTCTGAATCCACTTTGAATCCTCTCTGAATCCACTACAGATGTGACTCATCAGCCACTTTGCCACCTCCCCGCCTTCACAAATATAACAAAGCATCAAATGAATGCATAAAAGGATTCACTTTGCATTTGAATGTCAATATTGAAATATAGCCAATATTTGAACTGATACAAATTCATATGAATTGTGAACCTGACAAATAATCCATGCATATCCCTGCTAAGGTACAGTACAGAAAGGGCTTTAGTTTCATTTCATTCCTGATAGGCTTTGTGCAAGAGAGGGCCAGGGATAAGAAATCACCTGATTCCTACACTGATGAGAGCAACACTTGTACTCCAATATTCTGTATAATGTAGCTATTTCAGTATGATGCTACACTAAACTATTCTTAATTGGAATGATCTCTTATGGAGGACGGGTAGCTAAACATCTTTACTAATTGCAGAACATTTAAACTCCCCAATGAAGAGTCAACATTCTCCCAACCGTTTTTTTAAACATCTTCTTCATCTTTACAATAATTTGTGAGCTATAATCATGAACTAGTTATTGTGTAGTTCATATTTAATTGTGAGCTCAACTCTAAGACATGGCACAGCAGTATTCTTATAGTCTTTAGAACTAATCGGAGAGGGCTCCCACTTCCATTCACAAGGGCTTGCCATGTTGCAACACCTAATTATGTAGTTACACGTTGTAATTACAAAACTTAATTACATCATTTCACATATTTACAATAATTATGTAATTGGGAGCTGTCACACCAATTATGCAAATGTCTGATTACTGATTACATCTACCTTAGTTTTACTGAAATAGTCTCAGAATCCTCAAGATACTGGCACCAGGAACTGGAACAGATGCGTAAAGATTATAGACCCAATAGTACAAGGTTTATTGTTGTTTTTCATGGAGGTTAATCTGCTTACTTGTTTTGAGCTTTTCTGGAGTGACCTGTTCCAGCTTTATTGTAATTTGCTTCCCCAGAGAGCTTTCTAATTGTTCTTCAAATCTGACTGATAAGGATTCAAGTGTTATATAAACCTGTTAGTTATCTATTGCATATGCAGCATGAAACATTCCTCTCTTGTGTTGACTAAATTGTTAACACAATTCATGCCACCCTAAATAAGGCCAGAGGGTTAAAATGCTGGCTTATTATTTGCATCCTCAGGCAGCAAAACAGAATGTTCTGAGCTTAATAAAACTGCCAGTTTGGTCTTGTGGTTTGAGTGCCAGACTCTTACTGGGAGTCACTGGGTTTGACTCGGCACTCCTCCATGAAGCCAGCTGGGTGACTTTGGGCTAGGCACAGCTCTCCTTCTGAGCTCTCACAGCCTCATCTATCTCGCAGGGTGTCTGTTGTGGGGAGAAGAACAAAAAGTTGGTCAGTCACTTTGAGTCTCCTTAAGGGTGACAAAGTGGGTTAGACAAACCAGTTGTTCTTTTATTCTTCTTCTAAGCATCTGTGGATTCTAGGAATACCATCATGGGGACTCTGATACCAGGATAGCAAATTCACATGTGATTTTCCTAACTCTAATCCTGCCCCTAACCAATAGAAGATGCAGCCAAATGGCATTATATTCATGCTACACTTACAATGAAGAACCATCAGAAATTTCAGTTTATGGTAGCCAAAGCAAACAAATACAGCATAGAGCTCAGCAAAAAAATTTGCCAGAAAAGCCTGGAGCAGCTACAGAACTGAGAATCTATGGGAAAGACCTGGCCCAAAGAAAGCTAGACCCTCCCCTAAAAAACACAGTTGTATAGATTTCTAAAGGGTCTGTTCACTAATGCTTGTGTCACCAAGTGAGCATTTCCTAATAAATAAGCAAAAGGTTGCTCCAAACCAATCAGTGTGAAAGCAGATCAAAGTAAAAATCCAATCAAGGAGAATCAACACTAATCAAACCATCTGGCTTTAGATGGACCCTACTGTGAAATCTACCCTGGGGTTGGATTTAGTAGTCCAGCCCTTGTTTGAGAGATCCTTCTGGATAATTCTAATACTTTCAAGAATAAAGAAAGACCCTTTCTGTTTCTCAGGAAGTTTCTATTCCTACAACAAAATGGCCGCATCTTCACGGCATGCGTTATTTCAGTTTAAAGAATTCGAAATAAAAGAAATGGAACAAAGCTGTCCACACGACTTGCAAGTTGATCCGGTTCCGAGAACATTCTGACTGCAGCCTTAAAGCGGAATCAATCCTGGGAGTCCAGACGGCAGCCCTGTCCTCCCTTGTGATTGGTGTTCCGTCCCAGGATCCCACCCTCCCTTCCCTTGCGTCATCCATGCTCCGCCGGGGATTCCCTGTCCGATCCGGCCCGTTCTCTCCCCTCCCCCTTCCTAGCAGCAGCAGCAGCAGCAGCAACCATCCATCCATCCTGGCGCTCCTTGTTGCCCGCCGCCGCCGCCCGGAGCGCGCTCGCAGCGCCCGCCACTCCATCCATCCATCCATTCATCCATCCATCCATCCATCCATCCATCCATCCATCCATCCATCCAGGCGCTGCGGCGCTGGCGGCTTTGCCCTGGGGCTCCGCCGCCGCTTTCCCCCGCTTTGCCGCCACTTTGCCCCGCAGAGCCGCGGCCGCCGCTGGCTGGAAGAGGAGGAGAGCCAAGGGGTGGACAAGAGGGTGGGCTCAGCGTGCCCACCGCCGGGAGGGCGAGAACGGGGAGAGTGGGCTGGGAAAGTTCCCCAGGGACTCCCCTTTCCTTTCCTTTTGAAAGTTCAGAACTGCACAAAAGTGAAACTTCTACTTGCTACAGTGTATCTTTAGAGGTAGTGGGTGGAGGTAGTGGGTGGATTGGGGAAGGGAATCCTAAACACGACGTGCCTACAATACGGAGAGCCCATTGGTTACAGATCTCTGCTGAGCTCTCAGAGCCCCACCCACCTCACAGGGTGTCTGTTGTGGGGAGAAAAACAGAAAGTTTGTCAGCCGCTTTGAGTCCCCTTCAATAAGTGAGAAAAGCAGGGTAGAAAAGCCAACTCTTCTTCCTCCATGAAACCAGATGGGTAACCATGGGCTAGTCACAGCTCCCTTCTGAGCTCTCACAGCCGCCCCCCACCTCACAGGGACCGAAGCTGGATTAAAACCTTGGCTTGTGGTCACACCTAAGGTTTAATCCAGCTTCACTCCACCTTCAGAGTGAGAGAACACATCAGCAAAGTGACCAGTAGTTTTCTTTCCACATTATCTAGTCTAAAGGTGGATTTTCTGAGTTATTAACCCTGAAAGAAAACCAGCTTGTCAGTTTGCTGGTGTATTCTCTCATTCTGAAAGTGAACTGAAACTGGATTAAACCTTAGGTGTGACCACAGGCAGAGGCAAAGTAGCCTCTGAAGGGGGCTCAAAGCGGTTGACAAACCTTCTGTTCTCACCCTTCAGGGGACTCAAAGCGGCTGACAAGCCTTCTCACCCTTAAGGGGGCTCAAAGTGACTGACAAACCGGTTCTCACCCTTAAGGGGGCTCAAAGCAGCTGACAAACCTCCCATTCTTCTCCTCACAACAGAACACCCCTTCAGAGAAGGGGCTCCACTGCCGATGCCACCCGCCACTCCTCCCTCTCACTGCCCTCCTCCCCCCCCTTTGCCTTTGCTGCTGCTCCTGTGCATGATTGATCGGCCTCCTCCAACTGAAGGAAGATGCTCCGCTGCCGCCGTCGCAGGAGCAGGAGCAGGCGGGATTGATTCAGCGTGGGGCTTATCCAGCACTACGAGGGGTGAATGGCAGGCACCCCCTGCCCGCAGCAGGATGGGGGGTGTCGCTTCATTTCCCCAGCAGTGGTAGGAGACGGAGGCGGTGGTGGAGAAAGGAGCAGCCGTTTCGCCGGTGCTGACATCGGGCTCCTGTAGAGCGGTGGCTGAGGCAAGGCACCGGCCGCACATCCCCTACCGAGGCGGGGTGGCGGCTTGGTGGGGAAGGAGGAGAGAGGTGTCGGATGGCGGGCGGGGGGCGCCTGCCGTTCACCCCTCGTACTGCTGGATAAGCCCCACAGCTTTTAAAATACAGGCTCCAGGGCTTTCCTTTCCCTGTTTTAAAGTTCAGAACCTTCAAAGAGCTGAAATTGCGCAAAACTGCAACATTGTTTTTAAGGTGTGAAGTGCTTACATTGATACAGTGTAACTTTAAGGACTGGAGCTTTATAGTGGGTGTTTGAGGGTGGATTTTTTCAATGAAGGAAACCCTAAACATGACATGCTTCTAATACGTACAGGCATTGGTTACAGTGCTATTGGGGGCGGGACAGCCTTAAAACGGAATCTCATCCCGGAACGATACTGTCCACACAGTAAAAAATTAAACACGTGTCAAGGGCATGTTCCGGAGTGAGACCTGTTGAGATCAGGATTTATTTCAAATCGGGATAACGTCGTTTAACACGGAAATACCGTATTAAGCCGAAGTGCCGTCTAAACTGCCTGAACTCAAAACATTTTGAATTCGAGATAACGACGTCGTGGGGATGCGGCCAATGTGTGGTTCTCCATCTCCCATTCTAAATCCCTGCTTAGCCTAAAGAGTGCATCACCATGTCTGGGTTTATTCCCAGTCCCTCTAGATAAAAGACATAAGAACATAAGAGAGCCCTACTTCATCAGGCCACAATCTATTAAACAACAACAGTTGTGATATTTGTAGATTCCTCTCCAGGACTTAAATCAAGATAATATATTGAGGACAGATAATTATCTATTATAAATTTAGACTTAATTTTAACACTATCTTTTGCTACTTATTTTTTGATAACACATTGAGAACCCACCCATGGAGTTCTGTTCAGTTCTGTTCTCTATTCTTTTCAATGTCTATATGAAGACTCTGGAGAGGTCACCAAGGGCTTTGAAGTGAGATACCAGAAGTATACTGATGACACCCAGCTCTACCTCTCCACTCCTTCTGAGTTAGGAAAGGTGGTACCGGTGCTTGATCAGGAGGCAGTAAAGGGCTTGATGTGGACCAAGAAAAATGAAACTAATTCCATACAAGATGGAGGTGTTTTGGTTAAGGCAAGGGGACTTGAGTCCAAGATGTTATCAGGCAGCTAGTTCTGGATGGGGACATTTTGCTGCTGATAGGAGTCTTTGGCCAGACACACATCCCAATTTGATATATTGATGCTAACATATCAAGCCCTAAATGGCCTGGGCTCCAAATATCTGTTCTCCCACATATGCCTGCCTTAATTTTAAGATTGCAAAGTGAGGTCCTTCTTGTAGTTTCATGTCCTTCAGAGGTCCAAGGTGTAGTAACATGTCAGAGGGCTTTGGAGGCATATAGATGCTAAAATTGTACAGCTTCCAGCCTCTTTGATATTTAGTTTCTTCTGAATGCTGTCCTGCCAAGTAATGAGGGTTATAATTTAGTTATACTTTGACCTCTTTTATGAACCACCCTCAAACCTTTGGATAAAAGTATGGATATAGATAGCTGAAAAAGTGGCAAGAAAGGGTAGATGACCCCAGCACAAGTCAAGAACCAGAGTTTAGCTCTTCTTGAATCAAGAAGGCAGAAAGCCAGGTAGATTATGGGAACCAAAAAAAGACAAGAGTTCAGCTCTTGCAGTGATGGAATGGACATTGGGGAAGCCAAAGACTACTCATATTCCACAGTAGTTGACCCAGCCCAAGGAACTATGAAAGAAATCGTGCCTCAGGATAGTCAGGTAATTGGTATGCTAGGTTGAGAAACAAGAAAATTCAGTGACACTGAGATTGTCCAGGTCACGTAAACAAGTTTCATTAGTCCAATCAGGTATTCAAATTGGGCACCTGCATTATCATACCAGTTTTGCAGCTGTTCTCATCCAAAGTGCAATGCTTTCCTGCAAGAGATTGACAGGATTAACTTGTGGCACAAAAACAACTTTTAATAGGGAAAACAGGCATTGTAAGGATTTAACGGCAGTATGTCACAGAAATGTGATCACACATTTACAACCTAACATGGGTTAGTTTATTCAATGTCTTGCATGTTTAGGTGAAAATACTCGATAAGAAATCCAGTCTGTGTCAGCTGATTAATTTTAATATTGAAATAAAAATAGCCACTTTGAATTGATTTTTTTTCTTTGTTCTAAAAGAGAGCAACATCTTAATAGATATTCAGTAGATCTTGTTAGGCAAGATTAAAATTAATCATACAATTCCCAGAGCAGTCTGCCTGCACAAGCATTTCGACAGTGATATTCTTTAGTGTACCAGATTTATTTTTTTCTGTGTTGTCTTTATTGAAACTAAACATCATAAAATCATCTTACCTTATCAAATACTCTTCTAGTCGTGCTAGTTTCTTTGTGCACTCCATTAAAAGATCAAGCATTTATTTCTCAAAGTCAAATGGTGTTGTTCTAACATTTGATTCCTCTGCTCTTTTTAGTTTTAATGAATATGATGCCCTCCCCTTGTAGAAGCCATTGACACAATCTGAAAATTAATAAAAACTGCACTCCTTTAGTAGATAATTTTCTTGGATGAAGCTGTAAGACTCCTCTCAGCTCTGCAGCGCCAGACAAAATTGGAGGTGGTTGGTCATAAGAATCACTACCTTCACTGGATTCTCACATAAGCCATCCATAGTTTGGAGTGTCCTGCTGATTTGGAAACCTCCCCTTGAGAAACCTTTCTCAAAACTAAAAATAGCAACTATAACATATTGTCTCTTGCATTTTGCTGGGCCAGTTCCTAGATCTTAACGCCAACTCTTTCTTCAGTAAAGTAATCCTTAAAGAAGGACCCAGTTAAGCTCTCAGTCACTAGATAAAAACTCAAAAGGAGAGATCTAAGGGTGCTCCTAAAATATATAGCGTTAGCAGAGTGGAAGGGGGATATGTAAGATCAGTTACTAGCAATGTGCCAAATACCTTTCCATTTTTTATAAATGAGGGGTTCTCTTACCTTTGCATGCAAAGGCAAATGTGCCCATTCTTTGAGATTGGCCTCCCCACATGAAGCGAAAAACCCTCAGACTGTTGTCAAAGGGCTGTTACCTCCACTGGACATGTATTCTTCATTTTGTAGCCTGGCCTGTAGTAGTATTTTTAGCCAACAGCTATTGAACATACTCCAATTTCCTATTGGTTCTTGTGTTGCCTTCTGAGATTGGCAACTGGAGGTTGAGTGACAGCCTGTCTTGGTGCTGGGGAAATGGGTCTTTTAAAGTTGCAGTTTGGGATTTTAGACTGGGAGGGGGAGCTCAGGAACTGTATAAAAGGAGGAGCAGGCTTCTTCAAATTTTCCTTTGTGTTGAGCTTTGGTTGCTGCTTTATCTCTAAATCTACACAGAGGTTTTTTTTCTTAATTATCATTTTTAAAAATTCTCTTGTTCTATTTTTCTTGTAGTTTTATTAAGATGTGTAATGTTTATATCAAGTGTTTGCAGTGTTATACTGTTAATCATTGTAGTTTAATAAAATTTATTTTTTTAAAAAAAGGAAAGGCCACTAGGCTTTCAGGGAGGAGGAAGGGGAGGGTCTATCATGCTGGCCATAGCAGGCTGGTGTTTGAGGAGCTTTATTCTCCCCCCCCCCCCCGAGTCTCTGCCACCAGGGAGCCATTCAGCTGCAGAGCCACAGGTTCTTTAGTACAGGAGGCGGCGGTGGCCACAATGATTTCAAAAATTGCCTGGCACTTTGCATAGCTCTGTCAGTGACAACTTCTGCTCAGTGGTGGTTACAGCACAGCTCTATAGTGAAGGTGATGCTGATAAGCATTGCAGCAGCAGTGTGCTGGACACATGACTGCCACTATCTAAGACTGGAAAACAGTCTTTTCTTAATGCTCCCACTGGGATGTTTACATGAATCTAAGAAAGGACTATGGAAGTTGGCCAATTTCCTGCATTCACGTGACTGCCCAGTGACCTGTCAAACAGCACTAGAACCAGGCAACCTGTGAAGTGATGGCCAGGAAATTTAGAACCAAGAAGGGAAGGTATTTTTTTCACCCAGTGAGTCATCAGTCTTTGGAATTTAGTACCAGAAGAAGTGGTGACAGCAACCAATTTGAATGGCTTTAAAAAAGGATTAGATAAGTTCATGGAGACAGGTATATCAATGGCTACTAGAATGGGTGCCTAGGTACTCCCTCCACGTTGGAGAGACAGGCAGGATTCCCCTCAAGGTCATTTGCAGGGAACTGAGAGCAAGTAAAGGTCTTGCCTTTGTCTTCTGCTTGAAGCTCAAAAGCCACTGTATGAGACAGGATGCTGGACTAGTTGGGCTGTGGCCCATCTAGCAGGACTCTTTTAATGTACTTAGGGTACCAATATTTTGCTATTCCTCTGCCACTGTGGTGCTGTCAATGGAGTGGATGCATTTACTGCAATTTAGGAGCCCTCTTGCATTGCAACAAGGGAGCACAGATACACAGCCCTGCACTTTCTGGCTTGCCCCATAGGGCCATAATGACCCTGTGCAGATCCTGTTAATCGTATTTGTCTTTCATTTCAAGATATAGTGGCTTTGATATTGCCCAAAATCTTATCCTCCATACCAATTACTTGTTGCTGTTGTTGTTGTTATCAAGGAACATAAGAACATAAGAGGAGCCCTGCTGGATCAGATCACAGCCCATCTAGTCTAGCATCCAGTCCCACACAGTGGCCCACCAATTGCTCATGGGCATCCCAAGCAGAAGACACCTGCTCTCGGATCCCAGCAAATGGCCTTAGAAGCATCCTGCTTGTCCCCCCAGCCTGAAAGATGTACTTAGGCATCCATTCTAGTAGCCACTGATACATCTGTCATCCATAAACTTGTCTAACTTTTCCTTAAAGCCATCTAGGCTGGTAGTTGTTACCACCTCTTCTGGCAGGAAATTCCATAAACCAATGACCCTCCGGGTGAAGAAATACTTCCCCTTGTCTGATCCAACTCTCCTACCCATCAGCTTCATAGAGTACCCCCTGGTTCTAATGTTGTGTGATAGGGAAAAGAAATTTTCTCTGTCCACCTTTTCTGTACCGTGCATGATTTTATATACTTCAATCAGCTCCCCTCTTAAACACCGTCTTTCCAGACTGAAGAGGCCTAGACGTTGCAGTCTGATTTTGTAAGGAAGATGCTTCAGCCCCTTAAGTTCTGGCACAAAACAACTGTAGGTTTAGGAGCCCAATATATAAAGTTAATATTAAGAGCTTTGGGGAATATTTGAATTAGAGCAGTGTGCATTCAGTCTATGGTGATGATAGCCCTTTCTACATTTGACCTTATTCTGGACTATATCTCAGAGTAGGGGTCTGTTGTCTGTTTGTTAATGCAGACAGTGGCAGGCCACTCCCAGGTACTGCCCTATACCTCATTTATACCACTCTATATTATCTTTACAAACTTAATAGTTTCCATGTGCTATAATATCAGCATTAACTGTGAAATCAGTCCAGCTGATGTGTTTCAAACTCTCTTACTAAATGCAACTTGTAGTTGCTCACGCTGTTTTCATCAGTATTATAAATCCTTTCCTGCCTTTAAAACATTTCAAGCACCAATGGAAGACCAAAATTTGCACTTGGAAAAGTGAATGCCCCTTTAAACTGCTAAGGGAACTTATAACCACAAAGAATATCTTATAACAATATTTAGTGCCTCATATTTGGTAGGCCTTTTCTATGGGCTGTCCATACTATAATAACCAAAATATCAATAGACAATGAAACTGCAACCATATAACAAAGTAGCCTGTATAACCCAGTATTAATGGACCAGAACATACATTCTGAAACAGCTAAAGGCATTTCTAACTTTATTGATTTTATTATGCCAATGACGCATATAGAATACTTGAGGGCTTTTCTAGCTTACAGAGACATAAACTGAGCTTCAAAACTCAGAGATAGAAAATATGAAGAAAAGAACAGAAAAAGAAATAATCAGGGGTTTCAGTAAATCCTGGAGGAGGAAAGTCTCGAATATTGAAACCCTTTTTACCTTAAAACAAAACAAAAAACCTGTGTAAGAATGTCAGTGAATATCATGGAATAATCAATCCTGAAAGTCTTCATATTGACAATTTTCTCATGTTGTTTCTCACTGACGTTACTATTACCAGGTACTGCAGCATCGATGTGCAACAGTTTTTTTTTCAACAGTGGTTGGATTAGGTGTCTTATGTGCTAAAACCTTGTCTATTTGAACACAGAAGTCCCACAATATTTTGGCTGTTGCCAGATGATAGTTCTTTGCTGTTGCAAATGATAGTTTTTGCAAACATGCCATTAGATCCTCTTAGCCACTGCATCATTATCATCACTTCTTTAGAGTACACTTTACCACCTGAGCCCATGAATCTTAAAAAAATTCTAAACAACTAAAGTTTCATTGAATTGGGTGGCCTAATCAATTTGACAGTACAATTACAATTCAGTCACAAACAAAATCCTTTGTAGCCTTGACAGCTGGATACATTTTAGTCCATGGAACACCAGGCAGAACATACATTTGTGACCTAGCGGAAGTTTTTAAGACTAGCTTAAAATGAGTTAAGCTTGCCAAACTTGCTGTCCCATTTGCAGGGGATAAATTTGAAAGAAATCTTTGTTGGCAACTGAGACAACCAATTCTTTTAGATGTAGAATGTGGGTGTAGGTTTCCTCAAAAGACAGAATGGAATAGTCATTTCATTGTGTCAGTTCCATAGAGTTATAGTAATCAATTCTATCTGAAATCTTTTTTCGTTTTATGTTGTTAGCTGTACAGAGCAGAATCCAGAAAAGAAGTGAACCAGGTGGAAGTTTAGAAGTAAAAGTAAAACACTTGAGGCCCAGAGAAAGCTGATGAAAATGGAGAAGAGAAAATATTTCAATTTTTGCTTTTGTCTGTAACACCTATGCTGATTCCCCAAGGACAAAAACAAAAAAGTAATAGAAGAGACTTTTTTTTTAGAGAAACTCAGTTTGGAAGTTTTTATTATGAACAAGTCTCCTCTGAAGATGGTGGTGACCTGAAACAATGCAAGCTTAGGGTCAGGACAAGCATTTGGGATGCATCTACCATTGCATCATTTGATTTTAGTAAAGACCCATTTCTTTACTTAGGACTTATCTGTGTAAATGAGTTTGTACTATTTTTTCTATCAACTCACCAGTTTAATGTTGTTATTCACATTGTTTTATATCTAAATTTGTATGTAAATCAGTTCTCAATTTTAAGTAGCAGTGTTTTAGTCAAGGGATATGCCGAATGACCATTCACTGTTTGGCAAACAGCTGTAGAAGCAGGGACTTTGAGAGGCTTTATTCCTTAGTTCCAGCTCTCTCTGAAAGCATTATGGTCAAGAAAGGAAAGTATTTGGACCATTCAGCTTTGTCAGCACAAGTGAATCTGGAGAACAGCTCATTGATTGCTGTGAGTCTAATGACCTTTTATAGCAAATACATTCTACAATCACCACAGGTGGCAGCTGTACATTTGGAGATCACTAGATGGACGTTACAGGAATCGGATTGATTACATCATTGGTAAGAATAGATGGATGAAGGTGGGTTTTTCTGACTATAAAAACAAGATTGTACGGCAGAACATGATGGAGTTAAAAAAAATAGCAAAACCATAGTGCTACAACAGCCTTTAAAGATTGTGCTAGGAAATGTTTTTGACACTGAATCTAGTTAATAGAGACCCAGACAAACTGAGGCTAGAAACTAAACAAATAACCAAGGATGAGATTCAGAAACAACTGAAGAAGGTGAAACAAAAAGTCAGTCAGAATGGATGTCAACTGACACAAAGGAAACAGTGATCAGGAGAAGAGCTGAGTATGTAAAGGAACCAATGGTCATGGAATCTAAAGTTAGATCTGCATTGAAGTCTCTAGCTGCATCCAGACATCACTTACTTACTCAGCTATATTTGGATATACTGGAATAGAGATGGATGCAGTCTCTGTCAGAAAGGAAAGCTGCAAGAGTTTGTGGAATTGCAATAGATTTCTTGCAGGTAGTGGAAGAAGGACCAGTTAAAGTGCCAATTAGTATTTTCCAGCAAATTTGGAAAACCAATGGCCAGTGGAATCAAAGTAGTTTGTGTATGTACCAATACTTAAAAAAGACAATTTGTTTGTACTGTAGTATCTGTCTTATCTCACATGCTAGTATGGTTATTGGTTACACAAGCTGTTTTGAGGAAAAGTAGAGAAACTAGCTTTCCTGGAGTAAGATGGAATATCAGAAGCAATGGAATTACAGAAAGAAGTGTGCATGTATTTTGTCTATTACGGAAAAGCTTTTGACTGTGTTGATTATGCTAAACTGTAGAAAGTCTAAGGAAGATGGGGATTCCAGAACACCTGATTTTACTCATGGGGAAAATTTATATTGCCCAAGAGGCAATAGTCAAAGCGAAGCATGGAGAGAGAGATTGATTTCTCATTGGTAAAAGAATAAGACAAGTGTACATACTCTCACTATATCTCTTTAACTTGTGTGCAGAATATATAGTGACAAAGCTGGACTGGAAGAAGATGAGGGCAGCTTTAAGACAGATGGGAAAACACTGACAATCTCAGATATGAGATGGCCCTACTAGCCAGAGACTGTAGTCACTGGTAAAAAGTCTTGGTCAAAGGTAGCTATGCCTCTTTCCAAGTGAGACAAACACAGGTATGGAAGGGCTTTCACAAACCCATGCGATTCTTACCTCCCTGCTTTGATTGTATGGACTGGTTCACAGTTAACAACCTGGTATGGTATAATAGTGCCATACCGGGCTGGTAAGGTTCCAGTGCAGGGGTACCACAAGTGCTCAAGCTAGCAGTGCTGAAGGTGCCAAGGCGACACCAGTGCATGTTCGGACATTGCCATGGTGTCCTAGATACTGCACACAACTGTACAGCCGCAGTCTCACAGCCATAGCCACTTGCTGTGCTGCACCCCAAAGATGGTACAGATGCAGCACCCAGTAGTGATCCATCCATCCCTGGCAGGGGAGCCTGTTACAACTTCTTGTGAGTTGCCTTAGCTACTTGGTATGGATGGAGTGATCTAGTGGTTACATGTATCACTGTTAAGAGAGCACTCTAATGTTTATTACAGTGATCAGTCTAGTTGTTGTTTTAAGTAGATCAGGGCAAAGCCCTGATATGGCTTAGCATCTACTGAGTGACCAAAAAGTGATGTGGATTAAGCCCTCTTCAAATACCAGTCAAAGAAGAAGCGTGCTTTTTTGTCAGGAGGTCGAGCAGGGTGGAAATCCATGAGCAATTACCACTAGATAGGTGCAGAATTAAATTTAAACTAGTAATCTAGATCTGCCAACTGTTTTAAATGGCTGTCAGTAAAATGGATAGCCCCCTAAAATTGTTCTTGTAGTCATAATCGTATAATTTAATTGTAACATACTAATGAAGCAGCTTGAAGAGGGCTCTGTTTTGCCTGAAGGAAGGAATATTCTTCATCTTGCAGTGGATTTGTGGAAAAATACGCTATTTTCTGGATTCCGACAGAGAAGACACTATGGATAAAGATGGACCAATAATGGCCTATATAATGTCTGTTAGTTGTGAATATAATATCTGGAGCAAGCAGATGAAGCAATGAGCTCTTCAGTTTGCCCGTAATGATTCTTCATAATATTAGTTCTTTTCACTCCTCCTTTCTCCTCCAAGCAAATACTCCAAACAGAACAATAACAAGAAAATAGGGAATGCTTTTAGCTAAATTGCACATTAAGAATTTTATGCATGAATCAGTATTAAATACTGCAAAATAGAAGGTCATCTACAATGCCTGTCAGCATTTACACTCGGTACCGTTATAATGCTGCACTAAGCACAGCCAGGGTCATCTCATTCTACAAAGTGAGGAACGGGAAGGAGAAGATCACAGATGTTTAAAGAATATTTGCTATTTTGCATGCCTCCTGCTTGAAATCTGTTTCTGCTGAACTGCTGCTGATTCTCACAGAGCTCTGCTAACAGCAAACAAGCAAGCAATGGATTCTGACTGTGTCACTGCTAATAACAGTGAAGCAAACTCTCCTGGCAATCATCATTCGCAAAATAAGTGTTGATGTACCTATCATAGAGTCACCATAGCGGTATGAGCAGAATTCTGCTTGTGTGCATTTTCATTTCCTAGCTGTGTACAATTATAGAAAATATGCATAGGTGCTTTTTTCCAGCCTGAGTTTATAGCCAATCCCAAAACACAAACCTGATATTCCTGTTTCTGATGGTGAAAAGCATATTAGTAAGTTTTAAGGAATGAAAGGAAGCCCCCTCCACCCTGAGGCTTAGTGGGTTAATCTGGCTGCACTGACAGTATCTATAGCAATGTAGTGGAGCTCTGATGAGTCTTGCTTTTAATTTCCACAGCATGGCCCAGATGATCTAGGTCAGGGGTATTGTGGGAAATTAAAAAGGCTAATGTCACAACTGCTTCAACTGTTTGCCTGGTGGGGCGTGTATGGAAATTATCCAGACTACATTGTGACTTTATGTGTTGAAGTGTGCCAGGCACTTATCTCGCAGTCACAGATGTTTAGATCAGCTTTGCACATAAGTTAGTTTTTATGTCCTTTAGTAGTGAGATTTTTCTTCTTCTCTTATACTCTGATTTCTTTCCTCATCTTTCTGTACAAAAAATAGTACAAACTCATCTTTCATTTTATGTCACCCTATAAATTTTGTTGAGATGTGCTGAACTTGTGTACAGGCATTACACTGAGCATGTGGATAGCAGGCTTGCATGTACATGATATGCAAAGGACACATATCTATTAATTTTGAATTATACGGCTACATGGTGGCCGTGTCTTCACGGCAACCTTATTTCACTTTCCCTAAACCGAGATAACAGAACCAGATGCAAACGTGAATTTGCCTGTTCCCATTACTTTCAGCTTAATCGCGTTCAATCCGGATTCTGAGGACGTACGTGACTCAAGGGGGGACTCCAGTGGCTACCTTTTAAAAGCCGCTTTTCGGGGCTGCCCTGTCCTCTTCCTCCTGGAGTGAACGTACCGACCAGAACAGACCCCTTCACAAAGCCTAGCTGGGTGGCTGCCTTGCCCGGATGGAGGAAAAACGGCACCAGCAGCCAGCGATTCTTTGCCCTCCTCTCCCCATTTCCCAGGTCACACAGCAGCAGCAGCAGCAACTCAAACCCCCTTCACAGCCACAGCCTTTAAAACAGAAACTCCAGGGCTTTCCTTTCCCTTTTTTAAAGGTCAGAACTTTCAAAGAGCTAGAATTGTGCAAAACTGCAACATTGTTATTAAGGTGTGAAGAGGCTACATCGCTACAGTGTAGCTTTAAGGACTGGATTTTTATAGTGGCTGTTTTGAGGGTGGATTTTTTCAATGAAATCACTATCTTTGGAAGCAAGCTATTGGGGGAGGGAAACCCTAAACATGGATTCTCATCCCTTAACACGGTAGGGTCCCCACAGTAAAAAATGTAAAACGTTTCAAGCACAGGATCCAGAGTGAGACCTGCTGAAATCAGGATTGAGATTCACCACGCTTTGGGGTGGTTTAACATGGAGAAAATGTGTTAAGCCAAACTGCCATGAGGACTCCGAGGATTGAAAACGTTTTGAATTCGAGATAAGGTTGCCGTGAAGACATTGCCAGTGTTCAGAACATGGCCAGCTCTGTAAGACATATGAACAGCACTGTAAAAAGAAGAAGAAGAATCTGTTTTGAAAGGAAAACTTCATTTTAAATTGAGACTTTTTCCAAGCTTTCTGAATTTCATTCTTGAACAGAAGAAGTCTGCTATAAATAGGAAATCCCTCAAGGCATATCTCAGTTTGCTGTTTCAACACTCCTTTTCACAAGTGGCACAGTACTTTGCGGGTATAGTTAGCAATTCCATTATCTTTAAACTCATAGTTGTCTTCCATTCTTGATTATATCAATGTTCCCCACACCCGTTGCTTTGCAATAGCCAATGATTTTAAACTTGTTGTTTAAACACACCAGTAAAAAGGGAGAGATTCCAAACATACTTTTTTTCCTTGCTTCCACAACAGAACTCAGTGTTGGCCTGAGATCTTGAGACTGAGAAAATGCATTGCCTCTTTCTGCCTTCTGCTTCCTGAAACAAGAGCAAGAACCCAAGCTTCCCTGAAGAACCTTTTCTGCCACCTCTAAGGCTTACTTTCATGCTGTTGTGGAGCCTTGCTAAGCTTGAGCTAATCACTGAGATGGGGGAAAATGTATGTCTCAGTCCACTTTCTGGATACAGGGCAGCCTTAGCTGGATGTCTGCTATAGATCCTAGGACCCCTATCTGCTGGTGCAAATTATCTGAGTGTTTGGCATTGCTCGTTAGCAGACTTGTACTATGGATATATCCAAAGGTCTGTAGTTGTGGACTCCTTAACTCCTACAGCCCCCTGAGCCTCTGTACTCACTGACCTGGCAAAGAGCTGTGCATTTGGAAAGTGAGGATCATGGAGTGCTCCATTTTCCCATTCTCTCCATTTGGCTTCTGGTACCTCCACGTGCAGAGATCCCTCTTCACTCACCACCATTCCTCTCTAGCCCGAGGAAGATATTCCAAGAAGAAAACCTTGAGGATGAGAACTGTTTTTTGTTGCCCTTGCTTGTTTGTTTTTAGTGAACATAGTGCTTTTGGGTGGAACATAGGGTTAATGTTAGGCTGTGGGCAACTTTACCTGGGATCTGGAACTAAGGTAGTCAGCACACAGGTGGAGTTATTTGTTGGTTGAGAGAAGGGCCTTGGACAACAGGGAAAATTGGGAAACAGCTGTTCAGAACTATTAGGAACTTTGTTAGATTGCAACACTTACACATCTAGGGAGACCCCCCCACCCCCAACTTGTTGCAGCAGCACTTTTTAAACTTCCCTACCTGTCATCATGGTTGCTTCCAGACTAGCAGAATAAATCTGCAGTTAAATGTAAAAGTGCAGTATACTTACTGTAAAGCAATGACTGGGCATCCCTTCTGGAAAGACAGCTCCGTAGCTTCCCATTGGAGTTGTGAAAGTTGAGGAGGTGGGTGCCTTCATGCGGGTTGAGGCAGCCAATCAAATTTTGAGCTGCCTTTCCTGGTTTGCTGTCATCTCATCTCCTTCCTCTTGCCCTCCTTCCTGCATTGGCTTGAAGCTCCAGATTTTCTTTATACTGCACAGGGAGTGTCCTCAATCCTGCATTAAGGTATGTGCACCATCCCAATTCGTATAAAGCAATGCCACAACAATCAATCGATCACTGTGTGTGACAGCATGATCAGGACTGCGGATGCCAATGCACAGTATAAATGTGTCTGGACGCTGCCCATGTTACTCCATTTTAACTTTGTTTTTTTTTAGCTTTGAACGTGCCTGGTCACTATATTATTGCCAAAACCTCTTGCCTTGTTGCTTGCTATTGCAGCCACTCAGTAAATTGCCTCTTTGCCTTTTTATTGTTTTTAATAAGGATTGTTTTTGCACCGCATTTGCCTCAGACTTTCTTACTTCTTCTCCTGGATAACACACCCCATCCAACTCCAATCTGTCTTAGAATAGTTGGTTACTCCATCCTTTAGGCTTTGTGATCCCACTGGAATAACTGAAGATGAGTAATTCAGATCTATGTCATGCCCTTCTCTTGTTTCACTGGTTCAGGTTCACTGGATCAACTGTTTGATTCAGGCCCTTTCTGGGTGGCCTCTTAATTTGAATTAAGCGTCTGTGAAGAACATTTCTAGGCCACATAGATCGACAGGTTAATGCTGGTCTGGTCTGGTCTGTTTACATAGAACAGATGGATCCAAATTAAGGGGGCCTTTATTCTGGAACTGTTGCCAAGTTGATATCCAGACCAAGGGCTTTAATCCAGGAGGCATACAGACTGCACACCTCCATGATCCAGAACCACCAGAGGCAGCACGGCTAGGGATGAAAATTCACACAAGATTCACAGCCAAGCAGAGATGGTGACTGGATCTGTGCCATCAGTACAGATGGCATTTATCCAGCCCATGCCTGTACAAGATCAGGATCACTGGATCCAGTTAATCTGGATCTACTGATTCAGGTCTAATCAAGGTAACTGCAGAAAATGAGCTGGTTTGAACAATGTGGTTCAGTTTGCTTTAAATCTGACCAAACCACAATTTTTGAGATTGTGCAAATCTCTAGGACAACGCACAGCTGAAAACCACATCTAAACTGATAATACCTTTCAAAAATTTGTTAGAAATATTTTGAAGATTATTCAACACTGCATTTTATGTCCTTCAAAGCTTCTTTTTGACAAGGGATGGCTGAAGCTCTCAAAATGTATTTTTCAGGATGAAATCCACCCTGCCTAATTTATAATGCAGTTTTCAATTTACTTACTTTTTTGAAATCCTTTCCAATTTTTTTGTCTGCATTCCCTAAAATGTACATTTTTACTACGATGTTGTTGCATATTGTGGCGACCCGGCTTGGCCCCTCAGTCCTTGCCCTCCGCAGAGCTGCGCAGAAAGAAAGCAGCTGCCAAGTACCATGGCCCACTGCTGGTAATGATAGGGCTATCTACCAACCAGTCCCACCCCCAGCCCCCAGCCCCCAGCCCACTGGCATACTGCTTTATTTGTCTGTGAGGCAGACTTCCCTAAAGCAGCAAGCATATGCTGTTGTAAACCAAACACTCAAAATTTATTATTACAGCAAGTAAAATAAAGAAGTAAGTGTTTGTTCAAGAGTTGCTTGAAAAGATGGTTATTGTCAATAATATAAAGTCCTGTTCCCTATAAGGAGCTCTCCTGTAAGCTAGCAGATGTTTGCCAAGCCTTACAGCAAGCACTTCCACTCCTCAGTCCTTCCCTCAGAGTTTCCCTCTACCATTCAGTGAGATAAATCCCCCCTAAATATAGTTAGGCTCAAGGCAATGTTGCTTGCCCTGCCGGACCCTGCTCTGCTCTGGCTCTGAGTGAAATGGTCCTTCCACGCACCCACCTGATGGTGCGCACTGTGATCTTCCTCTATTCAAGAGCAAAGACCTCCCTTCCACCCTCTTCCCTCTACGCTGACAGAAAGAGGCCTAGAAGACATGAGGGTGTAGCAAACCCTCCTCGATCCCCCTCTGCTAAAGCCACAAGACGAGAGACGCTAGGAACACTGGGCTGCTGCTTTTTATATTCTATGATTCAATCATTTCCATTGGTCCATTTTCGGCAGGATCGCGAGGCTCCTCCTGCTGCTCCACCTCCACTGTCACTCAGGGTGCCGAAAAGCCCATGAAACAGCCCCGTGGTTGCAGCCTGCCTCTTTGAACGTTACACATATCTTTGTGTACACCTTGGAGAACTCTGCTTTGGTATTATGTCTGAAACAGTTTTCCCCTGATTTGGAGAGTTTAGTTTAGTTTAATCATTTTACGAAATGCTTCACAGAAGTAACAGGTCTCGGCTGCATTTTTCTTATCATGAATGTCTACTGACAGTAACTGCTACTAGATATAACAACATCTAACAAGGCTGCTCCTAGATGAAATGCTTGATCCAAATTATGCTTGAGCTGTTGGAATAGTTAGGATGCTTTTCAAATTAAAGCAATAGATTTCCTCACACCAGCTCTATTAGTACATTTAAAACAGTACTTATTTTCCCTCTTCAGTAACAATTTTGCAAAATGGTGAAATGATGTTGCTAAAGTGTACAGGGAAGCATGAGAAAAGAAAAATCAAAATGAACTTGAAAAGCCAAAGTGGTAGATCAAATTTACAGTGTATACTAAGAATCATGAAGCAGATGCTATATAGCTTCAAAGCATAAATAGGTCTTATTTCTGACAGATAATTACGCTTTGTCCTGTATATCTTGTCCTAAATTCCTTTTAAGTGTTATGTCTCTGTCAGTGTTCTGTTACAGAGACACCAAGAGATAGTAGGGAATCTTTGCTGGCTAAAGTGCAATTTCAAATTCTTGCCGTAATAGGTGATTTTGGGTGTTTCTGCACAGGCCGTTAGAACACATTTAGAAACACATTAAGGACACATACAGAACACATTGGAACTTACCTTCTGCATTGGAGGCCAGATCTGGGACACTTCGAGGATGCCGCTTCCGCACAGGCTCGCGCGAGATCCGTCTCTAATGTGGTCTTGGCAACACTAAAACCGGTTCCTAGAAAGACCTGAAAAATTAGGTCTTCATCCGTTCTTGTGTGGAAAATCCACCTCAACAGAGGATGCTTCTGCACACAGACAGGAGAGGGAACAGATGTCTCTCCAGCTGCCATGTTGGGAAGGGCGGAAGCAGGACTGCCTGCTTCCAAAGCCCTCCCCTGCACGTTTGGTGCCACCGGAAATACACAGTGGCTCCAGTCCCGCAGCTCCAGGGGCGGCATCGGCGGCATGCGAGCCAGAGGACTTTTGGAATGGGTAGTGATGCATCTGCACAGCACCCACTCCATCTGTTCTCTAGAAACCAGCCTTCCCACGCAGGTGTGGAAGCATGGGGCCTTATTTGGATCCGTCCCTATTTCAGATAGATCTTCCCAGACACAGCTTTGAGAAAAATGGTTTCCTTTAATCTGGTTTTCAGAAGGTATGTACAAAAACACCCTTTATCAGACAATGTACCATATACTATTTTCCCACTTGTTAGAAGGTGCTTCCATTATTATAGATATTAAATAGATTGACTGTTTGTTATTTCCAAACATTTATATTGCTCCCTTCACAAGCATTTGATAAAATAAACAGTATAAAACATAAATAAAATCAGTAAAACTATTGTTTAATAAAAAAACCTAATTAAAAATCAAGCTTACCATGCTAAGAAAACCACATTAGGAAGGAGTTCAGTGTCAAAAGCCCGAACTAAAACATAAATTTTATTCAAGCACCGAAAGCCATATAATCTTAGCACCTAATGTACTTCTGCTAGGAGGTTATTTCACAAATGTGGACCACTACGTACAAGGATCTCTCAAGTGCCCCCATCCCATAAACTCTCAGGGTGATGGCATCATACTAGCACAGTGTCTATTTTTTTTTAGTGGGCAAATTAAATTATATGTTAAAGTTTATTCCTGTGCTAAACTAATGGATCTCCTGGGACTGCATGCTCTGTTATCTCAGATATAGAAATGGTGGTTTCTTAAAATGAAGACACACTTTCAAGGGAGTGCATTTTCCAGCTGTTGAAGACAGATATGGGGCATGACACAAGCAATTGAATGTCGGCATGACACCTTTCAGCCACTCACATTTCACTGTGTATAGATGTAGCCTGAGTATTGCTTCCTGAAATACACATCACAGTTCACTGCTATTAAGTTTACTTCAAGGCTGCTTTTATAAATTATGCTGCAGACATCTTGCAAGCCCAGTCTCTACTGGTGTATGCACACATGAACATGCATGCAAATGGATTTCATATGAAATTTATTGAAAATTCATTATTTAATGAGTCCTATATGATTTGAAATCATAGGTATACCACTGAATGAGAGCTACCAAAATGTGTATGCATTTATTTTCAAGAAGTTTTAAAAAAAATGTACGTAGAGTCAGGCAGCTTCCAGATTAGCAGATTAAAACCTCTGCTATTAAAAAAATACACAGTTTATCTGCTCCAAGGTGACATTTTGACTCCACTCCCGACAGAAGTCTGCAACTTTCTCTTTGGTGGCTGCAAGACTTCCATGGCACACGCAATGAGGCGCATGTCACATGGGAGGGGGCAGCCAATGAGTGTTCTCACAGTCCTGTCTGGATTGGCAGGAACATTTGAATTTACCTTTTACTGCAGTGCGAGCATTGATCATTCTGCGGTAAGGTAAATTCAAAGTAGCGGTGGCTAATGCACCACCACTATGCAGGATCGGGCATCAAGTGGGATGCCAGCTTTGTTAAGTCTGGACATACCCTCAGACACATGTATAACGTGATTATTCCATTCTAGGAAACCAGCTCATGCAATTGTGGTCAGGAAACAACCTTGCTTGGACTCCCCATAACAACTGGCTTTCCATAGCCAGCAAAGGCATCTGTCATGTGGTTTAGCTCATGTGGTTTTATGTTCTGAACTTTGTACATTACAGGCTGCATGAAGAAGGAATCATAATGAAGAAAAAATATAGGAGGATGATTATATAATGGACTGGCAATGTGTGTCTTCTGCGTGTCTTGCTACTTGCACAACTGTATCCCAGTTAGTGTTGACTAAATTTACTATTATTCAGTGCCTTCTCTTGTCAGATTCCCTGGAAAATGCCCTGCAAGTGATGTATATTTTGTAATACATTACAAAGTGTGTAATGTCATGAAGTGTCATGAATGACACTTATAGTGCATTCAATCACATCTGCATCCATGTACATGCCTTGTATACTAGGATAATTAGCAGCACCTCTATCTTTTGCTTGTTTATCTCTCTCTACAACAAGGAATGATAAAAATACCACATCCATTTACATCATATATGGCATATTTATTAGCTGGGTTTTTTTTTTAAGAGTTTGAAACAAAATGTTCTCTTAATTACATTAAAAGCATTCATCCTATACAAGCATTTCACAAATACCATTTTATTAGATTATTTATTAAATTTAAAATGCCAGAGCAGGTATCAGAGGAACTGAATAAATGCAAATTTAAAATTGCTGTACAAGCTAAAAATAGTAATAGAGACCTACATGCACCACAGCAGACTATGAGCAGAATAGAAGGATCTGTTATGAACAGCTAAGAATTTGCTGAGAAAGCATTCATTAATTAAAGGTCTTTCTGCATTTACATTTATTCTACATTACAGTCTTCCATAGCTCTCTTCAGGGCCTCTTTTTTCACATCCTGGTATGGACTAGAGAGGCTTTCCCGACCACTAGTAGGATCTGGACTCTATTATCCTCTATTATACATGAATTAGATTAAGGAGAGGAAACCAGGGCCATAGTCACACAAGTCTAAGACAGGATGGCCTATTCATTAATTCAATCTGAAGTTGTACCAGTCCTGGTCACACTAGATGGTTACAGGCTGTCCTCAGAGCACTCCTGCCTTGGACCATATCTGTCACCCCTTTCTCTGAGATCAACCTGAGTCTCCTCTTGGCTCTCCACCCATTTTTCCTGTGTTAAATATATCTTCTTTCTGATTGGATGTCGTTGTGTCACTCAAGGGAGGCGAGGATGTGTGTTTGCAGTTCTTTTTTAAGCCTGCTCTCCCACCTCCACTTCTCCTTTCTGTTTTTATGTTATTTTCTTCTCCATGCAGTTAATTTTTTTTAAAAAAATGCATAAAAATGCTAAATAGAGTAATATACACATAAACTGAGGAATGAAGGGGAGTTGCCGCTTGAACTCCATGGGTGCTGCTTTGCTGAAGGAAAGACTGGACCTCACCCACCACAGCACAGTTCAGCCTCATTTAGGCCATCCCCCAGCTCACACTTTGAGGAAGCAAAGACAGCCTGGAATGCCAGAATGGACTAAGTCCTTGCCAGACCTGTAAAAATGAGGACTTCAATTGAGAGGATCTAACAGGGGTAGGCTGGCTTGGAAAATGACTTAAATAAAAATAATGTGAGTAATTTGGGTACTGTGTGGAAGATCTACTCACGTTATTCACTGATTCCTGGTTCCATTCCAATAAAAAGCAAAGGCATACCAATTCACTCATTGTTTTCATATTTCCATTGTCATGGCAAAAAATATAGTTGGCATTTTTAGCTTTAAAAAAAATGCTTTGCATACTCAGTTAGCAATCTTCTTGGTAGCAATTTTAGTAAATGACAACATTCATTCCCCTTATTCATGCCCAATTAGTCTATCTTATGGAGAAAATCAAAATAATGAAAACATCGATCCCATTAATTTAATGAAATAAATTCTACTTCATTCCAAGCCTGTTCCAAGTTCAGCAAAAATACTGTAATTTATTTATTTGGCCATTTAATATAAATCCTTTACCTAAAGCCTAGGCATTGAGCAAGACAAAGCAGAAAAACCTTGGACTTTAAAAAGTGGTTTTTCAATGGGAACCGAAAAGAATGTAATGACTAAGGGTACCTCCAGAGGAAATGAAAACTTAGGTGGGACTTTGCAGATTCTGATTGCCCACAGTATCCAAAGAGCATCCCGTTTCCCCGAAGTAAGAAGGTGATATTTATTTCTGATTTTCTGGTGATTGAAGCTATGGAGTCCCTTTGCAGTTTCCAGTATTCACATCTGATAAAAAGCAGCTGTTCAGGGACTCCACAGGAACCCTGCAGTTCCAATTGCTGATTCTAGTGGCTTAGCAGTGACTACAGAAAGTTGCCAAAGCTTTTGCCCCATCTGGAGATACACTAAGATGGCCATATTGTTAAAAGACAGTTGTTCCACACGAAAATGTTCAGTTACAGTATATATGCACTCTGTGATCTCAGAAAAGTGGAAAGGGAGCCAAACTCTTATCTGGGAATACCGAGTTCGATTCCACCCTCCCCCATGAAGCCAGCTGGGTGACCTTGGGCTAGTCACAGCTCCCTTCAGAGCTCTCACAGCTCCACCTACCTCACAGGGTGTTCTGTTGTGGGGAGAAGAACAGAAAAGCTTTGTCAGCCACTTTGAGTCCCCTTAAATGGGTGAGAAAAGTGGGGTAGAAAAGCCAACTCTCCTTCTTCTTCTTTTCCTGGATTGGGGATCTTTTAACTGAAATGTTAGGGAGAATATAGGTAACAGGAGATTACTGAACTCAGATCTATCTTGACTGGACCTCCAGTACTAATTTTGGACCCCATCTGCAGATGATCATATGTTTAATAGAAGGAAAATTCTACAGGCAAAGTGTTTTTGTTTTAACATTAGAAGTAGAAATGTTCATGAAACACCACTATGTTGAAATGGCTGTGCTAGCTTTGCAGCATAAAACTCAAGATCATTAATGTTTTTTAAAAATAGATATACAAGTCACTAATATCTATATACTCATTGCTGTTGGATGATTATCAATAAGTTATATTACCAAGTGTTCAATATCTTCTACATTTTTCTTTCTTCTGTTTCCCTTCTTTCCCTATAGAATGCTCAGGGCCACTAGGAATAGAAGGCGGAATCATTTCAAACCAACAAATCACTGCATCATCTACCCATCGGGCTCTTTTTGGGCTCCAGAAATGGTATCCCTACTATGCACGACTAAACAAGAAAGGTCTGGTAAATGCTTGGACAGCAGCAGAAAATGACAGATGGCCATGGATTCAGGTAATAAATGGAACTGTAAAGGATGGACAGCCAAGGATAAAGATCCTGTCCCAAGATCACAGATGTCCATAAGAATAAAAAAAAGCTGGTTGTAATAACAGAAAGGTGGAGGGAGGAAAGAAGAGGAAAAAAGGAATTATAAAGTTCCTAACTCAGACAAGCAGACAAGGATAGAGAGAGAGGAGAAAGAGATGTGTGTATGAACTTTAAAAGTGTGGCTTCGTCGAGTTCAAATTCAGACTGGCCTGGAACAGTTCAAACTGGTTCAATTCAAACTTTAGGCAGGTTCGACCTTGGTGCTTTCTGCAGTTTGCCTTATTCTGGAATATACTCAGGATAGGGGCCTGCTGTCTGAATGGCAGTGCTGACTATGGGAAACAGGGAAAGCCCTCCTAATTATATATCACTAACATGTATTCTTATTTCACCTACTTCATAATGGCTGGATCTAGACATTATGTACTTGTTCTGCTATAACTGGATATTCCAGAATAGAGCATGGATATTACAGAACATCCATGCTTTATTCTGGGATAAACAGATATTGTAAAATAAGTAACTGACGTCTGGATGCAGCCTTTGACTCAAGGCAGCTAATAATAGTCCATAGATGAATTTTGTCTATCCTAATGTCTTCTACTTGTTTGTTTGCTTGTTTGCTGTTGTGGATAGGATGACAGTAACTAATAAAAAAGAATTGTCCCTGAGGTGAGAAAGAGGTGAGTGTTAATTTTTAGATCTTAGTAATTTTATGATATTCTCTAATTCTTTTCAAATTATACTGTCTCTTGAGATCGTAACATTTATTGCCTTTTTAAATCTTCAACCATAGTAATATCAGGCATATTACAATTGAATTATTTATCTGTTGGACTGCTAGAATTCCACCATTTTAATCCCATTATTTCCCATAATCATCTCTAGCTTATGTTCCTAACATTTTGTTTTCAGCTAGTTGCGCTTCTATTGTCTGTGCAATCGTACTGAACAATTTTACTGTGGAGTCTTACAGTTTTCACACACTATTGTTTTCAAATTTCACTTTCACAGGCTAGTCATCAGCATTAGAGCTTCTGATATAATTTCTAAAATAAAACAAATTGTAATTCCATGATTTTCCTAGCATCTAATTACATGCAGACTCATGGACGGGGTGGGGGTTCCCCTTCTGAATGAGCCATTAATACTGTCTGTAGTTTCTATTCGATGGGAGCCCAGCTACTAGGAAATAAGTTAGCATTGATCATTTGTCTTCTTAGTAAGCATACACAGAACTCTGCTATTAGTTTCTCTGTGTGTGTTGTTTCTTCACTGCTTTGCTTCAAGAATGACACATACCAACTCCTAAATATGTGATTTATTTTTACTGATTTCTCCTAATGAACAGAATAATACAATTAACATACTGAATTAACACTCCCATCATGTAATTAGAATTGGAATTACAAAGCTTGTAATCGGCTTGTGATTTAAAGGGTCAGTGACTATGGCTTTAAAAGCAAATTAAGGGAGAGTCAATTGTATCTAACTTTAAGCACTCCTTATAGATTAACAGAATTAATAAAATAGCATCAATGTTAAGCACTTACTGCTTCATTAGGAAAAAAAAGAAAGGGAGCTTCAATACAAATATGACTTATAATAATGCTATTTCATTAATTTAATAATAATTTAGAGGACGGGATTTCTGCAGGTGTGCCTTGTTGTGAAGGCAACATCCACTGAAACTTCCTCTTCTTTATAGCTGCGAGGCGAAGGGTTTTGGGTTATTTTCCATATGGTGGCTGTAAATAAGGCTAAAAGAAATCCATCTTTTCCCTTTACCAATCAGGAAACAAGACTTTTACCATAATGATGGTGGGTTTGCATTTACAAATAAATGTTTCTTGAGAAAAATAAGTGTGTTAGAAAGAAAAATAACGTATGGGTGGCGGGTATGCTTGATCAGCAAGCATATTAAGAGGGTCAAGCTGGAGTTGTATAAGGGAAACCTCAGACATTCCACATTCATATGTTAACTAAAAATACCTTTGGCAACTTTTCTATTGTATTCTGTGCATCTTTCCTGGTAGAATTCAGTTGCTTAACTCCTTCCCCCAAAGTGGGATAAGAACACTTGTTTTGGCTGTTAAATAAGACAGAATGGAACTTATACAAAACAACCTTTCTCAGTGAAGCTCATTTGTAGATATTGACCCACAGTCTAGATATGGAAATCCATTGATCCCTGAGGCTCCAGCATAAGAAAACACACATTGATCCCATGAATGTCTTTTCTTTTTCTCCATCCAAGCTCTTAATATATATACTGCTCACTGAGGGCAAGCACTTGAAAACTCTGATGATAAGGAATCATAGCTGAATGGTGGCATGAGTATTGCCTTTTCTGCGGTTGGCTGTAGTACAAGAAAATATCCAACTCCCAGTATTCTTTTAATTCAGATTGTTGTTCAAATCAATATGGATATACAGAGCATAATAACTACTGTCTAGCCTTGTGATCTTGTTAAAGTTAGTGGAAACTTTGAATTTGAAAAAAATTAAAAAGTAATCTTGTAGGTTGTGAAAGGTGCTGAAAAGATATCTTAAAGTGCTTCCTTATTTTGATAGCAAGTCATAGCTTGCTTGAGCTGCAATTATTTGTTATCCAAATAAGTTATTGATAAGAAAGGTAACTGTTTCTTTTGGGAGAAGATCAAGGATACAGAGATAATAGAACAAGGAGAGACAATCCTGCTTCCATACAGAATGACCCATAAAGTGAAGCATGCCACTTGTGCAGGTAGCCCATATAAAGTTGCTACCTTTTTGTTGCTGTTAGAGACTGACTATTCACTTTTTTTACACTGTACATTTTCTGCAAAATAGATATGAAGGCCCTTTCTGCACTCCCCCCCCCACTTGCTATCTCATAACAGAATAGGCAACTTGTCATGGAACAAGCAACCCATCCCATGTTGGAGGGAGTGCCGAAAGCTGGATGAGCTTCTGGTGGTGCTTGCTGGAGCATTAGCATCACTGAAAAAGTTCCCTTATGATATAAGTCCATGAAGGCAAACCTGTGCACACTGGCTCTGCGCTGGTTGTCATCATTGAGATCTACTGCTAATCTGAGCTGGAGCATCATTTTGGTTGCTGTGGCATAGTCCATGCTTTTCCAATGTAGAAGAAGCGTGATGGGGCAAAGCCTATCATAGTTCACTTAGGCCATTGTTCTGGAAATTATCCTTTTTCTGGAATTTTCTGGAACAGTGCTCAGTATGGAAAGGGCCAAAGTGATCTAATAGTTTCCATTAAATAAGTAAATAAATAATCATTTAAGAATAAAAATATTAACAGTTCCTCAATGAAATTCCTATACTCTAGCTCAGTGCATGAGTATATATTACTTATTTGGATTCGAAGCACAGTCCATAATAATACATTCCAAAACTGGATATTTTTAGGTAGAATTGACCTGTGTCATCTGAACTACAAATCCTACTAAGTCTTTTTATATAGCTAACACACAGCACAATCCTAACTGGGTAGTGATAGTCTCCTCAGATATAAACCAGCAGTGTTGTTTTTACATTCAAATTTCATTCATACCAATGTTACTGGAATCCCCAGGGGAAAAAAAAACCTTATTCCCAGCAAATTAACTGGCACAAATGAGATTTTGAAAAGACAAATCCTATGGCTCTCACCAACTAGGCATCCTTGGGCGTGAGATCCATAGTTGTGGCAGTCACTGCCATGTTTTTGTACCTGATGTTGGGCAGCTGCAGAGATTGGTTAATCTATGAATTAGGTCTGTGGTCTTAGATTTGTAATAGCAGCTATCCTATATATGTCTGTGAGGGGAAGAATTTATAATATTTTTAAAATATATGAGCATATTAAAAGAAGGAACTTTTTACCACTAATTTCAACATTTTTTCTTAACTTATTCTTCATGACCTTTTTCAAGACCTATTCTTCAAGACCTTTCAATTAGACCCTTCTTTAAAAAAAAAACCACACAAAATCTGGGCAGTATCAAGCACAGTTGTACCATCACAGAATAGGATCCCAAACCTGTTGGAGCTGTGGAGTATCCATTGGCAACATTTATATACTGTTACACACATCCAGCTGTCAGTTGGGCAGCCCAAAAGCCGTTTTGTAGTCTATGTAGGTAAATAACAGCAAGCTGTAGACTCTGGGCCATTATGCCCCAGTAGACTGGCCCAACAGACCCCCTGGAATGCTTTGTCTCTACTATGGGCTGGTCTCCTGAGAGACGACACCTTAGGGATGTGCATGGATGGTTTTTCAAATTTGATTTGTATCAAATCGAATGCAAGAAAATTTGTATTGATTTTAATAGATCACCTTTTAATGTGGTAGGATTCGTATTCTATACAAATGTTCAATCCCATATGAATCCCATACAATTGCATATGAATAGCATACAGAACCCATATGAAGCTTCATACAAATGTATCAAAACATTCCATTCAAATTCAAATGTCAATCTTGGAATGTGCCAGCGTTTGATTGTCCCCATTCAACTGAATTTGTACAAATTTTGAATGTTATGAGCATTCGTGCACATCCCTACTACACCTCCCAGTATAACTTTGTGTTTACATTGGAAAAGATGTTGGACCAGACTACAGCACAAAAATGGTGTTGTATCCTCCTACAACCATGGACAATTTGTAGTCTTCTTCAGGGCCTCTTCTGTTGGCATGCTAGCAAAAAGTAAAGAGGCCCGACCCAGCACGAGTATGGTCTATCCAGTCAGGATGGAGTGTAATCATGATCTTGAGGCACCTGATCTCCATTATTGGTAGACAGTTGATATCAAGGACTATCATTATACTACTTTGGGCCAGTCCAGATCATAGAGGTGTGCAGAAGACATGCCTTCATTTTCTGGACTACCAAAGGAACCATTTTGGTAGTGCACCAAAGCATGCCATCCAGAGATATTTGCATATGGCCAAATATCTCTTTTTGTATATACGGCTGATAGATATGGCTTTCTGTTATGTAAATATATGCCATAAAACAGAAATAGGGATCTTATGATGTAGGTCAGAAGATGTATGCCATCCTTGATACTGGTGGCTTATAATTCTCATTGTGCCTCACCACTGCAAATACTACATGGGGCTGGTGGGATTTTTAATGCACTCTTTATAATAGGGTAGGCAAACTAAGGTTCTCTAAATATAGCTTGACTACCATTTCCATGAGCCAATGCTAGTGTGGCTAATCTATTATGTTAGCAACATTTGGAAAGTCATGATTTCACCATCCTTGATCTTAAAGCTCTCATGTTTTACATTGCTGTCATTAATACAGCGTGAAAGAAATCTGTTCTTTCTGCTGCAACAAAGATAACCCTCTCGATGAATCTAGGTTAAGTAGGATCTCTACATGGAAAAGATGAAAGGATTCTTGTATATTTAATAGTTGCACAAGTGAGAGGTTTTAAGCAGGATTTGCCTTTGTGACAAGATATATCTGTCATGTGAAGCTCTCATGTGAAGCTGTGGCAGGAACTACCCAATGGCAGCTTCTGCTGCTTCAGAAAAGTACTCCAGCACTTACATCAGAAAGGACATGGTCACACCTTCACTTTAAGCCTTCTTCAGTCCATCTTCAGATCTGATTGCTCACACCTTTTCATTTCTATCTATTTGTGGACTTTTCACCTTCCTTTTGGACTTTCCTGAATTGAAAGTCCACAAATAGAATGGGTAGAACTAAAAAAAGTCTGAGCAGACAGTTGTGAAGATGGGCTGAAGAAGGTTTAAAGTGAAGATGTGCCCACAGCCAAAGCATACTATTTAGGTACCTGCCACCACTCCTGGCCATGGAGATATTGCATCCAGGAAGCTCAGTGTTTTCTCAAATACAAAAAAAATGGACCTGGAAGTTAGCTACTTTTGTGTTCAAGTGAACATCACAGCAGCAAGCCAGAAGACTGGCAGAGCGCAGAGTGCTTCCTTATGTTCTACCTTTAAGGCACTGCTTGGTCAATCGAAGTGGGTCTGTGCAGGTTCGTAGCCTTTGATCACACATATAAAAATATGCCTTGGGGGTGCCATGAGGATCTTACTTATCTCTCTATGCAACTGTTACAAGTTCAAAATCTTTGTCTTTGTCTTCCTTTCCACCTGACCAACCTAAAAACAGATTATACATATTTTGCTAATGCAGGTAATGAAACCCCATCACACATTAATTCAAATCAGAAATGTACCGAAACACGGCTTACTTACATTGTTGTTTGCAACCAGCGGAATATTAGGCTGAACTTGCACTAGGTCACTGGGCCACACCAACAGCTCCTGAGGAACTCTGTGCCTGCATTGCATTGATGTGGCATTGGAGTGGTCCCTTGCAAGACAATGGCATTGTAACTTGCCCCAATGGGAAACTGCCTGAAAGCACTTTCCTTAGCAGTATCCTTAGATTAGCCAGTATTTGGAATGCAGATATCCTTGTTAGACTTCTTGGCCATTGACTGTTGTTCTACCACTGAACTATAGCTACTAGTATCAGATTCAAAGCTGTTGACAACAAAAGGCCAATTTGCACTTGGCCTGCTAGTGCACACTGGGGTAGTTTCTGGGAAAAACCATCTGCACTTGCAGGAGGTGTTTCCACATCAGAAACGACCCTGCTATACCAAAAGCTACCCAGCAGCTACTACCAGTGGTGCACGAAATTATACATGCATCCACAAATTTACCAAGATGGTGGTGTTCAGACCCAGACGGGTGGTGCCCAGACAGGCATCCAGACCCAGGTGAATGTCTGAGCACATAAGAGGGTTGGTTTGGCATGCACTACAGTTTGCAATGCAAATGCTAGTGCACACCAGTGGGGATGCACTGTTACTGCCCCACGGATGGGAAGCGAAGTGCAGAAAAGCCCCAGGTTTGCACAACGAAAAGACCACTCACCAGTATGAGAAAAGATAACATCCTTTTCTAGTTTCACATTTGATTTTAAGGGTTGGAAGGAAAGAAAAACCTTTCATCAGTTTCATGTCTAGGTGTCTGCTTAAGATAGCCTACATGTTTTGAATTTTTTAAAAATATATTGTCTTTCATTGTTGTAAGCTTAGTTTCTGTGGAAACAGGTTTTTTGGTTAAATTGTTTCTAAATGCTGACAAGGAATCTATTCCAGAAAATTAGGAAAGCTTTGTTTCTGCAGCTGCCGTTCTTTTGTGATTTGTATTTTAAGCAAATTTCATGAACTCTCATGTGGCAGAGTTGCTTTCTCTGTTTGTCCATTAGCAGTTCCAGGAACATAAGATGTTAATCACAAGCTAGTTTCTCCTTAGCTGTTTAATTCTTTTTAATATAAAGCAGCCATAGGCAGAAACACAGATAAAACATCTGTTTGGGTTAGTTTCAGGGCATCAGTCATACCTTCCTTCTCCACCTATTTCCCTCTGTTAAATCAGCCTATTAAAATGAAAAAAAAACATGCCCATTTCTTTTCTCCACAAAGTCAAAAGTAGGTGAATGGCCCAACTGGAGAATGGAGAACAGATACATAGTCCCCTTTTTTCTACCTTTTTCCTCACACTGCTGTTTTGTTAGAGACTGCAGCCTGTGTGTCTGCTCTAGACAGAAAAAAGGAAGAGGAAAGAGGAACCACAAGTTATTAAATTCATATGCTGTCTGAAACTGTCTGCGTTAGGTTGATCAGGGCATCTGTATCACTAGGTGCTAAACAGAAAAAAATAAAAAAAAAAGATTCCTAATTACAATGCCAGCCCGTCTCCCAGGACTCATCAAGAGTTCTTTTTTCTTATGCCTTATTCTATAAAACATGTTGCCAAACAAAGTGCATTCAATTTTTAATGAGATGTATTGTCTTACATTCTTCACTGAGCAAAAGAAAAATACCGATTTTATATGCACTTTTAATTCACTTTTGGTAAAGTCAATATCTTGTTTTTCAGTAGAAGTCTTTTTTCACTTTTCTTGATGCTTGTAGCATATCCTGACATACATTCTTAACTTTTTTTGTCACATTATTTTTGGGAGGTGGCAGCAATGGTAGCACAGAAGTGTTTTAAAGGAAGGTACATCGGCGGCTTTGCTCTTCATTTTCATTTCTCTGGGTTTTCATCTTTTTCCCAAGAAAATAAAAGGAAGAGTTTTGTTTGTTGCTATCATCAGTATGCAACTAAAAATGTGGAAATAACAAATGTCACATGGAAAAGTGCCACCCATAGGTGACAAAATTGATAACTGATTTACTATCTTACTATTAAAAGCATGCCACTGCCACTGTTAGTTTACCAGAATGCTTAGATTATTTTCTGTAATCCTAAAAAGTGCCCTCAATAGCTTTCAAGATCTTCAGTATCAAGGGTACAGGAGGTCAAGTGCTAAATGTGATGCTAATATTTTTTCAAGCAGTCTTCTGGTTGAATCTTTAAATATCCACAGAGTGATGTTGGCCCTTTGCTAATCAGAAACCCCCACTTATGCCATTACGGACAGAAAACATGCTGGATAAGTTAAAATATATCACACTACTTTCACTTTGGGTTAAGTGGTCAATAGACCTCCATAACTCTGATATGATACTAGGGCTGCCTGGTGGTCTAGCCATGATATCCACATCTTGCCAGCATTTCCCCCCTGTCTGATAGCAATCTAGGAACAAGAAAAGAATTTTAAAAGATTGGTTTACTTTTTAAAGAAAGCACAATAAAAGATAACAATATCATAATCTTCAAATGATGGTAACTGATGTTTGCCATCTCTATTATCTACACATATGGAGAATATATAAGCCTGCATCCTTGTCCATTCTGCCTTTTTAGACACCAAAGGTCAGCTGCAAAGCTTGCTAACTTACCTAAGAAGACTGACCCCACAGAAGCAAGTTTTCAACTGACTTCTCCAATACTGGATCAGTAGCAATTTCTATGAACTCACCGTGACATACGGCAAACTCCCAGAAATTGCTACTGATCCAGTGCTGGAGAGCTTTCACCAGATGTCTGTTAAATAAAAAATATGCTGGAGGAATCCTGTGCAGGTATGACAGGCCGTGTCAAGTGGCAATGTTAACAATCATCTGGCATACTTCTGAGGCCTGTTTAGACCTTCTGGGAGTAGAAGATCATGGATTCTTCCAAAGGGGCAGTCATGGCTATGCTTTCCATAGAGCTTCAAACTCAACCAATCACATTTGAAGCTTTCCCAGAAGCAGAAGTATGTCTCATCTTCTGGAAGGATCAATTGTCCTCCAGTTTCAGAAGACCTAGTAGGCCTCAGAAGCATAGTGGCTATCTGGGGAAAAGCTGTGTCTGGGAAGCAGTAGTGGCCCAGCATAAAAAATGCAGGTGCAGTGAGAAAGGTAAGGCCAAAAATATAATGGGAAGAGACCTGTACCTGACTGGGGGGGGGGGACCCTGCATGCTCAGTGAAGAAGAATGGGAACTGGAATGAATTGGGAGAAAGCTGCACTCTGTCTGATGAACCACCTGACTGGTTCTGGTTCTTGGTTGAACAGTTCAGCTTAATCCCAGTTCTGGTTCACTATGAACAAAACCAAGATTTTATATTTTATGCATTTATCATGACTGTCTCTCCCTCTTCTTGTGTGTGTCTTTGTGAGGGAGAGAAAAAGAATATGAATAGCCTGCCCAGAGAAGCCACCCACCGTGCTTCTCTGCACTACTGCCCACACTGTATCTCCCCATTGGAACACTTTAATCATTTAATTTTAGACTACTGTTTCAGATTAAAGAACCCATAAAATATTCTTATTGTTCATATGTTTTGGTTTGCTTGCATATCATGTTTCTAGTATGCGAAAAGTGAGAAAATGGACTAGACAAAGTTAATCATGTAAAGCATATGCTAAAGTTATTATTTGAAATTAAAGTAATTAATGTTATCCTCTTGCTAAACATTGTTAAGCTGGTAATCAATAATTTGCAAATTAAATGAAATTTAAATCACCACTGAATTCTCTAAAACAAGAGACTGATTGTGGGTTTTGCGCAGAAGCTGCCATCTAAATGTGCCAGTAACTGAATAATTCATATCTTCCAGTTAATAGCATTCATAACAACTACCTTTGGGACTAAAATAATAACTTAATAATAAGAAGAAACAAACGAAGCAAGTTTTCAGTCTGTCTAATTCTGTAAACTCTCTGAGGCATCAAGTGATGTTTCCAGTGAAAACCAAATGAGTTGAGCCCTCAGGAAGATGCTAAAAGTAGAGGATTTTGTGATGCTTTCATTTTTGTGTAGAATAAAACATACAGGTGCTGATCTGACACTTGTCACTTTCAACTTAATTCACATAATAATTAGTTGCCTTTTATGGATAGGAAAAAGCATCTCCATTCAGAGCAGGATCCACAAGTCCTTGCACTCATACAACAAGCATTCCAGCATAACCACCTGTAGTAGTAGTAGTAGTAGTAGTAGTAGTAGTAGTAGTAGTAGTAGTAGTAGTAGTAGTAGTAGTAGTAGTAGTAGAAGAAGAAGAAGAAGAAGAAGAAGAAGAAGAAGAAGAAGAAGAAGAAGAAGAAGAAGAAGAAGAAGAAGAAGAAGAAGAAGAAGAAGAAGAAGAAGAAGAAGAAGAAGAAGAAGAAGAAGAAGAAGAAGAAGAAGAAGAAGAAGAAGAAGAAGAAGAAGAAGAAGAAGAAGAAGAAGAAGAAGAAGAAGAAGAGTTGGCTTTTCTACCCTGCTTTTCTCACCCATTTAAGGGGACTCAGAGCGGCTGACAAAGCTTTTCTATTCTTCTCCTCACAACAGGACACCCTGTGAGGTAGGTGAGGCTGTGAGAGCTCAGAAGAGAGCTGTGACTAGCCCAGGGTCACCCAGCTGGCTTCATGGGGGAGGGTGGAATCAAACCTGGTAATCCCAGATAAGGTTCCAGCTCCCTAACCACTAGACCAAACTGGCTCACTGTAACCATTGAGTAGTGGACTTACATGGAACACTTTATCTGAGTTGAAGGACACAGTCCTATCTTAGGAGGCATACAAAATACCCAACTTCATAACCATATCCTGTGCCTCCCAAAACAGTCCTGGCCTTTCACAGTACTGACATTTCTACAACTAGGACCAGTGTATGAGTTGGTATAGGTATGACACGTGATCAGCATACATACCAGGGGCTTTTCGCAATTTGCCTGCCCTGGAAAAACATCCCAGTGAGGCAAAGTTGTAGAATGCCTTAGGCGTCTGCACTTTGGGACACCCAAACTATTCAACACTTAGCCAGCACTTGTCCATGCACCGGCTAAGTGTGAATCACCTCCATGAAGGGGGTGATCACATTTTCATGGCAATGGCACTAACCTGCATATGCGGTGGCACTGTCACAGTGACCAGGTGATGCAGTGTGCAACATGCCACCCAGTCACATGATCTGTGTCACGTCTTCTACCCAGAAGAGGTGCAGGTGGAGCACACAGGACTTTCCCAGCCCTGTTATACAGGCAAGGGACATTCCTTCACGCAAATTTGCCCCCACTCTAAGGACAACCCTAAAGCAACAGGAATGATCATGATGTGAATCTTACTAAACATCCCCCCTCTTCCTCCTCTTCCTCCTCCTCCTCCTCCTTCTCCTTCTCCTCCTTGAAAAGAGAAAACATATCCAACCAGTTTAATGAGTACTGCTGAATAAGAACCTCACTGCAGATAGTTATTATTTTTAACCTAGCTAAGAGTTTAAAAACAGACCTCTGTTTTTTGGGGAGAAAATGCCACTCCCATAACTCTTAAGCCATCTTAAGCCAAGGGACCAAAAGTCACCAAAGCAGCTGATGTATGACTTGGCTGAGCATGCAACATTCACACACTTGCTGCTAAAAAGACATGTTAAATTTCAAAAGAAAATACTGGGGATTTCCCAATTCTTGCAGAATTGTGTTAATTTCAAGATTTTAGCATCTGATATCCTCAGGCAGCTGCTGTACTAGCATTTTCTTTGGGCCCATCCTGATGTCTGAATTTAGGACAACCTCATGTAAAACAACATTGTGCTAGGAGCTTCTAGAATCTCTGTGCAATTGCCTTGTTGAACTGCAGGCAACAGCCTTTTCTGTGGAGAAGTTTTCATTCTACTGCTAAAATTAGACTGCTCCTGAAACTGAAGTAGGATTCGCATGCCTATGGAAGTATTGCAAGTATAGTGCACAAAGAAAACCAGCAAGTATGCTGTATGCATGAACTTTTGCTGCTTCTAGCAGCACAAACATCACAGTTGGGCAACTTTTATTCCTCTTTTTACAATGTCACTGGTTCTCAAACACAGGACATAGCCCTGGAAATTGGCCATTTTCTGTGTTCAAATAAACAGGGCAAGTGTGAGGGTGCAATCAAACACAGTTAAAGGGGCACATTCTGGGTGGGTCTGAAGCTACCAGCACAGCCATTCAATAATAAAAAATGCCTTGCTATGTCCCCAATCCTCTTAATGTGCACCGCTTTTTCAGACCGAATGTAATCTTCAATTGGCCCTGTCTGCACAGATACTTAATCCTTATTATGGATCTGCATTTCACATATTCTGGGTCTCCACATCTGCATGTTAATGCAAATCAAAGAGGCATGGCTCCCCACTTGTCTGGCTTCATCTGCATTATATGGATCCTGATCCAGATGAAGAAGACTCTTAATCTGTATTTAATTGCTATTACCAGGGGGACCTGGGCTGTGGTCTTCAATACAGGAGGCATGCAGAAGGCCACCTTCCATATTTGGGATTACCATTCCTAGTCTTTGGGCTGTGGCTGCAAGAGCATAATGACATTAATCCCATCCATACCTTCCCTGATTCAGTGCAGATAGGGCCACTGTTTGGATTGGATTGGGCAGAAAGTTAGAGAGCCTAGAAATAGCTGCTACAGATGGGTAATCAATCAAGGCCAGGGAGACCCAGGATGTGACCAGGCAATCAGTGGCTCACACTCATCACAGAAGGCAAAGATGAGAAAGATAAGTGAGGTAGGTGTGTTTTTAAGCACTTATTTTGAATATGGTCTGACACACTTTTTTCTACAGATGGGCCAATTCTATGGATGGGCCAATCCTTGGAAAGGGGGTGACTAAAAAAATCCTGTCTAATTGCATCCAATTCTGTACATCATGGGTCACAATTAGGGATGTGTACAAATGCTGTTGTCTACCTCATAGGACCAGTGGTTCACATGAAGCAATCCTTTAACTTTGCTTGGTAACAGAATCATAGCCTTTAGAATCATCTGGGTGGAAGAGCATTGTTAATTTAATTCACCTTTCTTTTCTCAAAGACTTGGTAAATGATGGCTCATGTGTGTAGAGAAGAGATGGAGATGGAAATTTCAAAGCAACATCCTAAAGGGAAAATGTGGGTACTGTTGCCAGAATTTGGAAAGTATGTATTGAAAACAGAAAGATCAAATACAACCTATTTGCTGCATAGTGGCTTGGAAAGTGGAAGCAAAACTGGGAATCCCACCTCAGTCTCTACTTAGCTCAACTGATGCAGATATACTCTGCATTGAAGGGAGACATAAAATAGAAAACTGACCAGTATTTAGATTCAGATAAGCAGCTGTATATATAGGGAATGGACATTGCTTGCAAAAAATTCCCTGTTTAAGTGTTTAATTGGCACATAAATCATTAAGGCTGCATACAGATGGCCATTTTAAGCCTAGAAAGAGTCCAATGAGGATCAAAAACAGGCAAACGACTATGTTCCAGATGTGACCATATCTCAGGCCCATGACTAAAAGGGTTGATTTAATGCCAGAGCATAAAAACATTTGCTCTAGATGTCCAGCTCAGCATGTCTAGCATCTTTGTGTAACATCTGACCATTTTGTCACATCCAGACCCTTCAAGCCGTGTACATTTTTTCCAGCCTGTTCTTTAGGTCTATTTCCATTCCTTACCCACCATCCCTGCCCGTACAAATATTCCAAGGGGATAAGGAGGCCTGCTCTGAACTCCATTAGTTTGACATCAGTGTTTCCACCCCAGTTCTGGCAGCCACTCACTACTGGATCCATCCAGAATTGATCAAGATTCAATCAAGTTACATGCAGTGTTCCAGGACATAGTGGGCCTTCCCATTCAGAACAAGCAACCTGTTCCAAGCCGAGATGAGTTGTCTCTGTAGTGGGACAGGGCCATCCACCATGAGATGACCCAACACACTCAGATCCCTGCCACTATTTCTAGAGAGTCCTCAAAGGTAGTAGCAAGGCTCCAAAGACCAGGAATGAAAGGGTCCCCTGCCATATACTTGGCCATAAATATGTGCTATCTGCATGCTTCTGTGGTCTAATATACCAACACTGGACTGGTTATAGGCCTCCTTAAAAAGATCTTATACCAGTCTAGGATGCCACAATTCATCCAAATGTGGAATAGGTGGAAATTTGTTCTTAGTCCACACTAATGAGCAGAGTGGTGTCTTTATTCTGGATTTTTTTTCCCTGAAATAAGGGCCTGTGTGGAAAAGACCTATGAAAAGACCTCAAGTAGATGAGCAATATTGCCTTTGTAATGAGATATATATAGTGATAGGAGTTAGCCCTGGTCCCAATCCCCCCACTTATTCTAAGCCTACTATTAAATCTGACCCTTCTTTGGCTTCTCAGAACATAAGAACATAAGAGGAGCCCCGCTGGATCAGGGCACAGCCCGTCTAGTCCAGTATCCTGTCTCACACAGTGCCCCACCAATTGCTTGTGGGCATCTCAAGCAGAAGACAAAGGCAAAACCTTCACCTGCTCTCAAATCTCTAAAAGTGGCCTTTGCAGGCATCTTGCCTATCTCCCCAGCCTGGAGAATGTACCTAGGCATCCATTCTAATGGCCATTGATACATCTGTCCTCCATGAATTTCTCTAACCCTTTCTTAAAGCTCCTTAGCCTGTTTGCTGTTACCACCTCTTCTGGCAGCAAATTCCATACACCAGTGAGCCTCTGGGTGAAGAAATACTTCCCCTTGTCAGATCTAACCCTCCTACCCATCAGCTTCATAGAGTGCCTCCTGGTTCTAGTGTTGTGTGGTAGAGAAAATATTTTTTTTCTTTATCCACCTTTTCTATACCATGCATGGTTTTATAAACTTGGATCAGGTCCCCTCTTAAACCCCATCTTTCAAGGCTGAAGAGGCCTAGAAGTTGCTGTCTGATATATTAGTCGAAAGGAGGAGGAAAAGTAGCCATAACATTGGGAACAGAAAAATTAGTGCAAGGTACTCTAAACCAGATATTCTAATAGAATTTCATTTCATTAAAAGACCAACCAACCCAGCGTGAATAATAACTTTGAGAGAATGGATTCCATGCTTAGGTTTTTCATACGAATGTTTAACTCCTACATTTAACATATCTGCTGGTTGTTAGAATAAATTATTCACCAGACTAACAAGTCTCCTGTGATTCCCAAATCCCTGAGCCAATATTAAAAGTCAGATCTTAATAGCCTGGCTAGCTGCCAGCTCTACCTCAAGTGCTAAACTCAGCATTTCTGGATAATAAAGATAACCTCCCTTTTTTAAAGCTTTAATATTACTTTGGTTTATATATATATATATATAATGTTTATTTATAGTGTTTTTCTATGGTTTCCATACCTGAGGAAATATGGAAATATTTATATAGTATGCATCTAGTTTGTGTCTTTGAAATATCAAAACAAAGCAAAAGGTACCTGTGATTCTTGGAAGATGAGCAGATTTAAAAATGCCACTAAATTCAGACTAACACAGCCATTCCACTCTTTCCTCCTTCCTCCTCAGAACTTCCCATTTCTTTTGTACAAAGTGGCTTACATGTCTTAGCTTCCAGGGGGAGGCAGTCCAGAAAAGGAGGGACTGGACCTCTCATGCACTGGAGTGGGGTTACTTGCGTCCAGTACTCCCCCCTTCTTTTCAACCTCCTTCCATTCCCCATTCCTCCACCACATTTTTTTTTTGAATGGTTAATTTAGCACAGACCCTCTCTTCAGCATCACTGCAAAGGTGAGAGGGAATAGATTGATTAGCCACTGTGTAGCTTGTTGGGACATACATTTTGCACACTTCCCTGCCTCAGATGGTGTTCTGTCTGGAGCAGGCAGTACTTTAGACGCAAACACATGTGCATGCACCAGCACCAGCAACAAGGTAAAGTCAGTTCCAAAAGCCAGCCAGGGAAATCAGTTATGGGGAAACCAGTCCATGAGAAGTCATTTCAAGCCAAGAGATCAGGTTTCCAGAAAGTCAGTCCATGTAGTGAAGCCAGTTCTCCCTCTTTGGAGCTGACTCACCCCTTGACTACTGTCAGCCAAGTCCATTTGTTCTGGAGCAGACCCAGTGTCTGCCATGCCCATTGTAGACTGGGCAAGCTCAAACTGAGGATCTTATCCTGCTTCCTCTGCCAGAAGCTCATCCAACTGTGATCCATCATCCCAGGGCTCAGACAAGGCACAGGACATGATGGATGGGCTTCCCCAAGTGGTTTTAGCCCTCCCTTATCTCCTCAGCACCTTCACCCTCTCTTATAGCTCCATCACATTTCTTTTTTCAAAGTAGCAGTTTAGCACAGAACCACTTCTATGGTTCAGTCTGTGGGTGGACAGATGGAGTTGTGAAATTGTCCTCTAGAGCTTTTGTGCAAAACTGATTTTAAAAGAAGAATTGAAAGGTGTCCCAAGCTATGGACAAATGAAGCACATCACATGGCAACATATTTAGCAAGGGAGGGAGGGGCAAAGCAAGATGGCAAGAGAAAGACTCTGCACACCCCTCAGTTACATGATGTTGGGTCATAGAAGTTCATGCTATCAGAGCACACAGAATGTCACGGTAGAGAGGGATGGATACCTAAAACACTCATAAATGATAGGAACAGAATTGTGTGAGCATAGCAACTCAAACTGAAGACAAACCGAAGAGGGGTTATTAGGAATTGGGTGGGATCAGGGTTACAGCGGGTTGAGACTGGTTTCCCAACAATACAGATTAATTTAGCAAGGTGTGACCATGGCACATGCTTTATTTCAGAATATCCAAATATAACAGAATAAGAAAGTGGTGTCTGAATACAGCCTGAGTGTTATTTCAGGGGCACATCTGTGTGGTTGTCCTAGCAGATACAGAAGGGGTCTGTTTTTTCCTCTTCTTTTTGGAACTGCTAGAGATAAAAACGGTATCCTTCTGGTTATTGGGTTTTTTCAAGTTGCTTTTTTTTTTAAGTCCCAAAGCTTTTCTGCCACATGGCAGCACAGCAAGCAATTTGCAAAGCTGGCAGAGACTTGCCAAGTAAGTTGTTCTTGTCACTGTCATCAGTCACCCAGTGGCAGGAGAAGCAAAACGAGTTGGTCAATACTTGCAGAGTGTGTTTTCCTACTCTGCAGGTACTCTACTTTTGAGAATTGTTACCACCCTCTGAGTTCCAGCAGATGTGGTGACCTGCAGTTATTGACTTCTTGGGGCTCACTGTACAGTACATGGCCTTTTTCAGCCATGTGGACATAGCCTTCATGATGGGAAAGGTGATTATTGTAAATTTATCAGAAGCTTGTGCTTTTTAAAAGTGAAGCATTTTGAAGAAATTACTTGTTTTACTCTTTTCAAAAAAGTAAAGTTGACTAAGTTAATGGCTTAAATCTGAGTTAATGGCTTAAATTTTTAACTTTAGAGTAGGAAAACTAAAAGAAAAGTTCAAGATTCACAAGATTTATAACCTTTATAAGTGGGATTCCACTGAGGTCACAGTTCATTCTTTAACATTTCTAAGCTAATCTTATTACAGTCATTCATCAGCTATGATCAGAACAGGCACCCAGTTGCTGAACACAATAAACACTCACACCACTGTGGCCTGTTATGGGTTCTTTGATCATTAAGATATTGTCAGGTTCAGAATATGATTGGTATCTTTTTTAAAAAAGATAGTACTGTAAAATGCTTTTCAGTTGACTATAAATATCAATGTGTGTCTGCTAAGGAGAATTTATGAGAAGTGGCTTTAGAACTTTTTTGGGTCTACCCCATTAGATGTTAAATGCCGCTGCCTATGCTGTTTACTGTCGGGGTAAACTGCAATAAACAGAGATAAGTTTGTACAGGGAGAATCCCACAACATTATCCCCTGTAGCTATGGTTAGTTTTTTAAAAAATTCACTCTGCTTAATTTTTTCTGCTCCTCCTTTTTTCTTCCTTCCTTCCTTCCTTCCTCTCTCCTGCAGTGAAGCAAGGAATGAAAATAGATTGACATAAAAGGAATGAGGGAAAAAAAAGGAAAGGCAAAAATGGTTTAAGACACTGGTTCTCAACCTGGGGGTCGGGACCCCTTTGGGGGTCGAATGACCCTTTCAGAGGGGTCGCGACGAGTCTCCCACCGCCCTTCCCTCCCACCTCTCAGCTGCTCTGCCCCCGTGGTTGGGGGTCTCCACAACATGAGGAACTCCATTAAGGGGTCGCGGCATTAGGAAGTTTGAGAACCACTGGTTTAAGAGGTATATAAAACAAGGAAGGAAGGAAGGAAGGAAGGAAGGAAGGAAGGAAGGAAGGAAGGAAGGAAGGAAGGAAGGAAGGAAGGAAGGAAGGAAGGAAGGAAGGAGTATAGCCTCTACTATGTTGTCAGAAAGGTTTGAAAGAAAATAATGACAATTTCTGGGCCATTAATTAGGTATGTAGGAAAGAAAAAAAATGTGCAAGGCAGTTAGGTGGTGTAGGTCTTTATACTATTAGTATTACCAGTTTTGTACCTAAAGCTGCTGTGATTAGAAATGGAGGTTGCATGATGTTAGTAGACATGTACTGGCCTACTTCAACTGCAGTGCACTGTTTAAATTTTCTTCCTATTGTTAGCAGTTACCTGCATAGTGAAAACAGAGTGTTGATGCATAGTGATGAAAATGTTGATACATACTGGATTTTTTTGTGGTGATGCCTCCAGTCTTGTTGTTTTGAACCATTGCAGTTATGGTATTGTCAGAAGTAGAGTGAAGTGACTTGATCCATTGTGGCTTTAGCTGCACACATACATCAGTTGCTTATTTCAATATCCAAATATAGGAGAATGTGTACTGGCATCTGGATGTAGCTAATGAGACTTGAGCCCAGCTAGTTGAGGACCAGAAAAAGTATTATTGCTGTTACTAGGAATTTCTTCTGCTGGCCTCAGTGGCTTTCAGGTGTTCTCAGAACGGAATGATGTAAGCAGTCATTGCTGCTTTCAGGGTTTTTCCTTTATAAAGTGCTTGTAAAGTAATGGGAAGATCAGTGGAATTTGACATTTGTCCAGGACAGGGTCTCAGTAATGAAGTTTAATGGTCTGCATTGCCTCAACGTCTCTGGGGCAATGTTGTGCAGTACAATTATTTTTGAAGTGTTAAATGAGAGATTCTATAAGTTTCTCAGGTTTCTAACACTGATGTTTTGGCAAAGTATTTTTCAAACATAATGATAATGTCTCTTTGATAGTTCTGAGAAAGATGATAGAATTTAGTGCTTCTATAGGCCCTAGAGTTATCTGAGGAAGTTAAAGAGACAATAGGAATAATTCCAGACCACCATCTTAGGATAAATGCTATCATATCACTTCCTTCTTCTTGCTCTTCCAGACTCCTTAAGCGGATGTTAACCCTTCTGGAGTGATTTCCCATGCCACCAATTTGTTTCTTCAATGTAACAACTTCTTGTTGCAAAGCAGTTATTTTTGAGGCATTACAGACACAGCACTATCAAGACCTTCTGAGGCTGTCATTTGTGTCTCCTTTAAAGAGGAAGTGATGACAGAGAGTTTCTTCTCCATAGATCCCACTTTACTATCAAATTTTGTTCTAAGGCTGTGTCAGAGTGTTGTCATGTTTGAGTCATATTATTTTGCAAGAGTGCAAGTTGGGGATCTAGTTGGGAAGCTGGTTGTCTTGCAAGGGCTATGTTAAAAAGAGAACTTGTGGTGAGCCTGCCTGGTGGTTTTTTGAGTGGGAGTGTAGACAGACCAGAAGCAGCAGTCAATTTCTTTGCTTTTTGGGTGGTTGTGGTGGTGGTGAATAATTTAATTATCTATGTATTTCAAGGTTGCTGCATATTTATTTAGCATTTTAAATCTTTTTGGTTGTTCATGCAGCATTTTAAGCCTTTCAAAGTTAGCAGTGAGCATGTGATCGTGTCTATACAAGTCTTGCACATGTGCCCATTCACAGTCTTCTGCCACCGCCACCACCCAAATGCTAATTTCATTTCATTACTTTGTTAAAGAAAACAAGGAGATTTCCCAAGGAGATTTGAGCATAGACTCTCATGGATGGTGAAGGACCAGTTCCCCAGAGTGCCTTATCACCAGTCAATTAGCTGCAGACAACTTAAAACCCGAGCAGAAAGATATCTTCTCAGTAGGTTTCCCTTCTACCCACCCACCTTTTAAAAGGAGAATGGTGCTAGTAAGGGTAAAAATATAAAAGGCAAAGATTTTGTTTTAGACACACAAATAGAAGGGTAGCAAATATCTGGGAAGAGGAGAAGGAGCAAGTGATGAAGCAGGTGTGCCAGGTAAGGCAGTTATAGAGCAGATGAACAAGTGAGTGATGAAGAGGATGGGCAAATGAGATTACAGTGGCAGGTCGGAGGGCAGAATGGAGGGTTAAGAGATTAAAGCAATGTGCACAAATGCAGTTTTCAGGATTTGATTCAAATCAAATATTGAAAAATTCTATTCGATTTGAATCTTTAAAACTGGAATTTACCCACATTCCATTAGAATTAAGCAAATTCAGATCTATCAGTGCAAATTTTCCATTCAAATGTGCACTTACGAATGTTGACAGCATTCGTATGTGCCTTTACGCATCGTTACACATCCCGTACACATCCATACACATCCTGTATTTATCCCGTCTGCATCCCATACAGATCCGTACAAATGCATACAGATGGGGGAAAGATGTGTATGTGCAAGTACACATCATGTACATATCTGTACACATACAGATGTCTGAATAATTTGAACAAATAGATCTGAAAATTCAAAATTCATTTGAATATTTAAATTTGAATTTATAGACATTCAATTCAAATTTGAATGTCCAAATTTCAACGAATCTGATCAAATTTCAAGCGTTTCAAATATTTGTGTACATCCCTACTGCTAATACAATGAATGAAGTTCAAAGCATTTGTGACAGAGATGTTCAGAACTGTACTATAAGAAGAATGAAAACCAACTCTGTGTCAGCTATGTAAATTCTACCCTTATGATAAACACAGTAGGAAATGCTATAATCTTTTAGAAATATGCATTGCAAAATAAATGATTGCTTTCCTTTTCCTTCCTCAAGTTTTAAATTTAAGTTAATTACACTTTGGAGTCACAGGTACTAGCAAGAAAGTCTTACTGAAATAGGCAATCATCTAATATATTCTCTTTTATGCTCATCAATCAAATAATTTCTACACATTGGTGAATACAAAATATAATGTATATTCTTTGGCTCTGGATTGGAAACATAAGGCAGTTTGTTTGTACAGTTGAACACAGACATGCCTGGTGCTGGCACACTCACATTTAGTCTAGAGCACTTTTTTCCCTTTCATTGAATTGCTACTCAAAAATATAGAACAAATCCCTAATCAAAAGAATTAACAAGGTGCCTTTAGACATTGGTTAAAATCCAGGATTTTCCAGGGACTATACTGAGAATGCCAGACATTATGTCCCAAGATAGTCCCAGGTTAGTGAGACAATGGCTATGGCCACACCTTCACTTTAAACCTTCTTCAGCCCATTTTCATATCTGATTGCTCACAGCTTTTCATTTCTGTTTTATTTGTGGACTTTCCACTCAGGAATGTCCAAATGGAAGGCAGAAAGTCTACAAATAAAATGGATAGAAATGAAAAGGTGTGAGCAGTCAGACCTGAAGATGGACTGAAGAAGGTTTAAACTGAAGGCATGACCATGGCCAATAACTCACTATATTGTGTTTACAGGGAATTCAGCAAGGACGCCAGGTTTATTGTAATAGTGATCATTACTTACATGTCTTTCAACCTATTTTGCTGTTATCTCCCTTTGGGCTCCTTAGAAACCAGGCAAGCACATGAAAAGCAGCAAAATGAATTGAATGGGTGCTTGCCTAGTTTCTGGGCAGCTCCATGCAAGATAAATATGCGGTAACTCAGCAGACACAGAAGGCATGGAGGGATTGTTCCTTGCATGTGGCAAGGGTCAGCAAGAGGCAATTGCGGCATTAATTTTTTTAGATTCTCACATTGCCTCTTGCAAGCAAAGAGACAAAAAATAGTGCATTCTAATTTCTAGCCATAACCAAATAACTTCTGAAAAATAGAAACGCTTACATTCAAAAAATGGCTTTGCCCATTGTTGTCAAGACACAAATGTTGATGAGAAGTTCAAAGAGAGCCTTCTTCCCTGTCTCTCTCTTTCCTCACACTTGTTAGAAGAAAGGTGCTGGTCTAATTAAGCTCTTCTATTGAGTATAGATCTAAACCTCAACACATATACAGTGGTACCTCGACATACAAGTGCCCTGACATACAAGTGTTTTGAGATACAAGCCGCCAAGCGAGTGATATTTTGCTCTGAGATGAGAGCAAGATTTGAGATACGAGTATGTAAATACAGTACAGTACATAACAAAAAGAACTGAGGTGGTGTTTTGGGAGCTGGAATGGATTAATGGGAAAATTGCTTTGAGATACGAGCGATTTGACATAAGAGCAAGGTTACGGAACGAATTAAACTCGTATGTCAAGGTACCACTGTATCACCAAAACACATTTTATGATGTTAGTATTAAGAGACCAATCAAAGAAAATGAAAAGATATGTGGGTGCAAGTGCATGCACACACATGCACACATGGGTGCATACACACACACCCCTCTTTTTGTTGGGATTCAGCTTTCTTGCTATGAAAAGACCTGACGGTTAATGTACATCCAAATAATAACTGTTAAACAGCTGAGCTTCCACACAGGTCCCTAGGGTGCCCTCCAGCTGTTTTTAGCAGATGGAACAGTGGTTTTCCCTCTTGCCAGTACAATCTCAGTACTACCCTGAGATTGTCATTTACTAGGCAAGCATATCTCACTGGACTTCTGGAGATTTACTTTTCAACAAAGGTTGCTTCCCATTTTAGGCTCCAGTCCATTTGGCTTTATATTTTGTTGTCAAACCTGTTATATACTAAATCACTTATCCAGTTTTTCACAGTATTCCTCCTAAGGCGAGTTCTCATTCAAGGAATAAAGCGCTATATACAAGGCTATTTACATTGGGATTTACATCGATATGTAAAGTAGGTTAAAAAGAAGCAAAGGAGCATCTGGCAATCGGATTCAACCCCAATTTTGTGTCCCCACTCTTAAACACTTAAAATGCTTCCAAAAATGGATTGGGGAAATCGATTCTTTCCCTTCCTCAGCCTTTCCCAACCCCTCTCTCCCCATTGCCCAGGGCAAACAGCAGAAGCGGCAACTCAAGCCCCGTTTGCCTGCTCCACCTTCTCATCCACCATCCCCAGCAGGGGTTCCCTCCAAAAGAAAGCACCCTGGCTGGCTGGCTAGCTCTGCTGCCGATGCCGCCACCAACACACATACACTTAAACATACACACATCTCCCAGTTCCTGCAGCAGCTTTACCGCAAAAAAGCACCCTGGCTTGCTAGCTGGCTTGCTCTGCTGCCACTGCCGCCTGCACACACACACTAAACATACAGACATCTCCCATTTCCTGCAGCAGCTTCACCTCTTTCCCTTTCTAAAGATCAAGGAAGGAGGGAAACAGACAGAATTGCACAGGATTGTCTCTTTCAATCTTTAGGGTTGTGTGGGTGGGAAAGGAAACATTGATATCAGGTGTGAAGTGGCTGGATTGTTACAGTGAAACAGTCTGCTGTATAGGGGAATACTCTAGCGTTCCCACAGCACTAAGAAAGAAACGTTTTAAAAGCAAAAGCAGAAAAAAACACTGGAAAATTCTGGTCTTTATTTATTCCATTTTTAAGCCAAATAATCCTCAAAATACCCCTGAAACTGATTGGGAATGGCGACGAAGAGGATCCAAACCATTTTGAAACCGTTTTAATTGATTGGGGGGTGGGAACGATGAGGATCTGAACTGTTTTGAAACCATTTTGAAGTGGTAATGGGAACTCGCCTCTAATGACTTATGCAGAAAATACTAATATGTATTGGTCACTGGCAGAACTTTGGGACCTAGTGTGGATATTGCCAAGTGATCATCCTCAGAATTGTTTCTACATCAAGCTCCTATTCTAGGAAGTAGTGAAGCAGTCCCCTAGGACTGCTGTTTCTAAATCTTTGATTTTGTGGCTTTCTGTTTAAAAGGTAGTTTTGCACCACAGTCTAATCCTGTCAGCCAGGTGTAGGAAGGTGATAAGCTGTAAGGGCTTCATGCCCTGGACAAGAGCAGGTGCAGGATTGGCATGATAATGTGGGTGCCTAGTTTGGATTAAGGTAGCCTGTTTGGGAGGCCTAGACAGACTTCCTTGTTTACTTCATTCTGTCCACAAAAACAGCCCAGCTAGGGTCTGGGGCATAAAAATGATACCTTCCCCCACTCCATTTAGGGTCTTTGGGGTATTTTACACTTCAAAAGTCCATTCCATCCCCTTCATGTCTCTAGTTGATTCTAGTTTATTGGTAATCTTTGACTGAAATCAGGTCATTGGGTATTCTTTGATGACCAACATTCACTTCTCCTTCATTTTGTATATCACTGTAAGAGCTGAAACCTGGGTCCACTATTTCAGTGAGAAATTCTAGCTGTCCCTGAAAGAAACTGAACTTAATTAGCTGTGTCTTTGGGTTCTTGAGAAAAGCAGACTAGAATTCACTCTTCTTACCTACAGACTTGTTCCAGGTTGCTGGATCAAGATGTCTGCTGCTACAGATCTAACAGCAAAACTGTAGTAGTAGATCAGCAATGCATAGTTGGAATATTTGGTAAGCCACTGTCACGGTGACCCATGGAGCGCTTAACAGTTTGAGTTAAGGAATGGAACTGTGAACCACAGAGCCTTGCAGAGACAAAGAACCAGAATAGTGGGGTAGATGTTAATGTGGATCTTTTAGTAAGGCCCTTGCTTCTTCTTCATTTTCCCAAAATTACCTCTCTACAGATGCACCCAGTTTTTCCTCCTTTTGGGCATCAAAAAGTCATTGAGTCCTTCCCTGTCATCTTTGCTACTGCTCGGCCATACGACACAGCAAGATGTATTTAGTTTTAAAACATTACAAGCTCAGAGCACAGTTTGTCGTGCCACATTATGCAGCTTTTATAACTGATAAAACAGTATCTTTCTACAGTAAATAGATAGGAAACTTACTCATGTCATCAGAAGCTAGACAGCTAATACATATTTTAGTGCAAGGGATCCTTTTTTCCATCCCTATGAAGGATAACAGTCATTAATGTATAACAATCATTAACAATCACAATAAAAGCAGATAAAAAAGAATGACCAAAACACTGACAGTGCACTGTCAAAAGAATATGGATATTCTTTATTGACAAACAGGCATTATCCACTCACAAGAAACAGATTGATGAGTAGCTTAACCTTTTAGGGGAAAGGCCAGAATCCCCAGGTGTATTCAAAAGGACAGAATGCAGCATTTACTTACTAAGTGACTGACTTAGCAATGGCAAGGTGGTTAAGTGATATTAAGGGCCTGTTGGCATTTACTAGGATGTCTGAAAGCCACGCAGAGATGGTGCAGCTACTTCCAGTCTGCCTGACAGGTCAATCGGAAACTGCACCATCCCTGCAATGTGGCTCCCCATACATCAGACAGGACACTACATTGCTGGCAGTAGTGGGACAGTATTCAACAGAAAGAGCGGAGTAAAAAGATGCTGATCAGCATCTTCTTACTTCAGTCAAATGCTACGCTGCTGCTGTGGTCTGAAAAAGCTGTACAGCTTTTGATTTAGTCTGGCTCCTGCATAGAATGTGGAGTACATAGAAAATTCTACATAGAATTCTGCATAGAATTCTGCATAGAATGTGGAGTACATAGAAAATTCTACATTAGCAAGCACAATATTGAAACTGCTTCATATGCTTCATATTGCTTTAGCAATACATGTGACTCCAAACATCCAGCCTCAGGCTTCATGATACATTCTCCCTAGCGATCCAGTCTGTAAAAGTATTGTATTCTATATCCTTTAATAGGTTACAGGAATATACTAGTGTCCAGACAGCATGCCAAGAAAGATTATTGTCATTTAGTATGTGATCATCTTTCACATGAATTCACTGCTGTACTGGAAAAAAAAGTACAAGAGAAACCATAACATACCAAAAATTAAATGACACATTGTGATGCAGGTCATCAAGTAGTCATTATCCATAAATTTTTCTTTGTTGCCATTTCAGATCAACCTGCAAAGGAAGATGAGAATCACAGGAGTTATAACTCAAGGTGCCAAAAGAATTGGAAGCCCTGAGTATATAAAATCATATAAAATTGCATACAGCAATGATGGAAAATTATGGGCAACGTACAAAGTAAAAGGCACAACTGAAGATATGGTAAGTCAGCGCATCATCATCTTAAAAACTCTTGGAGATGTAGATCGTGGGTTAATTTTAGGGTTTACGTTTCATAGCTCCCCTTCCTTTCCCCCATGAAACTGTAGAAGGAACTGACATTCTTGGTTGACTAAAACTTTATATTTTAATTCAGGATTTTATGAATACAGAAATGATAAACTTACAATAATCCTGCTTGTTATACCAAAATCATTTTCATTGTAATTATGTTGCCAGTAATTACTTCTCAGTTTTTAGTCAAGTTTCCTTATGCTGCCAAATGGTTATCCTCAAGTGAAAATGTTCATTCTGCAATAATGTACACTTACATGAAGGGTGAGTGTTTCACACTCTATAAAAAGAATTGGGTTTTGAGAGGAGGAAGAGAAGGATGTAAGGGGGGAGGTGCTAAATAGTCCAGAAGTTACAGAATTCTATCCCTGCCTTGAGACCACCTGAAAACCACACATCTTTGCAAATAACTATATAATAGTCATCTGGGCATTTGTAGCTCTATTGCAGTGCTCTCCTAAGTAGGTTCCAAGCAGCTGGTGGTTTTTAAATGGAACAAGAAATTAGAAAAGGTTATAAAAATCAATTAACTTCAGAACAAACTAACAGGCACTAGTTGTCTCTAAGGGCACATTTACATAAAGGTAGTCTTGATCCAGCTTTTTTTTTTGTTTTGTTATTTTTAAAGTGACTTTTCACCCCCTCATGTCTTTTTTCCACTCCACATTAACATTGAAAATTTGTCTTTAAATGTGTTTTATGTGCTGTTCACAATGTTGCTAAGGTTTCCTGTTTGAACATTAAGTTTCCCTGGGCAACAAGCTCTAGACATGCAATTGGCTGATGGAGCTTTCAACTTGGATCATGTGACTGGCCTGTTGATTTACTTAGCACACAAGGAACTTTTCCTTTTTTTTTAATTCTCTATATTAAAAGATTTTTTTTCCAAACAATCTAAAATAAAAAAAAAACCTTTTACAATTTTTTATCAAATTACATTATTTTCCTCTTTTCTACCAGTCAACAGTCCCATCGAGCCCTGAAGAGGGCTATACAAGGATGAAGCCTTAATTTGTAATTTACTCAGAACCTCAGAGTGAACAACAGGAAGAAATGAAATGAAAGAAGGGATCTAAACCTGACAACAAAATGACCCCCAAAAAACATGGTATTGAAAAGTAAAATAAATGTAGGTTCAAGTGTAGGTATTCTTCTATTCTATAAACTTTCCAAATTGAGGTCATAGACCTCCAGTGATTCACAGGACCTTTGGAGAAAACCATTTCATTCTACTATTAAGAGCAAGGATAGAGAAGAATAAAAGTCTTCCTGAAGTGAGCATGTTGTGCCTGTAAATCAGAAAACCTTTGGAGGCAAGCTCACAAGCATAATACATATATATGATGAAAGAACAAAAAGTGTCTTACATGACTTTGTACCAAATCAGCTGTATAGAAGCTGAATCTGTCTAAGCATGTCTGTGGTGGAAGGTGCCTGGGTTGGGTGACATCAGTGTGTCAAGGGACTTGCGGCAGGAGTGCAATTTTGTGACCTCTCCCAATGCACTTCATGCTTCTGGAAGTGGATACAAGATGTTCTAGACTCTTTCCACAGGCACCCACAGTGGTAAGTGATGACATGGCCAAAACATGTTCTTGAGGAAGGGGTAGTGGATAGTGATGTTTCTACTTTTTTTGTGGCGTTCTTGTGTTCACTGTATGAGAGGGACAGGTCCAATGGAAGGGTATACCAGAGATTCAAAAGTGGATTTTGCAGGATGATTTTTTTCTTCTAAAATATAAACATTGTTGAAGATGCTTCAGGTATCATTTGGATTGAGAATGCAGGATTGAGGAAGAAACCTTCTTGTGTAAGCTTTCTACAGTGCTGCTCAAACTGCACACAGTACCCACATTCTGCCAGTGGCAGTGTATGGGAAATGAGCATGATGATCCTCATGGATTATCCATAGTCTGCACAACATATAATAGGGAGCTGGGTCATACAACTGAGCTTCTAAATAGGGATATGTGTGAATTTTCTTTTCCCTGTTCACTTCACATTGAAGCGAATGGGACAGAAATTTACATTTGTGCAAATGGAGCCACTTCAAATGTGCTTCAAATTCACTTTGAATTTTCTTTGAATCGCTACCGCTACCATTCATGCCTCCTAATACATAGGATCATAGAATTATAGACTTGGAACGGACCTTGAGGTTATCGAGTCCAATCCCCTGCTCAATACAGGATTAATTAAAACATTCCAGACAGATGTCTGTCCAGCCTCTGCTTAAAGACCTCCAGCAAAGGAGAGCTCCAATCCAAATATGATCTGAATCCAATCCAATCTGACCTGAATTTTATCTGAATCTGATCCAAATCTAATCCAGATCTCCTCTGAAGGTAGCCACTTTGAATGTAACAAAGTTTTTAACGAAGGCAAAGTCTTCAAATATAGCCAATATTCCATTCAAATGCAAAAGTTTCAGACATTCACAATCTGTATTAACTGCAAAGATGACAAACATCCCTGCTTCTGAAGATCAGAATAAATTAACAATTATTTTCATCAGGCTTTAGAATACCCTAAGCAACTATTAATATCCCAAAACGTACCACCTTTATGATTATATTTTTGTAGCTAATAGTTCAAGAGAGACACAGCAGTAGGAAAGAAGGCCATGATCTAATTTTTCCTTACTTTACCCTCATGAGATGCTTTTAGGCTGGAGAATTAAAAATATCCTATCACAGAACTCCATATAGTAGTCTGGTTGGTACTACAGGGTAGAAAAGGTCCCTGCTATTTATTATGAAAATGATTCCTTTGCTAAGATGTATCTGTATCTTCAGTTAGACTTCAGCCCCTTCCTTCAGTGGGCCTTATTCTAGACTATACTCCAGAATAGGGACCTTCCATTCTTATGTTAATGCAGACTACAGTAGGACATAATCTAGAATGAGCCCCCAGTGCAGAAAGGGCCTGAGTATTCTGTCACTGCTACTAGGGATGTGCTGAATGTTTTTGTCACCTTCACAGTTAGCTGAAGTTGCAAGGATCTGTGCCTTTGCCTTTGAAGGCAAATGAGCCTACCTTCAAAGAGAAGCCTTTTGCACACAAAACAAACCTTAGTTTGAAGCTTCATTGCATTTGCAGGGTGCATATTGCAGCCTGACTGTAGTAGTTATTTTAGCAAATAACCATGGTACGTATTCCAATTTTCTATGGTTTTTTGTGTTGCTGCCAGCTGCACCGGAGCAGTCTCTTCGAAGGGAGCCAGCTGCTTTCTCTGGCAGTGGTGTTGATTGATCTCTGCTGCCAGCTGTGCTTCCACAGCCACTCTGGAAGCTGTCATAGTTTCTGGCTAATCTGGATCTCTCTAGCATGGATTTCACTGATCTGGAGTTCACTAATCCAGATTAACCACAATAAGTGCAGAAAGGGCTTGAGTCTCTACCCTTTGCAAAAAATGTTGTCAAAGGTTTGAAGAGAATTTGAAGTCTCCCATATTCATTATGCTCCATTCACACAAATGTGAAGTACTTCAGCTGTTTGCTTCGATGCAAAGCAAATGGTGAAAAAAATTATGCATATCCCTATTACCATATTCTCCCCAAGTATTTTCGCTTGACAGGTGTATTTGTGTATCTCATTCTGTAGTTATATCACCCTTAATATTCCATTATTGTGTTTTGTTGTAGGTATTCCGTGGAAATGTGGACAATAACACACCTTATGCAAATTCTTTCACACCACCAATAAAATCTCAGTACATACGATTATATCCTCAAGTTTGCAGAAGGCACTGCACTTTGCGAATGGAACTTCTTGGCTGTGAATTATCAGGTATTTTCTAAAAAAAAAAATTGGAAAGATAATCATGACTTTTAGTGATGCCTCAAATATTCTGAGCTACTTTAAAAAGCAAATATGCAGTAAGTGCGTCAAAGTTTTTCTGAAACAAGTATCATTCCCCAATTTTCATCTGTATTTAAGCTTCCTAATCCTTTTGTGCACACCATTATGTGTATGCAACGAAAGTAAATTAGAGATACACTTTGCTCCATCTTTTCATTTGACTAGAGTCCAGCAGGAAACAAATGCCTTTTCTGCACTTACCATGCTTAATCCATATAAGTGGATTTGAATTAGCTTGATCCGTATCAAGTGCAGTAGAAGGTATCTCCATTAAGCGGGCTGGACAACAGCAAATGTGGTCTAACGCAGAACTGCTCAGCACTGTTCTGTATCAATGAATGTGAACAACTGGCAGCAGCACCTCCAAAAACCCAGTGCAATTGGACCACATCCCTGTAGATCAAACCCTGCATCCAGGAAGTGGATGTGAGGTGTCTTCACAGGCAATAGAAATACACCATGACCACAGGCATGAGGTGTTTTCACAGGCATTGCAAACACTCCATTGCCGTCATTGCAGCCATTGTTCCAAAGGGCCTGTGAAGGTGTCTTCTCAGTCTTGCCATCACAGAGCATATTCCTAGATGCCCACAATCTTCCTAGTTCTGTTCTATTTAAGGATGCCCCACTGCTTGTTCCAAATCAGACAAGTGCTAGTACAGTTGTGATACCAATTAAACAGATGCGCCACTGCACCCTTAGTATGAATCTGACCATGTAGACCATGTGCATTACAAGGCTTCTTGATCCAGATTACTTGGTAAGCGCAGAAACATAGGCAAAGACACACAGAAGCCAGCTTGAAGAGGAGAATAAAATAAAGTTAGTCTTTAGAATTAAAAATCACATACAGTGCATTGATAAAAAAAATAAACAAATGAAAACAGAACTCCAAACTCTCTTTCCAACTTGAATTTTCATGGGAAAGGAATGTTCTCAAAGTTTTTTTTTCTCCCCTGTTTCTTACCCTGGAACCTGAAGGTGGGTTATAAGCTCAATAAATCAACAGTGTCAGTTACCTTAGGCAGAATTGGAAGAGGTGGATGAAAATTCACTGTTTGCCTTTGATCCTTCTGTAGTTTACCAAATCACTCTTTGATTTGACATGTTGGCAAACACTTCCATACTAAATTAAAGGCTGGTGTGCTGTGTTGTTGAGGCTGAAAAGCAGATGGTGAGTCATTAGTGAGACCTTCTACAATGTGTGTAAGCACTGACCGACATCACAATCAAACAGATAAAGTGATCTCTGCCTTCTCTCAAGTGACAAAGGGGTGGGGAAGGGATTGAGTGATGAACCCTGGGTTACCTCTGATCTCATATACAAATGTTGCAGGGGCAGCACAACACTTGGTAGCTATGAAGAACAGATCAGAGTTCTTTGTTCCCTTTCCTCTTTCCTTGTCTCAGTCTGCCAGATTTCAGATAGTGCGCAACTAGAAAACCATCAAACTGAGAGTACTACTGAGGGCAAACTAATAATAGATTTATACAAGGGAACTTTTAGTGAGCGCCAGGAAAATCATTAGGGCTTTTTAAATATATATTGTTAGAGCACCAACAAAGATAGAAACAGCAGTAAGAGCAGCTGTTTATCGTTTTCCAGAATAGTGAGGAAAATGAGGAACCATCAATTGGCAGGTTGAATTCCAGAATTTAAAAGAAGGCCATACATTAATTGTCAGCTAATATAGGTGGTGAAATAGAGGAAAAGTCTACATCTTATGACACCGGGATGATTCCAATATCACATCATATGGATACATTTTGTCCAGGCATAGCACAGGTGTGAGCACAAATGTAATTGGACATTAATGTAGGGCAGTAATGCCACAACATCAAAGTGGCATAGCTGCCATTCACTACACCCCAGTGGTGTACACAGTCATGTTTTTACTAGTTCTGGATAAAAGCTCGCATTGCTGTTATACCAGAATCATACTGTATGCTCTATGGATGGCCCTGACCCAGGAAATGAAGAGGAAATGCAAAAATAGTCCTGGTTGCTGTTTGGTTATGCCTAAGTTTCAAAGGTATAAACAAAAAGAAACTTCCATGGGTTTTCTTAGAAGCAATATAGAAATAGACTGTCATTGCCTTCTTCAGGTAGACCTGAACTACCTATCCTTTCTTTTGTACTAAAAGGCCTTCTCTGTAGTCCTCCCCACAATTCTGGAATAATCTTACAACAGAGGTACACCAGGAACCAGTGTTGTATGGATTTCAGCACTTAGTTCGAACTCATATCTTCACTCAGGCTTTTGATATTTAGCTCCTTCCTATTGTGGTTCTGCTGAAATTGGAGGGTGGTATATCTAGATTTTATGTATTTATGAATGTTGCAACCCACCCTGGGACCATTTGGGGAAGGACCAGGAATTAAGTTTTCAGAACTTTCATTTTTGTGGGGGTTTTGGGGGGAGGCAAGGTAAAAGACTGTTGCAATAATGGATACAATGTCTTTGACCATACAGAACCTTTTCTGCCTACTGTAGAAACGTGCACAGACTTAAAAATAGCAGTTTGTTTTGAAGCAAACTGAACCAAATTGTGTTTGTTTAAACTCACACTGGGTCAAAAAGGCTTGGTTTGATTCAATTTGAACTTCAAATAGATCAAAACCAGTTTATGTTTGTTTTTAAAATAGCATTTAAATTTGCTTTATAAAGCAAATTTTGAAAGGGCCAATGTGATCAAACATGAACTCATTTGAACTGGACAGAATAGTTTGACTAGTTCAGTTGAATCTCCCCTGGCTTGGTCTATTTTTGAGCTGGTTCAACCACCTGGCTCATCACATCTCTACTCTAACGACTGAACTAAGTCACTAGTGTAAGCATTCTTTTTCTTCCAGCAGAATAAAGCCAGTTACATAGTATCTAGTCTTGCTTCCTTAAACCCCCCCCCCCCCCTGATTCCACCTCTGTGAACTCTCTGTCTCCACCTCTGAATGAAAATGATTTGCACCCACCAAGCTCTGGACTCACCAACTACCACTGTATATGCTGCATTCACCTGTGATTTAAAAAAGCATCTGAAAAAGTGCCTTAAGCACAGTAGTGTGTGTGGCAGTTGTGTTATCATGGAACTTCTAATCCATCTATTTTAACCTTGAATGTTCATAAAAAGAGAGAAGACTGGCATCGGAATACTACAGCTTCCAAACAGTCTCAAAACCATTCTAGAAGAGATCTTTTTTAAAATACTATGTGGACAGAGTCTTATTTAAAATGCAAACAGGTCAGTTTTTCCTTCATTTTGTTCATACTCACAGCAGAATGAAAACAACAACACAAAACAAAACAGAAATTATTTACAGGACCAGTCTAGACTTCCTGATAAAAAAGGCAGTTTCTTAAAAGGAATGCTTTTAGTAGCTGAGTAAGAGAAAATAAATTCATTTCTGATTACTTTAACACACTGAAAACTATACTCACCATATAGCCATTTACAACCACAGAAATCTCTAACTTGGAATCAGCAATGTCTTGTTTGTTTAGCTTCTTGAAGCTTCAGATTATATGAACTTTGAGGCTTGCAAGAATTTTCTAACTCCATTTTAACTTTCCAGGTAAAATTGGGCCAACTACTGAGCCTGGCCCTTTTGATGAAATTTGATTTGATTTTGCTTTGTTGCTTTTGAACGAAATCCTTTGCTGTGCCTTGTAGAAGTAAATGAGCTAGTGGAACCAATATCACCTCTTTCAAAGGTTTCTGTGCAGAAGGGTCATACCACAAAAATGTAAAGCCTGACCCAACCTTTCTTTTTTTTTTCAAAAAAACACCCCCATTCCCTTGTAGATGCAACAAAACATGAAATTCACCATCTTTGTGAAACTTCAGAATTATTTTCATATTGCAACTGCTACAGTCAATTTGTTTTGAGATTATTTTTCTATAACTCCCTTCACACTGTACAAATAAGCTCCGAGATACTAATAATATATCAGAATCCCCTATGATATATAATTCTTGGTCCCTGTGTAACAGCAAAACCAAGTCCCAAAATGAAAAGTTAATGCATTAATCTCACTGTCGCCCACCACCACTATAAATAGATCTGAAAGCAAATAGAAAAATTATGTCCTAATAGTTTAATGTCTTAGATCTTCTCCTTCTTCTTCAGGAGCACAATTTAGAATAAGCCTTTGCTCAGAGAACTGTGAAAGCTACAAAGTGAATCCATTTCTGTCACCTCATCTTAAACCACATCTCAGCCTATGATGGAAGCACCCAGTAGAGTGCCCACTGACACTATTTGTCTCCATTCTCAGTAGCAACAGATGCCTCACAGTGATTGTGCCATCTCCATTTTTGGAAAGTGCTATTTTGTGCCTTCAGACCACCACTCTGAAAAACATTTTCTCACTCTGAAATGGTAATGAGGTGTCCTGTTGGATGGCAATCATGGCATCTCCTCCATGTGCCTCAGATACTACTGCTTTGCACCTGTAAGTGGAGATGTGGCCCTGTTTTAAGACTATTAGGCCTCTGAACTACTGTGAGGATTAGGCTTTCCCAAGATGTAGCCTCAATGGTAAAATAAGCATAGTTATTCTTACAGATAGGTAGGAGAACCTTTTAGCCGCTGTAGACATTTTTCTTTGACATAATGAGTGATAGTGTCAGTTCATTATAGATCCTATTTACTGAGGGACTCAGTGCACATTCTGCCTTCTGCACGAGCTAATAATACTAATAGGCAAAATCCATACATCAAAAGGGTCCCGGGAATGTGGGGATCACACCCATCCAATGTCTAGTCGTCTCCTAAGGTAAGGGGTGAAGGGTCCAATTACCAGTAATGCACCTGTTGCATGGTAGTTTTTAAAAAAAAACCTCCAAGGGGGAAATTTTCAGCTTCATGCAAAGCCTTCCTTGTAAATGTAGAGGGCTTTGCCTTCATGCACGAACATTCATCAAATGTTCACGCACAAAGGGAATGGCCATCCCTTCCTTTGTGGGTCCCACCTCGTCCCCCTGCTCACCTTTTGCCGCTATTACCACCTCCATTGCACCTTCCTCAGAAGCTCAACCCAGGCCCTCCCAGAGGCCCATGGTTCTCATAATTTTGTGTGTGTACCTCCAGGAAGTTTGGGTTGAGCCTCTGAGGAGGGTGCAGTGGTGGTAGTACTGGTGGCAGAGACAGTGGCGGCCAGATTTAAGGTGAGGGGTATGACTATGGCAGTGATGGCGAATCTTTTGAGCTCAGTGTGTCAAAATTTGCAATAAAACCTAGCTTAACATGGGTGCTGTGTCACATCTAGAAATAGCCATAATTTTGTGATATTTGTAGCTCTAGTAAAAAAGTTATATTTTTGATACATGTATTTTATTAAAAGCAAAAACAAATAATTCTTTACATTAGTGACTTTTGTTGCTGAATTTTGCTTGCTAAAGCTTCAATTGAAAGTTGTTATTTCGTACACTTCAAGAACAAATAAGCACTACACGCCCAGGTGCCAGGGTAACCATGTTTGTCACCCAAAAGGGCTTGGCGTGTCACCTGTGACATGCGTGTCATAAGTTGGCCATCACTGGACTATGGGGTAGGGTGGGGTGAGGTGAGCAGTTCCACCTGCACTGAAGCTTCAGTGAAGCCTGGATACATCTGCTTTGTCCGCATCTTTTGATTTGCATGTGAAGCATTGAAACTTTGAATTCAAATGTGAATTCAAAGCTGATGAAGCACCCATCCCTGGGAGCTTCCTGTCTGGATATCACTTCAGCTGGTGAAGACAGTGCATACTAGCAGGAGTTGGGGCACTCTAGTCTGCACCATGATGCAAATAAAGAGGCAATGTAGGGGACTATAATCTAGAATTAAGGTAAGTGCAGAAAGGCCCTTTGATGCCCCCTTAGGATCCTGCTGCTCTCCCCCAGACCTCTTGGCAAGAGGAGACATGGGGATTGGTTGCCCTAGCAGTTTGTCAAAGGTATCTGAGCCCTGTTTGGGGCATGTGGTGTAATTCTCATAAGCAACTGTAGGTGTTGTACTGTTGATAGGGTTAGGTTGCGTGTTGCTTTCAGCTTTCTAAAACCTCAAGTTAATATTTCTGAATACCACTGTTGCCTTTTTAGTTTTTCCCTCTAAATGCTTCATTCTGGTAGTTTTAAAATAAACTTTAGGAAATAAATAACTCTCAACTCTTTCCTGATAATACTAAAAGAAACAGAGCCTGCAACACAGCTTCTGTGAGTGCAATGGTAAATGATGCATAGCAAGAACAAGCATCATACTTGCTTTGACCAGAACATTTTGTTTGCTTGTTTGTATGTTGCAAGCATTTAAATAATACCCTTCATTTGAAGGTCCCACAGAAGGTCACAACATTCAATTAAAAATGTCAATAAAACACTATAAAATATATTTTAAACACCATCTTCCAGTTTTGGAAAGACAACAAATTAGGAAGAAGGTAAACATCAAAAACCTGAGTGAAGAAGTATGTTTTAAGAAGGCAATGAAAGCAATATAATATTGGCACCTGGGATATGTCCACTGAGAAGTTCTTCAAAGCCTTGAGGTATGCTACAAAAAGCCCTTCTTGTGTGCTACTGCCTCTTGCAAACTTGAAGGTAGCAAAGTTAGAAGGGCCACAGCTTATGATCTCAATGGTCAGGCAGGTCTATGTGAGTGCAAATTATCCTTCGGATATTCAGGACTCAAGGACTTTAAAGTGTATGTAGGAAGCAACACCCTGAATCAGGTTTAGTAGTGTTGTGGTTACCTTCACTTCCAACTTTACAGTCCATTTCCATATGAACCTGCACTTATTTGTCCTAGGATCATTTGCACATTTATTATAGCAACTCTTCAAAGGTGGCAGCTAGGTGACAATAGCCTTTTAATCACCCAGAACTGCTTTGCTGAAGGGCCACTTGAAGACATAGTGGAGATGTAGACCCAATCCTCTTGTTCTCATACCAGGAGATGGAAACAAACAAAACAAAAAAGGATGAAAAGTGCGCCAAAGAGAGCCATCAAAGCAGCAAATGCCATTCAACTTGAACAAGTGAAGCTAAAAATTCTAACCATTCATATGCATTAATGGGATCAGAGCTGACTGAGACTGATCAGGAGGTAGATCATGAAATAATGGTAAAAAGTTTAACGTAATATGCATCCACTGTAAAAAAGATTAGAAGCATGTTAAGGATATTTTTTTAGATGGTATTGAAAATAAGAGATGCTAATACATATCAGTGATGTGACTGCATCTGGGATATTCTATGCAGTTTTAGTCACTGCATGCTATGGGAACAGTTCTGTAAATGTGTCTAGCACGTTTTCACAAGTGTTATGCCCCAGTTCAAGTTCTGGGCTCATGTTTGGCATACTATGCCAATAAGACACACCAAGATAGGAGTTGCAACTCTCTTTATTGCTAGCAACAAGGGATATCAGGAAATATTTCTAGGATGTTGATCCTTTGGATTCATATTACTGGGGCTATCTATACACAAGACGTTTTATTTACAATGTTTCTGATAGGGTTTTTTAAAGCTTTTCCGGGAAGATTGAATTCCACATGCTCAGTCTATTATAACACAATTTCTAGTCTTCCATACATTCATTAGCTTATAGGTTTCCCTACTATAGGCGTGAAACTTAGTATGCAAACAAAGCATATCAACTCCATTGTCATCAAATCAACATTAAATTATCTTCTGTCCTTTGAGTTTTATTCACTGTACACATCTTTTCTCTGTGCTTTCCCCTTATCTTAACAGATATTAGCTTTGTGTTTTCGCAAAAGGATATCACAAAAGTACATGATTTTTTTTCCTGTGTGAGGGGTTGCACTACAGAAGCAAGATTTTTAAAGAACTAAAGATTAGGTTTGACTGGTGATCATAATGGAACCAATCCAAATTTGTTTCATTTAAGGTAGAAGGCACACAGAAAATAATTCCAAGTGTGCAACAAGCCTTAGAAAGGGGAAAACCAATTTGAGCTTCTGGATCCCATGCAGATATCAACCATACGAAGCTCAGCTTTTGGCTGAACTTTGACAGATGATGAACCTTGATGAATGCAAGAACAGAATGGGCCAAAAAAAGCACCAAAGATAAGAATGATGGATCTTGGGTGTTTTTCCACTGTCACTAAAAGTACCCATTAAGTACCCATTAATGGGTACGAAATTGCATTTTTATACCCATTAATGGGTACTTCTAGTGACAGTGGAAAAACACCCCTTATCTGAAGTAAAAATGTAACAGTGCACTTGAATGAAAGGGAGTGCCTACTCTTTTACTTCAAAACATAATCTCAGAGAGTGGGGGCAGATGTTTGGACAGAAACAGGGGTTAACAAAAAGCTGGCCAGTTCAGACTTTTCTAGACCAGGCAAACAAATTACAGTAATTAAATCAGCCAACAAGTTTGGGTACCCACATTAGTATATTAACCTAGTAGTTCATTGCACTTGCCAGAGTTCCCAAATTCCTTATTGCCCAGGTTTCTTTATTTATTTTCATATGCAAAACATTTTCTTTGTCACTGAGCTCTTCCAAGTTGTTATGAGTCTTGGTCTATAAATTTTATTGAATGTGTTCGTGCTTCCTGTTTACTGAATTTTTCACCCTGAAAGATTATTTTTTAAAAAAACCTGGAGCATGGCTTAGGAAAACAATTATTTTATTGCTATTTTGGTTTGGTTTTGCCAAAGGGCTTTCGAGATGCTATGTTCAGCTACGTAGTTACCCCAGTTAGTGAGGAATGTGATAAAAAAAATTGTCAGCTTTTTCTATTAAATTACCTTGAACTCTGAGTCAGCGGCCAAAAGGATCACAGAAAAAAAAACAATAGTAGTTTTTTCAGTTCAAAAGAGATCACAGTTAGTAACTAAGAAAAAGAACAATATGCCCCAATTCCATCACTTGTTAGTTTTAAATGGACCTTGAAACTGTTTCCATAACATGACCTTCTAGCACTAATTTTGGATTTTAAATGCTTTTCTTGAGCTGGGACTGATATATTTGTCTAGCTCTATTTGTCTAGTGGTTTTTCTCTTTCTCTATTTTTAAAGAGAAATTGATTTTTTACGAAAGGGAATTCCTGGTTCGTTTTAAATGGCTTTATTATTCTGTTGTATTTGTTTGTTTACATTTTATCCTGCCATATATCTGAAGGTGTCAGGGAGAGGGATAGAAATAGAAAAACAAAATATAAAACAACAAATTAAAATAAAATAGAATAATTTTTACTGCATGTGGGGAGGAGAGGATGCTTCTTTAAGGGTCTGCCAATATTAACTGAATGTGCCTGTCACACCTCGGGGGGGGGGAGACTATTCCACAATCTGGGGCCACCACAAAGAAAGCCTGATTCTGGGTCCCCACCCCCTCAGCTTCTGGCTTTCTATATGTCTTTCTGTATAGAAAAGACTGTGGCAGGACTCTTTTGACCCAGTGTGTTATGTATGGCTTAATCCCTCTAACAGACTTCTAAAAGAGGGCATAAATTTGCATCCTATGCAAATACACATGCATGTCATACAATAACAAGTAGATAGAATGTAAACATTTTTCTTATTTCCATTATGTTTCTGTACTAGGAAAAAAACCTGTTCAGTTCTATCTGTTGCACAGCTACTATTAAAAGCACAATAGCCCTGTTGCCCCAGCTGTCTGTCTTAAAGTCTGACCTTGTAAGATTTTCATCAAATACTCTAAGGTTAATAATGGAAAACCTGTTGAGGTGGGGTGGATAGATCAAGTTTAGAAGTCACAGGGACGAAAGCCCAGATAACCATGCTAGAGGAAATTCAAGATTAACATAATAAAAAGCAGGAATTCCAAGCGCACTTTTTGTTATTATTTACACTGTATGTTGACTGCTACAATACAGCATATTTAGTATAGTCCCCTATTTGTTCCCCAGTTGAAAGAGCAAATAAGTGCCCATGCACAGTGGAAATGAGTGGAGACACTAGCAAATTAGGAAGATTGGCAAAACTCACACTTTCTCCACTACAATATCCCTATATGGAATAGATAAGAATCAATTTTATTTCTAACTACATCAACAAAGTTTTGTGTTTTGTTGTAAAGACCACCAACCCATAATGTTGGGTAACAGGGACAGGATAGAGATGTTGCTGGTGTACCCCCACTTCACTGTCCAACAGCCATCCTGTCTCAGCTGATTTTGAAAGCACCTGGTGGATTTCAACATCTATAATGAGGTGACCCCCAGGGGACTAGCTCAAGTCTTCATGGCCTCCATGACAACCATTGTGTTGTCCTAGTATGTTATCAGTCCAGAACAAACAGTAGGACATCCTCCAATCTACAGAGCAAATTGGTGAGAAACCTTGAGGTCTACCAATGATCCAGATCAAGGGCCTCTGGATTATGCTCCATACCATCTGACATACAAGCCGTGGCCAGGGCCTTCTATATTCCACATTAACATGCAGAAGGGAGGCCCATAATTGTCCCCTTCTGGAACCTAACTGAAGTCCAGTGCTGAGATCTGTTAGCAGACCAGTGTGGTCTAGTCAAGAACAAAAAAAAGTGTGCAGAAGGCATGCCTTCAACTTCTGGCCCATTATGGGAACACAGTAAAGTATCACTGAAAAGGGTTTCCTGGAGGTATATGTCCTTAGCTCTTCAGAACCCTAACAGCTTGGCCCTAAAGCTCATGTGAGCTTGGCGGCCACTGTGGAGGCTAATCTGGACTAACACTGTCACGCAGACAGTGCTGTTCCAGAACATACCTTGCCATGTTCTGAACCAGTGGGCTTTGCAGCCTTTCAGTGCAGACAGGCCGTAAGGTCTTTTTTTAGCTCTGTTCACTATACAACAGTACCTTCTATACCTATTAGCAGCCCTACTGACTGCAAATCAGAAACTGGAAGAAACAAGGTGTTGGAGGAGAAGCGTAATAATTGAAGATAAATATTTATTTTTGACAAGCAAGTGGTTTAGAAGGATGATATGCTTCACTTGCATTCTTCACTTACTCCTCTGCCATTCCATCACTCGCATTTAGATAATGGCATAAACTATTTTGGAAAACAGTTTTGCCCAAGGCTACTGAATTCACACACAGAGACACACACAGAGAGACAGACACACACATACTTTTTGTTTATATGAGATTTAAAGTATATTTCATTGTTTTCATTTTTATCCCACCATATACCTTTAGGTCTCAGAGTGGATTGCAATCAAACCATTATGAAATCACAAGACTAAGCTCACTAAAACACAAACGGAAAGGGAGCTGAAAGGGGAGAAGAAGAGAAGTTTTAGAAAATCAAGATTTAGTTTCCATTTGAGTGTTCTGCAAAAATGCTAGAGGACATTTACTCTACGGTGATATTCACAATATCATTTCACTGGACATCTCCAAACTCAGGTCAGGTCAATATTTGGATGCAAAAACCATCTGACAACCTCTAGTAGTCAGGGGAGAAAGAGAGTGAGACAGAAAGAATGCTTTGATTAATGACCCCTGTGTTGGTATACCATCTCCAATATTCAGTCATTGCTACAAGGGGGAAAAAAACCCAAAAAAATATTTCTACTGCAGTACACATTACAAATGCTTTGAGGGAGGAAATGGCCCTTGGAAGAATGGCTTATATGCAGGGATATAACCTCTGGATTTATAGATTACTTAAATATATCTTTTCAAAGATATATTTTAACTTCTTCAGGTTGCTCTGAACCTCTGGGAATGAAATCAGGACATATACAGGATTATCAGATTACCGCTTCCAGTATCTTCAGAACACTCAACATGGACATGTTTACATGGGAACCTAGGAAAGCTCGACTAGACAAACAAGGCAAAGTGAATGCCTGGACATCGGGACATAATGACCAGTCACAGTGGCTGCAGGTGATGATTTGTAACTATTATTGGGTTCCATGTGCCTAGGAAAAACAAATGGTAACATTAATACATATGAATGCATAGATAATACTGGGTGAAAAAGAGGGCAAAGATACAGTTTCATAGATTGCTTGATTCTCATCCATTTAATGCTTAGATTGCGATTCTTTTATGAGGACAAGCTATTATAGCTTTTCCAGTAGAAAAGGGTCAGAATCGAGCAAAAGCTTTCTGAGACAGAATTATTTAAGTGCCATGTCAACAGACAAGGGCATGAAAATCTAGGAAGTCTGTGAGTCCCATCTTTTGAATGAAACTGCTGTGTGTACTTTGGATCGGGAAAGAGAACTGATTTATTTATTATGTATTTACTAAATTTCTGTAGCTACCCAATAGTGAACGTTTTCCTGGGTGGTGCTCAACAGACAGCATGAATGCTTGCCTGCGGCTGCTTCCGCACAGCACCCAAAAGGGACGTTTGAGCAGTAGCAGAGAGCGAGGTGCCACTGGCAGTGTGTCTGGCATTTCCCAGCCTTACAGACTTCAAAGCCCAGGCCCACTAAATAGGGCCAGGCAGGAAACAGAATGAGGGAATTCCTGTGCTACTGCTGTCCCTCCACATAACAGGGATAATTGGATGTTTTCTGTGGCCCTGGCCTGGTGTTTTGTGGACCTCTCAGAGTGGGGTGGACAGAGCATGTGAAGGGAAGAATCCTTCTGGCTACTTCAAAGTATTGGAGAATATCGGGATGACCCAATCTCTCTGTGGAGGGCCTTGGCCTGTTTGGAGTCATTTACCATGCTTCTCAGGTCTGTCATATGTTGGCAGTACTTTACTTCTGATTTGGTGTAGAAATGTCAAATGATGCTATAAAAATTATGCATTCACTCTTTAGTCATAGCCACACAGTTCCATGATGACTGACAGGGATGACTGACAATCCCATGATGACTGTGAGAGTGAGATTACTCCACATTCTGCCTCCAGTCTGGTCTTATCGTTAGAGTGCTAGACTCATATCTCAGAGTCATGATTCCGCTTTAACCCATGAAGCCAGCTGAGTGACCTTGGACTAGGCACAGCTCTCCTTTTGAGCTCTCACAGTCACATCCTCCTTGCAGGGTGTTTTGTTGTGGGAAGAATAGAAAGCTTTGTCAGCCACATTGAGTCCCCATCAATGGGTGAGAAAAGTGGACTATAAAAGCCAACTCTTCTCTTCCACCTCCATATACTTTGGCCCTTTTTGGGGCCTAACTGGCTATCATTTTAGCAGCTACGAATTCGTGTTCATTCCATCCTGAGATTCTTTCCCCCATTCCATCTAAAACCAGGGTAGGCTGAACACTTACCCAGTATTATAATCAGCCATACTCTCGTATTGTGCATTTATCTGCTGTGAGCAGACAGTTTGCTCAAACCCATGTGTGGCCACAGCCTTTATTTGAGCCATCACACAGCTCTAACCTTGGCTGAAATTCTAGCAGGAATGATGCCATTTGAAATCCTCATATTTATACTTAACTTCATTATAGCTCATGCTGTTAGCAAAAGGTTTATTATGAACTAAATCTCTGAACAATCTTGGATGGCAGTTGGGAAGGTTTTTCTTTTTTCCTAATGTGGTTGGATGGCTGTGTCATGTCTGTTAACAGCAATGAAAAGTGTGTGATCCTAATTAAATATTTGGGATCAAATTTACAGCTTTTTTACTGAAGTGAATTAAATTGTTCAGATGGAAATTCTCAAGGGGTGTAAAACTGTAATTGATTATTTGTCAAGGTAAATGAATACTCAAAATTCAGTAATGAATTTGGAAAAGCATTAGTTATCCCATCTCTTTCTGTTTTTTATTTGTTTGGAGATTGTTGTATTTTTTAATTATTATTATTTTCCCCTGGTGATTAAAAGAATGTATTAGTGTATTTGAAACAATCTAAGACCTGCTTTCCTTGAATGTGTTTAATTTTGGCAAGATTGGTTTAGGACCATAAATTCATTAAGAGATTATTCCCATTGCTTGCTCTTATTTACATTCTTGGGTTAGCTAATTTGTAAAAGAACAATAAATAGTGTCAAATGAATCTGAATCCAGACGGAACGCATTGTCTGTTTGAAGGAGAAATTTAAATTTAAGTATGTGCAAATCTCAATCTTCCCCCTCCCTTTCAGTCCCTGGGGCTCCTAAAGGAATAGCAAGGGCTACTTTTTGGTGAGCCCTATTTAAATATTCTTTGTCCACCTTTGTCACTAGAAGTGACTCTTAGATGTTACATATTAAATACACATATTGGCCACAAGAAAAATATGTGACCAGAAATGCAGCCTGACTTGTTTTAGGGGACCTGAGGTTCTTCAGTGATGCATGGCGGAAATTGTGGCCCATGTCCCTAGGGAAGCCAGTCCACATCAGAGTCAGGATCCTGCTCCAGAATGGATGAAGCCAAAAATAGGAGACAAGGACCCAGAAAGTGGGGTTGTCCTTTTGCTGAACACTTCCCTCCCTCCCTCCCTCCCTTTTTAATTATTCCATATGAAATTGATTGGCATAAGGAGAAAAAAAAACATTGACAATCTGTTCCAGTAGGAAATGCACACAGACATGCCTCATTTCTATCTCTTGCTGATCCCAGGAAAGAACACTCCCAAATGAACATTTTGAAGTTACCACAGTAGTGTGTTATTCTACTGCTGGTGACAGAGCATGGTCGTGTGCAGATGGGCAGGGAATTAGAGAGGAGAGGAGGAGAGGCAATGGCAGCCCTTATTATTTTCTCTAACCATTACTGTTCTGTTTCAAACACTTTTTCTGTTGTACCTGATAGCGTATACAAATGATTCATTCTGTAACCAGGTGGCTGCTGACAGACGTTCTGTCACTCTGAAAAGAATGATGCCAACCCCCTCCCTACTTTTGAGCTATTCCCAGTCCCTGCAAGGCAAGTTTATCGTTTCTAGAAACAAATTATTCCCATTTACAATACATAAAGTATCAGTGATATGAATCCACAAAATTGCTTGACAATGTGACTTCCATGTTTAACTGAAATAGCTACAACAAGCGTGTTTCTATAACAAATGCTGCGTGCAACAAAATTGTTTCATGAAAATATTAAGTAGCTTTATGAACACAAAGAAACAAGACAGTTGTGTGGGATCATTGAATGGATATCACTATGGTTACACTGTTCATTGTTTGATGAATATTTCCCATCTACTTGACCTGTTGAGCAGCAATTTTTAGCAGTCTTCGAGCAGAGTTAGTCAGACATTTATCCCTGGAGGTGCTGAAGTCCTACATATCTTGAGATGAGAATTGCCTTAAAAGATAGATGTCGCCTTCTTCAGCCATTAGAAATGTGACACACTGGTCCAGTTGATTCAGGGTTCTCAGTGAACCCAAGTATTTCCATGGTTCACAAGTAAACCAAGCCACTATGTTGTTCACAATATCCTGGTTCAAATTTAACCTAAATAAAGGGCATTGCTAGGATTTGTTTGGTTTGCAAGGAAACCAACCAAACAAACAAAACCGAGTTAAAATTAAACCCAAACCAAGAGTTTTTGATTCAGGCAAACCAGATCACTAAATTTCAGTTCATACACATCCCTATAAGCCACCTTTAGAGTGAAAGAGCTGTTCAAACAGGAGAGTACACTATATGCACTTTTCTACTATTTTGTGAATGGGGGCGCCAGCCCAGAAAATTGATCTGGCTCTAAGTAAAATGACCATTTTCGTACCTCCATGTAGGTAAGAATGGATTGCTTCCATACTTCTTCCAGTCTTTTTCATTTAATCAGCTGAAAGAGGGAGAGAAAAGGAGAAAGATTGGAAAGTTGTTTCCACTGTCCTCATTCTTCCTCTTTCCTTCATTCACTTTCAAAAACAACTGAATACAGGATGCTTAAAATTTCTTAAGAAGGTGCTTTTAGGACTGCTGTTGAAGAGCATTCATAGCACACCTTCATATAAAAGTATGTGGCTGATATGATTTTACTAGAGTCTAGCATCTGCTTATAGTTGCAGATTAGAAATTGAGGTGTGACCACAGCATGGATTCAAAAATTCTGAATGTGCCCAAAACATCCTTGATGATCCCTATTCTTGTGTATTTCGAAGAACTTCTAACTTTGGCGGTGTTCAATTTAGTATATGACCCTTTCTGCACTGGGCCTTTTTCTGGATTATATCCCAAAATAAGGACCTGCCATCTGCATGTTAGTCCAGACTACAGCAGACCCTGTCTGTACCCAGCCACAGTCTGCACTAGGATGCAGACAGCAAGCTCTTATTCTGAAATATAATCCAGAATAAGGCTTAGTGCAGAAATGGCCTCTCTTTCAGATATAGGTATTAGATATGGTTTTATTTCCTAATTTCAATAACTTACCTGTTTTGAAAATAATAGTGGACAATCTTACATGGTCAGAGTAGATGATTAATCATATACAGCAAAAAGCAAGGGGGGAATATAAGTAATTATTTTCATATTATCTGTCTGTCCTCTGGCATATAGCCTAAATACTGACTTTGTCTTTGTCCCTGTTTGTCATGCTTGAAGAAGAAGAAAAAACACTTTGCCTTTTGTGTGTGTTATTAATTCCTATTAATTGTGCTGATTAGTAATAAAATGGACTCAGCAGCTTCCAAGGACATTACCTGAGCAATGTACTTGGCATAGATTCTATAGGTCATCGCCTCAGCCACTTTGCCCTGCATGTGATTTCAGGCAGAATCCATTATTCATGTTAATAGTATTGTTAACGTGCATTACCCTTTTGAAAATTGCTCTGTAACTTTCCAAAGCTTTCATTCAACACTCATTTTATACAAATGTTTATCAGATAATAGAATTTAGGTGTTCCATTTCATTGAAGAAAATTAGGAGCTCGAGGTTGTCTGGTTTTGCTTTTGATTTTAGAATTTTTAATGCAGTGTTTAGGCTATGAAATCTTAATGCCTCTGAAATGTCATTGCATTTATTTTGGCTTGCCATTGTTAATGACATCATTGGCAGGGCAGGGCAAGAATAGAGGCATCTCTAGATATGTGTGAAACAGAAAGCAGTTGAGGAGGGTGTTTGTCCCTCTTCTTCATTATCTGTGTTATATTTAAAAACAACATATAAAGGTACCTCCATCATAACAACTTCATGATCTGATTTGGGATAGCTAAGACGCTTGTGCTTAGTTGCCTTTGAGTCATATGGCAAGGTGACTAGGTGTTGTTAGACTGAGTCTCCAAATTGTCCCTTGTGTGCTGAACTTTGATGACCTTGGATAGACTCTTATAGCAATGCTTCATCTCCAAGATGCCTTGGCAGGAGAAGATATGGCCATCCTAGAGCCCTATCAGAGGCATCTGGGCTATACAGTGAAGGTGTAGCCAATATCTGTGACTTAAGCCTTATTTACAAAAGCCAGCAGTGGATCCTCTTATGACTGGCAGGGTATCACTGCCGATTTGTGGGCCAGAAGGAGAACCTCTGCCTTTAGGCCGCTAGAACTCTGAAGCAACAACTTACTGTCCCTAGAGTGAGTTTTCTCATTCACCCCTAGGTAACCAAGGCTTACATGTTAACCTGCACTGCAAAGCATTACACAGCCCTAGACAGGCAGATTTAGAAAGAAAAATATTTTATGGTACTGGACATCAAAGAACAAAACATTTTCAGCTCTTTGGTTGCAGATGAGTTTAACTTTAGTGCATCTTGTACGGAGAAAGGAGGCAACTGTTAACATTTGACATATAGACAAGTGAATCTCTAATATCAAATTAAAAATCTTAAGACATTTATAACGAATTAAACTTGGTTTTGTACAAGTTTTAATTTATTTTTTTAAAAAAAATCTGTAACTTTGATATGCAATTTGTATAAATCCCCATTAAAAACAATCCTTTATGTGAGCAAACAATTTTCAAATGTAACTTAAGAGATAATTTCAAAAACAATTTTCAAATTGTCATCTTCCATTTAAAACCTGAAAATATAAATTACATATTGTTCTGCTTCCCAAGGTTTCAGTACAGGCCACTAGGGATATGCACAGATATTTGTCACATTCAAAATTTGGCCAAATTCAGGCACTCGAATTCGAGTTGAATGTTGGCATACCTGAAGTTTGACATTCAAATTCAAATTGAATGTTTCAATACATTCATCTGAAACTTTGTAAGAGATTCGTATGGAATTTGTATAGGATTTGTATGGGATTAGACATTTGTATCAATTTAAGACTCCTGTTGCATTCAAAGGGGATCTATTCAAACGAATACTAATTTTCTTGCATTCAATTAAATACAAATTGAATTTTTTTAAAAAAAAATTCATACACATCTCTACAGGCCAGCCCATTTTTACTACATTTAAATATGTAGTTTTATTGCCAATATATTCTATTTTTCTTTTGCTAAGAATAATGTCTTTTTTTTTTTTTGTAAAACTGAATTACCATTTCTTTTTTTTGGCCATTTATTCCAAAAGGTCAGCTATACTCCATCACTGGGTGATTGGTTTGGAATGGTATAGAACTTAATATCTTTTTTTCTGTACACAAAAGAAAAATGATGGTAGGCAGGTGTTCTTATTCATTTTCTGACTTCTATATTGCTAGAAAAATAACTGAAAATGGTAAAAGGAAGCTGTGAGGGTCTGTCTCATCCATCAAAGATTTAGGCATACTTCCTGCCCAGTTGCTTTAGAACCTGAACCCATTTTCTCATTTACCAATATACCAGGAGGCCCTGTCCTGGGATATGCAACTTGTTTGACATTGAGACAGGAAGTCAGTGACAATGGGCAGGGCTGTCTACATTTCAGATGGCCTGTTCATCCCAGTCTTTGCTACCAACTCTGGAGGCTGTGTCAGTGTCTAGTCTCCAAAGGCCTGGAACATTTATTCCTGGCTTTTGAAATCTCTTGGAGGGCCCTTTCCAGTGATACAACACTTCCAGTTCCATCTCCACTGGTACTTCCTAGAGTGCCACCCAAAAAATGTTACCCCCATGAGCCACTAATCCACTGGTAAACCTCAATGTCAAGGTCAACCACCACAGTGGTAGAGGGTGTCAGTTTCAGTACCCTCTCCCACACTGTTATGTCCTGTGCAGACTGGACATTCCAGGGACAGCAGGGCTTGCAGTGTCCCATGATAGCATGCAGCAGTCAGGCCCCTTAGGCTCCTTTCTGAACTATACTGTCAGTAAGTGCAAAAAGACCCATTTCAATCTGGCTTCAGACCCGGTCGTGGCACGGAAACTGCCTTGGTCGTCCTGGTTGATGACCTTCTCCAGGAGAGAGACAGGGGGAATGCTACCCTGTTGGTTCTCCTGGACCTCTCAGCGGCTTTTGATACCATTGACCATGGTATCCTTTTGGAGAGACTACGGAGTTTAGGAGTGAGAGGCAATGCATGGCACTGGTTCTACTCCTATCTCCAGTATAGATCCCAGATAGTGGCTGTGGGAGATACTGTTTCGACTCCCTGGGAACTCACCTGTGGGGTTCTTCAGGGATCAATCTTATCTCCCATGCTCTTTAACATCTATATGAAGCCGTTGGGAGAGGTTATCAGGAGATTTGGAGTAAGGTGTCATCAGTATGCAGATGATACCCAGCTCTATATCTCTGTACCATCTGAATCAGGAGAGGCAGTTGAAGTGCTTGACAGGTGTCTGAAGGCGGTAATGGGCTGGATGAGGGTGAATAAATTGAAACTGAATCCAGACAAGACAGAGGTGCTGTGTGTTACAGGGTCTCGAGTCCGGGTAGTTGGGAGATACCCTGTCCTTGATGGGGTTGCAATGCCCTGGAAGGGACAGGTCCATAACCTGGGTGTACTCCCGGACTCCATGCTAACACTTGAAGCTCAGGTGGAGGCTGTGGCCAGGAGCGCCTACTCCCAACTACGGCTAGTCCGGCAACTGAAGCCTCTTCTGGATAGAGATGACTTATTCACAGTTATCCATGCTCTGGTAACCTCTGGATTGGACTACTGTAATGCACTCTACATGGGGCTACTCTTGAAGATGGTTCGGAAGTTGCAGCTAGTGCAAAATGCAGCTGCTAGAATGCTGACTGGAACACCTAGCTGGATGCACATCACGCCGGTCTTAAAAGAATTGCACTGGCTGCTAATTCGCTACCGAGCCTAATTCAAGCCTAAATGACTTGGGCCCCAAATATATAAAGGAATGCCTTCTCCCATATCGACCTGCCCGTGCCTTAAGATCAAGTGGTGAGGCCCTCCTGGTTGTCCCACCACCTTCAGTAGTGAGGTTGGTGGGCACTTGGGAGAGAGCCTTTTCTGTGATGGCCCCAGACTATGGAATAGCCTCCCCCTCGAGGTGCGTCATGCCCCTTCCTTATATATATTTAGGAGGGTGGTGAAGATGCACTTCTTTGCCCTGGCCTTTGGCAGACACTATCACTTTAAACATATTGTATATTGTTTTATACTTGTGTGAATTTTAAATGTCTTTTAATATATATTCTATTTTAATATGTTGTTACCTGCCCAGAGACCTTTGGGTATGGGGTGGGATAGAAATGTAAATAAATAAATAAAAAGGCCTGGGGAGGGAGGGGGAAGGAGAATTTGGGTTTGGGGGCATCTTAAGAGTAAGCCATTAAATGAGGAAGTCTTTACTTTAAGAGGTGATCTTAAAACAGTAGCTTAGAAGTCGGAATTTTGTTTCATAGTAATACCTGAAAAGAGTAGTCTGGAGAGTAAGGGTAATGTGGAAAACTTTAGCTACTTTATTGTTAGCATTGTAGTTATATTTAAAACAAAGTGCTGGAGATTGTAGCTGCCTTAATTTTACCAGGCAGAAAATTCTGGGTATTACAAACTTGTTAAATTGTAATCACAGTCTTAACAATCTTTTAAAACATTATCCATTATAATGGTGTATAGTCCTTAGACACTCTCACAAATATCCATATTCAACAGGGGTAGTTCTTTAACAAGGGGACAGTGTTTGGGGATACCTTTTTCTCCCACCCCCTAGCAATGCAAGTCAAATATAAGGAGCAGTTGCTTTTATTCTTTGTATGCGGCTTCAAGATTATATTTTAATTGAGACAATAAATAAATAAATAATTTATATTTGCTTAAAGTGTGAAAAATGCAGTACATCTAAAGAATACAGTGAATACCTAAATAAATAAAGAGGCTAGAATTAATGAACTCAGTACAATCTGTCTTTATTTCTGAGATGTGTTTGGGAGACTGTAACTGGGAAAGGACCACACAGAGACTAGATTAATGGCATGATCTGAGGGGAGAGCAAGACATAAGTTCATATTTCATATATTAAGAAAATGGAAGTAAACATCATGCTGACAATGGACCTTTTATTTTTCCTTCATTTCACATTGTTTTGATTTCTTTTTATGATGAATCATTTAAAGCCTGCCTAGTATTGATACGCTAAATCTTAAGGCTGCTCATTAATGCAGTATTGTATTGAGTTCAACATTGTTAAAGATTATTTGTTCCACAGTTTAGTTTCCAGTGAAATTATTTGATAAGAAGATTTCCTGAAAATATACAGATGTGGTGGGTCCAGGAACTACAAGCTTTTCCAGACTGAGCTACTGTGTTTACAGGCCTACCCTTGAACACTATTAAGAAGAATTAAATGGTACTGCTGGTGGACATTTCTGGACGGACACCACTCACTCAGTTTGTGGTGACTTCCATTTAGCTAATGAGTCAATACAAGGTGCAAACAATGTCATATAAAGCTATAAAAGATCTGCGACCCAAATATATTACAGAACTGCCTGTAATGTATGTATGTTTCATGCAACCTTGGACCCTGATAAAACACACCAAGGGTTTGTTTCCACTGCACCATTTATGCCGGATTTTAATTCATGTCTTTTAAATCAGCAGTGAGCTTTGTATTTTCGCAATCCCACTGGCAACTTATTATGTTGATTTTCAGGGGGAACCCCCCTCTTTTTTCCATTATACCCTGGACAGGGATCCAAGCCCCACCCCCTATATAAGCCTGATACAGATTGTGATGGGGAAGCAGAGAGGAAGGCGAAAGGCTGGGTGGAAGGAAGGATAGAGGGGACAGCAGGACATGTGAGCTTCAGAATGCAAAGTCTGTCCCAAAACAGCCCATCCAAGTGTGCAGAGCCTTGTTCTGGGCCTGCTGGACCACTCCAGCAGGGAACCACTCAAGTGGATGCTGTTCCATGGGAGACCCTAACCCTTATCCATGGAAGTGCAGATACACCCTATGATGCATACAAAATATGCAATAAAATACAATTTTAAAAGGACTTTTCCTAATCTATTATGAGGGAGAATTAAATGCATTTTCTGAGGGTACGCATCTACCCAAATTTCTTAATTACTGTAGGACAATACTTAATGTATTTTTTTCTCTTTTTTAAATGTAAAATTATAAGTCTTCATATAGAACCATGGAGGATGTTTTTCTTTAAGATCCTTAATAGTTCAGAGATATATAGATATTAGCCTGTTCTAGTTCCCATTTACATTACGAACCTTTTAAACAGATTATAGAGTTTGACAGTAACAAAAAGAGATATCAGTAGATTTTTTTAAAAAACAAAACCTTCATTAACTTCATTATCATAACTTTTAGAAAGCAGCATTCTGTCTCACTTGGTTTTCCTAGTGGTCTCATATCATTTCATCTTTGCCCTAAGGGACAATCCTATGCCTTGTTTCATTTTTCATTTTTCATAAATCTGAATAGAATTCTTCTCTTGCCTATAAGCAGCATTTTCTAAGTCACTTGGAAAAAAAGTGTTTATTGTAAATAAACACATATTGTGGTGTTGCTTGTGCACTGAAACAATGAAACAGAGGACACTTAAATCATTTTTGCTTTAAACAACCTAACCCACTTTCTGCTCAGAGTCTGATCCTGCCTGATGGTCCCTTCTTTGGAAATCCCTGAGTAGCATTCAAACAGCTGCTTGTCATTTATTATGCTTTTTTATTTTGTTTTCCAATGGCATCTGTCACAAAAGGAAAACTATTAATCCTTAAAAATAATTCCCTACACACATCTACATATATAAGAGTAAGAAAATAAGAGAGGCTAAGATAATTAAGACCGTGATCACACTTTATATTTTTTGAAAGATGGAGGCTGTCTTCTATCCTTGGAGACCAGACATCAAAGTACATTTCTGCTGTTTGTGTGTGGTTTTTTTTTTTTCCTGAGGAATTCTGGCTGAGAATGTGACTATGCTGCAATCAGATAATCCCAGCACTGAGTCAGCTTCATCTAGAAACAGACCCAAAAGCAAAGGCCTGTCATCTAGCTCAGCAGTGGTGTGAAGGACAGCCAACAGGAAGGGGCCCAAACCTGCCACCCCACTGATGACACTCAATATTCTTCTGACTGCCAACACCCTGACACTCCCAGCCACTGATACCCCAGTATTCCTTACCACTACTGGTGACCAGACCCCGGTAACCCCTTGCTGCTGCTACCACATCATGACTAGCTTTTGTGGATTCCATTTGTTTTTTCAATTTGTAAGGGGGGCTCCCCCACTGCTGCTGCCTTACCTTCAGCCCCTTGTGACCCTTGCCCCCCTCAATCGCTCCTTACCCCCACCACTGTGCCAAAGCATATCTTTTACCAGCAAAGGGGATCCACAAAGCTCCAGGTGTAGCAGCAGCAACAGCAGCACAGTAGGTTGATCAGTCCATTTCAGGCCAAGAACAACCTCTGCCTCTTTTTAAAAGTCAGGCCAAAGCAGATGAACTATGAATGCTAACAGAATACTATATTCTAGATGGTGTTTCTGGGAAAGCCCTGTTTCATATACTTACTTTGGTCCTGAGTCAATATGCAGTTACCTTTAAGGTGTTTCAGATATGTGACTCTTTCTATTGTTTAGAATCTGTTCTGAAAGCACAATCGCCTTAAGGGGACTTTGTAGCTCTGAGGGAGTGGTGTTGGACTCCACATACCCCTTAGATGGGTCCACGGTGGACAGCTGAGCCAACCTTCAGATGGGAATTCTTGGAAGAGTGCTTTAAATCAGTATCCCCAGGAAGATACTGTTACACTGGGGAGTGTAACAATATTAAGGTCCGTACAATGAGAGTGATTTATGGGAGATACTGAAGCAGCCCTATTACCAGGTCTATCCCAGGCACTAACTAGATAGTGCCATTATGCCCTACCTATAGCTTCCTGTACCTGGGGTTAGACAATCAAGGAAAATTGTGCCACAAATAATGGAATCCCACAGACTCACGAAGTACTGTATATGTGGAAACTTTCTGCACTGAGCATTATTTCAAGTTATATCTGGGAAGAGGGACCTGATGTCTGCATGCCAATGCAGATTAGGACAGGCCCTACTCTAACCCTGCTGTAATCTGCATCAGCATGTGGACAGCAAGTCCCTGTTCTGTGATGCAGTTTAGAATAAGACCCAGTGGGGACTGAATTAGTAGAGATAGAATCACCGTGTGACCTTTATTTGACTCTGCTTTTCAATTAGCTTGGCACAAAGCTGAATATTTGAATTCATTTTAGCCTGAATGCACTTTCCACAATCCAACCTGTTTTAATCTGACCTAGGAGAAAGGGTCTTTCTTCTTCTTTATGTGCTTTCAAGATATATTGAATCAAATGTCCAAAGTAATCTGTCATCTATCTATTCTCACGTTGTATGACCTTGTATTCAGACTAGAGTTTTATCAAAATAGTAACTAGAGTATGCATTTTCAAAAAAAGAAGAATATGCATTTCTTGATCTTCTCTACAACTTGAATTGCATAGCACCTCAGTATTCCACCTGAGAAGTAACTCTTTAGACTTGCCCACTATTTTCCCTTGGCAGTAGTGATCAATAAGATGGGTGGGGGCAGCAGCAGTGTGTATAAATAGCATGCTTCCCCATTAAATGTGGTGCTTCTGCCCGTACCATGCAGATATTGCCTTAATCACAATAAATTATTTATACGAAAAACAAACATATTTAATTGTAAAAAATACTTTCCTCAAAGGTTTATATATATATATATATATATATATAAATCAAATGAAGTGTGAAGGATAGTTCCTGGAGAGAAGATGCCTTTGATAGAGATACCTTAGTTATCAATAGGGGTTAAAAGACTGACAGACGAGACAGACAGGAGGCCAAAACATTTTCTGGAAAATCACTCTAGGAACTCATTTAAACACATAAAATAGAGCTATCCAAGCAATCTAGTTGACCACTGCCATTCCATTTCCCTTTCGCAAGCCATTTCTCTTTGTAATACAGGCTGAAATTAATGCCAATGCCCTTATAGTACCCTTTTACCATGTATGTGTGATTTTTTTACTCTATTATTTTCATAGTCTATTTTTCACTTGGTGTTATGCTGCCCAGAGGACAGCAGTTATCAAGCAGCATACAATTGTGTAAATGGCGTGAATAAATGTGTTGGAGAACACAAGCAACGAAAGTGGCATTATCATTTTAAGAATTTTTCACTAGCATTTTCATTTTAGCACTGCATTTCAAAAATAACATATAAAACCTATGTTCTTTTCCCCAGCATTAAAGTATATAAGCAAATTAAAATTTAATGCTGCAGGACATTACCCGAAACATTAAAATTAATTATTCAAATTCAATCTGTAATCTAATTTTACAGAAAGACTCCTAGTATTGCACTCTGGCCATTGGAGCAATGCGTTTTTAAAAACACTGATAAAATAAAATAAAAAATAGCACCTAGCCTTGAGGTTAGTGTTTGCTGTGTGATTTGATGTTGCGTCTTTTTACTTGCTTGGCTCCATATTGTGCAACAGACATGAGTAGGAAAACATCAGACAAGCTAATAAAGCATTGCCCAAACAACTGCTTGTAAAATGTGCTGTTCTGAGCACAACTGTGAGTTATGTTAATCATGGCATGGAAGGGGATTTAAGCGGCTGCCTTACACTTCTGTTATTTGTATATTAATTATTTTACACCTTAAAATTTAGTGTCACACTGCCTGAAAAACTTGGTAGTAGCTTCTTGCTGAGATTTTACAGCTCACATATTGCCATTAACTATCCCTATTAAACTAATTTAAACATTTTTAACTGGGTTGTAAGAATCCAAGATAAACAATAAGTACTTGAGGACTGTCATATTATGTAAATAACATAAACTGAGCCAGAAGAAATCTAATGATAGGTATCATGTGATGTAATGAATAATGTAACTAAGGGTGCCTCCAGACATAAATTAAAAATCAGAGCTTACTTACTGCAAAGTAAAGGAGCTATGCAGGAAGAATGGAATGTCCCCACATTCTCCAAATATTTTGAAGCGTCAGGGAGGGCTTTTCTGACCATGTGATCAGCCCCTCCCTCTCTGAGAAGCGTGCTGCTTTCCCCCTGAGGGAAACTCTTGCACCCAAACACCCAGAAAAATGCAGACAGAAGGGAAATTCCACAGCTGATGCTGATGTGGGCAGAGGGTTTTTTTGTTTTTGTTTTTTTGCTTTTTGCTTTTTTTTTTTTTTTTACTTTGCAGCATTGGACTTTATTTGGCAGGGACTGCAGAGCATTGTAAAATCCATCTGGATCTTTGATGGCTGCTCTACAGTCCCTGTAAAGTATTCCTCCTGTCTGGATGCAGCCCATTTTTGTATTTAATTAGAAGCAGGTTTCAGATAGATATTGGTTGCTTGTGTGGTAGTTGGGCAGGGCTTAGGTTTTCATTGGAAGCCTCCCTTCGATAACCCAGAGCTATATTTTGAACTGCAGCGAGATCAGATGGAGGCTTCTAAGCATATGATTTCTCCATTTCTTGTTGGCCTCCCGATCCTGATTCTGAATCCTAGCCTTGGTTCCCCCTGGGGACCGATTTCACTGGCACACTTTGGTCTGACTCCAAAATCATTCCTCCAGTTAGGCAAGAGCAAGGGGACATGAACCCTTCTGCACTCCTCCTTATGCCAGACTGGAACACTGGTAGGCCTGAAAAACCAGTTCTACTGTGTTCTGTTCTAGGTGACCACCTAGACTGGGCTGTGCCCCATTGCAAAGCAAATGAAGTGGCCCAGGGAGGGAGGCCTCTCTCCACTCTAGTGTTCAGAAGATAGGGGTCTGAAAAGGATTCAAAGCCACACTAGACTGTTCCATAAGTAAGTGCAGAAACAGCCATAGTACTTTTAAAAGTGCCAGGTAATGGGTGGCAGGAATGGAATCGGAGGATCAGGATCAGAGAAGCACCACCAAGTTCATGGCAGAAGGGCTGGAGATCACAGGTAAAGAGTAGTGAAGGCAAGGAAGAAATTCAGAAGGCTAATCCAGGGAGAAAAGAAACAAACGATCCAAGAAGAAATAAAAGAGACTTTTTGATACTTGATACCAAGTTCCAGAGATTTAGAAGTCTGAGGCTTTAACTATTAAGAGACAATGTATCATATCTGTCACCTCCAAAATGAAAAACAACAGGGTAGACAAGCTCCAATGAATGCTACCACATAGATTTGCCAGTCAGTTGCCAACTAACAGAAAAAGTAAGGACATCTTCACATGCTCCAGTCTTATGGATACACAGAAGTCCTAGTAGGGGAGTTAATAGAATTGGCCGTTTCCTCTTTGCCATAGTTGTAGAGAGGATATCTTGATGTTGTTTCACAGTGTTGGCGAGGAAGATCTTCTTAAACTCAGTAATGCTTCTGGACTTTGGGTTGCCTAGATAACCTTTCCCCACTGTAATGGGCTGGATGGGGGACATGAAACTGAAGCTGCTACAGAGTTTGGGTCCATGGAATAAAGAAGTGTCCTATTTTTGATGGGGTTGCATTGCCTTATAAGAGACAGCTGCAAATTGAGGGTGCTCTTCTATTCTGAGCTTATGTTTGTTGCTCAAGTGGACGTGGTAGTCTGGACATCCTATTTTCAGCTTTATATTATTCACCAAATATGGCAATTTCTGGCTCTTGGAGACAACTCAAAATCTGCAGCTTATGCAGAATGCATCAGTATCAGTCATAAAATAACTTCACTGTTTGCCTATCCACTACTAAGCCCAATTCAAAGTCTTAACTTTATTTTATAAAGCCCTAAATGACTTGGGGCCCACATATCTAATGGAATACCTCCTCCCATATACTCACAATCCTTTATGATCTGCCAGTGAAGCCTTCTTTGTCATTCCATCACCTTCAATATTATTTGTTCATTCGTTCATTCATTCGTTCATTCATTTTCATTCATTCATTCATTCATTATATTTCTAGCTCACCCTATACTCGAAGATGTCATAGTGGGTTACAATAATATCCCAATTTAAAAAAAAAAACAGATTAAAAAGTTTGACTTAAACAATGACAGTACCTGTTCAGGGAGGGTACCTGTGATGGATCCTTCTCAGCGACAGCCCATAGACTATGGAGTAGGCTCCCCTCTGAGTTGCATCGGGCACAATCAGTGTATACATTTAGAAGATTATTGAATATGCAGCCCTCAGTTAATGGAATAGTTTCCCCTTCTTTCAGGCACAGTTAATGATTTTACCATTGTTATTTTTTAAAGTGGTTTCTCTTTAATTTTGTTTTTATCAGCTTTTTACTGTAACCTTTCCTAAGACTTTTGAGTATAGGTTAGGATAAATAAATAAACAATTTATAAACTAATTTACTGATGTAGATGCATTTCAGTTGCTCGGTCTTGACAGTAATATAGAAATGTAATGGCTAGAAATGTAATGGCACAATGAATTGTTTAATTGCAGTCTCAAAAACAAGGCAAGTTCCGGTTACTTCTCTCTCACTGGGATTTGGATCTGGTAGTTCCATATCTATGGTAAAGGCTGCAGCTATTGCCTTTCTATAATGTGTGGTATAGACTTTTGTTTTCCTAGAAGCAGAATTTCACGGCTAGGCATAATTAAATGTTCACCGCTATTTATCACTACAAGAACTAATGCAGTTTTCAATGGGCAACTAACAAAAGGTTCCTTCAAAATTAATGAAGTACAACTTAGAGGAAATCTAACACACAAGTCTTAAAACACAATTTATTGTAATTAAGATTTATTGGGCAAGTTCAACAAAAATACTTTTTTTCAAAAGAGCAGTCCATGTCTCCATTTCCCTAGCTAGTTTTGACTTAAATATATAATTATCTAGAAAAAAACGTTACAGCACATTATTCTATTTTATTTAAGAATTTACATCCCACCCATCACCAGAAGGTCCCAGGGTTGATCAAAACACTAAAAAGATCAAATATGTAGAATAGCTATAGATTCATAATATGTAACTGAGCCATTTGGTATTGTAAATGCATTTAAAATACACAAAATGAAGATAATTTTTGGAAATGCTGTCTGAATTGGTGATATTAGTAGAAGCCGTTCAGAGTGCTAAATATATTGTTTAGTGAAATAAATGATTTGGGGTCCAACAGCATTGAAGGGATATCTGACAGTCACATCATCCCCATGTCTACTGAAAGCCTGGACTTCTGGTCTACGTGCAAGGCATGCAACACATTTTCCAATTTCTAGTCCCTTGGCTGGAGTCTGGCCAGGGAATTGGTCTTTGTATGCAGCATTCCAGGTGTCTCAGAGAGGTAGGATGCTGATGATATGAGCTGATGAAGCTATCAAGCCCATCCCGCCCCAGTATTGCACTTTGGATGAAGCCTAACTGATCCAACATTTTGTTCTTGTTTTTATCTGCTTTAATTTTCCCTTGAGGACACTTAGTGATGTGTATACAAACTAAACGGTGTAGCATTGTAATAAGGAAAGAGCACAACTAATCCCATGAAGCATGCTTTTCAAAATGTCTAGAGCTTTGCTGCAGGTTCTGATGGATGATTGAATGTTTACTGCATCCTAAGCTTTTCAGATATTTGTGGTCTATTAAGCAATTTGTAAACTGTGTACCTGTCTTTCTGGGTAAATTTAACAGCTTATATTACTTTCTAGTCTTTTTACTAGGTTTCCATTAACTCTTGGATGGGATTTCTTTGCTATATGCATTCTTAAATCTTGTACAGATTTTTAAAACTACTTCAATACTTCAGGAATATATACAGTGTAGGCAGTCAACTCCTCCAAAGAAGCATGTCATTAAGAAGTGTCTGAAAGGCCTTTTCTCACTTACTTCTCAGGCTCAAGATGTCCCATCCCAGGACACTCCATCTACACACTGGACCACTGCCTCCATCCCAAAGTGTTCAGAAGTGTCTTACTGGGAGCATCTACGATATGCATAATTTTATATCATTTTATAAAATCATAACTTTATAATCTCAAACACGTCCCACATAAAGCAACCTTTTTTCTAAATTTCTGACCAGTGAATGTCAAAGAAAAAGAGTGATTATTTTGTTGCTTTGCTTTAACTTAGCTTAGTGTTTATGTGGACTCAGATGAATTATTTGCAAAGATATAGAACTAAAGAAGTTCATTTTTAATCCTTAAGCACTGTTGCTTAGCTATAACTTATGGTTCCCTGCAGCCTAAGAGATGAACCCTTTTTGTGAATTGGGTATCAAGAAGATACTAATGGCTTAGGGCAGACAATTCATTAAATATTGGATTCCACCCTGGTAAGAAGCAGTGGGTATCAAGAAGATTCAGAGCCACTATGGTTGTTTACAAAAGAGTGAAATTATATGTGCTGTGGGTTAGTTGTTTCTCTTCCTACGCTCCCTGCCATTCTGTAGCAGCAGTATAAATAATTTTCTCCCTGAGGGGTTTCATCTTTTTATTATCTTATCCAAACTTTCTGAAGGGAAACCCATTTCTTAATTATTTTGAAGTGTTTGAAAGCTGCTTTTATTCATATGATGTCTTCCCCTTCCCCTTCCTTTTGTCATAGGTCAGATTGCAGTTGACTACATATGAGTGATTCTTATAAAGTACTCCAACAGGGTGCATTGGCCCACAGATCAGCGACACAAAGGCCCTTTCCACATGCCCTCACTTAGCCTTTACCCAATTGCCACATTCTAGGTAGCCTGAACTAGGGTGGGCTGACTTATCAGTAGACCCCACTAAGGGCTGTCTGCATTGCCAATAGCCAACTCAGCTTCAAACAATGGGAATGTAAGTTCCCGGCGTTGAGAGTTGTCTTTGGGGGCATTTTTGGCCAGGCATCCAGAAGCAGTGCACTTCCAGTGCTACTTCCTCCTGCCCCACTGAAATGGTGCCAGGTATTTTATGGACATGTGTGATCTGCATACTGAACATGGTGGGGTATACAACTGCAGCACACTTAGAACATAAGAGTAACCCTGGTGGATCAGGTAAGTGGACAAGGTATTTCCCAACTACACGGACCCGAGACCCTGTAACACAGAGCATCTCTGTCTTGTCTGGATTTAGCTTCAATTTATTGGCCCCCATCCAGCCCATTACTGCCTCCAGGCACCAGTCAAGCACTTCCACCACCTATCCTGATTCAGATGGCACAGAGAGATAGAGCTGGGTATCATCTGCATATTGATGACACCTCACTCCAAATCTCCTGATGACCTCCTCCCAGCGGCTTCATATAGATATTAAATAAAATGGGAGATAAGATTGACCCCTGGGGAACCCCACAAGTGAGTTCCCAGGGCATTGAATCAGTATCTCCAATAACCACTCTCTGAGATCGGTTCTGGAGATAGGAGGAGAACCAATGCCAAGCACTGCCTTCCACTCCTAAGCTCCATAGCCTGTCCAAAAGGATACCATGGTCAGTGGTATCAAAAGCTGCTGAGAGGTCCAGGAGAACCAACAAGGTGGCATTCCCCCTGTCTCTCTCCCGGAGAAAGTCATCAACCAGGGTGACCAAGGCGGTTTCCATGCCATAACCAGGCCTGGAGCCAGATTGAAATGGATCTAGATAATCAGCTTTTTCCAAGCATGCTTGCAGTTGAACAGTGACAGCTCTCTCTAGCACCTTGCCTAAAAAAGGTACCATATATTCCGGCGTATAAGACGATTGGGGGTATAAGACGACCCACAACTTTCCAGTTAAAATATAGAGCTTGGGCTATACTCGCTGTATAAGAAGATGACACCTGGTGTATAAGACGACCCCCAGCTTTGAGAAGATTTTCCTGGGTTAAAAAGTAGTCTTATACGCCAGAATATATAGTATGTTAGCTATTGGACGATAGTTGTTTAGATCTTCTGGATCCAGTGAAGCCCTCTTCAGAAGGGGGTGTACCACAGCCTGTTTAAGGGCCAGTGGAACCACCCCATCCCTCAGAGAAGCATTCACCACTTCCTGAATCCACCTGGTCATACCTTGACGGCTAGCTTTTATCATCAGCCAGGAGGGACAAGGATCCAGAGAGCATGGTGTCAGCCACACTCCTGCAAGCAGCTTGTCCATGTCCTCAGGCCACAATAATTGAAACTGGTCCAAAAAAATTGGACCAGACAGTTCCCTGGGCACCTCCCCTGAACTATGTCCAATTGTGACATCTAATCCCCTATGAATCTGAGTGACTTTGTCCTCAAAGTGCTTTGCAAAACTGTCACAACAGATATTACATGGCCCTGGCTCACACTTTCTCAAGCCCGATTTTATAAGGCCATTTACTACTCTAAACAGCTCTGCTGGATGGCTACTTGAGGACACAATGGCGCCAAAGAAAAAACTACTTTTTGCCACCATCACATCACGATAGTGTGCTCTAACTCATGTTCAGTCAGATTCACAGCTGGATTTACGCCACCTGCGCTCTACCCGTTGACCTTCGTGTTTCATGGCCCATAGCTCCATGGAATACCAAGGAGCTTTTCGGGCTCTACAAGAAAGTCAAGGACACTTGGGGGCGATTGTGTCAATAGCCCTGCTCATTTCCTGATTCTAAAGAGAGACCAGAGCTTCGACAGGAGCACCAGTCATGCCAACCAGAAAATTCCCCAGGGCATTCAGGAATTGCTCAGATTCCATAAGTGTCCGGGGGTGGACCATCTCAATAGGTCCTATATCCCCACAGAGGGGAGCTGTCACTGTAAGTCCAAAACTCACCAGTGAATGGTCCATCCACGACAAGGGGCTGACAGCCAACCCTCCCATGAATTGGCTCTGGGGCAAAAACCAGATCCAGGGTATGACCTGCTGTATGAGTTGGACCAGTTACATGTTGAGACAGCCCCATTGTAGCTAGGGTCAAAGGCAGTGGGACAAGATTTCATTTGGAAGTTTTTACAAGGCCACATTTTGTTCCACTGAGTGAAAAGGGAAACTTTCAACTGGGAAATCCACCTGCCTCTACTACCCTTGTGGGTATTCACTGTCAATAAGTTGCAGGAAGATTATACATGTAATCTTATGCTCATAGAATGAACCAGGGAAGAACAAAAGTTTGCTCATCACACTTCAACGAGGCTAGCAGCAGCAATGTTTGTCTCCAGATATAATGTTGGAACGACAGCACAGACACAGGAGTGCTTAGAATAAATATTGAATTTCTAAAAACAGCAGTCCCCCCACACACACACACAAAATCCCTCCTTTCATTGTCATAGTTTGAGATTCAACAGGTTTTTTTTGTTTTATTTTACAGACAGGGACTGCCCATTATGTAGTCTGTTAAGCTGAGTGGAATGGCTGCCCTATTTGTTGCAACATTGTTTGATTCCTAAATCATCAGTTGTGAGCGGAAATGTACTTGCCTTAGTTGCTAGCTGTTACCTCATTGGTGAATAATAGTCACACTGGAAGCTGGCCCACAGACTATACCCCTGCCTTGAGATCCCATATGGAGAGTCAGCTGGATGCCGGTTTGGTCTTGTGGTTAGAGTGCCAGACTTATATCTTGTAGTCACTGCGTTTGATTCCACACTCCTGCACAAAGCCAGCTGGGTGACATTGTGCTAGTCACAGCTCTCTTTCTGAACTCTCACAGCCCTACCTACCTCACAGGGTGTCTGTTGTGGGGAGAAGCATTAAAGGTTTGTCAGGTACTTTGAGTCCCTTTAAATGGGTGAGAAAAGTGGGGTATAAAAGCTTACTTCATGCCCATATTAGGTTACTCAGTTCAGTTGAAGCAAGAAGCTGGTGCAGCTAGTTCCTCCACCCGCCACCAGTGGATATTTTGTTGGCTTTTAAGCACTGTCTAGATTGTGCTCCAACATTCTCCAACAGCTCAAAGTCTTAGTGCATGTAAACCCTCCTCCCACATGTCCAGACACTTACTTCAAGTGCAGATGGTGTCCAGTGCTGCCATCTTCCTTCCCCAATGTCAATGCCTGGGCTGTTACCAAGGCAACCATGATGTGACATGAACTTGCTTGGTGCATCACATGCTGCAGAAGCACCATAAGAGGTACAGGTAGGCTTTCTCAGAGCCTTACTGGCTCCAGTGCAGTTTAAGGTAAGTGCATACATGGTACATGGTCAACTTGCACCATGCATACTCACTGTGGGGAGAGCATCTGCATGGAAGGAGCTGCTTCTGGTTAGAAAATAGCTCCTTCATGTGCAGATGCTCTGCCTTGGAGCTCTCCCCACAGCAACTAGTGGGCCAAATGCAGAAAAGGTCCAGACTCTAAAACCCAAGATTATCCCTGGCAATCCCAAAATAGTCCTGCGATATAGAGGTGAAATAATGGAATATAGCTATTGCAGGAAAAAGGACGCCAAACCCAGATTTTCCCATAAAGTGCTATTACTTTGTCTGATACTTGCTCCTCTTTTTTTTCCTGAGAAAAAAAGCAGTGGGGGTATTTCACCCGAGCTCACTTTCTGGATTTGTGGTTAGCAACCTACACCACACCAAGGTTCAATTTGAAAGTCTCTTTATTGCTAGCAATAAGGAATACCAGGAAACTTTTCTCAAATCCTATACTTGACAGAAACGTTTATACACATGGTTATAATTTACAGACAGTGTGACAGGTGTGAGTAGGTTTCCTAGTATGCTAATAAGCCTTATCATGACTCTTCTAACATCACTGGGTCATCTTGAAGATTATGTTCTCTTCCTTGAAATGTATGCACCATTATTGGTAGTGCCTACACCCTTTTTCCTTGCTTTTCCTTTGTGTTAGCAGAGATATGTTCGCAGTACAGCGTTAGGAACGTCATGAATAGTTCTCACAGCAAGGCACAATGAATTCAGCACCTGTGTTTGGGCAGGGGACCCTAACTTTGGGGAAAGTGCTTGTGCACTTCTAAAGGTAAGGGCCCGGGTTTGCCTTCCAGGTTTGCCCTGCTGTCTGATAGGGACAGCAAGAGGCAATTGTGAGATCTAAAGAAGACATTTTCTTCTTTCCATCTGAAAGCAATCTATGTCCATCCTTCTTTTCTGTTCAAGATTGGCTAGTATACTGTAATCCATTATATTAAGTGGGGTCATTTTTCTTGTGTGTTTGCAAAGGAATGGCAGCTTTATAATACCTCCTACCATTCCTTTCTGGCACTTCTTTTTAGCTCTCTCAACCAATATGTCACCAATTTCTACTGGATTTCTCAGTACTGGGTCTTTGCTTCATAGTGTTTTTTGGGGAGTGGCATTTAGACTTCCATGGCAAGATATATATTTATTTTTTTCAGCTCATTCTCTGAGGCTCTACTACACTCCTTTTCCTTCCTTTTCCTTTTCCTTAGCAGAGATATGATTGAAAGTGCCCTTAATCAGAGAATCATTATTTATTATTGTGTGATAGGAAATCAGACCTACAGAGTAAGCTCAAGATTATTTTACTGAAATTTTAGCAACCAATAAAAATGCTAATTTGCTAATGAGAGCTATATGGAAAAATAATGTAAAGCGCATTAAAATGATAACAGAATTAAAATAACAAAATATGCCATCTCTACCCACATCCATTTTTCCAGTAAGTGCTGGTAATGCTAACTACAGTTTACTAAACAGCATATGCACAGAAAATAAGTGCTTGACGACATATTTTGGTATACCAGATAACTGGTTCCTTTGAATCACCAATTCAGTTCTGACTTTTTCTTACGTCTGATACAGAGCTTCACCTTTACTCCTTTTTTATTTTTACACAGAATGCCCTTGAAGTTTTGTTTTCAAGAGGAGAATGGAGACAAGTACTTTTTATTTCTTGGAAGAATTGTGTAAAGCATGTTAGTATATGGCTAGAGGACTATGCAAATGGAAGGAGACATGACTAAATGCTGCTATGAAGCTAAGATTTTTTTTAAAAAAAAAATACAGACAGATCCTAAATAGGAGTTAAAGCTGAGTGGGCATTTTTTTTATTTTTTATTTTTTACAAAATGAAGACTTCCTAAATTGGAATTAAACCTGAGTGGGCAACTTTTTCAGTCAATTCACCATTTCCTACAGCGGGGAAAATTACTACAATTATGCTAAAATATTATCTACATGGTCATAGAAAATTTGAAGCTGACAATGGGGAAACGTGTTGTTTGAGGCTTCCTTCTTCCATCCCTCAAAATCAAATTGGTGCAATAAAATAAGCATTATAATTTATCTTGTCAGAATGTATTACATAAATATTGAAAAGCATTTCATATGCTAGAAAGTATAGCAGAAATGCTGATAATAACAGTATGGAAATTAAGTAAGTAATTTGGACTTCATGGAAATTCTGAGAGATTAGAGTAATATATTTTGCTTTTTATGTAAATCTAGTTCAAACTATTTTCCCCAAAGTTGCAAGTACACCTTTTCAATGACATTATCAGAGACGATAAAACATATGTTCATTTACTGTTAACTGATGTACAAATAAATTTCTTATATAGTCTTCAGTATTCCTTATGCTCTTATATGTAGCCAGATCAAGAAGGCATTTCTAAGCTATTTTTCTTTAAAACAAACAAAAAAAGCCGGAAGTTACTTTAATTCTACCTTTATTTTCTTTCATAGATTGATCTTCTTGTTCCTACAAAAGTTACTGGCATTATTACTCAAGGAGCTAAAGATTTTGGCCATGTACAGTTTGTGGGTTCCTATAAACTTGCCTATAGCAATGACGGAGAGCACTGGACCATCTATCAGGATGAAAAGCAAAAAAAGGATAAGGTAAGGAAATTGTATTTGAAATGCGTTTGTCTACAGACTCTGCATGTAGGTAATACAGATCTGATAGCTGGCAGGCTAATGTATGCTGCCTGCTTTATGTATTCTTCATCATGAACAGAAAGAAAATAGCTATGTCTTTACAGTCCAACATTTACTGGTATTTTAGTATTAGATATAAAAAATGTAAAGTGTCAAATTTAAAGCTGCTAAATTTAGGTGATAAATATTCAGACGCATATAGTCAAGGGGCTTTAGAAGAAAAACTTTTTTCCCTGCTTCCAAACTGCCCTTTTATATATTGTGAAGTGATTATAAATACATTGGAACAATACCTGAAATATCAATAATAATGATAAAAACAATAAACTACTCAGATCTGCATGCATTATACGGTGATACATCATGACATCCTAAGTCCTTGGGAAGAACTCGATATGTGATGAAGAGCAACTCCAACTGGCAATCTGGTGGTTGTGTTGTCCTGGTGTTTTTATGTGGTATAATAATAAATCCGAATGTTTATTAAGAAGGCAATGAAATTATGAAATAGTGAGCCAATAGTGAATGATGAGAACATCCATCTCAGTTAGAACCTGCTGCAAGACTCTTAGGAGTCTTGTTAGATTTTGACAACTGAGCCTTCAACCTTGAAGATGTATTGAAAAGCTCTCTCTCAAATGTGGCTTTCACTCCAACTGAGGAACAACTGAAGCATAGGGCAGCTACGCATGACTATTTATGGAATTTTGAAATGTGCCCACTATGAGGCATCATGGCTAACTGCAAGGAGGATTACTCACTGCTGGAGCTATCAGAGAACTAAAGTTTCCTTCCTTGGAGCCCCAGCGCTGCAAAAATGCCCCCCCCCATAAACCAGAATGGAGAAACATGAGCCTTTCCCATGCCTCCCTGACCTGAGGCCTTTCTACACTTACCTGATTAGGCTGGCGTAAACTTCAGGTACAGGTGGACCATTCACATTTGCCTGGAGGAAAGCTTACCCAAAGAGTCCATTACTGGCCCGAAATGTGAAAGGTCCTCCCATTTACCAGCTCACACTGCTGCCTTCGAAGCTGGAAGTCCCACGTCCCGCTGCTGTGATTGGCTGCCATCAGCTGAGTGTTTGAGTACACAGACATGTGGCAGACAATCACATCAGCACCTGTGGTTGAACACCCAGTGCCCATTGTAACATCAGCAAAGAAACGTCCCTTATGATTGATCCTGTGATCAATCCCGTGATCAATCCTATGATCGATAATGGCTGCCACCACCATCGCGTCTGCACAGACATTGCCTCCCCTGCCCACTACACTCAATGAGCCGGAAGTAGAGTGAATGGTCATGCCACCCTATATCTCCCCAAAATGATGGTTGATGGGAATTGTTGCTTGCTGAATAGGTAGTTGAGGAATAAAACAGGATTAGACTACTCTTAATATGTCAAGAGTAGTCAAGAATTGCTAAAGAAAATTAGTGAAAACAAAAAAACTGCAGAAGGGAACAGATGAAAAACTGAAGAAGTAATGTAAAAGTAAACTTCTGTATCAACAAAAAGTTGAAAACACAAAAATGTGGTAGTGACTCAAAAAAGAGCACAGAAAAGAAAAAGACAGAAAGTCTCATATGTGGCACCGGAGCAAAGACTTTGCACAAATGCCATTAAAACAAAGATTGAAAAAAAATTGCAGAATGACATTAAAGGTTGTTTGTGCAAAGAGGCTCAGGAATCAATGGAATGCCTAACATGTAGCTGCAAGAAGATAACACAAACCAATTATAAAGAAAGGCACAATAAAGGTGAAACTATTATCCATTGGAACATTAGTAAATGATACAATTTACTAGCAAACCAAAATTGGAAGAACCAGAAGATCGAAAAAGTAATAGAGAAGGAGCAGGCCAAAGGATTGTGGAATTTCCAGCTACAGTCTGATAAGCATCTTGCATATAATATTCCTGGATGCCCAAGGCAGTTTATGAGTTTATGGCTTTTAAGTTATTAATGAATTGTCACATACAGCTGCAAAATTCAAACATAAAATATAAAAATGCCATGCCATGCATGAATAATTACAAAATCTTTTTTTAAAAAAACCTTCTTTTTCAAAAGGGGCATATGTTCTCATACAGAAAAATCCTGGTACCAATGTTGAGTCTCTCGGCATTTTCTTCACTTACCCATAAGCCAATCCAGACAGGGTTCCAGAGATTTATTTGTTTGTTTGTTTGTTAAGGAATGTATGGTCCCAGGGCGGGTTACAATAAGAATAAAACATACCATAATTAAAAATATACCCCCCTAACAGACAGCATTCTGAGGAAACTATTTAAATGGCAAAAGCCTGGGTGAAAAGATATGCTTTCACCAGGTGCTAAAAACTATACAGTATAGGCGCCTGCCGAACCTCAAGAGGAAAGCGGTTCCAGAGTCTAGGGGCCACCACAGAAAAGGCCATCTTGCATGCCCCTGTGCCTCATACCACTGTAAGAGATGGAACTACAAGAAATCCCTCTTCTTCAGATCTCAGTGCACAGGCAGGTCCATATGGGAGAATACGTTCCTTCAAATACTCAGGGCCCGAGCCATTTAGAGCTTTATATGTTAGTGTCAACACCTTGAATTGGGCTCAGTAGCCCAATGCAGATTCTTTAAGACCAGCGTGATATGAGTCTGGCCAGAGATTCCCATCAGCAGTCAAGCTGATGCATTCTGCACCAGTTCCAGCTTAAAGGGAGATCATACCTCCTGCTAGCATGCTCTGTTTGTATTGGATAGAGCGTAGCCCAGTCTAGGTGGACAAAATGGCTCCCTAGACCAGAATACTGGTAGACCTTTTCAAAAAGATTTACAAGCAGTTCAGGAACTACTAGGATGGAACAGCAGGGAGATCCATCCCATTAGCACACCTGATTGTGCTACTGAAATGGGTCTCCTTGACACCTAAGACCAGGAACTTTCATTCCTGCCTGTTGAAGCCCTAATAGCAGGCCATAGGAGCCCATGTGAGAATTTCAGAGCTGTCCAGAACAACCCATCCAAGTGTGCATGACCATGTTCTGGAATACCTGGAATGCCAGCAGATCTGATAGCGTTTGTATCAAATTCCCAACATCACAAAAATCAAAGTCATATTCTTATTTATTATAACACCAACTACAGGCTTGAGGTCAGATTCCTCAATTCCCAAATAGCTATTCATACTTTAACCAATGTGTTTGGGAATGTCCCACACTCTCAAAAATGTGGAGGATGTGACCTAAAATGTGAAAGAAATTCCAGTTGTGGTTTATAAACATGTCATCTGATGAGGTGTATTATATAAATCTGACAGCCTACAGTATTGTTTCAGTGATGCTGGACACTGACTAGATTAAAGGAAGTTTATAAATCAGTAGGGAGTTGCTTTGGAACAACAACAATAAAAATAAAAACTTATAAAGTATTAGAGGATATTTATCATGGCATTAATATTTTTCTACATTTCATATCCTTCTAACTTTACTGTTTATAGGTCCCGTCCTCTTGTATGTATGTATAGTATCCCGAATAGTACTTCATGTTATCTGGTGCTGTCTGTGTGCCCTTGGAGAAAAAACACACCCCTTTATATTGTAATATTTTTGTAATCTATAAGGTATCACAGGAATCTTTGGCAATTTCCACACTATGTGAATAAGGATATGCAAGAAAAATAAGTCACGTTTGTTTTGTTATCTAATCAAACATCCAAAAATTCATTTCATCACAGATTCATTGAGACTTTTGCGTTCACATATGAACATTTTGATGAAGTTTCCATGATTTTTTCCCATTGAAAAAGCCCCTTTTCATGACCAAAACACAGCAAAATACCAATATTTGGTCAAAGTTCTCATATTTGTGAATAGGAGATTTTTAGGTTCGATTGAAGTCTTGGATGTTCAAACATCCAGACTTTCCATTCAATGTGAACATTCACAAATTCAAAATATTCTTTCAAATTTGCAAATGTCATTCTGCACATGCCTATACAAGAGTTTGGGACATTCTGGGGAATGGGCTGGCAGTGGCATGTTCTAAGGACTGTACACTTCAACCAGCCCTCAAAGCCAGTTCCAACCCTCAAATTCCTAACCTTCACAGGTTCCAGTAAGGCACATCTCAACGTCTGGTTGCACTTCCAGTGGCACTTCCTATCTGCGTGCCCTCTGTAGTCTGGAATACAGCCAGTGGTCTGCTTGTGGACCACTTTAGAAAGGTATCCTATCCTAGTCCACAGTCCAGTCTCATGTGGCTGTAGTACAGAGAGTTGAGACATCTCCATTCCACACAAGCATATAGAAAATAGCCCCCTGACTCCTCTGATTGCAGTACAGGTAAGTGCAAAAAGGGCCTCTATTGCTTTTGCTGCAACAGATAATTCAGCTGCCTCTTCATAAAAATAGTATTCTGTTTGCAAGTGTTGAGATCTAATAATAGTAATAAAAAGTAAGGTCAAGTCTGGCTCTAAACCTACTGGGGATATTTAATGGATTCATAAAAGAAGGGGAGGGGAGGGGAAGGAGAAAAAGAGAAGGACAAGGAGAAACAGCAACAGCACTCTGGAAACATCTTTTTGACATCTCTTAATGAAAAACAAGTATTTCAGAATGATGAAATAAATTTCAGTGGAGATGGAGAGATTGATTGCAAATACCTACCTTCATACAGACAAAGTTTAGACTTTGTAACAATAGAAGATGGTCAATATCATGTTAAAGTACTTATTCTAGCAAATAAAAATTAACAAGAAAGAAAATTATGCTTTTTGAAGCTGCCTATGGCTGTAAATTTGTGCACTCAACTTATGGGGAACTACACATAAGCTACACACATTGCAAGGAGATAACACCAAAATGTGAGATCTTGTGTACAGTGTGCAGTCTGTATTTTTTGCAAAATGTTTTTCAAAGCTTTTTCAGGAAGTATACCAGACCTTCTGGGAGGACTTAGACCTCCATCCCAGAAGGCCTAGTAAGCGTTGAACTGAGCCAGCAGCTCCTGTTGTCTTCCTGAGACCATGCAGTTAGCAATAGCAGATCAGCTAGCCCAGTGATGGCTAACCTTTTGAGCTCAGTGTGTCAAAATTCACAAGAAAACCTAGCTTAACTCGGGTGCTGTGTCACTTCCAGAAATATCCATAATTTTGTGATATTTGTAGCTCTAGTAAGAAAGTTATATTTTTGATATATGTATTTTATTAAAAGCAAAAATGAATAATTATTTACATTTGCTAAATCTTCAATTGAAAGTTGGTATTTCATACACTTCAAGAACAAGCAAGCACTACATCCCCAGGTGCCAGGGTGACCAGGTGTGTCACCTAAAAGGGCTTGGCGTGTCACCTGTGACACGCGTGTCATAGGTTGGCCATCACCGAGCTAGCCCATGGGGACTAGGTAAGGTCCCAACAACCTAATGAGGAGGAGGACAAGGAGTGATCTGAGCATGGCAAGGTAAGGCATGGCAAGCAGAAGATGGGAAAGCCAAGGGGCAAATACTATCAGGAAAAGGGAAGCCTAGAACTTGCCAGGCTGTGACTGTGGAAGGGGGAGCCCAGAGCAGAATGGAAGATAATTTAAACAGATGAAGCATTCATCAAATTGTTCAAGCTCTGTTTGTTTTCTGGCTGAATTATGAACTTTTTCAAGGGCTTTCAACCAACATCCATAAAACCTATCCACTCCCAGTTCTATACAATCCCAGTTCATAGAGAACTGGTTTGTCACATTATTAGGACTGACCAGGTGGTCAGTCACAAATGGAATGCAGTAGCGGGATTCCTCACCCTATCTCTGTGTTTACTTGTCCACAATTTGCTGTTTGTTAAGATGATTCTGCCAGTTCTAAGATGAGTTCCAGATATTAACACAATAAAGTTTTGAAGTCCTCATGCTACATCATCATCACACAACCAAAAATATACCAAAACATAGGACACAAGTCTAATCAAATTTAATCATGCCCAGTACTATCACTGTTACAATATTAACAATTCTAGTTTCTGGAGCTTTCTGTAGGCATCATTTTTCTTCTACTTTTTCCTTCATCTGGTCAGTTGATTGAAGTATTGGTAGGCCTTGAGAAACAATGACATTTGCTGCTTCAAACAATTTTCACCATAAACTACACTTCAACTGAAAGAAAAAGGAGAAGGAGAAATGGCACCTCAAGATGATGTTTGGACTTTGAAAAGTTTTGTTTGTTCCACTTGTTTATTTCTACTGTGCAATAAAAGAGAGATCCAGATATTCTGCAAAATACAAGAAGGCAAACAGTGAAATCCCCAGTTTCTTCTTCATCTCTTATAACATGATCTGAAAAAGGATTCTTGTCTAGTCTCCTCCAGCATGTCCATCATACTTTCCTGTTCTTCCATTTACTGCTAAATTACTGCACTATTTGATTTAAGCCATGGTGTCTTTGCTAGGTTCAAGCATCTTAAACAAACTTCTGGATGGAATTTCTCCTTTTATGACTGCTAACAGACCTGGGGAAAATGCCAGCAGGTTGTTGGCATTGTAGTCAGGACTTTCTTGGTCCAATGGATCCTTAATTTGAAAAGAAAATAGTGTGGACGATCCCACACTGCTTTTCTTCATCCACCATGTTTTTGACATACCAGATTGGATCAGTAGAAATGTCCAGGAGTTTGTCAAACATGATAGAAAATAAAAATGCAAACAAAAGAAAGATGGTGAATGTGCAGCACAGTTCCAGAAGTTATCATTAATGTATCATTAAAGGACCCTGATCATATGTCTGAAAAGTTTTTTTTAAAACCTGGAGGAGCCCTGCATGTATTCAGCAGGCTACATTAAGGGCAATGCACTGATTCTATTAAGATGCAACATTCTTTCTCACTGTCTGGAGGCAGCCTATATTTCATTTTCAGTCTGTTATGGAAAATCAATATATAGCAGGCTTTACAATATAATGAACCCAGTGATAAAATGCCCGGTGACCTGATGATGAGTTTTAAGACCTGTAAGCAAAAAGGACTGAAATTGCAGGTGCTCTCCAGCACCACCAACAAAAACCTACTTTTCAAAATAAAATAGAATAACTAGCTACCATGATGCAGATGTTTTTCTTCAACAGTGTCTTATCCTGTGCCACTTTTTTCCTCATGGCTCTTTATCTTCAGGCTGTCTTTGGACCAGATAGCCCTTGAAACAGAAAGCAATTAGAGTATTGTCTTCTATAAAAGAGAATTCAAACTGTCTTTCTGGATTTTATAAAAGAAACAGGATGAAGATTTTCAGAGTGGTGTCCATATACTTTCTCATGAAATTTACAGCTCAGCTAGGTTTTAAGAAAGATAATGTGTGCTGCCAAAATAGGGATGTGGACTGCAATTTTTCTCTTTCTTCTTGGGAAACAGGCAAAAACCCAACTTCTTTAAAAGAAAAACTGTCAGAAGTAAATTTGGGTACATGGGTATTCACATCCTATTGAACTGAACCTATTTCAGAGTTGAGCCATTGCTGGCACAGCAGCTGAGTAAACCATGTTCAGCAACAGACTTTATCTGTTGGAACTGGAACATTCTCACACATGCATAAACACACACACACACAAATTGGTACACCAATTCCAAGGATTTTCTTCAGTCACATTTGTCTTTGGATCAGGGTACATTTTTTTTATTTTCTTCATCAGGCTCATTCTGTGTCTGATCTTAGTGAAGGAGTAAGCAGTGAGCCACTATTGCTGCCACAATGTCTCATTTCTAACCCCGCATCTTTGCTATAGCATTTCTGTCTGCAATTTTCATCCTTCCCCTTCCCTTGTACACCTGGATTTATTTATTTGTCTGATTTTTAAAAATCTTTCAGAAAATCCAGGCACCTGAATACTTGTATACAGGAAGATTCACATATGCAGGTATCTAGATTTTTCTAAAGCAAAGACCCATGTATCTGTATATCCAGATATAGGCCCTTTCTGTACTCACCTAAATTAATCTGTATTGCCTAGATTCATGTTAGCTAGATCCGTCTTAGCTAGATCCAGATCAACTACAGACAACTAGGCTTTCAAACAGCAAATGTGTGCTGAAGAGTACTGGTACAGATGTAGACCATAATTATCTGATCTACCACTGATCCAGATTAGTGAGTCCTTAGCACTGTTCTGATCCAGATCTACTCTATGCCTGTACAGACAAAGTGTTCTTAGCAGCTCCTTGAGCGAGATAAACAAGTAAATGTAGAAAGGGCCATATTTATTTATTTAAATACATGGATATCCAAATGTCCATTTGTCCAAGTATTGGGAATTTTCTAGAGGAAAAAAACACACCAAAAACTCAAATAATTTTCTGGAGACAACTAACTATAAAGTTTCTAAGCCTTCTTTATAGGCTCATTATGGCTTCCCATTTTTGTGGTCATATTCCTGTCCTGCTAAGCCTGTAAGAAAGATTTTGAAACATTGTAACTAGTTTATACACAGTTGCTAGTAAATGGTATGAGTTTCTGTATTTATGAAGAGATAAAAGTGGGGGGAGTGAAACAGGTGCTTTGATTTCGTTGCCACTTGCTTTGATTTTATTCGGAGAAGATTGTCTTCACTTTATCTGCTTACTGTTGCTTCAGATTTTATTCTGTGTGTGCCATAGCTTTCAAGCCCGTGCAAGCTGTTCAGCCAAGCAAAAGACCCAGGTCTGCAACACACATCTGCAGCCTGCCCCCAAGTCAAGCCCAATATTGCACCAAGACATTGGCTGCAGCATGAACTGCAATTGCCACATTTAACATGGGTTTCTCTTGAAAATAAGGACGGCGGGGGGACACAGAGAGAGGATATCTCATTTTTTGTTTGTTTAAATGTGAATCTGGCCCACCTAAATGTAACTGTACACTCTTATTTTGGCTAACTGCTTGGATTTATGACCCAAAAGGTGAGGGGGTTATAATGCTTGTAGCAGTATTTTTCCATGTGATCTATAGAGCTAACCAAATCTTATGTTTTGCTTGGGGTGGGATATGACAAGACTAAGAGGATCCTTTATTGGAGCTACAAAACCAAATGGCTTGAAAATCAAAAGTGTTTATTTGCTTTTTATCTAACGGAACTGAAAAAGAAGGTGTTGGGGGGGGAATTGTGTCCTATTTGACAATAGCAGAGCAGTAACAACACTAAACAGACAATTTTGGCTCAGCTGCAGTAGCATTCTTTCAAATGGCAAGGCTATGAAAAGAAGAACAGTTGTTCCTGCTGTTTCTAGCTTATGCTTGCCATTTTAACTGCCAGTTATCTGAGTTGAAATTGTCACCAGACTCCTTGAGGAATGTAGCACAGAAATGTTGCAGAACTAAATTTTTAGAATGCTGTTCATCTCAACCAGGATGAAAGTAGTAGTGATTCATTGCGGAGGACCAAAATACAGCTTTGAGAGCTCACTGTTCTCAGTGCAGAGTTTATGAACACTCTTAGATTAAGGACATCAGACTGAAATGAAGATGGAATAGGAAAATATATTTTAGGAGATGGAGCTAGAAACTTTTCTGACTCAATAGTGATCCTAGTTTTCTCAGCTAGGGGTCAGTAAATCACTGTACATTGGATGCTAGGGTAATTACTGAAATTACATATTTTGACCTTTTAAAATGAGTTTTCTCACTACTTTCTAAACCTCCTTAGTTTCCCTCCCTCCCCCTGCAGCCTGTAAATTGAGTGAGAAAGATCATAGATAGCCACAATAACATAGCACTGCCTTTTCCATTTAATTTTGTGCCAGCAAGCACCAACCTTTTCCTTTATTTCAGGACTTCTCTTAGTTAAGGGATGGGTGGGAAACCATGCATTGTTGTTTGCCAATGATGTTATTGCATGACAGTACACATTTTCAGGTTTGCAGGTAAAACAAAGTTTAAAAAATGAGACTACTCCTTCTGGCCCATAGAAGATTTAGGAGGTCAGCCAACGGGGGTGGTAAACACATGCTATTACAGCTGTATCCACTTAAGAGGATACATGAATGCTTCAGATAACAAGGAGCAGGGGCCTGTTTGCTCTACGGCTGGTAGTACAGGATTAGTAAACTTCTGATGAAAAGCATCTGCACCTGGAGGAGGCTGTTACAGCCTCCAGACATGCCCTGCCTCACAAGAAGTTCATTAACTGTTGATTAGGTGTTGAGCATGAAATCGTGCTCCACATCTTAACCAATGTTGCCCAAAAGCTTACCTCAAGTGTCCAGGGCAACAGCTATCCACACCGCAAGTCCAGGATGTGTCTGAGGTACTGTGCAAGTGCATTGGCACCTCAGACAACCATAGACACAACCGTGTGTGCAGAGCATCAGCGTCATCAAGACAATGACACTGACGCATGCGCAGTCACCGGGGGTACTGTCGCCAAAATGGCAGCACCCAGAGGAAGGCCGGCCCCCGGATCAAATCAGGTGAGTATTTGATCATGGGGGAAGGGAATGACCAAAGTTGAGTAGCGCACCAAGTACGAGTGCTAGTCAACACTGGTTAATCGTGCTCCTTTCCCGTCCAACAGATGGGAAGGGAATGTGAAAACACCCCAGGGTTCTTCAAACCTATTCTTAAGAATATTAATCAAGGAGCTTTGGGTGGTGAAGCAGGTCGGGAAATAGCAAGAGCACAGGTGGTGTGCAAATTGCCATGAATGTCACCGGGCACATGTGAGGGCACATAATTGTGCCTACACTGTGTCAATGAAGGCTCTGAAAAAAAGCTTATTTTTTAACCTCCATTGTATCTTCAAATAACCAGTAAGCAGAGCGGTTCTGATTGGTTGAGCGTTCTTGCCATCTGCACCAGAAAATACAATTTGCAAGATATTTTGATAACAAAGTTGCTCATCTCCATGCCAACTTAGGCACAGCTTTTGAGGTATTACCTGCTCAGATGTTTATTGAGCCAGTGTCTTTGTGGGATCATTTTCAGGTTTTTGAGGCTTGTCCATCTTTGCTTATTAGAGCTAACTGGGAGGGTTTGAATGAGAATGGATAATGTTTCTTTGCATGAAGGTTTAGTTCTTCTGGCCTTGAAGCAGGGAGTGGTCCATCCATCCAATCCTGAAAAAAACCCTCTCTAGTCCCAGAGGTTTGTTCTAACTACCACCCATTGCTAACACCCTCTATCAGCATAAGGTTGTGGAGAAGGTTGTAGCTATACAGTTACAGGCATTCTTGGATGAAACTGATTATCTGGACTTATTTCAGTCTACGTTCAACCCTTTCTTGGGTGCCCTGAAAGAAAGAAAGAGGGAATATAACTATGCTGATCCTACTTGTTCTTCCAGAGACTTTTGATACTATAGATCATAGTTCCTCCTGGATCGCCTATGTGTGATGAGAGTGGGAGGCACTGTATTAAAGCAGTTCCCTTCCTATCTTCAGTGATGTTCTCAGAGAATAACGTTGCGTGATTTTACCTCAGAGGCAAGTAGTACAAAATACAGCAGCCAAGTTGCTGAGTGGGACATCTCACTGTACACATATCACACCTGGGGTTAAGTGCCTGCATTGGTTGGTAGTGCCCACCCACAAAAATACTCTCCACTCTGATATTCTTGGATATCTGTGCTTCTGCTTTTGAGGTGCTGATCAGAGGCTTTTTATCCAGGCTATTCCAGGGTGAATATTTGTTTCTTTGTTTCACCCATTTTTTTAATTTTAAGCATGTTTTTATATAACTATTATGATTTTAGTTGTTTTTATTCTCTATTTTATTTGAATAGCTTCAAGTTTATATTTTATGAAAGGTGTTATATAAATGTTTTTAATAAATAAGTCACATTTCCTGACTTTTGTATTTGTAATACGGAGAAGGGGATATTGCTGCATTTGAATTGTTGGTAAATATTAGATAAAGAAGTTGGCTTAATTGCATCCTTCAGCTATGGACAAAGATAAATGATTCCTGTCAACAATCTTTCTTTTTTTTAATGAGAAGATAAGGCATATTTGTTTTTCAGAAATGTCTCTTTCTGTGACTGGAAAATGAAATATGATCTTTTAAAATAAAGTTTAAATTTGTGTTAAAAATATTAAGCAATAACTTACTATCTGCACTTGTTCATCTATATCCCAACTCCCGCCATTCCTTGGTTAGAGGCAATGATGCTTTTAAGCTTGCCCTTATGTCAGCTGCTGGGTGGTCTCAAGGATATGAGAATGCTTGGGAAGTGCTCTCCTATGGCTCTGTAGATGGCTGCCTGAGTAGAAAAGAATATCAAAGAAGATCAGGGAAATTATAATAAAATGTTTATTTTTGTGGTTTTTGTTTTGTTTTTACAAATCCATATACTGTATGAGTCTGTAATGTCATTAAGAGAGAGCACAAAATTGTTGCATTCTTGGGCCAGGTCACTTGTCTCAGCCTGAGCTTCCCAATATGTGCAAATTTTGGGCAACATTGGTTAAGATGTGGAGCACGATTTCATGCTCAACCATGCAAATTCACTTCGAACAGGACTATATTATGAACTGAACAGGGATGTGTATGTTGCCATTAAACTGAACACTCATTTGTTTGTTTTAATTATAATTTAATTATTTAATTAAATAAAAACATTTAATCATAAAAACTATTGTTTGCATTCAATTTCACGCTGGTTTGAAAAGAAAAATACTTTTTTTGATTAAAAAACCTTTTTTCATGTACAAGAACTCAGTGAAATATGAATGTTTGATTCAATTGTTTATGTCTACAACAGTGAGATTGGTTTGATTTGATTGAATTTTTGGAGATGTGAAGACCCGCATGTTTGTTTTCATGTAAATATCCATGAAACCGCCTTGAGCAAATTTTACGTTTGGAAAGACGGTATATAAATAAAAATGGAAATGGAAATGGAAATGAACACAAACTATTTGATCAAATTTTCACATACAAATTTAACTTTACACTTAGCTATAACTGAACACAGCAAAAATTGTGAGGAAATAAAAGATTCTGAAGTTTTTATTCTAATCCTCTCTGCTACAACCTTTTCAATTAATGTTTAATTAAAAAGAAATGTATGAAGGAGAGTGGGATGCTGTACTCTTAAGTCTGAGCTGCTGGATGTAGTGGGTTGCTTGTCCAGCAACACCTATATATTCAGTAAATAAAAACAGCTAATCAAAGTACATTTTATATATCAGTGCATATAGGCCACGTTCCCACTTGATTTTTAAAATCCAGATTGGACTTTTAAAATCTCATTTCAGGAATGAGTGCACCTCCTGAGTGTCCCCATTTGTGTGATGATAACACAGGCTGAATTTGCATACTGCCATTCACACTTAAATTGCACAAATCCCCAGCATAAAGAAACAGGATCTTTTAATCTCAGCCCCTTGTGCAAACCTTGTAAGCCTCCCCGCTCAGAATGAGTGAAAGAACAGGCACAGGGCAAAACATTCACTCTCCTTTTCAGATTGGACGCTCCCTCCATTCATATTACCAGGAAGGCAGGAGTTTCGCGCTCAAGCAGCAGAGCAAAAGAACAGACCGTGCAAGTGATGTCTCCCTTTCAGATTGGAGGGGCTAAAAGGGAGCTGCTGCAGGGAAAGGGGTTCAAGCTTGCAGGAAACTGTATGAAAGCTCATAAGAAGCCTTCACCATATCAAAACTATGATCCAGCATTGCACTAGGAAACCCAATGAGCTGCAGGAGCATCAAGGTTGCATCGACACACAGTATTTTTTTAAAGACCCAGAAGCTACTTAAAGGTGGTAATTTCCACATGCTAATGCCTTTTCCCACATAGACCTGCCCAAGTATGAGATTTCAAGTGGAGAGCCTTCTTGTACTTCCTCCTCCCTCAAAGGTGCCGGGAGCAGGGACATGCAAGAGGGTCTTTTCCATGGTGGCCCCCAGACTCGGAACAGCATTCCTCTGGAGGTTCACCAGAAGCCTACATTATATGCTTCAGATGCCTGATTAAAACATACCTCTTCATCCAGATCTTTGATGCTTAACTTCTTCTAAGTGTTGTCCTGCCAAGGAGGAGAGATATATATTTTAAATATGTTTCAGGTATATGTTTTGTTATGTATTGTATTGTATTTTTTTTATTATTGTGACCCAGCTTGGGATCATTTGGTGAAGGGTAGGTTGTAAATTCTTAAATAAACAAATTATCATCCAGAAAATGCACTTCCAAAATACATTCTCTGCCATTTCATGTGGATTAGGAATAGGAACTATTGTAACAGTTTATGGCCACTGAGGAACATATCAGGCTCTTCCATTCTACCTGATTTCTTCTGTACATTTTTATTGTTTGTTTTTTTCAGGTTTTCCAGGGAAACTTTGACAATGACACCCACAGAAAAAACGTCATTGACCCTCCAATCTATGCACAGCACATAAGAATCCTCCCTTGGTCATGGTATGGCAGAATCACTTTACGGTCGGAGCTCTTGGGCTGCACAGAAGAGGACTGACAGGATCTTCATCAGCACAACTCTTGATTCCCTTTCTTAAAAAATAAAAAAATAAAAAGTCTCCATAGAAGAAACTGTGCAAAACCTGTAGGAATTTGAATGGGTTTTTCATGAACAAGTGCTCACACCCTGGTAGGCCGCTAGCTGTCTTTCATAAGAAGGTCTAAGCCTGCCTGTAAAATGGTCCACATCTGATTTTGTTTATTTGGTCCTTTTAAATTGTTCTGATTTTTATTATATTTTGCTTGAATTTTATCTTCTTCTTTTTCTGAGTTGCTCACACTGGCTGAAATATGGTTAAGGGTGAAAAGCAGAATCATTTTTACGAGGAAGATGAAAATGGCCTGAGAGTGTTCACTTGTGGCTTGAGAAGAACAGGACAATTCATTTGTTTCCAAACTCCCATAGTCATCTTACTTGCAAAAAGTGATCCTGCAGCTTTAGCAATAAGTTTTTCCCGGGAATGACTGCATTGGATTGTTCCCTTGTGCCTATCAAATATTGACAGGATTAAATGACACTTTTGGAAGAATCTGTGTGGTCTGCAGTCCTCCTGATGTTGCAAACTACCTTGTGTAATTTTATTTACAAACTGCTGTGTCCACATACCCTGATTTTTTCAGTCTCACTTATTTTGCTTTTCATTAAGCACACTGTGCCCCTCATCAATGTTGTTTTTATGTTTAATCAAATTAACTTCTGTCACATACTTTCAGTGAGAATCTGAACTTTATGAAGCAAAATGTGATGTCAGTATATTACAAAATTAATGATTTTTTTTTGTCAATTAATTCATCCGGCAATTCTCTTCCTAAACAGTGCAGAGATGAAAAACCATGGACCAAATTCAAGACTTAACTGTAGCAGGGAAGGAAGCACATAAGTAATGTATGAAAATTGCCCTGGGGAGCTGTCTAAAAGATGGCTTTTGGGGTCAATGGATGGGAGCTATTGTGAGATTTAGGGGTACATGCCAAAATATGCAGAAAATCTAAGTAATGAGAAATGATTTCAGAAGAGAAGGATGCCCAAGAATACAGAAATATATGTGCAAGTATGAAGCCTGGTTGTAATATGATCTGTAGCATGGGCTGAACAATAGTTTCTTTAAAGTATCTTCATGTGCCCAACTTGTAGGAGGAATAACGATAATTTTGTAGAACTAGGAAGGGGGAGAGGAAGCCAGAAAAATAAATTCAGCTATAAGAGAAGCTTCAACTATCAGAATATAGGAAGAAAGCATGCTATGATTCTTTGAAAGAGACCCAGAATTCCAGATGCTGACACCCTGAGAATATTGAATCTTAATTTTAAGATGAGGAAGTTTCTGATACAAGACTGCCAAGATGCAATAGAAAATGTGTGGGAATGACTGCTGATATTTCTAGTGATTTAGATTTGGTTTCCAAAAACCCTTACAGCTCTTGTTACCTTCCCATGACTATTAAAGGCATAAGGCAGGGATTGGCTGTGTTGTAGAATTTGAAGTATGGAGTACACATTGCCCTGATAAGAGAGCCTGATGTGTATTGCCCTGTGTGCATGTATGCAAGGTGAAGCTACTTACAATGCTAGGAAGCCAACAAAGAACACAGTATTCTGGTTCTGTACTTCCAGTGTTCTTACCAGTAGAAGTTTAGTATATATAACTACATACCACGGTGACTGGCAACTTGGAAGAGGAGGGATTTCTAGGGGGAAAGGTGACTGCGTATTTCCCCATGTTTTCCGTGTAATCCTAAATCATGCTTTTAGTTGTGTTACTATCACATCAGAACTGTTTGCTTATAAGACAGATGCTTTTAGGGACAATTAACTGCTCAAGGAATGAGCTTCTTACTTATTGCTAGTGATTAGCTCATGACCTTATAATAATGTCTTTATTTAGCCATAAATCCAGTTATCTTTCACACTAACCTCAGTGCCTCTGATCTCCCATCTGAAAATATTAAGCTAGTCTTAGCTTCATCTAAATGGATGCAGTGCACTCCATTTAAATGGAATTAAGTGCATATGTTTACTATTCTGGGGGGCAGAAGTAAACTTCGGCCACCCTTAGCCAAACTAAATATGAATATTTTTTTCTTCACTGGAATTAGTGTGCAAAGAGCTGGCAGAGCACTATATAAATATGCCCCATTTCTAATTCCCTTCTGCCCACCAGGTTAGGTTAAACTTAAGCCAGTAAGAGTGATAGTCCTACTAGGCCTTAATAGATGGAATTCTCTTGTCTGAAATTCCTGCTTGTGCAGAAGTTATTCCTGTTAAATTATTACCCTAGAAAATATATCAAAATATTTTCATTTTAATCAAATACCAGTGTCATGTAATTTTCTTTCTATCATTCTTCTTCAAACTATTATTATTATTAATTTATTTTATCATTAATATCATGCCATTCTGTGATTCTTCCCCCCCCCCTTTGTTTCTTTCCTCTGTGTGTCATCTCAAGGCACTGTGTTACTGTTGAAAGAAAGAAAAGAAAAATCCTGGTGATATAAACATAACCTCAAAGAACTGCTTTTTCATTTCATAATTGCTGCGATTATGAGAATTTCAAAGAAGTTACAATGTTTATGTAGTCACCTCTTCTCCACCCAAAGACAATGGCTGCATTTCAACGTTATTTCCATAACCAAACTGTGATTTGGTGTAGTGAATGTGAGCAGGAGGAAATTGTCATAGCTGTTGTTTTTGACAATTTCTCCCTGTCACCCATCTAATCTAAGCAGAAAAAAGTTTTTGCTTCCGTTTTTGCCAACCAGCCATTTTCCATGTTTTCTGAATTCTTAGTAACTTGAAATAAGCCCCCTGTTTCTGGTCCATGAGGGGCAATATGGGGTTTGCTAAAAATGGAGTATGGGTTTTCGGATTCCATAAGGAAAATGAGGAGAAGGGGGTGGTAGATGAACCAAAACTTCACTGTGAAATGTTCCTGCTTCGTCATATGGCATTAAGAATTGATTAGCATGAAATATGATGCTATCATTGAGATCCAAATTGCTTCAAACTTTTCAGGATGTAATTCTTGGAAGCATCTTTTAAAAATGTTGAACTAGTAAAGAAATATGATCTGTCTACATAGAATGCACCTAATTCTCAAGGTGTGTCTGTTCACATGTCTATTTACCAAGGCTTAGATATGGATATTTAAAAAAAAAATCTCAGTTTGAAAATCTAATTAAGGTAAAACAAATATGTGTAAGAAATGTTAAGGTCTCGTGCAACACTGTTAAATTTATGTTTTTATTTGTTTTAGTTGAATATGTGCTGCATTACAAAAGCCACTAGACTGTTACTGTCCTGTCTGTAACTGTGTTACATTTCTTAACAATATTATCTATGGAGTGGTCTTCAATTGTAGTGAATAATTTTAAAGAGAAAGTCAATCATAACTGTGTTTTAAGGTGCAAACGGCTAAAGAAAATAAGGTTGATAACAGAAATGGCATTAAACTATATGCAGCCCACATTCTACACTTTAGGCTGACAAGATCCTGCAATTTATAGTCCACTAAACATCAGAAAAGTCCTACATATTTATTTACTGTACACTACAGGAAGGAAAGTGTGGATTTTTGATTAATTGTAAGATTCTTGCACTTGTAGAGAACACTGAATCACCTAATGCTTGGCAATCTGATAAAAATGGAAATTTTTACCAGTCCAGAAGTCTATATATTAGACACCAGAAAGACAAAGGGAATGACAGATTGTCAGAACTTTGCCATTTATTCAGCACTTTTTTGAACACATAGCTCCCATGATTATCAATTGGACTCTTAGAATGGAGTGGTCATTTCCAGATGGTCTCACTGAAATAAATACTTTGCAGAGCACAGCTTCCCTCATGCAAGAGCTGTTTTTGTTGGGGTTTGTGCAAATTGCATACCATAGGTTTTTTAATGGGCTCCATTCTGATAGACCAATATGGTTGCTTATGCCTCTTCAGTGGATGAAGCTTGAATAGAGCACTTTGACCTGATGGTAGGTATGTTCTTAGTACATGTTTCTGTGTTTATTATTACCTCTTACCTTTTTTAAGAAGAAAAAATGAATTATTTTTTCTTAGACTTACCATTCCTAAATATATTATAATTTATATTAACTAAAACTAGCATCAGATGCATAAAGTAGCGATTTATACTCCACGTGGTATCTGAAATCCTCCCTCCCACTCTCTGAGCTTCTGTCATTTATGTCAGAGGAGCCTGAAATTAGCTTCTCACATTTTAAAAATATATACCTGGAGAATTTTTGGCATGTTTTCCATCTGCTTATTGTAGGAAAAGATGTTTTTGATACCTATTCAGTAATTACAACACAATTTCCTGTGAGGTCCTTTTCTGCAGGTTCCATTGAAGTGATTGTGGCAGCATGTATACAGTTTCAGAGCCCAAATGGATAGGAGACTATTTCTCTGAAATGTTTGTCACATAAACAGCAGCTAAAATACCAGGAAGCCTAACTTGTGTTTGGATACTCAGTGGAAGGCAGAGGAAACTTAACTCCAATACTCTTTCTAGCCTCTTTCCCATAGCCCCATTTTTTCTACGTACTGGGCAGGCTTATATTACCAAATCAGTGAGTGGCTTTGCAAACACTCCAGACCCAGATCCAGACAGAGGTCAGGAGATCATGCACAAGCTACACAAATTCTGCACAAGTGGTGGTCAATGAGAAATGGCCACTCAACTGGGGTGGAGAATAAGATGCAGACACTGCACATTGCCCCTCCCCCAAGTGCCCATCTATAAGGGATAACTGTGAATGGGACCTCTGTCAAAGAAGAAAAACATCTTTAAAAAGATCCTATACCGTTTGCATTTGAAGAAAAGTCTTCATTTATTTTAATGATGACATTCCGAGAAATGCATGCAGACAATTGTCAGAAGTGTTTTTAGGTGGGATTCCTTGAGAAACAGCTGAAGGTCTTTCCGCACACAAAAACTCTTTACACTCACCTCAAACACACATAACCCCCACATAATACTATCCTGAGGCTATTAGAACCTTGCGAAGTCTGTAACTTACATAACAAAAACATTTGGTGTTAGAGATGTGCAAAATTCAATTTGCATTTGAAAATTCAAATACTTCATGTCTGTGGCAATTCTTCATATATTCAAAAAATTCATCTGAACCAAACCAATCTTCCACTTGTGAACACAATTTGATTGAACATTTATGGGTGGTTTTTTTTTTGTTTTGTTTTTTGGCCATGAAAAGAATCTTTTTTAATGGAAAAACGTTCTTTTCAAGCCATTGCAAAATTGAATGCAAACTACTCTTCTTTTAATGAAACAGTTTGATGACAAAATGTACAGTTTGACAGCAAAACATGCATGTTTTGTTCATGAGCATCCCTACTTGGAATGCATTAATAAAGATTGCTGGTAGATCGCATCCTTTGGATTGAGGAAAGTAGTTGGCCTCTAAGTATGTCCCAAATACTGTCTTTTTGTTCCATAGCACCTATTGTATTCATAATCACTCAGAAATTGCATTACTTAAGCAGCCATCCCTGATCATAATCTTAGACAGATTTAAGATCATCTCTTCCCTAAAACACTGTATTTTCTAATGCAAGAAGTTCACACATCCAATAGATGGTCAAGAAATGTTGGGCACAGAGCTGCTGTGTGGTACACATACACAATTAGGTCAGCTGTAATCCTGTTGTGGCACATTAAAGAAAATTAAATGGAGTAAAATACTTGCACGGATATGGTGCGAATAGTAAATGGAACTATGAAATACAAACTGCTTAAGTGGAGAAATTTCACTTCAACTGGCACTGCCACTTGAGGAAGAGAGTTCCAAGTAAAAAAAAAATTATAAAGTGATTTCAACCACAATGGCTGTGCAGTGTGGCTATCCATTGCTGGATAGGGTTGATAGGAATTGAAGGCTAAAGTGTCTAGAGGACATCAGGTATAGATTATTATGTAGTATATGTTCTTTACAGAGTGGAATCAGGAGTATATAAAATGTTTTGGAATGGGCACATCACACAACTGTTGCCCTGAATATGGGATTGCACCTCCATAAAATCTACTCAGCATTTTTTAATGGATGATTTGTATAAAGACATTGTTCTTTCCTAGTCTTTTATACTTGTACAAGTAGTGTAACAAATAATGGCTACTTCTACATGTTGTATTAGTAGCTGTTCCTGTGCAGCGGTGGGTAGAGAAGCAGAAATGCCACATGTCCTAAGAAACCATGAACCCAAGTTGCCCATCACTCAAACTGCAGTAAATCACACAGTTTAGGGAATACTAAAAAAAAAAAAAAGAACATAAGAGAAGCCTTCATGGATCAGGTTATAGCCCATCTACTCCAATATCTTGTCTCTCACTGTGGCCCACTACTTGCCTCTAGGCATTCTCAAGGATCTTACCTATGGTCCTTTCCAGACTTGGCACTGGTGCAGTGCAGTGTATTCCACTGCTTTGGTAAACCTCAACAATGAAGGCCAATTCGCACTGGGCTTCTTATTATGCAGTTAGTTATCAATTGGGCAGATCCATCTACACTTGCAGGAGGGGTTTACAGCCTACAAATGCCTCCTGACTGCCCAGATGTTAACTAACTGCATACTAGCTGTGTTGCACAAAACTGTGCACCACAAGCAATCCAACATTCCCCAATCCCAACCAATTCCTTACATTTTCTGTCCATGTGGCAACCATCTGCACTATTTTCTGTGTGAGGGGTCATATGAGGTGCCCTGCAAGTGCACTGGCACCTCAGGTGGCCCCTGACGTGACTGAACAGAGCGTCATTGTCACTGTGATGGTGGCGCCCTGTGGAGGATTGGATGCGTGACCAGACCCGGTAAAGTGTCTGATCACATGAGGCTTAGGGTAGCATGTACTAGCGTTCCCTAGTGCAAATGCTAGTACACGTTAGTCTCTAAGGCACTCTTCCCACCCAGCAGACTGAAAGGCAAGTGCAGAAATGCCCTGAGTTCTGCTGGTATGCTCATAAGTCTGGAAGGGCCTTTTCAACAGTGCTCCAGTGGACTGCCACTGAAAAGGACTCTCCTTGAAACTTGAAAAAATGTCTGTTCCAGTAACAACCTGTCCCAGCATGGGATGGGTCGCATATCCCAGGCCAGAGAATTCTTCCCTGAGCTGGGATACCAATGACAGTCTATCTCTCCAATCAGATGAGATATTGCTTACGACAGAATTCATGTTTCTGCACATTTTGGACAGCTATGTACTGGCAAGCTATGGTGGTGTCACCTTCCATTTGTCATTTCCAGGTTTCTTTGTTTATGGGCCTTTTCACACTGTGAAGATGGGGACGTTCAGGTACACTCTGGCTCAGAGCATGTACACACTGCGGAGCTGCTGCCAGTCTGGAGCTGCTCCAGTGTCCCCAAACATCCCCGTCTTTGATAGCTGTGGACCAGTAAAAGCTGCTCCAGAGCTATACTAGGAGTGCTGATGGCACTCCTAGTACAGCCCCAGATGCAGCTTTTCACCCACTTCTATGTGAAGGCTAGGGGGGGGGGGGGCAGGGAAGCCTCACTTCATCAGCCAATCACTGTAGCAATAGCCAGCCACTCATGACCATTGCTGCAGTTAGGCGGACACTGCCAAATGACATTGTTCACAGATAGCTGTTGCAGGGTAATTTTGTGGCATTTTGGGGATAGGATGTGAATGCCAGCCTCCATCCTTGATTTTAAGTTCCCTGGGAAATTATTCCAAGGAAGTTAAGTGTGAAAAGTCTTTATGATTACACAGTGTTTATTTTACTACACTGGGAAGCTACTAAACATTGTCGGGAAATTGCTCTCCCATGTGATCCACCAGATATGCGCAGGGCTCCTTTGGCATGGAAGCACTGGACATCTGAGAATCTCCTCCACCACTGAAGTGTGCCATACACATGCAAAGAAAAAAGGAGGACCAGCTCAGTGAGTTCCCAGAAGTTCCTTTCATTTCGGTGCTAGAGAAGCCTTTACAGATGTTACTAGTAAGTATCCCTGTGCCAGAGAAATAAATAGAGTGTGGGATCCTGAAAACTATATTATTTTATATTAAGCCTCTGATAGGCTGCCAGAGCCCTGACATAGCATCAGGGCTGTCTGGTGGCCTTTCTGCAATGCCAACAACTTGTCTTCATTTTTCCATGCCTCGTGGCAGCCTGGGACAGAGGACGCATGATGTGAGGGAGGAAGTTCTGGGGAGATCTCAGCAGTTACTTCAGAATGCTGCCAGTAGCCGCAGGTAGATCTGTGAAAGGAGGTTAACCAGCCCTGCTGCTGCTGCTTTTTTAAGACTCTCAGACATATCTAGCAGTAGACTGTTCAATAACCTTAGGCTCTGTAAGTTTCTGTTTCAGAATCCCTAGCCTTGCTGAAGAAGCAAGCTGCATGTCTATAAAACAGACACTTGGTTGTGTCTCCACTTGCAAAAGGAGGTACCTACCACTGCTTAAGATGGTGCCTGCTACTGCCATGACTGCCTTTGAGACAGCAGCAGGCACCTCACAGCAATTTTATCTTCCCATTCCTGGGTATGATCAGAGGTGTCATTTTTGCAGAACATCTTCCACCCTGGATGGAAGTAGGACTATGGAGGCATAGAGGTGTTCTTTTCAGCCATGGGTCTTGGTGCCTCCTCCATGGGCCCACAACAGAGCCACCTCCCTGCATAAGAGGAGATTCAGCCACAATCTGGCCTACCAGTAACTGCATGACTGTAATCATATTTTCCATATTTACAGATGTTCCTCATAGTCTGTGAGAAATCTGTTTAGGGAAGAGTCTCTGAATACTCATAAATCCTGAGGAAAGTGGAAACTGAAAGCTTCAAACTTTCAGCTTTAGTTAGTTTTTCTGGGGGAGGAGGCTGAATTCTGCTTACTCATCCATGTATGAGTTTTGCAGGGGATGGAAGAATGAAACTTATAGTTATTAAAATAGAGCAAAATGGGAATAGCACTGGATGTTTCCTGGGATTATAGAAAACAACTTTTGAGTTCTTTGTGTGCTTGTGCAAGCCTGATTCTGTGTACTGCACCAGACTGTTCATAGTGCATACATGTCAAGAGTCATAGGTAAACTTGCAGAATGCTACAGGGGGAATAATGCTTACCCTGAAATCATTCTGTTGAAGCCAATGGAACTTTTCCAGAACCTAAGTAATATGAAGTGTGTTGTTTAATACATTTTAGGATCAGCATGTTTTTCTCTCTCCTTTTATTTTTTTTTTTGAGATCTACAGTTTTCCAGCTGCTTCCTTTTTACTTTTAAATAATCCGTTGGAGATAGAGGAGATTATGAATTTTTTTTCTTAACTTTCATATTTATTCAACCAGTGAAAGTGAACTTGAGTGGGGGGGAAATCATCTGTGTTTACCCCTGATTGGTTAGTTATTCTAGGCAGATTTCACTTTCTCTAGCTCCCTAATTCGCTACGTGTAAAGCTTGGAAAGTATATCGTAATGCACAAGGCTTAGGATAATCTATGTTAAGGGCTTCACACACAAACACACACAAATACACACACACACAAACACACACTCTTAAAAAATCCTCGGTTCTGATTTCAAGGTTGACTTTCTCTTTTGGAATGAACGCAAGCAAATTTGTGTGAATTTTGAGGACTAAAGGTAGTAAGGATACTAATGAGTGCATCTATACTATAACACACAATATCAAATAAGATATATAAAACTGACATCAATATGTCAGTAAGTACAGAAGTATCCCAGACACAATGACCTTTGCAACCTTGGCGACCTGTGTAAAGTTCCAGTGTTTTTGTATATACTTCAATTAAGTAGAATGATGTTAAAAAAATATGACTCCGTCTAGTCTTCAAACTTAACAATAAAACTTTTGAAAAATCTGGGCCTTCTTGGTGTGTTTTGAATGATGCTCCCGTTCTATAAGGGAAGAAAAGATGTACCTTCATATGAACAGTCCATTCCAAACAAAAAAACATTTCTTTATTGTAGGAAACAGGACTGAAACAAGGATGGAAGGCCCCTGGCAAAGAAAACAAGCTAGACAAAGGCCCTTTCTGCACTGGTCTTTCTTCCAAATTATATCCTGCTTGGGGTCTGTCGTAGTCTGCACTAGCATGTGGACAACAGGTACTATCCTGGGATATTGTCACGTCCCCGGATATGTAACCCAATAGGACTTGGCTCAGGGAAATAGCCTTGGCAGCAGGGGAAAGGCTGCTTTGCCCCTGTGCTGCTGAAACACCAGCTTTTTTGCAATAGGTTCTCCCGGGCTTCACCGGCATGATGCTGGAGATCAGCCACTTGTATGGCTGACTCCATTAGACTAAAAAACGTAGGGTAAACAAAGACACTGGAGACAGGAGGAAATCAAGAGAGCGGTTAATCTTGCCAGGGGTTTAAATACAGCCAAAAAGGGGTGTGGAGGAAATGACATTGAGACAACATCTGGGGAGGTGATTGGAGGAAGGCTGGGGTCAGGCAGGTCAGATGTCCTTGTGATGTCATATCCTCTGGTCAGTGGCGGGAAGAGAAGGACAGCTGTCCTTTTTTCTCCACGTGGCTGAGAAACACCATTATGCAAATGGCAGGCAGCATGAAGTGAAAAAGAGGGAAGTACCTTGGACAGCACCCAGTGGGCAATTTAAGTCTATGGAGGAAAATTATCTCAAGTTTTTTACCAGCAAAAGACCTTGTAATAGAGTGAAGGTCTCAAGAGGAAGCCAGGGGAGGAAGGCTATGCAGCCTAGTGGTTACTATAAGATATAATCCAGAATAAGGTCCAAGTGTAGCAAGGCCTGAAGGCATTGTTTGTATGCAGTGAAAGTCTGCTCAAAGGTGGTTCAGAGGTGGTACCTCTAGACAAAAAGTACAATAGTCAAATGCTCACTAATCCAGCTTCAGTGCATTTTCACAGTGAAAGAACGCACCAGTTAAGTAACAAGCCGGTGATGATGGTGATAAGCACCTGTGAGGTGGCTTAGAGAAGATTCTGAAACAGTTTTCGGGTGGGACCATTCATGAACCAGTCTGTTCCTCCCACTCATGATCTTTCTAAACTTAAAAAGGTGGATTAAGGATAGGATGAAAACAGGTGAGCTACTTTTTTTACCTATATGTAAGTACAATCTTAGATTCCACTTGGTCAGAAATAAAACTACATGAGAAAAAGGCTCCTTTTATTTATTTGTTTGTTTGTTTGTATTTCTATCCTTGTACATTTCCTTGCTGCAGTGATGCAATATTGCATTTGGGGCACCCTCACAGTCTTTATTCCCATTGGTACAAATGGCTCACAATCATTTGCACAAATTTCCCATGACTTGTGCACATCCCTCAGCCATACTAAGTTTGAATTTTAATATCATTAGTTTCAAAAGGAAGGGAAAGGGAGCATGATGCCAGTGTAAGCCTCCCTGTTTATTAAAAAGGGTGAGCATTACTGTGGACAAAGAGGGCCTTTTTGCACTTACCAGCCTACGCTGGTAAAAAAAGACCCACTGCAGTGGCAGTGATCTGCACTTCAAGTACTAGAAAAGCCCTGTATCTAGCCAGCAGCACTTGAAGTGTGGATGCCCAGGCCAGGGCAGACCATGTCACCATGGCAACAGCCAAGGCAACTTCTGGTATGTGCTCAGATGTTGCCATGGCAATCAGGATTCTGCACACAACTACATAGCTGTGGTCATACCACCATGCTCACTCACCACAACACATCCCGAAAAGGGCGCGGACACTGCTGTCTGGGAGGCAGCTAGCCCTTCTTGGTCAAGCTATGAAATGCTTTTTTGCAGTTCACCTCTAGATTCCTCCAGGAAGGAGTGAGCTCACTCTGGGGAAGTGGCAGCAGGCCCAGAAATTCTCCAAGTAATTTATCGCATTTTGCTATAAGCAACTATTTTGTTTCATATTAAGCATATGATAGGTTGCCATAGCCCTGACATAGCATCAGGGCTGTCTGGTGACCTTTCTGCAATGGCAACAACTTGTCATCATTTTTCCATGCCTCGCAGCAGCCTGGGACAAAAAACACATGATGTTAAACATACACCAAATAGGTAGATAATACTCATGTATACATGATCCTTTGCTAAACATCACAGCAGATGAGGAAATTAACCAGATCCCAAGGTATTTCTGTATCTTTGAAAACGCAGCTGTGCATAAATGTTAATACCCTGGTGAATCCCATCTTAGATTAATGTAGTAAAAATTATCCTCCTTTCCTGATGTTTTCACTCAATATCACAATAGCTGAGGAAAGAAGGGGTGGGCTGATATGGGAATATTTATATTCCTTTCCCTTCATGTTGCTCATCTTCTTAAGCCTGGAAGGGAAAGGAGGAGACAAGCTAACAATGCAAAGCAGAATTCTTTGTGCACTTCTGATCCACCCAGGAAATAAAACAGCAGTCTAAATATTTTGCTTTGCTTTTCCAGATTGACAACACCTCATTGATTCCCCCCGCCCCTGCCTTTCTAGACTTCTGACCCGCTTTTCAGTTCCACTATTTTAAATATAAACAAATTATCCCTTACAATCCAATAAGCAGACATATGATGCAGTAGTATCCATCTCTTGCTACAACCTTTACCAGTGACTGGAGGAAAAAAAGCATCTAAGGCAGAACGTGCAATGTGCAGGAGGAGTGCAGCATTCTCATGGCCACAACATTCACCCCTCAGCACACTACACTAAGCACTCGCAGAAGGTTTCAGTGGCAGAATGGGGTGAAGATCTCTCACAGCTCTTCCTCCTCCTCTCTGCTTGTGATAGGCCCTGCTGCCACTATGTCACGAACACCCAAAGGAACTTATCAGTCTCCTTATTGGTGCCACTGAATAAAAGATATGGTCCACAGAACTGTTTTCTGTATTCGGTATGCCCACCACCCCTACCATCTAGGAATTCCCCAGCTTCATTCTTCCCTACCATTCAGAACCGCAGCTGCCATCAAGAGTGAAACCAGGGATTTCTGACTATGATCTTGACAGTGGGGGGATTGCAATCACAGCCAGTCTTGTCCCCTTTACAATTTAAATTTTCAGCTGATCTTGAAACCACTTCTGAGGGACATCCTTCCCCTCCTGGATCAAGATCATGACAGAGAAATCTCCATCTTCAGATGGGATGGCCAAGGCCTACAGCAGAGAGCGGACAGCATGCTGACTAATTGAGAACAGTGTTACTTGCATATAGTTATTCTCAGTGTGCAAGTTCCTACAGAGATCACTTCAGGAGAATGTCTGTTCTTCATGATGCACCAAGTAGAAAAGCCAAATTGACCAAACATCAAGATGTGCTCAAATCTATTTCCCCAGGTACTCCATGCAAAGTTGGCTGCCAAAAAAAAAAGAGAGAGAGAGAGAGAGAGTACCACTGACCCTGATGTGCTCTTAAAAAAAAACGATGATTACAGCAGGTTCTTATTTGTGGAACAAAGAAGAGAAGTTAGTTGGCCCAAAATCACATTCATGAAACAACAAGCTATATAATGTATAACAAGTAAACATGCAGGAGAAAATGAGGAAATGCCTTCCAGGCATGAATGTTGGGAAAAGATAGAATGCTGATTGTAAAAAATTTAAGAGTGGGTGCAAAGCATTTTTCTAGGTATTTGAATTGACTCTGCAAGGCTGTGCCTCCATGACGCAGATGCCCTTCCCAGGCCTCAAGGTGGCATGTCTTCATGTCTCCCTCTGCTATACTTTTGAAGGAATTACTAGTGTCACAGAGCCAAGAAGGATGTCTGGCTCAGGGTACTCTGAAGCCATGACCTCATGCCCAGACCCTTTCACTCACCTTGATATAGGGCAAATTACCTGAAGGGGATGCCCATGTGTGGGTATGAGGTGGATTCACAGAAGGTCATATGTGCATGTGTCTCTATTCAACCGCATAGCCTGGTCAGTGGCAAAGGAGATGGTGAGCTACTTTGACCAAGTTGCTGAAGCAAAGCTGTTCCCCCTGACACCTTAAAAGGGTGCTTTCCAACACTCAGTCTTTCTCTTATGCAAGCACACAGTCAGAGACATAGATAGATAGATAGATAGATAGATAGATAGATAGATAGATAGATAGATAGATAGATAGATAGATAGATAGATAGATAGATAGATACATACATACATACATACATACATACATACATACATACATACATACATACATACATACATGATGCATGCATGCACACACACACAATATGGTGTATAGCTGCTCTCTCAAATGCAAGTAGAAAGAAATATTTTGCTGGGCTTATAAATCAACTTAATACAAAATTTTCTGTGATGCAGAAATATCAAAAAGCTTTTAAACCAGGTTATTTTGGTGTAAAAATAGACAAAAGTAACCTGGAGTGTGAGCAGATCCTAGAGGTTTGCTCTATTTTTTTTTCTTCACTGAAAGCTGATAGATCATGGTTGTCCAGGGTAGCACATCAGGGAATAGGTCAGTGGTACTCTTCCTTATCTTCACATGAACAGATAAGGAGCACCAGCTTCTACAAGAAAGATTTGAAAAGTCACAGAACATTGTTACAGCAAAAGAGGTTAGCCAACATCTTTGAACTACACTAATACCCAAGAGCAAAATACTTCAATCAGTTTCTCTGATCAGGGAAGCTGAATTCTTCTTCTACATGTGAACCTCATTTTATGCCTTTCTGTCTATCTTTTGGTTCAATATAGATAGAGGCAGACATATGCCCAAAGTTTATTGTGTTGTGAGGTGGGGTTTGATCTTCCAAACCCAAATCCAGTGGAGTCAAGGGAGATCAAAGGAAGGATTTTAATCAGGATTTTGACCCTGACAATCATCCAAAAGTTCTTTGTGATCTGGTCTTAGGCAACACCCACATGGCACTTTTATGGTGCTGTAAATGTGTCGTAAGGGACAGAGTCCACATGACACTGCTCCCCATTATGCATTTGATCCACTGGATGAGCATGGCATCCACATGGACCCACACTTATCCTACTATAATATCACAATCATAAGCACTCCTTAGAACCCTTAGGAAGGAAGAACTGTGAAAGATCATCCTCCTGCTTACCACTGGCAGCCCTGATGTCACCACTGCATCACCATCACTAGGAGGAGACTTCCTTATTTCCAAAGCTGTGTTTAATGACAAGTCCTGTCTTCCCCAACTGTCAAGATTATAGCAGGGGAATGGAAGTTTCCTGGGGCTGTGATCTTAATGGTCAGGGGCAGTAGGTAGTGTGTGATCACCTCTCAATTTTCAAGGAGAAGGGCACCATGTTTGTAGTACTCTTACCTCTCCCATACAGATCCTTCCTTAGTTTTATCTACAGAAAAACATCCAAAGTGGTCATAAACAGGCTGTGCCATTTTTGCTTTTGGAGCATTTCGTTTTCACACAGGTACCGCTGACTCTACATCTGTGATTTCCTCATTCATAGGACAAATGAAATGCCACCTTGTTGTTCACAAGGTAAGATCTCACTAATTCTCTGGTTTTCAATCATTCACTCCATTTGTTTGTTACAGGGTGTGACGCCCACGACCGGCGGTCACCAATTTCTATGCCCCCAGCCGGGCGTCCAGCTCACTTCAGTCCGGCCACTAAGGACACAGACTTCAAGTTCACTTTTAAATAGTATGTTTCTTGGCCTTTTTCTCCTTCTGAGCTGAGCTCCAACACTTAGGTTACACTGTTGCCATTACATTTCTATGACAACGCTTCCCCCTCCCTTGAGCGTCTGTGCCAGGAATCAGGCCTCAAGCAGAGTGTCTTTGAAACAAAAGTAACTTTAATGGTTTACAACTCTTATGTTAGTTCACGTTTAACACCAGCCATTTGTATTAACTTATTTTCTTAACTAAGGACCCTGATCAATCTCTATTCTAGATTCCCCTCAGGACCCGGATCTGCACTGTCTAACTCCTTTCTAAGTCAAGCCCCAGATACAGAACGACCAACGGTTTTTCTGCTCTTGTTTATATACACTCTGTCTCCACTAGCCTCCACCTGATTGGTCGGCACCTCCCAAGGGTTCCATTCCTCCCTCCCGCTGTTGCTGGGGAGAAATCTCGCTCCACTTACCTCTGTACCGCTAAGTTTATAACACTTTGACCCCACATTAACTGGTGTAGACAGTTTTGTGTTCACTACACATTCATTAATTCTAAACATCTCACTCCCGCTAAGTCTCACCAAACCCGTGGGCATCACACAGGGATACTTCATCATATGAATCATATCAAGGTATTTTAGAATACAGTTCTTAGTAGTATCAAAGGTTTACCATAATTTTAGCAATCAAGTAATTGTGAAGCCAAACTCAGGAATAATCTGTGCTATTAATTGTCTGATTCCTCTTCTGTACAAATTTTGATATTTTCAGTAAACAAAAGCCCACCAGCACCTTAAAGAACAAACCATTTTCCATGTATTTCAATTCACGTTATGAGAAGCATCTGATTTCCTGGACCTTATTAGTTCATAATATTTACTGTCTTACTTCAAGGAAGCTCATTCAACAATTCATCTTTAATATGATTTAAGGATCTGGGTAGGATTATTTATACAAATCCATTTTTATCTATTTCAGCAAACATGTATATTAATATATAAGGCTTCCTTTTAATTGGTTTCTTGATAGAGAAAACAAAGTCTAGGCATTTGAAAATAGAAGGTTGGATATGAAGCTAGGAAAAGCTTGAGTTGTGATAAAATGATGTCTTCATAAAATGGTCTAGTGGTTAGGGAGCTGGACTCTTATGTGGGAATGCTGGGATTGATTCCACCCTCGTCCCACGAAGCCAGCTGGGTGACCCTGGCTCTTCTGTTGTGGGGAGGAGAATGGGAAACTTTGTCAGCCACTATGGGTGAATTCCAACTCAAGGAATAAAACTATTTTAAAATAGTTTGGATTCTCTTTGTCCCCACTCCCAATCAGTTTCAGGAATATTTCAAGTATTAATTGGCTTAAAAATGGAATAAATAAACACCTGATTTTTCAGATGTTTTTTCCGCTTTTGCTTTTAAAACGCTTCTTCCTTATTGCTGTGGGAACACTAGAGTATTCCCCTCTACAGCAGAATGTTTCATTGTAACAATTCATCCACTTCACACCTGATAACAATGTTTCCTTTCCCACCCATGCAAGCCTAAAGATCAAGGAAAGAGGCAGTCCTGCACAATTCTGGCTGTTTCCCTCCTTCCTTGATCTTTAGAAAGGGGAAAGGGGGAAAACTGCTGCAGGAACTGGGTGATGTGTATATGTTTAAGTGTGTGTGTGCAGGTGGCAGTGGCAGCAGAGCCAGCCAGCCAGCCAAGGTGCTTTCTTTGGGAGGAACCCCTGCTGGGGATGGTGGGTGTGGAGGTGGAGCAGGCGAATGGCGCTTGAGTTGCTGCCGCTGCTGTGCACCCTTTGCAATGGGGAGAGAGGGGTGGGGAAAGGCTGAGGAGGGGAAAGAATCGCTTTCCCCAATCCATTTTTGGAAGGATTTTAAGTGTTTTATTTGTGAGGACACAAATTCGGGGTTGAATCCGGCTGCCAGATTCGCCTTTGCTTCCTTTTAATGCATTTTTCATAGCGCTGTAAATAGTGCTGTAAATTGCCTTGTATTTTGCATTTTATTCCTTGAATGGGAATTCATCCTTTGAGTCCCCTTCAATGGGTGAAAAAAGTGGGGTAAAAAAGCTAAGTCTTTTTCTTCTTCTTCATTATTCTGACAAATGAGTGCCCTTTGATTAGAGATGTGTCAACGCATACAAAGATTAGGGATGGGTGAAAAATGTTTATCTTCACAGTTTGTACAAATTGCAAAGGTTCAAACCTTTGCATTCAAATTGAATATTGGCTATATTCAAAACTGACCTTTGCATGCAAAGTGGAAACTTTTGTGCCTTTTGTGCCTTCATTCAAAGCTTTGGGGTGGATTTGGAGTGAATTCGGAGAGGATTTATTTGCACAATTGCAAATTTCCATCCCATTCACTTTGATGCTAAGCAAATGGCGGCAGCAGTGTGTGGGGGGGGGGACTATGCACATCCCTAACAAAGAGAGACAAATGTGCACAATTTAATATTGTCAAAGAACGTAAGTTATTCAAAAGATTTTGTTCAATTTGAACAGATTTCATTCAGATTCATCAAAACTTGTACTTTCAAGAAAACTTTAGTTCAGGGAATCATTTTTAAATTTCTTTTCTTACCATGAAGAAATGCTGTCAATTGTCCACTACTAACTCATGTAGTGGTGGCCACTAAAAAATACAGATGAATAGACCAAGCCCAAATTCAGAAGTTGCTATTGTAACCGATTTTTTAAAAACTAATGTTTTATTCTTTTTGAAGAGCTTAACGGAATAAATAATCTTGCAATCTGCTTCTGGAAGTTTGCTTGCTGTATTAATTGAAAGGATATAGCTCACACAATATATTTTATATTGCTGCCTTTCTGTATGCTTCTTTTACAGGACTGCAACTTAGAAGTTAGTGGATCATCTTGAAGGAATTGCAAAGGTACCTGACTAGAATTACCACATAGCTTGGCAGATGTCTGCAGAAATAAGCTAGAAAACCACAAAGAACAGGAACAATGAGTGCAGAAAGTACAGAAAATCATATTACCATGGAAAATCATAAATGAGGAGGGGTTGAGTAACTGAGGGCTAAGGGCTTAAACCCAACCCCTAGAGACTTATAAAATGATTAGCATGATCATAGAATCTATGAAGACCTGTGTTTTGGGAGATCATGAACAAGTAATGATGGAGCCTGTCATGTGACCAGAAAGTAACCAGTAGAAAGCTATGGAAGTAAGTCATAATAGAGATAAAATTGTAAAAGCTGGTTGCTTTGGGACTTGCTTTGGGCATGAGCCCCAAGTATTCTTTGTTGCTGGCAATAAATATTCTACCTTCACCTTGGAGTAAAGAGTGGCCTTTGGGGTACATTTTGCTCCAGGGTTGCAGACCTGCCTTCAAAGGGTTCTGATTTTCAGGCACAAAACTTTCAGTGTCTACAGCTGTGTGATACTGGCGTAGCATGATTCTGTAGACTGCCCCACAGCATGTTCAGTTTGAAAAACGAAACTTGTGCATTTTGGACTACAGACAACAGCATGCTTAGCTTTTAGTCAGGCCACACATTTAGATGGTTTATTGCTGGCTGGATTTAAATGTTGCAATCCAAGAAATCCACTCAGCTATGAACATCAGATGCAGCCATAATTCAGGATTCAGGATCAATCTGAGCTGGATCATCCAACTGACCATTTAGTTTAATTGCAGTCAATATTGTGCTACTGTCAAAGTTCTTATTCATCCAGTTGGTTCCTCTGGAGCTTTTATGATTGACTAAAGAAACCTTTGGAGAAGCTCTTTTTAAATGCAAATTAGTTCCTGTGTTTTATTGATGCTCTGCTCTCCCCTTTAACTTTCAAAAACTGGAACCAATTACATCAGTATCACATAATTCTGCTAATCTAGCATCTGATCCCAACAATTAACTGAAGGCATGCTGTGTGTATGATGGCTGCTGAAACTAAGGAGATCAAGTTATCCAGATGAGCCACTGAAAACTATTGTACAATATAAAGAGTGATTCACATACTAACTTTAATAATTATTTTATAATAAACTGAATTTTTGTATTGTGTATGGTTAAAAAAAGGAGTTTTGAGTTATTAAGATATTAAAATAAAAACAAGCTACAGCTAATTTGTACAAATTAGTGACTATCCTCATATATTTTCATGCAGTTTTCTAGCAGAAGAGGTGGTAAAACAACCCTGGATAGCTTTAAGAAAGAGACAAATTCACTAGATACCACCTCCAGGTTGGACAGTCAGGCAGGACACCTCCAAAGGCCATATGCAGAGGGTCAAGGTCAGGAAAAGATTTTGAGAAGCTTCTAGAAGCAATTGGTAGGTCACCATATTGTCCAAGATGCTGGACAATACAGGCTATGGCCTGATTCAGCAGTGCTCCTCTTATGTTCTTAAATGCATTTAAGGGAGCATTTTGCACACCTCTATTTTCTACCACAGGGGACCTTCCTTTCTGATAACATTCCAATTGGTATCTTTTGGTGTCAATGTATACTGTATAACAAAACAACATGTTTTTAAAAATGAAATGATATCTAAAAAAAATAGGTATAATAAGTGAAAAGAAGTAATCCGGTAAGAAAGATTGTGTTTAGCTATTCCGTGAGGGACAATGTCCTAATAAACATATGGAGTTCACTTCTTACAAATCTCCCCATAAGCTTCATTCAAGTAAATACTTGTGCCTGTGTGTATGTAGTTAGTGCTAACATCTCCACTGAAAAGAAAAATATAAGCCAACATATAGAAGCTGTAGGTGATCAGTGAAGCACATTTAGGTTATCTTCTTTCTGATTTATTGCACTGATGCTTTCAGAAGCTGCTCTTTTCTCCAGCTTCCACTGAATTCTAAGTGTTACTGCATATAGTAGGCATCAATAGAACTGGACTCTATAAAAAGATATTCTTTCCTAGTTCCATATATTAAACCAGGCATTCTTGTAATAAAAATAAATCTAGGAAAATGTGAAGAATTTGGACATTTGAACCTAATATAGGGGGAAAGTATATAGAAAATGTTCTTTAAGGGTGTTTTTCCACTGGCAGAAAGTACCCATTTTTGCACCCATTAAGGACCCATTTGGGTGTGAGCCAGATGACCCCATTTCCACCACGGCACCCATTTGGGACACATTTGTTTCCACCACCGCTGGGAAATCCGGATCATATGGGTACATCTCAGCCTTTAATCTGGATTTTCTGTAGACCCCATTAATGGGGTCTACAATGGGGTCTTCAGCCAGAAAATCCAGATTAAAGGGAGCCTGTTTCCACATTAGTTTGGCAATGGGATCTAGAGGAGGCTAGGGGGAGGGGCACCCTTAGGGGGGAGCCCCAAAACCTAGGCTTTGAAATCATTTCGAAGGTATTTCAAAGTTACTTTGAAGTTGCCTTCGAAGATTAGCACAGGCTCTGAAGACAAAACTCAGATAACAAAGGGAGATCAAAGCGGACTGTTACCTTCAGGCATAGAAAGAGGTACATATTTAATGAGGCTGACTCATCCCTGCTCACAAAGAGCTAATTCATATGCAGGCTCTCGCAAGGGGTTTGTCTTCGGAGCCTTTGCTAATCTCCAAAGTTGTCTTCGGAGGAACTTAGGAGTCTTTGCTAACCTTCGAAGGCAACTTTGGAGGGATTTTGGAGGGACTCCGGAGGGACTTCGGAGATTGCACCCCCTGTTCCCCAAAACACCTGAGATGACAGGCAGACCCCTTGTGGGTCAATCCAGATTCCCCACATGGGTGCAAAGGTGTTTCCACAGCAGGGGGGTTAGCACCCATTGCTAATGGGGGCTACACCTCCTGTGGAAACACATGGGGGCTTCCCTTAATCCGGATTAAGGAATGTACCCATTCCTTAGATCCGGATCTTCTTAGATCCAGATCTAAGGGTTGCAGTGGAAAAACACCCTCAGTGGAGGGGAGAATCTAATTTTTCACAAGCTGAAAGTCTGGCTGTGTGTATTCGTGTTCTTTCCCTTTTCCAAGGGTGGCTATTGCTTAAGGATCCCACCAGATCCAAAAGCTTGGAGATTCCTTTCTGATTTACACATATTTCCATTCATACTCCTCCAACACAGTTTGGGAAAACTCTCTGCATTCAGTGGCATAATTTTTTATGTGAGTTTGCACAGAACTGTAGCCCTATAGGGTCTTTGCTCTGGTTATTGTGACCCTTGATATGCCTTCTTTTTAGCTGTTTTACTTTCCCCCAAACCATTCACAGTGGTACAAACCTACGCCTGCCTTTCCTCACTTTACTTCTATCTGGCTTTATTATCCTGACATTTTATAATGCTTTCAGCTATCCCAGTCTTGGGTGTAAGAGATCAGCTAAAGATCCACAGAAGTTCAGATTCAGCTCAGTTTTGTGCTGTTCAAATTCTAAATTCTTTGGCTTTCCACATTTTTAGTCATGTCTAAGGCTGCGTTCACACACAGGAACAAAGGGACTACAAGGTGGTAGCATGTGGCACTAGTGTTCGCATCCCATCTACCTTTAATTTGCTTTGAAATTGCCTTTGCTAGCATTTCATATGAATCAGAGGTTGTATGGGCACTTTTCTATATGTGATGGTGAGTGACACCTCTGAAGCATTCCTGAGTCTCCTTTGTGATGCTTTCCCCCCCTTTATTTGCCAAATGTGAGCACAGCTTAAATTCATCATTATTCGCTAGTATTTGGGAAAGCAACTACATTTTGCAGCCAGCAAAGTCTGTGATGTTTATGTAGGTTTATTATGTAAGGCAAAGATACAAGAATTAATTTGTTCCAGTTCTCATCCTAAAGGGCAGGCACTTTTGATTTTTCAAAGCACATGATTTGTGTGTGTTTGCATGTGTGTGTGTGTGTGTGTGTGTGCATTTGCAGTTTACAAAACATTAATAACATGAGTAAAACAGAGCTTAAAAATTAAAAACACATTCAAAACTATGTGGGCAAAGGCAGAACATAAAAGCATAAGAGAAGCCCTGCTGCATTAGGTCACACCTATTGTGTTCCAGCATCAAAATAGCCAAAAATATGTGTGACACCATCATGGGAGCAAGCCCTTGGATGGGGGTTTCACATTTTTTGCTCTTTTGCCCTCCTGTCTGGCAAGAATGTTGAGAGAGCCTTGGAGGTGGTACCTAGACATCAATTCTAGTGGCTGTTGATAAACCTTTTCTCCATGAATTTGTGTAGTCTTTTTTAAAATTATCCAGGCTGCCTCTTATGGTAGTAAATCCCATAGACTGACAAATCTCTGGGTGAAAAATATTTTGTCAGTCCTAAATCTCATCGAATCATAGAGTTGGAAGGGACCACTAGGGTCACTGAGTCCAACCCCCTGCTCAATTCAGAATTTCCTAAACCATCCTAGACAGATGTAGGTCCAGCCTCTGCTTGAAGACCACCAGCAAAGGAGATCCCACTACCTCCCATGGCAACCTATCTCCTGCCAATCAGCTTCAGAGAGTGCCCCCTGATTCTAGAACTGTTTTGTATGATAGAGAAAAATAGTTTTGGAAGGCACCGTGCTCATTGTCTTTCCCTTCACATTATTACAGCCAATCAGTTGTTTTGGTAGTTTATTATTTCATCTGGTCCTTCTATCTGGATTCAAGGTCATCTGTGTGAACTTCCCAAGTCTTCTTCATGCCTCATTTTGACCCCAACAGATCTCATTGTGGTCTATAAGGAGTCCTGCATTAAGTGTCTTCCAACCATTAAGTGCCCTGGGAAATGTGAAGAATAGTTTAGACACCAAATGCTAAATACCTTTTCAGGCGTTATTGATATTGTTTCCCCGACTTTTATTTTCTTTCAGGGACACACTCTGTAGTATTAAGTTCTCATAACGTGACTACATGCATGGCCTTCACATCAGCAATATAACAGTGGACTTCAGGAAAATGCAGATCCATTTAAGTAGAGAACGTTAACTCCCAATGTGACATTTACGCTGCATGCCAGAATATATATTTCCTCTCCTTTCCTAAAGGACACTTGCTTGATGTTAACATAGCATGCACATACACAAAATATCAGACACCTTCTTTGCTCCATAATATGTGTAATTCCCTTTCCACTTATTATCCATTTCTATTCAGCAATGGAAAATGCTGTTTTGCTGAGGAAGGCACGCTGTCTTCTCACAGATGGCTTTTCATTGAGAATGCACTTAACAGCTAACGATCACAGTTTCCAAATTGTTTAGAGAGCCTATAAACAGACTAAAAGCCAGGCATCAGCCCAAGGCAGTTTCATGTGGGCTGAGGAAAGTTTGCCCAATGCCATTTTAGCCTCTGAACTGACCAAAAGGAATGCATAGATTACACCTGCAAGTTCAAGGCAGGCAACGTGGAACAGGAGGAGACACAATTCTTGAAATTTTCACAAGAACAAATTGGTTTAAGGTATTTTTAAAACATGCAGCAGCCATCCCCTAATGATTTCCTACCACAGGCATTTTCTTGGGCCACAAAAATGCAATGATTTGCCTTAAAACAGAAATGTTTGGTGAAACATTGCAGTAGGCTGAAAAATTACAACAGACCATTTTCAAAATCAATTATATCTCACCCTGGGAAGGTCATGTAAGGTGGCCTTTACACCCAAACTCTTTTGGAGAAGAAATTGCTAGACATTATAAAGGCACCTCCTCAGTTTGGGTGGCGGCATGGAAAAGCAGAATCAAGCACATAGGCACTAAGGTTTCTTTCTTTCTTTCTCAGTTTCTCACGAGTAGTTTCCATGTTTGGGGTGTGAAAAAAATCTGTTACTTCACAAGGGATTTAAGAAATTACATATGAGGTAATGAGGATCTTGCACATCCTTCCTACAGTTTCCTGTAGTCCCTCAAAGAACATGCCCATCTGTTACTTCATACATTGCTCAATGAAGGAAATCATTCGGCCTGCTCCAACCACAAAATTTGATGTGACTGAGACCATGAGCACATTGGGGAGAGTAGGAATCAGATGGGGAGGGGGCTGTTTCAGTTGTGGTATAGCTATCCTAAATGCTGTCTACCCATCACCGTAGAAGATGTCTTAGAAGTGAGTCAATTTGGTCTAGTGGTTAAGCAGTCAGACTCTTATCAGGGAATACTGGGTTTGATTCTGCTGTCCTCCATGAAGCCAGCTGGGTGACCTTGTGCTAGTCACAGGTCTTTTCTGAGCTCTCACAACCTCACAGGGTGTCTGTTGCAGGGAGAAGAATAGAAAGTTTTGCCAGCCACTTTGAGTGTCCTTAAATTGGTGAGAAAAGTGGGATAGAAAAGCCAACTGTCTGCCCTGGGGGATATTTTCTGTCTACCTAGAAGTAACTGAGGTGGACATCTGAGTTTGTTCTCAAGCAGAGAGCTTCACAGTGGCTTCATAATGGTTAACTCACAAATGCTGCTTCTTCTTTGTCAGCCACTGTGAGCCAGTTTGGTCTTGTGGTTAGAGTGCTGGACTCATATTTCACAGTCATGGGATTTGATACTGAACTCCTCCACAAGCCAGCTGGATAACCCTGGGCTAGTCACAGCTCTCTTCTGAGCTCTCACAGTCCCGCCTCCCTCACAGGGTGTTCTGTTGTGGGGAGAAGAATAGAAAAGCTTGGTCAACCACTTTGAGTTTCCTTAAAGGGGTGAGAAAAGTGGGGTAAAAAAAGCCAACTTCTTCTTCTTCTTCTTCCCTGTCACAGCAAAGAAGAAGAACAAGTTTGGATACACTGTTTGGCTGATGATGATTGTTTCTTATCCATTTAGCATCATACTACAAAGAAAAGAAAGGAAAGGAAAAGTTAACTTTATAGCCCTGTCTGACTTGGTGTTAGACTAGAACATGCTAATGCAGGCCATCAAAGGCTCCATTCCCTGCTAGTATGTCCTGTTGACATTAGACTAGACCATGAGCCTGGGATAAGGCACCAAAAATGTATTATTTATTTTAAGAATTTATATCCTGTCCTTTGCCACAAGGTTGCAGGGTAGGTCTTGGCTACATATCCCAGTCTAAGCATAGATTTCTTTAAAGAGATCCACAATCTGACTGGTATTTGCATTCTGGCCTATGAAGGGCATGTGGTGAGAATACCCCATCAGGAATACAAAAGACCCCAGTTTCAGAAGTTTGCAAGGGAGCAATGAAATGGCTTAGCCCAGAAACAACAAAATGGCCACGGCCAGAAATAATAAGTGATAAAATGGCCAGAACCAGGAATTATGAGGGCTGGGAACTTTGAGGGCTCAGCACCAACTTCAAGTGCTGGGGCTGGACTTCAGACCAGGTCTTCAGGACTGCAATTGGAAGAGCTGGGTAGAAAGTGGAAAACCCTGTATCATCCACCAAGAATCTGTCCCAGGATGAGTTGCTTACTCCTAACAATAGAATCATACCTTAGCCCAGGATAAAATAATCTAATGAAGAAAGGGTTGTAAGGCAGCAGCAGCAAAAGAAGAAGAAGAAAAAATAAGGGACTCAAAGTGGCTAACAAAGCTTCCTGTTTATCTTCCCTGTCAGTTAAGTGAGAAAAAGCTGTGAGTTTCTTAATTACTTTCTCTGCTTTGTTCACAAATAAAAACAACAAAATGCCAATTTCCTTCAAGAATATCCCTGTTGGACGCTTCTACATCAACAGATTCAAGGAACTATTGGAACTGAATTTTGGTTATGGGAATCCACCATAATTACATTTACTGTCAGTTGAACAAGATCCTTCTGCGTCAAAACACAAAACAAGCTACAGCTATCAATGTGGTTTTAGGAGAATATTTGACTTGTCTATTACTGTGATTGGAGATTTATTTATTTTCTAAAAAGTCTTTATATAACTTGTTTAGAAATGGTGGGAAAAAAATTAGTGCCTGTCTAATTTCAGGTATACTTCCAGGGATCAAAACTAATCAGATTTCCACTTGTACAAATTTCATTATAGTTACAATCTTCTATATTTTTAATGGATTTACATATTAGCAGGTTTGCACACAATATGTGCAGAAGTTTGCACAAACTTCTAGGACTGTATTTATATTAATTTGTGCTTAAGTAACCATAAAGAAAACCTTATTTGGTAATAACTCCAGGACCAGAATAGGAAAAGGATTAAAAAAGAGGAGGAAAACTGACCAAAACTGAATTTCTTTGATATTTCCATCCACAGACTTGTCCCAGTGTCTACCCTGAACACCACCTATGCAGTGATGTCTTGGAAAAATGCATAACTTCCAATATGTTTGTGTCAAAGCAGTTTGATAATCGGTTCAAGAGAAAATTCTGTGGCATTACAGCTTGTTCCCTGTCGCTTAGAAAGTCAAGGACAAAGAAAGGAAAAACAGAATTCACTGTCTATTTTCTCTCAAGCTAAAGAATATATATACATGTATATATTAATTTGTTGAAATGTATTTGACACAAAATTTATTTAGGGCTAGAGATGTGGATAAACTCAGTTTTAAGGTTTGCTTCAAGTTGAATCAAGCGTTCTTGGATTGTATTTTATCTAGAGCCAGAGTTAAATAGTTCATAAACAGTTTGTAAAACAGTTCTAGACTGGATTTTTAAAGAAACCTCATTGGAAGTACATTGGAAAAAAATTGCCCTTTGCATTAGTGTTCCTGGTTGAAATGACCTAGATATCATCCAAGCACCCCTCCCATTTCCCTTTGTATTTTTCCCTAGCTTGGGTTGTATCCAGGTAACTTGAGTTAAAACAGTAATGATAAGAGCCACCAGACAGAAGCAAGCAATTAATATTATGGAAAATCTGGTGTCAGTGCTGGATTTTCCATAATACCAACATTTTGTATTTTCAGTCAACTAACCTGGGACAACATTGGGATAGGGATATGCACAAATGCTTTTTCTTTTAATTCAATTCATATAGAAGCAAATGCAAGAAAAATTGTATTCGTTCAAATAGATCCCCTTCAAATGGGGTAGGATTCAAATTTGGTACGAATGTTCAATCCCATATGAATCCCATAAAAATTTCACACAAATGTAAATGGATGCATATGTATCCCATACAAATCCCATACAAAGTTTCATGCAAATGTATCAAAACATTCAATTCAAATTCGAATGTCAGTCTTCTAATGTGGCAACATTCTATTTGAATTTGAATGTCCAATTTCTTCCAAATTTGTACAAACTCTGAATGTTATGAATATTCATGCATATCCCTACATTGGGAGTGTCATGGATAAGTGTGGCATTCCCAGTACAATCTTGGGAGAATCACAAGTTTTTATACAAATCTGGAGACTTCAAGTCTTCTGGAACCCTCTATACCTTCTACTGAAACAGCTTTATAATTACTGATTATTAGCAAGAAGTTTAATATTTGTTCAAACATCTTCAAAGAAAACTGCCTTTCATCCATTTGTTCTGCACTATAATTTGTCTTAGTAACAAGATGACTTTTTAATACCATAAAGACACAGTCGCAACAAACATGAAACAATACCAGGATGCCCAGAAAGGTCACCAGTAGCTATTTCAAATGTCACTACATTTCTCTTTTAACAAAGATACCAATATAATAAATCTATTTGCTGTCTTTTTCACACCATGTTGAAATATACCCAGAGAATAGAATTTAGCTGAAGATAAATCAGGATATTCTAAGAGCCCATGCAAGTTACATGGAATAGTTCCACTCAGCTCCGAGGAACTAATATCTGCATAATGCTGCCATAGAAATATAGGCATAAATGTGTAATAAAATGTCCATCCGTATGTCTCTTCTTCACTTAAAAAAATAAATAAATAAATAAGGCAATGTAACACATGCTATATAAAGTTTCTTGGAAAAGTTTGTCCCTCATGGTAACTCTTGTCAAGTAACTTGATTTCCACAGCATTCTGGATCTTGAAAAGAGGTTTTAGGTTTTAGGTTAATTGAGATAATCTCTTGGTCATTTTGTGGTCTTCCCTGGACATTTTAAACTACTCTTTAATGTGTTTGCACCTGAACATAACATTTTGGTACAATAGTCCCTTGAAATTCAGGAAAGTTACATTCCCAGAAAGGTCTACAAGTTTCAAAACTACAGATTTCAAGCACTGTTACCTTACAGAAAAAATCAGGTTAGAGGAAGCAACTACTGGGGAAAAAAACTTTTGTTTTCTTTCTTTTTTCTTTTATAAGTAAGCCCTTAAAACATACTACCTTACCAGGTGGAATGAGGTTGCCAAAGGCAACAGAGTGAGGAGGTTGAATGGAATTTCAGTGCCTGAGAGCTCACAACTTGAGCATTCATATTCAGATGCAAGCTGAGCATTTATTGTTAACTTCCAATCTTGTAGCTTTTTTCATTAAAGGTAGAATCTCAGCACACACTATCCAGTATAGCTGGACCTTCACACTGCTGCTGGCCAGAGCACACTGATGGTTGTTGATGCTTCACTCATCAGTGTCCTTGTGCAGACACAGCAGCCCTATCAGTCATCTTGCTGTGTATATACATAGTATGGTGAGGTTATGTGTGTTTGTGACTTCAGGATTGTCCCTCATGCCCTGACTTAGAGGCCCTTCCTTGGCACTGAGGACATTAGCACAGGTCCTCAGATGCTTTAGGGTGGGTAATAATGGAAACACACTGCTCCAGTGGGGAAAGGGTGCCTCAACAATTTAATGGAAATGTGACCCCAATTAAGATTTTTGCCTTAACCAAAATACAGAGTGACATTGTATCTCCTGTTTCCCACACTTAGTCAAGCTATTTTGACACCTGAGGAAGAAATCCCAAAATTGACTGCCCTCTTCTCTGGAAACAAGAAAAACATAAAAGGTTAAGGATGCATCTAAAGAATCAGTTACTTATTCTACTATATTTACGTATTCTGGAAATGAGCATGGATATTCCAGAATATTCATGCTTTATTCTGAAATATCCAAATGCAGCAGAATAAGTAACTGGATACAGCCTAAATAAGAACATAAGAACATAAGAGAAGCCCTGCTGGATCAGGCCATAGCCCATCTATTCCGGCGTCCCACCACACACGGTGGCCCACCAAATGCTTATGGGCATCTCAAGTAGAGACAAGGACAAACCTTTTCCTGCCAGCAAATGGCCTTAGAAGCATTCTGCTCCCCCCCCCAAGCCTAAAATATGTACTTAGGCATTCATTCTAGTAGCCATTGATACATCTGTTGTCCATAAATTTGTCTAACCCTACCTTAAAGCCATCTAGGCTGGTAACTGTTACCACCTTTTCCGGCAGCAAATTCCATAAACCAATGACCGTTGAGGTGAAAAAATACTTCTCCTTGTTGGATCCGACTCTCCTACCCTTCAGCTTCATAGAGTGCCCCCTGGTTCTAGTATTGTGTGATAGAGAAAAGAAATTTTCTCTATCCACCTTTTCTATACCGTGCATCATTTTATATACTTCAATCAGGTCCCCTCTTAAATGCTGTCTCTCCAGACTGAAGAAGCCTAGACGTTGCAGCCTGGTTTTGTAAGGGAGGTGTTCCAGACCCTTAATCATTCTGGTTGCCCTTTTCTGCACCTTTTCCAGTTCCACAATATCCTTTTTAAGGTGTGGTGACCAGAATTGTACACAGTATTCCAAATATAGCCACACCATAGATTTATAAATAGGTAAAATGGCACTTGCTGACTTATTTTCTATTACATTACTAATTATTCTCAGCATTCGATGAGCTTTTTTTGCTGCTGCTGCGCACTGGACTGACACTTTCATTGAACTGTCCACCAGAACCTTGAGATCCCTTTCCTGGTGAGATCTCTTTTTCCAGTTCCTTGCGGTCGCTGGGTGAGGGAGGTGGTGTCTTGGCAGGTGTGATAGCATTATCACAATTGACTGTAAGCGGACCACCGATCCCTGGGAGTGGCATCTGGTCATTGATTGGGGAGAGAGATGTTTGATCAGCAACTGAGTAGTGGGCACTGAGTACTTGATCATGGGAGCTGACGTGATCAGCTGCAATACGTCCCTCTGCTCGAACATGCCCCTCTGCGATGGTGTCCAAGCATGTCACAGAATGCCCAATCACAGCAGTGCTGAGGCAGAACATCCAGTCACAGCAGTGCTGGCCTGGTAAATGGGAGACCCATTCACACTTCTGGCAGGTGATGGATGCTTTGGGGAAACTTTCCTCATGATAAGTGCAAATGGTCCACCTTTATCAGAAGTTTGCCAGCCCCAGTTCACGGTAGCCTAATCAGGTCAGTGTGAAAATACCTCAGGTTTGTCATTGCCATAAGATTATAGCTCAAAAGAAAAACACTGGATTATTTAATGCCTTCACCTTTTTCTTTCCCTCCCGAGAGGGAGAAACACATTTGGCAATTGACTTATGCCACAAGTGTGATTATTGACTAATGGAAATGAAGATGTTTTGCTTTTGCTACTTTTAAGCAAAGGTAAAATCACAGGTGATGTCAGTTTAAACCCCTCATGTATACAAAACTGAAGGCTTGTTTCATTTTTCAAGTCACACGGCACTGTCAGAATCTTTGAAGCAAAAGGCAGGCTGCCATTATGTTTAGTTCAAAGTGGTAGTAATTGCAGTGACCTAGAATTTCTCAGAAGTACTTCATCTTCAGAAATGTACATTTACCTTTGCTGACCTTTCTCTACTGCTGCCAATCTATGCAAATCTAAAGAGGACAAACTATACAAATTCTTTAGTGAGTGTTTGAAAATACACTGAGACTGAAATGAAAATGGTGGTCTGCTGCTCCCTCTGACGAAAACATGCTATTTGAATTTGATTTTTCAGGGAAAATTTATCAGCAACGGGCTTGAAGTGAATTCCACTGAGGCGGCAAAGTCATCCCTGCTATTGAAAGAATGGTGCCTGAGATTCTTAATTAGACCTCAGGCACCTACAATTGGGTGTCATGAAATATTTGGTTTATTAGTATTATAACATTTTCATTTCAAGGATGGGAAAGAGGATATTTTCTTCTCAAGGTAAACTGCAGTTTTACTTAGGTGTGTACCTAATGGTGCTATTTGTTATTCCACCCCAGGTTATAAATCATATTCATTGTTTAAAGATCCTTGTCTTTCCCTAATTTCCCAGGCAGATACATTTTGGTCATCCCCAGCTCAGGAAGGCAGTTACCTAGAAATAAGTTAGAAAAGCAGATTTAATGTTTGACATTTTTTTTCTTGAAGATAGCAGACCACTTCATATCTCGCAAGAAAACTATGTGTATAGCACCCATATTTATGTATTTATGTATTTAAAGATATCACTTTTCAGCTATGGGGAATTATTCTTGTTTTGCTCATAAAGGAAGAGTATCAAACTGTAGTCATTCCATTCTTGCATTCAGTCTTAAGATATGTTTTTAAAATATATATGTTAGACCCAAAGACTTATTTCTAGATGCTGTGAGTTTGGCTGGTCTGGAGAAAAAAAGAAACAGGCAGGAGAATGCGGGCAAGAGGGAGAGACTCTTTGCTGATCACAATGAACCCATTACTGTCAGAATCTACAGCTTAAAAGATAGTAATAATTTCAGTAAGAACATCATATGAAGCAGTGCCTTGACAAAATGTTTGAAAGCAGATAATTCCCTTAAAGCTGGAATAGCTTGAGGCTGAGCGGGAAAGATATTTGACAAGGGTCATATTTTATTCCCTCAGCAATAAAGACTCTGGGGAGGCCTATACAATGCACAATAATACATACAATTTTGTTTTGTGGTGTATCAAGACATGCACATCTAAAGGCTTCTATCGCTTTTCTCTCATCCCCATCCCACCAGCTGGATTCCAAATATAGGAAATGTGGATATATTCTTCATACAAATGTATGCAGTGCCAGGAGGTACTCCAGTGCTTTCTACCAATTTTAATGCAGGCACCGGATAAAACAAGCTGTTCTTATCTTTATACACTTGGGTAAGGAATTATTGGCCGAGGTAAAACAAGGAAATAGCCAGGATGCCTCTAAAGGCCACTTGTGGGGGATTGAGAACAGGTGAGGAAATGGTCCTTGCCTTCTATTCCAAAATGCCTAAAAGCAAATGGTGGCCCATTGTGTGAGATGGATTACTGAACCAGATAGGTTGTGGCCTGATCCAACAGAGTGTCTCTTATAACCTTATTTCCTTATGGTGCTTAGCAGAAACCACAGGGACGCAGCATCTATATGCCAGCATGTCCCAAGGACTCATATTTTGCCTCTAAGTGTAGAATCCGCCCTTAAACGTGATCTTTCTATAGAGGGGGAGAACCTGCTCGGAAAAGTACCTGCAGCTCTTGGGCATCACTGCCACCACTGTGCAGATGGGGTTGCAATTAACTAATGTGCAGAAAACGGCTAACCTCTGGGGTCATTTTGTGCATGTTGCTTAATGTTCTCAGTAGGAAACTTTGAGGGTTACAGACAAGGGCATGTGACCAGCGTATTTCCTTCCTTTGGATCGGGTCCCACACTCGCATCTTTCAGATGCTTTCTTCTCACTTTTGCATAGAAGCTGCCTATAATATTACTCAGTAGCAGTAACGTTCTTGTCTTTTGGGATGGTAGACAGAAAAGACAGTGCTCAAATTGGAGGGATTTATTTTCTCTCTCCAAACGATGCTTTGATCCACAGTGTGATCTGGAAAGATAAAAGCAAGACTTACAGCTCCAGTCCCTTCCTTTCACTCCTGTGATCCTGATGCATAAGATACAGCTGGTTGTTCAAGTGAAAAGTCTCATAAGATTTTTTTTTTAAAAAAAAACCACAACCATATGAGCATGCACAAGACAGACAGATTTAAACAATTGCTATTCAGTGGTGGTTGGCACTCACTGTCCAGCAAGGCAGCTAAAATGTGCTGGACCGAGGATCAAGATAGATAGACCCCAAGGAAGGTTTGCAATTCTATGCAAATCCACATGAAAATTAACCTAACAAAATATAATGCATGGTGCACGCATCCATCAGCGCTGAACTGAAATACAAATGAAGGAGAAGGAGAAAAGGGGAATGAACTGAACCTCTGAGCTACAAGGTGAAAGGCATGACCTGCTGTATCTTATTCTGTGAATCCTCCAAATAAGCATAATAAAACATTCTTTAAAAAACAAACCCTTAGTCTATACTTCATCCTTTCTCGTTGCTCTCTTCCACAAGTTTTCATTTTTATTTTCTCTGACACAGGTCTCAGTCTGTAGTTCAATAGCAGATCTCTCTTCTCCACTATAGTAACTCTGTTTTTGCTAGCAGTATGCCTCTGGCTCATTCATTTAAAGCCTCTTTGTTCTCCTGTTGCAGGGATTTCTCAGCACACAGATGTCCAGAAATCCCATATTCCAAGGGGGCTTTTAGGTTCACAGTCTTCGTAAAACACTGTTGTAATGCCTAAAATGAACCAAGGAAACAGCACATTCATGGAAAGACTGCAAAAGATTTTCATTTGTTTTGTTTTGTTTTCTTTCCCTTATTAAAAATTTATATGGGGGTGGGGGTGAGGGAGAAAGCAATACCTAATAGATACGCTGACACTATGCAGACTTCTATGTATTTGAGGATACGGTAAAAGCCTTTTTGCACCTTTTGTGATATATGGTATGGATCCATCACAAACTTACCCAGCACTTCCCTACCTGCCGGGTCACTGCTTATTAGAGATGCGCACAAATGTTTTTATCATGTTAGATTCTTACTGAATTGAATGCAAAACCATTTTTATTCATTTGAAGAGACAGTTTGGTCTAGTGGTTAAGGAGCCAGACCCATATATGGGAATGTCAGGTTTGATTCCACCCTCCTCCACAAGCCGGCTGGGTGACCTTGTGCTAGTCACAGCTCTCTTCTGGGCTCTCACAGCCCCAACTACCTCACAGGGTGTTCTGTTGTGGAGAGAAGAATAGAAAGCTTTGTCAGCAGCTGAGTCTGCTTAAATGGGACTCTTCTTCAAATGTGGTAGGATTCAAATTCGATATGAATTTTTGATATGAATCCAATTTGAATCCCCGCTATGAATCACCTACGAATCCCTTACATATATGCTCTGAAAATATCTAATACACTCTCAATCCACTCTGGATCTGTTGCAGATATGACTGAGTTGGCCACCTTCCCACCTCCCTGTCAGGCAGGGCTAGCTGCCTGCCATGATATTTGTATGTAAGATCTCTGCCATGTATGGGATTCTGTGTATATGTATATAATGGCTGCCTGTTGTTTTGGAACTGACAGTTGACTCCCCGCTCCCTGCTGAAGTCAAGTGATACATTTGTGTTTGAAGGTTTTGGCGCCAAGTTGAAATTGGTTTTGAAAAATAGTTATTGCTCATTGGTTAAAGGCCAAACCCTGCCCAGCTAGGAAACATATAAATATGCTGGGCTTTCTGTTCCAAGTTGCTCCCAACAAGAAATGTCCTAACGCTAAGCTGAAATAAATCACTGTTCATCTTTTTCAAGAAAGAATCTTGTGGTCATTCTTTGCCAGCCTGACACTCCCCAGGTTCACAAATGTAACAAAGCTTCATATGAATGTATTGAAGCATTAGCTTCATATTTGAATGTCAGTCTTCAAACGCCCCAACATTTGATTCAAATTTGAACGTCCGAATTTGTATGAATTCATACGAATTTCGAATGTGGCAGATATTTGTGCACATCCCTAGTCCTTATACTAGTGGTGATTGTGGCACCACAGCACCAGCGGCAATAGACATGTGTGCTGGCCATCCCCACAGTGACCAGGCAGTGTAGTACACAACCACATTGTCCTGACCCACATACCCTTTGCCCAAATGAGATCCAAAAGGTTAGTGGTCCACAGCTATATGGCCAGAGGCATGTGTGGAGCCACTTCTGGGATGAAAGCAAATCCACACAGTGCATATGACCAAACTTCCCAACTAACCTAGGTAAGTAACTGTGAAAGAGAAAGAACTGGAGTGGGAGGAGAATCCACCACTTGCTCTTCTAGATTTCATACTAGCATATAGTGCTGGAAATGGCTTCCCAAGACAACTGTGCTCTGTGAGGCGCTCACACTAAAAAACCAGTTGGACAGTCAGAGTGCCCTCTGACTTACCAGATGGCACTCTATGAAGCTGATGAGCAGGAGAGTTAGGACAAACAAGGGGAAGTATTTATTTTCACTCAGAGGATCACCAGTCTATGTAATTAACTACTGGAAGAAGTGATGACAGCAACCAGTTTGAATGGCTCTGGGAAAGAATTAGATAAATTTATGAAGGACAGCTATTTCAATGGCTATTAAAATGTGTACTTAGGTACTGCCTCCAAATTGGAGAGACACGCAAGATGCACCACAAGGCCATTTGTAGGAAACTGAGAGCAAGCAGGTGCCTCCAGACAGGGATGAAAGCAACGAAGGTACTTCACTGCTTTCATCCCCCACAGTAGTGGCAGAGCATTTTACCACCCCCACCCCTGCACATGAAAAAGATGCCAATTTATCTTTTTATTGCACGCTTACCTTAGAATTCTCTGCCACCACTCCTGGTATCAGAGCTCCCCATCTGATGGACAGGAAGCCATTCCATAGGGATGCCAAAGCTTCCGATCCACCAGTCAGGTGGACCAGCCTGTGTAGTGACTTTGGAGCTCCTGCTCAGCTTTAACGGTGTCTGGAGGCAACCATTGTCATCTGCTTCAAGTCCAAAAACAATTGGTGGGCCACTGTGTGAGACAGGATGCTGAACTAGATGGCCTGTGGTCTGACCCAGCAGGGCTTCTCTTATGCTCTTACATTCTAAATATTTCTGAACTACATCATCCATGGCCAAGTATTGACTGTGTTAGCCTGTGAATATGGAACTAAGTCTCTTGATATATGGTGTTTTACAAATCACTTGTTCACCCTGTGCAGAGCTCAGAAACAGAAGTTGCCCCTGCTAAAGACTTTTATTCCAAACATGAAGAAGAAATTTAATACTCACATAAGAACAGGCTTCTGTTTCACACATTCTCTTTCATTATTTATCATTTGTTATCTGCATCTGGGGATTCTTTCTCTTTTATCAAGAAACAAACACCCTTTGAATTACAGCAGTGAAATACTACATGTTTTGGGAGCTAAGAAATGATTCTGCAGTGCATATTTAGTGATTCTAAGGAAAGATCTGCATAGGCACCATAGGTGGAGATTGCTCCTTGCCCAGAATAAGGGTTCCAGGCCAGGAATACAGTGGGCAGTATTGAGATTGCTGGCAGCCATTCAACAGTCCTGGTTTATTTTTGAGACTGAGCAACAAAGGTTCCCCAACCTTGATGTTGTAGCCTGAGCTGTGGTCACACCTAAGGTTTAATCCAGCTTCAGTCGACCTTCAGAGTGAGAGAACACATCAGGAAAGTGACCCTAAGAGTAAATGGAGGAAGGGTTAGGCAATATCATAGAAGATAGGTATGTCAATGGCTACTAGAATCAATGCCTAGGTACCATCTCTAGATAGGAGAGACAGGATCTCTCTAAAGACCATTTGCAGGGTATCAAAAGCAGGTTGCCTTTATTTTCTGCTTGAGAATGCCCAGAACCAATGGGTTAGCCACTGTGTGAGGCAGGATACTGGATTAGATAAGCTGTGGCCTGATCCAGCAAGGCTCCTCTTATGTTCTTGAGGTGCAACCTTGACTTGCTCTCAGCTCCCTCCAAATGGCCTTTCGAGGCATCCACCTGTCTCTTTACCATCATCTTTCCCCCGCTTTCCATAGCTGGAATTTATTGTTCTTGCCTGAGTTGTGAGCTTGCAAAGGGTTTTCTTCTATTTACCTTTCCATTGTTCCATGTTTTTTATTAACATTTTTACTACTTCTCACATTTTTGGGCTCCAAAAATGCATAAAATTATGGCATTAGCAGGATGACTACTTCTCAAGTCAAAGCGAAGACATCAATTTTAAGGATAAAATTTGCTGGCATGCAAGTTCCTGGCACATAATATTTTAATAATGCCAATCTATTCTCTTTTCCTTTCAGTGTTCTAAAGCCAAGGATATAACCAGTGTTATTTTGCTACTTTACATATTCAACTTATGCTTAATTCTCATTGCTAATTGAAGGAGTGAATCAAGAGTTCTGTACATGATCTCTTTAATTTGCAGCTGTATTTAATTTCCAAAGAAATCATATTTTCAATTGCATTTGCTTTTTCATGTGTCTAGATTCATTTCACTTTTTTTTTTTTGTCAGTAGTAATCAAGGGCTTTAGCTGTACGCAGCAGATGTGTTTTCATTGATGCCCATATTTGGTAATTTCAAACAGGTTGAAATGATTTGATCTAAATAAATCTGCAAAGAAAAATAAACTAAAGTATGAATTGATGGTTGGTGCAAAATTGGTAGCAATTTGTATCTGATTTCAAAAGGCTAGACGTTTTTAATATAAACAGCTATATTACATAAATCAGATGAGCATAAAAATGTTTCTTCTCTTAATTATTTTGAGAAAGGACAGCATATATGTGCTTTTCTTCACTATTAAGACACAGTACTTTTCTGCACTTACCGTGCTTAGTCCATATTAGTGTATCCAGATTAGCTTGATCCACATCAACTGTAGCAGGAGACATCTGCATTAAGAATTCTGGAACAGTGGCAAATACAAAGTGGCAACATAGACACCTCAGCAGTATTCTGTACCAGTGGATGCAAACTACTGGCAATAGTATCTCTGAAACCCTGATGCAATTGGTTCAAGTCCCCCACTGCATCTGGATAGAAGTCATGAGACTTCCTCCAATCCCCACAGCCAAGGTGGTTTCTTCACAGCCTGTGTGGGTGACTGTTGGGAGGGAGGGGTCAATGCTGGAAGCTTGATGGCTGGATAACTGGTATGATACATCGGTCATCTGTACCTTGTGACACCCAAATTACCTGGTGCTTTCCTTGGCACTGTATAAGTGCAGCCACCGCTCAACAGACATCCAGGACACCATTGCTGCGGCAACCAGATAATACAGTGTACAACTGCATAGCCCCTCCCCCTGCCCCCTTCACCTGGAAGAGATGACCATTGAAGTGGCAATCCTCATCCTAGAGATGTTCTGCAACACCCAGCCTTAAATGGCTGCCTTCCCATCCTGGGCTTCAATCAGTCAAGTAACCATGTGGCTCTGCTCCCAAATGTTCATGTTAGCATAAATTCAATTAGATAGATAAATAGATAGATATTGCTACTAACTGGCATGTTATTTGGGCAATACTAACTTCATTTTCGCTTTCATTTCAATGAGACAGATCCTGGCAACTCTGCCTTTCACTTAGCCTAGTGTATTCACATTTTTTGGACTTCTCAAGTAAAATAATTTAACTGGGTGTGTTGGTTTGTTTTGGTGAAGATTAAATGGGCAAATATGAAGGGTTTGATTCTGCACTCTTCCATGTAGCCAGCTGGGTGACTTTGGCTAGTCACAGCTCTCTTTTGAGCTCTCACAGCCCTACCTACCTGTGTTCTGTTGTGGGGAGAAGAACAGAAAGCCTTGTCAGCCTCTTTGAGTCCCCTTAAATGGGTGAGAAAAGTGGGGTAGAAAAGCCAACTCTTCCTCTTCTTCAAAAACCATATATCAAAATACTTTCTAACATGAAAAATGGGATAACTTAATCTGGCTTTGAAACTAAAATTAAAATTGATGCATGGCATCCTGCAGTATGCAGATAGAAACAATATTCACCTGATATTTCAAGCTCACTTTATAATAATTTGGAGGATGCAATGTAGCAGTTTATTTTCTTCTTCATCCCTCACCCTTTTTGTCTAGAAAGAAAGTTTCATTTAATCATAGCCATATCAGTAAGGGGGAGAAAAAGCAATGTCTTTTTGCTGTGAAAAATGTGGAGTTATTCTTTGATTACTGACTGAAATCTCATAACTTTTGTGCCATGAGGCATGAAACTCATCCTGTCAGAAGAATAGCACCTTTAGTGTAGAGCCACTAAATATTTATTTCAGTGGTGATGTTCTCGAAAGGTTTGACTGCTTGGATTGAGCAATACTTCTAGAGCTCCAGCTTTTATTGATAAGATTAACACTTTTATCATTCAGCTATCAGTGTTCCCAAAGATCATCCATCACTCTTGGTATTGTTCACACACACACATTAAATAATAACAGTTTCATGTACCTCAGGACCTTTTCGCACTTGGCTTCCTAGTTGTGGGATGCCTTGGGCAAAATGGTCCTGAATGCTATAAACATTCCACATTCAGACCCTTTCCAATCCCTCCCCAAACATACCTGAAATGTGAATGACTGCTGGATGGCAGCTATGTCCGGATCCTGGGTGCTGGCACTGTAACTTAGGCAACTACAACACATGACACATAACGTGACTGCATGTCACATCACATGAGGTATGATATGCCCCTCCACAAACCAGGAAATATGGGTGGAGCATCTGGAGCTTGAGTAGCTCTGGCATTAGTGTAAGGTAAGTGCACATGTGGTGCACTTAAACCTGAACCGCATGTAGTTCACATGGGGAATGCTTCCACGTGAAAGGAGCCACTTCTGGTAAAGAAACAGCTCCTTCAGGTGCAGATGCTCCATATGGGAACATTCCCCACATGAACTACTAGGCCAAGTGCAAAAAGTCCCTAATTAATAAATCATTAGCCAGCCAGAATATGGATAGCATTCTTCCTGATGTAACCAATTCCTTCATCATTCCTAATTCCTATTCTGTCACAATCAATAAATAACAGCAGAAGCAATAAAAACAATTTTATTTTTGTCAAATAAGATGGGCACAGTATTAGGAAAGAAAAATAATAATTTGCACACACAGCTGCTATTATTGGGCCAAATGAAAATAACTATGACTATTTAAGGAGGGAAAAAAGGAAAAATTAGAAAGGAAGAAAGGAAAAGCAAATTGTTTGTGGCAATGCTTTCAATTATAAAAATAATAATTTTAGTTGGAGCAGGAGTGTGAGGTACTAAGAAACAAGTACCAAACACAAGTCCATAAAAGAGTATAAAGTGAACTCTTAACCACGGTATGTCCTTAAATATTTCTTGATGTTATACAGGCAGTTTTTACTCATACAGAAGCAGGGAAGATAAAACTTTTGGTTCAACAGCTTCTCATCTTCTAAAGAGATAAAAAATGAGGACAGAGGCCAACTTGGCAGTCAGTCATATTTTAAAGGTAGCTGTGTTTCTTAACAATGTATTAAACTGATAGTAGTTCTGTCAGAGCTTAAACATTCCCCACTAGATGTAGAGGAGAAACCTGCAGTTAAGGGTATGACTGTTTCGCGTATTATATTTCTGCCTTTCTCTGTTCTGCCTTTTTTCTCTTTCAGTGATTATTTCCATTACAAGAATTCCTATCTAACTTACTCTTTTAAAATTAATAATAATAACCCTCCAATTTTTCTCTTGTGCTCTCTTTACAATGAATCTTCAATGAAGCTGAGAAGCAAATTTAAAACAATCTCTCATTACAGAGCAAATAGCAAAACTATAGAATTTGCTACAGCATGAAGTAATGAAAGGTGTGATGAAGTATGGCTTAACTCAGACATGATAAGGCTGTCTGTGGTTACTAAACTACCTGTGATCAACAGTAGTCCACAGAGCACTTCCATAATGGAGAGCTGCTGGAATTGAAAACATTACTTCGACCTCTATGAACTGTGATACGATCCACATCTTGATCTGTCTGAACTAGGCACATTGCTCTCTCTCCTGGTTAACCTTTACAACAGTTACAAGGTGGACCACATCGGTCATGCCTGAGGTTCTTACGTTCTACTCACCAACACACTGGCCTTCATTAGTTGCATGTGATAGCTATTCAAACCACCATTAATATATATATTTTTGTGTCTATAATATTTATTGGTTATCACCACTAGGGAACTGTATGAATGTTTTGTTTTGCATTCGAATTTGAGTCGAATTGAATGTCAAAACATTTCATTCAATTTGAATGTTTAGAATCGGAATGTAACAAAACCTGATTTGAATCCAATACATTCAAATCTATTTGTTCAAATCTATTAATTGTCGACATTCATATTTAAAGATATGAATGTCAACAACATTCGTATGTGTTATATGTATCTGTACACACTTTGTATGCCTCTCATTTTATCCCGTATGCATCTCATTTTTGTTCTGTATTATAAGTTCAAATGCATACAGATACACAGGATATCGGTACACATATTTAGGTATCTGTACATTCAAATGATTCAAATGAATATTTAAATTCAAATGTGAAGACATTCTATTTGAATTTGAATGTCTACATTCTATCGAATTTGATCAAATTTTGAACTTTTAGAACATTCGTGCACATCCTTAATCACCACCAGTTCCACTGGGTGCCCAAGGCCAATAATGTGTCTGTAAGGTTCCTCCAGATGGAGGGAAACAACTGTGAGGTCTAAAGAAGATCCCATGGTTAGTTTCTGCCAACAATGCCAGATGCAGGAGGCAATCATGGGCTCTTACCAGCTTCTTTCATGATTGTTCTTGTTGCAAATGCCTAGTTCAGCAAAGTGCCCACTTTCTCTTTCCCCATTTTTTACTTTCCTGTGTGCTTGGCTGACATCCTGGTACTTGCAACAAGAACAAGATCAAAAGGAGCTGGCAGATGGGAGTAAACAATCACTATTATGGGGAAATTGGCATTGTTACCAGATTTCTTTAATAACGATATTCCAGGATATGACCTGTGGCATTTCCAGTATAATCCCAGAAGAATCACAGTTTAAGCCCATGTCTTGAGGAACCCAAAGAGAAGACTACATAATCTAAGGTTATATTCATATGGCCATGGGACTAACATTAAGGGTAATGAGGGATGCACCCAGGATTGGGCATTTATATTTCTTTGGTGCCTGAAGCTGCTGAAGTTGCTGTGAGGCAGAGAACAGAGCACACTAATGAGAGAACAGATTTCATGCTCTCATGATACCCTCATTCCCTTGTTTCTTGTTTCAGCAGCCAAGTAGCCACTCAAGTCAAATTGAAACGGGAGCTAGCAGTCACAGAATTCCTTATAAGCCACTGTACGATGGCACTATTGTTAGTCTCGAAACTGACTTGGCTAGTGGCCGTTGGAATGGCCATTATGCAGTGGTTCCACCCAAGACAATTTGACAAATGGTATTTGTACACACAGCCTAAAACTGTAGAACAATCTCTATCAGCCTTAGGTCTCCAGTAATTATGTGTGCATGTTCAACTCAGCTATGATGAAAGGAATTCATCTATTTACAAAACTTCTGGGCCATGAAGTACAGCTACAGCTACAAAAAAAAAAAAAAAAAAAAAAAAAATCTCCCATAAAGCTCCTGAGATCATTTATATGTCATTTAGCCTGTCCAACCTGTCCCAAACATTTTAGGATAGAAATGAGGGGTTAAAAAAAATGGAATGAAAACATGAGGCACTTCTGAGCTGCTTTCTTTTCTATTTTGAGCTGCTTTTTTTCTTACGTGTGTTTGCAGCCTTGGTCAAATGCCTCTTTGAAAAGCCTCCTTTGTGTGATTGTTTTCCATGCAGTAAGTTAGAAAGTACACAGTAACTGTGCAGTATTTATGAAATTTGTTAAATGTATGGAATGTCCCTGATCCTCTAGTGCGTATTGATCAAATCATTCTTCCAATTATCCTGCCTGTTGCAAGTTCCTCTTTCTCTGGTGCTTCCTTCAACTGCTTCTGTCTCCTAGGCACCTTTCTTTACAGATCTGTTACTACCAATCTCCCTCTTACTAGACTGTTATTGACAAAGAGTTATCAGTCCTATGTCATGTGTTTGCTTATTAATACAGCTGGTTGTATGTGATTGTATTAGGCAAGATGGCTGGAACCACTTTAAAGCTCCCTGAATCCTAATGGGAAACCTATTAGAAAAGTATCAAACCAGTTTGAATTGAATGAGAGATGTATGAAATTTCAAAATGAACACCCTGCCTGTTTGAACCAAAGAAAAGAATGTTGAAACAAACCTACTGAATATGCCCATTCAGTACGAGTTCATAGATGTTTGTAGGCATTCAAACCAAACTGAACATCATGGAAAGGAGAGTTCCAAACCAAACCAAACTGAGCCAGGATAATGAAAGCTTGTGCACATCTCTATAAACTAGCATAAATGTTCTGTTCTTAACCAAAACAAATTCTGCTATTTGGATGATACCTATCCATCCATTGATCTGTTAGGCAAGTGACAGCAGAGAAATTATTGAAACCTTTGACTGTGTGTACAATTTTCAAATATGTCAGCATGTGATCAGTAGCACTACAGCTCTTGTTCATTGAGAGCAAGACATTTCCTTAGGTTAAAGGCCTAAAAAGAATTTCATGTAGTATCTCCCACAAAGCTTTTCAGATGAAAACTAAAAATATTATTCAATTTATCTCTCCAAAAAGTAGTTTGCAGATTGATTAATTAATGCTCTAAAACTGCTTTGAAGATGAAATATGCAACATAATATATAGTACTGTACTTCCAGTGTTCTTTAGCTTCAGACCTCTTCTGAAGACAGGAGTTAAAAAATCTCTCCTTTTTTTTCCTAATTCTCTGGACATCTTTAACGCTTGAGAAGATATAGTTCAGGTAATGAGCTAATTATATTTCTGTTTTTAGCACGTGGCAGTACATATGATTAATAGTCATATATGATAGGAGTCCAAATCAGTTTCATCTGAATTTCCACTTTACAAAAACTCATTGAAGACAGTATTCCTATATGTGTTTAAAATGTTTAGAGTAAGCTCCAAGTGGGAACACTCCATACAAACAACACATCAGTTCTCTCCAAACTCAAAGATTGCTTGCAGTTTTAGTAAGCAAGGTTAACACAGTAGAGAATGAAAAATTTTTGTTGTTTTGTCTTGGGATCTGGCTTTGGAGAAGAAAAGTGTGTTATCTGTAGGATGTCATATGTCCTACTACTTTTCAGAGCATACTCATCTATTTCATGAGCTGTCAAGGAACTGTCCTCTGTCGAAGATCAAAATGCTCCAAGCCCAGTTTAAAGATATGGAGCTTCTTAAACTATTATTAATGCCTTGAACTGGGCTCTGTATGTACAAAACACTAGAATAACATTTTAATATCTCCTATTTGCAACACTTTAAATAGAGGTGGCAGTGCTACAAGGTTTGCATGCCAAGGCCTCTTTTCAATAATTTTGGCAGCTTGTAATCCTTCATATCCAATTTCTTGTTACTTTATGTCAGCCTTTCAAGCAGGCTTTAAAAATGTTGATTTCTTTGACCAAAATATGTTAATATGGTTACCTGCCTCTAGGTCTTTCTGTAACCTTGTAGTCATATTGCTCCTTCTTATATGAATGCTTATTTTCTAAGCTTTAGCAATGTAAATAATATGAAACCAAACACCTTTTCGCACTCTAGCTGAATGGCTGTACATCTTCGTCACCAGATTCAAAGTGGTGGGCCCGGCCGACGGCATTGTGCATCTGTGCACGCTGCCGGCTCTGATTGGCCAGTTGTAGAGGTAAGTGGTGTGCGCACGTGCATGTTCCCAGGTAGGCCCATGCCCAGGGGGTGGGTGCCCGGCATGAATCCTGTGTGCTCTAGGGGACCCAATTGTGTCACCTAGAGCATGTAGGATCCTGGAGAAGGGACTAGACAGGCCTGCCTGCCCCTGGGTTGAACCTGACCCAATGGTGGCAGGTGGGGGTTGGGCCCACAGCTGTTCTGGAGGGAGCATGTGAATGCTCTCCCTCCCGAACAGCTGTGGGATGTCCCGGGATGTCCGGGAACGGGTGTAGCATGCCCTGGTATGGGCTGGGGCCAGCGAATGCTCTGTCCCAGGGCGTCTTACACGCATTCTGGAGGCCCTCGTGTGAATAGGCCTCTGACTTTCTTTCTTTCTTTCTTTCTTTCTTTCTTTCTTTCTTTCTTTCCTTATATATATTTTACCACCTCCACCATCATCTTCTCCAAAGGACATTACTTTGACTTGGTGGGGGCTTGCATGCTATGATGAAGCAGAGGTTATGCTGAAGAACCACTCAAATGAAGGTGTTCCAAAGCCATTAAATATGGTAAGAAACAGAAAAATGAATGCTATGCTTATCAATTGTCAGGCGAACAAGGACCATATCAGATATTGAAGTACCTGGGCACAGGTGATAAATGGTTTACAGAATTCAGGTTGTTCAACTGAGCAACTGGAAAGAGTTACTGGAAAGACAAATATGGCAATAAAAGTAAATGATTGAAGAAAATTGAGAAATTGTGGCCTGTTACTTCAAGCCAATCCCATAAAAATGCAGAAATGATTGCATGAAATTTAAATGGAAAATCATCCAGATTCAGAAATCACTTAACTAAAGCCAGGTTTTACCAGCAAGATGACTTCTGAGAACACACACAGGAGAGATCCCTTAATCACCACCAAAAAATATACCTCCTCTGTCTCCACTTCAAGTGAGGAGGCATTTTTTCAGTAGTAGATGGAAGTAACTACATTCAGGTACAAAATCACACCATATGACAATAGTATTAGGAGTTTTCTTGTGAGTCAGGAAGTGCCTCCAACATTAAGTAGTGAGCTGGCCATAGACTAGCCAGTCAACAAGAAGCAAGATCTTTATTGTCTACTAGGAGTAACTTCAGCAAAACATCAATTAGAACAAGTATTGCTAATGACCAGGGAGTATATAAAGAAGAAGGACCAGTGAAATAACACATAGCATCTTAAGTCCTACATAACTAATATCAGAAAGCACTCAGTCAAGGTCATTAACAATATAATGCCTACAGCTGACTGACAGACAGAAATATCTGAAACACAAGACCACTGTTGTTGATTGTCCTCTAGTTTGCCCAAGCATTAAAAATCTCAACAGTGCAGTAGCATACATTATTTCCTATACCAACATAGGAAAGTAATCAGCTTATGTTTACTGCAGCAGCAGTGTTTACAGATGAACTTGCCTACCCGAGAAAAAGGCCTTGAAAGAAAACAAGTAAATCACTGAAATGAAAGATCAGACAACAGAATAAGAACAACCGATTGAGGTCAGATACCACTAAACTAAAAGCTCTTGAGGAAAAAAAAGGCTGAAGAAAAGGCCAGTTAGTAAAGAAATGGTATCCTGATTTAAGGAAAATCAATGAAGTTTTAGAAATACTAAAGTACCAAATCAGTATGAAAACCACTATTTTATTTATTTATATCTATACCTGAAAGTCTTAGGGCAAGTCAAAAGATAATCAACAATAAAACAGATGATCCAAAGCAGTAACAGTGTCTGCATGGGGAAGGGAAGTGTCTTCACCAGTCATATAAATACATATGAGGAAGCTGCTTGACACACTTCAGAGTGGAGAGTGTTCCCCAGCCTGGAGGCTATCACCAAGAATGCCCTGTCATGTGTCCCCACCCTCTTAGCTGCTGAAGGAATTGGCACAACCATAACCAGCACATCTTAGGGAATGGGCAGACCTACATGGGAGAAAGTGCTGCTTAGAGCTTTAGGGCCCAAGCTATATAGGGCCCTATATGGAAATATTAATATCTTGAACTGGGCTTGGAAGTCACTTAAGTTATTTTAGGACCAATGTTATATGTGTCCAATTAGCAATCTAGCTGCTGCATTCTGTACCAGCTGCACGAAGAAGAGGAAGAGGAGGAGGAAGAGTTGCTTTTGTCACCCATTTAAGGGGACTTAAGTGGCTGGCAAAGCTTTCTGTTCCTCTCCCCATGAGAGAACATCCTTTGAAGTAGGTGGGGCTGTGAGAGCTCAGAATAGAGCTGTGACTAGTCCAAGGTCACCCAGCTGGCTTCATGGAGGAGTGTGGAATCAAGCCCAATATTCCCAGATAAGAGTCAGGCTCCCTAACCCCTTGTGCCAACTGTCAGCTTCTAAACTATTTTCAAGGGCAGCCCTATGTAGAGCACATTACAATTGCTCAGTCTGGAAGTTACTGAAGCATGGATTAATGGACTTTTCCCTCTAAAACTAGACCCTTTCTGTCCAAGAAGGGTCACAGCTGGTGAACCAGCTCTAGTAGGAAATAGGGACTCCTGGACAACATTTCCACTTGAGCTTCATGTGTCAGGGCAGAGTCTAAGGGCCCACCAATTTTAAGCACCTGTCCATCCCAGGGTGAAGAAACCCCAACAGAAGCAGGATGACTCCCTTCTTCATGGATAGGAGACCCTTGTAACACACAGTACCTCCTCTACCTCATCTGGATTTAGTTACAGTTTCTGAGGTATGTCACGAAATAGCATGATATAATCAATGAATTTACTTGATTGCGAAAGGCACCACATTTTAGAATATTTTTGATAGCTTACAAATTGGGATTTTTTTTAAAAAAAATGTTAACCAGTGTCTCATATCTCTGTACCATTCTGCCCAAGATATACTGTTTGAATCTGGAAACACAGATACAGACAGCAAGAACTGTGATTCATAACTACAATTATAAGATATGAAAACAAGTGTAATAACCTAAAGATAGCTTTTTGAATCAAAGATGGCAAGAAGGGAATTGATGTTGGCTGGTTGCAATGGATTCTGTCAGAATGAGCCATTTCTTTCAGGGCAGGAAAGATAATAAGATGGCAAAACACACATGGAAATTAAGAGGAGCACAAAGCTAATACGATTCTCTGGAAATATTTTTCATGGAAAGCATACATCTACAGCAAGCTGGATATTAAGGATTAAATTGGTTAGACAATAATGATTCAGGGGTTAGATATGCATAACATCTTTCTGGTGAGTCTATCATAAAGAGATGATCAACGTGTGGATGATGTGGATATAGACACAGAAAATATATTTTTACACATCTTTTTTTCCCATATTCCTAATGAAATCAAGAAAATGTATATTATTTCTATTTGTTGAGAAGAACGTCTAAGGAGAAAAATGGAATGAGGGTATTGTTGAAGATACACACTCATAATCAGTACGTAAACCTGAATGGACTTCAGACTGCCATGTACATTCAGAACTGTTGTAGAGGGAGTAGTCCTTCAAATAATAGCAACAATGATCTTCCTAGAAAACGCAAATAGAGCAAACTGCCTTTGTGCCCCTGGGATTAGAGGTGGACATCCTATTTTGAAGCTACAGGTTGAGGTTATATGTTGTGATTACAGGAATGGCCCTCAAAGCTGAGAAAATATGATGCTATATGTGCCACAAAAACAGTGGACAAGCAACTCTGCCCTTTTGTGATGATGAAGAACAAAAGAGTGGGAGAAAGTGCTATCAGAGTAGTTCTTCCAGCTCTAATCTTAAAGTCAGGCTAATTGCTGAATGGGCATGGAAGTGTTAAGTGCCATTCTGGGATGGATGCCATACTGTTCCAAACAATCAGTTGCCATGATATCATGAAACTGGCAAAATGGCAAGGTGTAAGTCTGACCCAGGTTTGAGAGAAGTTATCCTGCTGATGACCTGCTCTTGGACTTCCATAAGCATCTGACTGGCTGGCCACTATGGGAAAAGGCTACTGGACCTGATATGCTTTTGGTCAAATCCAGTAGAGAATGAGTTGTATTATTGGCCCTTAAAGTATAGGGACAGTGGCTGGCATTTGCATTGTAAATGCTAACCCCATCCCAAAGCTACCTAGCACTTACCTTAGTGCCTTCTAAGTGTGGATGCTCCTGTCTGGAAGTGTTCACCTCACTGCATCAACAACCATGTGTACTAGGCCATCCCTATAGCAATTGAGTGATGCAGAGCATAATTGTACAGATGCCCCACCCCACTCCCACTCAGCCTTCACATAGAAGTAGGCGCAAAGGCTTTCCTAGTATATCTCTGGAGGTGTTTTCACTATTCCACAATTCTCAAAGATGGGGGTGGCCATGCACACCAGGAGTCTCTCTGAGATAGGAGATGCTCTGTGGTGTGTCACTTTGTGTCAAAGTGACTCAAGGCTGTCTCCATCTTCAAAGTACAAAAAGGCCCGTTGTGAGCTAGAATTTGTTTTCAAGGCACATCTGAAACAAGGCACCAGAGAGGTTTAAATGTTCATCTCTGCTGCACAAGTTAAAACCTTTGTTGAAAAGGGGAAAATATAAAAGACTCCACAAGATAAACAAAACAATTATGGGAAGAAAACCTGCTGTTGACAATTAGAGAAGAATTATTATGTTCAGTTACAAAAAGAATATTCTCTTGATATGAAATCTTTTGCAAGTATTTGATAAAGTCACTTTTAATTAGTATTTAATAGAACAACTCAAGTGTAGCCAAAGCTTATTGAATTGAAAATGATGCTAGGGAAATATAATCCACCATATTCTTTATCTTAATTGGACCCTTGACAAATAGATTTTTTTTTGATGGAGAAGCCACCCCAGCTGATTCCAAAAAAACAGTTTGCCTATGTGGGTCTTCATGCCTTTCTAAAAACCATCTTTTAGACCAAATACCTAAATCTAGGAATACCATCCCTTTTTTTTTTTTTTTTGGCCGTTTGTGGAAATGAAACCAAAAAGCAGGCTGTATTTAAAGGCCTGCATAAGTAAAATGAAAACCATAAGCCAGAAGGCTTGTATGCCAAATACCTGGTTAATGTAATTTGAGGGCTGGGTTTTCAAAAATAAATAACTTATTTTATTTTGTTCACAAGTAATATCTTTATCCTTTTGTAACTTTTTTTTAAAAGCAGAAGTACTTCATTCCCTACATTTTTTGACTCAAAGCCTTTTTTCTTTCTGCAGTTAGAGGTAAACATGGATAATTCTTGCAATTTCAAATCACAAGGCAATTTCAAAAACTGTATATTCTTGAGATATCTACAAGGAATGCCAGTTGTTCTTGGCCTCATGAGTATCCGGGGTGCAAATAAGGATAACGGCAAACTATATTCACATCATTGTCTTTAGTAGTGCTACAGTAACTGTGGGTTTGACCTTAACAGTTTCAGGGCTCAGTTGGTGCCCACATTGCTTAGGAGAGCTTGAGGGTAGGTCATAAATGTGTATCCTTGGGTTCTGTTAGATGGCTGAAATCCCTGCACAACTTAGTGCATCTAGGACACTACAGATGTTGTCCCAAGCTTCAGGGGTAGAGGCCAAAATAATTATTTTTATTTCTATCCTACCCTATGTGTGATCGCTGATCCAAAAAATGTTTTATGTGCTCCAGGTTAAGTCAGAACACCGGAAATATTTAAAGTTCCTTTGGTTTAAAGACACCACCAACCTAACAGATATCCTACAATATCAAATGAGAATCTACGTATATGGTAACACCCCATCTCCAGCTGTTGTCAACTATTGTCTAAAGAGGACTGCAGAAAAGTACGAAGACCTGTATAGTCCTAAAGTTCACAGTTATCAACTGTGGATTTGATGATTTATTCGTTTCTTTTGACTCGGAGCCTGAAGCTGCCTGCATGGTCAGAGAAGTACAAAGACTGTTGGAGTTAGCTAACATCAGACTTCATAAAGTGGTTTCAAATAGTCCAGAGGTGCTAAGTTATTTCCCACCAGAAGATCTGGCAGATAAAAATGTTCATACTCTGTTCAAAGACTTGCAAAAAGCATTCCAGCTTTGGAATACTATAGAATGTGAAAACTGCAAGTTCCTGAATTAAATGAAGTAAACTCCAAAAGAAAGATGTTGTCAGCCATTAATAGCATTTATGACCCACTGGATATCGCTGCCCAAGTGCTGATCATAGGTAAAGACTTATTTGGACAAGCAACCCAATAAGTTGAGGGCTGTGACCAAGACTTACCCCCACTCTTAAAGGCAGCTTGGAAGAAATAGGCCCTACAGGCAAAGGGCATAGAGATGCTGGAAGTATCTAGAGAGTTTGTGCTCAGTGACCCTACATTGAAGGTGGTTCTTGAACTCCACATATTCTGTGATGTATCAGAAAAGGCTATAGCTGTTGTAGCTTAAATCAGGCTCAGAGGCAAAGAAGAAATTAAACTAGGTTTCATCATGGCAAAATCAAATGTTGCCCCATCTCAGACCATTCCCAGATTTATGTTCAGCACTGCTAGCAACTCAGCTGCTTCAGACCATCAAAGGGGAAGCAGAAATTAAATTTGAAAGAATTTATTTGTATAGTGACAGCACGATAGTTCTTGGTTATCTTACCAAGAGGTTTAAAGTTTAAAGTTTATGTAGCAAATAGAGCTAAACAGAAGAGAGAGATATCCAAGCCCTGATGGAAGAGTCCAAAAAGTGCAACTCAGAAGTGCAACCAAGATTGGAAGTTTTCAGAGACTTGTTACAGATTTAGGGCCTTTCTGCACAGACTCTAAAAATGCATTTAGAGCCAGATGTGGGAAGGATTAGGACATGGCATCCACACAGGGACCGGAATTAGGGTCCCTTTGAGGCCGCCACGTCCGCACATCGGCGAGCAAAACTGGTTGCTTAAACTGGTTTTGCCACCAAAATCTGACCCAGATGTAAGACCAGAAAAATCAGGATAACATCTGGCTTTTCCCCTAAAACTGGTACGGAAGCAAATGCTTCCACACCGATGGGGGAAAAGCTGGATTGCCGGTGCATGCCCAGCTGTCACAGAGGCAGAGCGCATGCTCTGCCTCTCTGACAGGTGGGCGAGTCCAGCAGCCGGCTTCCCTGGCTTCACCCCGGCAAGAGAAGTGGCGATCGGGCCTTCTGTGGCCAGGGGAAGCTGAGTCCTATGCCCGCCCCCAACCCACCAAGGGTCCCGCGCTCACGCCCACTGCCTTACCTCATTGCCACCACCCCGATTCTGGGAGTGACACGGCTGGCATCAATCGCGCATGCGCGCGCCACGGCCCTACTGGTCCCAGCAGCCCAGGGTGCCTTGGACTACATTTCCCAGCAGCCCTGCGCAATTCTGGCTGTTTCCCTCCTTCCTTGAACTGGGAGATGTGTGTATGTTTAAGTGTGTGTGCGCAGGCAGCGGCAGTAGCAGAGCAAGCAAGCCAGCCAGGGTGCATTTTTTGGAGGGAACCCCTGCTGGCGATGGTGGCTGTGGAGGTGGACAATGGGGAGAGAGAGAATGCCCTGGGCAATGGGGAGAGAGGGGTGGGGAAAGGCTGAGGAGGGGAAAGAATCACTTTCCCCAATCTGTTTTTGGAAGTGTTTTAAGTGTTTAAAAGTGGGGACACAAAATCAGGGTTGAATCCGATTGCCAGATGCTCCTTTGCTTCCTTTCAACACATTTTACATATCTATGTAAACCCCAATGTAAATAGCCTTGTATATAGCACTTTATTCCTTGAATTGGAACTCACCCATAAAGTACTTCTTTGTTTGCCTTGAGAAAGAGATTGGCAATTGTTTATGTGTTTTGTTACTTTAAAATAAATCCTGTTAATTCCTGTTTGAACAAAGACCCAGAAAATTTCTTTGGGAATTTCTTAAGGATAAGCCTCAGTGGTCCCTTGATAGAGCACAGGCCTAATCCTTATGAGACTTGAGAGGCCATCAGAAAAAGGATACCATGGCCACTGGTATCAAAAGCTGCTGAGATCCAGGAGCACCAACAAGGTTGCACTCCCTCTGTCTTTCTCCTGCAGAAGGTCATCCATGAGGCTGACCAAGTTCGATCATTTCTCACCCTCCAGACAGTCTGTGAATCCAGGTTCCTGGACACAAAGACTGGACAGAGACAGAATATAGATCTAGAAGGCAAAGACTCAGCATGGGGACAAGGGGGGTACCCAAATGCCCCACATATTGATTTCTCCAGAGGGGGCAAACTTAGAGTAGTTTACTCTGGTAATTTACTCTGGTTTACTTTCAAAGGAAGGGATGGAAGGTTCTGCATCAGGCATGGAATCTTGCAAACACCCCACCCAATAGATTCAGTACTTATAAATGTCCAAGTCCCAACCCAAGTGATGATGAAGGCAGGGGAAAGTTTACACAGAAATTTGCAGTTTCCATTTATTCTAGGAAACTGTGGGGATGTAGTAGAAGAAATCCTGATCTACAGATCTCAAAACCTAATGCACTGACTACTGCTGACTACCATTCACCCCCTAAAAAAGCTTTTTTTTAATTTTAAAAAATCCAAGTCCTTTGCAGCATAAAACAATAGAATATTAATAGAGCAAATAGCTCTTGTGTTCCAGTTAGCAGAAGTAGAAAAATTACATGATAAAATCAATACTTCTTTCATGTTCTGTAAGGAAAGATATTTGATTGATATAGTCACTAATGTCTCAATGAATAGTCAGCCTCATTTTCCATGCTTCATAAGATTACTGTTCATAATTGTTAGATGTATGGTTCCTAATTGGTTTGCTTTGCAACCAGAAAATGGAATGCTCACTCATTAACCTTCTTTGTCTTTCAAGAAGGGTATTTTAAAAAATGCTGATGACTGTTTGGAGCTATTCCCAGGGATTGCAGGGGTGCCTATTAGCAAAGATGGTCAGCTGTGAGATCCATATTGCTATTTAATGTACTTAGCAATCAGCCTCATGATGATTCTGGTCCTTATCGGTAAATGAAAAATTCAGAGATCATTTTATTCGTTCAAAGAGTAACTGCTTATTCAGCTTTGTAACCTTAAACCATTGACAACTAATAAGTAGGAAACATTTTGGAAGGAAGGAAGGAAGGAAGGAAGGAAGGAAGGAAGGAAGGGTTATGAAGCACATTGATGTCGGTTGATTGAATTATAATGTGAATTATAATGGTAATTCAGTGAATTTCCTTTTTTATCAGGTATTTTGCAAACCTGAGATTACAGTTGTGTATGTATGCTGTTGTACATCATAGCAGTGTTCCATAACAATACTCAGGTCAACCAAAATCCCCAACCTACTGTGTTTTTAAGTTCTGCAGATCTTATCAGGCAAGATGATGAGCCAAGTAAAGGAAAGACATATGACTCCATTTAATGAAATAAGATGAGTGTAGGATAAGGTAAAAAATATTAAAAATTAGACTGAGAAAATGCTGCTCAAATTTCAGCTTCCACCAAATCCTACTTAGAAGAAAAAACATACAGATTCCTTATTCCTTGGAATGCAAAGACTGCCCTTACATCAAACCCTTTTTGGGCTAGATCATCATTACCATCACCTCTTTATTTGTATGCCATCTCACCATAGAATGCTTAAAGCAGCTTACCAAAGAAAATACAGGAACAAAATACAATAACTGTATATTAACATGCAATATGGAATATCTTTAAGTATAAAATCCAAACAAATAGTTGTCAAACCCACACAAAGCTGCTTCCCTCTGAAGAGGATCTGGCAGCCTTCAGCTCCACTCCCAGACTGTTCTTTTATGCAGAATCTTCTGTCTGAAGCAACTAAGGTCATTAACTAAGAACACTTGCAAAAGGGGCTCAGTCCAGCAAAACAGCACCAGGGTAACAGTGCCCAGCTAAGCATGGCCTGGACTACTTAGTACACAACAATGTGGCATGGAATGCAAAAATAGCCCAGGTTTCCTGGCCAGGAGGGAGACCTAGAAGTTGGGCCACCTACCATTTATAAAACTCAAAATTTTAGTATTTCAGTTGGCATGGAGGGAAGATGGCAGCCAAACATTGTCTACCCCCATACTAACTGGGCCACCAGGGAACAATTAGAGAAGCTTGTACTGTTTTGATCATTAAGGCAAACCAAGCTGCTGCTACACCAAGAAATGGCTTCCACAGTTGCACAGCCATTTGTCTACTCCATCCCCCAGCCATTCAGAAGGCTGCAAAAACCTTCATATGGTTGGCACCAATGACTCATTGAACCAACCCAAATGTTCAGCCTCATCCTACCATAACTGTGGGAAATAACATAGGAGGATCATATCCGTGTGTTTGAGAACTAATGTCACTACCTCAGTTAAAAAAAAAAAAAGCTGAAGAGATATATGCCCTGTAGCCAGTCCATTCTTAATTACGGTTATGACTCTGCTGTAAATTATCAGTTTGTTAATTTACTTTGTTTTCCTTCTGTATGGGTAGTTTCATTAGTTTTATTTGTATTGCTTGGCTTGTATTTTGCTATAACATGCCTCAAGTCTTCTTGAAGTAGGCAGGATAGAAATGTACAAATGAATGGATTTTATGTGTGCATACTCATGCTACACTGACCATTACCTAATACCAGTTATGCACTGGGGACACGTTTCCAGTGAGGCATCCTTTGGAGGCAGTAATGGCAGTTCCCATCAGCTACTTCTCTGAATGCTTAGAGGTAAATGTAATGATCTTTCTGCACTTATCCTTGTTCTCTGGTAGGAAGCAAGGCAGGAGGTTGTCTTCACACACTAGTGTAGAAATGAGGAAGCTTCCCCCAATATTACTATATTTCATCCACAATGGATGAAGTTATAGACTGGGATAGGACAACAAAACGGCAATCTAAAGAAGTTCACATTGCAGGCAATGAAGAACATAGGGTGTTTTTCCACTGTCACTAAAAGTACCCATTAAGTACCCATTAATGGGTACGTAAGTGGTACTTCTAGTGACAGTGGAAAAACACTCATAACGAAAGATCAAATGTGCTGTCCAAAATACAATGGGGGCGACATTTGGGGTGCATACCTAGAAGCAAAGTACTGCTGGAAGTGGCAGTAGAATTTAATGTGTGCGAATGTGTTTTGACCAGAAATATCAGGGGCTGGAAACTTAACATTCCTGGTCTTTGAAAACTGGTCCTGGCCCCAGAACCAGTGGCCAGGCAGAACCTTGACAGGCTGCCCACATGTGGACAGCCTTTGGAGCAGGCTTATGCTAGCCCATCACAGCATGGTCCATACTCACAGGGCCATGCTAGATGGGTCAAAACAATACAGAGCAGAAATGCCCCAAATCTGCCTTATATTAAGCTTCACTTCTGGAGACTAACATGGAAACAACCTTGCAGCTATCTTGGGAACAGCACATTGTCGTCGTCTTCTGGGGAGATGGTATGCATTAAACCTCGGAGCTTCTGCATGTAGAGCAGGTGATCCATTCATAACTGTGCCATATGCTCCTTTTTCTGTGTGTGATCCAGATTTGGGACTTTCCACCTTGCTACATTTTCAAAGAATAACAATCAGATTTCAAGAGTTTGCTTACTCAGAAGTAAAGTTACTGAGCAAAGGAAAGGAAGGACTTGGAAGCAGAGTTGTAGAGGATGACTGAGCCAATCAAAGCAAATACTATATTGGACGCAAAAGGAACAGGAACTATAGCAATGTTGCCCCCAGGCTGATATCCCTTATCATTCATTCTCTGACACCAACAAATAGCTTCTCTCTTAATTTCTAATGAAGTTGTCTTCCTGGATCCATACATATGGGGGATAAGCCCTAAAATGGGTACCAACATAGCCTTGCTTACCCAACATAGTTAAATACCAACTGCCATATTTAGAACCAGAAGGGTAGAAGTGAAGATCCTCTTGTAACTGCAAGAGTTTTTCAAGTGATTCTTTCAAAACCATTGTTTAGACAAGGATAATGGGAAATGTAATTCAGTCAAATAAAATTAAGATGTTCTTCAGTGTCTCTGCCTTGCTTTAAGATAACAAAATACCAGCAGTATGTTTTTGCGTTTCATTGGTGCAGCAAAACAAGGGAAGTTTTGCCTCAGGTTTTGTGTCTGAGCTACAGTCACACTTCAGGTGATTATTCTTTCTGCAATAGGATTCAGTCCTCCAAATCCAATTACTGCTAAGTATTCATTAACTAATGCAAAATTGCACAATGTGTTATAAGAAGATACACACGACCTCTATGTGAAGTGCAAATGAATTTATACTGATCAGCAGTACTAATCAACTATTTAATGAATTCATCATGTTTGGACTGAGTATCACGATGCTCCTAAACTTTGAGTTTATTGAATAATGCCATACATTTATTCCTTCTCTGAAGCATAATGAGGCATAAAAGAATAGAAGAGGAACAAGAGATAGAAGGCTGCATGAAGCACTGTACATGTGTGCAATTGTCATATTAGTACATGGAAGTCTCTCTTGAAATCTTTTCAGAGAAGTGGAATTATTCTGCCTGCAGAGTTACACGGGAGGGGTTAATAATTAAATTGCTACTGACATTCTATGTCATTATCTGCAGGGTGGTTCCCAGTCCTCTTCCCTAAATTGATAGGCATAGTAACCCAAAAAGACTATGGTTACATCTGCTTGTACCATTATGATGATGTCACTGAGTCTCAAGGGCTCAACCCTGTTCTCTCATGGCTCAGACTGCCCTGCCCTAAGTAGGGAAGTGCAGAAATATTCATGCTATTCAAAATTTGTATGAATTTCTATGAATTTCAGCATTCATGGGTGAATCAAAAGGAGCCTACATTCATAAGCCCCCATTGACCCACAAACAAATGGATCTGGCCTTCATAGAAACTTCATTGAAGGCTGAATGTACCCATTCCAAGTCTCAGTGGCCCTTACCTATAAATGTGGTGGCTGCCGCAGCCACTGCAACCTCTGCCACCATTTGTATGGTCCTCCAATACCCAACTAGGCCTTCTGGAGATGCACATACTCTCTAGTTACAGCACTGCTAGGATGCTCCCATACAGATTGTGCTTTAATCCCAACATACTAAGCTTACAAGAGTTTCAGTTGGCTGCACTGTTTGTGGCTATGCCTGAGACCACATCTTTGCTTGCCATCAAAGGCACTGCCCCCCACCCCAGGAAAGCATCCACTGCAACTTCAATTCCATACACAGCAAGAAGTGCCTTATAGCAATTATGCATTCCCATTTCTGGGCACGAATGCCAACAGAAGCACCATGGTTTCAGAGTGCCTCTGTCTGCTGCTGGAAAGATGTGTCTCCTCTCTTGAAGGGGAGATAGAGGTAGCATCCTTTTAAAGTGGTGATTTCAGGCAACTCTCTTGTGCACCTCATAATGAATTGCCTTGCAGGGTAAATGGAAAGCTGACTTGAGCCTCTTCCTGGCTTTGTCTCTGACATCCTACAAACCAAATGTCACTACATAAAAGAACTGTCTGGGACTGAAAACTGCCAGCTTCTCTGCGGGGAAGAACAAAGAGAATTCTTTCTTTGGGGTCTACATTTAAATATATGACACACCATATGATATATGATTAGTGTACTTTGTTTAGTTATCTCTCCATATTTTGTGGAATCAGTGCTTATAAACCACACTCTGGAAAGGTATACAAATAAGCAGACGAAGATGATGATGGCATTATTAAAAACATCAATGAGCCAATATTATATAGCCAGCAGTGATCTATTGATCAGCCGATGGGTGGGGAAACAGGGTGAGGCGCTAGCCAGAGCCTACTTTGATTTTGCCAATAGAAGTCTCACATGGAGTGCAGTTCTAACTAGGGATGTGCACAAATATTTGAAAATTTGAACATCCGATTCAAATCTGACGAATATCAACATTCAAATTCTAATCAGATTCAATAACCTTTGAATTTAGACATTCAAAAGGATTTTGGATTTTCTGAAACATTTGTTCAAATATTCAAATGATTCAAATGTGCAGATACATATGTATTACAGATGTGCAGATATGTATGTATTACATATGTATGTATCTGAGTGAATATTAAGCTTATTTGCACTTATAATGTGGGGTGAAAATGGGATACATACAGGATGAAACAGGATGCGCACAGATACATATTATAGATGTGAATGTTGTCAACATTCATATCTTTAAATATGAATTTAACATTTGAACCTGTGGATTCAAATGTTACGGATACAAATTCGATTTTTGGATATTTGGATTTTAAACATTCGAATCAAATTGAATTTTCGGGCACTCGATTTGATTCTAATTCGAATCCAAAATTACATTTGTGCACACCCCTAGTTCTAACCCATGTGCACACACACACACACAAATGGGTATTACAGAATACTGAAAGCAGTATTTTCAAGGGGTACCCAAAACACCATACTGAATGTGATTCAGAGTATTTGAAATAGCTCTATTCCTCTTATATGGAAATGCCATTTGCTAGGTGAAGCATCCAGCAAACTGTACCCCGGAACAAGATGAGCACTAACTTCTGGTTCCTGGCTCCTGGCTCCAGCCTTCTTAGAGCCTGGAATGGGATATTCCACCATATTGGACTGCACAGGGCATCATTTATGATATCATTACATGTGCTGCCATGATCTTGAGTCTGTCAGAGCTTTCCTTGTTATGTCTCCAAACGATTCTGAAATGTTTATCATTTAAGAGGCAGTGGCTAGGGCAGCCCATGGCAGGTTTCATGACATGGTGGCAGGTGGCCCAATCCCCTCCAAGGCCTAAAAAAATTAGATGGGGCAGCCAAGAGTAACATGGGGTGACATGGATGCTCAATTTCTTCTAGAACCAAGTTTTGTTAGGTATTTCAGCTAGCAAACTCGGCTTCATGAAAGACGGCAGGTGGCTAGTTAAAATGTTTCCAAAAAGCTTTTGAAATGTTTTGCACACCCCTAGTATTTTCTCTCCTGTCCATGTATTAAACCATGTAGTAAAAAGTAATAAAGTCTCTATATGATGAGATTTTCACACAGAAATATTGTCATGAGATTGCATTAGTCACATTTGATTTTGAAGTATTCCTTTGGATTAGACCATAGATCAAAATTACTCATTTTTTAAAAAAGATGTCTACATTCTTGCCATTTTCTGAATAAAAAATTGGTCATTAACATTTCAAAATTTGTGGCATTTATCAACCAAATATGTTCAGCAACATAAAAACTAGAAAGCCTTTTGAAAAGCATTAGAGTTTCCTTAGCTGTCTGCACCGTCTACAAAATGTTTGATACAAAGTTCAACTTTGCATATTTCTCGTCATCGAAACTATATCTTGCACTCTGGAGGATTTTCTCTCTCTGAATTTTAATCCCCTTTCACCTAGAGATGAATTAAACCATTTAAAAGTTAGCACAGTGACTGCATTTTGAGGGTTGGCCTTTGTTCTTGGTATGCATTGCAGCCACAGAAAGAATCATTCATGCATTTAGAAACTCAAGGCTCAGGTTTATGATTAATCCCTCTGCAGCAAACTTGGAAATATACAACAAAAAATGGTTTCTTTGTAGAATTCAACAAACTGAAACAGGGAAGCAGTATATTTATTTCCTGCCCACTATATAGAAAGTTCACATTCATCCCAGTTTGGGGGATGATTAGTTTCCTTTTGGATAACCTGAAATATGTTTAAGTATGCTATGTTTATTTGTGCATACAGAAAGGAATGAGAAGAAGCGTGTTGCCCTATTATTTTTGTGCTTGTGGCTCAATCAAAATCTGAAGTTGAAGTTTAGCCAGCCATGAGTATTATACCTCCATCTCATCTCCCTCAAAAGGTTCTCCTTGTCACCACAATTTTGCTTTTCTTTTGGTTGTCCTTTACTAATGTGTTCACACAACAACCTATCTAAATGCAGGGTGTTAATGACAATGTTGAGACACTGAATCTGTTATGCCGCAGCAATGAGATGAGAAATCAAAGCTTTGGGGTCTTTACTCGGCCTTGGAATGTATAAGAAGCAATTTACAATATGAGAAATTGGGCTCAGAGTTTTACCCTCCAGACTATAAGCAGGAGCTGAAACAGTCACTCAAACAGCAAGGAAAAAGCATGTCTTTCACTGCAGACAGATCAACAAACACTATTCCTTCTCTGTCCTTAACCTTATCCTTTCAACTATCTGCAGCATCTGTGCTATGGAAAGAGATTCCTATTGTGCTATAATGACAGTTCTCACTCATTCAACATAAACACAGCATTTTGTTATCATAAAATGGGTCAGCAGGAGATCTACAGAATAGTTACATGATTATGCAGCCCAAAAAATGAATTCTTTTCAGATTTCTTTGATGGCCATCAAGTGGTTTGGCTCCCTGCATGAAACATTCAAATAACTAGAATACCTGTAAGGAGCATCATTTCAAGAATTCGTAAAGTGGATGTAAAGAAAGATGGGTTGATACGCATCTAAGAAGATCCTTTTTTATTTAGATCAAGAGTGGCCATTCTCATGTTTCTGAACTACTGTACATATCCCATTATTTACTAATCTTTCGCCATGCTGACTGAAGTTAAGGGGTATTGGGAGTTCAATAATACTTTGGGGGAGAGGATAAGTTCCCCATCTTTGATCTATATGCGTTTATTTCAGGATTCTATGCCATCTTTTCCAGGCATTTCACAATCACCTCTATAAACAGAATTTTAAGTTATAAATTGTAGCAAGCTCCATCTGGGATCCCCTGTTGCACTACAGGGATATTTCTAGGGCACAAGATATAGATGCTTCTGTGCTCTGGGAGCACTCAATACATTACCAGCAGATTGATTGGAAGAGCTCTGACTGTTCTTCCTATCATTCTCCCTCTCCCTTCATAATCTGTGGACTTGCCTCAATACGCTCCCTGTTTTGCTGTATGCAAGAAAATGGCTGACTTTGCTGGCCATTTCCTGTACTGTGCAAAACAGCCTCAAGTGGAAATGTTGAACAGGGAATAATACTTCCCCAGCTTTGTTGTTTTTGCTGCCAAAAGCAACAGCAGACATTCAAACTGCACACTGCTGCAGCAGGACTTGACAGTTTGGCACCAGAAGATAACTGCAGGAAAAGTCTTCAGATCCTGCCCTGTTTCCACCGTCATGCGAAGTTTACCCAAGTGATCCTGCAGATGCAATAGCCACTTAAAACATGCTTCAGCCCATCACCAAATTATCTGAAATTAAGCAATTTAGCATGGTGAAAAGCAAAGAGCAGCTCTGCATCATTAATCAGAGATCCAGTCCTATAAAAACTACAGTTAATGAGAGACTATGTACCAGATTCACACCTGGACAGGAAGTTGAATCTGCCCTAGTCACTTTTCCTGTGTGAAAATTTCACTGTGTGAAAATTGGAACGGAGGCAACCATATAAACCAACATGAGCTTCTTGGATGAAAGGCAGGATGTAAACGTAAGAAAATAAATCTAGATGTAATAAAATAGTGCTAGAGATGTGCACTTGTTCATCCGTTGAACTGAATAAACGGTGTTTGGTTTGCCACTGAACTGAACTCTCATTCTAGGGGTTTGATGCTGGCCTAGTTAATCAAACCAATGGTTGTTTGTATTCATTTTCAAACTAGTTCAAAAATAAGAAAAAGCCCCTTGAAAAAGCCCTTTTCAAAGGCAATACAAACTGCTTGGTCAAACTGTTCACATTTGTAAGTGGAGGACTAAGGCCTTTTCGCACACGCGGTTTTGGAACGCGCGGAAGACAGCCCGGGACGTGGCATTCACATTGCCGCAGCCAGGTTTGCGTCCCAGCACATCCCAGGCTGTCTTCCGCGCGTTCCAGATGCAGAGCACTTTAAAGTGCTCTGCATCCGTTCCCACGCGTACGAAGCGTCCCGGCGCGTTTGGGGAGAGAAGTGTTTGCGCACGCTTCTCTCCCTGACAGCCGCGGGCACGCCCCCAGGGCCAGCATGGGCCAAAAATTGGCCCAGCAGCTGGCCTCTGATTGCTGATGACCAGCCTTGCCGGGCCGGCGATCGCGCCGGCCCGGCAAAGCCGGTAGACGGGACCCACCGAATCGGGGGTCCCCTGTCCCATCTGCCAGGGTCAGTGACCCTGGCAGATGGGACTGGGGAACCCCAATTTGGTGGGTCCCGTCTGTCATCTCTGACGGCCGCTGGGACGTGGCTCCTTCCCGGCTCCAGCACCCCAATGGGGCTGCCGGAGCCGAGGAGCCGCCAGCATCGGCTTCCTGTAGCCTCTTTCCAGGGTGGCAGGAGGCCAATGCTGGGCTGGCTGGGGGCGAGGAACCCCTTCGCCAACCAGAGCGCGTTGCTCCGGTCACCCAAGGGTCCCCCCACCCCCATCGCGACCGTCTTCTTCCACGTTGGAAGCTGGAGCAAAAGTTTTTGATGCCAGGATGGGGATGGTGAGGGGGGAGGGGCCTCCCACCCCCACCCGATCGGGCCCCCTCCCTATCGCCCCCCTCCCTATCAGCCCCCCTCCCTGGACATTGGGGACGCACGCCGCAGGGGACCTACCTTCCCAGCATCCTCGCTCATTGCAAGCCAGGACACCGGGAAGGTAGGTCCCCTGCGTGCGCAGAGTCCCAATGCCTGGGGTGGGAGGGGCGATCGGGTGGGGGTGGGGGTGGGGGTGGGGTGGGGGTGGGCCCCTCCCTCTCCCCCTTCCCCGACCCATCCCAGGGTGGGTGCGGGGTGAGTGGGGGTTGAGGGTGGGGGGGTGGGAATCATCTGCGAGGTGTAGGCGCGTAGATCCATGCGCCTACACCCCGCAGATGGCAGCGATTGGGGTGGCGGGGAAGCCTTCGGAGATCGGAGCCAAGGGCTCCGATCTCTGAAGGGCTCCTGCCCCATAGGCAGCTGCCCCAGGGTGGGTGCCCGGATGCACGGGCATGTTCCTGCCGGATGCACGGGCCTGATCCGGCCCGTGCAGCCGGCACGAACCCGAGCTGGCGGCCTGACAAGGCTGCCCGCCCCTTGGGTGCTCGCACCCAATGGGAGGCAGCGTTGCCAGCCGTATCCCCGCCCCTTGCCAGCCTTTGCCAGCTAAGACACTTTGGAACGCTTTTACCATTCACACACAGGCGCGCCGTAACGCGTTTACATGCGTTCTGGCGCTCCTGTGTGTGAATGCTGAAAGCATCCTGAAGTGTCTTAGGCCACCCGTCCTACACCCATTCCAAATGGAACGAATGTAGTGCGAAAAGGCCTCTAGTTCGGTTCAAAAAACTGAATATGAACTAGCTGGTTTGCTGCAAACCAACTGCATCAATCCAGCACATCTGTAAATAATACAGAATAAAATTATCTTTGTTTATATACAGGTAGAAACACAGTAAGGTTTGGGCAACCAGAAAGAGATGGCACAGAGGGAAGGGAAAGGGCACTGGTAGGTGCTCTGGCTGATCTTCAGAAACTATGGCTGCATCTTCCTCATAAAACAATAACATCCCCAGAAAATAATAACATCAAAAGCAACTTTCTTTTCAGTTGCATTGGGAAGGGACACAGAGTAGGGAAATGTAGCCAATCACAGCATGAGAACAATTGCTGCTAGCCAGCAACTAATCAGAGCCCCAGAAAGCTGGTGAAGCAGTTGGCCAGTCATTGGTGAGCACTTGAAGGAAGAGCAAGATGTGGAAATATGAGGTAGGATTATTCTTTTAATCGTTTAAATGCCTGTTCTTTGGACCACTACAGAAGGGGCACATTTTCAGAAGGAGCAATTGAAAAAAGCCCTGTCTGATTGGAAGTAATGTGTACAAAATTTGGCTTGTTTTGACTGAATACAATTAGTTGCAAACCAACTGCAATTGCACACACACTCACACATACCCTATGGATGTCTGCTCCAAATCATTCAGGAATTTTAAAAACAATGGAAACCCAAAATATTCTATGAACTAAACCATTTTGGCATTAATGCAACTATGGAAGAAGAAGAGGTCTGTGGGCTTCCTTTCCACAAGCTGGTGCTTTCAGTTATCCAGCAGTTCTAGATTCCATCCTTCCATTCTCTGAGGATCAGACAGCATCCTCCTATTCTTGCTGATCTGATGCCTCTTTGCACTACAGCGAGAATGCTGTAGAACTCTTTGGCCCGAACACATCTAAGACAGTTTCCCATCCGCATTGGCAGGTAAAGGAAGTGTTGCAAATGTGTCCTTTACCTGCCTATGTGCGGATGGGAAATTGTCTTAGACGCGTTTGTGCTGAACAACCCTCCCAAAACTCACAAGGCCTGCCCTGACCTCCCGCCACTGGGTCAGGCAAGACCCAGGGCGGGGAGGCCTGTTGGATGCCTTCTTTGGGCTCCCACTCGCTCCACGGGCCCAGATCGGCCTCCTGGGGCCGGCCAGAACCTCACCCAGCACTCGCCAATCAACCCCTGGGGCGCACATGCATGAACGGGGCCACGCTGTGCGCGTGTGTGCAGTGTGGCCTCTGATTGGCCAGGCACCCGCCTGGCTTCAATGGGCAATCTGTGCAAGCATGGATGCCTGATGAATTAGGGGCCATGCCGTGCACATGCGCACAGTGCGGTCGGCCTCCTCGCCCCAGTTGCTGCCCAGTGCCAAACAGAAGTGAATCCTGACCAGCTCTTATTCCTTTTATACAGTCCTATGACTTGCTGTGCTTTGGTGGATCACTATTTTTTCTCTCTCGATCCATTCATTACCATGCTATCTGGTGGAACAAATTGCCAGAAAGCACACAGGCTTATGCTTCAGCACTGAGAATTTGTTTAGTCAACCACTGAGCTGTAATTATATTATCAATTACAGCTGGCTGGTTCCTGCAAAAGGCACACACATATTAGTCATGTTAACTTCCCTAGAGGATATTTTCAACACTTATTCATTGCCATGTGGTTCCAAAGACCTAACAGAATTCATATAATATTTATATCCCCTGTGTATATCAAATGATGTATTACACATTTATCTGACTTAATATAATGGAAACCAAAATAGTTACACTAATTTATTGGAACTCCTTGCTGTTGGATACCATCAAGTTGAGGTTGACTCCTGATTGACTACAAGTAGTTTACTTGTCAGAGATACAGAAATAGTTTGCCATTGCCTTCTTCCAAAGAGAGGTTGAGAACTGACCTATCAACCCTTTGGTTTCCAGGCAGTTCATTCTACCACTGAGCTACAACGCCCCTCATTAGAACTTCTTAGGATAGGACCATATGTGCTGCTAGCTTTACCTTAACATCCTGTTCTTGACATGAAACACATTATGTGCACCAGAAGACTAAAAGCATCTCTTCAGCTTGTTTTAATACTTTGTAGCTAGCATGTTCTTGTGCCAAGATCACTGCAGAAAAATAATCCAGATGTCCCCTCAGTTCAAATCCCTTCTTGTTCCTGAAAGCTCATGGGGTGACTTAGGACCAGTCACTGTCTTTCAAACTAATTTATCTCAAGGTTGTAGTAAGGATAAAAGGGAAGGAAGGAAAATATGTGTCCATTTGGGCACTCCATCTGATTCTTGCCTGCTTTAAATAATCCCAGGTACTGAATAAATTACTTCTCAGTCACCCCTTGTTTGCTTTGACTCTAGTGGTTTAAGAGAAATTAAAGCATCAACTGTCCTCCTAACCGAGGGATGACCAAATAGCTTGTTGTATATGTTTTTATATCTGTTATATAGCTTGTTTTATATGTTTTAAATTTTAAATTTGGATTATATATAACAATTTGGTTGTTTGAATGTTATATATTGTATTGTCAGTGTTTGTATGCCACTTTGAGTCCCTTTGGGAAAAGATGGGATATAAACTATCTATCTAGCTATCTATCCACCCTTAGCAAAGACATGGAAGTGTTTTACTGAACCTTCAAGCAAGATGCTGAGAATCAAATCTGTGATCCTCTGCTTTCCAGTTAATTTTTCTGCTGTTGAGCTATGGTCATCCATATCAGTCTCCCAGGCAATTGTTTGGTAAATTCTGAGGCTTCTTGAGGTCTCTGCTTATTCAACTTTTTTTGCAAACATGAAATAATCATTCTCAGAGTGAGAAAGAGTTAAGGTCAGATGCCCATGAAATAGAACTGAGTGATTCATGATTTACTCTCATTTGGCTATAGTAGTTTGAATAAACTTTGAAGATCTTCAGAAACCAGTTGCCACTCATATATCAAAATGTCTGTGGCTGCGTCTTCATGGCAACGTTATTTTGAATTCAAAATGTTTTGAGTCCTCCCAGTCATGGGCAAGTTAGGCTTAACATGCTTTTTCCGTGTTAAACCATGGCAAACCGTTTTGAATCTCAAACCTGATTTCAACAGGTCTCACTCCGAATCGTGCGTTCGATACGTGTTTCATTTTTTTACTGTGTGGACAGTACTGTGTTAAGGGATGAGATTCCATGTTCAGGGTGTCCCTCCCCCAATCGCACTGTATCCAATGGCTGTCCGTATTCTGGGCACGTCATTGTGGGTGTGTGTGTGTTTCCCTGACTGATCTGAAGCAAACTTTTTTCGGATCGCTTCTCTTCACCGCTCTGGCTGCTGGCGGAGCCTTTCAAGTCGCGCGCGGAGCTCCAAGACGACAAAGAAAGAGACGCCTCGCCTTCATCCACCTTTGCCGGCCAAGGCTTGCTGGGGGCAGAGGGCGCAAGGGTGTGCAGGCATAAAGGGAGCACAGGGGGCCAAGCCAAAGGAAAGGAAAGGAAAGGAAAGGAGGGCTCAGCTTCAAAAGTGCTCTTGCCTCACCTTCCGTGTACATTTTTCCTTTCCCTCCTTCCCTCTCCCTTTCTTTCTTTCCTTCCCTCTTTTCCTTCCTTCTTCCTTCCCTTCCTTTTGTCCTTCTTCCTTCCCTCCCTCCCTCCTTCCTTCCCTCCCTCCCTCCTTCCCTCCCTCCCTCCTTCCTTCCTTCCTTCCCTTCTTTTTTTTGCTTCTTCCTTCCCAGGGAAATCCACCTCCATGAAAACATCACCCCCCAAATGCTTGGGTGGCTTACAGGCCAGCTGGCCGGTCCCTTCTGTAGCAGCGCTACAGTGTAGCAAGGGAACCAGCTCACTCTCTTAACAATGTTGCGAATTTGCGCAATTTCAAAACTTCAGACCTTTAGAAAGCAAAAGGGAAGCAGCTGAGATTCTGTATTACTGTTTAAAGGACCGGGAGCAGGCAGGCTTTCATGACAGCTATAAAATCAGACACTTTTGCTATATCCCCCCCCCCATCTCTTGTTAAATCTCCCTCCTTCCCCACCCGTTTCAACCAGCCTCATCAGCCCGGGAAAGGTCTGATCTCTGTTACTTTGAACTATGTGAGAGGGGCTGATCCTGGGAGGGAGGGAACACCAATCAGAGGGGGTGGGCACAATTGACTGGTAATGGGCTGCCGTGGGGACTCCGAGGATTGATTCCGAGATAAGGCTGCAATCAGAATGCCCTCGGGATGCCACGGAACCGGATCAAGTTCAAAGCCGTGGAGACAGTTTTGACTCGGTTCAATTATTTCGGTTTCGGGGAAACGATATAAGGCATCCCGTGAAGACGCGCCCTATGACTTCCCACCATAAGTGAAGGATTTCAAATGGGATTTTCATGGGAATGTTTCTCCAAGTGATGGGGATGCTGGCTGTACACCACCTTCTGTCCCTCTCCCATCAAACTGAAGCCAGGGATTCCCTGGCTTTGCTCTTGAAATGCTGTAGGGTCATCAGTGAAGCTGATGAAGAAAAAGGTACCTAACCTGAAGCAACAGGGCCTTGACAAGTGGAAGAAACAACTCCTGGAGCTTATGTGGGACCAGTGTGTGTCAGGCAGACACCATACTCATGCAGTAGACTGAATGTAACCACCACCAAATGTGCATATTCAGATCCTGCCTCTGTTTCTACAGAAAAATACAATGGACAGCAATGTGGATCTTCATGTGTTAGGGAAACTTAAGGTTTAAAGCCACATGATTAATTTGTTTGACCATTTTAAAAGGTCTGATATACCTTGATTTCAAATGTTTCACACAAAGCTAGATTGTATTGCTCAACTACAGCTCCTACTCAGGCTGTCTGGCTTTATACACCTGGTACTTACCTGATTCCTTTGTTTCAGTCAGAGTTGATCTGAGAGCCCAGATCACTTCTCTAGCAGTAGATAGGGAATGACAAAATAGACACATGCCAAACAGATTAATTTTAAACTAGTTTGAACTAAACTGGATGGTTTGATTGGTTCAAACTCAGCTTGAACCACCGCCCCATCCAAAGAGGGAGAGTTAAAACTTAAACAAAACCAAGGGGTTTGGTCTAAACTGATTGAACCACCTCCAGTATATTCTGGCATATAAGACTACTTTTAAAAATGTAGTCTTATATGCCAGAATAAGACTGGCATATTTTCCCAGGAAAATCTTCTCAAAAGTTGGGGGTCATCTTCTTATACGGTGAGTATATCCCAAACTCTATATTTTAACTGGAAAACTTGTGGTCATCTTATACGCCCAGTCGTCTTAAACACCAGAATATGCGGGTACTTCAATTTGAATGAAGCAATTTCATTTTTCTCTTTTTAAAGGAACACGTTTGAACTTGTTTGAGGTTTGAATCAAATGAGGTGACAAGGTTTCTCCAAATCTCTAGAAAATCTCTGTTGAATTTATGCAAAGGTCCCAGGGTCACAACATTAAAAACATAGAACAAAATAAAGCATATTTCAAATATAACCCTCCTTCCTATTATTATTCATTTTGGGTGTGTTTCTAGTTAATACTGTGTGCTTTTGTAGCTTCTCCTACCCTGAATTTGTCAGCCACTGAAAAAGATATCAAGCTGAAGTGTGTCTGACTTGGATATATGTGCTCTCCTTTTGAGGGTGGCTTCTTACTATTCAAGACACATTTTCATCTTCCATCCACCACCAAAGGACTTGTGACAATATTAAAAAAAAAAGGAAAAAATCCTGCTTAGATTTGATTTCTAGTTTGCTCAACAACCCCATAGTATGGTACTTTATATAAACTTACCATCTTTCTAGTGAGTTTTTAAATCTCTTTTTTGAGCACCTCTCCAATTTCTACAGAGTTTTCAGATTGTTTTAATTTTACTTTATATTTTTATGTGTGGCATGTCTTCATAATATAGATATGCTTTGCTTTATAAAGTTCTGACTGTTATAATTTATTTATTTATTTAGAAATGTATATCCATTCGTTCACCAGATGCTCCACCAAATGGCTTACAATAAGAATTAAAAATATCAACTATTAAAACATAATATAAAAAATAATCCTCCCACCCACCCCCACCCTCTATTCCTAATAGGACAGCACCTGAGGAAGCTATTTAAAGAGCAAAAGTCTGGGTGAAAAGATACATTTGCACCAGGTGCCAAAAATCTTACAGGGTAGGTGCCCAGTGAATCTCAAGAGGGAGACTGTTCCAGAGTCTGGGGTCCACCACAGAAAAGACCCTCCAGCATGTCTCTATGAGTAGTCTATTACAGATTTTAAATTACATTATATTGTTTGTTTACTCATTCTCAGCAGTTCCTTAACCCAGATATCATACACCATTCCCCTGGGAAATATATGTGAAAGGGCATAAATGATCTGTTTTCTAGGTCTTGCTGTAATAGGACATCACCAATGGCTACATTACTAGTGCATGCCTAAACAATAGAAGGCAAATCTGGGTTGCAATGTTTCAGGATGGATTCTGCAATGGTAGAACTCAAATGCCATTTGACACTTGTTCAGCTAATTAAATATTGGCACTCTGGCACCATTTGGTGGATTTTGACCCTTTTCCCATTTACCTTTTACTCACAACAGCAATGATCAGGTCAGTTGGAACTCCATCTTATAGAAGTTAGCAAATCCGAGAAAACTCTGCACCTGCTTACAGTTTAAGGGAACAGGCCCACTTACTACTGCTGCCATTTTGTTATAGTCCATTTCTGTCACTTTTTCAGATATTCAACAACCCAGAAACTCTAGGTTGTTCAGGTGGAACTTGCACTCAGATCACTTGGCATAAGGTTAGTGCTGTTTTAAGCTCTGGAGAATTTGGAATACACACAGGACGTGGGCTGACAGGTCTTCCAAAAATATCAAATTATCAGCTAAGTAATCCAAAACTTGTCAAAGATATATCTAAAAATGGCCGTAATGAAATACTGATAAATTTATGTGCCTTAGCTTAATCCAAATAGCATTACTAAATATTCATATTGTCCATACCTGATACTGAATGAAATCTCTATTTGTCCCACGTTTTATGTATATCTTGGAGATCCAGTTTGGAAGACAATTTGGCACTCCTTAGCCAGTGATTATCTCCAGTGAGTGGCAAGGGGTGTTCGACAGAAACTTTGTTCAATGTGCAGTAGTCCATGCACTGATGCATTTCTTCTTTTTTCATTACAAAGAAGACTGGTGCTGCAATTGGAAGGTGGGGAGGAGATCCTAATGAAATTAAATGGCAGAAAAGTAGAGGGTAGAAAGTTCTGGCTCTGAGATTTGATACAGGTGATTTATGAGGCACGTGTCTAAAAATGGCCCCTCTAATCAGGAATTCCAGTTCACTGAGCTTTTGAATTTTGCCCCTAAAGCAATAGAATTTGGACAACTCAGACTCTGTGTTGGGCTGTAGGGAGACATTCAGTAAGTGCCTTTTGCCAGTGATATGGCCTTGAACCTTGGCTATTCAGCTGCTCTGACTACTAGAACAGTGCTGTTATGGTGATTTAGCAGCAGGGTTATTTGTTTCTTCAAACAGTTCCATCTCTCTTGTAGCAGGGGTTCTACTGCCACCACCACTGCCATTTAAGGAGACTTACTTGTCCCCTCTGAGGTGATTGCCCATTTGAACATAGGCAATGTCTCATGATTTGAGATTGGTAACCCTTCAGATTCAAAGCACCCGCCTTGATCCTGAGGTTGGAAAAAGCCCTCATCCCCACCTGGTAAACTGCAGCAAAAGTAATTCCCACCTGTGATTTGCATGGGGAAGACTTCTTCCCCCTTCACAGCAGACTGAGAAGTGATTTTGAGACTGGAGGTGGGGAGACTGCTCCCTTTACCTTCCAGTTTCAATATTATAGCCAATCCTGCTGTGGGTGAAGGGAAAGACCTCCTCTACTCACAAAAAATGCATCTGGGAACTCCCTCAAATGTGATTCAGTGGGTGAAGAAGAAGAGTGGCTTTTCTACCCCACTTTTCTCACCCATTTAAGGGGACTCAAAGCAGCTGACAAAGCTTTCTGTTCCTCTCCCCACTACAGAACACCCTGTGAGGTAGGTGGGGCTGTGAGAGCTCAGAAGAGAGCTGTGACTAGCCCAAGGTCACCCAGCTGGCTTCTTGGGAGAGGGCGGAATTGAACCCAGTATTCCCAGATAAGGGATCAGCTCCCTAACCACTAGACCAAACTGTGTGAGGGTCTGCAGCCATATGCAGACAGCAATGCAGTTTTAAGTAAAGGGATTGCTTCCCTTAATTCTCTGGAGGAAGGTATATCACCCTTCCCCTTCCTGTGCAGATCCTATCATCTTCACCCTATATCTGAAGGTCTCAGGGTGGGTAACAAACACTTAAAATCAGACATTTATTAAAACAGCAACAGTGTCTGTGAAGTGTGAAGAGACAATATATTCCAGTGTAACCAAAGGCCAGGGCACAGAGGTGTGTCTTCACTGCCTTCCTAAGCATATAGAATGAAGAAGCCTGATGTATCTCAAGGGGGAGACTATTCCATAACCTAGGGGCCATCACTGAGAAGGCCCTCTCCCAGGTTCCCACCCCTTTTACTGAGGGTGTTGGGACAACCAGGAGGGCCTCCCCTCCAGATCTTAAGGCACAGGCACGTCAATAGAGGCAGATACTTCTAAAGGCTCTTTGCAGGAAACTGACAGCAGAAGTGAAGTTTTTGCCTTCCTCTTCTTCTTGAGGATGCCCAGAAGCAATTGGTGGGCCACTGTGTAAGACAGGATGCTGGACTAGATGGTCCTTGGCCAGATCCAATGGGGCTCCTCTTGTGTTCTTATTTCCTTATGTTCTCAAATTCTCAAACATAAGTGTTGTTAATTTATCCACCCTTCCTCATGTACTAGTTTGGCTCAATAACTGCCGTTACTCGCCACTGTCCATTTGATGCTAATAATCAGCTGTGGCATGTCGGTTTCTTTAATTTCTCACCTCCAGGAAAATTCTCAACCTGAAGGAAAAATTCCTGCAGTTCCTGAATCTTATGTCTTGTTTTCCCCAGCTAACAGTGCTGTCAGACTTTTTTTGTTCATGTTTGTGAGAGGTATTTGAGGCTAAGATTTTCCCTCTTTTATCAACATATATTAAAAAACATAAATGAAAAATAAAACCTCATCTCTTTCAATATGCCTGAAGCAACTTAAAAACAAGTGATGAATGGCTGCATGTGAGAGCAAAGGCTCCCAAAGCGAGGCAAATGGCAATATTTGGCTCTGTATTCTAAATTGCAAATAACTGCTCTGAATACATATGCAATCAGATCTCTGTTTTATATCCTGAAAATAAAAAAGACTATATAAATTAATTGCAAAGAAATCACAAGCAAGAATAAAACTTCCCTGTAGAACTAGCCTTGCTCCAAACAAGCTTTTTGTTTTGTTTTGTTTTTTAACAGCATTTTCTGCATTCATTTTGTGCCAATGGCAAAGTCATTGTAAATAAACATACAGATTTAAATAGGAAAATGATCATACTCTCTCAGGCTAAAAACTGAGCCAATAAAGTATGCTACATGAATGAGTATTATTCATGTGAATCATTACCAAAAACAAAACTGTGAACTAAGGTTATGTATAAATTCTGTTTTATAATGGCAGAGCTTACAGACCTTTTCCATAAGCCCATTATGCACAGTGTTTGTAAATTAATCAATGATAGCTGATTGGTCACAGATACCTGATGTTGCCTTGATGAAACAGAGAAATGGATCTTTCCTTTCACTGCAGAGATGATCAAGACAATCTTGACATTTTGCACTGCCTGTAATCATTACAAAACTAATGCCTTGCAGAAAATATCAAATTAAAAATCTAATAAAAATAATAGAGCAGTATGCAAGTGATGAAATTCCTATAATTATATAAAGTTAAACAAATCATCTCACACTATGAAACTAGTATAAGCAAGTCTGGAACCTCCATAGTATAGAATTTGTTACTTATTAAACTCAAAATATGCAGGATAATCCCCCCAGAATTCTCTTTTACTAATGTATGGGCTCCTTTCTTAGACAATGCTAGTCAAATGATGAAAGAAAGATTTTTTTCCCCATTATTCTAACCATGTTTATAGCATAACGCCTTCTGCTTCTGAATTATTATATTACTTATGGCCCTTTCTGGACTTACCTGCAGATCTGGATCGAGGGGCCTCTAGGTCTGGATCCTGGACCTCCCCATTCGCATGTTAATGAGAATCAAGGAAGCCCTGTCCCATGTTCGCATGGTTTCGTCTGCATAAGAGAGAAACAGAGTAAGAGGCACTTAATCCAGGGGTGTTTTTCCACTGTCACTATAAGTACCCATTAAGTACCCATTAATGGGTACTGAATGGCATTTTTGTACCCATTAATGGGTACTTAATGGGTACTTCTAGTGACAGTGGGAAAACACTCCAGATCTATTGTAGTAGACCCATTAAATCGGGTCTACAACTGGACTAAAGGGGCTGTAATTTTCATCCCTCAGGGGCATGGTGAGCTTTGCAGCCAGATCATGGGATCAGTCACTGTAGACAGCATGGGGGACCGGTCCAGACCGGACTGGCAGTCCAGACAGAGAAGCATGGCAATGGGAGGTGGGAGGCTGCATGCCCCCTGGGTGATGGAAGGCACCAGGCAGGTCTCTGCGGGCTACCGGCGCTATGGGGGGCCTGGCTGGGCCCGTTCAGGGCAGTGGGGGACTGCGGCACCCCAACACCACACTGGCCCAGTACAGTCCCACCCCCAGCACTGGACTGCTAGCTGGCACAATCGGTAACAGCCAATGGTGGCAGCCCGGCAGTAGGACTTCCAGCTTCTGCGGTGGCGGCATGGGCTGGTACACGCTGGGGACAGGTTGACCATTCATATCTTGGCTGGTAAGGGATGCTCTGAGTACGCTTTCCTCACTGGGCATTGCGAATGATCAACCTGTTCCCTGCATGTACCAGCCTTGGTTAATCAAGATCCACTGATCCAGATCTAATGCAGAGAAGTGCAGAGAAAGTCTTTGGCCCTTTCCGCACTGGCTCTAAAAATGCATTTAGAGCCAGTTCAAGGAGGGATGAAGATGCGGCTTCCTCATAGGGAACCCAATTAGGGACCTTTTGAGGAAGCTGCATCAGCATTTCAGCATGCAAGACAAGTTTCTTAAACTGGTTTTGCCGGCGAAATCCTACCCTGATGTAAGACCTAAAATATTAGGTCTGACATCTGGCTCTTCCCCTCAAACTGTTTTGGAAGCAGGACGCTTCCACAAATGGCTGGGGAAGAACCGGATTGCCTGTGCATGCCCAGCTGTCAAAGAGGGAGAGCACATGCTGTCAAAGAGGGAGAGCACATGCTCTCCCTCTTTGACAGCTGGGCCCTCCCCCTGGCCCACCTGACTGGCTTCATTGGAGCCAGCTTCCCCTGGTTCCCCCTCACAAGAGAAGGCACGATCATGCCTTCTCTTGCGAGGGGGAACCTGGAGTCTACCCCTCTATCTGAGGGTGGCTGGCCAATGGGAAGCCACAGCGCATGCATGCACATGCATGCCGAGCCTCCTGCTGCCAGAAGTGGCCCAGCAGCAAGCAAGTAAGCAACGGATCTCACGCACGTGACCCTGGGCAGGGTGGGGGTTGTAGGCTGTGGCTTCCCTCTTGCTCGAGAAGGCGCAATCACGCCTTCTTGGGTGAGGGGGAATCCGGGGAAGCCAGCGGACAGCCACCCCATGCTGGCTCCAATGGAGCCAATCGGAGAGGCCGGAGGGAGGGCCCAGCTGTCAAAGTTGGAGAGCATGCACTTTCCCTCTTTGACAGGGGAGGGCCTTCAGAGGTTGGATTGGGATGGGTGCTGGTGCGTCCACACAGCACTCACCCCAATCCAGCTCCGAAATCCGGCCTTGCTGCCAGCACCCCACTCATGTGCGGTTGTGCGGGGCTTTGAGGATCTGTCCCTATTTGGGACAGATCCTCGAAAAAACAGTTCACCAGAAATTGATTTTTATAGATCCGTTTTTCGGCAGCATGTGCAGAAAGGCCCTTGGATTCTACTCATTGTAATCTCACTAATCCTGTTTTGTACTAAAGTATGATTCACTTTGTTCTTCATTCTTTTTGTTATTGTTTGTTGTATTTTTGCTGTTTCTTCTTATAGGTCTGGATTCAGGGGTTTGTTTTTCCGTATTGCATGTTTGATCTCTATACTGCAAATTTTGTGATATTGGGCAAAGTCATGGGAGGAGGCTAGTTGCACAAATACTATGCAACCTTCAATGCAAGTTGAACTATCACATGCAGTACTGGAAAGACCAGTAATGATTCCAAATATTGTATTTGTGATTTGGATCACAATACCTTTTATACCTTCTTGGTGTGATATACCAGCACAGGGCTAGTTGCAGATCTCTTTAAAGAGATTTTCAGTACCCTACCTCAGTCCAAGCTTCATGCAATGTGAACTATTGCCCTTGCTTCTAGAATTTGTTCCAGAATGAAGAGAAGTGCAGAAAGGGCAAATATTCGCCTCTCTGAGAGTTTTCCAGAGAGAAAAAAAGCTCTTATAAGGCTGCTCAGTTCTAGTGGAAAGAAGGCACTTTGCAAATACCTGGCAAATTCAGCAAGCTAGGCAAAGCTCAGAAAGTCCTGATGGCTTCGTTGCTGGAAACAATTCAGCAAGAGGTCTCCAGTGTAACTTCCATGGCTCCTCCTACTTGGGGCAGGATTTGTGGGCAACAAATTATATTTCCTTTGTCCTCTTTATAATGAGTACTCAGCTGTAAGATCTCCAGGTTTACTTACTTTTGAGCATATCCTTCTGTAAGTTGTCCTTAGAGTGCCTGAACAGCAGAGCAGTGGGAAGAGCTCTGACAGCTTCTCCTACCAGTATCTGTCAATGTTCCTGATGCCATAAAATGCCACCACCACTTGGATGGATCCTGATCTGCTACCAGGAGTTATATCGTGTCCTCAAACACAAGATATGGCCCTCCATGACTCCTACCAGCCATTGACATTGCACCTGAGGGGGAAAAAAGGCACTGGAATCTTCCTTCTATGATAACTCAGATGATGGGTGTGGGATAGCCCTCAGTTGGAAACTTTGGCAACATCTTAAGACTGGTGTCTTTAGACTCTGCCACATTTATTCTGGGACACCATCACTTGCCAAGTTAAGCCATTGCGAACAGTGGCAACACAACCCCCAACATTACAATGTTAAAAATGCTAGAAATACAGATAAATGCTATAATGTCTGTAGCATTGGTTTGGTGTCTTAATAGGGGCACAGCACTCTTTCTTTCTTTCTTTCTTTCTTTCTTTCTTTCTTTCTTTCTTTCTTTCTTTCTTTCTTTCTTTCTTTCTTATCAATAGTGTGAATCATCTCTTAAAGGAACTTCTATTGTCTGTGTATAGAATTCCTCTCTATAGCTGTTAGCTGGTTGCATCTGGTTCCTCTATTGTCCCCCATGAATTAGAGAGGTGTCTGTGGTTACACTGACTGCAATATTCCTTGTCATATGTATTGTTATTAGAATAAATGTGAGAGTTAGAGGTTGTGTGGAGTGGAACTGTTTACTTGAATGATACAATGAATCCTTTTCTTTTAGTTTTCAAACAGTTGTATAACAATATCAAGGCCACCCATCCATTGAAGGACTGTAAGAACATAAGAACATAAGAACATAAGAGAAGCCTTGCTGGATCAGGCCACAGCCCATCTAGTCCAGCATCCTGTCGCACACAGTGGCCCACCAAATGCTCATGGGCATCTCAAGCAGAGACAAGGACAAACCTTCTCCTGCTCTCGAGTCCCAGCAGATGGCCCTAGAAGCGCCCCATTTCCTCCCCCCCCTCAGCCTGAAAGATGCACCTAGGCATTCGTTCTAGTAGCCATTGATACATCTGTCATCCATAAATTTGTCCAACCCTACCTTAAAGCCATCCAGACTGGTAGCTGTCACCACCTCTTCTGGCAGCACATTCCATAGGCCGATGACCCTCTGTGTGAAGAAATACTTCCCCCTGTCAGACCTTACGCTCCTACCCATCAGCTTCATAGAGTGCCCCCTGGTTCTAGTGTTGTGCGATAGAGAAAAGAAATTTTCTCTATCCACCTTTTCTATGCCGTGCATAATTTTATATACTTCAATCAGGTCCCCTCTCAAACGCCGTCTCTCCAGACTGAAGAGGCCTAGACGTTGCAGCCTGGTTTCGTAAGGGAGGTGTTCCAGACCCTTAATCATTCTGGTTGCCCTTCTCTGCACCTTCTCTAGTTCCACAATATCCTTTTTGAGGTGTGGTGACCAGAATTGTACACAGTATTCCAAATGTGGCCTCACTATAGATTTATAAAGGGGCAAAATGACACTTGCTGACTTATTTTCTATTCCCTTCCTAATTATTCCCAGCATTGAATTTGCTTTTTTCGCTGCTGCCGCACACTGAGTTGACACCTTCATTGAACTGTCCACCAAAACCCCGAGATCCCTTTCCTGGCGTGTTGCAGAAAGCTCAGACCCCATCAGTTTATAGACGTAATTTGGATTCTTGGCCCCAATGTGCATTACTTTACACTTGTTAAGATTAAAGCACATTTGCCACTTGGTTGCCCACTCACCCAATGCTAAGAGATCCCTCTGGAGCTCTTGGCAATCTCTTTCAGATTTTACTACCCTAAATAGTTTAGTATCATCAGCAAACTTTGCTATTTTACTATGTACCCCTTTTTCTAGATCATTGATGAATAAATTAAAAAGCATTGGTCCCAGTACTGAGCCTTGAGGGACCCCACTTTTTACTTCTTTCCACCCTGAGAAATTGCCGTTTACTACTACTCTCTGCTTTCTGCCCTTAAGCCAGTCACAAATCCAGGACAGAACCTGTCCTTTTATTCCATGGCTGGTGAGTTTACTCAGTAGCCTTTGATGTGGGACTTTGTCAAAAGCCTTCTGAAAGTCCAGATAGACAATGTCTACTGGTTCACCTTTATCCACGTGTTTATTGACACTCTCAAAGAATTCCAACAAATTTGTGAGGCATGATTTACCTTTGCAGAAGCCATGCTGGCTTTTGTTCAGCAATGCCTGCTGCTCCATATGCACACTAATTTTGTCTTTAATAATGGTTTCCATCACCTTACACGGAACTGACGTTAAGCTAACCGGTCTGTAGTTGCCTGGATCACCCCTGGATCCTTTTTTGAATATTGGTGTTACATTTGCTACCCTCCAGTCCTCAGGTACGGAGCCTGATGTTAGGGAAAGATTATATATTTTTGCTAGAAGGTCGGCAATTTCGCATTTGAGTTCCTTAAGGACTCTTGGATGAATACCATCTGGTCCCGGTGACTTGTTAACATTTAGTTTATTAAGACATGCCAGGACCTCTTCCTTGGTTATTTCTGTACAGTTTAACTCTTCAGAAAACACAGGCTCAGCTACTGGCATGTGTCTTCTGTCTTCCTCCGTGAATACGGAAGCAAAAAATTCGTTTAGTCTCTCTGCAATCTCCGTGTTTTCTTTAATAACCCCTTTCTCTCCTTTACTATCTAGTGGTCCAACTGCTCTCCTCGTTGGATTCCTACTTCTGATATACTTAAAGAAGTTCTTGTTATTTCTTTTGATGTTTTTAGCAATGTGCTCCTCAAAATCTTTCTTAGCTTTCCTAATGGCCGTCTTGCATTCGTGTTGCCAGTGTCTATGTTCCCTCCTGTTCTCCTCATTTGGACAAGCCTTCCATTTCCTAAATGAACTCTTCTTGTTTTTAATGACTTCATCTACTGCATTTGTGAGCCACATTGGTTTCTTCTTGGACCTAGAAGTCCCCTTTCTTCTTTTAGGAATGCATTCTAGTTGCACTTCCGTTATTGTGTTTTTAAGTAGTCTCCATGCATTTTGAAGTGATTTAACTCTTTTGACTTTCCCTTTCAATTTCCTTTTCACTAATTTCCTCATTTTGGGGAAGTTTCCCTTGTGAAAGTTTAAGGTCTCTGTGTTAGACTTTATTAAGAACTTACTCCCTGTATTTAAGTTGAAGGTTATTGCATTGTGGTCACTGTTCCCAATTGGATCAGCTACAGTGACGTCCTTTACCAGGTCCTGAGCATTACTTAGGATCAAGTCCAGGACTGCATTTCCCCTGGTTGGTTCCATGACCATTTGTTCCATGGAACAGTCATTTATCAGGTCTAGGAATTTTCTCTCTCTTTCCTGAGTTGAACAGGAGTTCACCCAGTCTATGTGAGGATAATTGAAGTCCCCCATTATAACTACCCTATCTTTATGGGCTACCTCCTTTACCTCCTTCTCCAATTGTTCATCTCCTTCGGACGTATGGTTGGGAGGACGGTAGCATGTCCCTATTGTTAGACTTCCTTTTTGGCTTGGTATTTTTATCCACACTGCTTCTGTGGAAGAGCCAGACTCACTTGGACATTCCAGTTCATAAGATTCTATCTCTTCTTTAATATACAAGGCTACACCACCTCCATGTCGCCCTTCCCTGTCTTTCCTGTACAGTTTGTATCCTGGGATGACTGTATCCCATTGGTTTTCGCTGGTCCACCAGGTTTCAGTTATGCCAATAATATCAATCCTATTTTCCATAACTAAGCTTTCTAGCTCCCCTATTTTGGCTCGAAGGCTCCTGGCGTTTGCATATATACATTTATATTCATTCCTTTTGACCAAGTTCTGCCGTCGAGGAACATGTGAAACTAATCCCGCACTTAGCTCAGCATTTTCTGCATGTTTCCAGCCCTCCTCACTTGAGGGTGCGCTCTCCCGAACCGGATGCTGCCCAGCTCCTGTCGGCTTTCCCCCAGGGATCAGTTTAAAAGCTGCTCTGCAACCTTTTTAATGTTAATCGCCAGCAATCTGGTTCCCTCCTGGTTCAAGTGTAACCCGTCCCTCTTGTACAGGTTTGGCTTGTCCCAAAAAGTTCCCCAGTTCCTTACAAATCTAAACCCCTCCTCGCGACACCACTGCCTCATCCACGCATTGAGGCTCCTGAGCTCTGCCTGTCTAGCTGGCCCTGCACGTGGAACAGGTAGCATTTCTGAGAATGCAACCCTAGAGGTCCTGGACTTTAGTCTTCTACCTAACAACCTAAATTTGGCTTCCAGGACGCTCCGTCTCGCCTTCCCAACATCATTGGTACCGACATGTACCATGACGACTGGCTCCTCCCCAGCACTGTCTACTAACCTATCTAGATGTCGCGTGATGTCCGCAACCTTTGCACCAGGCAGGCAAGTCACCATGCGGTCAACACGCCCATCACAAACCCGGCTCTCTATATTCCTGATAATCGAATCTCCCACTACAAGAAGCCCCCCTCCCACTACCCGTGGAGGAGTATCCTCGGTGCAAGAGGACACAGGCACATCCACTGGCCCCCTTCCACATGTATCTGTTGTTTCAAAAAAGTCAGACACCAGTCCTGTATAGGCCCTTAGCTCACAGCTGGTCACAATATGGTCAACAGTCTCGTGTGCAGCTCTACAATCACAATGGGGGAAAGATGTTTTACCCCATTTTTACAGTGACTCCTGGCAGATCCCATGAGATGTACAGATCTTATTTAGTGTTTTCCAGAGCAGTTGTGATAAGTCAAAAACAGCTGGTAGTTTTGTGGGATCACTCAAAACCAGACGCACATTCCTTGACAGCTGGTGGGGAAGGAGTAATAATAAAGTTTAATGATTGGTCTACTGACCTTATCATAAAAGAAGGAGTAGTCACTCTTAAAGTGACCTTACTCTTTTTTCTCCAATCAAGCAAGAATGCTGAGTTGCCAATTAATATTTCCAATAATATGACCGTAAGAAGACCTGCCTCAATAAAATGATTCTCTTTAATGTATACTTATCTGAAATTGTGAGGCATTTCCTCCTGTCAACTTCTGATTTACTTCAGCTGTCATAAGTTATTATTATCACTGCTGGCAGTTCGAGTAGCATCCTACTTTACCTCCTGCCCCCACCCCACACTTGTTCCCTCGCTGATCTAGTTTAGGTCCTGTTCCTATTTCTAAGATGCGCTCACTCTGACAGGTCTAAGCCAATTGCTGTGATTATGAGGAATCAACTCTTGCGAAGGTACTGCATTTTCAGAGCCATAAACAAGAGTTGAATTTAAAACTCTGCTCTTCCCAGTCCCAGGTACAGAAAATACATTAGCTGGACTCTCACACAGCCTTGAAATCGTTGCATATGGGTGAGTTGGCAACAAAGCCATTTGGCTAAATGTTTTTCATAGGTTTGATGATCTCAGACCCCCTTGTTAATATGTTCGTGGGGTAAGATAATAGACGTCAGGGTAGATTTCCAAGGTGAGAACGCTATGACAAATTCACACTATACTTCAGAAACAAAATGTTGGTCACATATGAGTATGGGGACATATCCACTTTACCTATAATCCCATCAGTTTGGTTAGGATTGCTGGCTGTGGATGGGGTTAGCTCTTTTTGGTATCCCCAACTCTAATCAATCTCACCATTCATAAAGCTACCTAGAGAACCCTTGGGCCAAAGGTTAGAGTAACGTTCCCCGCCCATGCTACTATTCTTCTGGATTTTTATCTATGCACTTGATAAAATTAACCCAACAATTGTCACAGGCTGTGTGTTCTTGTTATAACTGTTAATTTCTTGATTTTGTATGTGCATAAGCTTGCACATGCTTTTACCCTTGTTTTAAATCTTTCCTGTAAACTTCTTTGAGAGCGAATCCCCACAGCAAGCTTATTTCACTTTCCCTAAACTGAAATAATAGAACCGGATGCAAACACGAATTTGCCTGTTCCCATTACTTTTAACTTAATCGCGTTCGATCCGGATTCTGAGGATCGTACGTGGTGTACGTGACTCAAGGTGGGACTCAAGTGGCTACTTTTTAAAAGCCGCTTTGCAGGGCTGCCCTGCCCTCTTCCTCCTGGCATGGACGTGCCACCCATAACAGACCCCTTCACGCAGCCTAGCTGGGTGGGTGGGTGGCTGCCGCTTTCCTGGATGGATGAAAAACAGGCACCAGCTGCGAGCGATTCTTTCCCCTCCTCTCCCCATTTTCCAGGGCATACAGCAGCAGCAGCAACAACTCAAACCCCCTTCACAGCCACAGCCTTTAAAACAGAAACTCCAGGGCTTTCCTTTCCTTTCCCTTTTTTAAAGGTCAGAACTTTCAAAGAGCTAGAATTGCACAAAACTGCAACATTGTTATTAAGGTGTGAACTAGCTAGATCGCTACAGTGTAGCTTTAAGGACTGGATTTTTATAGTGGCTGTTTTGAGTGTGGATTTTTTCAATGAAATCACTATTTTTGGAAGCAAGCTATTGGGGGAGGGAAACCCTAAACATGGATTCTCATCCCTTAACACGGTACAGTCCCCAGTAAAAAATGTAAAACGTTTCAAGCACACGATCCGGAGTGAGACCTGTTGACATCAGGATTGAGATTCACCATGCTTTGGGGTGGTTTAACATGCAGAAAGTGTGTTAAGCCAAACTGCTGTGCGGACTCTGAGGATTGAAAACGTTTTGAATCCGACATAAGGTTGCCGTGAAGACACGGCCTGAGTTTTTTTTAAAGGAGGAGCCGTATACAAATGTTTTAAATAAATGGATAAACGGAACACTGCATCAATCTGGATTGGAATGTAACTAGTATAATCTACATACTGAAAAGAGGCCTTTCTCCCTCACACATCACCCCTGTGGCTCCAAAAATCATATAGTGTTATACTTGGCTCTGGAAGCAAGAAGAAAAGTGCCTCCACTTCGTTGCCCACAGCAGGTTCTAAACAACTTTGCAATTGCTAATTGCTGCTGCTGCCTTCTGTGGGAGAAAGCTGGTTCATTATCTTTTCTGCCAAAGAAAGGGACAACCAAATGGGTAGTAAAATGAAGAGAGTGAGAAAATACAGTTTAACAATTGCATCTGTATGAAATCTTTCTCATTCCATACCTGACTGTGGTTGTCCCAAAGGCATGATGGCCAAATGCCCAGGGGCACCACCCACTGGCATACAGTGCTCTGACAAGTGGGTTGTGGGGCACCCTCTCCAGCACCCTTCTGAGGGTGCAAGATAAAGAACTCTAAGAGTTCCCAGTGCCCTCGGGTGCTCATATTGCCACAATACAGAGATGCAGAGGTGGCAAGAATGACTCACAATGCCTGTGCTGCACATTTTGTGAGCCAGGTTGGTCTAGTGATTAAGGAGCTGGTCTCTTATCTGAGAGTACTGGGTTAATTCTGCACTCCCCCATGAAGCCAGCTGGGTGACCTTGGGTTAATCACAGCTCTCTTCTGAGCTCTTACAGCCCCATCTACCTCACAGGGTGTTCTGTTGTGGGGAGAAGAATAGAAAAATTTGTCAGCCACTTTGAGTCCCCCTAAATGGGTGAGAAAAGCAGGGTAGAAAAGCCAACTCTTCTTCTTCTTTTTGGGTGGGGGTGTAGGAGGTTTGCTCTTTGAAGCTGAATTCTCAGCTTTGAAGAGAGAAGAGAGTTTGGTGTGTAGTGTGCAAATGTCATGCACCCCACACCTGGACAGGTGCGGGCACTTCTACCATGAAGCACTTACTGCTTGGACACAGCCTGTATGCCTTCTACCAACAAAGTCCTGAATGGAGAACCAAGCATCTTTATGCTTCTTATAACCTTATCTCTCTTCCAACCTTTCCAAACTTAGATTACCCTCCAAGTGCCCTGAGCCTTCTCCAATTTGGCAGCATCTTGCAAAAATTAAGCTAGTCATGGAGTTCTAATTTCCAGTAATGAAACTTTGATAGGAAGGGACATCTGTTTCAGCAGGAAAAGGTATGAGGCCTGAACTGAGACTCCCCTAAACAGAAGGAGAGAATGCAGTTGAAAGTCCAACAAAATCCACAAACGGCATCCCTATTTTTGTTCTTTAGAAGTCATTAACTACAGTATCTATAAATTATCGACTTCTCTGTGAAAAACTGCCAGTTTATTCCTTCAGGACCAAGGCTTCTCAGAAGCTGAGGGGAGAGAACAATACACTTTGACAGGTGTCCAGTTCACTGAAGTTGCAATCAAATATGACATCTGTGCCACAGCGGAGGACTTGGTGCCAGCTGAATAATGCTGCCAAATTCAGCTCTGCAGGGAGAGGTTTTGCTAAATCTGTGGCCTATAGTGCCTCATACCAGGTCATCCCAAAACTATATCGTATACAATACTTAGTCCAGTTTGGATGGACTATGATCAACTTTATGACTGTTTAATCAAATGAGATTATTTTAGCTTTAGCACTAAGAGCCCCTGAAATCTTAGAATATATTCCAAAAAGGAAGGAAAAGATGGAATCCAACATAGAAAAAATGGAGTGGGGAAATGTTTACAAGGAGAAATTGTTCATACCTAGTAAATGATATGCATTAGCAGCCCACCAATAGTGGAAGAGCCAGATGAGTTAAAGTAGAGCAGCAAAACAAGTAAAAGGAGTAAAGCAAAGACAAGATTTTGTTCATGGCTTGGTCAACACTGGGACGTCCTATCACTATCTTTATTGGCCCAATTGTTCTGAACAGAATTCAAAATGGTTGGCTGGTCTTATGTGCGCCATACAAATCTTTTCCATTCCACCTATCACTGTGCATTGGCCCCAGTCAGATGTACCCTATAATTATGATAGATAATATTACTCTCAAAATGTGTGACACCCCAGTGAGCTTCTAGTGGGAAGGAAGAGGGGCTCAACTTAGTGTGGAATGGAATGGGCTTGTGGAGAAAGTCATTCCTGCTGTCTCTCCTGTTTATGCAAATGATGAGGCCAAAGGTCAAGAAAAAATGGGGGGTAGCACAGAGACAAAACAGGAAAGGCTTCAAGAAGAGCTCCATTCCTTTCTTGTCCCATCATTACTTCCTCCTCCTCCTCCTCCTCTTGAAAGATTCCTCAAGCAAAGGTTGATCAACCAGAGACATGATGGTGCCCTTCTGATCATGGAGAATGGGAGTGATCCTGGGAACTTCCCTCTTTCTCTCAAGTTTGAAAATAATGCATAGTATGCTCTGTTACATAGTATGCTCTGCACATGCCCAGAGACATCTGGATTTTTTTTTACCTTGGCCCATCTTGAGATCATCACCCAGCAATCACAGACACACAGCAAATATATTGCAATGGAGAATTTTATTAGTTCAAATAGCAGACTGACTCAGGAAATTTTCTGACTCCAACACATGGGTGAATCAAGAAGAGAGAGAGAGTCTAAAAAGAAAATTTTTATGTTTGCACATTACACATTCATCCAAGCACAGGGAAGAAGCAAGCAGAGCTTAGATCTGCAGACTAGATCAGGAAAATAGGAGAGAAAGAGAAACGATGCAGACGAAAGAAGCCCAGACAAAAAGAGCACAGCATGTACTGACGCAGATCTAAGATGATTGCAGAATTGGGGTAGGAACAATAAAAAGATCCTCCATTATGGGCCAAAATTTAACTTTTAAATTAAATAGGTAATAATGGATGTCTCTGGTATATAGTTTGTGTGTTTTTCTTGGTCTGCATAGACAGCAAAAACGGAGCATTTTCTTCCTCCTTTAGTAGCATAGCACAACTTCACTTAGCAGTAAAATGTGATTCACTGATGAACTGTTGTATAAATGTTGGAGGACAAGGCTGAGTGAATGAAAGGGCCTTCAGTTTCTGACTTGGGCAAGACAGTCTTCCTTTCTCTTTACATGGCTTTTCATCTGAACATCTCAGCTGGTCCAGAGTGAAGACAACACGGTAATCATCACCTTCTCCTTCCAAGGCTGTAGGATGTTGTGAGACATTTTATATAGCAGTAGATGGTTGATCATATTTTTCCATTAGTACCCCTCCTTGCCTCCTGTTAAAAGGACAGTCCAAACCTTCAAAAGCTTTCTCGGGCTTTTGTGGACATATTTAAAAGGATGAATGAGAGGCATGGAGCTGCCTCCAATTATATTTTACTATGCTCACAAGACTATACTGGGAATGCCAGACATATCTGAAGCATATTGTGTGGCCTTAAGGAGCTGAAAACCCATAATATTACTACAGAAAACCTCTAATAGCAATGCTTGCCTATGTGTCCTATATAGCTTTCAGAATCAGCTCACTTGCGACTACTGGAAGCCTGCCAAGTGGATGAAAAACAGAGAAAGGAAGTTTGGGCCCTCAGTCGGCTTCAAGTAGCCTCAAGTGAGCTGATTCCAAAAGCTGCTGGCAGAAGTCAAGATAAGCCCATGATTTCTCTCCTGTCTGGTGAGATGTGGAAATAGCAATTGCAGGACTTTGGCATCTGGAGGAAGCCCAAGTGGAGCCTTAGGCCATATTTGCAGTTACTTCCAGTGGACTGGTCCAGAGCAAGACCATCTTGTCCAGAATAAACAATGTGTCCCAAGGCAGGATGGATTGCTCCTGGCACGGAACAAGGTTCTGCACTGGCACAGTCTGTTCTGCAAAACTGAACAGGGGGGTTCTGCTAAAGAAATGAGAGCAACACAATAGGGTAAAATAAATGAAGACAATGTCTACCCCAAACACCTACGTGGATAAGAAATAGAAAACTGTAGGACAGAAAAGCAAATATGATTTCTAAAAGGGTAGCAATACTCCACTAGGTTTTAAGGAAAAATATTAAAAATAATAATAGAAAGTACCTCAATAATGTAATGAAATATAAAAAATATAAAAGAGGCCAAACGTGTTTCAACAAAAGTCTTCCTCAGTGGCCTTTAATCAATAAAATTGTTAAAATAAACACAGCTCACAAGTGTGGCTCTGTGAAAGTATCAAACTGTTTTTTTAAATTTCATTACATTATTGAAGTACTTTCTATTATTATTCTATTTTTGCTACCCTTTTAGAAATCATATTTGCTTTTCTGTCCTACAGTTTTTTATTTCTTATCCACATAGGTGTTTGGGGTAGACATTGTCTTCATTTATTTTACCCTATGGGGTTACAGTCTGTCCTGCACCAGTTCCTACACCAACTCTGAAGCTTCTGCCAGCTCTGGATGTAGCCTGGGCCTCTCTGACTGGTCTGGGGAGGCCATTTTAGTGGCACAGCTTGTTGAGCTGGAACGTGGAGGTGAGTCATCCACACATCTCTATGGCATTGTACACCACCTCCTAGTACACTGGTAGACTTTGAAAAACTCTTTGTACTAAATACACTGTGATAGGATCAACACAGTCCCTTAAAGACACCTTTAATGAACTATAAGAGGACAAGGCCAGCGTAGTTTTCCTCCTTACAGAATACCTAGTGCATCAGACATGTACAGCATCTTCATGGACACCACACTAATCTCCACACCATGTGATCTTGTAGCACTCCAATAGCAGAGCGGCAGGATACAGAGCTCACAAAGCTAATCCTCCCACTCTCTGCTGTAAATGTATTATATTTGGCTCTACACTTCAGAAAATGGAACATAGCCCTCAGTTCTTTTTCTTCCCAGGCACAATGATTTCAGTTTTAAAAACAGCTATAAAAGTATTCTATGATAATATTAAACAATAAGCAAGTCAGATAAACTGGGAGAGACAGGGACATAAAATATTTCTCTTCATAGAAATAAATGTGTACTATAAGCTTAGCTTTATCTATGAGAAAAGGCTCAGGATTTTTTTAACAGCAAAATCGGAACAGGGAAGAGAGAAGTCCAGTTGCCATTAGGTCTTGGTACATCCTGTGTTGAAAGTCTTGCCTAGATATTTAGCATTCATCTCTGCAGCCTTTGCAGTTGTATTATGAAAGAGGAAAAATCCAGTTATGCGGTCTAGAAGAAACTGATTTCCTTTAGAAAGATTAAAGACGTGCTCTGCTAAACAGTTAATAAGGTACGTATAACAGTAGGTTGCAATTATTTGAGGAAAACAAGCAGAAAGGAAAATGGAAAGCTAGCTGGTGTAATGATATGGAAACAAATAAGAAAAATTCAATCTGCATTTCTGAACCAGAAAACAATCTTCCTGAAGAAAAACAATGTGTTGTGATGGCGCCTTGTTCATTTTCTGAACCTGATGAAAAATTTAAAACACAGATACTGTGTTTCAGACAGTAATTTGTCATTAGCATGTACAAAATATTATAATAGCACTTTTGTAAAACTGAGTTATTCACATTATTATTAATAACAATAATAGGGCCAGTAGTTTTCTTACATTATTAAAAAAACATTGCCTCATAGGTTCTGCACATTTTCTCCCACATAGCTCCCTGCCAATACAAAATTTTGCAAACTTCCAATATACCTTTGACTACAATATGAAATTCGTTGTTTGCATCTTATTTACCTGCTGCCAGTAATCTATAGAGTCTTCCCTGGCAACAGTAGATGAGGGGGCCTTTCTGGTCCCATATTTCTGCTGTTAGAGATCCCTCATCTGCCACATCTCACATTCCTCAAGAGACTTTTCTGAAAGTTGAGAATAGAGGAATGAGGGATTATGTTTCCTGCCGAGTAAGTAGTTGAGTTTCACACATTCTGAGAATAATAAACCAGGGCACAGCCCCATTGGCATTTTAAAATGGTTTATAAATGGTTTGGATTATCTCTGTCCCCATTACCAATCCATTTCAGGGGTATTTTGAGGATTATTTGGCTAAAAAATGGAATAAATAAACACCTGTTTTTTTTCAGGTGGTGTTTTTTTCCCCATTTTTGCTTTTTAAAACCCTTCTTCCTTATTGCTGTGGGAATGCTACAGCAGGTTCAGGGGGGGGGTTAATCTCACACCAAACCAGGAGGTCCAGTAGAACCAGTAACCCCATTTTAAATCATACCAGTTTGATGTTAACATTACCCTTTAAAGGGGGATTTTAAAAGAAAAGGGATTTTGTGTGAGTGCTTGAATAAACTTGATAAATAAACAGTTATTCTGTTGTTCATGTACATCTCTAGAACATGGCATATGGCTGCATCAGTCTCTCAGTGGCTGGAGTGCTCCAAGGTGGGGATGGTGAAGACATTTGTTAATTTGCTATTGTCCCCAGGGTGGGATACAGAATGTCCATACTTTCTGTGCCTTACTCTTTGCCATCTTTGGAGCTGATGCTTGAGCTCTGCAGCTGAGGTTTCCATGCTCAATGTGAAGGGCTCTCGGTCACACTGTAAAATACCCCAGACACGTGTCTTTACCAATGTGGTGCCAAGTGCCTACAGTGCCCTTCTCAGAGCATTACGTGGAGGAAGTGTTTGAACACCACAACCCTGGGGCTTCCTGAGCATACCCACTGTTCTAGGCATGGATGCTTCCCGTGCTGCAGGCAGAAAAGAGGAAAACAAATGGGAACGGTGGAATATCTTCAAAATATTCACGAGCATTTTCATTACTCATGGATAATAGAGAGGAACAGGGGAGGCTTTGCAGTACTACTGCAGTACTAGTGATTTTGTGTCAATATTCTGATGTTAGAAATAGTGAAAGGGATGATAAGGCTATTAAAAACTGCCTAGTCCTGATTATTTGAGAAAGAAATGCGGGGTGATCATACCTTTAAGCACCCCCTGCCGCCTTTCAACATTCAACTGTAAACTTAAAGCAGAAGCAGTCTAATTCATCTCTCAAATTGTGCTATTTCTGGCACATTGATTGGATGCACCACAGCTCTGCAGCATGCTGATCAACAATTAGACCAGCAAGGTGCTTTATCTTAGCTTGCACTGCTACATTAGTAATTATTTATTATGTGTTTGCGGAACAGATGCTGAAAGGATCTGTAGACTAGGCTGCTATGGGGGAGGTGTGGAGTAAGTAGCCTTGCTAAAAGTGTGGTGTGGGCTTCTAGTGTGGCCTGCCCTCACCCCAATGACAATAAAAAAAACCAGCCACATTGTATGCAAGTTAAAATGCCTGAACTCCTTCGAAGATAGACCTATGTGTTCAAATCACCAACCATGTAGGCTACATTTAGACTCAGACCAGGTCCAAAATGAAACCTGAAGAAAAGAGGCCCATACTCCATCCATCCAGAGCACTGTGAAACCAAACGCAGAAGCACAGCATAAGTATCCACTCACAACTGTTGCCCCCCCCTTTTTTTCTATTTCATCCACCTGAAATATCTAGTAGTCTAAGAATGTTTTCTCCGAGGCTTTTTCAGACTTCTTTTTTAAAAATATCTCTTTGTAGCCAGATGCAAAAGTGAGGGAGGTCACAGGTGGAAGGTGTCACCCTCCCAATCACAAATGCAGTGCTGTTGGAACATGGAGATTAGCGCAGCACAAGTACATGAATAAAGCCCATCAACCTGGTTGCTGCAAAAAAAGGGCTTTCAGCTCTGACCTCCTTCATTGGCCACTGGTGACTGTAGCCAGTAAAAAATTTCTTTGGTATAACCCCTCTCCTCCCCCCCCCACACACACACAATGGCCCGTAAGAGCTTTGCTGCTTGCATGAAATGGCTAGAAACTTTTTTTACAGGTACGACTGAATGATTAAATTCTTTTCTGCATCTTTACATGATTAACCAGTTTTGGGAATTTGTTCCTAGAAAGTGAAAGGTCTATCCGGCTAGAAAGCTGTGAAACAAAGGTCATATGCAAATCTGGGTTGGATAGTTGTCTCATCTTTATAGGAGGTCATATTGCCTGTACTGTAAATGTAATTCCATGTGGCAAAGTTTCTCCATTCAGAATGGAAATCACCCAGGCAGAGAAAATAACTTTGGAGCTGTTCACACTTACCCTTAATGGAACAGTTCTGATGTTCCAGGGGTGGTGAGTCCCCATTACAATAGAATTCTGTGCCATTCCTCCAGCTGTCCCAGTCTTCTGCAGCTGTGGACAAGGAAAAACCCGTCCACAGATTCACTGGGGTTAACTGGTAAAAAGCTCTTGACTGCAGCATTCACACTCTCTTCCAGGTGTGAATGCTGCAAGGCAGAAAGACTGCAGCTGCAGTTTCATGCCAGGGGCTGGACCAGGCCATCCACACTTCAAGTGCTTGTGGCCTGGTTGGAGACAACATTATCACCAGAAGTGTGGATGCCTCCCTCTGAACCTGATATTGTTATACTATCCCACTGAGTTAAGTGTGAAGAGCCCCTTTGAAAGTATTTACTTCCATTCCACATGTTTCAGTTTCTGTGGCCACTTCTGCAGTGTGGGTGCAAACAATGCTCTTTTGTGTGGGGACAGTCAGTAAAGATATCAGGAAAAGTGGCATTGATTTCAAAAGGAGCAAAATCAATTTTTTGTCACATGAAGAAAGACTGAAAATTATATTAGACCTTCCCTTGGTAGCAGCAAAGCTTTAGATCTTGATTTTCAAGTGCTACAATAGCAAAGGATATTCTTGTAAAAATAAAGCAATGACTGAAATATGATTCATTCATTAAAAATGAAATCATGAAAAATGTAAGCAAATAGCTTATCTTTTATAAGCAAACAGCCGAATAATAAAGAGAAATTGACTTATGTGTGGGAATGAAGGATGGACACTGATCTGAGAAGGTACTACATGGCACCTGAATTTCTGGCAGTTGCTGTGACACTAAGCTATCATTTGAAATCAGGGAAAGAGGCTTACATCTCAAAAGTGTTGTGTTTCTGAATAATACAATTTCATTTCCAGGACAAAATCTCATAAGTCTTAATTTTAGAAAAGAGCTTCTATGGATCTTCCCAAAGCCTATGACCCTAACAATACTTCACTAGACTGGGTAGAAGACATGTGTCTGGCAAAATTGTCTGGTATTTCCCATTGATTTATTCTGGTTATCTACAAAATGCTTTCCCCTTCCTGTTTTCATGTTCCTGTACTAGCCTTTGGCCACATTTCCCCCAATGCTAAAAACCAGCAGCTACGTGCTGGTGTATGTAGGATGTTCATGTCTGCACACATGCTGCCCTTTCAGGCTTCAAGACCTGGAGAAAAATTTCAGAAGCTACAAAACGTTTGTCCTGCAGCCTCCAGAATTTCTGCCCAGCATGATAAACGTTGGACAGCAGTTCACCATGGAAGGTAGCCATTTTCTGTCCAACACTTAATTATGTAAGACAAAATGCAAGGCAAGTAAATAGCTTCTGCTACCACCACCTATCCAGACGGTAGTAGTGAGCTGGAAGACATTGGCAAGTGCCCAGAATTCCTTTTTGTACTCTGTGTGAATCTGAGAGCATTTTCTGATCCTTAAAGCAGGCCACAGGCCCAATGGGGGCACCAGTGTTCAGCCACTTTGCATCCCCTTAATATTTTTAATTACAGTATGTTTCAGTATTTTACATGTTTTATTTTTACTGTTACCTGCCCTGGTACGATGTGGCATGGGGTGGGATATATTTCTAAATAAATAAATAAAAACCAAGTTCTTCTTCTTCCTCTTCTGTCACATAAGTAACCTATCTCTTCTGCAAGGCATACATTTTACAATTAAATAATCAACTCATAGAAAACACAAACATGAACTGTTGTTCATATAGTAATTTTTATCTTTTTTTATTGTAGTGATGCATTCTTATTGTGATGTGTTTATATGTTTTTTTATCTTATTGCAAACCACTCTGTAATTTTCTTAATTAAAGGCAATATATAGATTATTTAAATACATTGTTTTATATTAAAAATCTTTGTTTCTTCTTCCTCCCCTTTTTGGTATATTTTACAACAGCTTACATTTTGAAGTGCAAGGTAAGTCTTCAATGGAGTGACGTCCTTAATGACATTTGTGCGAAGTGCTTGCTTCTACACTGTGTGAGACCTTGTCTTCTTCTTTAGCATCACTTTTTCAAGTGACCGTGGATGCCTCCAGATGGCAAGAGGCAAGATTGGAGGCAAAAGAGAGAGCTTCAAGGGTCTTACTAGGAGATTCCCTTTAGACTTCCTAATTAAAGAGGATAATCTCCATTGAAAATGAGATTTTGGGAGTTAAGTAGAACTTCAGCTCTCCCTACCAGTCTTGCAGAGGTATACCACACTATATGAGATATTCAATCAAGTTATCCTATCAGTTTTGGTTTGTAGTCCACCATTAATTAAATCTGTATCAATGTGGCTTGTTAATGGATGAACTAAAATAGGATTGCAGCTAAAATGAGACTTCCATTTTTCCCAAGAATGTATCTTTAAGAGCTCATTGAGTTCAAGAAAATTTATGCAATATTGGGTATATCAAGCCTAAATATATCTTTAACCAGTAACCCGGCCTGTAGACAACCTTTTTGCCGCCATCAAATGCAAGAGACAATCACAGGCTTTTAATTATATCTGCCAGCTTCTTCCATTCTTGCTAGTTCCCTTCTTGTGCACTTGGCTGACTTCCAGGTATTTGCAAGAGCAATGACAATGAAAGGTGCCAACAGACAGAAGTGAGTGATCACTTTTATGGTAAATTTAGCATCATTGCAGGATTTCCCATATTGGCTATATTATGAGATATCATCTCAATATCCTGGGACTATATTGAAAATAGCACAATTATGTGTGACATTCCCAATATTAAGTCCCAGAAGTATCACAGATTTTAGCCTGTGCTTTGAGGCACCTTGGTAAATTTTTGTTGACATTCTGAGTATTGAAGTATTGCTCCTTTCCGTAGATGTCTTTAACTTGTGGTGTGTGTGTGCAAATTTTTATTTGATTGTACCTTGATAAGGGCCTGTTTTCCTCAGTAATGTGGAAGACCCACAGCCTTTGGAATGTTTCATATCTTTTCATTGTACTTATTGCGATAGATTTTTTCTTGTTTCAATTGGGAAGAAAATTAAGAATTGCCACCTTGAGGGAAAGTATTGCCTGTGATATTTCACAGTGAGAGATAAGTAATATGATTTTAAGCCTAGAAACCTTTTAACTCTTTAGCAATGGGTCACCAAAATTATGATCAACAAAGAAGTAGAGGAGATAAGTTGAAATGTTCATCATCTGTTGACTTCTCCAAATTGCCTGTACGTTTCCTAAGTTGTTGATGATTTTATCTCTGTGTTTACAAGTTCATAATGGCCTTTCTGTAGCTTAGTAATATGTCCTCATGTCTAAAAACTCATAAAACAATATGAGGTTAAAATGGTAAGTGTGCTGGCTAACAAGAAAAAGACACCACCCACTGGCAGTGAAAGGAAAAGATGGGGGGGGATCAATCCAATAATATGGTTAGGTTTTTCATGCAAATGTAACCTAAGCAATTCCTGTAGATTATTAGATCCCATAAGGCTAAGAAGTTTCTGATATTGAGCTTACTTACAGGTAAAATGTAGGCATGTATAATAGACAAATAGTGGATCTAATCTGACACTAGGGTTCTATTGCATTATGTCTAATTCTCTAAAAGATGCAGCATAAATCCAGTTGCACCGTATATAAGGTCTGCTCTCAGAATACACTGAGTTGATTAATTTCCCCATAGATGGTCTCTATTTGTAGTTGGGATTTTGTAGTCCATAATAGAAAAGAATCATACTTCAGTGGCTAAGCATATTCTACAATAAGTCTGTGGAATTCTAGTTAAAATAGCTATGCCCTTTTACTCTAGAACACCATGTTAGACAATACTAGACTTAAGAAAGTCAGGATACACATGAGACCTTTGCCATGGCAATCCATCCCAGCCAGATCATGCCATCTGCTCTTTCAATGCTGGTGGTCCAGTTGGAGACTTCCTCAGCACTTGATCTTCCCCTCAGTGGGGTGGTATTGCTATACTATCCCATTGACTCCAGTGTGAACATGCCCCTAATGTCTGCCAATATGTTTTGGATTACAGTTCTGATCATACTTTGCTAAACTGCCTAAAATGGTGGAGACTGACGTACAAAATACCAGGACTCTGGAGGTTGGGAAAGGCTACTTTAGGCTATGTTGACCACTGACGAAATCTCTGCATTCCAGAAACAAGAATTCTTCAGTTTTAAATGCTTTGAATTCTTTTTCTTGCATGTGTCTGGATTTTCCTGCTAATGAATACATTTTTTCCATAAATTATTTTGAAAGCAAAGTCTTCCCTTCATTTTATAGATGCCAGAGTGTTATTTGCATTTCCAAAGAACTTCATGGACCACAGATATAATATAAGCAGCCATTTTTAAAAAAGAGGGAAACCTAAATAATTACACTTTCTCTTAACATCTTGCAAATGAAAAATCTATCATACCGTAGTTAGGACAACCAATTTCTGATAGCTGCATCTTTTAATTATGATACAACAGATTAAATATATATGATGTTGGCTGGATAGGTTAGTGAAACTCATCAGCCTGATATAGTAACTAGAAAAGCAGGGTAAAATTGAGCTGAAATGCCCAATACTTCCAGGAATTAGATGACAAAGAGCATAAAAGTTCAGTTCCTTTATGTCTTGTATGATATGTCATATTTGGATTTTGTTTGTGGTCAATTATTTGTGCCTTTGACTCTCAGGTAGAAAGGAAGATCATACAGTTTATACGCAGTTTCAGTGAGTGGAATTATTGAAATGGCAGATCTACTCTGGTGGGCAAAATCTGTCTGTTGCATTAGCTGTTTCATAGTTCAGAGGGATGATTTAGATTCAATATTCACAAGACACCTAGAGGTCTAATCATATGTCTGCATCTACTCACTTTTTTTCGTTGCAAAATATCTCAAAAAGAAGCACACTTTTTGGTTGCCCAGTAGAATCACACAAGGTATGTGAGCAAAGAAAGAAAGAAGGAAAGAAAGAAAGAAAGAAAGAAAGAAAGAAAGAAAGAAAGAAAGAAAGAAAGAAAGAAAGAAAGAAAGAAAGAAAGAAGTCAGTATAGATAATTACACCCCATTCTGCCACATCTGTGATGATTTGCTTGCAGTTTTCAACTTCTAGATATATGCTCAGCCCTTTGGGAAGTCATGGCCATCTTCTGGAACAACTTCCTTCACCTTTCACAATAGGCCCAGGCAGAAATTTTGAAGTGAGGGAATGGAGGTTTCTCAGCTTTGAAATTAGAACAATGCAAGAAGGGGATGGCTGTGCAAACGGCATGCAGCTGGCTCCAGAGCTGGAGCATGAATTTTGGCCCATAAGTGTCATGGTCTGCCATTGTGTGTATCCTACTAAACAGATGAAGAAGCACTGAAAATGAAATATTAAGTAAACATTAATTTGCACCCACCTTAATTCACATTTCAATTCCTTTATATAAATAATGGTATGGGTATACCTGAAATAGTACATGCAGCTTTAGTTGCTGCATCTCAAGGATATAGCATTATTGAAGAATGCTCAGAATATGGTGACTAAGGTAAGATCTGCCCAGCCTGTATTATTTCACACCATGCAGTCCCCATCTTGGGCTGGACCAAGATGAGAGGGATGGCTAGAGTCACAGGTTAAGGGCCATCCACACTGCAGTGGTCCAAACTCAGACATCTTAAGATTCTGGGAATGAAAGTTCGCAGCCTCTAACATTGCTAGCCAGCTGGGGCATTTGGGGGTTAGGTGTTCAGAAGCGGCACACTTCCAGGACTAGTTCTGGGGGCCCAGCAAAATGATGGCCAGTAGACCAGCCCAGCCGCTCACTGCCATTCATACAGTAGTGCTGAGCCAATCTACCACTGGGTAATGCTTCAGAGATCTCTTTAAAACAGGGGAGAGGGAGGTAGAGCAGATGGATGGGTTATATTTTAAATATGTTTTAATGTTTTGAGTTTTTATCGCATGCTGACCTGAGACCTTTGGGTAGAGGGCAGGACACAAATGTTATAAATAAAAAGTTGTTGAGCCAGCAGAGGTTTGAGAGTTTTGACAAAACCTTTGCACCTACTGCAAAGGCAGAAAGCCTCAGGCTGATCTTAGCTCTAGCAGCTAGGAAGCAGTATGCAGTGAGACACTTTGATTTTGAGACTGCCTACCTGAATGCTCACCTTGATGAACTGGTGTTCATGGAGCAGCCTGCAGGTTTCGATCAGTGCAAGCAGCAGAAGGTTTTTCAACTGAGGAAAGCTCTGTATGGTCTGAGACAGAGTGCACGTTGCTGGAATCTTTGCATTCACCAGGAATTGGTCAAACTGGGGTACAAACGCAGCATTGCTGATGCTTGCGTGTACACTAAAGGTGAGACAACCTTGGTTATCTATGTGGACGATCTCTGCGTGACAGCTAGGTTTGATAAGGAGATTGCATCAAAAGTAGCTTCTGTCTTCTCATAAGAACAGAAGAAATGCTCCACTGGATTGGACCCATGGCCTGTCTAGTCCCACAGTCTATGTTCACTATGCCCAACCAGCTGCACTTATCCCCACTTAATTCCTCTTCTTCCCTCTTTTCTTGACATCTTTAGCAATTGCCCCTAGGCCTTGTCCCCATGCAAGTTTGGTACAGTTCCGAGTGCGGGATCGGCGCTGTCCGTCCCCATGGGTTTGGGACTTGGCCCACAAAAAGCATGCCAAACTCTCCCAAGCTGTGCCAGAAGGGTGTCAAATTTGATACCTGAAAAAAGAAGTCTCGGCACGCTTTGGGGGACCGATACGCATTGCTCAGCAAGCCGGGAACGCACATGGGGACACTAGCGGGGAGGAGATTTGCGCTCACATCATCGGGAGGTGGGGTGTGCTTGCTGTCCCTGCCCTGTCCATTGAAGATCATGGCTGCTGACTTTTTAAAATGCTGATCGCAAAGGCAGGTTGGAGAACGGCTTCCTTTTTAAATTTTCTGCCATTTCCACAGAGGTAATTCCAACCCCATTTCAAGAATGCCAAGGCAGGCTGCACATGGCTTGATTTCTGTTCCATTTGCAACCCCCGTTTCCCTGATCTGCAAGGTGACCATAGATAAAGGCTTGATTTTCAGTTTACGGCCATTCTCGCAGTTCCCAGTGGAGCGGAGGTGTGCACAACTGCTCAAGTGCCTAGTGCTACTAAACCTCGTAGCGACTTTCAACATTTTTTTAAAAAAATTAAAAGTTATTATGAATGAAGCTTTATTTTAACTTGTTTCCATGCCTCCCACCCCAGTCCTGGCTGTCCGTGCCACTAAGGGAGGGGGGGATGCGGCACAGGGGTGGGCTTACAACAATCTGGCTGCCAATGAGGAGTGGGAGCGGAGAGGAGGTGACACTGCTTCACCATACCAGGGTTCAGCACAGTTCTCATGGGGAAGCCTCCACTTGTGCCCAGCCCATACCTGTCCTGCGTTGCCGGGAATCTCATGGGGACGCCCGAAATGCATGCCCGTGCCTGTGGCTGGCCCATGCATGCCCAAACAGTGCCCAAAGTGTGCCAGATGGCCAGCATGGGGACGCAGCCCTAGAATTCACCAGCAACAAGCAGGACAGAAAGTTATTTTTTTCCTATCCTCCTTCCTGAGGTCCCCTCAGCTTGAAAAATACCAAAAGTATAACATCTGAGAAACCATAGGAAACATATTCTCACAGAGCCCCCTCTAGTTGCTAACTTAGCGGTGTTTTATGTGCCAATGACAACAGTGGTTACAGGTCTTTTCCAATTGACTCTCCTGGCACCCTAGCAGCAATAAGAAAACTCATGAAGTGGGTAAGTTGGTGGAAGAGGAAAGAACTCAGGGCTTCTCCACAGTTAGCAAAAAGTCTCCTTTATCCTGTTTTCAGTCAAGTCAAAAGTTTTACAATATAAATGTGTTTAAGAGGCCCTTCAGTTGTCTTTCCAACTAAGTACAAACCATGGAAACCACACAGTTTGTCTACAAAGTTAGTATTTATTAGACACTGTTTGCATTAAATCCATAATGTGCTGCAACAAAAGGCAAACACCAGGAGAAACTGTGCAATGTTTAAACAAATCACATAATGAGGCTTTATTCTTTAATTTATAATCCATCAACATTCCACAGAAGAGACCAAATTCTTTGAGATTTGGCAGAGTCAAGAGCTTTAATTATGTTCTATTTTCAGCACACAGTCCTGTTTAGAATTTATTAATACAATATATCCATCTACTTCCTATCCATCAATTTTGGTAACTTTGGAAATCTGCACAGCTTATTCTTCTATTTCTTTTTCTTGCAAGTCTATAGGCAAAGTACTGGTGTGTTCTTTAGACAGTGCAACTTACAATGATAATTTAGGGACATGGGATTTCTTCTCCTCTCCATTTTTCCATCTACCATTTTAAGATTGTCTACTGGAAAATGTATTGGCCTTTGCTTTGTTTCAAAACACTGCCTCCTTTACCAGCTTTATCAATGGTCTTGAACACCAGCACCCCCACCTGCTTTTTGGCCTGTGTGTGTGCGCCTGTGTGTGCACATCCCCACCTCAACAGCATCAGATGAACCAAGGTGGAATCACTCATACCTGCCTCCAGGGTGAGATGTCTGTATGTTCTTTGCCTTATCCTGCACTGTCTTTGAAGTTGACAGCTCAGTTTCATAGCTGAGTTGTCTTCTTTGGGTCTTTGCAAGTGAGATACTTGTCTAAAGCAAGTGTGGAAGTTACTTTTCCCAGCACTGAATTTATTCCACTCTGAGTAGTTTGTTCCATGCTGAGAAAGGATGCTGCAGAAGATGTCTTAGGCCTTCTAGCACCCTCCTCAGAGAGCTCTATGGTAGCAGGCACCTTTAACATTTGAATGCTACATCTTGGGTCTTCCTCAGGGCATTCTCAAGGTAGTGGCTATATGTTAACCTTGAATCTGGAGGTAGCCTGAAAGAGCATGTTCCTTGCAAAAAAATTATACATTAGTAAAAGAAGTAGGATAATCAGAATCATGGCTAGGTCCAAGATACTTTGTGGCGTGTCCACAAACTTTTTTTGTGTAAAGCAGGTCAAAGTTGGCTCAGAGACGGTAGCATGTGGGCACTAGTGGCCCCATCCCATTCCAACCTTAGTCCAAAATAAAGGTAAGAGAATGCATGTGTGTGCTACCACCCCTAAGCCACTTTTGAGATCCTTTTCTTCTGTTTAACTGGATGAGGATTCCACTGGACAATCATTCTTGACAAGTACAAGATACATCTGCCATATCCTAATTTCCCCAGGGACAAACAATGCTGCATGAATAGTTAGAACTCTACTAATAAAAACTGCTATATTAGCACAGTATCCAAGTGTTCATGTGGGTATAAAAATCCTGAAGTGATTAATCTCAACAAGCAATTTTCTCCATGATTATCTGAACGCTATTTGTTTGGATAAAAATACTGTGTTGGAAACAAAAGGACAGTATGTTATAGTTAAGCAGCAGCAGCAAGAAAGTTGTTGAGAAATAATGATTTAATACACTCACAGAGCCTCAACTTTCTTTGGCAAGAATCAAAAAATCCATAGCTAACAAATAACTACAACAGTTCTACAAGATGATATTGAATTGCCTGTAGAATGTGGCCAGTTATTCGTACAATATAACGCTGAAGGGATGGCTTCACAAACTCTCCCACAGGGCAATTATTTTTTACTTCAGAAGAACCACAAAGTTGTGCCGAGACCTAAATAAATCCCTGGCTGTGGAGTAGTTGTTGTTTTTAATCATCCTGATATTTGGAACACCAAAGCACTGCAGATGTCCCATAAATGAGTATATATGCATTACATATGTATATATATGTATTATACATTGTAATGTGCATGTACTTAGAGACGGCAGAAATTTTTATGCTGCTTCTGGAATGATGTTTTTAGCATATTCTTTAAAAAAAAAGTTTCTATTTTTCAGCTGCAATTCACTTGGTTTTGTCTAGAAATGCAACAAATATATTGCAAGGGGAAAAATAAAAACAAGCCAGCCCTGCACTGCAAAGTAAGGACTCAAATTGATCAGCTGCAGGAGGAATTCCAAGGTGGAGGGGAGAACATACAATACACAAGAAGTAATGATTATATTATCACCGAACTGTTTGTGCAGCTATGGAGATAATGACTAGAGATGTGTAGGAGGGGCTTCTGCTCAATGTACTTCTTCCACTTTTTTTTTGGGGGGGGGCTGGGTGTAAAACAATCCAGAACTGTTTCAAACTGTTCTGCGGAAAGTTTTCCTTATTGGTGGTCATCATCATCATCAACAATCACTCACCTGATGCTGATGCCGCTGATGCCATCACCACCATTATAGTGGAGGCTGCGGTGAGTACAGAGGCCAGGGATGGGCCTGCACCACCATTCATGCACTCCTCCAAGGTCCAACTAGGCATTCCCGAGGTGTACACACACCTCCCCCATCAAGAAACTGTAGGAAATCTCATGAATTTTTCCATGATTCCCAGAAGTGGGAGGTGGATGTACACCACGGGAGTCCTAGTTGGGAGAAATAGCTACTGTTGCCAAATCTATACTGAAGTTACATATACTATAAGCTTAGAGCCTGCTTGCACTAAGGAAATGACCAAGATGGCCCATCACACTCTGGGACACAGCATATGCACACTGGGGTGCTACCTCTATCCCAGAGCAGCCCAGAGCCAACGCCAATAACCACCAGTTGTGGAGCAGTAAAAACTGTTCTACAGCTTGACTGAGAGCAACTAGGGTGCTCTTGGTTGACTCCTGTGCACAGTGTTTGCATTACTTCCACGTGCAAATGCTGTATGGGAGTAACACGGCACAGCTGTGGCTGTGCAGTTGCACGTCCCGTTGCCAATCACTTTAGCAATGCCCTGCTGCACATGGCTGCTGTGCATAGCTGCAGGTATGTCTTGGTTATGTTTGGAATGGGGCTAGTGCTTGCAATGTGAACGCCAGCTACCATCCTGGAACTTGACTTCCGTGGGATAGTATCCCATGGAAGTTGAGAATCCACCCTTAGTGGATTCCTTGTTTTTATGGCTTCATCTTATGCCAGAAATTTAAAATAAGCTACCTAATTAACATTACAATCGAATTCTTCATTCAGATTCAGATTTTTTGCTAGGCATTCAGAGGAACAAGTGTAACCTTCTCATTATTGGTTCAACTTGGTTTTCTACATGAATAGCACTGACCATCTTCTGCTATCAATTTGTTATTTGCAAAGAAGAGTTATCCCTGTTATTTTAAGTTCCAAACTACAATTTTGCACATGTAGAAGTGTTATCAATCCTCTGGAGAAACACAGTTTTATCCAAGCATTCCCATTTCTTTTCTTCTTTAAAAAATCCTATTATCATAGCAGATGTAGCTAACATTTATAGCATTTCATTTTGTGACTCACACATATTGCCTGATGTTGTTTACAGCTTTAATAACTATGCAAAGAAATACCACCTTGAAAGAACATGGGATCTGTAGAGAAAAATGCATGGGCCATCTCCAAAAGGTTGTGTGGTTTAAAATCTGACAGAATGTACATTTCTTAATAATACTGAAACTGAAAACCATTTCAGATGCAGTGTAACCAGGAATGTTTAAGTAGCTAGCAATGACTGCACAACTCAACTGCATAATTTTCTGTATTTATCTGTATTAATTTTATTCATGCAAGAATGACATACTGATGCCTTTGAATCACAGGATGTATTTACATGCTGTTGTGAAGGCAACTGAGGTTGTCCCAGGACAAGGAGATTTTATCTTTTCCCATTCTGAACTGGCTTCCCTGGGATTGAGGGTAGGGCCCTAATGCGAGTGCAGGATTTCCACTGTGCCCTGCCTCCTCAGTTCAAATCATGGTAGGCATGTATCTGCACAACCCAAATGGACTGGGGTCGCCAGCAATCGCAAACAGCTGTAAAGCAGCCATAAAGCAACAGCACCAATCCAAACAGCATCCATTTGAACAAAGAGCCAAGGCATGCCAGGTAGAAGAAGAAGAAGAGTTGGCTTTTCTACACCGCTTTTCACACCCATTTAAGGCAACTCAAAGCTTTCTGTTCTTCTCCCCACAAGAGAACACCCTGTGAGGTAGATGAGGTTGCGAGCACTCAGAATAGAGTTGTGACTAACCCAAGGTCACCCAGCTGGCTTCATGGAGGAGTGCAGAATCAAACCCAGTATTCCCAGAAAAGAGTCCAGCTTCCTAACCACTAAACCAAACTGGTTCAGGTAGGGATGTGAAAAATGATATGCGCATTCACAATTCAATTGAATATTTCAAATTCAGACATTTGCATTGAATCGAAAATCCGGGAATATGCAAAAATCTATTCAAAGCAAATTTGTCTCTTGCTTGCACAAATGAACCATTTGATTGAATATTCATATTTCGCTTTGGTTTTAGTGATGAAAAGAGACTTTTTTAATGGGGAAAAAGTCACAAATGTTTGCAAACAAGCTTGAAAACTAATGCAAAAAAATCAGTTTATTATTTAACAATCAACAATGAAAGGAATTTTCAGACTTTTTATTCAACAGTAAAACAAATGTCTTTTTTCCCCCATGCACATCCCTAACGCCAGGATTACTTTTTCTTCTTCTTAAACAGTTTCAGGGGGTGACATGTAATGACATCCACTGTAAAGGTCCTTCTACCTGCAGCCAGACAAAGGGCCTGTTCACATTTAACTCAGTGGAATGGTATAACAATAACATCACACTGAGGTGAATATAAAATGCAGGGGGAGGCATCAGCACTTCAAGCAGTGATGCTCTCCTCTTCACACCACCAGTACTTGAGGTGTAGATGGCCCAGCCCAGCTAGATTGCCATGGCAGTGGCCCCACAACAACTTCCAGCCCATGCCAGGATGTTGCCATGGCGATCAGCCTGCAATGCATGACTGCGCAGCCATGCTGCCCTGTCCACTTATAGAGTTTGCACCTAAAAGAGAATGCAAACACTGCAACCAGGAGCTCACCAGCTGTTCCCAGTGAGGTTGTGGGTATGTTTTTACTTGACCACAACAAATGAAGATTGGGGCAGCTGGAGGGAGCTCCTGGATGCTCTAGGATGGTGATGGTGGTGCAGCATATAAACAGGCCTCTCCTGAAGTGGCTGGAGCTCCAGGACCATAAGTGTGAAGAGGCCCACAGAAGCTGCAAATTCACAGCTTGTCATTCCAAGACTTAATCCGCATGTTTCTAATGAGAGTGACTTACAGAACTAAAAAGAAGAAAGAAAGAGAATAGAGATGCAGTGGTGTTAGATTTCACCCTCTTTTTCCTTCCTGCCCCCTTTGTGTGTGGAAAAATTACCACAGATGTAGCAGAGTTGCCTACGCTTTTCTGTCCTCACAAAACAGCATTTGGAAGAGAAATAATGACAAGAGGCACTGAGCCTGCCATTTTTCTGGGACCAACGTCCACACTATGGATCAGGCTTCCCCACCTGAGGCTACATCCTTTGAAGGATACATCTAAAGCTGGTTGTGGTTGTTTTTGCTCCCTGTGCATAAGGCAGGCACAAAATGAGCAATCTTCCACACGTGGATGTACTTTCTGTTTCAAGCCATCATAAACTTCATGAGTCTAGGAAGTTACAAGCAGAGCATGAAGGGCAAGTACCTTTTCTGGTTCTCAACAGCACTCTATAAAACTTAATGTTTTATAAGTTTCTCTTATTCCCAATACTGTGTAAAAAACCTACGCAATTCATTTCTACATCAAGTTTTGTTTGGGGGTGGAATTTTCTAATTGATGACAATTTTTGAATATAATGTGTCCGTATATACAGACAGCAGCAGGATAACATAGTGGTAGCAGTTAAATAGGGTAGTGGTTAAGCATGCTGTTTAACATGACGCTACTACGTGTCATGTCCAGAACAGGTGATAACAGCAAAGCACTCACGCATGCGCACAGCTAGTGACAGCAAGACGCCAAGTCAGTTTCCAGAGTTCTTGGGAATATAGAGTACATGAGTCAAACAGGCCAAGAGTCGGCGTTCCAGAGAGTCTTCATAAGTTTGGGAAGTCAGTCAGGAGTCAAGAATCGGGGTTCACATGAGTCAGGGGGTTGCCAAGGAGATACTTTGTTTCCAACAGTGGGAGAAGTGTTGGGCATTCCTTAAGTAGGACTCAGAAAGTCACACTCTCACCAGCACAAGTGTTTTGCATGGAGGTGAGCCAAGTGGCAAAGCTGTTGTCATTCTCTCCAGAGAGAACTCAGCTCTGGGCATTGTGTATCATCTGAGTCCAAACTATCCCTGTTTGGGGGAAGTGAAGCAGTTTCCAAGTTTGGCCCCTGAGGGGCTGTTGCTTTAGTTGGCATGAGTGGGGCCTTCCTCCAAGGAGTCAGAGATGGCACAAAGTATGAAACTATGCAGGATACCAGTTCAAATGCCAAATGGAAGACCCCTCCAGGAAGGCCCTTGAGCAAGGGCCCTAATGCTTTACTTACACCCACCTACCCTTACTCAACTATGGTCATTTTCACACCTTCAGTTCCCCAGGAAAACCTCCCAGGAAAGTGAAGACGGGAGATATATCTGGTGTCTGCACTGTAGGATGCCATATCTATTCCCAGTCTCACCAGCATTTCCCTAAGTGCTGGCAAGGTGCAAATCACCTCCATTATGGATGACATAGCACTAACTCCACCTTAATGTCCCTTTTCATTTATTTACTTTCCCTAAAATATTCCTTGCCAAATTATAGGTGCATCTTATTATGTTTGTTTGTTTATATTCATATTCCATTCTATACCCAGAAATCTCAGGGTAGACTACAACTAAGTCAATGTTAAAACCTATATCTCAGTGTATCCTATGAGGTGTATCTTTTTTTTTCCCCTTTAACCCATTTTGCCATAAAATAAGGACTTGTTGGAAAACATATCACTTGTTGGAGATCTGCATCAGAAAATGTAATTAACTTAAAATATGCAAGGATATTTTCCTTTTGGTAAGGGCAATGTGAATGTTATAAACTCACATTTATAAAAGACTTAATATCCTTCCTGCCTTTAACTGTATGTTCTTCTGGGGGGAAAGCTGGGCAAGAGGGAGAGGTGCCCTTCCCACTCCACAAATAGAACTCTATCCTGGATCCAAAACTTGCATAAGTAGAAGTGTCATTGACAAACAACATGCTGTATTTAGAGCTCAAGCAGCCTCAAGCACTCCTGTTTTCCATGCATTTGCCTCACCTCTTCTAAAAAGCCATCTAAACTATTGGGAGTTGCATGTGGCAGTAAATTCCTTAAGTTAATTATACGTTATGGTTAAGTCATTCACTCTTCCACATCTTCTGCAAAACCATTTTAGCCCAACAGACTCGCTTTGAAGCAGGCCGTTAAAGGGCATGGCATGGCAAGTGGGGAGGGGAGGGGAGAGGAGTTGAATTGTGGAATGGAGAGGAGAGGAGGGAAACAGTAAAAGTGAATGGAGGAGAGAATACAAGAGGAGGAAAGGGGAGGAGATGAAAGGGGAAGAGAAAGACATTATTTGAATTTGAAAGACAGTTGAGCCAAAGTTTAAGCCTAGTTTCTGAAAAATGCCAGTTTGGCTAAGATACCACATTGAATGTTATGTTGTCTTGACTGAGGTCATAGCTGGTTGGGGGAGATGGGTCACAGAGCTAGGAGACATCAGTTCTAGAATGTTCCCATTGATTTCCAGGCAAAATGACATTAGCAGTACAGGAATTAAACACTCACTCACTCACTCACTCACTCATTCTCTCTCACACACACATGCAGGCACAAAGTGAGCTCTCTTGCCTGCTCCCACACAACACAACAGTGAAGACAGGCACCCCATGTATACAAGATGCAAGGCTTCCCTTTACTGATGCCACACTCTCTGTACTGGCAGAGTTCAGTCAATGTCCAGGTGCTAAAAGTGCTGCTTTTCTGCTGTCACTCTCACATCTTCACAGAATTTTGGCTTAAAACTTGTGATCCTCATAGTCCATGTGTTCACTGTACTCAGAGGCTACTAAGCTGGCAAGAAAGCAAAAGGAACATATAGTTTATTTTCTTTGACAGGGATGGAGAGCAATTTTGTGTAGAGCTGTAGGTAAGCCAATGGAAGCCAAATAGGAGACTATTATTTAATGGATAGAGGGTGTGCGACCATCCAATGATGAAGTCCATTGTGAAGTTAAAGAAGCTTATTACCTTCTGGTTGTAGATTCTGTCCTGAATGGCTAGATTTAGGCACACTATTTTACCAAAGGCACCAAATTCCTCAGAGATGTAGCTAATATACATCACAACAGCTGGGATATACTACAGATTCATCACCCCCTTTCCTTAAGCAACTATTACACTGGTCTTGCCAATTTGCACCAAGAATTAGTACAGTGATGGATTTTTCTGGGATTCTACCTTTTGTTTAGGAAATTATTAGGCTTTGGAACTCCAAATTTATAATTATGAAGGATGGAAGCAGAAGATCACTATTAAAGGAACCAGAAATAGTCTGGTAATGTTTACTTATTTTTCTATTCTGCCTTATATCCAAAGATCTCAGTTTGGAATAGAAGAAAACAGCAAATAACATAATTAAAGAACCAAATATGGTTCTTATAGGGAATATGTCAGGGTGAAAATTATTGAGCTGCATTAATTAATGCCCAGGAACAATGCTATTTAGATAAATAATCAATTTGAATGAAGGGCACACAAATTACAAGGGGAGAATAATACATTCTCTCCTGGCTAGGAAGGAAGATTAACCAGGTATTCCTAGCACATTCTTTCAAAAGCCAGATCATGGAGAAAATCAATTCCTAAATAGAAGGGCATCCAGCAGCAGCAGCAGCAAGATGGATTTGAAGTGCAATTAAAATGCCAAATAGAATAGCTGAGGGTTGTTTTCATGCCCATTTGTTTTAGCACTTTGAAATCTGATTGTGCCATTTTCTGAGCCAATGTCCAGGGTAAGAGGTCTCCTTTTGCTTGATTATTTGTCTGTCAGAGCAAGATGTTATAGGCCAATTGTATCCAATTCAACAATATTCCTACAATGCTGAGATTTCTCTTCTCTTCTTCAGAACCTGTACTCAGGTGCTGTTGGATCAGCCCTCTCCCCACTACACTCAAAAATCTGTGAGGATGCTTTAACTTATGTGCATCACAATGAAAACAGAATTGCCATAGTGCTTTCTTCTGAGGATACCCACCACCACCTCCCCAAGAAAAAGTAAGTAATGGATATTAAAAATGACAACAACCACACCTACTGTTAAATAAAAAATACACAATATAACAACATGACAGAGTGAGTCCATGACAGGCACAGTGATTGGAACTTGAAAAAAACAGAAAACAAAACAAAAAAAGGAGCTCCGGGGCGGCTTAAATATGGTTTTGAGGTGGGATTGTTCACACACCAGTCTGCCCCTCCCCCTCCCCGAAACATTCTGTGATAGAAAAGATGGATTGCAGAAGGGTTGGGAACATGAGGGCCACACATTGTCCCTCAGACACCCCTTTTGCTATGTTTTGCATGGAGACTGAGACTTTCCCTCACTTTGCTGCTTTTGTCTGAGAAAGCAGGAACATAAGTAAAGTGGAACAGCCTATGGCAAAGAAAAGACCTGTTTGCTCAACCTAAGCCACTGAGATTGCTCACTTCAGACATAACAAAAGGGGCAGCCTGGATACACTTCAGAGACAGTAGTGTGTGGCTCTTGTGTTCCCAAGCCTTTTCTAACCCACCTTTCCCAACACAGAATACTTGTAAGATTGGCATGTGAACAATTCCTTCTCTAACCGAACTCTGAGCTACCTCAGTGATGCTTGTTTGGTGTGTCTTGTAATGAGAGGGAGGGCCTGGAGAATGTTTCCCAAACCCCCAACTGACCGTGGCAATAAATCCAGCATCTGAGGCAGGAGGGATTCATCTACTCAGCTGGATCTGCCAGGTTAGCTTATTCTCTTATTTAGCAAGCCAGTAAGCCCATTTCACTGTGAATCTGTTGAAGGTGCAATCATTTTGCCGGGCCTTTGGGTCTATGGCTGCAACTACTGGGTTGTGGTCACACCTAAGGTTTAATCCAGCTTCAGTCCACTTTCAGAGCGAGAGAACGTGTCAGGAAAGCGACGGTGCTGTTTTCGTTCTGCATTATCTATCCCAAAAGTGAATCTTCTTGGGTTATTGAATACTGAAAGAACACAGCTTGTCACTTTGCTGATGTATTCTCTCACCCTGAAAGTGGACGGAAGCTGGATTAAACCTTAAGGGCGACCACAGTCGGTGGCTCCTCCGCGCGTGTGCGTGTATGATCAGCTTTTCTGGGTGGTGGTGGTGGTGGTGGTCAACAGCTGCCCTCTCCAAGCCTCGATGCTGTAGCCAGAGGTGGGGGGGGGGGGCAGATCAGGTACGTTCCCCGCACTTCTTTCTGCAGCCGCTTCTGTATAGAAGCTGCGGGCAACCGCTCGCCCTCCTAATCCCGATCCCCAGCCTGCGCCGATCAGCTGCGCTCCCACGGGGTCGCCACCAGAGCCCCGCCGAGCTGCACAGACGGATGCCGGGGGTGGGGTGGGGGCGCGCGTGGTGAGGCACATAAACGCCAGCCACTGGATCCATCACTACGGCTCGACATTCCAGCCAGGCAGGGGGACGCAGCCATTCTTTTCTCCCCCCCCCTCCCCCCGACCCACATGCATTCTTTACTGTCCGGATGTGCCCAGAAAACGCGAAGAGCCGTCGGCGTTCCCTCCGCTTTTTCTTTTTGCCTGCGTGGACGGAGCCTCCGCACGGCCGGTGAAAGTACTTTGTCTAGCCAATGGCGCCACCTAGCGCTGGCTAGCCGGGATCGTCTGCTCGCCTCCAGTCCTTTGCCGCCGCGTCCGTCTCGGCCAACGAAGCGCCTCGCTCCGGCGCCCTGCCCTGCCGTGCCTGTGCTTTTCGAGGTGCGCGGACGGGGATGGGGAAAGCTTCCCCCACCTCCAACCAAGCAATACAGTACTTTGGCTGGACAGGCTCGGCGAAGGGGTCGCCACCGTTCTCCTCCTCAGCTCCTTGGCATTTATCTTCTGCATCTTTTTCCCGGGGCTTCCCTCTGCCCCGTCCCGCCCGCCCGCGCGTCCACCGTCGCTCTCCGTTCGGCCGAGCTTTCCTTGCAGCCTCCTCCCCACGGCCTGCCCTGCTCCGGTGCCCCCGTCTCCCCCCTGCTTCCCGAGGGCGCGTTTCTTGGCTTCCTCCGTGGCTCCCGCCCGCCCTGAGCCGTCAAAAGCGGCTCTGTTATTGGAACGGGAAGCCGTTTCCTTTCCAACGAAGGCTGCTCGCTCAAGGCGGGAATCAATGGCCCCGTCTATTCTCCCCGGACTTATGAATAAACACCTCCTGTTTGTCCTGCAGGGAGGGCGGTGGCCCGGGCCGCCGTCTCTTGAGCTGCGATTACTTGCAGCAGGGACAGCTGGCACACCGGAGGGCGGGCGGGGCCGGGCTCGGGTTGCTGAAATCGCCCCTTGTGGCACCTCAGCCAACCCTGTAGGCATTCAAAGGCGTCCATCCTTCCTTTTCAAAGGCGCGCTCTTCTCTCGCAGGCCTTTTTTTATTTTTATTTTTTTGCAGGCAGCCTTAGAACAACTTGGCCTTCACATTTGTGGGCTCTTAATTTAGCAACGGTGAGGTGGCGAAAAGCATAGAGCTGGCCTTTGTCGTGCCATGACACATTTGCTGGGCAGAACAGTGGGCAGCAGGGACCACCTTGTTTACTCGAGTCCTAGAGGCATCCACCTCTGGCTGCGGGCGACGCTGGAGTGATCTTATGGCCAGTACCACCAAAACCTCTCTAGATCTAGGGACATTCCTACATAGGAGGTGGCCCCTGGAATGGAGGAGAGAGCTCCTTCCATTTCAGCACAGAAATAGGTATTTCAGCATGTGTAGCTCACTGTGCAGGCAACAGTGCGGAGAGTCACTCTTCTGTCCATGCAGCTGTTCATCATCTTGGCTTGGCTTCGTGAACAAAGGTTTAGGAAGGGCTCAACCCATGCCTGCTGCTTGCCTGCTGATGGCTAAAAAGAACAATGCAGCGTAAACAAGTCTGGTTACAGAAGGTACAGAGGAAGGTCTCCTTAGGCGATACTATAGAGGCGTGGTTCTTCCTGTGCTGTCTTTTCTCCTCCAGACGAGTTCTACAAATGTTCTCAAAGGAGGCAGCGACGTTATGGATGGTGCGATTTGAGGCCAGAGTGGACCACTGATAGTGATTCATATGGCTGAGGCTGAGGGATTGCTTCAGGGAGTCCTTGTATCTGTTCCTCTGTTTCGGCAGCTGGTGATGAGTTCACCATAGAGCATCATCTTAGGAAAGTGATGATCCTTCATCCTAGAGACACATCCTGCTCAGTACAGCTGTGTCCTCAGCAGCATGGCCTCAATACTGGTGACATCCATTGTCATTGCAGTTTCCAACACCATGCTTGCCTAGTACGCCTTTCCGTGCTTCAGAGTTCTTCCCTACTCTGGTGTTGAAGTCCCCAAGAATTATGATGTAATCACCAGTGGGAACTTTTTGGGTGAGGTGGCACAGGCCGGTGTAAAAGTTGTCTGTTTCTGCTGTGTCAGTTTGAAGAGTTGGAGCACATATAATAAAGAGTACAACATACTATTTATTTTTGAGTGGAAACTCAAGAAAATAATGCAGCCACAATGACCTATCATGAGATTTTCAAGGTTGGAGGCAAGGGCTACTTTCTTCATGAAGACGCACTTCACTGAGAGCAGCAATATCAATGTTCAGTTGTGACTGTTTGTGGGCAATCAGAGCAGAACGATGCTCAGATTCCCCACTGTCTGCTATGTCAAGCATGCTTTTAATGTTCCAGCATGTGACAATCTGAAGACACCTTTAGAGGCAGCTATTAGAGAGGCAAGAGCAGCTCTTTCCTTCTGCCTCTTCAACGCATGCCATATTCTGTCTGTCCTTTTACCATTACAGGTGTGCCCCTGTTTTCGCTGATTCAGTACACACTGTGGCTGATCCACTCAACCACAGTCAGCCAAAAAATGTATACAGTACAATAAACGTGTGCGTATTATTCACGGTAGAAGCTGAAACATATCCCCCACAGATAAGGGAACAGCCCTCAATGTAGCAAAGAACAACGGAGTTTAGAATGGTTTGGACAAAGGAGGTAAAAAGGAATGAAGCACCCTGTGTTAAATACCAATTCCCAGAGAGAGATAAGTGAGCAAAATATAGGGCATAGCAGGCACTTGGGTATAACCGTGTTGATTTAAGTGAAATAAAATATTTTATATCATTTTATTGAAGATTCTGAAACAACATTTTAAAAAATCCATAAAATTGTGAGGTTTGCAGGTTGTTATTTTCATGGACACATTAAATTGCCCTATATCCCAAGCCAGAAGAAAACAGGAAAGTGTGTAGAGAGGTAAATTTGTTTGCTCCATACCTTCACGGACAGGGGCATAATTTTTGAGCTTTGACTAGGTCATACACAGGCCCCACACATGATATTTTTGCTATTCTGTAATAAATCCAGCTATATTATTCTAGCAGAAGAACCTACAAGCACCACTTTCTCTCTCCAGCTGTGATTTAAGCTGTTTGCCTTGTTTTGACCCTGGTAGTTTGACCACAACAATAAATGGCACTGTACTTTATCTGGCACTAAAAATATAACACGTTTCTTTTTATCGTGGAGGTTTCTTTCCGTTTTATAATTCTACTTTTCTTCTTCCTTCCTTCCTTCCTTCCTTCCTTCCTTCCTTCCTTCCTTCCTTCCTTCCTTCCTTCCTTCCTTCCTTCCTTCCTTCCTGGTAGACATGTTGTCCCAGTTGTGAACTTGGCCCCTTGCCAAGTCCTCAGGATAGATTGGTTTCTTCCACACCACACATTTTGACATGCAGTGCAGAGGGAAGTCTTGGACTGGAGCAGTGGATTGGAGGCCAAGACTGGAGTACTGGACAGCAGTGCACACTAAGGGGAATTTCCAAAGTTGCAGGCTCTGTGTGTGTTACTGTGTCACATCAAAAAATGCCCAATTCCAGAGCTATTTCTGTGAGCCTGGCAAAATGGCACCAGGCTCTGCATGCTACCTGGACTGGTCCATCTCAGGAAGTTCCACCACTCCCATTAGCAGGTTTCTTGGCACAATTTCATGCTGGGGACTGGGTCACCCACTGGTATTGTGCATCAGAACAGTTCCCAGGAAGCATGTCCACCTGGGGACCCCTCTAGCATCCAGGTACTAGGTCCCAGTCTTCAGAGGCAGCTAGCATGATCACTAGGGACCATGTAGAAGCTACCATTTAGACCTCAGTGTGTGACTACGTATGGCAGGAGAAGCCTTTGATCACCTCTGTTTTATTCCATTTACTCTGAGGGTAGGCTGAGTGGCTGGATTTTGACCTTCATTAATCTGGTTCGCTTTAGATGCTCAGCTTTCAATGGCCCATTGACAGCATGCCATGAATCTCCTTTCTTCCTTCTATAGCAAATACATGCCTTTTATGTATTGCATGTAAATCATCTGTTAAGCTATCAGTTCTGACGGCTGATAATGAGGCTTAGGAAAGTTCCTATTGCAGGTTTTCTACACAGAAGAGTGTAAAGAAGAATTGCATATTTTGTTGATGGAAGAAGATAGACTTATAATCAAGAGCTCACAAAAAGAAAATTGAGAGAGCTTGTTGTTTTTTAAAAACAAAACAAAATCTACTCTGTCTCTTAACACAATCAGGAGTTGATTAGATAACCTATCTGGACTGAACTTTGTTTGACCAAAGAGATAATGATACCAATTTGAAATGCTGACTTTGTAAACATTAGCTAACTTTGGAACACAATGCCATTGTTTTAAGGAACAGAAAAAAAAAATTAACAGCTTTTAAAATTATCTGCTAGCAGTTCTTGCTTTACATTTTTGACAGTGTCAAAGCCATATCTTTTTCACATGGGATGCCTTCATTTTAAAATCAACTGCTTCCTTTTTATTCATACTTTTTGGATAGTATATGCATTTAGTTTAAACATTTTGCACACTGGTTTCTGAAAGCCAAGAGAGTGATTCAGAGATGCAGCTCATTGCAATGCCTGGAAGTATTAGTGGATGGACCTTGATATAGACCAGTGATGGCTAACCTTTTGAGCTTGGTGTGTCAAAATTCACAAGAAACCCTAGCTTAACTCGGGTGCTGTGTCACTTCCAGAAATATCCATAATTTTGTGATATTTGTAGCTCCAGTAAGAAAGTTATATTTTTGATATATGTATTTGATTAAAAGCAAAAATGAATAATTCTTTACATTTGCTAAATCTTCAGTTGAAAGTTGGTATTTTGTACACTTCAAGAACAAGCAAGCACTACATGCCCAGGTGCCAGGGTGACCAGGTGTGTCACCTAAAAGGGTTTGGCGTGTCACCTGTGACACGCGTGTCATAGGTTGGCCATCACCGATATAGACCAACATAGCTTAGCAGAAAATATACAGTCACAAAAGATGAATATTTGTTGAAAGAAGAAAGTTTATCCTCTGTCATCTGAAGCATGGGTGGCAGTGGTGGCTAGAAATGCCTACTTCCATCTCCAGCTGGTTTGTCTTCTCCAGCTGTTTCTGGACAGAGGTATTCTTCCCAGACCCCAGAGAACATCTCATTTTTATGGTATGGATGCAGCCATACTTTGAAATAGGAACAAATGCAGGGTTTCCACTTCTGATGTGAATCCAGCTTCTTTTCTAAAGAAAAGAAAGGAAAGGAATCTATAGATACAACATGATAACTAATCTACCCTTCCTGTCAACCCATTCCCCACCCCTCAGTTTCAGTTGGTTAATTATTATTATTTCCCAACACATTCTACATTCTAACTACTACAGAAAAGTGGGAAGTGGCTTTGCACTCATGTGGGGATAAAGCAGTTGTTTGTTGTACTTTAAAAAAAATTAACTAGGGTTTTGTTTGTTTGTATAAGGAGTAATCTGAATTATCCTCAACAGAAATATAAATTTGCAATTTGGTTAATGACATGATATAGACGGAGCAAGAAATGGCACTGGAATCCAAATAATCTCTAGTCTAACCAGTCATCCATTTGCATTGCTCTACTGCCTGGAAAGCAAAGTGTCAGACGTTTGATCCCTACAATCTACAGGTAATGATGATCTAATTCTGTTTCTGCAGATATTTCCGGGCAGCTTCCAGTCTACATGCCTTGGCACACAATGTGGAGGCCAGTTTAGGTTTGGATTGTTCAGTTTGGGCCAGGACTGAAATGTTGAGCAGTAGCATACACCCTGTCCCAGCCTAACTCTGGAGATTGAGAAAGAAAGTGTGGTGTACTGTGAGTGGTCCATTTCTGGGGCTGTTTCCAGGTGTCTAGTGACATGGTCCTGGGCTCTGCTCGCTACCTGAACTGATTCAGCCATCTGCCAACACTAGGAATGCTCAAAGACCACTTTTAAGTGACCTCCCTTTGTCACGCTTCCCATGCCATTTTCATACCAAGGAGTGGGCCAGCCACTGGTGCTGTGCACCCAGTGTGGATGTTGCCCCAGAGTCACCAGAAATCAAACCCGGGAGTTGATGGCACTTAACACAACAACTATTGCACAGAATGGTTTTGTGACCGGCACAGAGTTCAGCCAATCAAGATTGAACAAATCCAGTATTTGCTTTCTAAAAATGTGTTTGATTATGTGGGAACTACCAGGAGTCCATATATATATGTTGGCTAAAACCATTTACAGCGGTAAACATCACTGACGCTTTATGGAATGTTCCTAATGTGTTTGACATTGGGGTGTGAGACTCCAGACCTGCTATGCCTATATCTATATACGGACCTTAAGCAGCCATTCAGCATTTGCCTGTAGGTTACTAAATAACTCTTTTTGTTTGTTTGTTTGTTTGGTAAACATAAAGGGTTTTGTGGCCAAAAGATTGCTGCTGTGTCTGGCAAGGTCATTCATGGTTCTGGCCAAAAAACAAGATTGTGGATTTGTATTCAAATAATACAGTACTGGTTATAAATAATTTGTTCCACAGTGGTGCCATTTCTCTGCTACAGAGAAATGTTTAGAATGGAGAAACTCCAAGGGACAAGGATTTGTGTTATGTAGCTATAATTTTTTGTTTTTGTTTTTCATCAGAAAATACCAAAGCTCAGGATGCTCCATCAAAGCCAAATGATGGAAGAGTTTGGACAGAAAAAAAACATCAAGCAAGACCTGATTAATCTATGAACTCTACCATGTAATAACAGCCACCAGCTTTGGGTTTTTCAGGCTAAGTAATGGAAGGGGCACTATAAATAAATGTTATTGTTATTAATTTGTGATAGTGTATTATTTGGCCTCCTTTTTCTCAGTCCAATACCACTGCAGTACATTTGTCCAAGTCCAATACCACTGCAGTACATTTCTAATAAGGGCCTGTCCCCAAGCAATTTAAAGTCTGCTAAAAATCTTCTTTTGCCTCCGAGCGCCCCCATGCCAGGTTTTTTAACGAGCTTCCAGCACTACAAAAGCAGGAAAACCTGCCACAAAATATGTGCCCTTTAAAGAAGAGTTTCAGCACTCTTTCTGGAAGTCGCGGGTTTTCCTCGCAACATTTACCTTGGGGACGCTCCGTGGCAAAAGGGGCGGGGATTGCTGCCTGCACACACAGCCATAAAGCATTCACACATCTCCCAGAAATGCTGCAGCTTTTCTTCCTTTCCTTTGTAAAGGCCAGAACTTTCAAAGAGCCAGAATTGCTCAGAATTGCAACATTGTTATCAGGTGTGAAGTGGGTGATCTGTGAAAGTGCTAAGAGTAAATGAGTGCACAATCGCGTGGCTGATGGCTGCAGCCAAGCCATTTCGAACAGAGAACAGATTGAAAGTGAGTGCTGAGAGTGAATGAGCGAGCGATCACTCCCTTTGCCGGCATGGGATGCCATTTTGGGGGACGGAGATCTGGCTATTTTTCCTTTGAACAAGAGAGGGGGCGGGGAGAAAAAGATGCAGGGAAAGAAAACACGCTTCTGTGGGGATGGAAGGTGTGTTTTAAACGCGTGTTTTGCTGAGCCTCATGCGGACGCTTATTCTGGAAGTGCAGGGCACTTTTAAAGTCCGCTTGAATACAGTGACAGTAGAGGGAGACTAGAGAGGCAAATATGTCTTTTGGGGACTCAGCCTTAGTTGCTTTTAGGTCTCATCAAACTGAAGTTGATGCCTGGGAGCTATGAAGATACCTTCATGCAGTTTTTTGGGGTGATGCAGAAGTGGCTTGCCATCACCTTCCAGGGATATACTTGGGATTGAAACCATGACTCCTTGTTTTCCAGAAAGCTGTCCCATCACTGAGACTAGGTCTCTATCTACCAGCTGAGGCATCTGCTATCCAGCAAGTGAAAGAGGCTCCTGTGGTCCCAAGCAAAATAGATGCCTCCTCCATCAGGATGGGAGCCAGCCAAATCCCAACTTAAGCAGCTATAGCCATGACTGAGAACGCTCCTTTTCTAGCACCTCAGTTCAAAAGCATCAGTTCTTTGTCGCTAAGCCTTCTTTATGGTCCAACTCAAACAGCCACACAGTGCTACTAGGGAAACCATAGCTTTGACAGTATGGACCTTTGTCAGACTGTAAACATCTGTAAATAAGTTTATAGAAAAGTGGGAAGTTCTTACAGGAAGCAGGTGGTGGGCATTCTATTCTAACCGGTCATACCATGGCTTGGAGCTCTCTAGGAATTGGCATTTAGTTTTAGCAATGAAACATGGGCTGTGGCCATCACTTCCTTATCAACAAATCTGTCAGAGGATCTGTCTTGTCCATGTGCCTGGAACCAGAGAACTTGAAGGTATTGGAAGTTGCTGTGGAAGAAGTGGGAATCAGGTGTAACTCACTAGTTGTAGGGTATAAAGTGGGCCTTTCCTGGGCTAGTTTGGTCGGGGTTAGAGTGACAGACACTTATCTGGAAGTCTCCTGGTTCAGTTCCGCACTCCTACATGAAGCCCGCTAGGTGACCTTGGGCTAATCTCAGCTGTCTTTCTGAGCTCTCATAGTCCCACCTACCTCACAGGGTGTAATTGTTCATATCTAATTGAGAAGGTGGTTTTCTGTTTGTCCCTCTTTCATTTATGCAATCCTAAACTCCTTAAATACAATTTAGTAAAAGATTGTGAGTTAAGAGATTAATGGGATGGGATACTGATCTTTTTTAATGAATAGGATTAAGTCCTAATACCCTTGAGGTCAATGATCTAGTAAAATCTTGTTTTCAACTCTTATCCAAAAACTCTGAATGAGAAGTCCAGACTCAGAAATAGAAGGGAGGTGACAAGAAATAATTGCAATAGCACAATTATAAAGGCAATGCATTGCCAGCATATTGGCTCCTCCCTCCACAATACGGTGCCAAAGTAATGTTAAATGCAGTTCAGCTTCATGGATGGTTGCATAGATGACCATGGCATCTTCCCCCATGAACTGTTCTTATGATTACAGTTCTGGGGAATGCAAAGGAACACTAGTATGAGTCAAAAGAAACTACTACATGTAAGTGGGATGTTCTAAGGTTGTCAGCCATGAGCCTTCAGAATCATACAGTTCAAGATTCAACATGTAAATTCAAAACATACCCAGTTGTCAGCCAGGCACCTGCCCCCCCCTTTTTTTTTTATGGTTGACTTGCAAGAGGAATAATCATGAAAGGATCCAGTAGATGGAGATAAGTGATTGCTATTATGGGGAATCCAGCATAGTTGCCAGATTTCTTTTAATAGTAATATTATGGGATATTATCTCCATATTCTGAGACTATATTGGGAATGTGTGACATTTCCAATCTAATTTAGGAGAGCTGCAGATATTTTAGCTCATGTCTGGAGGTACCCTACCTCTGGAGGTATCATTAAGTCTTAATGTTCTCCATGGAATTCCTTCTTAAATTGGGCAATAAGAGCATCCTTTCCCATCTCAGATCTTGGGGGCAGAAATTTAAAATCTTACTGATACATATCCTCAACAAAGATGATGAACCAGACAGATGGCTGCAGTGGTCTTCAGTTGGTCATCAAATTGTTCCCAAAGGACTTGAACAAAAAAATGTATAGTCCCTGAGCAGAAGCTACTTATCTCTCAGTATGATTATAATCCAATGAGTTGCTTTCCCTATAAGTAGACTAACCAAGAATTCACAATAGTGACTTCCTGGATCTTTCTGTGGTTAAATTAGTAGAAACAGCTGGGATTGCAGTAGAAATGCCTGATGTTTGACAACCTCCCAACAAATGGTTCTCAGAGTACTGAGTACATAGAAGCAAAGGGTGTTTTTCCCCAACAGCTGGGCTGATAGAGATGGCAGAATGACCAGGGATGGTAGCTTTGCTGGCAGTTGAACAAGTTGTGTGCAGTTGGTGGTGCTACAGGTTGAGGGAAGAACAAACTCCTAGAGGAACACATTAGCACCAACTTCTGTATGGATACTGGAACATGTATGGCATGCACCAGGAGTCTCACTACTGTTGGGGTTGACTGACTGTTCTCTACTCCTGACCACTTCAGGATACCTAGCCAAAGGAATGGCATTAGTTGTTGCTAAAGGAAATTTGTTTTGTTATAATCTAGGCTACATCAGAATAGAACCTCAATCGTGTAACTGTAAGCACACTGACAGAAGTTACATTCAACACTTTTACTGCCAGTACATCCAATCCTTCTGCCATTCTTTTTTTACAAAGCCAGATGGTTTGATGAAACAGACTTTACATGCTGTAATGAAAAAGCTCCAAACACTCAGAGGCTGCAGTCATACCTTGCCTATAATCAGAACTGAGACCACCTCTCCCTTTAGGAATCAGACATCAAGGTGTGTTTCTGTTTCTTCTGTGAACTTTCTTTTCCCAATTGGGACTATCCTACATTCAGATAATTCTAGCACTAAGTCTGTTTCAGCTGCAAACAACAGATCCAGGTGAAGGGCTGCCAGTCTCTGCTCAGCACTGCAGCAGTATCAAGGGCAGCAAGCTGGTTCTGATGCCCATAGCCAGATATGGCGACTTGAGCTGGCTGTTACTGGACATGTTCTGCCTATTGTTCTGCCCATGGAGCCACCTAGCCTCACCTAGCCAGCAGATTCTGGGGCTCAGAGCAGGAGGCAGCAACCATAGCTGACCTGTCTGGTATGCTCTTATCCACTTATTGCCACCAGATTGGGACAGCCCACTCCTGGAGCTTCCTCACCTTACTCCCACTCCCAAGGTAGACATGAACGGACCTAAAATAGGCTTTGTTTCCAGTCCATCCTAAGATGGACTATCAGGTCAAAGTATGACCACAGCCAAAGAAATCTGGACAGAGGTAGCTGGGCTCACAGATATGCATGTGAACAATGCTAGCTTTAGGGAAATGTTGTGTAGCCGCACAGGGCACTGAGCTTAGGAGCATGCGGAGCAGCCTGGTTAACATCTGTGCTGTGCTCCAGTGCCCCAGGATCCTGAGAAGCAGATGGGTAGGATGCAGCTTGTCCAGCACTGGACTTCACTGCAACTGGTGCCTCTCAACAGCCTGTTAGGCTAATTGCCACACCACACTGTGCCCAGCAACTCGAAACAGCCAGGAGGATGCTTGGCTTGGTGGCTCAGCCCTTAAGCAAGCCACTATGCCGTGCTTGACTGTTCAAGCAGCTGGGTTCATTTTGTCCTGCTCAACCACTCTACTCCAGATGTTGACCCACGTCTCCTGACATACCCATAAATTACTCTGTTGGCCAATGGGTGGGTTAGAATGTGAGCTGAGGCACAGCCTAAGGTAGCTGAGATAGAAAAGCTAAGTAGGCATATGGCTGCATCTCAGGATCCTCAGAAAGCCATGGATATCCTGGCTCAGCGATCTAGACTGTGCACTACTTAGTCTCCACATCCACTCCATCAGCTGTCACCTCCTCATTCCAGGTGCCTGCTTTGCTAGAATTGGTCCTACATATGAGGTTCCTTGTGATACAAGTATTGTAAGAATCCATGATCGAGCCAAGGAGTAGCAATTCCATGTTTTTGTTATCAGTCCATGCAAATTGTGTGATCTATAAGCTTCAAAAGTCTTTTGAGGGGAAGGGATCCTATTTAAATCAAGCAATACCATTAGGTTCCATGATCAAATTCAGCTTTTTGCACTAACACAAATCCACATTTGTTTGAATCCATATTTTTGGGTTCGGATTGTGCCCTTGGAGAAGATTGTTGATTAGTGAGCAATTCTGAAAGCTTTTCTTTTCTTGAGAATTTCTGTGGATCCATGACTTCCCTTCTCTCCCTTTTATCATGGCGCCTTAGTACAAGATCTGCAATTTCAGTAGTTTGCTCTGTGATCAGGAGTGAGATGCATATGTTGCTGGTAGTTTTGAGGACAAAGATGTGTACACTGGTTGGTTTGAAGTCTGGATGGGCTTGCAATACACGTAAACCCTGTTGTGAAGAATCCAATGTGGATTATACTTGGCCATTATTCCTGCATTACTCTGCCCTGGAAATCCAAATTCAAAAGTTCCCGCTCCCCATTTGTAGCCCTTTGGTGGGTTAGCTCTTGATTTATTCTCCTGAATTGCTCTGTCCAGGGAGTTCCAAGCTAGGATGTGCTTGCTGCCTCCCTTCCTTCTTTGACCTTGAGGTTTTCAGCTGTTTTCGGTCACTGTGCCTGGGGCCCCAACACAGAAAATGCTTGCTGCCCCACAGCCAGTTTGGCCTAGTGGTTAGGGAGCTGCAGTCTTATCTGGGAGTCTACCTCACAGGGTATCTGTGATGGGGAGAAGAATAGAAAGCTTTGTCATATTATCTGTTTCATATGTTTTATAAGATCTTTTGATAGTCCTTGGAATAATCAATACAAGTTTTACTTAGTGAGTCAAAAATGCTAGCAGCACCACCCTTACTCTACCTTGCTGGACACAAGCTAGACTATCTGGCTAGTTTCCCTGCATAGTTCTGCTTTGGGGCCTCCAGGCATGTGTTGGTTGCTGACCAAGTTTCTTGCTTCTTCGGGTGGCGGGGGGGGGGGGGAGGGAAAGCTGGGCTGCTTGGCTATTTTCCATGTATCATTTTGCCTAGGGACCCAAGCTAGGAGATGCTAACAATCTTAGCTGCAGTACTTATTATTTTTGTTCCACTCTGCCTTGGGACAAGGGGAGGGGAACGAGGCACTCCAAACAAAGATGCTCTTGCTTACATTTTCTTCTACTTTGGCAGCTGCAACTTTATAGGTAATAGCACGATCACACCCTTTTGGAAAGGGATGAACTTTATGGCTTGCTTATTTTAATGTTACTCTGTGAGCCAGTTTGGTCTTATGCTTAGGGAACTGGACTCTTATCTGGGAATACCAAGTTTGATTCTGCAGTCCTCCACAAAGCCAGCTGGGTGACTTTGGGCGAGTCACAGCTCTCTTCTGAGCTCTCACAGTCCGACCTACCTCACAAGGTGTTCTGTTATGGGGAGAGAAACAGAGGATTTGTCATCAGCTTTGAGTCCCCTTAAATGGCTGAGAAAAGAGGGGTAGAAAAGTCAAATCTTCTACTTCTTCTACTATCGTTTCCAAACTAAAGCCACCTCTAGACCGCAGCCAAATAATGCACTAGCAAGGGATAACGTTGGATATTGATCCCCTGTCCTCATCCCTTGCTAGCTGGATGGACTTCCTGTCTTTTGTGTTACATGTGCATCCAGGCATCCAGAATGCCTGGATGGGCTTGCTGTGAACCCCATGCATACAGGAGTTTCGGCCTCCATGCATGTGCATTGGATGGAGTGGAACTATGGCTACTCTTTCGAGAAGGTGGCCTAAATAAATGCTATTACTGGAAAACCTGTGACCAGCCATGGGTTTTCCAGCAATAATTTTGCGTGCGTCTTCAGGGATAGATGAAGGAGGGCTATTTAGGGTTGCCTCAGAGCTAGCAGTACAATAATGGCACTACATTCCCCCCCTTCTGGATGTTGCATAAAAAGCAGTCATCTTTGCTTTCCTGTGCTATTGACATCCATGCTGGACTTCTTGCCCTCTTCCCAGTGTCTGAGCTAGAAAGTTTTTGCTACTCCCTTCCCTGACCTTTAATGAACTATTTTGTCCTATTCTGCAGGTTTGCAGTCTTCAAGCTGGAATGTGGTTGCTGACCCAGCCTTGGGGCTTCCAAGCTGTTATTTAAGATATTGATTGATTGATTGATTGATCTGAGCGATCCTGATTCTGAATTCCAGATGCTGGGGGGATGTGCAAGTCCAGGGTCTGTCTTCTTTCATGAATACGGGTCAGGTTCCCTGGAAACGTGATCACAGGCGAGTCTCCTCATCGTCTCTCTTATTTCTTCCGTCTATCTGTCTCGACCTCCCAACTTTTCTTCTCACGGCTCCTTTCAAGGCATAGCACCATCCGCCAGAAGCTAGCAAAGCACCGCCCTGGCTGGGGCGTCGGAGCAAAGAAAAAAAAACACCCAAAAACTGGAGGAGACGACCCCGTTCCTCAAGGTGTCGGCCGCTGGCCCTGCCGCGAATCCTTCCTTCAGACGAGGAGACTCTCTGGCAACTCCTCTCGCGCTCGGTGCGGGCAAAGCCGGGGCGTGGGCGCGGGTGGTATGTGTGAGGGGAGTTCTTAAGCGGCTGAGCCAAGAAGGGCAGGGCGTCCAGAGAGCGCGCCAGCCCCGAGGTATGAGGCGAAGAAGGGCGTCAGTTGGCGGCACACGGAGCTGAAGAGACATTGTCGCCAAGCACAAGCAAGCACTCCAAAACGGCGGGCGCGCGCGGCCGCTTCGCTTTCTGACACACTCTCTCGCCCCCTCTCCTAGGGGTTGAAAGGAGTTTCCCCTCAAGCTATACTTAAGCCGCCTTTGGACCGTCCTTCCCTTCTGACGCGGTGCTTTCCTGATTAAACGCGGCTTTCCTGCTCGTTCGCTCGTTCCTCTCTCTGCCTGCCTCGGATTGGGACTTACCGCCTTGTTCCTCAGGCGTGAGGCGAGAGGAAGCGTCGCCGACAAGCCAGCAGGGCGCGCGCCAAAGGGACTCTCCGAGCCGACCCAGGCGCCCAGCACGGCCCGCGCGTCGCCAGACTTGATCCTGAGGGGGCAGCAATTGTCAGGTGAGAAAGGTAAAAAGCAAGCAGGCAAGCAAGCAAAAGGCGGAGGGTGGTGTGCGAGTTTATCCCTCAGCGCTCGACCAGTACAGATAGCAGTCTCTGTGAGTGCGCCCGAGCTCTGGCCAAAGATCTCCTCGGAACTAACTTCTTACAAAAGGCTACGTTTTTAATGCGTTCAAATTGATTTTGAACAACCAAGCATCCCTTCTGCCTTTGCTTGGCGCGGCGTTTTTGCTCGGTTTTGTCCCTGCGTAACCACGAAGGGTGGCACTGGAAACTTCAGGCAGAGTTTGGAGAGGGATGCAGGATGCTTTGACCATGGACGATCGACAACAACCATCCGTCTTCCTTGCCTGGATTTCTCAAACCTGGTTTTTCATGGATAAAACCTCTTAGCCAAATAGTTTACCTAGGGGAGTACATGGGTTCTGTTCACACATAAGTTTCAATCCAGCTTCAGTCCACATTCAGAGCAGGAAAGAGAGCACATCAGTAAAGTGTAAAGCTGTTTCCTTTCAGCATTCTCTAACTTGGTAAATCCATCTTTGGGGAAGAAAGTGACTGTTCATTTTGCTGGTGTGTTCTCTGAAGGTGAATTGAAGCTGGGTTAAAACTTAGGTGTGAACGCAGCCATAGAGAGATACGTTGCAGGCCATTCATGGAACAAAATGAAACCAGAGCCCCAACAGACTTGAAGCTGCTTCAGGGCGGTCGAAAATTCCATACCTGTGTCCTTCAAATTACTTAATCTGGAATAACCAATATTGCTTAGTTCCTTTCCCACATTCCTTAATTTTTTCACAAATCTGAGTGGAAATCCATTTCTCTATTGCCATTACATGTTTAGCATACAATTATTCTGGGTTAGTGCATGAAGTTGAGTAAGGAACCTTCAAATAAATAAAAAAAGACTCGGTCATAGAAAAGCTTACAAGGATAGGGGCAGCAAAGAAGACTAATGGGGCATTGTTCACAGTGGTTCATGGGAACTGGGAAGGAGGTGGGCATCTGTCTCAGCATGCACCAAGGGAAGTAAATTAGCATGAGGGAAAACTTTGCACTTTAATTTGTTGTTGCCTTCAGCAGTTTAAAGCTAATTGTAACAGTTCTAGTATGTTTGCCCATCATTACAGTCTTTTTGGATCAAGTTTTCTTTCTTTTTTCAGTGTTGGCTGCCTTAGTTTCTGAGGAGAGAATTTATCTCTAGGGGACAGTAGATCCATAACAGTGTTATCTCAAAATCCCCAAAAGGGTTTGTTGTTTGTCTTTCTGAGTTGCATAGTTAAGTTGAAAACATTAATCCTTAATGCACATTTCTAAATGAACACTTTTGCTAGAGGTGACTGATCCTTTTCATTGAAATTAGTACTTTGCTATACTTTAAGCAATGTGTAAATGAGATTGTTATGTGTATGGTTATAATCTCTGGAAAATCCACATATGGCTGGTAGGAATTTTCAAAGTGAAACAGCATGTATATAGTTTCAATGGGCTGTCATAAAAATCAAATAAATCTCAACATAGTTGCTGAGAATTCTCAGCATAACTGGAGAAATGAATTCTGTGAAATGAAACACATGCATTACAATTTGTGACAAAAGCTTAACGGAAAATTTCAATATTGTAAGCTATAACATTTTCAATTTGGAAACACTTTCAATAAGTAAAAAATCAGGAAAAATTTTTATAGGAAATGATATAGTACGTATTGCAATTTATATTCCTAGAAGATGAAGGAAATTGTATTATTGTGTCCTATTATGTTATAAGACTGAAGTGTCTGGCCTCTTAAGATTGTTATAAGCTTCAGAAAATAAGCTGTTGAACTGCACTTAAATCAGTTTCTACAACCACCAAAGGGCAATTTTGCACTGGCTGTATACGGAGCCAGCAACTTAATTTGGTCTGAGGACCCACCAACTCCTCCCTTCGACCTCACCAATCTGGGGAAGGGCATCTCCTAGCATGCTTGCTGGTCCGTTATACCAGCCAGTGCAGAATGGTCCAAAGACAACAACACAACACTGGAATTGCCTGGCTTGATGTATCAATATAGCATACAAGAGAAGAAAACCTACACATTCTCCTGGACCCAACTGAGATCCCCCCTGATATACTGGCATGCAGTCTGGCAACAGGGAACAGAATGATAGTAGGTGAGGAACAGCTGGGCACAAGTGTCTAATTGAATCCCTTTTCCTGACCTCTCAGACTGAAGCAAGGTGGAGGCACTTGAAGGGATGAAGAAGAACTGGTTTTTATATCCCACTTTTCTCACCTTTTAGGGGGATTCAGAGTTGCTGACAAAGCTTCCTGTTCTTCCCACAATGGACACCCTGTGGTGTAGATGGGGCTGTGAGAGCTCAGAAAGAGAGCTTTGACTAGCTCAAGGTCACCCAGCTGATTTCTTAGAGGAGTGTGGAATCAAATTGGGTGACTACCAGATAACAGTCTAGCACTCTAACCACAATGTGGGAGGGGCAATAAGAAAAACCAGTGGATAGAGAATGAAAAGCTGCAGTACTGCCTGTGATGAAGACAAGAGAAGAGTGATAATAACTCCTCACCAGGGAATGTCACACATATTTCAAGTCTGCAAAAACAGGTTTTGCAAAGTCCAGCTTAAACAGCAATTGCACCTTAGAGGTGTGTTGTGGTCATGATCATGCCCACTACACTGTCGATGGAAAACTAGTTAAAAGTGTGCATTTGGATACATCTTGAATATAAGATACCTTCCTGCATTTATTGCTATCTTTACTCTTCTGCAGTCATTATCTGCAAATTCCATATCTAAAGCAATACACTTAAGATCTCAGTTCTTTGAAGCCCCAATAGATGTGATGGGAAAGATTTCACATTTTGAACATGGTTAAACCTAGCTGAATGATGCTCTTAATGGGATGGTCAGTAGGGAGTTTTTAATTTACTTATAATGAATCCTATACATATCTATTCCAAAGAAAGTCATACTAATTTTAGTGAGAGGCTTACTCTCAAGTAAGTGGGGACAGGACTGTGTATTTAGTCTCTAATTTTGTCTCACTCAGGAAAAAAAGAAAAAGAGGCTGTTGGTTTTCAGGCGAGAGTGGGTAAAGGAATGCAGGATTAGACTGTGGCATTCATCCAATGTTTGGCTAAGAGAAGTGTTTTTAGTTCCACCATATTTCCCTCAAAGGTGTTGAAGGAGCACACTAAATAAAAGGCCACAGTCTCTCTCTTTTTGTAGGCATCATTCAAGTCCCCCTTCTCCCAACTCAGGGTGATGAGGAAGTAAGTTTCAGATCTTCATGTGGGGAAGATTTGAAGGTGGGAACTGATGCGCTAAATGCCCAGTGTCCTATTGCTATTCAGTTCAGTGAGTGTTCTCTGTTGAAATGCATGCTGTTAAACTGGAAAGCCTTGCAAAAGATGCCAACTAGTTTAACTTCAGTATGAAACAAGTGCCTTTTCAAAGAAATAAATTTTAAATCCTCCAGTGGTGCAGTGAAGAAACATCTGCTCTGGGGAAAATGTGTGCCAAGAGAGTTATCTTTGCAATGAGGCTTTTGCCCATGAAGTTTGGATCGAATATGAAGTTGTAATATACTGTATTTGTAACAATGTTCTGATCTGGCTGACTTAGGTGGGGGCCGGGGGAGCAGTGTAGGGAATAACATTATGGGACAAACTTTAATGAGATTAGTTTATAATTGATGTTAATTAATAAGTAATATTTTATTTAAGTGATTTAAGAATTTATATAAATTAAGATGCATAGGAATTATTTCAGAAATATAAAATCAATAGAAGAGTTAGCCTCTGTGCAATATTATTAAGTTGCCATTCACACTATTTTAGAAACTTCACAGAATATAAACATGTAATTGCTCCTGAACCATTTTTGGTGGCCCTAGGCTGAGTCTAACTTTGGCACCGTCCTCATATTCAGTGTGCAGAAAAATGGCAACATATGTGGAACTTGCTGTTTTTGTAATTGCATGGCACCATCCCAGTGCAACTGTCTTACTGTCTATGCTTGCTTTTGCAGCATTATGTTTCAAATAATAGAACTGAAATATTCCTGGGGATCAACAAAATGTTTTGTTATTTCCATTTTATTTATGGTTAGCAAGATGGGAAGAGAGGCTTTGGTATAAAGGCTGAGCTTGGTTTATGTACCTGCTTGGGAAACTTACATTTTATGGTTTTCTTTTATAGCAGTTTCCCATTATACTCTGCCCCTGCTCCTGTCATTTTCATGTCAGAGGATTAGGGTGGTTCCTGTCAGTTTCTCTTAGAACTGCATGAAAGTCCTCTTCCCTGTCTACCCAACATCAACTGAGAGCAACTCCAGCTTGAATTCAAGCCAAATGGTTGTGTATCTGCTAAACTTGCATCATATCCATCCTACTTAGCCACATCATTACCCAACAACAGTCAGGTGTAGAGGTAGGTTTAACAGGCAAATGGTAGGAGAAAGGGTCAGAGGAGTTGTTGGGGAGGACACCTGGCTAGAGGACGGAGGCATCTGGCTACACCGTGGAAACATAAGTGGGAATGTAGGCATAACCTTTATGGTCTTTTATCTGTGCCTGTGCCATGCGGGTGAAATGATGCTGTGACACTGGTCCCTGAAAGCACATTCGGTGTGCAGTAAAGAGTGTGGCCCCTAACTATGCACACTGCTGTGGTTCCCTGCCTCCATGTCAATCTACTCCACCTCCACCATTGCAAGCCATGTCAGCCTGGGGTGTCCCCTCAGCAGCTATTTCCTGTCTTTGGGAAAAAAATCTATCAGTTTAGGAGATGGAGATTCCCAGCCTTCGTCTGTCATTATCAAACCTAGGCATATCCTGGCTGTGACTGTGACGGCAGGGGATAAAAATAGGCAGGGACCACCACACCATTTACATAATGCTGTTCTTAATGTAGAAACAAGGAGCCAGAACTCCAGGCCCTCCCTGTATGGATCCTGGCATAGGCCCTTCCTGCACAGACCTTTAATATGGATTATGGGTCCACGTAGTACACACCTAGGCCTCATTGATCTGCATGTTAATCCAGATTTCTGAGTCCTCACCCTTGCCCTGGTTGGTCCACTCTGTCTGCAGTAGAGCATGTTCCAGATCAAGGTGGTTATAAATCTGGATCACAGGTAGACTTGCTTAATTTGGCCTACCAGAGGACCTACAGCCTTGACTCAGAACACAAGCATATTTGGGACAACCTAGAGGCATTTCAGCACTGCCTCATAGCACATTAGCAAAAAGCACCCCTCAGAGGCTGTGACAAAGGAACTTCTAATCCTACCCTTTGGAGCCATGGGAGTGCAGCCACACAAGCTTACACAAACTTTGAGACTACAACATGGGCTGATCTGGATCAGTGCCATTGGTACAGACAGGGCAGAATCCCAGCCATGCCTTCCATATCTCCTGATCTCAACCTAAAGCAAGTAAGTGCAGAAAGGGACATGGGTTGCATCCGCACACATTTTTTTTTAAAAAAAGGAACTGCTCAAAATCAGTTTAGAAGTGGTAGCATGCAGATATTAGTGTTCCCATCCCACTTCTAATTCACATGAAAGGCCAAAGAATGCTCTTTAGTGGTACATTTTCTTGACATATTGTGAATTAAGGCATTAGTGTGTAGATCGGTGATGGCCAACCTATGACACACGTGTCACAGGTAACACGCCAAGCCCTTTTAGGTGACACACCTGGTCACCCTGGCACCTGGGCATGTAGTGCTTGCTTGTTCTTGAAGTGTACGAAATACCAACTTTCAATTGAAGATTTAGCAAATGTAAAGAATTATTCATTTTTGCTTTTAATAAATTACATATATCAAAAATATAACTTTCTTACTAGAGCTACAAATATCACAAAATTATGGATATTTCTGGAAGTGACACAGCACCCGAGTTAAGCTGAGTTTTCTTGTGAATTTTGACACACCAAGCTCAAAAGGTTCGCCATCACTGGTGTAGATGCTGCCATGACTAAGATGCTTTGGAGCCATTTTTCTTTAGGGTATGCAGATGTGGTACATGTTAACACATCTCAGAAATGTGAATTGGAAAACAGAGCAGCAGATGCTTTTATCCCACATTTTCAGAATGTTGTAAATTGATGCAGGGAGCATTAGAAGCAGGTATAAGAGCAGAATTTGATCTTGCATGTTCTGTTATCCAGTACATAGATATCTATGAACTTGGCAAGTAAAGGTACCTGGTGAGATGGGGAAATTTGGTACCAGCGAGTGATGAAAAATAAGGTGGCTTGAAAGTGGCTTAGAGATGGTAGCATCTGCACACTAATGGCTCTAATCTACATATGGTAGGCTTCTATGATATAATCCAGAATATGGCCCAGTGCAGAAAGAACCTTAAAGGCCTTTAATGTAGATTAGAGATGGGATGGGAACATTACTGTCCATTAGAAAGCATCTAAGTTGCTTTCAAGCCACATTTTTTTCATATGCGCAGATGAAGCCAACTTAAGCATCCTAATGTACACCACGGGACTGCCTTGATGCTCTTGGCTTCTCTCAAGAAAAGATCTTGCAGCAAACTCTGATGAGAAGATAAAGTATTTCATGTCTTTGTGGATTCTCCCATTCATAGCAGTCATCAGGTGAGTAGTGTTCATTAGGAAAGGTAGAGAACTTGAAGCTGCATCTCTGTTACATGGCAAAGACTTCTTTACTGGGCTCCATGTCAGTCAGTCTCTATTTCTCCACCTGCTGAAGCATCTGCAGAGAGTCACTGAGGACCCAGTAATGGTGCCTTAATGTTGCAGGAGAAATGTCTCTCAGCCTGGAACCTCATGCTACTCATTGAAATGGGCTATGATGACTCAAGGCCTGCTGTGTAATGGCATGCAGGCCAAGGCTGCCCTACATGCTCAGGCACAGATGTGTCAACATGTGGCTTGACCTGCTGGTGGTAGAGTCAGGAAAGTGCCTTGCCTGAATGCAGGAAGTCCATTCAATGGAGGCACCATAGTGTCCACTTTGTTTTGAGCACAGTTCTGAGGATCTACCCTGATCATTATTCAAAGTGGCTGACTCCATTTTGTTCATATATCTTTGCATTCCTTTTTTGGAAAATGACATGCACAATCATAGTCAAATGCACTTTTGAAAGCTTTACACATTTCTGCATAAAATACAAATGCATACTTGAACAAAATGCATGCAGAGAGGAAAAACTTACAGAAATACATTTGTACAAGATTTGTTCAATTGTACAGTGAAAGAGACTGAGCAAAAGAGAGAAATCTGATTCCACAGTACAGTCAAAAGCAAAATGGAAACTCATGAACATCCATACTTATGAAAACAAACTTGGTTTAACTTTTCAAATGCTAGTCTTAGTGAGATGGGAAGATGAAACAGTCCTTTGCACGAGGGAAAAGGATGTGGACAATGGAAGTACTGTGTTGAATTTCAACTTGTTCCTCTCCCCATCAAACCACAGAACATGCTTTTCCTTTGCTAAAGTTTATGTTGTAAGATACACCACAGAAATCACATTCACCGAATCCTGTGCTGCTCTTGAAACACATTCTGTAGTTTTATCCAACTTTCAGTTATTTAACTCTCTTCTAATTTACTGGATTAGTTACCAGTGGAGGAGGAGGAGGAGAGGTTGTGGTCCCCTAGGTCACCAGCATGGTTTCCCCTAATGTATGCAACAGTTGGGGCATACAGGAAGTTCCCTTGCTCACTTCCTGCATTAGCAATAGCTCCCTAAATAAATGTAATCATATCCCCTACTACAACTGTTCCTCCTTTATTTTATCTGCCCACCTGTTCTCATGTCTCCTTAGCCCAGCTGCCCCTTTTATCGTCACACTGATTACTATTACTCTCATTTTTACAAGGCTCATGCTAGAAGTCAGTACTGGTCTAGGGCAGCATGATGGGGTAGGATAAATTTGAGCAAGTAGCTCCTGAAAGCTTTAGAATTTATGCCTTAGTGGCAAATTTTGTAAAACAGCTTCGAAAGAAGACTGCTGCTGCAAATGTAAGTAGTACAGTATATATTATTAGACCCAGAGCTTGTTCAAACTGCTAATAATTGACACAACTGTCCCCATATAAATGCTTGTGGTAATTTTCCCCACATGAAAAGCCATGTGAAAGGAGAACAGAATGAGAGCTCTTCCACATTAAGCCTAGCCTAGGCAGCAGGGTACTAGGGGAGAGTTCCTTGGGACCTCTTCATATAGCACAGAGCGAGAAGACTTTTCCTAGAAGTTTTTAGACCCTGAAGCAACCAAATAATGCCTCTGAGCCTGTCTTCTCCTCACTGATCAATCATTCAGGAAGAGGCTGAAAAGATTCCAATAATCTTGAACTTAACTATGGGCACATCTCCACATAGCTTTCAAAATAACTTGGAGGGGCACTGGAATCCTGTTTGTCTCCCTTGCATCCCTCTCCCTGAAGGGGCAAGAAGGCATTTGGAAGGACTTTAGTCCCCCGCCAAGGTTCAAATAGTTCTGTGCATGAAAAGCTGCCGTGAAGCTGCTTCTCTTGCACTGAGTTGGGTGTCCCTGCAATGAAACATGTCACACTTCCATGCAGTCCTTTTGTGCCTATGCCCAAAGTCTGAGGGACTCCTCCAAGCACAGTTGCAAGGACTTTGAAGCAACATCCTTAACAATGACAGTGGACAGGTCAAACCCCTCACGAGGCTGCCTGAAGAGTCCTTCAGGAAAGCCCAAATTGGCACAGAGGCTGGCATTGTGGAGACATACCCTGTAAAAAGGTGTAATCCACATAACATCATTATGGCATCTTGAAGGTACACTGAGGGTGGCCATGTTTGCTCCATACTGCGCCATCTGATCAAACGCCACTCTTCCCCCTTCATGCTCTTTCAAGAACTTCCAAGGATCTTCCATCATTACTGCAGGTCCCCTCAACAATATTTATGGTTTTGAGACAGGGAATTTCCCCCCTCTCGCCTTCTAATTCAGGAAACCCAACTTTGATTTGGTGGGCAAGGGAAGCCCTTCTCTCCTCCAACTATCAAGAGGCAGCAAAGGAATCCTTTGCCATAGGTGAAGAAAGCTTCCTACGGCCACCTCATAAAGCTGGATCAGCTGATTCAGGTGTTTGGGGGGGGGGGGAGAGAAGGAGGGAAGCACTAGAGTCTCAGAATCACAGCTTCCCCTGCCCATCAAATGGTAGCAAGGGAATTCCTCACTCTCCTTTGATAGAGGGGGTTGCACCTTTACCTTAAAGATAAATGATTGTTTCTTTTTGATATGAAGGGGGCAAGACACTTTGCTTAAGGCAACCTCCCCTTTCTTTCTGGATTGCACCAAAACCATAAATGTTTTGTAATTGAAGCCTTTCCAGTACTGGGCCTTATTTTGAATATATATCCTGGAATAGAGGCCTACTGTCCTCATGCTGGTACAGACTGGGCTTGCTGTAGACCCCTATTCCAGGATATAATATTCAAAATTAGGCCCAATGCAGAAACAGCCAAATATGGCATCTGAATAGGCCCTAAAGTGGGTGAGTAGCTGACCTGAGGGCATAGGTACATGGTTCAAAGTGTGCACTGTGTCAGAGCCCCACATTCCTACAAGTCACTGCTTTGGACTGGAAGTGAGGTTGAAATCCATTGAAGTTTTGGTTCCCAGCAGTGATTCTCACTGCATCTTTGGCTGTCTCTGTTGGGGGCTGAAGGGAGATGATGCCATTTATCCATCCACATGGCTGGGAGGCAGCCAGAAGGTAGCTGCTTGAGTCAGGTTTTTACAGAGACAAGCAGACTTCCTTCCTTTTTTCTTTCTTTCTTTCCTTCCCTCCTTCCCTATCTCTTTTCTGTGTTGTTGTTGTTGTTTTTGGGGGGGAGGCAGAATTTACTGCAAGCCTAAAAATGTTGGTGAATACCCTTTCATGTGTGAAAACATTATTTGTTTAGAGTATACTTGCGTTTCCAACTGAATGGAAACTGGTATGCTCTTAAAATGATTTCTCTTGTTCTTTATTTGACTTCTAAAAATCTGACTTGTCTACATATATGGGTTCTTTTTTAATTTTTGTTAATATTTGTGAAACTTTTAGCAGAACCATTTTTAGTTCACAGATTTCTCATGCCATTGCTGCTAAGGAATGATTAGACATTCTGGCTCCACAGTTAGCAACTGCTATGTACAGTCATGTACTTGAAAAGGCAGCTTGTAATTTGCAGGTAACAAAATGTTCTTTTGGGGTAAAAAAAAAACTCAGAATGTATTTGGGATTTTAATCAATGGTGTTTAAGCAGGATTAGAGGAAACAGCTGGCTAAACAAATATTGGGGGCAAAGTGGATGCAGTGGTATAAATTAATAATGCCGCTCTTTATTTATACCATGAATGAGAGTTTTTGTGGAAGTATAATGTATTAACTATGATCAACATGTGCCATCTAGTGGATGTTAGTATTTTACTACCCTAAAGATACACATTTTAACCAAGAAATTCCATACATCACTAGCCAATTTTTCATGTTAAGTTCAACATTAACAAATTATTAACTGACTACCACTGGTACCTCAAAAAATGTCAGAGGCTTCCATTAAAAATAAAATTAACATTGGTTTAATGTAGCTGGGTTATGCCTGCTTTCATACAGTTGCAAAGAATTTAGGCAAATGTGTTTTTCACTTTAAAGGAGAAGCCAATTATTTTTACTTTTTGGATTTGGGGAAAGAAAAAAGTCTATGTGAGAAAGTACAGGCTGGAAGTTTAGTGTCGGTGATACCATCAAACTGGTGCCAGTGAAACTTCCAGACTGGAGGTGGTCTTATCTAGATGATGGAAGCCCAGCAGTGACCTTTTCTGAATCAAGTTTTGTTCATGGCTTTCTAAAATGCCAGTTATCACACCTAATAGCAATAATGCAATTAAATCTACAAAAATCTAAAGCATTGGAAGTTAGATCAGTATTCTGGCCAACTGTTCTATGATAGCAGAAAAAGTTTCAGAGTAAGAAATAGCATTTCTGAGGCCCACCTAGTTCTTGGGACTTACCAGACACTGGGGAAGCAGTGACATCATGCTGTAGCCAGTGGGGCTGGCAGGCATGCCTTGATGCCATATCAGGCTGCTGCCAATGCATTGCCTCAGAATTCCAGAATAAAGATAATGCAGGATTTCCTGTACTGTCTTAAAAATGCAGACATCTTGCTGGACAATCGAGTAACTGGCAGTAATTGGCACAGCCTTAAACTGAGCATTTGGGAGCTCACTGTGTGTCTCTGAAAAAGGGGGGCTGGTGCAAAGAGTGCCTGGATGTCCGATCTAATGATGTGTTTCCCTTCCAAAAATCCTGTACAGAGTTACTGTGTTAAAAGTATTATTTTAATAAGCTGTTGGCGTAGTTTGTGAGTTAGTGAATGAAGCAAGTAAGACGTTTGCTTTCTTGAGAAAAAAATGTTTTTGCTTCATGTCTCAGCCTAAGGCCTTTTTAGAATGGCATAGTGAGAGGCCTAACTCACTCAGGCTGCATTCCCATTATCACTTAAAACTGTTTTTCCGGGTTTGGCTTTTAAAATGCTTCTTCCTTACTATAGTGGAAACACTAGAGCAGTATTTGGGCAAATATGTCATGAAATGGATTGGGGCTTCACCCTGCAGTTCAGCCCTTTCAGTTAAAAGGTACAGCAGCCGGTTTCACTGTAAAAATCCACCCTGTACAGCAGCAGTTTCAATGTAGCAATCCACCCACTTCATACCTGATAACAATGTTGCAATTCTGTGCAATTCTGGTTCTTTAAAAGTTCTGACCTTTAGAAAGGAAAAGGAAAGAAAGCTGCTGCAGGATCTGGGAGATGTGTGAATGTTTAAGGCTGTGTGTGCAGGCAGCAGAGCCAGGGTGCTTCTTTCGGAGGGAACCCCTGCTGGGGATGGTGGCTGTGGAGGTGAGTGGGTGAACGGGGCTTGAGTTTCCGCTGCTGCCGTGTGCCCTGGGCAATGGGGAGAGGAGGGGAAAGAATTGCTTTCCCCAATCCGTTTTTGGAAGCGTTTTAAGTGTTTAGAGTGGGGACAGAAAATCGGGGTTGAATCTGATTGCCAAATGCTCTTTGATTCCTTTTAACGCGCTTTACATATCAATGCAAATTCTGATGTAAATCTTGATGTATATTCCGTTTTATTCCTTAAATGGGAACTCGTCCTAAATGGCTTTCCCCTTCTGCCCTCTGGAGTAGAAGAGAGAGGCCAAGCATGGTGTGTTAACACTAGGTGCAGTGCAGCCAAAATCATTGCCTAGAGTGAGATACCATTGAACCTGTTTAAACAGATATGCATTCAATAAAGCTAGTGTGTGGCAGCACTGGGGCTGTCCTGGAAGTATCACCCAGAGTGCAGATGGCCTTGTTCTACAATAGTTGTCCAGCATGGAATTATTCCTGTAGGAAGAGTTCCAGCTGGAGGGTACCAGTCCCACCAAGTGTTCAAATGGCCTAAGATAATAGGACCAAGCAAGTATGAGTTTAGACTTCATGGACAGAGAAAAGAGGCCTATAAAAAACCCAAATTGTTGGCCCTTGCTACACTTATTTGCCTACAATCAGATCAGTGGGTCCAAATTAGCCCAATCCGCTGATCTGGATTACAGGAAGGCATGGGCAGGAATACACCATGAAGAAAGGATAGAATATTTAATATGAAGCTGGTGAATGGCAATCAGTGTTACAGAAAAAGCTTTAACTGTTCTTTTTTGGTGTGTTTAATTGGATTTTATGACATCAGTTTTGGAGCCCCAAATAAAATACCTTCATCTGAAAACTTGTCAGGATCATTGTTCTGTACAGTTAAAACTACTGTAGTCTCTTAAAGCATCCTGCAGATTGCATGAAGATTTTTAGGCCATGGAGAGAACTGATGCACCTGCCGCCAAGAAATGGATTTTCCTAAATCTGTTTCCTGGCGATCCGTCCTCCTGTCAATCCGTCCAAAATAGGGACAGATCCTCGCAGGCCCCCTGTGTCTGCACACACGTGGGGAGGATGGATTCGGCCGGTCGGATCCCCTGGGTGCTGTGTGGAGGCAAACGGATCAAGGTAAGGGGCCAGATGGAAGACCTTATTTTCGAGGTCTTCCCAGAGGCTGGATCCTGCGGCGGCAAGGCCACAGCACCTATTCCAAAGGGCATTCAGAAGAGGATCTCTCCCAATTTAGCAGAACTTATTGAGTTGTGGACAAGGACAGCAACTCCCCCAAGTGGATCCAATCCTGGCTGCCTGCCTTATAGTCTGTCAGCCAGTAGAGAATAAACTGAATATTTCAATTTGCATTGCACCGAGGTCTCTGCCCAGGACTTTGCCCCAATGCATACTTTCATCATTCTGGATGGATAGATGGAGACTCCTGCAAACCAGTTCAGTCTAAATCAGGAATACCAGGTCTGATTCTGCACTCCTCCATGAAGCCAGCTAGGTGATCTTGGGCTAGTCACATATCTCATAACCTCACCTACCTCAAAGGGCGTCTGTTATGGGAAGAAGAATAGAAAGCATTGTCAGTTGCTTTGAGTCTCCTTAAATGGATGAGAAAAGCAGGGTAGAAAAGCCAACTCCTCCTCCTCCTTCTTTTCTCTCCCCTTATTAGCTGGTGCCCAGCAGTGCTGCAAGGCAGACAGGCAAGCAGATGAACTGGTAGTGATTCATCCCAGCCCTGACCAGTATAGCAAACTGGATTAGCACCTTGTTACTGTATAATAAAAATAATAAATGATATTTAAAAATATAGTAAACAGAGCTGGCAACAGTGGTGTGGCAGCACATAATTACATGCTTCATTTCCTCCTTTTTAAATCTAATGCTAAAACAGGTGTGAAATAAGGTGTGCAGTCATATATCACACCAGTGACATGGTGTGATCTATAAGAAATAATAGGGTGGAATAAGAAAATATCATTGTGCCTCTGCTAAACTCACTTATGGCCACTTATTTATTCATCTAAATACCCGACCATTTGCAGCAGATACTAATGTATTTGGTACATGTTGCTTTTATACTGTGTGTGTGTGTGAACATTCTGAATGTGAAACATAAGAGAAACCCTGCAGGATCAGGCCACAGCCCACTTAATCCAGCATTCTGTCTCACACTGTGGCCCAGCAAGTGCTTTTGGGCTTCAAGCAGAAGACAAAGGCAAAGCCTTCACTTACTCTCAGTGAATTTATCACATGAATTTGGTGCCTCCACCTCTTCTGGTAGTAAATTCTATACACTGATGAAAAAATAATTCCCTTTGTCCTAACTCTGTCCATCATCTTCATAGAGTCCCGCTGTTTCTAGTGTTGTGTTAACAGAGACAATAATTTTTCTCTATCTACCTTTACCACATGGTGCGTGATTATCAGGTCCCCTCTTAAGTTCTGCCTTTCAAGGCTGATCATTTTGGTTGTCCTTTCCTACCTTTTTTCCAGTTCCATGATATCCTTTCTGAGATGTGGCAACCAGAAGTGTACATACTATTCCAAATGTGGCCTTATGATAGATTTATAAATAGGCAAAATGACACTTCCAACTTGTTTTCCTAATTACCCTGAACACTGAATTTGCTTTTCTCACTGCTACAACATACAGCTTGTTTTTGTTATTCTTCCAGTTAACATTGTGTTGATCGAGGCCATACACCATTGCTGACTTATTGTCCTTTACACATTGGCCATAGATTCTCATTGATTCACAACTGGCACCTCATTGTTTGCATGGCAGAGGCTGGTACCAACTGTTACTGCTTTGAAGCTCATTTCCGAAAACCTATTCATTTACGAGCAATTCTCATGAATAATGATATACATCACTGGACCAGATTTTTTTGTAACATGTTCTTGGAAGTTAAACACAAGTGTGTGCATTGTTTATAGATTGGAGAACTGTGTGAAAGGCAGTAGGATGTGTCCAGACTTTTGACAGTAATTTTACAGTCTCAGTGTGGGAAAAACAGGATAGAAACGCAGGTATAGGTTTTTAGAGGAACACTTCTTAAAACTCTCTTTAAAAAAACAATCCCTAGCTGCAGCCATGTTTCCCTGGTATCATTTAACTTTTTTAACCAGGTGAATAGACAAAGGTCTGGTTGAATTTCCTGTGGCTTAACAAGTCACAAGAAAATGCCCATATAGTTCTGTTTGCATGTGCAAGGCAACTGTTTTCGTCCAGATACAAAGGTGTGCTGCTGTTAGTTGTGTAAAGGTCAGCCAAATCAACGTACTGAATAGCAACGTCATGCTTGGATGTCTTGGAAATCACAGCAGACAGAAGTGCTAGAAGAAGGGGCTTCTTTACCCATGAGCTTCTATGCAAAGCCTATATGGCCTAAACCACCTACTTCCTGTCTTCCTATGTCAGGTAAAGGGAAAGAGGCCCCCAAGTGAAGTTTGATTCCTTCTGTGATGCATCCATATAGGAATTTCTTTTTTGACATGGCACAGAAAAAATCTGTCCCAAAGGTGGAAGGAATCCCATTTATATAGTCAACACATTTGTTTGTTTGTTTGCATTTTTATCCCACTCTATATCCGGAGGTCTCAGGGCAGGTAACATCATTTTAAATCAAACATATTAAAACAACAGTGTCTGAAAGTGGGAAGGGAAGATGTAGCCCCTATAGCTTCAAAGTTTGTGTTCAACACAGTTTAGCACAAGACAGGAAATCACGCCCTTAAGTTGGCCACTTTCTGTCTGGTGCTAAATCACCCTGCTAAGTCACCTATATTGCTGTCATCACTCTACACAGTGGTGAGGGCTAATTATGGTGAAATTCACCCTTGCAATAGTTTAGTGCATAACACAGGCACCCAGCAGGGCCAATGGGAGCAGGGATGTGTGCCAGCCTATCCCCAGGGACTTTCTATGAGCACACATTTTACATCATGTGGATGCAGCCATAGACACCGAAGTGGCTCGTACTTTCTCCTGAAGAATCATTTTGTTGCTTTCTAGGTACTTGCTGTACCACTGAGCTATCCTGTGCTGCTATCTGTCAAATGCCTTGCTAAAACATCTGCTTTACTGTCACTTTTAAAAGATGAGGTGTGGCTAAAGAAGGCTTGTTTTCCTCTGAAGCTCATAAGAACAGCATTTTATTTGCTTGTAGCTACTTCAGTTCACACAGCAGCTTCTGAGAAATGAGAAGCTATTACGAGGCCCTTCAAGGAAATCTACCTTAACCTTTAATCTTGGGTGGGTTTTTTTTTAAGGAGGCGCTAGCATCCTCTGGCTGCTTGTTTTAAATGCTGTGGGGGGAATATTCTGAGGCTTCAGGACTGGAATCTAAAATTGGAAGCTGCCTGTGTTGAGAAAGAGAATATTAAAATGATGGAGCCCATCATTTGCCTGCTTCCAGACATGGTAGGCCCATTGGCAAATACCACTGTTAGGGCCTTTTTCCACTAGGGCTTAGAACCCTTCTAAGACCCCATTAGGAAACTGATTAGTACCTGATTCGTACCAATTGTGAAGGCCCTGTCCCCACCTGGAGCCTATTGAAGGCTCCATCTGCAAGGCCCTGCCCCTCAAGGGCGGGGGAAATCCAGATTTAATGCGTCCTTCAAGCCCTTAAATCTGGATTCCGTGTGGACCTTTTCTCATCAAGAGGTGGGAATGATGGCTGCCTTTATGGCACTGATGGGGTCAAACCTTAGTGACGCTACTGCATCAGCACCTTCACAGCAAGAGGGGATGTGGCCAACCACAAACCCAGATTTAAGATACAAACAATTGCACCTATGTCTTTATAAATTTTGCTTAAAATGAATTTTTCCTAAATAGTGCTTGCTACATTATAGTTGTACCTGTACATCATTGTGTCTTTTAGGGCATGAAATACAGCATTGCTGGCTGTACCTGCCTTCCTTATGACATTTTCCACAGTGAGCACAACAATGCTCAGAATTTGTATGATACAATATTTGGATGAACTGAATGCTTTGGAGTGGGGAGGCAGCATTTTATCATAAAATTCACAGTAGGAGCTTGTTCCAGAGACTAATCTAAGCACTCAGTGACAGTCTCCATTCTTAAATTGGTCTTGTGTTTATACACTTGTGATCTGATCATCTGTGAGGAGTTAGATCCTTCTAGGATTTTCTGAACTATGTGCAATATTTCACATAAACCATCCAAATCAAACTTTAGTAAAACATGTTTATGTATTTTATTATTTGCATTTCTGTCCTGCCCTATACCCCAAGGTCTCAGGGCAGGTAACAACACTGAAAATCAGACATATATTAAAACAACAGTGTCTGTAAAGTGGGAAGAGACAGTATATTCTCATTTAGCCGAAGGCCAAGGCAAAGAGCTGTGTCTTCACCGTCTTCCTATACATATACAGTGAAGGGGCCTGACACACCTCAAGGGGGAGACTATTCCAAAGCCTGGGGGCCATCACTGAGAAGACTCTCTCCCATGTTCCCACTTCTTTTACCACTGAAGGTGGTGGGACAACCGGGTGTCCCCTCCACATCTTAAGGCACAGGCAGTTTGGTATGGGAGAAGGCGTTCCTTTAGATATTTCAATGAATGTGTGGATGAAGTAGTAACAAATGTTAACAATAAGCAACAGAATTGAACAAATGAGCATCTTGATCATTTTAAAGTATTTACCAACATTTTGGTTCCATTTTATTTTTGAACATTTTATTTAGGAAATATTGTCTCATGTCTTGGATGTTTGAACCTTGCTCATGCAAAAAAGCAATATATTCTCCCCTGGAAAAAGTCAATATGTTTATCCAAAGTAGGGTCCCAAATATGTTTGCATGAAATGCATAAATCATCCTCAGAGTACTAGACTTAAAAATATATTATGGTAGAAATTTAGCATCAGCCGAAGGTATTTCAAACTCATTTCTCAATTATACGTTTATGTCTATGCCCTGGTCAGTGTGTGTCAAATGTTAGCAAATTTTCTAATTTGGGATCTTTCCCCCATAAAGTGCATTCAACCGTTGTTCCTGGCAGTGTATGAATTCTGGTTTTAGTGATGTTTATTAAACTAATTTATTTGCTTGCCAAGTACACGATTTGTTTCCAGTGATAAAAAACTATAGTTAGTTAGTACCTTGTTTATTTTTATTTTGCTGAGAAACAGCCTTGTTTTTAACATATTAAGTAGCTGTACTCTTTTAAGCCATGATGTGTAATCCAATTCACCTTTGTTGTCCTAGAGTCACAAACTGAATAGAGTATCTATGGTAACTGTGCGTCTTAACCCTGGGAATGAGTCATAGCTAAGATGGAGGTATCCATTTTTTTTTTTTGTTGTTGTTGATTTCTTCTCTGTGGTAGGTTCTTCCCAGCTAGTAACCATTTTCATCTCCATTTAGCTCAGAATCTAAGGTCATTCCCACACTATTCCAGCCCCAGGCCAGGATAGACAATCTGCCCCAAGCTGGAATAGATCCTAGCATGAAGCAAGTTTGTCCACATTGGAACAGCTCTTCCATGCTTCAGGACCGGCTCTAAAGTTCATGCCAGGTTTGGAGCTAGAACTGGAGGCCTCTGAAAGCTTCAAAGTCCAGGAGCAAAACTTGCTGATCTTCAAAGCTCCAGGGCAGGGTGGGCATTACAGTGATGTGCCTTGCAGCGCCACTGAAATGGATGGCTCACAGTATACCAAATAACAAAGGTGCGCCATCCACATACCTCTGTGACCTGAAATTGCTTTCTGTTGCTATATCACGTTACTATCTGGAAGAAGCCTTATCCCAATCAGATAGCAGAGGAAGGGAATGTTTATTTGGCATAAACTCATTGATAAGCAAGTTCCTTTACGTCACTGCTGGCAAAAATTGAATTTTAAGCAAACCTTCAAGAATAGGTTAGAAGAACGCAGTGTATCAAAAAATAAGGAGAAGGGAACACAATATTCATCTGGCATGTATTTTGTCCTCATTCAGAGGGTGTGAAACGCTCTACTTTTTAGAGATTTTTATCTCCTGGTGGTAATGCTAATATGATAGTCACAGTACAGAAATAAAAGAAACTTGAGAAAGCTGATGCTAACTAATGCATGGCAGTGTCAGATTCCAGTTGGCAATATAGGAAAAGGTTCTGTGAAAGGACTCATTTCTTTCCTTAAAGAGACTAGCAAACAGCTCCTGACTTACACAATTACCTTTTCACATTGTGTTGTTGTTGCTTGCATATGAGCATGATGATTATCTTTAATTTCAAGGTGACTATATAAAGAGATACATAGATGTAGATAAAGATAATATGCTTGCTTTAGTGCAGCTGCTTTATCAAAAGTTATTATTTGTATCAGCCCAGTTGCGCAAAACACAGATGATGCAGAAATAAGTTGAGGGTGAAGGTGCATGCAATAGGCAAGTTAAAGGCTAGAAAAGTCATGTTTGCTTTAAATACATTTTTCTATTTCTTGTCAGCGGAATTTTAGCATCATCTTCTTATCAGGCACTAGTAGTGATGTTCAAAATTCAGGTATACAGATATACAGTTTTGAAATTGCCACATATTCACTGCATGTTAGAACAGCAGTGGTCAAGTCAGTTGGCTAATGATATACTTCTCTTACTGACTGGGCTGACTTCAGCAGGCAGTGAAGGATGGAGGGGCTGTGGTCCATGGGGGTCACAAAGAGTCATTGGACACAAACACTAACAGTTCCGCAACTGCTCTCAGAATCAGCACAGAACAGGAAGCAGGATAGCCAGACTTTCGGTCCTGCAGCAAAGGGGACGCTGTCCTTTAAGCAACATTGTGGCTCTCTAATATGTATTTGTGTGAAATTGCATTCCATATCAAAGAGCTTAATAAAGATCAAATGTATAAGGCTATTTGATTATTTTATCACCGCTACCTGGCATTTTCACTTTCCATTTTTACATTTGCTGCTGTAGCTTATGTATACAGAAGGTTAAGATCAACTTGTTTCCTTTGGGAAAAGCAATGACTAAGCCATTCCCATGTTTTTTTGCCAAGTAAATTACTTGCACATGTCCATTGAGCTTGACTTGAGGACATCCTTATCTCTAATTTCATATCATTGTCAACAGCAGCTGGCATGGCAAAGAGGACGAGCAGTTTTTCACTTCTTGGGCTTTGTTTTAAAGATATGGAGAATACTGTTTTAAATAATTTGCAACAGCCATGCACAAGGTCAGGCGTGGTATATAAATGTGCCAGTGCACCTTTTATTATCCCCACCAGGGGTCCTTACCTGGGCTCACCTGCTGTATTTCAGCTCCTTGGCCTTCTGTGGACCTGTGGAGTTGGGGTTTTGTAGCACTGGCTTCTGTGATGGCATTGCACGGTGACGTGCTTTTTCAGACATACAGTTTAACCTGGCCTAAGGAAGTCTCTGAATGGCAATTAGCCTCCCAAAAATGTGTGCTGCTATGCAATGATACCATCATATACATCGTTAATACATGACCCACTCCTTTGCAATATATGGTATATTATCTAGAGATTCCGGGCCTGTTTGCACTTAATTTCAGTGTGTTAGTATCCCACTGATATTAAGTTCAGGGAAAATGGTCAGTGTTTATAGCGCAAGCGCCGGCACAGTCCCAACCTTACCTCTGTACGCTTACAGTGCAGGCAGCCCCTAACTGACAGTCCATATGGCCATAGCAATGGCTGTGGCAACTTCTGCCACCTGCCTGACCATTACCATGGTGATTATGACATGACTATGCAGCCGTGCCATGACATCACACCCCCATGCAGCATCTGCATCCAGAAGTGCTGTGAATGCTGCATGCAGAAGCAACCAGGAGCTGTGGATAATGTTTTACTTCTTCACAGTTAGAGAGGATTGGGTGCTTTAGGATGCTTGAATGCTCTGGGATTAAGGTGGTGGTTTGGTGCGGAGATGGAGTATCCCAATCCACGCCCAACACATAATTGCAAACAGGCCCTCAGTCTCTTGCGTTCTGCCACATCTGTTGCTGTGATTCCATTGGGGTGCTTTTTCCTATTTACTCTTGAAGTGGCCCATGTTTCCTCTAAATCAGATAATTCCCTGCAGTGTAGTTTAACTGCATTATACATGACTGAACATGAAAGGCTGGACTGACACATCAATCTCTGCAGCGTGATGTATTGCTTCTATCTTCACATTGAAAGTTCAGCCTTGCCTTGGTTGAAAGTAAGCAAGATTAAAGTCAGATTGAAGATACAGAGGAGGGACATAACTTGTCACACTTTGGCAGTGCTTTCCCTGCTTATATACATATGCTGATGTTGGGTAGAGTCAAAGCATTCAAGCTGCTGTGATAGGCTGAGTTTGCAAAGTGGGAGACGTTTCTTTTAGGAAATGAACTTATCAAGTACTTAGAAGACCACTTTCTGCCGTTGCTGCTGCTGTTGTTAACTGCTATGAAATCAGGTTCAGCTCCTGTTGACTTGAGCAAACATTCACCATTTTATCCTGTCTCTAGTAATACATCTCACAAATCTTCCAAGGACAACACAGTTATCTGTTTGATTCTGACCATCCATCTTGTCCACTGTCTTCCCATTCTCTGCTTCCCTTAACCTTGCTTCTTCTAGCTATTCATTTGCTTGCATCACATACTCAAAGTATGTGATTTTCTATTTGATGACAGTTCCCTCAAGAAAAAAGTCAAAATTTATTTGAATCAATTAGTCGTTTTTCCAGTATTCTTGATAACAAACTCCAGATCCATAATTAAAAACATTTGTCTCCTTTCACTTTTTCAGAGTCCAGTTTTATCTGTACGTAAACAAAATACCTTGGTTATGCTATAGGTTTTCCACAGATATCTGTTTAATCATGCATCATGGCCTTTGTGTTCTTTTGGGTGCCAAATAAAAGACTGTTTTAAAATATCATTAGTGATACTTGTCCAAGTCCTTCTTGGGTTATATAATCCTCCTATGAAGGGATTAAGCCAAGAGCTAAGAAGGCAATAGATACATCTTAAAAGAGAGTGAGCAGGCAGTACTTTACTTGCTCTTTAAAACAAGCGAAAAACTTTATATGACTATAGTAGCTAAGCAATGTTCTTGGTTATGTGGTGTGTGATCAGTTCCAAGGGGTTTTGAATCAAGACAACTTTGATTGTGCCTATTTGGTTTTTGGAACTTTGAGTCTGCACTGGATGCCTTCCTTTTCCTGTGTGCATGCAGTCTTGGTCAAAGAGATACTGAGACTGATTGTGGATAGTTCAGTGGTTTAGTTCTGTCCCACTGATGAATGGTGTAACAAGAGGGATTTCCGCACTGCAACGCGTTCCAAACGGAACGCGTGCAGGCGGGAAGCTTAAGACAGCTCCAGGCACTTTCACCGTTCACACACAGACGTGCCGGAATGCGTACCGGCGCGTCTGTGTGCGAAAGGTGAAAGCGCCGGGAGCTGTCTTGGCCGGCAAAGGCCGGCCAGGGGCGTGGAAACCGCTGCGGAGGCAGATCGGCAATCAGCTGATTGTCAAACAGCTGATTGCCAAACCTGCGCCGGCGGGGGAGGCGGGCCCGTGGCTGTTCGGGAGCGAGAAGTAAGCGCGAATCCTTCTCCTCCCGAACGCCTGCGGGCAGTTCGTGCGCGCCCGAACGCATGTAGAGCACTTCAAAGTGCTCTACATCTCGAACGCGCCGAAGACAGCTCCGGATACGTCGGAGCGCAAGCCCCGCTGGGCCAATGCGTATGCCGTGTCCGGAGCTGTCTTCCACACGTACTAAATTGGCGTGTGCGAAAACACCTAAGGTCTGCAGCTTGGGGAAACTTCTTGATCCAGCATTATACCTGGAGCTTCATTTGGTTTAGTAGAAGATATTGTCTTCCATTACTTTAATTTAGGTCCTTTCCACATTTAGCTGAATTTCAGAATCTAAGGCCCTGCCTTCAACACACTAGTTCAGAATGGAGCATGCCTAGCTACAGACTGGAATAGGGCATCAAAATGGCACCCTTGTAGACCTTTCTAAAATTCTCTATAATCAGAGAATTGTTCTGTTTGTGTTCTGGAGTATGAAGAACATGCAGAGAGAACACCCATGGTCTGGAATTTAGCATACCAGCAAAACTGGGACTGGAGGTTGGCATATGCGAAAATGGTGCCCACCAGAAATTATGAAGGCCAAGAACATTTGTTCCCAGGTTCCAAAGGCTGCCCCCAGCCTTTAAACCTGGGGCCAGAGCAGGGCTGTGATGTGCTGTCCAAATACAGATGGCCTTTGGAGCAGGCTATCTCTAGTGTACCCCTGTTAGCCTCACATTCATTGATCTACGTTTTCTGGGCTAGAGCAGTCCATGTAGTGTGGAAATTGCACAGTACATTATTATTATTATTATTATTATTATTATTATTATTATTATTATTATTATTATTATTATTATTATTATTATTATTATTATTATTATTATTATTAATTTACACACAGCAAACGAGATGACTATGCTGGATTTCGTATTATATCACTAGTCGGGCGCTTCCCAAGCACCTAGGACTGCGTGATGTATCGGCGAATTATGCGAGCAGACCCCAGTAAAGTGGCTTTTTGTAGTTGGCAGATGGATATCTTGTCAATGCCAATGGTTTTTAGGTGCCCGCTGAGATCTTGTGGTACCACGCCCAGTGTGCCGAGGATGACTGGGACCACTTTCACTGGTTTTCGCCAGAGTCGCTGTAGTTCAATTCTCAGATCTTCATATCTGGTGAGCTTCTCCAACTGTTTCTCCTCAATTCTGCTGTCACCTGGAATAGCAACGTCGATGATCCACACCTTCTCTTTCTCAACAATTGTAATATCAGGAGTGTTATGCTCCAATTTTTGGTGAGTTTGAAGCCTGAAGTCCCAAAGTAGTTTTGCCTGTTCATGTTCAACAACTTTTTTTCTGGCTTTGATCCCACCAGTTCTTTGCCACTGGCAGATGATACTTTTGGCACAAGTTCCAGTGGATCATTTGTGCTACAGCATTGTGTCTCTGCTTATAATCAGTTTGTGCGATCTTCTTGCAGCAGCTGAGTATATGGTCAATTGTTTCATCCACTTCTTTGCAGAGTCGGCACTTTGGATCTTCTCCTGATTTTTCAATTCTGGCTTTGATGGCATTTGTTCTTATTGCTTGTTCTTGTGCAGCAAGAATCAGTCCTTTCTGTTTCCTTTTTCTGTTTCCTTTTTTTGTAAGCAAAGACCAGGTCTTTTCCGTGTCCACTTTGCCTTCGATGTTCTCCAAGAACTGTCCATGCAGTGTTTTATTGCGCCAGCTGTCAGTTCGGCGTTGAATTGCAGTTTTCCCGTACTGGTTCTTGGTTTGCTGCACTTTGAGAAGCTTCTGGTTGTTGACTTCAATCAAAGCTGATTCTTTGCTTTCTGCCACATAATCTGCTAATGCATGCTTCTCTTCTTCCACTGTTTGCTTCACTTGCAAAAGTCCTCTACCACCTGCTTTCCTGGGCAAGTACAGGCCTTATGTTCGAATGTGTAAAAAAGCTTGATAATTTTACAGTTTTTACATTGTATTTTAATCTTACAGAGGATGGCTTTACAGTGTGTATGTTGTGGTCCTTGGCATCCTGGATAATTGTTTTATAAATAAATATTAATATTTTCCATCTCAGTAGGCTCCCATTGTACATTATATTCATAAGCATGGTCATTTATAAGGAGTGATGCACTGCAGTGTCTCTTGTCTGAGGATTTTTGCTGAAAGTTAGGTAGCAATAGGCTACCCCTCTTAGCTGCCGCATTCCCTGCAGTGAAAACTCCTAATCTTCTCTTTACACATCTGGGCAAGCTAGTGTCATTTTGTGCTAATCTCTTAAACCTCTTTGCTGCAGTTGATACAACAAACAAGGTAAAAGCAAAATCAGTCTGAAGATACAGTGGAAGTTGCCAGCGTGATGGTAGGTAGAATGTAGCTTAAATGTGTGAAACATACTAAAATGGATTCTACTATTGTGTTTCAGTGCTGTAGGGGGGGAAAGAAACAGGAATACTGTATTTTAATGAAACAAGAAAGAAGAAGGGGGGAAAGGAGGAAAAGAATGATAAAGATGAGAGGGTACTTTTGACATAAAAGCAAGTGAAAAGAAATTGGAGAGGTTTAAAGACAACACCAGGTCTTCATACCCACTGTTAAATTATCCTACTTTGTTTTATGTCTGTGCTTTGGATAACTCATGAAATGTCAGCAGCAGCAAGAAAAAGCAGAAGAGAAAACAGGTTTCACTGGGCCCAATTAACTACAATCTTAGAATCACTTAGGAGTACAACAGTTTCTGCTACAAGCAACGTAGTAGATGATATTGAAAAAAGAACTTGGAATGCTTAGCACACTCAGTTTAAATTGTGGTAGTTTGGGGCGGGGGGAAGACACATGCTTTCACAATTTTGGGTAATAAGCTTTATTCACAGTTGCTTTTCTCTCTCTTTTCTATTTTTTCTGTATAAAGTATAAGTGTCTTGCAGAGCAAGTTATCCTGCTCTGTAATAAGGGTGGTTTCTGCTCTCAGGTGAGTTGTGAGCTCCAGTGGTTCACAGGTCTGTAGACCTCATGCCCTTCATTCACCTTTTTCACCCATGTAGCCCCTGCCTGAATTGCAGGGGTCTCAAATCCTCTTGTGCCACAGTCAGCAGTGCTAGAGCTTAGGCCTGATTTTAAAAAATCTGAGACAACTAAGAAGTACCAGAATTAAATGACAGAATCATTAGAACTTTGAACCAACCCAAATTATCAGTTTCAGACTTTTTTCACCAACTGGCAAAATATCAAAGTAAGGTACTCCATATCATATTATATGGACAGAATCCACATTCATGCAACTTATTCACTCAGCTGTGGCTCATGCAGGTAGAGAGAAGCAAAGCAGTGAGTCCCTTTTATGTTTTGAAATTGTAATTGGTGCTTTTTTGTGGAAAACAAACTCATTTCAGACAAGAAAGCTTTGCAGTTTTGTTGTTCCGCATTCATTACCAGGACAGCTGCTACTGATTTAAGATTTCTACAGTTCTTTGAAAGGAACCCTATATACCTGTTCTTTTCCAAAAAGCTTTTGTTAAAACTTCTGACCAAGGTCTTTTAAGGAATGGTAATTTCTTAAAGTGTTACCAAAGACAAATCAAGAGGACAAGAATTTGTCCATATAGGGCCTTTTCACATGTACCTGATTGGGGGCACTCACACATTCTGGGATGCTACCTCCATTCCAAAGCAGCCCAGAGTGTGAGAGGCTGTCCTGATCCTCCATAGCTGTGGAGCAGTTAATACTGTTCCACATGTTTACTGCTCCCAGTAGGCTCCCGAATGCAGAGTTTGGACCAATTCCAGCCAAATCTTGTCTTTGCACTCCTTTGGATCACACTCGTAAGGCTTAGAGTGAAACTCTGATGCCTGGATAGTTGAGAATCTCCATACATCTCCAGCTCTGAGAGGGCACAATTAGGAGTGATAAATTCATATCAAATGGTGAAAGACTGCCTATCATGGTGGGAGAGACCATTGATTTCCCAGTGGGCAGTTCCCAACTAAAAGATGCTGACCTACTGCAGTCTTCCTGCCCAACTGGATACACAGAGCTCAGAGTACATCCTTGACAAGCTGACTGAAAGCATTGCACCACGCAAAACACAACAAAACAATACAAGTTCTTCAGTTTTGCAATTAGTGGAATGTCAGGACCTTTTGTCCAACCTCTCAAACAACTTACTTCAGATTTATAACCCTAGGAAAACTGCCAAAATTGATCAGAGAGGATGAATGTTGACATTACCACCTTACAGAGATCAGGCTTTCTATCAAAGGACATTCTTAGAAAACAGGAATATGTCTTCTGTTAGAAGGAGGAGGCACTAGAATAACAGTGATTGTATGGTGTTGGCTTTGCAGTAAGAAACACATTGCTCTCTGTAGTAGAACCACTGCCTGGACGTGAATCTTTTCCCATTGCCTTTTACCTTTGTCAGCCCTGCAGATATCATCTGTGCCTCAGTGCTCTGTGCTTCTATGAGGACTAAGAATCCCTTTTATGTGGACCTAAAATTTGTCTTTATGAGTGCCTTTGCCTCAGGGCATCTATTCTTATTTAGAGACTTCAGTGCTCAAGTGGATCCAGATCGCAATTCATAACCCCTTTGCACTGATTACCTTAGGAAAAATGAACAAGAATTCATCTGAACAAGTTCCAGAGATTGCTGGAAATTTTTGATATTACAATCTTTGAATTACAGTTTTTAGTCACCCAAGCCATGACATAAGGTTTTATGCAAGCATCTCAGTTCTGGTCTTTGGCATCAGCTGGAGATGGTTCTCACAAGAAGACGGTCCTTGAGCAGGGTGTTTATTTACCCACAGTTATCACAATGCTTTGTGGCAGCAATCACGTCCCAGTTAGCGGTGAACAAATTCATTCTTCTAAGCTGAAAGATCCTCCTTGTACAACACCAGAAACTTAGCTTTTTTTTTTAGGTGTGAGCACTTTGCCAGTTCCACCAGGACTCCCTTAATAACAGTGTTGAAATACTCTGGAAGTACATCTGCAGTGAGATCTGTCATATGCCTGTGGATAACTTAGGCAAAAGGGAGAGACCCGATCCAGATTGGTTTGAGGCTGGCAATGCAGAATTGGATGAATAGTTTCCCTTACTAGTGGAAATGCTAGGGGAACAGATGGTATTCCATCTGAAGTTGTCAAAGTTGGCAATCACACCAGATTTATTTGACACCTACACAAGCTTCTATAGTAATGCTGGAAAGAAGGCCCTGTGCCTCAGGATATGTATGCAATAATGTCAACACTGCTATATCAAATAATTACAAAAAAGACTGAAGTGATTGCAACAACTACATGGGAATTTCTCTTTTGAATATCATTGGCCTTTGTATGAATGATTCTCAATAGGATGGAATTGTTTGCTGTTGGGAGTATCCTCAGAGGTGAAGTATAGTTTTAGAGCTGGAAGATGAACTGCTGATGTTATTGTCTCACTTACCAATTACAAGAAAGGGAGCAGGAAACGAGACAATAGACCTGATTGTACTGAGGTGATCAGGATGGCCAGTATGCTCTGGGATAGAGCAACCACACATTGCAGTGTTACATCTGGCTTAGAGCAGTCCAGAGTATGTGAGGCCATCCTAATTTTCTCTAGTTGTGGAACTCCACAGCTTAACCGAGAGTGCTTAGAGCACTCTTGATACATCCCTGAACTCATTGTTAGCATTACTTCCATATGCAAATACTGGGGGGGGGGGGGCACCACAGCTGTGGCTACACTGTCATTTGCCACATCACAGTCACCATAGCAACAGTCCCATGCACATGACCATTGCTATGATGATACAACGGGGCCATCCATACTTCAAGGCCAGCACTCAAAATGTGAATGCTGGCCTCTAGCCTTGAACTTAACTGCTATGGGATACTATCCCATGGAAGTTAAATGTGAAAAAAACCCAGCCGCTCTACATTGCTTTCACAGATGCAGCAAAGGCCTTTTCATGCTAATTTAGATGATAGACTGCCCTGTTAGACTCATTGCATTTTTCTAGTAGGATATGGAAATCTCATTGTCCACTGTGGGCGCATCCCCATGCACATTTGGTCCGGTACCAAAATCGGGTTCAGCAAGGGCCGTCCCCATGCGTTTTAGATTTGGCCCAATTTCTGCGGACCAAATAGCTCAAACCTGTGCCAAACCAGGACCAAATTTTGTACCTGGAAAAGCAAGTCTGGCCACGATTTGGTTGATTTGGTCCAAGCCGAGCCTGTGCATGGGGACAGTTCCGGACTTCATGATCTGGGCTGACAGGAAAAAGGCTTGAGTTTTAAAGCCAAGCTTCTTTCCTGTCAGCTGTGATTGGATTGAGTGTTCTCCCTTTTCCAGGGGGACAACCTGGAAAAGGGAGAACACTGCAGCTTCTGCACCCCCTTTTCCCATCTTGGCTGACAGGAAAGACACTTCAGTTCACTTCGGGAGTAAAACTTTACTCCTGAAGTAAACTGAAACCTCTATCCTACTGAGATCTTGAACAGGGGGGCATGGGCTTGAGTGTTCTCCCTTTTTCAGGGGAGTAAGGTTGCCTGGGAAAGGGAGTAAAATAACAATCTTAGCATAGTTTGCATGGGGATGGCTGAATCTGCTCCCAGCCCGTGATACTGGGAAAAGCATGGGGACGCCCAAGATTCAATCTTGGTCCCACACCCAGTCCCATGCGAGCCCAATCTGCACCAAGCAGCTTGTATGGGGACACAGCCTGCGATGGTGCAACCTCAGAGGCATCCCCAACTGATAATGGAGAAGAGAGAGATTGTATACAATCACCTACACTCTTTGGTATCTTTTTCTCCCTGCTGTTGCAAAGCACCTACTGAACCTCCAAGGATGGCATATATCTCCACATAGGAATATATCTGTACGCATCTTTGTATATCTAAGCACCGAGTGTGTGCTGATTCATGAGTTGGCTTTTTGCAGATGGTCCTGTCCTGACTGCACACTCTGAGGTTCTCTCCAGAGACTCATCAGTAGCTTTGCAGATGCATGTAGTAAGTTCAGCTTAACCACAGAGCTGTAGAAGACACCCTTGAAGTGGTGAAGTTTACTTACTTTGGCTCAACAGTCACTAGTAGCCTGCTGTTTGAAGCTGAATTCAACAAATATATTTGTAAGGCAGCAACTACAATGACACACTTTTCTAGTGGGGACTAGGAGAATTCTTTGTTGACCATCACCACAGAGATGAAAGTCTACAAGGCTTGCATGCTTAGTCCTCTCCTGTATGGCCATGAGTCATGGGCACTACGTACCCTCCAGGAGTGCCATTTGAATTCTTTCCATCTTTGCAACCTCCAACCAGTCATATGCGGTCTCTGGCAAGACCAAACTTCAAATAAAGATGTCTTGATGAAAACAAACATTCCAAGCATGTTTACATTGCTGTCTCAGTGATCTTTATATTGGCTTGGCCATGTCGTATGATGAAAAAGGGCAGGATTTCTAAAGTTGTGCTTTATGTCAATGTCTCCAGATTATTGGCAGACATGTTCTTCATTAGAAGAATGCAAGTGCAAAATGAAAGCATGTGACATTGACTCAACAATTTGGAAGACAATGGCAGCTGCCCATAGTCTGAAGTAGATTGGACAGGAGCAAAGAGCAAAAAGCAGTGAACTCTGCTTTGAGAAGAAAGGAGAGTGCATAGACAATGGAGGAGGGAATCAGCTAAAGCAGTGTCTGGTTTGGCATTTGTGTGCACAGGGCCTTTGGTTCCAGAACTGGATTGTCACAGGAAACATTGTGGAATTTGCACTATGGTGCAGAGTTCCATTGTCTCCTGAGCACTGCTAGACATGACCAGTGACTCATCAACTGCAGCAGCCTATCCTCACAGTGACCAACTCGTTGAATATGGAAGCCCATGAGTAGGTCATAGGGCCTCATATCAGGATGATGACTCTGCTTGTAGTCCCCCAGCAACTGGCCTTTGAAGGCACATTCTGTATAGAAGTTAGTCATAAGACCATCAGAGCCAGTAGTCATTAAACACCCATACAGCACTATCCCAAAACAAAGTGGGAGACTCTCTTCTGGTATAGGCAACCTTCCCGTAGTGGGACAGGTTCTGCTGGGCTAAGATAGGGCCTTGCACACTTCAGACATCCTGTGCCTGCCCAGGACCTAGGACTGGCTTCAAAGCCTGCTGGTACCAAAACTTTGGCTGCATCCAGATGTCAGTTATTTTCATACTCTATGCACTAAGTAGTGTAGTATTTCCTTTGATCTGTCTTGATTCTTCTAGAATTTAGCTTCACACAATCCCTGGATCTTTTATTTTAGGAAGAATGTCTTTTCTCAAGAAGATAAACACAAAAATTGATTGAAAGTGGTCCCAAAGGGATCTCCTAAACTGGAGGACAAATGATTGGTACACTATGATCTGAAGTATATTAATGAAAGCAATGAAGATTGAGGGGGGAAACCCTACTTCATTCAGTCACTAAGGGAATTTGGGCCGACAGTTATTGACCTAACAATGCACCTGAGGGTGGATAGCTCATGTATAGCATATAGGGGACATGTGAAAAAGAGTAACTGTGTTGTGTTCTGTGTGGCAAATCTTTAGTATGCAAATACTTCATGTTCCTACATTGCAAAATGAATACTGTACCTGAAAAAGTTCAGGTAAGATCATAACAGTGATCAAGAATCTGGAACAGTGAAATGTATTTTAAAAAAGTATTTTAAATTTAAATAAGTTAAATTTAGTAAGAAAAGAAAAAAAGTGAGATGCATTTCAAGTGTTTGTCTCATGTCACTCTTTTACTACTGGAATCCAGAGACACCTAGGGGATGTCCCCATGCACTCTATAGTCTGAATCAAATCTGAATTCGACACGGAGCATCCCCATGAAAAGCCCCCAAACAAGGCTACATGCAGAACAAAGAAAACTGAAGAAAAGTGTTCTCGCTATGATTCAGGAGGCAAGCCCACATTATTTTGGAGGCTTGGGGATGCTCTCGGGTTATTAGGGGAGGAGACTGATGCTCACATCATTAGCAGGCAGGTTTCACATCCTGTGCGTTGAGGATCACAACTGCTGGCCATTTTTAAAGATCAAACAGCTTAAAAGAACTGATCCACCCCAGTTTGACAGGTAAAGATGCAGTGATGAAGGGGGTCATCTGGTCCTTGTTGTCCCACAAGCCTCTTCCTGCAACCCTTATTCCACCCCAGCTCCCTGATTGCCGGCAAGTAGCTTCTGAAGTTAGAGGCAGGTTAGCAGAGAAGCGCTTTGCTGCTAAACTGCCTCTAAACATTGTAGCAACTTTGATTAGCTTATTCCACCCCCGCCCCGACAAGCAGCCTCTGAAGTTTGCCTGCTAAAAAGCTAACAAAAGTCGATACAATGTTTAGAGGCTGCTTGCTGGCAATTGTGGAGGGGGGGGATAAGGGTTGCAGGAAGATGCTTGTGGGACAGCAAGGGCCAGATGACCCACCTCATCGCTGCATCGTACTGGGGTGATCAGTTCTTTTACGTTTGTCTGGCGATCAAATCGCAAAGAGGCTCATTTCTGTTTGATCACTGTTTAATGCCCAACAGTTGTGATTGGGGAAAGGGTGTTAGGTGGGATTTCCTTGCCCTAACTCCTATCAGGAGAGGGGGTGGAGAGAAAAAGATAATGTTTTCCCATGCAGGGGTTTAGCATGGTTTTCTTGGGGACAGTCATAATCATATTGAGCCTGCACTTTCAGCAATCGCATGGGGATGGGTCAATTCGAATTCAGCTCCATATTCGGACTAATCCAAATCCAATCTGAACTAAATGGAGTGCATGGGGACACGGCCCTAATGAAGCTCATTAATCTCTGCTGTGCTCTTTCTTTGTATCCTTATGGTCCCAATTCACAGATCATGGTTGAAGAAACTAAGACATTCATTTCTCATGAGACATTGTAATGGCTGTCAAATTGCTTTTAAGGATGGATTGGGCAAAATGGAGAAAAAAGCTGTTGGTTTATTGGTTGTTAAGTAAAACTGCATGCTATCTCTAAGAAAGGTGGCATCTTTCTGAATACAAGTTTTTAGAGAAAGTTTTGCTGTCCTTGTTGACAATGGTAGGAATCGCATAGCAGCAAGGAATACAAGCATAGGGCTCTTCCTGCAGAGCACTAAGACCAATATGCTCACACCAGTTGTTTTAAAGCAACATCATGCTACATATATGCATACCTGCCACACCTTCAGACACACTGAAATGCTACTGGGAAGGGATATTCCTTCAAACCCCGAAAATACATATACCAAAATGAATGTAGAGAAAAAAGTCACAGTTTTCTTGCTGGAATAAGTTAATTACAACAATGTTCATGCAGCTCCATTGTGCCACTGTGAATACATCATGAGTGGCTGTGCTAGAAGAGTGTGGGGTCCATGTGACCCCTCAGTCATCCAGCAGGCATCCTACCTTAAACACTTATTAGAGTGGTAGGAATAATACTGGCAGTGCTTTTTACCACTCTTCTGGCACTGCTGCCACTACACATAAGACTTACCTTGAATCATGATCTCTGATGCAGCTTTTTGAGCCCTGTTTTGTCACACACAAGCATTGGCTTACTACTTTGATGAAACGGTTCTGGTGGCAAGTACCGCACCCGGGAAATGAAAGTTCCCCAGCTATGATATTTGCATGTGACAGTAGCAGCAGGCATGCAAAGAGTATGTCACTGCTTTAAGAAGAGTATATGAAGGTAGGATTTTTCCTAGAGGGCTGTAGCCTTCATTTAGATCTTGCCTTAAGATTATTCATGTTGGTTTTAATCATACTGATGTGGATTAATCACAATGCCATTTTTATTCCTTCTTGGAACAGAGCCATAAATGACTCAAAGCATCCCAATGGATTTTGGATTTCAACCACTAAGACCATCTGTTGGGAACTATTTGCTTCAAGCCAGAACTTTCAACTGTCTTCCTGGCAAATTCTTTTGAAACGTTTGTCTTTGTGTGTATTTAATGAGGAGGAATCATCCCTCCCTCCCCTTCTTTCTCTGTCTACTGCTGTGAAAAAGAAACAAATTATTGTTTGTTGTTATTTTTTTGCATGGTGAAGGATAAAGATGAATGTGGCATTTTTTTGTCTCAGGGGCTGCATCCAGGCATCTGTATCTTATTGAACCATATTTGGTTATTTCAGAATAAACCATAGCTCTAGGCCCAGATTTATTTATGTCTTTCTTTAGAAAGAGAGCAAAATACAAAAATAAGGCAAATAAAAGAAGAAGAGTTGGGTTTTCTACCCCACTTTTCTCACCCATTTAAGGGGACTCAAAGCGGATGACAAAGCTTTCTATTCTTCTCCCCACAACAGAACACCCTGTGGGGTAGCTGTGAGAGCTCAGAAGAGAGCTGTGACTCGCCAAGGTCACCTGGCTGGCTTTATGGAGGTGTGCAGAATCAAACCCAAGACCTTTCTGCACTTCATGACCCGCCTGGGGGATCGGAATAGTACATTCTCTCACTGACGTGCACTAGCAGTTGCATTCACAAATGCTAGTACATGCCATTGCCAACCCACCCCACACACCTCTTGAAACATACCAGAAGTGGAGATGCGTGCCACCCTCCAACATCCTGGTGTTGCCATCTTGGGTCCGGAGGTCGGCTCGATGGTACGCACACCGTCACCAGGATGGTGGTGATGTGCCACACAGGCACACTTGTGTTTTCGGTTACCTGATGTGCCATGGGAAGGCAGTATACAAATAAACGAATGGTGAGTGGTAGTCATGCTGGTGGTAATGATATTGCTCTTTCCGGTCCATCCCAGTGGAAACCCTACTGCTGCAGTCAGCACTTTCACCACAGTTGCATTCCTCCTCACTACTGTATCTGCTCAGTTTATCCCAGACCCATTTTGGCAGTTTCTATGGAGTTCCAAGGCTAGGAACTTTAGTTCCTTGCTGCCAGAATGCCTGTGGTTGTGAAACAATTGTACAAAGTGCAAGCAGCCTTGTTCCAAGATAATTGGAGCAATCCAGACCCCACAAATGCAGAAGTGGCCTAAATCCCATATGTTCAGGAAGCTGTTTGTTTGTGTTTAACCCCTGTTCATTTGAGAAAAAGATATCTATCTATAATATTTTGAAATCATTATCCACAGATTCAATATAATTAGCCTACAAGTATAATGTGCACAATTTACTCAGACCAGATTTCCCAAGCATCAAGTTTCAGGCTATCTTCATTTAAGAAAACTTTTAATGTCAGAAAATCTACATTTCATGTAGATTTTAAAGACGTTAACAGTGAGATACAATTCTACTACATTCAAGGAACAGACCTAGAGCAGACTGTATCATGCAACTTGGGTAATTAATATGAACACAAACCCATAGAGCTCTGGTGCACTTAACAGCTTGTAAACTGCAAAGCGATGGTAATGGTTCACATTTCATTAAATGGATGTATAGATTTACTATAGAACCCGGCATTACAAACAGAGAAAGTTAGAATAATGCTACTCAGCTGTTCGCTAGAAAGCAATTCCTATCTAACACTGATGAGTAGCAAACTGAGTTTGTGGCTGCATCCAGACATTGGTTACCCAGTCTACTATATTTGGATATTCTGGAATATCTAAATATAATTGAATAAGTAACCCACTTCTGGATGCAGCTTATATCTCCTTTCATTCTGGTAAACCAGCTGTGAGCCTAGCCAACATGGCCGAGCCTTTCACCGTTGCCAGCCAGGGCAATGATTGCTAGCATCTCATGCTTCACCATCAGCACCACATATCTCCTCCAGCCATCTTGCCATTTAACCCACATGAATACAGTGAAAGGCTTAAAAGTGGCATGGTAGTAACAAGTGTTATTCCTTGTTCTTCCTGGGCCTGGGGGTATGAGCAGATCCTACCAGACTCTTGGGGGTTAGAGAAGGGATCAAAATGCACCACCTTGGAAAAGGTGTCTCTGGCTGTGTATGTAGACTTCAGTTGTAGTGTCTGCTAAGAACTGTGATGCAAATTCTTTTATATAAGCTTAAAGGGTTCAAGTGTGGGTTTCTCTCTCCGCTTAATATTAGTTTTTCTTCTTTGGAAGAATCAAAAATTATTATAGCTGGACTGGATAGACACACTGATGCGTTAGTAATATTTTGTCTCCATGTTACTTAACTGAAGATATTTTGCTACAAGTCTCATGCAGTCTAAATAATGGAAATGCCAGATTCTAATTTCCCTGTGTGGTGAAATAAAAGCAAAAAGAAATCACAGTGCACAAGGAAAGGAAATGGTACAAAACAGGGCTGAGATAAAATGTATTTTGAGGAAGGATGCTACACAAAGTATTACAGAAGTATGTTTTTTAGGTGGATAGATTTTTATTTTATTTTATTTAAAACATGCATGTTCTCCTTCACATAAAACAGCTTTACTCCACAGCTTAAAAACAAAAATAATAACAACTTGGGTAGTATTAAGAAGACAAAGGACCTTGCCAGTAGTCCAAAGCAATCTCTGCCTGTGTTCAGACATAACAAAAGTTCTGAAGTGTTAGAACTTCTTCATTGCTCAGCAGTTTTGTATATACTCAAAACTTTCCAAATGTTGAAAATGTATTGCAGTGAGGAAGCCAAAAGAACTGTGACTGCTTTTTAAAAAGAGGAAGAGAACACACATGCTGTAGGGTTTGGTTTTTTGGCGGGATATTTAGTCTAGTGTAATAAAAAAAATTATATTGAATTTTAGATACTTATGAAAATGATATGAAGTCCTGCTGTGTTGTTTAGAATACATTGTAGTGTTATCCTTCTTGAATACAGCAAGATGCAATGGAATTAGTACAGTATAAGTTATTTTCTTGCTCTCTTAATACCCAGGACCCATCTGAAATGGCAACAAGATTTTCATTATCATAAGATTTTTATCAGATGTATCAAATATTTTCCACACAGTTTATTTATCTGTTTGGCACTGTAAAGCATTGTTAAACAAAAATTACACAAAAACTTTGGAAAGTTTTTCGCCCCTTCAGATTAATATACATCATTATTACAGTGTTCCATAGCTGCTGTGTTTTAAAAGCCTTACAGAGTGCATTTCAATCATTACAATAAAGAAAGAGTGTTGGATTCAGACTGAATTGCAATGCCATCCTGAACACACCTACTCAGAAATAAGGCGTTAAAATATATGCACAGGCTATAACTACAGTTCAGCTTATTCTAAATCTTACTTAATATGCTTAACACAAATCTTAGTAATGGTTTTAAATAAATCAGATCCTGATTCATGGGCTGCCATGCTCATGATGAGAGTACAGTGAAAAAGAAATATTTGGCTCATAAAAATGTTTTGCTTGTATTTGACTCTTGGTTAACATATAGTTTTGCAAGTTGACTTCGAGAAATGGAATGAAGGATTATGAGCCATCATCTTTCTCAGTTAGTACTGTGATCACATGCAGTAAAAAAAAATAGTGAGGCAGCCTAGAGACAGTTCTGAGGTGGAATCATTCTCATTCTAGTCTGTACCTCCGTCCTCCCTTCAGCATCTAAGCTAGAAAAGATGAATTAGAGTTGGGTTGAGAGTATGAATGTCACACAGTGCTGTCTCTGAGGTTCTTTTTCTGTTAGGTGTGTGAACACTGCCTTTGTCTTATTGACACAAATATTATTTGCTTCCCTATAGGGCCCAGCTTACTTAATTCTTGTCAGACCACTTAGATGAGCAACTGCAGGATTGATAAACTCTAGCAGGAAGACATTTGGCTTCAGGTTTCTAGCTGCTGATTTCTAATGTTCTTCCATTTTATCTTCACAACAGCCCTGAGAGGTAGATCAGACTGCAATACAGTGACTGTCCCAAGCTTTCATGTTCAAATAGGGATGCAAATTCAGGAATTAATTCCTAGGCAGCTTCCACATGGTCAGCTGGGACTCTGCCAGCTGCCTCGTTGAACAGTGGAGTTTATATGCCAGAATGTTCCCTGGAAGGCATAGATGTTGAGGGACTGAGCTGGCTTCATGCCAGAATGTTCCCTGGAAGGCACAGACTTCTAGGGACTGCACCGCTGGAATGGTGTCAATTGTAAAAACTGCACCTGAGAATGCCCCAGAGGGAGACCACTGTAAAGTTGTCTTTCTTATGTTCCCAGGCAATGATTTGTTCCAGTTGCCATCATGCAAACAGATAACAGTGGCTGGAGCAAGCCACACAATGTGTGGAGCATAGCATCATAGTGTCAGGCTCTGGAAGCAGCCTACTTCTGAGGGCATTTCCGGGTACACTGCTGAATTCTATCTAACCTGCAACATTGAACTGCGGGAGCTTTTGATCTCCTACTCCAACAGGAGACTGGAATGGGTAGCATTAATGCAGATGGCCATGGATATACTCCACCTCCTGGTGCTCCCTTCCTCTGCCACGTTGCTTGGCTTAGGCCAGGAATAGCCAAAGATTTGGAATAACTTTTACTTATTGGTATGTAAATTTAGGGAGTGGCTGTAGTTCAATGGTAGCGCAAACTGTCAGGAAAGCAAAAGGGTTGATGGTTCAACTCCCAGCTTCTCTCCATACGTAAGCAATGGCAAACCTCTTTTGTATCTCTGTCAAGAAAACTGCATAGGCATGCCCATGAGTTGACCACATCTCAGCGATACTCAACGTCATTGTGAATTTATGACTGTATTAGAAAATAAGTTCCACATGTTTAATACCGATGCATTATGTTAAAACTTAAGCTGCATCCAGATGGATGTGCTATGAAGTTTTTGTTGTTTTTGTTATAGTCACACAAATTCTCTCTCTCTCTCTCAAATACACTCATTTTCCCTATTTAATTTTTGGGAAATATTTTCCCATGAATGATTCAGTGTCTGGTGCACCCAGACAGGTTTCGTGTTTATATATATTTTTTCTCAGTGGAATTTTATGTGACAAATTGTTTACCTGAGAACTACACAAAGCTTGGATCAACTGTTTTCCCTGGAGAACATGTACCACACCAGAAAGTTTTCAGAGTATAACACAGAGGTGTTATTCTCTGATTTGCCTGAAATATCCATCTCCAAGGCATGTAGGTGGAGTGGCACCTGGGAGAAAGACTTCATTTGTGGTGGCCCCAAGGTTACAAAATTACCTCGTCTTGAAAAAACACCAGGAACTAACACTGAGTACCTCTGATGCCTGATGAAAACACACTTCTTCACCAAGAACATTTGTAATTAATTTGGAATGTTTAAGTGTTCTTCTATTTTATTCCAGTTTTATTTCATTCCATTTGAGTTATTTTTAAAACATATTTTGTTTCTCTTGATTATTTATTTTGTTATTTTGTTTGTAACCCTGGGGCTTTGCCTGCAACATATTGGTGCTTTGTGCAGAGGATAACCTACTAAGGGCTGTTCTGTACACGTTTAAGGTCCGTATAGTACATTTCTAGGCATCGTATATCTGCACAGAGAGAACATGCTCTGGATTGAGGAGGTTTTAATCCAGATCACTGACAAACTCATTTAATCATGTCTTCCAGTAGACCAGTGCACCCCTGATCTGGAATATGGAAGAAGTACAAAAGGCATGCCTCCCATGTTTGGGACTACCAGGAGGTGCCTTCAGCAGCATGCCATACGGCACTGCTGAAAAATAACACATACTCATCCTGAAGTCCCAAGGCTGGGCACTTCTGTTCCTAGGCTTTGGAGACATGGGGGCTGTGGCCACAAGACAGGTTGATCCAGTCCATGTCTTCCTGTGGTTGGGATCAGTGGGCCTAGGCTGTATTACTGACCCACTAATCATGATCAAGTGCAGAAAGGACCTAAGATGTCTTGAGGGGCAGTCACACCTAACATGGACTGGTCAGCAGAGGAGGCCTTTTATATGAGTGTTTCTCCCACTGGTTCAGAGGCTACTAGCACCTGTAAATGAAGGACTATTATTTCTAAGCTTCCCTGACAATGGACCAGGCTAAGTACACTTCAGGGCAGGGAATCATATAAACCTTTTCCCCTCAGCTCAAAAGCATTTTCCCTGGATGTTTGAACATGACTGCATACAGGTCATTATTTTCTGGATTTTTATGGACGTAATTATGTTAATAGCAGTTTAATAGCAGCAGCACTTCTTTCTCACAATACATACTGTCACTGAGTATAGGATTCCTAAAGGTTCTATTGGAATACTGTTAAAACAGGAAATGCTTGTTTAGCTATCCGTCTCACCAGAAACATTCTGGTAAACAGCAGGTGATGTGTTATTTCTGTACCTAGACACAACTAAGCGTGATTATCTCAGCTAGGCTTCTACTTTCCTGAGAAGAACAATCCTATACCAGATAAACCAAATATGTACATATGGGGGCTGAGCTTAGTGTCTTCATGCAATCTCACAAGTGTTCATATTGCCTTAACAATGCTGTGATGTATGCTATTTGATTTATATATTCTTGACTGAAGATATAGATCTTAGTGATTAAGTTGTAAACCATGTATTTGTTTTCATATATCCACTCATATAAACAGCAATGCATTTAACTGGTACCTATACTGCAATCATGGGGCCTTTCCGCACAGGCTCTAAAAATGGAATTAGAGCCTGTTCAAGGAAGGATTAGGATGTGGCTTCTGCAAAGGGAACGGAATTAGGGTCCCTTTGAGGATTCCACGTCCGCACGTCTTCATGCAAAACTGGTTTCTTAAACCGGTTTTGCCGCCGAAATCCTACCCAGATGTAAGACCTGAAAAATCAGATCTTACATCTGGCTTTTCCCCTGAAACCATTTCGGAAGTGAACGCTTCCACAGCAGCAGGGGAAAAGCCGCATTGCTGGAGAGCACATGCTCTCCATGTTTGACAGCTGGTCCTGCCCACCGACCTTCGCCATCGGCTCCTTCGGAGCTGCCATGGCAAGGCTGGCAGCTGGCTTCCCTGGGTTCCCCCTTGCAAGAGAAGGGGTGATTGTCCCTTCTCTTGCGAGGGGAAGCCGAAGCCTAACCCCCACCCCGCACAGGGTCGCGTGCTCGCGATCGGGGTCTTACCTGGTCACGGTGTGGTGGCTTCTGGAAGCGGGGATCTGGCTTCCACTGCACGTGCGTGCACCGAGGCCACCATTGGCCAGCTGCCATCACGAGGGTGGCTAGCCAGTGGGATGGGGCCAGCCACCCTTGTGAGGGCGGCTGGGAAATGAAGGCCACGGTGTGCGTATGCGCGATGGACGCCAGGCTTTCCCGTGCCAGAATCAGCCCAGCAGTGACCCTGGGTGGGGTGTGGGTGTGTGGCAGCTGCGGCTGCCCTCTCGCTCGAGAAGGCGCTATCGTGCCTTCTTGGGCGAAGGGGGAGCCAGGGAAGCCGGCTGCCGGCCTCGCCATGGCAGCTCTGAAGGAGCCAATGACGAAGGCCAGTGGGCAGGGCCTTTGACAGCTGGGCAGGGCCTTTTGAGGCCAGATTGGGGTGGGTGCTGGTGCAGACGCACCAGCACCCTCTCCAATCTGGCCCTGCCACCACCACCTTGCACATGTGCGGACATGCGGGGCCTCCGAGAATCTGTCTCTCTCTGGGACAAATTCTTTTTAAAAACATTCCCCGGAAAACGGATCTTATAGATCTGTTTTCCGGCGGCTCATGCGGAAAGGCCCATGAAGACAGTAAAAGCCTTTCTTATCGGAAAGAATCATTGAGTCTGTTCTCATGCTTTGGAATGTAATCTGCACTCGTTATCTGCTGTGATTCTAGTGATTTGCAATATCTGCAAATCAACGGGTTCTTTGTGTTTTGAAGAACCTTTAAAGAAACTTTGTGTCTGGTAAGCTTTGGATGAGGCAGTCAACTGTCCTTCCGGCACTTCCTCCTCTTCTGTTTAAAGGGCCAGGAAACACCTTACAAAACTGGTTTACAGGGAGGGACTTTTTGTTTCACATCTAAAATGGCTGACTTCTGGGTTTCATGGAAGTGGCTTCCCTGGAAACCTTGCAGCTTTAGAACTTTTGTGTAAAAGGCTTTGGTACATCCCACTGTATTCTGCTGGAGCCATCTGGGAATGAGAACTTGTCTTCACATGCGTGAAGTTACGTTCTGGATGGCTCCAGACCACCACTAATTGTGTTTGTGTTTGTATCAAGTCTTGTGTGCTGCATGTGTGTTTTCCCATCACCATGCTGTACCCCTCTCAAGCATGAATGTGGGCCTTGTATTGGACCAAAGTGTTGATCCACTCAGCCCTTCTTCTGCTGGTCACTGCGGATTCAGATTTCCTTACGTCAACCTGATTAGACTAGTGGTAACCCAGTATTAGGTTTCAAATCTTGTCTTGTATTTGTATTTCCAAGTTTCATAATTGTTAATAAAAAAGCTGTTGTTCCTGCTGACAAAACAGATTAAATTTTATTTTTATTTCAATAAATTTGCAAGTATATGAGTCTAAATTGTACACAAATAGCATACAGGGCTTCCATTCCAAATAGCTCAAAGTTTTTTGTTTTTTTTTTTTTTTGTGGGGGGATCATATCAGAACTGAATGAAATTGGCTTTTCCAGAGAGAAAAACAATCTTCTCACTTTCTGGCAAGTTATTTCTCTCTCTCTCTCTCTTTTTGTGTGTGTGCGTGTGTGTGTGTGTGTGTATGTGTGTGTGTTTTAAGAAGGCATATCTCTGAAAAGCAAATACAGTAATTTTCCTGCAAAAGTAGGTAAAAACTTTCTGATGGGAAAGAAATAATTCCCCTCAGTAATTAAGGAGGAATCTGAAGGGATACTGTCCATAGCATACTTGATAAGCTGTGGAGAAATAAGTCCAGGAACTTTTCCACCAGATAACTTTAAAGATTTTGTCTTTTTGGGGGAGGGAAATGACTAATTTCCTTTTGACATAAAATAATTAATTAAAATTTACCATGTTAGGAAAAACAACTTAGTTTTCCATACTTTTCTTTGGGGGGGGGGGTTCTTCTCCTGTTGGCCCGCCTTATGTTGTAAGCTTATATACATTGCCTTTACTTTTAAACTATGGATTGCCTTGCCCTGCTTGAGCTGCAACCTGTCCCAGCATTGAACAAGTTGCATATTCTGTCCTTGACCAGAAGAAGGTGAGTATAAACCATCATGAGATCTTGGTCAATAGAATCTGGCAGACTGTAGTCAAAGGTATGTCCCTATACAGACATTGTATGTATTCAAATAATAGCAGTCAGGAATGACTCTACACCAGGCCAACTGGGGTGCTTGCCTCTGGATGTTGCTTTTACATACTCTGTCATTTAATTTGTGCATGTATTATTACTGCTAGAGAAGCAGCAATAAAATATCAGTGGTAGAGAACATGCTTTACTTGCAGAAAGTCTCAGACTTAGAGATATACCAAACTGGTTGAGTCAGTTTGTGGTTCTCAGTGAATTAGATTGTAGTTCACAAATATTCTCATTGAACCGAGCATTTGGTTGTTCAAATATCCAAAAAAATGAATCGATCAGCTCACTTTTGCTGCAGTTTTGCCCTTGAAAGGTTCTTTTTTTAACAAAAAAAGTGGTGTTTCTTGTTTTTGAACCAGTTGAAAATTGGATGTAAACAACCACTTGTTTGATTAACTGGTTAGCTATTGAACTGAGCAAACAGGTGTTTGGTTCAATGATGTACCAAACTCATGATTTTAGTTTGTGTGCATCTCTACTCAGAATCAGTTCTTACCATCTTTCTCTTGGATGTCTACCACCCCATCATCATCTGGTGAGGTTTGTCTCAAAAGATTTCTGAAGAGTCAATATAGAGAATACTGACCAAATGCCAGAAAGCAGATCCTTGTGTTCCTGCAAGAAGTCTCATGAAATATTCTACATCTGGTGCCAAAATAATGTGGCTGTTCTTGTGTGCCTCTATTTTGAGAAAGACGGAATGCATCTGATTCCTTGATTCATGCAAGAAAATGTCTTGTCGTATCCCTGATCGAAGATGTCGAGATCAAGGCTACCAAGTTTAAAGTGAGCACAGAATGAGTTCCCGTAAGCCTGACACAGAAACCTTCTCATGTTAGCTCCTAATTAATTGTCTCCTAATTAAGCCTAATTTCAGGTAGTTCAGGGGAACTAGTTTCCTAGCGTCTATAAAACTTCATTTTCTTTCCATTGCATCTGTTTTTCTTGAGTGCAGTATAGACATTCATGCTTTGCTTCACTTTCAAAGTTGTAAAACGACTTTTGAAGGTTAGAAAGTGACTTTTCTCTGTGTCTTTCAAAAAGAAAAACCCAATAGTTGGAAAAGATACAGTACAGCAGGTTTATAAACAACAAAAGAACTCCCTTCCTTCCTTAGCAATATCTTATCAGTGGTAGGTTTTTGTTTGACTGGACAGTCAGAATGTCGAAGCTTTATAGACTTTTCCAGACTCACTAATGTGGCTTGACAAAGAAATGAGCAAAGTCAAGATTGCTGAGTCTGCTCAACACTTCCATGCCTCTACGGTGAATATAACAAAGTCTTATTATCAGCTCTGTCTTCTCCAGTAACTGCAAACAGTCGTATTAACTTACTCAGCATATCGTATTGCACAGAAGTTTCCTGGTATTTTCAAATGAAGTTGGAGACAATCTGTCAATGGTCATTTAGATGACCTCAAGTTCTAAAAAGTTCAGACTTATCTAGCACACTATCTCTGATGCATTAAGGTGACACTAGCAGCTACTGAGATGAGATCAGCTATTTTCTTTTCCTTTAAGAAACAGACTTCAGCACCTTTAGCATTATGGGTACCAAATCTTGACTTCATTAGAGGAATATACAAAAATATAATGCTGATTTTCAGCAATAGCTCATGGTAGTTTCCAGTAATTCAGACATTGATAATTGGCTCAACCTGATTAACAGCAGTGACTTATGTGACGGAAAACAACACACTGGCTATCAAATGGCATGCAGTGCATTTTTGTATAGATAATGCATATCAATGTTTAACACCAAATCTCTCTGTGGATTTCTTTGTGTTCCTGTTCGTGTGGCTCCAATGGAGCCACAGTATGGTCTTCCTCCATTGCTCCCTTTGGAGCTTGAACCACACAAAAGACAACTGCAGAAAAACCCCATAGCTTCAGGCTGTATTCCCTCTCCTGTGAAATCTCTGTGGTCTTTTGAGGCGGGGTGACAGTTTCCCCACAAACTTCCTTCCCCATGTATGCAGCCTTTGACTTGTAAGGATGGCCTGATGGAAGTTTGATGCAATGGGCGTGATGGCAAAGATGTAACAGACCTTTTCCTCCTCCAGCTTCACACAGAAGAGAAGAAATCCAATCACAGAGATTCCCCTCCATGCATGTGATTAATGCCTCTTCAAAATGAATTGGACATCATGGCTTTTTCCTCCTGGGCCAGCGGGTCTGTTGGTCTTCTTCCTCTGAAGAACAAAGATAATAGTTTTTATTTGGCAAAAATAAAATAAAATTTATTTGCTTGCTTCAGTAGGAAGCCTCTTATTCAAACTAAGTGAATAAAAGAGGTTATTTAAAAATGTATGAACATTGATAGTGAATATGGTGTCTGGTGTTCTTTTCAGTACTATGTTTGGAATGTTAGCAAGTATTTTAAAAGGACTCACAGCAAAATATAAATTCTGAGTGTTGGTAAGGATGGTAAACTGTATTGTTAGAAGTGTGAAGCTGAGTATTAACTGCTGAACCAACTCTCATTTTGGAATGTCATTGTTTCAGGCACGCATTATTTATTTGTTTGTTTATTTATTCCCAAAGATCTAGAGCACAATAACCTAGATCTGAAATGGAGAAGTGTGAAGAAAACCTCATAGGTTTATCTCTGATTAAGGTTTTGGTGCACTTGTCATAATCATGCAGATCTATCATGATCCATGTTTTGGACCCATGTTTTTGTAGAAAAAGCAAAAGATTTTTGCTAGTCATTCTACCCAGTGTAAACTGTAGTATGATGCTGGCCTTGCAGTGTTCCAACATAAAATCAAGGACATTCAAGTTGATCTATTTTCATTGAACTGGACTTGGATTTTACACATTTCTATGGACAAGCAAAAACTCCTAGTATGTTGTTCACTAGGGTTATGTGAAAAGGGGTAGAGGACATCTTGATATAATTATGCCCTTGAAACTCTTAAGAATTCCAAATATGTTCAGCCACGGAAGGTTGACAACCCTGAAATGATCTTCCAAATTCCTGCCATTTTAGGTACTTCATTTGAAAAGCACAGATCAAGAGAATATTTGAAAAACAAAGGAGATCCCAAAGGAGGATCTATTGCCTTTTACATAGTGCTCTGGTAACCAAATTCCAGCTATAATACATTCCAGGCTACTCACAAACAGAACCAAAAATAAAGATGGAGTAACACTGTATGGTGATAAATATATAAATTTACATAAATAAATGTTTCCATACACATAAATATATAAAGATTAAACACACATTTGTTCATCTTTAGTTCTGTTTGTGAATGGATTGGTATATATTATAGTTGGGGGTTCTGTTATTGGAATAATATTTTTGTTATTAATCCTTAGTGTATGTAGCACTCTTTAAGGTCTGATTTGTGCACTTCCATAGAGTATAGTGAGGAAAGGTCATCAGGAGTCAAAGCAGCATAGCAAGGTTCTAGCTCAGTGGTTCCCAACCTTCCTAATGCAGTGACCCCTTAATGGAGTTCCTCATGCTGTGGAGACCCCCAACCACAGGGGTGGAGCAGCTGGGAGGTGGGAGAGAAGGGCGGCGGGCGACTCGTCGCGACCCCTCTGAAAGGGTAGTTCGATCCCCAAAGGGGTCCCAACCCCCAGGTTGAGAACCACTGTTCTAGCTAAATCAGTTCAGATAGCCATTCTAAAAAAAATGGTATTTTGATAGTATTGAAGGATGCCAACATGTTTGATTGTACTGAAGGGTGCCAACATGTCCAGGAAAATATTTTACAGTATAGGTCTATGTACATGGCAATGAATTCTATTTCAGTGTTTTACCCTGGCCTGAAGCCCAGTTGAAATGGATCCAGAAAATAAGTTTCATCCATTTTCATCTAATTTCAACCTCAGAGTTGAAATTCCCTCTTGTGAGGTAAGCACTAGAAAGCCACATCATCAGAAATAATTAAGCAAAAACATGCATGCATGTTTCTACTTCTAGCATCTGTTATAAGAGTAAGAGCTAATTTGAGCAGAACAGTGCATTAATGAAGTAATGTCTAAGGGAGAGAAGTTATTTTGGTTGAAAACACCACAAATGAATTAACATTCCATTTAAATGGGTCTTCCATGCAACTTTTTCTTAAATGATCCTGTTAACTGTAACCATACATTAATCCAAGCATGGCTTGTAAGATTGCCTTGAAGGCAATGACTAAAGAGTTACACAAAGCATTTTAAATATATGCAGCTAGAGGAATTGCTCCGTAAGTTATTACTATCTATTCCAAAACATTGCCATGTAAATAGGACTGAGATATGTCTTTATTTAGCCAATACATGTCAGTTAGGGCATCTATGAACATAGTTCGTACAACTCAGTTAAGTTCTGCGTACAATTTTATATTTGCAAACAGTATAAGTCTCTTTTGCCCCTTGAATAATCATAATAATAATTACTGTCTTTCTTGCTTTTATTATTTTGTAAAGACATCTGCTGGTGGCAATTGGAGATAAATATCCCTGCTATTGCCAGAGCACAGGAGTGTCAGCCCCAGTAGAGACTTTGGCTCTTTCTGAATTTAATATTGGAAAATATTTCAGAATATGGGTCTGAAGTCCAGTTCACATTCATGGAATATGGCAGGCCCCACCCACTCCATCACATGGCATCCACACTAGACAAAAGAGTAGGCGCAGCACGTTTTCGCACTTCTCTTCCTGTTCACTGGACGGGAAAGGAGCTTGATGACCCAACATTAACTAATGCTCATACTTGCAAGCACTAGGTATTGACAGCCCAAGTCCTGCGCGATCAGTCACTCACTTGGGACTGATCCTGGGGGCTGGTCCTCTTCTGGGCCCTGCCATTTTGGCTGCAGCACCCTCCACATCTGCACGTGCATCAGTGCTGTCACCTTGACAACACTGACACTCTGGCCACACAGTCACATCTATGTTCATTTGAGGTGCCACTGCGCTTGTGTGGCAACTCAAAGGACCCCAGAGCACTGGAATAATAACATATGGAACAAGATTTTGTGGTTCACACCTAATCAACAATTAGTGAGCAGAGGGCAGGCACACTTGGAGGCTGTAAGAGCCTATTCCACATGCAGATGCTCTTTATCAGTTCACTAATCATGCATTACTGGCCATAGTGCAAACAGACCTCAGGATATGTGACTTGTGCCAGAAATGGTGCACCAATGAAAAGGGTTCACCAGGAAACTAAGAAGTCTGGGGACTTTTATTCCCAGTCTCTGCAGTCTCTGTGCTGCCTTTGAAGGCTCTTCAGAGGCAACAGTGGGAGGCAGAATGGGACGCATTTCCATCATTTCTTTCTGTAAATAAAGGAGAGTGAGTTATAGCAGCTGTTGCCCATGCAACCATGGGATGCTGGTACTGGATTATTCTGCCATTGCAGAGCACTACCAACTAGGGATGTGCACGAAAAAAAATTGCATTCATTTCGCTGTAGAATTGAACATCCGAAGATTTGGTCTGTTGCAGATAATTAAGTCGATCGTCTGGACTTTCACACTTGCATTCAAACATTTTTGGGAAGTTTTTGTGACTTTTTACCATTGAAAAAGCACTTTCTCACAACTGAAACATGGCAAAATGGGGCCCTTTTTCATTTCAAATGAATTTTTGGATGTTCAAGCATCTGGACTATCAATTCAATGCAACTGTTTGTGAATTTAAAACATTTGATCGAATGTGCAAATGTGAATGTCATTTTGCAGATCCCTACAAGCAACATGCCTACCTAATAGTTCCAAGAAGAGCTGCTCATGAATTAGACCCAAGAGTTGCCAGCACGGAATCAGGGCAAATGGTGTCCTTGGAGGTCTTGCTTGGCATCCAGAAATGTCTGAACTCCACTAACTCCCTAAGGGAAAGAAGAAAATAAATGATGTAGTGTTCACGGCATCCCTTCAAAATACTACATGTTTCCATAAGCTTGAAAAGATTGATGACCTCTAAATTAGAGTCTGTAAAATGGATGGAAACTGCAAAAAGAAGATCAAGATCCATATTCTGATTGATTCTGATTCTGATGGTTTTCCCCATGCATCCTAATTTGGTGCAGTTTTGACCTATAGTTTTGTTGTATTCCTAATGTAAGTTAAAAAAGGAAAGAGAGAAGGTCGAGTATATTTTCTTTGTCATTCCACCGCTGCTTATCTGCAAAGTCTTCTGGCCACAGGAAATAATTTCCATGCACATTTCAAAAGGACAGAGCTCTAGAGTTTTATGCTTCCTTATCTATTTTGGGTATTCATTTGTCTAATTACTACACTGAGGCTGGCAGAGATTTTCTCTGCAGCATTCAGCAGATTTGCTGACTGCAGAGACCCTACCTGGCATACAATTTAGTGCGTCAGCATTCTGGATAGAAATGAATGAAAAAAAAATCAATCAAGGCATCTGCAGTGATGCCACATGGAACTCTAACCTACTTTGTACATGGTTTTCGACATTTCACTGTAGACTAGGCTCTAAAATGGTAAGTGTACCAGAAGTACAGTATGCCATTGGTGGTAAGCTTGCATTCTCCTTGTCTTCTCCTTGTTATGCCCTGCACTAGGTTTACTAGGACAGTAGGTAGAAATTAGATGCATTACAATATGAACTATGTCTGAGAGATGTAGTGCATAATTGCCTAATCAGTTTAAGTAAAAAAAATAATCATGGATCAACCAAGCAAACAGGAGTCCACTTTACATCTAAGAATCACATTCATTTTTCATCTTATAATTTGGAAAGGCTTTTCAACTTCTGTGCTTTGAGAGGATCTCCCAATTGCAGAGACTGAACGTTGGTTAATAGTGTTTAGAGCTTACTTCTTTCTAAAAATGATAACTTTTATGTAAGATTAAAGAAGACACACACACATATACACACACTCACTTGCTGCTATAACTTTCAAAGCACAGTGGGTTAAATCTTCATAGAGCAATGACAGGACAGTGAGACTAACAAGTTATGCAGTACCTCACTGTTAAGGCAGCTGAATTTCACCTTTTTCTTTGCATGTGGTACTCTTACAGTGAAGAAGATTCTTGGGCTATAAAAAGATGAAGAGTCTATCCTTTCTGGTGCTTATATCTTTTTGCTGGGCTGACCACCATGCTGCCAACTTCACTCTGGAGCATGACAGAATTATTCACATCCATGGTAAGTAAAATAAATTTAATCAGTGGTTGTGATGCTGTATCTATATTTTCAGATCTGTTACTTTTTAAAAAATGATTGTGATGACCTTTCCTGTGTCATTGGACTATTACCCTGTGAGGAGTGAAACCTGCAGAGCTTTTAGATTTGAACTGCAGTTCTTCAAATGCAATTCTCTATGATAGCAGAAACAATGTTTGCTAAAGTGAAAGTGCATGCAGATTCCAAGCAGAAAGCAAGCAATCAGTTTAGAATGTGAGATGCTGACTTACTGCAGAACGAATGTAAACTAAAAGACATCATGTAGAAAATGCTTTCTTGCCATAAATATATTATAGTGACTGTTTCTAAAGGTGCTGTAGTGTAAAGGCAAAGATCAGCAGATAACTCATGCAATATGTAGAGTAGCTTACCTCACTAAAGAGATGCTTTTCCATATTATTCATTCATATAAAGTGGGATATTGCTGTTCTGCATAATCATGTATATCCATTTGAAACGTTTAGCTTATGGTTGCCTGTATGGAGCTTTGAGGCTGCAGTGCAATGCAGCTGTTTTTCAGTTCCAGCTTTAGCAGATGAGTGTCATCCTGCTTCAAGCAAGGCAAGCCAAAGCATTTATTTATGCAAAAGTGACAGGCAGAATAAAAGTCACTTATAGCATTTTTTTTTTCACCTCCAGCTGTACGCGTACAGTTTAACAGTTAATGAAGCCTAAGCATATAATAAAAAGTTTGGGAGTTCTGTGCACTTTTTAAAAACAGATCTCCTGCCTCACTTGGGTTCCCAGAAGAGTTTGGTATTTGTCTATGGAGTTTCAAGGATCCAAATATTTCATTCAAAGTTTTCTTAAAAAAAAAAAAAAGTAAAAAGATTATATATGAACACACACAAATGTGCTTGGACAGTGGAAGCAGCCCAAGAAATGGGCACAAGCTGTAGTTTTAACGAAGGTAGATGTTATAGTGTGCGTTAATTTATCTTTTTCTATGAATTTAGTTCTTGCCCTCATAGTTATCAGGCAACTCATAAAGTTCTGAGTATAATTTTATATTTGCAATCAGTATAAGTCTCTTGGGACGGGGAACAAAAGAAAGTGAATTAACATTTAAGGTAGGATTATTTTAAAATCATGCCTTTTAAAAAAACAGTGGGAATGAGCATGTCTTCATTTGGGATTTAAATCAGATTGTCTTCCGTAGATTGACATAAACTGTGAGCCAGTTTGGTCTTGTGGTTAGGGAGTCGGTCTCTTATCTGGGAATACTGGGTTTGATTCTGCACTCCTCCATGAAGCCAGCTTGATGGCCGCGGGCAAGTCACAGATATCTTCTGAGCTCTCACAGCCCCACCTATCTCACAGGGTGTCTGTTGTGGGGAGAAGAATAGAAAGCTTTGTCAGCCACTTTGAGACCCCTTTAATGGGTATGAAAGGGGGGATATAAAAGCCAACTCTCCTTCTCCTTCTATAGAAGCTAAAATGAGTATTTAATGGGGGACACTTCTTTTCTTTTTTATAAGAAATTTCCCAGCAGATTTCACAGTAAAATATTTTTGCATGCATGGTTTCACCTGAATGCACATGACACTCAGCTTAATTTTTCCATTACATCTGAGTCAGATGAGAGTATAAATATCCTGAACCAGTGCTTGGATGCAGTAATAAGCTAAATGAGGACCAAAAACCGAAGTAAATCCTGACATGGCAGTGACCCTGTTTCTGGGTGGTTCTCATGTTTGGGTACTTGAGTATTTGTTCTAGATGGCGTTGTACTCCGTAATCTAGAGATGCTGCTTGGTTCATTATTGTCATTGGAGACCCAAATGTCCTCTGTTGATAGTAGTACATATTACCAGCTTTGGCTGATATACCAGCTATGCCCATAGCCTAGCAACTGTTGTCTATGCATTGGCAAATGAATAAATACTTGTCACAGTCATAATGATAACAAATGATACATCAAGTTAAATTCCAATGTAACATTGTAATAAAATACTCTAGATGGGGCCAGAAGGCGGCTGGCCAGACAGATAGAGAGGAACTTCTACTTTGACCAACACATTTCATTGTTACAGAATGATGAGTCTAATATCACAGCTTTTTTACTTTTTTCTTTTTAGTTCAGAAATGCCACAAGCACCACAGTGCAGGCCACTGAACCATAAGAAGTGGCACTTAAGTAACTTTGTTGTGAAAGGTCAACATATGTTACCTGGTGCTTGTGTTCCCATTGTGTCTGGATGAAAAGTTGTCAAGATGTTGTAATACAAAAGTCACGCTGGCATTATAATAAGGCATAGACCCAGACAATGTTGACATGGAGCTGTTGTGTTACTGTGAATTCATCCTGAGTGTGCAGCGCTATGCTGAAAAAGTGCAAGGTTTGCACACCTCACTACAGACATTTGTTGGAACACGTTTGTCAATGTGGGTTTGACAGCCTTGTTCTTCAAACACATTTCTTCAAACACAAGAAATGGCCTACTTCCAGATCCATTTTTATGTGTTTGATAAAAAAGTCCCAGCCAGAAACATGAAAGCCGGAGCACTATCACAGTAGTAGAGCCCTGCCAAAAACATCAAAGAACAGCACTATAAATCTATGGTGAGGCCACATTTGGAATATTTCACCACACCTTAGACATGATATTATGAAACTAGAAAAGGTGCAGAAAACGGCAACTGGAATGATCAAGGAGCTGGAACACCAGTGATTGGAAGTGAAGTGCAAGTTCGCCCATAGGTTTAATCCAGATGGCCAAACAAGGTCTGCTTGTCACTGCCCACCTGGGCCTGCAATGAGTCCCAGGGTTGGGAAAACTGGCCTTAAGAGCCCCCAGGTCAATGATCCTGGGCAAAGGTCTTCCAAGGCTGCTTCCTCCCCTATGCATCCTTGGTGCCACCACCTAGAGAGATGGCGACAGTGGAGGTGGCCTACCTTTGCTACCTTCCTCGGACATTTTCTGTCTGGCACTTAATCCTTCTGATCCACAGGCCAGATACTTGCTGTTACTTCTAGCCCACAGGCGAGATTGCCAGATCATGCTGCAGGGGCGGTCCTTCCACACCCTGTGAGGATGCTTCCAGTTAACAGGAAGGAATAATTGTCTAGTTAGCCATCTGTTTGGAATTCTTTAAGCTTGAGTTCACTGCATTTGGTTACCAACTGTTAATAAGAGCATGAAGAGAATAGATTTCAACCACTACTGAATAAGCCTTTGATTTGGAAAAAGAGGGCATGGCTCTTTTACAAGATCAAAAACCTCTCTCTGTTCAAAACTAGGCATTTATGTTCTCTTGCTTGAATAATCAGAAAATTTAAACAAAGATTCAGCATAAAAGATTGTAACTTGAAATAATTTATAGAGGAAGAGGGTTTTATTTTTAATTATGCTTTACCATTTGATATGTTCTAATCTCATTGTAACCCACACTGGGACCTTTCGGTAAAGGACGGGACATACATTTTCTAAATAAATAAAATATAGATGGCACCTGATAGAAGATGAAAAGATACAATTTATTTCTGTTCTATTCTACAGTTAGTTGTTCTTACTGATAGGATCAGTTTCATTTGAATTCAGCTCTCTTCCATCTGACATCTATATCTAAAGCTAATGAGGAAATCTTTTTCAGAGGCCCCATCTGGCAGTAATCTTTGCAATAATAATATGGAGAGAATTATCGGTATTATTATTGTGACATGCTTACAGATGGATGCATAGACAGAAACAAACCAAGCCAAGTGAATAAGCCAAGTCTGTACAAAAATGCTTTTGCTGAATTTGCCACTGATGCCAAAAGATTCTCAGCTGCAAAGCAGAACAAAATAAAAACACAGAGTTTAAACCAGAGGAGCAAGCCTCCAATGGAAGGAAGGGATGCATCCATTGCATGCCAAGACATCCATGACTTTGACAAGGATAGGCAGTTTCAACTACCCTACCCTCATTGGAGCATCTGGACAGAGTTGCTGGGGCTTGAAGGGACCAGCAAAGGTGATTAAAGGCCAGGGCTCCTTGCTGCAGTGAAATGAACTGCAGCAAACTCAAGTGCAGATGACAAAGAAGACACATTCAGATGATACTTCTTGTAACACACCTCACCCAAAAGCAATTGAGCCAGTGAGGTGCCTTAGTTGACCCCAGTCAGGCCGTATCAAGGCTGTGATGAAGGAGGGTTCTCCTCATGAACACCTACTAGGAGTGCTATATTTACAACCTTCTAGTGAGAAATGTAGATGATAAAGAGTATCATACAGTCATAAGCAAAGATGAGCCCAAAGAGAAAATCTACGTTTAATGTTCCCATTTAACTGCATTCTCCCCATTGTAATATTGTGATTGAGCTTCCTCAAGTCATTGGAGAGGACTCCTATCACAGTTCAATTGACTAGGCTGTTGCAATCAATAATGGGTATGGAGAGGTCAAACCATTAAGCATAGCAAGGAATGTGAGGATTTAACTGTTGATATCTGAGCACCTTGGAGATATCCTATTGGGGTTATGCAGAACACATGATTCATTCAGATGCCCACTGAAAATGTTGTCTCCGTAGTGGAACTCTCTGGTCCTCACACAAAGGTGGGAGATGCACCTGTCACGTGGTGCTGTCAGCCTCCGTAACCTCGCAGCTGTTTTTCGTCCAGAACTACACTAATCTGTCTGGAAAATGTTTCTGATAGTTCACATCCTCTTCTGCTGTCACAATACACAGTGACAGAGGAGACAACTAAGGGCATGATCCACTCTTGTGGTTTCTTGTACCCCACATGAGGGGGGGACCTCCAAGAGTGGTTTTCTTCACACACCTGTTTTATCCAGCAACATTTTGTATATTTTCCAGCTGATACTGTAGGATGGTCTAACAACTCCATTAAAATCAACTATGGATTATCCTTCCCTCTGAGATGCGTCAGGCAACGTCACTCATTCAGATACCTGGTGAAGATGCACCTCATTACCCTAACCTTTAGCTGAAGAAACAGCCTCCCCTACCTTCCTAGGAATTTTCATTGTTTGTTTTAGTTAGTTCATTTTAATTATGTTTTTAATTAATTTTACTGTGGCCTAACTTTAGACTCTTTGGTATAGGGCAGGATAGAAATTCAAATAAAGAGGCAGCTCTACATTATTATAGAATTGCGTTTACATATTTTTAAAATGTGTAAGGCCACACAGAGGTAAATTGGACAGAATCTGGTTTAAATTCAAGGACTGTAATTTCCTTTCCACCAGCTTTAAATGTTATCATCACTTTGCATCTAAGCAATTCAAGCTCTTTCTACGAAATCATTAAGAGAAAAAAAAAACAGGATTCACCAGAGAACAGTCTTAGAACCACAATATACAGGCAATATGGAAACAATAATAATTCCTCCAAATATTCTGTACAAACACAGGTCATTCAGCTTAGTGTACAAATGGATTCAGCCCAAATTATTGATGTACTCTGATATTGTCTCACTGAAGCCAAAATAAATAGAAAGCAGAAGTGCTTTGGCTTCATTATTATGTGTGTGTCAAACAATTGTGGCAAAAGGCTTTACTGTGAACTCATATTTAACTTCCAGCTTAGTTGCCAACATTTCTCTCTGTCAGTTATACACTGGAGCAGATGCAAAGAAATTTCCATTGAAGCTTCTCAGCATTTGCAAAACAAACAAACAAACAAACAAACAAACACCCAGACAAACAAACATTTCTACATCTTCATGGGAGTTTGGGAAAAATGACAAATAAATCAGTTTATGGCCTAAAGCCATTTCTGAACCAGGCCTTACTGAGGATTATTTCCCGGAATAGAGACCTGCCATCCTCATGCTAGTGCATACTATGCCAGGCCCAACCCAGGGCCTGTCATGATCTTCACCAACATGCAGAATAAGGTTCAGTGCAGAAAAGGCCAAAGAGAAGTGTGATCCTGTGCTGACAGAACTGAAGCAGAGTGAGACTTGCCTTCTAATTTAACAAAGGCCTATTTGCACTACGGTCTCTGTTGCATGATTAGGCCAGCCCTGCGACAGAGCATTTGCTCTGCCAGGAGGGCGGTTCTACACGGAACCGTCCCAGAGTGGCCTAATCACGGCCAGAGTGTAGAGCACGAAATTGTGCTCTACACCCGGCCCAAGCCATCCCCGGCCGTCCTACACCTGTCTGTCTGGGAAAGCATTCACACTCTCCATTCTGGACAGCTGTGGGCCCCACCCGATGGCCATTGGACCCTTTCAGGCCCTCTGGCCAACAGCCCCTTTTGGAGGAGGGGGCGAGATCAGGACGGCCCATCCTTGGGTCCCACGGGCTCCCCCCACACCTAGGGGCCTGTGCCACCCGCCAGCCTTGTGCGCAATCACTTACCTTTTTGGACCCTCTGGTCTGATGTGGTGTTTGTGCGTCTGGCCAGGGTGATCTGCCGCTCTGCATGCAGGCAGGCGAAATGGGGAACTGCCCCCATGCTGACTGGACACTGTGACATCAGGTCAGCGTGGGAGTGGTGTACCATTGTGCGATCCTGCAAACAGTGCAGTGCATCGCCCTGGCCGGCTGCACGAACACCACATCAGACCAGAGGGTCCAGAAAGATAAGTGATTGCACAGCTGGGGAGAGGGTGCGAACCCCCTTGGTGCCAGTGGGCAACTAGGGGTCATTGATTGGGACTCTACCAGCAGCCATCGCACCAGGGCAAGACCAGGCTGGCCAGCCTTCGGCCTCCGCGGGGTGCAGGCACCTTGGTCGATGTGGCTGCACCCCGTGGAGGCCCCCTGGCCCCACCCCCCACCCAGAGCCACATGCCTCCCCCCATACCTGCACACACCTCTTACCTTTTCAGGGTTCAGGTTTGAAGTAGCAAGCCCTGTGTGGGTGGGGCTTGCTGGGTTCGGAGTGCAGGATCCTGCATAGACATGCAACACAAACCCAGCAAGCCCCGCCCACCAAGGCCTTGCAAGTTTGAACCTGGACCCTGAAAAGGTAAGAGGTGAATGCAGGTATGGGGGAGGCCCTGGGTGGGGGATGAGCCCAGGGGGCCTCCACAGGGTGCAGCCACCATGATTGAGGCATCTGGACCCTGCAGAGGCCAAAGACCGGCTGGACCCCAGCTGCCTGCCAGTGGGTCAATCGTGACCCAAGGGCAGCAGCAGAGGGCAGGGCCTCTGGCCTGCGTGTTGGCCTTTTTGGGCTAGGACACATGGGTACCTATGCCCCATTTGCACCTGGGCAGGTAAGGGACACCTAGGTGCCTAGGTGTGAATGGGGAATCTGTCCCCTCATGTCCTATCCTTACTGCACTACAGCCATTTGGCTATAGTGTGAAAAGGCCTCAAGTCAGATATGCAGGTAACACTATCAGAGGCAGCTTCCATGTAGTCTGTGGGTGTGTAGAATTTTCTTGGCCAATGAGAGGCCACTTTATAGTCATCTCCAAAGTCTCTCTGGCCAGAGTTGACCACCTAGTGCTCAAAAAACTGGTGCCATTTTTCTAGGCACTTAAAATTCTCTTCCCCCCCACCTAAGCCTGCAGTTTTAAAGTGAAGGAACTTTGGTTCACCTATTCTGAGGACAGGCTGCCATTCTGCAGATGGCTATTGCCACGCCTCACAGAACCTTGCCCCCTTCCTAACACATATGGCATGATTCTGTATTGCTTTCTCTCTTTGGCCCTGGATTTCTCCTTAAATGGAAATAGTTCAGGTAGCCCTTGGATATAGGAGGACTCTTGGACTGTGGTCATACTCAAGGTTTAATTCAGCTTCAGTCCATTTTCAGACTGAGAGAATACATCACCATAGTGACAAGCTGTTTCCTTTCAGTGCTAAATAACTCATAAAATTCACCTTTAGGACAGATAATGTAGAAAGAAAATTACTGGTCATTCTGCTGATGCGTTCTCTCGCTCTGAAGGTAGACTGAAGCTGGATTAAATCTTAAGTGTGACTACAGCTTTGTTCTGCAGAAAATTTGGCTTGTAATGAAAATTGCAGTTCATGTAGGAGCTTCTGTTTGAAGTTTTTCTGTGCATTCCATCTGTACTCAATATATGTTTTTTATACTTGCATCCCATTACCATCAAAAGACTAAAAGAATTTCAGATCCTTCATATCTGTTTTTTATCACATCTGTTTTATACAAACTTAGCATTAATAGCTTTGGAAATAGTTTTGATGCAATGTAGCTATTTCCCAAACCCTAGCATTCCCACCGTTGTTGTAGCACAATGTGCAAGATACATTTCTGTTTAATCTTCTGTGATGTTTAACCCAAATCATTTGGAGCAGTGTATATAAATACAGGCTATTTGCTCTTTCTCTTCAGATCTCCTAGAAATATGAGATATCTTTCTGTCATACCAGCCTACAACGCATGAAATGTAAGGGGGTGTATCCAGAAGGCAGTCCAAGCTCTTAGCAATTTAATTCTTAGATATGCATCATACTCCTTTTATCTCTTGTTCCCATCAAAATATTTTTCCCACTCTGTTTTATTGCTTTCTTGCTAATCTGGCATGCATATCTCAAGCTTATAAGTGGATACACAACACTGTTAAATAACGGTTTGTGTCCCCAATGCCAGCACCCATGCTTGTAATCAAGCAGGGAACCAGTGGTTCTCCAGATAGTATTGGGTTGCACCTGCCAGCATTTTTGACAATGGACCATACTGATGGAATCCAGCAACATCTGGATAGCCACAGGTTACCACCTCTGTCTTAAATAATAAGCTTTTTTATTAGCAGCAGTGGAATTCAGTTTCTGAGCAGTCCATGTGTGACCCATGTGTGCATTTGTGTGTTTTTAAGAATATTATTTTCAACTCCTTTTACGACACAGTAAGGTCTTTGTTTCTATTCAGCATGTAGATGATTGGTAAGTCCCTTCCTTGAATTCTCCAGAATGTCTAATGAAAAGAGACAGTTTTACCTGCAGCTGAGTCCAATTTTGTTTTGTGAATTATGTAAGAGAATAGAGATCAGAAGGGTAATGGAAATGAATGTCTATCAGCTTGGCTGTCTGCCATTATTAGTTTTGGGTGTTCCAGGGTTTTCCCAGAGACAGAAACACATTATGAAATAGTTGTGAATCAGAAGGCCATTAAACTGCAAAGTTTCAAAAAACAGCCTTTCTGCATAGGTTGAGAATTTCCACATTTCATGGTGCTATCCTGGTACAAGATTGGCTGTCTTGTACCAGGATGCATGTATGTCCCAAGCTGGGACGGTGTTCCTGCTGCAGAACAAGGCCATCTGCATTGGAACAGCTTGTTGTGTGCAAGGTCTTATGTTGCCTCTGAAGCTTGTGCCAGCTTTGGAGCTGGCATGGCAGGCCTCTGAAAGCTCTGAAGGCCAGGAATGAAAGTTCCTGGTATTTGAAACCGCTGGGAGGGCACTTTGGCAGTAGACCTTGCTGCACTGCCAAAATAGGTCCCCTGTGGCATACTGGACCATAGAGACATGCCATCCATGGTCAGGTATATCACCCTGTAGTGTGCCAGTAGACCTTGAAAAAGAGGTCTAGGAGTAAACTTGACCAGGGTGCTATTTTGGGTGCTTTAGCCCGGTTAACTCTCCATGCTGTGCAGACAGAGTATACTAGGCGTGGGTGGGCCTTCCCTTAAACCACACTATTGTTTGGAAGAGAGGACTCTGGACTCTTTCCTATTACATGACAGTGTCCCTTGTGGAAAGGGCCTTGGTTATCACCCAAATCTTGAAAGTTTCAATATAACAAAGTATTGAGGCATAAGTCATTTAATGCTTTATGTTAAAATCAACACCTTGAATTGGGCTTCGTAACGAATAGGGATCCAGTGCAGATCTTTCAGAGCTGGCCTAATATGCAACCTACCAGAAATGTCCATCAGCAGAAGAACTGCTGAATTCTGCACTAGTTCTATCTTCCAGACATTTCAAGGGTTCGTATAGATGTTAAAGAACATAGGAAACAAAACTGTATCCTGGGGAACTTCACGAGGAAGTTCCAACGCATTGAAGAAAAGTACTCCATTGCTACTTTCTGGAGAACTTCATGCCTTTTCTTGTACTCACAGCAATATCAAGATACTTGAAGGGTATTATGCCAATGCTTGTTGCACCTTGACTTCTATCCTCGGGAGGTGAATTTCTGGAATGCTTTGGGTGTCTGCACTTACAGATGCTCAAAGCATTTGAAACTTAGCTGGTGCTTTACTAGGCACTGGCTAAGTGAAAATCACTGCCATTGGTGGTGATTGTGTTGCTGTGACAACAGTGCCAGCATGTGTGCATGGTGCCATTGTCAGGGTGACCAGGCAATGCAGCATGCATTGTACCACCAGGCACGTGCTCCTCCTGCACCTTTTCCACCTGTAAAAGGTATAAATGCAGTGTACAGGACACCTATACGCCTGGGGGGAACTCTGGCACACATGGAGCTGTTTCTAGCAAAGAAATGGCTTCACATGGTACAGCTGCACTGTGCAGGAGTACTCCCATCTTTACTGATAAGTGTGAATTCACCAACTGTCTCTAAAGGCACAGGGGTGAAAATACCACCTTTATTTTAGAAGTGTGGGGATTCCCATACCTTACTAAATCTAGTCTTTGGGGAAGAAAGGCTGGCAGAGGCCCATATTAACATTGGGCTAATCTCCTGCCCAGCTCTGAATGGCTGAATGCCAACATTTTTAAGCCTCTAGCAGTTCTCCCTCAGCAGCTTTGGGAACAACGGTGGAACAAATCAATTAAATTTATGGCAAAGATCACAACAAGAGAAAATTGGAATAAGATGTTTCGAAGGTAGTGTATGATTTCTGTTAAGATTGCTAAGATTGATTCATGTAATTTAATTAAGTGTTGGAAATGTGAAACAGTGCTAGTACTTTTTTCATATACGGTAGGAATATTGAAAAGGTATATATTCATTGATGGAGGAGATACTCTGTCCCTATATTTATTTTCACTGAACTTTCCTTACATAAATATGTTTGTATGTGATAGCTCCAAAAAGTTATTACGTCTTGTTATATGAATCTTGTTATACAAAAATTTGTTACACTCACAAATAGAACTCTTTTGTACTCCTTCTAAGAAAGACGTAATTAAAACTGTGGGATAATCTTCAGAGTCGGAGGGAACTGAGGCACTTGCTACCTCCCCGATGATGAGGGACATGGTGTCTGCACACATCATACATCACCCCTTGCTCTTCATTCCCCAGCTTGGCCCAGATGTCTTTATTTTATTTTATTTATTTGGTGACACTGGAAATGGCCCCCCTAAAAAGATACCCAGGCAGAGTGAGAGTCAGATAGGTTTCTTTCATGGCCACTGAGTACCTACACTGTGGTGGGGCAAGCACCTGAAGGCAACAAGTGCCCTCAGAGTCCTTTTTTCCTGCTGAACGAGAAAGATGCTTCTTATGGAGCTTACTAGCCCTTGATCTGAGTAGTGAAAATAGAGACTTCCAATCACATTAGTACCTTGTGTCCTGAATGCCATAGACCTGAACTGCATGCTGTGACTGGTTTAGCTGGACTCTGTGAACCTATCTGCATTTTGCAGGCTCTGTACAATTCAGCCAACAATGATCTGGGCTGTCACTGGAGCTTTTAAAGGGCTTTACATGTGGCTCATCCTGGTCCAGTGTCAGAAGTGCTGTGTCAGCTGAGTGGCCAGATGTGGTGTGTTTCAGGTGCCCCTTCCACATACCCAGCAAAATGACCCCAGGCATGGGATACCAGTCCACAGCCTGTGGGCTGTTCATACATGGGACAGCTACAGCACCATTTTTCATACTATAGATCCCTCCTTTACCTGTGTGTTATGACCTTCTAGTAGACCAATCCATCGTGTGGATAAAATGTTCCAGGGTGTCCAGTCTGTGACTCTACTCCTAGATTCAAAGATCCATATACAAGTGTGTTCTTATTTCCATCTGTGAAATGATATGCTGTGCCAATCAGCAGGTTAAAGTTGGTTAAAGTGAGCAATTTCCTTAGGGCTGCAAAATATAGAGAAGTAGGACTAATGTACTGGAAGACCGAAGAGTGTTAGTTACACTGTTTCTCCTGTTTCTACTTAGTTTTCTGGCTTTTGGAAGCTATACTCACATTGGTGGCAGGATAAGGCACATTTATCAGCCCAATCATCTTCTCCATAAGAAAGAGGAGAAAACTCTCTCATCTTTCACATCCAGGCCTTTTAACAAGTGTTTTTATCTCCTTTTCCCCAATATGTGATTAGAAAATGGACCTAGCCTTCGTGTTGATGCCATGCAGAATAAAGTCTTCTCTCAACGGGGTGGCAATGTGACACTGCCATGTACATTTTACCGTGACCATGCATCACCTGACTCAGGATCCCATAAAATTCGGGTGAAGTGGACCAAACTCACCGCAGATTACCTCAAAGAAGTGGATGTCTATGTTGAAATGGGATACCATAAAAAGAGCTATGGAAACTATCAAGGAAGAGTCTTCCTGAAAAAAAGCACTGAAAACGATGTCTCTCTTGTAATAACAAATATCATGCTGGAGGATTATGGGAAATACAAATGTGAAGTAATTGAAGGTTTAGAAGATGATACAGCTGTTGTATCCTTGGATTTACAAGGTAAGCTACTCTGCAACAATATGATTTGTTCGCAGTAATTATTACTGTGAAGAAATAGTTTCAAAATGATCTATAACCCTTCAGAAAATGTGTAACTTGATTCCGGCATATGAAAGGTGGGAGCTTGTTAAAATAATTCTAACTTTTGAAGAAAATTAAGAGCCCATGGTCAGAGATGTCTGGGGGCAAACACCTTTCTGCAAGTGCTTCCATGTTTCCACATCTGGCACACAAGAACATGTGATTACACTGTGGATGAAGCATTCACCCTATGAGTGCTATTTCATGCCCTCTCCCTGGGACCTCTCTGGATAGATGACATGCTCTTCTGCACCATGTCTTTTGCCATTGATCATGACAATCCAAATCAATAAATGTTCATCAGCACTCTTTATCTTATAGGCTACCATGTCTCCATTCTAAATATCAGTGGGTTTTTGCTCCTAAAATGTCATTCTTAAATTAGCATCATAAGAAAATGTTTCATTACAACTGAGGGAGAGTTTAAGATGGCTTCCTCCACTTAGCAACAGAACCCTTTGTTGTCTTCAAGGACAGAGAAACCATAAGAAGACAAGAAGAAAGTATCTGAAAGTTATCTGTAATTCCAAATAAATGGCACATTGTCAATGCTATCAATTTATGTTGGTTATAGAGATTAGTAATATTTGTGCTAAATGAGGTTCATCAGGCTTCTTTGATACTCAAATCTCTAAGCAAAATCCTATTGGATCCAACAAAGAGCCAGCATACTGTTCATCAGAGATGGATTTAATGCAATGTTTGGACTTCAAAGAAGCTTGAAAAACTCTGTATGCATGAATGCTATATGTGGTGAATGCCTAAACTCCAGGAAATAATGATTTCTTCAACCAAGTCCCTAAACTGCTACCATCTACTTACAGCTAAATAGCATGTTTTAGACAGCATTGAAATGGTACAAAATGTCTGACGCTGGCCAACCAGGGGATAAGGCCTGTGCCAGATGCAAATGAGAGTAAACCATTCTAAGCTTGATCCCTTCGGAGAACTCAGCATAGGGGAATGTTATGCGCAGCATTATACTTGGGGAAAGATGCCTGGTGCAAAGCTTTGTGTATTTGCTGGAGGCTCTCCCACCTCCGCATAGGCTACAAAGGGATCTCTAGCATATACATGGTAGTACACTTGAATGTGGAGGCAGGCCTCAGTGTCTATCATTAACAAGGCATCAGGTAATTATGTGCAACAACAAAGTCAGCAGATAGCAAGGCAAATCTGTAGCCACTATTTATTGGCTACTTCCTAAATGAAGCACTTAAGAAATAAAATAAAGTTGGAATGATTTCTTTTAAGAAAAACCCTTGTGTGGTCACTCCGAAAAGGTAAGTCTTTGATGATGTGTCTTTTTACTTAGTTATTTTATAGTATAACTCTCTGAGGCTGTAACTGGCCCAAGGCCACCCTGTAAACTTTTGTTGCTGAATGGAAATTTGAATCCAGGAACTCCTAGCCTGATGATCTAGCCACTACTATACACTGGCTGTCCCAAGTAAACCAAGAATACAGTGGATATTTGCTAGGGGTTGCCAAATATTGATTGATCAACTGATTGATTGGTTTCCAAATATTTATATCCTATCCTTCACTCAAAGGTCTCAGGGTGGGTGATGTGAATAAAGAACCATATTAAAATATGAATAAAATCATAATTAAATAAAAACATAATAAAAATATCTTTCACAAGGGCAGTCAGCTACAGCTGATGAGTTTTATAGCTTAGCAATCCCTGAACAGCATATCTTTGGGCCTTTTTGCATTTAACTGTATCCCAGTATATTTTAACACATAGTCCTCTTCCACATGCTAGTGTGGAATAGAGAAGCCCTGCCCCTTGGTAGAGCACTTTGTCTGCATTGGATGGTGCATACATTGGACTAGGCAGCCCAAAGTGGCCATCGAGCATGGCTTAGTAGTAGATTTTTTAAAAAAGTCTCCTGGTGGTCTACTTGCAAGTCAACTGGCCCACAGAGACATGCAGAAGGACACACACCTCCATGTTCCAGTTTAGCGGGGGAACCCATTTCATCAGTGCAACAAATTGTGCTACCAAAATGGGTCCCCCAGGGGCTCCCAGACCAAGAACTCTTGTTCTATGCTATTGGAGCCCTCATAGTAGGTTCCAAAACTGTCCCAGAACAACCATCTCAAGTGCAGATGGTCTTGTTTTAGGACAGCTGGATTATATCCTGGAACAGGGATCTACCATCCACAGCTGGTGGGGTGCCCTAGTCTGCAATAACATGCCAAGGACTGTTCCAGGATATAATCCAGAATATGCCCCAGCACCAAAAGGGTCTAGAACCATGAAATTTTTTCTTGTTAAAAAAAATGTGTTTATCATTATTACAATCGCTGTCACAGTGAAGATAGTGCTTTCTGTTTACAGAAAGTCTTATAAATTCTTCATCTGTGCTCCTTGTCTTACTAGCTATGATCTAGGAATCTGTCTTTGACATTATCTAGTCAGGCTTATGCAAATTTTAGTAACAGATGGACAGCCATAAGATCATAATCTGGGAAGAGTGATAAATAAAAATTGAGAGTGTGAAATCCAATATCTGACATTGCCAAGTGTACTGTGGGAAGATCTTTGGAAAAGAACCTGAAGAGCTGCTGCTATCTGCTGCTCTTGACTGACCTAGGAGGACATAAGAACAGAAATGGTTTATGTAATGGAACTTCAGTAGAATAGTTCAGTGCAGAATAGTTCTGACTCTGTTTTCCTCTTTGATGTACAGAATAGCAAATGCCTTTTGTTGCTTTAGACATTGCCATTAAAATGGTCTCTTGCATAGTTTTAGTGATAAAGAAAAACTGAAAAAAATTATAAGATCTTTGGGTTAAAAAAATAAAGGAAAATGAAACAGTGATCTGGAGAAGATCGAAGCATAATTCAAGAGAATAAAATAAAGATTTCCAACTGAGCCTCACCATTCTGCCCTTGAAAAAGTGGTCTGCCAGCCATCGTACTTAGGAGTAAGATTACTGTACAGCTTGGAGACCATCACTATGAAGATCCTGTAGGTGCCTTTCAAACCTGTGGGTAAACCATTCCTTTTATTATTTTGCTCACCATAAGGTAGCTCCTCAATAGGTAGGTAGGCAGGTAGGTAGATAAATAGATGTACATCATATACCTATACATATTCATATATGTATTTTAAAAGAACTTTGAAAGAGTGAGGTTATTTTGTTCATAAACTTACAGTAACGTCAGTTAGAAAAACACTTGTCAGGCAAATCTCCATGCCAGATTAAGTTGGTTACAGTATAGTGTGGTATACAGAGAACTCTACTGTATGCCATGTTGACTCTGGCTATAAGGTACGATGACTGTGTTTTTACTAGCACCAAAGGAAACTGTGGCAGAAGCCAGATATTTTTTTCCTTGTGAAGATTTACACTGCAGAAAGTTGAAGTCTCCCTGTAAAAAATACAAAGTAGTTACTGTCAAAACTGAAAATTGTATGCATTATTCTCTCATCAAGTTAGTAGTCCTTGCAAGCATCACAGATATCAAAAGCTAGTTATTATGAAATAAAAGAACAATGTATATCCATGCTTAATAAATTTTGGGCCCGAGTTCCTTGTAATTCAGAAGTCAATAAAGAACAGAGAACCGTCAAATCTGAAGGCGTTTGATAAAGGAGTTTTTGGTGTCTCTCTGAATGTATTTTTGAACAGTCTCTTGCCGTTATGCTTGGGAAAGAAAATGAGAGTCAATGCTTGAAGCATGTAACTTGGATCTCTAGATGGAAGAATGTTGGAATTACATGACCATGGGAAAAATAACATTTTATGTTGGCTAGATCTTCTGGGCTAAGAAATGTACTTCACATTGGTTCAGACTTTGGCAGAACTTTGACTGGGGGCCTGGGCACATGAATATTTATGATAAAAGTACTTGGCTAAAGAAACCAATATTCATTCTATAGTGAAAAGCAGATGTTTGATATTGCTTTCCATCTGTGGTTTAACAGTTCTTCCCTGTCAAAGTGTCCCGGCTTATTAAAACGATAGAAAGATTTGTATTATCATTAAGTATAAAGACATAAGATACTTGCTTAATTCTGATCACATTTTAGGGAATCCTACCAAGTAAATTTTAAGCCACTTCTCTTTCTGCACTAAGCCTCATTCTGGATTATACCCTGGAATAGGGACCTCCCATCTGGTGCAGTCTGTGGCTGGCCATTTCCCCTCTAACAGGAATGTTGTTTGGGTACATAAGACTTGCAAATTTAAAGGAAAAAATTAAATTGCTTTTTAAGTTTGTGTGAATACTGTTGAGGATAGATATACTACTGTGGGATTTCAAGAACGTGGTCACTGAAGAAGACTCAGAAATGGTTGAGTTGAAATATGTCTGGCCACGGAGAAGATGTGCAGCTAAGAATCTTATACAATGTTTTGGTGTTTGCCCTCAGTACGCAAGGATATTCTTAGAACCTTTCTACACTGACCTCTCCATGGTCTGAACCAGTGGATCTGGGCAGACAGACCTGCTACTTCAGACCTTGGAAAGGCATGGGGCCTTTCTGCACTTGGCCTTATTCTGGAATACATCCCAGAATAGAGGCCTTCTATCTGCATGCCGGTGCAGAATATAGTAGGCCCCAGCTGAGGCCTGCCATAGTCTGCATTACCATGTGGAAAACAGACCCCTATCCCCAGATATTTTCCAGAATAAGGTCAAGTGCAGAAAGGGCCCAGGTCTGCAATGACACCATCTGCACAATGGCAAGACCAGGCCCAGCCTTAGCTCCAAAGCTTGTATAAGCTTCAGGGCCAGACTCAGAACATTTCACTTCCTGTGTTAGAACAATTCACAGGTCTGTTTCTTTCCCAGAGCAGAGAATGAGCTTCCCATGTCCTGCCTGGACAATTATCTGTGTGATTTTCCCCTTTCAGTTTAGGGCTTACCTTTAGCTCTTAGGACCAGTTTTCCCCCTCTGTCTCCTTGCAATACCCCCTTTCCGTGCCTTCTGCCAAAATTATCTTCATTTGGCCTTTTATTCATAGGAACAACCTTACTATATCTTTGTGAGGTCATCAAACCCTAGCACATATGCAATAAGTCCGCACTACTTCACCTAGTGGTGAAAGCCCCTGCATTACAGTGCGCTCTGTATACTTTGTTTGTGCCTTTTGACAGCTGTCAGAATCAGCTGTTTTGACAGTTCTGTGGTTTTTCTCAATTTCAGAGCTATTCTACTGGGTTTTTAATAAAGTTTTTGATATAGTTTTAGAAGAATTTATTTTGGATTTGCCCTTTACTTAATGAAGTTGATTTGTCATCTTTAAAACCAATAACCTAAATGTACTGCTGTGTGAGTCTGCCCCTGGGTGACTCCAAAACCAGTATATTCCGGTGCACTGCTTCTAAGGGTGTTTTTCCACTGTCACTAGAAGTACCCATTAAGTACCCATTAATGGGTACATAATGGCATTTTTGTACCCATTAATGAGTACTTAATGGGTACTTCTAGTAACAGTGGAAAAACACCCTAATATATAGGTTCCTCAAGAAGTAGGTAAGGTGGGTGGATACTCCCATCTCTTAAAGAACTTGCCACAATGTGATATGCACAATCCAAGGCTTTAGCAGAGCCAGTGAAGCAGAAGTAGATGTTTCTTGCTTTCTCCATAATCACTAGTTCCTCTGCCTCTTCAAAAATTAACTTACAATTCTGGTAGTTCTAATTTACAGAATCTTGAGCTTAACCTTGCTGTTGTGTGGAATGAGTGCAATTGTTCACTGGGGGTTAGCCTCCACCCCAGATTGCCATTGAAGTCCCTTTGCTGGAGCAGCCATGGGGGGGGGCAGGCCACCACCTGTCATTGAAGTCCCATTGTGCCACCCCCCCATGTGGCTGTTCCTCTTCAGCAATGGGGCATTGATGGCAGGAGGTGGCTGCGGATTGTCTCCACCCCCTGCCTGCAATAGATGCCCCATTGTTGGAGCTGCCACATGGGAGGGGTGGGAGCTTGCTTCCAGCCCCCCGCATGGGGTGAAGGAGGCTGCCATTGTCGCCTCCTCTGCCACCAGCTCCACGCTCCCAGGAGGCTGCTTCACTGTTGAGGAGGAGGAGAAGGTGTGGGAAGCAGGCAGCCTTGATCCATCCCACCCCCACCCTGATGGCCTGCAGCCATCATCGGGACAGGGGGCATGGCTGCCTTCTCCCCCCTTCAGCGGCCTCTGCCTCCTGCGTCCCCCTTCCTAGGGGAGGCTTGTCACCGCCACTGCTTCCCCCATCGCAGCTGACTTGATATCCCCAATGCTGTTTTAGGACACTGACAGTGCACCCCACTGAAAGGGATTGTATGCTTCCTGAACAGCTTCATCATGATGTTGGCTTTACCAATGATAGGCTGCAAAACAGCATTGGGTCACACAAGCATTGGCTCCACTTCATGGCTACTGGGAAACTGGGACAGAGCAGTGATCCCCATGACTTCAGGATAATGCGTTATTGCCTCCTAATTTGTGGCGAAAACAGTTGGAAAGGGGGGGGGTTGCTGTGGATTTTTGCCATTTGTCCCACATGTAGCCCGGATTAGAGGCTTTTCATGGGGACGTTCCGAGGCGAACTCAGGTTCACCCTTGGAGTGTTTTCATCATGGGGATGCAGCCAAACAGCCTAGAAAAACAGCCTATCATTTGTTCACTTGAAGACATGTCTTTTCTCTATGGCACTGTCTTGATTTCAATTATTTTGTTATGTTAATATACATCTTTCTTCCATTATTTTGCAGTAATTTTAATTCCATTGGTTTAACCTGTTTTGTTTTGTTTTTTACCTCAATATTTTCCCTTTCTAATAATTCCCTTTCTTTCAGGCATCGTATTTCCTTACTTTCCACGGCTCGGTCGGTATAACTTAAACTTCCATGAAGCACAACAAGCCTGCCTGGACCAAGATGCAGTTATAGCTTCATTTGACCAGTTGTATGAAGCATGGAGATCAGGGCTGGACTGGTGCAATGCAGGCTGGCTAAGTGATGGATCAGTGCAATATCCCATTACAAACCCCAGGGAACCTTGCGGTGGGAAGAACACAGTGCCTGGAATCCGCAATTATGGGTTCTCAAATAAAGATCACAGTCGATATGATGTCTTCTGTTTTACATCCCATTTTAATGGTAAGGAACTTTCACTTCCTTTTAAAAAGAAGCTATTATTATTGCTTGCATGGGGGAGAAATAATCACAGTCAGGCACTAGTTTTTGCTTGTGTGGGAAGGGGTCATGGTTGGAAGCTAAACACATGCTCTGCGTATATATCAGAGGCTCATTCCTTGGTGTATTCAGGAAGGAGTTAAAAATGAGGGGAAATTGCTTGGAGTGATATGTAGCATGTGGCTGTATTGCTTTGTGTTGTTAATTACAGGAGGGGAGAATTAATTGTTTCTACAGGCTCTGGTTATCCTCAGAACCAAGATATGGAGCAACTGAGCCATTGGTATAAATGGATTCTATGTAGCCATGTGAAAGGTCAATGGCTGCATCCAGACCTCACTGACTTATTCTACTATATTTGGATATTCTGGAGGAAAGCATGGATATTCCAGAATATCCAAACATAGCAGAATAAGTAATGCAGCCAATAGAAGAGAAAGGAGGGGAAAGAAAGGGGCCCATAGGTGTAATTTAAGTTTAAAAAATAATAAATCAAATGGAGCTACATGTTTTCTATTGAGGCTGATAAACTAAATTTACTCATCTGATAGACAGCAGTGAAAGGCTGTATTGATAATCCATCTTGATTTAAGAGCCTTTCAGCTCCATATTTAGCATGAAGGGGCATATGATTGGAAGTTATCTTTTTTTTTCTTTTCTTTTTTGTTCAGTGCTAAAATATAGTAATAATCATAGCTCTAAAACCCAGGAATTACCACTTCATGCAAGACAAAAAGAGAGGATGATTCCAACAGACTTCCTTATTCAGAAGAAACTCTGGCTGTCTTCTGTGTTTCAAACATGCCTCTCTCTCATCTGTGCTGAACTTGTATACATATTAGAGAGCAGATGTTTGGACTGTAGCCCACAGACTAAAAGATACTCTGATCCTCTTTTTAAGTGCATTCCGAACTATTTGCAGTTAAATGTATTTGTCCTAAAACATACAAAAATAAAACACTTATTTTGTTATGTACAATCCTATGTTTGCTTTTCCAAGGCAAATAACATTCAGCACTAAAGTTAAAACAGTGTACAAATATTTGCCTGATTCCAGGATCTGCTTAAATTGTTCCAGAAGGTCTGCCATTAATGCAATTAATGGAAGGGAAATCTATACTAAACATACACAAGAGAGATTAATCAATTTAAAATTATCAGAATAAAAAATAATTTAATCTTGTAAAGTCTGGATCATCTCATCATTTGAGTACATAAATGTATGTGTGTACTATGCAGTAGGGAAAAAAAGTCCTCCTTAACATGTCAACTTACTTTAAAGACTATTATGTTGAAAACCCTAATGTGATACATAGAAAGACACCATGGGCAGTTTGAACCACGTGAAGGCACATTAAAGTTTGTTGTTCTTGACAGTTGTGGGGGGAATATATTATTTTACCTCCTAACTACTAAATCCCTGGGGTTGTTCATACATACCTTTAGTTGAGAACAAGTATCCCACAACTGGTAGAAAGGCATAGTCACGGCACTATTTTTTAGAAAACACAGGATTTCAACTAAGCAGGCAGCAAATTCTGTGCTCAGCAACTTTTATCAACATAGTCTTGATAAAAGTCCTCCATCCTTACAGCCGTTGACTAGGGATGGTCATACTCAAATAACAGTCCTTGTTTTCAAATAGAACCAAGAAAGTGGGAAGTTTGTCATTTATGCAAACAGCATGTGATTAGTTGTATTAGATGAGATAAAAATTCAAATAATACTCTGTCACATAATCAGTAGGGAAATGGCAGTAGTATGACCACCGCATTCTGCTCCTCCCTTCCCAATTCAGACCTCCCATTTGACAGCGAGATAAAGATGAATGGACCTTAATACAACTTCAGACTTTATCAAAAGAGCAACCTAGCACCAAGTTCAAGTTTTGAAGTCCCCACACAGCCCTCAAAGCTAGTGTTCTGCTCTTCTAAGACCAGGAATGAAGATTCTCAGCTTTCAAAATTTCTGACTGGAGACATTTTCAGTAACACATCAGCTTCCAAGTAATGCTTCCTGGTGCTCCACTGAAAGTTTCCTCCATTGTATTCTGCAAAACAAGGTGTACCTTGTATACACCTTCCATGGTTCAATATACAGACACAGGTCCAGTTATGGAACTCTTTAATAAGGTCTGTGCTTGGTTTGGGCTACAGTGGCATTTTGGCTCTCTGTTCCAGTCCATAGTTTCACCTTGTGCAGACAAAGCATAATCAGTGGTGTTGGGGGGATCTGGCAGGTCTGCACTAGTGTGTGGACAGCAGAGGTCTAAGCTATAACATCCAGTTTATCAATCAGTGCAGAAGAGGCCAAAGTGCATTATGATGTTGCACACCACTGCATTTATGGCCTGTGTCTCCATTACACAGCAAAGACCCCTTACTAAATAGAGTCTAGTAAATGGTGTCTGGCTGCTCTGAAGCCTTGGTTAAAGTACCTTTGCTCTATAATGGAGACACAGCCATAATCTTATTGCAGAAACAATCCGTTCTTCCCAAGATTCATGGGTATTTCATAATCAATTGTTCACAAAATGCTATCTGGTTCAACTTCTAAGCAAGCTTAATTTCTTTAATGAACTAAGAAAGGTATTCTAATGTCTCATGTGCTTCTATTATTTCTTTGCTTTCACCAGGCCGTTTTTACTACCTAATACATCCCACCAAGCTAACCTATGATGAAGCAGTGGAAGCTTGTCTCAAGGATGGTGCACAGATTGCTAAAGTAGGCCAAATATTTGCAGCCTGGAAACTCCTAGGATACGATCGCTGTGATGCTGGCTGGCTGGCTGATGGCAGCGTCCGGTACCCCATCTCTAGGCCAAGGAAGCGCTGCAGTCCTACTGAAGCAGCAGTACGTTTTGTTGGCTTCCCAGATAAAAAGCACAAGCTCTATGGAGTCTACTGCTTCAAATCATACCAATGAAGGCACAACAATATCCAATCCATCAAGAACATGTGAAGGATTTTGTTTCAGTACAAACTCATGCAAGTTACCAAAACTGTGATAAATCTTTTTTACTTACTGTAAAGAATCATTTTCATAAAAACAACCCATTTTTTGTTTTTTGTTTGTTTTTTAAACTATCATTTAATAGATATTTTAAATTAATATAATTTAAAGGAAGCTCTAGGTAAGGAAATGCTTGAAATGTAATTGTTTAAGCTGCATTGTTGAAACAAAGCATACATTTCATGAATGGGGCATGCAATAGCTTGGTGATTGCTAGAACTAAGTTAGGGAATATAACGCTACTCAAAACAAAAAACCTTTCTGAGGACAAACGTTTACATATTTGCATCATGTTAAAGTAGACCATAGGTCTGTGGGGTCCACACTACATTAATCTGTAGTCAACTGCCATTCCATGAGGTTTTTCAAGAAATCAAAGAGCAAACATATGAACACTTTTTTTTAAAAAAAAAAATCTTTTATGAAGCCTGTAATGTCAAGATTGTTTCATTTAAATCATGCCTTTTGAGCTAGACCTCTTCACCAGTCTCATGACATTCCAAGAACACAGTTCAATCTTCTGAACATCATTCCTGGTTTTACTATGTATTGAGTTTCAATGTGGGTATGAATAATTAAACAGTGGACCCTACCTTCCTAGTGCAGACTAGGTATGCCTGAGACGTATTCTTATTACCTTTGAGTAGCTTTACAGAGAGGTTTGTTGTTTTTAACTCTAAAGGCCATTTTGCTAAGTAGCATTTAGCATCTACTCAGGGCAGTTATATATAAATGAACTGCTGGACAGAAAAAAAAACTTAAGTGTATGAAATTTAGCAGCTTGATTTCATGTTAGCTTTTAAAATCTTACTGTCTTTATAAATGAAACATTTAAATATTTAATATTTCTATCCTAGTTACACTTGTCAGAGACAAACTGAATTAATCTTGAAATGTATTACTCGTTTCACAATTCAGAGAGAACAACCATCTGCTCCTCATTGGGAAATGTTTCTATACTCAGTGTTCTTTTTCTGTACCCTGTACACACTCCTGTTTGCACATGAAGATATTCTTTAGCTTCTCTATTCATTTTAATAGGCAAAGGTGATCTATGCATACTTTTTTTCGGGGGGGGGGGGGTTGTCTCCACCATGGTGGATCACAGCAACTTACTGGTGGAACTGTTCAATCCTGCCCCAGAGGCAAGGTGTGCAGTGTTTTATACCATACATCTCATTTTCTTCAAAGATGGAAAATGAAAGTTGATCAGGTTTGAAGAAGTGACATGGGGATATTTTCCATTGCATGGGAAATGGCCCCAGAAGTCAAGAGTACCTAAGGGTGGTGGGCATCCTCAGAGTTACTTTCCCTGTTGGGTGGGAACAATGCTTTAGAATGTGCTTCCTGCCATAGACTTGGGAGCACCCATAGAATACAGATGCCATATCCCTTGGACCTCGCCCAGGTGTCTCCCATTGCCCATGGATGAAGACTTTGTCCCTGTGTCTCTGAAGCCAATGTGAATGAAGTCGTTCTTTCTGTTACAAGGAGCTTCCATATCTCATATCCAGGAAGAATATTGTTCTGCTGCCTCCAGAAACACTTAATACTTCACAGTCCCTGTACAGCCACTTCCTGTCAGATAGACAGGAAAACCAGAAGCTGTGTAGTGACTCCATAGCCACTTTGCAATCATGCCCCGTTATCCAGACAAGATGATCGATCCTCCACAGCTACCGAGCAAAATTCCAGAATGTTTACTTTGGAGTTTCCCTGCTGCTGTGCTTCTCTGGCAGGATGACCAATCATCCCATTTCCAGTCATATACTTCATTAGCAGCAGCACAGTAACGGTGGAATCTTAAGCATATCTAGAGGCACCTTTACTTTGAGATTCTGGAACATTTATTTAAATTGTCAGCTATCCTTTTCGAACTTTCACATATGAAAAGTTACCTGTGTCTTTATATTCCTGATGGATTTTTTATTTTTATTTTTATTTACTATTATTGAGAAGAACCATGTATGCTATTTACTGGATGGACCTATCTATGTCATATGGGTTTTGACCCAATAAAAAGTAGTTGCAGTTGATTCTACTGAAACTAGCAGAGTTGGTTAATAACATCGCTATTATATTCATTATTAATGTTTTCAATGGAGTTCACAGTACAATTCTGAATACTCATAAATAAGTCCCCCTGAGTTAACTCAGACCTATCCTAATTAAGTACAAATAGGACTGCCATCATAATCAGAAAAAAATTAAAATGGATTGCGGCCATGGAACCTATTTCCAATTGTTACTCGAGTCTTATATTTCTTCCTGATTCGTGTTTTCTTCCCGCCTCCCAAAAAATGAGTTGCTTTTGCTATGTAGTATTAAAAAATGGTACTGTAGTCCATTGGCAGGTGTGATTGCTTCCCAATGTGCCTGTTCCCAGGTGCTCAGCAAAGGCATTTCAAATGATGAAATAGAGATTTGGAGATATATTTTGGAGCAGCGATAATGGCACCTCAACCCAGGTACTAACTCCTTCTGCAAATGGAGATCCAGCCATAGTATGGCATCCAACACTTGGCTGTGATCCTGGTATTTACAGAATCATATTGATGGCATTTGACCAGAGAATTGGAATACACCAATGCCTTTGTTTGGCCACATTAGCTAGACTTGCCAATAAAGCCATGGTAGTGTCTATGTTAATAGCTTAAACAATTTTAGGTGGTTCATAAATGGGACATAAATAAAAGGAGGTTAAGACATGTCCATGTAATGACTGAATCACAGTATGTCAGGAGCCCTAATGTGATTGTATAATGTCACCAGTAACTTTTACACATGTGCACATTTCTGAGGTGTGCCACAAAGTCTAATGAATAATTTCAGTATTTCTAGGGGGGAAATTATGAGAATCTCATGCATTTACCAAGAGAAAAAAAAAAACCTCAGCAGATGCAGTGTCATTGTGTGGAAGCCTGTATTCTGGCTAGAGATATTCGAGAAGAAGAAGAGGAAGAGGAAGAAGAAATGGGGAAGAGGTAATGGTGGGAAAGTTGGTGGAAAAGAAAATGAGCAGGACTGTAGAAAAAGGAGCTGACCGAAAGAAAACCCAAATTAATATCCTGCATAGTATGTTTTCCTTTTCTAGACCATGTTAGAAAAATATGAGAAGCTGTAACAAGAAGCTATATGAGAAATTTATTGGTTGAAGGGAATGATTTTGAAATAAAATAGGACTTGAGCAGGAAAGACTTGGCTGAAAGAAATCTTTTATTCCAGCTGGCTTTTTTGCCTTAGGTTTTAAACCCATATGTAACCTACCAGTGAGTTGCTTCAGCTGAACACAATCAGTGTTTGAGTGGCTCTTGCAGCAGAGGTACTCAGATTGGCTGGGGTGGCATGGAATGATGGGAGATGTAGTCCAGGAACATATGGAGGCAACCCTATATTATAGGGCTGCACTGAAAGGTACTCCATATGTCAAAAGTGCAAATTTTAGAACATTGTAAGGATCAAGCACTTTTAAAAAGCATTTCTTTAAAATACATCTATTAAAAAACAAGTTTTAATGCTAAGTAATACTTATTTCTGTTATTAATTTTCTGCTAAAGATAAATATCATATAGTATTTTTTTTTCTCCTGGGCACCATGCTTGCTGAGTTCAAATATAGAAGTTTATGACAGCTTTTACACTCCTCAAGATTTCCATGTCTAAATGGAATCTTACTTGCAATATGATATAACTAATACAGTTTTACAGGATACTGAGGTTGACATTTTAGGCTGTGGCTTCAGGTGTGATGCAAAGGACGCTTAGAGGGGAGGCATCTGCAGAAGAGTGCTACCTGCTGCATCACTGGCCACTTCCTCATTTTTCACCTCTGCTGCAACAAGGCATCCAAAGAGGCTATGCACGAGGTGCTCACCCTCCATATGTATTTTCATATCCTTATCCCCAGGTAATTTTGGTGTTTGTCACCATATCTGGCAGTTGTATTTTGCAGTTCACAAAAGTGTCTCTCCAGGTAAGCAGGGACCAGCTAAAGAGGATCACAAAGAAGCATCTAATAACAATTGCACATCTACATCTGTTTGTTGCAAAATGTATAACAATATTGATCAGATGAATTGATCTCTAAGCGCCTGTGAGTTCTAATATTTCTAAATGTAAGTCCTATAGTTTCTGAAGCTTCTGATTAGTCCCTGGTGTTGCAAACCTTCTGAGCCTAGGGCAAGGAGTGAACCCCTCAAAGTGCTAAACATGCACACAAGTCCCAAAAGTCTTTCTTTTGCCAGATGTACATCTGATTTTTCCAAAAATGTACCTTCAATGTAGGGTTCTCAGGCTGCATCTACATTGGGGTGGAATGTGGATGCCCTTTGTGCAGGCCACTGGCCACCTTTCAGACCTTGGGACAGATTGCTTGATCTAGCAAAAGCCTGCCCAACATGGATGTGGATCTTGATTCAGTGTCTTGGCCCTGATGTGGTACTGAATAATATTTTGGCAAGACACTTTGTAAAACATGTTATGCAATGTTTGCATTTGATCATGGTAAGAGGTCTCTTCCTTTTGAAGGTGCACCGTGAACATTAGCTGTACACATCCAAACAAGATAATTTTTGCATATTGCTATAATTGTTGCTTACAGCTATATCTAGTTTGAGCTCCTTAATGCTCTGTGAGAAATTGAGAAAAGAGTAAGCTAGACCACCTGGGCAACAATTCATTCTTTTAAAAAATAATAATGTGATTATGTGCTGCATCAATCATGTTGATGAATTAACAGAAGGTTCTGTTTAACTGATGTTAACTGTGTATGTTTTAACAAATTTAAGTAAAAGACAGCCAAGTCTGTGAAATGCTTTAACTAAAAGGAATGCTGATGTTAAAAAATAAACTTCCATAAGCAGCATTTCCTTCCCATTAGCACTGATCTTAATGGTTTGTAGAAAGTAAAGGACTCTGAAACATTTTGTTTTTGTCGTCTGCAGCCACTCTTGGATGTCTGTGGACCATCTTAAAAATTCAGAGATTAAACATTTGGATGTTCTCAGAACTAGTATGCCCTGCCTGTAAAAATGGGCAGGTCAAATAATACATTCTAAAATGTCTTATGTGGTGGGATTCCAACTGGCTTATTAGGGGATGAAGAAATTGGTCCTTTTTGCTTTATTTACTTTAATGGAGTGTGTCTTCTTTAATAGAAAAGGGTGGCCTTCCCACCACCACCATCGTCACAGCCAGAGTATTCCCAGCTTTGATCTTGAAGGTGGAGCTGCCATCTCCCCACCGTCAGAATCAAATCAAAGGGATCTCCAGCTTCAGTTATGATAGCAGGGGGCTTTTTGGACACAGAAAATGCTGTCCTTGAGCAGCAGCAGTGTCAACAGGGTCACCACTGCAAGGGTACCACAGAGGGAAGAGATCCGATAGCTTCTCAAACCCATTCTGTAGTTGAGACACTGTAGCAGTACTTGTAACATCAAAGTAGGAGAAGATGCTGCATTTGTACAGATGCTCAAGCCTTCCTGCACTTTGAATGTGCAACCAGTAGGCAGTGTAGTATAGACACTGCACCTTATGGCACATTCAAAGTGCCATATAGGGGTTGTATGGATCCTGCCTCTATCTGGATTAGCATTCCTAATGCTACAGCTAGCTTATCAGCTAATATCAGGGTGATCCTCCAGCATGCGGAAGAGGTGCCAGGGAAAGTTGTTAAGTTCACGCGTGGAGCACTAAATCATGCTCCACACGTAACCAGCTCCCAGTGCGCTCCTGCACTGAAGGAGTCATTTCTGATTCAGGAACAGCTCCTTCAATGGCAGATGCTCCGATCTGCAGAGCACTGCATAGTGACCACTGGGCCAAGTGCAGAAAGACACCTGGTTTCCACAATGCCACACCACCAATTGTCACAACCTGGATCATACTGTTTAGTGTAAGGACTCTGACGTGGCATCCAAGACTAGGGGAAACTAAACTGAAGTTTAGAACTGTGAACTTCAGTGTGATTACATGTGTGATCACATTAGTTAATGCTTAGTTAATTAGCTGGTTGTATTGATTGTCTGGATTTAAATGCAATCCAAATAGCACTACCACTGAGGTGTCCAGCGTATGAAGGTATCAGATTATGTACAAGAAAATCTATCCACCTTTCTCATAAATATTTTAACCAAGGGAAGAACAACTCAAATCCCCAGAGTGGAAGTGGAACAAGGAGGAAGAAACTAACCTCTTTTATGATTCTTGGTACTAAGTTTTTAAAACTGCAAAGGAATTGAACAAAAACAAATAAGCAGTAATGATATTTATTTTTGTACCATTGCTAAATGAATATTAATTCATAAGCATTACAACATTGCTGGAACTTGCAGAGCATTCTTCTTCAAGAGAATGGTGCTTGGATAGGGTTTAAAAAGAATGCTTAAGAACTGGTTTATGCCTGTGCTATTGTTTTTGGAATGAAAGAAACAGCTATCACAATAAGAATGAATTAATCTGCTATGTCATATCTCTTGTATTTCCACAATGTATTAAATTTTAATGTTCCCCAGATTGCAATGATTAAAAAATACTGATCTTTTCAAAAAGAGAGCATCTTTCTTTAAGTGCTTAGCATTGCATTTTATTGATAAATAATTCCCTATCTATGTACCTTGTCCTTCAGAGGGATTGGAAAGGGAAATTAGGAATAAACACTCATGGATTCACAGACTGTATTCTTCTTGAACGTGTTCAAAACTAATGTGTGCAAGCTCTGAGCATAGAGCATCCATCTTAACCATCAGAATCAGAAGTACATAAGGACAGATGATTCAGATCAGGGGCACATCTGATCCAAGGCTGCAGCTGCAACCATAGATGGATGGGAGATGCATACAAAACACACACACACACACAGATAACTGTGTGTATATATACATACGGTATATTACACAGAAAGGATAGGTAGATAGATGATAGACAGATAGATTTAGAGTTTGTTTTAACATATGTTCTAAACCACCTTGGGACTCCCAGTTGAAGGGATACAAGTGTTATTAGCAAATAACCTCAATGCAGCCCCCATAAGACATCTGGTTGCTATAATCCACTCTGACACAGCAGATACCCAGGAATAAGCACTTTTAAAATTCCAGCCGGATGACTGATTACACCAGTTCACTGCACTACATAGTAACACCCTTACTCTGGATCAATGCACCACTCCTGCTTGACCTGATCACAAACTCAGAATGTCTTATTCTTTCTGAAGCTAGATGCTTGCTTGTTGCTAACCATACACACACACTTTTTCTCTCTTTGGATCTGCTGTTTGCCTTTGAATAAGCCTCCTCTAGGATCACAGGTAAGTACACGCTTAGGAAGAGGTGTTCAGCAGCAAGGCATACAATCTCCATAACATCACTCTCAGAGCACTTCATCCAATACTTTGAAAGGGACATTTCTCTTTTTCATTCATAAGGTAGATGTGAGGCATGAGGTGTGACAGTTTATACTCTCTGTGGTTGCCTCCACAAGGGCATAAAGTCTAAGGTCTTGTTATCTCGGTGCATTCTGTGAAGTTCAGAAGCAGGAAATAAGCATTGGGAGTAGATATTACATGGCCCTTCCTTTGGAATATCGTTGCTCTTGGCACAGACTTTCCAGAGTTTTTCCTATTATTCACATTTATTAATACTTGTGGTTAATCAGTTTTTACTTTATATTTGGTTTTAAGTAGCTTGTGTATGTTTGTTTTCATACAGTCAATTTTGACTAATCAATAAACACAATATATGGGCCTTCCTGCTTGGACCTGTAATCTGAGTTAAGAGTCCTGGTAGTACACATTCTGAGCCTCCCTATCTGCATGTTAATACAGATCAAGTGAGCCATGCTCCCTGCTGGTCCAATTTCCAGACAAAAAGCCTTTCTGCCAGTTTCTCTTCTGGGGAACTCTTGGGATTCCCCAGTACAAGGCATCCATGCATACAGGAGTTCCCCCCATGAGGATAACTGGGGGGGGGGGCGACTCCTGTTATTAACTGCTCTATTTCTATCTTAACTCTTGGCTGTCCCTGGGGAGGGGCAGTGCAGGCATCGTTGCATGCCATGTTGCTTCATCATCATGGCAACAGCACTGGACAGGCCTATTGGCACCGTTGATGCAATGACACAATTGCCTCTAGCTCTGTGCACACACAGTCACTTTTGGGGTCATCTGAGGTGCCAGCACACTTGTGCAGCACCTCAAATGACCCCTAGCACTGGAAATGGTATTAACGGTCGCAGCACTGGACATGACAAGTAAGTTTCTGGTTAGGGTTGGGATTTTGTGCACCTTCACTAGTAGACAATAGGGTAACATCTGATGTTTCTGGCTTGAAAATGCCTCCTGCAAGTGCAGATGATCCTTACCAGATGTTACCCTATAGTGTACTAGCTGGCCAATTGTGAATTGGTCTCCTAATTCCAAAACTCCTGTTGGTGGAGCACACATTAGTTTCAGCAATAAGACACCTGAAGAATTCCTCCTAACATTGACTATGGAGAAATACATTTACCCTGTAAAGACCTAGGCAGGGTCTGCACAATGACAGACCTTTGCCACTCGTTCAGTTAGGAAGCATGCTGTCTGCATGTGCCTGCTCCCTGCAACAGCTCAAACATCAAAAACCATTCCCCAGCTTTGATGATCTTGCCTAAGCCTGTGAGAGACACAGAAAGTAGCCTGGGAAGTTGGCCATTTCCTATGTCTGCAAAAGCAGAATTGTGATTGTTGTCGACATGAAGGAAATATCCCAGGTCCACGCAGCGGTGGTAGCAGGCCAGGAGAGCAGTAGAAATGTCTTTTAGAGTGCTTTCTTCAGACAACACCTACTACTCATTGGTAAGATGTTAGTTCAATGGAGTGCATTCTTCAAACACCACCATGGCACCATAATGATGCCATGTAGGTATCCTTCTTATTCCTAGCTACTCTCTAAAGTGAATGTAATAGAACACATTTTTATAAATGCAAACCAATAACAGGGAGGCATGAGCTAAAACTATGGCACCATAAAGTAAACAAAAAGTAGAGGGAAGGGAAGGGAAGGTAACCCTAGCCAGGTGCCTCTATATCCCATGCCACAGTGGCCATTGGGGTCTCTTGTTAATGCAGAGGATGATGACACTGGATTAGAGCTCCATATTGATTTTCTTTACAGACAATCAAGAAGGATGCTTCTAAGCCCATTTGCTGGGATTCAAGAGCAGGAGGAGGTTTGCCCTTGTCTCTGCTTGAGATGCCCACAGGCAATTGGTTTGGACTATGCTTGAGATGCCCACAGGCCACTGTATGTGATGGGATGCTGGACGAGAGGGGCTGTGGCCTGATCCATCATGGCTCCTCTTATATTCTTACATTCCTAAACTTTACACACTGAAGTTTGTGCCCTGGAAAGATGCATTTATTAACAGCACTTTTGTTTTCACCCTTCATTCTCTCCTAATATTAAAGAGTCCTGATTGAATTCAGAATTTAAATACTGTAATATCCCCCCATTTGCTGCAACAGCAAGTTATTGACATTTACATAGAGAGAGGAGCCCATTAATTAAGCCTTTCTTCTCTTTCCTGGCTGCTTCATACACTATAACCCTAGTAATAAAAAGATTCATGGGCTATTACTGAAATGAAATTGCACTAGGAAAGGTTATAAGGGTCAAATATTTGTTCTTCAGCATATCTTAATTTATTTTTTGTGTATTTAGTTGTACATGCAGAGCCAAACTGGAACAGCCTGGGGAAAAAAATATTTTATATGATGGATATTATTCTCCAACAAGTTATCAGTAAGAGTCTTATGCAAAGCCAGAAGTCATGGTATTTTCAAACTGAAGAAGGGATGGTGGGTTAATACTACAAAAATGTACTGAGATTGTGAAAAGTGGGCCTCTCTACGATTTGCAGCTGAGAAAGAAGCTGTAAATAAGCATCATATTTTTCTGGGGAAGGTTTCCTCCCTCTTCACTATATTTCACTAGGGGACTGACCAGAAAGCCTTTTGCACAAAGAGTCACCAAATTCTTATCTCTTCAGTCCAGCAGAGCTTGAGTGAACAGAGAGGAGGGAGTGCCCTTAAGGGTGAGAAAAGCAGGATATAAAATCCAACTCTTCCTCTTCAGACAGGGAAATGGAAATCAGGGATGGGGCAGGGACTCACATTTTGAATGCTCATTCCATCCAAAAGGCACTTCACTAAGTATTGGGAAAAAGGCCCAGGGTTTGAATCTTTTCACATTCACATTTCAATTTGGCATTGGCTGATGTATATATAATTTACTGTGTTTGTGGAGGCCAAGTAAACCCCACAACCCCCTTGGCACTTCTTTGGGAATAACAGGCATAACGAAGGCATTTCCAATGTAGTTCCAATTGCAAAGTTCAAAAAGTCCATTGCAGTGCTAATATGGGAAATCCAGCCAGTGCTAATATGGGAAATTGGTTTACATTTATAACCTTGCTTACCTGGTGAGATGCTTACATAATTGGTCTACTGAAGCCTTCAGGGAGCCAGTCATGAATGGAAAGAACAACAAAGGAAAGGGGATGGGCACTGAACATGTAAGCTGCTTGCCAGATGCACAGGTAAGCTTCCCATTGTCCCACACATCCGGACACTTACCAAAGGTGTGGACGGGTGTCTGGGCACTGCCATCTTGCAGCCCTGGTGTAGACGCCAGCACACGTGCACCAGTGCCATCACTAGGGCACCCATGACATGCACCTGCACTTGGATGGTGCATCACATGATGCTGAAGCAGCTGGCTCTGCTAAAGGTAAGTGCGCATGTGGTGCACTTATACATGCCCCATGCATAATTATCTCACAGTGTGCTCCTCAAGCAAGGAGCTGTTTCTAGTTCAGAAACAGCTCCTTCATGTGTGAATGCTTGGTCTCAGAGCACACTGCAAAGCAACTAGTGGGCCAAGTGTGGAAAGGCCCATAGTCTGCACTAGATTGTGGATGGCAGGCCCCTATCCCATGATATAATCCAGAATAAGGCCCAGTGCAGAAAAGTCTTCATATCTTAAGTACACTTTTCACTTTATAGCTTGCAGTTCAGAGGCTAGCTATTTTGGTTGGTTGACATTCTGCTTTAAAAAATGTTAACAATACTTTTATCAGTGTTTATAGGGTTGGGATTATTTGTGGGTCTAACAAGACAGATGTGGGAATTAGGCAAGAAAACTCACCTCTCTTTTGCACTTTCTAGTGCCAGAATACCCTCAGCTCTCTTTTTTTCCCAAGCTGCTACTGTTTCCATCAGAGCTTATAGCTGTATCTCTTATGCAAAATTTCCACACGCTCTACCTGACTTCTTCTTCATTACATTTTCCTTTTCATTACATTCTGATCAAATGTCCAGACCTTTGCCAGCCGTACTTCTCTGGCAGTAACTACACAGTGTCCTTATCAAACTGCCAGTCTGAACTTCTCGATTTACTACTGATATCCACGCACCATGAAGTCCAACTGGACAAATTAACCCATTTCTTGGTAGTTGTGGTGATGATTTAATGGCAGCTCCAGAGACACACACAAGGAAGATGCCACTGCACACAAGGAAGATGTCTTTAGGAGAAAAGAACATTCTACCTGATTCCAATTTCATTCATCCTGGCCTCTCCTTGTTGCTGTGATATCGACTATTTCTCCATTTATCATGCTAGATCTGTAATAATGAATCCACATATGCTTAAACTGGATCATCAGCACTAGGAAGCATCTGCACTAAATGAGTTGGATGGTGGCAAATACGTTCCAAGTAGAGACATAATGTGGACATGCAACCACTGTTTCACAATACTGAATACGAATTACTGGTGATGTCACTTCTCCAAACCAAGGCCAATGGTCCCTGTCCCCATTGCTCAAATGCTGCATCCGAGTAGTGAGAGGAAGGGGAGTTTGATGACAATGTGAAGTCACCATTGCTGTCAGTAAGTAAGTTGTTACAGAGGGACTGTGAAGATGTGGATTTAGCGCTGTCAACACCACAAGTTTCTTGTTGCTACATCCAAGCTCTTTCCTGTTCCATTCTAGATGTGAATGCTCCATTCACTTGTTCCAGATCAGATGGTGTTAGCATAGGTGTACTGATTAATCTGGCCCATCACTATGGTTTTGATTACTACTACCTTAGTATGGATTTGATCTGGTCTATGAGGCTTCTTGATCTGGATTACCAGGTAGGTACAGAAAGGGCATGACTAATTTCTTGTCAGCTACTGAAAGGATAAATGCAATTCAGCAATTGGTCACACCTGTTGAAATGCAGAATTAATTTAAGAGTTGGATTTTAGCAGTCTCAAAAATGGCTTCCTTGAAGCTTTGGAATGACCTTGACCAATAGCAAGGTTAGGCTTTGCTAGTATTTAGATAGGCATCAATATAAAGACAAACATCCCTGAATTAGATTTGACAACCAATCAATTCAAAGATGCTGGCTTGGGTCCCAGATCACAACCAAGTCATTGGCAATTGGTGTTCTCCATTATTAATTAAGCACACACTTTCCTTTAGGATTTTTCTAGCACTTGAAAGGTCAGCGTTTGCACAGTTTTCTGTCTTAAAGGTGAAGAGTTTGTGTTGATGTATCGCAACTGTAGGACATCTATTGGGATGTAGTTTCAAATATATATTTATAAAATATGACATTGCACTAATAATGCTGAGTATGGTTTTATTGCTCCCTTTATGATATAACATTTGATGCACATATCCTAAAAAATATAGTAGCTTCACTATCCAAAACCCATACTGATCAAGTTTTCTATGTAGTTTCATATAATGATACTTAATGAAAAAAATGCTCTAGCTATTGTAGGATAAACCTCTAAGTTTCTTAGACTTTGCATGGATTCCAAAACTCTTTCTTCCAACCATTTTTTAAAAATCAACTTCCCATCAAAAACCGACTCTCTAAACTCCTATTATAAGGATCTCCCAAACCACGTACATGTTTGCATGCATGTCAGAAGATACCGAAGTCTGCATGTGAGTCTTAGAAACACATTTTACCCTATGGACATTTTTAATGCTAGACTGAAGCCAAAGAAAGGATGGGTCAGGAGGAAAGACATATATCTATTCTTAACCAGCAACATTTGCTGTATCTGCAAGAAAAAGAGAGAGACAATAGATACTACCAGGTATTACACTGCTTGAAAGACAGTGGTGATGCCATGTTGAAATTGGATGTTGCAGCAGAAGGCTAAAATGTAAAATTGTTTGCAGGTAACTGGGGGTTCCTGGTTCTGATAGTCAAAGTAATTCCATCAGCCCTACCTACACACCCAACCAAGTAAATCCAGGTTCCAAATCCTTCAATTCCATTTATCAATTTGGCCTAAAGAGAATAAACTTGGATCTCTACGTAAGCCAATAGCCATGGATTATTTTATGATCCTAGCATTATAAAGAAGCAAATAAATCCTCAAACAAAACCCTACTCATATTTACGGTGCCACAACAATTCCAATGATGGTCCTTTCCTGCAAATAGTAACCATTTAGGCATTAGAACATCATTTTTTTCTTGAAGAAATTGGAGGAAAAAAAGAAACCTGAGACCTTTCCACACTCGGTATGGTAGTTAATTTGGGGGATGCTCTGAGAGGGAGCATTCACACTGGAAAGAGCATTTCTGCACCAGAAACAACTCCTTCGGAACAGGATCATTCCTTGAATCAACTATGCATGGTGCAGATTTCAACCTGTACCACGTGTTGATTTACCTTCCTTAGCACCGTATTTGGTATGACTCTGAATGCATCATTCACAGCGTTTCCTGGTGCTGGCGGGTTACCCGACTCACCGCACAAATGCACGGACATGACATGACATGCTAGTGGTTTGTGAACAGTGTATCATGGTTTCCCCAGCAGCACTGGCAAAGAAGATGGCAGTGCCTGGACACTCATTCACTCTTCAGATACATGTCCAAATATGTTGGGGGAGGGAAGAGTGAAGAGTGAAGAGATTTATGGAATCCTAATCATTTTGGGGAATTTCTGAAAGACATGACTGGTGCTCCTATTGAGGCTCTGGTCTCACTTTAGAATTGTGAGGTAACACACTTTGGAATGAGTGATTGATACAATCACTTCCAGATATCCTGGGTGGACATAGAAAGGAACTGCATATGATAAAGCAGAATGCCAAGCTAGAATGAAAGTCCAGAAAATCCCAGTTGAAACTGACAGAAAACTGGTAAGGGCACCTTATCATACCCACCATGTGATGGAGGTGGCAGCAAAAAAGGTTTACTTCTCAAGTGGTCATTCCAGAAGATCTGTTCAACCTGGTTAAAGGATTATTGTCATTGATCCATGAGGATATGTCTTTGCCATTTTCAGAAGAAGAAAAGTTGGCTTTTCTATCCTGCTTTTCTCACCCATTTAAGGGGACTCAAAGTGGCTGACAAAGTTTTCTGTTCTCCTCCCCACAACAGGACACCCTGTGAGGTGGGTGGGGCTGTGAGAGATGAGAAGAGAGCTGTGACTAGCCCAAGGCCACCCAGCTGGCTTCATGGAGGAGTGTGGAATCAAACCCAATATTCCCAGTTAAGAGTCTGGCTCCTTAACCACTAGTCCAAACTGGCTTAAAATGTATTCATAAGGTACTTTAAGGATATCGTAGCTCAAATTCACCAGAAATTTTATTCCTCAATTGGAAGTGGTTCACCCCAGTCGTATCTGGGGCACTGTTTGGTCCTGCTATACAGAATCAGTTTCAATAGAAAACAGGGACAAATAATTAATTTAGGCTCTGTGTCTTCTTTAGCTATCCCTTTCAATTCATTATCATCTAATGGCCCAAGTGCTTTCTTAGCTGGATTACTACATCTCATGTACTTAAATAAGTTTTTATTTTATTTTATTAAGGTGCTCCTCAAAATCCTTCTTATTATTCCTGACTGCTGCCTTATGTTTCTTTTGAGAGATTTTATGTTTCACCCTACTCTCCTTATTAGGATGAGCCTTCTATTTCCTAAAATAGCTTTCCTTGCTTTTAGGGATTTCCCATACCTTACTTGCAAGCCATACTTTTGTCCTCTTGGAGTCAGACTTGCCCATTCTTCTTCTAATTTAGCTTCTATTGTGTTTGTAAGTAGTCTCCATTTATTTTGGAGTAATTGGACTCTTCTAACTTAGCCTTTCAGTTTCTTTTTTAATAGTTTCCTCATTTGGGGGGGTAAATTTCCCTTTCTGAAAGTTTAAAGTCTGTATTTAAGCTGAAAGTTATCACGCTGTGGCCATTGGATGAGGCACAATGTCATCTTGTACCAGGTCATGAGCATTACTTAGGATCGAGTTCACGATCCCCTTTCCCTTGCTTGGTTCCACAATCTTCTGCTCTAGGGAACAGTAATTTAGCATCTCCAGGAATTTTATCACAGTCTCATGAGTTGAACAAGAGTTCACCCCGTCTAGGTGAGGGTAGAAAGTCCCCTGTTATCATTTTCCTTTCCTTTTTGTATGCCTCCTTTACTTCATTTTCTGAATTCCAATCTCAGTCAGAAGGTTGATTCAGAGGGTGATAGCATGTCCCTAATATTAGACTTGCTTTCTAGCTTTCTCAGGGATAAATCCTCCCATATTTAATAAGGTTTGCTTCTTAATACATGTGTCTAGGATTACACTTTAAATTGTTTCTAGATGTATTTGAAGTCAATCTATCATCAACATAGGCCAGGCTAAATAAAAATAAAATTCCATCCCTCTTCCATTTCAGAATCTTTGGAGGCATACATGTTCCCAGAATGAATCAAACTTGGATAATGAATAGAGTGAAACTTGCTTACTCTCTGCTTGATGAGCTTTCATGCAATTCCTTGGAAACTAATATCTCGGGATGATCTTTAGCCCACCACTACAAGGAAGAAGGAACCACGTTGATTATTCCTGCTCAGAATGACTAAAGTTCAGGGCTCTGTGTACTGCAATATGCTATGCTATGTAAGCTATTCAGAAATGATGCCAATGTTTGAGAGCTACATTTGATGCAGATGTTTACCATATGTGGATATATCTGAAATCTTTATTAGAATGGGAATTATCTCCCTTTGATTGGTTTACCAAAGGGATCCCTGCATTAAAGCTTTGAAAGCATTATGTTTGTATTTGTTCGAAATACAGAAATTAACAAAGCCACATGATTAAAAAAAATACATTATGTGGTAGTAGAGGCTTTTCTTTTTCCAGTAATAATGCAGCATGTTCAGTTTACATTTTTTTTTAATTTGAAATAATACAGATTACTGGTGGCATGAAGAATGTGTGTGTGGCAGGGGATGGGACCCTCTTTCTAAGTAGAAGGTAGACAGAATCCTATGAAATAGCAGGAAGAACTTTACTAAGCAATTCCAAAGATTGTGCAAATTGAAAACCTGAAAACCACACCCTCCCTGCACAATGGCCCCCAAACTGCTGGGATAGATTGGGCATCCACACTTTGAAACACCCAATCCATCCCAAACTTACCTAAGAGGTCCCTATCTTCCGGGTAAGCGTGACTGCTGCAGCATCATCAACAGATATGTGTGTCACCCATTGTGGTGGGAACTGAGTAATGTGACACACAACTGTGGCTGTGCCGCCCCACCCTACTCTCCCATTGCCTCAAAGAGGTGCGAACAGGTGAGTGCCAGCTTGTAGTAGCCAGCAGCTACTATAGCGGTAGTCCATAGTTTTTAATACTCTACTGCTATCTGGTTGGGGGATTAAAATGGTTCTGTGCAGTGCCAGGGATGGAAGTAGCTCCATGCAGTGCGCATGCTTCCTGTGGAAATATACCCAGACTTCCCCAATTTCCCCAGGGCAAAAAGGCCCTTAGTTTTCTGGGGACATGAAGATGACATTGTTTTCCTTGAACCCTTCTGCACTTGTGTTAGTAATAAAAGTGGAGGGAACTTGGAAATAGCTCTCTACATGCCAAAGCAAACCCTGCCTGTAAAACGGCTCCACACCTATTCTGCAGTGCTTCTCCTCCCAGAGATGAGAGGTGAAGTGCAAATTTGCCCTTTGTTGCAATCTAAGTATATCTCACTTGTTACAGCTCTGTACACTGCCTCTGCAGCTCTTCTGGGTGGAAGAGGAGCAGGTGGAGCATGTGACTGGTGGTACAGATGTGCACAATTGCAATTTTCAGGATTAGATTCATTTTAATACTCAAAAATTGGATTTGGTTCCAATCTTTAAATTCAAATTTAACCAAATTGGGTTTGAATTAAGCAAATTTGAATCTATTCATTTGAATTTTTCATTTGAATTTGCACTTACAGATGTCAACAATATTCGTAGATGCCCATACGCATCTTCCCCGGGTCCATACACATCCGTTCGTATCCATACATGTCCATATGCATCTCATAGTTATCCCGTATGCAATCCGTTTTCATCCCGTACTGATCCATACAAATGCGTATGGATGCAAAAAAGATGAGAATCTTCAGGTACGCATTGTGTATAAACCTGTACGCATGCGAACGTCTAGATAATTCGAATGAATAGATCTGAAATTCAAAATTCAAATCAAAATTTCAAATTCAAATTTAAGGGCATTCTATTAGAATTTGAATGCATTTGAAGATCCGTGCACATCCCTGCAGTTATATGCTGTGTCGCCTGGTCACCCTGGCAATGGTGCTAAGGAGGTGCGCTGGGACCACTGCAGATACTCCATGATCACTGCCATAATGGTAGTGATTTACATTGACCCAGTGCTCAGTTTAGTCATCTGCGGTGCTTCACCTACCAGAGATGGGAGGCGAAGTGTTAATTTGCCCTTTGTTACAATCTAAGTATATCTCACTTGTTGCAGTTTGGGGGTTGTTAAGCTGTGTTCCATAGTGCAGCTTTGAATATAAACTTTTGGAAATGGCTACACTATCAGTCTTCAGAGGATATGACTACTAGAAGATTCCAATGTAACTGATAGTCTCATGGAGCTCATCACCCTTCTTATAGACATCAGCAAATGGTTGAAAGTCTGGTGGTCCTCTGCACCAAGAAGAATTATGCTAATGGCCAGCAACCAGAAAAGGATCAATGACTCATTGTCAACAATCTTCCAGGAGGAAAACAACACAATTGCATGCTACCGGCCTAAGTTTTTGTGTGTGTATGCATGTATTTTTCTTGATGTATACTACAAAATAGCCCATGTCGCAAAGCATCTAGAATATTCTACAGTTACATGGGGAAAGCCCATCTAGCAGCTGGTTTAATTTTACATGCAGCAACCTTCACATATTTGCTTTCTTTTGTTACTACCACATGCATTGCCTGTGGTGAACCGAGCAAGTCATTCACAGAATCCTGTTTATTTTATTTTATTCACTCACAGGACTGAACTTGCCTCTGCCAAAGAGACTTTCCATCAATAAAGCAAAGATCTCATGGGGCAGGCAGGACCCAGCATCAAAAATTTACTTGGAGATATTCCATGAACTCCGGCGTTTTGATAGTATGATTTGTTTATTAATATGCTATCTGAGTCTATTTTAAACTCTATAATATTTTTCAAGCAACTTCCTGCATATAACCTTTTCTTTTCATTCTTGAGTGTATTGTTTCGATTTTCTAATCTTTAATGCATGAACATGCTTTGCCACATCCCTTACTTTGCTGGATAAAAAGAAACGGCTTTAGCCAGGCATTCTGCTCTATGTTTAGATTTCCAGCCCAGCTCAGGAATACATTAGCAAATGGTTCTTTCCTGCCTTCACCAAGAAATGAAACTCGTGATTCTCTTTCAGCTGTCCTGTGTGCCAGAAATGTCTATGGCTGTTAATATAAAACATCGTGATTGAGAGAGGAAACATGAAATAAGAGAGAAAGGGTACTGTAACCATTTAAGTGGCATATGAGGAATTTCTTTTCCTTGCAAACATGAATGTGTGGAGCCACAGTTTCTCATTCTGCCTCCGTCCCCTCGCAACTTTAACAGGTAATGAGGTTGCATTTTAGTGCAAGAAAATACAAAACTTTGGCCTACCGAATGCACTTGAGCTAGAACTCCTGTCAAAGCCAATAGGATGTATTTATTTTTAATTGAATTTGACAATTGATATAGAGGACCCTTTAGCACAGTCCCAGGCAGCTTAAAAACAATTACAAACAAACAGGCAACATTAAAAATAATAGCAGCCCAAACCCACCATCAACTACCACTCCAGGTCCAAGACTATGAATGACAGGTGTGGGGAAGGTGACCACGAAGCTGGTGAAAGCTTCTCAGCCACAGGGTGCATGGACCAATCAACACCATCAGTGCAGATGGCACTGATCCTGCCCACACCTCCAAGTAATCCAGATCAATGGACTTCCATATAACAAACAGTAACAAAAAATAAGTGCAGAAAAGGCCTTACAATCTTCACATATAGTTTGTCATGGCATGTTGATTCAAAGAGGCTTAAATTCAGAAAAGGAGAAAACTAAGCATCTTAAGGATTTCTTATTCATTATCTGTCTCCTTCCATTCCAGCCCAAGTCAAGCACTTCTCAACCCTTCAGCATCAACTGAATCAGCTATGAATGTTTGTCCTTGGCAGGACCAATCAATCAGCAGGAGCCAAGCAGTAAAATTAAGTAACAGTGTTTCTTTGTCCTCAGTTTTGAAGCAAATGTTCAAAATAATGTACCAGCTTTCCCCAACATTTTTTCTTGGGTGTGTGAGGAAGGTGATTCCCTCTCCACACCCCTAAATAAAACATTTACTCAGAAAATTTCTGCAGTTGCCTTCAAGAGGAATTTCCTATGACTATTTCAGACCCACTGTGGCAGGGAAAAAAGACCCATGGAATATTTTCCTTGACACTTTTGGCTATGATCATCCTGGTTTGGTCTGGCGTTTGCAGCTGGCTTTGTATGACAAGCACACATGACAAAACCAAGGGGGGGGGAGCCCTTTTTTCACAATGTATGCCTGTGTTTCGTCTCCCATAAAGCAAAAATAGGAAGTTTGGGGGATTTTCCTAAATGCCCTTGTAGACAAATTCATGGATGTCAGGTATATCAGTAGCTACTATAATAGATGCCAAGATAGTATTTCCAGATTGGGAAGACAGGATTGCTCTAAAGCCTACTTATAGGAAATTGAGAGCAGCTGAGGGTTTCACTTTCACCTTCCGCTTGAGAATGTCCAAAAACAAATGATGGGCAACTGCAAGAGATAAGGTGCTAGATAAGCTACTATTTGATTCAGCAGTGCTTCTCTTATGTTCTTAGCTTGCGTCTCCTCCTCTTCCTCTTCCACCTCTCCTCCTCCTCCTTCTATTCCTCAATTATATATTTTTATTACCTGTTTATCCTGTTTTTCAAAAGATTATTATTGCTTACTCATTACTGCAAACTATAAAACAAGACTATTGCACATATTCTCGCATATTCCTTTTACCAACAACCAATAAGCAAAAAAAAAAAAAAACCAGAAAAAAACAGAAATAAATTAAAGTTATAGTCTCCCTTCCTTTTCTTACCCCTTCCTAACTGGTTGCCCAACAACTGTTGTGACAAGAAAGTAAAGATAAGACAAGATGCAATGCTTGCAGGAGACTAAAATATACTCAGGAAAACATTTCCAAACCATTCAGACTTCTTGATTTGCTCCTAAGGTTGTGATCAGAAACAGCAAAAACAAAAAACAAACAATAACCCACCAACCTCCCCCCCTCTCTGAGGCACCTCTGAGGCAGCTTAGAGAAGGTTCTGAGGTGGGATTATTCATACATCACCCTGCCCCTCCCCTGTCTCCTAAACATTCTGGGCTAGAAAACCTGGATTAGCGGACAGCTGGGAACACAAGGGTGAATGAATGAATGAATAAACTTTATTGATTAGTCGCTTGACCATATCAAGTATCAAGTATACAAAGATAAAACCATAGAAGAATAAAATCAGTATAAACAAGAGTAAAATCAGGTCTGTACATATGTTATAGTTACAAATCCTCGTCACCCTTACAAGGCACTCCATTATTCTCAATGAAAAGTTTCCTGAGCCGGGCTGCCTTAAGCAAGTACAAAGCTACCTTATATGGGGAACACAAGGGACAAACACTGTCTCTTTGAGTCACCTCTGCATCATCTTTATTGTTTTTGTTATTTCTGAGCATAGCCTAAGTTAACCTTATATCACACTGGTAGCTATAGTTTTGTACAGAACTTCAGCTGACATGACACTTCATTTGTTCTCCTGAGCCAAATGACAAGGACAAACTGTGCAACTGGCCACCTAAAATAATTTTTATGCATGTGGATGCCTCATTGCAACTCTCCTCATGCCATGATGCAGTCACATGTTAATCTGAGGATGGAAAGCAGATTTCTTCTTGTTTTTCAAAGTTCTGAGTGCCTTGTGTTGTATCATCTTCCAGATAGGTTGACTCCACTTATCATTGCTCTCAGCAAGCAAGGCCATTTTTGAAGAATGCTGGGAGTTTTTAACTTGCATCTGAAAGAATGTAAGGATCTCTTTGTTCCAAGGCATCTGAAACTGGTAGCCACGTCACCTAACTGCAAATCAGTGAGGGGACAGCATATTTTTTTGTTACAAGCTTAATGCACAGCTTTTGCTCCTGACTCATTACAGTTTCACAGAGACTAACACAGGGTGAGACATTCAGAAACTAAAAATGCTATAAAAATGTTGGCAGCCATGTACCTACAAGCCTACACTGAGCTAAATCATAGATGAGAGAACTGTGAGGGCAAAATACCTAATATTTATGGTATACCCAGTGCACAAACTGCACATGATGTTCATATTTTATAATATGCAGATTACACTCTGTTGGCTGCATTATGTGTAAATAACACATTTATTTTATGAAATTTGTCTTTGTTTAAAACTTCTAGTATGAAATGGAGATCCTAAGAAATGGGCACCTGAGAAACCCTGGAACACTCTGTTGCATCAAATCCCCATTGTTTCGGCAAATGGTATGTGAGATTTGGGGAGGATCTGCATGTAGATTCCCAGAGATGCTCTAACTAGTGATGCTCAACCGTTAGAGGGCCACGTGGGTAGTCCTCAACTTGCAGTGCTGTGAAGACTGCACATGGTCCACTCTCCCCAGCAGTGCAAAAATCATGGCCAGGAAACTTTTATTCCCTGGCTGGAATGACACTGCCCAAGGCAACTTCATTGGCCCCAAACAGCCCTGTGGGGCATTTCCTTGACCACCACTAGCAATTACAACAGTAGGCTGAGTACGCTTAAACACTTACGTTGGCATGACGGCCTGGTGCATAAAGACCCATGTGGAGACTGCACACTTCCAGCAGCAGCAGTCCCTCATCTGCAAGGGTGCAGGGCCAAGCAGATTCTTTACTATTGTGTTGTCTACAATCATAACAAAAGCGGAACCTCAGAGGAACCTCAGAGAGAGATAGTGTGTGGCCCTCATCTTTCCAACCCTTCTCTTATCCACCTTTTCTAGCACAGAATGTTTAGGAGAAGGAGGAGGAGCAGACTGGTGTATGAACAATTCTACCTTGAAGCCATTTCTAAGCTGTTTCAGACATCCCCTTTTTTTGGGGGGGGGGAGTGGTGGTTATGCCTGGCCACAGACTGAGTTACAGTGCCCTACAGCTTCATTGGGCAGATCCTGCCTAACATGCTGACAGTAGTTAAACTACAATCCCCACCATTCTTTTTCAACTATGGTAGCATTCTTCCTGAGTCTCACAATTGTAATACAGCATCCCTTGGCAGTGTAAATTGATACCTGTAGTTCAGGAATGCTCTCAACAGTGTTTCAAGTTATTTTATCCCTATGTTTAAAAACAGAGGTACCGTGTTTAGTATAGTACTGAATCTCAGCTAGACTTGGGGGAAAAAATGAATTTCTACAGGATATATTTTTCTCTGTTGAAATAGACATGAAGCACCAGCCATAGTGTGCTAGTCCCTGCAAAATGTTATTCATCTGGAAATATCCAGCTCCTTGTAACATAATCCACTGGTCATGAATTATTGATTTGATTAAAAGGCTATTTAATAAGTTTGCTTGACATAGAAACTGTTTTGCAGTACCCTCAGGCAAAAGCTATTAATGTCTGACTTTCTTCTCCACCATCAAATAATTTATACATAACCTTTCAATATTCAGACATAAAGGCTGGTGCCTAAAGGTTACACCATCAATAAATGAGCCTTATCTTTTCTTCTTCTTCTTTTCCATATTTATATCTTGACCATGTAGAGCCATATGAAATTAAGCTTGTAGGTTAACCGCATTATAATCCCTATGCTAAGCATTATTTACTCAGTCATGTCTGAGTTATAGGCTTGCTCATCTAGGACTCAGCCGTTTCATTTATAGTTGTATAATACAGTGTTCTAATTTCAATCACAAAATTAGTTTTGACTTTGCCGTTGTTGTTGTTACTTACTCCAGAGTTTGAAAACAACGAAGTTTGTCCAGCAGAAACATTCTGTAACAATAATGCCCATAGAAAGTCTATCAAGCTGGAGAAAGAAAAATAAACATTGGCAGGACCAGCATGAACATAACCAAAGTTGGAAAGTGTTGAGGCCTTCTTCTTTCGCAAGGCTGGAGCAGTCTCTTGTCAAATGTAAACAGTTTGCCTTTGGATTCCAAGTTACAAACCACACCCATTAACAATATCATTTTGAAATCTCACATTTTTGACCCAGAAAGACTCTAGCTGTGAGAGGACCCTGAATTCTGTCGACCATTGTGTCTATTCACTGGGTTTTCTAGGTGAATAGAATTCACTTCATCTTCATCATGAACAGTGGAAGAGTTCTATAGACTCCTAACTGGATCTGGATATCCACCTAGAAATCCACACAAATATAGGGCGAATCAATGACACCCATTCTTTATTAAGTAAGAAGTCAATCCTCACCTTGCTTAAAAACATATCTTAACATTCCTGCTTGCTGGTGCAATAAACCACCTGTGCCTGACATCTAGTGGCAGCATCTTCTAATTACAAATTGTGGACAAAAAGTAAAATTTTAAACTTGTGCTTTGTAGATCTACCCACAGAAGGGGTCTTTTTGCATTTAGGTGATTAGGACGGCCTTACACACTCTGGAATGCTGCATACGCACACTGCAGTGCTGCCTCTGTCTCAGAGCGGCCCAGACTGTACGTGGCTGTCCTGATCATCCGTAGCAGTAGAGCAGTAAAAACTATCTCACAACTTTATCGGGAACTCCTAGGATACACCTGGTAAAGTCCACAACACTGTGCAGCTGTGCGCATGAGTGACACATCACAATCGCCATAGCAACAGCCCAGCACATGGCAGAAATTGCCACGGCCATTGCTGTGGCGAGGCAGACGGTCCAGGGTGAACCATCCGCACTGCATAGGCTGATTGGTAAGTTGGGGGTGGTGCTGGTGCTCACAGTGTGAACACCAGCCAGATGAACTTACTTGCAGTGTGAGACTAAGTACAAAAAGGCTCAGAGTCATTGCAGTATAATATTTCCATTGTGCTTTCATTTTTTTGATAGTGCAAGGACTCAGCTTCAGCAGTTGGGTAGTACTCTTGGACTATTGACTGTTTAGAAGAAAGAGTGAATTAAGCCATCATCAAGCATATTCATACTATTGGCTGTTATACTTTGATGACTGACAGCAATCTGCCTTCACATAAGCCCAGAACATAAGCCCTGGCACTGGACTCAAAGCCTGAATGACTTTTGGAGCTGCCCTCTGATGGCTCTGGTAGTTAGGAAACCATTTTGGCAGTGCACATTGTCTCCTGGTGGTCTGGAAAATGAACTCTGCCTGTTTGATATAGTCCATTTGAGTAAGTGCTGTGTATTCATATAGTCTTCCAAGACATTCCTGACATCTAAACAGTGTCCTGAGGTACTTTCACACTTGATCCCGTAGTCAACGATAGGTTAACATCTGGGCAGGTGCATCTGCAATTGCAGGAACCATTTACAACCTAGAAACACCTCCTGCCTGTCCAGATATTAACCCCTATCATCAACTGACAGTGGTGCATGAAATTGTGCACCACACGCATACTAACCTTACCTGAAAGCTTACCTGTCCCATCCAGTGTCACGTCTATTCGCACCATTTCCAGTGCAAGGGGTCATCTGAGGTACCATGCAAGCACGCTGCCACCTAAGATAACCCCAAACGTGACTGCATGTGTGCAGAGCATCACTGTTGCTGTGGCGACGGTGCATGCGCTGTTGTGCCAGACTCCGAAAAGAAGACGGTGGCGCCTGCTGGTAATCAGACATGCATCCGGGCAGCAGTAAGTTTCTGGGCACATGCGGGTTAGGTAATGTGTACTAGCATTCCGAAGTGGAAACACTAGTACACATTAGTCGCTAACTCAGTTTTCCCATCCACCATGGGAAGCCAAGTCCAAAAGCAGCCCTGAGCTGAGATGTACTGTAGCCCCCTTTGCCTTTTTCTTCTTCTTTCCCTCTTTAAAATTAAGTCAGTCCTTTAGTGAAAAGGGAAGCATGGCTCAAGTTGATTGGGTCTAGATCACTCTGAGTAGGAACTTGAACAATATTTTCCCATTGTGCTCCTAGGATTCGAGCCAAGAAGCTAGAGAAATCAAGATTTATTCACAGATGCATCCTGAATAAGGATCTTTCCTGGGAATCCCTTCATTAATTTTTCTAATGGTTATCATTTACTTCTTGGCCCAAATGTGTCACTACTCCTCAAATAATACTAATAATCTCCATGTGTTTCTTGCTTTTCATACTTGTTCTTGGATGCAAAAAGACGACATTTGGAACTAACTTTGGCACCATAATTTGAAAAGCTATCTTGAGCCTTTGACAGCTTCCTTACTAAATTGGCTTTTCCCCCTTCTCTGAATATAATTAAGTTTATATATGAGGGATACAATTTCCTATAGCTATTTTTAGATTTAGTTACATTTATTTATGAACCCATACCAATACATTGACTACACCATTCTGCCCCAATTTGGTGCCTTTCAGATATTTGGATGAGTAAATGAATCAACTACCCCTTGTATTAGTACAATCCAAATAACTAATGGGCACGAACCTGAGATGCCTGAATTTGACTTTTAAATAAAACGTTCAAATGTCTGTCTGTCACCTGCTGCCCACCCGCCCGCCCATATTCCCCATTTTTTTTGCACCTAATTTTTTTTTTTAACTGTTTCTGGAAAACCCAGCACTGGTTTCAGGTTTCCCGGCTGTAGCTTTTTAGGGAGCCACTTACCTTTTAGCAATTACAACTGTGTCCAGCGTGCGTGTGTGGAGGTCAAAGCAGACTACCGCCCATGCATGGAGGTGGCCATGTGCGCATCCAGGAATTAAAAGGCAGCCAAATTGCCTGGATAGGGCAAAGAAATAATATACCCCATATTATTGGTTTCTTTTAGTATATCTTACTGCCATCTAGATGGCAGAGCATTTGTGAGAAATGTTTAATCCTTGAAGGGAAAGGACTTTGGCTTAGTGGCACAGCACATGCTTTCTAGATGGACAGTGTTGAATTCCAATTGCCACCCACCTCTGATCTCACAGAGTTGTTGCCAGTTAGCTACTAGCTCGGTGATGGCCAACCTATGACACCCGTGTCACAGGTGACACGCCAAGCCCTTTTGGGTGACACACATGGTCACCTTGGCACCTGGGTGTGTAGTGCTTGCTTGTTCTTGAAGTGTACAAAATACCAACTTTCAATGGAAGATTTAGCAAATCTAAAGCATTATTTGTTTTTGCTTTTAATAAAATACATATATCAAAAATATAACTTTTTTACTAGAGCTACAAATATAACAAAATTATGGATATTTCTAGATGTGACACAGCACCCGAGTTAAGCTAGGCTTTCTTGCGAATTTTGACACACTGAGCTCAAAAGGTTCACCATCACTGTACTAGCTCAATGTTATGGCTCAGGCGGCATCCAGACATCAGTTCCTCTGAGGATGATAGTGCAGAACTCCCAAGAGAGGGTGTTTACTCATTCTTCTTGTCCTTATGCTCCATTTTCTGGCCTAAGTAATGGAACAAGACCCTCACTGCAGCATTTCATGTTCTCATGGTGGACTGTCCAAATGATCTGACTTGCAGCAGTCATTTAGCACAAAATGGAGAGGGGCTGCCTGTGCCTGTACAGTGTGGCTGGCTGGTGTGGGGGCTAAAAAAGGTGGCCATAATAAGCAGGCACTGGCACTCCTCAAGCCAACCTAGGCAGTAGCTGCCTCCTGGGATGGTTAAACCAATTCTCCTCCTCCAACTGGCTGCCAAACATCCCTGTAAGTGCACGAGCCATTCTTAGGTAGCTTCTTATGTGTCTTTCAGCATGGCTGTCACCCAAGCCAGAGCCAAAGACCTGATCATTGCTGCACTTGTTCTGCATTTTGGGAATACAGCCTTTATGGTTCTCCCCACGTATATGGAGAGATGAGAGTGCCTGAAAAGCATTCAGTGAAAGTTGTGAAAAAGAAGCAGTTTTCTAAGGCTTTTGTGTTTCCTTTTAAAGTCAAAGGAATGCTCTCTCTCTCTCACACACACACACACACACACACACCTTTTCCTTGCTGCATGTTTAAATAAAGAGGTGATGTTGGATTGTTCCCTTCATTTAAAATGTAATGTAGAAAAGCTAATGTAAATGAATTTCCATTAATGGCTCTAGTTTGACTCACTCGGATGTAAATACGGGCAGCACATATGAGCCTGTATTTCACAATCAAATTAAATACGAACCCAACAGATTTCACAAGCTTTCTTTTATTTCAGTATAAGCTGATACCTTGATTAAGTTTATCATGAACTGAATTTAAACTATCATTCTGCTATCATTCTGCTATCATTCTGAGACTCACTGAATTTCAGGATGCATAAGCAGAAAACATTTTTATTTCTGTCTACATTTTGTCAGTTGTTGCCTGTTCAGGAAGTAATTTGATATTTTATGTATAAATTTTAAATTTATGTATATTGCCATGAACAGAGTAGAGTGAAAGCCAATGTTTAAATCACTCAACAAATGTTCAAGCAAATAAATACAGTACTGTACGTAAAATTCTGGGCAGGATAATGGGCAAGCTGCAAAGCCTGATTCCAGGGACTGGTCAAAACACATCCAAATGAACTTGCCTTTGGCAGGAGTGTATTTAATATATGTAAATGCCATTAAATTAATATTTCTACGTAACATACTATTACATGCTTTGGTACAAGCTTTGCAGAAAAGTGCAGAGTTTTCTAAGGCTGTTTCCATGCCACGAACATCCCACTATTCAGGAACAGAGTAGGACACTGGATAGGCTATTATTCCAGGATAGGCTTGGAGAGTTTACCTCTGGATAGGGCTGTCTGCACTCGGAGAGCCTTTCCAGGCCCAGACCCTAGCACTAGCTGTGAAGGCTGGGCTGAACCCTTGGAGCTGGTGCAGGGCCTCTGAAAGTCAGGAACAAAAAGTTCTTTGCCTTTGGAGTTCCTGGCCAGGCTGTTTTGAGAGGTGGGCACTGAAAGACCTAATCTGATGGTAGACCTCATTGTTGAAGTCTATTGGCTCTATTGTTCCCAAGCCTTCTGTAATCTACCATTTTATAGCACAGAATATTTATGAGATGGTGAGGGACAGTCTCTTATTTCATCCAGTGCAGATAAGGCGTGCTAGGAGGGAGCAGAGCCTCTGCTATTCCATACCAGAGTGTGAAAGGCAGCTCCCTGGACACCTTCCTAGTGCAGACTAGAAGTAAGTGAGGAAAGGGCCTAAATTTCTTCATTCCTTTGGTGGTAATTTTGGGCAAAGTGTTACCAAAGGCTACACTATATTGTCCACCGTTTTGAGAAATGATGCTGTGATCTGTAAGATTTGCAAGGGTGTTTGGAAGTGGCTTAGGAATAGTTCCCACATTTATTATTTTGTTTGTAACATGTGAGGTCAGATTGTGGCCACTAACGGTGCCTCCACGATTATCCCAGGATTATATTAGAAATACCACAGTGGTTCTCAACCTTCCTAATGCCATGACCCTTTAATACAGTTCCTCATGTTGTGAAGACCCCCAACCTAACCCTAACCCCCCACCATAAAATTATTTTCGTTGCTACTTCATAACTGTAATTTTGCTACTGTTATGAATCGTAACGTAAATATCTGATACGCAGGAAGTAATTTCATTGTTACAAATTGAATATAATTAAAGCATAGTATTTTCCCATGGTCTTACAAGACCCCATGAAAGAGTAGATCGACCTCCAAAGGGATCGCAACCCACAGGTTGAGAACCACTGCACTACATAGTCCTGGGTTAGTATATTTTAAAAAGCTGATATATTAGTATTATGGGAAATGCAGCAAGAATGCCATCCCACAGTTTAAGATAAGGCTCAGAGGAAAGTATCCGTAGTTCAGCTGCTAGTGCAGACCCTAACCTAGCACTTGCATGGGCCCAACCAGATCACCATGGTAAAGGCCACATCAACATCCAGTGCACAGTGGGACACTAGCATGGTGATAAGCCCACAGTGTACAACTGTGTAGCCACAGCCATGCCACCCCACCCACTAACAGCATTTACACCCAGAAGACAGTGCAAAATCAAATTCTTATTAAAACACTAACTGTTATACAGACTGACATGCAGGATGTTAAACGCAGGATCTAGAAAATGCAATCAGATTTCAGCAAATTGGATTCAAGAATAGAGTCTATAGAAACAAGGTCTATGGTCCAGGATCAACAGATAAACATAACAAGATAAAACCAAATTATGGCTGATTATAGAGATTCAGAATTTTATTTAAGATTCAGAAATACACCAAAAACAATTTAAAATATTCATGAATGTTGCAGACCTGCTACAGATTGAGACAGAATATTACTCATGAAATTGATAGAATATATAGAATCAACTCCCCGTATGCCAAGGTGAACAAAGCTCCAAGAGATGTACTGGTGCTTTTTACAAAGAAATGTTTCAGATACCTTACAGAGGCATTAAAAATCACCTCTAGCTACAGAGAGTAGATAGATTGTTCCACTTAAACAGGTCCTATGAGAGAGTTTGCATTGCACAGGAGAATATCTGAGATTGACAAATCCACTTAAGAAAAATAAATTTTCATTCAGATGGGACCTACCAGAAGGTGTTTTTTTTTTTTTTTACTTTTAATCAGCAAAGATTTTGTCTTAATTCTGTAGAGAAAATGCATTTTTTCTATTGAAATATGGAAAAAAACTTTGAGGGGATGGATGAAAAACACTTGTCTGAAGACAAGACATCTGAAGAACAAAAATCAGGTGGAGCAACATCTCAAGTGGAAATGCAAGGTGCATCTCTTGATGTAGCACTTCAAGTCATGGGACTTGGAGAACCCAGTAATATAGATGATCAAGATGGAATGTAAGTGTTCACACTAAATGTAAATGGACTGAATATACCCAAAAAAACAAGAATAATTTTCCATAAGGTTAGGAACTCAATTTGGATTTGATTTGTATATTGAGGAAAGCCTATGTGTGAAAAAGCCCAGAAGGATCTAATAGAGAAAATGTTACACCAGGAATAAGAAAATGAGGTATTGTGATTTATGCAAAACAACATTTGAATCCACAACTAATATTAAGAGACCCAAGTGGAAGTTTTATTGGATTAGAGATTGAGCTATATGTTCTGCACATGAGAAAACAGACCTTTTCTAAAATCTACTAGGTAAAATTGCAGATATAAAATAGGAGAATTGGTGCCTTATGAGAGATTGGAATGGTGTAATTAATCCAGAAACCAATAAATTGTCAACAAAAAATATTTTAGATACACAAGGTAAACTACCAAAATCCTTTGATTTGATGGAGGTTTTACAAATTGTGGACATTTGGAGTTTAAAAAATGGCAGTGCTAGAGTACACATACTTTTCTCAGAGACATAAATACTTTTCAAGGATAGATATGATCTTTATGTAAAAACTTTAGCTAATTAAGTAGCAACAGTAGACATTCTATCCAAAATCTTTGCTGACCACAGCCCAGTTAAGGTTGTAATTGGAACCAGACTAAAACTGATGAGGTGGTGGAAACTAAATGAATACTTTAAAAGGAAAAGGTGAGAACTAAATGTAAAATGAAGATTAAAGAGTTCTTTGAAGATAACTTAAATAGAGGGACCGATATTAACATAAATGGAAAAACTTATATGGGATATAGAGTTGAAAATGGCTGAAAGAAGAATTATTGGGGTGATATATGCTTAATCATATGAACTGATTTTGCAGTTGGACTTAGAACAAGTGAAAGAATATATGGTTACATAAGCTAGAAACCTTGGGTATAACAAACAGATCAATGGTTAAAATCATGGATCAAGGATATAAAATGTACTGTGTGCACCGTGTTAAAAGAAAACATATACACAATGATGTAGAGGCTGTCAGGTATTAAGGCGTATTTATATACTTAACTCCATATAAACAAGCAGAAATATATCAAAGTGTATCAAATGTTGCAAATGTAAAGTAACAGACAGCACCTTCTACCGCATGTGGTGAACCTGTAAAAAACCCAAAAAAATTCTGAATACAGATTCCCCCTGCAATCCAAAATATTTTAAAAATCAACATTCCATTTAAGCCAGAATTGTTTTTACTGAGTATAATTGGAGAAAATTTGGATAAGATTAACATCTTGACTCAGTTTATGGTAATGGCAGCAAGAATCGTATATGCTCAAAAGTGGAAAGAAGATGAAAAACCCTCAGTAAACAATTGGCTGATTAAAGCAATTGACTTGGTTGAGATGGATAAACTGACAATATTTAATGAAGAACAGAACAGTGGAAAAATTTGTTAAAGACTGGAAACCTGTTGTCTACAAGAACTAGAAATTGGATTTATAATAGGGATATGAATGAATATTCATAACATTCAAAATTCCTACAGTTTGGCCGAATTTGGACATTTGAACTCAAATTGAATGTTGGCACATTTGAAGATTGACATTTGAATTCAAATAAAATGTTTTGATACATTCGTATGATGCTTCATATGAAGCGTCATATGGGATTCGTATGCATTCATGCAGGATTCATATGGGATTGAACATTTGTATTGAATATGAATCCTGCCGCACTAAAAGAGGATCTATTTGAATGAATATAAATTTTCTTGCATTTAATTTGATACAAATTGAATACAAAAAAAAATTGTGCTGGATTTGATGAATAAGAGACCTAGGATGACAGTAAAAGGAAGAAAAGGATCATTATAGGGAGCCTCAGAAGAATGGTGGAAAACAAAATTTAACAACCCAACAGTATAGATTTTCCTATGGGACCCTTATTTATATTAAAAAATAATATATACAGTAATGCAAGAAGTTAGCAGAGGGTGCTAAAACTGTGGGTTTGCAGGATCTAAAAAAGATTGTGGAGGCATCTTTATTTTTTCTGGTTTCTCCATGGCTTGTAGTTGTTTCTATCATGTTTGAAAGACACTTACTTACAAATATAGAAACTGCTTACTATATAAACAGCCACAATGAGAGATTTCACTTGGAAGAGATATACAATTTCCTACCTGTTTTCTAATATGCAGATTTTTATTATAAGAGGCTGCAAGCAAAGTCAGTAGGAGACAATGGGAACTCCCAATGTTAGTTTCATTTTATCAGCAATTTTCACAGAAAGAATTAGACAGGTAGTTTAATTTCCCTCTGCAGTCCATGTTCAGAGAATGGTTGAGCAGAGCTTATAGTTTCTGAATGTAAGCTTAGCCATGGTGGGGTGGGGGAGTCTTATGAGCTACTGCAAAACATCTATATCACACAGAAGATGGAAAAGAATCTCTGTCAGTAGGCTCAGTGGCATTAAAACAGAACAAAACAGCCTAACTCTGTTGTCAAGAAGGAGAATGCAGAGCAGCGTCCAGAAATTGAGAGAACGAAGAGGAAGACAGAGCTCAGAACAAACACACATTGGAGCAGATTTTGCATAAGATTAATATTTTTCTTTCTTTTTTAGGAGCAAACACTTCTTTGAAATGTTAGAATTCAGAAAGGGGCTCCGGGCAGCTCGTTTTGTTCTTGGAATTGCGATAGAGAATCATGCATCTATTTTTGGACACAAAATATTGGACGTGCTTTTTGTACAGATGCAAGCCTGCTAATGACTTACCCCAGGGTTGTTCTTCATGTTTTCCCATATGCTTTGTCTTTTTTATTTTAAAAAGGGAAAATAAACTAAACCATTAGTGGTGCCTTGACAAACAGTGCTCACACATGTAACTTCAGTTTGTGCCTCTACTATGGTCCTATTTATTTATGTCTTTTTTATTATTTACTTGTGATGCACCTGAATGCATGTGGTCATGGGGTAACCTGAGGTCACAGACTCTCTTCTGGGTCCAAGCATTCATGTGTCTGTGCCATGCCAATGGATGTGTGGAGGCAAAATGATTATTTTATATGGTAAAATGTAGATGTTGCTTGAATTTATAGAGGAAAGGAAGTTATTCCATAGCCTGGGGGCTATCATGTGTTCCTATCTAGGGATGTGTACAAATATTCAAGATATTCATTATGTGATCGAATTCAGATGAATTCAGACATTAAAATTCAAATCAAATGTCGAGACATTTGTTTTTTAGCATTCAAACAAATACAAATATTTTAACTTATTCATACAAATAATTTGGACATTCGTATGTGTACCGATGCTTACAAGGTGAAAATGGGATCTGTACGGGATAAAAACAAGATAAATATTGATGCCTAAAGATGCGTACGAGATTCATATCATCCAACACGTATCGAATAGTCACATGAATAGATATGAATATATTCGTGTCAGTTTGAATGTCCAGACATTTGTTTTTTCTTTATTCATATGAATTTGGATATTTGAATATTTGATTCAAATCAAATTGAATTTTAAAATTGCATTTGTGCACACCCTATTTGTATGTCTTTCATTTGTGAGGCTAGTGGTACTACCAAGATACCCCATCCTGTATAGCTTCATTCACAATGCCATTTGGGATTTATAAGTCAAAGTTAAAATACAAATTTTGCTCAGTACCCAAGTGGCAACCAGTGCAATCATTTAAGACTTCTGTGATATGCATCCAGCCTCCAACAACCCAACTGCTGCATTGTGCACTAGTTATAGCTCCTAAGCTGAATTCAGGAGCACTACCACGTAGAGTGCGTTACAATGGTCCAGTCTAGAAATTATCAAAGCATGGATTACCATGGCCAAGCTAGCTTTGGCCAGAAACTAGCAAGTAGGCATTCCTGGCTACTTGAGCATTGAATAACAAAGATGAATCTAGGAGTATGCACAGATTGTATACCTGTCTGTCCCTTTCATGTGACACGCAGTACCTCTATCTTGTCTAAAATTAACTTCCAATTATTGCATACAATAGAGAGCTGGGTGTCATCAGCAAAGATCAGCAACCAGGGAGTCCAAGCAATTTCAGTATCAGACCTAAAGCCGGACTGAAGCGGATCCAGATAATCTGTTTCCTCCAAATGTGCCTTGAGTTGCGTAGAAAATCCTGGCATGAGAAAGAAAACAATTGCAGAGGAGAACAGACATAACTCCAAAATGCACGCCAGGATGAATGGCAGTATTATTTCATCATGATTCAGAGTCTGTAAATGTTTATGACTGCTTGGGTACTCTGACTATTGGATTCTTGTCTGGGATCGAAGATAATCAGAGTCATCAATGCAGAATATGTGACTATCAACATAAAAGGTGTTAAAGGGTGTTTTTCCACTGTCACTAGAAGTACCCATTAAGTACCCATTAATGGGTACACAAATGCCATTACATACCCATTAAGGGGTACTTAATGGGTACTTTTAGTGACAGTGGAAAAATACCCAAGAACTTGTTTCAGTTCTTTTGGAAACACCACCCTCCTTTGCCATAATCACTTGATTTCAGTTTGCAAGTCTTTGTATCTAGTGACTTTTTCATCAACTTTGCTATTGCCAGGGACTCAATAATTCACACAGGAATGTGACAGGAATATTGTAGTAGTAGTGGTAATAGTAGTAGTAGTATACTATAAGAAATGGCCAATAAAAGATTAGGAATATTCCTTATTTCCATCGCTCATGGAGACATTATATTATTAGTTAACTGAGCTAAGATCTGCACTGCCTTCTTCCTGCATGTGCAGGAAGAGAATGATGTCTTCATGGATGCCACGCGCTTTCATGGTCCCCTCAATGGAATTCTTGGTAATTAAGCATGTCCTCAATTTGAAGACTTTCCCATGCCAACAGCAAAGATTTATGTTTGATTCTGACAGTATCAATAAGAGGTGTTGCGCAAAGGCGCAATTCTGCATTAAGAACAGAGGAACAAATATGGAGGAGTCGTGTTCTTTAATGGAAAGGGCAGGAGGGACTATGCTTGTAGTGAATTCTCTCATCCTGTATGGATTCTGCCTATGTTGAGATTCTGCAAGTCATTAGCTTTTTATTTTTTTCCCATTTTACTTACCTTGAATTGACTTATTGACACAATGAAGCATAAAATGAACAGGCCTGGTGGTATTTAAAAAATAATAACAACAAAATGCTTATTTCAGTATGAATTGTGAAAAAACACTGAAAACCTTTGGTTTCATTAGTTTTTTTGCACAAAATGACATATATATATATATATAATACCATTTATTGGAAGTAAACTCAGTTTACACAAGATTTTATTTTATATATGGTGTGTTATAAAACAGATTTCATAAATTACCTGTATTGAATTGACTACGGTCACATCAATTTTCCATCAAAAGTCAATCAAAAATAACCTTGGTTAATCAGCTAAAAATTATTACTGTTAGAAATGTTTAAAAAATTACGAAAATGTTTGCATCTCTCAGTATTTGTTCTCATTTTCCTGGCTTGACTCATCAGTAGAACTTGACATTACATAGACGTAAAGTTTCAAGACATGCAATAAACAGAACAAGCCACAATAGAGAAAAACAGGATTTCTTTGGTGAGCCAAAAGCCAATATTATAAAATGTTAGCAAAGTTTCTAATCCTTCTTTCACAAAACATTCACATTGCACACTATACAAAACATAATATAAATAGTGGGAAAAGGTATTTTGTATATAGGAAAGCGATAAGATATACATATGAAAACTGTGGTAGCTTTGTTTGATAAGAGTATACAGGCCAAATCAATTCAGCCTTTCCCAGTGATTTCACACTTCACAAAACTGGTCCCAAATTCCATCAGAATAAGATATTTTGGAGCTATTAAATGTGTGAACATGCTGCAAATTGTCACAGTATGCCCAATAAATTTACTAGCCAATTATCACTGAAAACTATTTTATTTTTACATAGGAGGTTAATTCACAGGGGAGAAGCAACTGATTACAGATTTCCATGTCATGAAATTTACCTCATGTGACATCTCAAATTTGGCTCAATAAAGTTTCAGGTGATCAGAAGATGTACATGTAGCATATGCATGTGTATATAAGAATTAGCCTAATCTTGCTTACTGCAAATCAACATCACCTGAAACTGCTTTCAAATGGATAGCTCCATTGAAAACTAATGGGTACCGATATTTTGTCGTACTGATTTAGGCCCAGTTTCTTGACTTGTGAGCACCCATGGACCCTGTTCACAGCTATAGCTATATAATGTACTAAAAAATACATATCAGAATTAGATTATGAGGAGGTCAGTCTATGAGCTAGCCCTTATTTATTAATGTTATTGTCTACTTTCCTCAAAAACTCCACATGCACTGATACAATTAGAATATTTTTCTTCATAATATTAAATAAAATATTAAAATCTTTTCGTCCTTCACCATGGTGCTAAAAACAACAAATTGTTTTTCTGAGGCTAAATCTAGACAAAATATGAGCCTAGATCCATCCCATATATCTGGCAAGCACACAAATTCCATAGCCACATGTGCACTTCTAAGTAGCCTCTGAAATCACAATAAGAATGCTCTAGGCATTCATGAAGAGAACTTAAATTTTGATGGGATCTATGTAATAAAAGCAAATGTATCCAGGTCCACTTGTCTACATCATCTGCATCTGTGGTCCCTTCCAGATTAGCAGAAAAAAATCCAGAGTTATATAAAAATTCGCAGCTTACCTGGCTGCAAAGTCACGATGTGTTGTTCCCACTCGAAATGGAGGTCTGCAGCTTCCTCCTCAGTAGCTGCGAGACTTCTGTGGTGTCAGGCAGCCAATGGGAGCTGTCCTGTTAGGATGGTGGGAAACTCCAAAATTACCTGATACTGCAGAGTGAGTGTTGATCATTCCGCAGCTGGTAAATCTGCAGTAGCAGCAGCATAATGTGCCGCTGCTATGAAGTATCAGACATTAGGTGTAACATACTAACTGGGCATCAGAATGTGCAGGATCCCCCAGTATGGACACACTCTGTTTTAGATTTTGCTTGTATTTTTATATTAGAACATATTATTTTAGTGCAGAAGAATTCTTCGTAACTTTGAAGGAAGCAGAAGAAAGGGAAGACAACAGACAAGATGAATGTAGTACTGTAGACCTAAAGGCTATCACCATGTTAGGCCAAGCTGCCAGAGGGCTATACCAAGGGCCATCCACTTTACAAATGGTTCATTCCAACTTCAAAGGCCAGGAACAAACTTGATTGTTTTGGCATCACCATTCTGACACTGATTCCAGCAAAATGGACACTCTTTAGCAGTGGTATATGGACCTGTAGTTTCCCTACTGGACTCTGCAAATGAGACACTGGTGTTCCTATACCAGTTGGGATGAAGCAGATAAGATGTTCCAGAATCCCCACTGGTCACTGGGGAAAGTGTCAAAGAGACTACTAAAACACCCATGGAAAAACTATGTAGACATTAATAATGATTGAGTCAAGGCAGCAAGCATTTGTCCATACACTCAACCCAGAGTCACTGCTGACTGAATGGCAACTTACAACAATGGTCCTTGTGAGTTTTGGAGACCAGATTAACTCAAAGGTTATGTGGAGTGGGAAAACCTATTCTTGCCCTACAGGATTTGTATGAGATGGATCTGGACACAGATATGGTCCAATGAAGCCTTTCCAAGCACCGCTTTCTAACTAGTAAATGTTGCCAAGCTTTTTAACAAGGTTCTATTAATTGAATGAAAAATTCACATATCCTCCTTAATTGCATCAACTATGAAGAAAAATCTACAATATTTCTATGGACACATAAATATTATTCACAAGTAAAGATGCTGATTGTATACAAGTCACACATCTCTCATTCTTGTCATCACAGATAAATGATCCCATTTATTAGAATTTTCTTCACAAGACAAAAACATTTGAAGCCAACTCTAGTTCTTCCAGATGCATCCAATGCGTTTGGTAGCTAACAATGAGCTACTAAGCTATTTCAAGATAAAAAGAACATCCAATAAATTATATCAGTATGGCTTACTTCATTTATTTATGTACGCTTCACAGCTGCAGCATTCATACACAAACATTCATTACTTTATAAAAGGATTAAAATGGTTATATATATTTATATATACAAAATTATTTACTTTGTATTTTATTTTTTATTTTTTTACAAAAAAAGCAGGCCTACCTATCTCCATCTTAAAATGCAGAGAGCTGTAATATATATCCATGGTTAGTGTTGTAAAACTCATCTCCCTCCTTTTTTTTAATGGCCCTGGTTGAAATTTATTGTATTAGTACTTTTTAAAAAATCCTACAGGCCCTCCTTGTCATTATGTGAAAAAAAGGAAAATTAAGAAGTCCTCCAGGCAAATCCCTTTTGAGCAATGAATATGCAAAGGATAGAAGTTCCATGTTGAATCCCCTTGTTCCTGCTTCTTCTCACTCAATGGAAAATTCACATTCCATGACTTTAATTGAGCATCAGTGTTCTTAAAGAAAGCTTTTGTTGTTCATCTTCAGTTTACAATACTTTGTTTTTAATTGTATTCACCTCCCCCCAAAAAAAGAACTGACAGCAATTATTTCCAGCCTGAAGAAGTACCTCAAGACAAACAAGTGATTAAAGACCTCTGAGACCAATAGCCATAAATAAGCCTGAACTTAGTGTGACATCTCATTGTATATACAAGTTCTTGAACACAACACACATTTAAACACCATTAAATCATCTTATTTACATCATCATTGGTGCTAAAATGGAAGAGTAATTATTATAGGGTGCTGGGGTAGAGAATCAGATGGTCCCCTCACCAATGACAAAAGAAATTAAAATACTATAGATAGGCTGGAAATGAATCTCTTTTCAATCACTGATCACTGATAAGAATTGAGAATACTGAGGTTCTTAAGTTTTCCAAAAATGCTTGGTAATACTCCTATAATTGATTTTTATTGTATTTAATTTTTTTTAAAGGCACAGTAAGTTAGGACTTTGGCTGACATGGCAAACATCCCATTGTCAACTCAGTGCATTCAGCGTCTTGAATCCTGCCATGTCCTGATCCAACGATGAAAATGTTTTGATGAATTTAATGAGTTTCCCTTTCCTGGTGAAGAATGTTTATAATAGTATTTCTTAGAATAAGTCCTTTGGAATGAGGATGCTAAAAATAAAAGAGAAAGAAAAGAAGCAAGTGTTGTAAATGTGTCAGCAAAACTCTAGGCAACACGAAGGGATGCAATGTATTAGATGTGCAGGTCAAATTCAGACATTTCTGGAACCACTGAGAACTGTTATATGATGCATGTAGTCTCCTTTAGCATACATGGATACATGGAGACACTATCCATGCAATACAGAAGCTCCACTGGACATCCCATAGGCAGATGTCAAATCTACATAATTCTTCTACTTTGCAACACAAGCTGATGGAGTAAACTGAGTGGCTGAATCCAGACAGGGTCTAAAATCTGGGATTATCCCAGCCCTATGTATTGGGATTGCCACAAGTATCCATCGCAATTCCAACACAGTCCCTGGATATAGAGATAAAGTCCTGGGATATCCCTATTGTGAGATAAAGAACTCCCTGTTTTTTTCCAAAACAGCAATTATCACCTACTTTGTCTGACGTTTGCTCCCAGGATCCTTCCTGTTGAAAATACCCACAGTGCAAGTGCAGAACAAAATCCTGGATGAAAATACCTAAGCCTGGGGCTGGGCACTTGCACAGTTATAGCTATTTTTACCACCAAATCATTGTGAGAAGAAATACAAGAACGGTAAGAGCCATCTAGCAGGAATGGCAAGAGGCAACTGCAGGATCTAAACATCCAACATTTTCTTCTCACCATCTGGAGATAGTGTCACAATGTTGGGACAGAGCAACCACATCAAATCGCAGCTTGTTATAGCTCTAGCCACAAACTTAATAATTATAAACTCATTTGCAAAAGCAACTTACGAGTCATGCAGGTAATTTTAGGCAAATCCCACCGTCCATTTCCTTGGCAGCGAATTATTGGAACGTGGCGCTGGATAAAACCATCTTTACAGTGGTATCTGATCAGTGAATTAATTTCATAACGAGGCTTCATCTTCCCAAATGTTTTTGCGTTTTCTACGATGGGTGGCTGGCCACAGGCAACTGGAAGTGCAAAATCAAATTTTTTATCAGTATTCTTTTACTGCCAAAATTTTGGCCAAATGTCCACTTACTCCTTTGTTCCCCAAGCCTTCTCTTCAGATCAGATTCTCAAAGATTGCACTTTAATTCTAAATTAGTAGATAATAATCCCTTCTTGTTAGGATTATAGAACATGGGATTCCCTTTGATTGCCAACATCATTGTGGTTTCACAGTTTTTCACTGCCACCAGGATAGTTTGTGCCTTTCCCATTGGGTCAGGTGACTGGCCCAGCAGAGCCTCTGGAAAACCTCATCTGTACTGTGGACCACCCTACTGGTAGAATGCTGCACCAGCATTGGATGAGAATTGCAGCAGTCCTGGACTAAGAATGGTGCTGTAGCTGGCTCCAACCATAAACCACTTGTAAGGTGTCCACATAGGATTTCAGCTGCTACACCAGACCAGCTGCTCATGTGTAGGTGGTGTACCAGTGGGTTGCTCGGTTTACCATGGCAAAAACACTGGCACTATTTTGCACGACATCCAAAAGTGACACCAGAAGCATGCCACTTTTGGATGCCCAGTCAAAGCACCCTCAGCCAGTATCTATGGAGGTGGGAATTTTTGCCCCAGCTGGGCTGGACTGGGCCGTCTGCAGTGAAGATAGCCCTTGACATCGGTCACCAGCAGCCTAGTCCACTGTGGGTCAAGTTATTTGATCTGAGCCAGAACAATGTGGTACAACCTATGCCAAGGAGAAAGCACTTATGAAACCTAACAAGTTCCTTGACAGTGTTACCTAGGTAGACACGGAACACATGTCCTTGAAATAGTTTACCCACAATTAACATATGACTGTAAATATCAAAATAATGATAACTTTATATTTATATGATTACCATACTGATTACCATACCATTTACAGATTACCATACTGTCAGCTATTTATCAATGGGACACTTAAAAGTATGGTTTATGCGGTTGAAATATAAATTAGTTTCAAAGGTATGCAACGTATGGTTACAAATACCTATATAAGCTTAATGGTTTCAGATTGGTTGCAATGCTTAAGCTTCAGAACTTTCCAGTTGTTTGACTGAACCTTTTAGCAGAAGTGTCCTCTTTCTTATTTGTGCTCCCCTACCAATTATTTTTTAGTATCCATATTTGATTACAGACCTGCTTTGAAGTCTAATGAATTCCTTATCTGGCTACATTCTAATTCCTATCTTAGCTAGCTCAAACAGTAACCAAATATGTAACTCTGAATACACCTTGAAACTAATTCTGACTAGAGCAATTCACTCTTTCTGTAACTGATCTAGGTAGAAGCCACGTAAAACCCTAACAGTAATGTGAGAATGATCAAGGTGTGCAGGATCCACATGAGAAACAACAGCCCACCACAAGCATTCTCTATAGCCCTTTCAAGGAACAGTGCTTTTAAGGCACCTGTCTGTTCTAGAAAACATGAGCTTGTTTTCTAGAACATCACTTATGGTAGAACATCACTTCTAATCCAAGACCAGTAACTGTGTGTGAATACAGCAACTGAAGGTCACTCCGGGCAATTCTGCACTGGGTGGTATACTGGTGGGGGCCTCCTTTAGAACATACCAGCATGCAGAAGGGACGTTTCTAGTATGCTTGCTGGTCAGTGCAGAATTCCCTGCTGCTTCTCTGGCTTGTGCAGGCCCAGCAACCCTGAACACTGGTGCACTTCCTCACAAAATCCAGCTGCCTGCCTGGGCATCACCACAGCCCAACACTGGCAGATGTGTACTCTAAAGCCTGACTTCAGTAGAACAGGGAGCCAATTACAGGGGATCTTTTGGTATTGAAGTCAGAGACTGTGGGAAATGAAGCTTTAATATATAATGCATTCAAAAATAACGGATACATCCTTAAAGAAATATATACATTAAAATCATGCAATATTCTAAAAGTTAAATTCTGTACACTAAGCCTATGGCACTGGATAACAATAAAAGTGAACTCAATGGCACTTACATGTAAAACTGCCTATAGAATTGTGCCATAAATTCATAACAGAAATGGACTGCACAGATTAAAATACATATGGCTGAAAAATCTTTACCTGTTCCTTTCTTGCATGTGTAAGTTAGATGATAGTTACAAGGTACGTCATTCCATTGGCCGTTCTCATGCCATATTATAACAACACAGTCTTCTCCCGAAGAAAAGAAACTATCTGGTTGGTTTGGTCTCCAGTTTTCATATTGCTGCATAAACACATACAGACAAAAAATAGAGCTATAGTTTAATAAATGACGCTGGCGCTTCCTGTTTAAGAATAAAGACATTCTATCAGATATAGAGTATACAGTTTTATACCTAGAAATAAAAAGTTTAACCTCAGATGTTGAGTAGATGTGCCATTAAATACGTTGTTATTTTAGAGGATTTCAACATTTACATTTAACCAGTCCACAAAGGAGTCCAGTGGCCTCCCTTCCATTACCATGGACCAGTTTAAGGGAGGTGTGTGGAAAGTCGCACAGCTCTGTGGTTGTTTTAATGACAGATTCATTTTGGTGGCACACCAAATTATGCCACCAAAATGGGTCTCCTGGAGTTCCATTGGCCAGAGATCTTGCAAACTTCAGAGCCGGAGTAGCATCTGAATTTGTGCAGCTGGCCTCCTTCAGCTGCCTGGACCATTCCAGCTTGACATGGTTTTTAAATACAGTAAATATTGAGAGCAGTTGTAATTATTATTTTAGATTGCAGAAAGAGAAGAAACTATTACTTATTTCTTCCATACTGCATTTTGGGAGGCCTCCCTTCCAGCATATGGAAAGCTTTTCTTAGCACTACAATAAAGTTCTATGAAAATTCACCTGTGCCCTCTGCATCCCTACCCACTAGACCTCAGTGTTACATTAAACACTTCCATGAAGGCAGCAGGGAAAGACGATGTTCTAACTGAAGTCCCTTCCATCTTCCCGAACCGCATTTTGACGCATATTGGCTCAACTAGACAACTACAAAAGTCAATGGGAGGCACCTATTAGCACCTCTTCCTTCTCGCTTCTTCCAGGTCCACAACATTTCTTTAAATATCCAATAATATGTTTCCTCTAAGGGCATCCTGAAGGCCACAGAATGCCACATCTCCCATTATGCATTGTCTAAAGTCAGGATGATTTAATATTGCAACTTTTCTCAGAGTTTAATAATAATAATAATAATAATAATAATAATAATAATATTTATTTATTTGTATACCGCCCTGTGGCAACCCAATCCGGGCGGTTAACAGCAATAATATAATAAAAACATCATGTAAGAATAAAACATTATAATCCCTCCCCCCTTAAAAATATATTTGTGAAAAATCATCCACTTTTCATTTCTCTCAACCTGAAGACAGAGCCATTGACTACTAAAGCCATTCCTGCCAATGTTTGTAATGTTTTCAAATGTAAAATTTTAGAAAATGCACAACAGCAGAAAAATGTGAGACTGCGTTGTCTGATATGCCACTGAGAGTTCATAAGAGGGTTCATTCATTTATGATTTCCTTGCTCTTTTCCACAGTAGCCCTAAATGTAGGAGCCCCTATGGGCTCAATTTGTTGGAACCCTATATTAGTCGTTATTTTCAGTTTAGAACAACATTTTGTGGTTTCTAGCTTCTGAGAATCCCGCCGACCTTCGCATTTTGGGGTTTCCCCCCCTATACAAACCAGTAAAATAATTAGAACAACCAGAGTTATCAAGCCTATTAAACATTGTGTTACCTACCTATCTACAATATTAAAACACAGTTTGTTACAGAGATTATCTTAATAAAGTAATGTTTGCCTTTTGAAAAGTATCCCTTTTGCAACCATAGGTACAGTTAGCATGCTGTGATGCACAACTTGGGCCCTATTCAAAGGAAATTAATTTATGTCAGACCATGAATTCTAACACAATTTTGTTGTTGTTGTTAAATAGTAGATACAATAAATGGCGCAGGGATACTTTAGGAAAACTGCTGGATGCTACTCCCCCCCCCCCCATTGCAAGTACAGTACAATTTTAATGGTGGACAAAAGTACGTGTGGATAAGAGCAAGACGTTTTGTAAATGCTAGACACTTACCAATCCATCTGCCCCTTAAATGGACAAAATATAAAAGCCTTTATTTAATTTCAGTGCTTACATCTTGGAGCTGTTCCACCTACATGTTTATAAAAAGTCCAAATTGTTTTGCTTTAATTCTTTATAAAGTAATCCGAACATCGTACCTTTCTGAATGCATTCTATGAAAAAGATAATGAACCCCAGAAATGTGCTATGGCTTCAGAAAGCTGAATATAGTATTTTAAAACCCCTTCCTACACCATGTCATCCTATCAATCACTGTATTTTAATTATATAAGCAAGTGAACTGTAGATTCCTAAATTGGGCTGCATCAAAATTATTGCCTGTGCTGGGTAATAAAACATTTTTATTGCACAAAAGCCATGGTTACAATCTTGCACTTACTTGTAACTAAGAAATTACAGTGGTTCATTCTTCTGAATAAATATGCTTAAAATAAAACTGCAAAATGTTTAATTTGCCTCTAGGTTAGCATGGTTGGTAGTACAATATGCACACATGCCACCTTGTGGCTATAATGTGAACAGGGGTATTAAGGGTGTCCATGTGCTCATGAAAGTCTTTCTTGGTATCTATAGAAGAAACTGACTTAACTAAAACCCAAAGGTCAAATTAGAGAATTATCCTAGGATGTAATCAGACAGGGCTTTTTGGTAGGCAACCATTTACAAAGACTGACCCATCTGAGGATGAAGGGGGGGAAAAGCAGTTATCTCACTTTTTCATTCATTGTTGCTTTCTGTGCTAATCTTTCATTGGGTGCCACTGCCTAACTATCCATGCCCCCAATTGGTTGGCTGTCCATAGCAACCATTTCCTGAAGGTCAAAGAAGAGTGTTCACTATTAATAATATGGGGCAGAAAGGCACATAATATACAAGAGTAATTTCACAAAAATGTTTGTGCAGAAGACAGTACTATGCAGCACAGAAAATGTAGCTATTTTCAGCTACATTCAAAGTAAAGGTACAGATATAAATACAGGAGTTCTTCCAGCTCAGGCCCAGTGCCTTCTGCCCTGCAGTCTTTCTCTCACTGGCCAATGGAACTAGCTACAGTACATGAATCTAGGGTGTGTTGAAAACACAATGAGATCCAAGAGACAAACATGTCCCAATGACTCTGCTTGGGTGATCACTCTTGGAGTTTGAATTGATGGGGTGAGAGGCCACTCCCAGCTTGCTAGGGCCACTGACCAATTCAGGTCCTTGGAAAATAGGGCCTGAGGAGGCCAATAAATACAAGGATGAAAAATGACAATAGGAAGTATGTGCCATACTCTGACTGCTCTGATGATGAGGTCCCTTCCAATGCCAGCCAAAATGAGGAAGGTGTACTCCAGGGTCCTGTCCTCCCAGAAGGGGATGAATTAGGTTCTGGTTCAGGTTCAGCCCTACCCAGACCAGACCAGAGTTCTCTCTGGTGACCACTAGAACACCTGCTGTGTTCGGCATGCCTCCATGCCAGTGTGGGCGTGATTCTCTGAGTCCTACTTAAGAAACACCCAATCCAGCAACCTCCACTGCAAACAAAGAATCTTCTTGGCAACCTCCAACTCATGTGAACTCTGATTCCTGACTCATGATTGACTCCCTGGCTTATGATGACTCTCTCATAAACCGACTCTTGGCCTGTTTGACTACACGTACTCTATATCCCCCAAAACTCTGGAAATTGACTTGGCTTCTTGCTGTGTGCATGCGTGTGCACGTCCGTGTGCTCACTGCTGCTGCCCGCTCTGGACACGACAGTATGTAAAGCAATGACAGGAAATAGGAACTTATTTTTAAAATTGTGTAACACACTTATTTTTAGTGCATCTGCAAATGGGACACTCCTTGATACAAGGGGACCCAAAAACTGAACTGTGTAATGAAACCCCAAGTTGCACTTTCCTCATTTGTATTCTCTAGCAACTTTTGGTAAATACATGCTCAAGGAAGAAGCCATCATGACTCATTGGCATTTCTGCTGTATCTTGCAACAACAAATCACAGAACTTAACTATGTAAAGCAGAGGTGTCAAACCATTTGGCATCTCTGGACCACACTGGAAGCACAAATACTAATGAAAACTGAAAAAAAAAACAAGTGGGCAGTTAAGTGAAAAGATGGCCAGGAGAACAAGCTGGCAGGGTGCTGAGTCACTGGCTCAGAGTAGATTCCATCCTAATACTCCTAGGGAACATTGGTGCCTCCTCCAATACAGGGTTCATCCAGACAGCTTAAAGATGCCTTAAAGCTTCAGTTTCCCTGGGCAGCCACTTCCTGCTGTCCTGACAGGATGAGGGAAAGATGCACAAGGAGGGTGGAGTTCCTGTGGAGCCACATCCCATTGTCCAGATGTGACAATGAAATGCCCACAGTATCCTCCCTCCAGGAAAGGCAAAGTGAGGAAGTTAAAAGCTGCTGATAAGACAGCATTTAAGAGTGCAATTTCCCTGCTGCTTCAATTGCTGATTGATGGTCAGGTGCCCAATCACATGACTGCTGGATCATCATCAGCAGCAGCAAAGTTTTTGCTGTAATAAGTTAAATTTCAGTGCCTATTTTTAATGTTTCTAAATACTATTTTTATTCCTTTCTACCTTGTTAACTGCCTTGGGACCTTTAATAAATAATAAGTAAATAAAAGCAATCATAACACCTATAAAACATTTGGTGGGAATCTTTTTGGGCAAACCTGCTCTATGGCTTCAGTTTGCTATAGGACTTAGAAGTCAGGATTCATGAATCAGTCCCATCCACACGATGATGCTTTTCACACTACTGCAATCCAGACAGTCTCACATGATCTGCAATGCTGCATTTACATGTCATGGTGCCATCTACATCCCAGGGTAGTCTAGTGTGTGTGCAGCCATGCTGATTGTCTTTGCCTGTGAAGCAGTAAAAATTGCTCCACAACTTTATCAGGAGCATTTAGGGTCAACCAGGCAAAGTCCCAGATGCAGTGTGCAGGGCAGATCACCACAGCAATGGCCTGTCTCTTGCTATGGCAATGCAGATGATCTGGGATGGATTGTCTGCACTGCGAGGGCTGCTAGTTAAGTTTAGGCCAGTGCCAGCACTTGCAATGTGAAAGCTGGCCATATTACTTAACTGCAGGGGGATACTATCCTACTTCTGTCAAGTGCAAAAAGGCCCTCTTGTCTGAAGGCAAATTTGGTGGCATAGTGTGTGCCCCAGAAAAGAAAAAAGATTGGGGCCATAGTCACACCTTCATTTTAAACCTTCTGAAGTCTTCCAATATATGACCATCACTGGCCTAGGCAGGACACAATCAGCTTCGCTGTTATTGCAGCTCATCAGGTGTCCACAGCCTGTATTTTTGGTTCTCTTCCCATATGGGGATTAGAACTCATGGGCTGGTGCACATGTAGTAGATGTTAAGTGGTGCTCCAGCCTATTGAGCCACTAGGTGGCTTCAGAAGAAACTGATCGTGTCCTGCCTAGGCCAGTGGTGGTCATATATTGGAATCTATACACCACAGGTTGAACTACTAATATAGCTGTTGAGTGTCCTCATAGTCAAGGACCTAGCTATGCCTTCTCTCGGTGAGAGAGAATTAAAAAAGGAAGAGTAAAAATACCTGGAAATTCTTATATAGGCAAAAAACGTCTGAAGTCTACCATTTTATCCATTTTATTTCTGGACTTTCCTCTCAGGAAAGGCCAGATGGAAGGGGGAAAGCCCACAAATAAAATGAATAGGAATGAAAAGCTGTGAGCAGTCAGAGCAGAAGATAGACTAAAGAAGGTTTAAAATGAAGGTGTGACCACAGCCTAAGGCATTTGGCACCAGTGGGGGGAAGACTACTAGGCATTTATATAAACCTGATTCTGTGTGGGCTTTACTTCTAAGGAGGTGGTTCAGAATTAGACTTCTGTGTGGTTATAAGCTATTTTCCCTGCCATTTTAAAAATGTCTAATGCATCCACATATACTATTCCAACATTTTTGTTTTAAATATAGTTGTGGATACAATTTCCTAAATGTTTTTCTTATGCATTCATAGATACTGCTTTGCACAAGGGCTTACATGTGCTTTGGTAAAATGCCAATTGATTTTAATAGGGTTTGTAGAGCAAACCTCCCTGTGGTTTGTTCTGTATGTCTTTGTACTTTTTGTTTTATTCTATTTCTGTCTTTTTAAAACAACACATGGTAAAGAAGCAGAATGTTTCATTTTTAATTTTGGCATGGCATAGTCTCACTTTTTTGAAGCCTGGCCAGGCAAATGAACAGGCGGATAATGAACACAATAACCTTGTTCCAGTTACTTTCCAGGGAAGACATATATCTATATAAAGGAAACAATAAAATTTTGTACTCTATATATCACTGAAGCATTAAGTAGAACAAGCCTCACTTCTACTCTTGCTCAGCTCAAAGATAACATAGGTGTAGTAACACAATTTCATGGGTCACTCAAAGTGTGGAATACATTCTGTGTGTACAAAATGAAACTATATGGCTATCAGTCCTGGTTGGATAAGTTTCCACATGAACACTCCAGCAGGTAGTTGGTACTCCTAACTTTAATGTGTGTGCTTTTTTTTAATAAAGGAGAAGGCAGTTTTTTTTGTGACCACCTGGTTTACTTTTTTCTAATATCTAATCTGCATGGGCTCCCTTGAAGTTTCTAGTCCTAACATCTTGTGTAAGTAAAAATAGGGTCAATACCTCCACATTGTGACAGCCCTTCAGATACTTGAATATTGCTATCATGTCTCCCTCTGTCTTCTTCTCTTCTGCAGGCTAAACATTTCTAGATCCTTCAACCATTCTCTCTACATCCTCTTTTGCAGAACTTAAAACTACAAGTAGATATGTGTGGTATAACTTGGCATTATTTCAGGTACTGTACAGCACATAGAATTATAAGGTTTTTTAAAAAAATCAAAAAACATTATTATTAAGCTGATACAGACTACAAACAGGTCAACTTGTGTGCTCATTCCTACTAGTGGGCTTGCTTGTACAGTTGGTTCGCTGCTGTGAGAACAGATTACTGAACTTGATGGTCCATACAAGAACTAGATACTATCTCTGGGTTAGAGAGACAGGCAGAATGCCTCTAAAGGGCATCTGCATGGAGTTGAGAGCAGATGAAGGTTTTGCCCTTGTCTTCTGCTTGAGAAAGCCAAGAAGCAATAGGTGGCCCACAGTGTGAGACAGGATGTTAGACTAAATGGGTTGTGGTTTGATCCAGCAGGACTCCTCTTACGTTCTTATGATCTTGGAAACCCACCTCTCTACTACTACCTTAGATATACACTTTAAGGAAGATTTCAGTTTCAGTTTCGTTATTGTAATCTTTCAGAAAAGCGTCATATAAATATTTTAAGAAACCATAATTAGGGCAACTTTTTTTTGCTATACTCAAAAAGATTTTATGAAACAGATTGCTCAGGAAAGAAGCTGTTGAACTTTTAAGATAATGGCTCTATTTGCACTTACCTTTGAACTGATCTAAGGAGTTTCTTACACCAGATCCTGGGTCTCCTCATCCATACATTAATGATCAAGAAAGCCCTATCCCTACTGATATTACTCTGTCTGCAATAGACAGAGCAGGATTTGGATCTCTTGTTTAATCAGATCACAAGAGTACCAAGGGCTTTATTTTAGACCACAGGAGGCATGCAAATGTTGCACATCCATGATCCAGAACTACAGGAGGGGCTGCTTTTCAGCTGTACACCAAAGTGCACCACCAAAAAATATCTGTGTGAGCTTCACAGATATGAGGAGGCTTAGGCCAGATCAGTGTGGTCAGGATCAAATGGAGGTATGTGCAGGAAAGGCCAATATGCACAACAACATTAGTGCCAGTGGTAGATTACTGAGCTGTGCTAGCTACTTATTGACTTCTGTAATTCACTGATGAGATGCAGCAAAAATACAAACACTAACTTTTTAAATGATGGACTCTTTAAAAAAAATCATCAGCTTATTTACTTAGGCAACTAATAAGTAATCCACAAGTGTCTTCAGATTTCACTGTTGTTAATCTGTCATGAAAATAACTAAGCAATGCAATAGCCACTGAATGATAGTCATCCTTTTTATCTCTAAATTCCCACCAAGCACCTGAGATCAATAGCTGAGATTTCACATTCCACAATGAGACACAATGAGTAGTGAACCAGAAGTCAATTAACTGTTGATGCAAAAGTGTAATTACTTGATCACTCCTCATCCAAAAAGCCAATAATCCTCTCTACAGAAAAGGTCAAGGATATATTTACTATAAATAAGTTCAAAGATTAAAAGTATGGGTCACTTAGTTTTCCGCATCTTTAAATGCTTCATTTAAAAGGCTTTCCACCCCATTATTTGTTTTCTTTTGTTATTCTTTTACTCTCAATCTTTCCTGAAGATCTTCATCGAGAGGGAAAAATAATGAGGCTTTCAAAAGGTTGAGACAAGTTGTATTTCAAGAGGAGCTGAACAACTTCTTTTCAGTTCTGAAAACTAGATCGAAGCTAATCAGTTACTGCTTACAGTTTTACCAATAGCAAATTTAAAACTAGTAACAAAATCTTCATTACTTATGTTGCTAACTAATGTCTTTGTAGTTGAAAGTGTGCCTACAAAAATGTAGCATACCAATAACTAATACGATTACCAACAGTAGTGCAACATGGATCCCCCATATTGACTACTGTGCAAGTTGTCCAAAATGTAACACTGTCTCTGATAACTAGAGGTGAGAAAGGGGTTGCTGTTACCAGGAGCAATCAACTTGAGACCAGCAGTAACAGAAGGACAGAGGTAGGAAAGGAAAAATCTGTTCATTTGTTCATATTCCTTAGCAGTTTTATTGTATTTGCTTAGTGCACCAATGGGCATAGTTGCTACAAGCCTTTATCTTAGCTTCAAAAGCCATTAGGACCATCAAGCACATTTAACAGAGCCATCTGGCAAGATGGACAGCAGAAACAATTGTCCATCAAGTCTACATTGACAAAGGTAGATTCTGCATGGGAACTTAAGGTTGCCATGGGACTGAAGCAAAGGGACCCGGGCTTCATGTCCATGTATCTAAAGAGTCCTCTTAGGGTGCATGATCCAGAAAATCCTGTGCCCTGAGAGCACCTGCTACACCCTTATAAAGCAGTATAAAGATAAACTGCTGGAGGTAACCAGTTTGGTCTTGTTAGAAGGCCAAACCTTTATCTAGCAATACCCTGTTTGATTCTGCACTCCTCCACAAAGACAGCTGGTCGACTTTGGGCTAGTCACAGCTCTCTTCTAGCTCTTACAGCCCCGCCTACCCCACAGGGTGTTCTGTTGTGAGGAGAACAGAAAGCTTTGGGACCCCTTAAATGGGTGAAAAAAGTGGAGTAGAAAAGCCAACTCTTCTTCCGACAGCATTCTCTTGTTGGCTTAAGATTAGGTGCAACACCTTTCTGTCAATGAAACTTATCCAGAAGTTTCTAATGGCATGTAAATGGCACCGATAAAGAATTGGCAAAGTGTTTCTTTGCATTCCATGAGATTTAAAAAAGTCAGAAATGCACAAAAACAATTCTCCTGGTGTACCACTGCATATTTTCACTACTAAATAGGAGACCTCTATAGGACCCTAGTTGTGGCTTCACATAAACTAAGGGTTGCTTCTGCTGTTCCATCTTTTCTCTTGCCTACCAACACAGGTTGCTATATTTGTATTTTCATGTAACAGAGAAACGACCTCCTGAAGGGATATAATATGATTTATCACTGAATTAAATTTCTGACCAGCTTGCACTAAATTTAAACAGCTCTTAGCATATAAAGCTTGCAAAATATGTTTGCGATATGACTGCAATTATTTCTGGTTACTATAGTTTAAAAATCTTTGAAATTGTTTCCCCTCCTTTACTATAAATTGAGTATTTTGAAAATTCAAGGTTTTTTTTTTTTCCTGTTGAAACCTGAAGAGATTTCTACCAGTAAATCATTATTCACAATGAATATCCAGTAGATGGAGCTGTTTAATCATTGCTAGGCCAGGACAATGACTGTCTTTGATTAAATGAGGTTAAGCACTTTAATACACCGGAAAGACGTGAATCCTTTAGTGCTCAATACAAATGCCAAAGAAATCAATCACATGCTTCCTACTGCTACCTTTCCACATGAAGAATAAGTCTTTTCACAATTTGTTACAAGCATAAGGCTGAAACTAGTCAAAGCATAGACAATTTCTTATAACAGTTAAGCTATCTTTGGTTGTCCACAAATTATATTTTTTTAAAAAACTTGCTTGTTAAAACATATGCCAGCATGGCAACTTTTTCTAGAAATAGAAAAGAGAAATAAGTCTTAGCAACACAGGAAGAAATATGTTTTGAATATGGACGCTTATCATTCATCCATATTCCAAATCTATTTTGGAAGCACAAATCACAACCTCATCAAACCACCAGGTGATATATTATCTCTCAGGTCCTGAGTCACACAAACAGAATCCTGTCCAACATGCTAGGGTTCAACTCTAATCACTATCAACGATCCAAGATGACGACAGATAGCCGGATAGCTGGACAGCTGGACAGACAGACAGACGGATGGATGGATAGACAGACAGACAATTTGTAGTTTGAATACTTCTACACAAGTGATCATTCACATTTGCCTGGATATGTGAAATGACTTCCTTCCTATTACAAAATGGATACAAGCAGACACCCTAGGGAGGCAGCATGGTGCCTTCACTTATGGATCAGCATGGATAAAATTAGTGCAGCTTTTGTGATATCATGTGGACTTTTTACAGGGCTGACCTGTGTATATAAGCCCTCAATTCACTTGCCCTCATTGTGAAAAGTAGAGCTTTGAACCATTGCTTACAATATGTGCTGCAGCCAGGCATCACTTGTTTATTCCAGAATATCCAACTATAGAGGAAGAAGTAATTGATGTCCGGATGGAGCCTAACTGCCCACATAGTGAACAGCATGCAAATGGTGCACCATACTTGCTGCCCACATACAAAACCATTTCCACTGTCCTAAGTTCCCTAGGAGATTTCATTCCTCTGTAATAGGACTTTCTGACAGCCCATGTAGCCACTGAAAAGCACTTCTGGTTTCCGAATGGTATGTGGACACTATCTTTAGAGCGCACCAACAGTCAGTGTATTTGGAACAAGGGGAACAAATGCACTGGATAATTCAAGTGAAGAACCTATGCACTTACCATACCTTACAAACATTAATCGCACTATTATCTTTATTTTATTTTCAGTTTAGTTGAATTAATTGGTTTAGCCATTGGCCATTACACACAAACACAAACATATTACAAATAAACAAATCATTGTTTTTTGTTGTTGCTGCTGTTACTACTAGTAGTTCCCATTAGCTATATAGATTCACATTTGAGGTCATCTGAGGTGTCAACACACTTGCACAGCACTTCAGACAACCCTGAATCCAGCAGAGGTGCAAATGGTCACTCCTCTGGCTGGGAAAAGTAAGGATTAGGACACGTGTGGTGCACAATTTTGTGAACCACTGCTAGTAGAGGGCGGGGTAGCTTTTGGAAAGGCAGGAGACATTTCTGGGTTGAAAACACCTCCTGCAAGTGCCAGTGCTTCTTATCAGCAGCTTCCCCAGTGTCTACTAAGAAGCCCCTGAATATCTAGTCTGAACCCATTTTAAATATGCAATTAATATTCCGCCACTGAATTTCTTTTTACTTTTGTCTTTCTATGTATTTGAAATGCTTTTGAATGTTTAATCTGTTCAGGAAATGACCCTGCCCCCAGGATTAACAGAAGGATCACAGTCCATGAAACCTGATACATATATGTGATATTTGGTTCATATAAATGTTAAATATTATCACTTCATATAAGTAATTTTGACTCTCTACATTTTTATGATCATCTCTGCTAAAATTTACCCAAGTCAAGTCAGAAATTTTGTTGGAGGAGATGATGACCTTTTGGAGGAAAACATGGAGCTTGGACACTTAAAAGTTCTGTTTTCTACATGCAAAAATAAAAAAAGTAATAAAAACAGAGACTCATATATACCCCTAGAGATAGCAAAATAAAACAGAAAAAAGAATTCCCATTTGCTCCAATTGTTAATGCAGGTTTACTTTAAAAACAAACAAGCAAATGAGTTCCAGGCTGAAGTCACTTCTAATGACTCGTAAAGTTAACAACTGACCCTGTTCCAATAAGCAAAAATTTGTATGGTTTGTATGAGAGGCCTAGTTGTGATAGTGAGTGAAAAACATAATTTTAGTCCTTTAACAATATATATTTAATGTCTCCTACCTCCTCTAACAGAGTAGGTCTTGAATAGGCTACCTTAAATAGAAGCTGTACCAACTGAAAACCTAAATATTTGCTATGTTTTGAAATCTTTTTATTTGAGAATCTCTGGGGAATTTGGCACAACCGGCTTTTTGTCTGGAGTTTGCCTACGGCTCTGTTTGTTTTATTTAAGACTCACAAGAAAACTTTCTTCCACTGGAGGCTCACAGGCTTTGTTCATCTCCCACCTCTTTGTGAAAGGGAACACAGGCAGAGGGGGAAAGGTAAAGAGGGAGAAGCAAAGAAAAGAGAGCGAGGGAGCGAGACAGCAACAAATATTTTGTTTCTGGAACACAAAAAACATATTTTGCTGTAACATTGCATCTTCCTCCTTACCTGAAAAGTCAGATCAAAAACACGTGAAATGGGTTTGTAAGAAAGGCAGGCAAAACGAGCATAAAATACTTCTCTGGACAGGTTTAAAGTGGCAACACGCCTGTTTCCTTGCTGCCAGCAAGCCAGGAGTGAGACAGAATTTGGCAGCAGAGAACAGCCTGCTCATTTAATAAAGCACTAATCTTGTGTAATGTGAGTGAGCTCACTGCCATACAAAGTACTAATTATCAGCAGCATTTTCCAAAGGATATGAATAACTCCCCCATGTGAGAAAGAGGCCCAAGGCATAACCCTGACTAGCTGTAAGTGCTTAATCCATAACATGAATAGTTCCACTGCACTCCTTTACAGCTCCGTCTGCATGCATGGCTCTTGAATGGGGAAGCAGCAATTACCCAAGCTCAGTGGAAAATGTGCCAAAAACAATACCCACTTCTTCTATTGAGAGGGTTAGATCTTGGTAATATCAAAGCTGGCATTCAACAATCTAATTGAATTATCTGAAATTCAATTTCCCTACAAGGTTTTTAAACACCTCCTAATGATGTCTCTCTGTGTCTACTCATGGCAATCAAGCGTCAGCAAAACGTTAAGGGCTCATTCCTGTCAGAAACAGGAATGATTGGGTCAATAGTTATTCCTCTTCATCTGTGATCACACAACAGAGCAGGACTTACAACAAGTGGCCCTCCAGATGTTGTTGGCCTACAACTGCCAATATTCTATGTCGTTTGGATATCCCAGCTGTGGCTACTGGGAGTTGCACTTCAGCAACTTCTTGATGGCAAAATACTAGACCCTCTTGCAACAGAAAGCAGTTTCCACCAGCCTAGAGTTTTCCAATTCTTCTGGGATCATTCTTAATCATTGGCTATGCTATGCAGGTTAGAGCTAAGAAGTGAAGGCTGATATACATTTTACTTCATTTTCAGCAAAGTCTAGACTTAAACCATGCATTTCCCCCACTCCATAGGATGCACAATAAGACTAAACTGAATCACATTATTTTGTAGGTTTCAGACAGAATGATGCATCAAAGTTAGTGCAGATGAACCACAGATTTTCAAGGGGCTGATGCTAAGCAATGATTTTAGTGGAGATCACACACTTCTACTTTCATACCCTACCCCCATACATTAAAATGACTTCCACTGAGTTATTTTCAAAGAAGTTTAGTTTGCCATTGTTTGCAATCCAGAAATCCTGGCTTACCAGAAATAACTATTAATTACTAAAGCACTTGGACTGCTTTTAACTAATCATTGCTTGTCTAAGCCACAGTTCCAGGCTTATTTATTTATTTAGAGAATTTTCATCATCATCTCGGGTCACTGCACAAAATACAGCCATAAAAGCCAAGCCAAACCAAACAAATTAAAACAAAAATTAAAACAAAAATCATCCATATAGGACAGTGACTAAAACTCTAATAACCATTAGCAAGTCATCATAATGTTGCCAAAGTTCTTCAAAACTGAAAATGAACTCAGTAGAAGCTATCCTCCCAGATACAAAGAAAACGTGGGTTGTTTCAGCTACACCTAAATTTCAATCCAGCTTCAGAGTGAGAAAAGACATCTAAAGTGGCAAACAGTTCTCCTTCCACATTATCTAAATCAAAAAATCCACCTTTGCATTAGACCACGGAGACAGAAAATTATTTTTCGCTTTGCTGATGTGTTCTCTCACTCTGAAGCTGGATCAAAACTGGATTAAAACTTAGGTATAGCTGTGCCCTTATTTTGAACAGTTACATAGAACAAAAGTAAGGGTCTAAGGTGTAAACTACTGTAAATGTCTGAAGCCAAGTCTGCAACAGACCACATTTTCGGTTTTCAGCTGACAAATGAGAATATAAAACCATACACTGAAGCTGGTTTGCAAATCAGAATCTGATAACTGATGCACCATATTAAATCTGAACTTATGGACCACTTTAAGAAGGCAGAGTTGTTATAAACCTTACAACTACATAAATTGACAAGTCATTCCCAACAACCTTTTCAAACCAAGGCGTAATTTTATTGTTTTCAAACTATATTATAACCTGGAGCTAGGCACCACCAAGAACGGAGTGCATCAGGCTATGTGGGAGATACTGCAAGGGCAAAGCGGCCTTGGACAATTCTCCTTGCAGTGAAGTCCAGAACGGTCCCATTGACAGAGCTTCTGCACACATCTGAGAGAATCCCTGCAGGACACAGATGGCCACAGATATGACTAGAAGTTGTCTGTTTTCACCTCCTTGACTGCCTGCACATCTACGCTGGAGCAAGGACTTATTTGTTCCATAGGACAGGAGTCACTACCAGAATAACTTACTCTGACCTACTATTAGGTTACTCCACAGTGTACTGGTGGACTGTGGAAACCAAATGGAGGTGTAAGATTTTGTCTAGCCTACTCTCTACTGACCGTCAGCCTAAACTATTCAGCCATGCCAATTTAGCCACAGTACCACTTCCATGGTTCTTTCCAAGATTCTGCGTGCCAGCTGCTCATGAACTTCAATTCACTATTGCTTCACATAAAAGATGGTATAAAATGAGAACAATGTCCCAGGGTGAAGGTAGAAATGACGTGATTTGAAAAAGTCCATAAGAAGTGCCTTTCTGGGTTAGACACATGGCAGCTCTCTGAATGCTCTTAGTGTTTGATTTGACTTTGAACATTTAATTCAAACACAGGGAATGTTCAGTTTGAAAACAAATGCTTCAAACACCCCCTTTCACTATGAACTGATAATAGAACCAGTTTGGCACTTCTCTACTAGTGAGCAAATGAGGGATAAATTTTGTATTGCACCAGGAAGCACCACTGGAAGTGGCACCAGAAGTCACTGTGCCACCAAAACAGTCCCTCTTGGCAATGATGTAGGCCAGGAATTTTTGTTATCAGTCTACCAGGCCTATGTGCCAGCTTTGAAGCGAGAGCTGAAACCTAGGACAACCTGTCCTGACATGGAACGGGTTGCAGCTCTGAGACCAGGACATCCCATCCTAGTCTGGAATAAAAGACCTAAGTGCGGGTTGTCTATCTATAAGTAACAAAGCTCTACTGCATTCCAGATGACTTTGGGGTACAAAATACCAGGAACAGTTATGTGACCGCCTTTCTCATACTCGGGTTGTTTCTCCAGACTTAAAAATAAGCATGAGGCAAACTTTTGGTATTACTGTAGAGATGGATGAAAGTAATTTTGTTTGGCTCATGAAAGATGATTCCAAAGCAATGGCTCATGATTGGTTCTGCAGTGACTTAAGCAGTTTTTCTCCCTCCAAAGCTTAGCTTGTCAATGAGTCCTCATGGATTAGAAGCTTACTGCACTTACTGGAATTATTTTTAACTTCATATACATTCCAGTCACTGTAGAGGAGGAAAAAGAAGTCCTGCTGAAGTCTGGTATTTTTACAGTTGCTAATTCTGGTAAATTGCCAGCAGCTGATACTATCTATGGGAAAAAGTAACCCAGAACTTTGAAAATGAACAGGTAGCCTCTTAACTTTGCATTTCACCTAACACATTGCTTTATGAAATATCCAGAAAAATCCTTACTTTGCAAAGCTATTCTGTAAAGACTATGTGAAAACATTTTCAATAGGACTGTCTACTACACCATTAAAATAGATGTTCTTCTGTGCTTTTACTTTCCTGGGTAAAATTTAGTGAGCTTATTGCCAGAAGGGAATTAATAACAAAAAGACCAGTGACTTGCTAATAACATGGAATTTTGTCAAAAACTGGAGTAAGATAAAATATAATCCCCTTGAAAGATGAAGAATTAAACTTTCATATACATTATTTCCTGATTGTTCCTTTCCATTCTTGTGATAAAAGTTCAGATTTAGATGCCCACTTTTATGGCTGCATTTAAACATCAGTTACTTATTCTAGATATCCTGGAATATCCATGCTTTATCCCAGAATATCCAAATATAGTGGAATAAGTAACCAACGTCTGGTTGCAGTCTTATGTTAGTCTTTGCTAAGTGAGGGCCCTTTCACACCTTTGCCTAGTATGAAGGCTGGTGAAGCACTAGGATGCATTGGGCATCCACACCTTGCGATGCCTGATGCAAGTATAACTTACCCAGCCATGGTGACTGGATGAAGTAGCTTGCAACCACAGTTGCCCCCCACAACTCCATTTTCCAGGAAGTGAAGATAGTTCTGGGTAACGATAGCTCATGCCAAACTCTCACTATACTTCTTGTGCAATAATCCAGATAGAGTTGCAGTTACGGAATAACTGAATGCTACAGTAGTTGATTTTACTGAAATAACAGTAACCTGCTACTGGCATACTAGGGTGTGGTCTACTGGACCCAGGTAAAACAGCATACCAGGGGGTGGTATACCATTTTGGGAGCACAACAAGACATGCTGAAATGGGCCCCCTGGGAGTTCCAAAGGCATCCCAACTGGCTCCACAGCCCGCATGTCTTCGGCGCCAGTGCAGGGGTTGGCACAGAACAGGTCAATCCCAATGTTCTGCACCAGAAACAATCCATCCCAGCTAGGTGTAGCTTGCTCATCCCAGTACAGGGCAGCTCATTCTGCACCAGGACAGAAAAGTGCAGAAACAGCCCCAGTCTCAGTACAAAACATGAACGTTCATCCTAGTGCAACTTTTTGCCAGTTTTGACAGAATATACAACTCCAAACAATATTGTAGAAGACTGTAGGACCAAATTCAATTTCTGTATTTCCCATACCATTGAAATATTTTGTTCATGTGAGTAGTTTGATAAAACTTATCCTGCACTGCTTAATAAACACCCTTGAGCTCATTAATTTCTCAAGCACCCAGTTTTCATTAATTTAGCTAGATAGGTAATCAAAAGAAGCTGGAGATGCTTTATGGAGTTACTAAATTACTTTTTACTTTAGGATTTCGGTACTATGATCATCCATATTATTTCATAGATGATTTGTTGTTTCTTAGAAATCTGTGCATAAGTTATTTTAACTTTACTAATAAAATTTGCCCAAGGTCTACTTTGTAAATTGTGGCTTGCTTCAGAAAATCATGTAAACTGCGTTGGTCAAATTATATACCAAATGCTGTTGGACTATGTTGTCTACAGTTGGAAATAAATCTGTATGCCACTGCAACTCTTAAAGTACAGCAAAAATGCACACTCTGATTTTTAAAAAAGTATTACAACATCATTTGTAGAAAGCATATAAAACATTATGGAAAACATATCAATGGGCTTTTAACTTGGAATTTGTTTGTATTCTGCTTGTTTTAATAACTACACTTTCTCTTGGCTGGGGTTATGTGAAGCAACCATTCAGATGTTTATTATCATAATATCCTCACATTGAAAAAGGTCTGGTTGAGACTGAACCACATCTGTCACTGAGTATTCAAGAATTTAATCTGAAGGGGGAAAGTCAGACCTTTCAGAAGTAAAACTATACTAGTACTATATAATAGTGATCATTACACTAGCTATTTTGCTGTTTGATTTACTATAAACTTTTTTGGCAAGAAATGTGTGTTTTGCTAGGTGAGACTTTGCAAAAGTATTATTGATATTTGAAGTTTAGGCTTTTCTGGTTGGGAAAAGGCATATGTGTTTGTTTGTGTGTGTCCATGTGTAAAACTGTTATAACTGAGTTTTATATATCCCTTCACTGTAAATATCTGCACCAAAAACTGATTCATCAGGGAAAGGACAGAATGAGAAGGTCACTCCACTAGACAGTAATGGTTTTATTTAGTATAAATCCCCATAATGCTCACATATTGTCTAACTATGAAAGAATGGTGAAAGAATTCAAACTCGGTGAAACAAAATTGTGTTCTCCCTAATTGGATCAGTTCCTCTTTACCGCTAGATTCTGAACAACACCAAAAGCACGGCCATATTCCCTCTCTTTCTCAGTTCTAGTTTCTGAGGGATAGCATGAAAATTAATTTTCATTCAGTTTTCAAGTTCTTTGCCATGCCCCTTGGTAGCCATTTAAGGCCAGCACAGAACATTTTTAAAATCAGAATTTCACATGTACCCATGAAGATTGTAGCCTCCTTCACCATATGATGAGCTGAACTGATTATCATATGGGCATATGATTGCTTAAAATGTTCTGCAAGCCCATTCGTGGCATTGATTTTACAGACCTTTTTCCTTTAAGCATGTATATGAGAATAGATATTTCCCTATATAAGATAAATATATGTTGACTATTGAACTGTTTCGAACAACAGTCCCATTTTTCAAAGTCTTTGCTAGATTTTCTCTTTCAGCTGTTTCTTACGATTTTCTACCTCCCCTTAGCGCCTCTTCTCTTTTTACCAATTAAAGCTTGAATTTGTTATGGAAGATATTTGAACTTCATAAACAGCTGGACCAGACAAACTATATGTTTCTCCCAATACTATGAAATATAATTCGATTCAAAGGCCTTGCCAAAATAATTCTTCTTGTCAAAAGAATTACCTTAAATGGGCAGAATTAGAATGCTAAAGACCTCTTAATTTATTTAAGGAAAAGAAAATGTGTACTAAAACGGCCCAAAGTTCATTCTTTAATTTGCCATGGTAATTTTGAAATTTTCCTTTAATTGTTCTGTTTCCGTGAAAAAGAAAAAACAGAAGTCATGGAAAAAGAATTCTGGAGACATACTGGCATTGGGGTTAAGAATATGTCACTTTGCCATTTTCCTCTCAGATTGCAAATCTATCTTTAATTTACTGACTTCATACATATAGATAACACTTTTGATAACCTCCTGAAAGATATGTTTTGGATGTTCATGTGGTCTTCCATCGAAGCACTGTTTAGACCTAAATCTGTCAAGTACCTGATTTGTCTTCAAATTATAGCTTAGTCTTGGCAAGTACCGTTCAAATGAATAGATAAATAAATAGGTATAATCCAGGTGGAAATTAAAATGTTCACTTGACAAATGTTAAGAACAGAAAGTCCGTTCCACATCTGACCCCTACAAGGAAGAATATCTATTCCAGCAACCTGTCTCACACAGTGGCCCACCAATTTCTTAAGGGCATCTCAAGCAGAAAACAAAGGTAAAACCTTCACCTGCTCTGGAATCCCAGCAAGTGGCCTTTAGCGGAATCCTGCCTGTCTCCCTAGCCTGGAGGATGTACCTAGGCATCCATTCTAGTAGCCATAAATACATCTGTCATCCATGAATTTATCTAACCATTGCTTAAAGCTATCTAGGGAAGTTGCTGTTACTACTGATGACCCTCAAAATACTTCCTTTTGTCTGATCTGACTCTCATACCCATCAGCTTCATAGAGTGCCCCCTGGTTCTAGTGTTGTGCGATAGAGAAAAGGTCAATCCTATGACAGGACAATGGTCCCATGTGGATCTTACCTAAGTATCTAATATAACTTATTACTGCTGACTGAAGAACAGCATTAACAATACAGAAAATAATGTGATAGATTTTTTGTTAACTTGCTTAAGCAAGCATAAGTTTTTACTAAAATAATAGGCAATATTTAGTTTACAAAGGAGGACATTTTTGAGTTTATTTGCCTCAATCACCACGTGAAACAGAAAACTCAGGGGAGGGGGGAGAAAACTGGAAAGGCAGACAAAGGATAATCTGGCCTTGGTGACTTCCATACATCTACTTCCCACAAGAGCAAAAGCACTCCATAGCTAGGGGACAAAAACAACAACCCTCATCACTTGGGCCGTGTCTTCACGGCAACCTTATCTCAAATTCAAAATGTTTTCAATCCTCGGAGTCCGCACGGCAGTTTGGCTTAACACGATTTCCCCGTGTTAAACCACCCCAAAGCGTGATGAATCTCGCATGATGATTTCAACAGGTCTCACTCCGGTCCGTGCGCTTGAAACATTTTACATTTTTTACTGTGGGATAAGAGTTTCCCTCCCCCAACAGCTTGCTTCCAAAGCAAGCTGTAAAAGCAGCAGCAGCCCGAATAGCAATCAAGCAATCCACTGTAGCAAACAAGCAATTCACACCTGAAAACTATCTTGCCATTGAAAGTGCTGACCTTCTAAAAAGGGAAAAGAAACAAAAGCAGCTGCCGTTTGGAGAGATGTGTGAATGTTTAGCTGTGATGAAAGGGGCTTGACTTGCCGCCGCTGCTGCATGCCCTGAGCAATGAGGAGAGGAGGGGAAAGAATCACTGGCTGCTTGCTGCCGTTTTTCCTCCATCCAGGCAAGCAGCAGCCACACAGCCACACAGCTTGGCTCCGTGAAGGGGTCTGTTATGGGTGTCGCATTCACGCCAGGAGGAAGAGGACAGGGCAGCCCAAAAAAGCGGCTTTTAAAAAGTAGCCACTGGAGTTCCCTCTTGAGTCACGTACATCCCCAGAATCCGGACTGAACGTGATTAAGCTGAAAGTAATGGGAACAGGCAAATTCGCGTTTGCATCCGGTTCTATTATTTTGGTTTAGGGAAAGCGAAATAAGCTTGCTGTGGGGATTTGCCCTTGGTGTCATTCTTTCGCATCTGGCATTTAGAGGCATGCCATTTAATACTGTGGAATAAATCCAGCCAAGCATGTTTAGGATAGACCTCATTTGTACAAATGAGCTATAAGCTTACTGGAATCTACTCCAAACTTAGCTAGGTTGGTTTCATAAACTAAAGTAACCTTTAAAAATGGGATATACTGTGCTAGGTTGAATATTGTTACTGCTTGAATTCTGGAACAGACTCTGGGTCTAATTCAGACAAGGATAAAAATGCATGTAGAATAAGCAGCAGCAATCAGTTTGACAGGTAGATAGTTGTGCATTAAAACCTGATATTCCAGCTTTTAAAAATACTAGTTTTAAGGACATTCACCACAGAGTATTCCGCACTCCACGTTTTTTCATGTGTTTGCGTGAACTGTATGAGAACTCGCGAGAACGTGCCTTTACCCAAGAACCAATGAACCGATCAGAACTGAGCATGCAGTGAGAGGCTGAGCGTGTGAACAGAAAAATCATGCTGCTACGACATCTAAAGCGCGGATTATCACCTATAGGTGAGGGCAAACCATTTTCCCCTCTGGAAGCACTTCAGATTTCAGGAGTGCCCTTGATGATTCACAGTCCTTTTGGGAAGACAAGGTATACCTGCACCACAAATGTGCTTCTGTAACTGAACAGAAATGCGAAACAATTCAGTAGTGACTGCCTTGTAAGACCTGTGCAGTATTTTATTCCCAACAGAACCATAAATGTCTGAAACCCACTAATTAATGAAACCCACTAATTAACTGAAAATTAATGAGGGAAATTGCATGGAATTACTGCACTGAGAACTTGATAAGCGTAAAGAACATTCTACCAAGCTATTGGGAGAAAAAATGAGCGTAAATGAAATCAAGAGACACATTTCTTTCCAAAGAAAAGAAACATACAGAAGTGGCTGCAAGTAGTGGAAAATGGGACAAAGATCAGTCGGAAAGCGCTCTGTCAGCAGATGGCTTTTCCCACTCACCAGATACATTCCCTTCTTTATCTCAAGGTGAAAGCTAAGACTTAACACTCAGACTTGTCCACAAGCCTGAGTTAACATTTCATTTCCTGGAGTCTGAAAGATTGTGTCAAGCAGTTTTTAGCACTGAAGTTTATTCACGTGTTTCATACTGGCTAGAAAGATGGCAAGCTGATATCATGAAGAGCACGGTTAGGGTGTTAAAACTAATCATAAAGGATGAGTGATCAATAAGCAGAGTAAGCAAAGGAGAAAGTTACTCTAGTTCATGAAGAAACAGAAATGTTAGATTTCAACAGTGAGAACAAAAATGTGCACATGCCAGGTCATCTATTTCTTTGATGTCCCAAGCAGCAGCAAATCCTACTTTGAGCTGATTTATCATCACACAATGAAATGCAAAGAAAGCAGAAAAACTGATATATGCAGGTTCTGGGAGTTCCTGGTGTGTCCACAGCCACTAGCCACCTCTGTGCCCTAAGGAGGTCTATTAGGGTTCCCTGTGAGTGGTAGGTTAGCAGAGAAGTGTTTCCCTGCTAAACTGCCTTTAAACATCGTAGTGGCTTTGGTTAGCTTTTTAGCTGGCAAACTTCAGAAGCTGCTTGCCAGCAATCAGAGAGCGGGGGCGGAATAAGGGTTGCAGGAAGAGGTAAATGGGACAGCAAGGGCCAGATGACCTCCCTCTTTGCTGCATCTTTACCTGTGAAACTGGGGTGATCAGCTCTTTTACATTTGCCTGCAGAACAGATCGCAGAGAGAAGAGGCTCTCTGTTTGATCACTGTTTAAAAATGGCCAGCAATTGCGATTGGGGAAGGGGCGTTGGGTGGCATTTCCCTGCCCTTGTTACAGCAGGTGGAACAGGGGTTGGTGACATCAACCTGGCTCCTATCAGGAGAGAGCAGGCAGAGAAAAAATGATGCTGTTTTCCTGAGCAGGGGTTTAGCATGGTTTGCACGGAGACAGGCATATTCGACTTGAGCCTGCACTTTCGTCGATCACATGGGGATGGGTCAATTCGGTCTCGGCTCCATATTCGGACTAAATTTTATCCAATTCGGACTAAATGGAGAGCATGAGGATGAGGCCTTAGTGTTAATCTTATGTACCGTCCCAGCAATACTTTTAAAAAGCATCTCTGTCTCTCTGTTTTTCTTGCTTTAAAAGGCAACCTCCCCTTTGCAAACTCTAAGCAGTAATCAATCACAACATGTTGTTTAATGTTTTATATCTGAAACAATTGCATGTGAAAACCAGAAGTGACCAATGTTTATATGCTGCACAGAAAATGCCAGATGCTTCCCTGGGCTGTTTATTTGGCTGAAGACAAATAAATAAATGCAGCCATTATAGCACTGCACATTCAAAGAAGAAAAATACCATCTGTATTTTATACTGTACCTGTATTGCTTCTGGGCTAAATCAAAGACAAAATATTAAAATTAAAATGACAGCTATGTTGAGGATTTGTTTTGCTTTATTTTCATGCTCCATTTTACGTTCTGTAATGCAAGATAATGTTTTGTTTCAGAGCATCTGCTGCTTGATTGGACAAAGTTCTGACTGATGCCATTTGTCAATAAACCACACCAGCAAAACTGTGCCCAACTACATGATACTTTGGCAAAATGTGGCATTTTAGAAGTGAAATGCCATGCAAAATTAGATGACGGTTACAATAAAGGATGTTGAACAGGGCATGTGGTGAAAAAGAAGGTCTTTGGTTCACCCTCTTCATACATGATATCTGTAATCAAATGTTCCTCCCTCTTGCTTGTGTCTAACTGCACTAGGAAGGAAGTTCTTATTAAAGCCTTGAAAAAAATAAAATGGAACAATTTCAAGGCAATTCCACCCTGGCCTACTAGGAGCCCCCTTTTCAGCACGCTTTAATTGCCTACCTGACTGCAGTAAGCACACCAGACCACACAAATGCAAAGTAGTTGGACACTGGGTTATTTTTCAATGAGCTATGACTTATACTGGGGAAATTACTACTAATAAAATCAAACTGTGGAGACTATTCAGACTATTGCCATATGAAAAACTGGACGGTTCAATAGTTGTACAAAAAAGGAATTTCAAGCAAATGCTGCTTGCATCACAACACCTGCAGAAATTCCTACTTCACTGGAAGTGAAGATGCAGAAACAGAAATGCTTTTCTAAATGCCGCATCATGCAGATGGAAGCACAACCTTTCATTAGCTTGTGGATGAGGTTTAAAAAATTAAGAAAAGGTTTAAAGAAAGAACCTGAGCAGGGGTATTATACTTAGAGAGATACTGGTTGCCTCCAGACACAGGTGAAAGCTTCGCGGCTGCTGCATATAACATGATTGGACATATGCTTTAATATATACTATAATATATTATTTCAATATATGTTTGATTTTAAATGTTGTAACCCACCCTGATGCCTTTAGGCATAGGTCAGGATAGAAAAGCAAATAATAAATAAAATAAAAATGACCATCAATTGGCAGCACTGGAGCAACTGCAGCAGGGAAAATACAAGGTAAAAAGCTGCTGTTTTATTAGCAGTTTTTTACTTCACGCTTTCCTTCAACAAGAGAAAGGATACTATGAAATATTGCTCATCCCACCTGGACAATGGGACATGGCTCTGCAGGGGCTCCACCCACCCTGTGCAGCTTTCCTTCAACCTGTCAGAATGGAAGTGGCTGCACAGGGAGGGTGGAATTTTAAGCATGTCTGGTGACACTCAAGGAATTAAATGAGAGGAGAATTCTGCAGTGTAAAATCTGAAGTGTGGCAGTGTAAGCTTCAAACTCCAAATTGTCTTGGCATTATTCTTTCATACCGTGCACTTATAATAATGAAAGAAGGCTTTGAAACAGATCTGGCTTCAGTTAATTAAGAAACACTTTTCTCCATATTCTCTGCAGTCTGACTTAATTTTTTAGTTTCTTTAGTGTCACAGATAACAAAAATATTTTCCTGAAAATGTGTCAATAATCTCTTACCAGCACACTACCATCACTCCAGCGAAAATCACTCTCATACATCTTATCATTTAGGCCAATCCACTGATAATCGTGTCCAATACCTAGAGGAATGGATAGACGAGGGACAAAAATCTCAGCAACTTTGCCATAAAAGGGAATTTTCTTGCAATCAAAGACTTAGTCATGCTTTCTGTTTTGTTTTCTAAATGTTTCTTTCAGATTTAAAATGATTATTTGCAGAGCTCTCTCGTTTTAGACGACAAAAATATTTATAAAAATGTTTTTATTAAATTTATCTTAAAGCCCTTATCTCCTTTTTGTTGTTGTTTACTTAGCTGCACGATGGCAATATAAAGAAATATTTGGCATTAAGAAATGTGAACAGCTATCCTTTCTTCTATATAAGAGAATTAAAGTTAACAATCATGTTATCTCATCAGACCAGAAAACTACATATTAAAATATAGACAACATTCACTTCTCTACTGTTGGCATTTCCATTTATTTTTCCAGTGCCCTGAAACTGGCTGCTCTGTGATTATGTATATTAGGCAGTTTTCACACACACAGAAGGAAGGAAGGAAGGAAGGAAGGAAGGAAGGAAGGAAGGAAGGAAGGAAGGAAGGAAGGAAGGAAGGAAGAAAGAAAGAAAGAAAGAAAGAAAGAAAGAAAGAAAGAAAGAAAGAAAGAAAGAAAGAAAGATCCCAAACATGTCTGGCAATCATAATATAGCCATGGGATAATTCTGGGTTTTTCAGCCTGGAGGCAGCCATAGCGTTTCTGGCAGATTTTCCTATCAGAATCCTGAGCAGGAGGTTTTTGATTTGTTTTGATAGAGAAACTTAAGCTGAGAAAGACCCTGTTTAGATGGAATGGCCTGGAAGGAACATTTTTTAACTTTGAGCAACAAAGTAAGTCTTCAACTAATTTTTTACAAAAACCAAGAAAATTTCTAAGTAAATTTGAAAAAGGGATGGAAGAAAACTTAGTGGAAGTGGAGACGATAGATGAAACTGTCCCAAAACTACAACGGACAATAAAGAACAGTAAATACTAACGTACAGCAGAAATTGAAACTCTCTTTTCTGAACTTGATGGATCTATTATTGTACATGACTGTGGCCATAAGACTGGTATAAGGACTGAACAATTCAGTATTAGCCACTATAGAAGACTAGCTAGTGAAACTGATAGATTTGATAGCAAATGATAAATTACATTCACTTAGAAAGAACATTAGGGAACCCTTATGGACTTTCTTTTCCCCTCTCTTTTACTCCTTAGTTTTTTAAAAAAATATTTTCTCTATTTTATTGTAACCTAAAATAAAAAACCCTCTAATAAAATAAAATAAACATTTTTTATTAAATCTCTAATAAAATAAAATAAATCCATCTAAGTTTTTCAGTTCTCAAATTATCTCAAATATTCTGTTATGCCATGTTTGCACTCGCTATTGGTAACAAGACTTTTGGTTACATGGTACCAAACTATTTGATGGAAAATCAACAGCCTGGAAGGTTTTTTTGGAAGGTTATGTACATTTAGCACTAAGAATTTACAATGTTTGCATCAAAGAACATACTCAGGGTCTGAGTATTTTATCCAAAAATTAACACTCAGCTGATGATGATTAGTACTTGGAAATAAACTGTTGGTGCTTGTTTCAAGTTAGCTGTTGCCATCACCACTATCCAGAGAGCACCTAGGACTGCAAACAATGCATGCTACATAGGGAAGAATATAAAGTATGCTTGAGAGTAATGTATTTTTAAGTGCCTGGAGATGAAATTGTCTCATTTTCCTATTTAGCTTATTTGCTAGCAATTGCAGTTCTCTTGACCCTTGATTCTAATATAGTGGCTATAGAATAGAACCAGGCTTTCATTAGATTTATCCAATTATTCCAATTCTGATCTTGTTTCTTGTATTTCCTTGTAAATTTGTCCTTGAAGGGTTTCTTTATACTGAGTTTAAGCAATGGGTTCAACAGAAATGTTTTTCAGAATGAAATACCCTACTAGAGTTTGCTCCTAATGTCTTTTTCTCATGAACTTAGGATTTCAAAAGTTTAATACTTCAAACATCAGCCTTCCCCTCTATCCTGTCTAATGAGCAGGACAGACTCTGGAGCTGGAATGGAAGAGAAAAATAATTGGTCAAGAACAAAGGTTCTTTTTAAAAACATACATTTTAGAAAGCAATACGTAAAGAAAATATTTAGAGATCTGGTGGGTGTTGTATTTAAAGCAATTTCTTTCCTTCTCTTATCCTTAAGCACAGCATTGTATTAGAACACTACATACGGTTCACAAAGATCTGCTCTTCATGAGACAGGATACTGGTCAGATGGGCACCCTGGAGGCGGCATTCTCTTTCAGCAGTGTCCCAAGTGCGACGGTGGGCAAAGTATTTGTAACACTGCCCTTGGAACTTGTGCCATCCATAATCACAGGTTTCAGTGTCTGCAAAAAGCATATATAGAGAGAGCTGAGTGTACTCTCTTATACTCTGTCTGGGTTGACAACATCCAGGGACGCTCATTGGCTCTAGCAGAAACATTTAGTGTCAAGATATCACCAAAAGGACGAAATGCTTTACTCAAAGAATATAAGCAAGTATGGCAAGTAATTCTGCTATTGGTATGATTGCCCAAACGAGAACAACTGAGAAAGTGAAGAAAGCAAGCTCAGCCCAGAAGAATGTATTTGCTGTGGTAAAGAGAGGCTCGCCGGTGAAGATCATTAAAAATATATAAACAAGAACAATTTTTTAAAAAAGTTAATTTTTTATTAGGCATATTCTGGAAAACACAAAATGAACTTTATTCACAATTTAAAAAATGAACGTATAACCAAAATTACAATATTCTCTCTCCCATGAAATACTTTCCTTCCCTTCCCAACTCTTCATAAAAGAAAACAGGGTGTGTCCACACTGGGGAATAGTGCACATTCTGATGCACAAACAGTGCATGGGTGTCACACCTTACGCCCAATACTTTGTAGTGGTGGCACTTTATGCTGCTGATACTGTGGATTTACCTGCTGTGGAACGACCAACACTCGCTAAACAGTATCAGATAATTTCGGAGTTTCCCGAAATTTGGTGATGAATGAGTAATATATCACATTTGATCTTTCCTGTAAGGAACTAGAGATGGATTACAATGGTGGGTTAAAATTTTGAGGAGGCCCTACTACTATTACTACAACTGTGAATAATAATCAAATCTAAGAATTTCGGCAGCATATTTCATTCCATTGGGAAAAATGGTGAATTGTGTAAAATTTAAAGACCCATTTATGGACAGATTGAATTTAATCATCCTTTATCTCATGGACACCATTACTTAAAATATGCATTTGATCAAAACATTTATCTGCCTATGGAAGAAACTAGTGTGGGAACGACAGTCTTGTACTTCTCCCCTCTGCCTGTGACCTCGTTTTTCATATTAAAAAGATTCCCTTGACTTCCAATTACTTGGATTGTAAATAGTACAGACAGATACTAGGGCTCCTCTCATTGAAAGCAATATGCTTTATATAAGCTATATGATTCACTAGCAATCTTCAACTGTATCAGGGTCTATGTGCTGAATTATAACACTACGATAACAATGGGGAGAAAAATAGATCCATGTACATTGCTAGGACCTAATATGGAAATGTCCTATGTAATTTATTTTTCCTTCCTGCTGCTTTCATTTAAATATTCTTTGAGTTGTTCATTTCAGCAATGTGGTCTAGAAGGTCTGATGACTGAAAACAGCTGTAGAGAAAAATAATTGTCATTTGTGAAGTTCACAAATGCAAAGCTGGAGTGCTACATCAACCAAGAATAGACCAAGAATAGAACTGGCCAACTGATGATGATGATGATGATGATGATGATGATGATGATGATGATGATAATAATAATAATAATACTGAAGGCTAAATATTAAACATTTACTGGATAACTTTCTGAAGGCTGCTATAAGGTTGGAACACAAAATATTGTCTATTTTCATCTAATAGATGGTATTGGTAAAAATGCATACTAGAAAAGCATTTGCAAACTTCAATAATTTAATCTTACTTAGGATTCACTGTTGGGCTTTTTCTTCTTTTAATGGATTCATTTCAGTTATTCAATCTCGGAGGGAAACTATCAAGCGACATAAGAATCACAGCATTGCACCTGCTGTCATTGCTTATGAACTTTTATGATGCAACAGATCTGGAAGCTGGCCTTAAGTCAGGGGCCATGTCTCTACTTATTTAAGGCACCCCATGAGGGCAACTTCAGTTATTGCCTCTCCATAAGATGCTCACTGAAGAGCATGATGTTTGTGTGAGTGTCAGGAGGTGAGGACATAAAATAGTGCTGTCTGGGAAAGTTTTTCATTTGCTGCAGCATGGATATGCGAAAGTACCCTTTGACAATTCTGGAGGGAGCAAAGTCCACCTGAGGAGGCTGTCCTGATCACAGAATGAAAGCAGTTCCTACTAGGCTGCTGTCTACCGCAACATTCAGTCTTAAAATTATAGTAGTTTGCTGTATGTTTTGCATTGTTTTATTATGAATAGCAACTGTGTGATTTGTTATATTTTGATGTTGACGTATACAATTATATTGATTATATTTTAATAATACTATAACCATCCTCAAACAATATTTCTTTGGAAAGATTAAATACGAATTAATGGAATGCCTGCATGCATGCATGAATTCTGGTCTGAGGAAGATATGGGGAAGGGGACACTGCTGTTTAGGTGTTGCTGCTGCTATGTGTATATGAGCATTTTTGCACCTTCTCTTCCATAGGAAAACCTCTGGATCTATCTTTAAACTCAGCAGTCCTTACTTAAGTGCTGGTGAAGTGTGAATCATCTCCACTAAGTAGGTGACCACAGAGCAGTGCCAACAGCACCAATGCGCCTATGCAGCATCATTTCTACAAGGATGGGACACAGAAGCACTAACCGTGCCTGCGCCACCCCTCCCCAACTTCCATTTGAACCTCCTCTTTTAGAAAGAAATGTGAATGGAGCTGAACCAGGAGGCAGGTAGGATAGATGTAGAGCAGGTTTAAGTGCTCTATGCCTGCATGCACAGGACGGACACCTGCATGCATGGAGCCACATCTGGTTAAGATGCAACTCTGCACAGTGCAGCTAAACCATGCAGGAGTTCCTGCCATCTTCACCTTTTCCCCAAGTGAGAAAGACTTTGTCTCTGTGTGTCCCTTTGCTTGTGTATTTATCAAGTGGATAATTAAGATGAGAATGCCTTGGAAATAAGTGATCCTCATCTGACAAGCCTTTCAGGACTGGACTCTGAAAAGTAGGACAAAGAGCCACCAATGGCATGTTTAGTCTAGCCCATTGGTCAGCAGAGTAATAATCTGTTCTCTGCCTTTGATATTTGCATATGACATTTTGATCCAGAGCAAACAAAAATTGCAGGTCGCAGTGTTAAAAAGCAAAGTATCAGTCAACCCTACTATGTACCAGTCACAAGTATATCTGAAAAAAATCCTACTGTCCAAAACCTCCCTGGCCCAGCCTGTAGCTTTGGGGCTTGAAATAAACTTGCACCAGTAAAGAACTTGTGCATTTAATTCTGCCAGATGCTTTTGAAAAGTGACATTTTTTCCCTCCCTTCTCACCCCAGTTTCTCTCAGCTGTGGCAACTCAGCTTGAACTGTTTCTAAAGGGGTGGGGGTTGCTCTTTCCTTCCCAAACTACAAAGATTTCCAGAACAAAGTAATCTGAAACATTTGGGAGGGAAGTCCTCCATAAAACTTTGAACACTTTTATTAATGAAGAAATTGTATATTTTGCTTAAGAGCTTGGAACAAGAGAAAGCATGTCTGCTTCTACTGTCCCAAGGATGACTGTCTGCTCACAACTGCATCTGTGCAGTTTGGCAACAGCTTCGAATCACATCTGCATTTAGTAAACAGTGTAAGCTGAGGGAGTGTCTCCAGGGATTCTGGCAAACAAAGTTTAAATCTTACTTTAAAATTTATATAGATTTTTTTTTAAGAAGACTTTCTTCACAATGTACAGTTATAACTTATTTTCCAAAGGCCATCTTACTGCAGTCAAGAAAAGTTAATCAACAGTAAACCAAATACAGTAAATGCAGTCAATAAATCATTTGACTGTAAATAAATTGTTCAGGATTAAGGGTGCAGTCAGACATGCTTAAAGGTGCTCTTCCTGGGAGAACTGGAGCCAGGAACACCAGACATTTTACCCCTGCATGTGCCTTACTGCATCCTGAAGCCTCATACCAGATAAAATAACTCCTAGGTGACTCTTGCTTTCAGTTGCATTGAGTGGGAACACAGAGACAGCATGGGAACAAATGTTGCCAGCCAGCAACCAATTAGGAGCCGGGGCTGGCAGCTGCCCAATCAGTGACAAGCACTTCCTTTTAGGAAGGTATTGCTGGACTTAGAGATGAAGGAAAACCATGTGGAAATATGATGTAGGATCGTTTTTTAAACTGTTTGAATGTTGGCTCTTCTTTTCTGGACAACTATAGAAGGGACATGCTTTCTAAAAGGAGTAATTGAGAAAAGGCCTATCTGGTCACTCCCTAGGAGAGAATTCAAAAGCCAGATTATATAAGTGTACTTATGAATATAATACTTTCTAGAACTATCATCCCCCCCAAAATGTCAAAAAGATGTCACTGTCATCACAGGGGATTTGAATGCTAACGTAGGAAATCAAAAGACAACAGTAATAACAGCCAAGTCTTTCACTCCTATGAATTAAATCTCAGTATCCATTTCTAAAGCCACAGCAATGTGCCACTTATTTTGTATGTGTGGCAGCTGTAGATCCCATGAAACCTTTTAATTTTGATATTTGTGCTATTGTTGCTATTACATATTTGCTAAATATCCATGTAAAATAAACCTATATGCCACTTCCCTTTATGTTTTCATTGGGAGGAAGTGATAATGTTATGGGACCATTACATTTTGACATATCATACTTATAGACTGATTGCCTGCAAAAAAATTGAATTGCCTTTATTCACATTTTGGAATGGCAGCTGCTTGGTTCCTACATGTGAGCAGCCCATAGTAGACCTAGTGTTGATGTAGAAAATATCTGTAGAGGTTAAAGTTGTATCTCCATGACAGAGGACTGCAGCAAGTGGCCCCAAAGACTGTTTTCTTGCTCTGTCCTCAAGTGCCCTCAGAACAGCATGGCATGACTGAGAGTGTCACTGGTATACTATGCCCAATCTCTGGCCCTTTCTGCACTGAACTTTATTCTGGATATCCTACAATAGGGACTTTCCTGGGGCCTGCTGTAGTCTGGACCAGCATGCAGACAAAAGGTCCCTATTCCAGGATAAAATATGGAATAAGGCCCAGTGCAGAAAGAGCTCACGAAGAAGAGGTGGCTCTTAAACCCCATTTTTCTCACCTTTAAGGGAACTCAAAGCAGCTGACAAACTGTTTTTCTTCTCACCACAACAGACACCCCATGAGGTAAGTGGAGCTGTGGGAGCTCAGAAAGAGAACTGAGTAGTCCAATGTCATGCAGCTGGCTTTGTAGAGCAGTGTAGAATCGATCTGGGAGACTACCAGAGAAGAGCCTGACACTCTAACCATAAGACCAAAGTGGCTCGGTTTGGGGAGGCTGGTTCCTGCCATTCAGTGGTTAACAAAGTGAATAAATACTTCAAGGCACCAGTGGAAGCAGAATGTAATTTAATATTAGACTTTAAGAATGTTTCTTAAAAGTACAATAATTTAAAATGAATAGGAAAAGCATATCTGAGAAATGCAACAGCCAATACAATACAAACATTTTTACCATAATCAACTCACCAATGTCTTATTGGCACTATTCTTACATGGAGGGGGTGTAGAGCTTCAAGTTTATTGCTCCACTCCTTGTATATTGTAAACAGCACTGTGCAAGTAACATACTGGTGTGCTATCTGCATGCCTCTGCAGGCCCTGGATGTTAAACTCAAAACTGTAGATTCTTTACTTTTGAAGGTAACTGTGTGAGAAGGTAGACTCTCTCCCTTGCATCAAAAGAGGCTTGGATGGTGACACAGGAAGGAGACAGCAGCTTCTTGCACTGTCAAGGCAGCAGCTGGAGGAGTCCCCAGCTTCAGTCCTGAAAGTGGGGAGGACAGCCATGGTTGCAGTCTTGACAAGCAGAGGCAAGGCTCCCCCCACCATTCAGATAAAAGCTGAAGAATCCCTGACTGTTTTCTTGATGATGATCGTGATCTGATGATGGTCCACGAAAGGGACCAGTAAGAATCCTTGTGCAGTGGGAACTGCTGCATGGCAGGAAGGTACAAAGCAAGACTATGGTGGTCTCTTCATACCTTTCTTTGTTACAATACTCTGAATGCTTATAGTTGCACTGGAAGATGGATCACAGCAGCATCCATGCAGATGCTGCACTTTTCCTATGCAGTTAGCACACCATGAGGGTGCACAGCCATGCAGACCCCCTACACACACTTATGGTGCATTCACAGCACCATACAGTACAGTACAGAACATGTCATAGATTATATAAATCCCCGACTGATCTGCTTCATTTACCAACTTCTCTTGAACTTCTCTTGACCTTCCTCTTGATCATTAGATTCTGAACAGATCACTCAAAAGGTATAACGAACAATGCCCTGAATCAAAGGATGAGGAATATGAGACCATTGATAGGACAGGGTGCAGGGAGAAATGATTTGCTCAATAATTCAGTGAGTAATTCATACTATTTATTATTTATTTATAACATTTGCATCCCACCCTTCACCTTAGTATCTGACATATGAAATTTGATATTTGATGAAGGATGTGCTTATGGCTTAGGATTAACTGGCCTTGGGAGTATAAAATGGAGTCTTCTTCCAATAGGAGATCTAAAATTGTTAAATGTCCTTAATACAACTAGAAATAACAGAACATGTAAACCATGAAACAGAAGAATTCGTTTATGCCCCTTCTGTGGCACAGGAACACATGTTCTGATTGTTTTGGGCTTTGCTTTAGGGCAAATGAAATCAGCTTCAATGGCATGATATCAGGACTGCTTGCCAGGCAGCCAGTTGAACAGCCAATACAATTTTTTTATTGTCTAGTAGAGTGGAAAAACTGGTACTATATGCCTTCCTGAAGTCCGAAACCGTTGTTGGCCTTTGTAGAGGAAAGTTAAATTCCAGATTTAACTAGTGCTGTATCTAGACATCATTTACTTATCCCGGTATATTTAGATATTCCGCAATAAAGCATGGATATTCCATAATATCCCTACTTTATTATGGAATAACCAAATATAGTAGAATAAATAACCAACATCTAGATGCAGCTTAAGCAGAGGTCTGTTTCTATGCTATCCAATAACAAATGTTCACATTAAGCAGGTTCATTAAATCACAAAGACAATCTAAGCTGATGTGAATTTCAAGCCATTTCAGCATTTTGAATTTGCTGCAGAAAGAAACTTTCAAAAGCATCTTTCTGCTGAGAAAACATCCTCATATTCTTGCATTATAGAGAAGCTTTCAGAAAGCTTTCCCACCTTTGCCAGCTACTGAAAAATATGAGTGCTGGACTTAGCCCTCACCTGAGCTTTTGTCATTACCAAAACAAAATGCTTAAAAATTAATTTCACAATGGTGGAATATTAGGTACTTGCAAGCTCACAGCCTTTCTCCCATTAAACCTAGAACGAAAAAGAAGTCTGAAACACAGCAAAGTTCACAAAATTGAAGCAGGATTTTTATAGCAAATTCATGGCACCAGGGAGAAACCAGAAAGTTTAGGGTAATCACAGAGTGCTGCAGCTTTCAGAGGTACTTTTCACAGAGAGCATGAAAAAGCAGCACTTTCTGCCATCCTCTACTACGGTTGTTGTGCAAATGTTCAACACTTGTAATCTAGGGGCCTATTAGCACTTAGGCCTCTGGTATGCAATTAGGACAGCTCTGGTACAGTGATCTAAGTGTGAATAGGCCCTAGTTTCCTGTATAGTAGTGTAGCCATAACAAGTTCTATGAGAAATGAATTGTGTTATGGGGAGCAAGCTGATGAACAGTCTCATCAAGGATAGGTCTAAAGTGCTTACATGGGCTATCTGTTTTCTGTGACCTCATATTAATCCATATATACTGCATGTTATTCAGCTCTCATTCTGTTCTTAGTTGAGAAGTAATGATGCAGTGTTACAATATTCATATATTAGTGGTTAAGTTGTTTACCTGCATTCTTTTCATATACTCATGCATTTTACTCAGCATATCTATGCATATACTCTGCAACTATTAAGCAATAAACCTTCCTCTTGGAATGCAATCAAGACTCTTACTTTGCATGTGAACTCCATGCATACACACTGTCTGCTGTGCACGTGTTAAACTGTACACTCTGCTAACCTTACCCGCTAGAGCAAGACCTATCTGTGCCACTCTATCTCTGCCACTTGTCAAGTTCTGGGGCCACTTCCTGCATTTTGCTAAATGGTCCTATTCAGAAACTTGAAGCTGGGAAACCAAATTTTCCCAGCTTCCATGTTAGCATGAAGCAGGTGGACATAGCATGTTACCAGGAGCAGGCGGACATACAAACAGCATGTTTCCTCCTTCCAAAGATGGACCAAGTGCTCTGGTTCTAAAAGTGGCAGAATTTGCCTTCATGAAGATCCTACCTGATGCTGAAGAGCAGTGGGAAAAAAAGAAAAGATTTTCCTGTGTTTCACAATGAGAGTAAATGTAGTAAAAATTCTACCACTGTAACCTTCAACTAATTTTCCATCTTGGAAATTTCCTTGTTACCTTTGGACATAACTTAATCCACACTGAAAAGCTCATGTTTATTCTGTAACACCACCTTTCCAAACAAAGAGCAGGGAGGTAATATTAAGATACAGCTGGAAAGCCTGTGGCAAAGGTACATAATTAACATCTCGTTAGGGCTAATATGTTAATATATACACATTTACTGTTCATGACCAGACAGCTAAAGAGCCAGACATAGGAAAGAAAGAGAGAGAGAGAGACTGCATCAGTCTGAGAAAAATGGGGGAACTGATACATCCCAGACCCCTTCCTGTGTCAGTTTTGTTTTAAGGGTTAAAGAAAGCACTTTAATAAAAGTGCTGGATGAAGAACTCTAAAAACAGCTTTTTTTTTCCTCCCAGAACTTTTGGCAAATCATTCCTGACCTTTTAAAGTGAAAAGGAGGAAGGGAGGCAATTGGAAAATGGAAAAATGTTAATAAGGGCAGTGCATAAAAATAAGGGGTGTTCCTTTGGACCTTGAGCTATCAGCTTTTCTAGAATATATTTCCTGTTTTAAGAATATAAGGCACTTCTTGCTGAATCAGATCAGTGGCTAGCCTGTTTGTACAGAGGCTTAACCAGTTATAATGATAGCAGATTAACAGAGGAACAGATAAACAAGACACAATTTATTATACAAAACAACCTACAGTATTTGCCCTAGATTATTAGAGCACCTTCTGCAAAGTTGACCGCAAATTTGCATCTGCTCTAGGCAGCAAAATTATAAGACCTAGTTATAATGAAAATTGTGGCTGAAGACATTTTTAGTAAAGGTGATCAGTTTGTTAAACAGATCTGCACTTTTCATTACACTGTTTTCAGAAATGAGTTACGCATAGATTTCAAACATTCTCACCTTTTTCACAGAGTGCCCCATTGTAGCTTGGAAGACAAAGGCAAGTAAATGAATTTACACCATCAATGCATGTGGCTCCATTTCTGCAAGGGCTAGACTGGCATTCATCAATATCTGTTCAAGAAAATTAAGATAAACTTGTTCAAGAGCATTTGTGCCTTATTCAAACTGTAAAATGCAATTTTACATTTACAGTGATTAATATATTAAAAGCATGGCTCCATCAGTTTACTTCAGGTATCAAAGTGCCATACGTTTCTTCAACAATGCATCTAGCAAGGTGTCACCATCCAGATATTGCTGGGTTAAAACTTCTACAATCCTGAATATTTGTCAAGTCACCTGCAACTGATACACATTGCAACCTAGGGATGTGCCAAATTGCAGCTTGTGAAAGTGTGGCCCAGATGGTTGCCACAATTACAGCACCCTCCACGGGTAGGCCTGCAATATACCTTGGTAGACATGTGTGCAAATGTGCACTGAGGCTCTCTGTACAGGCATGATGTCACACGCAAACATGCCAAAACACATTGATGCATGCCACAGCCCAGAATTGTATGCAGGATTCTAAATAAAATGCACATAACTGTACTTAAAAGTAATCCTGTGTTCAGCGAGACCAATAAGGAGACACATAGGTGGTGGCAGAGTCACTGGTGAGTGGAAAAATGAGCTCTCAGAGTTCTTTTTATCACTTTTCTATTCAAGCACCCTAAGGTGGTGCTTATGGCAGCATGGTGGCAAAATGAAGTGTAAGTCCATGCAGACCCTACAGTCATTCAGCTCACCATACAATCATGGCATCGTAAAATTACCACTGGGATCCTGCCAATTACTTGCATAATATTTTTTTCATTATCCTGTGGCTTGTGGTAACAAAGCCACTATGTTATATAAAGAATGGCTGTATTTCATGTTCTATTTACAAGAGCATTATAGGAGACCTGCTGGATCAGGTCAGAGCCCATTTAGTCCAGCATCCTGTGTCACACAGTGGGCATCTCAAGCAGAAGACAAGGCAAAACCTGCACCTACTCTTGATTCCCTACAAATGGCCTTTAGAAGGAGGAATGGCCTGTCTTTCCAACCTGGAGCTAGTAAATTCTATTGTTCTTTGATTTTTTTTTTCATGCAGTTCAGCCAATATAGAACTCCAAGGGGCAGGAAACCCAAAGACGTGGATAATTTCTGAATTTTGAACTTAGACACTATCATTACAAGAGGCTCACCACATCCACAGTAATTTCAGTTTTTGAGTTGGCTATGCTAACCAAGCTAAAAAACAGAATTATCAAGTGATTTACTCAGTGAGCATTGTCCTGTTGTCACCAAGAGCTTTCAGAAAATTTTTCCATAACAGATCTTCAGCAAACAAGGACAGCTCGGAGAACTTGTATTCTGCTATTCTGACACTGTGAATGGAGGAAGTATTTGAGATGCTATTTATAATTTTGATGCTGTTTTATTATTTCCCTCAGGCTTCTTTTATCACTTTTTAATAAACAGCCCCCAAGATTCATGCATTGTAGTTGTTAGATGGAGTTTATTATCCTTTCTACAGCTAGCGTTTCTCCACTTGGTGTAACAGACTGCCACAAGATAAACAGGATGCATCCAGACACTGCTTACTTATTCCACCATATTTTGATATTCTGAAATATCCAAATATGGCTGAATAAATGGATGCAGCAGCTGATGCAGGTGACTGTTTGAATTAAGCATGCATAAATGGATAAGAGAATAAGGGTTACTTAAATCATAGCACTGACTGAGTAGTCTGTCCTTTCTGATATTGCTGGGTTTGTGGGATTTTGCTTTGCTTTGTTTTCATTTCTGCACATTAAATAACTAGGCAACAAACTATCAACATATTGTTTGCTTCTTACCCACTTCACACTGGTCACCACTAAATCCTGGCATACAGGTACAAATATAGAAAGAATCACGGGGGTAGCAAGTGCCCCCTTTCCGACATGGGTTACTCTTGCAGGGATCTGGACCTGTAAAACGAGTTAATTGATAATTACAGTATTTTCAAGCATTGCTTGTTTGATGCTTTCACTCCTCAAGCAGAAAGATGTTTCCTACTTTCTAGCTAGTACTCTCAAATTTGCTATCTTTGTAGTTAGAAACTAAAAATAATTCAGCACAATATGAAGCAGTTACAGTAAATCAGCCACCAGTTTTCCATGTTGGTTATACAATCTTACTCACTTTGTGAAAATACTTTATTTTCAGCAATATTTCTTGTTCCATAAATGACAGTCTTATTATTGTTGGCAATTGCAATATTCTAGTGAGGATTTAGTTGGCATGATGTGACAATTAATTTTAGCTGAAAATAGTTAAAATATATGTGCACAGTGAATGAAATATGCATATATCTGAAAAGAGTTAGTTTATATGAAATGACTGGGTACACAGAACATTCTTATCCTGACCTCTTTGTTTGCATCCACTGCTTTACACCCAATCATACACACATTCTGCTTTCATTGTTTTTCAAGCCCAATAAACAACAGAGATTGCTAGATCATAAGAATGTCCACCTGTTACCAGTAGTTTTACCCTGGAGCCACACTAGTTCGACTGAATCAGCCATGAACCAAAGCAACTCAAACGAGTCAGCTCAAAGCTGATCCAAGACAAATTGGCCAAACCAGATCACTGTAATGGATTTCGAAGTGGGGGATTACTTTGTTATCTATAGCTTCCATCTTTGTAGCAGAAAAAAAGCCTCCTAAGATACCAGCAGATAAGCTGCAACCAATCAGCTATTCAGCATTAGGTGGCTTTCAACTTCTGCAGTGTTCTGACTGGGGCCAATCAGTTTCCTCCCACCATTTGTGATGTTTCCTTTACTTTGCCACCCCCAGCCCAAACACTACTTTCCAAAAAACACAAACGGGAACCTTCCTTCAACTGAATCACAACTCCAATTGGAGAACACTTTGGCCAAAGCTGAGCCAGGATCCAATTTAAGCAGTTAATTGAACCAAGTTGTACCAGATGTCTTCTGGCTCAGAGCCAAACAGAATGAGAAAAGAAGGTTGACAAGCACTCCATCAGTTTATAATTGCTATCATAGACATTAATCAATAAGGGTGGCAACAGTGGAATATAACATCTGGAAAGTTCTGTGCTGAAGATTTAACTTTATAGGTTACTGAAGGCCAACTAGATTAAAGGCCAAACCACTGTATGTACATATTTAAAATTATTGTACAGTTCAGCAGAATTAGTCTTGTGTGTCAGACTAGGTTTATTTCTAATATGAATGATGGGAAACACTGGGAGCAATTACCTATGTTGTTTAAAAATATTTCAGCAGACTTGCTGGTAGCTTTCAATCAATACTTTTATCATGGAAGGACACTGTAGAAGGACTGAGTTAAGCATAGTTTACATTAAGGATTTCAGTTATATGACACTCTTGCAGGATCAATTTGATGGCACGGTAGCAAGATCAGAGATTCCTGCACCCACTGAGAATATATTTCATCTAAATGCATGTAGTAATGCTTCAAAAGCAGACAGTTTGAAAGCACTCTGACAGTGTTTCCATCCACTTTGTTGGGCCACCAATAATACAGACTCGCCCTATTTTGGAAATCATACAAGATGGGCAACTTCTGGCTCATTTTGAAATAATCCCAATCAAAAACATGACCATTTTTGTGACCAAGAAAGGGGAGTATGCAAGGGCACTTGCTGTAACTCTTGTGGATTCTGTCTTCCATGACATATGAAGGCTTTCCACAATATGGAAGACAGAGAACTTCTTATGATAATGAGCATATTATTAAAAATAAAATATACAAATCTTGTCCCGTCTGAGAATTAATTGTGCCCCCAAACTGCCTACTCTTAAGAGTTACTACCCAAATCTCCATAATCCACTATGGAAACATAATATTGCATGAAGAATATTGACTAACGAAAAACCAGGACCCAGCCACACTTATTTTCCAAAAGCAAATGTACCTTTGAAACATCTTTAGGAAAATAAAAGCACAAAATTAATTAGCATTTGAGCCATTCAACTAGGAGGTCTAGGAAATAATCATAACAACTGCACAATAGTCTTTCTGAGGACAGAAACATAGTGTTGTCCCTAGAAACTTAAGACAACTGGTACCCACGAGCCTTCTGTTTTTCACAAGGACATATGTAAGATTCTCCCTTGTTTCTCACTGTAGATTGAATTTGTAAACAGGGAATATTTCCTTGCAGCTATATGCTGTTCCTTGTTTTATAGACCCTTCTTGTACTTGGAGAGTAAATATCTTGTATTAGAAAATCCTTACACTTATTTTTTTCATTAATAGAACAAAGAATCAATAAGTCTATAAAAAGTACAGGTGCTTCGGAAGTACAGGTGCCTCGGAAGTACAGATGCCACACTTACCTGAGGCTTTCTTGCCAACAGGGGTATTGCCTGTTCAATCAAAAGCTTTTTGTATGTGTGTCTCTTTTCTGTTAGTTTGAGTTTCTCCTTATACCTCAGCACCAACCCAAGGTTTGGAAAATGGCAACACTCATGAGCAAAAAAACTTGCATATCCATAACTTGATGCCACAATAGGGCAGTTTCTCTAGGTGAGGGATGTCATTAAATGCCCTCATGAAAAAGGAGAAATGATTGTACCTATATGTTAGCACTGTACGTAGACCAATGCTAGAGAAGAAGCCAGGTCAAAAACTCAGTGAGAAGGAAATCTGTTGAATGCATAGGATCTTCTATTGGCCATACCAAGATCAGTAAATTTGGATTTTACTTTTGTAGTACGATCATTCTTGTGTTCAAGAAAGGTTGAAAATGAAAGCTTTGCAGAACTAAATATTATCCTCAGAGTTTTCTATTTCATACCTGCAAATAATTTTCATGTAAATGAAGACCATAGAGTATTTTAAACTAGACAGCTCTTACCTGGAATTTGAACTGCTGTGCCTTCAACTGAACCCCCACCTGTTCCAATCAGGAAATCTGATCCATTAGTAACATCCAGAAGTAAAAGAGGTGGTGTTACAAGTTCATTTGTGTTTGTTGCTTCTATATTTTCTGTATAATCAGAAATACTTTCAGAATCTGTTTTTTCAGTTACAGTGTTAGAGGAAACTGTTGTAACTTTCTGCTGCACAAGTAAGACAGTTTGTGGTTCCACCGCTGTGTCCACAGATGGTGGGGGTGAAATTGGCCAAGCATTGGTTTCTCCATCAGCACCAAAAATTCCACCTGTTTTACTTTCATGTGGAACAGAAGAAGTAGCAGTATGTATCCATATTAAACCTGACTCAGCACTATTTTCATCTAATTGATTTAGTTCCTTCACTTTCTTAGAAGTTTCCTCTTCTGAGCTAGATTCTAATGTTCTAGTATCCAAATGCATAAAAGCTGTTGGTTTAACTTCTTTTAAAAGTGACTCTTCAGCAACAGTGGTTTCTTCTGCAGGCATCAAGTCTGTCAAAGTTCCTGGTACTTCAGCCATTTCTGTTACAGAACCACTGGAAATAGACATCAGTCCAGTAATGTCATTTTCTTGTAGTAGTTTGGGAGAAGTTAGTGGGATTTCTGTGTTAACTGAAAACTCCTTTAGCTCTGGTTTGTAAGTTGCTGCAATGTCAGCACTAGCTTCTCTGAAGGCTTGTGCTGTTGACAAACTATGCTTATCAGGATCAGCTAATGATGGAGTACTAGGTACAATTTCTTCAGGAAATTTGGAAGCCCTACTTAGGAAATAGACAGTTACAGGCAATTTTGGTGGTGACTGAGTTATAAGAAATGATTTTTCTGTATTTTTTTCTCTAGATTCCATGGTTGTAGTTTTCATTTCTTTGTAGGCTTCATGGGTAGATTCTTCAAATTTGGTAACACTTTGGGAAACAAGTTGTGCAGTGACTGTGCTTTCTTCAATTTTGTGTGTGGGCAAAGTCTGCTCTGGCTTAAGAGGTAGGTAAGGTAATGTGGAGAAATGAACAATAGGTTTCTTTTCATCCACTGCCAGCTGTCCACTTCCAGAACTGTCTGTGGTAGAAATAATACCACTTTCATCAGCTATTGCTTGGTTATCTGACAATGTTTGCAATTCAGAGTTGTCTTCTACTGTGCTTTTGGATTCTATGGGTTCTGTTTCAAATTCTGCTTCTTTTTTCTCTTCATCAGTTTTGGAGCTGGTTGATAATGGCATAGCAGAACTGACAACTAATGGCACAGTTGGGAAAAGTATGGCTATTTTAGGCAGCCCTTGAGTGATTGGAGGTTCTGTTGTGAAAGGTATAGTGTCTCCAGAACCTACATCATCTGATGCTGATGTTGGTTCAGAAGTCATGAGTTCACCATATGCTAATTTAGTAGTCACAGAACTTCCTTGAGTATCTTCAAAGCTGCCTGATTTAGTATCAATCAAAAGAATACCAGATGTTGTGTTTTGAATTTCCATTGTGGAGGTATATGCCCGATACGGTGACTGTGTCTCAGAATTCCCCATTGTTTGGATGCTTATACCTTCAATACTAGATTTCAGGTGATCAGCATCAATAATTGTTGTTTCATCAGATATTTCATGGCCTCCTCCTACAACATCTATAAAGCCAGAAATATCTCCTGAATAATTTCTTTTGTCACTTAATATTGGTATAAGTTCTTCATAATCTTTTATGGTGTTAGTGGAACTTCCATCCATAAATGAAAGATCACTATCTGAGGTTGGTGGTACTTGTTCTTCTTCTCCACGTGTGCTCGAAGATAGCAATATTTGGGATCTATCTGAATAATACTGAAGTGTGGTATAAGGTACAAACGGTGTTTTTGGTAATAGGGTAGGTGATTCTGGGTGTTCTCTTAGCCAGCCAGAGCCTTCTCCAGAACTTTCATGAACTGTTACATTCAACAATTCAGGTGTGAAGGTGGGTTTAGGTGTTTTATCTATTTCAATAGTAGAACTTCCAGCAAACAATTCAGAAACAGGAGTTGAATCTTCATACTTTACTTCATGAGAAGTTTCTCCTGGAGAGATCCCATCAGAAGTAACAGAGTTTGATGATGTTACATTTTCCCCCTCTAGATAGCTGTATTCTTTGATTTGAAATTTATCAGTAATTATTGCCTTAATGGTAGATGCTTCAGTGACACTGATCCTGATGTCTGAGTTAAATACAGTAGAGACTATTTTGTCCTTTGCTTCAGGTGCTTCGTCTGTTGCATGTGAATCTTTATTTCCACTTGATTCAGTGATGTAACTATCATATTTTTGTATCGTCTCCTTTGGAAAGATTATTTCTGAACTTTGAGGAATAATAATATCAAGATTTAATGTAGATTCTTGTATTACAGAAGAACCTACTGACGCAGTAGTTGGTGGAATAGTAAAAAATGCATCTCCTGAACCTTCTTCTGAGAAAAATGGACCACCACGGATTCCCTTTTCTACTGGTGCATCCACTGTAGATGGTTTGTGACTACCATCTGTAGTGTAAACATTTTCAAGCCACAATTTATCTTTCCATCCAGTTGTTGATGAAGTAGTTGTTACTTGATTTGGAAATATTTTTGACTCAGATATGGCCATTTTATCATACGAAGAAGTCTTCTTTTCCACAGTTACCGTAACAGAACTGTCATCAAAGTTCACTTCTTCTGTGTAGGAAGTAGGTGAAGGGATTACTGGTTGTCCAGTACCAGATTCAAATTCTTGTGTTTTCACTTTAGAATTTTGTGCTATTTTTTCTGATCTTCTGGAAGTGCTTTCCTGATTATTGTTTATTTCCTCTTCCCAAGAAGTTCTTGTAGTATAAGCTCTTGTTTCCAATTCAGCTGGTATTTCTTCTTCCCTATTTGGTATGTTGGAGTAATCTCTTGTAATTCCTATATGTTCCAAAGTGGTTGTGGTGGTGTAAGAACTGTTCGGTTTTATACGTACATCTGTAAACAACTGGTATCTAGATGATATGCCTACATCTTCATGTTCAAGTTTTTCTGCTTGTATTCTGAGATTTTCCACTAATTGGGATAAGCCTGTTGTGTTCATAGAAGATTCTGTAAAAGTGTCAGTGTCTCCAGAACCTTGTTCAGTTAATGGAATCTTTAAATTAATTGCTTTTTCCATAGGATTATGATGCACTATTTCCATTCCACTTTGGTCATTTCTTGATCCCTCTCCAGAGCCTGCATCTACAAACTCAATTTTATCTGCAAAGGTAGTTGGAGAAAGATATTGTGAATCATCTGGTTGAACGGAATCAGTTGATTCATTTATTACAAATCCAGATCCCCTTTCCTGAAGAATGGTGTTGTCTGCCCACATTGTGGGCACACTGGGAGAACTTATTATATTTCTTGTACTTTCAGTTGATTCATTTACTGGATTTATACTCCTTACTCTGTTAGTTACGTTAGGATCTATACTTGTCAAAGGTTCTACGGATGATGTCACACCAGACATATCATATGAGTATTTTTTCTTTTCTGATGCTGTAGTAGGTGTTATTACCTCTTGATATGGCTCCAAAATGGACTTTTCATGGGCAGGCAGTGCAGTTTCATCCAAAGTATTCAATTGTGTTCTGCTGTCATCAACCAAATTCTTTGTTACCTGACCTTCTGTTTTAATTTCTATGGTCCCCTTATGTGGTTCAGTACCTAGGATTTGCATTGTGGGTGTGATACTTATTCCATATTTCAAAGATAATGCATCTGAGTTGAAAATGTCTGCTTTCTTTAATTGTGTATCAGTACTTGTATGTCCAGGCCTCAATTGGAATGAAGTAGCTTGTATTACAACATCAATTTCTCCAGAACCTGGATCAACAAATGGGGAGTCAGTACTTACCACTTTGCTTGTGGGACCCCCAAAATGTATTTCTGTGCTAGGTTTCTTCCAATCATCTATGGAACCATCTCCAGATTCTTTATCTATCAGGATTTTCTCTTGTGTGACATCTTTAGTTTTCACAGGTAGTACATCTGTCACTGATATTGTTTTCTTGAAAGATGAGGATTCTTGGTTTATGACTGTAATGGCATTAGTAAAGTTCTTGAAGTATTTACTAAAGGGATACCTTTCAGTCTCAATGGTAGGTGAATATTCCTTAGTTGAAGAAACAGTACTCATAATGTTTTCCTTGTCCTTCTCCACTGTATTTTTGATAGAAGAGAAAGTTAATCCAGTAATAGATTGGACAGGACCAACTTCTGTAAAATTTTCTTCAATCGTAGGACTTGTTTCTTTATTGAAAGAAGCAGGAGACTGTGAAACACTAGTGCTACTTCCAGTGGAAATGTGTCTGTTCATTTCAGAGAAAATTTCCTGCATAGGATCTTTTTTATTTCCTACAGTTTTAATTATGGCAGTTGTAAGTTCAGAGTTCTCCTGAAGAACATTTCCAGAACCTTCTGATATAGTCAATGAATCAGGGTTTTTTGATGTTTCTACTGAATCTTCAATAGAAAAATGTATCTCAGGTCTAATTGTTGATTTATCCTTGTAGAGTAGAGTAGAAAGCTCTATTTCAACTTCTGTTGCATCTTCCACAGTTACACTAGTGGGAGGATGTGACCCCCATGGAGAAGAAGCTATAGCAGAAGCCCCCTTAGGATCTTTTTGTGTCACTGTCATTGCATGTGGATCAGAATAAGTGCTAAACTCAGGCTTAATAGTAAACATTTCTGAGTAGTTCAAATTACTTAAAGATGAAATGTTAGGGTGGTTACTCAAAATTTGATGATAGTCTATATCAGACTGCTTTAATTTGTCTGTTATGGATGATAAAGACGGACCATGTAAAGATGTTACTTCAAGGTTTCTTTCTGTGGTAGATAGTTCAGAATCTCCACTATAAACTAGTTCTGTCATGTCAGATTCTACTGGTAGGTCTTGTTTAATTGTAGCTTCTTCTATTATTTCAGTAGATTCATGAGGGTGTATTGTGGCAGATACCTCATTTTCAGAGACTATATTAGTTTCATTTATGTGGGGAAAAGTTATATTTTTGGACTGTGCTAAGCTTTCAATCTGATCACGCCTTGCTTCTTCGGCTTTTGTATCCTTAGGTGCGGTAGTCACCTGCTGCTTTCCATTGATAAACTGCAAAGCTGGTGGAGTTGTCACATCAGTAGTATTCTCACAGTCCTCATCATCTTCATCAAGATTGTATATTTCTGGATAGAAATGGTTCAGAATTAGGATTGTTTCACGATCTTCTTCAGGGCTTCCAGTGCAGGGTTCATTTTGTGATGACTCAGCATCTGTAGGAGACTCCTCTCTTTCATGAGGATGAATTGGGTAATCAAATAAATCCCAAAGTCGATGTAATGGATCTGCAAAAGAAGAGAGCTTTTAATAATATATTGAACAACTGGCTTGCCATGGGCAATGTCAGTCTTAGTAAAACCACATGCACCAAAATGATAAGTAGATAAAACATTCCACAGCTTTTAATTACAACCCAGCAACTTCTAACACTTCCCAATCATATTTTAAAATTATTATTATAAGTATTTGCACTGTTGCCAGGAGGGGGAACCTAAAATATTTCAAGGCATTTACCTAAACTATGAAAGAAAAGAAGTAAATATCACTCATAAGTTAAACAAACAATTATTAGTATCACCAGCAAAGTAAACAGAAATGCAAATATCATTGTTCTGTTTCTAATTTATAACTGTGGATTTTTCCTTCTTCTAATGTGTTTATTGGCTTTATTAGCTGGCTCAGGTCATTAAGAAGTAATAAATTACGACATAATTGAGAAAGTATAAAAGTAAGGTTTTATAGACAACAATCCAACAATCATTTATGTAAAAATAAGTCCCACTCAATTCCATTGTAGAAGATCACAATGTTAACTTGCAAACCATAAATACTGAGATCACTCAGCTCAATATTTTTAAAATTAAAATACTGTAATCTCTTCCTCTTTAGTGAGAGGCAGATGTCCTGATAACATAAGGAAAAAATCTTTATCCAAGAAAATCAGTTGGCCTTGAGACAATACTGTTGGAAGCACAACAAATAAACAAGTATGCTCAACTGTATGCTTCCAGAAATAAAGCCTTTACATATGAATGTAAAAGAATGTCAAGGCATTTAAAATTGCATGATATCTGAAATAATGCCTTCTCTAAACTGGAGATTTCCCAATAGTTTCTGAAAACAATACACACACAACCCAACCTTTCCAGAAGCAGATAAAATTAAAATAGATAACACTGGTAGAAAAACAAAGAAAAGCTTAAAAGCCCAACTCTATCCACCACATACACAAATCCCACTGTTACCTTCTGTTTTTCTTACCCTTCTTCCAAGTCTTACAATGATACATTCTGTCTATTCCTTCACGTTTTCTTGTGAAGAATCACAACCTGGATATGATGTCCTATCAGAGAAATAACCATGTTAGGCTATTTTGAAAAGTCCAGCAAGATAGTTAGTAGCACTTGGAGACTAACAGGAGAAGGGTTGGTGGCATGAGCTTTCATAGACACATCTACTTTTTCAGATGCAGGAGAAAGCTTGTGCCACCAATCCTTCGCATGTTAGTCTCCAAGTACTACTATCTTGCTAGACTTTTCAAATCAGATTAACACAGCTATTTCTCTGATATTGACCAGCCTTGTCTGAGAGGAAAAGAGACACCTCAAGAAACAGACCGAAGTGGCAATGGAACCCACAAAAGAAAATGAAATGCAGACCTGTCCTCTTCCCTAGCCACAGTCAGTTTCACTCCATTACATTTTATTGAATCTCTTGTCCTTAAAAAGAATGTGCACAAATGGTTTTTTTTGCATTTAATTCGTAAGAACATTTGTATTTGTTCAAATACATCCCCTTGGAATGTGGTAGGATTCTATTCGATATGAATGCATTCATACAGATCTGTACAAATATCTCATACAAACTCATAAGTATCCAATACGTATCCATATGTATCTAATACGTATCCTGTAACATCTGCTCTGAAAGCATCAAATCCTCCCTGAATCCACTCTGAATCCACTCTCAAACCATGTTGAATTCACTGTGGATCCATTGCAGATGTGACTGGCACAGCCGCTTCCCCACCTCCCCATTTCACAAATGTTCTGAAGCTTCCAAAACATTAGTATTTGTACAAATGTCAATGTACAATGTCGTAACATTCAATTCATGTACAAATGTTCCAGTTCGTACGAATTCATACATATTTGTATGAATAACGAACGTTATGTATATTTGTGAACATGCCTAGTTCTTAATGATGAGACTTCATCATTAATTGGCTACTGGACTGCTAAATGCTAAGCTCAAAGCATTGCTCACATCAGACTAGCTACTGTTATTGGCCATTTATCTTCACTCACATTCATGTGTGTTTCTTTACCCCATTCTCAATTTTAATTATGTTTTTATATAATTATGATTTTAGTTGCTTTTATTCTTTCAAATTATATTTTAAAGGGAAGTGGTATATACATATTTTAAATAAATATTCATGCATGCCCTTTCTGAACTGGAACACTGGGAAACAACATAAGAATGGAAGAACATAAGAGAAGCCCTGCTGGATCAGGCTACACCCCATCTAGTCCTGTGTCACACAGTGGTCCAACAATTGTTTATGAACATCTCAAGCAGAAGACGGTAAAACCTTAACTTGCTCTCAATTCCTTCAAACTGGCCTTATGAGGCATCATACCTGTCTCTTCAACCCAGAGGCATCTATTCTAGTAGCCTTTGATACACCTCTCTCCATGAATTTATCTAATCCTTTTTTGAAGCTGTTCTTCAGGCTGCTTACTATAACTTACTATCTCTTCTGGTAGTAAATTCCATAGACTGATGACCCTCTGGATGAAAAAAAAAACTTCCTCTTTTTGCTCCTAACACTCCTGCCCATCACATTTAACACAGATTTAACCTAAACGGTTAAATCTGTTGAACTTTAGGAGGTCACTCAACAAAAATATAGAATAGGCAAAATCAAAACAAGTTTTAAAAACATCTCAAAAGAATAAAAAGTCTGTCTTCCCTATACCACAGGAACACAACACTAAATTCAGCCTCCCATTTGTTCTGCCAGTCATATTATTTCATCTTTACATTTTATGACAATTTCTTCTAGTAAAAGCCAAGGGTATGATGGGAGACAGGATAGATGGTACCTGAGGTACCATGAAGGGCTACAACTCCATCAGATCCAACCAACAAGGTTGTGCTAATGGGAGCTCAGAGCAGAACTGTGTTTCTAGGAGACAGTGAGGGCTGGTCGTGGAGAAGAACATGACTACAAACAAGCCTAATCACAGTTGGGATACATGATTTTGTTGTGTCTAGCTGAGGAACGAATGGCTGTGGAGGAGAACAAACTTAATACTGTACTATTGTGTGGGTTTTATTGTTTTTTGTTTTTGTTTGAATCACAACCAGACATGGCTTGTGCTGTACTCAGTTCTTGCACAAGGACAACAGTATGTCAGTTAGATGTTGTCCTCTATCACATCCGTTCTTCTTAACTCTAACATCTGTCACCTTTGCATGCTGCTGAAAGACTAATAAACTTCAGGATTATTTTATGACACATAGGGTGCATCCCCATGGGCTGGCAATACATCAGGGTAGATTTGGGGCAGCCTTAATGCGAATCGTACTTCGCATTAAGAAGTCCCCATAGCAGTTGAGGACAGTGCAGGTTCAAGCTGAACCTGCCCATCCCCATGAAAACCACAGTAAATCCCTGCATCGAGATGCCGCGGTTTTCTCCACCCCTCCCCACTTGCCTGACCAGGCAGGCACGCCTGGGTAAGGGCTTGATTTACCCCAAACGAGCACCTGACAGCTTCCCTGCACTCAACTGAGCAGCTGTCAGATGGGTATAGGGGCTGTCAAGTGCACAGCCAGAGCTCCAGTAAAATAATTAAAGCAGCCATGGCAGAAGAAGCCCTATACCCGTCTGAAGCTGCTCAGCTGAGTGCAGAGAAGCTGTCAGGTACTTGTTTGGGGTAAACCAAGCCCTTACCTAGGCGTGCCTGCCCTATCAGGCAAGGGGGAACAGTTGCAATTGCAGCATTAGCGGCGGGGACAGTGAAACCCTGCCTGCTAATGCTGCAATCCATCGGCAATAACCCGGGAGCACGCCCCCATGCCTCCCTTGATAATCCGTTCTTGCCCCCTAATTCGGGGTGAGAACAGGTGGAAGGGGGGGTTGCTCCAGGTTATTGCCTTTTGTGGCACATGTAGCCCGGATTAAGGGCTGCTCATGTGGACGGCCCAAGGCAAACTCACATTCACCTCATAGTATTCGGAGCATGGGGACGAGCCCATAGGGTATTTTGTTTTTGAAGATCACATACAGCAATCTTCTCTGTTTTTTCTTTCTCCAGCTTTTGTTTGTGTTGCTAATAACAAAATCTATCAGCTAATAACAAAAGCTATAGCCTTTATTGTAGTTCTGACCTACCATAGTAAGGATGAAGTTCAATCCCTTTAGAAAGACTATAATGTTGCCTCCTTCCTGAGATCTATATAGGAATATCCAGATCCAGTATAATTTCCCAGAAATTTACCTTGGTATGAGTCCTGGCTCTAAAATAGTTACATGGAAAACTAAATATTTGAACTTGTCCTCATATGTCAATAAATTTCCAAAGCTAGTTTCACTGTTTCAAGCAATGGTGACAAACCAATCCATCATGACATTAAAAGCTTAGAAATACAGTATATTTTTTGTCTGACCACAATCTTTAGCAAAAAGTTCTTTGCTGCTTTACTTACATAATGGAATTAATCAAGCCAGAAATTACAGTTTCTGAAATTTCTAAAAGCTGGCTGCAAATGGTTTCTTACCACGGGCCTGTCATTTGATCAAGCGCTGACTAGTTGATTTCTTTTTCTAATAATACCACACCTAAAAGTCCCATTGATTACTTCTCCAGTCTAAAATGGCACAGCCAATAATGTTCCATCTAGGTTTTGTTGGACTTTAGTCTCCATCTGTCTCAGCTATGATAGCTAATGGAGAGAGGTGAAGAACAATGTGGATGGCCTAAGCTAGCATTTTCTAGTTTATAATATTGGTCATAGGCAACAACTTTAATAAACATTATGTGTTTTAGGTACCCAAAAGAGGCATGAATACTTGATACATGTAATACAGCAACAAAGCTACATACAACTTCCTGCCTTTCAAGGTATTTTACCTGCTTCTCCTTCATTGATCTCCCTCACCCTCAAGCAGAACTACAGGAAAACTAGCCATCAAAGGCCTGTGTGAAGAGGTATGCTCTAACCAGGCATCAAAAACTATGTAATATCGGTGCCTGGCAAACCTCCGTTGGAAGATTATTTCAAAGTCTGGGGTCCACCACAGAAAAGGCCTTTTCAGGTCCGGTTCCCATTACAAGCTTAAAACGGTTTTCCTAAATAGTAATAATAGAACCGGATGCTAACACGAATTTGCCTGATCCCATTACTTTCAACTTAATCACTTTCAATACGGATTCTGAGGATCGTACGTGGCGTACGTCACTCAAGGGGGGACTCAAGTGGCTAGTTTCTAAAAGCCACTTTTCGGGGCTGCCCTGCCCTCTTCCTCCTGGCATGAATGCGCCACCCATAACGGACCCCTTCACGGAGCCTAGCTGGGTGGCTGGGTGGCTGCCGCTTGCCTGGATGGATGAAAAACGGCACCAGGTAGCTAGTGATTCTTTCCCCTCCCCATTGCCCAGGGCACAGAGCAGCAGCGGCAACTCAAGTCCCCTTTGCCTGCTCACCTCCACAGCCACAGCCTTAAACATTCACACATCTCCCAGAACCTGCAGCTGCTTTCCTTTCTTTTCCCTTTCTAAAGGTCAGAACTTCCAGAATTGCACAGAGTTGCAACATTGTTATCAGGTGTGAAGTGGGTGGATTGCTACAGTGTAACTGCTGCTGTAAGGAGTGGATTTTTACAGTGAAATCACTAACTTTGGAAAAAAAGCTATTGGGGGAGGAAAACCCTAAGCATGCATTCTCATCCCACTAAAATGGTACCTTTCCCACAGTAAGAAATGTAAAACATGTCAAATTCACGAACACTTTGGGGCGATTTAACACGCGGAAAGTGTGTTAAGCCATCCTGACGTGGGAACTGCGAGGATCGAAACTGTTTTGAAACTGTTTTAAGCTTGTAATGGGAACGCAGCTTCATTTGCCACAGCCCTTTGCACCTTTGAGGGTACTGATCTTAAGGCAGAGGCAGATCTATTTGAGAAAAGGCACTCCTTCAAATATTTCAGTTGCAAAGCTATAATTCCTTGCAAAATCTGCATTAGAATCTTATCACGATGTGGTGCACATTACATAAACAACTCAAGTCCTAGCCCTTACATATTTGCATAGAAGAGGAGCAGTACAGAAATGAACCTTGATACAGTCCAAACAACTGAATAATGTTGGGCTTGTTTGCTAAAAAAAACCAAAATAAACAAAAAAAACATTAAAATAACATTCAGACCATAACTCAGTGCTAGAACAAATGATTTACAAAACAGAGGGTCACAGGTACGGTCCATAGAATTCTGCAAGAAGGTAATGGCAGAATCACTTGTATCTTCCAAGAAAACTGCATGGATGTGTCCACGTAGTCACACAAAATAAATCCAAAACGGCTGATATACGAACTAGAACAACAACATAAATAATTAAGGGTTGCTGTGTTAGCAAAGACAGTACAGTGTATAGTGGGCCTAGTAGCACACAGCTTCCATGTAGCATACAATTCCTCAATCAAAAATTCATTGCCTATGGATGCTCAATGTGATTGCAATATATTTTTGGCCTGTGCAGTTCTAAGAAAGTTTAAATTAATACCACACTTGCTAAATATTGACAATGGCAAAACTAGTCTCTTTTTGCTGCTTTATTTAATATTTAACCATCCAGGATTTTTATTTTTAGACCATAAATGAAATTCTAAAACAATTTACTCTGAAGAAATGACACTGCTGTCACAAGAGCTACACTTTTAAAAAGTACTTGAAGTGGCAGCTTACTCTGATTGTTTATGTGAAAGAGATGTGTCGTGGATAAAAATAAAGCCGTAAAACTACAGAGGCAATGTTCTTACAGATTGTTCCATCTTTGGATCTATCTGCGCGAATGTACAGGCACAATACAATTATTAACACATGCAGCACATTCTTCAAAGTCAGAAAAGGGCATTTTCATTGAAAATCAATAGAGGAGCTCCACAAGTTTCTAATTATGTTAGCTTAGAATTGTAGCACTTGATTATATTTTTCTGGAGGTGAATGGTTCCATTAGGTGCTATTTCTGTTGTAACATCTGTTCCATTACACATTCTCAGAAGCCCCTAGGTTTCAGGATGATTAAACAATTAGTATGTACAAAGTTCTAAAGGTGTTTCACACACAGTGGTCTTCACCATAAGGGAAATCACAAAAAGTGCAACCTAACTATGTCAACATGATACAACTAGGGCAACACTCAATGGCCCAGAGATTGGGGCAGATGGCCACACTCCACTTATGGACATTTTCCATCCTAAGGACTGGGGGAAATCTCAATCTTTGTGGGCCTCGCTGCAGAAAACATCTCCAGACCAGTGTCTAGTATGTGGCACTGGTCTGAAGATTAAGGGCAGGATTTCATCTGCCCTTCCAGGCCTAGGGCCAGCAAAGACTAGTCCACTCCCATGGTGACCTGGGTGGTCTCTTAAGGGGACTCAAAGAAGCAGACCAACAACCTACAACAGACATCCTATAAGGTAGGTGGGGCTGTGAGAGCTCAGGAAAAAACTGTGACTAGCCCAAGGCCATCTTGCTGGATTTATGTAGGAGTGTGGAAATTGAACCAGGAGTCTACGAGATAAGAGCCAGACACTCAAAGCACAAGACCAACCTGGCAGTTTAGAAACAGTAGCATTTAAAGTTTTTAAAAGTACATTTTCAGACATTTAAGGGTGTTTTTCCACTGTCACTAGAAGTACCCATTAAGTACCCATTAATGGGTACTTCTAGTGAGACAATGGAAAAACACCCTAAGATAGCTTAGAAGCACTAGTGAGAGGTATTGTTAGGAGTCTAAAGGACCTTCCGAATATAGACCTTCTCTATAGTCCTTTTGTCAAAATTTATTTCACCATAGCAAACCTGCTTATAGCTGGGTAAATGAAAAAAGGACAAACTATTAACTGGGTGCAATTAAAAATAGTGTATCATATTGGCATGAAGACTGGATCAGCTCGGGCTAGGGATGTGCACGAATATTCAAAATATTCATTATTTGTACAGACATTTGGATTTCCGAATTCGAACAAATAAGAGTATCACGAGTTATTTGTACAAATAATTTGGACATTCATATCTATATGGGTAAATACCATCTCATATGTACCCGTACGCATCTCATACACATCTGTACGCATCTCTACAGGATGAAAATGGGATGTGTACAGATGCATACAGATACGTATGGTTACGTACAAGATGCGCATGTACCCAAAGAGTTATGAAAGTCTGAATTATTTATACAAAAACATACAAATGTATTCATATCGATTTTGATTCATTTTTCCTTATTTGTTATGAATAGAATGTCAAAAATTGCATTCGTGCACACCGTAGCTCAGGCTGCTCTAAATGCAATGGGAAAGAGAAACGACTTCCTCAATAAGCAAAGCAAAAAACATTTTATTCAAGTAGACTCAATTTACATTCTTTTATTCCACTTGAAAGATAAAATGAAAGTCTGATCTAAGGATTAAAGTGCTTCCCTGTACAATTGGGCACCTTTTGCACCATCATGTGCATGCAAGAGTGGCCAGATAAAAGCAAGGAGACTCACAGGAGCAACTTAGCTCAGCGGCATAAGGGAAGAGGAGCTAACTTAAAAAGTCAGATTGGGAAATCTCTAAAAAGATTTCAAGACTGCTGTTGAATTTACTGATCCTTAAAGTTTCATTATCTTAGTAATCTTTCTGCTTAATCAAAGACCAACTTATATTTATCTTACTTTTCCAGTTCTATGTGTGATTCTGAAATGTTTAGAGAAAGGTTTAGTGCTATCCATAGATATTGAGCCCAAATAACCTCAATTTCCTCATTTTATGGTTGTAAGCACAGATTCCTGGAGTGGAAATTTGATCTTGGTATAATATTCACATAGACTGTTTGAGAGAATACACTTATCTATACAACTGCTCTGCAACAAAGAAGGCAAAACTATTTGAATGAGTGTATATGAGAAAATACATTTTGGCACATTACTATGAGTGAAGAAATAGTTATTGAAAATAAGCCCTGAGTCTTATTTTTCAGTTTTGCAGCTGGTGATTACAGATCCAACACAGATAATGATATCCAATGCTTTTCTCCACTACTGTAAATGATTGATCCACTCCACCTCCCATAGTTCTCCCTTTCCCTTTTTTCCTGTTCTCTGTTCCTATTCCTCTCTGTATCTATTTTTCGAAGAGTGTGAGTTTATGACAGTCATAGATCAGTTCATGATAAAAGATATGTTGGAATGGGCAACTCAGCATGCCTGAATATCAAGAGAGGGGTAGCGTGTTTCTTTAGTTGTGTTTTGCCCAAGCGTGGGACTGCCCTTCCAGCCTTGGATTCCACTACATGTATGCCCAAAGTGGACAGTGAAGACAGCTACATAGTTTCCTTTCAAACCCAACAGTTAAAGGGCATTAAATACTCTGATGTAGAGATGTGCACAAAGAGGTTTTTTGCATTCAATTTGTATCATATTGAATGTAAGAAAATTCATATTTATTCAAATAGATCTCCTTCGAATGTGGTAGGATTCTATTCAATACAAATGTATCCATATCAATTCAAATGAATATCCGATATGAACGCATACATATCAAATAAGTATCAGATACGTATCCATACGTATCCTGTAACATATCTGCTCTGATAGTGTCAAATCTGCCATGAATCCACTTTGAATCTGCTCTCAAACCATGTCAAATGCACTCTGGATCCATTGCAGATAGTGACTGGCACAGGCACTTTCCTACCTCCCCATTTCACAAATGTTCCAAAGCATTCGTATGAATGATCTGAAACATTTGTACGAATACGAATGTCAGTGTACTAACATTCTATTCATATAGGAGTGTCTGAATTCATACGAATTTGTTCAAATATAAAATTTTATGAATATTTGTGCACATCCCTATTCTGATGGCATAACTCAAAAAAGCACTCATAAGCACAAACACTGGGACCCTTAAAATTTATAGAAAGACATAAAAATAAGACCATTGCCTATATTATTCTTTTAGAATTCAACAGCCCGATTCTTTGAATGCAGGAAATGTCCCACCTGTTTTAACAGTGGCCGGAAGCATCGCTGCTGCGGAACAAATCTTGCCCAAACCTTCTGAAGGCTAGTAAGTGCTAAGCATGGCTGATCAGAACCTGATCAGACATATAGCTATTTGCTGAACAAAAGGAAGCCAGAAATACAGCCTTTTTTCAAATAATCAAGAACAGCACTGTTAAGTGCCATGGAAATGGATATCCAGCTTGGTGATTTCAACTCTATCACCCCCGCCTTTGGGCTGCACTTTGAAGCTACATCCACATCTTGTATAATAGGTGGCCTATTATACAAGGTGAAACTTCACCTCTCCAGGCAAGTGTCGACTCAGAGGCCAGAAGCCTGGTGTCTCTTCAGTCCCAGCCAGTATTCTGGATGGGGAGATTGGGTTTCTGCAGGGGAGTGGGTGGTGGTGGTGGTTCAGCTTGCAGAATTGTTACGGGCAATATACTGTCCAATTGCACTTAGTGGAAGGAAACTCACAGCAGTTTGCACATAAATTAGTGGAATGGTATTGCTATAACATCCAAGTCGAACAAGGATGCCTCTACGCTTCAAATGCCGGGGCAATTCTGAAACTGACCACCAGAACCTGGAACTGTTTTGTCAGTCCCAGCCCAGCTGGATCACCATGGTAATGGTCCAGTACATCCCAGGCCATTGTCATGGTGACTGCAATGCAACACATATCTGCAGCAGCTCCACCACATCCCACACACACACAATGTTCACATCAGAAGAGTGTGAATGCTGCACCTGGTGAAGCTGTGAAGGTGTAAAATCTCCTTCACAGCTTTGAAGGATGAAGGCAAGATACTCCAGGACATTGGAGATGGTGAGAAGTATGGACAGAACATCCCAAAGTGTGCCCTACAGGTAATGTCTGACTCAACAAGCATTTTATTTCATTTTAACTTATTATATGTACTATTTATTTTGTACATGTCAAAAGCATTTCAATTGATTCATTTGATTATTATATTTTTATTGCCTTTCGGCCCCATGTGCCACAATCAGGGAAGGAAGTGTTGGGTGGCATTTCCATGCCACCATTGCGGCAGGCAGCACAGGGGTTGGTGACATCAGCCCAGCTTCCTATCGAGAGAGCGGGGGCGGAGAGAAAAAGATTCTGTTCCCCTGTGCAGGGGGTTAGCACGATTTACACGGGGACATCCGTATTCAAATTCAGCCTGCATTATCAGCAAACACATGGGGATGGCTCTAAACGGAGTGCATGGGGACGCGGCCTTATGGTGTAAGAGAAGTGCACAGTTGTACATCTCCTGCACCATCACAGTGATCCCATAGCACCAATCTTCTTCAGCTCACTCAGTGCCTAAAACATCTTAACATGTAAGCTGAATCTCCTCACTGTACTATGTAAGTGCAAAAAAGAATCAATGAACATTTGATATTACATATTGTGTGATACAGATATGTAGATAGTTTTGGGGTCCCCCCCCCCCCGTATGGTCAGAAACAACACCTCTAGCAGGAGACACAGTAATCTGACAATGAGTCATCCACTCAGCTTCTAATATTTACCATTCTAAATATAGAGCCTATAAAAACACACCATAGACCAGAACAGAACAATCTTGCCTCTATTATTATTATAAAACGTTCACATAAAGTATATCAGATACACAGAGCACTAGCTGATAGTATCTAGAATTTCCAGGAACTTAATCCTAATACAAGGAATTACACATATCTTATTCATTTGGAGGCTTTTATAGGACAACCTCCAAAAAAGAATCGGCTAGACTAGATTTTTAAAAAGCCATTTAAAAAGGAAACACTCTGCCCTGGGATAGGAACCTGATCTACACTGGGCTGGGTTGCCATTGGGCTGGAATAGGGCTCTTTGCACTTTGAATGCCCATGTCAGCCCAAGCCCAAGCTGCAAAGCCTGGTCCAGGTCTCAAAGCCGGTGTCCAGACTTCGAAGGCCAGGAACAAATATTTTTGGCCTTTAAAGTTTCTAGCCAGGCTCTTTTGGGTGCACACCAATTTTTGATGCCAGTTCTAGTGGCACATTCTCCAGGTACACACACACACACAAAAGAGCCCCCTATATGCTCCCTGGTTCAGTTTAGATCTCACTATCATGGTCTATTTGTAGTGTGTCTTGTTGGTGTCCTATCCTGGTCTCTTACTTCATCCAATTCTGATGAAGTATACTAGGAGGGGTTGGATCTTTTCTGTCCTACACGAGTGTGTAGAAGGCAGGCACCTGGCCCTTTCAGAATCTTTGCAGCTGAGAGGGGACAGGGCATGACTTCATTGGACTGTTGATATAATTCATTACCCCACAGTGATTCCACTGTCTCTGGGCTCTGACAAACTCAAATGGGGTAAGGAGTGGCGGGGAAGAAATTCTAGCATATGAACACATGCGTGTACATCCATACTTTGAAGGTTTAGCTCACTGGGAATGAACACAGAGCTTTCAATGCTGTGACACCACGTCTACTGAATCTCACCCCCAGAAATATGCTTTTCTACTTCTCTTCTCTTGTAAACTCCAGATGTTTTGCTAAAACCTTTGTGAAAAATCCCTAGTTTTCAGTTTATAAATTACTACTTTGGAAGACATTTGTTTTTCATTATTGATTATGTGAAGCTTCTGTGCTTGGTTTCTCATATTTTAATTGGCTTTTTAATGCTTTATGTAAACCATAAAGATTTTGACTGAAAACAGCTTCTTTGCTGCATATTTGCAAGATATTTCCAAGAACTGACACAGGAAAGTTGCCAATTTGTATACTTTCTCATATGCCTAGGAGCTCTTCTTTAGAAAGTATTTCCTCCAACGCCCCTGTAACTGTAGCATAGCTTCATACTGAAACAATTTTCATAAGGCTTAAGAGTAAAATGTTATGTCTTCTTAGATCAAGAACAGGGCAGTACTTACATGCAGAACACACCCAAAAGCAGAAGCTCCTCATACAGGTGAATATATTTAAGTACATGAATAAACCAGGCCACATTCTAACTTGAAAACAGTTTTAAGACACTGTAAGCAATTGAAGAATTTCTGTTTTGCTTGGGGAAATGCTATCTGCAAAGTCCAACTGATAAACTCATTCCAGCCAAATAAAATTCACCATGTAGAATTCCAATCGGCAACAACTGAATGCTAACATATAACTCAAACATAGCAATTATTTATTATCCTTTGATTGCATGCAGACATTAGTTATTTGGATATTCTGGAGTAAAACATGGATATTCCAGAATATCCAAATATAATGGAATAAGTAATTGATGTCTGGATGCAGCCTTTGTTTCTTCCAGTTCCAGTCTTCCTTATAAGAAAAGTTAACTATTATAACAATGAAGTAAAAAATTACTCACTAATTTTACACAAACTATTGGTCAGAACATTACTCGGCCCATCTTGCTTACATTAGACATGTTTGAGAAGTTAGGTATCAAAAATAGGCAGTAGGGTTGGAAATTGGGAATCAGAATGGCTACTGATAAACTAAAAGCTAAAGTCAGCTTCTGCCTACTTGGGATCTCCACACAACTTAATTGCCCGATGTAATTCTTAATCCAGTAATTCAGTTTGCTTGAACTCAGTCATTACAAGGGTCACTAAATGCAGTCAAAAATACTGGTTAGAAAGAATGTAAAATACAATTTTTTTCTGTGTACACACACACACACATACAGAGCACACATCAAGATTCTATCTCCCTTTTTCTAAATATATAGTCATACCAGTATATATATATATTTAGCACAGAAATAATCACACCATTAATAATGAACATCTCTGTTCTGGATACCCATAGCACCACAGAATTAAAGCTGCACAGACAGTGCCCTCAGCTAAAACACAATGAAACTCAATAAATAGGAATTCATTTGTAGCCTGCCAATTTCATGCAATGCCCCTTTCTTTCCCCCAGATTTGATAATATGCTTTGGTGCCAGCAGGAAAAAAGAACCTAAACTTGATTTAGCTGATAGCACTGCTGATGTCATTGTTAATAGCTGTAGACCAATGGAATGTTAACAGGTTCTGATGCTACACTCAGGAGTAATAATGTAATGCATGGCGTGGAAGCTATGAAATTAAAATGCCTTGTTCCATGGTAATGAAAGACAATTCAACAATCGGATAGCGTCAAACAGGAAACTGTCCTATTATTGCTCAAAGCACAACTTACAATATATGCAATTAATATACCTATACTGAAAATATATCATTATCTATCAACTGTATGTAACACAGAGAATAAAATATAGCTTCCATGATCCAGAAAGTAGAGACTAGATCTTCTGATCTTGAAACTACGCATTATGACCAAATGTCCACAACACCGGACATCTGGCCTATGAAGCAAAGTCTTACCTGTATCATTGCCTGAGATAGCAACAACAAACAGTTCTATGTCAGGTTTGCTTTCCTCCCCTACATCAAGATCTGAAGTAGAAGGAGGCTCCTCTTGAGTGTCTAAAACTTGAGTGGGTGGTCCTGTCGGCTGTGCAACTGCAGGGACACTTGATGACGTAAAATATTCTGTATCGATTTCTGACTCTATTGTCTTGCCTGTAAAATCATCATCAGTAGTGGTTTTAATGGGAGAAATAGATTCCTCAATTATTACCATATCTACGCTTGTATCCTCCTCATAAATTAAAGGTGGCTGAGTTTTGGATGGCTTGGATGGAGAAGTTGGTACTACTGGAGGAATGGTACTTGTGGCTATGCCACTTACCACCGTTGGTTTACTGGTTGGAATAGATGAAAATAATACTGGTTCTGTTACTGCAGCCTCTTCTGTTGTTCCAGAACCTTCAGGGCTACGAGTTGTTTCAGTGTCCACTTTCACTTCTTCTGTAGATTTTTCCGTGACAGGAACAACAGCTTCAGGTGTAAAGGAATCTACAGTTCTGGCTGTGGACACTCTGTGTTCGCGTTCTGTGCTTGCTGTTTTAGCGAGAATGGTAGCAGTCGTTTGCTTGTGTTCCATAACAGCATCCTTTCCAGGAGGTAGCCTGGGTTGTGTGGCTGTTTCATAAACTGTTATTTTCACACCTGGTCCCAAAGTCCCAGTTGTTGAATATTTTCCTTCAAATGCTGACCCTTCTGCAACTGTATCATGTTCAGGTAACAAAGGAAACTTTGAAACTACTCCTGTAGGAGTTGGGACAGTAGTCAGTTTTTCTGTAGCTTGATATTTACTACCAGACACGTCTTGAATACTTTTAACTTCTGTTGATGGAATAGTGACAGAAACTACATCTTCATCTAATTTATCACTTGAGATTACAGAAACCAAAGTAGAACTAGATTCTTTCTTTGCTGTTGCAGATGGAATTGCCATCTTTGTTGTAGTTACAGATATAACTGAGTCTGTACTTGACACATCTTCAAAGTCTAAACTCGAGGAAGTTACTTTTCTGGGGGTTCCTAAGTCAGGTTGCTGCTCAGCAGAGCTTCCTTCAAAAGCCCAGTCAGATTTCTCATGTAACTTTCCTACATCCTTATCATGATACCTAACTCCATTATCTCTGGTCAAATGTTCTGTCACCACAGAAGCCATGGAAGTTGTGGTCCTTTGAATTGGTGGCATTTTAGATATCAAGGTGTCTTCTTCATGAAAAGCTGTGTACATGGGAATAAGTCTTGTAGTTTCTTCTCGGTCATCTAAATCAATGGACTGTACAATATGTTCTTCTCTCCCTGTGGCTGATGGTCTTTTGCCTTCAGATGACGCTACTACTAAATCTGGTGCTGCTGTACCATGTTTTAACACTTCATCAACACCTAGTTCTGAAACAGTACTATATACCAACAGTTTCTCTTCAGGAATAATCACACCATTCTCATCCTTTTCAGTAGGTGCCTGATGGTCAGGCAGCAGCTCTTTTGGAATGACAACAGTGGTGAGTTTTATATCAGTTTTTGCTTCCATTGATTTTTTGGTGGGATGGATGCCATGAAAAGTGTCTTCTTCTGTTAGGGTAATAGTAGTTTCGTTTTCCACAGGGGCACTCAAGTCAGTTCTTATTGGTGCCACCTCTATTTGTTCAGTCTGACTTTCAGAACCTTTTTCACTGAGGGCAGAGACACTCTGAGTAGGTGCAGTCGTTGCAGTCTGAGGTAGAATAGTGGATAAACTAATATCCTTTTTAGGTTCAGATAATAAATTGGCAGATCCACTTTCCAAAGGTATATTCAATTCAACAGACGCAGAGTCAGATATGTTCTCCTTCCCTGGCAAAAAATAAAATGATAAAATTAATTTAAAATTTTAGTGTTTTTAGTGTTGTAAAGGCTGGAATAAAAATGAAAATAAATTAAACACACTATTAAAACTTACAACACATAAAAATTAAAATACAACTTTGATAAGCCATCTGGGTGAACAAAAACCTTTTGAAGGGGGCTCGCCTTACATCAGATGGCAGTTTATTCCACAAGATTTATTTTTATTCATTTAAGTATCCTGCTCCTCACTCAAAGATCCCAGGGTAGGACACAACAATAAAAAGATAAAATTCATTTTAAAAAAACCTACTTAAACCATTCTCTCCCTTGCAAGACAATACTCAGAGAAGCAAAACATCAAAGAAGTATGCACTGAAATCTATATAATGTTGCCACCTGGCATATTTTCAGAGGAAGGCTGTTTTTCAAAGTCTGGGGGTCACCACATAAAAGATCCTCTCAGTTGCCACTCCCCCTCATGCCTCTGAGAGTCGCAGAATTACCAGAAGGCCCTCACCTTGATATTACTATGGCAAAGGCTCACTGACAAACACCAGCTCCCTGCAACGTGTTGGATGAGAGGAATTATCAGCAAACCTGCAGCACATGGCCTCAAATTCTGGCATGGCTGGAACAATATTTTGAGTATCCCAGTTCAGAATCGCTTAGGGCTTTATAAGTTAAAACCAAAATCTCCAACTGGGTGAGTATGTTATTAACAGTCACTGAAATGCTTACAGCATATGAGTGATTTATATCTTTTGCTGAGCTTACATGTCATCCTGGCTACAGCATTCAGCTTGCTGACAGTGCTCAAGAATGCAGTGGAGCAGGATGTCTTGCAACAGAATAATTTAGTTTTGGGCAAATATAATTTAGTTGAGCCTACCCATGCCACTTGGTTACGTACTAGAAGTCGGAATAGCCCACAGATCACTTCCATGAGGGCCTGTTAAATTTTATCACAGTCATTGTTATTTCATTACTCTGCCTGTGGCCTTCAGATGTAAATACAATGAGCAACTAAATAAATACTTTGAATTCCCTGTACTTATATTTTATGGTGAATATAAAATCAGATTTTACCAAGGCACATAAAAAAGCAGCAGAATCTATTCCAGTGTAAAAATTGCCAAATAATATTTAACTAACACAGAAAACAGTTTCTCTTCCCATTTTTATTTTTATTTTTTTCACATTAGAAGTATTTAGTAATATTTGAATCCAGGATTATTTCACCAGTCTTGATGGGTAACTTTAAGAGGATATTTGTGAAAGTCACTTGTCAAAGCTGAAGCCCTTTAAAATTTCTCCACATTTTGCTATGGAGAGTGAGGAAATCAGAAGCCCGTCCAAGCAAGGGTGTTCCTTTTTGAAAGAAAGGCTCTGCTCCAGCTTTAACCAACTCCCATTCTGTACAGATGTTTTGCATTACGGAATTCCTTGAATCATTTGTTCAATGGGATATCTTCTTTGGGTTCTTTCTAATGCAAGACATGAGGCAGTTTTTTCCTAATAAAATATCCACATCTAATACAGCAAGAAAGCAAATTATCTCACCGACAGCTGCTTACATCAAAGCCTATCCTGAGCTTAAGGGGGGGAAAAGTGACCTTTTACATTATGCACAACTTAAATGAAACTGATTTTGGGTGAGATCTTTTGGAACTGGGAAAGGCTTTTGTACTGTTTTTTCGATGTCTCATACTTTTTCTTTGTTTTTATACTGAAGTAACCTTTCATCTTCCTTTTTTTAAAATAAAACCAGGTTACAGTTATAAACTAGGTTTGTGAATCCTTGCAAATTTCTTTGTGCAATTGGAGTGAAGCTGGAGATCAGAATCTCAAAGATTTAGGTCAGTGAATGATGTGTTTAAAAGTTTTGCTAGGCCCTTCCTGCCTTATCCTTGGCCTGCTGAACTGCACCAACCTCTGGATCCCTGTTCCAGGATCTAATCCACAATAAGGTCCAGGCCATATCTATTGTGGAATGCAGTGATACTGAATTGAGAAAATACTTGGAATAAATGGAACAGATAGCTGGGAGGAAGAAAGGGAAATAATTGCAAGACTCTTCGTTATACTTGTTATCATTGCATGAAGTAGTATGCATTGGCCCTTTTTGCACGGGGTCAATTCAGAGCCCATATAGTTCAGATGTAGGCATCCATATCCACAAGTCAATGCTGATCACGGAGGCTCTGCCCCTGCTGATGCAACTTTGTCTACATTAGACAGAGTCTGATCTGGATTAAGGAGGCCCTTAATCCAGATCTCTGGAATACCTTTTGATTGGTACTACGAAAGCAACCATGGCCATAATCTGGAACATGGGAACCTCCCATGTTTGGGATTACTTTGTGGTACTTGCTTTCTGGTGGCATGCCAGAGCACACCATCAAAACCCATCACTCCAGACTAAGAACTTTTGTTGCTAACTTTCAGAGACATGGGAGTGCAGCTGCAAAGCTCATGCAAAGTTCACAGTCATGACATGGACCAATCCACATAAGTGCCATCAGTGCAGATGAAGCTAATCCTGCCCACATCTTTCTGAAATCCAGATCAGTGGGCCAGGCTGTTCTGGACCCACTGGTCCCTGATTGCTGCTGGTAAATGAAAAAAGCCCATTGACAAAAAGGGGCATGGGGAGTTTGTCTATTTCCTGAGCTGCTACTACACTACTGTAAGGCCAACAGTCTCATTCATAATCCAAATTCATATAAAGAACTACATGAAACTGAATTTTGTTCCCTCAATTAATTGCTTTTAATTCTTATTCAGAATTTCTTACAAGCTGCTTATATCTCAAGGTCCTTGCGACTGAAAAGGCTCCCAAAAATCTCTAAGTAATTATTTTTCCAGGTAGAAAAAACAACTTATTTTTTATTCAGAACTTGCCCATAAGGTGGGCAGACTGCAGACGTCAAGTTGACTAGAGTTAGGTCTTAAGAAAAAAAGATGGAAATGTTCCAAAATACTCTAGGTCTGACCACAAAACCAGGATCCATTAGGAACAAATTGTTTTTGGCTAAAGGAATGTTTCACTTCACTACGGTCAAGAGAACCAATGTTTATTAGAAGTTTCTCTTTACATTTCTGTCAACGCTTTGGTGCATGGAAGACAATCAAAGATTCTGAAATTAATTCAGCAACATAAATAGGAGCTTTGTAAAAGGAAGGTAATTTTTACCGTTAAAAGCAAAGGATAACACTGGGAACTAAGATTCTCTAAAGCATATAGAAGAAGAGTTGGCTTTTCTACCCTGCTTTTCTCACCCATTTAAGGGGACTCAACGTGGCTGACAAACCTTCTGTTCTTCCCCCCACAGCAGACACCCTGTGATGTAGGTGGGGCTGTGAGAGCTCAGAAGGGAGCTGTGACTAGTCCAAGGTCACCCAGCTGGCTTCACAGGGGAGTGCAAAATCAAACCCGGTATTCCCAGTTAAGAGTCCGGCTCCCTAACCACTAGACCAAACTGGCTCATACCAGTTATCTTTGGGGGAAGGCTGGGTCCATAGCTATCTTTTTGCTGGGACCCAGGAAAGAAAGGAAGTCCTCTCTGGAATCTTTGGCTGCCTGCTGAGATTGGGATTTATTTATTATTGCACTGTGTGCAAAGATTTTGTCTTAGGGATTGTTCACAATTTCCTCAGTAGAACAGTAGAATAACACCGTTCCTCTGAGGCTAAGATGAGGCACAGAGGAAGCCATCTGCACTTCAATTGGTCCCCAATCAGATCTCCAACCAGAACATCAGCACTTGAAGTGTGGATGGTCCAGGCCAAGCAGGCCAGATTGCCATGGCTACAGCTACAGCAATATCTTGCTTGTGCCCAGATGTTGCCATGGTGATTGACCTACAGTATATGTCTAAACAGCCACCCCACCCTGCAAATGCTCCTGACCAGGAGGTCACTAGATGCTCCCAGAAAAACTGTGGACATTATTTTACTTGTCTACAGCTAACACAGTCCAGAACAGCTGGAATGAGCTCCGGGACACTCCAGGATGATGGAAGCAGTGCAGCATGTGACTGGACCTCCCAAGGAGTAGCTGAAACTACTCCTGGAAAGTAGAAGAGGAGGAGAAGTGACTTTTATACCCTGCTTTTCTCACACTTAAGGGAACTCAAAGTGGCAGACAAACCTTCTGTTCTTCTCCTTCTGTTCACCCTGCAAGGTAGGTGGGGCTATGAGAACTCAGAAAGAGATCTGTGGCTAGCCCAAGGTCACTCAGCTGGCTTTGTGGAGCAGTGAGGAATCAAACCAGGAAACTACAAGATAAGAATCCGCCAATGTAATCATAAGACTAAACTGTCTCAAGAAGCCTGCATCATATTAGGCTGGTGGTACTTCTTGCTAGTGATCTCCTGGTCAGTAGCATTTGTAGGGTCAGGTGTCTGTTTTGTGAGCCAGTTTGGTCTAGTGGTTAGGGATCTGGACTCTTATCGGGGAATGCCAGGTTTGGTTCCTCTCTCCCCCAAGAGGCCAGCTGGGTGACCTTGGGCTAGTCATAGCTCTCTTCTGAGCTTTCACAACCCCACCTACCTCACAGTGTGTTCTGTTGTGGGAGAAGAATAGAAAGCTTTCTCAGCCGCTTTGAGTCCCCTTAAATGGGTGAGAAAAATGGAGTAGAAAGGCCAACTTTTCTTCTTTCCTTGCCCAGGCTATTCCACCCTAGCTAGGTCCCTGGTATCTTAAAAAAGGACAAAGCATTTGATGCTCCTTTTGTTCAAGGGACACTGCCATCGATTAGCGAATTATGTAAGTTATTGAACAAGAGAATATTTAACATTTGAATCACAAATGTTTTAGCAAAATTGATGCAGTGTATAGCAGTAAATGTAAACAAGTGTGCATATCTGTCGGTCCTAACTGATTCAGCAACAACCATGACAATCTTAAGTTATATCAAAGATTCCAAGCTGCTCAAAACTAAAACATTTTTTTAGAAATAGGAGTAGGGGAATTGCCTTTTATAAAATAACTGAAAAAATCACCTTGCCACTTGCACCACTAGAAAGATGCCTTAACCCTATACCTTTATGGCATGTATTGTAGAGGGAAGCCAAAACAACCACAACCAAGCACACTACAGTATTCCCTTTTAGTCGGGCAGTTATTTAAACATTGGGCGCTAGAGTCATTAGTGCACAGAATGACATTATTGCTCTTGCCAGCTCCAAATCACTCAAATGGCTAACCCCCACCAAAAAATCATTCCAACTTGGAAAACATTTATCTTTTAACATGCCTTATCATTTAAGGAAATTCTTTACATATGCCCAATTTGATCAAACATGGGAGACTACATTTTGTGACTCACAAAGAGAGTTCTTATGACTGTGGTCAACCAGCTATTGAAGATCTCCCCTATATTTCATTCAATGGTCCATTCTGCTCCTCAGTAAGATTAATACATGTGGAACCTTACTTAACATATCTAACCTACTGGGATGTTGAGGATGGTCTCATTTCTTACAGGAAGAAATTGCCTAAGTGACCCATAAGGTCCCAGATATTTTTTACAAGGGTTACACGCCTTAGAAATATATTTTTGGATCAAAATGGGGTGGCTTTTCAGGGGATGGGGGTTGCTGATACTATAATCTGTTTTGTTCTAATTTTGCTTTTTTTTCCTGTAGCTGATTTGATCATATGACTAATCAATAAAGTACAATTGATTATTTGATTTTACCTTAATATCTGATAGCTTGGAATATCCAAAGTGGTGGGAGAATAATGTTTAAAAAGGATAGATCTAAAATGAACATTTTGCTCTTAATGAAAGATTTATTCACAAATTGATTCAAGCTGGGACACAGGGAAAGGATTGCTTTGTCAACAGCAGTGTTTGTTTTTTGTAATGATTATGACAGATGCTGTTTCTGGCAAAGCTCTGTTGCTTTGCTGGATGTAGAAACACCAACAGTTAGCTGGTTTCTATCTAAGAAACCTTCTCCCATCAGAACCACTGCCTTCCCTTCCTAGCTTCATTGGCAGTGAGACTACAGGGCAAGTCCTTACATAAATGGCTCTGCAATGGGATAGTTCCCAGGCTCAGGGCTAAGATTTGGGCAGGAGACGTTCGAGAAAATACTTAACATGTGCCTAAAACCAAAGCAGCCTGGTTTAGTAAAAGAGTTCTCCCATTCCAATGCTAGGGGCAAAGGACACAGTAAAAGGGTGACATCATTGTTTTGTATTGCATGAACATCTGTTCTACAGGCTGTAGGCACTGCTCCTATGTAGATGTTTTAGCTGGACTTTGCCTGTTTCAGAGGTAAACACTATACTTCCTGTCCCCATCCCCACAAGGATGATGCTAATTAGAACTTGTGGTTTAAAAAAAATAATTGAAGAACATTTTCTACAACAAGAACTCCTTTCTTTAGTGATTTTCTAGGGAGAAATAATTTAATAAGGGCCTGTTCGCACTTGGCCAATACCTCAGGATAGAGGTCTGTTGTCTGTATGCTAATGCAGACTCTGGCAAGCCTCATTTGGGGCCTGCTGTAGCCTGCATTAATCTGTGGACATCAGGCCCCTATTCCAGGATACCTTCCAGAATAAAACCAATTGTGAACAGGCCTTATGACTCCAGTACCAGCTTACTAACTGTGTGGTTAAACTGGTACATTATTTTTTGGTCCTGGCCAGCCAGCATGCATCCTAATTCTAGAAACAATTCTATCTTTGGATCTAGGGATTTGAAAGCATGAACAAAGTATACTTCATTAGCAAGGAGCTGAGCATCGTAAAACTTTTCTAAAACATACAGATTAATGCATGGAAATAGCGAGCAAGCAACTAAAGGCTTTCCCCCACTCACCTGTGCAGGTCTTGATCCGTGGATCTAGATCAGGTAGGATTTGGGTCCCGAACTGTTCTAGAACAGCCGCAGGGTGGCCCAAAACCCACGTTAGCTTCAGAACCAACCCTGATGGCCAAGAAAAAAAGTTTCTGGCCTTGGAGCCCCTCAGGGACCCATTTCAGTAGCACAAGAAGGTATACCAGAATTTTGGCCCAGAGGTGGACCAAGAGACCATTTTGGACCTCCTGATCTAGACTACACTCTATCTCATACAGAAGTATACCAGAAAGACCAGGACCTCTCTAATCAGCTTTAATGCACAGACAAAAGGGGTCCAAAAGAAGGCTTCAGAGTTCACAGATCCAGATTTAAAGCGAATGCAAAAAGTGTATATTGAGAAAATTATTTTGCTTCCATCCTTCTTCTTTCTATCATCTAAAGGATACATGCTGGCAAACATCATGGTAAGCATTAGTTCCTTCACTGCTTATGATGCTGATAGAAATTGTCAGGCCCAATCTAGCTGGGAGAGACAGCATGGCTAAAGATGAAGTAAGAGAAGGATGAACCAACAATCAGGCTCATATTCATGGAACACAGCAACTAGGCCCAACACTATATCTGTTAAACCTTTGGTTAATGCAGTAGTGGCCATCAGAAGGGCTAGCATGATTCATGGTTTGCCTTTAATATTCATAACTGCATTATTATATGGTTTTTGCCACTTGATTAAAAATATACCTCTTCACCCAGGCCTTTGATGTTTACCTTCCTGAGTGTAGAGAGGGAGGAAGGGTTGTATTTTAAATGTGTTTTAAGAATACTGTGTATATATTTTACCTTTTTATCACTGTGACCCATTATGGGGCCTTCTGATGAAGGATGGGAGATAGATAGATAGATAGATAGATAGATAGATAGATAGATAGATAGATAGATAGATAGATAGATAGATAGATAGATAGATAGATAGATAGATAGATAGATAGATAGATAGATAGATAGATAGATAGATAGATAGATAGATAGATAGATAGATAGATAGATAGTGCAACACAAACTGCACTTTGATCCAACATGGAAGAGCTTACTACAAGTCAGCTCAAACAGCAATTCACCATGTGTTGCAGCCATCAAAGATAAGCAGAAAAGACAAGACACAGGCCACTATCCTGGGTATTCTGGAATATCTATGGTTTAATCTGGAAAATTCAAACATTGTGAAATAAATAAGTTACATCTGGGTGCAGCCTCAGCTACTTCTGCACTGATATCTGAATTTCCATTTAAGCATTTGTCAGGACCAGGGCAGTTATAGTGATACAACTGTCCAACATGAGTAGGTGATTCCTGGTCCTCTAGGACTCTGTTTAAAAGATCAGGTGAGGAGGTGGCTGGAGAAGGATGGGTAAGGCCTGAGTTTGCCAGGCTGAGCAAGCCATGAATCCACCGAGCTGTGTCTCAAGGTGGCCATGTGGACAGATTGAAGGGCACAGAGCCATGCCACTCTATACTCCTTAAACTTGGTACTCAGTGGAGCCACAACAGTGCAACACTTCTGCCACCATAAGACTGGACCTGCCGAGAACTTTGGAAAGATGTGCCTTCTTGAAACTCCAAGAGTAACCATGGTGCAATATAAAATAATTCATGTAATCAACACTCTAATCATACAAATTTGTAATCAGACCCTTGGTGGGATTTTTGAAAAAGCCTCTTTCCCTTCCCTGGCTTTACAACAAAGGATCACCAGAAGAGATATAAAGATGCACTGGCTGCCTTTATATAGTATGATCCCTATACACAGTTGTCATTATTAAGGGTATTTTTCTTTTCAGTTTTGCCTCTTGCTTTGTGTACAAAATCCCCATTTTGAACTTCTTTGCTTACAAGTGAAAAAATCCAGCAAAATGGCAGGACAAACGGGTCTGTATTTTTAAAACAGAATGATAGGTAAGCATTATTCAAATAAACCCTAAATAAGCTTACATTTAAAGCAGTAGGCATCAAATCTGCTGTCAGGGAAAGGAAAGCCTGTTTGGTTTTCGTAACGATACAAGGTGCGGACTCCAAGTAAGCCTCCACCACACTGGATTCTTGCCACAGAAACAGGGTAACGCACACTGCCGTCAGCCAGCCAGCCATAGTCACACTGGTCAAAACCATTTCTCCAGGCTGCGTGGAGGTCACCCACAGAAGCAAGCATGGCATCATGCTCCTTACACTGTCGTTTGGCTTCTTCAAAGGTTAGCTTGTTGGGAGATGTTATGTGGAACACATCACCTGGAAGAAAAGAAGGGGAAACAAATCTTTATTTTTGTAAGGACGAAAGTGGCTGTGCTGTATTACAAAAACTGTTTGATATTTTAATTTGCCAGCACTGATGTAAAATGACAAGGAAGGAGGGAAACATTTGACATTCTGGCAAGATCTGCATGGCCACTTCAGGTTGCACCAAGAGAGCCAGGAGAAGATGGGTCACATGGGGTCTGTGGTGGTATTGTTGCATGCCCCATGGTTGTACTGGTAATTCCTGACATTTCCCTGGCCTCTGCCAAGTATGAGCAGGGCAGAAAAATGGTTCGGACTATGTACAGCCCATAGAAATGACCAGAATATCACGATCTCCAGGGGGCATGCAATGAAGTCACTGCAGGCCTTGTGCATCTCTCCCCATTCTGTCTGCGAGGCTAGCTTTAAAATGGAACTCAGAAAGAGGGAGATAAGATGAATAGTGCTCTTAAACTTTCTTTCACTCACCCACACTCTTCTATTTCCTTCTTCTCGTAAAAACAAAGATAGGCAGATAGGCATAGTCATGACAGAATTCATCACGTATCAGTTTAATTTCCTTAATGGTAACCCACCCTACTATGTCTTTTATGAAGTTTGAAACCCAGTCCTTACAAGGATTACTGATCCTGGCAATACCTATGCCCTCCCACCTCATATAATAAGTTTTTTGACTCAGTAGACATTATTAAGTAATATTAATGTTTCCAAAAGAACAAGATACAGACTCCAACTCATATCCTCCCCTAGCTACAGTTTTAGAAGTGAAGGAGGAATTGACTTTTCTACCCCCACTTTTCTCACCCATTTAAGGAGACTCAAAGTGGCTGACAAACTTTCTATTCTTCTCCCCACAACAGAATACTCTGTGAGGTAGGTGGGGCTGTGAGAGCTCAGAAGACAGCTGTGACTAGCCCAGTGGTGGGCAAACTGCGGCTCGGGAGCCACATGCGACTCTTTGGCCCCTTGAGTGTGGCTCTTCCAGCTTAGCAGTACCCTAATTAAGTTAATAACAGTGTTATTAACACTGATGACAGATGTATCAATGGCTACTAGAATGAATGCCTAGGTACGTCTTTCAGGCTGGAGGGGAAAGCAGGACACTTCTAAGGCCATTTGCTGGGGATCAAGAGCAGGAAAAGGTTTGCCCTTGTCTCTGCTTGAGATGCCCATGGGCAGTTGGTGGCCCACTATGTGAGACAGGATGCTGGACTAGATTGGCTGTGGCCTGATCCAGCAGGGCTCCTCTTGGGTTCTTGTGTTCTTAGCTACCTATATGTTTTAGTTTTAAAAATTTGGCTCTCAAAAGACATTTCAATCGTGGTACTGTTGATATTTGGCTCTGTTGACTAATGAGTTTGCCGACCACTAGACTAGTCCAAGGTCACCCAGCCAGCTTCATGTAGAAGTGTGGAATCAAACCTGGTACTCCCAGATTAAGTCTGGCATCCTAACCACTAGACCAAACTCTAAGGGTTTTTGCAATGTGATAGTCCTTTATCCACCATTACTTGGTAATGAGAATTGGAATAACATCAGGAGCCAGGTACACCTTCAATCACCTTCTCGGTGAAAGAACACATCAGCTAAGTAACTAGTCATTTCCACATTATATAACCCATGGAAAACTTATTGCCACATTGCTGATAGGTTCTGTTATCTAAAGGTTCTGTTATCTAAAGGTGGATCAAACATGGATTAAAGCCTAGGTGAAGCTGGGTCCTCACATAGTTTGTTTCAGTGAGTGGAACTGGAAATTTGCCAATTACAAAATCCTTCACAGAAACAAATCTGGGAAGGGGCCAAATCACTGTTTATTCATCACACAGCTGATGGTTATAAGCTTTCCTCCCAGCATACCTGACTAATCAGGTTATAAGTTTAGTGCCTCTGATAACAAGAAATTATTTACTTAGATTATCAAATCACAGCAGAACTTTGAAAGGAAAAAAAGCAAAACACTGAAAATGCCAAGAAAAATCAACTTTATATAGCACTGCCATTCCATCAAAAACTTTGTTAAAAAATCAGTACTAATAGGCACGTAAAATGTTTAATTATGTTAATATGTCCAGTTAATGTTTTAGCCAAGAAATTTCACAATAATATCTCCAGATTTCTAGGTTATTGGCCAACCACTAAGTCAACAGCATAGCAAACAAATTCCAGTTAATGCAAATTGCCACAAATAGGCGGTAAGTCTTCAAAATACACCATCTGCTTTGCAAGGCAATTATCAATCCATGTGTCAATATTCATCTAATCTGCTTCTCTAATGCTATAAAAAGCAATTAGAACATGTTAACATGGCAAAAAAAACCCTCTTGTTTGAATCTGTCCATAGAATTAGACAATATTCTTTGTTACTTTGTCCTAAGAGAGCACTACCCTGCCCACAACAGGCCAAATCTCCCATTCCTGATCAGCCTTCAGCAGTTGTGACCAAGGACACTGCTATTCCACTGCTGGTGGGTTTCCCATGGGCCACTGGTTGGTCACCCTGAGAACAGGATGTTGGATTAGATTAATCCAGGAAGCGATTATTGTCTCCACTTCTGTGAGCTAGTTTGGTCTAGTGGTTAGGGAGCCGGACTCTTATCTGGGAATACCAGGTTTGATTCTGCTCCCTCCCACCCCCCCATGAAGTCAGCTGGGGAGATCTTGGGCTAGTCACAGCTCTCTTCTGAGCTCTCACAGCCCCACCCACCTCACAGGGTGTTCTGTTGTGGGGAGAATAGAAAAGCTTTGTCAGCCACTTTGAGCCCCCTTAAATGGGTGAGAAAAGTGGAGTAGAAAAGCCAACTCTTCTTCCTAAATCTAGTAATCAGACTGTAAACTTTGTAACAGAAATTAGGAATTGTGATAATGCACAAAGCACCATATGCTAAACTATGCTTTGGTTTTTTGTTTTTGTTTGTTTTTTGTTACACTGTAGACCCTAAGGCGCAGTTCAACTAACATTTTAATCCCAGCTTCCACATATTTGGCCAAGTTTGGCCAGTGTTTATTTTCAAGTTTCCATTCTGTGGTGTCAAGGGAGAAAGATTATTTGGATCTTCAAACAACTTCCCACAACACTATTATAATTGTTAGTTAAATCAGTGTAAGTATTAAAAGTTTAATCCCTGGGCTCAGCTCAGATTGTGGCTCTGAATGAATGGTGTTTAAGCAGAGGATTACTTCTATCATATAGTCAGATACTGTGAATTAGGAATCTGGAAGAACCAAAGTTTCCCAAACAAAAAACAGCTTTAATGTATTTCTTTCCACATGTTTCAGAAAGACACAGAAAATCCATCTGGCAAGGATGTAGATGACGTAGCCATGAACACTCCAGCAATGAAGAAATATTTAAGGAAAAAAATGGAAGGGAATCAAGAGTTAAAAGTGATCTGTAATGTTTTCATAGCTGGAATCCACACTGAGAATAACTCAGCAAAATGACCGAGGCTAACACTGAGCCAGAAGCAAGAGAAGGCAGGAGCGTTAGTCTGGCCATGGCTTGCAATAACAGGGGTGACATGGAAACCACGACAGTCTTTGGATTAGAAACAGCACTGAGATTTCTATTGGTTTTGGCTTAGGTTGATTGTCTCAGCCCTGAAGTCAAAGCACTCTAAGAATCTCCAGATTTTCCTGTTGGGTGTATTTCCACTGCCCAGTTTTAAAAGCACCTGACTAAGCTGCTTTTTATTGCCGTAAGAAAGAGCAAGGCAGAATTGACAGCCAAGCATTTCATTTTCAGACAAAAAAAAAAAATCTTCTCCACTGCATTGTGCCAAAAACCTTGAAGTTTAAAAAGATTAACAACTAATATTGTTTCCTCTGAACTTCTTTCCATCCTTATATTTTATGGAATAAAGCAACATTTGGTAGAAAAAGCAGGGCTGATCTCTCTGCAATGTAACAGACATTCAGGTATTTGAAGAAGCTCTCTCTTCTCCTCGCAGTCTTCTCTTCTGCAGGCTAAACAAGCCTCCTTGCAGAACATACAGTAGTTAATAAACCACCCACCATTTTGGTAGCCCTCCTTTGAACTTGCTTCAATTTGTCCATATCTTTTTTAAATTGGGGTCTCCAGAATTGGACACCGTACTCTAGATGAGGTCTGATCAAAGAATAATTACTTCTAGTCATCAAGATTCTATGCTTTTCTTAATAAAGTCCAGGATTGTGTTTGACATTTTTGCAGCTGCATCACACCACCATAATCTGCTCAAGACCTTTTCCTATGTGATGCTGCACATCCAGATTCCTCCCATTCTTTTTTTTGTTGTTATCAAGATATAGGAATTGGCATTTCTTCCTGTTAAATATTCTCCTAAGTTCAGCCCATCATTCAAGTTTGTTTAGCTCTTTTTTGAAACCTTTACTTTTCTTCCTTAGTCTTACCAATTCTTCCTAGCAATTCTCCCGGTAATCCACGAATCTGATCAGCATTTTTTCAACTTCCTCATCCAGATGTATAAAAATATAGAACAGCACCAAAACCAGGACAAAGTCTCTTGGCATCCCACTTAAGACATTTTTCCAATTGGATGTGAAGTCATTTATGACCCCTTTCAGAGTTCTTTTTTTAAGCTAGTTATGAATCCACATGACATTTGCCTTGTTGATCCCATTTTGATCACTTTTTAAAATAAAATGGTATGAACCAAATTGTCAAATGTTTTCCCTGATTGACTCAGCCAGTGATTAGAAATTAATCCAACATGACTTATTTGTTACAAATCCAAGTTGACCTTGGTTAATTACTGAATTCCTATCTAAGTGCTCATATAGATGCTATTTAATAATATCTTGAAAGATGTTGCACAGTACAGACATCAAGATCACAGGACTGTAATTTCCTGAGCCTTCCTTCTTCTCTTGAAGAAACATTTGCCCTTCTCCAGTCTTCTGGGACTTCTCATGTTCTCCAGAAATTCTCAAGGCCATGGTCACACAAGTCTAAGACAGGATGGCCTATTCATGAATCTGAACTGAGGTCATACCAGTGCTGGTCACATCTAGATAGTTAAAGGTCACCCTCAGGCCATCCCCACCTTGGGCCGCATTGGTCACACCTTCTCTGAGATTCACCTGAGCCACCCCCTGCGTAAAATATATCTCCTTTCTGATTGGATGCTGTTCTGTCACTCAAGGGAGGTGAGGGTGTGTGTTTGCAGTTCTTTTTAAAGCCTGCTCCTCTACTTCCCTGCCCCTTTCTTTTTTATGTGCTTTTCTCCTCCATGCAATTAATATTAAAATAATGACAATAAATTTGCATAAAAACACTAGAGGAATCATACACATAAACTGAGGAGAGAAGGGGAGGTGCCTCACAAGCTCTCTGTGTGCTGATTGGCCAAAGGAAAGATTGGACCCCATCTACCAACAGCACAGTTTAGCCTCCTTTAGCCCATCCTCCCGCTCACACTTTGAGGAAGCAAAGACAGCCTGGAATGTTGAGACAGGCTGAGTCCTTGCCAGTCCTGTAAAATGAGGACTACAGTTAAGACGATCTAACAGGGGTAGGCCAGCTTGGGGAATGACTTGAATAAAAATAATGTGAGTAACACAACCTGAGATCATCCTAAACTAATTGTGTGACCATGGCCAAAGAGTGGCTTTGCATGACCTCTGCTAGTTCTTCAGCACCCTAGATCTGGGACTGGAAACTTTAATTCATTTAAGTTAGCTAAGTGTTCCCTCACCTTGTCTATCCAGAACCTTGATTTCTTATTCCCTCAATACCACAATGAAGCCCAGCTGATGTTTCAGTTCCTTTCTAAGAAAAAACAGATACAAAATAGGTATTCAGAAGTTCTACTTTCTCAATGCCATTTTGACCAATTTGCTGTTCTCTCCCTTCAGAAGCATCTTTGTCCTATAGCATCTTTGACTTTTTTACTGCTGAGGATATACCCTCAAAATCTTTTTGTTGTTGTTGTTGTTTCTTTTGGCATCTCTTGTGAGCCTCAATTCATTTTGAGCTTTAGCCTTTCTGATACCTATTCTGTAGTTTCTGTAGACTGCATTCAATTCTTCTTTAGATATGTTCTGTTCCTTCCTTTCTTAGACATTTCCTTTTTTTTCATTTTCTCAAGTTATTAAAGTTTGTGTTCATCCACCCTGATCTTTTTAGATGCTTTCTGTTCTTCTTTCTTTTAGGAATTTTTAAAGATTGTACCTCATAAAGATGATGTAGAGAACCTGGATTACAAAGTAAAGCAACTGACAGACCTGGGCCTCCAACTGGGCTTCAAGAAACTACAGTTCAGCATCATCCTTAGCCCACACCATCAGAGACTCATGCAAAATAGGCCTGAATAAGAGTTAATTTCTATGTTCCACAGTTACCAGCCATGATAATCTGGTTACAAATACAGAAAAGTTCTAGCAGAACATTGTTTTGCCAATTATGCCCAGTTAATCAAGGGATAGTGACCTTAAAGGGAAGACATTCAAATACAATACACATGCAACTAAGAGGAACAGCAGCATTAACATTCAGAGACTACAGACTATCTCAGGGACCGCCTCCTCCCGTACAATCCTCCCCGCGCTCTCCGGTCCTCTGGGAGGAACTTACTGCAGCCTCTAAAATCTAGGCTTGCGGCGACCTCCCAGAGGGCGTTCTCTGCTGTCGCCCCCAAACTCTGGAACGACCTGCCGGATGAGATCCGTCAGATAACATCATTAGACAGCTTTAAAAAGGCGGTCAAGATGGATCTCTTCCGGCAGGCCTTTCCAGATTAACCATCCCGGCCCAGATTCCCTGATTCCTCCCGTGGCCCCATCTTAGTGATGGTTGAGGATCAACAGAGGGACATCAGGGTTTTTAGTTTTTAAATTATTGTTTTTATTGTTTATGCATTGATATTGTGTTTTAATATGTTATACTGTTTAATACTGTCTTAAGGGGGGGAGGGATAAGGTGTTTTTAATTGTTATATTTTACATTTTACTGCTGTTAACTGCCCGGATTGGTTTGCCATAGGGCGGTATACAAATAAATATTATTATTATTATTATTATTATGACATTTCCTGAATGCCAAAACCACACAGTTTCACAGCATTTATTCTTAGGATGCTGATGCCATGTTTACGTAGATTTCCATTGTTCGGGTCATCTTGGGTGGTAGGCATGCCTCTGCCATTCCAGGGGGCATAAAAACAGCCACCACCTTAATGGTTTTGGGACTGACAGCAGCAGTGTGCTACACCTGACTTTACTGTCATTTACAACTGCTGACCATGCCCTGCTGCTGATGTCACACAACTTCACCTGTTTCAAATCATACGTCTAAAGGGCAGCCCCAATCCTGATCAAAGGGACAGAGCAACAGATGGAAGATTCCACTCTGCTAACAGTATGCCCACTTTCCTGCTTCAGGACAGCATCAGGGCATGAGGATAAATAAATGCTCCAAGCTGGGCCTGGCATACTCCATCACCCTGACTGATGATGTGGAAACGCAGCCTCCCTCCTGCTTTATGGGTTGGCGATCTTTCTTGTTTACAATCTACTTCTAAAGCACATAAAATTAAAGTTATAAAAGAACGCATCAAAGCTTAAAGAAAACTATCTGGAATCCTTTTCTTCTAAGAATAAAAGTCCATTTGTGTCCAGTGACACCTGGAAATGCACCAGAAACACTTCTAAGCAATGCATTACAGTTCCCTTTTTGGGAAGTGAGGGCTGTGCCATCATAGCAGTAAATTCTGTGCCCACTTGGAGAGTATTATGCCAACAGGTGATTTTCCACCAAACTATGGACTTCAGAGAACACTGATATACAGGCACACATTAGTTTTGGGTATTTCAGGTACGCCCATGAGTGCTGCCAGTCACTGGTTGTAGAACTGAGTTAATAACATTCATGTCCTGGTACATTAATACACAGCTCTACCTCTTAAACCCATTTCATCCACAATCACAGTGCTATAAATAAGGGTCTTACCATTTAAGCCTCCCACATAGCAGTAGACATCATACGTTTCATTGGGAAGGCGGAAACCATAGGATCTGACACCTTCCTTTCCCATCATATCACCATAGCAGCCAATTCTCGGTTGTCTGATGGGATATCTGTAACACAGAAAGCAAAAACTGTTGAAGATCAAGTTTTGATTTGATTTGAGAAGTACCGTAGACCAACAACTTGTTCATCTCACCTGACAGTCTGATCCGACAACCAGCCAGCATCACATTGTTCAAACCCATCTTCATAGGCTGCTTTTAGCTGGTCGGGGTTTGCTATAACAGCACCATTCTTCAAACAAGACTCTTGAGCCTGCTTGAAATTCAGAGTATACCTACTGGTTGCTGCTCTATAGTGAAACACAACACCTGCAAAAATAAAATTATTATTATTATTATTATTATTATTATTATTATTATTATTATTATTATTATTATTATTATTATTATTATTATTATTATTATTATTATTATTATTATTATTTATTTCTGCTGCTTCTAATACTATTACTAATATTCTTTATATATTATACCAGATAGCCTATGAGGAGCCCTGCTGGATCAGACCACAGCCCATCTACTCCAGCATCCTGTCCCACACAGTGGCCCACCAATTGCTTATGGGCATCTGAAGCAGAAGACAAGGGCAAAACCTTCACTTGCTCTCAGATCCCTGCAGATGGCCTTTACAGGCATCATGCCTATCACCACCTCTCTCAGGTGTTATCTGTAATAAATCACTCCACAAAGAAATAAAAATAGTTGATACTTTTTCATAAAATGTATCTTCTACAACAGACGGTGCCACTAGATATATATTGTATTTCTTTAGATAAATAGAACCAATCAACACAAAATGTTGATTTCAGTTAGCCAAAAGCATACAACAAAGTAATTCTTACTAACTTCAGTAAGCTCAAAATGGAGCAGTGGCCTTCTTTCCTTGAGATGACATCACGGCCTTTTCAAAGAACTTGGATACTGCTCTAGCAAGAAGTCAACTGGCCAACTTTCTGCATGCTGGTGCCACACCTTTTGCTATGATTCAAAGTAAGACGATTTCTGCAACAGTCTGCCCTTCTCCCCTCTCCTTTTCTGAACTAGAAAAGGTGAATAAGGATGCCTTCGGACATGCTAAAAGCTTCAGAGGTCATCACAGCTTTTATTGCCTGCAGTATCCAGAGTTTCCAGGGATGCTACTTGGATACTGCAGGTGATTGAAGCTTCCTGTCTTCCTGACAGGAAGTGGTTGTAGAGTAACTGTTGGTGCATCTGTCCAACCAGAAGCGGCTGTGCATGACTCTACAGCTTCCAACAGCCAAGTCTAGTGGTTCACCAGGGACTGTGGAAGCAGGCTGGAGCTTTCAGCATGTTTAGAGGCAGCCTTAGAGAAGGCTTGAAAACATGAGGACCACACATACTGTCCCTGAGACATCTCTGGGACACCTCTTTTGTTATGTCTAAATATAGTGTGAGGTACTGACAAACCTTTTTTAAAGGCCTGATGGCAGACTAGGGGCTGCTAGCATGGAACAGAGAGGTGTAAGGAAGGTCCCATGCCTGTTCATTCCAGGAGACCCACTTCGGCACTGGACCATACTGCACCACAGAAATGGGTCCCCATAATGCTTTGAGGCCTGGGATTTTCATTCCTAGTTGCCGGAGCCCTCACAGCAGACTTCAAAGCTCACATGACCTTCCTTGATTGCAAAACAGGTCCATGCAGGGGCTGTCCCAAAACAGGCTGCCCAAGTGTGGATGGTCTTGCTCCAAGACATGTGGACCATTCCAACTGGGAATTGTTCTAGTTCGAGCAGCTCAAATTGGTATGGTCCAACTAAGGTAACTGCAGAAACAGTTTCATTTGCATAGAACACACCTGGATGGACATATTAAGTTTTCAACAGGTACCTAAAAGATACAGTAGTAAATACCTCATGAACATCTGGGGAGGGAGCATACCTAAGTAGACTTTTCTGTGCTTTAAGATCCAACAATGAAGACATTTTGGCTATACCACCACTCTCAGCAGTTAAAAAAGTGGGCACATGCTGATGGCCCCAGACTGTAGAATAGGTTTTTACTGAGGTGTGTCAGAAACCTCCACTGTACACATTTAGACATTTGGTGAAGACACAACTCTTTCCTCTAAGTTTCAGCTGAATAAACAGCTTACCCTCCCCTTTCAGGTACTGTTATTTTAGTCAGTTTCATATCACTTTTATATCACTTTTATTGTTACCCTTCCTCGGATCTTATAGGTTGGGTATAAACAAACAAAAATAATAATAATCTGAAAACTGAGTGCCACCACAGAGAAGGCTGTGCTCTGGAGCAATATAAGATGCCACTCAGGAGTTGGTGGAACCTGCAGTAGAACTTTGCTAGCTGATTGCAGTGATATTACTGGTAAACAATGGAAAGGAGATCTAGCAAGGGCTTTCATGCCCAGTTATTGATTAATACCTGAAGTCCCCATTACAGTCTTTTATGTCAAACCATTTCCTATTTACCCTTTCCCTTCCTTTGATCATCAGAGGTTTAATTAGGGTAGAATGGGCCACTGACAAATGTTAGATGGACCATTCATTCATCAAAGCAACCATGCTAGTACAGGTTGTCCCTGAAGCAGGATAGGGCTATCTCAGCCTCAGCCACCAAATCCAAAAGCTGGACCCAGCCCTCAGAGCTATTGTCTACCTTCTGAAGGCCACAGGAACACTGAGGGAACTTGTGTCAAGGGCACTACTCATTTCACAATTACACAAAGAGCCCCCGTCCACTATTCATGTCAACCAGAATACTTCAGGACATTCAGAAATCATCTGGATTTCCTAAGTCTCCAATGGTGAGAATCTCAATGGGATTATCTCCTCAACAGAGAGAAAATGCTAATGTGATTTTAAATCTTACCAGCAAATTATCTAACCATAACAATCACCAGGCCTCCTAGGCCAGTTTGGTCTAGTGGTTAGGGAGCTGGACTCTTAGCTGGGAATACCAGGTTCAATTCTGCCCTTCCGCATGAAGCCAGCTGGGTGACCTTGGGCTAGTCACATCTCAGTTCTCACAGCCCCACCTACCTCACAGGACGTTCTGTTGCTGGGAGAATAATAGAAAGCTTTATTGGCTGCTTTGAGTCCTCTTAAATAGGTGAGAAAAATGGAGTAGAAAAGCCAACTCTTCTTCTTTCCTTATTTTGTGAAAACATGAACAATAAATGCTCTTGCAACAGACTTTGGATGTTCTACATGCCTTATTTGGTATCTCACTAGGTCTACTTGATGATGACAACTTTGCTATCTGTACCATGGATCCCTCAATTCTCTTTATAGCTCTCTTATTTTATTTTCATTTCTTGAGTTATAAGCTCAAGAACAATTATTGCTTTTATTTTCATACAAGAGCTGGCATTGCCTAGGCAACATGGTCAGTGGTTTGTGACAGGGAGAACCATTCTGTTGCAAAGACCAGGCCAAGAAAATGTCCCACTGTATAGTTAGGTCATTAGCATGGCTGTTATTGGGGTCAAGATCAAGAAGAGCTGAACTAGTGCACTGAAGATCATCTCAGTGTGGATTGTGAAATCCTCCAACACCACCACAGTGGGGCTCTCCAGCAACCTATCTAAGACAACATTAGCCAGTTCATCAGAACAGGGTGGTGGGCATTATCACAGCAGCATCCTTACTGCATCTGTCTGACACAACATCAGAAGCCCTTAGACTCAGAGCAAATGGGTTGTTTGGCAAGAAAGATGCAAGTGCTGTGACACCATCTCCCTATTAGTCTGATGACCAAAGCTGGGTAAGAAATTTGATCTGGCATGCTTAAATTTCAGTGACACATGCCAGATCAGCACCTTCGGGCAGAATCAATTTATGGATGAGTGATGCTTTATTCTGGTATTCATAAGCAGCAACACTTGAGTGGTAGCTTATCAACCAGTTTCCACAACTCCTGTTGACTGGAAGGCAGAACAGAAGGAGTAATAGGTTTAATATGTCTAATACCCCTTCTCCATATCCAGCTCTTCTCACCCCACCCCCCCAACACCATAATAAACTCAGAACACAGCCACGGGTCTTTTATTTGGCTTTATTTTATCATTGCCCTATGCACAGCTTTCCAGTAACCTTGTGGCACTTGTTATATGCAGTGTTTAAAGTTTTCTATTCAAATAAACATTTCAACATGATTAATTGAGTGCAAGATAGCAAATCAACAGAGTTTAGACATGCTTAATGGGCGTAAGGGCTTGCAGCAATTCACAGTAAAATATCCTTGACACTTCCATAGTATTTTTATGATCATAAGAGCCCTCTCACCCACTGTAGACTGTTTCTATGTAACCCAAAGGATTATTCCAAAAGTATAGCCTGTGCCTTCCTCTGGATTGCTGCTGATATCTGGCCAGTCCGTATGGTCAGGATGTTATTAAAGGATAGCACAGAGCCAGCTGTTTTAATTATACCAGCTTAGATTTTCCCAAGTGCTAATATCAATTTTATGCAAGTTTATAGTCTATTTTTCGGCAGACACAACTCCATATAACCACAACAGCAACAATAATATATTATATCTTGACCATGAAATTTGCAAATGGGGCTATATCAAGGTGCTTTTTTCAGTTGCCCCTTTAAGAAAAATCATCTCATCTCCAGATGTTCAAAAAATGCCTTCCTAAAGTTATCACAATATATAGCTACCTTTATTTTACCACACTGCAGCTTACATTTTCATCCAAGCAGATGACACCTACCCTGACTACAGATAATCATCATTGATTGGCCATTAGGCAAGAACTGCCTGCCTCTTTGCTAATGTCATTTCCTGCCTTCAGAGCTCCCTTCAGAAATCCTGAGGCTTCAAGCCAAGGTAAGGTGAATGAAGTGTAAAAAGTGTGTTTGATCACACCTACAGACAACTACCTTATGCTTCTTCTTTTATATAAAAGGAGAATGTGATTCACTGCCCCTAATGAAGAGACAAGATACAATTGCCACTCCCCAGTCTTTTGCACACCAGACCCTAGTAACTAGTGTGCAGATTAGTGAACTAGAAAGTGGCTTTACATGGATGTTGACCACAAGTGAAAGAAGTTATTGTTCTAACTGGAACATAATTTTCAAGCTAATTTAACTTTGGACTAAATCTGTTTAGTTCAATACAGTTTATTACAATCATCAAACAAACAAGAGCAAACAAAGCAAGCGTATAAAGTATTAACCAGAAATCAATTCCTGCCAAGGGCTACTAACTATAAAGCAAAATTTAGCAGCATTGGGAGAACTCAAATCATTCTCATGAGAAAGCAATAACAAAAGGTAAAACAAACTGTGTTAATAGATATCTAAATAGGTGACCTCCAGTCCCTCAGGGATTGGGGGACGCAAATAGCTGTACCCAAGTGGGAATCATCTCCCAACTCAAGATCCAGAAGAGGCACCCTAAACAATGGCTGGGAAATCCCACTCCCAGTATTCTCCTTCCAAAATACACATCTCTGAACTGGCATCTGGTACAAAATGCTGACCTGGAGGTGCCAGGACAGGCAGGGTTCCGGCTGTTTGTTTGTCTGTGATAAGAACTCTAGTTGTACTTTTGGGTATTCCAGCTGGAGTGCTGGCTGCACTTCCATTCATATGCCTGGGGAAAACCATTCCAATCTGTGGTCATCTGCTCAAGTTGTCCTAAATCCATAGCACATCAGTGTGCTTTGGCAAAGTCAAAGGCAAGGCATCAGTTGCCACAGGCTCTTTCCCTGCCCTATCATGGAGCAATGCTGAAATGTTGAAATGCCTGCAGCTGCCTGTCTGTGATGTATGGCTGGTGTTAAGGGCAAGAGAAGGAGGACTGAAAGGGTGGCAAGTGGCAATCATGGGATGTAAAGAAAATCTCAGCATTGCCTCTCACCATCCTTGCCAGATATACGAGTCAATCTTGGGGTCTTGCTTTCACAATTGTTCCTCTTATAAATATCAGCCAAACCATTAAATTTCCTCTGGTTTTTCTCCTTCTTGCGCTTGGCTGACATCCAGGTATTTGCAAAAGGAACAGTCACAAAAGGAGTTGGCAGATGGAGGCAAGTGTTATTGCAGGAATTCCAGTTAGAAAAAGCACTGCTAGAAGTCTGTGGTTGGAATTAATCACCTAGACCAGGCCATAAACCTGGTTCCCTGGCCCATGGTACCCTATACTGCTGCTTTTACCTAAAGACAGAAAAAAGGTGCAGATTTTAAGCTAATTCTACACTTAGAAGTTAGCACTGTAATCCAGTGACTTCTGCATACCCTAGATTCTTCACCAATGTCCAATCCCCTCACCCCTGCTCTAAAGGCCTCTTCACATTTACAGCCGGAACAGCTATAGCAAAGAAGCCTAAGACGCGTGAGAACGCTTTATCCATTCACATAGAGGGAGGCAGGAATGCGTCTACACGCATTTCTTGCCTCCCTCCGTGTGAATGGAGAAAGTGTTCCCACCTATCCTAGCAAGACACTCTTCCCCTGGCCTCCTACCATTGGGTAAGGCCAGACCCAGAGCAGGGGGCCTGTTGGATGCCTTCCCTGTGTTCCTGCTCGTTCCTGGGGCCCAGATCAGGCTCCTAGGGCCAGGGGGACCCACCCCACATACACCCATGGGCACACGCGCGTGAACGGGACTTACCTGTTCGGCACTAGGCAGTAACTAAGGTGAGGAGGCCAGCTGCATTTTGCACCTGCGTGCTGAGTATTCCCTGACTGGCCAGGGACCCATGCCTGCACAGATGGGCAGTTGAAGCCAGGTGGGTCCCAACCAATCAGGGAACGTGCGGCGTGCAGGTGCAAAATGCGGCCAGCCTCCTCGCCTTAGTTACTGCCCAGCGCCAAACAGGTAAGCCCCTTCACGCACGCGTGCCCCTGGGGTGGGGCGTGTGTGGGGGTTCCCCCAGGCCCTAGGAGCCCAATCTGGGGCCCAGGAGCAAGCAGGAACACAGGGATGGGAGGTGCCTGGGCTGCCCACCCCTGGCTCAAAGGAAGCCAATCAGGGCAGCCCAGGGGAGGGCCCCAGCTGTTACAGAGGGAGAGCATGTGAATGCTTTCCTTCCAGTACGGCTGGGAATGCGTTGGGGCGCGCCGAATGCACCAGGATGGTTTCAGAGAACATCTTTGTGCTCTGAAACCAGAACACATGGAGGGTGCTCTGGGATGCGCTGAGGTGGTTCCGAGCAGAACTGCCGGCCCACAGGAGCGAATGCTCCATCCTCGTGTGTCCTCCACGCGTTCCAAAGCCCCTGATTCGAATAGGCCTTAAGACAACAACAACCAAGCTATGGCCTTCTAGATGTTGTCAAATTATAACTCCATTCATTCTTCTTCATTGGCCAAGCTGATTGGGAGCCCAGCAGCTGTGGATCAGGAGTATCTAAAGGGCCATTGTTTGTCCATTCTTGCTCCTTAACTAATAACAGCTTTCAAGCATTTTTGCTCTGGGCCACAGTCATGACATACGTGCCTCCACACTAGAAGCTTTATTTAAAATTGGGAATGGGGAACAGCTAGCTTCTATAAAATAATTTCAATTATGGAACTATTTCCATGTGCATTAGTTTTGGAGATCAAATAAAAGGCAGCATGCTTATTAAATGAATATTTTTATTACTTCAGTTGCTATGATCTTTATGATTATTATGGATCACTATTATCACTGTGATCATTATTATCATTATCATCAATGGTATTTATGTACTGCCTTTTATTTTTTATAGTCAATGCACATTCTTCTCATTGCCATTCTATTCTTGTGACAGCCCTGTAAGTTAGGTTGACATACCATGACTGGTTCAATGGAAGTCAATGAGATCTCGTGGCTGAGTGGGAATTCAAGCTCAGGGGGGCATTCTGCACTCAGCCTTATTCTGGATTTTATCCCAGAATAGGAACTTGCCATCCATCCATATGCTGATTCAGACTATGGCTGTCCCCAGACATGGTGATTTCACCTGTATATTCCTGGATTAACTGCTCCTCACAGTAAACAGTTAAGATTCAGACAAAGCACTCAAAAGATATCTTGCAAAAACACCACAGAAAACTCTCACTGAGATGAAAGGCAATGACGGTGTATGGCACCCAAAACCTTAGTACAGCGGTTATCAACCTATGGGTCGCAACCCCTTTGGGGGTCAAATTACCCTTTCAGAGGGGTCATGACGAATCTCCCACCTTCCTGCCCCATCCTCACCTGAGCTGCCCCACCCCCATGGTTGGGGGTCTCTACAACATGAGGAATTGCATTAAGAGGTCATGGCATTAGGAAGGTATTAAATAATTTATGAGATATTAAATACCATCCATACATCATTTTATACATATTTTCTTTCAATAGCATACAAGATGTAAATCTCCTATCTTTCACTTACAATTTCTCCCATTGGTCCACTTGGATATTGTATCCAAAATTTCATGTTCCATTTCGATTTGAAGTAATACATCATACCAATCATTCCCCTTTCAGCCTTGTTTAATTTTATTTCCCACTCCTGTTTTTCCCATTCAAAATTTATATTCTCTTTATCTCTTCTATATATATCCACTAATTGTGCATAAGTAAACCACTATATATTTTTTCCTTCTTTGTTTAACTGTTCTCTTGTTTTAATGTCATATTCATTAACATCGTCTTTTTTATATAACATCTTCATATTTCAACCAAGCTCTTCCTTCCCCAAACTTCTTTAACAAAGGATGATACCCAAAGCGGCATTTTCCTGTAGAGGTTATTTTTATAATTCAACAAAGTTTTCTATAAAGCATTTCTCACAAAGTGATTCTTAAAAGTCCGCATAAACTCTCACTTTTTCATACCACAAGTACCCATGCCAGCCATATCTTAGACCTTCTCCTAGCAGTAGCAATCTTTGATCTTTCAACCAAAACCATTTGGCAATCCATCTAATACAGCATGCTGCATGGTATAACTTGAAATCCGGTAGTCCAAATCCTCCTTTCTTTGGCATCTTGCCTTGCCATATAAATTCTGAAATCTCTTTTTGCCAATTCTTAAAGTCCTTTGTATTATTATTGGTAAAACATCATCCTCTGCAGTATGTTCATTTTTATCACTGATATCCTTCCCATCAATGGTAACTGCAAGTTGGACCATTCAAAAGATCTTGTTTAATCCCTGACCAGATTTTCAAATAGTTATTTTTGTACAGAGCAATATCTTGATTAAATAAAGTCACTCCTAACAACTTTCTTTTCCGCTGCATATCTTGATTTAAGTTGAAAAGTTTCTTGTTCCTTTGACATATTTTTGTTAAGACCTTAGTCTTAGCCTCATTTACTTTCAGACCTGCAACTTTTCCATACTTTTGAATTTCATTTTTAAGTTCTATTGAATTATTAGGTTCTGTTAATATAACTGCCAAGCCATCTTATCTTGAATTCTTCTCTTTTCACTTTGAGGCCTTCCGTGTTTTTCATAATAGCTTGATTTCAGACTTCTAGTGTCAGTATAAACAGTAATGGCGATAATGGACAGCCTTGTCTCGTCCCTCTTTGGATATCAAATTTCTCTGTCATTTCAGCATTCATTACAATCTGTGCCTGTTGTTTCATGTATATCACCTTAATTCCTTTTCTAAAGTTATCTCCAAAGTTCATCTTTTCTAATACTTGGAATATGAAAGGCCAGTCCACGTTATCAAAGGCTTTCTCTGCATCCAGAAAAACTATTACTGCTTGTATTTTGTATTGTAAATATACTGCTTGTACTATTTGTTTTTCCAAATAGTATCCAATATTATTCTTATATTTGTCTGTTGGGTAAAAAACCTGCTTGGTCCTCATGTCTATAAGCATTCAGAACTAGCTTAAGTCTATTTGCCATTATGCTTGCAAATAATTTATATTCATTATTTAACAAAGATATAGGTCAGTTGCATTAGATCCTGTCCCTCTTTCGGTATCAAAGTGATAGTTGCTTTCTCCCACGTTTCTGGTATTACTCCTCTTTCCAGAATATTATTCATTATCTCTACTAATATCAGTACAATCTCCTCTCTAAAGTTTTGTAGTAGATCATAGATAGGCCATCTAGTCCAGGGGATTTTCCTGTCCTCAATTTTCTAATGACTTCCTCCAATTCCTTTGCTGATACGGGTGCATTCAGAAGGTCCCTTTGTTGTGAGATTTGTGGCAAGTTTTGATCGTTTAGATATTTTTGAATATCATTTACAGTTACTTTGTTCTTTTTATATAACTCTTGGTAGAATATCTGCATAATTTCTTTTCTTTTTTTACTATGTTATTTCTTGATCACCTTGTTTTAATTTCAGAATCAGATTTTTTTTGTCCTCTCTTTCTAACTTTTTCATAAATCCTGCTGTTGCCTGGAATAGCAATGTCAATGATAAACACTTTGTCTTTCTCCACAATTGTGATGTCTTGCATCTTATGTTCCAGTGTTCAATCAGTTTGAAGTCAGAAGTCCCACAGTAGTTTGTCTTGTTCATTTTCAACCACATTTTCTGGTTTATGGTCCCACTAGTTCTTTGCCACTGGCAGATGGTAGTTTTGACATAAACTCCAGTGTATAATTTGTGCCTCCGTTTATAGTCCGCTTGCACGATCTTTTTTCAGCAGCTCAGATTGTGGTTGATCGTTTCATCAGCTTCTTTACAGAGTCTGCACTTTGGGTCTTCCATTGATTTCTCAATTCTAGCTTTGATGACATTTGTTCTGATGGCTTGTTCTTGTGCAGCAAAAATCAGTCCCTCTGTTTCCTCCTTGAGTGCTTGGTACACTGTCTGGACTTTCTACACTTGCCTCTAGTCCAAATCTGGAATGCTAGTTTTTTTAAAAGGAAAGCCTCACCCCTTATTTCTACATTCTTGACTAATTCACACTTGATCTGGTAGTGCATGCATGATAAGCTCTCGGAGTGTCCACACATGAAAGAGCAATTTCTTTACTAGAAAGGCTCCTTCCAAATGGAAGTTCACCTCCCATGCACTATGTGTGGTACATGTTTATTTACACCATGTGTGCACCAAACCTGCACTAGCACCAAAGCTGATAAGGCTCCATACATCATCCACATCATCTTCCTGTTTGGAAGACATGCAGGAGGGTCACGTGCATGCAATGCGACATCGAGTTGTCTCAGTATCAGCACTATGCAGGTACACTGGCACATCACCAGTGTTCAAATATGGCTGCTGTCCAGGTGGCCATCCAGATTTGATGTGGATTGAGTGGATTGAATTATATGCTCTTAGCATCTGCAAGTGCGGATGCTTAGAGCATACTAGCACTAGGCCTCCTAATTAACTGAGGTATAGTGCAAAAATGCCTTATATCTGTACAAGAGGAAGCATAGTTTGGAGGCTCCTGATCCAGTTCAGATCCAAAACACCACTAGATCTGTTTTAAACAGGTCCACCAGTGTACTAGCTGGTGATATACCAAATTGTGCGGCATATGGATACCTCTGTGGTCCAATATACCGGGGGGGGGGGATTTCAATGGTGGACCTTGTTGAATCACCAAAATGGGTCTCTTGGGGGTTCAGTGGCCACTTGCAGAGACCAGCTTCGGAGTTCATGGAAGCTTTGAAGCCAGTGCAGAGGCTAGACTGCCCTAATGCAGATGGCCTTGTCCTGGGCCAGAATATTTGACCCCAACTTTGGAATGGATTACTTGGTCTAGACCGGCTGTTCCAGGTTACTGCGGGAAAGTGCTGAAAAGGCATACTTGTAGCCCTCTCAGCTGAAGAGCAAAATTAAAGACATGATTACATGCTGCTCAGCCTTGAATCATTAACAGCTGGAATGCAAAGGAAAGAAAAACATTTTATTTTACTCCAAATCCCATCAACGGAAGTTTGCCTGATAACTGGGGCCAGTGATGTTTTCCATTACTTTACTGTCAAGAGCTATGCTATTTCCTTTCAGCATCCAAACATCCTAATTCAACATTTGTTTAAGAAAGTGAGAATTGCCAACTTGGATTAAACTTTAACTGACTTTCATCACACAGTTCTGATTCCTCCAGAAAGTTGGATACAAATTGAGAATTTCCACCCCATTTTTTAGTTTGCTTTTAAAACAAACAAAAATAATAATAATAAAGCCCATTAGAACATACCCAAGATAATAGTTGGCTGAGTTTCAACGGAAAGCATGCTAAGAAGAGCAGTGCAACAGAGAAATTATGCAAAACATTGAAAAAGAAGGCGAAATAAGCTAATTTTGCATCCAATTATTGTGCATTTAGAGACATAAGCAGGAACAAGCAATTATTTCCCAGTAATAGGAGCAGAAGGATCCCAAAGGTTTTTTTTTTTTTAGTTTTTCCTGCAGGAAATTGCTTGACTCATCTGGTTTAATGCATTCAGTCTTCCTTGCCTCTGGGTCCCTGGGGTGTGGGTCACCTTGAATGCTTCCAAAACCTTGTTTTTGTAATACTGTAATCTGGCTTACATTAGACAAGTACTGATGGCCAAAGTTGTATTAATACTTGGTGTGACTACCCATCAAATCATTGTGAGAATGATTCTCATGACTGTCTTATGACTGTAAAACTACCACATTTCCATTGTATTTTTGTAGTTCTGTCCTTACATTTAAACATTACTTCTGGGGAAGGGGGGGGGCTGCCACCATAAACAAATTAGCAATGAGGAGTTTCCCTCTGTCCCATTTTTGCTTTGCTGATATTCAGGGTTTGTTCTACCTCATTTCGTATAAGTCTTACAAAAATAAGACTTCATTATGGGCCTCTTTATCAAAATATTGGTGTGTTGTGTACCTCATGCTTTTTGTGTGAGAACGTACATATTTCATAAAAGGTTCATCTTGCATGCACTGAAATTTACACACTCTCTATCTATCTGTCTGTCTGTCTATCTAGATATCTAGATATTTTGTTTAAATTTACTCTAGCAGCCAGGATGCCTGGACAGGGTCAAGGAAACCAAGTTTCAAAGGCTCATTCTGTTGAAAATTTGGGTGGTTCCGCACTGGGTGGTTAAACCAGTTTAACCACCCAGTTAAGGCTCATTCAAAACACTTACCTTATTCCCTTCCACATTGCAGATTGGATCCAGGACCTTTTCAGACGGCCGCTTCCCATTTCAGCACACGAGATCCGTTTCTAAAATGGGTCTCGCTGCCGAAAACTGGATTAAATTGAAGATCTCAAAAATGAGGTCTTCAATCTGTCCCTTCACCTGGATCTGTGTGAAAGCAGAATGCTTCTGCACATGGCCAGGCGAAGGGACAGATGTCCCGGCAGCTGCCATCTTGGTAGGGCAGAAGCAGGATGGTTTGCCTCCTTCCACCCTCCCCCGCGCGCTGCACACCACCGGAAACACTCAGTGACTGTTAGCTGCATGCTCCAGTCCCTTGACTCCAGGGGCGTGGCGGTGGCGGTGGTGGCAAAGGAGGCTGGATGCCCTTTTGAATGGGTCCTGCGGCTTCTGTGCAGCACCCAGGCAATCTTGCCGTCCGATCTGAATTCTCCGCATGTGTGTGGGCACGCGAGAGCCCTTCGTATTTGTCCGAAATAGAGACGGATCCTCAGGAGGCCGCCTCACCGGGAAACGGATTTTGTTAAATCCATTCCCCAGCAGCAAATGCGGAAGCACCCTTTGGTCAATCTTTCAGATTAGCCTATTGTGGAGGAGGGGTCCAGAACAAACTGTTTCCCATTCCGATGTCTCTAAAAGGTGGGAAATAATTGCAAAATAAAATGTAATGCATTATAGTAAATAGCAGGGTACCCAAGTGTCCTACTTTATAGCAGACAGTCCTGTACTTGAAGAGCTGTTCAGCTCAAGTCCTGCAGATGGGCCTTGCAAGTTTTCATCAAGAGATAGGTCCCAAGCAGAAAATTCAAGGGTTAATCTGTTTTTCTTACAATGCTCTGGCAACCCTCTGCTTTCAAGGCAGTTTGCTCTATCACCCAGCAATAGTCACTCCTGGTTTATGTGGAGACTAATATCAGATGTTCTACTCAACTTTACATTACAGGTGTATATTACAAATAAACAATTGATAGGTTAAAGAAAAGTTGATCTATGCAAATTGTTCTGACACTCTGACACTATTTTTATTTGTGCAAATTTGCATTATGTGTTTGATAACTGATTGGCTGATATTTTTAATTATTATTGCCATTATTATTATATTATATCTGATCACTGATTTACTAAATTCCAGTATAAAACATATATACTGCATACTGTGTGATGATTTTATATGTTGTAACCCTCACTGAGATCCTTGGGTATAGGGTGGGATAAATAAATAAATAATACTTTTTTTTACTTGCAAGCAACACTGGTAGTTTCTTTTTTTTTCTTAATGGCATTTTCAATGCAGCAAAATGAGATATTAATCTGACTAACATCTGTGACATCATTTTTTGTGTGTGTTTGTGTGTGATGTTTGTCCACAAGTGATTTCCTGCCAGCCTTAATCAGAATGAAGCATTAGATAAGCCCCATGGGTTTATTTCTCTTTTTACCAGCAGCTTTAAACTTTAGGGTCAAATTCTAGTCAAGAGAGATAACAGTTTAAATATTGCAATTAAGTAATATTTAACTGTGGTCAAGTCTTGGGGACCAAAGGAAATCCTTACTGCCAAGAAATTACAGATGTTTGTTTACTGCTTATGTTTAGAGCAGATTCATTACCCAATAGTCCACACAGCAGTTCACATGCCTGATGAAGTTCCCATTAACTATTATAGTTTGGTGAATATAAAAGCAAATCTCACTGATGAGATATTTAAGGAGAAACCAATGGCAATGAAAATATGCTTCTTTATAGCACACCAGAACTGTCACAAACCATTGACCATGCATCCTAGACATTGCCACAGTGGACAACATTATATCAACTCTTCTATGAAAATAAAGACAACAATTGTTCTTGAGCTTCTAAAAACCTAAACTGGTCATATTCAGAAATGCAAATAAAATAGAGAGCTATGAAGAGATAGCCTAAAAAAGCAGAGAATTGAGGGATCCATGGTACACATAACAATCAAAGTTGTCATCTTCAAGTAGACCTAGTGAGATACCAAATAAGACATGTAGGACATCCAAATCTGTTGCAAAATCATTTACTGTTCATGTATTCACAAAAATAGAAGAAGGAGGAAGAGGAGGAGGAGGAGTTGGCTTTCTACCCCATTTTTCCCACCTATTTAAGAGGACTCAAAGTGGCTGATAAAGCTTTCTATTATTCTCCCAACAACAGAACATCCTGTAAGGTAGGTAGGGCTGTAAGAACTGAGATGAGACTAGCCCAAGGTCACCCAGATGGCTTCCGGAGGAGTGCTGAATCAAACGAAGTATTCCCAGATAAGAGTCCAGCTCCCTAACCACTAGACCAAACTGCATAGACCCTTATATGAAACTGAGGGTGAATCTGGACTTCATATTCCATCTCTGGGAGGTGAAGTGCTAGAATGCTTTGTGGATGCCTAGAGCATTTGTAACTTAACTAGTGTTTTACTAAGCACCAGCTAAATATGAATGGGAGCCCCTGTAAGCTGCACAGCACCATTGCAGAAGGAGCATGCAGATGCAGAAGGAGCATGCAGGTCTCTACTAGCCTTGCTGCTAGTATGTTCATGCCTGTATGCACTCCCACATGCACAGAGCCATTTCTAGTTAAGAAACAGCTCCAGCAAGTGTGGATGCACTGTGCTGGCATTTCCCCCACATGAACTACAGGAGTAAGTGCCCAAAAGCCCCAAGACATTTGAAGTAAGGTTGGAGTCAATGATCCTTATGGTCCCAAGTCCACAATTCTGTGGTTAAGTACAGAATCCTGATGAAGAAACTACAGGTTTTTTCCCCAGAAGTGATTAAGCATGCTACTCAATTTTCTTAAAATAACTGATTAAGGTTTTGATTGGAAGTGGGAAGAGGGAAGTCACAAATGACATCTTACCATCCACAGCAAGTGAGACAATATCTTGGGTATCTTCAATTCCATACATGACATCACAGCGGTAAACTCCAGCATCGCTTGCCCGCAATTTCACCATAGTCAAGGATGCATCACCAATTTCTTCGGGGCGAGTTGGGACCAACACTCTACCTTTATAGCCTTGTCCGAGCTTGATATTCCCATTTTGGGCTACCAAAACAGTGGTTTCTCTCAGATCCTTTCCACCTTTATCTTGCTCAATCTTTGACCACTTAATCCGAAGAAATTCATTTGTGTTGTTGTAGCTGGGAGGCAAAGTAGGCAAGGTCGAAAAAAAGCAAGGAAGGATTGCTCTTCCAGCAAGGGAACCTTTCACCAGTGGGCTTTTTTCCACTTTAACTGAAAAAGAAAATATTGTGTTAGTAAGGCTGCAGAAACTTAATTCATAAGAAATCAAACTCAATTACATAACTCTATCCCATTCTTGTTATGCTCCATAGGACTCAACATGTAATGAAAATGTGCTGCAGCTGAGAGATATAAATTAGATCAACTCTTTGAGAAAGGGGAAACTATTAAAACTATGAACTATGTGTGATGAAATCTGCCTTAAGAGCAAGGATGACTCAAACAGACTGTGTTCCTTTTGACAGTTGCCAGTAGTATTTTCTAGTCCCTCCTAGTATTCTCTGGTCTACCAGCATACTAAAGGGTGATATGTTGGACCACAGAGGTGTGTAGTTGACCTCCATGTTCTGGTATACGAAGAGGGACCCATTTTGGTGGCTCAGCAAGGTGTACTACTGAAATAGCCCCCCCTGGCCTTTGGAGCATTTGTAGGCACCCCACATGAAGGCTGGCATGGAACATCAGAAGTAATCTATCCCATTTTGGGATGAATTGCCTATCCCAGACTGGACCATCTCATTATACTTAGCTAGTTGACTGTGATGTTAACCACCTATGGACCAATGAGCTAGATCAAGAGTAACCAAAGTGAATAAAATCCACCAACTTTCTATAGTATTCATTGACTTCAGCTCCAGCAAACACAGTCAAGAATCCTATACAATCCATCAACATTAAGAAAAATAATAATATTCCCCTGCTTCTCTCTGATCAATCTAATGCAACGGTGCCATCAGGTGGATGCCCAGATGTTGCTCAACCAAATTTTCTGATTATCCTATTCATTGGATATAATACTAGAAGAGGATTACAGTTACTTGAAGATCTGAGTTTGGTATAACTCTATTAAAACTAAAAAAAATAAAAAAGACAGGAAAATTTAAAAATATCCAAGTCCAAAGGGGGGTAATCTGTAGCTTTTTATTTTTGGGGACAACAATTCTCCTCTGCTCCAACCAGCACAAGGAACTCACACATTCTGAGTTCTCCTCCACTGTACTATACCTGAAATGACTAGAATGATATGAATCACTGAGCAGCAACATCTATGGGGTCCATAGTTTAGCCATTCCTAACATATAAGTTATCCAAACCTATTAGCCTTTCCAACTCTTCACTTCTCTTTTCTGAAGAATAGCCTACTCCAGAATAGCACTGTTCAGAATATTGCTTACTTTATTTGTTGGGCATGTTTCCACTTACCGTCTGGGTATGGTATAACAGTACTAGACCGGACTAGTAAGAATGGAGTGCAGTTGCAGCCATTTGCGCTTACAAGCACTATGGTGCATAGTTGGGCATGGTAATGGCAATTCAGCAGCTGTGCATGACTGCACAACTTCAGTCATGCAGCCACACCTACTCTCTGTGCTGCCGCACCCAGATGAAAGTGCAGAGATTACCGTCCAGGAGTGATCTAGGTGCTCCTGACAAGTGTGTGGACTGCTTTTTAGCAGTCTACAGCTCAACCTATCCTGGGAGGCTGCGGCAGTTTCGGGTGAGTTGTCACACCTCTCAGATATGGAAGGAGCAACCAAGCAAGTAGCCTAGATTACTCTGCTGCCAAAGTACAAACTCTGCTGCCAAAGTACAAAAAGGCCCTTAAACAACCATTTGTCATAATGGTGAAGGATCGTTATACTTATTTGAAGTAAGTTAGTTAGTTAGTTCCTATTGCATCTTGTTCAATTCCTAACCACACTCACAACTACTGCAAAGAAAACTATAAAAGCCTAAGTTAAAAATAAGATATAAAGTGTAAAACATATTCTAAACAGTAGGCTCACTTTCTCATTTGCATTTCATACTAAATAGCTTTCCAACCCCATTGAGTTTCCACTGGAAAATGAAATAAAGGTCAAGTCTGTCCTTTTTCTACAATTATATACCAGGCCCCAGCTGATATAAAATATCAAGTTGGTGTGGATAATGAATATAATCTGAATCAAGCAAACTGGAGAATTGCTATGACCCTGACCTTTCAGCCAGATCAAGGTTATTTTACATTACTGACCTAATAAATCTAAGGGTAGCAAATGATTTTTAATAATTCTGTGTCTGGAAAAAACAGAAACCTTTCCTTTCATTCCTGAAAAAAAATCTCAAAAGGAGTCAACCATACCCTTTTAATTATTTCCTTTCCAACCTAAGGGCTTAGCATATCAGTGAAAAAAAATCTCTCAGCATTTTCAAGAGAGGAGATCAAGTAGGAAGTAAACCATGTGGAGGTTTCTTGAATGATTAAAGGACTTTTATCATAGTTTTTTGCATCTCCAGCTGCAAACACTTTAGAGTGAAATATTTCCATCCAACAGAAGAGAATCCTTAAGGGCTACTGTTTGACTTGCCTGCTGTGTGTCTGGGGAAGGAATGTTTTATATTTGTGAAGACTGGGTGTGTTAACCTTTATTCCACTCGCCCCCTTTACTTATTCAAGGTGGCTTGCAAATCTTGTAAACAAAGGCATCATGTATTGCTGTAGGCAATTAAGAAGCACAATGGATACAAGAAATGGATACAACAGAAAAGGCATTCACAATTTTAGGGATCCAATATTAAAATTCTAAACTTCTCAGTACACTCTGAAAAATTTACAATAAGTCAAGAATAACTGACTGTCATATGTGAGATCATTCCCAGATCAACAGCTTTCTGGTCCTTGCATTGTGGATAACACCTGCTGGATTATGGAACAGCTGAGGATGCTCAGGCATGGAATACATGCTCCCTGTAGAACTGCTTCCATCCCAGAGCATCACCCAGCATGTATGCCTGTTCTGATATTCAGAAGCTGTGGAGCAGTAAAACCTGGCACTCCTAGTACAATCCTGCAAGCAACCTTATAATTGCTTCTGTGTCACCTGATCACCAAATCAATGGCCCAGCATGCATGGCTGCAGTGAGACAGATGCTGCCAGAAGGATGCATTTGTACTTTGGGAGGATGGAGATAGGTGTAGGCAACAATCAAGGCAGGCCAGTACTTGCAATGTGAACATCATTCTCTGTCCCTGATCTTAACTTCTGTGGTAGCAGGCTAGTTAAACCACTCCAAGGAAGAAGTACAGAAATGGTTTTAATCTTCTATAAGTACTGTGCTGTTGTGGAGGAAACTCACATGCCTATAACACATGTTCAGTTTGGGTTTTCACCTCCCCTATAAGGAGGATTGGGAAAACAGGAAAGAATATTGTACCATGTTTCATGTATATATGTTAAACACATCTGTAAAAACTTAAAGTAAGCTCATGGGCATCAAGTCTGAAAGGTGCCAAGAACCATGAAATCAGCCAAATTACTTTTCAGCCAGCACAGCAGGGATCTTGCTTAACCTTTCTGAGTATGTTATAAGGAAATGGAAATATTAGGTTCTACTTCACAAGTTCAGCAACAAGCCAGGACCTTGTGAAGACATGCAGCAGTACTCACATATTACACCCATGTCTAAAGATATGGGTGAAGGTATACTGTGTACATGTATTGGGAAAGTCCCTGGAAGGACTAAGAAGTAAAAACAAAAAGTAGAAGCATGAGTAACTGACCTATAGCCCCCTCTGGAAGAAGTTGGATTCCAATCCCCATTGGTCCTGTTCAGGATCCCCAATGAGCAGGGATTCTGGGAGTTTAACTGAAGCAACATCTGGCAGGCCACAGGTTAGGCTGCTGTGGCCAACAGGGGCAACGGTCTAAACCACAGTACATAAGAATTCAGATTCGTGTGAATTACTGCTGCTGTCCCAGTGGAGCCACTTCTGGGAGCAGGCCAAGGACCGAGAAGACACAGCTACACAGTTACACATAATTTATCACCAAGCTTGAAGCATTGTTGAACCAAGAGGAACAACTGATTCACACTAGATGTGCTAACTGCTGGTAGGTAATTCTGGACAGCTGGCTGTCAGTTGGAATGGCCCGAGCGAGAAGCACAAAAATGATCTATCAGGGTAGCTAATCTACAGCTTAGACTGCTGAAAAATCACTTGTGGGGCATGCAAAGATTGAAAGCCTACAGAAAATCTTGTCCCCCTCACGGAACCTCCAAAAAGCAATCCCTTGTAAGTTCCTTCAGTGGCACTGAATCGGTGCAGCTAATAATTTTCAATATTTTACTGAACTTTCATACTTGTATTACTACTCCTAAAACTTATTTCTCATTTATTTATTTACTTGCATTATTATCCGGCCCTATTTAATTCCTCAGCCAAAAGCCAAACATGTCTATGATGTGAAAGGGCTGAAGAGAAATACCTAAGCTTCTAGAGGGAAAACAATGGAAAAAGTTTGGCAAATTCTGGTTTGAAGTGTGTGTGGGAGTTTAGGAAAAAGGGTTTTCTAAAATTATACATATTTTTGAGAGCAAGGGATCAAAAGACAGCTCTTTCTCCTTTTTGTGGAACTCAAAAACTCCGCCAGATCCCAGGAAGCTGACTTGGGAGAGATAAAAGGATGCCCCCCCCCCCCAATCATAGGGCAAAGCTGGAATTTGCTGTCACAAGATAAAGGCTGCCAATTTAGATGGCTTAGAGATTAGCCAAATTAGTAGGCTATCAATGTGATCTAATTATGACGGCTATAGGCCTCTTCCAATAACAGCCTGCAAATTGAGACCATGGAGCAGTGGAGATCAGGCAATCGCTCAGGTCCCATTTTAAGAAGAGAAATGTAACAGTCAGGTAGTTTCCAACATAGATACTGATCAAGCTCTAATCTGCTTGGCTTCAGCAAGATAGTGTCCTCAGAATCCTCAATTTGGAGTGTCCTGAAACAACAGGACACCTAAAACTTGCTAACTCAATTAGCAAGGGGTGTTCCCATGCGTTTTTTATTTGGTCCAGTTTCAGTGGATCAAATCGCCCCAAACTGTGCCAGGGCAGGACCAAATTTGGTACCCAAAAAAACAAGTCTGGGCATGGTTTGGGGTCCCAGCACACATTGCTTAGTGAGCAGAGATTGTGCATGGGGACAATCCCAGGATATCTGGGGAGGAGACTGGTGTTTGCATCATTGGGAGGTGGGGTGTGCTTGCCGTTCCTGCCCTGTGCATTGGAGATCGCAACCCCTGACATTTTTTGAGAATGAAAAAATCCTGATTGCCAAGGCAGGCAGGATAATGGCTTGATTTTTGTTCCTTTTCCAAAATATTCCACCCCCATTTCCCGATCGCCAAGGCAGGCAGGGTAATGGCTTGATTTTTGTTCCTTTTCCAAAATATTCCAGCCCTGTTTCCCAATCACCAAGGCGATCATGATAATGGTTTGATTTTCTCCCTCTTAAATTTGTTGGGCATTCTCGCGGTTCCTGATGGAGCAGAGGTGCGCAAAATTATTCAACTGCCCAACTGCCGCTAAACCTTGTAGCAGCTTTGGGTTTTTAAAAATTATTTTAAAATTTATTAAACTTAATTTAAAACTTGTTCCATGCCTTTCAGCCCCGTCCTGGCTTTCTGTGCCACTAAGAGAAGGGGGATGCGGCATTTGCAACTGGTGGCACAGGGGTCAGATGATGTCAATCCGGCTTCCAATGAGGAGGGGGTGGAGAGGAGGGGCGCTGCTCCCCTATGCCAGGGTTTGCCAGGGTTTGCATGGGGACAGCTGCATCTGCACCCAGCCTGTGCTACCAGGAATGGTATGGGGACAGGCAAGATTTGATTTTGGACCCGCTCCTGGTCCCATGCGTGCCCATTCTGAGCCAAACGGCTTGCACGGGGATGCGGCCTGAGGTGGAGCAAGAGCAACATGTGTAAATATGATATAGGATTATTATTTTAAATGTTTGAATGCCTGTTCAGGGCTTTTTGGGGGTGGGATTGAATAGCTATAGAAAGAGTGCCTTTTCCAAAAGGGGCAATTGAAACAGCCCTATCTGATTGTACCCAATGGTAGGAGCCATACAGTGGAGAGCAGGTGAATTCCCCACACGATACCTGCAGTGCTAACATGTACCTAGGAACATTAGGGAGGTTGGGCTTGTTGGGCCTCTCTACATGGTTCACTCTGCCAAAAAAAGCCTAGTTTTTAAAATATGTTTCTGCATAATCGTAAATCTATAACATAAGCTCTCATTTTTAAAAGTGATAGTTTAAAAAAATTATTATGACAACAGGAGCAGCAATGCCATGGTACAAAGTGGTAAAGATTCTCATTCTTCATTGCTAAGGGAATGCAAAAGTCCTCCTCTCTAGTTAATGTGTGTGGAGCATATTGCAGAGCAATTGCCTCTTGAAAATGTGGTAATATTTTTCTATCTCAAGAGTTAATGTATCCAGTTGATAGACAGTTATAAGGGCTATGGAGCAGTTTAATTAATTTAAAGATGGTGGTTTCACAGTACCCAGAGAAGCTATAAATCTTATATCCCACCACCTGGAGCTATTAGCTAGATTTCTTTTTTAAGACCTCTTTGTGAGATTCTACCTTCAATAAAATCTGCCATCCTTTTTTGACCTTAATCAGTATTCTAGCCTTCTCTTTTTCAAAGGATCTATCCTCTAGTCCTTTGGGTTCAAAGTCTGTGCTGCTAAATCTCATATCCTTATCATTGGCAGCGGGGGGCTTTTGCCTCTAAACCTCCAGGATTTAGAGGAAGCTGAGAAGCTGTTACATGATTTCTCTATGACCCTAGAATAAAAACATCATGTTTTCCTATAAAGTTAAAGATAAATATGGGTAGATAGATAGGTGGAAACACAGATAAAAAGGCACTGTAATTTAAGCAAACTGTCCATGTAGACCAGCTCCCTTGTTATCTTTGAAGACAGTAGATTCATGTGGGCCTGACATTCAGTAACTGATAATAGGAAAAATGGCAGCTAATTCCAACCAGGTGGTTTAACATGCAGCTGCAGTCAGTGTAGTTGGCATCTCTGAATGTATTGTCAAAATACCCAGAATGAAAATTTATTTTAACTGAAAATACATGGTATACCCTCTTTAAAGCGTTTTTTTAATCAAGGACCATCTTCAGAGAATGTTGGAACCTGAGAAATCTGTTTAATTTTCAGATTGGCCTGAAATTCAGACAGATTCACCTGACAGAATAATTTACAGAGATTCCACAAGCCTTCCTAATAACAATGCATAGAATTCACTTTACAAACATACATAGCTGAATCAATGACCGCACCCCATGTACAGTATTGGGGTGGCGAAATTCTTAAATAGTCAGCAATTACATTGCCAGTTGATTCAGAGACCTGCCATGTGTGCTAGAAGATTGCTGCTAGCAATCCTAGTTTCCTAATAACATGTACATTAAACAGCAGCATATGCACACAATTCTCACAAGTGGTGCATATGAGTTTCAATAAGACCATTTGCAAAGGGCAACAGCAGTCACTGCAAACCGTCAACCTCACATATGGTTCAGACCACATGCTGTTCCTCTTCAAAAGCACCTATTATCTCTGGTTATTTTACAAAACAATTCTTTCCACCCTTCAGTTTAAATACAACCCTATAGTTATCCTTTGAACTCTTCTGTAAATTCTTATCTCTACCTCCCCCTTGAATCTTAGTGAGTTACCAATTATTAGCTATAGACATTACTCAAAGCACGCCTTAGGAACTACACTGCTAACATAGAAATTTCTAGGACAGATAGACAGAAATGTGCAGGCTTACCAGAAAAAAAAATAAAAGAAAATAAAAATTAAAAAATCTTGCTTGAGAATTTGACAATAAAGTAATAAACCAAATCCTAACAAAAACCTCTCTGTTCTACCAGATGGCTTGTGGTCTGAGTTAGAAACTATAAAGAACAGGAGGACGTAAACCAGTCTCACTGAAGGATCCATTACTGTTCAAACTCTGACTGCAAAGCTTGTGAAACTAGGCAAATTCTATCTGTAGCAAAAATATTGGGGACGGCATCTACATCTGAATGTACAAGCGTGAAATACTCACTGGCATATGCATGAATTTGAAACACATGCATACATATTTCTATTCTTGATATTTCTGATTGCAAATGCTAACAGTCTTCATACAGCTAAAGCTTTTACAAAGTTTTGAGAAGTTTATATATACAAGATCAATAGAAGCAGGGGTCCAGCACAGCGGGCAGCAGCCGAGATCCAGAATGTGCAAAGAAGCCCCTGGGACAGACTAGCACATAGCAACCAGTCCAAAAGAAACATGTACAGAATGGCACAACCAAACTGCAGGAATTGTGTGCACTGATTATGGACTGGACATTCCAAAGTCTAAATGGGACACTCCACAAGAAAAAGTGGCTGAGAACAACAGAGCCAAGATCCTGTAACACTTCCATTTCCAGACCAGCAAGCCAATATAGTGGTGGTAGTGGTGGTGGTGAAGGAAGAAGAGGAGTTGGCTTTTCTACCCACTTTTCTCACCCATTTAAGGGGACTCAAAGTGAATGACAAAGCTTCCTATTCTTCTCCCCACAACAGAACACCCTGTGAGGTGGGTGGGGCTATGAGAGCCCAGAACAGAGCTGTGTGACTAGTCCAAGGTCACCCAGCTGGCTTCATGAAGGAGTATGGAATCAAACCCAGTATTCCCAGATAAGAGTCTGGCTCCCTAACCACTAAACCAAACTGGCTAGTGGTAGTAGATGGAGGCAAGAAACAAAGTGGTAATCCCAAGTGATGACAACATGAAGAAGAAAGAATATGAGAAACTGGAGAAATTATAGCGAACAAAAGAACTGGGAAAGAAGTGAAAGGTCCTAGTAGTGATAGGAGCACTCCGGACAGTGACCATGAAGTTAGAAGAATGACTTCACCTAATCCCAAGACAAGTATCTGGGATCTCTATTTGGAATAGTGCAGCCCTAGAAACAGCTAAGATCTGCTCAGGACTCTCCAGCCCTTTGGTAGAAGACCCAGGACTGAGGTAGACATGACATCTAAGTATCCCTGAGGGATGGGGAAACATTTATATAATCCTTATGCTTACAAGTTATACAGATATTTCTTGCCCTGAGTCAGTAGTTTGGTCTCTGCAAACTTGCATGTTTTTGCAGTATTGCATATTAGAACTGATATAGGCCCTGATTCCTCTAATTGCAGGCATTCCATTGCTTCTAACTGCTCCTATAGTGTGTATGTGCATGAATATTCAAAACGTGCATTATTCAAATTTGGACATTCGTAGATAAATTGAATGTTATAACATTTGTATATTAACATTTGTATAAATACGAATGTTTTGGACATTTGTACAGATAGTTTGGATATTCATTAAACTGGGGAGATGGGAAAGCTGCTGTGCTAGTCACATCTGCAACAGACCCAGATTGAATTCAGCATGGATTGGGAGAGGATTAAAAGTGGATTCAGGTTGGATTTGACACTTTTAGAGCACAGATATGTTATGGGATATGTATCTGATACATATTCATTCATATTGGATACGTATCAGATATTCATACAAATTTGTGTAAATACATTTGTATCAAACAGAATCCTGCCACATTCGAAGGGGGTCTTTTGAATGAATACAGATTTTCTAACATTCGATTTGTTATGAATCAAAAGTAAAAAAAAAAACATTTGTGCACATCCCTTGGAAAACCACACTATGGGTGTTTTTCCACTCTCACTAGAAGTACCCATTAAGTACCCATCTAAACCAGTGGTTCTCAACCTCCCTAATGCTGTGACCCTTTAATACAGTTTCCCATGTTGTGGTGACCCCCAACCTAACCCTAACCCCCAACCATAAAATTAGTTTCGTTGCTACTTCATAACGACCCCTGTGAAAGAGTAGATCAACACCCAAAGGAGTCCCAACCCACAGGCTGAGAACCACTGATCTAGACTCAGACCAGTTTGACCATCTAGACTGGAAAATGCTGCATCCCACTGTGGATGGAGCAGCTCAAGGGGGTGAGAGACATTTATCTTCTGACCTGGCATGTGGAAAAGAAAGGTCTGAAGAAGACTAGACTCTCCAATATCTTCTATGTCCTCTCTTCCACACTCTGGAATGGGAGAGAGAGGCCCCTGCCTCCTGCTTAGACCATTATGTCTGCAATGAATGGAGCACAGTTTAGCTTAAGCAGTCAAAATGGCCACCTAGAGTAGGATACCACTAGACCTATACTGATAGGTCTACCAGTAGTCCAGATGTCTGTAGAACAGAATAGGAATGTGTGTGGAACGACGCAAACCTCCCTGTTTGTTTAATAAGGGGACCTATTTTGGCAGCCCACCAAATTGCACCACCAATATAAATTTTAGTTCCTAGTCTTTGGAGAACCCAGAAGCTGGCCCCAAAGATTGTGTGATCTTAAGAATTACGCAGAGGATTTCTGGAGTCTGGAAGGCTTGTTCCAGGAGAGTGAGGACATTCCTGCTGCTGTAATGTCTCCAGCCTGGACTGGTCCAATCAGAAAAGTGTGGAAATGGCCACACACTAGGCATGGGCTTTTTTGACCCTGTGTGAGCTAACCAATTATGACCTAAGGCTTCACAAAGGGCAAACATAGACAGTGTAAACAAGCCCTTGGTGACTTTCACAATCCCTTCCACCTTTGCAGTTCTTTTATTATGATTATTATTTCAAAACAGTTTTCTATTAAATGCAATCAGTGATATAGCTTACAAGTGTTAACCATTTACAAGCTTTTAAAAATGAACTCAGTACTTGCCCTATAATATAGCTCTTTCTACATGCAATAACTTATTAATAAAAGGGAAAGATCACAATGTGGTGATTTTATGGCTGTAAAAAAGAGCCACATTCTTTTCCTTCCCATGGATTTGACAAATCTGCTGTGCAGTAACTCCCAGGATGCTTAGCAAGATTCTGATTCCTCCCACCAATCCATTAAATCAACAATTCTCTTGTGCTGTTCAACTTTCTTTGCACTGTCTCATACTGAGTTAACATAAGGTAAAATTGTGTGTAAAAAAATCAAAAATGATACAATGATATAAATCACTGATAAATTAACAAACGTGATACACTTTCTGTAAAATCAAGACAGAGAAAACCAGAGGAATAGTAAAAAACTAAAGAATGTCAATTAATTCTGAACTTACACATTCTTTTTTAAGGGAGTGTTCTCCTCCCGTAACCTATCATGACAAGTGTTACACCCACTTAGAAATATTTAAATTATGCCATCATTTACGTCACTCACAAATTTAGGCTGTGATTAAAGGTAACACCTTAATAACAGAAAAAAGATAGAAATGGAAATCTCCACCTCATTGGAATGTTATAGTTCCATAAAAGATTCCCAATGGCCTTTCCCACAAACTAATTGAATCAAATGAACCAAAACAGAGTACAAATTATGTGCACAAAATAAACTTATGTGAAACAATCTGGGTGTGATCTTTGTGAATAAATATTTGAATAACTCTGTTTCATGTCCCACAACCTACAAACATAAATCTAAACATTTCTGCTATTGTGAAACACACTATGAACAATTTTTGCTGTGCTTTGTGAATGCAATGTTCAGGATAAAGACCATATTTTAGTACAAGAACTGAAAATGTAACACGGGCACTTATGTCGGGACTAAGGCTATCTCTCCATTATGCAGTAAGGGCAACAACAATCAGGCCCTCACTAAGGGTATGCACGAATGCAATTTTTGGGATTCAATTTGATTCTAATCAAATATCCAAAAATTCAATTTGATTCAAATCTTTAAAATTCAAATTTAACCAAATTTGATTCAAATTAATCAAATTCAAAACTATTTGTTTGAATTTTCAATTTAAATTTGCACTTACGAATGTCGACAACATTTGTATGTGCCTGTATGCTTTGTTACGCATCACATATGCATCTGTATGCATTGATACATGTCTGTATACATCCCAGCTTTATCCCATATGCAACCTGTATGTACGGATGCAGGAAAGATGTGTATGTGCAAGTACACATTGTGTACGACCCTGTACACACGCAAAGGTCCAGGTAATCCAAACAAATAGATCCAAATTTCATTTGAATTTTTAAATTCAAATTTGTGGACATTTGATTCAAATTTGAATGTTGAAATTCAGGCAAATTCAGTTGAATTTTCAATACCTTCGAATATCTGTGCACACCCCTAGCCCTCAGGGTTTCTGGTATCCATTATGAGTAATAGAAACTGGCCTTACTTAAGGTTCCTTTGCTGTGTAACAGAAGCACAGGTACGATCAGACATGCTTAGCAATCTGCCCTCTTGGGCCATGATCACACCTTGCCGAAATAGTCTGTTCCATTAAGAAACTGAATTGAAGCTGTCCTAATCCTGTTCACACCCAGTTCCTGATAATTAACCCTCAGCTTGGGCTGCTATGCTCACACCTTTTACGTTATCTCCCTGAGTCTCCTTTACGTGACTCTAGCTTTCCACTCCTCTTGACTGCATCAACGCCACCTGTTTTCTGATAGGATAAAGTTCTGTCAAACATGGCAATGGGATGTGTTTGGAGCTGTGTGGTACTGCTGGCAAACTCAATACTAACACAGGGTACTATTGGGGTAAGAGGACTGTGTCACCAAACAGATGCAGCTCAGGCACATGCCAACCAGTATGAAAATTTTTATTTTCTGAAAAATCTACCTTTTGACCTTAATGAACTAAAAAGAGCTCTCTCCTCACTCTGATAATGTGTTTTGGAAGCATTAATAGACTAGGTTTATGCAAATGTTTCTCAAACATCTTTAGAAAATTCATTATTGTTCTTCCTTTTATACATGTATGCAGCCCAAGTCTACTTTTCTGGCAATTCTTAGCAGATACAGTCATTGCCCATCTACAGACAGACCTGGTGCCCAGGCATATTTGTACTTTGTTGTACATCTATTAAAATCAGAAGTTAACCAGTTACTTTTCCTTTCCCAGTAAAGACCGTGTGATCCGTTACCCTTTCTCCTCCTTGCAAAAAAAATATAAAAGTATTAATGATTCATATCCATTGTTACACATTATAAACTTTATCCACATTGGTAGAGAAATGCATTAATTGATTACACATTTGTAGATCTAGCATGTTATAGAGAGATATCATACAGAACCCTGGTTAGTAAGGTCATGACTTCCTGTTATTGCTGGTGCACGTTATGGTTTAAAGAGTGACTCTCAAAGTGTGGCCTTCAATATGTTCCCAGACAATTTCCAGTATTTCATACTCAGAACTCTGCACATCTCCATGATCTGGACTGCTATCACCTGTACAACTGGTTCTTGATATGGATCATGTTCTGTGCAATGCAGATGGAGCATACCAACAGTGGGCGGAGCCTCTCTGTTCCACACTAATGCAGGCACATAAGACCCAGAAGAGGACTACGAGGGATCATATTTCAGAACAGAGTTAAGAACAGAAAGGAAACTGAGGAAAGCCTAATGTTTTTGCTGCAGCCCTTCACAGTGGTTTGAAAAATGATGATACATCATATAATATTACTGTGTATAACTTACTTACCTTTGTGGAGTGCATATGTTGTAACTAAGGTCCAATATATCCATAAGATATTTTTTAACATCTTGACCTACAAAAAATAAAAATACAAAGTATTATGGTAACTATACAAATGTATCAACTTCTAAGCTATTTTCGTAGCCATAGTTTAAATTATAAATCACGTAACCCAACATGTTTTCAAAAGGTTGCATATTTATTTATTTAGCTTCCTTGCTTGCTAATATTTCTATCCTACACTATACCTGAAGGGTCACAAGAAAATCATAATAAAAACAAATTTAAAATAATTACTAAAACAGTGACAGTGTCTCCTTGGGGGTGGGGGATGTTCTTTCCTCAGCCAAAAGCCATGGTAAAAAGGTGTGTCTTCACCAGTCATTTGAATATATTCTCTGAGGATGCCTGATGCATCTCAGAAGAGAGATTATTCTATAACCTGGAAGCTACATCTATAGCCCTTCCATTCATTTCCACCTACCTAACTACTGAAGGTGGTGGGGCATCCAAGAGGGCCTCACTGGAATACCTTAGGGTGCTGTTTTTTAAAAAATATAACTGTTAGTTTTAGTTTTGTGTGTCTGCAAGTTTAGTATGTGCAATTTGTATGTTTTGGAACTTTTTATACCACTGAGATGTGTCTTTTATGAGTTAAGTCACTGATAACTTTGGTTGATTGGGAGTTGACACAGCTGATTTAGACACTTCTGAGCTAGTTTGATGTCTTACACTTAGGTCACCTCCAGCTTAACTGAATGCCTGATGAAGATGGCAATGTGTGTTGCCAACCCCTGGAGGTTCACAGAAAATGTGCAGTTCTTATTGTGTATATGTAGCCTTAAGTGCCTTTAATCCTCCAGCTGGTCCATAAATCTGTAAGTTGGTGATACAGGATAATATTGTTTGCTAATTAAAAAAAACTGAAAAGAAAAGCACCAATGATAACCATATAGCCAGATAGTAAAATAATAGTGGAGAAGAGCAGCATGTAGATATTCACCACTACTAGAAGTCTGGGCTGATGCCAGTAGTGCTTTCAGGATCATCAGAGCTACTAATCTTCCTGTTAACACAATTTTCCTGGAGGAGTCCTATCATTAAAAATCTTCAACTGCTGGGTTTAAATTTATCCTAAAAATGCAAATCTTTTGATTCCCCAATCATATGAATAGCATACAAATTACAGAAAGGCTTCAATCACACCTAAAACAGATATCCTGTCCCAGGGACTGACAAGGAACTCAGACCATTTTCTCCCTGAAATGGACTGCTCACATCATGCCAAACTTTCATGGATCCCTTCAGCTGGTGAAAGGGGATGAGGGGGTGAGGGGACAAGGGGTTGTGAGGGGACAGGGGATGGCAGGGGAAGCTCCACATTGCCACACTGAAGCTTAACTTTTACAGGGTGAAAGGGACCCAGAAAGGTGTGACGTGGCATTGCAGTGGTGGCAGGGGTAGCAGGGTCTTGTGGTCAGCAGTGGTAGTCATTGGGTAACAAAGTGTCATTAGTGGCAACAGGAAGATATTGGAATGTCATCAGCCATGGGTTTGGGGTAGTCTTTCTCTCCTGGCTGCCCTCCATGCTGCTGCTGAGCTGGACAGAAGACGTTTGCCTCGGTCCGTCTCTGGTTGAAACAGACTCAGCGCTGGCATTATCTGACAGGAGGATAGCTTTCAGAAAAAAAACCAGAAACACACTTTGGCATATGGTCTCCCAAGGACTAATGATGATCTCTGACCTTAAATATAAGGTGTGACCAGAGTCTGTAAAATACATCTCAGTACTTTTACTGTAAATTGCAATTATTCTTGCAACTATGTAGCTTAGCTATCTAGCAGAAGTGAAAAAGCTTTTAGCCAATGAATATCATAAGATAATGGCAATACTCCAATCCACAGTTATGCACGCCTAGAACCACTAACCAACATAAAGTAAATATGTGCACTCAATGGAACCGAATTCACTGTTAGCATATATTACATTCCCTGTGTTTATTCTTTTAAAAGATTCTATTGGACAAAAACTATAATTATACTAATAACATGAAATGATATCTTTTTGAGGATGAAAGAAGCAAGACAAGGAATAGCAGATAAATTGGATACAATACTATTTCCATTTCTAGGTTCACAAAACCTGGCAAAAGTCAGCAACTAGACGTTCCCTACACAGATGCTGTGCAAATTTTAAATGTAGCAAACGTCATCCAAAAATTGAAATCACAGCTATTACTATATAGAAATAACTGTGATTCACACCCAACAATAATATACATAACCGCAATCCTAACATTGAAGTTCTATCAGCAGAAACGTGTGAAATAGAACCTGTAGTTAGTATGTGAAAGGCAATGTTTTGTTCTGCTGTGAATCAATATGGGAGTCAAAATACAGAATCCAAATCTGCAGATCCAGATTTTCTGCACAACGGAGCAGAAACAGCCAGTAATGCACTCTACAATATCCCATTAGCAACTCCTAGACAGTTATCTATCTCACCACTTGCAGTTTCAACTCACTTTGCTTTCAAACACGGAAGATAACACTGGCAGTGTCTGCATCCCACCGCCCCCTTCATGGCGCATTCACATGCACAGAGACTGTGGCATCTGCTTGGATGCTGCACTCTTCTGCCAGGGTGCTTCAAATACTGTTAAAGCACTTGCTTGTACTGCAGAGCTGTTTGAAAAGCACAAGCCTCTTTCCCATTGAAATAGCATCCTGGCCACTGTTGCCACCACCACCACTTGAGGAGATGGACTGTATTCAGTAACATCCCGTCAGATTCAAAATTGGTGATTCTCCCACTTTGACCCCTTCCTCTCTCTAGATTGTAGTAAAGTAGTGATAGTGAATACAGACAGGTTTGATAAAAAGAACACTTCCAGAGAACAATTTATTCACATGTATTTCTGAGACGGGGGCATTTTCAGCACTTACCTGTCCGCCCCAGCCTAGAGTGGTTCCAGTGGCAGACACAGCCCTCTGTCCCAGAGTAAGTCTTCCACACTCAGAAGGCTTTTCCAGGGCAGCCCCAGTGCTGGCCTTGAAGGTTGCATCATCCTAGGACAGGCAAACTCTGGGTTCCTAGTATCATAGCCCCAGGGGGATCCATTTCAGCAGGACAACTTGCTGCACTGTCCAGATGTGTCCTTCTGTTAAACCAGGTCATGGAGAAATGCACCCTGTTTCATTTGACAGGCCCTTGAACTGCAGGTCTACCAATATTCTAGCCTAAGCTACCATTTTTTGGCTATGCGGCATCCTGTCCCTATGCAACATGCTAGCAGAGGCAAGGCCTCCCCTTAAGCCAAGTCCATCATGTGGAAAAGAAGCCTCTGAGCTCTTTCCTGAAAGGCCACACTTTATATTCCAGTATACCATAAGGGGTGTTTTTCCACTTAGCACTAGAGAACCTATTAAAGACCCATTAAGGATCCTTAATGGGTCCTTTAGTGCTAAGTGGAAAAACACCCAAGATTACACATTGTCTGTCTGTCGCATTGCATTAGTAATGAGGTGATAGCAGATCAAGCTAAGAAAGGCCTGCAAACTGACTGCAAAACCAAACAAAAACCCATGCTACACAATCCAATTTCTCCTAACTGCTGTTTAGGGGTATACATGAATGCAATTTTTGGGATTCGATTTGAATTGAATATCCAGAAATTCAATTCAATCCAAGTCTTTAAAATTCAAATTTACCCAAATTCAATTCAATTTTCAATTCAAACTTGCACTTACAAAAGTCAACAACATTCATATGTGCCCGTACACATCGTTATGCATCTGATATACAACCCATTTTCATCCCGTAGGGATCCATACAAATCCATAGAGATGCGGGAAAGATGCATACATGCACGTATACATCATTTACGTACCCATACCTATACAAATGTCCGAATAATTTGAACAAATGGATCCAAAAATTCAAAATTCATTCAAATGTTTAAATTCAGATTCACAGACATTCAATTTGAATTTGAATGCCCAAATTTGAATGAATTCGATTGAATTTCAAATGTTTCGAATATTTGTGCACATCCCTACTGCTGCTCACTGAAATTCTTCTACTTAGTTGCTTTTCTGATTAAATTCAGATTTCTTTTAAGTCTGGAAACCTTCTTCTGAAAGAAGTCTTAATTGTTATCTCCTTAAATTCTAGACATGTTTGCCAAATGTTTTAGATTTTCGGATGCTGTAATAATTTGGGGAAATGACTTCGTTAAACCTTATTTTTTCTATAATTATAATCCACACAGTGAATAAGGAGAATGAACTACATGTGAAGAAAATCTGGCGAAAGGAAAGCCTAAATGTCTGATGAAGCATTATTAGGGGATGGCCAAGAACACTGAGCTCCTGGCCTTTTTTATCCTTTAAAAAAACATAAAAACAAACTTTCTTTTTATGCCAGCTGAGTACACCACAGATCCTAGTGCTGATGAGAACCTAAGCACTCAACATTTAAATTTCTCAGAGGCCTCTACAGATACAAATATATGGAATGGTGTACCTTATATTTGTGCTCTGTGCCCTTCGTTTTATGCACTGGCCTTTATTCCAGAATATATCCTGGAATAGGGTTCTGCAGTCTATATTATAAGCTCAGTTTGAACCTACTTCTTAGCCAGGTGTCAGAATGGCCTACAGGCAAAATGAGAGGTACTTCATCCAGGCGGGAGGTGAGATGTGCAAATGACAGCATATCTGCTTTGGTTTTTACTAGTGTTTTGGAATCTTTTGCTCTAATTTTTAAAGGCTATTTGCTCTTCCATTTTTCTGTACCACATGCCCAGGCTGGAAAGAAGCTGGACCCGTGAGCAAAGTCAGCATCATATTAATTCAAAAACTGTCACCAGGCATATTTATACATTTTCTGTTGATATTTCAACAATTAGTCATGCTCCAACTAGAGTATCTTCAAGAATTCAGAATTATTGCAGAGACAGGATACAAGCATATCACTTTCCCCCTACCAAATTAAGAGAAATCTGCACTCCTCCATGAAGCCAGTTCAGTGACTTTAAGCTAGTCACAGCTCCCTTCTGAGATCTCACAGCCCCACCTACCTCACAGGGTTTCTGTTGTGGGGAGAAGAATAGAAAGCTTTGTAAGCCACTTTGAGTCCCCTTAAATGGGTAAGAAAAGCGGGGTATAAAAGCCTACTCTTAATTATGTAGTGTGTGCTTTCTGCATCCTGCCAAAAGTGTGGAATCATAGAGAAGGAATCCCTAGGCACCTTTTTGATGGGTGCTCCCCTTGGGACTGGATGAACACATCTGAAAAACTGAAGCATGTTTCCCACCTACCTGCCTGAAGGGGGAGAGCTTACATTTTCCCTTCTGCAAAGACCAGGGGCCCGTTTGCCCTTGGCCTTTTTCTGAAATATATTCTCAGGATAAGAGTCTGTGGTCCGCATGCTAATGCAGACTCTGGCATGACCCACTTGGGGCCTGCTATAGCCTGCACTAGAATGTGGACAACAGGCCCCTATTTCAGGATACATTACAGAATAAAGCCAAGTGCGAATAGGCCCTGGTAAGCAGAGATACCAAAGAGAACTACAGTACTGATAACCTCAAATTGGTAACTAAAAGAGCTATTCTCAGCTGCTAAATCCTGAATTACATCCAGTTGTGAACATCTGGTTACTGTCCTTATACTACTTGAGATCATACCTGGGCTTTAGATCAGTTGATGAAAGTCCTACAGCAATATAACTTTTTCCAACTCATGACATTATGCCGTTTGTACCATTTCTAACATGGGCAGTGGGACTGTTGTGCAGAAGAACCACCATGAGAGATAGTGTAAGAACAGATCTATGAGAAACTTCACCTACCAATGTTCTTTCTGCCAGACATCTTATTCCTTGTTCATAGCTGTTGATTTGTCACACCACCAAAGAGGATATAAATTTGTATGTGATAAAAGTATAGACAAATGTTAAAGAAATATGTATTATTTTCTACAACTAAGATGTAGGGCCTAAGGCATATACTTCTATTTGGTCCAGAATTTATTGTTAGTAGCCCAATCTTGATAGAAGGGAGTCATGACTCCATCCTACAGCTGTTTCAGTTTTTCAACATCTTCCTCCTGCAAGCACACGAGTGGTGGAGTGACCCAGGCTGTTTGCTAGATTGCTGCATCTACACCTGGGAGCTGCGGCAATTCACCTGAAGTTGCCATAGCCGTCCCAGGAGCAATCCCGCTGACCAGGAGCAGCTGGATTGCTCTTGATCAGCAACCTCCACACCTTCTTTGGGATCTAGCACCGTGAGTGGGTGTGGCTGTAGTTGTACAATCATGCCCAGTTGCCACATTGCCATAGCAATGTCAGTGCACACCAGATGAAAGTTCAGGTATACCTTGGCAATCCATGCAGCCCTAGTTGGCCATTTGCACTACCATTGCTGACCAGGGAAGGTGCCACCACTAGATGCTTACTAGCCTGGTATGGTACAAACAGGTCCTGTGACTTGCCTTTTCCAGTTCACCTGATGCTGTTGCTTTAAGAATGAGCTAGAGAATCTCTTTTCAGTTAGAAGAATCCCTCTGGAACCCCATGAACAGCAACAAGGGACAATTATACACTGGCTGGGGCCTCCCTTAGACCACATGAACAGATGGAAGAGAAGCTCCTAGTAAGCTTGCTGGTCCAGTATACCAGCCAGTGCGGAATCAACCAAACGTTCTACAGAAAACATACAGCATGCAGCTGCCATCTCAATTATTTACAAAGAGCCCCAAGGAAGTGTTATGAATCTTGGAACTCACTGTACCCACTGATGCTTTGGCAAATATTTAAATTTGCTGTGTTTATTTAGCACTTCAGCACTTGAGATCTTTTCCCCATCCATAGCCTGTGGCCACCTGTGAATATTCACAGCCCATAAATCATTTGCAGTGTCATCCAATGTGTGCTTAGTCAGTTTCATTAAATTCAGATGCTTTTAGCCCATCCAAAAACACACACACACACACACAACCAAGATTCAGCAACAGCTTTCACAGTGGTATTGGCAAGGCAGTGGGAAAATGTGACACTCAAACCGGAGAGCTTCCTTTCTGTCTCTACAATCTAGTGCCCAAAAGTGGGTGTAGACATACCTAGAAATGCCTGGGATGGCTGTGCATAGATCTTTTGGACATGTTTGAAATCTGGTGTGCATGGCAAATCTGTCTTTCATCTGAACTGGAGTGCATCAGAGCAAAGTGACTTGTCACACTCTGGTGAACTTCAAACCACCATACAGGCACTTCCAGTGTACCCTGCTGCACCATCAGCCACTGTTGCATTGCAACATGCTTTAATCCACAGGGAATCAAATATGGCTTGCAAGCCCCCCCCCTCCCCCTCCTGCTCTGTTAAATTACAGCTCTGATCTCCAAGCAGGAAGAGGTCTCCGTCTACACCCAAATTTATGAAAAAAATGCTTTGAAAGCAACTTAAAGATTGTAGGATGCAGACACCCTACACACCATAAAAGCCTTTAAAAGTGCATTTCTTGGTCTTTAATGTGACTTAAAAGCACTAGTGTTCAGATGCTACCACTTTGAAGCCATTTTCAAGACACCTTTCTGTTTATTTGAAATGTATAGATACAGCCTCAGACTTCTTACTTGCATTCTGAAAGACTGAGCTACAACCTTCTAACCCACTTTCACATGTATCTTTATTATCCTGGGACAGTGTGGGGCATCCTGTCCCAAGATATGCAAAGTTGCTTTTGAAGCTATCTGCACTAGGACAGTTCATCCTGTCCTGGATCTGGCTGCTGGCTCTGAGGCCTATGCAAACCCTCAAAGCCACTGCTTCAGCCTTCAAAAGCTGGGAACCTCAAAGTTTCCAAGAGGACCTTTTCAATGGTGGGCCACTTCTTGGCCACTTCTGACAACACTTCCTGAAGCACCACCAAAAAGGGTTCCCATAGGCCAACTAATCTATGTCAAGGTCCACTAGTAGAGCAGGATAGTGCATCATATTCAGCACCCTATCCCACTCTATGTTCTGCCCTGTGCAGATGGATCATTCCATGAAACAGAACCTGTGCTGTCCCACAACCACAATAGGACCCCAGGTCCCTGAGACCCTTTCTGCACTAAGAAACTGTAGATCTGGATCAGCACTGTCTACACTGATGGTGCTCATCTCGTTTAAACCTCCCTAAGGCTGCAAATTTCACACGAGTTCCTCAGCTGCCACCCCTACCCCGAGGACTAAGAATGAAAGTTCCTAGCTTTGGGGTATGGGTGGGTTGGTGATTTTCAGTGGTGTGGTACTGAATGAGAGCTCCCAGTAATTCAGGATCATGGAGGCATGCCATGTGCATGCATCTGTGATCCAGATTACAGCCCTTAGTTCAGTTTATAGACCTGATATATCAAATCTACAATAAATCTGGATTAAGGGCCTCTTAATCCAGGAACATATTTGCACTTACGTCTCTGGTGTGCATTTAGAACAGCTCTTGCTTCTAAGTGTGCAGATTGAGCGAGACTAATGGGGGTAGGACCTCCTTGATCTGGATTAACATGCAGATCAGGAGGCCCAGAATGCAGACCATAGGCCCTTTGATCCACATCAACAGGGTAGTACAGAAAGGGCCTAAGATCCCTTCCTAGACTGCATTAGCAGTAAGTGTAAAAAGGACAAAAGTATGATGCATCTAAACAAATACTATCTGACTCAACTGGAATGCATCCTGATAGTCACTGAATTGCTTACTCAATTTAGTTAATAGGCTATAATGGAAACTATTTGATTAAACATGCCATGTACTCATATTTTCTATTACTGACCATCACTCATATGCAAACAATTGCTTACCATTGATTAGCAACAGCATAAATGCCGCTGCTTCCTTCCACTCTCAATTTAATTAACTTTGCCAATTTCTTTACATTAATGCCAGTTGATTAATTGCTTTGTTGCTCACAGTTGTTTAATTTGGGCTATATTCAATTAATCACTGTCTCTTGATTAACTCATTATCACTTGCAGTGTTGTAAGTACTCAGCTGCCAGAATCTCAAAACAATCACACACAGATAGAGAAAAAGAGACAAAGGCCTACTTGTCGCTGCTTCTGTCTCATTACACCAAATCAATAGATTTTCATGTCACAAAAGTTTATAAACGTTTTACTTCACACTGAAGCAGCTCAGGAATAGCACAAAGATATAGAGAAAGGTATAGAGAAGCAGCAACACACACTAACTCATCAAAGTCTGTTGTTCATGAGCTTCCCCCTAACCCAAAAAATGTGAAATTCAGGGAACTTTTCTCCCTCGCTTCCATGTTCCCACAAGTTGGCCATTGTCTGTGTCAAAATCAGAGCTGTATCATTTGTCCTGAAAGATGCACCTAAAGTATGTCTGCACTGTTGGAAGAAGGCCAGAGGAGTTGGGCAAAGCACTGTATCAGAGTTTTCTCCTCTTCTGATGTTAAATCACTACTGACTGAACTTATGATGGGATGTTTACATATGTGTACAAGGATGTGAGACCTCCACATCCCTTGAACACCCTCACAGTCCCATTTCAGCACTGTGTGGACCCTCCCAAAGTCTGCCAGACCTTCCAAGCAATCAGTAACAAGGTTTGGTTGCAATATACGGCAGGGAGGCTATGCTCAAATCTGTGGAACACATGTTGTACAGACTCTGTACAGAAAAAGCTGCCTAGGAGGACAAATGCTACACATTTTTCCCCATCATGTCAAGGTCTATTGGTAAACCAGGCTTGGGCACTATTTTGGGTACCCTAGCCCAGTTTCTGCTCCATCCTGTGCAAACAAAGAGTGCTAAAAGGGGCAGCTTCCCCTATGAAACACAAGTGTGAGAAGAGGAAGCTCCTGGACCCTTTCCTAGCATGCAACAATGTTCCATGCAGAAAGGGTCTGTGTTATTCAAATGCATCTCATTTTATCAGTTAAAGCAGAACCATGCTATAGAAAACTTTTACAAAAACGACTATAAGAACCTCAATGAATATTGTGACAATGGTTGCTACAACCCAGTGCCTTAGAGCAAGATAACAACATATGGACAGTTGTTCACAAAGTAAAGATGGTGGAAAGGCTAGCCCCCTTCTGGAGCCACAGTTTTAGAATCCACTGCTTTGCCCTTGGGAATATTTGTAAAAGCATAGAAAGCAAGGTTAGGTTCTCAGTGCACCAAGCTTCAAAGGTTCCTTGCCCAGAACCAATGGCATATTCATGGGTAGAGATATAAGCTGCTTCCTTGAGCCTCAGTTGTTGTACAATGTGATTGCTGAACCAAGAGGTAAAACTAATATAATTCTGATAGGTTGCATTCACATCTAAGTTTTAATCCAGCTTCAGTCCACTTTCACAGTGAGAGAACACATCAGCTAAGTGAGAAGCTGTTTTCCTTTGGCATTATCTAACTCAGAAAATTCACCTAGGAGATAGGTAATGTGGAAAGAAAGTGACTGGTCAATTTGCTGGTGTGTTCTCTTGATCTGAAAGTGGAATGAAACTGGATTAAAACTTAGGTGTGAATGCAGCCATACCGTTGTTTTTGCAGTTCCACAGCACCAATCAGAGGCAGTCTTTTATCAAATCCAGACCCAAAAGTAGCTGTTGCATGCCTTCATAGCTGCAGTGAATTAAACAATGTTCAAACCTTTTATGTTATCAATATGTAGACAAAACTACACATCTCTAGACAAATATTTGTCACTTTCCATAGTCAGAATGCTGCACCTTGGGATAATGGTGTTGGCATGCTGAGATTTATGTGATTTTCCAAATGCTATGTGTATTATACCCCCTCTTCCCGACTCATCTTCCTGAATGTGTTGAAAATAAATGCCATATCATGATCACTATTTGGACATGACAAAACATCCAGATTTTAGATACAATCTGTAAATTAATATTTGTATTTTGCTTATATTTCTGCCAAACATACTGAAAAACATCTTTAAAGGAGAATTAGGAGTTGTTAATGGTTCTGTTGTTTTATGCTTATTGGCATTCCAAACAATTATTCTGCCCACTAGTGATTCTTTTTAAACCCCTTAAAGGAGATCACTATTAGAATGCCCAGCACTGTAATGATAAGGTCTCCCTTGCCACCACCCAGTATTTCTGTGGGGGCAGGTAAAGCAAGAATGTTCCCTGACAGGTTTAGGTCTGCAGGATGTTCCCACGGACATGTGAAACAGAGTGAATGACTGGCAATAGTGGATGGTCTACATGAAGGTGATGTGATGACAACCAACCTGGTCCCCAGAAGAGGAGGTGCTTGGAGGATATAAAATAATTTAGTACCTTTGGCCTTCTGCACTGGGTTTTATTCCAAATTGCATCCAGGAATACAGGCCTGCTACCGCATACTAGTGCAGACTACAGCAGGGACAATCAGTCACAGCTGCACTAGAATGTAGATGGTAGGCCCCTATTCTAGGATATAATCTGAATAAGGCCTCTGCAGAAAGAGCTTTTGTTCTGTATGGTTTCTTACCAGGCAGTTCAAATTCATGGCATGTTCCAAGTACATTTGACAAATCCTGATCTTACAGCACTCTCATGGGTATGAGGATACCTCCTAATCACTGCTCATTTTGTAAGCGAGTAAGCAGAGTAATCAGTAGAATGGACTGGGTCCAGGCAGAGAAAACAAGGGGCGAATCCCCACAGCAAGCTTATTTTGCTTTCCCTAAACCAAAATAATAGAACCAGATGCAAACGCGAATTTGCCTGTTCCCATTACTTTTAACTTAACCGCGTTCGATCTGGATTCTGAGGATCGTACGTGCTGTATGTGACTCAAGGTGGGACTCAAGTGGCTACTTTTTAAAAGCTGCTTTTCGGGGCTGCCCTGCCCTCTTCCTCCTGGCATGGACGCACCACCCATAAGGGACCCCTTCACCGAGCCTAACTAGGTGGCTGGGTGGCTGCTGCTTCCATGGATGGAGGAAAAATGGCAGCGGGCAGCCAGCCAGCGATTCTTTCCCCTCCTCTCCCCATTGCTCAGGGCATACAGCAGCAGTGGCAACTAAAGCCCCTTTGCTTTAAACATTCACATTCAGCTGCTTTCTTCCCTTCCTTTCCCTTTCTAAAGTCAGATCTTTTAGAATTGCGCAAAATTGCAACATTGTTATTCCAACCATCAAGGTGTGAAGTGGTTCCATCGCTCCAGTGTAGCGATCGCTGTTAAGTGGATTTTTACACTGAAATCACTGTCTTTGGAAGCAAGCTATTGGGAGAGGGAAACCTTAAACATGGATTCTCATCCCTTAAAACGGTACTGTCCACACAGTAAAAAATGTAAAACATTTCAAGCGCATGATCCGGAGTGAGACCTGTTGAAATCAGGATTGAGATTCACCACGCTTTGGGGTGGTTTAACACGGGGAAAGGGTGTTAAACCAAACTGTCATGTGGACTCCGAGGACTGAAAACGTTTTGAATCCGAGATAAGGTTGCCGTGAAGACACGGCCTTGATGAGCCCAAACTGACTCCAAAAGCATGCACACAGTTTAGTAATAACTGCAAAATTCAGCTGCAAGGCTCGACTAATGGTGATAAATTTTTCATCCTCAAATGATCTGTGCATATATGAGGGTGTGGATGTCAACACATAAAGTTCTTGAATGAGGAATGCTGTTTTCAAGTGACAAAAGGTTAATGATCTCTCGCCATGTGGTACTATCTATACTGTATTTTATGTTCAATTTTATAGCTAAGCACTTCTGAAGACTTGTAACAAGCTCTACAAGCCAGAAATTAAAAATCAATTAATATGTTCATTCTACAGAGAACTGCACCTGAATTACCATACCCAAAGGACCATTATTTTAAGGCAAATTCTTAAGCTTGGTTTTCCCACCTTCTAAGGCATAAAGGATCAGATAATGACTATTCCAGCTGGAGCAAAATTAGCAGCCTAGAGATGGTTCACACTCTGCATAACTTAAAGACTCCGGCAATCTATGCATCCTAGAGCTATTAAGCCTGATTGAACCTATAGACTTCTGTAGCTTCTGTAGCCCTTCAAATACACACTTTAAATTATCCTCACTTGGAAGCATTAGTAGCTATTTTTTTATGCGCGTGACCCCAGGGTTTCTTGTCTGCTCGCCCATTTTTCCACAAGATGACCGCCTCTTTTCAGAAGCTAACAAGTATTTTAAAATGCATATAATGAAAACAGTTTAAATTCATTCAACCCAATGGCAATTAATATTTAAACATTCATAACGTTTAACCAGTGCGTGTGTTTTTAGATTTTCTGAGGTTCAATAGATCTTTATCTGTTTTTAGTTTTAGTTTTAACTGGTGGAGCAGTGTGAAAGGATTACATCAGTAACTGGTCTGGTTCCACAAAACCATGTTCTGACCCACAGCAGACAATCAAAGGAGATCAAAGACGCCACATCAACCAGCCTACCACATTCACCATCTCATCATTGGTTATCATTCTTGGGACCATCTAAGGGAAATTTGTAAATGCAATAAATACATTTTAACTAAATCGTGTCAAGATCTTAATTCCCTGCCTCACAAGCCTATCAGTGAACAATTTAAGTAGCAACCTATGTTATTTTGTGCCCCACATAACAAAAATAAAAGGTAAAGATGAGGGGATGATTTAAAAGTGAGATGTTGAGCTACCTTCCCTCAAAGAGGAATGTGGAAGAAGAAGAGGCTTTTCCATCCCACTTTTTCAGCCATGTAATGGGACTCAAAGCGGCTAACAAATTTTCATGTCTTCTTCCCACAACAGAACACCCTGTGAGGTAGGTGGAGCTGTAAGAGCTCAGAAGAGAACTGTGACTAGCCCAAGGTCACCCAGCTGGCCTCATGGGGGAGTGCGGAATCAAACCCAGTATTCCCAGGTAAGAATCCGACTCCCTAACTACTAGACCAAACTGGCTCTATAACAGAGAAACACCCAAGTTATGCATCCTCTTCTGAGGGAAGAAGGTTCCTGCTACGATCTGAACAGTAATCTCTGCCACACTATGTCTAACAGTAATGAAGGATCCAGGGTAAAAGGATGAGTAGAAGCAACTCCATGTGTTAACCCAGCCTGTGGGACCTTTTACGTTTGTAGGACATAATAATGATTCATCCCAATTTCTCTAATTTGCATCCTCAAGCAGAGGAGTCAATCGTCTGAACAATTGCACCAGGAATGTCACGCATCTTCCCCCTTTCCTGCTAATGTTGCCCTTGTGTTGCCCCCCATACTCCAGGTAACTCTCTATGGGTGCATGTGTTCAGTCATGAAGATGACTAAGGAAACTGATGAACCAGCTTTCAACTGGGGGAGGGGCTGTGCTGGCATGGTAGATGTGGTCAATCCACATTAGAATGATCAGCTCCTTTCAAGCTGCTGCCCCAAAATTTCTTTCAGAAAGGACTACTGAAAAGGTTATCTGGGTCAATGCCTTTATGTTGACCCTAGCCATAGACCCTTTCTGCACTAGGCATTATTCCAGATTATTTCCCTGAGTAGGGATCTGTCATCCACATCCTAGTGCACACTACAACAGATCCTGTAGCCCTCACCAGCATGAGTTCCCTGTTCCAACCAATGGAAATGATGCCTCCATGTTCTAAACCTGAGACACGGAAGCATCTTTTTCAATAGTGGATCATCACACCTTCCACGTGCACCCAGAGTGGTACCACCTTATTCCATAATAGGAGATCTAACTAATATTAAACCAATACGAATCTGACAAATATGTTAAGGCACACATAAGCATGATATGTAAGCAGAATCTCCAGATTTTAAAATTCCAGGCATTGGGTGGATGGAAAATGAGCAGGGTTGAGTTTCTTTGCTGGTGTTACTGTGGGCTGGACAGAAACATCTGACCGTGGGAAACAGGAAAGACCATCAAGCTTATACTCTGATTGAGTAGGGCTCTCTTCTTCTAACTTCATGGTTGGATAAAGAAAAAATATTTTCTCTACTGCACAACACCAGAACTAGGGGCACTCTATGAAGCTGATGGACAAGAGAGTTAGGACCTACAAGGTGAAATATTTATTCACCTTGAGGCTCACTGGTATAAGAACATCAGAACATAAGAGAAGCCCTGCTGGATCAGGTCACAGCCCATCTAGTCCAGTGTCCCGTTGCACACAGTGGTTCACAAAATAGTCATGGGCATCTCAAGCAGAGACCAGGACAAACCTTTTCCTGCTCTTGAGTCCCAGCAAATGGCCTTAGAAGCAAATGGCCAGAGAAGACGGTGACAGCAAGCAGCCTGGGTAACGTGAAGCGTTAGCCAAATTCAAGGCAGAACAGGTGTATCAGTGGCTACTAGATGTGATGCCTAGATGCCACCTCCCAGTTAGAGAGACAGGCAAGAGGCTTCCAAAGGCCAGTTGCAGAAAGGTGAGAGCAGGTGAAGGTTTTGCCTTTGCCTTTTTGTGAACATCCAGAAGCAACTGAATGTCAACGGTGTGACACAGGGTGCTGGACTAGATGGCCTGTTCCAAGAGGGTTCATTTTATATTCTTAATTTTTTATTGCATTCAGACATAACAAAAGGGGCATCTCAGAGACACTGGTATGGGTGGCCATTGTGTCCTAAAGCTTTTTATGATCCACCTTTTCTAGTGCAGAATGTTTACCAGGGTGGAGGGGCAGAGTGGGTGTGGGAGCAATCCCACCTCCAAGCCTTCTCTAAGTCACCTCAGAGGTGCCCTTTCTTGGGGGGGGGAACTGTGTCCAGTCCCAGCCTTTGTCTCCCTCAGCCCTGCATCATAAGATCCGTATTTCGTCCTTGCTTTCTGCCTTTCTTCCAAATGAGCTCAGGGGCTATGAACACGATTCTTTTCCCGTCCATTTTTGTCCTCATTAACAGCCCAGTGAAGGAGCAGGTGAGCCCTGAAAGACCCACGGGGGCACACGAGTGGAACTAAGCAGAGGACGCTAAAGGTCTCGCAGCATTCTTGGCCAATCCCTGCCGTTAAGATTTGCTCACTCCGGGGGTTTCCCTTCGACGCCCGAGCCGAATAATTTGCTTTTGTTAGTAAAGCCATCACTAGTCTCTGCCTGTGGGTCTAGGCGGCGTCTGCTGCTTCTGCCTGAGTGGCAGGGCTTGAAGATTCCTACAGAGTCAAGGCATGACAACTGCCCAATGCCTGCCCTCCCTCCCTCCTTCTCCATCTCTCCTCCTGCCTCCGTCTTCATCTTTCTCCCCTGTCGTCCGAAACAAAAGGCGCCAAGCAACTTCACACTAGGCAAGGAAGGACAAAGGCAGCCAAGCCGCGCCGCTGCCTCCAAATCCTCCGTCCACGTGGCTCGAGGGCGAAGCGGCGGACCTCCCAGCCCGCTCGCTCCTGCACGAGCAACAGGCAGCCTCTGCGAGAAGATCCAAGGGTGGGGCCAGAGGTGACGGGGTGGGAGACAGACAGACAGACAGACAGACAGACAGACGGGGAAACTGGCAGCTTTTGACCCGCTCACTATGGACCCAGACGTCTTGGGAGGAGACAGAGGAGAAGTTCTCTAACGAGAGCAGCAGCAGTAGCTGCCGGAGAAGCTCAAATTTCTGGGCGGATTCTTGAGAAGAGGATCCCGGAATCCTCTTTCGGAATCCAGTGGGCTTCAAGCACGGTCCACAAGCCGCGCAAGCGAGAAACCAGTGGGTACCTCCCACTGGCTGATCGGAACTGTCCCACTTTCCCTCTGCTATGGAATAAATGGGAACAGAATCTGCTTTCTCTTGGGAAGGAAACGTGGATTCGTCTCCGGAGCGTCGCTTCTCGGCCATCGCAGCAGCAGCGACTACAGCAACGGATGCCTGGGTTTGCTTTATAATAAGGGAACCAAGGGCACGTTTCCACTATCCATCTAGGTAAAACATTCGTATCCAACCCTTCACTGGGTGGACCCAGGGCAGTTCGTAATATATGATGAGACAAACAGTAAAACGTTTTAAAAAGATAACATCCAACCTCTCTACCTCCCACCCTGGCAAGGTTACATTCATAGGAACTAGGAATCAAAGGTCCAGGTGAAGAAAAGCATATAAAGTTAGCACCTGGCATACCTCTACTTTGAGGCTAGTCTACAGCTGGAGGGGCTACCACAAAAAAGGCCCTCTTGAGTGCCACAGTCCCTGGAACTTCCAAGGCGTGAGGCAGAGATAAGGGAGTACTGAAGGCTCTTCAGACAGATTTATAGACCCAAATTCCCTCAGGCTCAAATTAAACAATATTTATGTCCTTGCAATCAAGTGAAACAGTATGATGATGATCAGATGAATGAAAAGTTTAGTGGCAAAAGACCTATTGCCTGCTCCTGGATCTGTCCTTTAATAACATGGTCTAGGAGGGATGGAAAATCTGCAGGCCCCGAAATGTTGGAGAATGACAGGTTCTATCACAGTTCTAACCATTGGTTTTGCTGTATATGGAATTGATAGGCACTACAACCCAATAATATCAGGAAGGTCGTAGGGTCAATAGATATGTCAGAAAGACATGAGTTCTTACTTGGAAAACATGCTCTTTATCATTTTTATATATAATGTGCATGCTGAGAACTCAGGGTGGATTACAAGAACAATTAAAAACAGTACAGTGTCCAGAGGAGAAAGATAAATGCTTCTTCAGCCACTAACAAAAATGTGTTTTCAGCACGACTAATTATGTCTGGCAAAATTCAGCTCATCCACAACCTAGGGTCTCGCACAGAGAGGGTGCTGTTTTGGGTCCTGACCCGTTTAGCTTTTATGGGGTGTTTTTCCACTGTCACTAGAAGTACCCATTAAGTACCCATTAATGGGTACTTCTAGTGACAGTGGGAAAACACCCATGGATGACAGCACTGCCAGAAGGATCTCTTCAGCAAATCTACAGGTCCCAAGTCAGCATTCCAATTAAAGGAGTTTCAGCTAAGAAGAGTTGGCTTTTATATTGTGCTTTTCTCACCCTCCTCAAAGCAGCTGTTCTCCTCCCCACAACAGACACCCTGTGAGGTAGGTGGGGCTGTGAGAGCTCAGAAGAGAGCCGTGACTAGCCCAAGGTCAACCAGCTGGCTTTGCGTAGGAGTGCAGAATTCAACCGGAAAACCTACAGATATGAATCCAGCACTCTAACCACAAGACAGAACTGCCTCACCAGAAGAGAAAGCCTTTTCACTTTCACTTTATTGTAGAATATGTTGCCATCTGAACTGTTAAAAAAAAAGCTCAAAACCTTTCTCTCCATTTTGACACAGATTTAGTTTCAGTATCATCACTTCTGTGTTGTTGCTACTTTCTACAATCCTCATTTGGTTTTTCTGTTTCATGTTTCGAGAGATTAATTTTTCCCTTTTTGTTTTTATTCTTTCGTAGCTACTTTGAGCCACTTTTGAAGTAGGCAGAAGCGGTACTCCTTGGGCCCAAGTCACTTATAGGGTGTATTTCCACTGTCACTAAAAGTACCCATTAATGGGTATGAAATGGCATTTTTTTTACCCATTAATGGGTACTTAATGGGTACTTCTAGTGACAGTGGAAAAACACCCATAATCAAAGCTAAAACCTTGAATTGATCTCAGTGCCTTTAAGACTGGCCTGATGAGCATCTAGCCAGTAGTGCCCATCAGAGCTGAGCTGCTGCACTCTGCACTAGGTGCAGCTTCCAAATAGTCTTCAAGGGTGGCACATTGAATGGTCCACTGAAGAAGCCACCAAAGCTTGGATTTCTGTGGCCAAGCTGCCTCTGTCCAGAAAAGGTTAACCACAGCTGGAAACAGGTACTCCTAGCTGCATCCAGACCACCTGAGTTTTAGTGACGGAGATGAATCCAGGACTCCTCCCAGGTTGTGTACCTGTCCTTCAGGGTGAGGGCAGCCCATCAAAAAATGTTTCTGTATTATGAAACAAATGAAATTTTGAATGGGGGAGGCAGTCCACTCATGTTCCAAAACTTCTTCTAAAGGTCATTTCCAGGGACTCCACGACAGGTGAAGGTTTTGCCTTCATCTTTTGCTTGAGCAAGCCCAGAACCAATTGGTGGGATACAATTCAGGGGGGGAAAAACCCTTTTAAAAAGAAAAAAGAAAAAAGAGTGAGCTGTCAGCTCAGTGTGAACTTGATACTAGAATAAAAATACTTTTTAAGGTGTTCTGTTTTGATCTTGTGGAACGTCTGTGGGAATTCAATTGTGCAAGACAGTCAGTAATATTTTCATATCTTCCCAGACTGAGTGGTAGGTGGTTAAAAAAAAAGTTTGGAAATCAGCATTGAATTGAATGAATGTCAAACACCAAATATGTAAAAGAGCAGGCAGTATGTGTTTCTGTACAAGGATTGTGGTAGGGAACATCTGTTTTCCCCAAGATTTAAATTAAGGAGAGGAGGGAAGGAGAATGAGAGAGAAATGTGGCAAGAAAACAAGGCTGTATCTTGAAGAGCCCAGTTTAAAGTGACAATTCAGCAACGTGAACTTTCCAATGAAGGCGACGACTATTGGCTTTAATTGATAAAAGCGCGGTAGGGATCATCCCAGAATGCCGTTAAATATAGGTCTTTCTTCCTTCCCTTACCGCAAGTTTACCCAAGACATCCCTTGTTAGTCTAATGCACACCGAACCAACTTTTCCTCCCTCTTTCCTCCTCGCGGCGTTCACAGTTTCCCCAGCAGGGGGCGCCGAGGGTCTATCCAAAGCCGCCCCCTCTCCGCAAGTCCGGCGCAGGGATCGAGGTGCGCTCCGCGCGGAGTCGCGCCGCCCTTTCTTCGGACCGGTTTGAGAGCGTTGCCGGCCGGTCAGAACGAGGGGGCATCGGGACCAAGGAGGCCCCAGCAGCAGTAGCAGCAGCAGCGAGGTCGCCCTCCCCAGCAGGAAGGGAAGGCTGGCTTTAATTCCCAGAGCCCGCCACGGATTTCCGTCGGGGTTGCAGAAAGCTAAGACGAGCCCATTCCTTCCCATCTCCTCGCAAAGGGAGAGGGGCAGAGTGGTGGGAGTCGGTGCGCGTGCCTGGGTCGATGGTTTCCTGTCTTTTTTTGTAAAATCGGGGTGGTGATGGAGGAGAACCACGATGCATTGCAAAACAAGGGCATTTTAATACCCACCCAACCCCAAAACCTATAGCTGTGAGAGGAGCGAAGGCAATGAGTCCCAAAGAAAGCATCCAGGGGTGTGTGTCTCTATATAAAAAGCGCCTCTCTCCCAAACTGGGGGGGGGGGGGGTGATGGGATGGAGGTCGAGGGAGACTTTCGCTTTTACTTCCCAAATTAAGAACAGCGTGAGTCGTGACCCGCCGTCGCCCCCCAGAAGGGCTCCCTGAGTCTCTCCTAGGGGCCACCGCTCTGCCCCAGAGGAGAGAAAAGCCTCGCAGCCCCGGCTTCCCCGAGAAGAAAGGGCAGGCGCTCCGAAAAGGGGAAAGGGGGGCGGAGTGGGGAGGGGTAGCGAGAAACGTTTCCCACCCTTCACCCTCCTTCCCTCCCTCCCTCCTCCTCGCCCCCCACCCAACACCAGCAGCAACTCACTGAAGCAGCAGACAAAACACACACCCCCAATCCTGCTGACCTGCTGCTCCTCAGCGATGCAACCCGTGGAAAAGAGCCCCGAACCCTTCCTGCTTCTTCCCCGAAGCGCTGCCAGCACCACACCCACCCCGCTTTTTCCATGTTGCATTAGTTCTTCTGAACTGCCAAGTCTTACGCAGCCTTGGAACGAGTTATCTCTCCCTCTCGGGATGATGCCGTTTGCAATCTGGATCAGTAGGTCAGCCTCCCCCCCCCCCCCCAACTCTTTCTTTCTTACACACACACACACCGCTCCATTCTAAGCAATCGTTTTCGTTTCTTTCCAAGTCCAAACCCTGTCGGATATTTCCACAAAAGCTCCGTAAGCTCAGCTTCCTTCGAAGGAGCCCACCGTTCAAAGTCGGCACGGGGAACCTCGTTACCTCGCTCGATCGCGCCCTGCCCGGGCACCAGAACGCACCACAAAGCACGCGCAGAGTCGATCTTCCCCTGGGAGTCAAACGGCCCCCCCTGGCCGCGCGCGCCCCCACCGCTCCCGAAGGGGGTCTGCATCACTTCCCGCAAACGCGGCTGCTGCCGAGGGGCTTTCCCCGCTCGTCCGAAGTCCCCATCTTCCAGCCTCCGAGTCGTAAAACAAAAGTTGAGGGGGGAGGTGGACGGCAGGCGGGTGGGAAAGAAACGTGGGAACGCTCCCTCGGGCCGGCCCAGACTGGGCTGGGCGCAGAGCGGAGCCGCCGGGGCCGGTGGGCTCCGCCGACCCTCCTGAGCACCTCCGATGTTCTCGATCGCCTGCCGGGGGCTCCCCCGCCGGTCCCACTCTTCTCCCGCCGGGGAGACCTCCGGAGACCGTCGCCAAGCGCAGCCTGCCGAGGCGAAAGCGGATTCCCGGGATCCCCCCCCCCCTCCAGGCAGCTCAGCGCGCCGGGAAAACGTGTCATCGAGGGGCGCTGCTCAGCCGCCCATTCAGCCAAACCGGATCCGAGAGGGGGGGCGCTACCATCTCCCACTTCTTCGCAGCCCCTCGCCCCCTCCTCCGGCACGCCGCTTTGTGCCTCCTTCGAGCCTCTACAAAGACTTTCTCCCTTCCCCGGCCCGTTTGCGCGCCGCTGGACGCCCCGGTCTACCTTGCCTGCCTTCCACGCGAGGGACCCTGCGGCCACACACAGTCCTCCTCCTCCTCCATTCTTCGCACTTTTCTTTGTTCTTACCCTCCCCCTCCTCCAGATTTGGTGGCTCCTACTCCAAAGGAGGAGTGGGGGGGCGAAGCCCACCCTGGCGCCTATTATCCCCTTTAAAAAAAAAAGGAAGAAGGAAGGAAGGAAGAAGAAAAGATCCGTGTGTTCCTTTCTTTTGGAAAAGAAAGAAAAGAGATCAATAAATCTTCCCCACCCACTTCGCTTCCCCAAACTCTTTGTCTTACAGGTAAAGCAGAGAAAGGCAGAGCAGCAGTTCTGGGTAGCGGGATTCCCTCCCCACCCCTTTCCCTGCAAATATAATAGAAAATAGAGGGGGGAATAAAAGGCATAGTTACCTTTCAGAGGCGTTTATTGCAGACGCTGCCAACAGGGGGAAAAAAATGACCCAAATGACAAGGAGTTTTGCAAAAAGAGGGAAGGAAAGAAAGAAAATCACAGCGTGTTCTTAATCCAGAGGTTGCTGGGCGAAAAGTCCCCCTTGGCTCGGCGGCGGCGGCGGCGGCGGCGGGTCCGGGATGCGCCTTTCTTTCTTCGCCTGCCCCCTCCCCTCCCCTCCCCTCTCCCCTCCCCTCCCAGCCGGTGGTGAACGAACACCTGATTCCACCCCGGCTGTAAAATCTGGCTGGTGGAGCTCCGGGCATAAAGAAGCGGCTAGTCCGTGGGTTGCCTGCAAGTTCAAATGCGGGCTCCGCCACCCATCATTATTATATCGTGGTACCGTCAGCCTCCAGAGGAGGGGCCCTGCCCTGCCTCTCCGAGAGGAGGGCTCTTCTTGGTGCACACCAGCCAGCCAGCCAGCCGAGGATCGCCAAGGCAGAGCCCGGAGCCAAGGGGGGGGGGAATCAGGAGGAGAGAGCGGCGGCGGCGGCTTACTTGCGCCCGCCTCGCCTCGCCTCCCCCCTGCCCTGCCCCGTCTCCTCCTGAACTCACAGAGCCCCAAGAGGAGCGTCAGAGCGCGCCTCCTTCTTCAGCACCTTCCCGGGGATGCGGCGGGGCGGCCCAGGGCGACAGCGCGCCGAGCGGAGAGGAGAGGAGGGGGCGGCGGGGAGGGTCGCGCGTGTGTGAGGGAGAAAGGGGGCGCGCGGGGAGGGGAAGACGCGAGTCCCCAGATACGCGTGTATGGCTGAGGGACGGAGAAAGGGAGAGTGAAAGAAGGGTACTGGATGCGTCGGGAGGGAGGGAGAAAGTAGTGTGTGTGTGTGTGTGTGTGAGAGAGAAATTATTGGACAGGGGAGTGCGCGAAGGAGAAAGGCGGGAAAGAGACCGTTGGTGGTGTGTGAGGGAAAGGAGATCCTCTCTGTGGAGGTGAGAGGGAGGGAATGTGTGGACCACTGACTGAACGTGTACGTGTGGAGAGGGAGAGCGGCTAGAGAGAGGGGGCTGGGTGTGTCGGAGAGAAAGAGAGTGGAACCCCCTGGACGTGTGTATTGGGGGAGGGGGAGAGAGAGAAAGCGACACCGGTGTCAGTGTGTGAATGGGGAAGACGTGGAGAACAGTCTGAGGGGGGGGGGAGGAGAGGAAAGTATATTTAAGGGAGAGGGAGGTGTTGGTGTGTTTGGGGGGGGGGAAAAGTAACCTTCTGTTTAACTAGCACATTCCTATCAAAATTCGCTGGGCGAGGGCTGCTGCAGCATCTCATGCAGACGTCATTCCTTACCCCGACCCTAAGTTGGGTTACAAAGTGTCTCTGTGCTCTCTGTGTCTTAAAAAACATCTCCTCCCCCCCCCCCAAAAAAAACTCTTCACACTTGACTTCTGACTGCCTTGGTGATGGAGGCTGGTAGCTGTTCAGCCTTTGCCTGAACTGCACCTTTGTCTGCAAATTTGGCGTTTTACAATATTTCATTTTGTTTTCTCAATTTAATGAAGGGAAACGGCCACATTTTTAATTTGGCCCAAGATTGCCTGAACTTTCTCCCCACATTCCCCAAGAAGGCAAAGGAATGGCCTTTGGTAATGGCCACCTTAGCTAAAAGGCAACTCTGGAGAAGAGACAAAAACTAGAGTTGTGAACTTTGACAAATCTTTATTACACCAGTTTCTTGCTAAGATTCAAATAGTTTATATGTACCTTTCCCCATATTTGCTAGCCCTGTGATCCTATCCCTGGCTATTGTTTTTGACATTCTGACCTGGGAAAGGGGCTTCTTAGTGACTGCCCCTCTAGTTATGGTACAGAACTCCTGATGGTTAATTTCACCAGTACCTGAAGAGGCTTCTTGTAAGGCAAGCATTTGGCTGAGATATACCGTGAACTTCTGTTAGCCCATTTTAGTCCATGTTTCTGGTTTCATTACAGTTTATCTATTGATAGGTGTTCTTAGTTTGTAAACATCTTTCAATCCCAAGGAAGCTGAAAGTTTGGTTAAAATGCAATTAAAAGACCAGACTAGGTTGAGTTAAGACATGTGGTTCAGGGTTCAAGTGTCCTCTCCTGCTGACTTTCAGACATTTTGCCATTACCTGAGTCATTCAAATAACAGTCAGCAACATACGCTGACTTCAGCATAACTATAGATTGACTTTTGACAGAAGTTATGACATATTGTCAATCTCTATGCTTGAGTCAGCTTATATGAGTGCAACTAAACATAAACTGCATATATTTCTATCATAAATACTTACTGCACTTTACAATCCCACTTTGTAACTTATGGTGTGAGTTATTAATGCATTTATCTGCCGCATCAGTTCAAATGGGGGTAAATTCGAACCCCAGCTGGATGAAAGTGTAGAGAATTTGTTTAATAAGTCCTTCAAAAAAATATGACTTAGCACAGTTTTACAGTTTTAGACAAACCTCTAGGGAACGATTCCTGCAGAAATCGGGCCAATACCATATATGGTTTGGCCACAAGGATTACAAATAAAAGGGATGCAAAATAACTCTACTGTCCACAAATTGCATATTTTTTTTAAAAAAAATAGTTTTAAAATGAAGGCAAATATCTGTCTGTGGTGACTCAGTGAACTTAGTTCTTGTTGTGGTTTTAAAATAGAATTTCTGAAGACTTTCATTCATTCATTTTGTTCTATTTATATCCCATGTTTCCCAGGGAAGCACACAAAATCTTATACTGTATGTTACAAAGATAAAACCAAAATTAAGAAGAAAGATCTAACAATCAGCACAGTAAATCTAAGGTTAAAAACTTTAGAACAGGAAACATTTTCTTTATCCTTCCTCTCAGATAACACATGAAGTGCAGAAAACAGATTGCCACCTTTTAGCCCTTGGTGAGTGTGTCCCAAGCAGCTGCTGTTCTCTTATACATATCGTTGACCCTATCCAGAGGGGGAGAATGTAGTGCCTTTATGATGTGGCCATGGTGGGGCTGCCACATGGATCTGTGGCAACCCCACTATAGCTCCACTACATCACCCCCAAAACACACAGTTTCCTATTGTTAGAAAACCTGGTGCTGCTGGTGGGTTTTTCAGCAATAGTCCACTTTTGTACGAGAGTTACTATTGCCACTCCATCTACCCAGTGTGCATAGAGACTGATACAGGCAGTCATGCATGCACAGTGCTAGCAGCATATACTTCTGGGTATTCAACATTGACTGAATAACTGGATGTGTGCATCATTAAAACATTCAAAAACAGGAATACTCCTGGTTATCACTTCCTGGCTGCTATCTGGAGGTGGCCTATCTTGGGACATGCATCTTTTTTTCTAAGTTATTTGTTTGTCACAAGGATCACCAATAATAGAGCAAGCACATTCCTCTGTTTACATTGTGTTCTTCTCATAGTTTGCATGGGCTAAATGTCCCAATTTTGCCTGCCTCTAAGTAGGCATGCTCACAAGCCTCAGCAACGAAATGCACAAATCCTCTTTTTTTGAAGGGGGAACTAATCAAACCAACATTGCCAAATGAACCTTTAGAACATTATATGAATAGAGGAGCCTCTTCTCTCCATACCTGGATATGTATCTCAATGAGGCATTGCAGACTAAGTCCCTAGCCCCTTAGAGGGGTTCCTCTCACACTTAACTTTTTGAAGGCAAAGAATCTGATACAAACCACACTGCTTTGCCAAGATCCCTTCTTTCAGTCCCCTTCAGTCTGAAAGAAAGTGGGGAAAGAGTTCAGAACAAAATATCTACTCTCTTTCGTTTCTCCTTTCCAGTTCCATAGTTGCTCTCAAAAGACAGTAAGTGAACCGAAAAACGTGCCTATAGAAAGCAAGATTGCTGCTGGTTTACAAAGATATTAGGAAAGCATTGTTGTGTAACAATTATCTTGAAGTGACTTTATGATTTAAGTCATGCACTTTTTGCTTTTTTGTTGTCATCTAGCATAGTCTAGCTGTTTCCACACTTGGGCTAGTTCTGGATCAGATTCCAGAATACAGGGCTGTTGCCTGTATGCTAATGCAGACTTTGACAGGACACTCCCCTATCATGCTTCATCCACACTGTATGAATCATGGACTGGCTAAGGCACTCAAAATGGCACCTTAGCCCAGAATAGCTGTAGGTCTCAATTTTGAGGTCTGGGTTCATGCCTGGCTTTGGGGCAGAAACATTTTGGTTGCCCTGATGGGTAACTACTTGCAGGAGAGAGAGACAGAGGGAGTACAAGTTGCATAATCATTAGCTTTTGATACTGTGGACCAAAGTATTCTTTTGGATTTCCTTTGCAGGTTGGGAACGGGTGCAACTGTGTACCGATGGTTCGATTCCTACCTGCAGGAATAATGTTAGAATGTAAGGTTGGGTGTCTGTGTGCCTGTGTACTCTCCAGTATAAAAGTCACATGGATAGAAACCTTGCTGATGTTATCTGCAGCAGCAAGGTTTTCGGGGCTAAAAGGTACTGCTGCCTTCCTGCCAGCTCCCCCACAAGACTTGACTGAGTGTTGGGGAAAGAGGTGGGCCTTTCCCAACATATACTACTTCTCTTTTTCTCAAATATTGGCATGTTCAGTAGCTAGCCAAAACATTGCTACTGTCCCCAATTCAAGGTGCTGATGCTAACATATAAAGCCCTAAATGACTTGGGCCCTGGTTACCTGAAGAACCGCATTCTCTCATTTAGATTTGCCTGAGTATTGAGATCTGAGGGAGAGGACTTTCTTGTGGTTCCTCCTCTTTCAGAAGTACACGTGGAAAGAACACGCAAAATGGCTTTTTCTGTGGTGGTCCCCAAGCTTTGGAATAGCCTCCAAGTGGAGGTTCACCAGCATCTATTGTACATTACTGTACATGGTTCTCAGTGCTTGGTCAATGCATTAAGCTCCTCCCAGGCCTTTGATGTTTAGCCCCCTCTGAATGCTGCCTGCCAGGAAGGGAAGGGGTCTATGTTTTAAACACGTTCTTAGGAATACTCTATTTTTTCTGTTTATGGGATGGGAGGTGCAAATTTGTCCTTGGTTCATCTTCCAGGAAGAAGGTATGGAAACCACTTCAAGATCTTCTCCTGTCTAAATCCCTTGAATCTGAAGGTGGCTAAAAGATCCAGTTATTAAAGCAAGTCTACCATTCATATGTTGTGGGTATAGGCTAGTGATTTTTCTCCTTTTGCCCTGTCTCCTTTTGCTCCTGTCTAGCCAAATTTATAATCTTAAATAGTAAAATGACCAGCGAATTAAAAAAACCTTCTGAATACTTTCTCTTTCCAGTAAAAGCAAGGGAGGAAAACAAACATCACCAACCCTACCCCACTTAAAGTTTTGAAGAAAAATATATTTGTAATTGTTAACTTCATCCCTTTCTTTGCCAGAATTGTGGACAGTCCAAGATTCACAGCTTTTCTAGCCAGGGGTGTTTCCCTCTGAGCTTTATCAATCTCTAGACTGTTAACACTAGGGGTATGGGCAACCCCTTTGTAGAACTGGTGCTTTTCATTGAATGCTATTTGCTGAAGTGACCCCTCCCACCATTTCCCTTATGTGGCCTTTGTATCTGGAATGGGTGTTGTTTTCTCCTAATTGTACTTGGAGAAGCTCATTTTTTTTCTTACTTTTTGGCATTGGTAAATTTGTTTACGGCTAAGTCTAAGGCCTTCTGTATTGAATCATTCAGTGTTGTCCTTTCAGGGTTCCTGAAGGCACACTAACATCTGTCTTTTACCTTGGGAGTAAAGTTATTGCTTATTCCTCATGCAAGACTGCCTTCCACACCAGTTCATAAAACAATGACAAAGTCATGTGGTTCTACTTCATGTTAGCAATGCTTCTGTCCAGAGATATTCTGGCAAGCAATGGAGTTTATAGCATTTTTTGTCTCACCTTTCTTCTGAAATACTTAAGGCTGTGCCTGTTTTCCTCTCCTCCTTCATTTTGTCTTTATGACAATGCTGTGGAGTATGCTAGGATGACAGGGTCAGTCACCCAATGAGTTTCTCGGGATGAGTGGGTATTCAAAGTCAGGGACTTCAAGGTCCTAACCTTAGTACAATTTCTCACTGGCTAATATACCAGACTAGCAAACGTACTAGGAAATGTTCTTCTGCATGCCCCACCTGAGGCCTTTCTTAGAATGCACTAGTGGAGGAAAGGGAGGCTTCTAATGTGCTTTCTGGTCCAGAATACTGACTAATGCATAGGGATGTGCATGATTTTCCCTCCCACATTCACTTTGCATCTATGCAAATGGAACAGAACTTTGCATTCATACCAATGGAGCTTCAAATGTGCTAGGCTTTGAATTCTCTTTGAATCTCTGCTGCCACCAGTTATGCTCCAAATCTGCTCCAAATCCACTCTAAAGTCACAAAAACTTTCACTTAGCATGTGAAGATCAGTCTTCATATATAGCCAATATTATATTTGAATGTGAAGTTTTGAACATTTGCAATAAGTACAAATTGCAAAGGTGATGAACGTTTTTCACCCACCCCTACCAATGCAGATTCTCCCTCACCCTCTAGCTGCTACATTACTCTGGTTCTAGTCTTATCCTGTCAAACATGATATTGTTTTAAATATGAATAGCCTTGGGGGTGGGGAGTACCAACCATGCTGTGCTTGCAACATCAGTGGGTCCTAGAATGACTTGTTGGCTTTGTTACAGGAACTCCCAGTGAGGCCACACAGGAAAAGATCTGTTAGTGCTACCATCTGCAGGTCTGCACTTAATTATTTTGAAGGGCAAAAAGTTAAGTTTGGTACTGTTTTCTCCGTTGCTGCTACTAAACTTCCTTGCATTTGTTAAGCCTGACTCTAATTTCTTGCTGGGTTCCTGAAACTCACAGCTCCACAGGGGATTAACTAACAAGCCCTCTAAAAGAATAAGATACAGTTTTAGATGCAGGAGGTCCCAAATCCAGTCCACAGCATTTCCAGTAAGGGCTGGGGAATATATGTTCTGCTTGCGTGTTATTAGAAATAGTGTGATCAAGGTTTGGCTTATATAACACAATCTTCTGTGATCGACACTCTTTTTTCTGATATTCATCTAAATCTTCTTGGGGCTTTTTTGCACTACTGTAATATGATTGGGATCAATGGGTCTGGATTAGTGAGGCCTTCTGGTCCATGTGGTCTGGAATAGTTGTGTCTTCAAGATGACATTGGCCTAGATCAGTCCCCTCACTGGTGCTGAAGCTTGCACAAGCTTCAGGATCAGGCACCAGGACTCTAAGAGAACCCTTTTTGACACCATGCTTTGGGTCCCTCTGTAGTCCAGAAAATGGAGGTATGCCTTCTGTAAACCTCCATGGTCCAGACTGGTTCTTGTTAGTACACCAGGGCTGTGTTCTCATTATCACTTAAAACTGTTTAAAAACTGTTTGGATCCTCGCCGTTCCCACCCCCAATCAAGTAAAATGGTTTGAATCTTCGTCGTCCCCACTGGCAATCAGTTTCAGGGGTATTTTGGGGATTATTTGGCTTTAAGACGGAATAACAAAACACCTGATTTTTCAGATGTTTTTTCCGGGTTTGGCTTTTAAAATGCTTCTTCCTTACTGTAGTGGGAACACTAGAGCAGTATTTGGGCTAATACATCATGAAATGGATTTGGGTTTCACCCTGCAGGTCAGCCATTTCACTTAAAAGGTACAGCAGCCAGTTTCACTGTAAAAATCCACCCTGTACAGCAGCGGCCTCAATGTATCAATCCACCCACTTCACACCTGATAACAATGTTGCAATTCCACACAATTCTGTCTCTTTAAAAGTTCTGACCTTTAGAAAGAGAAAGGAAGGAAAGCTGCTGCAGGTTCTGGCAGATGTGTGAATGTTTAAGGCTGTGTGTGCAGGTGGCAGCAGAGCCAGGGTGCTTTTTTCAGAGGTTACCCCTGCTGGGGATGGTGGCTGTGGAGGTGAGTGGGTGAACGGGGCTTGAGTTGCCACTGCTGCTGTGTGCCCTGGGCAATGGGGAGAGGAGGAGAAAGAATCACTTTCCCCAATCCATTTTTGGAAGCGTTTTAAGTGTTTAGAGTGGGGATAGAAAATCGGAGTTGAATTCGATTGCCAGATGCTCTTTGCTTCCTTTTAACACACTTTACATATCGATGCAAATCCCAATGTAAATCTCGATGTATATTCTGTTTTATTCCTTAAATGGGCACTTGCCTCAGTAGTCCTCAGTGTCCAGGACTTCTGGCAATCTGGATCAAAGGCCTCTTGATCATGTTTTTTTTATTTTATTTTCCCTCCCTGCTATAGAAAAATCAATATTTTTAGGTGAGGCTTTGTAGCACTTAAACTACTGCATCTTGGTAAGTGCAGAAACAAAATATTGTCTTCATCTGTGTTCTGTAACAACACTGAGAGCCCACTCTAAACTTTAGTGTAGAAGCTGCTCTGCATGGCTTCATTGCAACGTCAGAAGCAATAAATAACTGCTATTCATCATTGCAGTCCTAGTAGCTATGTCTTTAAGTATCATCTTACTCCTGGTTATCCTGGTTATGCCTCAGTGTGGCAATCAAAGTTTTAGTGAATCAGAGGTTACATTTCTCCTTTTGCATATTTTTAACACAAATCTTTGCTAGAAGTAAGCATTTCCTGTCACTATACTCACACATTGTGTGGAAGAAAGAACTTGCATTAAATCATTATTATGAGGAACATTTTGTAGACACATAGTTCATGTTCAGTACAGTACACAGGCTGCTTTCAGGTGCAAGTTTGAGAGCAAAATGCATTGGGACTGCCAGATATGTGTTGTCTTGTCAATGCAGTGCTGGTCTAACATGGAGAAAACACATTGCATCACTATTCTGGGAAACCAGCAGTGACACCAGAGGCCTATTTGTACTTCAGCTGGTAGTCAACAATTGGTGAACTTCTGGTGAAGAGTATCTGCACTCTGAGTAGACTGTTACAGCCTCCAGGTGTGCCCTGCCTCTCCAGAAGTTCATTAATTGTTAATTAGGTGTGGAGCACTAAATCATGCTCCATACCTTTATCAGTCTTGACCAAAAGCTTACCTGACGCATCCAGCGGTGCCACCATTCACTCTTCTTCCAGTTCCCTGTGGTTGGTGGGCAGGGGAGCCAGTGTCCGCATCATCGTCCATGCAGGTGTAGTCGTGGTGGCATCCATGATTGATCAATGACCTCTTACATGACCGGACCTCTGATCCCCAGGAGTGGCATCCAGTCATAGAGTCACAAGAGGGGTGTTCAACCATAGTCTGATCCCATGATCCTGCAGAAAGGCCATGAAAACAGTCCTCATTTCCTTACAAACAACAGGTGAAAAAATTCTTCCCAGTACTCAAGGCATCCTTGAAAATTTCAGTCATTTCAACCAGTGAGATGCATATGTCACTCCCTTTCCTCCACTAGTGCATTCTAAGAAAGGCCTCATGTGGGGCATGTAGAAGAACTTATGTCATCTCAGAGTATCAGCCCAACCACAGCATCAGGATATGTGGGAAGCAGCATATCAATCAGAGGTATCAATCCGATTCATGTGATTAAAAAAAAAATTCCTGCAGTATCAAGGTGGTGGGAATGCAACACACTCTCTTGGCTTTTGGGTGCCTCACCTGCTATTGTAGCAAGAAAAGCAATGCAGGAAGGATCCACCTGTCAGTGCATTGAGAAGACTGCTGTGATGCCAGCGCTTTTCTCAAAGTGGTGAAATGCTCTTCACATGTCCTTGGATACCCTTGGTTGTGGAAGTGGAAGCATTGAATGCTTCCTGGCTGTGATGTTTATAATTGGGGGTGTTTTCAGGAACACAGGAAATAGCTACAGAAGTTGGCCATTTTCTATGTTCCTGAAAACAGGACCATGTAATATCACTCAAAGAAAATGATCCAGAAAGCCTAAACAAGAGAGGAGAACATGGTGAAAAACAGGAAGTAAGCTTTGTTACACCACTTGCTCCCACCCTATCTTAGGATCTGATGTGTACCGGGTAAGGTTTGGGTTGCGTCAATCCTGCACTTTTCCAGTGGACCCTCTGTGACATGAGTGTACACAGATGTGTGGATCTCATCCATTCAAGGGACCCTCATGAGGATCTTACTTCAGTCAACCATGAAAAGTCTTCCCTATGAAAAGAAGGAAGAGGACAGGGAAACTGTTCTATGGAAGCATAATGGTAGAAATCTTATAAAAGGCAAAATATTTAATTTTGTTGTTCTTAGTTTTAAAAATATAAAGATCAGCAGTAGTGTACAATAAATGCATAAATATTGAAAGTAAGAAAGTAAAAGTGAGAAAGGGACCTACTCTGGTCCTACAGATAATACAGGTATTATTTGTGAAAACTTTTTTAAGACGTGTTCTATTTAAATCAAGCTGAGAGGAGACTTAAAAAAAAAGCTGCCCATCACCAGTTAACACCTGCATTGACAAACAGGTCACCTAGTTAGTGTTTTCTTCATATGAAGAAGCATATTTTAAATGTGTTTTAGGATGATTCTATATATTTTATCATTTAATTCTTGTAACCTACCCTGGAACTTTCTGGTGAAGGCTGGGATATAAATCCTTAAATAAATTACTATTGTAATAATTATTTCTAAATTTGTATTTTTTGTATTAATTGGTTTATGCAAAATTCATGTGAATTTATGACTTCCTTATGACTAATTAACTGTTTATCTTTGTTTTGGTCACTGTGTTAGTGGCTACACTGCCAAAAGAGGTTTATGATTATGCAGATGAGTGGGATGCTAATTTAATGATTAGCAATTGCAAAGTAAAAATCAAGCAGATCTTCTGCATCAAGAGAAATCTTTTGGGTAATATTATGGTTTTGCTACCACAAACTATCATGTTATGTATGTAATTGCTGCCTATGGAAAAAAAAAGTGAGTTGGAGGAACCCAGTCTACCAGTGAAAGTGAATGGCACCACAGAGGTCAAATTACATCATTGAAGGTTTCCAGGATTTCATTAAATAACAGAACTTGAATTTTGCCAGCTGTGTAGGAGCAAAACCATGCTACATAAAATCACATTATATGTGGGACAGCTGTATATGAAACATGGTGTAGTGCCCTCCTCAGCCAGGGCAGGACTTTAATCCTATCCACTGACTTTGTGAGTGTTAAGAATAAATAATTTTTAAAATAAATAAAAGTGTTGACCGCTGCAGTCCAGCCCTACGCTAAAGAGCTCGCCACAGCCTATCCTTTCCCTAAGGAGAAACGCTGCTGTCCGCCACCCACGGCTTCGCTTTCTCTTGCCTGCTTCCTTTGGCTTAAAGTTACAGGGTCACTTCCCTTAGCGATCCCCTGTTGCAGTTTGGATAAATACTGCAAGCAGATTGTTCTTTAAAATAAATATGAAGTTTTACTTTATTGTTACATCAGTAAAGAATAACTAGGTGAATAAATAAATACGAAATGAAGCTCCTTCAGATACAGTCAATAACCCCAACAACCTATAACTCACAGGCTGTTGTAAGGATTCTCCTTAGGCTATCACCCTAAGCTCAGGAACCCTGGATCTATCTTGGTATTTTCCTCACAGGCACAGGACTGTCACACACTCGACCTCCCACCCCAAAAACTGAAGCATAGAGCCCTTTCTCCTGGCTAGGTAGTGCTTTATATACCCCCAAAACTGCATGGGCTGGCACCCAATTGGCTGCCCGTGGGCCACTCTTCACCCTCCCAATCCTTACGCTAACTAGGGGTACCTTTGCACTGCTTACCTGTGAATGTAATACTTACATTGAATACAAAGAATACAGTAAAATGAAGTAAATAAAAGGCACATGTTTTAAACATTTTCACTCTCAATCCAGAATAAATAGAGTAACTAAGCACTGGGCGTCACACATGGCCTTCCTCTTGTGGTTGCTGCCTCAGCCACCTCACTAGTAAGCTTCCTCATTTTCTTGGGATTTCTCCCTTCTTTTCTCACAGAACACACAGTATTTTCTTGCTTCCTAGTTCTAGACTTTTCCCTCTCGTTTTACAAACCTTATCTCTCCTTTCTTCACATCTGCTGTGTATCTGTACATAGAAATGAACCTTTCATCTCAGCAATTACGTTAGTTCCTAACATGTCACGATTATATCACAGGAACTGAACTAGTAGAGAAGTGACAAGCAGTTTGGTGTGGGAATTCACAGATGAGTGACAGCTATCTGCATCTGCTTAACAGGTCATACAGAAAAGATTCGGCCAGTCAAAGATGTTCCATTTAAGAATGACTTCTAGCAATAATTCCAGCACTCATCAAAACATGTGATTTGGAAACCAAAGTGCTGCAGGTGGGAACAGGAGAGCAGCAAAAGGCCACAACCCTGTTTAAGAGTCTCTTTCCTCAGATAGCCTATAACTATGCAGGCCTTTTTTGAAAACCTTTAAGGTACTTGGGAAATGCAAGTTGTGGGAGAAGAGCTCCTGAATTTATAAATTTATACATCCTGATAGGCTGGCTATGGGCAGGGCATGAGGCATGAACCAAGATGAGGCACAGCATAGCCAAGCCATACATCTACTCGATTGCTTTAGTTTGCAGGAAGCAGCATGGCATTATGCTGCAGTTGGCCTAAGGGCCTAGGCATGAGGCAGGGCTTGAATTGCAGCCCAGGGTGGCTGAGACAGGCAAACTGCATGCCCATCTGAATGCCTCTTAGGGTCCTGGGATGACAAGATGGGTGAGATAGTTGGTATACAATCAGGACATGATTGAACCACTCTGGACCTACAAATCTCAGCACCTTTGTGGCCATGCAGCCCTGCATCCAGTAAAGAATAGACCAGCGGTTCTCAACCTTCCTAACGCCACGACCCCTTAATGGAGTTCCTCATGTTGTGGGGACCCCCAACCACGGAGGCAGAGCAGCTGGGAGGTGGGAGGGAAGGGTGGTAGGAGACTCGTCGCGACCCCTCTGAAAGGGTAGTTCGACCCCCAAAGGGGTCCCGTGGTTGAGAACCACTGGAATAGACCATCATCTCTCAGGTATTCAAGTAATATCACTGAACCCTTTTTATGGTAAAGATCCTTCTTCCTCTTCCTTTTCCTGGTATCCAGTTGTAATCTGGGATGTGATAGTGGGATGAGGAAATAGGGTCCATCACAATCCATGTACATTATAACAAACGGTGTTTTTATCAACATTGATTATAATGCTCCTTCCACGTAAGGGTGGAACAACAAACATATACAACCAGCAGACCAGACAACCAAAAATATATACTCTTATAAAAACTAAACTCTAGCTATATAATATCAACACCCCAGTTCCTCACCAGATGCTTCCCATCTCCACAGACCCATGCCTAGATGACTCAGTCTGGGGAATCAAAAAGGAAGGTCCTCAACTCCTTCCAAAAGTGGAGGAGATTCTCCTCTAACCAAAGGTCTATAGGAAGACTGCTCCACAAACCTGAGGCCAGGTCTTGAGGTGGCTGCACCATATCCTGGTAAGGAATGGACTGGCAATCAAAGGGGAGCTGTTTGGCCCATCTTCCATCCCATCTCATGAGCTGACTGTCAGAGGAAGGGATGAATGTTTCCCTTGTGGCATTTAATATTTTCATGTCCATCTCCAGTATTCTTTTCTCAAAGCATAGTTGTTCCTCATGGGACTTTGATTCCATTCCCCCATCATGGAAAAAGGTAGGCTACCCTGGCCAGTTTTCATCTCATTTTTTGAAGAAAGGTGATTAATTGTAGCTAAAACATCAATAGCAGCAGCATCCAATGCTATAGTAGCTTACCTATCAATTATTTTAAAATCAGATTTTTTTGTATATACATACATACATATATTTCTAAGCAAATAAATAGTGATTATTAAGCAACCATTTTCATTTAATGTGATTTAAAATCTCTAAAAGATATGGCTCAGAACAGTACAGCTAAGTAACCAAACAAATCTCTCAATTGGCCTAAAAAAAAAAGAAAGAAAAATGCCTTGAAACTTTCTGCCCTTTAGTATGCTGGCATAATCCCAAAATTTCAGAAATGAAGTTACCAATTTATTTACAGCAGGAAATCAATACATAACAAATTAAATAATATCCCCCCTCCATGTATCCAGGGAACTAGCAGGATCCCACCAATAATTTAATCTGGTAGAAAAGCCAAAGAAATAATTTTGAAATTAATGTAAGTCATTAAAAGAGGCAACACAATGAAGCCTGTATAATTTAGGAAGTTAAAGAGTTCATTCATCTGTGCTTATTTATTTTAATATCCTCCCCAATGTTTTCAGACAAGGTCTGTGCCACATCCCTTTTTCGGAGGCCCTATCAGCTGGCATGCCTAAGCACAATACCGTGATTAAAGGAGAAACTTTCAGCCTTCACTTTGAATTTCCTTGCATGTGTTGGCTTAAGACAACCCCTTAACCTTTCTGCAGCATAGTTTTTCTGTGCATTTATGAAGGCTCCTTCCCCACCACCCTCCTTCAATCCGCTCCCCTTTCCCTTGACTCTAGATCAAACACTCTCATGACATATGGGTAAAGTATTTGCCAAGAAATTGCTATTCTCACGATGGGAAATTGCTGCTCCATCCCTCCCTTGTTTCACACACCATCCAACAATGTCCAGCTCATTTCTCTCTCTCTTTCCCTCCCTCCCTACCAGAAGCCCTTTTAGGGAAGGCTGGTTGAAGAATGGGATGAATAGGAATAGTTTCCTATTGGCACCCTTAAGGTCTCATTTTTACAAGGCAATTTAATTACTGTCCCCTCTCTCCTGCCCATCCCCTCTGTGTTTCCATTTGCTCCTGTGCAATAAGAAAGTCATCTCTAACCTCAGTCACACAAGATGAGGGAGGGGGAGCCGCTGTGAAAAGATATTCATTATCTTTACAGTTCCCTTAATAGCTTGTCCCAGGGGCCTATTCAAAGTATCATTAACAATGGAACTCGACAGAGGTATAAATGTCAGAATATGACCAGGGTCAGACTCCTTTTTATAGGCTTTATGCCTTTCTTATTATGACTCTCATGTGCCTTTTTTATTATGTGCTTGTTGCTTTTGCTTTCTACTTACACAGTTTTTATCCTTCTGCCTGCCAAAATTGTTTGCATAGAACACGCCTTATTTATAGCACTCATGTAACAGATAAAGTAGAATTTTCTGATACTAATTGATGGGGTTTTCTAAGTACAAGCACTCCAAGTGCCTTCTCTCCATGAAAGGGCACTTTGAGGCAACATGCAATCATGGCGAGCCATAAAAAGCTGCCACCTTGCTGTGTCTTCCATGGTGCTTTACAGAGTAGGCAGGTAGATACATCTGAGAGAGATACACTCCATCTATCCACGCCGGTCTCAGTAGATACAGAGACTGAGGCTACTTCAGTGTCAGTAGTACATATGAGACTGGTCATTTCCCCAATAAAAAATATCATTTAAGTAAGATTAAACCTTAGTACTTCTTAAGTGTCCTTACTTTACCTTGGTAGGGTTAGATTCACTATTACACCCTTAATTTTTTTTTCAAGCCCTTGTTTTCTTCTTCTTTTTCAAAGCCTGTTTGCATGTGTGTGTGTTAGGGCTAAATGATACATAGTGATTGTGCTCTGAGCTGTGGATGAAAGAGTACCTACTGCCTAGCTTGGGGTCAAGGCAATTATTTATTTATTTATTTCTATTTTTATCTTGTCCTCTACCCAAAGGTCTCAGGGTGGGTTACAAAGTTAAAAGGAACCCACTGAAAGTGGAGAGGGGTACATCTTTGCCAGTCTTCTAAATGTATACAATTAAGATGCCTGGTGCACCTCAGGTGGAGAGACTATTCCACAGTCTAAGGGCTAACACTGAGAAGGCCCTGCCCTGAGTACCCATTCCTTTAGCTACTGAAGGAGGTGGTACAACAAGGAGTACCTCATCTGCAGATCTTAAGGTATGGGAAGGTTGATATTGGAGAAGGAATTTCTTTAGAAAGGTTGGAAGAGAGACAGGTTAGGAGAAAGTGAGGAAGGCAGCACTGTGCAACTAGAAGAGGCAGCTGACCTCTCACAAGCTTCAACTGTTACTGCCACATTGAAATGACCACTTCAGCTACTTCAAATGACAGAATAATGCCCACTGTAGTTAGTCAAGTGGACAGCAAGGCGACTGAAAAGAAGTGGCACCACTTTAAGACTGCAATTTTGTGCAAACCCACATGAACTTTGACCCACTGGACTTAACAATTTTTAGAAAAGTCTATATTGACAACTGCTGCAGGATTTGTAATTGAAAACATTGGACAGAAATATTTTGAATGAATACATGATGGAATATGGACACATCAGCTAGCATTGAATTGAAACATGTTTGAAGGAGAGAGTATGGACTTAGGGTCTGAAGTGTTACGTGTGTCAAGGCTTTACCACCTTTGTCCTTATGGAACAATGATATCTGCTAGGTTTGCAAGAAAAGAGGCTGTCACTGCCCATGTGAGAATGTTGGACAATCCGATCAATTCCTTGGGTAGGCCAATTCTTTCCCTTAGCAGACAGATATTTCTCCATAAAGAAACATATTGAGGAGTCCTTATTCTGCTCCTCCACCTAGCTGGCTTCTGCCTCTGGAGGAGCAGTTTGGGTTCAGCTTTGGGAAGGAAGCACTTGAGATCTTCTATTCAAAGTCAAGCCTCAGATTAATCTATTTCTCTGTGTAGGAGAGGCATGTGATGCATTTTTTCATAAAGTGGACTTTTTCCTTCTTTGGCTGTACCAACCCATGTTGCCTAAGGGAGAAATTAAAAACAAGCTAATGCTCAGCCTGTTTAAATGCAGTTCAGAGCCTGGCACAGAGATATGGCAGTCAATTTAAGCCCACTGTTACTATTAGGATCTTGTATCACTGAACAGATCTATTGTTTTCTATAGTATTCTGATTGGTCACTTTAAAAAATAGACAAAATCTTCCTTCCTCTCCCTGGGAACATCTTCTGTAGCCACATATAGCCTAAGGGCAGTGTCTAAAAGGCAAGCTGCACCAATAGGTTTGCAAAATCAGCAAACTGTGCAAGACATACAACAAAACCTGAAGAACAAACTTTAATATGACTGCTGTGGACAGAGCTTGGCCATAGTGTAAAGCAAACTGTTGATATATCCACAGCATGTGCAAAAACTTTACTCTGTTCTATCTTTGTGCCAGGTGTTGCTTTTAAAAAAATAATCCTATTGCAAATTCATTATAGTCATTAAATAATAAGCTTGCTAGTGTACCCAGCAATATCCAAATTTATTTATCTATCAGTTGGAATAATAGTCTGCTTTGCTCTTACAGAATTTGGTTTGCATTAAATAATAGATGCATTGTAGCTGAGCATGCGGGCCTTTAAAGAAGGGCTCGAAAGGTCACACATTACTTGTTTCCTTCTGCACACTGAACTGAATGGGAACAGAGAACAGGCAAAATGAGTGAGGGAAGCTTATCACTATCAAGGGAACTCAGTCACAGTGAAGTACTGTGCTAATCCTTACTGTCTCAGACTTCCTTTGATAAATGTCACCCTGGGCTCATATTATTTTTGTTTTGATAATGCAGAGACTGCATCATAAGAGTTGAAACAGAAATTATGCCATATAATCAATTGTGGGTTTGTTCTTTTTCCTTTTACCTCATGCAAGCAGACTTTCATATGGTCTTACCAGAGTTTTGCAAAGAATAAAGTCTGCTTCCATAATGATAGGAAGCCCTTGAATCAAGTAAAGAGTGTGTCAGTCAGTAATCCTTTCCCCAAGTTTTCTTTGTGTCTGCTGTGTGTTACAACAAATGGCAACATGAGCCAAACGTACACAACTCAATGGAAAATGACAATAAGGCCCAAATAACATGTATCTTATATAAGACAATTTCTTAAAGGAATATATATCAGGATTGAAATGAGCAAGAAAGCTCGTTCAAAGTTTTCCAGTCCTTCTCTTTCTCTACATGAGTATCTCCTTATCCTGGTTAATTTTATCCTCCTGTTTTTTATTATCTCCTAAGTTATAGGACATAGAGTTGGAAGGTAGCATTTAGGCTATCAAGTCCAATCCTCTACTTCATGCAGGAATCCAGGTCATGGTATCTTCAATCCATCTAGTGGGGGTCAGTCAACTTCTCTAGGCAAATGGTTCCTCCACAGTCTGGTATGTGACTCAAGACTTTCAGGGGCCTTGTCCACAAAGAGGCCCAAAAAACTGCAGTTAAGAGATACTCTGGAATAGACCTAGGCTGCCTCCAGTGTAGTGGAATAAATTTGCAGTTAAATCTAAAAACGCAGTATAGGCCCTGTCCCCAAGCAATTTAAAGCCCTCTAAAAGTCTTCTTTTGCCTCTGAGCGCCCCCATGCCTGGCTTTTCAATGAGCTTCCAGCGCTACAAAAGGAGGGAAATCCGCGACAAAAAAAGTGCACTTTAAAGAAGAGTTCCAGTGCTCTTTTTGGAAATCACGGGTTTTCCTGGCAGCATTTACCATGTGGACGCTCCGTGGCAAAAGGGGCAGGGATTGCCACCTGCACACACAGCTATAAAACATTCAGACATCTCCCAGAACTGCAGCAGCTTCCCTTCCTTTCCCTTTCTAAAGCTCAGAACTGTCAAAGAGTCAGAATTGCACAGAATTGCAACATTGTTGCAATTGTTATCAGGTGTGAAGTGAGTGGATTGCTCAGTTACCGCTGTTCTACTGGATGGATTTTGACAGTGATCTGTGAAAGTGTTGAGAGTGAATGAGCGAGCGATCACTGCCTTTGCCGGCATGGGAAGTCATTTCGGGAAGCGGAGATCTGGGAGACGAACAGAGAACAGAGTGAAAGTGCTGAGAGTGAATGAACGAGCAATCACTGCCTTTGCCGGCATGGGAAGCCATTTGAACTTGTTGGGGGTTTCTTCCTGGTTGTGGCCGCGCAGAGCGCAGTCCCTCCCCCTTCCTGCCGGCACCCTATCAACAAGAGAGAGGGCGGGGAGAAAAAGATGCGGACAAGCAAAACACGCTTCTGTGGGGACGGAAGGTGTGTTTTAAACGTGCGTTTTGCTGAGCCTCATGCAGACGCTTATTCCAGAAGTGCACGGCACTTTTAAAGTTACCTTGAATTGAGTGACAATAGAGGGAAATTAGAGAGGCAAATAAGTCTTTTGGGGGCTCAGCCATACTCACTGTACAGCAAAGACCGAGTGTTGCAACTGAAAGGCAGTTCCATATTTTCCCCTATCAGAGCTGTGAGAGCTGAGTTGGTGCATGCCATCATGCAGGTAGAGGCAGCCAATCAAATTTTGAGCTGCTCTTCCTGTTTAGCTGGCATTTCGCTAAATTTTCTCACCGGCCTGCCTGCACTGGCTTGAAGCTTTGAATGATCCAAATACTGTGTAGTGAGTGCTGTTGATCCCTCATTAAGGCAAGTGCACAGTGCCAACAGTATAATGTGGTGCCACAATGACTGATCGATTGTTGTGTGTGATGGCTCAGTTGGGACTGTGCATTCCAATGTGTCTGGATGCAGCCTTATTCTGAAGCAATCACTTGTTGCTCAGATGGTTAGCAACAGAGGTGAGCGAGTGCATGTCTGGGCACCATGCTCTCACCTTCAGCACACCATGTACATCTGGGCATTCTGAAGTCTAGAATATCTGGAAGTGTGCATTGCCCTCCCCCACACATGCATGGCCAATATTTTGGGACCCCAGGACAGTAGCCATCTCCAACAGAAACATCCCAGTAAAGGCATCCAGATAGACAAGCAAGAGAACATAGCTACAGCATTAAAAAAGAGGGTGGCGAGTCCTTTTTTCTGCTGTAGCAATACTGTGGGATATCAACCCAGTATCCCGGAACTACATTGGGATTGTCATGAACATGACTGGCAATCCCAACACAGCCCCAGAATACTAGTGGTTTTTATGCCCTGTCTAGAGGCAGCCAGGGTGGAGTAATGAGGTACTGGCTAGAAGTTAACTCTTTATCTCTTGCAACGTGATTATAACTTCAGTATGACAGAAAGAAGGCTGTAGCTCTGTTTATAAGGCCTAAAGCTACATTTGGCATTTTAAATACAGCTTTATTGTGCTGTGCAGCTTCATTTCTGGCTTTCCCCCTTTGGTGTTCTAAAATGAATATACTTACAGTAGAAATAAATGCTATTTACTTTGTTTCAGGCCAGATATAAAATAGAGAAGTGTCCCAATTCTTTCAGTCTCCAGATAAAAACAAGGTTAGATTTATAAACCGTTGACCAGCCTTCGTCACAGCGTGTTAATTGAAGCTTTTTTCAGGTTTGAGAAGATTATGGTAAAGCTATCTTCTGCTTTGAAGAAACTGTATGTCTTTGCAACCAATGCAAAGCTTCACATATAGACTCCTCCCACATTTCCCCATTTTTATTAAAGGCTGCGTCCACAGGCAGTAAAAAAAATAAATTAATCAAAAAGTGGTTGAAAAGCATCTTAGAGGCTGGCTGCATCTCACATGAGAGAGATGCAACCCAGAGCCGAATCAAGCTATGCAAAGTACATGTGAGGTGCATCTGGGAAGAGAAGCACTGCAAACAAACACCACATGCTTTGTGACAGCTCCTGGTCCCTAAAGTCTCATAGAGTGGAACAGATGTTTTCTGTACTTTCTGCTTCTGCCTCAGAGTGGCATTTTTGGCTAAGCGCAAAACCTTCCCAGCAGGACACCTTTGTCCTCCCAAACCACCCACATAAGAGTGGTGAGGCACTGTTGGGGCCAACCACTGCTCCAAGAGTTCTTCACCTGGCACGGCAAACAAGTCACCTCCCAGGGTAGTTGGGACTGTATATCTGTGTAAATACACCAGCCTAGGGTTATCCAGCTGTTTGGATCTGTGTCAGCTGAGTGGATGCAGCAATTATAGTTTCCACACAATAGTGTCCCTACCCCATTTCTAATTCATATGAAGGCCCAAAGTGCATTTGATGATTTTTAATGTGGATGAAGATGGGAACATTAGTTGCCATGTGCTGCCACCCCTAAGCTACTTTTTTTAAAATATAATTTCATTTATTAAAATTTTACCACAAACTAAAAAAGAAAAATCATTTATACACTCTTCCCGTCGTTACGTTAATTGAAATTCCCTTAACTTCCTCCGCTTGTCTGACTTCTATATTCTGTATCCATCCTTCACTGCTCCGCATCTTTGTCTCCCCTTGATTTCCTGTTTGTTCTTTATCGTCACTCAAACCCATCTGTCATTAATTCGGGCTCTGTCAGATATTCAATAAATGGGGATCAGTCTTTTGTAAATTTATCATTTGATCTATCATTTAGTAGATTTGTTAATTTATCCATTTCAGCCTAAGCTACTTTTGAAATGCTTTTGTTTGTTTGTTTTAATGTGTGCGGGCAAAGCCAAAATCAATGACTAGCAAGAATTTTTGCTGGATTGAATATCCAGATGAGGGAGAGAGAGTGCTTTAAGGAAAGCACCTTAAAGAGAAGACATTCACTTCCCTTTCCATCAGATTGCCTCTCTGTCAAATGGCACAAGGGCTTTCCTGGACACTATTTGACATGATTGAGAAGCTTGCTCCTCCCCTCATTCCCACACTGCTGACTGTATGATGATGTGGAGAGAAGGGCTTTCCTCAGTCTCTGTATCGCAGCAGAGAGGAGTTGGAAGGCCATTTGCTGTCATAAGAAACATGTGGCAGCGAGGCAATTGAAGTCTTTCAACCCACTCTGCCATTGTAAGGCCTTAATGGCACTTGTAGCAGCATTAGGGGAGGAAGAACATCGCGTTTGAGCAGATACTGCACTTTTCCTCCAGGTTGAAAGACTGCACAATGAAGGCACAGTGTCAAGCAGTGCACAATCAATGCACCAAAATAGTCATTCTCTATAATGTCAGGACATGGTTCAGTGTCTTGGGGAAGTTTTTTATTTGAAAACTAGCTTCTTTTTTCCTGTTTCTTTCTCTCTTTTTCAACAGATTGTTACTTTTAGAGTATGAGTAAAAGGAAGCTATGGTCAGTTCAGCAAAAGGGAGGGGCTACTACCAATTACCACACAGATTATTCTTCCCAAGTTTGAATACTAGGGGATGCTTCAAAATACTGCATTAGCTAATGATGATGAAACTTGGAGAAAATGCAGAATAATATGCATCCCCCCCCCCCCAGATGGAAGGCAAACACTGGGTTATGTTGGCAGCCTCAGATTTATTGTTACAAAAAAGGCAGCTTTCATATAGCTACACAAGTAATCTGTCATCAGAATTGCTTACAAACCCAAAATTATTTAGCATTAACCAGAAGTTACTTTAAGGTGTCTCAAGGGATTGCAGTCACTCCACACAATACCCCATTTCACTTCCCAATCCAGTAGACCATAACTTTACAGCAAAGTTTCAGCCAAATTGATCATAATATATTAGCTTGAACTGATCATTTTTAAAGTCCTCCATTGTTTAAAGAAGCCTAACTGACTAATTCCTCTAACCCAAAATAATTATTGGTTGCCAGTGTACTAAGAAAGAGTCTGCCAGCCTTCCAGACCCAGACCCTATCTATCTATATTTTTTAATTAAAAAAAATTGATGTGAGTATTCCAGACTGGTCAACATTTCTGAACAAGCCTGAATTTGAGATTGCTGGCCCATTTCCTGGCAGGCCCCACCTAACAATGGCAGTGTCCTTCCGAAGGCAGCTCCAAAGTCAACTTCAGAGATTGTACCTCCTGTCCCCCAAAACACCTGGGGTGACAGGCGACCCCTTGTGAGTCAATCCAGATTTGCCACATGGGTGTTTCGGTGTTTTCTCAGCAGGCAGGCTAGCACCCATTGCTAGACCACCCGTGGAAACACATTGGGGACTTCCCTTAGTCCAGATCTACTAGATCCAGATTAAGGGAATTACCCATTCCTTAGATCTGGATCTTCTTAGCTCCAGGTTAAAGGAGCGCAGTGGAAAAACACCCCTTGTCTGATCTGACTCTCCTAACCATCACCTTCATAGAGTGCTCCCTGGCATGATTTTATATACTTCAGTTGGGTCCCTCTTAAATACAATTTTTCAAGGCTGCAGAGGCCTAGATGTTGCAGTCTGATTTTGTAAGGGAGATATTCCAGCCCCTTGATCATTCTGGTTCCCTTTTTCTGCACCTTTTCTAGTTCCACAGTATCCTTTTTGAGGATAACAATTGTTTCACTAAGGCAAATGTACTGTCCCCTCTGGCGAATTGTTGACTGTACAAAAGGTACCTCCACTCACGCAGCTGTACCAGACCTATTTCTGAGACTGGAGTTTCAGGAACACTGCTGATCTGGTGTGGGCACCTGTCAAATGGCGGTGCGGAAAGTCCTAGCTATAATTTGCCAGACAGGAAAGAAGGCTTTCCTGCTTCTGGGTTCAACAGGGTTCACCACTTTGAAATCAGAAGATGTGGGGCAAGGTTGAAAGCAGGGAACAGCCCTTCTGAAAAACTCCACCACAGGTACCAGTAAGTCCTGATGAGTGGCAGCGGTGGAAGCCAGGCCAACAGCCAGTACAGCATCTTAGTCACATTTTTTGGGGGGTGTAACAGAATAAATATGGGATCCAAGAGGATGCCACACTGTTCATCCAGTGTCAAAAGGACACTGCACACTCAGTGTACACTTATTGTGATATAAAGGCATTATGTGGATGGTACCAAATGTATGCATAAACAACTATGTTCCATAATATTAATTTTCTTGAGTATTTACATAGAATTGTAGCTTTAAGGTGTCTGATCTACCATCTTAACTACCTATTTGGACCACTAATGCCACTTCCTTTTACCTGCCTTTCTCTCCATTTCATCAGTCTCAGTGAGTACCAAGCACCACTGTTAACTGATACCTTATAACAAATACAGGCAGTCCTAATTTTCATAAATCATTTGTTCAATATTTACAAGTTGATGCTTCAAGAATTAAGGTATTGTTTGGCTCATGCATATTGTTGGCTGCCTTGATCTGTACAGCACATTGCTTTATTGTTACACAGCTCTTGAAACTGTCAAGTGCTTAACAAATAACAAACCCTTTGAGCATAATTTACAAACTTCTATTTTTGTTTCACCGAAATCAAAATCAAAACAAAGTTTCTCTTTAGCCCTAAAAGTGTCAATCAGACATGTGCAGTTCATCCCTTTAGATTCTGCTCGTATTGTTTCGGGCTTAGCTTTGAATTGATAACGAGATAATAGCAAAGTAGATCGTTATAACACATGTTCTTGCTTAAATCTCGTAATATCATAAATCTCAAAACTTTCGAGTTTTATAAAATCTGCAATTCTGAAGGTGTGCCATAGGTTCTACCCTTCTCCAGCTGTCTCCCCCTCCCCAGGCCCCTTCTCCCTACTACTCCAGAAAAAGAGAGAAATATACAGATATCGCTTGGTGTTTCCGTTGCAGATGTGTTAAAAGAGGGGTGGTATTATTTAGTTCCAAGATAAATAGAACTCTTCCATTTTTCTACTTCAAATGCTGTTTAGTTTTGAGGGAGGAAACCGTAACTAAACCTAGCCACTTTATGACAGAAGGACAGTAATGGGAGATCAGAACTTCTGAGGGCACAAAAAGCTGCCCCTCTGGGCTCTGTTGTTCCTTTGGCATCCACATAAGCAATCCTGATGTAACGTGCTGATGATTCATGCCTCGTTGGAAATATTTGAGGAAGTCCTTTTGCTGAGATTGTGAAGCATATAGGCAACGTGCTTGCACCATAAATTTTCTGGGCACTTCCAGAAAATCATTTATGCAGTGTGAAATTTAAGAACCTGTCAGGTTGGAGAAACTTTTACCTCACAAATTAAGGGAGTAGGGATGAGAATTTTGTCCACTAGGTGGTGCTTTTTCTCTTACATTACCTACTGTAATTATAGCACAATTATTTGATGATGATTAGGATTACCAGCAACTCCTTTTATCTCAGTAATAGCAGTGGTGTTGCTCTTTGAATAGCTATGTGAAAAGCAAAGAAGTCACTAATTAAGGGCTTATGTAAGCCTAAGCTTCTTATACTACTGCTTTTTAGGATTGCAGAAATAACTGCTAAGTCCAAATTTTGCACTTTGGTTACCACATCATTCTCAACAAACCATGGTATAATGGGCATAATGTCTCATTTGGAGAGCTGAGTTTGGTCTAAACTCATCTAGTTGCACCAGGAAGACCAAAGGTACATAAGTTTGTGGGTCAAACAGGCTAATAGATATCCTGTTAGAAAGAGGCTCCTTCGCAAGAGAAGGTTTCTGAGTCTATAAATGCACAACACGAAGGGACAGTTATCAGGACTCTAAGCATTCATTGTTGTAGAAAAATAAGTCAGTGGGCCTTTTCACACCTTTATTAGGCATGATACCCAGTGAACTTCTGAGATGCAGCAGGCATCCACACTCTGTGATGCTCAATACATCTGCAATTTGCCCAGCATTTCACTAAGTGCTGCCTCATGGTATGTACTAGGTGGTGACTAGTACAGCTGTAGAACATTTTTAGTGCTTTATAGCTATACATCCAGGGGACACTCCGGCAGACACAGAGCTGCTTCTGGGACTGAAGTGGCTCCCTGCAGTGCAGATACTCTGTGTTGGAGCAGCCTCTAGCTGTCCCACAGAAGCAAGTGCAAAAAGTTCCAGTATCTCTAAATTTATACATTTTTTCAATGCACTTTATTATGTCCTTAAACTAGTAAAACATATGTGCAATTAGTGTACAGTAGGGATGTGCACAAATATTCGTAGGCATTCAAAATCCGATCAAATGTGCCAAATTTTGACATTCAGACTCAAATAGAATGTCCCAAAATTCAAATGTAAACATTTGAATTGAATTTTGAACTTTGGATCCACATTTGTATTGGATCCATACTGGACGAAAATGGGTTGCATGCAGGATAACTACCGGATGCATACGGATGGATACGGATGTGGGCAAGATGCGTATGTGCACATACAAATGTTGTCAACATTCATATGTGGAGATCTGAATAAAAAATTTGAAAGAATAGGTTTGAATTTGGTAAATACGAATTGAATCTTGTTATATTCAAATTTAAAAGATTCAAAGTGGATTTTGGGGTATTCAATTAGATTTGAATAAAATGTCAAAAAACATTCATGTACATCTCTAGTGTACAGTCATGCACCATAGCTAATGCTCAGTTAAGAATAAATGCTTCTAGTTAGTGAGAAGCATGGATTGAGACCATTTGCTAACCTGAAACAAAGCAGCAGACATTCACTGAATCTGAAGATCTTGATTTGTAATTTGTGACTCATTCCTGACCAAGATTTTCGGCTAAGAGTGGCCCATTTGTTGACCACTCCCCATGCATGGAAGGACATTCCTAGGCCAGAGTGCTTTATTTCAGTCCAGGAGTATGCATCTCCCACCCCATCCAATATTTGACATTGTGGACTGAAACTTTCTCAGTATCAAATTTTCCAACAGAGACCATCGAGAAACACTCAGGAAATAGACCCTGGACATTTTTGGAGCCTCACTAAATCTTCTAGGTCAGCGGTTCTCAACCTTCCTAATGCCGCGACCCCTTAATGAACTTTCTCATGTTGTGAAGACCCCCAACCACAGGGGCAGAGCAGCTGGGAGGTGGGAGGGAAGGGTGGCGGGAGACTCATCGCAACCCTTCTGAAAGGGTAATTCGACCCCCAAAGGGGTCCCGACCCCCAGGTTGAGAACCACTGTTCTAGGTTTTAGAGTGAAAAGTAGGTCTCTCCTGTTGCAATCATCATTCTGTGACGTAGTCACAAAAGTGAACCTAGCTTATACTAGATTTGTTGAGTGTGATTTTTTTTTCCTGTTCTGCCAGTGGGTGGGCATGGTCAGCCATAGTCACCATATTACCAATACACTTTGGGTGCAGTCGACAGCGGCTGTGTGTATTTTTCCTGAACTGTGGTGATATATGTCTTTTTAAAAAATGTATTTAAGAACTTATATCCTGTCCTTCACCTGAAGGTTCCAGGAGTAGTTACAACAACAACAACAAAAATGCTTAAAACAACTTAAAACATATTTAAAATATAAACTGAGCATTAAATACTAAACACCAAATAATGTGGGCACCTGGTGAATCTCCAGGGGGAGGTTCTCCCAGAGTCCAAGCAGATAATTTTAGTATACAGCTATCGTTTCTTTAGAGCACAATCAATAGTTCAATTGACCACATTATATGGATTTGATTTAATGCTACTGTCCATACTTCCATTCAAGTAAATAAGCATAAAGTCAGGATGTCTCAATAACAACTGGCTGCAAAAGAATGGTTTAAATAACCTTGCCCCAAAAACCTGCATTTCTTCTCTTTACAGAAAAGAAAAGGTCCCATGTAGATGGGAGAAATTTAATTAATTAATTAACTATTTGTATTTCTATCCTGCCCTATACCTGAAGGTCTCAGGGTGGGTAACAACCTTTAAAAGAACAAATTACAAACAAATATATGTTAAAAACAATAATATACATAAAAACACTTTAAAAAATCAGCATATGTGGTGGGGCTGCCTAAAGTATCTGAGGCGTAGGAGAAGGCTGGGCTTCCACATGCTGCTGTTCATGTTCCTCTGCTCTTACCCTTTTGACCTATGTATATTCAGTGGGAGGCAGGGGAATATTCTATGGGTACCTTCAGGTATACATACAAAATATGAAACTGTGGAGTAAAGCAGCTCTGCATGGAGAGTGGAACGTCCCTGTGTTCTCCCAATACTTCAAAGCAGCAGGGAGGGCTCGTCCAACAACATGGTCAGCCTGTCCCTATCTGAGGGTGTAGCAGCTCTTCATTGCTGCACAGCAGCTTCTAGTCAGCCAGTCTGGCGGATCAGAAGCTTTGACATCCCGGCGACATTCCTGTTACCAGCAGCAGTGGGGAAGCATTCAAAGGTAAGTTCAAGGTAATGTGGGGGTGGGTGGGTAAATGCTCCACCAGTATTGTCTGGAGGCACTCTGAGAGACCTGATTCTTCTCAGGTGAGATTTTGTGAGATCTCACCCAAACACCTGAGAAAATGTGGAGGAAAGGGAAACTCCTCAGTTGATGCTGATGTATTTTTTTTTTACTTCAAAGCATTGGATTTTACTTCGCAGGGACTTTGAAGTGTTGTAAAAACTATCTGGCGCTTTGGCAACTGCTCTGCAGCCTTTGCAAAGTATTCCTCTTGTCCTGATGCAGCCTATATTAGTTTTCATGTGGCCTGGTACTTTCCAGATGGCCCTCACTCCCAGAAAACCTACTTAATGCTTTAGGGATGTTCACGAATGGGTTTTTGACATTTGATTCGTAACAAATTGAATGTTAGAAAATTCCTATTAGTTTGAATAGATCCCCTTTGAATGTGGTAGGATTCTATTCAATATGAATGTATTCGTATGAATTTGTACTAATATCCAACATTGATGCATATGTATCCGATACATATCCAATAACATATCTGCTCAGAAAGTGTCAAATCTGACCTGAATCTGCTTTTAATCCACTCTTGATCCATGTTGAAGGCAATCTGGATCCATTGCGGATATGACTGGTGCAGCTGTTTTCACACTTCCCCAGTTTAACGAATATCTGAACTATTTGTACAAATGTCTGAAACATTTGTATTTGTACAAATGTTAATGTTCAGATCCTAACATTCAATTCATGTCTGAATGTCTGAACTTGGATGAATAATGAACGTTATGGATATCATGCATATCCCTAGTTGAGGTATGATATAAGCCAAAAGCAGGTGTGATAGGTACATAATCTGAGGACCTTCCCACCTTTTGAACACCAGCTTTTGGCTTTGGTTGCCTCCAAACAGAGAGAAGAAAATATGGGGCCTTGTTTAGAACCAGCAATTGCCTCTCACCAGGACAGCAGGGTAAAACTGCTTGGCAAGTCTGGGCTTTTGCATAACTCAGTGTTTGGTCCTGTGGCACAAAATACCTAGAAGTATGCAAGCACCTACCCCTGTGCTTAAGTAGTGGGTTTTTTCAATATAGTTTCACCCCCACATTTGTGCAGTGGACATATTACCCAAGGAAAAATCCAGGAGCGAGCACCAAATAAGTAATATCACTATAAGGAAAAGCCTGGATTGGGTGCCCCCCACAATAGAAATATTCTGGGATTTTACCTCTGTGTTAGGATTTCCACAGATACGTGTAGCAATTCCAATATAGTGCCAGGATAAACCCAAATTTTATAGACTGGCTGGATGCAAAAGGTAAATGTACAGGTGGTCTTTAATAAGATAAACATACCTTGATTAAAGGAATTGGCATAGCTCAATCATGGAGCAACTATCTGTCTGTCTGTCTATATATTTATATATATTTATCCATCCCTATACCCTAAGGTCAGGTCAGGTTCCAATAAAACCAATATTAAAAATACAATTAAAAATTGACTTTGTATATAAAAAAGATTATCATGCTTGAAAGCGTAGGATAAATAAATGCATCTTCACCATGTGTCTAAATGAGTGCAGTGATGGGGTGAGTAAGACCTCAGAGATCGTTCCACAAACTTGGGGTCTGCCACAAAGACCATTTCTGTATCTGTCAATAAAACTGCATGGATGAGTCAATATTGTGACCAAAAATTGACCATGCTAGCAACCTCAATGCTGATTGGTTACTTCTTTGTGCTTCTTAAGACAAGCCATATTTTTATTAAGTTGTCTCCTTTCATTCCCTTCCCCCTTTGTAGTCCTTCAAAATATGGGGGGGGGGGGGAAATAGTATCAGCATAGCATCTTTATTTCCAAAATGAGCTTTTATGTTTTGTTGAGAGCTCTAAGTAGTATGAATGTGTCAGTGACTTAAACAATTGAACCTGAAGGGGTCCCTTTTAGCCAAAGGCATTATAATGAACTAAACAGCTAGAATTCCACTATTTTTAAGACCTTCCCCACCCATTTCCTGAAAGGTGGACAGTCCCATTTACACTTTGCTTTGTATACAAAGAACTATACTGAAGTCAATGTTATTTTATTTTATGTTTCAATCCTGCTGTTCCTCTAAAGAGCTCAAAGAAAATGACATATGGTTTCCAGGCAGTTGCTGATGATGGCCAGATCTGTTTAGCTTCAGCAGAAGAAACATATAGTGTGTGCCCTGATATAATTCTATGGGTCAGCTAGAAAGTCCGCTTATGCAGAAGCTGTGCATACAAGCTGAAAAACATGTGGGCCTTAATTATTTCATTATATTTGCTTGCTTCCTATATTTATATTCTGCCTTTCTGCCCATGCACTCAATGAGCTTCAACATTTAGAAGGGTAGGAGACAATAGATAGATGAAATATAAATAGAAACAATGAATCTGTACATGGAATGGGCCAGAAAAAATAAGCAAACTTAACACATTCATTAATAGAAACACTAAAAGAGTGACCAGGAAGTTGTGGTATGAAACAAATATGGGAGAAGTGCTAAAAGCAGGCATCTAGAGCTAAGCAATGGAGATAGCCTTTTTTCTAGCTGAAATTTTTTTATCAATTTTTTAATAAAAAAAATACACATACAGTTCATTCATAAGAACATAAAAGGAACCATGCTGGGTTGGCTCACAGCCCATCTAATCTGGCCTCCTGTTTCATTCAGTGGTCCACCAATTGCTTTTGAGCATCTCAAGCAGAAGATGAAGGCAATACCTTTGTGTGCTCTTGACTTTCTCCAAATTACCTTTAGAGAAATTCTGCCTGTCTCATCAACTAGTAGTCACTGATACACCTGTCCTTCATGAATTTGTACAATTTTCTAAAAACTATCCAGGCAGGTTGCTATCACCACATCTTCTGGTAGTAAATTCCATGGACCAATGACCTATTGGATGTAGTGCACTTTAGGGGTGTGCATAAATGCAATTTTCAGGATTCAATTCGATTCAAATTAATACCCAAAAATTCAATTCGATTTGAAATTCTTTAAAATTCAAATTTAACCAAATTGTATTCAAATTAAGCAAATTCAAATCTGTTTGAATTTTCAATTCAAATTTGTACTTACGAATGTTGACAACATTCATGTACGCATCGTTATGCATCCTGTACGCATTTGTATGCAACCATACATGTCCATATGCATCCCGTAGTTATCTATATGCAACCTGTTTTTGTCCTGTATGGATCCATACAAATGCATACAGATGTGGGAAAGATGCATGTCTGCAAGTACGCATCGTGTACAAACCCATCTCTGGATAATTTGAACGAAATTCAAAATTCATTTGAATCTTTAAATCTGAATGTCAAAATTCAGGCAGATTCTATCGAATTTTAAATACCTTTGAATATTTGTGCACACTCCTACTTCATTTGATTCTAACTGTCCTGCCCATCAACTTCATATCATGCCCCCTGTTTCTAGTTTTGTGCAATAGAGAAAATAATTTTTCTCTGCCCAACTTTTCCCCTCAAACACCATCTTTCAAGGTTGAAGAGGCCGAGACAGTGCAGCCAGATTTCATAAGGGAAGTATTCAAACCCCTTGATTGTAGTGATTGACCCCTTTCACACACTTTTCCACTTCGACAATACATTTTCTGAGGTGTGGTGACCAGAATTGTACACAACATTCCAAATGTAGCCTCACCATGCATTTATAAAGTTGCTGACTTATTTTCTATTCCCTTCCTAATTACTCCTAGTTTTTGCTTTTGAGCTGTGCAGGTCTGTCATAGAAAGCTTAGCCCCCATCAGTTTATGGGTATAATTGGGGTTTTTTTTTGCCTCAGTGTGCATTGCTTTGCTCTTATTACGTTTGAAGCACACTTGCCATTTTTGCAATCTCTTTCAGTTTTGACTACCGTGAATAATTTAATGACATTAGCAAACTTTGCTACCTGACTGCTGACAGTTTGGCCTAGTGGTTAGGGAACCAGACTCTTCTCTGGGAATACCGGGTTTGATTCCACACTCCTCCACAAAGCCAACTGGTGATCTTGGGCTAGTCACAGCTCTCTTCTGAGCTCTCACAGCCCCACCACCTACCTCACAGGGTGTTCTGCTGTGGGGAGAAGAACAGAAAGCTTTATCAGCTGCTTTGAGTCCCTTAAATGGGTGAGAAAAGTGGGGTAGAAAAGCCAACTCTTCTCTTTTTCTTCTTACCTCTAATTCCTAGATCATTTATGAATAAGCACAGGTCTCAGTACTGAACCTTGGGGAGGGTACTTCCCTCTGATCTGAAAATTGGCCATTTATTACTATTCTGTTTTCTGTCCTTTAGTCAATTACCAGTCCAGGACATTTAGGCTGCATCCCCATTACAAGCTTATTTCGCTTTCCCTAAACCGAAATAATAGAACCGGATGCAAACGCGAATTTGCCTGTTCCCATTACTTTTAACTTAATTGCGTTCAATCCAGATTCTGAGGATCGTACATGGGGTACGTGACTCAAGGTGGGACTCAAGTGGCTACTTTTTAAAAGCCACTTTTCAGGGCTACCCTGCCCTCTTCCTCCTGGCATGGATTCGCCACCCATAAGGGACCTGTTCACCGAGCCTAGCTGGGTGGCTGGGTGGCTGCCGCTTCCATGGGTGGAGGAAAAATGGCAGCGGGCAGCCAGCCAGTGATTCTTTCCCCTCCCCTCCTCTCCCCATTGCTCAGGGCACACAGCAGCGGCGGCAACTAAAGCCCCTTTGCTTTAAACATTCACACAGAACCTCAGCTGCTTCCCTCCCTTCCTTTCCCTTTCTAAAGCTGTGAAGTGGTTCCATTGCTACAGTGTAGCGCTGCTGTTAAGGGTGGATTTTTACACTGAAATCAATGTCTTTGGAAGCAAGCTATTGGGAGAGGGAAACCCTGAACACAGATTCTCATCCCTTAACATGGTACTATCCACACAGTAAAAAATGAAACACATATCAAGTGTACGATCCGGAGTGAGACCTGTTGAAATCAGGATTGAGATTCACCATGCTTTGGTGTGGTTTAACACGGGGAAAGCGTGTTAAGCCAAACTGCCGTGCGGACTCCGAGGACTGAAAACCTTTTGAATCCGAGATAACGTTGCCGTAAAGACACGGCCTTACTTTGTGAAAGTTTAAAGTATGTTAGACTTTATTGAAAATGTACTGCCTACATTTAACTTGAAGGTTATCACATTGTGGTTACTGTTTCCTATTGGATCAGCCTCAGATCCTCAGGATTCATTACATGCTATCTTTTGTCCATTGGCTAACCTAAAGGTCTTGAGAATCACTGTCTCCCTTACTAGTAGTTTTTCATACAGCTGGAAATAAATGCTGTAAATAGAGTTACTGCACACCCTCATCTATCATATCTGTTTCTTTAAGCATAAAAGTATTTTTTAGCCAGCTTTGCTTCGATGCTTTAAAAAGTCCATTCAAAATATATTTGAATAAATATCAGCTCCAGCTATATACCTTAGCTCAATGTTGAACAAACGAACACCAGAGCAAAAGGAGACAAGTTGTACAACAGGTTTGCTCATAGCCTGAGGCAAAGGATGTCTCCTTCATCTACCACAGAGGCCATCTGGTTGAATTTCCAGATTATTCACTTCCATCACTTAAACAAATGAAAGGTACTTTTTAAATGTCTTCTGACCTGAGGCAAGACATGAGGGATATGTTCTTTCTTGCCCTAGGATGCAAAAGCCTTATTTCATTGACAGTTTTTATTTCAACCAGCATGTCACCATTACTGCTAACTTGCACTTTGCAGTGTAGGGTGTTCTAAGAGCAGACAGATTCCAATTAGAATTACTAAAGGAAAAAGCTTCTATTACAGGAAACTGTGGCAGGATGTCATGCAAAATAGGGTAACAACCTGTTCTTTATCATTCCAAAATGAAGGAAAATATGTTTAAATTATGAGAAAGCATATTTTAAATAAGGACAAAACATCCTTCCAAGAAAAGCACATTAACACCAGCACTGATTACTCAGAAAAGCAGTGGACATAGCATCAATGGACGTGTTTAAGTGAATTTAGCCTACCATATGTTGGAATGCTTTGCTTTGGATTTCTGCATCTAGCATGTATAGAAGTTGATTTAAATGTCCACTTCCTTCTCTATGGTTCTGTCTTCCATTAGAACAAAAGCCTATTAGGTAATTTCTCATTACAAGACACAACTATGTCTACTCTCATCTGTGGATTAAACTATCCACATAAAGTGGGAATTAAAATAATAAAATGGAACATGTATGTGGAGGGACTTAAGGCAAAATTTTCAAGAAGTTTTTCACTTGGCTTTAATAGGTATTTCATGGCGGACTTCTTTTGGAAGGCAAGTGAAGACTATCAAAAAGTGGAAGTAATCAAAAGCCCACCTACTGAATTTCTTGTCCACTGCCACTGACCTTAAGAATAGTATTGCACACCTTAGAAATATACACCAGCCATTATTATTTGCTTTGTCAGTAAGATTATCATACCTGCCAACATGCACCACTTACTCAGATGAGATATTCCCCAGACCCACAATGAAATACTTTCTTCTGGAGTGGCCAGATTAGTTGCAGTTCATTTGGAAAAGTATGGAGGTAGTGAAGGCTGTCAGTGAGAGAAACAGTGTGGGTTGTACGTACAACCAAACCATGCACAGAACTGATCTGCAAGAAGAACTTATGTGATTAACATTAGTAGTTTTATGGTTCAATTTTTAGAGAACTTGAAACTCCACACAGAGCAAAATCATTCAAGTAACTGCCACTTACGGGTCAGTGGGCTTGGGAGAATCATGAAGGCCTACTTAACCATTGTAAGTAAATAGTACTGTGGAGAATTGGCTACCAAAGAAAGTCAAAATGGTTGAAGGGATGACAGGCAATATGCCAGTTTAAGTTAGAGACACTGGAGAAAAAGGATCAATGTCATCATTGTAACTCAGTGATACCACAGAAGGGAGACCTTGGCCAAATATGAAATGATAGTAAATGTCATAAATGGATGGATGGAGATTATGAAAATGTTTTAGCTTCTAGGTATCAATGAACAAAAAGTTTGATAACTTTTTGATACACATCCTATGTGTCATTTGATATATCATATTCTATGTTCACATGTAGCAAAAAAAAAAAAATAATATCTCTAATGTGTTTTAGAGTTAGGAGCAGTGAGAAGGCAGATCCCACCTGTGGACCAACTCTAAGCTGCCTCAGAGTTAGAAGTGTGCCAAACTGATTCAGCCAGTTTGCAATTTGCAGTACACTGAAGTGTTTGCATGTGAACCAAACTATCCTGTTCAAAAAAAGTGGTTCAGATTGAACCCAAACAAATAGGTAGTCTAATGAGTGAAGTGAACCATTGGGGGTTCATAGGTGGTTTGTAGTCATCTGTTTGGTTCATGTGCAATCCAAACTACCCTGTTGTTCAAAAAAACAAACAAGCAGTTTGAAGCGTTGTTTGGTTTGATTCGGATTGAACCACTGAATTTCAATTCATGCACAACTCTACTCAGAACTCTTTTTTTAGTCCATGTGAATACATACTGAAGTTTGTAAGAGATTTGTAAGGGAGCGGGAGTCGCGCAAGAGAATTGAAGTTCTGTTCCATAAAGGACTACTGCAGCCCCTCCTATACAGGGCCAAAAATTCAGCAGAATCTGTGATAACTGATAGAAATACCAAGAAATATGAAAAAAAATAACCTTAGAATTCCATTCTCTGGAATGAAGGAGAGAACCTAGTTTATCATATATCTAGGGATCACGTATACATATCCTTTAAAGAAAAGCATGTAGTTTGTTCTGACAGTAGACCCTAAGGAATAAAGCTAAAAGATCAAAAATAGATAAGATAATTAAAACAGTGTATGACTTTTCAAAGTGAAACCCATAAAAATTTCTCTTCAAATGTGAGTTACAGTACTTGCCTTTTTAAATCAATGAATAGTCTTCCTGCAGGGTTAGAACATTTAAGTAAAGGTTATGATAATAAACCAAGCTTTTTCATGGACATGGGCAGAGAGGAGACTTGGAAACCACTACAGTTTTCTAAACAACTGAATGCAAGTTTACTTAAGTGACAGATCCAGATAAACAGAATAAGGCAGCTGTAAAAAAGAATTCCACTGAAAATGTGCACTTTTCCACAAATTAAACAGATCGCTGATAAAGGAAGAGCAGGATATTCAGATGCTGTGAAGGTTGTTCCTCGAGGGTCCTTCAGATTTTAAGAGGAAAAGACACACTTAAAATGCATGAAATCTCACAGTTAGTCAAGGCATCCTATTTATTGCTCAAGCATTCTCTTATTTATCAAATAAGCCTGAAACAGAAAAGATATTCATTGTAAACATGGATTAGACAACCATGCAAATTAGATTCCCTGCATCCAAATTCACTTTTGCAATTCAATGAGCCAAGATGACTCTTTTGACAACTCAGTGTCCATAGGATACATCTTAAAATAACAAAGTTCAGAAGTTTAGAACAAATAATCTTCTTGTGCCACTCTGCTATATGCAAGCCACCATAAACCAACACACTAAGGATGCCTAGCTGACAATTCTTTTTTTCACAGCTGAATGAAGTCACTCAGAAGCAAAACTGGATCACTGTTATGAAATGTGCCAGTAATTATATGTGTGTGTATGGATAAAACATAAGGAACAGCAATGGAGAAATAAGTGACTATAGGGACCAGGTCCAGCTTAGTTTCCCATAAGAATACAACATAAATGGGTTGTGGCCCTGCTGGACTGGGCCACAACCCGTATAGTCCAGCATCCTGTTTCACACAGTGGCCCACCAATTGCTTCTGGATATTCTCAAGCGTAAGACAAAGGCAAATCCTTCACCTGCACTTGACTCCCTGAATATGGCCTTTAGAGACATCCTGCTGCCTCTCCAATCTGGAGGTAGTTTTTAGGCATCCATTCTAGTAGTTTTCGATACACCTATTTTCCATGAAGTTGTCTAACCCTTTCTTAAACTATTGGGGCTGGTTACTGGCATCACCTCTTCTGGTAGTAAATTCAATAAACTGATGATTCTTTGGGTGAAAAACTCTCTAACTCTCCTGTCCTAACTCTCCTGTTCATAGGTTTCATAGAGTCCCTACGGATTCCAGTGTTCTGCGTTTTTCCAGTTCCACAATGTCCTTTCCCAGGTTTGGTGACCAGAAGTGTACACAATATTCTAAATTGGCATCATGAAGCAGATATGGTCAGAAAGCAGTTTGAATTGGCCATTAACTCCCCCGCCCCCATCTCATCAAGAATGTTTTTGCCTTTGCCCCCTTCTGAAAAGTTTAATTTGTCTTGCTGGTTGCATAATCCAATCAGTCTCACAGCAAGAAGACTTCACTGAAACTTTTAAATATTTCTCACCATTGATTAGGGGATGATATATTAGAGGGCAAAGTGAGCATCACTAAACATTTATAAATTAATTAACACTGTTTTTTTTGTTTTTGTTTTTGTTTTTGCCATCCCATAGTAGTTTGAAATGTTAAGACAATTAATTTCCTTGCAACAATTGCAGAAACATTCCCAGGAAATGGTTCCTGGACCCAGGGTGTTTTCGAGTGTGGATATGTTGGGCTAACAAGGACACAGCTTATCATCCTGAAGTCACTCCGCCAATGGCTAAATTGAATGTCACAAGCTGAAAAGCATTTTGGGTATATCTATGCCATCCCTGCCCCTGAAGCTTAAAAGCAGTACCACTGATACTTAGATAGGAGGTGAGGCAGGAGTTGATCATGAGAATCAGAGGGGAAGTTCACTGACAGAACACCCACTAATTGGTTCACATTTCCGCTCAGCTCCTCCACTCAGATGGTGGATTTCGACCCCTTTCTTTGAGCTCTTTCTCAGCTATCAGAAAGCCAGAATCACTGCTTGATTTTCTTTGTTACCTTTCACTTGAGTTGCTGCTACCATTTTGCTAACTCCTACCATTGGTTCTTCTTACTTTAAATAAAAAGGAATTGATATTGCCTCCTTTATACCAATACAAAGAATTTGTAGCATAATCAGCCTACTTAATTCCTCCACCCTGTGGATCAACCATCAGTTGGGTGTCTGCTAAAAAACATGCCCTCATTCTAAAACCATCCCACTTGTGAGACGCACATAGAAAGGAATTCTTAAAAGGCCAAAGTTCAGAAATTTAGGACAAATCATCTTGTAAAGATGACCATGTAAGAAGACTTTATTGTACTGTTCTGGAACGGCATGTAAATCTTTTGTTCAGATTTTAACTCTTGTATTGAGTCAATGTCCACAATAAAATGCACTGATTATATTGGCTGCTATATGTGAATAATTCTCTTTCACTTCTCCTTTCACATATCTGGAGGCATGCGGTATCCTTTGTGTTTTATTCTTTCTCCAATCGTCTTCCTTCATGTTTCTTTCTTCTCTCGATGTATGTTATCCCTGTGGCTGTACGTGCAGCTCCTTCAGACCCTTCCTTCCAAGCCATAAGTATGTGCACCCCACACACGCGTGCCTGTGTTACAGGGTGGCTGTGAGCACTGCAATGATCAGTACTGCTAAACTGAAGCTGCCTTTCTCTTTATCTGCTCCTTTGGGCTAGCATGACTTAATCCAAAACCATTTGCAGTTAGTAGGTCTTCCAGAGCTCAATGCTTATTCTTATTTGGCTTTTATAAAACTTCGGTCCTGCTCACACTTAACATCTACTGAGCCTTGGGTACATGTGCTCCCTGGGTAAATGTGGCTGTACGTCATTGCCGCAGTCTAGAGCTCACCAACCCCACCCCAGCCCTAACTAGCTGTACACAGCTAAAAACCAGTCCATAGTTTGAACAGGAATGGCTAGGGCAGCAGCATTCACACATACTTCTGAGGGCAACGCTGTGGGAAGGTATGGTGGCCCGGCTACACCTGCACAGTCATACGTTGTGCCCTAATCACCCTGGCAATGTCCAGGAATCCACCAGATGTTGCCACTGTTGTTGCAACATGATGATTTGGCCTGGCCTGGCTATCTATGCTTTAAGTGCCGGTAGCCTCATTCAGGGTCTTACTAGCCCTTGAAGTGTGGATCCCTCCTGCTGAGCTTGATTTTCACTTGACTTGTATGGCATTATTATTATATTATACCAGTGCATTTCTTCTAAAGCCCTTCACAATTCTGTAGAGTCTCCATTCTATTTTATAGTACTCCGCAAATGTGCATTTTCCTATCAATCACAATTTCCTGCCTTTATTCATGCCTTATGCCACCAACTATCTCTAAACGCTTAAGAACAAAGGTACCATTCACACTTTAAGAGTTTTTTAGTCCACTATTCACTTTTCTTCAAGGTACAAAGTACCCTATAACCCATGTTGAGGCTAATCACAGCTCTCCAAAGCATACCAATGGGCTATTTATAGATATGCCACTTTCCTCTGCTTGTTGCAGAAAATTCCATAGACATGATGAAAACCAGGTACAAATTACATGTATTAAGATCAAGACATGAATTTAATTGAAATATCTGCTTCCAGACCCTGGGAAACATTTTGTTTTGCAGGACTTCACAGCATCCTTATCACTTTGTCAGGATCTCCAGCTGAGATCTTTCTCTTTGCAGTCAGCAGACATCACCATATGGGCATGACTAATCCAGTTTCACACCGGATAAGCTCAAGAGATAGTCTTGTACACTTCATAATGCCTTCAGACTTTAATGAACTTGTGTAAGTCACAAACAGAAAATTAAATACTACAGCCATATATTTTCCTTTAAAATATCAGGGTAAATGTGGAGTGGAATGGGAAGTAAACAGTAAAAGCACTAATCTTTCTAAAATAAATACATAAATAAATAAAGATATCTTTCATTATTATTGTTGTTGTTATTATTAAGTAAAAACAGCAGTTACACACCGCAAACAAGATCACTATGCTGGATTTCGTATTATATCACTAGTCGGGCACTTCCAACTAATAATAATTAGTTAATTATTAATTAATTAATTATTAATAATTACTGAAAGATATCTTTATTTATTTTTAGAAAGATGATTGCTTTTTATTATTGTTATTATAGCAACAAGGAGAGAAAGGAAGGAAACAGGCGGTCCCTGAGAAGATACTCTTGCTTTTGTAACTAAGATTGTTTCATCGTCACAGACAACAGTGTGGACTATGGCAGCATTCATATTAAATGATCACAGTGCATTTCTGCACACGAGTATCCAGTTACTTGCCCATTCTGTACAACTTTCTCTGGAATGGGACACAGCAACTGCTCAGTAGCACATACTGTCAATCTATACTATAGCTTTAGTGGGCAAAAAAAGCAAATCATTAAGCATAAAATATGGCAAAAGACCAAACTGGAATGTATTCCAGATCTCAGAGTTTTAGACTCTGCTTGTAAGGCCAGAATAATAACTACGGCTGCACCGTCTTAATGGTTAACCAATTAGTTTACTGAATTAAAAAAAAAAATGTGGACAGTTAGGCAGTCCAAAGAGTTGGGGCTAGCATTCAGGTTCACACTGAAATGGCTGCACATTTCATGCTTTGCAGCTATTGTTCTTACAGAGAAAATCAACTGACATTCAACTGCAATCCATAGGGTTTATAATGTTACTGAGAGAAATGTTAAAATCTGAGGTTTTAATCGGAAGGATGCTTGTGAATGTTGCTTAAGCACGTTCCACATGCAGGACTTAGTTTGGAATGAAGTCAGATTTTGCTCCTTGAATTATATCTCTAAATTTTACTCCTTATGTCAGAAATACACATTTGATTTGAACTATACAATTTGATTTTTTAAAAAAATAGTTCCAATTTATTTCTAAAATAGGCTTCAGAACTATGGATTTAGATCAGCGTTTCCAGATGTTCTATAACCTCATTTGTTTATTTTTTGAGAAGATTTTATCCTCTTCTGACTCACAAATTTCCTGCTACACCTATTTGGCCCTAGCAAACCCTTGTATCCATATATCAAATTTTGGAACCCTTCTCTCCAGGGCCAGCTAGGACACTTGTACAGCTGCCTAAGAAGCAGAAGTGGAAACACTTACATCATCTCACCATGGAGATAGAAAGAGATGAACTATGAATTAAAACTTCTACTGGTAAAACTGACAATCTACCAATTCAACATCTATCACTTCAGTATGCAGAATGGCTGTGTTGGCCAGAAGTTAAGGTAACCCAGAATAATAACTGCATCACTCGAAGGGGCCCACGCCTGTGTTTCTTTTGCTGTTTAGTAAGCGTATGCTGTTATTTTATTCTCAGATAACCTCAATTCATTCTTTCTAACTTTTTGCTCATTATTAAATAGAAGAACACAAGAGAAGCCCTGATGGCTTGGCCATAGCCCATCTAGTCCAGCATCCTTTCTCATGCAGTGGCTCACTATTTGTTTCTGGGCATCCTCAAACAGAAGGCAAAGGCAAAACTTTCACCTGCTCCCAACTCCCTGCAAATGGCCTTTAAAGGCATCCAAATACTTAGGCATCTCTCATTTGTAGCAGTTTTGGGGCTGTTATGCTGTGTTACAGGTTTCTTATGAGAACCTAAGCTTTCAAATATAGCCGTGATATTCCTCTTTAGGGGATTTTGCTCTCAGACCAGTCAAAAGCGGCTGGTGTCTTCCTTCTTATAGATGTCTACTGTTTGTTTGTCAGTTCCTACTTTGTTTGGGTTGCCGGTGAGTCATTGGTCTTTTCCTAGCTGTAATCTATTGGTGTTGTTTCCTTGGGTGGAAGTGTTAATGGTGGATTGTTGAGGCTTACCTGTTTGTTTATTAGCATAATCCCTCAGGGTGAGTGACCAGTGTGTTGTGTGTTTGCAGAACTAATGTGTGAATATCTGTTTTGCTTGTTTTTGTACAGAGGTTTCAGATGTTGCTGAGAAACAGGCCTTGGTCCTTGTTAAAGTTGTGGGGATGTTGTTTTATTTCAATGGCCTCTCTGGTAATCAGTTCATGGAATCCCTTTACCTTTACCTTGGCTATGGTTTCTGTTTGTTCAAATAAGATCTTGTGGTTTTCAGACCATGCATATTCTGCTACTGCTAACTTGTCATTCTTCATGAGCTGCACATCTTTCATGTCCACATTTCCTTTTTCTCTCTCTCTCTCTCATGCATGAGTTCATCTCTACATACACCTTCCCACATTCGCATGGTGTTTTATAAATGTCTGGCGTATGACAAGGGTTGAGGTTGTCTTTTGATTATTTTATTATCTGGCCGATTTTGGTGGTAGGTTTATACCCTTTTTGGGTAATAACTTACCTATGTGGTCCGTTACTTGTCAGATGTATGGCAGGAAAGCTTTTGCCCCCAGTTTTGTATTCCTGTTTTTTTCTGGTGTTTGTTGGGGTTGATGGCTCAGTGTATATCTACTCTAAGTTGTCCATTTGCCAAGAGTACTTCCTTTAAACATCTATTATAATAGCCATTGATACACCCATCTTCCAACAGGGAGAAAAGGAGGCAGGTTGGTGCATGCATCTTCAAATACATTATCTTTTACTTAATGACTGCCTTCAGGCTCCCACAATGAAGAATTCCTTGTAATACAGTGCATAAAGAAGCTGCAGACTGTTTGGCCATTTCTGACTGGCCCAGACTATCTCCACTAAGATTGCTGCTTGGCATTTCTCTGCTGGTCCACGTTAAGGGCTGGGAATGAAAGTCTCTGGCCTTGAAATTTCCAGCCAGGGATATTTTGGGTGTGTACCTGCAAAACATGGCACATTTCTAGTGCTGTTTCTGGATGCCTGGGCAAAATGAGCTAGAACACACCCTCTCTGGTCCATCATACTGGCAGTCTCTACAGAAGGGGCCTCTGCTGCTTCCTGCAACAAATCTGGCTTCTCCACAGGAGACTGATGCAGGGAAACTCCAGGTTAGCCCCAAAGCAGTGAATTTAAGCAGTGAAGTGATCTACACCAGAGCCATTGCTGGCCCCTTCATGGGCAGAACTGCATTGAGCTTGCTCAGAAAACCTCAACACACCTTTGGGCTGATCTGTAACACGGCTCTACCCATGAAGGGGCTACTAATGGCAGAGACTGCATGAACATGGTGCCGGCACTGCTTCATTTCCTCTGGTCACACCTGCATTTTACCTGCATCTAGCTGTCAAAGGGAGACTGAATAAGTTGCAGTTGCAACAGTCCATAGCCTCTCCTTGTAATTCAGCCATGTCAAACAGAGATTTGGCACTAAGATTAAACAGCTTTGTAGTCAAAAGCAATCCTGAGATAGCAGAGGTTGATGCCTGTTGTGCTGATGGAGAAAAGGGCAAGGCAGTTAAGCAGAGCCTCCTTTCCCAGAAATCAGGGCTCAAGGGTGAGAAATGTGGATCGGAGAGATTAAAGAGGTGTTTCCAGTTACAGCCTTGACCCTTCCTCTCCCACCAGTGCTCCTCCACTTCCATATTAAGCATCAGGATTTTTAGAACATAGTAACATCACTGATTTGTATAATATTAACGTTTCAATTTTCAATATCATTTTTATTTTTCCTAACATGCTATTGTCCTTTTTCATAGCAAACTATGAGGGGAAAATGAAAGGAGATATACAGTCTTGTACCCCTAATCCTCTGTTCTCCATAATGAAAAATGCATTGATATTTGCATGTGAATTCCTTATTCCTTGGGTTTGATGGACTTCTTGCATGAAGCATCTGGCGATGATTAGGTATTACAATACATAACCAAATGCTACTGATTACCACCCTTTTTCAGGCTCTTTGTTAATAGTTCATATTTTCAGTATATGTGCCTTTTACACTTTTATAGCTCTGTGGTTTAGTTTCTTCCAGAATGTGGATAAATGCCCAAAGACAGTCATCAGTCCTTCCTTTCTTCCCTATTTGAGAGTGGCCAGCAACAAACATCCCTACACAATGATTCACACCTCCACTTTCTCAAAGGGATTTTGACTTTAAAAAAAAGTGACAGAGGAAGGATTCTTTTTCTCCTAGCTAAGGGAAGGTCAAATATGTCAGGCATTGTGAAATGCCTGGAAGGCTTTATAAACAGTTATTTGGGAACTGAACATTCAAATGAATGATATTTCAATATTGCGTTATCATGTTTTCTTTACTAAGTTTAGCTGTTTTCTACAGAATTTAGTAGGCAGAGAAATTGCCGTTGGGTACCACAAGCAGGAAAAACAAACAGAAGGCAGTGTTCTGTATGGTGAATGTGTTTTCCTTTATTTTAGAATACTATAAGCATCTACTCAACAGTGGTAGCTCATGGAGCTTGGTTTTTGTCATCAGTTTATGGACATTTGAGGGTACTATTTCCAGTACTAGAACACTGAGTGATTCCACAATGGCTGATATATCAGAGCAGTAAGCGAACTAGGAGCTTCCCTTCCATATACTGGTACAGTCAAAAGGATGCCCTGGGTTACAAAGGTCCAGTTCTGCCTCCATACATCTCTTATATTTTCCACAATTTATTGATTTACCATTTCAATGAACATCCAGAACTATCACACATTGTGTGCACATTAGATCAATATTCTGGGCTTTAGTATTTCTGCAGTAGAAGAGTGACATAAGAGCTGTGTGAGATTTTCTTTCCACGTGACCTAACCCTCCCAACTGTATAATGTGACTTTTCCTGGTTCTGACAGCTGACACCAAACACTCACTTGTATTTCTTGTGCAGTAATCCAGACAGATCTACAATTATAGAATAACAGGATAATTGTGCTACAATAATTCATTTTACCCAAATAACGCTAACTCGGTAAATTGAGTCTATATTCTGGAACTGTATTTGGAGAATCACGATCATGTCTGGCAAATTATTAAAGCCCAAGTAAGTTTAAAGTTTCAACAGAAAGAAAGTGTAAGCTTGGAGAAACAGCATGCCTGATATTCAATGGATGAAAAGGAGATACACATGAGAATATATTTCCTTGCACTTGGTTGTTATCTAGAGCTGGCAGATTCCACTAAAGCAAGGAGAAAAACGTTACCTCTGCTCACCTTGCTCTTGAGTAGGCATTCTAGATTCAGCTGCCTGGAACAACCTTCGACAATCTTCAACTCCAGCCCACACTGCCGTGCTGGTGAGAATTCCACTCGGTAAAGGCTCATTCAGATACTGTATTTCTTGGATAGAAGACTCTTGAAACAGTCTCCTAAAAGTACTTTGCACCCTATTTGCTTGCTTGTTTTTCTTAAATATTTCTTGCCAATTTGGACATATGTCTTGAGGTATAGAGTGGGATAGAAATATATATAAATAAATACAATGCGACTAAGTCTTATGCAGTTGGAAATATGGTATACAAAAAGTTATCTAGATTTCTGATACCACATCAAAACTAGCTAGCTAGCTAGTTACATTTTTATCTCATGCTATATATACCCTTATGTATCCAGAGCAAAGTAACAATAACTTAAAACATATAAATTTTAAAAATACCATAACACAAAGCACAGTACGGGACTGTAGACTGATTCCTCAGTCCTATTCCTAACCAATAACTTGTCAACAACCACACAAAGGACCAAATGCCAGGAGCAAAACAACCTAATGGCATACTGCTAACTTAATCATTCATCAACATCAATCAGAAGATCCATGAGACCATCAATTGCTTTTCACTCTTCGAGCAGTCATATTCACTGAAGATGGATATCATAACTATGGGTCTTTCTGCACTTTGCCCCATAGTCAACTGGCAGGGCACTCCCAGAAGTAGCATCAGGAGCTGTTTCCAACCCAGGAATGGGTCCTTCCATTCAGGAGCACACCTGTGGAGCACATAGAGTCAACTTTACCAGAGATGCCCCTTCCTGTCTCATTTGCACCTCCTTGGTGCTGGGTCGATCATCTGACATGCCGCACAAGTGCACTGGTATGTTAGATGACCTGAAATGTGAGTGCATGTGCATGTCACATCACTGTCATCCTGGTGATGGTGTTGGCACATGTGCACTGGTGCCGCCATCAGGACCGAAGATGGCTGTGCCTGGACCATGTGTCCACACCTAAGGTAAGTTTGTGGACTAACGGGGTTGGGGGAGATGGCATGTACTAGGATTTATGAGTGCAAATGCCAGAGCGAGCTCACCATTCCTATCCCCCCATATCTAAATGCTTAGGTTCTATGCAACAGGGCAAAGTAACCCAGACAGACGGCGTTTGAGAGGGGACCTGATTGAAGTATATAAAATTATGCACAGTATAGAAAGGGTGGATAGAGAAAATTTATTTCTCATTTATTTTCTCTATCGCACAACACTAGAACCAGGAGGCACTCTATGAAGCTGATGGGTAGGAGAATAAGATCTGACAGGGGGAAGTATTTCTTCACCCAGAGGATCATCGGCTTATGGAATGTGCTGCTGGAAGAGGTGGTGACAGCTACCAGTCTGGATGGCTTTAAGGTAGGGTTAGACAAATTTATGAATGCCTACGTGCATCCTTCAGGCTGAGGGGGGGGGGGAGGAACTGGGGCACTTCTAAGGCCATCTGCTGGGACTCGAGAGCAGGAGAAGGTTTGTCCTTGTCTCTGCTTGAGATGCCCATGAGCATTTGGTGGGCCACTGTGTGCGACAGGATGCTGGACTAGATGGGCTGTGGCCTGATCCAGCAAGGCTTCTCTTATGTTCTTATGTTCTTGTGACACTGTGTCAAGTGACTACAGTTGTTATTATACTTGAGTGGACAAGCAAGGAGGAAGATCACACTTAAACATAGAAATTACAGAATAAAATGAAATACAGTACTTAGTGCAGTCTAAGACCAGCATAAAAAAAGAATAAAAATAAAACAATAGTAGAGACATTTTTTTTTAAAAAAAGATCTAAATAGCAAACTGATTCACAGTAATAACACCTTACTGTGCAGGTGAACTCTGTATCAAGAGCAAACTAAAGGAAACTAGCTTACACTGCATCTTGTTGCTGAGTTGTCCTTATAAATCAGAATCAGGCTCACCTTGCCTAATGACTTCCCAAAGTCAAACATGAAGAAGGAACACTTAACCTGATGCATTATTAGGAAGGCTGCCAATTTGTCAAGGATTTCCAGTGTCCAAGAACTGGTAAGGAAATAAACAGCTTTTTTTTTTGCTTTCTCTGCAGTTATTTCCACAAACCACCCTTGACTGACTCAACTGAAATGTTGCTGAGCATAAACACAGCACTTGCAGTCATTCTAAGGAACTACACTGCACTGCTTGAAGGTCAGGAATTTTCAGATATATGTACAAAACCTTAAACATTATTTTCCCTTTGTTTCCCCCCTTTGTCCCACACATTCACCCACAGTAGCAGCTTCTAATATTTCTCTGTATGATATGGGGGGGGGGGGGGGAATGCTGTTTTATTCTTTTGTTAAGGCCACAGTTGCACTTTTAATCTTTCTTCAGCCCAAATTACAGCCTGTTTGGTTAAGTCTTTAAATGCCAAGCTGTTTCTTTCCTGGATTTTCCTCCTTCTATTCGGGTTTTCCTTCATTTGGGCCAACACAGCATTAAAGTTTTAATCCCTTTCCAGGAGGCCACCATCCTGGCTCCCTGGCTGCCCAGAAAATGATACCTATGGAAGCCTCTGCTCTGAGTCTTGCCCCCCCCTTGACAGCCCTTCCTCTACCCCATCATCACAATCTCCCCCCTCCCCCTCTTGCCTTGATTTTCTTTCCCTATCGCCACTGCCATCGCAATGATATCCTTCTATCCTCTTGCATTACACTTAGGTTGGTATATATGTTTTGTTTTAAGAAAAACATTGGTTTAAATATAGGCCTTGGTATTTTTACGTTATACTTTTATGATGTTAATTTCATTTTATTCACTATTGTTGAGAAAAGCCTAGAACTCCTTGTAGCCAAATGCTTGACACTGGAATCTTAGTTATACTGTGAAAGACCTTTCCATTTTTTGAAAATAAAGCAACCACTTATTCCCTCTTTCACCCAAGAGAAATCAACGATCACTCTCTGTAGTCCTTGAAATGGTTCTTTCCAGCTTGTTTCTTCCAGTTTGTGTTTGAGCATACATGCTCAATTAGAGACGAAGCATACAAGCGAGACTAGTAAGTATTTGCAGTTGAGCAAACTGGAAGTAATTTTGCTGAAGGCTAGTAAAGTTTTAGATATGAAAACATAAAGCCAGGAACTTCAAGGTATATGAATATATAGACAATTCACTATTTATATGTTGGTGCATAAGAACTTTACTTGAGTCCAAGAAGAGTGTCTACTCCCATGTAGAAATACCTGGATGGTATTCTCAGTCAGCAAGACCCTGCTATTTGCACCACCATTTTTTAAGGTTCAACAGCGCCAGCATATGAAAGGTGGACTCCAATATTGTAGAATGATGATGATATGATGATAGAAGCGTTGACTTTTTTATCCCACTTAAGGGAACTCAAAGTGGCTGACAACATGTGGGTGGGGATGTGAGAGTTCAGAAGAGAGCTGTGACTAGCCTAAGGTCATGGAGGAGTGCAGAATCAAACTCTAACTACAGATATCTATCTATTTTAAAGGGGGAAATATTCATTTCCAATTAGTCCTGCAGGTTCTAAAACTACTAGGTAGATTCTACGAATTGTTCCAATGGATAAGGACCTTAAGTGTGCAGCAAAATTCCAATCCTGGATACTCAGGAGTCAAAAGCTGCAAAGAAGCACTAAAAGATGAAGGAGGCAATTTTCTGAGACACCCAAGACTTCCGGCCAATACCAGGTTTGGTGTGAGTGCAAGAAAAAAAAAGAGAATGCTCAATGCTCAAGGGATCCAACAATGCAAGGGTGAGCTATCAGGTGGTAACCTGTAATGGATGATCTTGCAATGGTCTTCTTTGGGAAGAGGATGTGATGTTCAATGAGTTTCAGCTTAGTATTTCAGCAGCAGGATGTCCAGCATAATAATGAGAGGGGAAAAATACACTTCTGATATGTTCACTTCTGATATGTTCAGCTCTTCTTGAGGGGAGAAAAAAACACAAATTTATGGGGCTAACTTGGGGCTTTTATAAATTTTTGTCTAAGTTTGGAGAAGATGCAAGCAGGGGATTGTCTGAAAAATGGAATAAAAACTGTATTTTTAATTGGTATCCATAAAGTCAGAATGTTTAAAATCATTGGCTTTTACAATACAGAGGTGTAGTGAGCAAAGGTGTCACATGAGATAAGTGAAGGTTACATCTAGTAATTTACAAGTAAAATGCAAAAGTGAAAAATGAGTTAATCATAACACAGACCAAGTCCAGATGATGAAAAACAATGTACCTTTACCTTAGGCATGATACCAGGTGTGTAGAAGTGTTACACTGATGTAGCAGCTGCCTGACTGATTCATGAACACAAATGCTGTGAGCTTTTCCCACAAACTCTTCTAGCATGTGAAAGGTCTCATGACAAAGATACTTTCTGACTTCCTTGAGAAGACAACTTGAGTATCGAGAGTTCCCTGAATATGTTCTCCTGGATGTGTTCTGCTGTGACCGAGTGAAGACTTACCTCATCTGCCAGATGTTTTCCTCCAGAGGGCTGGCAAACTGGTGTCCCTTAGGTGTTGAAAAATACTTCTGCAGATATGTTGCCTGTTGTTGTCATGCATTTGTATCAGCGGAACAAATTAATTTCTATTTGATTATTATGTAGACCAGATTTAGTTATGTGCCTGAGCTAACTGGATCCCATGGCACTGAGAGTTATGAGAAGCTAGACTGGGTCTTGCAACAGGGGATGGACTTTTACTAAACTGTGGTGTGATTTGTGGTAATGGATTGGAGATAAAACAGTATATTGAATGATGTTATGCTGACATGCTAGGAGTATCTATTGGGAGGATCTGGAGTACACTAAGCACATTTGGGATATAGGTAAGTATTATGGTATCTGCCCTGATGATGTTTGAGAATGGATGTTTTTAACATTTATTTATTTATGTAAATTATATCTCAGAGTGCGTCACAACAATTGAAAGATAAAATACAATCCCTCTGTCATGTATACTTTCTGTCCTCTGAGAGAAGCAAAAGAGCTGGCTTTTATACCTCGCTGTTCCCACCCTTTTAAGGGGACTGAAAGCAGCTGACAAAGCTGTCTATTTGTCACAACAGACACTCTGTGAGGTAGGTGGGTTGTGAGAGCTCAGAAAGAGCACTGTGACCAGCTGGCTTTATAGAAAAGTGTGGACTTAAGCCCGGAAACTACCAGATAAGAATCCAACACTCTTAACAACAAGACCAAACTGGAAGAAGTATTCACTTTCAGTGGCAGAACTGTAAGCAATCAAATCTTCTCCTTGGCAGAATATCAAGTTGTATGTGCACAGCTCTGGACTTGCAGATAGCATTTACTTAGCATCTTTCTATAGAAATCTGGAGTTTAAGAAGATTAATCTGGGACACTGTTGAATCTTTTTGCACTACCTCCACTACTCTTCTTTTTGAACTATTCATACCACTCTTTTCTTCCTTTCCTCTCCACCCAAACTGCTCATTTTGTATGTCAGCTGATGTTGCTAAGCAACCATGGCAGTCATCAAACTCCCAAAGCTTCATTTCTCAAATTGAGATGTACCAATTCTTGGAAGCCACAGTCTTTGGCCCAGACCTCACCCTTCCTTTTCTTTTGACATCTGACAACAGAAGCGAAACATATCCAGCCCAGTAGTAAATACACAATGGCTGTTTTGAACAGCAATTGCTTTGTTCAAAACCAGAGATCTGTTCAGAGCAAAGCTGAAATTATGGAGGAAGACATTTGGGGCCTAAATATGAAACAAATCCAACGGATGAATGATTTACTCCATATAGGCAGTGCAGATTATGTTTCTCAAGTGAGAGTTACTGAAACCACTGGAAAGCCACATTAGAATCGCATGTAAACACCTACAAAGCAGGTTCCCTAGAAAGCACAGCCAAGCTCATGAGTTAATTTCAATGATCTTTATCTCTCTTTCTCTCACACACAAATTTGGCATTGTTTCTTTTGCTTCAGCTACACAATAAAAATATCGACGCAGTTGAGATTCCTCATGGCTTTAGTCGAAGTAAGGTGTTTTTTTTTAAAAAAATACTTCTTTCCAAAATGTTTCTGTTGAGAGGTATTATAGCAACTGGATTTATTTTCACGCTGTTCCTTGAAAATGTTGAGCAAATCTCTCAAAAACTGACTGCAGTCGTTTACAGATCATTTTCCATCCTCCTGCTTGGACTTTCAGAATGCTTGCTTTCACCAACCCAGACATAATTTTTTAAAGCTACCTTTGCCCTGTTGAGTAGTACCTCCAGGTTACTGTTAAAATAAAACTAATATTTAAAACTACACTTTAATCGTCTTTTTAAATGAAAGAGAACATTGTATAAGCTTAGCGGGGGGAAAATGGAAACGCAAGGCTAGAGGGAAAAACAAGGGCAAAAAGCTTTGATCCAATACAGGATTCATGCTCAGCCGGCATAATCAGAACCATATGCAGAAAGTACAGAATTTTTCAGCTGCTCTTTAATTAAATAGCATAAAAATGGCTTGACATTATTTTGTACACACGGTACTTTGCATAACTGCCTAGCAGTAAAATAATTAACACTACAGAGAGTCTTCTCACTTTAAAAAGCAGCAACGGTGTCCTTATAACTTGGAAAATGATGATAAAATTTACATGAAAATCTTGTGGGTCCATTTGTCAGACCAGACCAGCACTTTGCGAGGCAGACAGAAGAAAAGATTAACTGCCAGGCAACAGTTAACCATAGAGAAAACTTTTGAATACAAAAGATAAGCAAGCAAGACCCTCTCAAAAGCATGCAAGACTTTGCCAAATGTGAGGGTTTTTTTTTCAGTTTTTTCTTTTTAATTTATGGCAACCTTGTCCAAAAGTCTAAATGTGAAGCCATCATAATGTGCCTATACTTTTAACTAAGGTATACATTGTTTCTATTTATTCAAATGTCAGCTCTATTTTTCCCTTCTTGAATGAGCTCAGTGTGGAACGAGGTGCAATTAACAAACATAATTTTAAAAGTACTATGTAATTTCAATTTTGGCTAAAAGCTCTGAATTAATAACAGACAAGTTATTGTTTTAAAAGGTAAAAAATAGTAGGTTTTAGCATGTCACTGTGCTCTTTTTGAGAAGGAAACATAAAGTAAGGCAAAGGGGATAAATCCATAGCAATGACATATTTGAAGAACTAAACATGAGCTCTTTCATACTTGAATCCTAGGGTTCCTACACATCACCTTTTTAAATGGAAGCTGACCTTCCTCTTAGAATAAACGAACATAAGAAGAGCCCATCTAGTCCAGCATCCTGACTCACACAGTGACTCAACAATTGCTTCTGGGCATTCTCAAGCAGAAGACAAAGGCAAAAACATCACCTGCTCTAGGCTTTCTGCAAATGGCCTTTAGGGGCACCCTGCTTGTCTCTCCAACCTGGAAACAGTACCTAGGCATCCTTTCTAGTTGCCATTGTCTTCCATGAATTTGTGCAATCTTTCCTTTCTCAAAGCTACCCAGGCTGGTTGCTGGATAACTAGACTTCTATGGCCCAAGTTAATACAGTGCTGGATTATGCATCCAAACACTTACCTATCAAGCCCTTTATTGTTCTTTCAATAATGCAGCAAGTACATGGATACACAATCAGGCTTGAAAGAAATTTTAAAGCAAGTGAGGGAACCTGGCCCTTTCTTTGCAGCATGATTTTGCCCAGATATGCTGGCAGCAGCTCAACATAGCAGGCTTAGCTGCCAGACCAGGTGAGATCTTGGCAGGATACTGGTGCTATTAGCATGTTTGGATGTTCATGTTGGCATTATTAGCACAATTGGAGGCTCCCTTCTTCTTTCTAAGAAGTATTCTGACCTATAAAATAGTTGATGAATAAAGTGTGAAATACCTGGCCCAAGACAAACCAAAAATAAGACAAATATTGTTCAGTGAGAAATACATCCCAAAGCTTTCATCAGGTCAGGAACCCACTTCTCTTTGAAGATGATGGCAACACCACATCTTGTGGGAGTGAATTCCAAGTTTAACTATGTGCTGTGGGGGGAAGGGAATTATTTTATCTGTCCAGAATGCTACAAGATTCTGTTTTATTAGATGACCTCCGAGTTCCAGTATTTGGTGAAGGGAAGAAAAAAATATATCTTTACCCACAGTCTCATAACTGTGTATAATTTTCAACAACAATATAAACTCCCCTTCTTTCTAAACTAAAAAGTGAAGCCCTTTCAGCCTTTCCTTTTAGGGGAAGCCCTTCTAGCTGAATTTTAGTTACCCTCACAGAACCTTTTAAAATAATCATTATATCCAGTTTACTGGTGGACTTTGATGCTGAGGTTATCGGTGTACTAGGGGGTGGTATACCAAACTATGGAAATGTGTGGATGGCTGACCCATGTCAGTGGCACATTTGGAGCCCGGCCCCACACCACCTCTGAAGCTGCTGTGAACCTTAGAGCCTGCTTTGGGTTTTGTGCAGAAGAGGCCATCTCAATGTGATTGGTCTTGTTTCTCACCAGGAGCAATCTATCCTAGCTTGGGATGGGTTATTAATCCCAGTAGGGGACACATAGGCCTGGTAGGCACAAAAATAGGGGATAGTTTCTTATCCCCTAGTCAAATCCACAACCAACTTCTTTAGCAGGCAATCATTTATAGTATCTAAGAATTTCACTTCTCTGATGCAATTTGAGCAATTATTTTCCCAGTTAATAGGTTTGTAACTGAAATCTCTGTTTATCTATTGATTTGGCTTATAGACTGCAGTTTTCAAATTATACAACATGGTTTACAAACTAAAACTACAAGAGAAACAAGATAAATCAAAGGCAAGGCTTACTACAAAACTCTCTCTGTTCTCTGTATTGCTTCTTTAATCCCATTATCTGTCTCAAGGTATTTTTTGAGATGGTAACTAAGCTTGAATCAGTCTTGTCATTACTATACTATATCTCCCTGAGTCTGCTCTTCCGTGTCCTTCCTACAGAGTAACCAGAAATGTAACATCATTTCTTTCCAGGCCCCAGAGGTTTCTATGTAATTACTTTAGTGCCTTTGAAATGACATAATCATTACAGGGACATTGGTAGGTGGACTTGACTACCACTCCAGTACATCTGCCTCCACAGCTAGAAGCAGCATCAACACAGATACAATTCAAAATGCAAACTTTTTAAAATCTCCTGTCAATGATATAACAAATGGACGGGGCATATTTTGCTTCTCCAGTAATCAGCACAAGCTTCAAATTTAGATTGCTACCATTACCATTATGAACTTCAAAATTATATTGCTACCATCATTATATTGTTTTCTTCAATGTCCATGGGATTGGTACATGTTCTGGCATGGACATTGATGAAAACCTTTGGACAATCATACATATCTTAGCAGATGTTTACCTGTAATCCACTCTAATGGAATAATTCACTGCTATCCCATTGAAATACTGATATGAAGTAAAAGAAAATTAATCATTGTTTGTTTATGAAATCTGTGGAACAAGTTAGCTACAGCTGCAACATATGACTAACTCTCTCTCTGAATTTAAATAATTGACATTTCAGAATGTGCATGGGGTTGCGGTTTGTGCCAAACCATACTTTAGCATTAGTGAACCATGTAAAGAGGGGCCAGACTGTTAGGCACTCTGATCCATAAGTCCAGTCTTTCTATTTACCCAGGCTTTTGGCTGAGGAAACATCTTCCCTTCCCCACTTTCAGGCACCATTAGTGTTTTTATGTATTCATTTTATATTTATTACTTATTGATGTAACCCACCCTGAGACCTTTGGGTGCATATAAATGCAAGGGAAGGAAGCAAGGAAGGAATCAAAGTACTCAAGCGATCCAAGAACTGTTGAGTCTTCAGAGAGCTTCTGGCTACCCTCAGGCTGGCCTTGCTCTTTCTGTTGTTTTTAGGGTCACATCCCTGTAGCTGTGATTTTGTTTGTGATGGAGCTGTGCTGCTATTTTATGCTTGTGTGGTCATCTATTCTATGCCACGGGGGGGGGGGGGGGAGAGATAGCTGGGGTTTAAGACTGTTTAAATTGTTTTAAATATTGATTTTATATAATTCATGTTGTATGCTGTGTTGCATTATTCTGTATTTTATGTTTTGTATTGTGAGCCGCCCAGAGCCCACTTGTGGGGTGGGCGGGGTATAAATCAAAGAGTAAAGTAAAGTAAAGTAAAGTAAAGTAAAGGGAAGTAAAGGGAAGTAAAGGGAAGGAAGGAAGGAAGGAAGGAAGGAAGGAAGGAAGGAAGGAAGGAAGGAAGGAAGGAAGGAAGGAAGGAAGGAAGGAAGGAAAATTGAGGAGCTGGTAGTGTGACAGAAACTGAATAGAGAATGTACCTGTTAGCCACCTATGTGTCCACAGTGACTTCCTGTTTCATAGCTGGCCAAGCAGCTGAGAGTGAACAGGACCATGGACACCAGGCATATGAGGCACAGCATTTAATAGGCTTGGCTCTATTTAAAAGGCTTGCTTACAACTAGCTTTGGTTTGGCACAAATCTAGCCAACAAGTGTCTGAAGAGCCTTTTTGTATTTACCTTGTAAGTGCACATGACAGACGTTCTGGCACAGAGCATATGCACTTCACTGATCTGTTTCTTTACCAGAAATGGCTCTGTGCATGATGGAACATTCCCTGTGCCATATATTAGCAGTAGAGCTAGTAAAGCCCTACACACTCTTTCTGCACCTTTTCCTGATGGAAGATGTGAAGTGGGAGCCTGTGATGGGCAGCCCAGGCACAATTGTGTGCACTGTGTCACCAGGTTGCCCGAGCAACAGTGCCACCCAGGAGTGCTGGTGCCGTCACTGGGGGTCTGTAATGACCGCTGTATCTATAGATGTCTTCCAAAGTGATCTTGTTTAGCCTCCATAATCATGTACTCAGCTGCTGGATAAGAAGTTGAGATGCACAAGGATATTGTTGCACTCCACCCAACAGGAGAAACATCATCATCAAACAGTTAAAAATACTGACATCAGTAGTAAGAATTCATGATTTCCAATGACTGGAAAGAAGCCAAGAATCTTGGTGAGGAGAAGCACACCTTCGGTGGCTATAGTCTGATCGAGAACATCTGGGAACCACTATAGTGGGTGGTTCAAGATTATAGAGACCCTGGGGGTAAATATGGAAGCAGCACATCTTGAAGAAGCCTCCATTCCATCAACAGAAATGAGCCACTGGAGCACTGTGCACCACTTACTAGAATGGGTGGGTGGAACTGGCTAATGAGATCCTCCATCAAACTCCCCTCCTCCACTTGTCACCATATAGGCTTCAGAGGAGCAGAAACTGCAGACCTTTGAGCTGATTCTGGTGCACCACCATGGACAGGGTATAGGGATAACAGCATTTAGATGGTACTTATTATGCTCTATTTGGATATTTCAGAATATCCATGCGTTATCCCAGAATATCCAAATATAGTGGAATAAGTAAGCAATAACTGGATGCAGCCAGCATCTGTTCTGTGACTTTCCCCCCTTCCCTTCCTAATTCTTCTCTCCACTTGTATCATGTCTACTAGATTTTGAGTCTCAGGGCAGGGACCTGTCATTATTGACATTTGTAAGTTACTTTGACAGCCTTTTGAAGCTTAAGGATGAGATAAAAGTATATCAAATGCAAAATAAGAAAAGAAAAAAGACGATGAATCTTAATGCTTAGAATCATGCAGTGTTAAAGAAAAAAATGAAATGAAATTAGAGAAGATATCCTCAGCGTGCTCAGAATTGCAAAAGCATATGACAATATTATCAAAATTTCCAGGAGAAGGGAAAAGAAAATGATACCATGCCTGTTTTCTAACTTCTCCCTATCCACTATATGCCTAGAATAAGGCAAGGCAAATGTATGCTAAGTTCTTGAATTCTGTTGGAATAAAGACAAATGTCTTCTCTCAAGATGAACTGAATGTGCCAGCGAGATCTACTCAGACTCCATTTACAATGGAATTCCCATTGTAAAGAGGAAAGAGCATCATGGGGCAATGAAAAGGGAAGAAAATCTTCTCTCTTTAACCCTTATGGAATTTCCTTTCTTTCTTGTGGATTGTGAGTGGCCTACATTGCTTCTGCAAAGAAAAAAAACTGTCCAAGAAACTGGTTATACACAAATGTTTTAAAGACATGCACTACAGCTCAAATCCTGTGATGACCCTTGGATCATCCTAGTGCAATGACCAATGAAAAAGAGACCTTGCCACATATGTTCCAGGTTTATAAGGAAATAGCCAATTAATGCAAACTCATAACATTTCATTAAGGATGGAGGATTTTTTCTTGGCTTCACACCATTGATCCATGCTCCAATCACTGCAGATAAAAAATGTGTTTTAGTAAAATCAAAGGGAATCTTTTAATTGGAGCTCCTCCCCATTACAGTCCCAGTATGCATTGCTTCATACTATATTGGTCTGAACATTTTCCCCCTGAAAAACAACCTTCTAACAGCTGACAACCATCACCTTTTAAAAAAAAACACCAGAAAAAGGATTTTCTTTTCTTATGTTGCAAAAATTTAGGTGTATGGACCAATTTTAGATGTAGCCCCTATTTGAACCAGTATTGCATTTAGTCCACTGAATAACTGAAATTTACTAGATCACCAGCCTTCCATATGGTGAAAACTGGTGACAAAATAGAAAGAACTATTCTCCATCCAGAATGATACCTGTTAAGAGAGGATTTATCATCTTTGTATTTGGGAAATAGCTTAATTGCTATCCATGAAAATGCTATAAGGTTTATAAGACACCTTTCTGCCTGCAGCCAGGGACTGTAATATTTAATCTCTCTGTTTTTATTGCTGCCACTTTGGTGGTCTAGTTAATTTCCCTTCCTAACCCTAAGGGTAGATCAGCTTCTTTCACACAAATCAAGTAGGTAAACCAGTTTGAAAAAAAGTTGACCACTAGAGGGATTTTAAATAGAAAAAAATTTATTTGGGGGAGGGGGAGAGGTAAGCTATTGTTCAGTGTTAACCAAGAGTATAAATTCCCCCTTGTTCTTAAGAGTATTTTCTTTAGCAGAGATCATTAACGGAAGATTAACAACTTGTAATGAGATCACCATCTTCTTCAAGATATCACAGTTCAGATATCTTCAAAGAGATCTTCGGGATCACCAGTGGTTTTTTCTGCGTCTGAAGTAGATCTTTTCGATGAGATGTGCTTGTCTGATGATTTTGGTGAAGGGCAGTCAGGTCTAGAAATTTAAGGAGATAATCAGTGCATTTGTGTTAGTTAATGTAATATAAAAGGTTATATACAGATGAAGAAAGTAAAGTTTATCTTTTATTCTATTTCAAGATGGCATGCCAGTTTAAGACAGAAATAATGCTTTGTAAAATATATTTGCCCCTTGCACATCTGTGGCAAAGCCATCAATGAAACTATTTCAGTTACAATAGTTCAGTTGTTACTCTTCCATTTTATTTGTTGCTCTCTCCTCTTTATGGGTTATTTATAATGACAATCCAACCTGTGATACCAACATAAAGAATTAAGCAGAAGCAGGCAAGTAAATGGAGCAGACAGCCTAGCTGTACTTAGATCAGTTTTTCTTGCATGGTACTGAAGAAAAACTGGCTGGATTCTTTCCGTACTTTCCATGTTTTATTTTTTTAATAGCTATTTTCAAGTATTTTGACATTTAAAGGCAAATTCCTACATTTCAGCTTCTTCGGTTCTTCCTCTAATAACACATTAAAGAGACTTACAGATGTCAAAAGTAATGAAAAATAATACATCTGTTTGCAAACATATTTTCTGCAATACAACATGTAAAGTCTTAAGAAGTAGGCATATAGAAATTTCTTTACCTGTCACTTAAAGTAAAAATCAGTTTGTTACAAAAACTTATCTCAGATATTTTCACATTCAGAATCATAAGCACATAAGAGGAGCCCCACTAGTCCAGCATCCTGTCCCACACAGTGGTCCATCATTTGCTTCTGGGCATTTTCAAACAGAAGGCAAGGGTGAATTCTCACCTGCCCTTGACTCTTTGCAAATGGCCCTTAGAGACATCCTTCCTTTCCAATAGATAGTACCTAAGCATCAATCCTAGAAGATGCTGATACACCTGCCCTCCATGATTTTGTTCAACCCTTTCTTAAAGCAATCCAGGCTAGTGGTTGGCCACCTCCAGATGGCACCTGAACATATAACTACTTAGTGATATTCTGGAATAAAGCACTTTTGGAATAATCACTTGTTGCTCAGACACCAGGAAACAGTGCAGGGCAATACAGGAAACTACCTTCTCCCACAATTGTGTGACACATACATCTGGGTATTCCGATGGCATGAAATACCCAGAAGTGCATGACTGCCACCACCTGCATATGCATGGTGGGCTCTCTTAAGATGGTGGATCACATAAGTAGGTGTTTAGACCAGGGATGTCCTTTCACTCTATCTGTAAAACCCAGGTTGGGGCTTGAATTATTTGCAATAATGTTATTGTGGGAAATCTCCTCAATATCCCGGAGCTATGTTCGGATTGCCGCAGACAATAAGCTCTGGGATAATTCTGGATTTTACAACCTGACCCTATCTGAAATGCAGCCACTGTCACGGCTTTCTCACAGACCAATGACTCACTAGGTGAAAACGATACTTCACCCACCTTTTCTACACAGTCATAAAACCTGAACCCAAAGGACTAAATAAATGCATTTACAAACAAATCAGTGATGAGATTTGAGATACAACTTGAGATACAAATTTACAGACTGGAGGAACCAGGAGTTTTGAGAGCCAATCAGAAAGTGTTACCAAGCAGATCCAGGAAGATTAAGATCCCAGGTCTTAATGCAAAATTTGAACTCTCTTCAGCTGGGATTATGTTCTATCTTCTATGTTATGGTTCTATCAATGAATTATTTCCCTTGATTCCCAGATCGGTTTTACTTCTAAGCATCTAATGAATTTGTCCTATATCAAGTACAGTCCCCGGCACCACCACTATTCCCTTTTGCTACGGAAAGAAAGGTGTTAAATTTTGTCCAAGAATCTAGAAAGAAGAGGGGAAACTGCTTAGACAGGAAGAAGAGGGAAATACTATCTCTCAGTAGCTTCAATTCCTTGATAGGTTTTTGCCAAGGGGATTGTCTAAACACACACACAGCTCTTGTGTAAAGATGGGCTGCTTGGCTTCACATTCAATCAGGGGAAGGCTCTGACAGGTGGAAATCCCAGGCCTGGGGCAACTTTTCACAGAAGAGGGAGAGTTAGCTGACCTGCTTCAGCTAATAATGGGGAATACCCCCCTAGATAAGCCCAGGAGGACATTACGAATAGTAGATTAAAACACCCAAGTCTAACTAACCTTTTACACATGCCACGACAAACATCAAAGTTGGGACAGCCTGGGGCTTCATCTGGGGAGCACTTATTTATTCCACTTTATTTGGATAATCTGGACTAAAGCACATTCAGAGAAATTTTATTCTGGATTATCCAAATAATGTGGAATAAAGCTCTGGACGAAGCTCAAATCTCTGCAGCAACAAGAAAATTATGAAGCCTTTTAAGCACAGAGATGGGATAGATCTCTCCTCGGTCCAATATAGTGATTTCAGCATTACTCTTCAGCCCTTAGGAACATTGATGCTATATACAAAATCAAGCAGACACACACAAAGCAGCAGCAGCAGCAACAGCAGCAGCAATGTTTATTCTTCTGGTGTAGCATGGACAGTAAAGCCCTTTGGTAAGGAATGCACACAGCACTGGCAATAGACCAGTAGTGTGGAACACACAAAGCAGCACAAAGGGTTTAGTTTTTTGGTGTAGTATACATGCAGACACACACACACGCATGCATGCATGCATGCGCACGTGCACGTGCATGCCCACACACATGCACATGATGCAGCCCTTTGGGGCATAGCACACCCAGCAGCAGCAGCAGCTTACTGGTGCGGAATGCACAGCTTCATACAGCATTCAGTCTTGTGGTGTAGCACACGAGCACATTGCTCCTAGATTTTCTGTTCTTGTACCCAACAATGTGCCCTGAGGGTTTGCTCAGGAAGTGTTGCAAGGAAGTGGACTTTAATAAAAGATCTGTTTATACTTCAGGCAACTCCAGGTTGACAGATAGGTGGGGATTAAATCTGACCAGTCCACATCGTGTCACCCAGTGGTGAAATATTTTTTTGTTTGTTTACATGGAGTCTTCTTGCCCTAAGACTGATGAGATTATGCTGATTTGTGGCCCAACCAGTAGAACAAAACAAACACTTGGAGGGAGGCAGAGGAAACACAGAGCCTTTGAAAGACAATGGGGAGAGGGGGTTTGACAGCCAACTGAGCTGCTTCCTTGTTTACTTTGTGAATGAAAGCCAGGCCTAGCACCTCAGATCACATTCTGTAGCATAAGATTATCACTTACTCCTCTAGCCCCGTTTCTTACAGTTGCACTATATCTCTGGATATATTTCACAACAGATTTGAAAAAAAAGATGTTCACATAGTCCCTAAAAACCTGACATTAAATCACACAGTAGAAGCACTGTTTATTGTGAGAACAGTTTCTCATGCAGTCTAGAGGCCTGTTACAAACACTTGACAAAGGGAGTGGCCAGACATGTTAAATACGCTGCCAGCTTGCTGCTATCACTGCAAGAACAACACACGGCCCTGACACCATTTCAGGGAACTGATTGTCAGCCTCCCAATCTGAAGTAAAAATGGTGTGGGAAATCCTACACTTATATTGTTCCAGCATGCTCCTGGATGATCAATTGTCTTGCAAAGCTCCTTCGGCATCATGTTTGCAAGTGTACTGCATCTGAAACAAGGGGCTAACATGTATTGTCCTGGAGTCATGTGGACGCTCCCGGTTATCATTCATTAGGGCTATCATTAGGAGGCTGTCATTTGCCTTCTCCCACACAGACACAAGCGCTCACCGGGCTTCAGAATGGAAGATGAAAGGATTCAAGCTGCCTGTTGCCTCTGAGCCGAGCCGTAAAGAGCCTTTCTCCTTGCCGGCTAGGCTGGTTGGACGCTGGCTCAAAGACAAATGCATATTAATGAGTTCCTTGCCAGCTGACAGAGAGGCGCATATTTAATTAGCTCCGCGATCAGAGCTTACTGGCGCTGGAATGTAAAAGGATCATCTTAGCAAAGTGCGCCCAACAGCCCCTATCCCAGCTGAAAGGATGGGGGGGGAGGGGAACCAAGGGAGGGGGAGAGGGGAGGAAGGCAAACATGTAGAAGGAAGGAAAGAACATGCAAGAGGGAGGGAGGGAAGAGGGGAAGGCATGTTCATTAGTCCTTTCATCCTGAAGGATTGCCGCTACTGCTGCTGCTGCGGAGAAAGGGTTCCCAAAAAGTGGCTTCCATGCAGACAGGCATGTGCGTTTTGAATCCTTGTTGCTCCAAATCACTTGGGGACTGTGGAGCCCAAGCTTGATTAATACACTTGTAGTATTTTTGATTGCATATGTGCATATGTTATATAATGTGTTAGGGAAAAAGGCACTGACCAGGAAGGTTAGTAAACAGAGAAGGAGGGGCTCAACCCGGTCCAATTAGCATATTGAAGAAAGTGGGGGGGGGGAGCCCAGAGAGAAACAGCCAATCAGCAGGGATGGAACCCTGGCAGAGACTATAAAAAGGCCCTTCCTGTCAGAGCGGTTGTTCTGCAACTGGGGCTACACTTAGGAAGAAGTTAGATCCTGAGGAGAATCTAGATAGGGATTAGTCAGGGTCCTGAGTTAAGAGAATAAGTTAATGGGAACTGCCTGTGTTGAAGTTGAACTAACATAAGAGTTGTAAACAAATAAAGCTACATTTGTTTCAAAGACAGTCTTCTTGAGGCCTGATACTGGCTCAGACGCTCAAGGGAGGGGGGAAGTGTTGCCATAGTAATGTAATGGTAACAGAGTAACTAGAGTTAGAAGCTCGGTGCTGAAAAGAAAAAAGGCTCAAAGGCCTACTTAAAAAGAGTCTGTGGCTATAGTGGCCGGACTGGAGAGAGTTGGATGCCCAGCTGGGGCCTTGCGACTGGTGGCCGCTGGCCGTGGGCGTCACAGGGATGCTTTATGGCGTGTTACAATGCGGACTTTTTTCACACGTGTCCAAATCGCATCAGCCAGCTGCCATGCGGACACAGGCTTACTGTGAGCAAGAAAAAAAAAGGAAAACGAACAGAGGCTGACCACAGCGAGCTCCCAGAAGTTGCTTCTGATGGGACTTCAAAGGAGCCGTCCTTTGTGCGATGGCCCATGTTGCAGGGAAATGCTGGGATTTACCTATGCTGTCTAGACATCCCTGAATATGTGAAAAACAAAACCATTTTAATCAGCTTATATGGCCAAATTTTCAACATGTTTAACTGAGAGGAAAAAAAATCTCTAAATTCAAATTAAAAGTGAAATTAGCACAGTTCCCAAAGGAAGTTTTCCAGACTCCAGCCAATGCCTGGATGTACAGACACTGTGTATACCTGTAAGCATTTGGGGGTCCTCAATGCATTTCAGTTGAATAGACAGACATCAAGGGGGATGGCCAGGAAGATGCAATTATGTTAAAGGCATGGCTCTCCTCTTGTCTTTCTTTTTCCATAAAAGTAGGGAAATATGTGAGTTTATTGCAAACACTGGACTACATATAGTGATATTGCTCTAGATACTCCTTCAGTTCCATCCTCTCAGAGCCTAATGGAGCTTTCACTTCTTTATTGTGTAATTTCTGTCTCCCCCTCAAATCCCTGAAGATGCATTTTTTCTTAATTACTTAGCAAAAGATAAGATCTTCAGCGTAAAGCCCATACTTTTTTTTTTATATTCGGAGTAACTGAAACAACAGTTAAACAGAGCAATAACTTGTGACCTTCCTCTCCCCACAAGATGATCAAAAGATTAAAACTTGTAAGAAGTTACTCTCAAAGTCAAGGCAATTATAATACCTCTTTGGTGAAATAACTGAACTTTGGGTAATTCACAAATTCAGTTCTGAATCTACCTGGATGACCTGAGACCATTTGTTGTCTCGTTCTGAACATGCCTCAAAAAATTGTTGAGAAGATAAAAGTTGTTTTTAAGATTATGTTATAATGGGGTTAGGGTTAGGGAATAAAGGAAACTGAGGCACTCACACTAAATAATATGATTGAGATGATTGAGATGTTCTAAATTAAATACCCCTTTCCGTGCGAGGTGTTGGAGGCATTTGAAATTAACAATCTCGATGCATTTTAATACAGCTTCAAATGGGGTATAAACAGGTGTGAGATGATCTGATATAGAAAGAAAAGTCCCTATTAACTTTTGAGCCCAATGGAGTGGCTCTCTTAATGATAAGAATGAAGCGATATGACAAATACGGTAGCATAATAGCTTCTACATGGGTACATGTCATAATAGTTACAAATACTGTATATATCAAAATTTCAAAGCTCTTGGGATACTTGAAATGCATGTTAAGAACATCTGCTGTATGCCACTTGGAGCAAGACATGGATTCAGATTTGTGTTGATTTTGGAGAGGAAAAAAATCTCATTGACATCAGTTGTGAAATTTGCTATTGCTTTATGTAGGATCTACATAGGTGTAGAATACTTGATTTTTACTATGCTTGGAACATCCTGTCTCAGTTGACACATTTACTGGAGCTTTGTTCTTTAACTCCCAGTGTGGGATTTCTGTAGCATGGTTCAAGTATTAGGAAATATTTTCCTAGAAATTTTAACTACTACACCAGAAAAGTACTTGGATTTGGTTATGTCGTTTCCTTTATTTAAATCAACATGTTTCCCCTGAAAAGAACCTTCCATCCTACCAGACAAGAATTTGTACTCCACCTTCTATTCTTTGGGTACAAAATTCTTAAAGCATGCATCAATATGGATAATTCAGTTTTTTAAAATTATTATTTACATGGAACTTCTTTTGTTCTATATTTTAAACACTGGGTGAAAGATTTTATCTCATTTTAATATTTTTGGTGCTATTTCAAAAAAAGAGGAAGATATTTACTTACACTTAAACTGTATAATTTATTTTAATATTCTGTGTTTGAATCCATGTCTTATCTGCTTCTGCCTTGCTTACAGTAATTAACTTCTCTGATTGGTATGTGTCACACTAAAGTTTTAAATTTGGCACTGGATAGCCTGCTCTTGATAAATGAGAATATAATTTTTTTGCAAAAATATTCCTGGGATCCTCCCCCCCCCCCCCGCCCCATGAATTACAAACTATTATAGTTTTTTAGATACTGTATTAGCATATAAAAATTATCTGAGGCTTTTGGCAAGACCACCATTTTTTATCATAGTTATTCTAACACTATATGATCAATCTACATTTTTCTTCCTAGCAAGATCATGAAGAATTATGGAACGATCTTTGGAGATTCTTTAGAAATGTTTGATGGTTGTGCTGCCTTCAGTTTCTGGTCTCAGAAATTTTCAGTAGTTGTATGCTTCCTTACACAGGATGACTTTGTTTTTAAAAAGGAAGTCCTCTGTAATAACAACAGTAACAACATTTATTTATAAGACCCCTTTCACCATAGGGCAAAAGAACAAACAAATACAATCTAGACAACCAACCTCAAAAATATATATTCATATAAAAGTAAACTCTATATAAAATACTTTTACTAAAGTGTTAGATAGCTAACATAAAAAGCAATGGTAACAAGGAGAATCTTTGCCTGGTACCCCAATTTAGAGACACTGAGTATGAATTTAATCCTTTTATTTAAATATCTATTATTTGAATAAAATTTGGACCAAACTGATATGTTTTCAGAGCCTCTTTAATAGACTTCTGATTTAATTTATGAAAAGCCTTGTAATTGCCTATAACACAGATATCTAAACAGGTTTCTCTTTCTTTACTACAGAGAATCAGATTGAGGAGCTTCTGAACAGGTTCAGAAAGGCACCTTACAGGTATAATCATCATAATTTCTAATGCGATTGTCTTGCTTAATGCTATAAAGTAACTTAAATTCTTCAGGATACTTCTGTTTTGTCTCTTGTATTTATTATGAGAACTAACACAACAATATATATGTTACTTCTTGTAATTAAAACACATTTTTGTTTCCCTTTCAACATACTACAAGCTTTGAGAATTAAATATGTATCTCATAAAAAAATATCTCAAGCCTGAGGTGAGTTAACAAGCGACATGCATTCCTGTGGTTCATTTACACTTAAGCTCATTCCTACAGACAAAGTAGACCACACATCTTGACTGAGAAATCCTTTAACAGCCACTGTCTCAGTAGGGAGAGAGAAAAAAAGGAGGGGTGGGGGGAGACTGATTACTTAGGCATAGCCACAAAAGTATACATAGCACAAACTCTTTGGTTTGCCTAACAATTTAGAGGAGAATTTTATGAACCCAGCATATTATAAACCATCCATCAATATTGCAAGATTGTTTTTAAAATTGCATTTATGCTGTCATTTTAGCAATAGGAACTCTTTGCCTAGGTCTTACAGTTACTGGTGGCACTATCACACCACAGTTTCAAACCAAGATTAATCTTGAGCATCTTCTTAATTGCAAAAGGAGCACTATTGTTACCTTGGCTTTCAGCCAAGATTGTTAATTGTGCTAAATAGAAGACCCATTTTATAATATTTTCATTCACACTGCAGGTAAAGGTAAAACATCTTTGAGTTGAGCTCATCCATATACCTTTCCTGACAACAGGAAATGAAAATGATTCTTCATTCCCTTCCCTCCTGTAGGTCATTCAACCTCCCAAAGCTGCTACAGCACGGTAGTTTCCTTGAATGGGTGGGTGGGGGAGTGCAGAGGCTTGAGTGTTCACTTTTTTCCAGAGGAGCAATAAGGTTGCCCCCCTGGAAAAGGGAGTAAGCTTTACTCTCCTTTTGAGGCAAGCAAGTGGCTTGCCTGGGAAAGGGAGTAAAATAACAATCCTGGCACAGTTTGCATGGGGACGGCTGAATCCGCTCCCAGCCCGCATTATCAGGAATGGCATGGAGACACCCAAGATTCGATGTCAGTCCTGCACCCGGGCCCATGCGAGCCCAATCTGCACCCAAACAGCACCAAACAGCTTGCATGGGGACACGGGACGTCAGCCTACAAATTAGGCCTTTAGGGTGGCAGGGGAGAGAGAAAACTCCCAAATCAGTCAGGCCCCTATAAACTGCACCTTGGTCCCCAGGAAGATGAAGGCTTGGGTTTCAATTGCAGCCTCACTCAGAATTCTATTTCTGGTCAATGACTGTAATAAAATCAATCAACCAACTGCCCTGGAATCCTGACTTGTGGGCCACTACTACGTTTTACCACTGGTTGCTTAAACAGGACAGTACAAGAACTTGCAAAACAGCAAGTTTGGCCTCGGAGCACAAAATGCAGCTGTGCAGAGACTAATACAGTTTTGTCAAGATAATTCACTGTTCATAGCAAACATTATTTTCTAATATCTCAAAAGGTAACTCTACACATGGACCATCTGGCATCAGATCCATTAGATACCTTCCAGTCAAAGAGGGAGAAGCTCTATACAGTTAGCAAAAACAAGTCCTGAAGAAGGCCTCCCTGGATCCAGAAGATTTAAACAACTATTGCCCGGTGGCCAACATACCTTTTCTAGGCAAGGTTCTAGAGAAGTTTGTCGCTGTTCAGCTGCAGGCATGCTTGGAGGAAGCTGATTATCTAGACCCATTTCAATCTGGCTTTAGACCCGGTCATGGCACGGAAACCACCTTGGTCGCCCTGGTCGATGATCTGCTCCGGGAGAAAGACAGAGGGAATGCTACTCTGCTGGTTCTTCTGGACCTCTCAGCGGCTTTTGATACCATTGGCCACGGTATCCTCCTGGAGAGGCTACGGAGTTTAGGAGTTGGAGGCAGTGCTTGGCGTTGGTTCCACTCCTATCTCCAGAGCCGATCTCAGATAGTGGTGATGGGAGAGAATGAGTCAACACCCTGGGAACTCACTTGTGGGGTTCCCCAGGGGTCAATCTTATCTCCCATGTTATTTAATATCTACATGAAGCCACTGGGAGAGATCATCAGGAGTTCTGGAGTGAGGTGTCATCAATACGCAGATGATACCCAGCTCTATCTCTCTGTGCCATCTGATTCAGGAGAGGTGGTAGATGTGCTTGACAGGTTCCTGGAGGTGGTAATGGGCTGGATGAGGTCCAATAAATTGAAACTGAATCCAGACAAGACAGAGGTGCTGTGTGCTACAGGCTCTCGAGTCCAAGTAGTTGGGAGATACCCTGTCCTTGATGGAGTTACTATATCCGGGAAGGGACAGGTGCGAAATTTGGGGGTATTCCTGGACTCTGCGCTAACACTTGAAGCTCAGGTGGAGGCCGTGGCCAGGAGTGCCTACTCCCAACTACGGTTGGTACGTCAACTGAAACCTTTTTTGGATAGAGATGACCAGGCCACAGTTATCCACGCTCTGGTAACCTCCAGGTTGGACTATTGTAATGTGCTCTACATGGGGCTGCCCTTGAAGACGGTTTGGAAGTTGCAGCTAGTGCAAAATGCAGCTGCCCGAGTGCTGACCAGTACAGCTAACCGGACGCATATCACACCGGTTCTAAAAGAACTGCACTGGCTGCCAATTCATTTCCGAGCCCAATTCAAGGTGCTAACTCTGACTTATAAGGCCCTAAATGACTTGGGCCCCAGATATCTAAAGGAGCGCCTTCTCCCATATCAACCTGCCCATGTCTTAAGATCTGCAGGAGAGGCCCTCCTGGTTGTCCCACCGCCTTCAGCGGTTAGGCGGGTGGGCACCTGGGAGAGGGCCTTCTCAGTAGTGGCCCCCAGGCTATGGAATGGTCTCCCCTTGGAGGTGCATCAGGCCCCTTCTTTGTTTACATTCAGAAAGGCGGTAAAGACGCACCTCTTCACTCAGGCCTTTGGCTAAATGCTCTTTATTCTTCCCTCATTCCAAACACCACTGTTTTAAACTGTTTTTGTATTGTTTTTATTCTTATTCTTATTATCATGTTGGTTTTTAAATCTTACGCTGGTTTTATTATTGTGTGATACAATTTTAGTGTGCTTGTTCTTAAATGTTGTAAGCCGCCCAGAGACCCTTGGGTATGGGGCGGGATATAAATAAATAAATAAATAAATAAATAAATAAATAAATAAATAAATAAATAAATAAGTAAGTAAGTAAGTAAGTAAGTCTTGGAATTGACTGTGGCTCAGATCATGAGTTTCTTGTTAAGAAATATAGTTTTAAATTGAAGAAAGTAGGAAAAACCACTAGACCATACAGGTATGGCCTAAAGTATATCCCTTATGAATATGCAGTGGAAATGATGAGCAGATTTAAGGGATTAGATCTGGTAGACAGAGTGCCTGAATAACTGACAGTGATTTGTAACACTGTACAAGAGACAGCAACAGAAAATATCCCAAAGGAAAAGAGAAGAAAGCAAAATGGCTGACTGACGAGGCTTTACAAATAGCTGAGAAAAGAAGGAAAGCAAAGGGGAAAGATATACTTAAATGAATGCAGATTTCCAGAAAACAGCAAGGAGAAATAAGATGTCTTCTTAAACAAGTCATGCTAAGAAATAAAAGAAAATAGCAGAATGGGAATGACAAGTAATATCTTCAGGCAAAAATCGGCATGATAAAAGGCAAAAATGGTAGGGGCCTAAGAAAAGCAGAAGAGACAAGAGATGGAACGAATACATAGAATAACTATATAAGAAAGATCTTAATGTCACTAATAACTACAATGGTGTGGTCACTGACCTAGTGCCAGACATCCTGGAAAGTGAAGTAAAGTTAGCTTTAGAAAGCATTGTTAACAAGAAGAATAGTGTAGACAAAATTCCAGCTGAACTGTTTCAAATCTTAAAAGATGATCTTATTGTTGGTTCAAATATATGCCAGCAAATTCGGAAAACTCAGTAGTGACATCAGAAACAGAAAAATCAGTTTAAGTTCCTCTCCCAAAGAAGGGCAATGCCAAAGAATGATCAAACTACCAATTGCATTCATTTCACACACTCACGAGGTTATGATCAAGATATAGGAAGTTAAGGCACCCAATACTTAGTGGAGTTGTGCCCCAGAAAAATCAGGTGTGTGATTTAGTAGTGCTCCTGGATTCATGCCAGGAGTACCTACTACTATCTCTATCTGGTCCACCAGCTTAAGTCTTACCTGGACAGGGATGACTTGGCCACAGTGATCCATGCTCTGGTAACCTCCAGATTAGACTACTGTAATGCACCCTACATGGGGCTACCCTTGAAAATGGTTCAGAAGTTGGAACTGATGCAGAACGTAGCAGCTCAACTACTGACGGGAGTCTCTGGCTGGACTCACATCTGCACTGGTTACCTATTCACTACCAAGCCAAATCACGCAGGTTTGATATGTTATGTTGTGAGATATGAAATCTGAAGGCTGAAAGGATAGCAGACAAGACCTAAATAACAAAAATGTACAGGGTTTTAGCAGTGGTCTCTATGTAAAGGTAGGATATGAGGAAGATTCCTAAGGTTTGCCATATTTAGATGGGGGATAAAGAGCAGTATGTATTGCCTTTTAAAATGACACATCTTTCATCAGTAGTTCACTGATGAAGCTCTATGAAACTATCAAAGATGAAGCTAATCAAGAGTCTGATTTAAATATTCTGGGATCAAACAATAGACTCCATAACTAGATGTCACTCTGCATGACACACTTTATTCTGTACCTAAAAACAAAAGGACAGAAGGAGCATAGGTGAATCCTACAGGGATGTTGATATCTACCAAGGGTGAACATATGAATCTATTTGCAATTCACAAAGCATTCTGATATCAGCTTTTTTCTTTTGACTATAGACGGAAGACTGGCTTCATAGTTAAGTAATTTACTCTTTGCAAGTCTGTGAAATGCTCATGGGAAAAAGAGCGAGGCCAGCCTGTAACTAAAAATTATAGCAGACTGAAGTATTCCTTTTCCCTGACGGTGGAGAAATAAAGGGTGCTTAGCAATGAGACTGGCATAAGGGGAACTTAGAAGTCAGTCACTTTAAAAAATAAATTACAATTTGCTTTTTTTTTTAATGATGGCATTTAGTGCTGATTTGCTAAAATAGGCCTCCAGGCCTATTTCTGGTAGAAATACTTAATAGCCATGGTGTTTAATAAATAACTCATAGGGCATATGTAGACCAGATGCAACTGATGTAAAATTACCGAAAGTGTCACACAGCTGAAGCACTGATGTTCTATCACTCTTGTTATTAGTAACAGAACTTCTTATCTGAAAAGTAATATGAGTTTCATCCTCCCCCAGTATAGGCAAATGGGAAGAATGGCTGATCTTCATCACATAATTATTTTGTCTGATTGTGGCAGAAGGGTGTGCAGTGGCTGTCCAGAAAATGTAAACCATATAAAATCTAACAGAATTACTAACAAAAATACACACAATGCCAGGCTCATTCTGCACTCATGTTAAGCAACCCATACATTCTTACAGAAGAAGTTCCCTAGGGTGATCTGCAGTGAAAATATATCAGTTTTAATCTAGAGTGCTATAGTGGACCTTTCGCGCACTGCAACTCTGTACCTTCTTGAGTGCCACATAATTGCACAGCTGTAATGTCACAATGACACCACCTCTCCTAGCTCGTGTGGCTTCCCATAATAAGGAAATGGAACCCCTACATTATGTGAAAGATGACTGTGCATTAACTTTAGAAGTTTATCTTCTTGTATAACACAGGCACTGATTTTGCATGGACAATAAAATGTGACTTCCTCATAGTTTTGCTTTTGTATAGTTAGTAACATATGACTTCATTTGTTTAACGTAATCCCCAAAGCATTAATTAATATGATTTAGACCAAGGAGTGTCACTGATTTACAGTGGTAGGGTAATCTTTCCACAGCACCGCTGGCATACTAATAGACTGGCCCTCTCTATTTATTTTGATTTTTAGACAGGCCTCCATGGTTTCTCTAACCTCTAGTTTTTCATAGGTATCAATTACTTGCATAATATGTTTTTGCACAACACAGTGGCATGAGGGAACCAATCCACAATATTATACAAGGGATGTTTGTACTGACCTTCTGGAGGTATTCTTACAGCGAATAATGTGTACTTAGTATCAATTTTAGGAAAACAGCAGGAGTAAACTGAGAAGTAAATACCAATTTAATATTGTGTTAAATATGCATTGGAAACTGTTCTTCACATCCACTACTGGAGCAAGGAAGAGATGCGTACAAAGTGAAATCAATCAGTCCATTATACAAATCACAGGCGAACTTTCATAAACCTACCATCAATGGTATTGGCTGGTGAAACTGGCTGCAGTTCTTCCTCTTCTCTCCCTTAAATCATTACTGGTAGCCAAAACAGCGACAAAAAGAGTAATGTGTTTGATAAACAAAAGTTTTAAGGAAATGAATCGAGAAGAAGTTGCCAGCAGACAGCAATGGCTAAATGTAGTCTCTTCTAGCTAGGAGACAGCTGTATTCCTAAATCTGTCATGACATTCTACTTAGAATTTGTAGCCATGAAGAACTTCTAGTGAGAGGTATAAGGAACAATGTTCCAGAAAGAGTTGTATTTCTAAAAATAAAAATAATAAAATAACGTACCAGAGATCGGTATTTCTGTTATTAACAAAACTACTTTTATTAACACGTATTTGTGTGAATGTATGGCTATCAGTTTAGCAAACATTTGACTTTAATTGCCATAATGAATTTAAATATTGTTACAAGGAGGAAAATTTGACTCCTTTTCAGCTATCTGATTCATGATTGTGCAGTGGATAAAGGGCAAGCAGAACCACAGCAACAGATATTCTATACTTCATAGGAGCTTCCAGCTTTGTAGCAAAATAAGTTGATGAGGTTAGGGATGCAGTGGATAAATATAGCAAATATTAGAAAATTTGGAAAAGTGTAATTCTGATGAGAAGTATTTTATCATAATTGATGCTCAGGGTGAATTCAATGAAATAAGAAACTAGTGAACTAAATAGATTATAATTTATACATGAATTATTAAAATATTCTTAAATGTTATAACAGCTTACATTTTACATCTGTATTTATACTTGCGTACTACTGCATTATAAGCACTGTGCAGAGTTGGACACCATGATCTTGAATGTACCCTAGAGAAAGCTGACTACAAGAAGACATTCTCTGTGTGATAAATCATTAGTTTGATCCACCTTTCTTTCTCTCTGTATGTAATCATTTGTATTCTTACAACAGCATATCCTGACTGTCTTAGGGCAGCTTACAAAGACGGTATTACCAGTGGGCTGCTCTATTCAAAAGTGCTTGTAAGAATAGGAAGATAAACATGTGCTGCAATTTAAAATGATTATTATGGCATCAGGGATTCCTCCCCTCTTTCACCCCAGCCAAATCCTCTCCTCCTTAAAATCTAACAAAGCTAGAATTGGGTAAAATTTGGGAGGAGGGAGGGAGAGAGAAAAACAGAGGAAAGGGAGGAGGTGTGGTGTGTGTCTCTTTTAAGGAACACTCAGACAGAGCTTAAGAGCTTTGTAGAAATGTGGCAACTACTTCAAGCAGAAAATGACCCAGTGGGTATCAGCAGTAAAATATATTAAAACTGAGAAAAGATTTATGAATATTCTACCTCTGTCTCTGTCTCTCTCACACACATATCTTTTAGTTTACATTTCAGTCAGGAACTGATCCAAGAACTAAGTAAAGGAGACAAGCAGTAGCTGTAACAGAGCACACCAGAATTTGAAAGAGAAGCCAAGCAACTCCTACCTACTCTAAGGAAGGAGGAAGAAGACATTTCTCTTACCATCCCACTATTTTTAAATGGAAGTAGCTTTCAACCAAACTGCTTTTCAACTAAATTCATTTTCAGCAGACATACTTCCTCTTAATTTTTTTCTCCTTGCCTTGCTTCATTTATATCTTATATCTTTTAGGCTTCCCCTAACATAAGGAGCAGTACATGGACACCACCATCATTGCTTCTGCCACTAGCTCGTCTGTACCTTAAGAGAGGGTGTGCTAAAGCATTTATATCTATGTATAACATGAGCCTATGTGTGCAAGTACTGTTTATTTTGCACATGAAAATTTGATGGCATTTAGACTCCGCTTTCTTGTTTTTCAGTTCATAAAAGAAGCCCTTCTTAAAGTGCAGAGGACCTGGCTGTTTCCCGTTCCATATGTGATGGTGGGCCTCAAAAATTGTAAAATTAAGTTATTGCTTATTTAGTGCTTAGGAGGGAAGACAAGCCTCGGGTGTCGGACAGGGAGCCATTTGCCCCGGCCGAACATCACACTGCCTCTAGCTAATACTCCTTAGAGAATGCATTTAATTTGATAATTTACTGACACGTTTTCTTGATTCTTATTTTTTTAAAACACAATAACTTTTGTCTAAATGTCCCTCATGCACACCAAAAGGATCAATACCAGACAAAGAGCAAGAATTAAATCGATACAAGAATAATGAGTCAAACTAACTCTGATTAAATCAAGGAATACAGGTGACTAAAACTGCTTTTTCAGTAATTCTGTTTCTTTGCCAGTTCTAGTTAATATACGGTAGTTGAAACTCTGAGGTTTCCCAGGTTTTTTAGTCTCTATGCAGCAAAGATTATTCAGTTAATAAGAAATAACATGTATGGACATTTCTTCCTCCCTAACTTCTTCAAGGATGAAATTCCAACCCAGCAATCAAGATACATACCATAAGAGGAATTCTGCTGGCTCAGGCCACAGCCCATCTAGTCCAGCATCCTGTCTCACACAGTGGCCCACCAATTGATCATGGGCATTTCAAGCAGAAGACAAGGGCAAACCTTCACCTGCTCCCAAATTCCAGCAAATGGCCTTAGAGATATTCTGCCTGCCCCACACCCACAGCCTGGAAGACATACCTGGCATCATTCTAGTAGCCATTGATACATCTGTTATCCATAAATTTGTCTAACCATTTCTTAAAGATGTGGCTGTTATCTTCTGGCAGCAAATTCCAAAAAACACAGACTATATATCTGTAAATACATGAACTCAAGGGTATAAAATGACTGTGTTTTATAATAAGCATTTTAATACAAGCATTTTTATATTGCCTCTTATTTGGAATTTCAAAGTAGATCACAAAAGTAAAAATAATTATTAAGCATAAAAACATCATTAAAAATATATAATTCAAACTTGATCTTCATACCTGGACTTCTTAACATACTAGTCAGCAGTTTATATTCTTGTTATTGTTTATTCTTGTTGAATATTCTGTAGGATATACTATTACATATCGTTGAAAGAATACTAAAAAAAAACCTGATAAAAATAAATATACATAAAACAGACAGGATGTCTCCAAAGGGAGTAAAGAATAGGTGAAAGTTTGGCCTTTGTCTTCTGCTTGAGAATGCCTAGAAGCAATTGTGTGAGACAGAATGCAGGACTAGATAGGTTATAGCCTGATCCATAGGGCTTTTAAACCTTATACTTCAAATTTATATGCTATTTACCTAATTTCACTAGAGGTTGAGGCTGGCTCGGATAAAATTGGACCTTACCTATACTAATAAAGGTTAACAAGCGTCTAAAAGGTATGAGCATAAGTGCTCTGTGTTTCTCAGTAGGAGAACATCTCACAGGTGGAATGGATTTAACCATGCGTAGTATAATACTAAGGGCACGTCCCTATGGGCACTTTAATCTGAATTCAGTTCGAATTTGGGAAGGAGTGTCCCCATGGCTACTGTAATTAATCTGAATCAAATTCAAATTCAGCACCCAGTGTCTCCATACAGTTTCTTATTCCCAGTTGTGCCTGAATCCGGAGAAAAAAGAGTCCTGATGAAAACAGGACTGAGTCCCTTTTTGGACCAAGTCCACTTATTTTCCCCCACATGAAGACAATGCCAGGCTATTTGGGGTGGAGGTCTAGCATTTTGGCCAATGGCAGCCAGCTGTGGGTGGTGTTTTTTTTACAGATGTGAATTTCCTCCCCTCCATTGCCATGCTCACAAAAGCTCCATACAGTACAAAAAAGGCAGGAAGGGGGGAGAAGGGGCTTTTATTTTTCTTTTATTTAAAGGGGCCTTTAAAACATTTACAAACTGACATGCACTCAATTTCCCATTTTTGCTGGAAACATGCATCTTTTGAAAAAGATAGAAGCTTAGGAACCTTTGAAATGATACATTTTATTGCATGCATTTGCTGGTAATCGCAAAAGGGAGAGGTGCAAAAAAGAAAGTAATTCCCTTTGCGTGTGAAGTCCCTTTCTTTTGTGTTTGCTTCTTTTATTACAGGCAGGGTTTGCATGGAGGGGGTTTAAAAGCCCTGTTTTTTTACGTTGCCTCACAGATGTGCATGAGCGCAATTTTGCCAGTAATCTCACACCTAAGGGAGAGGTATAAAAAAGAAATTACTTGTGGCTAGAATTTATGTTTAAAACTTGTTTTTCTGCTTTTATTGCAGGCAGTGTTTGCACTGGGGGGGGGATTAAAAGCCCCCTTTTTTACATTTAAAAATAGTCCCCAAACCAGGACACAAAAAGCTTCATGGAGACAGCTATATTTGGATTAACTGACAAGAACTCAATCCAGATTAAAAATAGTCCCCAAAAATAGTCGAAACAGTACTGAGCTCAGACTAAAATTCCTGCATGGGGACACACTCTAAGAGATATTAAACTTTCCTAATTTAACAGCTGTTCCTTTAAAATAAAATATGTATGGTCTTTTCTTCAGTCACTGAGGCAAGTCTGACTTTTCATGACCTGATGGTCTTGAGATGCTACATCTATCAACAGGAATGTTTCTCAGATCCTGTAAGTTCATATTCATCACTTCCTTAATACCACTGGTACATTTTAGCTCCTGTTACCCTTTTTTTTCTGTTTTCCTTTCATCTTTTCTAGCATGGCAATTTCCCTTCATTAAATTGAAACACTTCAGGCTCTTTGGCTGAAAAAAATCTCTCATTTTTTAGTACTTTTGATTGCATGTCTTTGCCTAATATTATTTGATTTCACTGCAAAACACACAACTGTGTTCTCCAGAGTGAAATTTCTGTTCTGAGATAGAACACTTTGATCATCTGCTTTTCTATACAGCAGAAATTATTCAATTTTGAAAAATGGGAGGATCGCTCATGTCTATGCTTTTATTTAAAAGCTTAAAATATTTAAAATACAATGTCCAGAAATATGGATCTATAGGAAATTATAGAGAATTTATTCTAAATACATTTGTTCTTTAAAATCACTAATGGTATATTAATACTTACACAAAGGCAGGGAATCTGACTATTTAGAAAAGAAAATACTGAGTGGGTGTGTAGGTCTCTTCAAATATCTGAAAAGATGCCACAGGCATGAGAACCAGAACATAGCACACATAATAATGAACATAGATCACAACATGGCAGACTCTGGTTGAAAAATCTATTTAATTAAGATCAGTTTGACAGTGAGAATGATTCTGTATTATGTCACTCACCGAATGTGTTCAAGAAGAGCTTAAACATCTTTAATAAAATTGCGAACTGGCTTTTTGCAATGATCTAAATGGCTTTTTTCATCTCTGATTTTATATATTTTTAAACCTTACAATGATTTTACAAGAAATTAGGAACATCTAAGACAAATTTATTTATTTCCACAAGATTAATTTTATTGATTAGCCAATTGGCCATATCAGCTTAGAAATTCAAGACTAATACCAGTAGGTAATAAAAATAATTAGCAAGAAATCAATACAGTCAAAACAGCAAAGCAATTTTAAACCAAGTAAAATAACAAGACATTTCCAATCTACAATAACTGATCTGACTTTATTTTAATTATACTGTCCCATTGCTTTAAAGCCTCAAGGTAGTTTAAGTACTCAAGCATAAAAATCATTCATATATAAATAAAACACAAGGTAAAAAACAAAATTTAAAACTCCGTCGGGCAGTTCTATGTTACTTGACAGTTCTCATGTTACTTAAAAACTTTGAACTAACACAGTGTGTTTCTACACCAGCACAGGGTGAAGAATTTCACTATTTCACTATTTCTGATTTGACAAAATCAAGAATGACACAAGAGTGCTTTCTTCTTTTCTTTTCCTTTTTCACTCTATTTTTGTAGACTTCTAAATTTGTATACATGCAAAACTGTGCAAAATAACTGGAACTTTGGCATAACTTCAGGTTTTAACACAATGGACATGACCCAGAGTTGGACCAACTTCAATTTCACCCTGCTAACAGATTCAAAAAATACTTTCTATTCCCAATGCCTGTTAAGAATAACTTTTAAGCATATATAGCTTGGCATTACCATATTTTATTGTTTCTGGAGTTTTATGCTTATTCAATCATCTTATCCCCTCAATCCTCTTTGTATCTGTTATTTGTTAGGTCTCTTGAGACACAAATGGCTCAGCCAGAATTTATAACTTCTTCTACAAGGAGATATGCCAAGAGATGTGAAGTTTTAGCAGGAAATTCATTCCAGGAATTCAAAATTTGTTGCCTAATCAGTTATTTCATCCTGGCACAAGGTTACTTCTTGCTGTGCCTTTGTAAGTTCATAAATTATATTAGCTATCCACTTTAATGTCAATTACTTACTCATTTCATAATAGTGGTAATAAAATCCCAAGGAAACCAAAATAATGACAGAGAAATAATTTACTGCTGTATTTTTGCTGGAACAGTTCCTTCTAAAAGTCTTCCATATTTGCTTAGTATTTTCAAAACCTGGAACAATTTACATTAATTCCCATTTTATACCCAAAGAAAACCACATAAGAGGACAACTCAGTTGTATAAGCAGACAATTCCAGGCTGGTCAAGATCAAGTTTTGGGGCCAATTTGCATTCTGTGAGCTGGACACCTCTGTTCTGAACCAGTGTCCAGAGTAGGTTCAGAGTTTGAGGGGCAAGAAGAAACTGCAAAATATTATGTGGCCAATGCCTCTTTGCCTCACAGTACCTAGAAGAGTGTGGAGTTTTCATCCCTGGACAGTTTCTGAGGCCACTGCAGGAATGACATGGGGGAGGGGGCTCTGTCAACTTCCAGACAGCAACTGTTGTGGAACATTCCCTGAGAGCCTATTTCCCACACACAACAAAATGCAGATGTAAGGTTTCTGTATTAAATCTAAAAGGCAAATACTTGGATACCAAGATTAACATATTTTTGTAAAAAATTCTAGAAAGGTGTGGTTACAAATGTGCCGTTAAATCCTGTAATGATTAAATTATGAAACCAAAAACCACAGCATGCTACTAAAGACTCTGCTGATATAGAAAACAAGACGTAAAGTACTCAACATATAGGGACAATCTGGAGTAAAAAAATCTGTTATATTCTATACCTGTCTTACACCCCCCCACACACACTCACACACATCTTTAACGGCTATTAAAGATGAATATTCAGCTTCATTCAGTTTTGGCATTTCTAGAATCTTTAAATTTGCAATGGAAGGGCATGGACAATTTAAAAAGACCCTGTCCACTTTCATGTCTGAAGCTAAAAAAGGTAGCATTTCAGATCCAACTCTATAGTTACAATATTGGAAAAAGTGTTGGATGCACCCCAAAATCCAGAAGTAACAGTATTCCAACTATAGCAAAAAAAAAAAAAGTGTGAAATTTTGGCTTTGCTTACATGATATGCTAATTCTATTTGTTAACTTTCAACATCATATAAGGAAAGAGTTACAAATAAGTAATTATTTAAAACATACTCTAAAACAGCGGTTCTCAACCTGTGGGTCGGGACCTCTTTGGGAGTCACACTGCCCTTTCAGAGGGGTCGTGACGAGTCTCCCACTGCTCCTCCCTCCCCCTCCCAGCTGCCCTCAATGGGTTGCTCTGTTTGCTTTAGGGGTGCAAAGCATACAGGCCAAATATGTAGAAAAGTGATCCTAAAAATATATATATATTATTAGTGCTGCTTTGTGTTTTAAGATTTTAAGAATCTTTTTGATATTGCTATTTTTGACTTTTAAATCTGTAGTCTGTTATAATGGCACTCATATTCTGCATCAGAATGCCCCAGAACAAATTGGTGGGCTACTGTACTGTGCAAGACAGAATGCTGGCCTAGATGGGCTCCAGGGCTCCTCTTGGTTCTGCACACAATTTTCTGATTAATAACTTCATGTACTATAGTGCAACATACCTATAACTGAAAGCATGTAATTAGGTTCTGAATTGGATACATTTGTGACATTCTCTTTTGGGGACATTTCTGTTGTGGACAGACAGAAGTGATACACAATGTTTCCCTATTATAATGGAACAAAGAAAATGGGGATACTTTTTTATGTCCTCCTTCAGAAGGAGAGATGATCTGATAGTAAATTTATGCTAATAACTCTGTAGTTCATTTAAAATGAGAAGCAAGAAATGGTGCAGCATGTCAAAAGCTAGCTGATGGTGACCCGGATGATCAACTAATTACTATGATTGTGAAGGATTTTCAGTCAGTCATAACCTGCTTCCTCTGTTGGAAATGAAAGCATTGATATCTATCACTGTAGAATTAAAAAAGATAGCAAAGTTAAACACTCTTTGCCTAACTATAGGCAGGTTATTTAAAAAAAGGTTTTCAAATTAGTAAAATTGCTCAATTGTTTTGATATTATTTTCTCTTTAGTTGTTAACTCCTAATTTTTATTTGCAATGTTATTTTCTATTCTTGTACACAATACGGCCATAGGGCCAGAAAGGAAATCCACAAATACTTTCAATGAAATATCCAAAAATCCTTAAATCTGTTAAACTCACAGATTTCAAGGAATAGTAGTTAGACAATACTAACTTCTCAGGCAATAGGGATGAATGTGTAGCAGCTGCCTTAAGGGCAGTAAAAATCATTTAACAACGTATGTTTTCTGATTCTAAAACTTACTCCAGGCACACAAATCAAATCTCTCAGGTAGTGTTTCAAAGCCATTGTTTACTAAGAATAACACATATCCTGCCTTTCACCAAAGTAACATAAAATATGGATATAATCAATAAACTATTGTTAAATAAAAATATAATTAAAACTATACTTCACAGGGCAGATCCAACAAACCACTCACATTCGTAATGAGGAGTGCTCTATAAGTCACTGATTACTGTAAACTTCACAAGGTGGGAATCGTTCTCATACACCAATTTAATTTTCAAAGTAGTGAAACTGAAAGCACTCCCAAAGAAAAAATACCATGTAATTTTACTTCTTTCTTAAGCCGCAGAAACAAAAGGAGGGAGATGCATGTAGGAAGCAAGACTGTTTTACAGCCCTATTCATTTTAATTGCCTAATTCGTCCACCAACAAAATAGTTTCCAGCAGGATTTGCTCCTCAGTCAAATATTCCACGTGCTCAGATCTAATACAAAGAAGTTCTTCACAGCCAATAATAATACATTTTGGAAAATGAGTTCCAATATGTTAATAAACCTTTAAGTGCAGAAGTGGCAGCAGTGTCTATAATAAGATATGATGTAAAGATCAATTTGAATATCAAAGAACATATTGAAATACTTTCAAAATTGCTACCACTCAGCCGCTGTAAATGAGGGAAGGGGAGAGAAAATTGGATAACTCCTTCAACACAGGGCTTTCTACTCCTTTCTACAATTGAAAAATGCTTACAAATTATTTGGAATTATTAGGCTTTACTGGTAGACAAGAGCCTAACCTTGAACATTAATGTACCACTATACAACACTTTTTTGTCTCTGTGCTTAAGAATGACATCATAGGACTTCTGTAAATAACTGCACTTATAAACCTTTTTTATCTCATACATAAGGCATGAAAGCATTAAGCAGGAACACGGCATGAGGCTGCCATCTGCTAAGACTGAACTGCAATAAGCCCTCAGCAATCTGTGAGATCTTGTACTCATAGAAAGCCTTTTATCTTTTCCTGGATTTTTTTTTTTTTTTTTGTCTTCCATATCCACCACATTAGTCTAAGGGAGAGATATTCCAGAATCGTCCTGAAATTCTATGTATCATGGTCAATTTATGGGGAAAAGTGTTTTGCCAACAATCAAGCTAAGCAGGTGACAACATATAACTAGGCTGTATCTCCACTTCCGAGTGAGGTGGTGGCTATGCAGGAAAAGGCATCCTCCTCATGTCCATTCCTAAGTGAGAATCATAGAGTTCGTAGTGACCTCTAGGGCCATCAAGTCCAACACTCTGCTCAATGCAGGGTTTCCTAAACCATCCCAGACAGATGTAGGCCCAGCCTCTGTTTGAAGACCTCCAGTGAAAGAGAGCTTACTACCTCCAGTGGCAACCTATTCCACTGACTGATTGTCCTCACTGTCAGAAAGTTTTTCCTAATATCTAATCTCTATTTACTCCCTTGAAGTTTCCCTTGCCATTTTCTGCAACAACTCCATGCAGACCAGGAAGAAACTGCCTTGTAATGGAGGCACTTCTGCAATCGTTTCAAAGGTGCCTGCCCCTTCCAAAAATGGGCAGCAGGTAAGTGGAGATGTAGTCTTTTCCTGGTAACTACTTCAACACATCCATACAGTTTTGTTTGCAGGCATAGAAGTGGTTTATTATTGCTTTGTACTGGGAAATCTGCAGTCCCCTAATTTACAGGCAGTTGCTGTACCACTGCTATACTGCAAATAATTTCATTATTCCTAGTACAGGAACATGGCCACAGATGCTACAGCAACAATTTTGTTTATATGTGTTAAAAAGTTACTTGGAGACAGTGCTTATTAAAAACATTGCTTCTTCTCATTACATTATTTTCTGCCAACGGTTCAATAAATCAGTAGCATCTAATCCTGAAGGTATGGTTTTGCCATTTTTAAACCTCAAGAAAAATACAGTGTTGCTTTCCTGCTCATAATATGCCACTTGTTTCAGCAGAAGTAATAACAAATCTAAATCATTTTAAAAACTATTCTCCATGCTACTCTGGAGAGGGTGTTCCCCCAATCTTCTGGAAGAAATGAGAATGGAGAATCAAAAGCAATTCCACTTGAAGATAAATAACTGGACTGAACCCTCAAAGTTCAGAATTTTTCATTTGCCCTATTCAAAATTTCTTTGCATTAAGCAAGTCTAACTAGAAAGTTGTATTTTCAAACCCAAAATGTAAACGGTATTATAAAATAATATGTTATCAGAAAGAAGTGGCAAAGAAGAACTAGTGGCAGCCCGTGAATCAAGACCAGGTGGGAGCAAAAGATGCAAAATGTCATCATGAATGAAAATTGTACTTTATGAGGTCTGACCTGAAACCTTGTGCAACTAGATAAGTTTATGACATGAAAAATGTGCTGAAAGCCAATCCTGCCAAGTAGCTGAAGGTTAGTTTCTGCGAAGGAAGACAGATAAGAAATGGTATCAGAGCTGTTTATACGCAAATTATTTTTAAGTAAAAACTAAAAACTGTTTGAGACTGAAACATGTGTGCTTAATGTTTGGGTCTTTTGTTAAGTCAAGCCTGTGGAGGTCAAAGTGTTCAATATGCTCTCAAAAAGTAATATATTTCCCAGTTAGATACTGGCAAAAAAGTCAAGAACTGGCAATATATTAAAAAGCTAATACTGTTATATAACTGTGTAAAGAGAATCCTTTATTCTGTGGAAGCCCTGATCCTTTGAAGTGAAAGTAAATTTGATGACTACTCCTATGATTTATGTCTTTACAATTTAAGTCAAAACAGCTTAATATGTGTTTTAGATTAAATAAATAAGAAGATAAGATGGAATGCAGGAATGGACCAGGGTGATTTAAAATTTTGATTCCTTGTCCAAGTCCCATTCTATTTCTGCCATTCTGCGCGCTGCCCTGAATAACAAACTTCGATTTGGTATCTATTAAATCTCAAATTCATTGAATGATCCATTCAATTAAGTGTATTTATTTATTATTTAATTTATATGCCCCACATTTGCTTTTTACTTGTTTCAGGACCTGTTGGCTCATATGACGAGAATGTCACTATGATGTCCAGTGAAAAATCTTTGGGCTGACCTTTCTGTCTGAGAGGTCTATTCAACTTGTGAAACAGTGACTATCTGAATTTCAGTTTCAATTTTTCTTATATTCTGATTTTGCTTCTTGGGCCAAGGTTCTAGCTTCCACAACAGTGTCTTTTTCCCCCTGGTTTTTGGAAGCCTCACAGCCTTACTTCAGCTTTCTACACCCTGTGTCACTGATCACAGCTGAACCCCCATTAGATATGAACTACTGGAATGTTTCAGAACATTCATACGAATACTTTGGACATTCGTTAAACTGGGGATATGTATCAGATATGTATTGGATGCATATCTGATTCGAATATTTTTGTATAGGATATTTTGTATAAATTCGTACAAATACATTCATATTGAATAGAATCCTACCACATTAGAAGGGGATCTATTTGAATGAATACAAATTTTCTAACATTCAATTCGTTACAAATCAAATGCTAAAAAGACCTATTTGTGCACATACCTACTCTGGGCTAGTAGAATATGTGCACAAATACTCTAGTGCACTTCACGGGATTCTGAAGAGTGTATAAAAAAATAATTTTACCCCTCGATCATTTTAGAAGAAAGAAAATAGTGCTATCCTTGGGCAGGGGCCATGCAAATCTTCTCTGTATCATTCCAATTTTAGTATATGTACTGAAAAAGCGAGCACTATTTTTATTTCATTTTTATGTGCTGGCAAAGTGAGCATCTCTTTTTTTCAAGTAGATAGGAAATGTGGCATGGTGGCCTTCTTTGTCAGGGTATTTCCACCTGCAACCCCTTTCTAAAGAGAAGCTCAAAGCCAGAATTCTATCAATCCAGAACACCAAATCTAAACAATATAGCATGCTGTTTCTTTTTAAGGTAAATTCATTTATACTTATAAGATGTCAGGGACACCCAATCATTTTAGCTCTGTAAATCAGGTACTGAACAATTACCTAAGATGAGATTCTGGACCCACCTATGACAAAAGCCAAGTAGGTTAAGAATATCATTTCTGCATTTAATAAAATGGTAGGAACAGAGAGTGGAAAGAAGCAGGAAGGCAGTTGCCAGCAAGTACTGAGTTATTTGCATTTGTGATATGTTGTCTAATTATGGCCTGCCTGCCTCCCTGCCTGTGGAGTGATTCACACATTTTTAGTGTATCCACATGGTGCTTCACTTTTCTATTCAAGACAAACTGTTTTACAAGTAGGTCTCAGGAACTGTGGATTGGTGATGTATCACTTTAGGAGGTCCTTTCTATCGCAAAAGATTACTTGCTTCCTTCTCAGGGGGCTCATCTGCCTTCTGGGAACAATTGTTTTATTCCAATTTCACTAGCCACCAAAGATCATACTGATTTTGGGCATGACAGCAAAAATAAAAGAAAGCAGATGTAGCTTTGAAGTGGATGGAAACACTTAAGTCTCCAGCTTAGTCCAGCATGCTGATGTGAACACAGAGCCACCTTCACTCACCAGATCACTCTGTAGTGCATGAAAAAAACTAGATTCCTTTTCACTGAGTAACAGAACATGAATAACAGAAGCAGGCATGTCAGCCAGACCTGTACTCATTACCTTGGATAATGTCTGACCTAGATTAAGGATGGGGAAAAGACCTGATAACTACTCAGTTTTGACACTTTTTTTAATATTGAACTTCCACTCATATAGATTTCCGTACTTATGTAGGTTCTGAAGCCTTATTTGAACACATTACACTAATAGCATTTTCAAAATACAAAACATTCAGACCAGTGCTATCAGAAATGGATATGAACAAATTTACATGTTTTCACACAAGCTTGGTCTGAGGACAGAGTCTGAGAAGGGAAATTACTAAAAATTCCAAAATCAAAAACAAAGCAAAAACCAAAAATAAATTTAAAAAAGACTTTCCATTTAGTTTACGTTCAAAATGCCACAACGTACTCTGCATGTCATTCTGTGTGCTTGGGCAGATAGTTAAAAAGCAAGTAATAGCATCAAATTATTACTTATACCAGAGTTTGCTTTTTTAAGGATCAGCACAATCCCAACAATTCCTGCCCTTTCCCATAAAATTGTTCTGGAGCTTCAACTGATTATGAATGGCCTCAACTTAATAGGCAAAGGATTCAAAACGGCGATGGTGACATTTTATCTGGTGGCTTCCTTCTGTGTCAAAGGAAATAATAAAAACTAATGCATGCTATCCATCATACATTGTATATATAGGGAGAGAAAGGGCTACAGAGCCAAGCACTCCCATTATTATCACAGGAAATGCACTTATGCCATTGCCAGAAACTAAGTTAAACATACTACAATTATACTCTGCAGAGTTATTACACCAGATTCATCATTTATAAGGCTGCTTTATTTAATTTCATTTGCAATAAGGAAATATTGATTGCCAACTATTTTGCGAAAGAGGGAAACGGTGACATTTATGGTTCTGCACTTTACTGAGATACTGGATTTTATACAGAGGATGCCATTAACATGTCTACGGGCACTGTATTGTTTGATTCTATTATGGCAACTATATTACTTTTCACATAGAGATTCTTAATCCCAGGTCATTTCTGTCTTGAAGATAGTTTAAAAGAGAACCAAACTAATAGTACTTATGCTAAATTTTAAGAACTTTGCAGTTTTGGTATGAAAGAAAAATATTTTCATATGCTGAAAATCAAATGCACACGTCTCATACATTCTAAAGGTAAAATACGTTGTCAAGTTGTCCTATGCATCAACAAGTATATTGATCTCTCTCAAAATATATAAGAGTTGTCAGCATCTCTGCTGAGGAGTAGAGACAGGAAAATTGTATAAGAAGTTTCTTGGCTCATAAGAAGGAACAGGAATTTTAAAATTATCTCAGTCCATTTCCACACATACCATTGGAAATCTGGATTAATTAGATCTGGATTGTTGAAATCTGTTGTTTATTCCAGTTCACATAGTTCCAGATCAATATGGAGACCCCCCCCCCATCTGCACTGATTATGTATTACCCAATATAGATGGATGCTAAATGTGGAAACTGTGTGGATATTGTAGCACGGATCCCCAGGCACCGAAGTAGCACGTTCCACAAGTGCCATCTCTTAAACAGGGGGCATGTCTCTTAAGCAGTTACGGAACTGCTGCATAGGATGTGCAGGACTGTGTAAGAGTTACGTAGAAGCCCTGTGCATAATGTTTTACAGGCCCACCGCTGAACTTCCTGCATCTGGACAAGGTATGGAATCTCACTACATAATCTGTTTTTGGCATAAGAGCATGAATTGTAGAACCCTTTTTTAAGGGTCTGCAGCTATTTTGGATTAGAGAGCTCTTGGACCCCATCAGATCTGGATCTCTCAGCAATGTCTGTGTGGGTGGAGCAGCCTTAATGGAGCCTTAGTGGAACTTGCATTGTGGAAGGTATGTACCATGTGCGTACTTTATGAGCACCCATTGGCAGCTTAATGGAGTCTAGAGTAGCTTTGTGGAACACTCTGCATTTGTATAGATTATCAAGTTTATCTTCAATCCATCAATATTCCTTGCTATACAAAGTTTACAAGTTTGAAGAAACAAAATATACTTTGAAAAAAAAACAAGTTTACAAGAATTAGTATCTGAGTTCTGGAAGTGCTGCTACATGAAGTATCTGCATTTCCTGGAACAATTACTTTTCCAGGGGCAGCTGCATGTAGATGTAGCCTCCTTCACACCTCTACCTGTGGGGAGAGGTTCAAAGGGAGCCAGGGGAGAGGGGGCACAAAATTTTAAAAATTCAATCTTAAACAGATTTAGAATACAGGTATGACAAACATTGGTTTCACAGAGCAACAATTAAAGCAACTGGAAAAACAACAACCAATCACAACAAGGACTTTGCATTACTTGACTTTGCTGTCAGATATTTGTTTTTGTCCAGTGAAACTTGAGTGAAATAATATAGTTTCTATTTATTAGCTAGTTAGCTCTCTGAACATAAAAGGAGCCTTACTGGATTGGACTACAGCACATCTAGTGCAGTATCCTGCCTCACACAGCATCACATCAATTGCTTGTCGGCATTCTCAAGCAGAAAACAAAGGCAAACCCTTTCCTGCACTCAACTCCCTGCAAATTGCCTGCCTTTGTTTTGTTTTGAGCATAAGTGAAAGGGTGACAACGGCCCTGACATGACAATGCAAGCTCTGGGCTGACCCAAAGTGCTTCATATTAGTTGTTTTCACAGCTTTCTGACTTCAATAGAAACAGCATTGCCATCTAAGGTCAAGTCCAAAACTACATTCCTAATAGTTATTAGGGAACAAATATCAGTGATAAAGTATGTGCACAAATTTTTCCCCCTGTTCACATCAAAGCAAATGGGATGGAAATTCACATTTGTGCAAAAATGTGCTAGGATATGAATTTGCTTCAAATTCTCTTCAAATATCACCACCAGTGGTGCCTATGAATCTGATGCGAATCTGATGCGAATACACGCTGGGGGTGACTGGGTAGCTGCTTTGAGTGTAATAAAGCTTCTAATGAAGGAATTCCTGTTTTACTAGTGTTTCCATCTTTACTTTTTGTTTCCTTAGTAATAACACTTTATGGTCTATATTATTATAAGAATAAAAATATGAGAGAAGCCACAACCGACTGGGGTGGGTTAGCATCTCTGAGGTGGGTTAGAGAACACTCTGAGGTGGGATTTTTCACATGCCAGTCTGCTCGACCGTCCCCCCCCCCAAGAATATTCTTTGTTAGAAAAGGGTGATTAGAAAGGGACTGAGAAAACAAGGGCAACATGCAGTCTAAAATACCTTGTTCCTTATAGTAGAATCTTTTAACTATTCAGCAATATAAGTTTCTTTACACTGGAATCCTCTCCAGCAAAATGATAAAATATTCCTGTTTATAACTGAGTAGGTGTTCTATGCCATCTAAATAAAACTTTCCTGCTAAGTTCCTTGGTTCTTACTGATGTACACTGTTTAATCTTTCAATATGAAATTTTATTCCAGTCTTCATCTCATATCTCATCACCTACATTTCTTCCCAAGCTGAAAGTCCTGAGATATTAATCTCCAGAAGTGATTTGTGCATAATTTGGGTCACCTTCTTGGCCAGAATATTTGCAGACTGAATTATTTTTCAACCTATGTCAACAGTTTGGATACTACGCATTTCATCTCCTTTTCCCTGAGCAAATTTTTGAAAAAGAGCAGTCCTAGCCAAGTGGGCTTAAAACCTCTTGTATACTTGCTACATTAATACATTGTTACAAACAATAAATTGTTTTGTTTATAGAAGCCTTTTTGGTACATTAAATCCCATTGTTTTTGATTCTGCAAATGGGTGTATCTTAAAAAGTTCTGTAGTGGGAGTAATGCAGAATTAGATGGCATTATTTTCTTTTTCCAGTAGTCTTTTTCACTGGGTCCCATTCCTTTTCATTGGATCCTAGTGCAGGTGTAGGCAAACCACGGCTTGAGAGCCACATGCGGCTCTTCAGCCCCTTGAGTGTGGCTCTTCCAGCTTAGGAGTACCCTAATTAAGTTAATAACAATGTACCTACCTATATAGTTTAAGTTTTAAAAAGTTGGCTCTCAAAAGAAATTTCAATTGTTGTACTGTTGATATTTGGCTCTTCTGACTAATGAGTTTGCCGACCATGGTCCTAGTGTTTTGTTTATTCTCTCTGTTCCAAGCAAACAGGTTTCAAATTCTGGAAATTTATATAATTCATGCTTTGTCTATATTGTAGGACTGTAAGGAATCATCTGAGCTAATCAAAGGGCAGCAAAATAATATTCAATATTTTGAAATTCCCAACTTCCACCATTGATATATTTGTAGAAAAGATATTTCAGAAGTCTGGACCTGGTATCTAGATCTAATCTACTAAAAACAATTTTTGCAGGAGATAGGAGGTGAACGCTGAAATAAGTATAACATTGCTATTAATTTCATCTTTACTATAACTATTTTACCTAGTAGTGAAAAACTGTTATGATTCCATCTCTTTATATCTTCACAGATCTTTGAAATGAGTGGATTACAATCATATTTTATTATCTTTTTAGAACATATAGTAATTCAATATTTTATAAGCCTATTATTTATTTTGATTCCTCTTAAATGGTGATTCAAAGGGAGATTAATAAAAATGATCTCTGATTTGGTTAAATTTATCTATAATGTAGACAGTTTAAAAGGATTTTAGATTATAGCTAAATATGTATGGCATAAGGCACTTCTACTTTAATCACACAACAACAACAAAAAATCAAAACTGTGAAGTAGTTAGTTCATTTTAAAAAATCTATTGAGTCGCCCAGAGCATTTCTATTTTCATGTTCTCTTCTTAATTGTAATTGGCTTCAAAAGAAAGTATATTAAACCAGTCTACTTCAAAGAAAAGTACTAAGCTTTGACCTATACATATTAGTATAATTAGTTATTGTAGATTTAAGTTGTTATCGCTCAACGAAGTTCATGGAACAAGTATATGAACTCTGCATTTTTTAACATCATGTAAATGAGCAGACTTTCAAAATTCTCCTGAAAGCCTCTAGGGACATATTCAATGCTTCTTTGGCTTGTCTTCTATATTCCTTGGAAATTCGTAAAATACAAAAGTACAGTAGGAATCATTTTTGCTATTTTATTGCATTTGTGTCTTATAGTTTCTTCAAGTAACCAGTTTATTAGTCATCATACATCAGGCTTTCAAGAGTCTTTCTCTGATCCAATAGTTTTCATCTCTGTATAAACATTTTAAAGAGTTATGTACTCCTTTATGTACTCCTTTCATTGCTTTTCACTGGCAAGTGCCATTTTGTCCAGGTCTAGAAAAGAATGGTAATTATAAAGGAAAAGGAGAGTCTTAAGATCACTGCCTTAGCTGCCCTAGCTGTGGACTCATGGGCCCTCTAAGGGAATGCCTGTACAAGCTTACTTAAAAATACTGAAAAGATATAAGAATACACAAGAATAAACTGCTTTTCAAAGAATTAATTTATACCTTCCAATCTTTATTTCATCTATATCACACTGAAATATTATGCAGTTTTTTTAATGCCCATAGTGTGACCCAAATGCCACATGTGGACTCCAGAGAGCTTTTTTGCAGCCCATGAGAAGCCATTTTTATTTTGTGTATAGTAAAAATAAACAGTGTAGAATTTTGTGGTCCTTAGACCTGCAACATTTAAGTTTTGCATGCCCAGTACAAAAGCTCTGGGCACATCTGCATTAAACAGTAGTCTTCACACTTGAGCTAGATTTGTGTCTAGATCTGAACACTCATATTCTCAGTCATAAAACCTCATTTTTCAAGATGCAACATTTTATTAACCGGGAATCAGACTGAATCCCAGCATTGTTCCCATGTGCCAGGTGTTCTGTGTAAGTCATAACTACTCCAGTTTGACTCTCATTCATTTTGACAATTAATTGCTTCTATGGTAAAGAATATTTATAAATCTGGGGAATCAATCTCAGTGTTCCACAATGGTTGGAAAGAAAACTGAAAGAACAGTAATGCCTCCACCCACCATGAGTATTCATCAGCAGAAAGCCCCAAGGAATTACCAAATCTCCATAAATTTTGCTGTGGCAATAAATGGCTTAATATTTCATCATCAAATTTCCTAGTTGTCATTTAACAACCTAAGCAGTCCATCAAAAGTAGGACACAAAGATTATTCTTGCAGTTAGGATGTGCATTACTAATGTAAATTTAAGTTACTAGCAAGAGCAACATATGATATAAAGTTACTTTGGCAGAACTGTTTTTTCCGCCATTTCATTCTCATTCAATCAACAGATAAATGAACAACCACTTTTAACCCTGAAGAAAAATAACACCAACAATAGTTCAATTCATAACATGGCAACCAATCCATTAGTGCCATGGTACTGTTTAATTTTACATGAAAAAAGCCATGTATCTTACTTCAAAGCACAATATGCACTGAACATTAGGTTGCCACGATTTTAGAAGGCACTGAATTATTATTATTTCTATAGTCACATTAACCGAATTGTCCTACGTGACTATATAGATAACATCTTTATCATTTGGTGGGTGAAAAGGGGTGGCAGATGAAAGAAGACAGAACTGGAATTCAAGAAATTATTCACAGGGTTAAAAAGAAAAAGTACAGTAAGTCAAAAATAAGAATCAGAAGATGCTTCCTGAGATTCAGAATATGCTTCAGGAATTATGTATTAAAGTTTTTTTTAAAAACCCTCTAGTGATATTATAAAATAAACATTCAAAATTAAGATGTGAAAAAAACATTTTTCCTTACACACAGATACAAACCATTCACCTGGAAAAGGAGTGCTCTCTACGGACTGAATTGTAGGACTATCACTGTGAATGCCTGAACTGCAATAGGCAAGTAAGGACAATGCTAAATCCGGAAGAAAGGAAATTGTCTGTTATCAAGGAACCATTGATTACTTCCAAGTTGTTATCATCTCCTTTTATTTGGTTGTGCAAATAACACTTCCTTGGCTGTACAGAAAAGAATCCAGTTCTTTCTTTGTTCATTAATTGCACCCTGACTTTCCCTTTGCTAATTTTATAGTTTGTTACAGCACCTGAGATCATTTTACTTAAACCACATGACTGGTAATTAGGGTGAAGCTTCAACATAGCAACTTACGTGTTTCCCACTATAATTTCTGCTTTTTAAAACAATTAAATCTATCATGGTAGCTAAAATACTCTAGTCCAACATGGAGAACGACTACTAAACAGGATCCCAATGTCTATATATCAGATCTGTGCCTCTCTGAATACTGTATAGACTCTTATATACAGCTTCAACAACTAGCATTAACCGTAAATCAGTTTTTCGGGCAGGTGCAGTGAAGATTATCCTAGCTTTTAGCTGCACTATCCAATAGGAGAGTGTGGAGCAGTTGCATCAATACCCACCAATGCTGCAGATACCAAAGGTCATAACTGCTGCCAGAAGTAAAGCAATGAACAAAAGTCAAGGATCTAGACCTGAACTCATCTTGGCAGTCACTGGGAGATTTGTATCTGCCATCTGAAAAATGTGATGAGGATATAGAAGATAAACCCACATCGGAATGCACAGCTGAGGCATGGGCATCACACCTGATCCTGCATAGTGGTGGTGCATTATGCTGCCGTTCCTGCAAATTTACCTACTGCGGAATGATCAACACTCACTCTACAGTTTCAGGTAAATTCAAATGTTCCTGCCAGTCTGGACAGGATGGCGAGAACAGCGAATGAGAGCCTGCAGCTCAGCTCCCATTGGCTGCCCCCTCCCATGTGACATGTGCCTCACCATGCGCACCACAGAAGTATTGCAGCTGGTGAGGAGGAAGCTGTGGGGAGGGTGCTCTGATCCAGATGGTGTGTCATGGCTCTACAGAAGGTAAGCTGTGTATTTTCTTATAACAGCAGATTTTATTCCAGTATCTGGAAGCTGCCCTTAATGACTTTTAAAAAGCCATTGAAATACATACTGAGCTTCCTTCTTTCAGAGCTGAATTAAATCTGTGATTTTTACACATCAGTAATGAAGACATAACGCAATCTGTGATGAAATAAGGAAAATCTGCCACAAGAAAACTCTTCAAGCAATTTGAAGCTAAAGTGCCAGAATGGCATTTATAGAGGCATAGCAGGGGAAGAGTGTAGCATACACACTTTGCGTGCAATGGAAGTGAAGTGTTGTGTAAACACTTTGTTCATTCAAAGCACCATGAGGGCACCATGCAGATTCCGCTGTTTAGTAATTCAGACTCACATAATTTTCTCAGAATTTCACATGCATTCATAGCACACAAAGATGTACAGCCCAATCTAGTTTACAAGGACATGCTGCTGAGACACTCAGGTTACCTTTTCTTCTTGCAATATTTACTCAAATTGAAAGCTCTGGTTCCCAGAAATATGCCGTGAATCTAACTAACGTAGAATGGTATAGAACAGTATGGAAACACAAGATGAACGAATATCTTTCAGTGCAATATTTGAGATTGGAAGGAGTTGGGAACATTCAACAATTTAGACTGATCATGCATTGAAGAACTAAACAGATCTTTCCTAAATTAGGCTGAAAAGATATTTTTAAACAGATGGTTAACATAAACATGGTGTTTAAGGCCCTAATTTAATATATAAATATATTTTAAAAGTGTACTAGTGACCAAGTAGAAGGGGACACTTGGATTAGAATGTTTTCTTTTGTTTGTGTGTTCTCTATGATTTCTATGGTTTGTGTTTCACTTTGTGTATTTGGTTGTTGTTTAATATTTCTTAAATATTAATGGTTAATATTTGTTTACATACTTATAGAAAATAATAAAATATAATCTCCTATTATGTAATCACCTTTTCCAAAAATAATCTCACCTAAAATTACCCTGCACCTTATTTTTAATTTTTACCTAAAGATTCCTTGCCAAATTACCCATAAATCATATATGCCAGCATATTTCTTTTTGTGGAAAATACAGGGTGATCCAGATATACAAAATTAATTAAAGCCTACTCAATCATGTGGCGAAATTCACAGCATTGAAAAATTTCAGCCTTAAAAACGGTGAAACATCTCATAGGAAAAGGGAAAAATACAGTTCCTTTAGATTTATATTCAACAACGGGTTGCTATATAAATGCCTACCAAATTCATGGACAGTGACAAAAAAGAATACCTCTTTTCACCAAGAAACTGCATTTCGAATAGTAAAATATCATTTTTTATCCTTTTTTTGCTAGTTTCAGTTCATTTCAAATACTAGTATCCTATTTGCATCCATTGTCTTATCCCAAAGGACAGCCTAAACATTACAAAAACAGATTAAATTATCTAATGTGATCCACATAACTACTAAGTTTGACTAAGAATTTCAAAAGCTTTCATAAAACCATAGATACTTTGAAGACAGTAACACTTTATGAAATAACAGTCTCTTAATAAGTATCACAGATACTCTCCAAGTTCTGTGTTCTACCAAAAAACTGGACGCAGAAGGAATGAAGCAATGGAAGCATTTGATAATACAGTTCATCTACTTAGCAGAATGTCAAATTCAGCAACAACTACAGCTGAAGAAATGCAGTGTCATAGTTGTGTGCCAAAAATTAAATCTGGACGCTCTTGTAACATTTTTTGGTCTGTTTTTGTGCTTACGTGTTCTGGAAAAGACTGCTGAATATATATACAAGTTGTACCATAAATAAATTGGCTGGTTTTAGAGCCAGAGGGGAATTCAAAGCAATTTCTGATCCCTATTTACCAATATACATATTAAAAAAAAAAAAGATGAGAAGTAGAGTTGGCTTTTCTACCCCACTTTTCTCACCCATTTAAGGGGACTCAAAGTGGCTGACAAAGGTTTCTATTCTTCTCCCCACAACAGAACACCCTGTGAGGTAGGTGGAGCTATGAGAGCTCAGAAGAGAATTGTGACTAGCCCAAGGTCACCCAGCTGGCTTCATGGAGAAGGGTGGAATAAAATCTGGTATTCCCAGATAAAAGTCCAGCTCCCTAACCACTAGACCAAGATAATGTTTAGTAGGCGAGTATTGAAAAATTAATATATATTCTGTATATATATTCAGAAAAATGAATGAATTATTACTTTCATTAATTGCCCGATATTCAAATTATCAATAGTATATAATCTAGGTTTATGCATTAACCTACTATTTTATTTCTGAACCTTATATCAAGTCAGCTTATAAATATAAATTTATCATTGTACTACTCAAAAGCAACAACAATCATTTCTAAAAAAGTGATCTATATTCAAGAAACCTCGTGGCAGTGACAGCAGGTAAATCCAGGGTGGAGGGGTAGGAGCAAACGTTCTTTGATTCCTCTGAAACACCTTTTGATCTGTTAAGAGTTCAGAATGCAGTTTGTTGTCTTCCAATGTGCTTGGTGTGTTCCCATAATGAATTTTATGTGGCACTATCTTTGAAATTCTTCAAAAGTTGCAACTAATGCAGAATATGGTTGCAAAAAGAGTTTTGAAAAGCTTGATGAAAACAAATGATACATCGATTTTGCAATAGGTCAAATGGTTGCCTATTTACCATTGCAACCAGTATTATTATCTTTAGATAAATCCCTCAATTACTAAAGAATTGAATTGTCCATATCTGCCAACTGCGATCCTCCTGATGTTAGTGAATCCATAACATTTCACTCCCAGTATTTTGTGTCAGCTCCACAGTTTGAGACTCATTACTACACTACACCTAACAATCTATGGGCAAAGTTCTTCTTATAGTTAGATCAACATTCGTCTCATGTTGCGGGACACCACTCTTCTGGAAATACAGCTGCTCTACTTCAATGATGACTTTAAGATTTATTTTTTCACAAAACCATTTGCACTGCAGGATGGAGCTCTGTTAAGATATTACTGCTTTTGTTACCACTTGTGAGGCTGATACAGTGGTTTAGCTGTGTTTTAATATTTAATACATTGCTGCCTGACTGTTCCCTATTTTGAAATCCTGTGTGATGAAAAACAGTCTGAAATAATGAATAAATAAAAGCAATAATTTCCCATTAGTACAGCAAATGTTTCACAGTTAACAGCCTTTATTTTAGACCTCTAAATCTGGCTCAGATATTGTAGCCCAGACTCTTACATGCTACTTCATTCACAGCTCTGATGGATTCCACCAACTATTAAGTAGGTAATTTCACACCACATTACCTCTAGTCAATTAAGCAGGTGAACAGCCTTATTGTAACCCACATAAGTTTCCCTGTGTGAGCAGCAGTAACAACGAAGACAGACTGTCTCCCGAGACAAATATACCACACTTAATTTCTTATTATCCTGATCTGTTTCCCAGAAAACACAACAGAAAACTTGCCATGAATAGCAATGAAGTATTAAAATACACTGTATATAAAGTCTAAATTAAACACATATATAACATCTAAATTCAATGAAATATACATATTCAACACCTTGAGTGATTACTGTATTTTGATATCAATTACTTATGACAGACCTGACATTTATCATTGAAATATATTTGAGGATATTAGGGATCTTTGTTTGATGGTTTTTAGATTATTTAGATTGTTTGAAATTCCCCAACATATTAAAGATTACTATACAAAAGTGGGTATAGCTGTTTTGAAATACGGACTGGGGTGTATGGTAAAATAGTATGGACTGCAAGAAGAAATTGATCAATCCTGGATCAAATAAAAATTAACTAAGCCTTTAAACCAATTATCATCAAACAGAAGCTGACATACTTGAGGCATGTAATGCAGGGAGAAAAAGGGCTAGAAAACAACAGAATTATCCTTGGCAAGGCTGAACAAAACATACGGTGAAGACAATGGACAAGATGGATGGATCAATCTATCAACTTGCATATTCCTTGAAGAGCTTCAAATAAAAATATCTATACAGCCTTCAGAAGCCAAACTATACTTGATGTCAACCTAATGATAATACTGATTTGGGAAATTTTGCTAAACTGCTGATAAAATAACTTCATCTTTATTTATATCTAGACATCTTTATAATAAAAATAGATTTTAGGTTTACAATTTTTAAATGTTCATTAATGTAATAGGTTTTACTGATACTGTTTGCCTGTAACTGATAGTCTGCAAGTGATCCTCTTCATGTGACACATATTTTTATAACAGATTACATAACTATATGGAGAAGCAACAACAAAAAGATCCTATCAAAAGAACTCACTTTCTGTAAAGCTCAAGAAGCATTTTTGCCCCTCCCCCCAAGTGTCAACACAGAAATATAGCTGATGATACCTGCATAATGAGAAAAGTGCAAAGATAAGGACATAAGAAATGGCCAGTTAGATCAAACCTGCATCCCATTTGGTTCAGAAATCAGTACTGGCACAAGAGAACATAAGAATATAAGGAGAGCCCTGATGGATTGGGCTACAGCCCATCTAGACTAGCATCTTGTCTTGTACAGTGGCTCACCAAGTGCTTCTAGGCATTCTTAAGCAGAAGACAAGGGCAACACCTGTAGAAGCATCCTGCCTGTCTCCCCAGCCTGAAGGCAGTACCTAGGTGTCCGTTTGAGTAGTCACTGATACATCTGACATCCATGAGTTTGTCTAATCCTTTCTTAAAGCTATCCTATCTCCTTTATAGAAAGCCTCTTGGTTCTAATGTTGTAGTGACAGAGAAAAGAGTTTCTTCTGTATCCACGTTTTCCACATTGTGCATGATTTTCATACACTTCAATCAAGTCAGGGGAGTACCTTTTTTTTTTTAATACCCGTGCTGCCATGAAAAATTTTCTGTTTGAAGTGGACACTGTGGTACAGTTACTCCAAAGAGAAGAAATTCACAGCAATACAGATGTATTTTTTCAAAAGAAGTCTTGCCAAAAAACATATTGCAGGCTTCTGTTTATTAGTCTCATCATTGGCAGCTGCTGCCAGCTGCACATTCTCACAGTAGCCACCCAGCAGTGCAAAGAAGCCCACTAGCAAGACAAGAGCACACAGCTTGAACTTTTTACATCCTCACAACTGTATAAATGGCTTCCCCCACTTCCCCCAGTGAAGGAGGTACAAACGTGGGATGTCAGAAAACTACAGCCACCGGAGATAACCCATAGTGAGTCTGCTCCATCCGTCGGGGAAACTGTAAATCTGGAGAACAGGTGCAACTTTATAGCTGGCCCTTCTTACTTGTTATGATTAGTGAAGTCAATGGCTTCAGTTCAATTAAAGTTAGTCATCCTTTGGGTTGTAAACCCTATTACAGACTCGTTTCATTTACCAAACCTTACACAAACATATTTGAACCCCTAACCAAGTACTACCCTGTGTATTTTATGATTTGCAGAAGCAGCAGCAGTAGCAGAAGAAGCAGAGTTGGCTTTTATACCCTGCTTTTCTCACTCATTTAAGGGGAACTCAAGTGGCTGTCAGGGTGTTTTGTTCTTCCCCCTACAAGAGACGCCCTGTCAAGTAGGTGGGCCTGTGCTTGCTTGTGTCTCAAAGACACCAAACAGCAGGATGTGAAAATTAAGTGTGAGCAGGGAGAAAAGACTGGACTCTCCCTTCATGGTGGCCTTCCTTGGTTTCACTTTTATTTTTAATGGGTCTCACTTAAGACAATGGAAATAGGGCAGTCAAAAAAGATTAGTTTATTTTATTAGATATTGCAATATGACTAACTTCAGTTAGATCACTATAATTATTCTTGAGTGGAATACATTACATTTTGAAAACACAAATATATACTTCAAGAACCAGGGAAAGAGCACCATCCTGTCTCAATTATATGTCTTCTTCATTGAGTAAAAAGTTGGAAGAACATTTCTGTACTATTTCAATACTTCTGAAAATAAATTACCTTCTCTGAACTTACATTTTAAACATATCAATATCAAACCAAACAGTGTGGTGAAATTGCCATCCTATATGTTAAATGTTCCTATTTCTCAACAATCATTGCAAAGGTCTGTGCATAAATCTCAGGCTTTTAGAACAGGACTTGTATTTGGTAATTATGCTTTAAAAATTGCCTAACCGTTTCCAATGCAATTTTATCACTGAAACACAAAGTAAAGTTTGGCAATGCTTACCACTTTTTTTCTAATTCAAATTAGAAAATACTGAATGCTGACTAATTATTCACTGAATAGCTGTCAAGTTCATATAGCTGAGAACTGGGTTCACGTTTATGAAAAGTCTTTGATTATACTTTATATATTTCTATCCTGTCCTGAAGGTCTCAGAGTAGGTCACACAAAACAAAATGTATCGATTAAGGAGGGATTTTTTGTTTTTGTTTTAAAAGAATCATTAGGCAAAATAAAATAAGAGAATTTTGATGCTTATTTCATTTTGAATTGATTTAGGAGCCCATGATAAATGGCCTTTAGAAATAGCAAACATCCATTAATACAATTTCAATTCACATACCCACCAGCACAAAGGTGAAGTCTGCAGTATTGCAAATGCAGGGATTTTATGCATATACAGTATGCATAATATACATACATCCCTACTTGTGAAACATTTGTTCAAATGTTTTTGCATATATTCATACTGAGACAGAAAAAATATATCTAATTCAACAGTGAAATCAGAAATGGAATGAATGCTGTTAAAAATATGTGAATATGGAAAAGATTATTTAACTTCTTCATCCCTACATGTACACAATTATTTTAAATGCTGCTTCCAGCTTTGTAAGACTTGAATTGTAATTATTTCCTGATAGCTATACACAAGCAGTGTTGTCCAATATTTCTTTCAGATTCCTTTAAAGCAAAGGAATAAATCTTAATTATGTTTATCAACTTCTGATCTTCTTATCTGCTGATGTCTCTTCTGTATTCTCACCATGGCTATGCCAACAAATGCTCTTGCAGTTTCTGTGATTTGCACCCTTCCTCCAAGTTACCTTATTATGGCAGCCACAGACCATCAAGTTAATATAATTTGATTATTAAGGAAGAAATAACTTGGAAATATATGCTTTTCCCTGCTACTTCTGCCATATCAGCAAACAACTTATGTGAGAAACTAGGACCTTGATGTACTTTATCAACAGAAATGGTAGTTGTTATATAAATCTAGGCTACATTCACACCTAAATTTTAATTCCGTTTCAGTCCACTTTCAGAGTGAGAGAGCACATAAGTAAGGTAACTAGTTATTTCCTTTCCACTTTGACTTAGAAAAATCTACCTTTGTGTTCAATAAAGTGAAAAGAAAATGACTAGTCACTTTGGTGATTTGTTCTCTGAAAGTGGACTGAAAGTAGATTAAAACTAGGTTGTGAATGAAGCCCTGCTCAATGCAGGAAATCCCAGTGTAGGAAAGGCATCTGAGCAGTTAAGCACTTTAATCTATAGAAAAGCTGGAGGTGCTACACCATCTGAATACTTCAGCATTGCAATATATAGAAAATTATCTCTGTGTTATGTGTAGTATAGCTGGTTCTCATGCGTCTGATATTTTGCTGCTGCTTTTTATAGGGTGGCTGTGCTGTGTTTTTTATAATGTAGGTTTCTTTCCTCCATTGCCTGGCATTAGAAGTCCTATTTCTTATCCAGGTCCATGTGACTTTCAGGAATGTTGGTCAACCTTCTATTACCCCTCTATTCTCCTAATCTCCAGGCTTACGCTGAGGTTTACACTGGACTTATGTGAATTCGATTTACACAGTTTTTCTGGAACATGATAATTTCATAAATCTCTGTTAACAACGTTGTTTTGAAGCTGGTGCTTTCCAGATCTTTCCTTTCCTTTCCTTTCTTTTTTCTGTTAAAGATTAATACACACAAATGACTGTCCATGTAATTTTCAGATTTTTAAAAATCTGAACTTTTTATATTATATAAATTAAAATAATTAGCTGACATTATAACACTGTCAAAGTAATGTATAGAGAGAACGATTTCTATATCAATTTAATATATAATTTGCAAGATCAAAGGTGCACGCTATGAAAATACTCTGATGTTATTGACATGAAACATAATGAGCATTTGATAGCTATCACATCATATTAAATAAATATGATACGGAAGGCTTACCCAGAGCTGATATTCTCTAGCTGGCTGCCATAAGTGAAGGCATGCTGTGTAATGCATTCAATGAAGAAACTCCAATTTCGTGGTGTCAAGAGAAAAATGAATGGTTAGGTGCAGAGAGGAACAACAGTATAGGAGTTAGCTCTCTAGCTTTACTACAGAGAAGAAAAAAAGACATATGTAGAGCTTCTTCTCCCCAGTAACAAGTATTATATAACCACATAGCAAGGAATATATATATATCTTGGAATTTTGTCCTGTGAATTAGGTATGCCATGGGAACAGGCTTGCCTGTTATGACCCTAAAGATTTCCTATCCTAGCTTGTTGCCACCTTGAAACAATGTTTAGTTTGAATCCCTGTTCCGTATTTGATAGAATAGCTAAGGATTCACTTTTTGAAATATCAAAAACAACTGAATTAAACAGAATAACTAGTTTTTTTCAAAACAATCATTGAAAGAGGAGATGAAACTTTGTCTTCCTCTTAGCAAAAGGTGGTTCACTGTGCAAGATAGAATGCTACACTAAATGGACTGATCCAACAGAGCTTCTCTTGGGTTCTTATAAGCCAGAGGTTCCCAAACTTTTTTTTTCTTGTAGACCACGTTCAAAATTTTACTGATTTTGGTGGACACCCTCCTGCTACATTTCTACCATATTCCCAAAACTCGTCAAAAAATGTGAAGATTAGATCTAACAATGGAAATTTGCGTCGCGGCTGAGTTCCAACCCTAAATTCAGAGTGGTAAAAAGAAAAAGAAAAATAGTATTTCATCCCTTTGCACATCTGAACAAGTGTTGTGGGCGGGTGGTGCTTTGCAAGTCTCGACACGCGTTGTACTGAATATTGAATATGCAAGTTTTTACAAGTAACAGTCGCTGACCTTCTTAAAATATTATCTGCCTACATTGATAGGTAAAGCCAAGCCAACATTTTTCTTCTTTACTATCGAAACCAGATAAATTTTTGTGGACCCCCACTTACAACTTGTGAACCCCCATTTTTTTCCATGCCGACCCCTGTCGAGTCTCCCGTGGACTCCTGGGAGTCCACCTCGACCACTTTGGGAATCGCTGTTATAAACTTATATAGTCTTAACAACTTTGCTCTGCAGGATTATAATAACACTATCAGTTATACTTGTTTTGACTAGATATAAATAGATCATTTTGTTAAATGAGGATTCCTTCAGTACCCACAAAGACTTTTATTATTTTGGTAAAGATAGAGTTTTCTGTTCTTAAACAAGATTGTACCCCTGCTTCCACATTTAGCTGGCTTATCCCAGGACAGGAGAAATTACCCCATCCTATGATACACAATCTGTCGCAATCTGGAACAGGCACAGGGCAAGGCCACCTGCATTGGAATAACCTTGGTTGGCTCTGAAGCTGACATCATAGCTGGCCAGGGGCCTACAATTCCATTACAAGAACAGTAATGAAAATTTCCCAACTTAACAGCTCCAGGGCTAGGGGAGCATTTTGGCAATGCACTTCAACACTGAGGTCTACCAGTATATTGGACTAGAGCAGCATTTGGGGCGCTTTAACCTTGCTCATGCTCTACTTTGTGCAGGCAGTGCAAACTAGGAGGGAGAGGGGCTTCCTTTATTCCTCACCAGTATGCAGACAGGAGCCCCCTAGATGCTTTCCTTTACTGCACTAACAGTATGTGCAAAGGGGCCTAAAATTTAACCTGTTTTGCCTTCTACCTTATGCTGCTAAAAAGCAAACAAACATGTGCTTCAACCTTGTATTACTTGCTTTTTAACTAATTCAGAACACACTTGTGAGATGACCCTCCAGCTGAAATTTGTCATGGTCAGCCAGGAGGAGGACTCAGAGGATGAGGAGGACTCACTTCCTCAGGTACAGGAGGAACCTGAGGTGATGCCAGGACCCAGTTCTGACCCCCCCAGCCCCATTGGAGCCTGGGGTTCAACAGCCCAGCCTTACCACAGCAGAAGTGCAGGATGTGGGAGACATGGAGCAGCAGAGCCTAGAGATCCCCAGCTTTAAGCAAAGGAGAGCAGAGAAGGAAGGGTTAAGACGATCAAAAAGGCTTGCCCAGAGACATGCGGATCACCTGCAGCTGTGAGCTCAATCTGCAAAGTTAAAACACCGGGCAGACGCCCAAGCCCTTTGTCAGAAACTATTTGTTTACCTTAAGAGAAAGCTGCTGTATCTGACTCCTGGACTGCTTGGAAACCCTAGACCTTGGAACGTACATGTTGACCATCCTTCTGGCTGCCCTGACCTCAGACTGGACTGTTTGTATGACTCTCGTTAACCCTGGACTTGGACTGTTTCTGGATTTCTTCTTTTCGGACGTCGTTTGGGCTGTACCTTTGCTGAGCAATCTCTTGTCAGCTGTGTGCTTGTGGGTGTGCTGGCAGCTTTCCCGGACAAAATTGATATTGTGAACTGATATTGTGACTTTCTGAAGTGAGGAAATTGATCAAATTTCCTCATTTCAGAAAGTCATTTGGCTTTGTTTTCTGTGGGGTGATGAATCCAGCAGCCTGAAGCACATTTCCAAAGGACATTTTTGCTAATTGTCTTTTCACTTGTGATTGTAAGGTAAAGCCAGCTCTGTATGAGAAAAGACATGTATTTTGGGTCCAAGCCACATAGGGGTTTATATGCCATTGGCAACATCCTGAATTGGGCTTGGTAGTGAATTGATAACAAAGTTATTTTCAGATGCATGACCAATCAGAAATTCTGCACTAATTTCAGCTTCAAGACTGCCTTCAAGGGTAAAGTGCATTATAGTACTCTAGGCTTTAAGCCATCAGAGCATGGATCACTATAGCCAAGTTGCTCCGGCTGAGGAAAGGCCAGCGCTAGTGAACCAGTCAGAGATCAGAGATGGTTCACAGGTGGGATTGTTTGCCTGCCCATCCCTTCACATAAAAATTCTATGCTAGAAAACATGCATCAGAGATGGGATGAAAACACAAGTGCAATACAGTACAATCTTTAGGGTACTTTTGAGTTGCTTCTTTTTTTAATTATTGCTATGTGTGAATGCAACTATATGCAACATAATGCTATGCATGTTCTACTATTTCTAGTGATATCCATCCTCAGCCTACAGAACTAAGTATGCATTTTAATGTTAATTACTTATTCTACTATGTTTGAATATTCTGGAATAAAACATAGATATTCTGGAATATTCATGCTTTATTCTACAATATCCAAATATAGTGGAATACATAACTGGTGACTGGATGCAGCTTAAGTAGTAAAGCATGAAAATATAAGCTTTTAATCATAATATAGTCACATATCATAGCATGGCATAAAATTATAAGCATCGTGCTGCTGCTGGGAATAATATTTCAAGAATTCTGCATCTTTCAAGGTCTTATATAAAATATTGCCAATGTCTTACATTGTAAGACAAGGCATCAGTTGGACCTCAACTTTGATTTCTCCAAACTCCATTTTGAAACACTGCAGCAGATTACAATGCAGTTCTGAGGCCAAAAGCAAAACTCTGATTGTAGCTTAGTCCTTATGCTTCTGCTGCATAAATTGCTATCATGTACAAGATAGGCTCAGAAAGCTGATTGGAATGTAACCTAAAGCAATTTCCATACACTTCTTCATTTTCAACTGTACTTGAATCTATTCTTGCTCTAGCTATTTTCCTGTTTCAGTCCAGTCATGATGCTCTTCTTTCTAACTCAGATCTAAAAATGTATACATAAGCAACACTGTACATCTTTCAATGCACTGTGCACGATAGCTCTGCCTGTGACCCTGTGAGCCAAAAGAAATCAGAAAACAAATATTTTGGTTTCTTAAGAAAATAAAATGCCCCTACGGGGCTAAGCTAATCTTGAATGCCATGATGTACAACTCAGAATAATGAACATAGTTGCTTCAATACTCAGGTTTTATTTGCAAGGACAAAAGAAACAAGACAGATCTGTCAAAATGTAGGTTCAAGAAATATAGTAACTTCATTCTCATAAATGCATGGATGTTTTTTTCTTATATAAATTATATGTGCATTAGAAAAGCATTACCGGAGGAAAACATGTATTCAGTGCTTATCACATTTAATCCTTCATTTTCAGGCAATAACCCTAATAAAATAGATTTGAATGCTGCAGAGTAGTTAATGGGTATGTACTGAATGTAGCTATCCTAGGGGGCTTTACTTAGGATTAAATTCTTCTCTGCCCTTTTCTCTTTACAACTTATACAACTTCTATTCATTAATGCAGACAGACTAAAGGACAATGGTAGAGTAACTTTTTTATAGGACCTATTCACTTACATAGCTCACTCATACATATGCCTTGGGATTCTGCTCGACATATAGAATCATAGAATCATAGACTTTAACAGACTTTACTGTACACAGGGCTTTTCCACACAACTCCCAGTGATACAGATTACCAGGTCTTGAACAAGGAATCCAACCTAAGGCTGGGACTGATTGTTGTGTACCAGAATAACACCATTTGCATGGCAATGGCATGTTCCAGCACAACCTCTGCACCAGCCCCAAAGCTTGCACAAACTTTAGAGCAAGACACCACAAGCTCTGATGGCCCAAAACAAATATTCCCGGCCTCAGAGTCCCCTCCAGGGCCCATTATGGGGCTGTGGTTTGGTGCACCACTGAAATGGGTTCCTGGTAAACTAGAACAGAAAAGCATGTGCCTTCTGCATTCTTTCATGATCCTGATCAGGAGCCTCCTGACCAGGATATCACTCTGGTGCAGATTATTAAATTTTTAATTTAATTAATCAATAATTTACTTAGCATACATACATACATACATACATACATACATACATACATACATACATACATACATACATACATACATACATACATACATACGTACGTACGTACGTACGTACGTAAAATGAAAAAAAAGAAAATACACATCAGAAGTACCACTACATAACTTCCCCCTCATGATAGACCATTTGTGTTTGATTAATTTTATTCTACAATCTAGATGTCCAGACATTTAAATTTTTTAAAAATGCTCAGATACTTGTGCTTATTTGTGCTTATAATCGTTCTATACACGGTTCCGTATTTGACAAAAATGCTTGTTAACATGGTTAACTTTCAATCTACACTGTTTAAGAGGAATAAATTCATTTATCATAATTTTCCACAGCTCATTTTTTCAATTTCTTATTGTTAGATTATCAGCATATTTCCAATAGCTGCATGGCAGCTATTAAGTAATGCAGTCTTATTTGTGCATTAATATACTTTTTAGTTCAACAAATGTCATGCAGGAAATAAATGTTTGCTGAAATTAGGATAGTTAACTTCAAACATTTGACTTATTGTGCATGTACATTATTTCAAATTTTTTTCCACAGAAGGACGGAGCCAAATCTTATGAAAATATACAAGCGTTTGTTGACATCTTTTCTAGATCAACAGCTAGAAAATCTTGTTTATTGGCAAGTCTTAGCAGTCTTATTTGGTTAGCTCTTTGGTTACCTATGGCCTCTCTTATATAGGTGTGCCACCATATCTGCTGATCCAGTAACTGCAGTTTCACTTATTTGCGGTCAACTGAAGCAGCCTCCTGCCTATCCCCAATGGTGCCATTAGGCCTTCCTGAGGCTTTCTGGCAGCCTGCAGGAGTCAGAAATAGCATGAAATCTCATAAGATTTTCCAGGAAGCATGGGAAATGATGCAAGATTTCCCACCATTTAAAGATCTATGGTTTCGTGCAACAGTGGTAGGAACACCTGTACTTGAGGTTTTAAGTTGCCCCTCTGGTGTGAAGCACTCCTGAACTGTTGTTATTCCTCCGTTCCATATTTTGTCCAAGCTTCTGTTGAAATATATTTAAGTTTTGGGTGATGGGTTATTTTCATTAGTGGTGAAGTATTTGGTTCTTTCAAAAAAACAAAAGCGTAGTTTTACTAGCTATTTCAATGTCTCTTTAAATATTTAATAGACATGTAACTAAAATTCCTTTGCTTACACATACATTAATTCTTTATGATTTAGGAAACTACTGAAACTACTATTCTCCCTGTATTTTGAAATCTGCTGCATAGAGCAGATTTTATCTAGAGGAAATACTGAATTCCCTCAAAAATCAATAATTTTGCATTATAACAAGTTGTACATTCATGCTTTCTAAAGCCATAGCATCATGACAGCTTTTCCAGCCTCCCAATGCAAATTATCTCTAGGTTTCTTTTCTTTTTGTTTTGTTTTAATATACTGCCTTAGAGTGTAACAAAACCCACACACTTATAGCCATCTCTCCAATAACATGCGGTTTTTAATCCTATAAACATTCAATTTAAGAAAACTATGTTAGGTAAACTAGAAAAGACTGTTGGTTTTCCTGGATGCAGTTTTACCACTGCCCACCATTACTTTTATAGCATGGTTCTAGCCACCACAGAGGGAGAGGCTGCATTTTTAACAATTACTTATAATCAAAATCATCCTGATTTAAATGTGTGCTACAGGGGAATAACTGTATTTTAACTTTTCATAAAGGAGAAACAGGCTATTGGTTAATACTTATCAAAGAATTAAAAAGTCAGAAAAGAGCTATGTAGAGGCAGAAACTAGAAGTCAATTAATATGTGAACAGATGGGCAGGATTGTTGTATGGAACAGAGTTCAAAGAAGTGAGTATGTTTACTTCATCTTCAGTTACGACATTTCAGTTTTGATGTGAACAACAGACTACAAGGAAAATATGAAACATCTCATTAAAATCTACAAAATATTACTTTCAAATACAAAACAAGTTCACTAGGTGGCCAAAGCAGATCAGGAATTCCATCTAGGAATGCGGAGGCAATGAGAGGAGATGCAAATCTCCCCTCTCCTCTTCTACCTTCTACTAGCTCCATAGAAAATAAGGGTGCATCAATACACAGTGAAAAGTTTAGCTTAGTGACTGTGATAATATGATTGTGTGGTTAATAAAAGCATTTTTCACACTGCTACATGAAGGCAAAGCAGCATTTTAAAGACACCCTATTTTGCATCAACTCACTGCCCAGTCGAACATAAGGGGAGTCCTGCCTGATCAGACCACAGCCCATCTAATCCACCATCCTGTGTCATATTGGTCCACCAATTGCTTTTGGGCATCCCAAGGAAAAGACAAGGGCAAAGCCTTCACCTGCTCTAGACTCCCTCCAAAGGGCCTTTAGAGGTATCCTGACTGACTCTCCATCTGCCGGCAGTCCCTAGACATCCATTTTCTAGCCTTTAACATGGAGCAAGATGGGAAATGTGCAGATATCTGCAAGAACATTTATGATGACTCGATCCAACCCTCTCCCCCAGACTCATACTTCTCAGAGTCATGCAGTCAAGAAAGTGGCTACTGAGTTTCACGCCTCAACTGCCTGCCAATGGGCTGGTGTCAAGTGTATGAACTTGACTATCTCGCTCCAAAAGATCACTGCCAAGCCTCCACCCTGAAGCAGCACAATAAACAGCAGTGTAATACAAACACCAACTGCTTATTAAATACAAGCAGATAAATAAATAAATAAATAAAAGCAAAGATAAGGTTTGCTCAATAGTCCTTAAAAAGTTCGAACAAGTTACTGTAAGCGGAATAAAGCTTAGCTCTCCCAAGCTAAACCATTGAAAGCAAAATAATCAACTCAAGCTTCCAGCTCCCCTTAACGTGAACGAAACTTCCAGATGTTCAGTGTGAATGCTCTTCATAAAATGAAGAATAAACCCCAACAGTAAAACCTAACTGCCACCCAGGAGTCTGACTTGCTCAAACCAGAGCCAAGCAGCCCCTGCAGCGTTCCTGTATCTTCCTAGGTACGCCCCAAGATCTTCCTCTAAAGAGGTGAGACCTCTCTTCTATCCTCTGCCTCCAAGCTGAGAGCACAAAGTCTAGAAGCCTGGAGAGTTCAGCTAACTCCCCAACGATCTTCCTCCTGCAAAATCTGCCAGGCGAGAGATGCTCAGAGCCCCGGACCGCTGGCTTAAATACAGCAAGAACTGGCTGCTCTGACTGGTGCAATTTTGTGGGTTTTTTCAGACAGTTCCTCCCTCCTGTCCATCAAGTCTGCAAAATCCCTGGGAAATAAACCTGCAGTTTGCAGCTTGCACCATGAATCCATCACAACATTCAAGAAGAGACTCCTTAGACTTGTTTTTTCCCGTGCTGGTTGTGAAGGAAAATCCTCATCTTTTCCCCAAACCAGCACAGAAAAACAGAAACTAGAGGCTAGGTTTTAATCGGCTTATTTACATAATTGCCATTATCTTAATTATTTAACACTTGAAAATGTTTAAATAAATCAAGAAGGTCTCTGAAACCTTTTGTTTTTCTTTCTTTTCCGATCAACCAGCTTCCATTGGAGCCAGAAATGTTCCTTTTATAATGAACATCATCACAAACTGAAACACCTACCAGGGTAATATGGAGGCTATAAAACAATTTTTAAAAATTTCTATTATTTATATTTCTATCCCACCCTATACCTGAAGGTCTCAGGATGGATAACAACATTTAAAATCAGACATATATTAAAACAAGAGTATATATTAAAACAGTAACAGTGTCTGTGAAGTAGGAAGAGACAGTATATTCCCATTTAACCAAAGGGCAGGGCAAAGAGGTGCATCTTCACTGCCTTCCTAAACATATACAGTGAAGGAGCCTGACACACCTCAAGGGGGAAAGTAGTCTGGGGGCCATGCCTGAGAAGGCCCTCTCCCAGGTGCCCACCCCTTTTACTTCAGCAATGACCAAATCCCTCCCATTAACCATAAAGATGAAAAGCCAACTCATGAAATTTTAACTCATGTTTCTTGTTTTATCTCTGTTTTAAATCTGTTAACTTTGTATTTATTTAGGGGTCCATGATAACCATAAATAAAACTATACTATACACCTGTATTCTAAAAATGGTATAGATGATTGCTGTTTAAAAAACACATCCTTGGAGACCAACAAAACATGCCTTCTTCCTTTCACCCTTGCTAATCAAAATAATGATGATCATGATGATCGTGATAAAGTCCCAAATATCTCTGGTCATAAGAACAGCACACAGTGTACATGCTCTCTAATTGCTTAAACATTTGTAAAATGGGTAATAATGATTTCATGAACTGTTGGGAATTTTCCTACACATTTCATGATACAAGGAGACATTAAGGCCTGCAGGCATTCCTTTACCACTCATCACACAGAAGCAAAGTTTTTTAGCAGAGATTTCCAAAATACAGGATTCTAGATGGCAGCACAGACGAGAGACAGTTGCCCCTGGAGACTGTCGTAAAGCTAAAGTACCGAGCAGAATCATAGGGCAAAACAGCAGTGAGGAAGAAACAGAAATAACAAAGTTTTAATCCATCCGTACGGATTTAGTATGACAGAGCTCAAAAACAGAAACTCTCAAGGAAAACCCTTCTCTGCCATAGCTTACTTGGATTAAGTTGCCAGAGCAGCAAGCTAGGCAGGTGCCAAAAGACCTTAAGTGAAATAACACACTAATATGCAGATTTGAAAGAAAATAATAGCTTTTTTTTTCTTTTTAAAAAAGACTGGCTGTGGTGCAAACTTCATACCCTCACTGGGCCATGAAAAAGGCTGATGCTTTTTTAAGTGGCATCTAATTTCACAGCACAAAACCTTTCCAGTAAAATATTGCTTCATGTGAGACAGTAATACCAACGTCTGCATGGCCCTGTGAGAAAGCTGAAATTCAAGATAAGCCAAAGCTTTTGCTACTTGAATCACTGGTGGTAGCAAACCACATTTTAAACAAAGGTTGAATTCAGTGTTTAAAAATGCAAGCCACAGGCAATAAATTAGGCAAGAAAAGAGATATAATCCCAGGGGAAATGCTGATGAACTACAGACTTGCCATGCTTTTAAGGAGGCAGGGGGTTATCAAAAGAAAAGCTGTTTATATCCTCACAACATTTTGAAGTAAATCCTAGGCAACTTTAGCATTTCCCAAGGAGATAATATAGACTATTGAAAGGAGAAGGAACACACAGCAGTGCACTTAAATTTCCCTTGAGAGTTTCCTGGTCGAGAAGGTCAATGTCACCGCTATAAGGAGGGAAAAACTTCAATCTTTCTCCTATAGGCTCACTTTGATCTCAACAAAGTTTTCGAAATTCTTCTTGTTTGCAACTAATGCCAATTATTAAGAGGGAACAATTTCAGTTTTTTCACAGGGCCACAGAGATTTTGGTTCAGGAATAGAAGAATTTAAAATTAGCTATAGATCCATAGTTCCTACACACTGCTTTCCATTGATGCCAAAAATAAACCTGGGAGCATTTTCACTCTTACTTCCCTGCTTTCTGCTGAAATGGCTGATCTGAGCTGTCAATAGATATGTCAGCTTACAGAATAATTTATCTGTTTATTTTTTTAACTCCATACCCCACCTGAGGCAGCATACAAAATAGTCAAAAGTTCAATTATCCATTAACTACATAACTGAATAAGTTATTGCTTACAATTCTAAACACAGGTCCAGACCTTCTAGGCCAGGGATAAAGCCAGAAGGGTAGAAGGAAAAGAATTGTGAAGTTAATGAATTAATTTGTGTGCCTATGAACTGAAATACTTGTAATCTGCTTCAGAACACTTTGTTTCCATACCCGTTTCAGTGGTAAAGAATGAAGCTTTTTATTTTGTTTCCTTGAAGAGACTTTGCCAGCTTCTCTGTATTCTAACCCAGAAGGGTGTTACAGTTACAAAGTTCCCTCTCTTCATAAACCAAGGAAGCTGAGGCTAAGGGAAATAAACAGCCAGTAGGCTGGAGGCAAGAGTTTTGAGTGTCAGACAGGTGGGGTGAACGAATTCAGCATTGCTGGTTTTCGCTTGCGGGTGCGAGGCCTGAACAAACCACAACACGCTACCAGAAATATAAAACATGCTACCAGGATTTTAAAATTATTCCTGTAAAATTACAGGAATAAAAGACAGGGGTAAAGAGTGTAAGACAGCTCACGCTGGGGGATGGGCAGCACCACAACATCCTAGTCCCATCTGAGTCAGGTGAGGCAATTCAGGTCCTGGATCAGTATCTGGATGCAGTGATATGCTGAATGTGGTCTAACAGTCTAAAGCTAAATTAAAATAAAATGATTGCTCTGTGTGTTCCAGGGGTGGGGAATCATATTTTGGACAGAGGTGCATACTGGTGGAAAGAACAAGTACAACATTTAGCCATCTTTCTGGATTCATATCTGTCACTGGAATTCTAAAAGGCAACAATGTTTATCTCCATCCCAGTGTTAGACAATAAAATCCAAGGGCATCTGGTCACTATGATCCAAACTCTTGTAATCTCCAGGTTAAATTAGTGTCATGTGCTCTATATGACACTATGCTTTAAGCTGTTTCAAAAGCCAGGACTTGTATAAAACACTGTAGGCAGATTGCTGACAAGAATTCCTGAGTGAACTCCTATTACACTGTTCCTTAAAGAACAATGGTTTCCAGTTTGCTTCTGGGTCCAATTCAATGTTTCAATTATGAAGTCAGAATGGATACCTTGAGTCCCAAATATCTGAAGGAGCACTTCTTACCACATAGCCCAGTCCATCAGTTAAGATCTTCTGTGGTAGCTCTCCTGGTAATTCCATGAATTTATGAGATCCAAGGCATGACAGGAAAAGGGCTTTCTTTTCTGGTTACCCTCAGGCTTTGGAGTAATCTCCCTTTAAAGATACACCAAAACCTAATACTATTCAGTGTCTGTGAAAATATAACTATTCACCAAAGTGTTTCCAACTTCTTACCAGCAAGGAATTATCTGCTGGTAGAGTCGGGCTGCCTTATCGTGATGTTGTTAATACACAGCTGGACTGAAAGGCTTAAAATGACTTTCGGAAAAAAAAGGAACTCTTGCTTAAAACTATTTAATAGTCTAAAAACTGAGATACAGCTTGTACAATGAAATTACTGATCTTCAATTTATATACCATTGTTCCTAATGTTCACATTTTTGCAGAAAACTGTTTGCCCAGGGCCACCCAGGGAGTCCAGGCTTGAGCTGGGATTTGGATTTAGGTTTCTCCGGTCCCAGTCTAACAAACCATTCAATGGACCACACTGGTTTTCCAATCCAGATGCAGTATGAGTCACAACCTTGTAAACAGGCTGAATGTTCTTTTCTGTAGTAAGGATAAATTAATTATGTGTATTCAGTAGCTCTGAGAAAAGAGATGTCTTTTTGAACCTGCATCTGAAGTTTGTTTCATTCCAAGATTTATCTTGTATTAAGACAAGGGTAACAATTTCCAACATTTTCCTTTCTGTCCACTTGCACAACCTTTCTCCACAGTATTTTGTCTTCCTCCTTTTACTGAAAGAAATAACTGGATGTCTGTTCCAAGCCTAATAACCTCAGATGTGGTATCCAGGTATCTTTTTCAGTATAACCACTGATTGTTTCACTGTTATAGTTTTCTTTATGAAAATGCCACCAAGGCCTCCTTAAAGATGGAAGAAAACTGCAAATTAACAGAACACACAGCCATTTTAGGCTTTATCAAGACGTTAGCTATTCCGCTGTATTTGGTTATTCTGGAATACTGAAATGTGGACAAATAAGTAGCTGACATTTAGATCCAGCCTTACAAAGAGAAGTCAGCTGTTGCCCAATGCTCTTTGTTACAAAATGACACCTCCAATGTGATTTCCAGTCTTGTGTCTTTCTCAACAGCTTATTTTTAAGATGCTACAAATTACAGTTGATCGGTTCTCTGAAAAATGATTTGCCATATATTCTGTTTGCTTTTCAAAGCTCTAATATACACTTTGGTTCTGTTTCCTCGATATGCATGTAAATATTTTCACAAGACAGCAAATGTATGAAGTTAGGAAGAACCCTGAGGCCACGGGTAAGCAAACTCATTAGTCAACAGAGCCAAATATCAACAGTTCAACAACTGAAATTTCTTTTGAGAGCTGAATTGAGGTCATGGGGTGGGGCCACTGAGGTCACGGGGTGGGGCTACTGAGGTCAGGGGGCAGGGCCAGGGCACAGAAAGATAAAGAACAAAATAAATAATTTATGAATGGAACTGAACTCTACTCATGAAATGAATAACAATATAAACCTGCTTTTTTTCTGCATGCCTGTCCACAGTCACATATTCACTTATCTAAGTCCCATAGGATTTGCAGCAGAAAAATTGCTAGTGAAAGAATCACAAATCAGGCCATAGTCCATCTAGTCCACCATCCTTCCTCACACAATACTCACTCGGATGGTTAGGACCTACTTAGATCAGTAGTTAAAGCTGGCAGTAAAAGCAGAAGGAAACTTAAAAGCCTGGATTGGGCTGACTGCAACCATAGATGCTTGAAAATAAGCTGTTAGGCTGTGTTCACACCTGAGTTTTAGGGTGTTTTTCCACTGCAGCCCTTAGATCTGGATCTAAGAAGATCCGGATCTAAGGAATGGGTACATTTCTTAATCTGGATCTAGTAGATCCAGATTAAGGGAAGCACCCAACGTGTTTCCTGTGTTTCCACAGGAGGTGTAGCACCCCTGCTGTGGAAACAGCTTTGCACCCATCTGGGAAATCCAGATCAACCCACAAGGGGTCGGTCCATTACCCCAGGTGTTTTGGGGGGCGGGGAGGGCAGTCTTCGAAGCAACTTCAAAGTGTTTTTGAAGTCACTTCGAAGTCACTTCAAAGTGAATGTGAAGTCAACTTTGAAGTGACTTCGAACTGAATGTGAAGTCAACTTCGAAGTGACTTCGAAGTGACTTCGGAGCTAATGTTGGGGGGGGGGGTCCCAAAGGTTCATCCCCTCCCCCTAGCCTCCTTTGGACCCCATTGCCTGTTTCCAGTGGAAACAGGCTCCCTTTAATTCGGATTTTCTGGGAGAAGACCCCATTGTAGACCCCTTTAATGGGGTCTACAGAAAATCCGGATTAAAGGCCAAAATGTGCCCATTAGATCCGGATTTCCCCAATGGCAGTGGAAACAATCGGGTCCCAAATGGGTGCCGTAGTGGAAATGGGGTCATCCAGCTCACACCCAAATGGGTCCTAAATGGGTGCAAAAATGGGTACTTTTGACAGTGGAAGAACACCCTTAATCCAGTTTGAAACCACTTTCCAAATGAGAGAATGTATCAGCAAAGTGAATAATCATTTTCTGTCCTCTTTATCCAATCCAACGATGGCTTTTCCAGGTTAGATAATGCAGAAAGAAAACAGCTTGAGACTTTGCTGATATATTATCTCACTCTGAAAGTGCATTGAAACTGGATTAAATAGCTTCATCTCAAGGGCAGAAGGTGGGGCAATTCATGGTCTGATGCTGGCAGAAAGCCCATTTTGCTGACATCTAGGTCTAAGTGCAACTCACCACATAGCACCTCTACTACACTCAGATGTGTTGACCCCCAGATTCTAACATTACACAATTTGATGAAGAAGAAGAGTTGGCTTTTCTACCTCCCTTTTCTCACCCATTTAAGGGGACTCAAAGTGGCTGATAAAGCTTTCTGTTCTTCTCCCTACAACAGACACCCTATGAGACAGATGGGGATGTGAGAGCTCAGAAAGAGAAGTGACTAGCCCAAGGCCACCCAGCTGGCTTCATGGAGGAGTGTGGAATCAAACCCCATGACTGCGAGATATGAGTCTGGTACTCCCACCACAAGACCAAACTGGTTCACAAGTGTATTTTTGTATTTTCCATCTAGTGGAAAAAGCCATTTTCTCTCACTGCTGGCTTACAGTCAGGCTGTGAACTCTGACATAATCAACAACACAGGTCACATCTTACAGGTTTATTTATAAGTTAATTGCTGGCAGCAGCATTCAGGGCATCCTTAAACCATTGGCTCTTGTCATGGAATTGCCATGAGGCTTCTATTACCATTTTAAAGGGATGCTAGAACTACTTTTCTTTTCTTTCTCTTTCTCACAGTGTCCCAATAGAGAAAATGACTGCTTTTTTTGTTTTACAGAATACCCATGTATATCATCTGTTTTTCTTTTCAATTGATATTCTGAGATAATGTATATAAAATTTTAACCTTTTAAAATTTATATTTAACCTGGCACAAAAAAATGAAATAAAATAAAATAGACAATGTGAAGAAAGGGTGTGTATGGTTTCAGAATGATATTTTAAGGTTTCAGAATGATATTTTTACCCAGGAATAGCATTAATATTTCAAATTTCTTTGGTCTGAAGAATTCCAATAGCAAGCAGTATATACCCGTATATTACGGCGTATACGATGACTGGGCATATAAGATGACCCCCAACTTTTCATAGAATCATAGAATCATAGAATGGTAGAGTTGGAGGGGACCTCCTGGGTCATCGAGTCCAACCCCCTGCTCAAGGCAGGATCTCCTAAACCATCTCAGACAGATGGCTGTCCAGTCTCTGCTTGAAGACCTCCATCGAAGGGGAACCAACCACCTCCCGTGGCAGCCTGTTCCACTGGTTGAACTTTTCCAGTTAAAATATAGAGTTTGGGATATACTCGCTGTATAAGAAGACAACACCCGGTGTATAAGACGACCCCTGACTTTTGAGAAGATTTTCCTGGGTTAAAAAGTAGTCTTAGGGTGTTTTTCCACTGTCACTAGAAGTACCCATTAAGTACCCACTAATGGGTACTTCTAGTGACAGTGGAACAACACCCTTATAAGCCAGAATATACAGTAATATCAATGTTTTAGCCACAAATATCTAAATCATAAGATGATCCTGACAGTCACAGGCAGGGCAGTGACGACATGCAGAGTGAAGAGAAGGAGGAAGGAAAAGGAAGGGAAAGGGAAAGGAGGGAGGGGGAAAAAGGGAGGGAGGAAAAAGGAAGGGGCTACCTTTGTTTCCAAAATATTTGCTAGGACTAAAAGATCTAAGCTGGTGAGAAAAATAAATAAAAATGAAGAATAAAAATGACTCAAGACAGAATGGACAGGGCAAGAAAGGAAACTTCAAAGATCTGCTATGAAAGGAAGGCTAGAGCAGAGAATTCATCATGTACAGTTCAAATTTCTACTTGGACATGGTAACCCACTGATAATCTTGATTATCTCACATCCTAAAAAAACTCATAGGGTTGTTCTGAAGTTAAGATGAATAGGGATAGTAAATGATCATAAAAAAACGCAGATATAGATACAACTATATCTTTTTTAAAATTCTTACTTTTTCTTCGCTTCCACATGCGCTTCATACAATGCTATCTTTGGTTCTGAACTTGTGACTTTTTGTAAACGCTGTCTTCTTTTTCTGTTTGGTGCAACATCAATAATATCTGGGCTAAGTAACGAGTCTCTTCTGGGTTTAACTGCTAGAAAGAAGAGAAAAGAGAAAAGATTATCCCAGGTAATGCTAAATCAACTATGTGCAGCTTTCATTGTTCTGCAAACGATTACTTCCGCAAAATGATAACTAAAAGTTTTTTTAAAATGCACATTAACTTCTAAAAAATTATGTTAACAGCTATCTTTCCCTAATATACTTTCCTTTTTATTGCTATCACTTGAGCCACTTGCCCAGAATATTAGCTTTCTTTTTTCATTATCAAGCATCCAAATGCTGCCATGCTTCTCAAAAACCAGAAAATAGAATGCAAGTAAAATTTATTTATTTATTTACTGACTGCCCCATATCCCAAGATATCTGGGCAGCTTACAGTAAAAACTCAAGTAGAAACAGAATATTAAAAACATGCCCCATTAAAATAGTGTTAAACAGCATAATAGTTTAAAAAGTTAAAATAGTGCAAGGGTGAATTAGTGCCCAAAAGCCTTAACAGAAAGCCTTTAGTTACAAGGTGATTCTGAATAATTAACTGTACTAACTGAAGGAACTTTAGACTTTAAAATTCCCTTGCTCTCCTTTTAAAATAATTTTTATTATTTTCTCATAAGAACTTAAAACATACAGTATTAGAAAAAAAATAAAATATACAGTTGTTCGTCTTGTGATTACTTCCAATGACTTCCCAAATCCTTCTTGTTGTTGCCTTGTACCTCTAATGTATTGCCTCCCCCCTCAAATTGTCCTCTTTCTGTATTTCATCTAATTTCTTACTTAGTCCTCAAAATCTGCAATTAATAAATCATTTTCCTGTGTCTGTAAACAATCAATAAAAGGCTGCCTTTTCTTTGTAAAATTTACCGCCGATGAATCTCTTACCAAATTGGTTGTCAATTTCCACAAACTGAATCATCTTAATGACCTACTCTTATATTTTTTGGAATATCTTCCATTTTTTACCTCTGAGCATATGTAAGTCTGGGCAGCAGTTACATATATTGTATTAATACACCTAAGTTTTTACCAATTAAACATAGTCAAAACATTTCAGATTTCAACCTTAAATGTACCCTGTATTTTCCTATGAATTGTTTTGCTCTTGGACTTTCAAATTCTCAACACCAAAGAATTTCTGACTTAAATGGTGCCCTTACCAAGTTGCTTGACTTCTTGGATCTATTTATCTTAAAGCAATTCATTTCAAAGTGCACAGGCTGCAACTTGGAAGAGATCAAAGTTTGCAAGAGAAGAAGACAGGAAATTCATTTTCCAGATACACCGGTCTTCTTGAGCAAAGCAGCTGCACAGCAGATAATGTTATTTTTATTCCTCCCTAGGTGAAAATCTCAATGAACGTTTGCTTCCCCTCCTCCCCAGCAATTCTCCATGAGCACTGGACTGAACCACTGGTCATGAGCTACTAAACAACTCTTTTCTTAAAAGCAACTTTTTAAAGGTGGACTGCACAATTACATATTTAATAAGCTATACTGAGGTCAATAGAATGTACTCTTTCCCCAAAAAAGCAAACGCACAGTTTGCACACACTATTACATGCTGTAGGGAACTGCAGTGAAGTGAAAATGCAGAGAAGCATTACTGAGCTTGCAGAATGCTGTCCATGGTTCTTTGGGCTGAAAGCTTCCTTCCAAACTCGAAAAGGTACTATAATGTTACATGGAACCTGCTGTGCAGCCAACTTACATTTCTATATAAAAAAACATTTCTGAGAATCTTAATTCATTGAAGGATTTACATACTATAATAACGATTTGCAACCGAAGAATAAAAATAAAAATAAAGATGCCCTCAAGGAAACTTGCCAGTTGCTATAGTATCTCTTCCAATAAGCAGCACAAGCTTTAAGGAATGAAATGCACAAATTTAGATTTGGTTCAAACCAGAGCAAATAGTTCATGTTGAGAAATCATTGCATCTCAGACAAAATGCGTATTTCCATAAATGTTTCCCTTTTGGTAAGCCACTGCTAGAAAACTAGGAACTGTTTTGCATTTCAATGGACTGCCACATTTCAGGAGAAGACTGAAGAAAGAGAAATCTCAGAATCTATTTAAATTTATTGCACAGTCTTTGAAAGCCAAGTGGTCTGTACCCTTTATCTTGGGTGTCATTACTATTTTTATACATCATCTGTTCATAATTGGTCCAAGCAATAAGACTCGATTACTTTAAATCACATCAAGAGTTGCTACAGCCTCTGTAGTTAGGGACGGCCTTTCTAAACCAGTGCAGCAGCACTAGATTTCACAGGACAATTTGAGTACAGTCATACAAGAGTCAAGGAAGATAGCCAGTTTAGAAAATATTCTATTCACAGAATCAAACCCTGAGCACAGCAATTAACAACCGCATGGCACTTTTGAGGAAACGTGTCACGTTTGCTGTCTCAGGAAATTTGTCTCACTGCATTTTTATTTTGTTACAACTACAGTGAAAATTTGAGTTTCACAGTGGCAATTATCAATGGCTGAAAAAGTCTTCCCTCATAAATAAACCATTTGTGGTCACTGTGAACCTTTCTGCGTTTAATAAAAACATTTTGTTCACCTAAGCTTTTGTTAACTAGTGTTGCCAGGTTTTCCCCACCTGTATTACTGATGGAATTTTTTAAAAAAATTAAATTATTTAACCTCATTTTTGTTTTATCTTTTGCTTTCTCGAGACTTTAGTGGAGAGCAATAAATAAATAATAAATAAGAATTTTATCTTCATTTTGGTGTTTGTATTAGGGGTAGAAATAATGTGTCAAGGAAGGTGTGGGAAACGTTCACTGGGGGAAACGTCCACTGTAGTGCTGAGCAAAGAGAGACATGATGCTGGGAAGCATCTAGTGCTGCAACTTTTAAATGTTATGTCAATCCAGAACAAAAACATCAGTAATCCTGGATACAAGGATTGATCTGGCATACATAATTGAGCCTGGGTGGGCCATGCCTCATTCAGGCCTGCTTCCAAGTTAAACTGTGTAGTACTGTTCCAAACTGGTGGAAGAGGGATGGGATTTATTTATTTATTTATATTTGTATCCCTCCTGTGATGCCCCCACAGCCAGGGCAGGGTTGCTATAAATAAGTAAATTCTCTGTTTCACATAAAATAGCTGTTTGCCTGCTAAAGTGGTGCTGGCTGTGCTTCTTCCCAGCCCAGCGCTGCGAAGCTCGTCACTCTTTCACTAACTTCCCAGCACTCAAGCAGAGAGAACCTGCATTGAGCCTCCCATTACTTTGCTTTCTCTACCCCTAGCTTTCACTCCTTAAAGACACAGGGTTCCTTTTTCAAGTAAGCACCCTGATCTCTATACTATTAAAGACTTCAGTCAGAGTCCTTTTAAAATGTAAACATGAAAAATACTTTGACTACAAATGATAATTTAACAGTTCTCAAATATTATTCACGTTCACTTCTTCAACTAATCCCTACACTAGGCTAAGGATTATCCCTTCATCAACGCCAGTCCTAAGAATCCTGGAACTATGCGGGGGGAATTTCCCTTCACCCGGCCTGCCTACCACTGATAACCCCAAGCATAGAACGGCTTCTCTCAGCTGGGCAGTGCTCTTTATATCCCCAGCCCTGCACAGGCTGCCTCCTGATTGGTTTAATCTGTAGGCTGTTACTCACACCTTTATTTTTATGCTTACTAGGGGTGCACCACCCTCTACTCGCCTGCCTCTATTATACTTACATTAAAATGCAGTTAATTAGAATAAATACAATACACACGTCACTTACAATGCAAATATTTACACAATAAATCTATTAAACACATGTGAGCATCACACCACCCTATACCCATAGGTCTGAGGGCAGGTTACAAGTTTTAAAACAGATTAAAACAATGATATCCATAAAAACACTTCTAAAAAATCCAGCATATTATCCACAGGACCTCTGTCTCCCTTACCCAGGTGGCCTCTGTGCTGCTTCTGTTGTTGGTTCAGAGAGACAGGACAGGGATCCTGTTGTGTATCACCCACCCCACTGCACTGCAACCTCTCCGTCTGACTGGCTGAGATAGTCTCAGTATTGGAAATTCCTGCCACAGTAGCTATGCTGAGATTTCAGTAGCCATGCTGAGGTAATCCTCAGTGGATCAGCCCACCTCTTCATGGTCTCCATGACAACCATGAAGTTGTTTCAAAATGTTACTGGCCCAACACATTCATTCATTCATTCATTCATTCATTCATTCATTCATTCACTCACTCACTCACTCACTCACTCACTCACATTTCTATCCCACCCTATACCTGGAAGTCTCAGGCCAGGTTACAATATTATAAAAATTTTAGACAGGTCCCTGCCCTCAGGCTTACAATCTAAAGAGACAAGATACAAAAGGAAAATGGTGTGGGAGGGAAGAGTGACACTCTTTATTTATTTATTTATATACATTTATAGTTATATCTCACCCTATCCCGAAGGTCTTAGGGCAAGTAACAACTTTCAATATATATTAAAGTAACAACTTTTTAATATATATTAAAAAGCATAATATTAGTTAAAAGAGTAGCATTTCCAGTGTGTGTGTGTGGGGGGGGGGGGGGTAAATATAGCCAAAGGCCTCATCAAAGAGGTGCGTCTTCAGCACCTTCCTGAACCTAATCAGAGAAGGAGCCTGATGCACCTCCAGGGGGGAGACTGTTCCATAGCCTGGGGGCCATTTCTGAGAAGGCTCTCTCCTGGGTGCCCACATGCCTCACTGCTGAAGGTGGTGGGACAACCAGGAGGGCCTCCCCTCCTGATCTTAAGGCACGGGCAGGTCAATATGGGAGAAGGCGTTCCTGTAAATGTTTGTGGCCCAAGTCATTTAGGGCCTTATAAGTCAGAGTTAACACCTTGAATTGGCCTCAGTAGTGAACTGGCAGCCAGTGCAACTCTTTTAGGACTGATGTGATGTGCATCCGGCTAGATGTCCCAGTCAGCACCCTAGTGGCTGCATTTTGCACTAGCTGCAACTTCCAAACCATCTTCAAGGGCAGCTCCATGTAGAGCGCATTACAGTAGTCCAGTCTAGAGGTTACCAGAGCATGGATAACTGTGGCCAAGTCATCTCTGTCCAGAAAAGGTTTCAGCTGATGTACCGGACGTAGTTGGGAGTAGGAACTCCTGGCCATGGCTTCCACCTGAGCTTCAAGCATCAACATAGAGTCCAGGAATACCCCCAGATTATACACCTGTCCTTTCCAGGGCATTGCAACCCCGTCAAGGACAGGGTATCTCCCAACTACACGGACCCAAATATCTAAATGAACGCTCCTCCATAAGGTCTGCTGGTTGCCTCCTTCAGAAGTTAAGGGAGTGGCCATGCATGTTTGCACATTCTTGGTGATAATCCCAGGACTATAGAATAGCCTGTTCTGACTATTCTATATGACCAGGAGTCCTATGTTACAAATTATTGTTTCAAGAGAATTTATGGAGAGATTTCACACTGGACCAAATCTTTCTGTCCAAATCGTTTAAGATAAAGAACCACAAGAAAAGGAAGCTGAACAGTCTGACGTAATAGTCTTTTGCTTATATAGTGAGATGTTATATTTCTTTGCAATTGTTTGAGACTGCAGGTAAATTATGTCTTTATTTCTTGATATATAAATGGACATTCTAACCCAGACAGCAACTATAAACTGTTAAAGCAGAATCCATGAGCAGCTTCACAGAAAGAGGCTTGTCAATTTTTAAATATCCCTATAAGAATATATTATTTTGTAATCAGAGCCCATAGTTGTTGCTGGGTTTCAATGTGCCATAGCTGCCAATGGTTAAAAAGGTAGGAACTGGAGTTCTAGAAGAGCTGAAGGACACTACATCAGCCATTTAGCATTAATAATAGTCAAAAGAGTCTCCCCCCCAAAAAAAACCTAATGATTCTAGAAACATCAGATTGCATGCAACAAACATAAAATACTTTGCCACTTTGTAAAAAAAAAGTAATAAAAAAGTATTTGTAATCAATGATTAACAGTGACATTAGCTGTCATTTAACTGTCATCTTGGAAAAATTAAGCATTTAAATGATAAAATGTACCTTCTAATCTTTAAGTTCATCCAAAAAGAAACATAAAAAGCCCATATGATGAAAGCTTACAAAAATGTTTTGACTGTGAAAGACGTTAGAGCTTCTTTCACAATAAAACAATGGAAGCTTTATAATATGGTTTAAAACCTCTTTGACATGGATCACAGGTAAAAGCTCCATTACAAAGTTGGTGAAAGCTGAGGAATTATAATTTTGTTATCTGAAACTTCTGGCCCAGAAGTTTCCCCCCACCTCATCATTTTCTTTAAAATACTTAGCAGAACTTGAAGAAACTATATGGACAGGGGAAATATTTTTTCTCACTCACTCTTTTTTGACAAAACAAAAAGATGCTGAATGATAAACTCATTAATATAATTCTCACTTTCCTCATAAGCTCTTGGAAATTTGCCTCAAATTAAATAATATTTTCACATCTTTTCTCCTCTGAACTTCTGCTCTCTAAAATTACATTAAGGGGTTAGACTACTGCTTTTGAAGTGACCAAAATAATTTTCTATCATATTTGATTTTACAGCTTGTACAAGTGACAGAATACGTAGTATTATATTGTTCCTTTAAAACAGTTCAATGCAGTTTCTGTTAAGCCATCCTGGAAGCAGTATGTGACAATAAAAATAAAAATAAAAATGCCTACTACAAGCCATTGTTTTTAACCAGTAAAAATGCCATAACACTCAGAACGACCAAAACTAAAACAAAAACGTAAAAATTTCAGTTAAACATGTATATACAGGCATACATACAATTATTATGACCCATAGAGGCTCGTATATAAAACAGGATAAAACAACATTTAAACAGAGTGACAAATTAAAAACATTTTAGTCTTACAATACAACCAGGTTTAACAATGTTGCAAATGGTTCTTCTCACATTACTGCTGGCAAATATTTTGTAACTGTTAAGGTGGCTTCTAAAGTCTGGACTGATAGAAGGAAGCTAAGAATAGCCTATTCATTGTTACTATTTCATTTCATTTAAAGTAAGTGCAGTATGATAGGAACATCTCAGAAGAATGTGCTCCAGAATCTCAATTTCTTGGTCACGACATGTACACATTCCTTAGTCCGGAGGAATTCTCCTAAATCTGTCCTCCAACAGTTTTGAAGGGAAAGTGTTTGACCTGTGTTTGGTAAATGCTTCTCAAAAGCATGTATTAATATTTACCACTGTCAATTGCTCAGTCAGAACCTACATTTGTTCATTAATCTCATTTATAAGCCACTCTTGCACAGTGCACCCAGTCTTTAGTTTCATTTCCACAGATCTCAGCCACCATTTTCATTATATAAATGATGTAATGCCCACATTACAAACTTTTCTGGTAAAAGCCATCTTTTTCAGCTAAATATGCCAACACTGGACTATAATTCCACATATGAATGAAGGTGCAGTGAGTGAGGAGAACCACGGTAAGCACTGTGTTTCCATGCCTGCACACTGATAATAATGCTATGTTCTTAGTATTGTGCTTAATGCCAAGAGGTAATGTTCCCATACTCCTTCTCCTGTCTTTGGTTTTGACAGCCAAGGGAGTGTCAAGCAACAGCCAGTTCAATAAACCTCTAAAATAGTTTGAGTTTTTGAATAGTGCCAGTTTATTGCTTTTGTGGTTCACTTTGCTATGAACCAAACTGCAAAAATTAGATTTGCACACATTCTTATTCCATTGCATTATTCTTTTATCAATACATGTAATCTTCCAAACAAAAAATTTAAATTGTTTCACATTATGTCACTTATTTAAGTGAAAAGTAAAAGCAAAGCGTGTTGTTTCCAGTATAATCTGAATGTCTACGTGTATTGTGGTAGAGCTCTAGACTGAAGGAAGGGTGAAAATACAGTTACTTGTGGCTGCAAAACCAATGAAGGAAGAAAGAACCGCAAAATCAACCACAGGAATTAAAATTATTTTTTGCTCTTCAGTCAAAATCTTTTTGTTTCTAGCCTATGTAAACTGTACATAAAAAAACAAATAACTGATTAGGATTTGATTAGTAAGGAAGGAAGTCCTGCTGGTATTTCAACAATTTGCAAAGACCTAAATTTATTGCAGTCAAGTCTGATTAAACAAATTGCAGAAAACTAACAAACTTCAATGCTTAAGAACAAGAATATAATATTCAACCAAACATTGATATTTTGTCCCTATTACTATTTCTTTCCCTCATTTCTTTATTTTTAATATTTTTTGATCAGGGTCCCCCCTCCATTTTGTAAACAACTGCTCTGGTAGGTTGAATGCATATATTTCATTTTTAGCAAAATATATTGTAGGATCCAAGTTCAAGAAATGTAACATCAGAAGAAAAATTAATTTTACTGACTTTCTAAGATTAAAAATCTATTTCTTACTTTGCAAGAAACACTATGCTTACGTCTACTCATTTATAAGATGAAAAATGCTGCTACTGTGCACATTCCCACTTAACTTGCTAACTTGTAAGCTGTAATTTTCCAAGCATTCTCCAACCCTTGCCTATACGCAGTGTCTGGTTTTTGCAGCATAGGTAATTTTAAGTCATCTAATTTAAAATAATAAATCTTTCTCAGACCCGAGAGAAAGTCCAACTGAGCTGGCTTACCACGGGTCAAAGATCAACCTTTAGGAGGTCATGCCCTGATGCTTCAAGGGGCTGCATTTTGCTTTGCTGCCTATTTAGTTTTATTTTAAGTCCCTTACTTCAATCTCCCCAAGGGAGGGGTAGTTAGCCCCACTGATTTATTCTTCCATTGGTTCTTGGTTTTCAGAACACCTGTTATTATCACCAATATATACATTTCAAGGTTGCAGTACATGTATTTAATGAATAAACTAGATCATTAAACTTTAGGCCATTACAAATATGGTAACCCTGATGGCACTCCAAAGTTTTGTTACTATTAAGAACAAATTTTACTAGTGAAGAAAAATAATAATAATTTAATAGCATAGTAAAGCTCTAGTATTCATGAAAACATTTTTTAATTGCACACAACACAATGTAAACTACCATTAAGAAAACTAGACATCTGATATCACTTAGTATATAACTAGCCCTTCAAGCAATATTTAATTGTGGCTGAGCTATTGGCATATTCCTCCTTAAGCTTCATTACTGACTACTGCTATGTTAGCAGAAAAATGCAGAATACTAGACAAAACAAAACAAGAGACATTGTCTTCTATCAGCTGTGAAAGGAAGAAACTAGTTGCAGAGCTGCTGTTTTCAATAGAAAATGGATGTATAGCATATTATAATGTCTCTAAACACATTTTCTATTAACATCCTAGGAGGTCACTACATATCTTTAAGGAGACTGAATAGTTTTTTAAAAAAATCAGAATATCAGCTAACTTCGTTTGGACACAAAATAGTACTTTTTCCCTGTAAGATTCCAGATGAAATTGCCCAAACGATAATGTAGAGAGATTGCTCAGCTACATGAAGCTGCTTACAGTTGTAAATATGGAATTGAAAATGCAATCTTCCAGCCTGTGAAAGATGCAAACAAAGCAACTTGTGAATAAGCATCAGATATTGGCCAAACAATGAACACAGTCATTTTATTAGGAATGTCTACTCAACAGCAACACTTAAACTTCATGAAGAAAATAACACATACACACACATACACAAAGAGATTAAGCTACTCTTTGCAGATCAGAGACTCGAAGAACATTTTTGCCAAAAGACAGCTGTAACAGCCTAGCCAAAGTAACAGTGTAAGTAAACAAAATAAAACTGCTTCCCAGAGCTGCAGTGCTCTGCCAAAGAAAGCACAATCAGGTAAGAGCTATAAACAGCTGAGAGACCTGTAAACATTGCACCCTAATTTGTTTTGAATACATGAAAAAGTGAAATGATTTACAAAGATCCTTCCTATTTAAGCTATACACACATTGTGTCTGTTTCAAATCTACTTAAGACCAAACGTCAGAGCACTGACATTGCCTCAGTGATATTTATAGGTTTAAGAATTAATGCAAAAGCAATTTCCTATGTGAAGTGCTACAAAATCTTTGTTTCTTTTCATGAAAAGGCTACTATGTTCTTACTATGTTGATTTGTCATAAGCTTTTAGTATTTGCACAAGACCTTGCAGTGCACAGGCATTCAGGGGTTGATCAAGCCCTTTCCCTCTTCTCTCCAAAGTATAAAAAGAAGTAATTTTGGACTTGCCTTTGAAAAAAGTTTTCTTTTTCCAGTTAGGCATTGTACGTTTTAAAAATGTATTCCTTGGGAGAAAGCATTAAAAAAAATCATACATTCTAATTTCAATGCATAGGCAATATGAGCAGAGAGAACACAACTTGTTACCTGCCTCTTCTAAAATGGAAAGATATATTGGAAGTCCAGTGCTTTAATGTTACCATGAAGCACTAAGGGCTTTATCTGGAAAGGCCATCTTGGAACCAAAAAGGAAAAATATGCCAATTTGAATTTGGTCAGCAACCACCACCACCCCTTGTTCTGAACCTCTTCTGCAAAAGAAAACATTAACTGCCACTAGATGAAGTGCTCCAAGGCACACAACAGCAGAAGTGAGTTCACTACTTTTGTCTTGCAATCAGCAAAGTTCCACAGCTTGAAACATCTTTGACTAATTCTGAGATAGCTGATACTATAGTAAATAGAACCTGTTTACTTGGCTTGCTTAGCTCACACTTTGGGGTAAATTTGCAACATCTATTTTGTTATTAATCAGTGCCATCCTCAGTGCTTGCCTAACTGATTGATTCATTGTCAGCCTTTAATAGCCTCAACCCTTACCTCAAGTCTCCTAATCTTTAAGATCATATGCAACTATGGGTGGCATACAACATAGGACCATCTGCAAGGACAACTTGCCCGCTCCCACCATTCCTACAACGTAGCCCCAGAAAGGTATAAAGATGCCCCTTTTTGCCAGGATACTAGAGTGCTGTAACTGGAATCTTCTTGTCTAATGCCTCACCATGTTCCTACCAGCTGGAACACCTCTGCTCTTGCTCTCCTGTACTGTAGCTGGTCCACAATTCACCAAAGACTCCTGCTGTTCTTACACTGCTTTTCGGCAGCACCATTAACTGAAAATCACTTGTAGAGTTCACCTCTCCTTCCCTTCTTTTGGCCTGCCTCCACACAAAGTTCCCTAGAGGTAAAAGAGAGCCTTTTCCCCCCCCCACACACCAATTGCTATTGGTTCTAATCAACCTGTCTAGAATAGGGATGTGCACAAATGTATTTTTGACATTCAAATCTGAATAGATTCAGTAGCCATAATTTGCAAAGAGCACCTGCTCTCTGCTGAGCTTGGTATCTGCACAGAGCAGAGACATTGCCCACTGAAGAGATAAAGAAGAGAAACTATGAAGAGTGAGCTCCTTTGTGTGTCCCCTTTGTCTGTGAATTTGTTTATTTAGAAATAGAGTGTGGGAAGAGAAGTACCATAAGTTGGGTGCACAGCCATCACAGGGATCCATAAGCACAGTCAGAGACAGCTTGGGAAAAATCCAGGTGTGCTAAGTTGGGCGCATGGGCACCACTGAGCATAGGGCTAGTTTCAAACCATTTTTAAACTACCAGCGCGATCCAAGATTCATCAAGACAGGACTTAATCCACATTAATCGGACAATCTGGACTAAAGCACATACAGACACATTTTATTCCAGATTATCCAAATCATGTGGATTAAATAAGTGCTGTCTGGATGAAGCTATATTGTCAAGAAAAGCCTCAGCAACCATAGTTAAAGAGCACTCACTGTTCCTTCTGGTTAACTGCAACCAGAGCTCATATAGTGCAGCCAAGCATATAATCTTGTTAGCACCTATTACTGCCTTTGCCTACTGTCCTTGTTCTATGATTGTCAAGCTAACAAGCTTCCAAAGCTTGTCCTGTATCTTTGCCAGCTTCCTTGTTAAAACCTTTTGCTTAATATTTTTCTAGGTTTCAATATTTTGGATTCTGAAGTGTCCAGAGCTTATTCTTTTGACCTCCCCTCTATGGTTCTATACCAGCCAGCTGCAGATTTGTGAAACCAACCTCATACTTCTTAAAACTCTTAGAGTGAAGTGGGAAAAGTAATTCCTCAAACCAGTCAATTCCAGTTCATTTTGTAACAGGGTCAGAGTCTACTCCATTAGACACATCAGGTTTATTTAATAAATAGGGGCACAATCTTAGGTAAGTTCTATAATGTCAGTCATAATTACAACCATAAAATTATTTGGCTTTGGAGTCAAACATCCACTGGAGTAAATGGGATTTCTGATAAGCAGGGATGTGTACTCCCTAACCCTTATCAACACAGGTGGGTAACGTTCTCTATCCAATTAAAGTGAAAATATACAGTATTTTTTTTACATACAAGATATAAATTTTTCCCCAGAATCTTTTCTCTTAGCATCAACCTGCATCCTATTTTATTATTTATCTTTTCTAAATATTGTTTGATAAATTCTAGGTCTATCTGATATGCCAACGTGTCTTATGTGGTATGAAATACAAGTATTTTGTACATAGTTCAAAAATACAGTTTGAATGAAGGGCTTAAAACAAATGGGATATAAAAACTCCACCATCCATAGCTCCATATTTTTTATTTGTACTAATTATTGTCATACTTTAATTTATCTAATTTATCTAGAGGATGCCTGTGAAAAGGTATTTTTGTGCAAGTACTAATTTTAAACAATATAGCCTAAAACCAATTGAATCTTTTATATACAGAACTGAAAAAAATGGATAATTAAAAAGCACGTCCATATTCCATGCTCTGAACTTTCCCCTGTCTGATTTCTCAGCAAAAATTACTGGATATTAGTAAACTATACACCGATTTACCATCACTTTCTATTTTCACCTTATTTTTCATGTAGGTTCTTTGTATATGAATCCATTTATAATCTTATTATTAAGCTTTAAGTTAAAATCTATTCCAGACATCAACTAGAGAACAGATTTCTTGTGATACCAGAGGCCGAAGTTAGCCAGGGGCAACATTTCAGCTCCATAAATGCGTATGTTAAAGCTCAAACCATAGACAATATATTGAAAGTATGAATGAACTGAACACAGTGAAAAACAGGAAGCATGTTCCAACTGTATGTAGAGAGCAGGGTGCAAAAAGTAATTTCTTTGACTATTGGGAGCATAAAATATTTATTACTTATTATTATTATTAACTTAAAATAAATTCCATTAGGAAATAATCTCAATTATTACAAAACATGGAAAACAAAAACAACTGAAATTATAATAAACCCTCCAGGTTCCCATTTAATGAGTTCCACTGGTACCATGAAGGACCTGATAGACATATCAGTACCCATGGGAATCACTATGGGATTCTTGCATGGAGGATGTCTCTGAACCAGCAGCAGGGTCTTTCTGTCTACTTGCACAAATATACACCTGAGACATATCCACTGTAGGGGAATAATTCCTACTAGATTTTAATACAACTGAAATTTGTGTTGTATGTTGACAATTTAAAAGTCTCAAATGAGTGTGAAAGACAGAATTAAAATGGAACATTTTTTTCATGGTTACGACTAAATGTATTCTACACACTGCCATGTAAAAAGACTAGACTCTAATATGAAACAAGAACACCACAAATGTTATTCTAATTGATGGAATTACTTCTAATGTAAAAATAAAGAGGCCCTTCACTCCAGCTATTGCATACTTTTGTTTCTATATTCCCTACTCTTAAAAAGCTGAATACAGACGTCTTTGTGTGTGCCATTTTACTAGGCCAACCCACCCCTGAACCCAATTTATACAATAAGCCCCAAATGCTGCTACTAATAGATGCCTATGTTGACAGGTTCAATTTGAGGGGGAAGGGAGGAATTGGTAGAGTAATGTTCCACAAGAGTGAGCTGTCTTTCAAATGTCTAATATATTGCAATAACCATTTGCCAAAAAAAAGGGGGGGTCTTTGGAATTAACAGCTTTGCTCTCCTACTTTTCTAACCATTCTGAGGAGGTACAGATAATGAGCAAGATATTCCACATCACCATGAGAAACAGCTTCATGGCAGCTCAGACACAGCAAAATGGAATGTGAAGTTAATGTACCATTTATTGCAAGTACAGTAAAAATCTTCATCTTCTGCTACTTTGGAATCAGACTATACTTTTAATTCAATAGCAAGAGAAAAAGGTAAAAAATACTATCCATATTCCTGCTGAGTCTTTTACTTTCTAAATGTCATGTGTTAGAAGTTTACAAATCTCTAACGCCATACTAAAAGAATGTCTGTCACACCACACACATGCTAGGAGAGGTGTCCCATGGACAGCTTTTCATCATGAGAATGAAAGAAGCTTCAGGTCTTCCAAACTAAGGGTTTGGATTTCTCTTTTTCATGGCAAATATTACTATAATGTGCTACAATATTAAATCCTTCTCAGATCATTTTTCTTTCCTAGGAACTACATCAATTAAAGATATCACTTTAAAGCAAAAGTAGATTTTATTAGGGTAAGTGCTCTCCACATTGTTGTGGATAAAACTGCTTTGGAAAATGAGAAAAAAGTTAATACAGGATGCTCATTAGCCTAAACAAGTTCCTAACTTAATAGCACTAATAACTTGTTCAAACTTTTCAGCATTCAAAGTAGGGCTGGAGCAGGTTGTCTGCACTAAAGCGGCTCAGCAGCAGCCCGCCCACCTTGCCCATACCAAGTCTAACTACCCCTCATACCAGAGGACAGCCAAGACCTGTTTGGAAAGGACCTAAAAATCTCCGTTTAACAATAAATAAGTAAATAAAATTACAACACAAATTATTCATTTTTGAAGGGAATTCTTTACCCTTCATTTAGCTGAGTAAGACAGAGGGCATATATCTATAGCTGAGTTTGAGGTCCTTGCATGTTTTATTAAACTAAATGCTAACAAATCACCAGGACCAGATGGCATTCATTTGAGAAATGAATGAAATTATCTCCTAGTCAAAACATATAATCTTTCCTTGAGATCCAGCTCTGTGCCAGAAGACTGAAGATATCAAGTGTAACACCAGTTGTCAAAAAAAGGATCCAGGGGGTGATCCAAGAAACTGTGGACCAGTCAGCTTAACAACAGTTCCAGGTAAAGTGACTGAAAAGATTATTAAGGATAAAATTAATACAGATATATAGAGGATCAAGCATTGCTGAAAAGGTAAATCATGTGTTATGAACTTGTTAAGAGTTATTTGGACATGAAATAAGCACAAGAATAAAGGTGATCCAATTGGTATTGTCTATCTGGACTTTCAGAAAGATCTAACTCATCAGTCCAGGTCCTGTTCTGGATTGGTCACTGGATAAAGGACAGGAAACAGAATAGTAATAAATGGACACTTAGACTGGAGAGAAGAAAAAGTGGGGTATCCCAAGGTTCATTATTGGGACTGGTGCTTTTTAATTATCTAGAAGAAGATATTACGAGTGAAATAGGAAAGATTGCTCATGACTCTAAATTATCCAGGCTAGTAAGACCTCCAGAGGGATTGCTGAACATTGGGTGCCTGGACAACCAAGTGGCTAATGTGCTTCACTCTTAATAAGCGCAAGCTAATGCTCATTAGACAAGGAACCCCAATTAAACCTATAAACTATAAACTGATGGAGGGTAAGCTTTTTGTGACAGGCCAGGAAACGAATCTTGGGGTTCTAGTGAACAGCTCAATGAAGGTGTCAACCCAGTGCACAACAGGAATAAAAAAGTAAATTCAGTACTAGGGCTAATTAGGAAGGGAATAGAAAATAAGTCAGCGCACGTCACTGTGGCTCTTTATAAATCTCTGGTGAGGCCACATTTGGAAAATTGTGTACAGTTCTAGTTAGCACATCTCTGAAAGAATATTGGGAAACTGGGAAAAATACAGAAAAAGACAACCAGAATGTTAAGGGGGCTGTGTCTAAGCCTCTTCAGCCTTGAAAGACAGTATTTAAAAGGTAACTTGAATGAAGTATATTAAATTATGGAAAAGGTAGTTAAAGAAAAATCATTCTTCTAACTCATAAGACTGGAATCACTCTAAGAAGCTGGTGGACAGGACAATTAGAGTCATTGTTGTATAGAATTTACTAGCAGAAGAGGTGGTGACAGCAACCAGCCTGGATGGCTTCAAGAAATGATTAGCTGTATCAATGACTACTAGGTACTTCTTCCAGGTTGTAGAGATATGCAAGTTGCCTCTAAAGGCCAACTGCAAGGGGTTGAGAGCATGTGAAAGTTTTGCATTTGTCTTTTACTTGAGAATGCAGGAAGGGTGGGCCACTGCGAGTCAGGAGGTTGGGCTAAATTGAAAAGCTCATCTTATGTCCTTATGTTTCTTTTATGTTTGCAATTTTATTCAATCATTATTCAAATTTCTTGCATCCTTACATATTTACAAGATGTAATCTGTATGAAAATTCAGTTTTCAATGGATTTCCAGAAAGTTCACACAATGAGTCTTTATGATATCTTTAAGGAAAACAATACAGTCTACTTTACTTGGCACTGAAGAAGCAGCTTGGGTTGAATTTTCACTGTCTTCATCAGTGCTTCCTTCATAATCTTCCATTTCAGCTTTGCTTCTAGGTGTAGGCACAGTATCCCTAAAACAATATAACAAAAATTCTTCATTTATTCTTATGTACACACCGACCATTTTCATTTGGATTCAGAAGAACTTGCAATACGTATTAAACACAAGCTTATATCCCATTCATAAAAAGGAATACAATAGTTCAAAAAACTCTGGCCTGGGTCCTTTATTCTTTATTGTTGCTACTACTATTTTAAAATTACCAAAATTATTTTTTAAAAATGAAGAAGTAGTTGGGATCTGATGAAAATCAGTCTTCCTTACTATTTTCAGAAGTAGTAGTGATCCTCAAGACCAATTTTCATTCTCTAAAAAAATACTTCACCTGTTTCTATCTCTCTTTTATCCTCCTTTTTCCTACCTCTACATCTAGTCCTCCTTTTCTTTTTGTGTCCTTCGTTTAAACCTGTGTTCAAATTGTGCATCAGGTTGTGACCAGTTATGTATTCCAAGGGTGTTTTTCCACTGTCAGAAAGTACCCATTTTTGCACCCATTAAGGACCCATTTGGGTGAGAGCCGAATGACCCCATTTCCACCATGGCACCCATTTGGGACCCAATTGTTTCCACTGCCGCTAGGGAAATCTGCATCATATGGGTACTTTTTGGCCTTTAATCTGGATTTTCTGTAGACCCCATTAATGGGGTCTACAATAGGGTCTTCAGCCAGAAAATCCGGATTAAAGGGAGCCTGTTTCCACTAGTGGAGGCTGGGGGGGGGGGTGAACCCATAGGGGGTGAGCCCTGAAATCCCAGCTTCAAAGTGATTTCGGAGTCATTTCGAAATGACTCTGAAGTTACTTTGAAAAGACCGGCAAAGACTTTGGAGGGGCTCTGGAGCTGTCACCGTGGTCTGTTTGCTATTAGCACAGACCACGCGGACTTCCCTCTGAAATCTCTCCGAAGTGATCGGCAAAAGGCTCCAGAGTCTTGCCACCGGTCTCTCCGAAGATCAGCGCAGACTTCGGAGGGATCTCGGAGCTCTTTCCCGCTGACATTGCGAGTGCTCCAGTGCTCTTTTGCGCAGACTATTGTTTATACTGATTTTATTCTTCTATGGTTTTATCTTTGTATACTTGATACTTGATATGGTCAAGCGACTATTCAATAAAGTTTATTCAGAGGCGTTCTGAAATGATTCTGGAGCGGCTTCGAAGTCTGTGTCAGTCTCTTTGGAGGGACTTCGGAGATCACACACCCCTCTCCCCTGAAACACCTGGGGTGACAGGCAATCCGGATTCCCCACATGGGTGCAAAGGTGTTTCCACAGCAGGGGGGTTAGCACCCATTGCTAATGGGTGCTACACCTCCCATGGAAACACACTGGGTGCTTCCCTTAATCCATTCCTTAGATCCGGATCTTCTTAGATCTGGATCTAAGGAGCGCAGTGGAAAAACACTCCAAGTGCTTATGAAGCCATTTTACTATTCTCAGTCTCTTAAGATTTCTAATGAAGAACATTTTAACCTTGGCTGATATATTGAACTAGGGGAGCCAGTGCAATCTAACAAAGGCAGTCCTATTATGTTCTATCTGCTCAGGACAGGGCATAGACTGGACCAGGTTGGACTAGGGAGACAAAACAGTTCCCTGTTCTGATCTACCAGTATGTCTGTTAGCATACTAGGCAGTCGCAAAACAGTCTACAGAGGTGTGTAAATGGCTCATGTCTCTGTGATCCATTATACTATAGGGAACACATTTCAGCAGTACAACAAGCTTAGGCATGCCACCAGAGTGGGTTCCATAGGAGCTTTAGAGCATCTGGAGTTAGTATGGGGCCTGGGGTGGAACAGTTGTCCCAATGTGGATGGCCTTGTTCTTGTCCAATAATTCTTTTGACTGGATCCAATTTAGTCATGGTAAGTGCAGAAACAGATGACGATTACAGCATGATATACTTTGCAACATACTTTCCTAAATTAAGCAAAAGGTTTTTGTTATTTTAGTGAGCAAGACATGTTGAAAGTTATGTATGCATGCAGATAAAGAGGAAGGAAAAAAAAGGTATTCTAACTAATCTGACCTAACTATAGCAGTACAACAAAAATTTCAGTACTTCCTGAATTTGAATTGTGTATTTCCCTAGTCAGGACATTTATATTGTGCTACCAACAACACTAAAACAGACCTCTCAGTTACTACTTAAATGGCATAGTGGTCCCTGCTATTTCTTAACTACTTCTGGCACCTATTGCTGAAGATTATAACCCTGGAAACAGTGTTCTGTTTACTAAAGGAAGAGACTTGGTCTCCCTAGGTCAGCGAGTCAAACTCCAGTTCTGTTCAGGGCTGTCAAAATAGCCTGAACCAAGCTATTTGAAATGCTTTCTGGTCGTAAAAGGTTTGCAACAAGAAGCACTTCCAAAATTCAGAATTACCACAGTTACTGAGGCCCGGGTTATGTTGTAAAACTTGGCATTCTCAAACAAATGAATCTGAGCTGCACAAGATTAATAAATATGTGGATTGCATCACAGTTAATATGTGAATATCTCGAATTTTCTAGGCCAGATCCAATTTTTTTTAAAAAGCACAATTTATGTAATATCTGTGGAAATGTGTATTTTGACCAACTATGTCTCAAAATGTGAAGAGTTGAAATAACTTCAATTACCTATTTCCAAGGCTTATCTACCTTTCCTGGATAAATCAGATATGAGTTCTCAAAAACTTAATTTTATTCCATGCTACTGATAGAACATAACTCTTGCAGACTCAAGAAGTACACGGCTTGATTCCCTTGTTGCCTAAGCAACCATTTGCCCCAATGGCCTGGCAGAGGACATGAAAATGTGGAATAACTTCCTTGACTTTCTTATGTGCCTGAGACTAGTCATCTGCCAATACCAGACTGTGCTATAAATCCATCAAGTCTCTCTGCCCATGGAATGCGGGGGTGGAGACATAGTAGAACAAATGACATAATTTGTAAATATGTAAAAACAAATGGTGTTATTATATAAATATGTGTGTAAATACAAGAACATAAATGTTCTGATGGATCACATCTTTTATCACCACACCAACCAGTGGCATATGGAAGCGTCACAAGCAGGATGCAAGTACAAACTATGCAAAGTTCTCTCAGCAGCTGGAAGAACAAATGTGTAAGTAATATGACCAGGCAACTGTTAATGGCTATATGGAACATTTTACCAGATAGATCTACAAGAATTTAGAGCTCCCATGATCAGCTATCCCTAGAAAATGAGATAGACATCACAGAGTGTATTAATCTATTCCTTTCCAGTCTCAGTTAGCTTCTCTTATGTCCTTTCAATAGAGAGCAGCTAAAAGTCTTTATAGAGAAACTAATGACCAATTTTCCTTTCTTTAATTTCCAGTTAATCTTGATATGCTGTAATGTTTATTTATGCAAACTCCCTAATCTCAGTAATTCTCTCTTCTAGATGGGTCTTAGCTGATTCCTCGTCACAAATATTTATAAAGAAAGACTGGTTCACAAATCTGATCGCTCATTAGCTAACATTTTTGTCACTTTCTGGGGCCAGGATGAAAGCGATATTATGCGTGCCTGCACTGCAGACATAAATTCAGCATTTTGCTGCTATATGGTATTAATCAGACTGAACTACAGAATAGCTAAAGGCGCCTGTTCTTTAGAACTAAATAAAGTGATGTTTTACTTCAAGAGCATTCCATTAAAGCTGAAAAGAGTCTACCCAACAAAGAATAGAGACACATCTATTTCAAGCATGATGCTTAGCAGCACAAGGAAAGTAATAAATAGTACCTTGCTTGTGTGGTTTCCAGGGCAGTTTCTTTAGCTTCTTCTAAACATTTCTTTAAGCTTCTTATCTTAGCTTTCTTTTCATTGAGGACCAAGACAAATTTTTGATAAAGATCAGCTTCTAATTCTTCTTTAGCTTCCACACATTTTTGTAATCTCAAAAAATAAATGCATGTTTCATATTTACAACAAAGAATAAGTAAGGCCTGTAAAATTTATCATTCTGTAATACAATCCTAACATTTGGTAATAAATACAACAAGATTTCATAGTCAATGCTACAAAATAACAATGGCTGTGTTCAGACATAACAAAAGGGATACCTCAGAGAGAGAGTGTGACCCTTATATCCCCAACCCTTCTCTAATTCCCCTCCCCCTTGTTAGCACAGAATGTTCATGAGAGGAGGGAAGGGCAGAATGGTATGTGACCAATCTCACCTTGAAGGCTTCTCTAAACTGCCTCAATAGTTAAGCCGTATGTCACACAAAGATATACTTTCTTATACACGCTTTGTCTTACTCAATTTCTATTTCTTCAGCAATTACATGATTTTATGCAATTTGTCACATTTCCCTTGAAATCAATTGGTTTTCTCATAAGCAAATTGCTGCTTTCACTTGTCAATCATAGCTTCCTTTTTTCAAAGATTTTCCAATTCTGCATTATCCTTTGTATGGCCATCCGCTTTCCCAGGAATGCCTTTCTGATTTCCCAACATAAGTTAAGATGAGGCTATGCTACAATATAAGTTCTTCACATGAAGGACAGGTGTATCACTTGCTACTAGAAGTGATATCTAGATAACACCTCCACAATGGAATGACAGGATGCCTCTAAAGGTCATTTTCAGGGAGTCAAGAGCAGATAAAAGTTTTGCCTTCACCTTTATCTTCTGCTTGAGATGGCCCAAAGGAACCGAGGGGGCACTGTTGTGACACAGGATGCTGAAACAAATGGGCTGTGTTCACTGGTGAGATCATGATGGTGGCCCAAAACCAACACTGGTTTCAGAGAGGTTTAGTATGTCTTCTAATAAAAAATCAAATGGTGACAATTTGGGTGTGTGGGTCTGAAAGGTATAATTGGTATAAAAATATAAGAAAAGCAAGGATACAAAGAATTATCATTTGTTTTTAATTTATATTCTGTTTATATGGGATATTAGACTTTATAATAGAACTTAAAAAAATAAAAATATTTATTATTTATTTTATTTTATTTTTTAAAATTTTCATTTTAAAATGTTTTTATCAATATTTACTGTTTCTGTAAAAATACTTTCACAATATTTCTCTGCCAAGAGTTGAAAACTAATGGCCAGCTTATACAACCAAGTTATATTTTTTTAAAAAAAATTCTTTCAGAAAAATAGGTATTTGACAGCTGATTTTCTTCCACGACACTCTGAACTAAGCCTAGATTACTTTTTCATATATCTCCAAATCAAACAATCTGAAGAAGCTAATTTGTATTTAGTTTATCATATATTCAGACCACAACTGGATCAGTTAAATCCCCCATATATTACTTATTTAAGAATTTAATGACCTGTCCATCAAAAAACTCTAGGACAGGTCACAATATATAAAGATAAAATATATAAAGTATTCATAAAATATATTTAAAATATAAGCTCATGAGGCTCATATGACTGTTTGAAAAAAGGTTCATAATTACAATTAGTCAGCAGAAGTTAGCTAAGATATCCAGACAAGTGGCTGAGTTTGCTGTAAGATTTCAAATATTTATTAAGAGTCTGGGTTAGAGTGAGAAGGAAGGAAGGAAGGAAGGAAGGAAGGAAGGAAGGAAATATTCATTCCAGTGATAGCCATGAACTGACATGTGTCGGTATTTTTCAATCTCCATCATTCAATCTCCATGCTGCAGGCCTACACAAGGAGCATTCCACAGTTTTCCTTGATTAACAGGGAGAGGGGTAGAATAGCTTCCAAGAACTATCACCTGGCCTTCCTGTTGTTCCTTTACCTTTTCTACTATCAGTATAGCATGGGAATGGGACATGTCCTTTTAAACACAGGCTTTGCATTTCATGCTATTTGGTCAGCTGTCTGGGCATCAAGTATTCTAAAATAGCCAGCTAGAAGCCACACCTCCCAATGATACTGCAGAACATCCAAAAACTAAGAGTGGCAGCAGTTTGTGGGTTCACTGCACTGTGAATTACAGGTTATGTAAACAACCCAAAAGCAAAGAGGGCAGTGGTACAGCCCCACAGGTCAGAAACACATAACAAAGGCAGCAAGTTATAGTAAATAAGTAAGAACTGAAAAACTGAATGAAGCTGAGATTTTGACCATAAAGCTAACAGCTTTAAAGAAATTTCCATCAGCAGATGTACTATTCCATACACATTATCCCATCAATAAATAAAGAATGCAGTCATGTTCTACTTGTATGTTTATATATTTAACTGTTAAAATATTCATTCTCCATGCACCTTAAACAGAAAAGACACATCATATCAAGCTTATGTTAGACAATGAATTGGGCTCTTTAGAATTCTAGCTTTAAAAGTATTTAAAAATACAGACTATTTAAAAGTAGCTTTATATAGTCAATGTTCATAAAATAATCCTATGAACTATTAACTTAGCTTGCCCCCCAGATTTTATGGATATGTTCCAATGGCTAATAAATAATTCATCTAATTTAAATGCAAATGTCTGACTATCATTATCATATAGAACAGGTCAATAACTCTTAGAAGAAGGATCACATGCACTAATCAACTACCTGGAGAATTTCCATGTATAAATCTAATTTTAACAGTTTAGTGATGGTGGAAAATGTAATAAAAATTATAAAGATTAACATTAAAATAAGGCTTCCTAACACAGATCATTATGAGAACAAATTAGAATAAGATGTCTCTGAAAATTAGGTCATGTGGACAGCTGGAGATATTTTCACTCTATGTGAGATTTCAAAAAAAAAAGGCACAGAATAAACCACAAAATGTTCAAGTTACGAAAATATAACTCCATTTATCTTTGGTGAAGGAAAAAAAGCTCTAAATATGGTCACTTAGAAGCTATATAAATCAAAACTAGACAGATATAATTCTGTTATCACTATTGCCAGTGGATTTACATTATCAACAGTAAGTGACACAAGTTACCCAAGAAAAGAAGGGCACAGAAAGAAGCCCCCATTTGCAAAAAAGACTGACACTTTCAGAATACAAAATAACACTTTTTAATTTGGATTGTTAAAATAAAATTTGTAATTACATTGGCATATCATGACAGTATGTTCATTGCCACATCCTGACTAGTACAGAACACGCATCCCTTTGAAAATGTATCACACTTTTTCTTCAAGATGTGGTTGGTCTGGCAGTTGTTGAGCTGCTACTCCAGAAAAGGATCCAGAAATTATTTTTAGGTAAAATATCCGAAAGCTTTAACATTCAATCTGCATTCAATACTAGTTCACTCTAATTCAATTTTAAAAGACCTCTCGTTTTTTTTTACTATGCCAAAGAATATATGGAACAGAAGTTCAGTCTGGGTGACATATAAGGGAAACCAATACATTTGTTTTACTACATGGATAAGAACAAGAATAAAGGGGGGTGTAGTTCAACATTATCTGTAAGACATAAAACCTAATATAAAACCTTTACATTTACACATTTCATCTATTAAGTTTATATGCAAATTTTATGCTAAGAGATTTAATATGCTCCTATATTTTACATCCAAAGTTATAGCCATGAGTACTAATGCCATAATTACAGTCAGCTCCATAAAGCTTATAAAAGACATATATGCATATATACATAAATATATATGTGTGTGTGTGTATTAAAAGTACATATTAAAGTACATATTAAAGTGTACATATCAGTGTAGTTAAGACCAAGTTATTTTTCAACTTACTTTTCCTGGATTTCATCCAGATCACTCAGAAGTCTTTCATTTTCTTTGTGCAGATGCTCATTTTTGTTATGTAGTTCTGCTATGCAGTCTAGGCAATAGCTAATTAGTTCACTAATTACTTCAGCAGGGCTTGAGACTTTTTGCAATATCACTGATCCGAGTCTAAACTAGAACAAACAAACAACACTGGGTTACTTGGCTAGAAAAATTTAGAATACCCATATGCATAGAATCACAAACATTCTTTTTCTCCCTTTCTATTGTTTTTCCCAAAATATTTCTCTTCTGAACAACTGAAGTTAGTCTCCCTTCACAGGCAAATGGCACATATGATTTCTGCTTTTAAGTATAAATCAGTGTATCATCATGTAGCACAAATAAAACTTGAGTGTACTAAGTAAATAATATTTCCATCCACTTCCTACTGTTCATGGAACCCACAACATCATTCATGTACTTCCCAAATAGTTACCCATCTAGGCCAGAGAAATCACACACACATTATGAAAAAGAAAGCCACAGATCTATGTAAAAGACCTAATGTGGTATAGTGACTGGAATCTTGGATAAGAAACTGGGAGATCAGGTTCCAAATCCTAACAATACTGTAAGGATAAAACAGAGGGAAAGATAATAATGTTCACTGGTTTGAGCTGCTTGGAAAAAAGATGGCCAAATAAAAATTATATATGTTAGATTTTAGGGACTTGCCTAATGTAATTTTTGCTACATAACACCCACATTTTCCCCAAACAATTTCTCCGAAAATCACTTTGCATCCTATTGTTTTTCCTTCACTTTCCTAAATATTTCTTAGCAAATTATAAGTGTCTTCATGTCAGTGTGTCTTAAATGGAGCAAAATACATTATATATTTATTTTTATTTATTTAGAAAATTTATATCCCACCCTTCACCAAATGGTCCCAGGGCGGGTTACAATGAGATTAAAACATACTGAATGGTAAAATAAAAATAGAATGCATACCTAAATAAATAAATTATGAGCCAGATCAAGGCTCAGGTGTGTTAATTGCTGATGGACAACTTCAGTGTTCCTATCTGAACTACTTTTTGTTTTATAAGTAAGAAGATTTTTTTCATCTGAAAACTCTTTTCTAAAAAGTAGGACATAGGTCTTCCTTAATTTAGGCGCTGCCCATATCTGGACCTAGTTAGATTGAGCAACATGACGGCTTATTGTACTTTCAAACTATATCCTGGAATTAAGTATGTTGCTTGTCACATGTCATTTACAAATACAAATATTTTTCTTTCCCTATACTGTAGTTTCTGCTAAGGAATACTACCTGATAAATCAGTTCCAGTACCAGTCATTTCACTTCCTTAGAGACAAGGAGTTAGTTTACATTTCAAGTACAGTGCTCAATAAGCTATCATGCAAGAGCAAACAATATATTCAGGTTTACACTTATATGACAGAAAATCCCTGTATTTTCTTATACACAAACCTTTTAATCTCTAAATGTCAAGAGATCAAATGCAGCAATTTCACAAAAAAATAAAAGCAATGAACTGAGTTTGTGGGAAAATAAAGAAGAAATCACACGTGTGTGCAGACCTTGGTAACAGTTCATATGAAAATCCATTATGTATAAATCTTCAATATAGACATCCTTCATTATATATAAGCAGTTTCACTTATAAGAGAAACATTCCTGGTTTTCATTAATCAAGTGGGTTTTTGCTTATAAGAAACTGCAGTGGCAGTGTAAGCAATAGCAATTGGAACTCACCATAAAGAGTTTTCAGCTGAACAAGGAGCGTTTTTTACAGCTTTCACAAAACATATATGCACTATATGAAATAACTGTACAATGCAGAAGCTGGAGGAGGAGGAGGAGGAGGAGGAGTTGGCTTTTCTACCCTGCTTTTCTCACCTATTTAAGGGGACTCAAAGTGGCTGACAATGCTTTCTGTTCTTCTCTCCACAAGAGAACACCCTGTGAGGAGGTGGGGCTGTGACAGCTCAGAAGAGAGCTGTGACTAGCCCAAGGTCACCCAGCTGACATATGCAGGACTGCGGAATCAAACCTGATATTCCCAGATAGGAGTCTGGCTCCCTAAGCACTAGACCAAACCAAGCATTGCACATAGGGATTTTCCTATTTAATCTTCAAATGCCATGGAAAATGATGCATTAGGCAAAAGTGATCCGAATTCCTGGAGACAATTTTTTCTCAGTAGAAGCCTAGCACAATTCTAAATATTGCCCACCTTAATGGAATTATACAGAATAATAAAGATTTTTATTTTAAAGAAACAGAGATCGAAAAAACAAAATTTAGCTGCAATGGAAATGGATAAAAATATTTTTCAAATAATGTTATGAAACAAACATTTAGAGACTACACAATGAGACTACTTTCTCATAGAAGGCTATGTTGTAATTTTAAATTTGGGAATCACCTCAAATTATAGCACAAAAATGTTATGCAAACTTTAGGAAGTTTACAGCTTTCTTTTTCTAATATCTCTATTTCTTCTTTTGCTTTCTTACCTAGCCCAGAACAAATGGTCTCATATAATAATCTGCTCATTTCTGATGTCTGAACAGACCTTTTTACTGACTCCTTCAATTGTACAAAGGCTAGTATCATGTGCGAATGTATATAATCTTTGTTCCTCTTTCTCTTTCCTAGTGCTGATATGAAATATTTAGCAAGGATCCAGCTCCAGTTTTAGTAATCTGTTAAGCATATAAGCAATATTTCTAAAATCACTCAATGGATAAAATGTATCTCAACCTAAATGTTCCAAACACAGAATCTATACCAAAGGAACAAAGTACAACAAAATTAGTTTTTTTGATAGTTCACTTTCTCTCTCTGTGCAGTAATCAAACCCCGTTCCACCCATTCCTTTGTTAAACCAGTTGCTGACATCTGTTTTATAAGCAAGGGATATAGTGGGACCTTAGAGAATAACAAAGAGAAAGAAGGTAGCATGAGTTTTCATAGACTAAGCCTACTTCATCTGATGCAAGTTGACTGAGGGCCCTTCTGCACAGAACTGCATGTTAATGTGAATCTATGAGGACACGCCTCCTGCTAGTCCTCCCTGCATGAGTCAGATCCAGATCTGAATTAAGGAGCCCTTGATTTGTATCTGTTGTAGATCTATTTCATCAGGTTTACATTTGGACAAAGGGGCTTATTCTGGATCACCAGAGGAATGCAGCTGCCATGCCTCTATGATCTGGAACTCCTGTGGAACAATTTTCAGCAGCACAATATAGGGGGGGGGGGGTTCTACTTACTTCCCTTAATCCGGATCTAAGATGATCCGTATCTAAGGAATGGGTCCTTCAATCCGGATCTTGTAGTTCCAGATCTAAGGTGGTACCCAATGCATCTTTACAGGCGGTGTAGCACCCAATAGCAATGGGTGCTAGAGTGCTCATAGTGGAAATGCTGGAGCACCCACGTGGCAAATCCGAATCTACCCACATGGGGCCTGCCCATCACCCCATTTTTGGGGGGGCGCCATGGGAGTGCAAACTCTATAGGCGTGCTGGAGATTCTTTTAAGATCCTCTAGAGTGGCTCCAGAGAATCTTTGAATTGCTACTGAGATTTTCCAGAGCTTTGGACAAAGCTCTGTAGAAATGGCATTGCTCTGACAGGTCATCTTCAAAGCCTGTGCCATTCTCTGAAGTTTCCTCCGGAGCCATCTTTGAAGATTATGCACAGGCTTTGAAGCTTTGGGTTTTGGGGCACTCCCCCCCCCCATGGGTGCACACCCCTGCAGCCCACCCATAGACCCCATTACCTGATCGCAGTGGAAATGCACTCCGTATAATCTAGATTTGATGCCTGAAGACCCCACTGTAGACCCAAGAGGTCTACAGGAAATCCAGATTATAGGTCCGAAAGGACCCATTTAATCCGTATTTCCCTAGAACAGGCAGAAACAAATGTGGTTCTAATGGGGTCTGCAGTGGAAACGGGGTCTTCCTGTTCTTAGCCTAATGGGTCCTTAATGGGTCCCTAATGGGTATTTACTGCTAGTGGAAAACCCCTCATAGCGTGCAGCCAACATAACTGCCCCTAACCTTTGGAAGCATAGGAGGGCAGCAAGCTTCACAGCTGTGGGAAGGCATGGGCCAGATCAATGCGGATGGCACTGATGTGGCCCATGCTTCTACACAATTTGCATCAGTGGGTCAGAAAAGGCCTAAGTCTGGGACAATCCCAATTGGAAGCCCAATCACAAAGACACCTCAGAGATGCTTCTTCTTCTTCTTCTTTTTTTTTTTTTTTTGCTACTTCATCAAATGCGTCTGAGGAAGTAGACTTAGTCTACAAAAGCTCATGCTACCAACTTCTTTCTCTCTGTTAGTCTCTAAAGTGCTACTATACTTCCTTGCTTGCTTACTGATCCAGACCAAAACAACTTCTTCTTTGAAATGTTTAGGTGTCATTACTTTTTCAGCAATCTACTTTCCTTTTTCCAAACTATAAGTTTAAAATCTTACAGGACACGACACTGGATTTCTGTGGCTCACACATGCAATATTTGTTTATTCAGTTTGGGAACTAGTACTCTATTATACAATTTTAAATGATAGCTGTCTATATAAAATTGTTTCCAGTCTCAAGCAGCTGGATGAGTTTGGGAAGAAAAGAACTGAACAAAATGGAACGGTATCTATTCACCTCATTCCTTAACATATGCTGAAGAAAATCCCTGCCTTTCATAAGACTACCTTCCTCATGAGACCCCAAGAAATCTCCTGTAACTTTAACAGCTGTATACAAAAGAAAATACTCCACTGAGTTCAGCTTCTACCATCATTACAGTGCCAAGAAAGAAAGGCCACAATGAAGGGAACAAGGCAGAGAAGGAGTAAAAAAACTGCCTCCTTTGCAAACTGTAACAAAACAGGAAATCGCTAACAAATGGATTAATGCCCACCACTTCACCCTATCTTTTCTTTCTTAATGTTGCATTTAAAAAAAACCCTTCCCATTGTTTTTATTTACTAGCTACTATTCAAAAAAAAAACATATCTGGGTTACTGCAGGTCAGAGGTTCTCAAACTGTGGTCTGTGAATTCTATTCTGGTGGTCTGCAGAACAAGACTGTTATAGCAAACACCTGCATTTCATTTTTCTGACAAAGGAATTGGTTGACTACTGCGGAATTCACCAAAATGCATTGCTGCACTTCTTTTGTCAATGATTTTTCTTAAAATTACACAAAATATAAAATTAAAAAACAACAAACTCAAAGAAAATGTTATGCAAAGTTTAGAAGCGTAGTATTAAAAAACACAGCTGACTCTCCCTGTTCAAGAGTTTAAAGCTAATGAGTTTTGCATATTCAAAACAGAGAGTTTGATGCCCTCCCTTTGTGATTCACAATGCAGAAATGGCTCCCAAACTCATGCATTTCTGATGCTGTATTCTCACACAGCAAAAAAGCAACTGAAAAGCACTTTGGAACTGACAGTGTGTGGCTTTTCTATTCCCATCCCATCTCTAATCTACCTTTTCCAGCTCAGAATCTTCATAGGAGAGAGAAGCAGACTATGGGTGTTTTTCCACTGTCACTAGAAGTACCCATTAAGTACCCATTAATGGGTACTCATTAATGAGTACTTAATGGGTACTTCTAGTGACAGTGGAAAAACACCCTACGTGAGCTTTCTGTAAGCTGGTTCAAAGGTGTCTTTTTTCTTTAACTGCATATGAACATTACCTTTGGCAGTGGTCACACCTAAGGTTTAATCCAACTTCAGTCCACATTCAGAGCAAGATTTTCATTCCACATTTTCTATCCCAAAGCTGAATCTTCTGAGTTATTTAACACTGAAAGAAAACAGCTTGTCACTTTGCTGATGTATTCACTCACTCTGAAAGTGGACTGAAGCTGGATTAAACCTTAAGTGTGACCACAGCCTGAGACTGGCATTTGCCTTCTGGGACCAAAACTATGTATGGGAGTCTGAAAAACAGAAGAAGCCTATTTTTTCCATGCTTACTTATTTGTTTGTTTGTTTAAAAAAGCTAAAAGTCCTAGAACCTCAAAATTCATGTATTAGTACCACAATGAGAAGCCTCATCACTTCTATAAGAGACAAGCCCCACAATACAATAAGCTACTGAATGCCTGGAAAAAGAGATAGTTTTTCGCCTTCTGTCTAGGTTGCACTGGAAAACCTTCCACAAAAGAGTTCCATAGATAGGGGAGTTAACAACTAAGGTGAGATTTCCCCTGGTCCTCTTGGCCCCAACTAGAGAACAAACACAGAAAATGTTCTTGCATGACAGCCACAGTGGGAGCAGACATTCAATCAGCTAGTGAATGAAGACCTTTAACAGTTATGAACAACACTTGATAGTGAACAAAGAAACAAGATGCAATACAAAATCTAATTAATGGCTTGGGCGCAGTGCTCTGAATTTATTTCTCAGTCATTTTCAAAGACAGGACAATATACAAAGGATTAATACCGGTAAGCAAAAAGATCCATCAGTTATGAAATCATGGGTATTTTTCCACCGCAGCCCTTAGATCTGGATCTAAGAAGATCCGGATCTAAGGAATGGGTACATTTCTTAATCTGGATCTAGCAGATCCGGATTAAGGGAAGCAGCCAGTGTGTTTCCATGGGAGGTGTAGCACCCATTAGCAATGGGTGCTAACCCCCCTGCTGTGGAAACACCTTTGCACCCATGTGGGGAATCCAGATTGACCCCCAAGGGGTTGGGTCCATTACCCCAGGTGTGTCTGGGGACGGGGAGGGGGGTGATCTCTGAAGTCCCTCCGAAGAGATCGCCAAGGACTTTGGAGAGGCCCTGGAACTGTCAGCTCGGTCTGTGCGCTATTAGCGCAGACCACGTGGACTCCCCTCCGAAGTCTCTCCGAAGAGATCAGCAGAGACTTTGAAGCCTCCAAAGTCTGCGCTGATCTCTTTGGAGAGACCGGCAGCGAGACTCCGAAGTCTCTGCCGATTGCTTCAGAGGGACTTCGGAGTCTCGCCACTGGTCTCTCCAAAGAGATCAGTGCAGACTTCGGAGGAGCTCCAAAGAGATTCCGGAGCGGCTTCGAAGTCTCTGCTGATCTCTTCAGTGGGACTTCGGAGTCACTTCGGAATGATTTTGAAATGACTCCGAAACCTTGGGCCTTTCCGCACTAGGCCTTATTCTGGAATATATCCCGGAACAGGACCTTGCTGACTGATTGCTAGTGTAGACTATGGCAGGCCCCAGGCAAGACCTACCATACCCTGCATTAGCAAGCAGACGACAGACCCCTATCCTGAAATATATTCCAGAATAAGGCCGAGTGCGGAAAGGGCCCTTGTTATAACATGTTATCCTGTCACAACATCACCCTCCATTGCTATTGTGGGAAGATGGTGGCTGTAGCTTCTGTCCCAGATAAATTAGCTTTGCTAATAATTCATAAGAAAATGAGCCCAGTTGGAAGTAGGGATAAAATAAAAATTCAGTGCCCTCTAAATTTCCATTGAATTTCAGCGATATATACATATGTATTGTATATCTATGTAGCTAGATACAGATGACATAGATATATGTATCCAGTTTACTATGAGTTCTGAAGACATAAAATGCATACGGCTGAACTTTGCATACGGTCATGCAAAAGGAAAAAATAACCAAAAACAAAACATAGTTTATGGTGGAACCAAAAGCTGAATGGAAACTGTACTTTACCTTTCTACCCCGAACCGGGATATAATCAAAGTTTTACTTGTACCAGAGATATTTCCCATGAACTTTTACTTGAGGGTGTCAATGAGCAACATATTGAACCTTAGCTTATTTGCAATCATGGAATCATGGCTTAATTATGGGTATTTAGCTGTACTGTTTTCCTTACTTTAATTGCAGAGCTGGGCAAACTGATACAGTCATTAGGTCACTGAAAAACTTCAAACTTGTGATAATACCATATTATTCTTCATCACAGCTTACATGTTTTGAACTATGAATAACAAAACACCTTACCCCCAACCCAATGTTTTTTATAACTCAAGCAACTTAGTTGTACTTTCCCCCTCCAAAATTGTATTTCAAAAGCAGGGGATGGGATTAATTCAATTTATTCAAATACACACTTTTCCTCTTTCTAAGTGTTGGGATAACAGCACAGAAAACAATTTTCTTCTATTAGAAACAGCCAATTCTGGATCCGCAGTCTTTGCAAACACAAGGAACAGCAAAGAATAGCTATGAACAGAAAACATTGTTGTTCATTACTGTTTCACTATAATAATAACCAGGACAATCTATTTAGCACAAAATTTCCTTAGATCCTGTATAATACAGGAAAAAAATTTTTACACAACTTTTAATTGAAATACCTGAGTCACAATGAGCTTTTTAACAACAATAAATCCCTTCATGACTAAACAAGTCATAAGATTCTGATTTTTGAAAAGCAAAAACAAAGCAAAATTTCTCCAACATTATCTTGCACGTTAAAGATCAGTGTCTCAGTGTTCATATCTGAAATTCACACAATGAAAAAATTGTTTTCACAAAATAGCCATCTGGAAAATATTATGCCATTTGACTTCCTACTTTAAATCATTAAACAGCCCATTTTTATTTTTTATTTTCAAGTTGTACCATCACTTTCTCCAGGGACAATATTGTGCAGCAACCACGTCATTTAGGTGTGGAAAGGCCCCCTGTTATTGCACAACAGACAAATGAAAGCAGAAGTAGCTTTCTTTTGGTAAATTCAGGGAGAAAAGACAAACTGTTTCCATAACAATTGAAGCTTAATTGCTTCATCGAACAACAGAGTTTATTTTAAGGCAGAATTCTGAACAACATGCAAGTCGGTTGCCCTCCCCTTTCACAAAGGTAGATAATTGGGAAAGATATCTGATAATAGTAGATAATTCTCATTTAATGTGAAAAGAGTTCTGAACATGAGGAGACACACTGTAGCACTGTCATCAGTTAGGATTACTATCCTATTATGGTGTTCACAACATACATGTAAGCAATAAATTTGAGGGCTTCACAAACTGAAAAAGATTCCACATTCAAATGAGAGATAAGTAGATAAATGAAGCTAAGGCAGTAGTTCTCAACCTGTGGGTCACAACCCCTTTGGGGGTCGATCTACACTTTCACAGGGGTCATCTAAGACCGTTAGAATACACATAGGAACTGAGACACCGCTCCTCTATCCATCTCCAGGTGGGTCTGCCCACATGCAGATACGCCCAGATACGAGTACCTGGCATGATGATATCATCGCACCAACCCCATCACATACACCCCATACAAATACAGTAGAGAGCAGCTACTGTGTAAAAAGCAGCAGTATTGAAGGTAACTTTTATATTCAGCTGTGGCTGATGTGAATACTATGCTTTAATTATGTTCTATTTGTAACAATGAAAATACATCCTGCATAGCAGATATTTACATTACAATTCACAATAGTAGCAAAATTACAGTTATGAAGTAGCAATGAAAATAATTTTATGGTTGGGAGTTAGGGTTAGGGTTAGGTTGGGGGTCACCACAACATGAGGAACTGTATTAAAGGGTCACAGCATTAGCAAGGTTGAGAATCACTGACCTAAGGCAAATCGGTAATGAAAAAAGCAGCTGCATTCAGTAACCATGGAATGAACAGCATGGGTAAATTTACTGGTGGCAATATAGATGTAGCTACTGTTGCCCTCTTCTGATATTTGTTTCAACTTCTTGTCAGGATTCTACTTTCCTGCATCTAAATTGTCATCCAACCATGCCTTAGCTGAATTTCCAAGATCAGATCAGATAAGCAAAGAGTTGACAGAACACAAGAAATAAACTTTCCATAAGATCCAAATGCATACCTAGGTGTAACTTTCTTCAGTTTGTTGACAAGCAGGTTCAGCAGAAAACAGCAGACAACATATTATTGTTTATTACATATACACATGTGCTTCTGGCAACATATGGCTATTATGAACCATACATGTTCTAAACATTAGCAAAATCAAGAATCTAATAACCATAATTATCCCAGATTTAGGTTTCTGCTGACAAATTATGACGATAAAGCAGTTTTATTTTTTTCCCCTTACCTTTTTATAGGGTGTTTTTCCACTGTCACTAGAAGTACCCATAAAGTACCCATTAATGGGTACGTAATGGCATTTTTGTCCCCATTAACAGGTACTTAATGGGTACTTCTAGTGACAGTGGAAAAACACCCTTGGAGAGGGAAGGAAAATAAGACTTCAACATTATATAATACTCTTATGTGCCTGCTGTAATGAATGGCTGATAGAGAAAAATTCAAACTGTCCTAGAGACCCTTTCCATTTATTTTTTCTACTCCAGCTTAGATATTTTCCTGTCAACAAAAATAAGGGCTCAGTGATTTTCATCTTGGATAGAGCAGACCAACAGCCCTTTCAAATCTATTACCGTCTCTATCCCTCTCTTTCTCTCGCTAAGCGAAATGGAATTACTAGAAATCACCATCCTGGACCATGACTTTTTCCTCTGGGCACTAGTAAAGAGAAGCAAAACAGATCAGAAAGGCATGGTCACAGAAAACCATTAACTATGGTATTCTGTCAACTATATTAACATTCAAACCTACTGTGGCGGTACCTATTAACATGGAAGAATAAGAGTCAATTCACCAAGATCCTTACTGATACTCAGGATAATCAAATAATAAGCACTCAGTTATCCTTATTTGCTGCACATTCTTAGAAACTCTGGCATATTTTCAGAGTCAACCACTTCCCGCTCCTGCAACCATAAAGAAAATGAGCTGCTAGAAATGGGGCAAAGCACCAGTGAAGCACCATTATAGGACCAGGTAAGTCTGACAGCCTCCCAAAAAGTGGGCTTCTCCCAAAGAGTTGGCCTTTCCCCTCATTTTCTGGAGGAAGCCATAATTTGAATTACAGAATTATACATAGATTCAAGTTTTCTGATGTGCTTACAAGCTGATGTTGAAGTATGCTAAAGTTGGCAAAAATAATTAAGAGACCTCGAGTGCTAAAAGTTTTTTTTAAAACGCCATCATGTGATGCAGTAGCAGCTACATAAATAGAAACATGTTCAAGCTACTTCTCAATTGACTATATTCATAAAAGCAAAAGCCAGACTGATTTTTTAAAAACCTTAATAAAACACAACTGAAACGTCTAGCATAATAAACGTCAGGTATGCAGAGAACATGTCTTGGGAACTACTTCCCTTTCAGGTGTTGACCTTTTAGTTTAAGAAGTAATGGAAACTATATAAAGTGCCTCTTAAACATACTCTTGAAATTAATATGGCAGCGGTGTGCAGTAATTTAAACCCAACTCTTCTTGAATATGTAGTAATCAGAAAGCTAAGGTCTCAACAATTGTGGGGTTTTAACAAGTTTCTGTTTTGGTTTCTAGTTTGGAAAGTCAATGTATACCCCCGTGAATATGAATAAGCATGAGATAATGCCTAGACTGGGACAAAATATACATGTTCCTCAACTAAGTACACTACTACAAACAATTTTCCAGTGTGAGTAATAACACGTTCATGTCAAAAAGCTATAGACTGTTTTCTTGGTGATTTTGATTATTTACAAAATCCTATTGAAGTCCCCAGTAGCAACTTGTTAATGTTCTTTAAAGTAAGTATGGTATATTAATAATAATCTTTAAACAGTTAAGTACGTATCTCTCCAGACACTCTACCCTTAATAGATTCCAGGGACTGAAGTATGCATTCACTGTCATTTTTCAAGTGTGTTTGCTTCTCTCGTGTGGTCACCTCCTAATGAGGCAAGGGTGAGCAGTCATGGACTTACAAGTGGTGTGAACCAATCAGGTTTGTATGTCTGTTCGGTGCATTTTTCAAAAATCTCTATAAATGTGCTTAAACAGATTTAGGATCTTGTTTGGCAGCCCCAATCTCATTCTTCCTCAGACCTCAAAAAGGTAATTTAGTGCTGGTGCATGCAGCAGTTTGGGGGAAAGGAAAAAAATACTATTTGACAAGTTGCATTAATTTATCCTTACATTCTACAGATAATTTGTAGAGCACCACAACAAAGACAAATGTATTTCCATTATGTTTGGCATTTATTTCTCTATGCAGCACTTAGGCACTGAAGTGCATAGTCTTTAGTAAATAGCACTGATTGACAGTTTGCATGGACCAATCACTGCATTTTACAGGAAAGCCATTCTAATGGACTAAATGTACTTCAGTATGTTCAGCATAAATCCCCTTCCTGTGTGGTTGACAGACGAACACAATGCACGTGCTATTACTACTTCCTGTGTGATCTCCCAAAACACGTACTACAAGTGGATTGCAAAAGCAATTTTAAAGTGCAAGGTAAACAAGTTAAACTAGGGATTCAGGCTGAGTTCAACAAGTAAAGAATTTGAAAATGGTTCAGAGATAATGCTTGCCACTTGTTAGTTGGCTCATCACACCTCTAACACACTTTCAGTGCCAGAAAATGCACTACCAAGGTGCAAGGAAGGAAAATGCAATAAGAACACTAGCATCCATAAGCTATCAATTTTAATTGCTTGTTATTATTTTTTAATATCCATAATTGCAGCCTCGGTGTAGGAGACATTCTGAACTTCTTCCAAAAACAAGCACTTGTTCCATACTAGAAGCACCTAGATAATATATGCTAGGAGGATTTAATTTCCATTGCATTTAACAAAGCAAACAAAAACAAACTCTGTACAATTGCATTTTATTTAAATTATACTGGATATATTTAAATACTATAGCTGAATTATTTAGGGGGAAAACATATTAAATATTTTATTTTTTTTAAAAAAAATCTTGAACGTGATCACAGTAGCCCAGCATTTGAATGAGTATCCCCATTAAACTTCATCTGGTATATAACATTTAATAGTGTTTCAACATTGTTTTATTCCTCGGTGCTTTTGGGTATTTTAACTGCAAGAAACAGCTTACTGACGTAAGTTTCAGTGAAGGCAGAATTTAGCAGTATTCTTTGGAAGAGCTGTTTGCCTCTATCTATTAATTAACATACAGAATTGTTTTCCATGAGGAAATACCTCAAGATTATAAGATTTCAACTGAAAGCAGAGAGAGGGCTGATAAATAAACTCAGTTACTGAATGCTGTATCTGTTTGCTCTCTGCAAAATCCTTAAAAATAGTTTCCATAGCTCAAAGAAAAATTAGAATTTAATTGACCCTGGGAAGCCTACTTTTGGGTCAAAGCAGTAGAGCAAATATCAGAATTATATGTATCTTACAGCATGATAAGCAGAAGACATAAATGACTGAATAGGGGGATTTTAATCCTAACACGGAACATCCACTTTTACTAGGGAGCCCAAGTTTACAAAGGCCAGGAAAGTTATTTCTCTTTCTTTAACAGATATTTCTCTTTATTTAAAAGTAAGTTCGTTATCCTTGTCTAACAACCAACCAACACACACACACTTGTTCACCAGGGCAAAGGGACAGAATATACATTATGTCTGATTGCTTTTTGTTTCATTTTGTTTTTAAGTAATTTTAACCAGCACATTTTCATGACAGTGTCAAGACAGTGTCAACTAGTTGGAACTGTCATGCAAATATAGCACCAGGATATATGGGTAAAATCCCAGCATATCACTATCCCAGGAAAAAGAACTCTGAATCCAGTCCCCCAAAATAGTGATACTGCTTGCCTTATCTGGGTGATTGCTTCTGGGATCCATCTTGTAGAAAATGGCCACCACACAAACATGGGGGCAAAATGGCCACTGCATAAGCACAAGGCCTTGCACACTTCAGAGTATTTCATGCTGTTGGAGTACTCAGAAATATCCAGTGTGCCATCACAGAGCAACTGCTAGACCAGTGATGGCCAACCTATGACACACGTGTCACAGGTGACACGCCAAGCTCTTTTGGGTGACACACATGATCACCCTGGCACCTGGGCATGTAGTGCTTGCTTGTTCCTGAAGTGCACGAAATACCAACTTTCAACTGAAGATTTAGCAAACGTAATTCAGCAACAAAAGTCACTAATGTAAGAATTATTTGTTTTTGCTTTTAATAAAATACATGTATCAAAAATATCACTTTGTACTAGAGCTACAAATATCACAAAATTATGGATATTTCTAGATGTGACACAGCACCCGAGTTAAGCTAGGTTTTCTTGCGAATTTTGAAACACCGAGCTCAAAAGGTTCACCATCACTGTGCTAGGCTAACTAAAGGCCTGAGCTTTCTCCCACAACTTCATTCTGCCATCTTGGCAGGGACAGGGAAACAACTATTTTATCAAATTGTAAGCTTAGAATGTAAGCTCAGCTGTACCTGCTTAAAGCCTAATTTAAATCAACATTGCCAATGCAAAATTTAATGGTTTAATACATCAAAACAGCTTCCTGTCCTTCTTTTCATTTATTGCTGCATTTATAACCTCCCTTTCCATCCTGAGGAAACTCAATCATCGCTCAATAATATTAAATAAGGGAAAATAATATTGAGATGTAAAATGAGAGTGTACAAATGCATAAGTCACATATTCTTCTTACTAAAAGTTGCAGGGATATAAAGGGTACTGATGAATATAATGCAATTAGCAGTGTCACTTCATCAGTATCTTACTTTCACCTCTCCTTCCTTATTATGAAATAATAAACAACAATACCTGCACGTAGTAAGAAAAGGAGATTCTCTGCATGTCCCACTGCCAGAAGTCTGACCCCATTTAGCTTTCAAGATCAGAATATGCAGTCACAGTCTGGCAAAATATAATACACTAGGAAGCCAGTACAGTATTATCACTATTTCCAGAGACGGTACTGTTCAATTTCAATGAAATACACTATGGTATTTTGAAGTAACTATGTAAACAATGACCTGCTGCCCAGCACCTAGCTATTAACAGTCATTAAAAACAAAGATTTAATTCAACCTTGGTACAGTTTTTGGCCACCATGCAGCCAATGGCTCTGAACTTCAGCTAAAGTAGGTCTGAAAGCATTTTGAATCAGCACCATTTCAGAGGGTGTATATGTTTACAATGCCTGGCCATTAGGCAGCCGTCACAGAAAATTTCTAATGTCAAGGACTTCATTATATTTGTGTGTGTGTGCACAAGTTGAATTACAACAGCTGTGCCAAGGTTAACAAAGGTGGTACCCAAGGGACAGTCATTTCATTGATTTATTTATTGGGGGCTTAACCTAAAAATGTATGTTGTATACAAAGTATACCTTGGAGACAAATTCTGTCCGAACTCCTAGGGATTGACACAGAATGAGCTTTTACAGGAAATGTTGCTTTACTTTTTCTTTCAGATGCACACAGGAAAAGTTTAGAAAATAATAACTTAAGGTTATTTAATTTAAGCAATACCCCGGTTACAATAGACTATATATTTATTTCTGCAGCTGCACTGTGTGTTAAAAGGAGCTTAGAAACCAATGTATTTAAGAAGGTAGTTTATGTACAGAAATTTTTCTCCTATTAGGGCCTATACTTTTTAAAATTCTTTACCAAACAGAATAGATATTTGAATATTAGTTTGCTATCTTACATTGAGACTGCAGTCTATGCATCCTTATTTCAACATCATACCTTGATATAACGCAGATTCTGTCTGCACAGCTGCGTGATAACATGGTTGCTAAATTGTGTCGTGTCTCAATTTACATGCGCCCATTGATTCATTACAACGTGGTTTCCCATCAAAGAGACTCTAGGTCATGTATTTTTGCACACATGTTGCTACAGTGAGGAAGGTCCTGGGTTGGTCAGAGAGTGAAAATGAGTTCTCAGTGTTGCTTTGCATGGATTGGTGAACTGATTGCTTTTGAGTGGAGTGTGGAGAGGAGCAGGTCATTTGATGTTTGTAAAGTCCATTTGCCATAGTTGAGTGACTAGGTTCCTGAGTGAGTACAGAGTGTGTGTTTTTAGTATTTGTGTATGTGCTTGCTCAAGTTAATATATTTGAATATCCTTTGGTTGGGCAGATATTTGTGGTTTTTTCTCACACAGATTTTTTTTTTGTCTGCACAGAACCTGTGTACGTATGTGTGTGTCTTCAAAGTGTGCTGGCAATAAACCAGAACAACCTAAAGTGAAGTGACTACATTGCTTTCAAAGTTCCATCCATGCCATTTGTGAGTTTCAGAATTGCAGTCTGTGATCCGCCCTGTTGTAACCTGCCCTGAGACCTTTGGGTTTACAGTGGGATAAAAATGCAACTAATAAATAAAAATGAATATTGTGAACATTGTGTGCTTTGAAAAAACTTGTGCCAGGTGTAATCTTTGTTCATCTGTATGGGTATTTAACCCAGATTACAATATAAATTCTTAGGTCAACCTAATACAAGTCAGTGGGGTTTTTCCCTTCTTCCACTGACTTGTACGTCCTCATTTAAGTCAATGAAATTGTTGGGCAAGTTAATCAATTCAATCCACATTAATGTAATTGGATAATTCAGGTCAATTTAAGTTCTTCTTTACTCTCTCAGGGGATGCCCTTTCCAGCCACAGACAATCTAGGTCAGCATTTACACCAAAACAGCAAGCGGAACTAATTGTGTGTATGTGTGGGACTACAAATGGATAAAATCCACTCAGCAAAACCTGTGGACTATGTCAAGAATAGCATGGGACCTACACAGAAAATCATATTTTAATGTGATCTACATGGATAATGGCCAACTGAAGTCTATAAAAAACCTGCTGCATATATGCTGCCAAATTGTGCAACTAATTTTCTGTTCATAGTCACTCTGTCCTGGATATCATTGCCCTTTCAGTCAGTATATCCCCAAAAGCAGCTATAAGAAACTTATGTGGCATGTCTATTAGAGTTTTTACACTATTGTCCCAAAACCCTAAATGTCTGGCACAGAGATACAGCAAATAAAATGACAATTTATACAGTGAATCAACAAGTAAAGGGACAGAAAATATATTTGGGGCAATGAAAAATACTTTTAACATTTTCCTAAGATACAAATGTCTCCATATTTCTAGCATTTACAAAGCTGATATAATTCATGGGTGCCGTCTGGTTTCCACAGCAATGCACAGCCTGTTTACTTTAAATATTACAGCTTAAGAACTTTTTAAAGAAAGCTTTTTTTTTTCTCTTCAAAGTTGAGCCAAAGAGAACACAAAAGGCTAAATGCGTGAAACATTAGTGGGATCCAAAATGAACTTCAGCCAGTCCCACAGGCTTTCCGGACCAAAAAGCTGAATCACAGCTGTTCTTGCTTAATGCAAGGATAAATTGACCAGAATGCTTCCATTATCATTTTCCCAACTTAAAAAAGAGAGCAGGATGCAGTTACAAAGTAGTAAAGAAAGGCACTCTATTTTATTTTAAGTATTTATATTCTGCCTTTCACCTGAAAGTCCCAGGATGGGTCACAATAACAAAAATAAAAATGAAAACTATATTAAAATATATCCATTTAGAGCAGGCTAGGCAAAGAGGAATGTTTTAACTAGGTGGTGAAAGACATACGAAGTTGTCCTTTGGTGTACTGCAAGAGGGAGGCCTGGCCAACACGGTGAAGGCCCTCTTGTGTATCACCACTCTTTGAACCTCTATAAAGAGTGATGGAACAACAAGAAAGTCCTCATCTTGTGATCATAATACGTAGACATTTTTCAGATATCTGGTAACACCAATACTTCGAATTGGGTTCAGTAGCAAAGAGGTACCAAGCATAGATTTTTCAGGATCAGCATGTTGTGTGTCTGATCAAAAATACCCATCTGGGCTGCTGTGTTCTGCAGCAGCTCCAACTTCTGGACTGCATTTAAGAGTAATTTGGAGGTTACTGAAGCATGGATAACTGTGACCAACTTGTCTTTACCCAGGATGGGCTGAAACTGACTACTACCACCACCACATGGGTCGCAAACGACAGCAGTAAATCCAGAAGAACCCCCAGAATACACATCCATTCTTTCTGGAACAAAACTACTCCATCCACAATCAGGTACCCTTAGACTTCATATACTTGGGTACTGTGTCACAAATGTATCTCCATGTTGTCTGGATTCAGTATATTTCATTTTCTTCATCCACATCCATCTCATTATTGCTCCAGGCAACCAAGTTCTTTTCTAATTTGAAAAGAGTTATCAGCAGAGAGTAAGAGAAACCTCAGTCAAAGAAGATTATTCTATGCAGAGTAAGAAATAGAAGCAACACAAAAAACTGACAATGATATCATTATTTTATTTACTGCAGTAGATTTTTATGACTCCTTTCATACTCTGATAACCAGATGCTTCCTAAAAAGTTAGAATCAAAGGTATGAATGTAGAATATGTCCTTTTACCAATAGTGCTGCCTTTTTGAACTGATGGGCAAGTGATTCTATCAATGTCCAAGGCATTAAGATGTCACTCTAGTTCTTTTGGAACCGCGTAGGCACCAATAAATATTGGCATAACCAATACCTTCCTATGCCGCAGATTTTTTATTTTACTTTGCAGCTGCTTTTCCTCAACTCAGCTGCTATGTTTTGTAGGCCTCCATTCACTGATCTTTACCTTTTGGGCGGGGGGGGGGGGGGCGTACATTCTTTAATAGTTCTTCTTAGCCACCCTTGCTAAATTCCACTAAGTCTTTTTTTTCTTCTTCAAAGGTTTGGCCTGCACCACCCTCATCATGACTACAAGGACACAGGGTCCTTTTCCTCATCTTATGGAATGCTTCTACCTCTGTGTGTCCTCTAGTCTATATAAGGGATGTTTTTCCACTAGCACTAGAGTACCTATTAAGGACCCTTAATGGGTCCTTAATGGGTATTCTAGTGCTAAGTGGAAAAACACCTGAGGTCTGGGATAGCCCAGGAACTTGTGGCCTTTCTGGCTCTGGATGTACTCCTTGCTGACCCTAATTTTAACTTGTCCATGTTTGATATTATTTGCTTGGAGAATACCTAAGCATTTATAGCTTTCTTCTGGCATGACACTTTTTATGTCTTTTTCATTTTGCAGTTTTAATTCCTTATCTGTTTACCATTTTTTCTTCATTAATGACCACAATTACACATCTGTCTAATCCAACTTCCATTGCATTTCTATATACTCAGACTGTATTAATCAAAGATTGTACATCACATGCTGACTTTCCATACTGTTTCAAAACATCAGTTTAAAGAAGATTTAGCAGTTCTGAGAGGAGACATTCACACTTGAATTTTAATCCAGCTTCTGTCCCCATTCAAAGTGAGAAAACACATCAGCAAAGTGACTAGTTATTTTTCTTCCACATTATCTAATGCAAAGGTAGATTTTCTGAGTCAGATAATGCCAAAACAACTCAGCTTGTCACTTTGCTGATGGGTTCCTTCACTCTAAAAGTGGACTGGAGCTGGATTGAAGCTTAAGTGCAAATGCAGCCATTGATTCACCCTGAAATGTACATCTTCAGATGTTGTCCTGGCCAGTCTTCTCACCATTTACTATTGGCTCAGGTTTCCATCCTTTCATTGCCTTCTTAACAAACAGATTGATTTTGTTACTAACTCTTGTTATCTGTAAACATCTTCAGATCCAATTATGTGGTAACAAGTCAAATATCTTTTTTTAATTAATCTAAAGTCCTTTAAGTTGGTTTTTGTTTGTTTATAAGCCTGTAGAATAATTTCTATTTATTAGCAGCTAATCTTTCATATCTTCCAGTGGTGTCCCTTCTGTTCTGCTGGCATAAGTTTTTTAATGTCTTTTCTAAGTAATCTAGTAATATTCCAGTCAGAAGTGTTGTTTAAACACTGTTGGGAGGCAGGATACTGGCCAGTTGTTGCTTCATAGTACATCTTTTTCTTTCTTTCATTTTATTTTCAAAGATTTTATTATCAATACAAAAATAACAGTAAAATACACACAATACTGTGACTAACATGCATCCCCCCCACCAAAAGACCCCTTTTAGATTTTTCTTCTCTTTTTCTTCTTTTTTAATTGGACCAAAGAAATAGTCTTATTATTTCTTCTCTCAAGAATTCTGGTGTTTGAGGTCTTGATGGGTAATATAATAAGTCTTTCCAGTTATCCTCCACTGTGGATTGTAGTTTCAAACCTTGGCTTTTAAATCTTAATTCCCTTAATTTTTCAAATCTATATTGTTCCATTAGATATTTATACCAATTTTCTATTGTCCATTTTGTACTATCCTTTCATCCCAGTACTCATACTGCATTTTTTTCATGATTTTTTTTGTATTATTATTGGATAAGACTTGGCAGCTGTTATCCATATATCAATTCTTTCTCCTTGTAACTTTGCCTTAAATTGTTGGGGTTTTCTTTCATGCAGATTAGTGAGAAATTTAAGCCTGAAACCATGAAGATCATCCTTCTCCAATGCTGCCCAGTTCTTTAACTTCTAATCCCATATCTCAACTAAATTGGGGGCGCGTCTTCATGGCATGTGTTATTTCAGTTTAAAGAATTCGAAATAAAAGAAACGGAACAAAGCTGTCCAGACGACTTGCAAGTTGATCCGGTTCTGATGGCAGCCTTAACGCGGGATCAATACTCGGAGTCCACATGGCAGCATTGTCCTCCTGCCCATTGCCCACACTCTCTCCTGTGATTGGTTTTCCCTGCCAGGATCCCACCCTCCCTTCTCTTTGCGTCATGCTCCGCCGGGAATTCCCTGCCCCTCCCCCTTCCCAGCAGCAGCAGCAGCAGCAGCAGCCATCCATCCATCCACCCACCCATCCACCCATCCATCCATCCATCCAGGCGCTGCGGCATGAGGAAGATGAGGATGGGGGGAGAGGGGGCAGCAGCAGCTGGGTGGGGGTGGGGAGGGGAAGGGAGGCATTGCTAAGGCACCAAGAAAAAGAGTCTTGGGGGGGACTAGCAAAGGGGGGGTGTCGTCCTTGCACAGACGGGATTCTAAAGTGAGAGGAGCCCCCCTTTCCCAAAAAGAGAGAGGAGAGAGGGAGGGGTTCCTAAGAAGCCCCCCCTTTCCCAAAGAGAGAGAGAGGAAGGGGGGGTATCTGTGGGGTGGGAGACATTGCATGAGCATCTCACGTCTCCCGCCCTCCCGAAGCCGGTGTATCTGGTACAGATTATCAATGTTGCAAATTTCCGCAATTTCAATACAGCTCTGTATCAAAGGAGCGGGGCTTTAAACATTAAAGAGGCATAGGGTGGCTGTGGTGTCATATTTTTATCCCACTCTATACACAAGGCTCTCAGTGCGGGTCACAACACATTGGTTTTAATGTGTTCATATTAAACATATTAAAGCCATAACTTTGCCTGAACGTGGGGAGGAAAAAGCTGTTTCTTTAGTCCACCCTCAGAGCGAGAAAACATGAGCAAAGTGACCAGTAATTTTCTTTCCACATTATCTCTCCCAGAGGTGAATTTTACCCTAAAAGAAAACAGCGTGCCACTTTGCTGATATATTCTCTCACTCTGAAAGTGGAATGAAAGTGGATTAAACCTTAGGTGTGACCACATATTCTCTCATTCTGAAAGTAACAGAGATCAGAACTTTCCCCATGCACAGAACTTTATTGACCCATGGCCAGGCCTGGTAGTGCGGTGCAGGATTTTGGGACATGATTGATCCTGCCCTATTGGATTTCCTAGTGGTCACCTATCCATGGTAACTGGAATCTTATCTGGGAATTCCAGATTAGATTCCACTTCCCATCCTGAAGCAGGCTGCCCCTGGCCTCCCATTGCATCACCACCCACTCCTCCTGGGCTTGCATGGCACTGCCACCCCCAAACAAAGGATGCCCAATCTGGGGCAGAAGGCAAAAAAAGACACTTCTTTTTTTAACTGTATGAAAATGCTGCCCACATGAGATCTTTAAAACACTCTCATGCTCTGGTGCTTGGCCATTTAGTCAAGTGTTGTTTAGTCTAGTGGTTAGCGAGCCAGGCTCTTATCTGGGAATATCAGGTTTGATTCCACCCTCCTCCATGAACCCAGCTGGGTGACTGTGGGCTAGTCATGGCTCTCTTCTGAGCTCTCACAGGGTGTGGGGAGGAGAACAGAAGGTTTGTCAGCAGCTTTGAGCCTCCTTAAATGGGTGAGAAAAGTGGGGTAAAAAAGCCAACTCTTCTTCCTCCTCCTCCGTGAAGCCAGCTCAGTGGCCTTGGGCTAGTCACAGCTCTTACAGGGCATCTGTTGTGGGGTGAAGAATGGAAGCTTTGTCAGCCTCTTTGAGTCACCTTAAATGGGTGAGAAATGCCAATTCATTCTCCTTCTCCTTCTGGGAGGTTTCGTATGGGGTAGCATTATTATAAAGAGGTATAGAAATCCAAGTCAAGGTTCCTATCTTTTTTTAACAGTTGTGCAAAGCATGGAACTTCAGCAAGTGCATCCTTCCTTCCTTCCTTCCTTCCTTCCAGCCTCGCGCCGAGGGAAGAGCAGCCGGCGGTGGAGGAGGCAGCGGTGGCATCCATCCATCCATCCATCCATCCATCCATCCATCCATCCATCCATCCATCCATCCATCCATCCATCCAGGCGCTGCGGCGCTGCGGCGCTAGCGGCTTCTCCCTGGGGCTCCACCGCCGCTTTTCCCCCGCTTTGCCGCCACTTTGCCCCGCAGAGGAGAGCCAAGGGGTGGACAAGAGGGCGAAGGGGGCTCCTCGCTTGCTCTTCCCCCCGTGGCCGGGAGGGAACTCCGCCCCCCCACCTCACAGGGACCGAAGCTGGATTAAAACCTTGGCTTGTGGTCACACCTAAGGTTTAATCTAGCTTCACTCCACCTTCAGAGTGAGAGAACACATCAGCAAAGTGACCAGTAGTTTTCTTTCCACATTATCTAGTCTAAAGGTGGATTTTCTGAGTTATTAACCCTGAAAGAAAACCAGCTTGTCAGTTTGCTGGTGTATTCTCTCACTCTGAAAGTGAACTGAAACTGGATTAAACCTTAGGTGTGACCACAGGCAGAGGCAAAGTAGGCTAGAGGGGGCTCAAAGCGGTTGACATTCTGTTCTCACCCTTCAGGGGACTAAGTGGCTGACAAGCCTCCCTTAAGGGGGCTGAAAGCCACTGTTCCGAACCTTCAAAGGTCTGAAATTGCGCAAATTGCAACATTGTTTTTAAGGTGTGAAGTGCTTAGATTGATACAGTGTTTCAGCTTTAAGGACTGGAGGTTTATAGTGGGTGTTTGAGGGTGGATTTTTTCAATGAAGGAAACCCTAAACATGACGTGCTTCTAATACGTTCAGCCATTGGTTACAGTGCCATTGGGGGGGCGGGACAGCCTTAACACGGAATCTCATCCCGGAACGATACTGTCCACACAGTAAAAAATTAAACACGTGTCAAGGGCATGTTCCGGACTGAGACCTGTTGAGATCAGGATTTATTTCAAATCGGGATAACGTGGTTTATCACGGAAATACCGAATTAAGCCGAAGTGACGTGTGCACGGCCCGAAATCAAAACGTTTTGAATTCGAGATAACGACGTCGTGGGGATGCGCCCTGGGTGTTGTTATAAAATCTTCCATATGATTTCCAATTTAACTTCCACTTCTGTAATTATTGTTGTTCTTATTTATTTCCCACCCTATATCCTGAGAATTTAGAGTGCATCTCAGCAGTCCGAACACATAAAATTAAATACGATTTTTTTAAAGTACAGTACTCGAAGGAGGGAAAAGATAAGTCAGCTGGGTTTGGGGATACAGAAAACCCTCCAAAGGAGCTGCAAGACGATTTGGCCAGTAGGATTTGTCGGAGGTTTTTCATGAGGGCAACTGATCCAAAGGGGCTGCATCCCACTATACAGCCCAAGGAGAAAGTAGGGGATGTAGCAATCGTACCCCTGAAATCTGTTGCTTGCTCTTCAGATGAACAAACGGTGGACATGATGCCTGAGAGATATCTCAAAGGTGTGGCCAGCTGTACGACCGCGGAAGAATTGAGGAGCCTTGCAGTTGGCAGTTGGCAAGAGAGAAAATTCTGCAGGGCTCCCCCTGGTGGTCATGGTCAGCTACAGCCACCGGAGATAACCCACAGTGAGTCTGCATCCATCTGTCGGGGAACTGTGTTATTCTACTGTATCTACAGTATAATGCTCTGACCAGGAATAATGCTGGAATGGAGAATGGACAAATCCTTGAAATGCAAAGATATACTGAATTCCAGTTTATCTATAATGAGTTATCCACTTGACTTTACTTCTCAAAACTATTCAAATTCAGTTCTGCTTATTATGTGTGACTGTGTGCTTTGAAAATATGCATGTGTGTATGAATACAGTATGTATATGTATATATTGTGTACGTATAAAATATCTTCCTATTCTGAGAACAATTTATGATATTCTTGTTTACAACTAAATTAATTGATATGTATGATGCAAAAAATGGCTAGCTACAACAGAAAAGCAAAGGTTAAGTAAAACAATGGTCTTTTCAGCACTAGGCCTTATTCCTGATTATATTTTAGAATAGGGACCTGCCATCTCTACCCTGAGAAGGGTCTGCTGTAGTTTGCATGAGCATGCAAATAACAGGTCTCTATTCCAGGATATTATCTGGAATAGGACAAGTGCAGAAAGGCAAATGTTCAATAGCAGCTGGTTTTTTTTTCATTTTTTAAAAAACTAAGACTTAAAAATACTCTGTCCATTATATAACTCCAGATAAAATAAATCCTACTAATTTGTCTTTGCATATATCATCCAAGAAATTAAGCAAAATAGGGAACTACAAACTATAATCACAGCCACCAATCTCAAGCAACTGTAAAGAGTATAACAAACTTATAGTGGATAAGACTGTTCTGTTCCTAAAGAATGTATAGTTCTCACAGTATTAATAGTCATATGCCTCTTAAAAGTTATTCAGTTCTGTTCCCAAGAGAAAATTTGAGATCCACTTTCATATTGTTATCAAGGAAGATAAATGGATGTAGAACTCAGCAAATGAGTTTAACTTACCTTTTTTCAATGAAGCACACTGACAAACAGCAAAAAAATCAACATATACAGCAATCATAAAATCTGTGTTTATATATTACAGACATCCTGAAAATAAACAACTGTAAATACACAAGTATGTTTCTACCATAACATGAAATTGATTTGACAAAACAAATGGAAAATAACAATACTGTAAGCAAAAGCAGAAGATGTACTTGTTCCAATATGAAATTGATTATCTGCATTTTAAAAATAGGAACACTTTATACCTATATTATGGTAAAACCTAATAGAGTTTAAAATTTTGGTTTGCATGATACAGGCATGATTCCAGTTCCACCTAGACTCTCTTAAGTTACCCATATGCTTACATTTATAGATAAATCTTATAATTTGGTAACTGTCACCTGACAACCTAGGGCAAAATCATCTAACAGTTTATCAAGCGCTGCTGGCTACAAATCATTTTAATGGGAAGAACGCTGAAATCAATATACAAAAAAAGCCATAAATTATTAAACAGATATTTTTTTCTCAAGCCAAAGATTCCCCCCTCTTGCCCACAGAGTAAATACTGTTGTAAAACTGGATGTAAAAAAAATTAAAAAAATAGGCATGCTTGAAAACTAGCAGCATCATTATTCAAAGATAATCTACAAAAGCTTTTCAGTATACTTCTTGACATAGCTACTTAGCAATAAGTACCAAGTTAACTGCCAGAAAAATGAAGTTAGGACTTCACACAAAAATCTTTTCCCCATATTGTTATACCATATTAAACAAAACACAAATTCGTAGTACCCATTTGAAAGCAGCACTCTGTCAAAATTTATATGAACCAAATAGAAAAATAAACTTCCTTCTTCCATGTGGGAAAGGTTTGTGTAAACAAATGATAGACATTTTCCAGTAACTAAATGCAAGTGGATTTTTTATCCATATCTGCCATTCAGGTCCATGATAGAACATCAATAGTAATAATAATAAATAAATAAACTGAAAGAAAATTAGAGCCTGCCATAACTTAAACTTGAAACACACATTTCCAGAGAATTCTCATTCAAGAACAGGACAAGCAGGTGAAATTTGCTAGGGTTATCACATGTGCATGGTAACCTCAAGTGAAGCAACTGAGAGGAATACTCCATTTTCTGAAACGCCCCTTCACCAAAGGACAGAACAAGAAAAATATATAGTCAATAAACAACCAAAAATTTATATATTCATATAAAAATACAATTCTAGCTATATAAAACCAAAACTCCAGTTCCTCACCAGATGCTTCCCACCTCCACAGTCCCATACCCAAATGACTCATTCTGAATAAAAAAGAAAGGTATTTAACCCCTTCCAAAAGTGGAGAAAATCTTCTTCCAGCTAAAGGTTTATAAGGCAATTGTTCCACAAGTGTGGGGCCATGTCGTGAATGGCTTGCAACCTGGACGTGGCTGTACACTTTGGTGGAACAGCCAATAAACTCTTGGCTTTAGAGTGCATTTCCAGCATGGTACATACCATGTCAGCCAAGCATAGTGCTATGTAATGACTTGCTAGTAGTTTATCACATACTCATTAGACTAACAAGTATAGACTATATCATTATTGAGAAATCTGAAAAATCTAAAAGCCATCCTAAGAATAACCTTTTTTTGTCATTATCTCTTTACATTTTAAGTTCCTCTTCCAAAGCACTAAGGTTCCCAAAAAGTAATCATGATAGATTAAGCACATTTTCAAGCATCTCTGTTGGTACCCACAGACTTTGATCATAATTTGTCAATTTATGTGTCAAAGAAACCAGTTATAAAAGTTCTGATGAATTGCAAAAGGTTCTGTGGAGTTGTGACTGCTCTCTTGGTATTCTGCCATGGAGATTTTACTGTGCCAAACACTTTCACAGAGCTCATAAAAGCATGACCTTTCTGTCTTGTTATAGGTAACTGAATCAAGTTTTCAGAAATGAAAAAAGTTACTAAGTTTACAATACAGTAAGAACAGCTAGAATATAATGGATTGTTTGGTACATAAATTATTCAGCACCCAATATACAGTTTTGTAGTGCCCTGTTATAAGACCCCTTGCTTTATTTATGTGTATTCTCCCTTCACTTCAACTAATATTTTCAGGGTCACATACACAATAGTCTTTAATGCAGGAAAAAAACTAATGATGAACTGCCTTCCCCATAGTGTTCAGGTACATTTTAGATCTATTTCCTTAACAGTACTCATTTCCCCTCCTCAAGGATATGAATTTTTCTTTTTTAAGTAGGGATAAAGCCAACATCTGATAGCAAACCTAAAATATGCCTTTGTTCTCTGTTCATTAAGTGATACAGAACTCTCAATTGATCTCAATTATCAGTATGTGGAAACACCCTATGTAATATATTATGGTAATAGTACACAAAAACAGCTGTTTAGGATTACGAGTCCCTCAGTAGCAGTGATCACTCTGTCTCTTCTGTTAAGAATCCCAAAATATTCTAATTATGCATCATTTCTTGCTGTCTTCAGAATTCAGTAGAAATCATCACTGATCCCTACCCAAATGGGAGAAGAATGAACACTTCCTTTTACATTATCCTATAATAGAAGTGACTCCTGCCTGCCCTTGCACTTGGGGGTGGGGTCTGGAAAAGCCCTTGAAGCAGATTTTGTTTTGACTGTGAAGGTCCCACCCATTTTGGATTATTTAAAAAGCTACACACAGTGCTATGGTGGGTAGTGAAATTAAACCCTTTCTACTAACCCAGAGACTTAACAGGGGACGCACAGTAGATTAAGTCCTCCTTAGTCATTAGATTGACGTATAGGGTGGTCACATCTATCAGTGGAATGTGGTTGCCAAAAGACGGTGGATATAAATATGGCCCTCCAGGCAAAAGTTGGACCATATATCAACTCTTTGACTAAGCTGTTTCTTGAATCATACAGACAGAGGTTTTGCCCTTGCTTTCTGCTTTGGAATTCCATCTTCTGAATAGCTGATTGCTTAATCTTGAAAAGAAAGTTTTATTATACTGTACACATGACAATTTTGCCTAAGCACCAAAAAAAAATAGGAAAAAGGTTTTTCTCTCCTTCTCTGCTACTGGTGATGTCTGGAATCTTGTGAACTGTAAGGAAGAATTTACCCACATGAGTAGAACATAACAAAGCCTTTAATTCTTATCCCAATTTACTATGTTTATAGCTTTCCTCATTTAAGTAAAAAAAAACCCTGTCCAATATTTCACACCTTTGGAAAAAGCTGAGTATTTTATATCAAGTGTGGCCAAGTGATAGAACAGTCATCCTGTGAAAAACATTAAGATGCAATGTAAAACCATATTCTGCAAGTAATGTAAAAACGCTTTATGCAAGTGTAAAATATTATGCGTGTAACTGTCACCTACACAAAAATAGAGAGTGGATAGGAGAACTATGGAGACTCGTCAACCAATATAAGTTAATGGCTCTGAGGAGGAAAGGTTCACACTGTCTATCACTCAGTGGTACTGTGAATGGAAGGCTTGGTCTACCAACACAGGTTAACAGAACCTCAGGGAGCTAAATCACATTTTGGGTTTCTGGGACTGCATTAAACAAGCAAAGTTTTATTTGTTTGTTTGTTTATCCCTATCTCCCTCCCTATACCCAGAGGTCTCAGGGCAGGTAACAACATTTAAAATCAAACATATTAAAACAACTATATATTAAAACAGCAGCATATGCAAATAGGAAGGGAAAATGCATCCCCATTTAACCAAAGGCCAGAGCGAAGAGATGCATCTTCACTGCCTTCCTAAGCGTGTATAGTGAAGGTGATAGATGCACTTCAAGGGAGAGACTATTCCATAGCCTAGGGGCCATCACTGAGAAGGCCCTCTCTTGGATACCCACCCCTTCTGCTGCTGAGGGTGGTGGTACAACCAGGAGGGCTTCCCCTCCTCATCTTAAGTACTGACAGGCCTTCTGCAGTAAAGGTAGCGATTGTCACTTGAGGAGGCCACAGATGTGATGGGGGAAACAAGACTAGGGGAAATCAAACCAATAAAATGTTATCCCTAGTTGATTTTGCTTTTGGATTGTAGCCCAAACTTTTAGCAGATAATGGTCCAATAACAAACCCCACCTCACCTCAGTTCAGTATGGACCATTTTGTATCATACCAATTCAGCACATCCCTACTTTGCAGTTATACAAGTTGATTTGCTGTGAAATGCACTTTTCAATACACACTAAGACTTTTATGTCTGGGTGCTTCTCGGACATAAATTAAAAATCGGGACTTACCTTTATTGTGAAGTAATGGAGCTTTGCAAGAAGAACAGAGTATCCCCATGTTCTCCAGCTACTCCAGAGTAGAAAGCAGGGCTTCTCCAACCACATGGTCAGCCCTCCTCCTGCTCTGAGAGGCCTGCTGTTTCTTGGGTGAGGGCAAACTCTGGCAAGATTTCATGAGATCTTGCCCAACACACAGGAAAATGTGGGAGGAAGGAAACACCACAGCTAATGCTAAGTTAAGTTGGATTTCTTTACTTCACAGCATCAGGCTTTGCTTCACAGAGAGTGAAGTATTGTACTTTCCAGCACCCAGACTACAAAGTTCAAGTATAATCTCTTCTCAAGACATCTTTAGCCCTTATACCTGGTCTTAGAAAACTGATATACAAGGAGAAAATTGTAGGAGGTTTGGGCAAATGTATGCTTAATTTTCATCCTGGCACTGTACTTGCTACATGCATGCTGTCTTTATTGTCTATCTCTAGGAGGTGGCCTTGATTAAAGCTCATTGTTCAGGAAACTAAATACATGTGTTTCCAGATAGCATAAATATGCTGCAATGACTAAACAACATTTGATGAACACATGCAGCACTGGACGTATGCCAGACACAAACCTTTGTGCTTAAAATGTTATACAAATACTGTCTGGCACGTCTGATTTAAATTACATGGCAATTAGAATCCACAAGCTTTCAATATCCCTGGGTTTAACCCGTCATGGCTATCATCACCACTATAAAGACAGCATTAGCCCTACAGGTCAAAGTATATGAGTATACAGTATACAGTACAAAAATATGATTCATTTAAAGCTGGGAAAAATATATCTTCTTTTGGTGACAAGATTACTATGAATTCCTTGACTGGTTACGATCAAGCATTTCTGAAATGATTACTCAACAAATAAAGGGATCACTTCCTTGAATGTTTGCCTTTTGTTTAGTTTGGGCATTTCTAACACAAAAAAGTGACCACAAAAGTTATGAAATGGAACTAGGGTAGTGACTGTATGCAAGCTTTAAATTTTCATCATTGTAGGAGCTTCAAAAAAAAAAACAGTGCCACAGCTGCACTGCAGTGGGTGTGAGAAAATTGGGCAGGCCTGCTGTAGGTGTGCATCAATAAAATCCCAAAACAGAAGCACAGTTTTAACCAAAAGTAGAAATATCCCCGATGTCAAGAAAGAATCATAGCCCAAAGAGAGATCCCACAACACAAACAGTCACATAATTGTCAAAGCCATGTCACATGCAAAAAGAATATAAAAAATAAAATAGAGCCGACATATTCTGATATGCATATGACAGCCACATGAACCTCGACACCAGTAATTTTTCCAACAAGGTTAGCTTCACATAAGAAGCCAACTTATAAACTTTTACTGCCATATATTAATGCAAGAACAGTATACTGGACATCCACCAATCAGAGCTCCCTGCATTTCTCAGGACAAAATGCACATGACACTCGAATGGCTGGATTTTGCTCTCCTCTCTTAAGGACTCCTAGCAAGCACTCTCTCAAGAAAGTAGTTAATTGCTTACATATCCTTTAAAACACTGCTCTCCCATTTCCCATGCTAACTTTTATGGTCCAAGTTCAAAATATTAATTCTTTTCATATTATCTTATAAAAACGTTTTTATGATGAACACGAATACCGTTTGCTAGTTTTAGTTTCACATCCACAGCTGTTAAATCTTTAGAAAATTATCTGGCTACATGTGCTTTTTAACATCTGTCAGATATGTCAGAATGCCAGATGCAAAGAAGAAAAAAGGAGGAAATTTTACACAAAACCTTTTGTGAAAAGGAAGATCTTCAATCCCATTGTCCAAACCTGCACAGTGAGAACTGAACACTTTGGCCAAATTCCATTTTTCTAAGAGTTGAAAATGCTCCATTCTTTGGAAAGATGTTACGAGTGGCTATGGGAAAAATATTAGGAGGAAAAAATTGTCTAGATTTACAGTATTCTAAGCTCAAATCATAACTTGGTTTATTTATTTATTCAAAATAGTTTTATAATGCTTCCCATTAAAATATATTCCCAAACTGGTTTACAAAGAATAAAAACAATATATTAGAAAGAGGGGAGGGGGCACTGAGGAAAAAGTATATCTCTAAAGTATACTTTCAAGGTGTGTTCTTGTGAAGCTCTTTCCACACTTGTCATATTATATGGTTTCCGCCCTATGTGAATTCTAAGATGGAATTTGAGATGGAATGGTCGAATGGACCAACCAGGGGAAAGGATATCTTGGATTTGACTCTAAGTAATGTTTGGGATCTGGTACAAGACATTACTGTGATAGATCCAGTTGGGAACAGTTACTACAACATGATAACCTTAAACTAAAATACAAGCATATAAACGTGATAAAATATAACACAAAGGCCTTAAACTTTGATAAACTTCTCCAAAATAAGGAAATGATAAAAGGGGAGTTTGAAGAGTCCAGACACTCCAAAATGCATGGAGACTATTTACAAATACAGTAATGACGCCTCAGTTAGAACTAGAAGAATGACACTTCCAACCCCAAGAAAACATCAATACGGCTATAAGTGCAGGATGGGAACCCATTAAAAGAAAGAAAAGCTCATTTATAAAATTGAAAGGTTGTTCTAATGGGGAGAACAGGAAGGAACATAAATTTAGGCAGGACAAATTCAAACAGCAGTCAGAAATGTTAAAGATTCTGAGAAGCACACTGTTAAAAACCAGGAAAGCAGTTGAGAGTGTTAGTAAGTACATGAATAAAGGTGATCCAGCTGTCAGTGTCTATCTGGACTTTCAGAAGTCCCTTAGCAAAATCCGCTGAATAAACTTGTCAGTCATGAAATAAGCAGAGAGTTCCTAGCATGGATTAGTCACTGGCCAAAAGTCAGTAAGCAGACAGCAGTAAATGATAACTGGCCAAAAGACAGAAAGCAGTAATAAACAGATAATTCTCAAAGTAGACAGATATAACCAATATGCCTCTCCAAGGTTCACTGTTAGAACCTGTACAATTTAATTTATTCATAAATTATCTAGAAATAGGTGTAAGCAGTAAGGCAGTAAAGTTTGCTGATGACACTAAATTACTTGATACTGGGTGAATGGGCAACAAAGTGGAAAATGCACTTCAAAGTCTTAAAAAGTGCAAAGTTATGCACACTGGGGCAAAGAACCTCAATTACACCTATAGACTGATAGGGTCTGAGCTTTCTGTGACAGGCTAGGAAAGGGATCTTGTTGTTCTAGTGGACAGCTTAGTCGACCCAATACTCAACAGCAGTGAAGAAAAGCAAATTTAATGTTAGGGGTAATTAGGAAGGGAACAGAAGATAAATCAGAAAGTATCACTGGGGCCCTTTATAATCTATGCTGGGGCCACATTTAGATTACTCTGGTGGCCAGACATCAGAAAGCATATTATAGAACTGGAAAAGGAGCAGAAAAGGGAAACCAGAATGATCAGAGGGCTGGAATTCTTCCCTTACAACTTCAGGCTTACAACATTTAGCTCTGCCTTCAGCCTTGAAGGATAGCATTTAAGAGGTGACTGGATGGCAGTACGTAAGATCACCAGAACCATAATCAGTTTGATGAAGCTGATAGGCAGAAGAGTTTGGAGTGTCCATGGGAAGTATTTTTTTTTCACCCAGGGGGTCATCAGTCTTGGGACTTTCTACCAGAACAGATGGTGACAGCAACCTGCCTGGGTAGCATTAAAAAGGGTTTGAACCTAAGAACGTAAAATGATCCCTACTGGATCAGGCCACAGCCCATCTAGTCCAGCATCCTCTCTCACTTATTGGCCCAACAATTACTTATTGGCATTCTCAAGGAGAAGACAAAGAAGAAGAAGAGCCGGCTTTTGTACCTTGCTTTTCTCAGCATTTAAAGGGACTCAAAGCAGCTGATAACCCTACTGCCCACAACAGACACCCTGTGCATTGGTAGGGTCGTGAGAGCTCAGAAAGAGAACTGTGGCTAGCCCAAGATCACCCAGCTGGCTTAATGGAGGAGTGCAGAATCAAACTGGGAGACTACCACATAAGAATCCAGCACTCTAACCACAAGACCAAATGTCACTTGCTCTCAGCTCTCTGCAAATAGGCTTTGGAGGCATCCTATCCTATCAAATTCTTGGAGAGCACTTGTATCAATGGCTACTGGAATCAATGCCTAAATACCACCTCCATGTTATTCCTAACTGCACAAAGACAAGTAGGGAAATGGCTGCTGTACCAAGAAGAACATCTCAGCATGAATGAACTCAAACATTCAACAGTAAAAAAATGCAACAGCACAAAATTGCAATTTTTCAATGCATAATAACAGAAATGTGCTGTCATCATACCATGTTGCTACTGTCATCAGTGGTAATTGGAACAAATGGGGACATCATTTATGTACAGGGTGTGAACTGCCTGGGAAGGACAATCTACTTTTTCCTAAGCCCATTCAAACTATTCCAGGAGATATACATACTACAGGATCCTAAGCCTACTCAATAAATGAAGTTAGGACTGCACTGATACTCAGGCTACAGGGCTTTGATATTAGACTGCGGAACATTATTTTGGAAACATATACAGCATACATGTTCTACTTTGAAAGGAAATTGCAGCACTACAATTTAAACACACATAAATATGTCTTTCTTTTAACCATTAAAGTAATTCTCTGTTCTGTCATCTGCATTTACAAGGGATACAACAGCAAGATCTTGCTCTGGAATTGCTCAGGCAAGCTGCAAGGGCTCCTCTCTTCAATGACATTAAACCATTTAGCTCTCAACATGCTGATAGAACTACTTTACTAAGGTTTTACAAATGTTTCCTGGGAGAGGAGAAGAAAAAGTAAGATACCTGCCACCCTATTATATAGAATGGTTTGCTGCCTTGCAAATACTGCTTATCAAGAGCTCTTTAATCAATTTAATTGCCACTTCCAATGAGAAAGTCTTGTAGGAGTCTCATTATTTGCTCTATGCTGAGAGCTCCTAGCTGAAGCACTTGGAAAGATTTACTTCCAAGTGGTCACCTACCTAGATCAAACAGTAAATCACTGACTCTTGTTATAGTGTTTGTTTAGGTGGCAGCAGTTTAGCTGGCCAAGTCTCAATGGCCCCTTACTGAGTTCTCAGTGTGTGTGGCCCATTTTACTCTGCAGCTGCTTTGACACACAAGCCCTACTGTGTACCAAACCTATTGTTATTTTAATGCAATTCTCAATAGTCTAGTTTGCCCTTACCAACCTAAGTATATTTCTGAAGAGCAACATGTTAAAAACCCTTTAACACAAGCACCTGCCTTAAGACACAAGATCATTATCAAGAAACATTTCACTTACAAGGGCTTGAGATACAGGCAATAAAGACAGTAAAGTTCTAATAATGATACCCTTCAACTGAAAGGTCACAAAACTTAACCACAACAGCATCCCTTAAATTTAAAAAGTGGTTAAGATAGAACACCTGTCCAACATCTTTACTGTATAGCCTGCATCCAGAAGAGGTAAAAAAAAAAAACACCCCTAGTTATCTAATTATTTCATCATAGCATCTGATTTGCCAGGTGTGATCACGGTGCTGTCAAAATAGTCCCAATATCTCAGGCTTAAGGTATTGGGTCAATGTGTGTTGTGCTAAAACACGGGATATCAACCTACGCCTGAGCAAAGTGAAATAATCCCAGGACGCTTTGTTCCAGAATATCCAAAAAGAGCAGAATAAGTAATGATGTCTGGAGGCAGTCATACCTAATAATGAAAAGTGTTCATTTGAAAATTATTTCAAGTCATTGATGGAACCCTTCCTCATTCAAGTCAGTGCAACTCTGAAGAGGGCTAGTCTACTCCAGTTCTTAGATTTACACTGAAGTCTATTGCTCCTTTAATGTCAACTCTTAAGCAACCCTCACATTAGAAAAGGGCATGTCTGACCTATATTAAGTCATTCTTTTCCATGGCAAGTCTAACTGCATGACATTTTTTAAGCTCTGCAAGTAGCGTATAAGTTACACCTTCTAACAGTGTAATCAGTGAAATACAGTTTCATAGCATCCCATATTTATGGGGATATTTTAAAATCTGCAATGAGAAAAGAAATGTACTGTGCCCTATCCAAGTGGTCAGAGACTGCTCTCTGTTCTGTTTGATAAGCATCATATAACATTAATTAATCTGACAATAGAAGAAGGAGTAGAAGAACTGGCTTTTCTACCCCGCTTTTCTCACCCATTTAAGGAGACTCAAAGCTGCTGACAAAGCTTTTCTATTCTTCTCCCCACAACAGACACCCTGTGAGAGCTCAGGAGAGAGCCGTGACTAGCCCAAGCTGGCTTCATGAGGAAGGACGGAATCGAACCCGGTGTTCCCAGATAAGAGTCCGTCTCCCTAACCACTGGACCAAACTGGCTCATAATAGAGAAGTAAGCTCTACGAGTTCTCAGAGTCATCACAACTGACTTTTTAGGGGGTTGATAGGCTTTCACTAGAACAGTTTGGTCTACGTAGTGGTTAAGGAGCTGGACTCTTATCTGAGAATACCAGGTTCAATTCCACCCTCCCCCATGAAGCCAGCTGGGTGACCTTGGGCTAGTCACAATTCTGAGCTCTCACAGCCCCACCTACCTCACAGGGTGTCTGTTGTGGGGGGAAGAATAGAAAAGCTTTGTCAGCCACTTTGAGTCCCCTTAAATGGGTGAGAAAAGCGGGGTAGAAAAGCAATACATGAATCCTGATAGCAATATTACCAACCAAAGCACTTTTAACCAGCTTTCTTTGTAAAATATCACAAAGGACTTCATCAAATGAATTGCTAAGGTCCGTATAATATTCATCAGGCATAAAACATGAACTAACATCCAAGTTCAAAATCACTGGGTCTGGATCATCAGGCCCACTAATTCCAACCATGGATGAGCTCATGCTGCAGCCTTGAAGTTGGTGTGATCTTCAGGTTGGGCCATGAAACTAGGAACAAAAACTCCTAGCCTTGAAGGCACCAGGGATGCATCTCAAGAATGCTTTGATGCTTCACCAAAATCACTTCCCCAGCAATCCTGAATACAGATGTGTGTCTCAGCACTGAATGCCTCCTATTTTGGGATCTGGATCAGGGCCACCTAATCATAACTATTGGCTTTCAAGTTATCAAGGATGGATTATTCATATACTAGTTACAGAAGTCTTCCTTTTTGCCCTTTGGGAAAGAAAAATAGCATTTATTCTCCTCTGGTCATCTGGCATTTCACTTACTATCTAGGACTTATCAAACATAATAAACGGAAGCTGTGTCAGTTTATCAGAGATTTCCCTTAGTACTCTAGGAAGCAGATCATCCAGTCCTGGAGACTTGAATACATTCAAGGAAGAAATATATTCCATAACCTATTTGTAGAACCGCTCTTACATTTTTCTAAGACTAAACAAAAAAATGAACAATCTAGTCACTTGTATTACTTTACCATCTTCAATGAATAGTTTCATTTGCCTATCTTTTACTTTTTTAGCAAATCTGAAATCAACTTTTTATGATCCTCAGCACCTCTTGCTAACCTCAGTTCATTCTGTGTTGTAGCCTTTTCTACAGTCTTGGCTACCCATCTATACAAAGAAACTTATTCCACAAGTTTTAGTTATTTCTATTAAGTCACATTTGGCAACAAAGCATCTCCATGGCAACTCAGAGGTGGCTCGGAAATGGTTCTTCAGTAAAATTATTCCAATACCAATCTGCCACTTCCTTTTCTCATGAACATTATAGCCTGAAATAGGTAAATTAGAGATGGAAGAAAAATATGATGGCCGTATGTTACCATCACTAAGATACTTTCAAACTTTTATTTTCCTATCTGTAAACACAACCTTTAGTTTCCAGTAGATAAGACTTGTTTATATTCCATATTCTGATAATCATATACAGACTCTGGAAACCATGAATGTTGTTTGATGCTCTCCCAGTATTACATCAGTGTTGTTCAACATCCCATTACCCAGGCTCTTCTGCAAAACAGAAGTTCTTATTTGTACTCTTCTGAAATGTTATCTCCAGGCCATTTTCCTCATGTTCTGCCAGTAGTCTTTCTTCTAGCAAATGAAATTAAGCAGCTGCCCCCTAGAGAAGTTAAGCAAGTGGCCCTTAGTACATTGTCAGTTGTAGAACCCAGGCTCTGAAACACCCTCCCCAGAAAGGTCTAGCTCGCACCAGGTTAACACCTTTATAATTTACCCTGGCATTTTAACTAGCACAGCCTGATAGCACGGTTTAATTTTTTTTACTTTATTGTTCCAATTTTTATCTGTTTCAGTGCATTAAATTCTTATTCACATTTTTGATGTTTGTTCTGTAAGCCACTCACAGAATTTTAGTTACCCAGTGGCTATGTGAATTAAGTAACAAAAAATATCAAATCCTTCTTATATACAACAGCTACACCAACAGGCAGGATTATTCTTTCCCCTTGAAAAGCTCATCTTAGCACCATTCATCAAAATCCAATACATTACAATCAAAGATGTGGTAGGCAACATATCATCCCAGTACTGAGGAGCCAAGAGGGATATCTACCCACCTACCTACCTAGCTATGCCTATACCTCAAGGTCTCAGGGCGGATTACAATAAATCACTATAAAAACAGATAAATGAGCAACAAGAGTCAATAGTGCCTACATTAGGAGAGGATTTATTTTATATTTATATTTATTTATTTATATTTATATTTATATCCCACCCTATACATTATTTTAGTCATACTTTTCTGCCGTCTTTATTATGATTTTATTGTAATCTGCCCTGAGACCTTTGAGTATAGAGCAGGGCAGGAATATAAAGAACTGAATATAAGATACCAATAATTGAAACTGAAGAGCCCTGCAGGCACCTCAGTTTGCCTTCACCCTGGCCTGCACATCTCCTTTTCTATCCACAACAGCAGAAATCCACAACAGCCATGGTCTCCCTGGAGAGCCCACCTCAGGTCAGGTTTTAGTTTTGCTTTAAAGTTCACAGGTAGTAGGCATGGACAATGTGATTGTATTTTAAGGAATACGAGGAATTATTAGGATATATTGCCTACTTTTGGGCTATCCATTAGAACTGGACCCAGGATGCTGCTGATATTATTAAGGCCTTCCAAATAGGTGGAGAGGTAGAAAGAGCTTTAGGTTACTATTCACCCATAAGCAATTTTTCCATTGCTGAAATAAACCCTGGAAACTATAAATCCTTGTTTGTAGTGGGCACATTCTTGGCCCATCTGAACCCTCAAACCTTTAATTACTTTTCTGTCAGAAGGGATTCTGGGGATGCAAGGCAGGCCTGAAACTAATTATTATGTTCCAATGGCATAGAACGCTACCTAACTCTCCTGCTTCTGTTCCACATAGCTCTTCTGGTTGCTTCTCTTCTGGGTGTTCTCCTTGGGTGTTTTTCCACTGGTACTAAGTACCCAGTGAAGGACTCATTAAGGACCCATTAGGTTCAGAGCAGGATGACCCCATTTCCACTACAGACCCCATTAGAGCCACATTTGTTTCCACCTCAGCTAGGGAAATCCAGATCATATGGGTCCTTCAGGACCTATAAGCTAGATTTCCTGTAGACCCTATTAAAGGGACGTACAATGGGGTCTTCATTATCTTATCTGCCATCAAATCCGGATTATAGGGAGCCTAATTTCCACTACAACTGGGCAATGGTGTCTAGAGGAGGCTCGCGGGGGACACCCATGGGGGGTGCCCCAAACGGAAAACTCCAAAGTCCCTCTGAAGTTGCCTTCAGAGATTAGCACAGGCTCCGAAGAGAACGCATTGCTATTGGGTGCTAGACCACCTGTGGAGAAACACATTGGGTACTTTCCTTAATCTGGATCTACTAAATCCAAATTAAGGGAAGTACCCATTCCTTAGATCCAAATCTTCTTAGAACTGGATTAAAGGAGCTCAGTGGAAGAACACCCCTTGTTTATGAGTTTCCCTGAGAATAAAGGGGAAATGGGATATAGATTACTTAGACATAGGCTCCTTATTCCTTCCGTGCACATTTCACTCCCACTGGAGCATGCTCTGTCTGGAGGTATGAGAATTCACTTGGATGCCACAGTTGGGAAGCTTTTTGTCCTGCAGAGTGGCGCAGTCACCCACATGACCTTCAAAATCAGGCATTCTGAATCAGTGAAGATCCCTGGATAATAATGTTTTTGCTGATTTTCCTTTTACCTCCTTAGTCCTTTTTTCTTTTATCCCATCTATTAGTTTACAAGTCAGAAGACAGTGCCGTCTTATATTACTAGCTTTTTGTTAAGACATTCTAAGAGCTTTTAGAGACTTAAGGACTGAGCAAAAATACGGTTTAAGAAAAAGTGTGAACTAAAATGGCGATCAAACCCACATATATTTGTGTCTGACAATGTCAAACGTAACTTTTCAAGGGATCAGAAAACAATTTTTTAAATCCAATTTCCTCGCTGTTCACAAGTATTGGTACCCATGCTGTTTTGGCTAAACCAAACCCTTGGACTTTCATTTCCCCCTACATTGTTTTGAGTTTGTTTGTTCTGTTTTTGAAAGGAAGAGATCACATATATGAAGGATTTGAAACAGCAATGAATTTCACACCATCAATACACAAGAGTTTATTAGGGTTGGCACAGAATGCTGGGAGTGGAATGCTGGGACCTGTAGTCCAAGAAGTATAGAAACACTAAGCCAAATTCTGGCACTGCCACAAACTAGGATGGCCTGTATTTTTCACACATCTCAAACAGAGGTGTATTGCTTCTCTTTTACCAATAATTAGAACTATTTCAATATATATTTCCGGAATCTTTAATCTACCTTTTGTCAACCAGTCCCCCAAAAGACTAATATTTTAAGACATAGATAAATTAAAATACTTGCAATATCTTAGGGTACCTCCAGACACCTTTATACCTTCACAACCGCTTTGCTGCTGCTGGTCATACAACTGGTCACGTGACAATCACTCGTTACCACGGTGGCAGCACAGCAGCAGGGAAAGTACAATGTAACAAGCTGCTAATTTATCAGCAGCCTTTTACTTTACACTTTCCCCTCTTGCTGTGAGGATACAGCAGAGTATTTATCATCCTGTGACGATTGGACACACCTCTGCAGAGGCTTTGCTTTCCCTGTGCAGTTTTCCCTCCTTCCACCAGTGCCCTTTCTGCACTTGGACTCATTCTGGAATATATCTTGGCACAGAACGACAAATTAGCTGGTCACAAGCTAATACAGACTACGGCAGGCCTCATTTGGTGCATTCCATAGTCTACACTAGCATTCACACAGCAGGTCCCTATTATGGGATATATTCCAGAATAAGAACAAATGCAGAAAGGCCTCAGGGCTACAGGAAGCAGCTGTGTAAGGACTACAAAGTATTAAGGGTATCCAGAGGCATCCTCAGACACAGAATGCTGTTACTCAGATCTAAGGAACAGATTAAAAGATTAAAAGAGATAGAACCAAAACTAGTTCCATAGCAGGGGACACTCCTCCGGCTATAAATGTTAGGTAAATCTAGAACGCAATGAGCCACAAGAGTTACTTCTTCAGAGTTACTATTATATGTTTCCAAAAACTAATCCCAGTTAACAAGCAGATTAGCTCTTTTTTTCAGGAACCACGCATAAGACTAGACAGCAATCAGTGCAAGAACCACATTGTTCATTTATGATAATTTTATTTATTTGTTATTAATACTTAAAATCACTCATTCACTTTTTAATCTGTCTGTCCTATCTGATTACTTCAACTAGTATTTGATGAGTTAAGAATACTGAACATTTACATTACATTAATCATGAAGCAGGAATAAAAAGTTTTATTATTACATTAATAAACTGTTAACATCACTAAATGAATGTTTCAAATCCGGTTGGAGTTATTGTGCTTTCATTACAACACTGTTTGCTTCAGGGTTTTTCATGTCTACCACATGTGTGGGCTAGCAATCACAAAATTCTAAATTTCTGGGATGTAAAACACCTAATTAGGTCACGAAATGCATTTCAGCGCCAATGCAAGATTTGTTTCTTGGAATGTATTTTCCAGGGCTTTGTCTAGTTTTGGTAGAATGACTCAAACTGCCTTACCACTGTTTCCTTCAGCAAACATTTCCAAATACAGGTTTGGCAACTAAGCATGTTCTCCAAATATAGGCCCATGTTTTCCTTTTCTGTACCTGTTATGTCTTTTTTCTTTGGGCTCAGTCATTGCTAAGTTTGACAGATAAAACTGTTTTCATGAAAAATTCAATTAAACAAGATACATATAGAGCAATGTGGTGATCTATGTAAGAGAAACTTACCTATGTCATTTGATACACTGCAGTGCTTAGTAACCAAACTCTGGATTTATAAACCAACGAAAAGCAAAAACAAAAGAGCTTGTCACTGACATCTCCGTTAATAAGGCCAGCAGTCTCATCAATCAAGTCTGAGTTTCTAGGGTCCAAACTTCCTTTCAGCCATGAAATTCACTGGGTGGTCAAACATTTTTTGCCATGAAGACAATATACACAGGATACAATGGTGATGGGTAAATAAGTTTAGCTCTTTTGATTTCTCACTTTTAAAAATATTTACCAGAAGACCACCTCTCGAGAGTCCAGGGACTTAATTATGATACATTGTTAATAAAACAACCTGATTTGAACTGGATGTTCTATAGGTGCAGAGTCTGATTTCATGAACCATATATTTTGGTGACCTAGTACTAGGATTGCTCTCATTAGTGTTATTCCACTGCTTAAGGGAGAGGAAAGTGTAACAGTGGGTTAGTATACCAAAAAATCATAAGTGCCAAACAACTAGGTAGTTACTTTGCTATTGGGAGAAAGTCATCCAAGGGTGTTTTTCCACTAGCACTAGAAGTACCCATTAAGTACCTATTAAGGGTACTTAATGGGTATTCTAGTGCTAGTGGAAAAACACCCCAAGGCTCAAGGTATTTGTTTCTAGAATTTGCTTTGTAACCAATATTAGCACATAAAATTCTTTTCATTTTCCACTCAAAGGTTTTTAAGAGAAATCCTCAAAATATGGAAATAGTACTCCCTCAGACACAAGGTTGTGCAGACACAAGGAAGTATACAATGGTGTTTGAGGAGGTGAACAATGTATCTTAAAAAATACAGCAAAGAACGAGTTAAGAACACACAAGTGTGACCACAGGTATCCCACTAGAGAGTGTAGCTGGGCATTTACTTACAGTAACAGTACATTGAAACCAAAGAAGAAAGCATATATGTGATTAATATCATTGCAGTTTAAATTACTTGATGGAGAAACATGAGTCACTTACTCAAAAAGTCCCAAGTACAAATTCAGGCCAAATCTGAAAGCCATTAGGGATTCTGAGAAGCCATCACTTAACGTCACATTAAGAAAAACCTGTAGATCTTGATGCCAGCACTAGTCATTTAACTGTGATGTTTCAACAAGATAGTCTTAAGTAATAAAGCAAGAAAACAGAATTTGCTGTCTTCAAATTACACTTTAGAAACCGTTAAACACAAAATGTATTATTATCACTTGCACTTCTCCCATTTCCTTTCCTTTTTTTTTTTTTTTTTTTGCTTGTTTATTCTGGTTGCCTATGCCAAGGGAAATACAACACGTTCATTATTCATATTTCAGAGTTCACAAAATGATTCCTGGTATTATCAGACTTTGGGAATCTGAAAGGCAAATACATTTGTAGGATGCATATGAAACAAACAGGCAAATATAATTTTCCTCTATATTTTATAGATTAACTAGGTAGCTCTCCATTTTTGCAATTTTTGCTCTGAGGAAGAGGTTATGCAGTATCACTTAACACAGAACATATACATTCTTGTTAAACAACATAATGTAGAAATACTTACAGATACATCTTTCAGATTCTTTTCATAGGAAAACTTAAGGCACTCTTTGTTTACTCCTTGTTTAGAAATATCAAAATTGTATTTGTCCAAATGTCCTCCTTCAAATAACAGGACTTTTCTTAGTTCACCAACATATTTCACTTGCTCCATTTCTATATCAGCAGCTTCTTTGGAAATGTCTTCCTTGGACACTAATGAAAAGATGTTTGAATAAACACAAAATTCTCCACCAAAGCCTTTAACAATAGAAGAATTTATGTTGTTTGCCCAGCATACATATACACCTTTGTCAACAGCACTACCAACCATTCAAGTCACAATTCAATTTTAAGAAGTCTTTGCAGATTTTTTTTCAAAATCCAGCCCTTCTCAATTTCTGTTATTAAACAGTTTATTGACAGTTACATTGGAATAAGCAATTTGAATCCCAGACCTCTTAAGAATAGAAAAGACATTTGAAAGCTCATAAAAAAAATAATAGTGAGGAAAGTTCATCTCTGGAAAAAATCCATCAAATCTTCAAGACCTGAACCCTGTATTTTAGATTATAATTTAATACAGAATGAAATACATCTAAGACAGCTGATTTTGGTGGGTGTAAGCATACCTAAGGTTGGACAGAATCAGGTTATTTTTGTGTCTTGAAATGGTAAATTCTATTATTTCAAAACCTACCACACTTTTTTTTTTCTTTTAACAAATATATGCTTTTTGGACTGGCCGTGATAGAAAAGATATGAAAATATAACCCTTAAAAAAAAAAAGGAATGAGCACTCGAAAACTTAGATAGAAATCAGGAAGAAGACAGGATCATAAAATTTTTAATGTCCTAATTAAATTTCTTCCAATATCATTTGCAGCAGAGGGGTTGGTTTCTCTTCTCTTCCAACTCTTTAAGCTTTGCTTAAACTGCAAATGAAGTTAAAGCTTAGTAAAATAGGTCTCCAAACAAATGATTATTTTAAAAGCCAATAAACACATTTTCTGACCCATGCTGCCGACTACTCCATAGCTACTCACTGCACATACTTTCATCATGTAAGACTATGTGTTTGGTTAACCATGGCTGCATCCTGACACGCTCTAGCCTGCAACAGGACACCATAGCAGTTTCCAGTCCGCCAGACTGGTAGATCGGAAGCTTTGGTGTCCCTTTGCAGTGGCTTCCCATCCACCAGATGGGAAGTTCCATTGCCCACAGTAGCGATAGAGCATTCAAAAGTAAGTGCAAATAAAAAGATGCCGATAAAAAGAGTGAGCTGGAACACAGACCATAAGTCAAAATCAGCATCAGTTGTACTTGGATGGGTGCCAGATTACCTACAGAACTAAGTACTCATATCTGTTCCAAGCCTCCACACCCAAATACTGACCATATGCCATACTTTTAAAAAAAAGCATTTCTGACATTAAGCTCCCACACACCTTAAAGGAATGATGTTAACGATATTCTCATGGGCTGGTGAAGTATCAAGTAAATTGGCACTGAAGTGACTGAGACCCACATGGTCTGTCACACCAGTCCATTGCTGGATGGCCTTAGAAACTATGATTTATTTAAAAGGTTGATGAGACAAGTCTCTTCAGTTTTCACCTTTACACTAACAAGAAAGAAGTCAAGCAACTGTTTAATATATAAAATGTTTTCCCCATTAAACTATGAGATATGCAGAGATGAGAAAGAAAAGAAGAAAAACCCATTGTTTTAAGGATTGTTTACATGCATATAAAAAACTACACTGAAAGATAGCAACACTAAAAGAGTAAAACTACATCAACACATTTTAGTTAAAAATAGCACATGGACTTCTAGCCAAAATACAGTATTCCGGGAGTAGAAAACCATGAAAAGTTGTCTGAAAAACACACAGTAAAAACAATCTCATAGTCCTTATGGGAAATAGTGGAAATCTATACCCAGGATCTTTCAAATAAATGAAGAGAACACTAGTTTATCATACATCACCTCTTCCAGTCCAAGCTGATTGGCCATCACTGAGTGTAACATCAAAGCCAGTGGTAAGATCTTTCTGCCAAGCTATCTGAAGAAAATAAGTTGTGCCTGGATCAGAAACAGGACAAATTCTGCTGACTTTCTTCTCCATCATTTTCCGGGTAACTATACAGAAAACAAAAGGAGAGAGCTTTTTTCTTAATACATTTGTAGCTCAATGAAAGGAATAATACATAAAATGCAAAGCAACATCTATCACAGGTTCTGGTATTTATGTTTTGAAGAAACTGAATAATTGAAGTTAATTTTTTTTCCTGTAGAAGTCTAAAATCCTGTAGGCAATATTTGTGTATCCTTCATAACCAGATAAAAATCTATGTTTTTGAAGAAATAATAGAAAAGATGTATTTACAGCTGTTGGATATTAAGGAGTTGTACAGCTAAATGCAACTTCTTTGAGACAGAAAAAGAGGAAAGGAAGTGTGATTAAGGATCCACCCTTCTCCCAAATAAAATACAAATGTACGCACACAGAAGCAGCATGCATGTTGGTCATATGCATCACCGGATCTATATCCACAACATCTTCTTTTGTGTAACAGAAGGATTCTGCTTCAGATGTTATCTCAAAAGTAGCATCATTGATTTTGTATAGGAAAATTCACTTAAAATTACGCTACGCCCTCATGATTATAACCATAACAAAGGGCACAACTGGAACTCATCAACTGGAAAGACATGTTTGAATTCTACGAAAATCAGTATTCTACTCTTGATTGAGCATGAATACCCAAAGTAACTAATACAAAGGTTAAAAGGCTCCAAGAATGAAAGATGCAAAGTAGATAACAAAGAGGTAAAAATGTGTGTTTTGACTGAAAGCATAGGCAGTCTAAACAATATTACAGAATCTTAGCACATAAAAAATTGTCAATCAGTTCCTTTCAAGTTCTAGATCTTGGAATGAAGTGGCTGCATTATCACTGCAGTACAAGCTCTGAGGTGCTTGGAGACCAAAGTTTTCTCACAGACTGTGAAAGAGTCATCAAGACTCTTTAGGAGTAAAAATGCTAAAGAGACTAGATTCAGGATGACAGGAGGGCAGAGCATTTCAGTAAAGTCACCAACATGCACAGGGCATTGATATTTCTGGAATAGCATTGTGCAGTCTCACAGAATGGTAAGATCCAGCAACTAGAAGGTTCTCTAGCCAAAAGCAAGCTTACCATTAAATTTGAGGGATTTATAGAATTTCATTAAAATAAAAAAGGCATGCAAGTCTGTAAACAATAAACTCTTTGTCCTAACTTTACATTTAGTCAGTAGAATATGGTGCAAAAGTACAATACTAATCATTTATCTTTTTTGAGCCACAAGCTCACATAATGAACACTGATTTTTCACCATATATCCCTAAAACCAATATTTAGAAATCCTAGTTTAAAATTTCATTTGAAGGGGTAAAAAGTAAACAAGATAAAAACACAAAGTCTCAAAAAGCTTTTCCTGAAAATTTCCCATATAACAGCCAGTGAAATAACCACTGCCAGAATTTTATTTTTACAGCATAATCAGTGTTAAATTAAGACAGGCTGGTAGAGCCAAGTATTTAATAGCACCACTTGATTTTAAAGCAGATGAAATCAGACCCATTTTTAATTCCATAATAAGCATTTATGAACCAGGAACATCCAGACAGATCATAGAATGCCTTAAAAATCCAATAATGCTGCTTCAGTAGTCTTAATATAATTGCCATCTCTGGAAAATTAAAACCGATCAGTCTCTATTTCTCTTCATTAATACAAAGAAACACTTTTGAAAAACTGCTTGATTATAACAGCAGGAAAACCACTGTCCTCCTCTTAAGGACATGAAGAGTCATATTACATATCAACACCTCATCCTATATATGCTAACAAACAAAGGCTAACTTGCAGGTGGGAAGAGCAGAGAAACATCCTAAATTGGTACATCACTGACTGCATTGAAAGCATTAGACAATTAACAACTGAGCCGCTCATCGTTAGTACTTTGTGTCTTTGGCATCTATGATCTTTATGAGGCTATGCTTCCTTCTGGGGAAGAATCAGCTGTTGGCTGGCATGTAATTAGTTGGCGTCTGCTCCATGAACAATGATAGCCCACATCCCTGATGAATAAACAAGACACTTTTAAAAAATTAGTTGACAAATGGTTTTGTATGCTACTCTGGACAGAACTCAGGCACAATACAGAAGCCAACTCTTCTGTTTCCTTCACTGCTCCACAGAGTGTCATTGATATTTCAACTCCAGCTTTTCGATTTTTGGCTTGCAAAACTGTCTTAAGAGAGTGACTAAGAGGGAAAGGTTATAGCAGCAGGTGTTTCAAACTTCAGTGATTAAGCTTTGAAAATGTACAAATCTAAAACAGGCATTACCCTTTAAAGAGGATTCACGGAAACTGGAACCAATTCAGAGAAAGACAATGAAGCTGACCAACGGACTGGACACAAAGTCCTGTGAGGACAGATCAAGACAACTAGCCTTGAGAAGATAACTGAAAGGGATTAGATGTCATTCTTTAAATATCTGAACAGGACCACAGGAAAAAGGACATGACCTGTTCTCTATTGTCTCAGAAGGGGAGACAGTTAATAATACTAAAACTACAAAATAGGAGATTGCGGTATCACCCAAAAGGAGATTTCAGAAAATAATTTCTTACTGACGATGCAAAAATGGAACAGGTTATCTACAGAGCCTTGCAAGATGTGTTCTGTTAGAGCACAGAAAGCCACAATGATACCTTCAAGTCTCACGATTCTTACCATAATCACTCAACAATTCCTACCTATATGACTCATAGATGCTAGCTGACATCATTACACACAGAAAGGAGTGCAGATGTACTTCCAGAAGTACCCTTGCACAACACAATTGATTACATTTCAAAGAGCAACTATTGGATGAATACACAGAACATGTTTGGTATTATTATTATTAATAAGAAAACCTTTATCACAGAGTTTGGCATGAGGAAAAAGTATAAAGTTGCACACTAAAATATGCATTTTTTGAATTTTCACAGTTCCTAGATGACACCCCAAAACTCTACGTTACACTTAAGGACCCTGGTTCACCAAGATTTAGCCCACATTTAATTCACTTTCAGAAAGCGATAAGACATCAGTAAACTGACAGTTTTCCTTTCATATTATCTAACCCAGAAAATTTCCCTTTAGGTGAGAAAGCACAGAAAGAAAATTATTATTCAAATTTCTGATATGTTCTGTCATTCTGAAGGTGGACTGAATGTGGATTAAAACTTAGGTGTAGTTGGGTCTAGAGATACTCATGTACAACCCTATGCTGAGTAAGTATTTCTTACAAGAAAGTCTCATTTTGAAAATGGAAGGGTTGTCCCAATGAGGAGAATAAGAAAGAACATAAATTCTGGCAGCAATTGAATGCTAAAAAGGATTTTGAGGAGCACTCTGCTAAAGACATTGATAAAAAGCACTTCTTTAAGTACACCAGAAGAATCTAACCAGAACAGGATTTGTGCCATTAGATTACAATGGACAGAAAGGTATAATTAAAGAGGACCAGGAGACTGCAAATTAATTATTTGTCTTTTTTTCACTAAGGAATAAAGAGGCCATAAGTCTCTGTAACAAAGATGGCAGTCACCCATGAGTTCTTAAAGAACTCAGATGTGAAACTGTTGATCTCTTTGCCAAAATATATATAATCTTTTTCTAAGATAAGGTCTATGCCTGAAGACTGGCAAGTAGCAAATGATCCGAGAAATTACAGACCAGCCAGGTTAACATCAGTTCCAGGTAAATTGAGAGAAACTCTCAGATTCACACCACCCTAGGCACAGACTTAGGAAGGAGGAAGACAGTAATATCAGCATGTTATACAAACTTTTTTGATAACAGATTACAAAGATTTTGAGTGTACATAAGATTCTAATCCCTCTACATTCCCACATTCTAAGCACAATTTTAGGTTCCCAGCAAACTTGTACTTCCCAAATACTTTATCTGCATGCATGCCAGAGTTAACCAGAGGGGGAATGAAGGTTCTGTAAAACTGAAAAGATAGAGATGACTGTGCTGTAGACATGCAGCTAGCAGAAACCATCATTAAGGATAAAATTAGTATGCATATAGAAGAGCAAGCATTGCTGCAGGAAAATAAGCATGGCTTCTGTAAATGTAAATAATGCTTTACTAACTCGTTAAATTCTTCAGGACAGTAAAAACTGAAAGAGATTGCAAAGAGTTGTAGAGGGATCTCTTGACACTGGCTGAGTGGTCAATTAAGTGGCAAATGTGCTTCAGTCTCAGTAAGTACAAAGTGATGCACACTGGGGCAAGAACCCCAATTATACCTATCAACTGATGGGGGCTAAGCTTTTCATGACAGACCAGGAATAGGATCCTTCTTGGGGCTCTGATGGACATGTCAATGAAGTGTGCACCATTAATGCAGTGAAGCAAATTTAATGCTATGGATAATTAGGAAGGGACTAGAAAATAATAAGCAAGCATCGTTGTGCCTCTTTATAAATCTATAGAGAGACTACATGTGAAGTATTGTGTACAATTCTGGTCACCACTACCAGAAAGGATATTGTGTTTATTCATGAGAGAAAATCACTCCTTCATGTTCTTTGTAAAGGAGTAGAATAATCAGGTGATATATATCAATACCCATGTGGTACATAACTGAATGATGAGATGTATAGACCTAAACATATAGGTTAAGCTAGTAGCTATTAGTTTTGTGATGTGCACTGTTCTACATGAGGTTTGTTGGACTTCAGTCCATGAATCAATATTAGTGTTTGCACAGACCATATGGCTTCATGCTGATCCAGTAGAACAACAGCAGAGGACAAAAATAATTTACAGTATATACAGAATGATTCCTTTTTCTTAGCTAGGTGATGGCTGAATTTGGCAACTCAGTTTTCCCCATTGCACTGTGGAAGTGGAAGGCACCCACATCACAATCTTAACTCCCACACATGAAGGAGTTGCGTACATCAAGAGAAAACTATTTTTCTGCCGTGCTGCAGGCTACCACAGTTTTGAAGGGCAAAATTTGGCATGCAATGGTAAGATACTCTGGATAATGCCACAACAGTTTTATTTTCCAGCACAATGGAGGCAGGAACAACAGTGCCTGGAAATCCCAAGTTCACCATCAATGGTGTTAACATTCCAGCCCTTTTGGTGGCTGATGGTGCTTACCATCTTAAACCTTGGAGACAACTTAACTGCTGTGCAAAAGAATCTCATGCCCAGAACGTTGTTTTGGAAGAATGAAAAAATGTTGGGTTTGGCTTGATCAAACTTGGCATGCTGACAGGTGCAATTTCCACACAGTTCTGGTGGCCTGCACTGTTTTCCACAACATCTGTGTGGCAAAACACAGACACCTTCCTTTGGAGGACAGAAACATTCCACCTGTTATATACCCTACTGGTACAGACAACCTTTAATCTGACTGCAGGGGGATATCCCTGGAAGTCCAAAGTTAGGGGTGCAGTTGCCCAATATCTATAGGATGACTATACCCAACACAGGCAGTTTTACTTTGAATGGATGTTGAAGGATTTAGTGTGCTAATTCCAACATTTTATTGTATGCAATTGTTGGGTCATGTCATTTAGGTTGTTTTTCCATTCACATTAAAATCTATGGTAATGTGCATTTAATCTTCCTTCTATCATATATATCACTTTATAACAAGAGGGGATTCAGAGGCTGAACAGGTGCCTTGGAAGCGGAGGATTGTTTCTTACGTCCCAGGGAACTCTTTTCTCTGTGCCAACTTTCAGCTTAGGGATATTCAAAAATGGTCTATAGGAAATAGGGACACAAATAATGTTCTACTAGAACATTCCTAAGAGAACAATAATGCAGGAGACTTTTCTAATAGCAAGCAAGGAAAATGTTGAATTCTACTTTGCGCTATGTCCAACTAGTAATTGCATGCCATATCTGTGAGATGACTGGGTTTTCCCCTTTCTTTTTTAGGCAATAAAATCCATGCATTCATGGATGCAACACAACAGGTCATTTTTTCAACTGGTCCTAAAATTAAAACCTGTCTCTTGGTGACAGCCAACCAGTGCAGGACCAATGAATTTTATGTTTGTTTTTTGTGCAATAGTTGCCTTTTTGTGTTTGATATTGTTATTGCTGTAAATTTTTTGTTATAATTATTGTTGTGATAGTAAATATTGTTGATTTTGTAAATACTGTTAATTCATGTTTTGTTTCAAATACAATTATTTTTCTTCACAAGGTGTCTTTATTGTTGGTAGGTATTCATTCTCACTGAACTATCTATCTACATCCCACCTCAACAAGAGGATATGAGCAGGAGTCTGCAAAACAGAGGTTCATTTGGAGGTAATAGCAGAAACCCAGCCACAAGCTGTAACAGTAGGATATGAAGGATTTCAAAACGGCAAATGGACCCAGTGAAACCAAATGACATGCAGGTGGCAGGAAGAGACTGAAAAACATAATTTTATTCCAATATAGTAGGTAACTATGTTGAAAACCCAGTGAAATCACTTCAAAACTAAGGGAAGTAGCAATAATCAATAACTAGATGACAATTGCCAATAATGGACAAGAGCAGAGGAGCAAATAAAAGGAGGATTATCTTTCCTAACTTGTCAGTAGTCAATATCCAAACCCTAAAGAAGGAAATAAGACATATGGGAAACTACACTAGAGTGGGAGAAAGACATAGCCTATGACCACCAGAAGTTAGCAGATTTCACCAAGTTAAAAAGAAAAATGCTGGGAGTAAGTGAAGGAACTCTCTGCATTATACAGCTGCCAAGAGCACCTCTTTCGCCAAGTGGCAGGACACAAAGGTTCAACCTAACCCTTGAACCAAGACAGCAAGAAGGGCAGAGTAGCAGGCCTTGCTTTCCAACTGAAAAAGAAGCCGTGAAGCAACATTTAAAGCAGTTTTCTTAAAGTTTTATCTCTTCAGTTCAGAAGTTGGCTACCAACCCTGGAGTGGGACAGATGATCTTAAAATGCTTTCTTATTGGTCCAGTGATTTTGCAATAATTACAGCTCCTGTGATGTTAAAAAAACCCTTCATATTTAATGGAAAAATACTTATAATCTATATCCATGTGGGGAAAGAGGCAAGCTATAGGATGAAAAGATTAGAAATCCTATCCTTTTGAAAAGTCTGTTTGAAACAACAATTTTAAATCTGTTGGTTCTCTTCGTAAAGACATGGTACAGATGCTGTCACATTCACTGTGTTAATTAAAATGCAAATAAACATCTGCATTTTGCTGATAAATAACATAATAGCATAAGCAAATGGCAATCTAACGATAAACATTTTCCTTACTACAAATTTGCCCAAATTCCTGCTCACTGAATTCTAGAGGTTTCACAATTTAATTACTTGCATTCTTGCAGGTCTATTTACAGAAAGGTATTTTGATCACTATACTTAATATCTTTTGGGATTCATACAGGATTTGCTTTGGCATGGCAGATAAAAAGAATATGGGAGGGTTAAGGAAGTTCTTCATTCCCCTCATCTGATAAACACAGCAACAATAATGTTTTAAGATTTTTATGCACATAATATATGCACAGCTAAGAGGACCACCATAAAATAATTTCAAAAAATCCAGGATCAATTTATTATTCAGTTTAAACTGAATGCTGCTAATTCAGAGGACATCTTTTTTGAATCTCACAAAATGGAATTTCTGAGGCATTACAGTGGGATGTGAAGAATGACAACTAATCACATAGACAGTACTCACACATAGCCCGAGTTCACACTCAAATCTTAATCCAGCTTGTGTCCATTTTTAGGATGAGAGAACACATCAGTAAAGTGACAAGCTGTTTTATTTAAATATTATTATTGTTAGATACTGTAAAAAGACAATGAGCAGTCACTTCGCTGTTTTCTCACTCTGCGGTGGTCTGAAGCTGGATCAAAATGTAGGTGTGACTGTAACCATACATATTACACAGTGAGAATGCAATATACACAATGCATAACAAATGGTCTTAAAACACATTGCCAAATAATGTCCCTGAGAGAAGTTGGGTGACATTTTTTGCACAGAACTGTAAAACAGACTCACCAAAACAAACATTACTGGTTGTTCATGATTTTTTTTAATATCTTTATTGAATTTTAATACATATTAATAATCAGCAATATTAACAATTCCTTCTTTAAACAATGTGCATTTCACCCGTAATTCTACTCCCCCCCACCCCCCTCTCCCCACCCCCATCCCATCGTGAACTCCAAAGTTTGATTTTAAAATGAGATGTTTCCAATCCATTTCATCAGAAATTCTCTTTCAGGTAATGTTGAATTAGTTGTTGCTAACATTTCAGCTATACAGATTGTCCAAACATGTAACATCTTATTGCCATCGAGATCTCTCGAATAGCTTCGTCCTTGTACGTTCATTATTTCATTTAGCATAATATACCAAAGTTCGTTGCACCATTTGCCTATGTTTAAGTTATCTGCATATTTTCAGCTGATGACTATTCTATGGTGGGCCGCAAAAATTAACCAATGAAGTAGCTGGTGGAGATGATCTGGTATATTGCAATCTTCAAATGAGTGCAGAATGAAAATTTCTGGCTGAAGAGGGATTGCTAGTTTAAACATAGTATTTATTTTCATACTAACCTCCAGTCAGAACTGTCTGATTGGGGGACATTCCCAAATTAGATGGAAGTAGGTAGGGTTCTGCCCACAGTTCCTTCAACAATTCATTCTGGCAGTCCCAATTATTCTAGCCAGTCTTAAAGGCATATAGTACCATCTATACCAAACTTTTAAAGTGATTTCTTTCATCAAAGTGGTAGACCACCATTAAAAAAACAAAAAACAAACAAACATTACTGGTTGGAAGAAGACACTCAACAGTGCTCAAAGAACCTTCATACAAAAGAAAAGTCAATTAACACAAAATAACTTCTTCATTTCAGCAGTAAAACAATCTCCCCACCACAACCCAAGGTATAACATACCGGAGAGAAGCATTCCTGTGCATCAACAGGAAGGAACTCTGAACATGAAAGTACGGTACTTCAGGGATGTGAGACACAGACTGCACACAATCAATGGAACAAGAATCTGATATTGCTTCAGTGACTGTGGGGCTGCAGGAAACTTCATGCAGTATTCTAATTCATTGTAGCAAGGGCACCATTCAGGACGTCTACCAGATGCATTGCAGTGAACAGCCCTTCTATAATCTTTTCCCATTGCCTTCAATTTAAGACATCCCTCTGGGTTGAAATTAGGCCACGAGCATTCATTTTGGTGGCCACCTGAACAAATGTATAAATATTTCTGTGGCTTTTCTTTAATTTGTTTTGTACCTTTTCTCACCCCAAATGTCAAGTAGATTGAGGACGTCCTCCCATCTCCAAGTTGTACGTTGATTACGAGCAGCGCAAGGTAATCAATAAAGTCATAATTTCTCAATTTTCTGCCCTTTCCATGCTCATACTGCAGCAGCGTATGATTGTATAATCACTGAAAGGTGGGGACCAAAAACTTCGTTTCAACTTCCAGGTATTTCTTGTTCACGGTCTTTGTTATACTTTGCTCACACAGATGAGAAATTGCAGAGTAACACAATACTCCTGCAGCAAGAGTGCTTAAAAGCACTGTTTTTTAAACCCAGAGTATTAGGTGTATAATGCATAGATACCAATAGAGAATTTGATGTGTCTGTTACATCAAATACTGCTGCACATTAAACACATATTTGTCTGAACACACTAACTCCAGGTTTTCCAAACCAAACCTTGATTTTGAGAGGAGAAAGAAGAAATAAAACCTCTGTTCTTCCATTTACACTGTTCTGTCTGGCAGTTTACAACACTTTTACTCAGTTTTTTACTCATCTGGCTCACTGAGCTCTCCCTCTGCACTCTGTGCAGGTGACCCCCACAACACTATAAATGCTCACATGGCAAACTGCCAATGATACTGCATAACGGAAGGACTTTATAGTAACATGCATGGCTCATTTGCTTTCACATTCAATGCTAATTCAGTTTTTGTTAAGGATATACCAGCCAATAAACATTTATTTATAAAAGAAAAACAGAAACCAGCCCACCATTGATTATTTGCATCCACGGACAGAACCCATAATGGAGTTCCAACACTAGGAAGAAAACCGTCCAGCAAACGCTGGCCAAATTGCTGTCAGCTGCAAAAGAAAGCTCCCCTTTCCTAGAAAGTTTGAAATCATCCCAGCAGCGTAATCATAGCTCTCCTTGACTCCTGCAATTAAGAGCTGAGAAACCTGTGTCTGAAGGTGATGCCAAAAGAACTGTTGGGAGCATTAGCAAGCCAAAAACCCATTGTTCTCAATGACTATTGTGCCTTCTTTCTGTGAAGTTAGGGGAAAGTCAAAATGAGACAATAGCAAAAACTGTAGTTAGGGAGGAGTGTCTGTTCAAGTTGGACTTTGAAAACTGACAAAATTTTAAATCAGAAAAGCAAGAAAGAGGTTCAGGAATGTGTGAGAGGTGGTGCCTGAAGAAGCAAGACAACAAATCAGCAAAAGCTGGACCTGTTTATAAGGAAAAATGTCTCAGGGGTTATCACCATAGTACACAAAGGTATCGTGGTACTCATGAGAATTTCCCTGGGAGTCATAGTGCATAAACAAGTCAGGTAACCTATTCTCAATAAAGAATACTTTTTAAAAAGTAAATTATAAAAGACTGGAATGGGCTTACTCTGTTCAAATGTTACAGAGCTAAAAACCTTCTGGAATGCCTATACTGTACAAGATCTCAGATACTGATTTGTAGGAGCATAAGAAACCACTTACCGGATGTGGCTAATAGACAGCCTAGTCCAGCCATCTGCTCTCATGGTAGCTAACCAGGTCTTTATGGTATCTTATGGTAAACAGGATATGAGTACAGCAAGATTCTCCTAGTACCTAGTCTTTACAGCCATCTGAACAAAGCTGTACAGCCATCAAATCTACTAGTCACTAACAGCCATTCCTTCATGAATCCATTCAATCCACTTTTGAAGCCTTTAGGACGTTTGTAAGATTACATGTATGAGAAAGCTTCATGGATAGTACCAATATCTATCTAGTCTAGCAGCCTGTTACTCCATGGCCAAGCAAATGTAACTGCAAAGAAACTGGTCACTATAGGCCTTGTCTACCTTTGACATGAGAAATGCATACAAGCATGGACTGCCCTATTCATCATAAATTGGTCCAAGACCCTTTTAAAGCTAGTTAGGGTGATAAATGAAGCAATGAATTCAACAATTTGATTGTGAAATATATGAAGTGTTTCTTTTAATCCTTCCAAGATTCAGATTCACAGAATGACTAAAGAATCTAGTGTAGCTTGATCCATAAAAAAGATAAAAATAACTTATAAATGTATGACCACTTCAAAATGCTATTCCATTCCATATAAAAATGAAGACACATTGCATTCTGAGGAAGGAGACAATTTGTTTGCAGGAGTTTGACCAACTACTTGTAATAAAAGTAGCTAATAAAGGCTAGCCAAGGGGGCATGGCTGTGTGGATCCAGGAAGTGATAAGTGCCTTTGCTGCAGGAAGAGGTGACAGCAGTACCAAAGGAAGCTGTGGTTTGCCCTCTCCTAAGAGGATCTCCCTGGATTCAGAGGTGGTCAAGAAGGTGGTCACTACTAACTGCAGGTATGTTTGGGGAAAATGGATTACCTAGACCCATTCCAATCTAGTTTCAGGCAGTATTTGGCACTAAGACTGCCTTGGTCACCCTGATGCATGGCCTTTATTAGTAGAGGAGAGGTGCAAAGCAATCCTGTTGATTCTCAATCTTTCATCAGCTTTAGATGCCATCAACCATGGTCTCCTGCTAGAGTAACTTTGGGAACTGGGACTTTGAGGCACAGTTTTACAGTTCTCTTTTTTGAAAGATTGGCACTGGCTGCCTATTCATTACCAAGCCCAATTCAAGGTGTTGATGCTAACATGTTGAAGGCCCTAAATGGCTTGGGCCTGATTATCTGAAGTAGCACCTTCTGCCATATAAACATATCAGAGTATTGAGATCTCAAGGAGAGGGCTTCCTTGTAGTTCTGCCTTTCTCAGGTGTGAAGGAGGCAATAACACAAAGGGGGGGGGTACTTTGTGGTGTCCTCAAAGTAAGAAACAGCCCACCTTCGGAAGTTTGCCAGCACCTACATTATATGGTTTTGGGCACCTGGTTAAAACATCTTTACCCAAGCCTTTGATATTTAGCTTTCTCTGAGTGTTGAGCTAACAAGGAGGGTTGGTTATATTTTAAATATGTTTTAGGTTATCCAATATATTTTTATTGCTGTGACCTGAACTGGGTTCTTCAAGTGAAGGGCAGAATTTAAATTATTTTTTCAAAAGTAATAAATATATTTTAAGAAGTGTACTGATTTTCCCATTTCAAAGTTTTGACAATAGTTATGGGTTATGGTTGAATAACAGTTGCATACACATGACGTGCAATATAACTTGTGAAGTATATTTCTATCCCATCACCCATGAGTTTCTACAAATCACTAAGAATTCAGCATTGCAGTTTTCTAAATGCAAGGATCACCACCCTTCAGTAATCAAGTTAGCTGAATGTAACTTGCCCCACTGACTCCAATGGGGCCTAATTTCATTTAACTAAATCTGGCTCCAGTTCATTTTATAACAAAACAAAGAGAAACATATGGATAGTTCTCTGTAGCAATATCTTCCCTATGCTTTCTTTTGCTGGAATGTCTCTAAGGGAGTCTAAATTTCACATTCTTGGGTCATCTATTTTATTCTACAATAAAGGAAACACATTTTCATTTTTGAGAATTGTAGGTGGACTTCAAGTAATAGTTTTATAAACATTATAATTGTAGATCATTTCCCCCTAAAGATGGAAGCTGTAAACCTGAAGTCTCCTATGTATTTCATAGGGAAAATCCTTGGATCTGTTTAAGGTAACTGTAGCCAAGACTTATTGACAATCCAAATTCTACCATAATCAGTTTCCTGCCACCTGTACTCCTCTGTGTCAGAGGGATTTGATTTGCCTTTGTCTTCATAGCTGCATGACATTATTGGCCTATTCAAAGAATTTTATTCTCAACAGTCTAACTGAAGTTTGTGCTGCCAACTCAGCTTGATTGAAATTTTTGCCGGTGTCGAAGGTCAATTGAAATTAAAATGTAATAATAAATTACTCTGTCATAGACTAAATCATGCTATCTTTAAAAAAATTTAAATTAAGGTTACCTAATAGGGGAGGAATAATCATTATTTGAAAAGGATGAATAATTTTACAACAGAAGACAAACTTTTTTTCCAAACTATGTAAGTCAAAATTAACAAACTTAAACAACTGGGCACAACTCTGGGTCACAACAGAGAGTACTAAATTCTCATGCACAGAAGAAACTTCTCACTTCCATACTTTACCAATGACGTGGAGAGGGCTATCAGCTAAAGAAAGTGATGTGGTAAAGGAGGGAAAGGCCCTCCTCTGGGCTTCTCTCTGCTCTCATTAACATTTATACACACCCACACCCACACGAGAGACAGAGATGCATTTAGGGATTAGGCAAATATTTTAAATGCAGAATACAAATTAACATTTTTATATGTTTTCTTCTTCCTGGACAGCATGTTCATGTAGAACAGTGTGGATGGGAATAAAAGGAACAATACAAAATAACAGAAAATCCACTCCTATGTTTCTAAAGGACATGCTGTCTGGAAAACATCTTTGACACTGCAGCAAACAAGCATCACAAATCAAAACTGTAACCTGCAGCAGGAAGAAAGCATAGGTATGAAAGTATTGCAAGTTAATAATACAGGTGAGAAGCTAGAAGCTGAGCCAGTTCACATAACCAGAGATGTTCTTAACCAGGCTCAGTACAAACTATGCTGGTTCTGTTGGTTCTATCTCAGACTGAAACATCTTTAAAAGTTAATGCAAAGTTTGACCTCGCACTGAACCTTGCCCTGAGTTGTCAAACCAGGTCTTGTCAGTTCGAGCAACTCAGTAGCAGTCAGGAAGAGTGCAGAAAGGCATATTAACACATTGTTATGAGTTATTATGCAGCCTATTTCACTGATTTATTTAACAGCTTTTCCCTTTGATTGCATTGTATTGGTTGATTGGTGTTTGCACCAAGTGGTCCTCTACTGGCGGAAGGGGAGATCTTGTGATGGGTGAATATTCCTTTATAAGAGATTCTAGGAAAAACTAGGTCTAGGCTGACAGACAGTGGGGTAAGGGGCACCTTGATGCTGGTCATGGCCTATTCCCCATATCTTAAACAATACAGGAGTTTCTCTACAGGCTTGTCTTCCCTCCTCCAATTGCTTCAGGGTGTTAGTCATCCCACCTATCCTGACACCAGTGTAGCCCTAAAGATTAAGACTGAGCAATGGGTTGTGCCTGGTCTTTCACAGCCCTCAGCCAAGGTGGGTGGTAGACCTGCTTCTAAAAAGAAACCAGAAGTTGTTACAGTCTTCGAGTAATTCTCTACATTTTGCTCCAGCTGCAGCTTCACAATGAAGCCCAAGGGTAGGCCCTCATAGAAAGGGTTACAGCACTCTAAAAAATAAGGTTACCAGTGTAGGGACAACTATGGCCAAGCTGTTCCTATTTAGGAAGTGGAATAGTTGATGAAGAAGCTGAAGGGGCTAAGATGCACTTATATTTACCAAGGCTACTTGGACTTCCAGTGACAATGAAGAACCTTTTCACATTTGGGCTGCGTTCCCATTATCACTTAAAACTATTTAAAAACTGTTTGGATCCTCGCTGTTCCCACCCCAAATCAAGTAAAATGGTTTGGATCCTCATTGTCCCCACTGGCAATCAGTTTCAGGGGTATTTTGAAGATTATTTGGCATTAAAATGGAATAATTAAACACCTGATTTTTCAGGGTGTTTTTTTTTCAAGTTTGGCTTTTAAAACACTTCTTCCTTACTGTAGTGGGAACACTAGAGCAGTATTTGGGCAAATACGTCATGAAATGGATTGGGGTTTCACCCTGCAGGTCAGCCCTTTCAGTTAAAAGGTACAGCAGCCAGATTCACTGTAAAAATCCACCCTATACAGCAGTGGTTTCAATGTAGCAATCTACCCACTTCACACCTGATAACAATGTTGCAATTCTGCGCAATTCTGGCTCTTTAAAAGTTCTGACCTTTAGAAAGGGAAAGGAAGGAAAGCTGCTGCAGGTTCTGGGAGATGTGTGAATGTTTAAGGCTGTGTGTGCATGTGGCAGCGGCAGCAGAACGAGGGTGCTTTTTTTGGAGGGAACCCCTGCTGGGGATGGTGGCTGTGGAGGTGAGTGGGTGAACGGAGCTTGCGTTGTAACTGCTGCCGTGTGCCCTGGGCATTGGGGAGAGGAAGGGAAAAATCGCTTTCCCCAATCCATTTTTGGAAGCGTTTTGAGTGTTTAGAGGGGGGACAGAAAATCAGGGTTGAATCCGATTGCCAGATGCTCTTTGCTTCCTTTTAACGTGCTTTACATATCGATGCAAATCCCGATTTAAATCTCAATGTATATTCCACTTTATTCCTTAAATCGGAACTCGCCCTTGTTCTGCATGGCCTTTATTAGTAGAGGAGAGGTGCAAAGCAATCCTGTTGAGGAACTTCAGGGTTTCCCAAGCACAGAATATCTGCCCTTTGCTCTGTGCATGCAGGAGTCCACCACCACCCCAGCACATGTAGTGGTAGAGCAATTTTAAGTGCTCTATCTCTATACTACTGGCAGGGCTGCAGTAAACCTGCATGCTCACATTTGCACCTCTTCTGCGTGGAAGAGGTGCAAATGGGGCATGTGACTGGGCAGTGAAGACATGGTTGCACTGGTGCCAAATCGCCTCTCTTCAGCTCATACAGAAGTGCTGGCAAGGTTTTTGATAGATTCTGCAACCCAAAATGCAGACACCGGATCTATCCCCCATCTTTCCTTCCCTGGGGTAATTTCCCAAGGAAGGGAGCTGTGCAAAAAGGCCCAGAGTCTCTATGAGCACTCCCAAGCCATGTAAGGAATGTAACTCAATCTGTGGTTGCTGAGTACTGTACCACCAAGTCAGGGGAGGGGGTGTCGCTGTGGTCTATCGGACTTCCGTCTCACTCACCAGGTGGCCAATTTGCGCTGTTAACGGGGTTGAGGGCCTGTTTTTGTTGTTGGGCAAGAGAGACAGAATAGGGATGCTACTGGTGTACCATTCACCCCACTGCCCAGTATCCTCCCTATCTGAGCTGGCTGAGGTGGTCTCGGAGGTGGTATTGGAAGTCCCTGCCACGGTGGTGTTGGGGGATTTCAACGTTCACGCCGAGGCCACACTCAGTGGACCAGCTCAGTTCTTTATGGCCTCCATGACAACCATGGGGCTGTCTCAGTTTGTTTCTGGTCCGAGTCATACAGCAGGCCACATCCTTGACTTGGTTTTTGCCTCAGCGCGAATTGATGATTATCCGTTGTCATGGACGGATCACTCACTGGTGAGGTTTGGACTCACAACAGCAATCCCCCTCTGTGGGGACAGAGGACCTATTGAGATGGTCTGCCCCTGGAGACTTATGGAATCTCAACAATTCCTGAACGCCCTGGGGGATTTTCCAGTTGGCATGTCTGGTGCTCCTGTCGAAGCTGACCTCTCTCTGGAATCGGGAAATGACCAGGGCTATCGACACGATCGCTCCCAAGTGCCCTCGGCCTGCTTGTGGAGCCCAGAAAGCTCCTTGGTATTCCATGGAGCTACGGGCCATGAAACAGGAAGGTCGACGGCTAGAGCGCAAGTGGCATCAATCTGGCTGTGAATCTGACCGAACACAAGTTAGAGCACACTATCGTGCCTACCACGTGGCGATGACAGCAGCGAAAAGTAGTTTTTTCTCCACTGCCATTGCGTCCTCGAGTAGCTGTCCAGCAGAGCTCTTAAGAGTAGGAAATGGCCTTATAAAACCTGGCTCAATTAAGCATGAGCCTTGGCCATCTAATATCGGCTGCGACAATTTTGCAAAGCACTTTGAGGACAAAGTTGCTCAGATTCATAGGGGATTAGATGTCACTATTGAACTTAGTCCACAGGAGGCGTCCAGAGAACTGTCTGGCCCAATTATTTTGGATCAGTTTCAATTACTGCGGCCTAAGGACGCGGACAAGCTGCTTGCAGGGGTGCGGCCGACAACATGCTCCCTGGATCCCTGTCCTTCCTGGCTGATTAAAGCTAGCCGGCAAGGTATGACCAGGTAGATCCAGGAAGTGGTAAACGCCTCTCTGAGGGAGGGGGTGGTTCCATTGGCCCTTAAACAGGCTGTGGTGTGCGCCCTCCTGAAGAGGGCCTCCCTGGATCCAGAAGACCTAAACAACTATTGCCCGGTGGCCAACATACCTTTCCTAGGCAAGGTTCTAGAGAGGGTTGTCGCTGTTCAGCTGCAGGCATGCTTGGAGGAAGCTGATTATCTAGACCCATTTCAATCTGGCTTCAGGCCCGGTGATGGCACGGAAACCACCTTGGTCGCCCTGGTTGATTATCTTCTCTGAGAGAAAGACAGAGGGAATGCTACCCTCCTGGTTCTCCTGGACCTCTCAGCAGCTTTTGATACCATTGACCAAAGTATCCTTCTGGAGAGGCTACGGAGTTTAGGAGTTGGAGGCAGTGCCTGGCACTGGTTCCGCTCCTATCTCCAGAGCCGATCTCAGATAGTGGTTATGGGAGAGACGGAGTCGACACCCTGGGAACTCACTTGTGGGGTTCCCCATGGGTCAATCTTATCTCCCATGTTATTTAATATCTACATGAAGCCACTGGGAGAGAGCATCAGGAGATTTAGAGTGAGGTGTCATCAATATGCAGATGATACCCAGCTCTATCTCTCTGTGCCATCTGACTCAGGAGAGGTGGTTGAAGTGCTTGACAGGTGCTTGGAGGTGGTAATGGGCTCAATGAGGGCCAATAAATTGAAACTGAATCCAGATAAGACAGAGGTGCTATGTGTTACAGGCTCTCGGGTCCAAGTAGTTGGGAGATACCCTGTCATTCACGGGGTTGCAATATCCGGGAAGGGACAGGTGCGAAATTTGGGGGTACTCCTGGACTCTGCGCTAACACTTGAAGCTCAGGTAGAGGCCGTGGCCAGGAGTGCCTACTCCCAACTATGGCTAGTGCGTCAACTGAAACCTTTTTTGGACAGAGATGACCTGGCCACAGTTATCCACGCTCTGGTAACCTCCAGGTTGGAGTACTGTAACACGATCTACATGGGGCTGCCCTTGAAGATGGTTCGGAAGTTGCAGCTGGTGCAAAATTCAGCAGCCAGAGTGCTGACAGGAACATCTAGCCGGACACATATCACGCCAGTTCTAAAAGAACTGCACTGGCTGCCAATTCACTACCGAGCCCAATTCAAGGTGCTAACTCTGACTTATAAGGCCCTAAATGACTTGGGCCCCAGATATCTAAAGGAGCGCCTTCTCCCATATCAACCTGCCCATGTTCTAAGATCTGGAGGGGAGGCCCTTCTGGTTATCCCCCCGCCTTCAGCAGCTAGGCAGGTGGGCACCCGGGAGAAAGCCTTCTCCGTAGTGGCCCTCAGATTGTGGAATGGTCTCCCCTTGGAGGTGTGTCAGGCCCCTTCTCTGTCTACATTCAGGAAGGCGGTGAAGATGTACCTCTTCACCCAGGCTTTTGGCTAAATGCCCCCTCCGTTTCCCCCCATTGCACACTCTACTGTCTTTTAAACTGTTTTTTTCTATATTATTATTATGCTGGTTTTTAAAAAAATTTGTATTGGTTTTAGCATTGTTTTATACATTGATATGTGTGTATTTTAAATGTTGTGAGCCACCCAAAGACCCTAGGGTATGGGACAGGATATAAATATAAATATAAATAAAATAAATAAGGGGACCTCTAGGAGCACATCTATGTCCACGTTCAATAACTTATTTTTAAATAATAAATGTGCAGTTTTCCTGGCAAAGATACAGAAGTAGTTTGCCATCACCTACTTCCACAGACAAGCTGGGGATCAAACTTATGGCCCTGTGCTTTCCAGACAGTTTGGTCTATCACTGAGCTACAGCCACTCCATCTAGAAAAAGCAAGTTTCCAAACCTGCAAACTTCCTACCTGCTTTTTGCATTTTGCCTTTGTTCATTAGATGCCACCACGTCTAAGGTCCTTTTGAGCTGGTTTTTAAATATGTGGCTAAGATATCTAAAGGCAGGACAAATTGAACTGGCCCTCACTCACCAGGGTGAATTACCAAATTAAAATGAAATGGAAATCTGAAATGGAGAGATAACAATGATTTAAGTTGTTAGTGACCAAAGAGCCACTGTACTGTTGTCTAATGGTTAGTGGCTGTACCAGAATAACCCAGTGAGCTTCCACGACTGAACCTTAAGCCTCATCTCCCAGGTTCTAGTCTGACCCTCTCTGGCCTCCATATATCATAATATTAATAAAAGCTGTCAGACAACCACAGACGATGGTCAGAGACAAGGCTGTCTTGAATTCCCACATATCCAACAAAAAAGTGGAAGGAAAAAGAGGTGGGGGGCAGCAACCAGCTTGGGTATCTTTAAGAAAGGATTAGGTAAATTCATGGAGGTCAGGTGTATCAATGAATACTGGTACTGCCTCCGGGTTGGAAAGCCATTTGCAAGGAGTAGAGAGAAAGCAAGTAAAGATTCTGACTTCATTTTCTGCTTGAGAAGCCTAAAAACAATTGGTGGGTCACGATGTGTTGAAACCAGATGCTGGACTGGAAGGGCTGTGGCCCAATCCAGCAGGGCTCCACTTATGCTCTTATATTCTCTTAAGAAGCTTTAAAAAATGAAGATAATGCAGGGCGAGTTTAATCTTTTCGGTGCCAACCCACTCAGTGCCTCATAGATGAGGGGAGCCAAGAGTGCTGCTCGACTCCAGCTACTTCGAATGTGCTCCCTTCCGGGGGCTTCTCTCTTTCCTTTGCCACCACACTTGACCAAGAGGCAGAGAGATGCAGAGCCAGACATCTAGACCTCTTTGGCTGCGTTCACACCTAAGCTTTAATCCACCTTCAGTCCACTTTCAGAGTAAGAGGACACATCAGCAAAGTGATCATCTGTTTTCCTTTGGCATTTCCTAACTCAGGAAATATAGATGATGTGAAAAGAAAATGCCCGGTCATTCTGATGCTGTTTTGTTCCACTCTGAAAGCAGACTAAAGCTGGTGTGAACGCAGCCTTTTTTGAGTACTGCGGAGCGACACCAACTGCCCATACAGCTTCTCTGCCTAGTCCCAGACGCCGGGCAGAGAGGACCTCGAAGGAAAGCCGAGCCAAACAAACTTAACATGCCTTGGAGCGCGCCCAGCACACGGCAGGACGAGCACAGCGACTATGAGACACTCCTCTCTTTCCCTCCTTGCCCTCTTCTGAGTCCTACCTCAGACACCGCGAGTCGCTCGGAAACGTCCACTTCCGGGTTTTTAAAAAACAGTATCGCAATTTTTTTCTGTTCGTTTCTGTTCACACCACAGCTTACGAGAGACAGTACCGCCCCTTTTTTCTTGTTCCTCCAATCACAGCGCACAGCCGGCGTTTTCGCTCGAGCCCGTCCGACGGCTTCTCCGGGAGCCAATGAGCAGACACCTTAAGGACCCCTTTTTCCGGGTCACACCTCTTGGCTACCGGATGTGTGATGTGGCTCGCGACCGTGCGTAGTAGCTATGGTAAGCGGAGCGCTTTCTCTTTCGAGGCGGCGGCGGCGGTGCGGGCGTGTCGTCGTCCGGGCGGTTGAGGAGGAGACGGCGGGGAGCGGGGTGCTGGGGACGCGTTTAGTTTTCCTGTGCCTTAATTTTTCCCCCTAACGGCCATAAGTCTAGCAGTTCGTTTCCCTCTGGGATGGAGGAGAAGACTTGTCTCCTTCCAGGTGTGGGAAGGTTCCCCAGCCAGCTCTGCCCTCCTCATCAAAATCCTCTCTGTCCGTTGAACTGTGATATTGCCCGAGTCTAAGAGAAGTGCGGATAACATGGAAGGCGATGTCTCCCTTCGGGAAGTCACAGTCCGTTCAGTTTCCCATTCTCTTCCCCCACCCGCCCGCCGTGCAGGATATGATGAAACGAGGCAGCTCTTTTATTTTTTTTAACCTCTTAAAACGTTATTCCAGGCTGTTTGCATGCTATTCTGACCTCAGGACCATCGCCATGTAATGAAGCTTCTTAGAATGCTGTTATGTATATGAATTGTGGTCTTAGCCCTCCCTTCAGACTGAGGTTCCTGGTCAGGTTACAAAGGAGAAGAACAAACACTACAGGCAATACTGTACAATACTTCTCGGGGACTGGCCTCCATCTGGAGAAGATTGCAATCAAAAGGTCATCATGGGAGGAAAGAAAAGGCTGACAGAAAAGCTTTTTTTAAAAAGATGGTTCTTTCAGTTATACAAATACTTAGGTTTGATTACAGGCTTAGTTACTGCAGAGTATGGGAACTAAGTTAATCAGAGACTCCAAAGAAAAGATGGATTGTGAATAAAAGAAGAACATTTGAAGGTTAATATTATAAAGCTCTACAAATCAGTGGTGTGACCACATTCGGAATACTGTGCAGTTTTGGTCACCACATCTTGGAAAGAGCATAGCGCAGTTTTAGAGGTTCAGAAGAGGGCATCTAAGAGCTAGAGGAGCTTCCCTGTGAGAACAGATTACACCATCTGGTGCTTTTTAATCTAGAAAGAAGACAAGCGAGAAGAGACGTGATAGAGGACAAGTGGACAAGGAGAAGTTTTTCTCCCTTTAGAATACTAGAACCAGAAGTTACCCAGTGATTCTGAATCCTGGTCAAATCAAAACCAGCAAAAGGAAATCTTTTTTACTCAATACCTAGTTAAACTCAGCTCCCCTGAGATGTGACAGATATTTTTTAAAAAATTTTTTTACAAATTTTTACATACTATTTAAGATATTGTATAAGTATCTTAAATAATGTTACGATATAAATGTAAACAGGATTGAGTCATTCCATCTCATTCTTACAACTTTAAATAAAAATACAAACATAAAACCCTCCCCAAAATAGAACAAACTAATCCAAGATGTGTTCAATATCATCTTAAAACAAGATCCAATTCAAGAAAAGTATGAATGACTGTTAAACCTGATGGTGGTATGCCTCTGATGGGCAGCTCAGGAAGAGTGCAGGCAGAGCAAGCTTTCCTGTGCAGTTGATTGGCCACTGGGAGACCAGACTACTGGACAAAATGGACCGTGGGTCGAATGTATTTCTTCTTATGACAGCATTAGACAGGTATTGTGGAAAGCAATACTAAATGTACAGAAATACAAGTGAGAAAAGACAGCCTTTGCTAGTGCTTTAACAAGTATTATGAATCTTCTAGTAGCAGTATGACTTGTATGTTTTAATTGTCAATCTTGGTAAACTCTTCATTCCCCTCTCTTGCATGTTTACCTAGAAGTGAATTTCTCTGAACGTGATAGAGGTTACATTCAAATAAGCGTACTAGCAATTTCAACCTTAAGCTGTAGTTTTCGGAATATATACTGAAAAATAAAGCCTCACTTCTGGAGACAAAAGAGTTAAACTGTTCCTCCCCAGCAACATTTTGTAGAGTAATCGTTACCCCCTCATCGCTAATTGAACTTCAGAGAAGCTAAAATATTTTTGTTAAATGTACCGTAATTTTCAGTGTGCAAGTAATGAATACATATGTACTTACACTGTTGGTCATCTAGTATCTGTGATTTCACAGGCCACAGGAGTTTAGTAACTTAGTTTCTGTGACTGATGAATACTTCCAATATTGTGTTACACTGAACCACTAAAGTGTTTCAGTATTTCAAGTATTGAAATAGTGCTATGAATTTATTTGTATTTGTAGTATTTGAAGCCTATCCCTTTGGAGGGGGACTGGCACATAAGAAATCAAGCATAGGAACTTGCACAGCAGTATAGATTGCCATTCTTTTCCAGGTTGTTTCTTATTTCATTGATAAAGTATTTTTCTGTCTTGGAATATTTACAGTATATTATTGGAATATTGAAATCAGTGGTTTTGCTATGGACCAACAGATATTTATTAACTAAAATCCCATCATTTGATTGTGCTGCCTAGAGCTAATCAAGTTCATAGTTCAGAAACAGCTGGCAGTTCAGTCACTTTTGTGTATTTAGCTATAGGTACATTTGAAGGCATAATAGTAGGGCTATCTTGTATTCATTGTGAATAAAAACTTGAATATAAAGAAAGCTGTACTGTTTGCAGGCTAGTTCTAGTTATTCTCAATTTTTTGACATCTTGTTGGTGTGAATAGTGAACCACAGTATATCAACAAATACTTGTGAAATTCTTCTTAGTTTCCCATACTAGTTTTTTATGTGACATGAGTGACTGAAAGATATATATATATATTTATATTGTACAAATAAGAATGTGAAGGTTAATCAACATTTTTTAGCCACCTCTCTCTAAGTTCTTCTTGGATCTGTTTAAAGAAATCACTGATTTAACCTTGGTACAAAATGTGCACTTTGCCAGAAACTGTGGAAGTGTACATTGTGGAATAACATAGTAAAACTGTAAATGCAAGGCCCTTCTGGTAGTCTTAGCGCATTAAAGCAACCAAATGCACATCTCTAGCTAAACAACAGAGAAGAAGTCTTGCCTTTGTCTCCTAAGTGTGCTAGTATTCCCTTGTAGGGTGCTGCTTTTGAAACATGGCAAGCTTTCTATTTGCCTTACCCAACCACCATGATTTTGTGCATGTTGCTAACTGTATAAAGTATTATGTGCAAATAAAAGCTTAAACATGTCACTAGGCTGTCAAAAATTTCATGCTTCTACCTAATAGCCCAAAGCTGAAACCCTAATGCAGTGGTTCTCAACCTGGGGGTCGGGACCCCTTTGGGGGTCGAACTACCCTTTCAGAGGGGTCGCGACGAGTCTCCCGCCGCCCTTCCCTCCCACCTCCCAGCTGCTCTGCCCCCATGGTTGGGGGTCTCCACAACATGAGGAACTCCATTAAGGGGTTGTGGCATTCGGAAGGTTGAGAACCACAGCCCTAATGAATGAATAGGAAGAATATTGTAAACGCTAAGCTGGAACTGTTTTTTTATTTTTATTTTTGCACATTTCTTCTTCTAGTCTGCAATCTTCAATTTTCAAAGTCTGTTGACAGTCATCTTGTTGCTTATATGTACCTGTGCATATGTACGATCTCTGGCTCCTCGACTGCTGGATAATAATCAAACTGGGTATGTAAATGTCTACAAACATGGCAGGAGTGGTTGGGAAGGGGGAGATGTGTGCTTCTGTGATGTGTATAAAAGGAAATTAAAGACTGCCCTGAAGTCAATAACACCAAATATTAAAAGGAGGGAAATCCTTATGTTTTAAAGTGCATAACCAAGTGCAGTTTTCTTTCTTGGTGTGAGTGAGTTTGGTCATGTGGTTAGAGTGTTGGACTCTTATTGGTAGTCTCCAGGTTTGAGTCCGCCGTCTTCTGTGAAGCCAGCTGGGTGATCTTGGACTAGTCACAGCTCTCAGGTGCCCCACCTATCTCACAGTGTGTGTGTTGGGGGCGGGGAAGAACATGTTTGACAGCCTTTTTGTGTTCCCTTAAGAGTGGAAAAAATGGGGTATAAAAGCCAGGTACTCTTCTTCTTCAACCAAAGTTGAAGAGCACTTTATCAATTTCAGTCAGAACTCAGAAAAAGGAAGTTCCTGAGTGAGTTTATATGAGATGAGATGCACAGCCATAGGCAATATATAGCTGTTCTGGCTGTTCTGCAAAAGCTGCTAATTTGTTGTTTCCAATAAAACATATTTCCAAAACTGAACAGTTCTGAGATCTTCTGTTTCCACCTCCAAAACCAACCATAATTGTTTCAATTTCTTAACCTCAGTAATTCTTCTGGATAGAATTCTGTTACTGTTCCCTTCAGTGATCATAACAGTAACTTCTATGTGGCTTGAAGTATTGCAGAGAACAGAATTAAGCTACATTAAATTTTTCTTAAAAGATCAATCAGCCAACACAAGTTTTACATTGCATAAAACTAGATTCAAGCACTTAATTTGCACATTATAATAAACACATATACATGTTTTAGGATATCACCAACTTTATCTTCACACTTCAGCATTTTCTGTGGTTGATAAATATGCAGTTACTTCTTTTTGTGAGTAAAAACGGGATTCACTTTTCCAATCCCTAATAGAAAATCAAGGTTGAAAACTTTGCTTTCAGTAATTCAGTTGCTTAATCACACTAACACAGTTAATGGATTTTTGGCACTGAATGTCATTTATATATATTTGATCCTAATTACAGAGCTACATATATAGTTAAGAATTTTCAGGTTCCAGATTCTAAAACCATGTTACATTGTGCCATACTTTATGTCTTTGAATAGATTTGCCTTTAGGAAGGTCTGTTATCTTTGTGGATTTTCCTTTGAATTGGGGCAAATACCTATCTTGCCCGTGTGAACTAAATAAGTTGGTCTTCAGGTGAGGGGAATCAACTTTCCAAGAGTGCTTTCAGACTCTGTGTCCATATAGATAGCATAGCCAGTTCCAAAGCTAAGGGGATGTCAGAGTTTTATGATATAACAATAGACTTTAAAAGGGAGAAGGTTGGGCACGCCCTATGAGAGTTCTAAATCCTTAAGTATGCTTAAAGCACCCATCTATTATTTCTGTTCAAATTGCTTCTAATTTGGGGGTCTACAATGTGAAATATTGAATCCTAGTTTCTCTTACTATGTTTTCAGATTATTGGGCATATTCTGGAAGTGTGCTAGGATTGGTAAGTGTGCACATGTTTGTGTTTTCTCTTCCAAACATTCTGAACATGTTAATACCTTATTTATTAAAAATTATTTCGGCAGTAGGGGGAAAGGGGAAGCTTCCTTGCTTCTTTCCTCCTACACCGCATTTAGCTCATATCAATCTGCCAGCCAACACCACTAACCTGTTCAAACACATTGCTGCTGGGTGCTTTCTTGTGCTAGGAATATAGGTTCCAGCAGACTGGAATTGGTCATGCTGAGCATGCTAGCAGGAAGCAGCATTGTGCACTTGAACAGCACAGTCTGCTGGGACTTGTAGTCTTAGCAGAAGGAAACATGCACACAACAGCTGTGCACTGAACACTGGAGCAGCGATAGGAGCCAGGGGGTAGATGTGAACTGAAGGTGGCACAGTCCAGGCATGTAGGGATGGGTTGGGGGGGAGTGCTGTGCCACACTTTAATATATGTGTCCTGAATTAAATAAAGTAGCTCCATATTCAGAGCTGCTAGCTTCTTCCAAAAAATATCTATATCTCTTGAATCAAAGTGTGCTGTCATGCCTCCAGAGCATCATGATGCTCTTGAGACATATATTTAGTTAAAGATATTATAGGCTTTTCTATGTATTAGTTTAGAACGGGAAATAGAGATCTACAGCTTTAAAAAAGAAAAGGATTGTGGGAAATTCTAGGGTCTTACATTGCCTCTCCAGCTAGTTTCAGTTTTGTGTGTAGTGAGTTTGCAGCCAAGTCAGATCTGGAGAGAGTATTTTCCTTTGACAAAGATAAAGTCCACAGAAGAAAGATAAAGTCCACAGAGAAGAGAGAGCAAGGTATTTAACCAAGACTATTGAGAGAAAAGAGAATATTTCATGTTATTCATGTTTGTAACCAGTAAAGCCTTTAAAAATCTAAGAAGTTTGTGGACAAGTCTTTTGTTCAGGCTGTGTTCCTAGAGCCAGAGGTTTCACTACATGCAAAGTTCATAGCATTGCTCAGGGGACAAAACAGTGCTCTGAAGTCTATAAATGTGTTGTAAAAGGCTGTCTCCCATTAACTCCATACTTTGAAATTAAATATTGGAAAATAAATCAGTTGTCTCTGGTGGAGAAACCATATCAAAAACCAGATTACTTCTCCACTAGAGCTTTTTTGTTCACCCAGTTTGTGAGCCAGCTTTTTTGTGAGCCACTTTGGTCTAGTTGTTAGGGAGCCAGACTCTTTATCTGGGAATACTGGGTTTGATTCTGCCCTCCTCCACGAAGACAGCTGGGTGACCTTGGGCTGCTTCACAAGGACAGCTCTCTTTTGGAGCTCTCACAGCCCCACCTACCTCACAGGGTGTTCTGTTGTGGGGAGAAGAATGGAAAGCTTTCTCAGCCACTTTGAAACCTCTTAAATGGGTGAGAAAAGCAGCGTAGAAAAGCCAACTCTCCTCCTACATCCTCTCCTCCCCCTCCTCCTATTCAATAGATACTTGGCATATAGTTATGACACAATGTTAATAAGGCTGAATGGTCCATTATTTTTAGAGTTTCCTCCACTTCTTTATTATTATTTTTTTACATAAGAACTAAAAATTAAAGCTCCCAGTCAAAAGGCTGATTCCGCTTCAAGTTAATGTAATTTCTTAGATGGTCAACTCAATCTAAAACTTCAGTGGAGTGGACCATTAATGCAGTTTTTCACTGAATCTCAGAGAGAAACCCTGTAGCATACTTGGACCTCCTCTTTGCTTCAGGAACCAGTTTTCAACTTGTGTTCTATAGTGAGGAAGGTGCTCAGTTGGTCTGTGATCTGAGTGAAGTTTTGCATCATTTTGTTGCGTTTTGACTTGCGTATTGAGAGATGAGGTCCTCCATTTAAGCCAGTGCACCTTTTCTTTTTTTCAGCTATAGTCACACAGTTCTTTGAAATGCTAGAATGGACAGTGGCCGTTGGTCACACATTTCGTCCAGTGCTGGTCAGGACCCTTGAGTCTGGCCTTAGGTCTTCTAGAGTGGAGGGCCACAATTTGAGATGAGCATGAGCTCCTGGGAACGTCCATGGTTCTTTTATTCCAGACAACCAAAGCCAGGCTCAGACACATTGGAAGAATTATGCAACTGGCATATAGGTGAGGCATGGGCAGACAGAAGGGGAGAAAGGGAAGGCCTTGGCATGAGGGATGAGGAGAATAACTTTGAGTCTGAGATCACATACAGGGTTTTTTTAAGCCTATCTGAAGCTTAGAGATGGCTTAAAGAAGGTTCCAAGGTGGAGTTCTTCAAACACAGGATGCTCTATGTTAAAATGTTTGCTAAGGAATAGGTGAGAACACAAAGGCCATACAATTCTTCTGTTTGAGGCACTTCTGAGCTGGTTTTTTTCTTTTGTTATGTGAGGACATAGTCTAATTCTTCATTGTCAGCATGAAGATCTTTTCAGGCTATTGCTTTTTTTTCCAGTAAAGGATTATTTTCTGCTAGATGTAAAATAGTTCATTATGTGGGAAATACGAAAATATAGTACTGTACAAGTTAGAACTGCTCTACATCTACACACTTCTGAGAACTACACACATGGAGTTGCATATGGTGAAGTAGCAGCTCCACAAAATGTGGGTGCTGTGTTCAGGAGTTCCCTGAGCTCTCAAATGCAAAAAGGCTCTGTGTTACAAGTCTGAAAACCTAGCATTCTATGAGAGATTGCTTTAGCAGTAGTTCTCATTATATTCTGCATGTGCATCCATATTTAATGATAGTGAAGAATGCAGCTTTTCTTTTTTTTAATTATTCATCGTTTTGTATATCCCTATGCTTAAGGAGACAAGTGTTAAGCAGATATTTAACAAACACCTCTTCCAAGAAAATCAAGAGCACAAATACAGCATGAGGTGAATTTCCTCAAATTTAATGCTCAGCAGATGTACAATTGCAGACATTAATTCACACAGCTATTTGAGGTTTAATTAATAAGCGCCAGATGATGACAGAATCTTATAATCTGACTATGACAGTTTTGTTCATGGGAAGAAATAGTGAATTATTACTTGCTTTGGGAAGATTTGTTGCTCAGTCTTCGGCAGTCATCATATGGGAGGAGTCTTCCATGCTTGCTCATCTGAGCATAACCATAGGTTCAAAGCTTTTACCCATTTCTTGCATTTCTTTATTTTTTCCCCAGAGTTGCCAAATGTATATTCAGATCAAACAATAATTCTGTGTCTTCTCAAAACACTTTTGTGAGTTGTTGTGGTTAGAGTACCAAATTAAACCTTAAGAGGTCCCTCGGCTTGGTTCCTACATGGTCATGAAAGCTCCCTGAGCACCCAACCTGCCTCTTAGCTTAATCTACTTCACAGTGAATAGACGATAAAATAATGGTGTGCATTGCATTGGACACTTTGAAAGAAAGGTAGAATATAAATGCTACAGATAAAAAAAAACACCATGCACTCTTGTTCCCTATGGAAGAGTTGGAGGGATGGAAAGTAATTTTTCAGAAATTGGTAGGTGGTTATATAGAAGGCGCAGCATGAAACACCAGTAGATGAGTCCAAGATCTAGAGCAACTGCATTCCTGATTCTTTGTAAAGAAACTTCCTCCTGTTTTGTGCTATCTGTCAAATATAGAAATAATTCATTCAGTGTCCCTCATGCAACAATGGCAGGCTCCATTCAGTACCTTTATGACACCTTGAATGTGCACTGAGAGGGCAGTGTCTCCACAACACTGCCTCCTTTTGGTGCATTCAGTGAGGAAGTAGAGTACAGTAGACCCTATCTCCACCATGCCACAACAAGCACTGTTACAGCATTTCCTCTGCGTTTGAAGAGCTCTTTAGATGGCTCTCCGTGGTGGCTGCTTGGGAATATTTGCTGATCCTCTCAGCAGTGTTTGCATATCTGAAACACATAGAATAACTCATAGTTCCTGGGCAATATTTGAATGCAGGAGATGACCCTGCACCTTTAGATTTGTACCCTGGAATTCTCCTGCTTTGATTCTGAGGACTGGGGAAGCTCTCTTCCTCACCTGTCAGATTGTAGCAGGAGAAATTTTGCCCTCCAGTCTCAAAATTACAGCTGATCTTCCTATGGGATGGAGAAAGAAAACTTTCCTCCCTTGTCAGACAGCAACTGGGGGTTTCCCTGCTACAATATGACAGGTAGAGAAACCTGACACTGGTGCTTTAAGAGAAACAACTGCTTCTCTTGATGCAGGGGGAGGTGCCACAATTAAGGTGCCTTTCCTCTTGTGCAAACTTGGTCAATGTTAATGAGTTTACTTAAACTTCATCACTTAGTTGAGTCAGATCTTTTATTACATATGACACCTGTTCAGAAGTAATCTTTTTTTTTCTTCAAGTTCCCTGCCTCCTTTGCAGCTGAAGTTCTTAATAAATAAAACTTCTGTTTTGACACACACACCCTGCAGAGTTAATAAGTGCATAAATTACTACAAAAAATCTTAGGAGTATATTCACATCTTTTACAGGCCATAAGAATATTGAATGTTGAGAGTAATAATCAATTGAAAATGTTTAATGTAATTTGACTCATCTGGAGATTACTCAGTAGGGTTTTTTGTGATTACATCAGAATTCTACACTGAGGTACCTACTGATGTAAGAGCTGCCCCAATGGCCTTGAAAAGAACATATGTATTTAGTACAGAATGGGTGCTTTTCCACTGTCACTAAGTATCCATTGAAGCACCCATTTAGGACCCATTTGGCTAAGAGCTGGATGACCCCATTTCCACCACAGACCCCATTAGGGACACATTTGTTTCCACCACATCTAGGGAAATCTGGATCATTATGGGTGCTTCAGGACCTATAATCCGGATTTCGTGTAGACCCCATTATAGGGGTCTACAATGGGGTCTTCAGCCTTTAAATCCAGATTGTTGGGAGCCTGTTTCCACTACAATCCAGCAATGGGGTCTAGAGGCTCAGGGGGGGAGGGACCCATGGGGGGTGCCCCAAAGTCAAGACTTCAGAGTCCCTCTGAAGGCAACTCTGAAATCCCTCCGAAGTTGCCTTCCAAGATTATCAAAGGCTCTGCAGAGAAACCCCTTACCTCCAGGCATGGAAACAGGTGCATATTAATGAGGCTAACTTGGGAGCTGCCTGTTAACTTCAGGCATGGAAAGAAGTGCATGTTAATGAGGCTGACTCATCAGTGCTCACAGGAGAGATGCAACCAAGGAGATAATTAATATGCACCTCTCTCCTAAGGGGTTTGTCTTCAGAGCCTGTGCTAATCTCCAAAGGCTCCGAATTGCATCCCCTGTCTCCCAAAACACCTGGGGTGACAGGCAGATCCCTTGTGGGCCAATCCAGATTTGCCACGTGGGTGCTCCGGTGTTTCCACAGCAGGCAGGCTGGAATCCATTGCTATTGGGTGCTAGACCACCTGTGGAAACACATTGGTTACTTCCCTTAATCCGGATCTACTAGATCCAGATTAAGGGAAGTACCCATACCTTAGATCCGGATCTTCTTAGATCTGGATTAAAGGAGCGTGGTGGAAATACACCCAATAATATATTCCTATAGAATTGTATTAATTTTTAGCAGTGATTTTAGTTTTTGTATGTTCTTATTCTCATATTGTATGATTTAATCCTGGTTTAATCATTATTTAAAGCTGTTGCTTTGTGAACCACTGTGAGATGTCTGCATTCAGTGATATAACTGTAAGAAATAAAATCTCTTTTCTTTTTTTCCCCTTACTGATCTCACCGTTTCACATGATTGCTTTTCTTACCAGTTTCTTCTGTAATAAAACTATCTAGTAATTCAATTTTGTTTGTTCTTCTAGGTGAGAGAAAGAGCCCTTACGTAGCTGTATGCTGTATAGCAATGGCCTTCAGTATTCTTTTCATACAGTAACAAACGTGAAGAATATCTTGCTGTCAGACTACAATGGAATAAAAGACTCGGGGAAACAGAAAAGATTAAAATATGTTCTACATGTCAATGTCTTTATAGATACCTGATGCAACAAACTGGGAGTGAGCAGCAGAAATGATATTAAGTTATCAAAACAGGGTTATATGACACTTTGTGTCATACTTTCAAATATTCAGAATTTAAGCCAAAACAGGTAAAAACTCTTTCTTCAGAATAAGTTTTGTTATTTTAAAGAATCACTTAAAAGTTTTATAAATAGGTTTTACAAAACTTTCATTTTAAATTTATAAACAAAACTTGTAAAAATAAAATTGGTGCTCTCAAATTGGAAATGAGATGAAATTGGATCACTATTGGTATACTGTTGTAGTATCTTAGCTATTAAAGATTCCAGTGGAAAGCTGCATATAAAATGGAACTTTTCCTTTTCCTTGTCCTCAGTCTCCTGTTAATTCCTCAAATCTCTTCTGGAGATTCTTCAAATATTCTGAAAGAAAAAGATTTTTGGGAAATATGGGAAGACTGCAGGGGTGAAAAGAGGAAGTGATCATCTGTTTCTTGTTTGTGTGATGAAGAATCCCAGAAGTTGGAACACAGAGACTTCAAATTGAAAACATTTATTTTTACATTTAACAGATTTGGTCTGATCTTGTAAAAGAGGTGTTCCAGCCTCCTAATAATTCTGGTTTTCTGTTTTCTGCACTTTCTATTGCCACAGTATCTTTTCTGAGATGTGACCAAAAGTGTATATAATATTCCAAATGTTGCCTCAGATTTATAAAAAGACACAATTATACTTTCCTAGTACTCCCGTGCTTTGAATTTGCTTTTTTAATTGCTGCTATGCACTTAGTTGACACCTTCATTGACCTTTCCACTACAACCCCAGGGTCCCTTTCCAGGTCCATCACTTTGTGCTGGTTAGTACTGAAGCTCATTTTCCCCATGGATGCCTGCCCACTCTCCCAATATGGAGATGCCCCCCTGGAGCTGTTCACAATCTCTCACTTTTACCACCCTGAATAATTTGGTGTCATCAGTACTTGCACTACCTATTCCTACTCTAGATTTTTAAGCAGTAAATTCAAAAGCCCAGGTTCTAATACTGAACCATGGCGGGGGTGGGGGGGACGCCACTTTTTACGTCCCTCCACTTTGAGAATTGCTCATTTGTTTCTATTCTCTGTTTCCAGTCCTTTAGCCAGTGTCATTCTAGGGCAGATCCTATTCCATTCTATGTCTGAAGAGTTTAAGAAACTTTGATGAGGGACTTCACCAATAGGGTTCTGAAAGTCCAGATAGACAATGTAAACTTGATTTTCTTTGTCCAAATACTTATTATCACTCCCAAAGAATTCTAGTGTTAGTAAGATATGACTTACCAGTATGGAATCCGTGTTGATTTTCTTTTAACAATGCTTGCTGCTCTATGTGTACACTAGTTTTATCACTAATGATAGTTCCCATCACCTTACCTGGAATTGATGTTAAGCTGACTGATGTATATTTGGGAAGATGTTTGACAGGTAGTTCCTTTTACACAAAATAGAAATTTATTCATGAAAGAAAGGGGGAGATGTTTTATACCAGCTGGTTTATATTCTGCTAAAACAATGTTTTCCTTTGCTTAAAATGTATAGCTTTCTGAGATAGGCATTTGTCCGTAGCATTCAAATAGCTGATGTCCTTTGGTATTTTACAAAAATGTTAATGCTGACTAGAGATGTGTAATTTATTGTTCCACTTGTTCCTACTTCTTTCCACCAACTTTTCTCAGAGCCTAGAGGCAGAACAAAGTACTGTAACAGGCACTGTGCAATGACATGCATTTGATGGCCCATCACTACAAACCTCCTCCAGACTTCTAAAGGCTAAATTAAATTGTTTAACCTTGAGGAGTCTGACAGAAGTTGAGAGAAGCTCAAAGAGGCCGCCAACTTAAGTTGCAACAACATACTTTCCTAAACTCCCCTTCCCAGCCCTTGAGAAGGCCAATATATGCAAAGCAGAAGTAGGTGAGCTAATGTAAGATGTTTACCTAGCAAATTTCAGGCCCCACACAGAAGGAAAATATTTATTCAAATGTTTTGCAGAACATTCAAAGCAGGATTTTGTGCATGTTTAGTGGTGGCTAGGATGTAGAACTAGGGATGAGGAGATCGGAGTTCGTTCAACTATGGAAGCTCATGGCTTGTGTGACTAAAATGGCAGAGAAAAACTTTGGAGGAAAAGTGAGATAGGATGTATGTGTTGGTGAGTTTCCATTCTCAAATATGAAAACATTTCACACAAAATTGTTGAAAAGTTTTAAAACAAGCTGTTTCAAAAGACATTTAAACCGAAGTGTCTCATATATAGTTGTCAAATATGGTCATTATTTTCTACTATCAAATTCCAGATTTGTCAACAAAACAACGATAAGTGTAGAGCTGCTATCTTATAACAAATCTTATAACTTGTTTATAACAATAATAATGATCTTTTTAATTATTTTGGATACAAAGCTTTAGTTTTATTTAGTTTTGTATCAGTTTCCCCCTTGGTTTAGCTAAGAGCATCTAGTTAGGCAGAGGAAGAAGTAGCAATAGGCCTTAAGTTCCAATTCTGGGGGGGGGGGGGGGGTGATGAATCCTAGCATGTAAACACCAATATGAAAAATTCTGGAGAATAAAGTCAAATGGCCAAAAGGCAATTCCAGAGAGAAATGGCTATTTAAATTCCAAAATAGAGGAGAATTGAAAGCTTTGATTTCTTTGGGCATATAGCACAAAAAGCTGTCAGAAGGTTCTTAAAAGTGGCTTATTTTAAAAATAAGAATTTGTTAGTTATTCAGAGGTGTCAGACACAAAACAGCAAAGTGGGGAGTGCTCCATCACATACAGTTAATCAGAACTTTAATTTAGGGTATTTTTCCACTGTCACTAGAAGTACTTAATGGGTACTTCTAGTGACAGTGGAAAAACACCCTTACTCTCCCTTTTCTCCTTCATGCACATTTCATTCAAGTATTCATTAGTTATACAGAAAAGTTGGTGTCACTTCATTTTAACTGCCTTCTCTTTTACCCCATTAGCCTCAGTGAGTACCAGTCATCACTGGACACTGGTGGGGTTGCTAGAATCTTGGACTAGGACATATTAAACTAGATTCAAATTTTCATCTAGTTAGAATTTGGTGAAAGCTGCCCTTGGTCCCCTTGCAAATATGCTAGCCTACTTTACAGTATTATTTTCAGGATAAAATTGGAGGTAAGCACAATCATAGCTGACATTCTGAGGTCTCTGAACAACTTGAACAACATTCTGCACATGTTCACACTTGCTGGTATGGTATAACAATATCATACCAGGCCAGTAAAGGTCCAGCACAGTGATGGCCATTTGCACCACAAAAAACTAAACCAGCCCCATACAGTGCTTGAGGTGTGAACAGCCAACGGTTTGGACAGCTTGCCAAGCTGATGCCCAAGGCAACATCCACTACATGCTCAGGCATTGCCATGGCAAGCTGCAGTCTTGCAGCCATGCCCGCTGCACCCAGAAAAGGGTATGGGCATTGCAACTTCTATGCTTTGGCTCTACAGTGTGAACAGGCCCTCTGGTGAATAAGATGTAGAAGTGGAATTGCAGCCCTCCTATCTTGATATTCCTCACGTACAGTGTTCTTCCAGCCTTTCTGTCTTTTCTGTTCATGTGGTAACACAAAAAATGCAGTTAGGTTTCTATTTGTGAGGTTTCACTTCAAATTAGCATAACTTTCATGTTTCAAAGATACAGAAATGTCAATATAGCAATGTGTAAACCCAGGCTAGCTCAGTTAAGCCAAGAGTCAAGTCTCAAAATATCAAATGCAGTTTGACATTAATAAAGTGGAAGAGCTATAGATGCAGACAATAAGGTGAAAACTACAGAGATGTGCTTGACTGGGGAATGATTCAGTGTGGTTTGAACTGAACCTCAGGATCAGAACCAATTCTGCCCTGAATATGGCTGGCCAGTAATTAGGTCATTGAACTCTTGTGTTCCCTGGTGCCCTTAGTCTCTTCCCTTTTTTTCTCATGGCCACACCCTCCCTTCACCTACCACTCTTGTCCATACCCTACCTATTGGCTGGGTGGACCACCTCTACTATTTCTGCAGCTTTTACAAAGGCAAGTCACAATCACAAGATGTGCAGTTACTCCAGATGCAACCCAGTGAGTTTTGGTGTGGTCTAGGTCTTTCACATGGATGACCATGGATCCTCTAGGCATATGAATCTGGAAGTCTTTAAATGTCATGGGCCACATTGAAGACCTTTGAGGAAGTAGAGGCACACCTTCATGCATTGTCTGCTGGGAGGACCCAAGTTATTTGACCCCCCAAGGGCCTAGGAAGAACTACACATCTGGAAGAACTATGCATCTAGCTTTGGAAGAACTGTGGCAGAATCCCAGAGTGGCAAGTAGGTGGGGCATGTAAGAGCATGGAGAAGAAAGGGGGAGGCTGTGGGTACAAAAAAGAAGAAACTGAACTGAAGAAATTGAGCCTTGCACCTATGATTCTGTTTGCTATCAGACTAAGCCTCAACTTTAAGCAGAATTCAGTAGCTGACCTCCCAAATGTGATGTGTACCAGGTTCATACAAACCTTCATTGTTAAACATGAACATTGGGCATACTAAAGCAAGATTACATTCTTCCAGGGATATTTTATTTTTCCTGTTCTTTCAATAAAAGTAACCATTATAGCATTTTAGTTTGGTTTGTTTTTTTTAAAAAAACATTTCTTCCAAAGATCTCGAGGCCCTGATAACCAAGTTATCTTATCAACAATTGTGTGAGGTAAGGTAGGTTTCAGTGCAGTGCTGTCCATTGGCCAAGGCTAGATTTCAAACCATGGACTCTTAGGCCCTTATCTGACACTGTAATCAGAACAATGCACTAGCTTTTATTGAATTAGGAATATGTCGGACATTTTTGATAAACCAATATGGACTGATCCCCAAACCACTCTACTATAATAAATGAAACACCAAATAGGGACTGTGAATAGTTGGCTGAAGGAAGAATTCCTTGAGAAACAGAAGTTCTTTGGAAAACTCAAAATAGTAATTTTAGAAAGAAATTGAAGTATGCGCAAGGGAACCAATATTACATCGTCATGAGGTTGGATACCAGACTGTAGCCTAGTCATCCCATAGGACATTTCACACCCTTAGACACTTCTGCAATTAGGACAGCTAATGCAGTACATATTAGAAAATACAAAATAGTGTTAGAGATGTGGAATGAATACCCCCAAGTGCATTTTATTTAATTCCAATTTTGAAAGAATTCTATAATTTTAAGTGGAGGTGGTTATTGGAAGTAAGGTTGCAGTTAGCAAGGAAGGAGGAAGAAAGAAGATCAATATCAGTTGATTGCTGGTTTATGTATTTTCTTTTAAAATTCTCTCTCAGCCTCTGCTGATTTGGGAGTGCCCCACTTTTACAGATTAAAACAAATCTTAAGTGCATAAATATATTCTAGATCTTTTTATAAACCACATTTTATAAATGCCAGACATAAGACTAGCAAAATGATGGCTATGTAACGCGTCCAAACAATTGGAGTTCAGTTTCAGAAGAGTATGCTTTCAACACACAGCTTCACCAGCTTCTTTGTGGTATCACAGTTATGAATGAATGCTGCTAGCCTTGTCGTCTTTACCCGCCAAGTTCACTTGAACTTTTGATTCCACTTCTTCCCTTGCAGACCACATGTTTCTTCTCTTCCGTCATTCCTTTGACTTAATAAAGAAATACAGAGGAATGTACTGCCAGATGGTACGTCTCAACTTTACTGGAATAAGCATTAACTGTAAAGTGTGAAACTTCAGTCTGCTGACGTCAGTGGCTAACTTTTAACCAAGTTTATTTATCAATTAACTTCCATTGGCATGCATGAATGGAGGAGGAAGAAAATGTTTGAGATGCATTAACCTATAAAGGGTGAGACTTTTGATGACTTGGGGTCCCAGTAGGATTCTCCTCTTAACTTACAAATGTACAATTAACATTTTTGCTAATTTTGTCAAGAATGTGGTGTGTGTGTGTGTGTGTGTGTGTTTTGGAAAGCCATTTAGTGCAGGTACTTATTCTACACTTGTTCTACAATATTGCCAGCTACAATGAAGGTATGAACAACATTCTACCTATTGCCCATGATAACATCTTCTTCAGAAGATGAAGTCTGGATACTGCTCATATATAACTTAATATACCTTAGTAGCATTAACTGGAAAGCACTGTGGAGTCAGAGAGATTTCAGAGTGGTACTGAGAGATTCTGACTCAACACCTTATGAACTCACTTGTGGGGCTCCTCAGGTCTATCTTATTTCCCATGCTTTTTAATACCTATATGAAGTCACTGGGAGAGGTCATCAGGAGATATGGAGTGAGGTGCTATTAATATGCAGATGACACCCAGCTCTATCTCTGTGCCCTCTGAATCAGGAGAGGCAGTTGAAGTGCTTGACAGAGGCCTGGAGGTCGTAAAGGGTTGGATTGGGGGGGGGGCAATAAATTGAAGCTGAATCCAGACAAGATTGAGGTGCTGTGTGTCACAGACACCCTGTCCTCGATGGGGTTGTAATGCCCTGGAGGGACAGGTGAGAAGTTTGGGGGTACTCTTGGACTCTACGCTGATATTTAAAGCTCAGATGGAAGCTGAGGCCAAGAATGCCTATTCCCAATTATGGCTGCTGCATCAGTTGGAACCCTTTTTGGACAGAGATGACTTGGCCACAGTTATCCATGCTCTGATAACCTCCAGACTAGAATATTGTAATATGCTCTACATGGGGCTGCCCTAGAAGATGGTTTGGAAGCTGCAGCTGATGCAGAATGCAGCTGTTAGGCTGTTGACCAGGACAGCTATCAATTCACTACCGAGCCCAATTCAAGGTGGTAACTTCAAGTTCCTAAATGACTTGGGCCCCAAATATCTAAAGGAACACCTTCTTCCAGACCAATCTGCCCGTGCCTTAAGATCTGGAGGCCCTGCTGGTTGTCCCACCACCCTCCATAGTAAAAGGGGTTGCCACCTGGGAGGGGTCCTTGTTGGTGATGGTCCCTAGGCTATGGAATAGTCTACCCTTTGAGGTGCATCAGGCTCCTTCACTGTTTATGTTTAGGAAGGCAGTGAAGATGTACCTCTTTGCCCTGGCCTTTGGCTAAATAGGAATATATTCCCACTTTGCAGACATTATTATTGTTTTAATATATACTGCTGTTTTAATATATGTCCAATTTTAAATGTTGTTACCTGCCCTGACACCTTTGGGGATAGGGCGGAATAGAAATACAAATAATAAATAAATAATTTTAAATTAACGCGATTGAGCTTTTTTTGTAACAAATGAGTGAAAGTATGCACATATCTACCAATACTTTGATCTATATGTATTGATGGATATAGTGTTCCAGGGACAGCTAATAATCCTTACTAATCTAAAAATAAATCAGTTTGGTATTAGCTGATGGTTTGCACTACAAGCTTTTCTATATCCTATCTAAATTATAGGTGCTACATCTGCTCCAGAAGCTGCAATCAATGCAAAATGAAGAAATTAGACTTCTGAGTGAGGTATTTCACAATGCATATAATAACAGTGAGATTTTAAAAAGAAGTTTCATGTTAATATTTTCATTTTCTTTCCTTGCCCTCTTTTTTTTCACTGCCAAATTTTGTTCCCCTGCAAAATACGCAATATCAAATGGCACAAAATAATTTAGTGAAAACTGGACCATTACTTTTTGTCGGGGGGACAGGAATAACTCTTTTTAAAATTAAAGGTCACATCACAGAATAATTGCCTTAATCTGTACATGCTTAGTTGTGATAAGTCTACTGATTTCTTGGAGTTTCTTTCAAATACAGATGTATCAGCAACATTTCAAAGTCTCAGGTGAAATTGTTATTAATGAACCACCTGGCCTGGAAGACATTCTGTGGATAACTGTTATGCATATTCCCTACACACTACACATTTGGCATAGGACAATATCCTCTATAACCATGTGCTCTATGAGAGATGACCAAATGCAACTTTGCACATAGGAAGAAAACAATACATAAAGATACTACAGTTAGCAGGTGCTGGGTGTCTGCTATAATGACAGCTTGGAGGGCCTGGGGGGAAATGGAAACCAGCATTATGGGCATGAAAAAGACATGCTCAGTTATTTGGTCTTCTCCATCCTGTCTAACTTCATATCCCCCAACCCTTATAGTTTAGATCTATGTCTGCCATGCTGAAACACCTGCTTCCTGTAACAGCTCTTATGGGCCGCTGAGAATGAAGAGTGTCTTGGTTTTGTGTGTTTCTTTCTCTCTGATGGGAGGTGATGACCTCCACTAGTTTAAAAAAAGAAGAGAAATCCTGTAACTTGATAAAATGATTCAACATGTGCTCCTGGAGTCTTAACTAAAGTTATTCCCCCATCTCCTACATCTATTCCATTTACATTTTGGAAACTATTCCCTCAATATGAACAAAAGTGAGTCACAATCCCCTTAAGTACACCATGCGACCATGCTGATCTACACACGCAGAACAGCTTGCCCTTTTGAGGTTCTGCTGTGATCATGGATTGGCAGACCTTGCCATAATGAAATACTGTATAGACTATAGTTATGCATCCACACAGTTCACGTTTGGATGAAGGGATGTTTGGGATGATCCTCTTCAGTAAATGCAAGGTATGGAAAGTTTTAATCAATCTTTGCTGCTTTCTTACTCTGCTCCACCCATTTCCAATTTTCTTGCAGGGAGGTTGCGTGAACACAAACACCAACAGTTCCCACGTAGACCTTGTTCAGAGACAATAGTTTAAAATAATACAAATATATTAGACTGCATCCAGACTTTTTCATACTGCACAGTGGAATGTGCAGTCACGATCGGGGCATCACACATGACGATCGATGGATCGTCATGGTGTCGCATTATCCCATTGTTGCTGCACACTCACCTTAATGCTGATCTAGGGACACCCGCACTATAGAAAGAAAATTCGAATTTCCCTGCCAGTCCAGGCAGAATGACAAGAATGGCACAACGAGAGCAGGAAGGCAGCTCAAATGTGACTGGCTGCCTCAGCCTGAGTGTGCACGCCAACTCAGCTCTCATAGCTTCCGATGGGAAGCTGTGGAGCTGCTTTGCAAGTCGAGACGGACAGCCGTCACTGCGCAGCACATAAGCTGTGCTTTTACCTTTAACTGTGGGTTTATTCCGCAAATATGGAGGCAGCCTTAGATACACAGCTATTAGATACATGCTTTTTTGCTCAATACTTTGAAGATACTTTTGGAGGCTCGGGATGCAGTCCAGGAGATTTTAAGGTTCTTTTTAGCCAAACTGAGTCACATATGAGTTCTGTGCTCATGAAGAGCATTGTTTTGGACTGAATCTTCTTATCTAGATGCCAAGGCCTATACCTTTTTGGTTAGGTCCATCAAATTCATCTTGTGCTTTCTGTCTTAAAGCAGGATGTCTAAGCAGTACGTTGCTCATCCAGATTATTTTGAGCAACAGTTTTGATCAGCCAAACAGTCTGGCTCTCATTGGAAATATAGCCAACAACTTTTTGAATGGTGTATCCACCCTTGTTTAATCAAGTTAGTTTAAGCTAGAGGGGATAGGGTTTGGGGCTTTTGGTTGCCTTTAAGTGGGAAAAGGTCTCATTTGTAGCAGTTTTGGGGCTGTTATGCCATGTTCCAGGTTTCTTCTAAGAACCTAAACTTTTGGATATAGCTGTTATATCTTCAGAAGGTTTTGCTCTTGCAAGAGTCAAAAGTGACTGGTATCTTCCTAGATCTTGTTTCCCTTCTTATAGATGCCTCCTGTTTGTTTGACAGTTCTTCTTTTCTTTGTGTTGTTAATGAGGCATTAGTCTTTTCCTGGCTGCAATCTGTTGTAGCTATTTCCTTGGGTGAAAGTGTTAATGGTGACTCTTCCAAGAGCAAAATGCTCTGAAGATGAATATGGCAGCTGCAGCTTTGACTTTGATCTTTTTTTTGGGGGGGGGAGGTTGTCTACTTTGTTCCTATGGGATTATTTCCAAAAGAATTTTTAAAAAATTAGAGCAACCTCCAGACATCATGCCACTCACTAGGACTGTCCCCTCAGGATCCACATGATAATTTGAGGCTCTAACTTAACGTTGATCACAGTGACAACACCACTATGCATTTTAGGCTAGCAGGGTCAAACTTCTGCAAAGTTTAAGCTGGAGCCTCCAAAACCATTGTGGAGGTTCTGGTGGGCAGCTGGAAGACCTAAACCCACTCCTAAGGCAATTGACTCAGCTCCTTAGGTTTTATTTCTGTCAGAATGTTCCCATCTTTCTGATATTAAGAAAATATCTGGGGGGGAAAGACTGAGAAAAGTGTGCCTGAAGCCCCAAACCACAGGCAACAAGTAACAAAAAAGCCATGATGTAATCGTAAAGTGATTTGTCAAAAATAAACCCTACCTGAACATCTGCTGATGTAAAGTGTCTTGACTTGACTCAACGATGGTGATGAAGCATCACCTTTGTGTGCATTAATTCAGTCAAGGTCTCTCATATAATTTACTTATTTATTTATATTTATATTTATATCCTGCCCTATACTCAAAGGTCCCAGGACAGGTAACAACCTTTAAAATCCAGCATATCAAAAAACTATATCTGAACAATAATAACCATCACAATATTTAAAAACCAACATGTTAAAACAGTACAATATCAGTTAAAACAGTAGTATTTGTAGTATAATACTGGGCTTGGGAACTTACCCAGACAGGATGCTGGCCCAGTGTGAGTGTACCCATGGCATCTGGAATCTGTAGGGTGGATGGTTTGGATTGCTTTATGGAGCTTCTCAGAGAACTGGGCTTTGTGAGCTATTGGAGCTATTCTCCAAATCAGGTAAATCCACTTTTCTGCCATTTGTCCATGATCCATGATGACTCATGGATAGCCACTGTGCATACAACAGTGATTTCTCTGCATTTCAATTTGCTAGCCACTGACAGATTTGGTCATCAGGGAAGAAGCAGCTCACATTGTGAAGAGCCAATAGTTGATCCTCTGAAAAATATGTTCCTTACATAGAAATTATTTCAAGGCAGAAGTGAGAATTGCAAAGCTACATCATGGATATAGCTTATTTTCTGCATTTAGGCTCCTTATATCAAGATTTCTGCTCTTCTTGGCTATTTTGAATACAGGTATGGTTATTATTGTTTTCTAAGAGTGTCTATTTTTTCCTCCCAGGAAAAGAATATGCCTTGGAACTTCAATTTTGCCAAAAAGGAACTCTTGCTCAAATATTGCTGCAAGAATGATATTTAAATCCAGGATATGATTCAACCAGTTGCAAAAGACAACAAAACCAGCCAGTGAAGCCCTGCATTCAAGTAATGAGCAGAGATAGCCTCTTTTAAAAAGTTCCAGCCAGGTGGTATGGATGACTTTGGAGCTCCTATCTGGGTTCAGGGAAGCCCATTTTTCTACCAGTCAGTTCAATGGCCTATTTGACAGATTTAGTCAATAGGAAGCAAAACATAAATTCACCCATACTGTGAAACTAACAGCAGTTCCCTTGAAGAGAGAACCTTCCAGAGAAATTGTTTCCTTAAGTTACATACCATGTTTGAAGCTGCATTTCTGCAACTAGGCAATGTATCAAAAAGGTCTGCTGCTTTTTAAAGAAAAGCAGACTTTATCTTTGTCCTTTTTAAAAAGGCATAGGCACTTCAAACTTTCTTTGTACAGCTGCTGTACAATTTGAATGCAAACACGTTCTTTCAAACTTTGAGGTGTTTGGACTGCACCAGTTCTGCACATCTCTAGATTTGGTATTTCACACCCATTATTATACAAATCTAATAGTCTCATTGAGTTTAATTTCTGCAAGCATAATGCAAAATCCCCTTAAAAGATCTCTCAGCAGTTTGGCCTGAAGGGAAAGAAGTTTATTGCCAGTAGCTCTAAAGAAGTGAAGTTTCTCTTGCAAAATTTATGTCTTTAAAAATTGCCTTTCAGAAATGTGGCACATGTGAGAACATACTTAAGGAAGTGCAATAAATGAATACCCAAATGGATGCTTTCCCTTCCCATATGTGCTACTTAAACGTAACTACTGTTGTGATTTACTGCAGTTTTAATGGCAGGTTTACTGCAACACATTATTTCCCCAGGCTTCTCGGTATCTGTATGTTATGCTTTATCCAGAGGTGAAACAGGGCAGTTTCTAACTTTACAAAACAAAAACTTTAACAGTTGATGTTATATGGCTGAGACCTCCTGAAAAATCTGCACAAATCTGAGGCCATGCTGAGGCAGTCATGAGTCCTGCTTTACAGAAGACAGTTCTCTATATTTCAGATGTCCAATGGCTGCCAGCCCAATTCAGGTGAAAAGAAAAGGAATGAAAGAAAGCCTAGGAGCCACATATTCCTCATTAGTGGTTAAACTGAGTTTAGAGAGACCTGATGGCCATCAGTCAGTCATCCATCCATCCCACCATATTCCTAGGGCAGCATACAGACTAAAACCCTAAAATTTGTGAGTAATACAATGTGAAATAGCAATATTCAAAGTAAAGCAACAACAGCTACAAAATCCAAAGCAGGTCTATAAGTTGTGTTCCTTTAGATATTTGGGGCCTGAGTAATTTATGGCATTATTCTGTACATCAGCATTAAAACTATATTGAGGTGTGCATAATTCCTATTTAACTTATCACATTTTTTAAAAAACTTGCAAGGTACATGATGTTTACAAATATTGTGCTGTTCTGTATCTTCATCTCTTTTGGTGATTCTGGAAGCATAGATATGTGTAAAGAGGCATGGATTTGTGGACCTTAATAGAGACTCACTGCTGGGACTTCCTTCCCCTCACTGGTACAGCTACCACCCTTACATCTTCATTCTATCACCTCCTTGTCCACCCCACTATCCTATCTTGAACCATTACCTGCTCTAGCATCCATCCATCCTCACTTTGCTATCATCTGTTATTGGATAATTCTGCTGGCAACTACCATCCTTGTTCATACCTTTCTATATGATCTAGATAGTAGCTGGCAAAAAGAAGAACATAGAAGTAGATTAGGTAATGAATACTGTGCCAAAAGCCCGGCTTGAATGCTCATGAATCTCCAAAAATAGGAGGCAGTTCACACTGTCAAATGCTGCAGTTCTCCCTCTCCTTTCTCATCTTCTGAAAGCCATTTTGAGCCAAGTGAGAACATGTCTCCTACTTTTCCCTATTCTAAAAACAGGAAAACGACCAGGATTGTTCTACTGCCAGGAGAATGTGGTCTGAATCTGTTGCAGACATGTGTCAAATGGGAAGGTTCCTCCCTCAGACTCATAATCATAAATTTGGCCCATATTAGCTTTTTGTGTCATAACGATTCCATGCCTCAAGGCACAGTCACAAGTACTACAAAGTAAACTGTAAAACTGTATTGGGAAAGAAGTGTTCCATTTCTGCATTTCTCCATCCATACCATCACGTTCCTTTCAAGTTTTCTCTTCTAAGCTCGTTCAAAGTCTGAAACTAGAATTGTGTATGGATTAGGGAAAGGAATTTTCTTAATGGGTCAAGAGACCTGGACTCATCTTGTGGCAGTAATTCCTGGAATCAGCAACTAAGGATGGCAAGAATGTTTGCCATAGATAAGAACTTGTGTTCTAGCTAAACTCTGGTTGGAAAAGCAGACAGTGGCCTCTGAAACAGAAGCGGCCTTACTTTAGCATTCCCTAATCAGACTTGTTTTTGAGCCTTGCTGTGGAGCAACTGCCTGAATGTTTTGTGTGAGGTAATTTGCCCTAGAGTTTGGCTTTGCAGCCCTTGCCTCATCAGCTTCACTAGATGCCTTTGGGACTCCAAGGCTGCATCCAGATATCACTTACCTTTTCCACTGTATTTAAATATTTCAGAATAAAGCACTCCCAGAGTGCTTTATTCCATAATATCCTTTATCTGCCTCTTCCTTTCTCTCCAACCCCTGTGACAAGGACTGTGTACCCTCTATTTCCTTTCTTTCTCATCTCTGCAAGCCGAAGGACAATGTACCCATTTTCCATTGGCAATGTTCAAGGGAAACAACATTTTCTTTCATTAAAAGGGGGCTTTTACAGAAAAGCACAAGTCTGCCTCAGCAGTTTTAGGTCAAATGGTACAGTACAGCCTATCATTTTTCTTCAGGAATGGCTGGGGGTGGGGGTGCATGTTGGTTGGAGCCTGTTTGGAGGCACAGTCCCCTTACCCCAAGTATATTGCGTGTTACCATTGAGTTTGACATCAGCACCACACAACTTCACTGTGGGACACATGGTGATTTGCACACCATGAATATTGATCCCTTCACACATTTCCACCTTTTCATTGAGCTCTCGCCCATTGCACAGATCTTTGAAATTGCACATTTGTGCAAAAGTAGAATTACAGAGAAAAAGACATTGAGATTGCAAAGTAGTGCAAAACCACTATTACAAAGGAGACAAAAATGAGGGTCAGCTTTAAAGAAGCTCTACCCTGTTGTTGATGTAGAACTGAAGTTGTGCTTGGGTTAGAGGGGGAGAAATAACAAATGGTGAAGGACTAATAATGCTGCGAAGGGAATCCTCATTCTGATGCATTGGCAGGCAGGGAAATACGGAAGTTGGAGTTTGACTTTCCCACCCTAGTGAAGTCATGATTTCAAGGGTGGAACAGTATCCAATTGAGGCTGCACTGTGAGGGGTATTTGGTGAGGAAGGAGAAAAAAAGGTATCATTTCTCTACATCGAGCATGAAAAAAATGAAGAGTGAGAAAGAGCAGGTTCATTTTCAGCCTGTGTTATAATGCAAATGTGGGGACAATAGGAACATGTACTTAATCCTTGTTCCCTCACAATACGAATTTTCCATAACATGACAGAATGCCCCCATCCAGTACTTTCATCTTATTTGGAATCAATTGCAGTTGGACTTGTGACTTGTCTACTACTTTTCTCCTGGGAGGTATGTCTAGGAGATAGTATGCTTCTGAAGGCCAACTGCTACCGTAGTATACTTTTGAGCAGGACAATGTGCATATTGGCTTTCCAGTGCATACTATCTCCTAGACATATCTCCCTGAAATCACACGACTATTATAACTCTTTTGAAACTATCCAAGCTTCAGAAAGTAAGATAAAGATCCCTTCAAGCATCTTCCTAGTGCCTACTTGAACACAGCTTTATAAGAAAATGGAAGTGGTGCACCACTGCCTTCTAGGGAGACTGTTATCCATGTGGCAGGGACTGATGTTGAAATATTCTACCCAACTTTCTCAGCAGCATCTTATACAAAGCATGTCAATCTGATCCCTAAAGTATTACATACTCTTCAAATCTTCATTAGAAGGGGTCAAAAATATGTGATTTGTGAATGTTGATCTGTTTATCACTTGTTTTTAAGTTCTGCATGCAAACTATATGGCATTGATCTAATTTCTGTAGAACTAGACGTGTCCTAAAGTTTTAAAATTGTAACAAATACTCCAATTGTATTTTTCAAACTATTCTACATGTAGCCAATGTGATGCTCCTCAGCTGCCACGATTTCCCATCATCCCTGGTTATTTGCCATGCTAGGCCGATAGGAGCTGTATTCCAATAGCAAATTAGACAAATTTATGGATGACAGATGTATCAATGGCTACTAGAACAAATGCCTAGATGCATCTTTCAGGCTGAGGGGGGGAGGAACTCGGGCGCTTCAAAGGCCATCTGCTGGGACTCGAGAGCAGGAGAAGGTTTGTCCTTGTCTCTGCTTGAGATGCCCATGAGCATTTGGTGGGCCACTGTGTGCGACAGGATGCTGGACTAGATGGGCTGTGGCCTGATCCAGCAAGGCTTCTCTTATGTTCTTATGTTCAATAAAATACGATAATCAGTGTCCTGTATTAATCCACGTTTAGATGCTTAACAAAACAGATTAATAAACATCACGATATTTTACATCCATCTTCCCTTTATAGTAGGACCATCCCACGCAATTTTTTTAAATAAGAAACTGGCATGTTTTGCTAATGTTTTGAAATGTCTGTCTTGCAAATACTCTATTGTTTCCTGGGAGGTGAAATCTTACATTAAACCAAGAAGCACTTTTATATTTTAAATTTATCTCCTTGTAGAGAGTTATGCTTTGTCTTCTTATACTTATCATGCTTTAGCATTTGGATATACTGAAAGAGTCTATTTGTCATCATAAGCTTTCATCACATCTAGAGGATTAGCCAGAAGACACAAAAGCTGCTTGTTTAACTTTGTCAATCTGTGACATGCAAAGCTTCAAATAAAACAGACCTCCAGGTGATTTAAGGGCTTGTGATTTTGTTTTTCATTTTTAAATTCCCATTAAGAAATATCCACATGAAGGTTAGTGAGGCTACTGTCCGTAAGCCACTCTTCAAAGGAATGGGGGATAGAAGAAGATTTTAGTTAGAAACAGGGGATACAGAAAATACCTTTTTAGTCAACTATAAAAAAGCACTCTGTCTCTCTCTCTATCTCTTCTATTTACCACAATTATTTTTCTTTTTCTTATATATGAACAAGCCAAGCAGTATTTTATACAGCATTTCTGTGAAATGGAAAATATAACTTATAATTGGTGATGATGAACTGGAAGTGTATAAATAAAGGAAGAAATCATATTTTAAAAATTCTCCTCTGAATAGATGTGTGTGAAGAAATGCACGAGTACAGAATGTAACTGGCACAAAATACTGAAATTAGAGCATTACTGGAGGGGCAGCCCAACTTAATATTGAAAAACTAAAAACAGAAAACAAACAGCCTTTCTTACAATCCAGAAAGGTGGTCTGAAGTTAGATAAAACTTCTTGTTCAACTCTGTCAACTTTTTGTGACCCAATTGACCACAGCATACCAGTTCTCCAACCCACCCCCTTTTCCTTTTGCCTTCAGTCTTTCCCACTATCAGAGTCTTCTCTAATGAGTTCTGTCTTCTCATTACATGGCTTCAGTATTTACCCTTGCAGTGAACAGTCGGGGACTTGCTTATGCTAAGCAGGTCTATATCTTGTAAGTCCTTAGATGATAAACCTCTGGAAAGACATGCATACATATCTTTGGGTTCTTGATGAGAACAGCAGGATATGACTGCGAGGAAAGAAAACAAATAGTGGTTATGGATAACAATGAGAAATAGACAATAATATGATTATCATTGCACATTTAACTTGTAGACACAGAATAACCCATTTTACAAATAAGGAATATGGATTGTACAGACATAGTGGGTTCTGTGGCCACAAAATTACTAGCCTCTTGGTCACAATGAGCCTTCAAGAAATTCCATATCCTTAATCCAGAATTAAGGACTCCACAGTGCTGATCTATGTCCGCATTGGACAGCATAATTCCAGTCAGGAAAGCTTTGATCAGGATACTGGTAGACTCAATTAAACGAGTCTACTGGCACACCAGAGTGGGCCCTGGTTCAGAACACAGGAGATAGTGCTATTCCAGAACGCACCTTTCTGTGGTCAGAACAAGCAGGCCTGGCTGTACTGTAGCTACTAATTTTAAAACTGCTATCATGCTGGGGGCAAGAGGTAGGCTGAGGCCAGAACCTCTTCCCATGAATAAGCCAATTTGGTCTTGTGGTTAGGGAGCTGGACTATTATCTGGGAATACTGGGTTTGATTCTGCATTCCCCCACAAAGCGAGCTGGGTAAACCTTGGGCTTGTCACAGCTCTCTTCTGAGTTCTCACAGCCCCACCTACCTCACAGGGTGTTCTGTTGTGAGGAGAAGAATAGAAAGCTTTGTCAGCTGTTTTGAGTCCCCTTAAATGGATGAGAAAAGCGGTGTAGAAAAGTCACCTCTTTTACTCCTCCTCTGGACAGTATTTGACTGACTATGATGAACTATAAGGGGGACATCATTTAACCTTATCCATTCAGTGCTTATTAACCTACTGGTACATTTTATTTTGTAGTTGTGTTTGCTGTGACACCATTTCCTTCAAATAGTTTCCTCACAGAATTATCACCAAAAGAAAACACAGCCAATATGTCATTTAGTTGTTTTGTAAAGGAACAAAGATAAGTAAATCTTGAAGAGAACAAAATTAATTAAAGTGGGAATCATATTTTATTTTTGTGGGGCAGAGTGAGAGAGAAAGAATGATATATTCACCTTGTGGGTGTGGATGGATGGACAGACAGACGGACGGACTCATTTGGTACCACCCACTTTGGGTTGTGTTTCCACTGACCACTGTCATGCAGTTTTAAGAAGATTACTCATGAAGAAATGTAGCCCTTTGGCTCAAAAATATTCTCCACCCCATAGGGCAAAGGGAATTGCACATTCCTAATAATAGATTTTTAGAGAGTTGCCACAAGGAAAGGTTCTCCCACAAACGTCCCCTACTTATCTGATAGAAGAGTCAATTCACATTTCATGTGCTTACCAGAGGAGAGACAAATGTTAGCTGGTTAACAGCACACAAAATGGAGCTAGAGTTTAACAGGAATGCCAAAATCAAAAGGTTAAAGCATGAGTCACATGGGTTATATGGGATCGCAGTCCTGAAAGATCAAGAGGGAACAGATGGAGTTCAGTACATTTTATTTATCTAATGTGTGAAGAAACTACTCAAATGTCTGGAACATGGAAGATCTGAACATTTTCCTCTATTTTCTCCTCTGGAGACTGAAGTATAAGGGAACCGTATCAGCACAGTTACACTTTATTTTGGGAAAATTGAAAGAGTTTTCCTTTAGGTTTAGAATAGTTCATAGTGATAATGATCATTCCTGACATCAAATGTGTTCCATAAAACATAAATAAAAGAACCCAATGTGCTCAAGCATTTTGAACACAGGAATACTATATATGAAGTAAGACTGAAATCCTTCAATCTTGATTTGTCTTTGAAGGCTGTATGAGAAAGTAAAATTTAATTTATGTAATACATTTCATGCTGCCTATTACCCTTCAGCATATATTTCATCTAGGTCTTTTGCAGTCGTTTATTTACATTTTACAATGAGTCATTTTACACTATTCCTATGCATTTTGTACCAAGAGGGTTCCTACTGCTCCTTTTCGGACTTTCTTCTGAAATGATGAATATTCACAATGGCTTTCCTACTTACTGTAAATCTATGTGCTGATGAAAATCAGTTTTTTCATATGTGTATGAAATTATCATCATCAAAGCATATAGTTACTCACATTGACTTGCCAAACCTTTTGTACTCTTTCTAGTTTCGTTTACATAATGAAATTTTAACATTACGCTTTTGGCTCAGAGACCATTTAAGATTACATCCCAGCTCTCACATTTCCTTTCAAAGTTTCCAAAATACATCAAGGGTGATTATGTAGTTATCTGAGGGGGACCGGTCCAATTAGAACTGCTATGACAGGAGTGCTTTCAGGCTGGAGCAGTCCACCTGTGCCAAAGCAAGGCCCTCTGCACTTGGGTGGCCTGTAGGGGGACAGGCCCCACCTTGCCCCATGCCAGTCTGAAGCTCTTGTGAGCTGCAGAGCCTGATGCAAGAACTCTCATAGCCAGGAACTAAAGTTGGTGTGCCTCCGAAATGGACTCCATAGAAGCATGCACTCTTCTGCATGCCTATCTGCACCATCAGTAGACCTGTTAGAACTACTGGCATCCCAATCTAGGTTGCCTTTTTGGGCCCCTAGATGAGACTACGTTGTGTCCAATGCAGATTCAGTGGCCTACCAGGGGTCATGGCCTTTCTAATCTGCATCAGAGTTTGGAAGAGACCATTCAGTGAACTATCCTATTCTATGAGTAAGTGTGGAAAAGTCCCAAGTCCAGCCATATCAGCACTTAAAATTCTGGAAAAACAATAATCAGGCCATATTCTTAAAGATAAAATTCTCTGTCTTGTTACATTGTCAATGTGGTTCTCATTTTGATGTGATTTGATGGGAGAAAATAGTAAGGTGTTAGGGTTTCAAAAAATATTTTTGTATGATATCTTGTGTTTAATTAGTTTTTATAATTCTTTGGTATCTTCATAGTTTTTTGGTATGTTGTAAAACTGCTCTGAGTATTTTTTAAAAGATATTTAAAAAGGATCATGGTGAAGACAGTTGTCTGCTGTTCAGTGTGTTGGCTGCAAACCACTGCATTATACAAAAATTTTGCAACTTACTTCTTCTCCTCACTTCACTTGCCCACTAGTCACACTAAAATAACTTCAGTATCTAGTTTACAGGAGGTAGTTCTGCCCCTACGCAGAATGGCAGTATCTAAAATGCTAGTTCACAAATTTATAAAACTCAGGAATAAAAATCCTCACTCAGAAATGATAAACTAGTGTATTAATAAGTATGCATATGCACATACATGCAAAATTTAATCATGTTACAGGAGAGAGATATTATGTTACTATGCAAGAGACAGGAGGGGGATAGTATGAGCAGAGCTGGCCTTACCACTAGTTTGAACATAACTGAAGGCTGCGCTGTGTGTTTAGAGGACCACAAGCTGAGAAGCCACATAATAATTGTTTCAGGTAGTAGATTCTAAGGAACATGGAATCAGTAGAAATGGCTTCGAGGAATAGGAGGCCACTATCCCAAAATGTTTCCATGCTTGCCATTTGTATCACCATCCATCAGTGTCAAATTATGTTGTCATAGTCCATTATGAAACTCAATTATCAGAGAGAGTTTTAAAAAAAGATAAGTGTCTCTTGAGCTAATTAAAGCTTAAAAAAGATTTCCCTCTTGTCACAACAGGTGTATTCAGCTACACTAATAAGGTAAATAAGCTAACAATATGAAGCAATTAACTCTAAATGAGATCTATCAAAGCATGTCTTCCATAATACTGTTCCTTAACACTTATTTGCTTCCTTGGGCCATTTAGATCTACCGCTGTGCTGTTGTTTTTAATGATGTAAACTTCCAGCATCCTAAAGTTATTTTGCAATTGAGCATAATAACAAAAATTATCCTCACTGAACAGGTTCTAAACATGAAAAGGGCACTATCTTCTTCTTTCCCTCTGGCAGCAAAGTATCCCAGGGCAGTCGTGAGAGACAAAGGCAGGGTGAGAAAGAGATGTAAAACTAAAGTGTGAAAGAAGATTAGGGTTTAGAAAATAAGACAGCTTTCCTCTTCCTGCTTAGCTAGTGTACCTGTCACTTCAGCCTTGCTTGAAACATATAAAATACTATTCCTTTTGCATCCTATGGCCCACACTGACTATAAATCTGTCTCATTAGAAAACTCTCAGGGGTCTCGTCGAAAAAGAAACAAAAACAAAACAGTACTCTGAGACATATCATAAGGTATTTTGCCTGAGAAGGATTGTAATAATGTGCGAGAAGGGAAGACACAGAGTTTCTTCATTGAGGGAGGCCTCATGCAAGTGCTGTATGAGAACCTGGCTCAAGAAGAAATTTTACAGTTAGGTCTGAAATTGAGCTAAGGCTGCATCTAAACATGTTTGGTCTAGTGGTTAGGGAGCCAGACTCTTATCTGGGAATATCAGGTTTGATTCCACCCTCCCCCATGAAGCCAGCTGGGTGACCTTGGACTAGTCACAGCTCCCTTCTGAGCTCTCACAGCCCCACCTACCTCACAGGGTGTTCTGTTGTGGGGAGAAGCTTTGTCAGCCATTTTGAATCCACTTAAATGGGTGAGAAAAGCGGGGTAGAAAAGCCAACTCCTCCTCCTACTACACCTTAATACTGTGCATTGAATGCACAGTCCTGATTGAGCCATCACACACAACGATCGATCTGTCATAGCCAGGAACTAAAGTTGGTGTGCCTCCGAAATGGACTCCATAGAAGCATGCACTCTTCTGCATGCCTATCTGCACCATCAGTAGACCTGTTAGAACTACTGGCATCCCAATCTAGGCTGCCTTTTTGGGCCCCTAGATGAGACTACGTTGTGTCCAATGCAGATTCAGTGGCCTACCAGGCGTCATGGCCTTTCTAATCTGCATCAGATGAGACACCACCTAGCCAGGAAGGGCAGCTCAAAATTTAATTGGCTGCCTCAACCCGCGTGATGGCATGTGCTGCCTCAACTCTCACAGCTCCAGTAGGGGAAACTACGGAACTGCCTTTCAGTTGGGATGACTGGTTTTACCTGCACAGTGAGTATACTTCACTTTTAGATTAAAGTTCAAATTTATTCTCCTAGTCTGAAGGCAGCCTATGTTATCTGCCCCAAATAAAAAGGGTTCAGAGGGAGGTCATTTTGCTGAGATAGCAGCAGCTTTCTGTGTGCATCAGTATGGAACTTGGAGCTTGCTTTCTAATCTAAATCAAGGCAGAGAAGACCAGTTGGGAATGAAAGTTCAATCTCTCCCCCCCCCAAAAAAAAAGTTATATGCCAAGGAGGTTTTTGAGGTTTGCTCCAAACAAACCATATCCAGGGCCAGGAAATGTATTCACACAATGCACATTGTAGTAAAACACTGGCAAAATCGGTGTGATGGCAGATTCTGCTGCTTGAAAGGTTGGAGCACTTGGTGCAATCTGGGCTGATTTCACACTTCCCTTTCCTTCCTCTGGACAGGAAATTAGTGTAATCATCCAAGGTTAACCAGCACTTGCACTTGCAAACACTAGGTAACTACAGCCCATGGCCTGTGAGATTGGTCACTCCCCCGTGACTGATCTTGGGGCCAGTCCTCTTCAGGGTGCCACCACCTTGAGCGTGGTGCCCTCCATGATTGTGCATGTATTATCACCATCACCATGACAATGCTGATGTTCTGTGCAGTCACAGTCATGTCAGGAGGGCAGCATCGGTGCCAGCATGCTTGCGCAGCAGCTCTATTAACCTCCTCATCCAGCTGAAGATCAAATGCTCCCCAGCTGGATGTGATCAGGTACATTGGGATATGCGCTGGGAAAGGTATGGAGCATGATTTCATGCTCCACACCTAATGCACGATTAGGAAACTTCTGGGAAGGCAAGGGGCATCTGGAGGCTGTAACTGCCTCCTCAAGGTGCGGATGCTCTTCCCCAGAAGTTGCCTAATTATGCAATATGGGCTTAGTGCAAATAGGCCTCTGGAAACAAGAAACATGCTTGCATGACCACACCTAAGTCATGCTAAAAATGAAGCTAGGGAACTTTCTTTTCAAAGCATTGAAGTTTCTGCTTGACTCTATTTTAGTTAGCTTGGCTCTATGGCAGTTCTCTACATCTTTCAAAATAGGGCCGGGGCAAATCATTCAGCAGGTACATCAGAAGAACTGCTGGCATCTGTTTGCATGATGGCAGCATGGTGGAAGGAGGGTGAAAAGTGTTACCAGAATGGGTTTTTTTCTCCCACTCGTCACAAAAAGATGCCTCTGACAGCAGTTTCCATGCCTTTACAATGGGATTGTGGTTCACTGCTTGAGGGGCATGCTATCTTCTTGCCCCTCCACCTTTCCCATGCTGCACCATAGAGATCCTGCCACTTTTACAGGCAGATATGAAAGAAATATTCAGCAGTCTTTCTAAGTAATCTAAATAAAAAAATCAAGAATGCTTTTAAAAAGTGTAATCATTCAATATACTAAGGGCATCCTGAAAATGCCCAGCTCTGCAATGCCATAAACTGCCAAGACTGGTCAGAAGAGCAGTATCTGATTTTTCCTTACACTAAGGCTGTGTTCAGACATAATAAAAAATGGTGTCTCAGAAAGACACTATGTGGCCCTCCCAAGTCTTCCCTGATCTACCTTTTCTAGCACAGAATGTTGAGGAAAGTGGGGAGGGGCAGACTGGTGTATGAACAATCCCACCTCGAAGCCTCCTTAAAGCCACCTCAGAGGTGCCTCAGAGAGGCTCTTCCTTCCTTCGTCTGATTACAGCCCAAATCTGTCTGACATTTTCAAGTCAGGGTATTAACTCAGAGCTGGAATCAAGAATGGGCTAAAGCCAATATTCTTAACATGAGAAAAAAAAGAATATTCACTCATCTTTTCTACTGCTGTTCTTCCTCCTTGCTCTTTCACTTCATACACATGTTGAAGAATGGGTACTTTTAAATTAGCCTCTTTAAAAAAGAGAGAAAGCATTATATACTAGGTTTATGGGGGGGAATCCATTTAGCTTTTAATTGAGAAAAATAAGTAATCTCTTTGCAAATGATGCACATTTAAAACAATAGCTTCTGAGCAAACTGTAACTTTTTGATATTAAAAAGATTAATAAATCAATGCAAAATTTAGAAAATGGTAACGTGTTAGGGGCCTACATTTCTACAGATGAATATGATGTTTAAATTTAATGGAATAATAGCCCACAATTATTACAATTGCAGTACAGTTCCCAAATCCTGGAGGCAATGAACAATCTTTTGTTTTCATAAAATTAAAGAAAGCTCCTACAATCTTCCTGACTAGTAAATGTTGTTTTTAATTTTTTTTTACAGCCACTCTAGCTAATCATCATAATGAAATAATAACAGAATAAATTGTCCAAGATCAAACTGGATTTATTCCAGGATGACAATAAACTGGCCCATAAGAAACCTTCCTTGCGAGGATTTATGACAGTTCAAAATACAAGAAAACGTTAGCATCTGTTTTCTTTGGAGGCATACAAGGCATTTGAGTATAATAATCATGATTATTTGATACAATGATCACAAAGCTTGGCATGGACTTATATTTATATAAATATCTTAAAGCAGACATATAAGAGAACATGTGCAGCAGAGTCAATTTCTAACTTTCTGGGTCATTTAATATTTTTAGAGGTATTAAGTGGAAGTGCCCCTTGTCACCTTTATTATTATATATTTATTGCAGCAGAGACCTTGGCAGAAATTAGGAAATTCCTTGGCAAAAAACCATACCTGGCAGGATCTGCCCAGCATTTTTATGGCACCATTATGTGCCATAATAAGGCAAAGTCTATACTGTTTTTTGAAATAGGTATGAAAGATGTTGACACCATTAACAGGCAGAAATCGATTTAGGCTGCATTCCCACAGGCACAAAAATCCAGACTAGATTCAAACTCGGGAACGAGCATCCCCATTAAATTGGACTGTAATCCGAATCGGGCAAGCCGAGATCCCATTCTACTTCCTTTTCACCGGATTTTCTGAGCACCAGCCTACAGATATCTGGGGGTGGGGGTGGGGAGCCTGTTGGAACAAAACTTTTCCTGCTGTTTTGAATTAAAGGCTTTCAAGATGAAGCATTCACTCAAGGGAAAGGTGTGTTGTTGTTTTTCTATTTTCAACTTTAAACCAAGCTGCCTTTGTGATCAGCCTTTGGGGAGGGGGTAATGGAGCAGAATAATGTTTGGTATGAGACCATGAGCAGAGGGTGCCCAGGCAACATCAGCAGGAGCAGGAGCAGAATAATGTTTGGTGTGAATGGGGAGGGGGGTTACTGGCAGGGCGGCAGGAGCAGGAGCAGAGCAGCACTTCCAAGTTCCTTTCCAAGGTGATCCCACTGTCTGAATGCGTTGATGGTTTGCCGGTGGGTGGGTGGGGGTGGGTGGGGGGGTATTTGCCTGATTGAACTTGATCTGCTTTTGCATGTGCACACAAGCAGATCAGTGGACCCATAACCCTAAGCCGCTCCAGCTCCTGCTCCTGCGCTGCCGCTGCCCAGGTTGGGCCCATCATTGCTGCTGCCAGGTCTGAAATGGGAACGCTGAAATGTGCACTCAGTGCTGTCCCCACAACCCACAACTAACCCGGACCAGAATTTCACCATACCTGGACCAGAATAATTTGGAAATGGACTAAGTAGGAACATGCCCTTAATGATCTTTCCTCCTATGAGGGAGCATTGGAAAGTGTAGTTCTCCAAAAGCATGATATCTGTATTATATAATCACTAAAATTATTTGGAGAAAGTCATGATAATTAGTGGTAGAAACATTGGGGGCATGGGTAGAAGGATATTTATTTCAGAAATACGTTTATGACTGAAGTTATCTGTAGAAGCCAAACAAGTATCTATGATCAAACATCTAATTCACTAGGGATATTACTGTGACAGTATTATTACATAATATTCCTTTTGACTATTTTTGAGGACTGCTGGCTTTTATCTCTGCTAGTGTTGTTTGCGGACACACACAAGCAAAATTATCAAGTTGCTCTTACCACTTGTTCAAAAGATACAGCATATGGAGGAATTATATTTAAATGAGAAATATATAACCTGATCTGTAACACGTTTCCATATTATACAGAACTGTCAAGCAGGAAGACAGATGTGATGTTGCTAGGATACCCCCTAAAATTTCAGTTCTTCATTGCTAGATGTGCAAGTATTTCCTCCTTATGAAGTATTTAAAAAGAGATAAAGTCACATCTATTTTTTTTTCTAAAGGAAAGCCTTGACAGTTTGTAAAGGCCAAACACAGACCCAAAGCATGACATCTTTTTCTACTGAGAATATAAGAATCCTAGCCACCATTGAATCTTCTGTCCCCCAAAATAAGCAATTAAGTGTATCTTCGTCAAAAATATAATGATGTAATTAGTAGATATTGCATTTACACCTTTAAAAAGGCTATTTCACCAAACAGGGAGAAATACATGATGCTTTCTGAAATTGTAATTAATATAGTTGTGTTCACATCCAGTAAAAAAGGACCACATTGGCACACGCAGTGGGGTATGATCACACTGGGGGTTTGGGGGGCATTCATTTTTCGAGATCACTCCATCTGTGGGTACAGGGGAAAAAACAGACAGGTTAAAAAATAAGTGCCTAAAAGCCTCCTCCTGACATTTCTTCTTCCTCATCACCTTCCTTGCTCACCTTCCACCACCACCACCACCACCAGATTTCCATGGACCTGATTGGTCAATGGCTGTGGCAGATGGGCATTGATTAGGAGCCTTTTTAGTTTCCCGTTTTGTCCAACCCAAGCTGCTTGACTAATTCAGAGAATGATCATTTTATATCTGCAAGGGGCAGATAATTAGAGGTTTGGGGACAGTGTAAAGTGGGGTTTTTTAAGAATATATATTCTGCCTGTCCTTTGATTCTCAGATTCACTCTGGAGAGTTACCTAAGCAAATGTGTGAACTGACCCTTGGAAATGGCTTGTGAATGAGAGGGATCATTCAGAGACCATTCTGCCCCTCCCCGTGAAGAACACTGTGGACTAAGAAAGGTGGATTAGAGATGGGATGAGAACATGAGTGCCATATGCTACTTCTGAGATGCTCCTTTTTTAACATATGAATACAGTCTATGAGCTGAACCTGGCTAGGAGAAAATATTAGACAACTTGCCTTTAAATTTGTTTCCAGCTTATGGTGTGTGGTGTCTCCTACCAGAAATATTAAACTGAAAAAGATATTAATGTCAGAACACTACTTATTAGTTCTTGCTTTAGATGCTTATTAGTTCTTGCTTTCAGTTGTCCCCATTTATTTAATTAGCATGAGTGAAAAAAAAATAGATAAGACTGGGAAATTTATTTCAGTCCTGACAAATTGTAGCCTGTTTGTCTTGGGATTAATTTGAGATGGCTCTTCAGCTGACAGTGGAATCTTTTTAACTGACAATTGTGAATCCAGATTATTTGCAAGTTTGGCTTGACTTTATTTTTGGCTCTGTTTATCCTCCCGGTGAGCATCCTAATGCATAACAAACAAATCCAGCTGGCTAAATAAAGCTTTTGCATAAATTATGTGGAAGAATCGTATTATGCTTGTTTTTCATTTGACTAATATGTGTGAGACAGTCTGGTTATAACAAGCCTCTTTGTTTTCAGACTTCCATTAGAAAATTCTCTAAAGGCATCTCTTTTTCCTGAGTCTGGCAGAGATTCTGCAAACCTCTTACAGTGTATATTCAGCTAATTTTGCTTTCTTGCTACATTAAATATAACCATGAATGTTATATAAGAGTCATACGGACTTTTCATCCGCTAGATTTACAGCACCGAGGGATGCAAGATAATTGTCAAGGACGCCTTTAAGACAAGAACAGTGAATACTGAAAGGCATATTCTCATCCTCAGTCTAATCAGTTTTTACAAAATTCAAAGAAGTCCACAGAAGCTGCACTCAAGCAACTGATGAAGACCTTGTTTAAGATTTAAATAGGTTAGAGCTGATTTTTTGATACAGCAAAAAAATTTAAAAAAAAATCCCATGCAATTGTGTAAAAACATTGCTTTACAGATTCAAAGAACCCGTGCCAACAGAATTGCAGATTTACAATCATCTAATCAAGGTCTTTGGGACTGTTTTGTCCCAACTGAACAATGTGGTGTCTTTACCCATGGACATCTCAGGACAACTCCAGGTCCCCCAAGCTATTGAAAGAGTCCTTTACTGCCCATGGGTGACCTCATGTGCCCTGTCATATCACTTACATTACCTACACCTTTAAAATTCAGAGTGCAGCTAATGGAGGCTTACATGCCTCTTTTTTAAAAGGCTTTTGTTTGAAGCCTTGTACAATTTCATTAAAAAAAACACTATAATCTTTGTCAGATACCCCTTGTGTTCTGAAGGCAAAAAGGTGAGACTGCTTTCCTTGGGATAAATGAATCTGTGGCAACAGATCTGAGCTGCCTGGGTTGTGGGAGGGAAGCATTTTAACCAAGTTCATACATTCCCCTTCCAGGTTGCACCAATACCAATGAATAAAGACTGCTCTTCAGAATGAAGATTCATTGCCAAGACCTAGGGTGTTTTTCCACTGTCACTAAAAGTATCCATTAAGTACCCATTAATGGGTACGTAATGGCATTTTTGTACCCATTAATAGGTACTTAATGGGTACTTCTAGTGACAGTGGAAAAACACCCCTAAGCTAGCCCTTGCTTTGCTCTGAAATAGCAAGGTTTGGGAGGGGGGAATCTAAAAGAAGGAATTGGGATATGGGAGAAGAGTGTTTCAGGATGGAAAGTATGGAAGGGAATAGACTTAACTAGTCTGTTTCTCAGCTGTTTTGAACAACCACCATCATCCGCAATGGTAAGCTTGGAAGGTACAGCCCACACACTCAGTTTGGTCTAGCAGTTAAGGACCCGGACTCTCATCTGGGTTTGATTCCACCCTCCTCCATGAAGGCAGCTGGGTGACCTTGGGCTAGTCACAGCTCTCTTCTGAACTCTCACACAGTCCCACCTACCTCACAGGGTGTTCTTTTGTGGGGAGAAGAATAGAAAGCTTGGTTGGCCAGTTTGAGTTCCCTTAAATGGGTGAGAAAAGTGGGGTAGAAAAGCCTCTTCTTCTTTGTGTCATTTAGCACTCAACTAATATCTAGCTATGTTTTGTAGGAACATGACAGTTTCCCTGATCCTGATGCAGAGCTCTTTTATTATCATTTTTTAGATAATGGACCTCATTTATAAGAACACTTTATTTATAAGAAACAGGCTTTCTTAGCTGCATCAGTGGTAACTCAGAAGACTGCATTTGTCTACAGCTCAACCTTCAGACATTTATTGGCCGCGTCCCCATGCAAGCTGTTTGGTGTGGAATGGGCACGCATGGGACCGGGAGCAGGTCTGAGAATGATCTTTGCCCATCTCTGTGCCATTCCCGGTGATGTGGGCTAGGTGCAGATGCAGCTGGCCCCATGCAAACCGTGCCAAACTTTGGCATGGGGAAGCAATGCCCCCTCCTCTCCACCCCCTCTCTTCTCACTGGAAGCTGGATTCATGTCAGCCCACCCTGGGGCTGCCAGCTGCAAATGCCCCTGTGCCACATACCCCCCCCCCAGCACAGAAAGTCAGGACTAGGTTGGGAGGCACAGAAATTTTTTAAAATAAACCTTAATAATAATAAATTTTAAAATAATTTTAAAAGACCAAAAGCCACTATGAGTTTTAGCAGCAGTTGGACACTTGAGCAGTTTTGCGCAGCTCCACTCCACCGGGAACCGCAAGAATGCTCAACAACCTTAAAGGGGAGAAAATCAAGCCATTATCACGATCGCCTTGGCGATTGGAAACGGGGGTGGAATATTTGGGGAAAGGAACAAAAATCAAGCCATTATCCTGCCTGCTTTGATGATTGGGATTTTTCCACTTGCCAAAAATGTCACTGGCTGTGATCTCCAATGCACAGGACAAGAACAGCAAGCACACCCCACCTCCCAATGATGCAAGCACCAATCTCCTCCCCAAATAGCCTGGGATCGTCCCCATGTGCAGTCTCGGCTCACTAAGTAATGTGTGCCAGGACCCCAAACGGTGCCCAGACTTGTTTTTTTCAGGTATCAAATTTGTTTCTGGTCTGGCACAGTTTGGGGTGATTTGGTCTGCAGAAACTAGACCAAATCTAAAATGCATGGGGACACCCCTTGCTGTGCCCGGTTTCGGTACTGGAAAAAACGTGCATGGGGACATGCCCATTATTTTTCCTTGCATTCAGAGAATGAGGTTGTTTCTCAGCGCAGTCAAGGAAGTTATGGATACCTCCCCTCCCCCCGTCCTACAACATGCCTATTTCTCTGGACTCTACTTCTTAGCTTTGCATGTTCAACAGGAGTTCTAAAGGGTAAACTATATAGCTATATAATGTGGAATCTGTGATATCCTGGAGCAAGTCTGGGCCCTAACCATTCTTGCGCTTTCTCCTGTGATGTTTCAATGGTGAAATACCTGGAGCAGCGCAAACATCTATCTCCACTTCTGTACGTGTGCAGGGGGCACTTTCAACAGGAGGAATCCCAAGAGCAAGCAACAGACAAGGTAAGTAATATTGCTATTTTGGGGGGGGAAAAAAAAACAGGGACTGGAGCTATTTTTTCCCAGTATTTAAATTTTTGGTCCCATTTGCACTTGGTCACATTCTGGAATATATCTCAGAACAGGAGCCTCATCTGCATGCTAATACAGACTCTGGCAGGCCTCACTTGGGTGTTGCTGTAGCATGCATGCATGAAGAAGTAGGCCCAGTATATATTCCAGTATATATTCCAGAATAAAGCCAAGTGTGAAGAGTTCTTATGCCTCTATATCCTGGGGACTGTGTTGGAATCAGACAGCATTGTTAAAGTGAGTGCCATATGCACTCATGGCCTGGGAGGCGCAGGAGTGTATACATCTGTCATCCACACTCTGTCACTAGAGATGTGTATGTAAAAGCATATGAGGGGAGAATGAGGAATTCCACACTGAGGATGTGTCCAGACAGGACCCGTGGCTTTGGAGCACTTGTCAGACTGCTGGCAGCTTTAAAATGCCCTAGAATTTGTGGCCCCCTTCAGAGTAGTGGAATAAAATCTGCAGTTGAGGGGAAATTCATAGCTTACCTCCTGTGAAGCAACATTCTACCATCTGGACTACAGCAGCCTCCCTGTAGCCTCCTCCTCGGAAACTGCAAGAGTTTGCGTTGATACACGGATCACACGGGAAGGGTCAGCCAATGGAAGTTGAGCTGCCCTCCCAGCAGTCTTTGGCTGTTCTCGCCGTCCTGTCCAGACTGGTGGGAAACTTCAAATTTTCTAAGTACTGCACATGGAATGCTGATATATCAGCATTAAATAAATTCACAGTAGTGACACTATAATATGACACCACTATAAAGTATCGGCCGCCGCGAGTGATGGCTCGATCTTGGCTGGGCATTCTGATGTGCAGTATTGAGAAGTCTGGAGTCACCCTGTGTGAAGTAAACCCATATGCTGCACATTTAAAAGCTCTGAGATCTTGTGAAATCTCGCGGCAAGACCAGGAAAACAACAGGTTTCTCATACAGAGGGGCTGACCACATAGAAGAGCCATCTGCTGCTTTGGAGCATTGGGAAAACTGTGAGGATGATCCATTGTCCTTTCTAAGTTTCTTTACTCTGGAGAAAAGTAGTGCAGCAATGTGTGTGCCATGCCATATAGCCATAAATTCAGAGGCCACAGACTTAATAATTCAGTGTGACAGCAGGACATCGGCACCACTTTCAATGTCCCGACTGATCAGAGACTGAAGCCCTTCCACATGCAGTGATCGGGTGGGTACCAGTTTCTTTTGTTGAGTACGTACAAAGTACATTAGTCCTCTGTAGATTATTTCCCCTTTAAATCTTGCTGGGAGATCTCATTTCAATGTCCCATAACATATCCTTATGAACGGTTTGCTATTGCTCTTTTATTTGACCTTGGAGATTTTAAGCCTTCATTAATTCCTGCTGTATCTCTGCTTTTACAACTTTGTTTTGCTCTTCTATACTTTTGGCTCTATTTCGACATAACTTTTACTGATCTGCATTACTAAGTCCATATTTATGTCTTTTATGGTGTTTGTATTTGTCACCATGTTAACAAAAAGGCTCCTCAAAGAACTGCATTTTGTCTCAGTGGATGTTGACACTGGTGAGACCGAGAAGGATTTTTTAGATCAACCTTAAAAATTCTGCCTTGAATTCTAGATTACAGTTCCCTTCCTCTCACTCCGCTTCCTGAAATATCACAGATACGTGGTTTTTAGTTATGGAAGCCCACCATGTGAACATATGCCAATTTAGTGGGTCTGAGATTAGTCATTCTGGTGCTACCATAGGGATCTTTACTGGTCTCAAATAGATGGAAGATATTAAGCTAGAACAATGGACTTGCGCATACCTATGGTTTCATCTAGCTTCAGTCCACCTTCAGAGCGAGAAAACACATCACTAATTTTCTTTCCACATTATCTATCCCAAAGGTGAATTTTCTGAGTTATTTAACACTGGAAGAAAAGGTTTCTGAAAGTGAACTGAAGCTGAATTAAAGCTTAAATGTGACCCAGCCTGGGTGTAACATTTGAACTGCAGGACAGGACTAAGAAGGCTGCATGGGGGCATGTGAACTTACTTCTTTTAAGAATGAAAACTTTTTGTGAATTGTGCAAGAGGTTGACGTTGAATTCCATACATTCAGAGAGGCCTTTGCCGTTGTCAGTGATATGAAGCATGCTGCTTGCAAAGATATATTGTACTGGCAGCTCCTTAACACAGTTATGCATAACTGAGGAATGCTTTTGAAAAATGAGCTAGACTCCTTGCCATGAAAAAGAGGATTCTTCAGCAGCAAGGCATAGGAGGAACTGACCCTTTGCTGACTATGGCTCAAAGCAAACATTGGAGACCACCAGCAGTCAAATCTCCCCTGTGGCCATTTTAGTGTGGCCTTTTCATGCAGATGTCTCCATTCCCCCACTGCCTTCTCTTATCGAAACAATCCAGAGAGAAAGCACACAACATCCATACCAGAAGACAGAGACTTGCTTCCCACAATCCATTTGCTTTTCAACAACCTCCATGCTGATGACAGCATGAAGCCTGCCATTTGCCAGCAGAGATTTTAAGCTAAAAAAGAATCACAAGCTAATAAGAATTATATAGGTCCCAGCAAAACTCTCTCTCTGGGACTGTGAGTTAGAGACAGCGCACTTTCCAGAGTCTTATATAAAACATCCAATTCAGAAACTTTTTCTGGAATGGAAGTGATTCTTCAAGATAATAGGTTCCATACTCCAGCCCTTTGCTTTTAGCATATAAGAGGAAATCCTGAATGGCTGTTAGTGCCATCACCTGCAGCTAATTGTGACAGATGAAACACAGTTTGTTGAGATTAAAAGCATTCAACATAAGAAGATCAACTTGTTCCTACCCACAAATGTTATGCCCTCTATGTGCTTTGAATGAAATGACTTTACAAAGTGGTATATAATTATGTCCATTAGTTTGTGGCATTAGCTAGCATAGAAGCCTATTTATATTTGTTCCTGTGGCCTATATGATAAGACAAAGAAAAAAATGTTTGTAATATTATACAGCAAAGTTGGAACAGGTCTTGTACCAAGGGCAGCCTTACTTAGAGCCAATTTACAGCAGTTGTAGGAGGCATTGCAGTTTTCATCCAGTAGTCTTTCCTCTTCAGAGGGGAAGTGTTCTTCCTTCCTTTAAAACAAAAAAACAAAAAACTAACCTTGACTGAAGCAACTGTAAGGTCACATTACCACTTGATTATTTTAATCTGGATTGGGCTATTTTAATCCGCATTCTGAAATGTGTGCACATTCTGGCTGTTCCCATTTGCTTGACGATAACACTGGCTCAGTTCAAATACTGCAGTTCTTATTCAAACCACCCGAATCCCCAGCATGGTGAAACAGGATCTTTTCATCTCCGCCCCTTGTCCTTCAATCCTCCCACTCCTGTCCCTCACGGGGACAGGTTTTGCCACGTTTTTGCGCAGCAGCATAAGTAAAGCTCTTCCCACTCAACTTCTTCCCCTCTCCAAAAGTTCTGATTTCTTGACTTCCTCCCTCTCTGTGTTCCCAGAGGGAATTTGCAGAGGCTTTTATTGGGCAGCCGAGAGTCCTTGTGGCTTCCTGGAGCTGAAAGTTGCTTTTACCTTCTTTTCTCATCTTTTGGAAGAAAAACCGCACAGTGCACGATCTGGACTTCTGAGGGAAAGGCATTTTTAGTGGCCCCACCCACCACAGCCCCCAATCTATGAATCCCATTAAAGTGACTGAACAGAGGGACAGGGACAGCAAAGACATTGTGGTTCCTGCACAGGTTCAAAAAGAGAAGGGGGGATTTTCCCTTCCTTCTTTTTTGCTTCAGATGAACTACTCAGGACCAAGCAGGGCTAAAAGCAGATTCTCTGTGCAATTGGTAGCTGTTACAATGTGTGCAGGCACTTCAGATAACCCCAAATACAACTGCACATGCACAGAGCATCATTGCCCCATGTGCAATTGTGCCAGGCTCTGCAATCAAGATGGCGGTGCCCTGCCAGCAACCAGACATGCACTTAGACACAGGTAAGTATCCAGGTGTGTGGGGCTAAATGTAATGGATACTATCGTTCCCAAATGCGAACGCTGATACACGCACTTTTCCTATCCAGTGGGCAGGAAGCCAAGTGCAAAAGCAGCCGAGGTTTGCACGGCCCTTCATAGATTAGTAGGCTGCAAACAGCATCACTAATTTTATCATTCCTATTTAACTAGACATAATTGAATATTCAATGAGAAATATTGTGGTCTACTACCTTCCAGAGCTACACCATGGGTGTTTTTCCACTGTCACTAGAAGTACCCATTAATGGGTCCATTAATGTCATTAATGGGTACTTAATGGGTACTTCTAGTGACAGTGGAAAAACACCCAATGAAAGGGTGGTTTACTAAGCCCTCAGTTGTTTCTTGGGAATCATGGCCATCAAACATCACAGCTCTTTCTTCAGCATTGCAAAATTGTCAGTTTATCCCCTAGGCCAATGCTATATTAGGCCTCTGCCTGCTTATTACCACTTTCCTGCCTTGCTTCTAGGGCCATAGAAGTTGCCAACCTAAACAGAACCAGTCAGCAATCAAACATGTGACCTTTCATACAGACAATCTAAGATCTGTATATACATAGACATTTCAGTAGCTTCCATTTCACTGGAGACACAGAAGCAGCAACAGAGAGTAGATTAGGCAAAGCAAAAGAACACCATATAAATTAACATCTGCTGATTCTCCTGACAACAAATAAATGATACAATTCTGGAGGCTTCATTTGCTGGAACAGCTGTCTGTGAGCCATCATGACAGAGCAAAACACTGACAAAATGTAGAAACTGCAAATGAAGGAGGAGAGGGGGGAAAGGTAAAGGGTTGCATTATGTTCTGCTGTCTTAGTTTTATGGGCTAGACTGTGACTTTAGACCTCCAAGTATGTAAAATTGAGACCCCCAGAGGGAGGATGACTCAGTGACATTGCCTATGAATCACAATTCACCGCTCAGTCATCCTTTAAGTTGGAAGCAGCAGATCATTGCATATTTCCTTTGCTGCCTCACTTTTTCTTAGGGAGTACCCCAACCCCACCTATTTGTCATTTTCCCTTACTCCTCCTTGTAACTTGCTTGAAAAGAACTCGGATAGACTCCCTGTTCTGCTTTGTTCCATAAAAGGACATAACCAACTCCAGTTTTATTTATCTGTTACTTCACTGCTTCTTCCTGCAATGAAGTGCAATGCCAAGAGGATTGTTTTAGACTAAATTTTGAGGGGATTTTGGATGTGGGTAAAAGATTTGTTAACTCATAGCAAGAGTGGCTAATGTTTGTTTGTGTCTCTTTTGTAGAAGTTTTTGGGGCTGTTATGCCATGTTCCAGGTTTCTTCTGAGAACCCTTCTGAGAATCCAAAAGAATAGGTTCTCAGAAGAAACCTAGAACACAGCATAACAGCCCGAAACTTGCTACAAATGAGATTGAATCCGGCCATGAAAGCCTCCATATGACCATTTTTGTGTGTGTTTGTTTGCCCAATAATTGCTCCCAGCCTTCACTTACTGGGATAATACTGACAAACTCAGTCTTTCAATTTCATATGCAAAAGAGGAAGAGAAATCTGGAGATTTGTATTTTGTGACCTGCCCTGGGATCTCGTAGTGAAACCTGGGATACATATGTTATAAGACAGACAGACAGACAGACAGACAGACAGACAGACAGACAGACAGACAGACAGAATTGGTGATTTTCTTCTCTATCAGGATTTGTCTTTTCACCACATCTGCTTTCTTGTCCTTGCCCCTTCCAAAAGTATTAGCCTTCGGGGACTGAGAACCCTAAGCAAGGAACTGGGATGTTTTGATGTGTAGCTTCTTGTGGATTCCTGTCCCTATCTGCACAGGCTGACATAAGTGGAACTTACTCCACGACTAGTAAAGTTTCCTTGATCATCTCTTTGTACACTTGGGCTGTGTCCCCACCTGAGCTTTTTAAAACGAAACAACAAAACACGATGCAAACACGCACTCTGACTGATCCCACTTCATTGACTTTAAATTGCTGTCAACCCTGATTCTGCTTTTCCCACAGAAAACACTTCAAAAACACATTGGTGAAAGCAGATCTTTTCCTCCCCACTTTTGCCAGGTGGGGTGCCCACCCCTTTCTCCTGATTGGGTTTGATCCCATAATGACATGCCAAGAGTGAGGAATCCCAGCTCCCCCTCCCCTCCTGCTTTTGCTTCTGCTGTTTGCTTCTGCTGTTTGCTTCTCCATAGCAGTGTCAAACCTTCCAGCGAGCACGACCATGGGGATCACTTCCAGAACCCCCTTGTTCCTTCTCCAATGCCCCATTTTACGATGTTGCACAAAATTGCCTCCCTCAGCCTTTCCCTCACTTTCTTCTTTATCACAACTTTCTCCCACCCACCCACGCAGGAAAGAGACAGCCCAGGTGAAAAAGGAGAAAGTGAAGAGAAGCATGGGTGAGAAATGAAACTTTGTTATCAGTGTGAAGTGGCTGAAAATGAAACCGTGAAATGGTCTGCTGAGGGAAAACGACTTGAGCACTTTAAATCTGGCAAGGGGATGTCCTGCAGGGTAAAACCCCACCCTTTATTATGCATATGCCCCAATAATACTGTACCATTCCCAAAGGAATAAAGATAAAGCATTTTAGCAGCAAAAACAGTTGGTTTTTTATTGCAGTTTTTAGCAATTTACTCCTCCGAAAACACGGGAACACAATCTGTAATGGGGACAAATAAAATTCAAATAGTTTTCAAATAGTTTTATAACATGAGTGGAAATACAGCCTTGGGATGTATTCAGGCATAACAAAACAGATGCCTTAGAAACACCTCAGAGACAGCCATGTGTGGCCCCCATGTTCCAAACCTTCTCCAATCCACTTTTTCTAGTACAAAAGATGGGGAGAGCCAGACTGATGTGTGAATGATCCCATCTCTAAGCCTTCTCTAAACTACCTCATAGGCACCTCAGAGATGCTTTTTATTGTTGTGTCTGATCACAGCCTGTATTTGTTCATGAGTGGAAGGGATGCTTCAAATGCTCCTTTATCTATAATGGCAGCTTGTGAGTATTAATACTATCTGGGATGGTGTGTCATTCCATCAGCAACTTGAAGTTCCTTATTCCTTGATCTTGTTGTCCTCATGAACAAGGGCTCCAGAGGCTGTTTGTTTTGTGTCTTTTGTCCTTCCTAGCTCCCTGCTAATTATCTTTTATTGACAAATTTTGCAGTTATTATTATATAATGTGCCACTTCAATCTTCTTAGAAAGGAAAAATAGGATATTAAAACTTTTTTAATGAACTAAATATTCATAAATATAAACTTTGCATATATTTAGATGGTGACCTATTTTTCTGCCAAATTAGTCTCCTTTACTTTTCTGATTAAGTTTAATTTTGCAGAGACAAGAATTTTGAAGTTTTCCCCTGACAGTCAAAAGATGACTGCATACGACTTGATCAAATATAAAATAGCACCAGTATAAGCAGGAGATCTTTTATTACTAATTAAAAAACAAACTTTTGCCTTTATTTTCCATTGCATTCCAGCTTTTATAACTAACTGTCAATCCTTCGGAGAACTTTATTGCACAACCCCTCTTTAAATACAGACTAGAATGATGCACATAAAATCTTGCTTTTTATCAATATGCAGTGTAACACTTTTCTGAAGCAATCACTTCTTGTTCAGAGAGCTGTGCAACAGCATGGGGCAAGCACCTGCTTCCACATTGTGTAACATGGACATCCAGATATTTTGACACTGCAAAATACCCTGGAGCTTGCATGTGTATGAGCCTATCCCTGCACATATGCCGTGGTCAAGCAGCTTTTCACACTATTCTGGTAAAGTAGAACCAGGGGACACTCTATGAAGCTAATGGGTAGGAGAGTCAGATCAGACAAGGGGAAGTATTTCTTCACCCAGAGGGTCATCGGTCTATGGAATTTGCTGCCAGAAGAGATGTTAACAACAACCAACCTAGATGGCTTTAAGGAAGTGTTAGACAAATTTATGGACGGCAGATGTATCTATCGCTACTAGAATGGATGCCTAAGTACCTCTTTCAGGCTGGGCGCCTCTAAGGCCATTTGCTGGGATTCGAGAGCAGGAGAAGGTTTGCCCTTGTCTCTGCTTGAGATACCCATGGGCAATTGGTGGGCTACTGTGTAAGACAGGATGCTGGACTAGATGGGCTGATCCATCAGGGATCCACTTATGTTCTTATGAAAATCAGTGTTGATAACTGGGTTTTCTGGAATAGGATAAAGAGGGATTTCACCCCTATATAGTGGGGCTATATTGGGATTGCCAAAGGTATGTGCCAATTCCAACATAGCCACACCATAATCACAGGTTTTAACACTTATTTGAATGCAGGGAGTAACAGGGAATTATTCCAGGGCCCCTGAGTCTAGGAACCTTTGTTCCTAGCCACCATCAGAGTCCTCAGGGACTGATGCAGGAGCCTGGAACAACATTGACATGCAGATGGCACTGCACCAGACCAACTTTGCCATGATCTGAGCCAGAGGGCCTCACATGATCAGGATGATCAAGGCAAGGTAAGAGCAGAGAGGCCCTAGAAAAGAATGCATTATGGGAATAATAGTGAACTGTTTTTACCTTACTCTCTACAAAAAGAAACTTATGTGATTGATTTACATTGTCTTTGGAAATAGATTTTTTCCACAGTCATGCTACTCTTTTCTTCCAAAGATAAATGGAAAGCTCAGATGAACTTGCCTGAAGCCTTTTATTGTATAAGGAGCGGTGCCCCATGTGAAGACAATCTACTTTTCATGTATCCTGGAGGCAGAGGGTTTGCTTCTGATGTCCACAGGAAAAAAAGACATTTCTTCACTTTTTTATTTTTAAGAAACTGTTCATCACTGTCTTTTTGACATGTGATCATTATGCTTTTCACTGAAGTTGATCCTTAGCTCAGTGGGAGGTGCTAAGTAGTTATTTTACTACAGTGAAGAGGAGGAGCATCTCACAACTCTGGAATTTACTGATCCTTAGAGGCAATAGAGCCGTCCATGTGCAGGATTTTTTAACATGTAATTTCACTTAATGTATTCCCAGAAATTTGGGATAATGGGATTTGGCTTCTGTATTCTCCGTGACATGTTGTGTCTCCAAAGACCAATGTGAGTGCCTGGGAGGATGGTGTCAGGCATTGTGTCTCTATGTTTCGTGGCATGACATGGCCATCAGAAAGCAAAGTGTCCAGCTGAGGGGCAAGTGGGTGAAATCATGGTGTTGACTCAATCATAATGCTTGCTACTTCATCAGGCACCCACATTGACTGATCTGCAGAGCAGCATGTGCCTGGCACTGTGGGGAAGGAGGGCACTTTCCCAGTGGCACCCAACACCAGGCACCTCCTACTGGGGCTGCAGACCCATAGCATCTTTTTTCCACATTGTAATTTGTCCTCTGGGCAGTTGGGCTTCACCAATCTCTAGTTTTCCACAAGCGGGAATCACTTTTATAACATGTTTTTGTACTATACAGAAGGTTGCAGCAACCATAGCACATCTGTAATTCTGAAAATGACTTCAGTATGATTTTATTTCTTTCCTTTCCTTTTCTTTTTTTTTTTTGCCTTGGGTTAACTGAGGCTTGTAGATTCTTGTTCCTATTTTGACAGTAAAACATTTTTGTCAAGTAACAAAAAAATTGTGCTTTATTCACAGTACTTTTCCATAATTTATTATCAAGCTGTTTTATTTCATCCAACCATCTGTCATTTGGAAGGCCCTTGGTATCCAGTTGAGCATTTATGCTGCCCATGAGCCATCATTTCTTCCCATTGCCATTTCACTTATATATCATATGTCATGTATATGCACATAATTCAGTGCGTTAATGATACAAGAAGCACCTTCTTGGACCAGATCAAGTAATGGCTCAACAGATAATTCTGAGAAGCCTGCAGGCAAGACATGAGCACATTGGTACCTGGATTTTTGTTCTGTTGGAACAACATGAAGCTGTGATCAAACACAGCAAAAAAAAATTAGAAAAAATCTCTGAGGTGACTGAGGTACTTCAAAAAGGCTTCAAGATGAAATTGTTCTTCTCCCAGTCTGACCCTCCCCACTTGCTTAAACATTCTGGGCTAGAAAAGGGGGATTAGAGTAGGCTTGGGAACAAGAGGGCCACGTATTGGTTCTCTGAGGTGCCTCTGAGACACCCCTTTTGTTATGTCTGAACACAAGTTCGTGTCCAAATGTACAAATTCGTCTGAATAATGAATGTTACGAATATTTGTATGAATAGTTCATACATTCGTTAAACTGGGGATGCCTATCAAATGCATATCAATACATATGCGTTCGTATAGGATATGTATCCCATATGTATGCATCGGTATAGGATACGTATGCAGGATCTGTATGCAATTGTATAGGATAGTAGTATGAATTTGTACGAATACATTCATATTGAATAGAATTCTACCACATTCAAAGGGATTCTATTCAAACAAATACAAATTTTCTAACATTTGATTTGTTATAAATTGAATGCCAAAAAACCCATTGTGTACATCCTTACTGTGTGGATATGATGAATATCTTATTCATAGTAATTCAGATGAACAGATTGAGGTCCAGTACTGCCACCAAAATGGTTAGCTTAAAAAAAAACCCTGTAAACCTGAGCAAAATATAACAAATATACACAATTTTCTGAAGTCATTAATAAAACTTAACTGCTCTTAACTATGTTCTCCAGCCATACCAAATAGTGTTATCACCATTTCCCAGACACATTTTTAGCCAAGAGACATATGTAGAGTTGTTAAGGACTCCAAACTACCAAAAGTGGTATGAAAAGCATTCTCCATGTGGAATGACTATTAAAAGTCATATACAAATCTGACCTGTAAATATCCAGTTCTTCAGTTTGCTGATAGCTGGCCACCTTGGCATCATTCAATAATAAATAAATAAATAAATTTGACTGGTCTTGAGGAAGTGTGGGGAGGAGTGGTCAGCATCCTCAGAATTTGTCCTCCCAGTTCAGGATATGGAGCCAATTTGGACCCTTGCTTCAGCAATACTCATGTATGTACCATGAGGGAGTGTTTGCAGAGACTTGATTTTCATGTTGTAATCATTAATTTCACTTTTTCAGCACCTGTAGAAAAGAACATAAGCACTTTCATTTGGTTTGGGGGTTTCCTTGAAAGAAGCCAAAGAGTGTAAGAAAAAGAAGCAGGGAATGCTGTTCTGAAATGATTAATCTTATTTTTAATTAAGACTGCTTTAATTCCATCCCAAAAATCATTTCAATGTTATTTAAGCGTATTCCACTATAATTCTGTTTTATTCTTTATGTTTTAGAAATGAACATTGAGCAAAGATGTTGGAAAATGTGAGTTTAGAACAGACTCACATTGCCCTAAATATCAAATGCTATTTTCCACTGATATCACAGAAAAATGTTTATCATCTCAAATGGACAGGCTGTACAGAGCTAGGCACATGTGTGACATCCCTCAGGGCACCTAAAGTTCATATTGCTCTGCGTTTGCAGACTCCTAATTCTGTTTACATCCTCTGCAAATTCCCCTTTAGATTACTTTAGTTTCACCCACATACTTGATATCGGACACTCTCAGAGCATCCCTGGGGGCATGGCTGGCAAATCTGTCTGCCCCCATTTGATCTAAAGATAGTCCCCAAGGTACACCTCTGCCCTTGGAATTGCTGTTCATACAGAGTGCAATAAACCACACCAAGGGCAGATTTCTCCCTTGGTCCAAAGAGCTCCTGTATAGACTACTCCAGATAAGTTTATTGATATGTGTAGCTTATTGTAAGTAACTGCTCTGAGGTGACCAAATGTAAACTAAAAGCCTTAATGAAACGTAGTGCAATTTTGTATGACTTAGTTCAATAAAATTTGGATTGTCATTTAAGGGCTTGTATTACAACTACCTGTAACTGAAAGTTGTGTGTAATACTTCAGTGAAATCAAGAATGCTTTAGAATAGAATTTGGAATCACAAGAAATGATTTGTTCATCTTCTACAAATCTCTTTTATTGTACTTGTATTCCCAGATATTTATACTTGTACTCTGGCTGCTAATGTAGTATTTTCATACTTTGATCAGTCCCCATTGCAAAATGCTATTGAAAATGTGCATTCTTTATATTTTGCCTCCTCTAAGGGTACCTCCATATATAGGTAAAACCCTGCAATTCTCCTGGAACAATACTGGGACAGATACAAATATCTGTGGCATTCCCAATATAGTTCAGGGATATTGAGGCAACAGCTTTAAGAAAGGGTAAAACAAATAGAGGGCATAGCTACTAGAACTGAAGCCTAGATACTTGTTCCAGGTTGAAGATGCAGGCAGGACTTAGGTCCCAAATATCTAAAGGAACACCTTCTTCCATATTGACCTGCCCATGCTCTAAGATCTGGAGGGGAGGTCCTCCTGGTTGTATCATTACCCTCAGCAGCAAAAGAGGTGGGCACCCGGGATAGGGCCTTTTCAGTGATGGCTCCCAGACTGTGGAATAGTCTGAGATGCATCAGGTACCTTCACTCTGTGTGTTTAGATGAGCAATGAAGATGCATCTCTTTACCCTAGCTTTTGGCTAAGTAAAGGAACAGCCTTTTCTTCCCCACATTCAGGCACTGCCATGGTTTAATATGTTCTTGTTTTAATGTGTTCATTTTATATGTTGTAACCTGCCCCAAGACCTTTGGGCATAGGGCAGTACAAATATGCAAATAGAAATAAATAAAATAAATAAAGACCATTTACTGGAAAGAGAATAGGCAAATGTGATCCAGCAGAGTTTCTCTTATGTTCTAATGTTCTAAGATGGTATAGAAACAACAGAACACACAATTATACAGTGTATTATATTTCTTGAAATTTGCATATGGCTATTATGCTTTCATGCTTTGTTTTTTGTTTCTTTTTTTTAAGTTACATGATGCTTAAGTCAGGCACAATTATTCGTATGAGTGTAAATAAATACAATACCAGAACACATTCTCAACAATCTTCATTAGATCAGTAAGGGCGAATCCCCATGGGGCTGCCAATGCCCCGTGATGGATTAGTGGGAGTCTTAATGTGAATCTTAATTTGCATTAAGGAGTCCCAGTGGCAATGGAGGACAGGACAGGGTCAAGGCGAACCCACCCGTTCCCATGAAAACTGCAGCAAATCCCTGCATCAGGATGCCACGGTTTTCTCCACCACCCCTTTGCTTGAGTGCTTAATCACCCAGGTAAGGGCTTGATTTACCCCAAACAACCGCCTGACAGCTGCCCTGCAATCAGCTGAGCAACTGTCAGGCAGGTATAGGGGCTGTCAAGAACAGGGAAGATTTTTAAAACAGAAGCGAAAGCCACATCTGTTTTAATCATTTGCAGAACTCTGCTCATGCACATGACAGCTGCTCATGTGCACAAGCAGTTTATAGTGCTTTTTAAGGTCAAAAAAGCAAGAATATGGTGTGATTGTTTACATATGTGAAACAATCTTCCCATAGCATTATTGCATCACTGTTTTTGTCCCATCTGAATGCACACTTACTGGAACAACTATAGAGGTGGAGACACATGGTGATGTTTGATTTTGGGTTTCTCAAGCATTCTCTATCTTGTGGACTTTTTGTGTTAGGAAAAACTGAATTCTACAGTAGAGCTTGCAATGTTCAATGAACTGAAATATTCCTAAACTATCTTATTATGTATGAATGTGGATGCTAGGAATATGTGATTCCTTACCCCCCCCCCCCAAAGCAAATCTGGAGGTTAGATAGGGAACAAAATCTTGGTAACATTCAGCATTTATTTGTATTTGCTTCTTATCCCACCCTGTTGGTGGCCCTTTTTGGCTTCAGGAGAAAGACCAAAAGTCACATTTAAATATATCCCACTGACCTTTTCCAGCCATGTTAAGCTGTTAATCTTTGTCTCTGAATGGCTTCCGTGAGTCACTATAAGTTGCCCTGGATAATAAATCTCTGAAAGGAAAATAAAATTGCATTGTTTTAACATAAACTGTCACTGAGAAGTAAATAAGTAAGACTGATGTTTAACCCTAAAACCATCTGGATCTTTCCTTGGAAATACAATGATGGGGGGAGGAAGAGCCTGGGGAAATTCTGTCATGGAGAACAAAAAAAAATAATGCATATAATTATAGATGAATTTGTTAACAGGAATTCCTCCATCAATAACCTGCCTTCTCTGCACATATTTATTTTGAAAGCAATACTGAATGAGTGGTGATCAAAACCAAGCCCATAAAAAGAAATGAAACAGCCAAATAAAATTCAAAAACTGCAGTCTTTCCTCCAGTTCTTTTTTTTTTTTTTTTTTTTTTACTTCTGTGCTCTGGACTCCAGGCCCAATTTGGAACAGTTTCTGACTGGACTTAGCCAATCCATTGGGCAAAAAGACCTAAATTTCTAGTGAGCACATTACCAGAATTACGGGTGATAAGAACTTCTCATTTGTCTAAGAACATATGAGGAGCCTTGATAAATCAGGCCACAATGCATCCAGTCCAGTATCTTGTCTCACACAGTGGCCCACCAATTGATTCTGGGAATTTTCAAGCAGAAGATAAAAGCAAAACCTTCACCTGCTTTCTCCTTGCAAACTGCCTTTAGAGGCATCCTGACTGTCTCTCCAATATGGATGTGATACCTAGGCATTGATTCCAGTAGGCGTTGATACGCCCGTCCTCTGTGAATTTGTCTAACACCTTCTTAAAGCTATCCATAGACCAATAACCCCCTGGGTGAAACAATACTTCCCTCCCTTTGTTGGTCCTAACTCTTTTCCCCATCAGCTTCATAGCACGCTTCCTTGTCGTAATGTTGTGCAAGGGGGGAAAAAGAAAGCTCTCCTGGCAAAAAGAGAAAGCTGAACCATTTTAGAGAAAGCTGAATCATTTATACTGTTCTTCAAACAAGGGGTGAAACAAGGCACAGTGTCCTCACCAGCAGTCTGACCATCAACTGATATGTGGACCAGATAAAACTGGTAAGGTTACTAGTTGTATTGCTGCTGATTGGCAAATGTCATTTCACCATACACACACACAAAACAATGGCTGAAACTTATAACTTATATTAAAATAATCTAAAAACAAACCATAATAAAAAACATTCCCTTACCCTTTCATGATGTTCTACTTACTGTTCCATTTCTCCTCTTCCAAATAGTCTTCTTCTCTTTGAAACCTATAGTCTCTGAAACCTACAACTGAGCCTAAGGGGCTTTTTGCACCCTTGCTAAGTGAAAAGGCCAGTGAACTTCTGGGAAGGATTGGGTGCCCATGCTTTGGGATGCCCAATCCATCCCAGATCTACCCAGCAGTTCCCTATCTGCCAGGTGCTGCTCCACCCCATGCACCCATCACCTGGAAGAGGTGTGAATGGGTCTGTGCTAGCCAGTGACTAGGGGTGTTTTTCCACTGTCACTAAAAGTACCCATTACGTACCCATTAATGGGTACATAATGGCATTTTTGTACCCATTAATGGGTACGTAATGGCTACTTCTAGTGACAGTGGAAAAACATCCTAGGATAGCCTGTAGAGCATTTTACAGCTATAAGGCTGGGAGATGGTTTGGCACATGTGGAGTGGCTTCTGGGATGGAAGTGATTCTTCACAGTGCCTATGCCCTTTGCTGGGATATAACCAGACAAACACAGAGATCAAGGTGTGATAAGGTTGTAAAACCTGGCACGAAACATCTGAATGACTGCTTCTTTATCAACTAGCCACATCTCAACTTCTTTGCCTACCAAACATGTGTCACTGGTATGTGATAAACAATCAGACTTTATCACCAATACCATTTCAGCCTCCAAATGTTTCTTCTAAAGGTATTTTAGGCACCTGTTTTGCAATCATTTGGGTATCAACTTTTTTTAAAAAAATTCATCCAGGCTTTTAAAAATTTATAGTCCTTCAGTCAGTTTTGTTTTATCTGCTCTCTTTTATTTTGGCTCCTTAAGCTAGTTTTTAATTAGATTTTTGAGTTTTTGTACAAAGAATTCACTCACACTCTTGTATATTTATCTGTAATTTATTGAATGAAGAGAGGGACAGGAATGTTTTAAACAAATAAATAAAAAGAGAACAGGACTTTCTGTGCATGACTTTTCAGCAAGGTGAAGCAATTCATAAATAATTACTGCCTGAATTCCTGCAGTTGTGTGTGTATTTTTTAAACATAGTATATTGGGACATATTAGGATTGGGGCAATGTTTATATTTTTTCTTGAGTGTATTTAAATATTTTTAATTAAATTTCTCCTTTACCATAAATGAACAGATGAAAGCTAAAATTAAAACACAGGCCAGGCTAGGTAGAATTGCAGAAAAGAGGGAGTATTTTTAAAGCAGTTGTGTGAGGAAGCTGCTGCTTAAATCAGTAATTTTCCCAGGGTTAAGCTTGACTTTCCTTATCTTCTCTTCCTGCATGCACAAATAGATGCACTGCCGAAGTGGAAGAGGATTAGAATCCTAAAGAACTATTTATACCCTAGGGAGCAGGAGACTCTATCTTAATAGCTGCTAATGGAAGAGCTGTTATCAGGTGTCTTTTGTGTAATTCTCATCTCTCGATTAGCTCAGGCTATCACAGCTATTATTTCTGAGAAAAGACTGATTTCAAAGGTCTTTGCTCACCAATGTCTGATCAATATGCAATAGATTCCTTAAGGAAATAGTTACAAAGCCAAGAATCTCCAGAGAGTCTATTTTCTAACCTTAAAAAAAAGAAATGCTACCCTTATTGTATCTGTGTGAAATGTTTGTTTCCACTTTGATTAAGTTCTTGTAAATGGGATAATAGGTCATCACACCAGAAACTCTATTTAAAGATTGTGCGGCCATTTTTTCTCTTGAATCAGAGGAGAGTGTATGACCCAGTTTAAGAGTGAATAAACAGGAACATGACCTAAGACAGCTCCTGTCCATTTTCACCAGATTTTGTTTGAGATAGTTGGGCACAAAGCCTCAAAAAAGATAATATCTTCTTGTGCTTAAATCCAAGGGATTATCTGTGAATGTAGCTTTTGGTTCTATTTCGTTACTTAGCTTTTTTGGTTCTATTTCTATTTCAGTTTATTTATTTGTGTTGCCGATCCCCCCTCTCCAATAAGCTCAACCAGTGTTTTACTAAACTTTCACTGACACAAGTTGACTTGAAGATTACGTTCATTGTTTCTTTAGTCCTGGGACAAACTTATTGTGTTTTATGAGCATTTTCACAATCAATAACCAAAGTGTGTTTGAAGAGGTTGACTTTAAGGAAGCAAATAGCTTGTTGCTACAATCCAGTCCTATCAGAAATGATTAACACAATTGGTCCTGAGCGCCTCTCTCTCCTTGGGATCAGGAAGGGATCAAATTACACAGGGTAGGCAAGAGGTTTATAATGTACATACTGCACTGAATTTTTGCAAATCTTGGGATCTTTTCTGCAGTCTTGTGATATCTAGAGATCAATAGGGTAATCATTATTTACTGTTTTTATTGTTTTCTTGCAAACCATACAGAATCTTCAGAAATCTGTGGTACATAAACAAACAAACAAACAAATAAATAATGTTACTTGCATAGATAGCCTTAGCTTATAGCCACTGTGACTGGTAGAGTGGACAGTAAAGAATCAGAATACATAACCACACCTTTGAGTTCCTCATCTTGCCAGGGTTCCTGCTTCTTACTGGGTTCCTGCTTCTAATGTACTTGAATAATATTTTCTGATCTGTATTCATATTACTGGCAACAGGATCTTTAAATTTTATTTTTGCTTCTCTCACTGTCTGATTAATAATGGTAGGTGAGGCACTGACCATAATCACATAATCATTGCTGGCTACTCAGTGTATGCCTCTTCTATAGCAATACAGATGAAGAATTGCTGCATTATATTATGAAGAAACCAATTAAATAGCTTTCCTTGCATGTCAGCATTTCTTTCTACAGTCACCACCACACTGGTGTCTGCAGCAGATGTGTGGACCAGACTGGCACCTGTTCAAGATTGCTCCAATTTTGCAGGCATGTAAACAGCTGGAGTAACAGTGGGTAAGAAAAATATTGTTTCCTTTCCCTCTCCCATCCCCAGTCTGTTGCCATGTGATCAAACCACAACTCACATGAAAACTGACCCTAGTGTGAATATATACACAGTAGGCTTTAGTCAATCCATAACTGAAATATGCATGAAGGACAAAGGGAAAGTGGATTAAATATCTGTGGAGCACTGCTCACTTTGCTTTTCTGAGCCAGCTCCCTCATGCACAGATAAGCTTCTTGGTCTTTGGCTGTTTACATTAGACCTGGAGTATTTTGTTTTGCATTCTTGAGGGACTATTTTCTTGGTTTGTTCTTTCTCTGCTTCAGTTTTTAAAATATGATGATGATGATGATGATGCCACTATATGGTGAGAACAAAGAATGTGTCCTGTAAGTTTATTTTAAGGCTCAGACATATCATCTCCAGAGATCTCACGTAATCCATATGCATCTTCTTTTTGAGTCCCCAGATTACCAATATTGACAGTCATAAAGCTTAAACATGCAGCAGCCCAAGAGGGACTAAGGTCTTAGATGCAACAGCAGGCAATGTAATGTGATCCCCACAGTTTGTAATTTGACCCTCAACTGAACTGAGAAATAACATCTTCCAATCCCACCAGGACTTGCCTTTTGCTGTCATAAGAGTTGCTGCCTGTGTTAGTTGTCCAAAGCTGGAAGATGCAAAAGCTGAGCCTTCTTGAAGGCTACTTGGAGTGGGGCCAAGCAGCTATTTAAGTAGCAGAAGGCACAAGGTAGCAGTTGGGGTTGGAGGGAGTTAGGTGGATGGTTTTAATTAATTCTTTCAAACTCTTTAATTGTTTTTAGGACAGAGCTATCTTTTAATCGTCTTGGGTACACCCTGGCTAGTACCTTCATTTGCACTGGATTACCAGAAACCAGGGAAGAAGAGGGGCCCAGTGTGCGAAGCTGATCCCTCTCCTTTTGGACCATCAAGCTGTGTGTGAGAGGCAGTGCTGGTGATCTAATTTTTTCATCTGCCTCCTGAATGATAGCCAGAAGTTTTCCTGTTGTCCTATTGCTGGCAGAGCCAAGCTACTCTTGCTGGGAGGTGGTATTTGCAAAGGGAAAGATGTTCCTGCGTGAGATAAAAGGGGACTCATGGAGATTCTATTTCAATCCTTATGGGCTGGCGGAAGTTATAGCAATGGGAGCAATGGCTTCCATGACTACCATGAGGTTGTCTTAACATATGTTTCAGGACACACAGTTGACCTAGTCTTTACTGCAGAGCAAGTGAGTAGTGATTTGTTTAAAGGTTGACTTAAGGTAAGTCTATTGTCATGGTGAATTTTAAGCTGGTGAAGTTTAGGCTCTGTTCCTCATTGAGGTGAAGGGCCCATTGAGATGGTCTTCCCTTGGAGCCTTATGGAATCTGAGAGATTTTTGATGGCTCTTGTGAAAGAATTATAGTTTAGTATTTGAGTGGAGCTGCCCAGTATTCTACAATGTTACCACCTATTTTAAGACTGTTTCTGATTAAGAACAGCAGTACTGATTCATCCCTCTCTGGTTTCTGAAACATCTCACTTCTTGAAACTGCAGAGAGGTGGGTTATTTCAGTGTGCCATAGCCATGGGCTTTTATGGCCACTTCCACTGCTTGCCACCAAAAAACATGGACCTGGTACAGACTTCTGCTGCAACAATGTGGTATTTGGACCACATCACTCCCAGTACAAGTAACACCACAGAGTTTTGAGATAACAAATGGTATCTAATTCATGCTTGCCTCATGTGCAGAAATTGTTTCGCAAATCACTGAATATAGCAGAATGACTGACCTTACTGTTACCTACTGTAATGTAGTATTTGTTCATTCTCATCTCCTTGAGTAACTGCTATTTTTAGTATTCTACAGGCATCATCTTCATTGTGCTCACAGATGACATACTGTATTTATTCTATGCTCTTCACTAAAACTGTAATTGTATATCTGCAATGTGTCTACTTATCACTTGTGGATGTCATCTTGTGTTGAAGAATGCACCTGCTGCCACCATTCTTCATTTTTAGTAGCAGGAAGTGCCTTCCTAGTAATCATGCACATTTGTTTGCAACACAATCACTCACAGAGGCACCACTAAAGCATGGTGGTTTCTTCTCACCCCACATACAGGCAGTGCAGAAAATGGTACTTCCTTGCTTTGAATTTGGAACATCTCCCCATCCACCCAAAATGAGCTCTTCTCCATTAGAAGTGGAGATGTAGCTTCCCTTGCAACAAACCCATTTATAAGTTGCTTGAACCTCAAAGGGGCTCTTCTAAAATGCCAAATCGTTAAAAAATTAAGTGACCTGCACAGAGCTTGTGCCTAGGAAGATTTCTATTTTCCCAGTTGGGGGCTGTTTGTTTGCTCTGCAAGAATTTCTTTCCTGGTTTCTGTATTCATTCTGCCTCTGCATACCCCCCTCCCCAAGCTTAACACAGGGATGCAGACCTTTGATATGACAATTACTATTACAATATGATATGACAATTCACATTTTGTATTGCTGACACATTGTATTGTGAGCCACATTCAGCAATATCTGGAAAGGAAAGGTATATTTTTTAAAATATCAATCAATTGAAATCTTATGGCAAGGATGCCTGATCTGTTGTGCTCCAAATGCTAAGTTAAAACTATTTTGGCACTAACTATGTCTAAATGCCTCTCTCATGCTCTACAGAAACTCTGAAACAAAACAGATCTTTAAAGAGTTCTGCGGGATCTATATTTCTCTCACTGGTGTACCTTTCATGCCACACTCAGAAACATTCACATTTCTATTTTCTCTCATAGGGACATTAGACAAAATCAGCATAAGTTGAGTTCTTGATTTCCTAGGGTTCTTCGTGCTTTTTCAAGAACATTGAATCCATTCCTAGGTAAGCCTCTGGTAATTCTAATTGATGTTTAAATTAAACATTCATTTGTAACTGGACGTAGAAACATGGACACAGTCAGAATGCAATTTTACTGAAAAATCAACACCAGTCCTCTCGAACAAGACCTGGAGGTAGTGTGTCTGCTCCCTCTGCTGACCAGATCAAGCGATGTTTGCTTTTGTAGCACAATTTCTTCTTTTCCCCCTTGGCTATTACTGTGTGTAACTCTGGTAGATTATACTACTTAGCTCTGTCCTTTGAAAACAATGTTGAATCCTGTTATGCTGGCATCATAAAAGTAGTTCTTACAAGTATGTTTGTTGGGCTTCAATGTTTACAATACTCAAGTTCTGCTACTCATGTAGAAATACATCAGAAGATACACTTGATTTATGATTGATCTCAGCACAGGTCACAAGAAATAAGAAAATACAGCAATGCATTAAAATAACCTACATACCAACACACAAATCTCCTTGAGGTCCAATCAACATGGATCAAAGGGAGATTTGCCGGTGTGCAGAGGGCTTCAAATAAAACTGGTGACTCAGGGCATGGTGGTACTAAGGTCTTCAGATGAACCCTTAGGTGCCAGTTGCCACCAGGCACATGCATTACAAAAAGTAAAACAAAACAGAACAAAAACAAGAAAGCACAGGCTCACAGTTCAGTGAAACTCTCTGAGGCAGCCTAGAGATAGTTTGCAGGTGGGTCTTCTCTTTTCATGGATGTTCTAGGCTAGAAAAGGTGGATTAAGGAGTAGAAGAGAGCAAAAGTGCCACATGCTGCCATCTTTAAGGTGCTGACTTGCTTTCCTTGGTATATGTGAACACAGCTACAGATTATAGAACAGAAGGAGCAAGGAAAGAATAGTGGAAATGACACATTATCCTCCTTCCACCTGCTCTTCCCTCTTTCAACAGTAAAACTGACTGAAAGAGGGGATCATGGTTAGACAACACAATATAGGCTGCACTTTCATGTCCCATGAAGAGATGGAAGTATAAATGTGATGTGTATTACAGTGCCTTGGTCAGATTCAGGCCTATCCCTGGGTCAGGGGTCACTTTGCCTCTGAGGAAAGATGGAAAAGAAGTTATTCCTGTTACCATACTCTGCCATCCACAGTATTGGAGAAAGAATACTTACAAGACTGCCACTCAAAATGCCAATATGGTGGGGGAAGCTGATTTATTCCAAATCTTTTATTCCAAAAGAGGGGAAGCAATACAGAAAGAGGTGAGAAAAGGTTGAAAAAACAGACTAGATATGTGGTTATATGGATGATTAGAGAACTTCTGGGAAGGCAGGGGGTTCCTGGAGGCTATAACAGCCTCCTGAAGGTACAAATGCTCTTCCCCAGAAGTTCCCTAAACATGAACTACAGACTGTAGTGCCAATAGGCCTCAGTAGTACTGCCAGTTAGCCCCCAAACCATGCTGAAGACAATGCTGCTTCAGTCTGACACTTAAGATTCTACTTGGCTTCCTATTTCCTAAAAAGTATGTGCTACTAAGCATGCTCAGTTATGCTACTGTTTTAAGATTCACTTTCATTATATATGTGCATACTTACCTGTTGAAAAATTCACAATATCCTGAAGCCTGCTGATATGCCACTCTGGCTATACAATACTCAGATTCTGGCTATTATTAATGCAAGCAATGATACTGTGTGTGGCATACAAAGGAAAAGACACAAGAATTCTCTCATATGGATCCCCAGTGAACTATAGATTCCAGACCTCCTTGGCAGAGAGCCATAACAGCTAAAGCAGAATGCCCATGGTGAATATGATTTGCTGAAGAGCAACTGTAAAGTTAAGTCAGGCTGAGATTAGGAAAAATAGTAAAAAGAACAGCTGAAACAAAATGCCTCTGTTTAGAATATTGGGCAGGTAATGTGGACTTAGTGTGAAAATATGAGGCAACACATGTCAGAATTACTACTTGTAACAATCAGTGGCTGTTTTCTAGGGGTGCACACAAAAGTTTTTTTGCATTCGAATTCGAGTCAAATCAAATGTCAAAACATTCAATTTGATTCAAACGTAAAATCCAGATGTCAAAAAATCCAATTTGAATCTGTAACTTTCGAATCTATTCATCTGAATGTTAGATTCATATTTAAAGATACGAATGTTGTTGACAACATTCGTATGTGTTATACATATTTGTGTGCATTTTGTATGCATCCCCTTTTATCCCGTATGCATCCCATTTTCATCTCGTACTATAAGCGCAAATACGTATAATATTTGTACGGATACATATGTAATACATACGTATCTGTACATTTAAATCATTCAAATGAATGTTTTGGAACATCCAAATCCATTTGAATGTCTAAATTCAAATGTTATTAAATCCGATTCGAATCCAAAGTCAACATTCGTTACTCCTAACCTGGAAGAGCCACAATCAAGGGACCAAAGAGCCGCATGTGGCTCTTGAGCCGTGTTTGCCTACCCCTGGGTTAGAGTTAGGATAGGGTCAGGGTCACGGTTAGGGTCAAGGTTAGGGTTAGGGTTAGGGTTAGGATTAGGGTTAGAGCAGTGTTTCCCAAACCTTTGACCTATCTCTACCCCTTCTATAATTTCGTAACGCTGAGTACCCCTCATAAAAAATATATGCTTTAATGAAAATCAATATATATTGTTTGCAGGTATATACCAATATATATATTGGTATATACACAAAATAAATGAAAATAAACTGCAGTGCAATGCGTACCCCCACGAAACTCTTCCCGTACCCCTTGAGGTACGGGTACCACACTTTGGGAAAGACTGGGTTAGGGTTAGGTTTTGGGTTAGGGTTAGGGTTAGGGTTAAGGGTAGGTTTAGGGTTTCGGTTAGGGGTAGGGGTAAGAGTAGTGTTAGGGGTAGAGTTAGAGTTAGGGTTACGGTCAGGGTTAGAGTTAGGGTTAGGGTTTCGGGTAGGGGTAGGGTAGGGTTAGGGTTAGGACAGGGTTAGGATAGGGTTAGGGTTAGGACAGGCTTAGGGTTCCGGTTCGGGTTCGGGTCTGGGTTATGTTTAGGGTTAGGGTTAGGGTTAGGGTAAGAGTTAGGGTTAGGGTTAGAATTAGGATAGGGATAGGGTTACGGTTACGGTTACAGTTACAGTTACAGTTATGGTTAGAGTTAGGATAGGGTTAGGGTTAGGGTTAGGGTTAGGATAGGGTTAGGCTAAGGTTAGGGTTAGGCTAAGGTTAGGGTTTGGGTTAGGGTTTGAGTTAGGGTTAGGGTTAGGACAGGGTTAGGGTTAGGGTTATTGTTAGGGTTATTGTTAGGGTTAGAGTTAGGCCAGGTTTAGGGTTAGGGTTAGGGTTAGGATAGGGTTAGGGTTAGGGTTAGGGTTAGGGTATGGTTAGGGTTAGGGTTAGGGCAGGCTTAGGGTTAGTGTTAGGGTTAGGGTTAGGATAGGGTTAGGGTTAGGGTTAGGATAGGGTTAGGGTTAGGGTATGGTTAGAGTTAGGGTTAGGGCAGGCTTTGGGTTAGAGTTAAGTTTAGGGTTATGGTTATGGTTACAGTTACAGTTAGGGTTTCGGTTAGGGTTAGGGTTAGGACAGGGTTAGGGTCAGGGTTAGGGTTAAGGTTAGGGTTCCGGTTAGGGTTAGGGTTTCGGTTAGGGTTAGGGTTAGGGTTAGGGTAGGGGTAGGATAGGGGTAGGAGTAGGGGTGGGGTTAGAGTTAGGATAGGGTTATGGTTAGGGTAGTGGTCAGCAAACTCATTAGTCAAAAGAGCTAAATATCAACAGTTCAGTGATTGAAATTTCTTTTGAGAGCCAAATTTTTAAAACTTAAGCTATATAATTAGGTACTCTGTTATTAACTTAATTAGGGTACTCCTAACCTGGAAGAGCCATAATCAAGGGGCCAAAGAGCCGCATGTGGCCCTCGAGCCATGGTTTGCCTACCCCTTTTCTAGTCCTGTGTATGATTCAGTCTGCTCTCTAATCCCTTTTCTCACACAGTGGTTTTGCTGAAGATATGAGAACAATTTTGTCTAGAGTATCTGTTGTGCATATTTCATGTGCTGAACGAGCCTTCAACCCACTATCCTCCAAATATTTTGAATTTTGTCACCTCCAGTTGTGTCATCTGTAGTGTAAAAGTTTGATGAATACTGATTAGCAGGTTGACAAGGGGTGTTTTTCCACTGTCACTAGAAGTAACCATTAAGTACCCATTAATGGGTACAAAAATGGGTACTTAATGGGTACTTTTAGTGACAGTGGAAAAACACCCAAGATGCTCATCACTTACTGTTTGGTAATCTGGATTAGTGGGTCCTGTATATCAGGATTATTTAGAAGTGTGGATTGGAACAGCACCATCTGCACTGACTGCACTGATCTGGCCCACACTAGCCTGGGAGCCTGAGGAGGTGCTTTTTGGCAGTACACTATGGAATGTCTCTGAAAAGCAGCCTCCAGTAGTTCCAGATCATGGAGGCATACCATCTCCATGTCTCCCATGATCTGCAACAAGGCTCTTGGTTCAGCTGTAGACCTGACTGAGCATGTCTATAACAGATCCAGACCATGGACCACCTTAATCTGGACCTGGCTCCATCCAGTACAGATGGAACCAGACCAGCAGGGGAGAAAACTCCTTGATCCATATTAACATGTGTATCAGAAAGCCCATGATTCAGATTAAGGGGCTCCTTAATTTGGATCACTACTGAGTTCAGAAAAGACCTAAGTTAGAAGTTGGGCCAGTTATTTTCAGTGGAAGAGATAAGTAGTGTGACAAAACTGGCCATTATTTGTTCTTCCAAAAGTCACATTCACCTTTTGTCACCCCTCAGGGATAGCATGCCATCAGTGAGTTTGTCCAGTCTACCCAGATATATACAACACATCTACTGAGTTATATTGAGAAGTGAGGATTATCTTTTCTGGTCTTTAAACCATCAGCCTAAGCACTGGTACCAAAATAGGACCTGGCATAATTAAAACTAATCACCTTTCAAAAACTCTTGATCCGTAACTTTTCTGTATGCATGGTCTCCTTTAACCTCTTGTGTTCCTGTTGATACAGTGTTGTTTTTTAGTTCATTATTTGTAGGTATAGTCTATATTTTGGATTTTGTTCTTGTAGATGTTTATATTACTTAATTTTTGTAAACAACCAAGCCCTGATTAGTGAAGGATCTCTGTGCATCTCTGTCAGTATCTTGAACCAGACAGAAAAAGTTTAACTTCCTCACTTCAGCATTGGAAGCATCCCTCCACCTCCAAGCTGGGCCCTTAGAGGCCAAAAATTTACTTAGGGGCCTACATTAAGTACCTTCAACAAAGGGATTTATCTTCCCACTGTATTGGATTTCAGTATTAGATTCCTGTATTACAGTGATCTAAAGTGAAATGTGTATGTACAGAGCTGTCAAAACATCTTATCACCAGCAGCATTGCAAAATGTTCTATAGCAACAGCTTTTGGCACACAAATTGAAAATAAAATAATGAACAGGAAAAATATATTGTGTAACAGAGCAAACAACGATTTTGAAGAATGCTGATCCTGAAGCAGAATTTTCCAGCAAAAGTATGGAAAGTTAAGTATAAAAGTACAGCTGTCTTGTCTCCCATTCCTGAACTACTCGTTTGTTTGTTGTTAGCTCTCATTTCTGAGAGGAATTAGTGATATTTTATCCCCTTGATAATCTTCAGGCCCATAGCTGTAAAATGGTTTCCATGGCTTTGGCTTGCTAGGAAAACAGCTTGAACTAATATTTATCATTTTAAGGGAATAATTCAGCTGCCAGATCAAAGATTATCAATGTGATTTAGTCAGCCTTCCCCTAGGAAAGCAGAGGGATTCAGTCATAAATTAAAATTTCGAAAAGACAAAAATATGACTTCTATTGTACTGATTGACAACAGATGGTCCATTCTAGAATTGGTTCACTGAAAAGGATCATTCATACATTTCCCAGATCTCCATACACATACACTCATAATGAAAGGCGTAAATGTCTGTATGGAAAGAAGTCATTATGCAGGTGTGCACTCCCATAGGCCAGGTGAAGTGGGGCTAGACAGACAAGGGATCTGATCACGCAGGATGAAAGGGTGGGCCCAGCCAAATCACAGTCTAAAGGGCCAGAGAGAAAATTACCTCACTGCCCCTAAGAATCAGATTACCCAGATCTTTCACAGACAAGAATCTTATTTGGGATGGGATGGACATAAAGGTACAAAAATGGCTCCTAGGCCTGACAAATCAGGGAGCCAGTATTCTGGCTACCTGGATCCAATGAAGGGCCAGCATTTGTTGCTATGGAGGGATCAAGTTGAAGGAATGGTAGGGTTTTCTTTTTCTGTTTGAATACTTGGTTTCTTTGTATAAAAGAGGCATCTGAAAAGAGCCCAGTGTGGTCACACTGAAAGAACAATGGCCTGTGGTATGGGCTACTGCCTATAGGGCAGAGGTGACATATAGGAAGCCTCCTGTAAGGTGTCAGCATCCACCCAGCCCAGGGAAGAGGCTGCCTGTGACACACTTTACAAAATCAACAGTTCTGCCAAAATGGCCACATAGTCTGGTATACTGGTTGACCTTTTTAAAAATGTTTACAGAGCGGTGGAGAAGGCATAGCCTTCGATGCTGTGCTTCACCAAGGGGACCCAGGTTGGCAGTGCAACAAAGCAGACTTAAAAAATGGGTCTCTCTGGGGCTCTGAGGGCAGAAACTTACATTCCTAGCCATTACAGGTTTTAGAGGCCAGCTCTGAAACTCATGTGAGCTTCTGAGCCAACACAGGGGCTGTCTTAGAACAGCCATGCAAATGAAGATAGTCTTGTTCCAGGATATTTGGACCACTGCAGGTGGTGCACTACTCCAGGAGAAATGGACCAGCTGGAGTGGTCTGTAGAAGGTAAGCGTAAAAATGCCCTAACATTTTCTCTGTTGCTTTTTTTTTTTTTTTACAAATTATAGTCTCTCTTTTTAAAAAATTATGATTTTCAGCACCTGATTAAACTTATCTTTTCATCCTGGCTTTTCCTGCTTAAATAGCTTCCTCAGGGTACTGTCCTGTTAGGGAAGGAGGGCTGGGAGGGAGGGATACATTTTTAATTATGTTTTAATATTTGATATGTTTTATTCTTATTGTAAGCTGCTCTGGGACTGTTTGGTGAAGGGAAGGATATAAATAAATAAATATAATATTTAATATTTAAATAAATAAATATTTATGTATTTATTAGGGCTAAATTAAATGTCTATTTCCTCATCTCATACTTTTCAATCATTTTAGATTACAAAAAGCTTCAGCCCCAGTTAACATGGCTGTCCTGACAGAGGGTGATGGGAGTTGTTGTATAAAACATCTGTTCAGCTTCAGATTCAGAACGCTGAACTGCACTATCATATATAATATTTAACTACATGGCTATTTATGAAATCATTAATTTAATCTGCTTAATGGAGAGTGAGCTTTTATTCTGATCTTTAAAATACAATATCATGTAATTCAGTTTTGTGCTCTGTTTAATAGATGTGACGCATCTGAATGAGCTTTAAGCCATAGAAATCTACCCCATGATAATAGTATATTTATTCAGCTCTAGGACCCTTTCCATTCTGTGTGGGTTATTCACATGGTGCAGAACAATGGGTATCGGCCATTATGGAGATAGCTAGCAGTAGCCTGCTCCAAGGGCATGACCCAGACCCAGAGATAGTGTAAAGAGTGTAAAGGCCAGCAATGAAAGTCCCCAGCCTTCACAGTTCCCAGAAGGACCCTTTTGGATGGCACACTTCTGGCATCATTTCAGGTGGTGCTTGCTGGAATGCCAACAAAAAGAGTTTATAGTAGAGATATGCACAAAGCCCATTACCCCCTTTGCATGAATCCCCCCCCCCAAATTTAGGGGGCTTTACTTTTGTGCACACACATCCATTGAACGTTTGCCCCATCCCTCTGCTCCCACCTGCCTCCATCACCATTCACACTCTCCTCAGAGGCTCAACTAGGACTTCCGGAGGTATACACATGGCTTTAGAGGCCACTCCCCATCCAGGAATTGCAGGGAATCTGATGAGGCTTCCCACAATTTCCAGATGGGGGACACTTCTAAAGCTGTGTGCGACATGCGGAAAGCCGAGTTGAACCTTAGGGGAAGGTGTGAAGGCGGCAGAGGCTGCAGCCGGCAGGTGGATGAGAGGCTGGGGGGTGAGGAGATCTGAACTTTGCTGAAGCTTTATGATGTTTCTATGAAGGCTAGATACATTAGATTCATGGGCAAATTTGCCTGCAGATCAATGAAGCTTTGAATTCAAAGTGGATGAATATTTCTTGCCCATCCCTAGTCTGCAGTATTTGCTAGCCCATAAGGGTAGCAATGCTGATATCATTGTAGGGATGTGCACAAATATTCATAACATTCGATATTCGTACAAATTCATATGAATTCAGACATTTGTATATGAATTGAATGTTACGACATTCGGACATTGGCATTTGTATTCATATGAATGTTTGGAACATTCGTACAAATGCTTCAGAACATTTGTGAACTGGGGAGATGGATAAGCAGCTGTGCCAGTCACATCCGCAATGGACCCAGAGTGCATTAGACATGGATTGAGAGTGGATTCAAAATGGATTCAGGGCAGATTTGATGCTTTCAGTGCAGATATGTTACAGGATACATATTGGATACATATGGGGCACATATGTGTTTATATCCAGTATTCGTATGAATTTGTACAAATACACTCATATCGAAGTGAATGCAAAACCCCATTCATTCATATCTCTAGTCTGCATACCTTCTGTCTAAAAGAGGGGTGCTGTCCTAGTTGTGGACTTCTTTAAAACAGGACTGGCATACCGTACCATTTTGGTCCTATATGTTAGTGTACTACAGACAAAGCATCATAGGGGTGGGTCTGCATTAGTGAGTAAACAACAGGGCCTTATTCTGTGATTTATCCCAGAATACAGGTAAGTACAAAACTATTTCAGTTGGCTCAACAGTCTAATCTAGTTATGCTTAATTGTATAACTATGATTAAAACACATGAAAGCCACCCTTTGATATTTATAAAAAGGAGACGCAAAATGAATCATTTTTGTTAAGTGTCTGGATTACAGTAAACATAATTGGGATTGCAGTTCTAATTTGTTTTGTGTGGTGAAAAATTCATTACAGCCGTTGGGGATCCTCAGTGCCAATATTGACATGGAATGAGAGTTAATTAAAACATTTCAATTCTATCATCCCATCTGTCAGGGTATCTCTACAAACAGAGGTGTGTAGTAGATAAATAGTAGAGCTTTTCTTTGTCCCTAAAAATAAATGCCAAAGACTTAAGACAGTGGATATGTAATAGACGAAAGTCTTGCATGTATTCTAAAAGGCAGACTAGCCTTGGTAATTCAATACTGTGGCTGCCTGCCAGACTTGAAGTGGAATAGGATAGCTTATACCCTTGCACTGACCCACTGCTTTGTGCTTCCTGTGAGGTTAGAGCCTCCAGATCTTTGATACCTTTTACTCTAACAGCAAGCTTCTTGCAAGTACCAGCACATGTCATACCAAGCCTTAACAGAAAACCTCTGGCTTTAGTGTACAGAATGGGAGATTTTAAGAAGAATTAGGCTCTCAGCCAGGCTGAGATGAAGCATATGCCTAGGGTACATATGCTCCCTGCCAGAGCACACTGGGCAATCCTCATCGACGTAGTGTGAAAAGGTCTTTAGGCTGTGATCAGACAGAGCAAAAAAAAAAACAAGCTTCTCTCTGAGGCAGCTTAGAGAAGGCTCTGAGGTAGGACTGTTCAAACATCAGTATGTATCTCCCCCATCTAAATGAATGTTCTATGCCAGGAAAAGTGGATCTGAGAAGGTTTGGGAACAAAAAGGCCACACACTGTCTCTCTGATGTGCCTCTTTTGTTATGTCTGAACACAGCCTTAATAAACAGCAGTCCATAGGCTGGATTCCTGTAGACCCAAGAAGCCATTGTGAACCACCAACTTGACAGACTCCAGTTTCATTTACTAAACTTAAGCAAAAATCATACAAAGTCAAGCAACTTCTTCTCCCTTCCATTATTGTTAAAGCATACTTGCTTATAATAAATACAGGCAGCTACTAGAATAAAACTGCACTTTAGCATGTTTTAGCGCAATCTCATTACAGTTGCTTGATTTTGAATCCAGTGTTATATGTAAGTCATGACAGCTTTACTGTAGTTTTCACTTAATAAAGCAGACTTGCATGATAACATCTGTATAGTGGGTTGAGATTTACTGCGTTAAATTTAACTGAAACTTTATGATTTTTTCAAATGGTTTTGGGCCAGTGTTTTATTAGGTTGAATTGCTCAACTGTTCTCTGCCAGCCAGAGTTACGTCTCTTATAGCTCCTGGAACCACAGCAAGGACAGGAAATAGAACATTCACTTACAACCACACAAGGCGGCGAGCCAGCAGCAGTTTGTCTGGTTTTTCTTCCTCTCAGGTCCACTCCACTGAAAGGTGGGTCTGCTTATCTTACATGTGGTCCAAGGAGCTACAGTTCCTTGCAAAATTCACTGATGCTTAGCCTGGGAGTAGGCAACGTTCCAAAGAAACAGTCAGAGGTTGAACAACTAAAACCTTCCTTGACTGGTTGCTTTTCAGTAAGTTCTTAAAAATGTTGCATCATTTTAAAGAAACTCTGCAGCTGAAGAGAAGTATTACAGCTGCTTGTCTGCCAAAGGGGGGGGGGTATAAACATATGCATCACACACACACACACAATGAAAATCAAAGCCAGATGTTTCATTTCTCATGTTTGATTCTTTTGCTCTTTCACCTGCATCTAAAGCTGGCAGCGTGGTCTTGCTACATTGCACTGGTTTATCTAAAGATAACATAGGTAGCTTTGAGGCACAGATTTCTACCACTTTTCCTCCTGCCAAACGTTACAAATAGGCACAAAGATCAACTAGATAATTAGATCAAGGAATGCCTTAACAGCTACTGCTTGTAACCAAGAGGCAAATGAATGTGCATCTTTTGGAATTAAGCAAAAAATTGTTGTTACCTTATAACTAGACACCATAGGAAAACATACACTTAAAAAATAAGGACAACAATGGAAAATTATATGTGAAGGCCATAGCAAAATGTCATAGTATTTTCCCAAAACCATGATTCCCAATTACAGACATCCTTCACGTAAAAGTTTTATAGAGGGTATTCTTGCTCCTACACATTTAATAAGATGCTTCATCTGCCTTCTTTAATATGGTGTTTAATTTATTCGTACATGGTCTCCCTGTGCTTCTTATCTCCTTTTCTCTTCTTAGTGGGAATCAGACTGTTTCTATGCCAGACAGACAAAAGAGAAACAGTTTCTCTCCAGTTCTCTTTTGTAATCAGCCAACTTAATTTTGTGCAAGGAGTTCCTTCTGCATTTAACATACCAGAACAAAGAGATGAGGAACAGAGGATACACACTCAAACCACTAAATGATGTGGTTCAGTTTGTGCCTCAAGTCAGCTAGTTCAACATCAGCTAACTTAAAAGGAAGAGGGAAAATAACAACCAATCAGCTTTTTGGGAAGGTGAAGGGGAATACTGAAAAGCAAAAACAATCCATGGGCAAAAAAGTTAGGAGAGTTGGGCTTTTCTCCATCCTGTTCAGCAGCAAACACTACTGAAAGGGAAGGGCCAAAAAGCTCCATGGGGAGGGGAAGAGAAAGTTGAGTTTTCTTTCCCTTTTGGGGAGTGTGGTGCCCCTTCAGAAGGTTTAAATTAATATCAGGTGCTGGCCGTGTTTCTTCCCACCCTGCACCAAAGAGCTCGCCACTTTGCCTCTGCAAAAAAAAAAACCTAGCGGAGAAGCGTTTCTAATAGCCACTTGTGGCTTCACTTTCTCCTGTTGGTTTTCACTACAATTTAAAGTCACAGTATCCCTTTTTCCCAGCGATCCCCATTGCTTAAATAAATAGCACTTCAAGGAAAATTCTCTTTAAACAATAAAAAGATGAGTTCTTTATTGTAACCATCGGTAAGAACCAATAAATAAATAAATACGAGAATCAATGAATAAGTAAGTTGCTTCTCAAGTAATCACACAGCACCTGACAACCTACTCTACCCTAGGCTGCCTAAAGTTTTCTCCCTGGCTTTTGCCGAGGCCTAAGAATCCTTGGAACTATGTTGGAATCTTTCCCTCAGGATGGTGAATCGTCACTTCAGAACCTTCCCGCCCTGAAAACCCAAATCATAGAACAATTCCTCTCTTGGGATGGTGCCTTTCGTATCCCTGCAGCCTGGCATGGGCTGCCTCTGACTGGCTGCGTCTGTGGGCAATATCTCTTCCCTTTCCTATGCTAATTATGGTGCTCTGCCTACAGCTTACCTTACTGTCTCTTTATCTACAATAAATACTGTACGTTACCTTAAATACATTATATTAAACACTTTAAATACATTGCAAGCATTTTACAATAGTTATGCAATTCAACACACAATACATTAAATGAGCATAAGGCGACACCACAGGGAGTGATTCAATTCCTCCCAAAACGTGGAGAAAGAGTGCAATTCCCCCTTCCTTGGAGCAATGTTTTTGTTTGTTTTGTTTCTATCCTGCCCTGTTAGGGATGTGAACAAATTAAATTCATGTGTTTCTTTCAACATTGAAGTGAATGCACATTTGTTCATGTCACCATTGAACCATTTCTGGTCTCAGCTTACATCTATTACTTATGAGTCTTAGATTAGAGGGCTGGTTTCAAAGGAGATTGTCCTCTCTTAATTCAGTAGATACCTGTAACTTCAAAGCTTCCTTGATGCCTTCTGGTAATAATCCTGTGCCATCTATGACATGCATCACCTGTGTCAGTAAATTGTTTTAAATGATTTTTAATTATTAAGTTCTCTTTGTAAGTTATTTAGAAAAAAGAAATAAAACACGGCTTTAAGCTGTCCTCCACATTCTCAATTATGTATCATTTACCACTTAAAGATTATGACTTGTTGAAAATATCATCTTCTTGGATGTTATTTCTCTTCAAAAACCATTTTTAACAGCTTCAAGGCCACTTTATGCAGTGTTTCATGTCTGCCCTGAGATAGTAGTTAGAGCTCAGTTTTCTGGTGAGTACTTTACAAGATCATTTTTTTTGCATGCCATTCCCCACAACATATATTTATAGAATTATAATGATAAATAACCAAATTATATAAATTATAATTATAATTTAGAAAACATGCAAAAGTCCCGTTCCCATTCAAGATTTACAGAGCTTTGAAAATGTTTTGGAAATCCAACGTCCCCAGTCAAATTTTGATTCCTGGACTTTCCTCTGTCATAGGCTGAAGGAGGGGATCAGAGCCACATCGCGTCTCTAGCAGCCGAACTTCAAGGCCCTCTCGCAGAGGCTTCTCTTGTTGCTTTCCCTTGCAGCCACAGCTTCAGTCGTGTGCTTGATAGGAAGAGCAGCTGCTTGATCCTGGCTCTGCTGGCGCATGGGGAGAAGCTGCGGCTGCAGGGAGAAGCAAGAGAAACCTCCATGAGAGGGGCTTGAAATTCAGCCGCTAGAGACGCAACGTGGCTCTGATCCCCTCCTTCACTAATGACAGAGGCTGAGGAAGGGGACAGGCAGGTTCATATTGAACTCGTGCTGTCCTCGATTACCATGGGGACTTCTTAATGCGAACTACAGTTCACATTAAGTCTGCCCCAAATCCACTCCGAAGTAACAGCAGCCAATGGGGACAAGCCCTGAGTCCTTCTTTAATTCTGCAGCTCTGTCAGTGGCCTTGCTGCTGCCGCTGCTTAACCCATGGTTGTCTTAAAACAATTTTGCTTGTGTGTGAAAGAGAGGGGGGGGGGTCTGGACAATCAGCATAGAAAGTGATTTCTCTCATGTTGCTTTCTCCCACGCTTTTCCCATCCCTCCCTCTTTCAGACACGTGTGTGTGCGTGCATGCGTGTGCATGTGTGTGTGTGTGTGCATGGTTGTGTTGGCTTCCTTTGTCTCTCCCCTGTAGTCCCTCTTCCCTGGACGAGCTCTCCTTATGTGCTAAGGAGAGATCGGGCTAAAAGGGAGGAGAGGTGAAGAATGAACGGCTCTATCTGGGTAGCGAGATGTAGTGAGAACTGAGTCAAAAGACAGGTTCCCACTGGAAAATTTAATACAGATTTAAATCAGGGTTTTTTTAGGGAGTGGAAACACAAAAAACCAGACCTCAATGCTGATTTTTAAAATCCTGATTTAAATCCAGATTAAATATTCCAGTGGAAACTTGGCCAAAGGAAATAAATTAATGGCATTACCTTAGGTTGAATCCAGACATCACATTAAAAATACACAGTTTGCCTGTGGTCCAAAGTAAAATGCTTCCGGAAAGAAAACTGTCCCTGCCCACCTGTAGATGATACTTTGAAATTTAGAGACCACAACAGTGAGGATCCTTCTATTCATGTGCTCAGCTCTTCCTCATGGCTCTGTTAGGTCCGTGGGTTCTCAGGTGAAGGTGAGTTCTCACACAATTCACCCAAACACATAGGGAAATGCAGAGTAAAAGTCCTTAAGCTACTCTTTTTTAAATCTGAAATAGTGGGCTATAATGCACAGTTACAGTGGCCTATCTTTAAACCTGACTGTCAAACCGAAAGCTGCTGCAAATTCCAAAAGTACTTTTTAATTCTGTCTGGATCACCCTTAAAAGAAATGTCCACAGGCAATACAGTTCAATATAAAATCGTACTGTTTCTTTGCACTGCTATTACTTAATAGAACCTTAATAAGTCAAGCAGTAAAATCCAAACCTCCACTCCAGATAACTGGATGAAATTTGATATAAGAAGATTCCTTTAGTTGTGAGCTGACATCTTGAGTGGCACCAGTGGGAATCTCCCATTGCCTGGCTGTCTGCAAATACCTCATTAGACAGCTCTACCAATCCGTTCATCCTACCAGCAGCCATTACTACTGCTAGTAACCCTTGAATCAGAGTATTGCTAGGTCTGGATGGTGATGAGTTCTCTGTTCTGGCTGATGCTTCTAAAAGTGTTACTACTACTACTGACATCAAGGCTAGGGGGATTTCTGCACTTGCTGGTCTACACATCGGGAAGTACAAAGGGCCACCCTTCTGTATGTTACTGCAGAATATGGAAGACCACATCCACTGCTAATATGCACCATCTGCACAGTATGTTCTGTGACTGAAATAAGGACGCCTCTGATCTGGATTGCCATTCAAGATATGTAGAAGGTACATGGCTACATATTCTAATTAACAAGGGAACCTATTCAGCAGTGTACCTTATTGAGCTCCCCAAATGTGCCTGAAGCCAGAATTTTTTGTTCTTAATCATTGGAGTTCATAGAGGCTGGGTCCAAAACTCATGCAAGTTTTGTGGCTGCTGCAGGGGTTGGGTTGGAACATGCTGTCACCATGCAGATGTCATTATTCCAGCCCAGAGTGATCCATCCGTGCCCTAAGACAGATCACTTTGTTTCTGATCAACCATTATGGACTTCCCTAAGTAAGTACCTACAGATATGTCCTTGGACTGTACTGTTATCATGGAGGTTGCTTTTATTTTATCAAGCCTTCTAGGAACCCCAAAAGTAGGTTTTGCTATTCTACACTTTTCTATGTACTGGAGTCTGCTTAATTTTCTCTTTCTTTGACACTATCCAAATGATTGGGGCCTTTGGTGGACATAGAAATTGATTGAAGAAGTGTGCCATGGTTACAGACTTGAAGTTAACCACCACTCTAACAAAAGCAAAAGTCCAACCCTCAAGAGTATGTTTTCAAAATCTCTAGTTTGTTATATAGTTAATAGAGACATATGCAAATATGCAGCGTCTAAAATACAGCATTGTATTTTTTAAATTCTCTATCGTGCTTTTCCTCAACTACCCATAGCTCAACTTCACTGATATTCAGATTTTTACAGGAATGTTTACTCTGTTTGCTAGCATTCATTCAGCATAAATCTTACTTGGAGGGGAAATAAAGTGTCATAGGCAGTTCAGGATCAGAATAAATAACTATTAGTTAAAGTGGGAAGGTTATTCAAAGAAGTTTGTTTGCAGGGGATTGCAAAAACATCTGCCAGGTTCCCCCACATTGGCTTGTCTTCAAACAGCAGTCTTTCCTGTGTATAAGAAATCATGCATTTCAAGATTAAAAAGCTTAACAATTGCCTCCAGCACTCACTTTTGCTGCTAAGTCAACTTGGGCTGAATGACCAAACCACAACACAAACCAATATTTCTATTATAAAAGAATCCTTCCTATTCAGTAAGACAGTGAATCACAGTCTAAATGTTAGCTTTAAATGTCAAAAAACAAACCAGCCTTTGCCAGACTGGCATGTCCCCTCCATGGTCTGTATGCTGCTTCGAAAAGCTTTTGTTCCCAGCTTGAGGGCCAACTCACTTCTGGAGCACTGTGGAAAGTACCAGATACTTCCATGATATGCTGTCCACATGCTTCCATGGTCTAGTATACCACCCTGGGCTGGTTTAAACCTTGAAAAAATAGGGAGGGCACTATTTTGGGATGAAGTGTTATTGAAGGGCAGGCCTTTGGTATCCCACAGTAATGTAGAGAAGGCATAAGCCTACAACCCAATGTGGAAAGGGTCTTGGATTACAGTTCTCATCAGCACTAGGCAGCTTTTTCATGACTATATACTCCAAATTACCTGGATTTTCTTAATGGATAGAAAGTAACTTTAAAAAAGTGACTTACATTCTGTAGTATACACAGGTATATGTGAGTTCCAGGTGGTGTGAAAATAAAAAAAGAGAGAGAGTTGGGAGTGAGAACCTAGCCCTGATATGAATTTAGGAGCAGAGAAACTGTGGACTGGTGGTTTGTTCAATGTAGGAAACAATGACACTCACGTCAACTTGCTATTTCCCTTGCCTTGCATGAACCAGATCCTCCAGTGTATTTGTCTACACTACAGGAGACAAGTAAGTTTTAAAGGGCCATTCATCCATGGGCAGTGTTCATAGGAAGACACACAAACCATATGAGGCCTGGTATGCTAGCAAAAGGGATGAAACAAATTCATTCCAAAGCAAAGGTACCTTCAAAACAAAGTATCTCAGGCTGCATCCCCAAGCAACTTATTTGCCTCTCTAGTTTCCCTCTACTGTCTCTCTATTCCAACGGAATTTAAAATTGCCGTTCAATTCCGGAATAAGCGTCCGCATGAGGCTCAGCAAAACGCATGTTTAAAATGCACCTACTGTCCCTATGGAAACGTGTTTTCTTTGCCAGCATCTTTTTCTCCGTGCCCCCTTTCTGGTTGATAGGGTGCCAATGGGAATGGGGAGGGACTGCGCTCTGTGAGGCCACAACCAGGAAGACAACCCCCGACAACTCCAAAAGAAAAATAGCCATCTGTCCCTCTCCCCCCCCACCCTGCAAAGGCAGCCGGGCTGCAGCCAGTGCTCGGGTGGAAGCAATTCATTAGGCTATGGCTTTCCATGTTGACAAAGGCAGTGGCTGCAGCCATCGACCACGCGATCATTCACTCTCAATACTTTCACTCTGATCACTCTGGGCTCTGATCAGGAAGTGAAAAATAGAAAAATAGCCATGGGTATTTACAAGTTCTCTGTTAGTCTCCCCTGCCCTTTGCTTCCAAAGGTATGATTTCACTGTCAAAATCCACCCTGTACAGCAGTCATTACACTGTAGCAATCCACCCACTTCACACCTGATAACAATGTTGCAATTCTGAGCAATTCTGGCTCTTTAAAAGTTCTGACCTTTAGAAAGGGAAAAGGAAGGGAAGCTGCTGCAGTTCTGGGAGATGTGTGAATGTTTAAGGCTGTGTGTGTGCAGGCGGGCAGCAGAAGCAGAGCCAGGGTGCTTTTTTCAGAGATTTGGCCGCCAATCCACACCCTTTTTGCTACGGAGCGTCTCCATGCACAATGTTGCTTGGAATACCCATGGCTTCCAAGTCTTCTTTAAAGGGCAGTCTTTTTACTGTGCATTTTCCTCCTTTTGTGCCACTGGAAGCTCAGAGAAAAGCCGGGCATGGGGGTGCTCAGAGGCAAAAGAACCTTTTTAACAGACTTTTTATTGCTTGGGGACAGGGCCTCAGTGTTTGAGAAACCTCATTTCAAAATGGAAGCTTCTTATCTGAATTGCTTTGGTTTGCCTTCTCTACCACTTTTCTGTTGAAAGCTAGAGTACCACTGGCTCTATCAAAATTTAAAATAAAAAAAATGTAAAATTCTGGTGGCTGGTGAAGAAGTCAGTTTCCTCACTTTGCCAAATCACATTTAAAAAAGAGATACCAGTAAAAAAAGATACTAGTAGTTAATAGGGAAAGCAGTGTTTTCCCAATCTGATAAAGATGTTGGGCAGAATATTTTCTAGTAAAGCTAGTTCAGTATCAGTCACATAGTGATATTTATGTATTTTACTACAAGTACATTCAGCCTGTTGAAGGACTTATATATGGAAGCTGACAAAACATTTTGGTACATCTGCAGAGGGAAACAAGATGACACAATCTACAGACACTCACAGCAATGCTACTAGGATATCCTGGTGTGCTCTGAAACTTCTCTACCTTGGATATTAAAAAGTAACTCTGAGGATGGATGAATGGCAGAGAATAGCAACCTGTACAGAACCTGAGTCCATGGCACTTGATCCTATGATCACAACAAGCATAAATAGACCAGGATGCTCAAGAAGGTCTTGAATAACTGAGCAGGCACCCTTGTGTAATGCAGACACCAGCTTGATGTAGAGAGGCTGTACTAAAGACAGAGAAGATGGGAAAAGGTAGATGTTTTAAAATGGTACTAAGCATTTAATAATTCTTTTGAAAAGTTTGAAAATTAGCACATTTATTTTCTACATTAGCCTCATTGCATTTTTCCCTTGAGATCTGCCTAAAACAGGGACAGCTGATCTTTTTAAACTAAGGAACGTATTCAAATTGGCCAACCCATAGGTCCTTTCTGCACTTATCTTCACAGATCCAGTCCACACAATCAAGCAATCCATTCCAAAGCTAGGAGAGATTGCATTTACATAGGAACAATGTTGTCTTCACTGTGATAGATGTTCCAGCCTAAATTCAGTGCTGGCCATAAAGCTCAAGCAAGCCTTGGAATCAACCTTTGCAGGCTCCGATGGACAGGAACAAAAGAGCTCCGAGGGGACCCATTCTGGTAGTAGAACAAGGCCTGCTGTTGAAAAGGATATCCCAGTAAACCAGATCGTAAGTGCCTTCTGCACACATCTGTGATTTGGATTTCAGTGGCTAGTATGCTGGTGAACCTATTAAATCAGTTCACCATCAATCTGGATCTAGGTCCTCTTGATGTAGATTATCCTCCATCTGGTGCAGACAAAGCACACTAGCAGGGGTCAGGTCCTCTCTAACAGTGAGCCAGTTCTGGTGGTTAGGGAGCCACACTTTTATCTGGGAATATTGGGTTTGATGCCACAGTTCTCCATGATTTCAGTTGGGTGACCTTAGGCTAGTTACAGCTCTCTTTCTGAGCTCTTACAGCCCCACCTACCACACAGCGTGTTCTGTAGTGAGGAGAACAGAAAGCTTTGTCAGCTGCTTTGAGTCCCCTTAAATGAGTGATAAAAGGTGAAAGATTTATGTGATCTGAAGATAAACCAGACTATAAACGGGTGATAAGAGTGGGATAGAAAAGCCAACTTTTCTTCTCTTATTCTGTATTAACATGCAGAAGTGAGGCCCCTGGACCTCTTCTTAATCCAAATCTAAGGTAAATGCAGAAAGGCCCAAAAGTATTCAATGGTGCCCCCCACATTTTGGAACAGCCTCCCTCTGGAGATATTCCAGGCACCAACTTTGTATGTTTTTATATACTTGGTTAAAACATGTCTCTTTACTTGGGTCTTTGATGTTTAACTCCCTCTAAGAGTTGTCCTGACAGGGAAGGAGGGTGGGAGGGTTATATTTTATTATATGTTTTGCACTGTTTTATGTTTTTATCTTTTTTATTGTTGTGTCCTGTCCTGGGACCTTCAAGTGAAGGGTGGGATATAAATAATTTAATAAAATTAATAAAAAATAAAATAGACACAGCCCAAAACAACATCAAGATCTATGGCATAACTAACTGCTTGTATTCATACAAGCAGACCCCATAACTGTCCTACTTATTCTCATCACAGTGCTAGACCCTGAGAAGAGCTATTAGGACCTGAAAAAAGAAACCACTTTTTTAAAAATGCCATCTTATTCTGAATTTACTAATTAAAAAAACATGCAGCGATTTCTGTCCTTTGTCCTACTTCTCTGACTTTCAGAAAATTTATCATATTCTTTTCTGGGACGCTCGTCAAAGCGACTTCAGCAATAAAAACGGGATGTCTAGAACAGAAGAGGACAGAGTTCAGTGAATTGCTTTTAATGTCCTTCTGTGGGGTGTACATTTTTTATTGTTTAAAATGGTAATTAATCTTTAGTGTTGAAAAAAAATCAGTGGGGGTGTGAGAATCAAGCCACTGCCTGTTACTTGGAAACAACACACAAAGTTTGTTTTGTTTAGTTTAGGGTTTTGTATTGACAGGGGAAGAAATGCAACTCTCTTGTCCAAAACCACCAGTTGTCTCTCTGAGTTCCCTGAGGAAGGCTGTGTAGACTTGGATGGCAACAACTGAAAAGAGCAAAACTAGAAAATATTAAATTTTACACCACTAGTGACAAACAATGGTGGAGAGTTTAGCTGAATCCTCAGGAGAGTACTTTACGGCTTCCCCGTAGGTGGGATCTCAGGGAAAAGAAAAATGTGCCATAATTTACAAAGTGCTTATATGGAATTTCAAAACAGAGAAAAATCATAACTCTCCCCATGGTGGCATCCCACACAATGTAGAGTTTTGCATAATCAGGATCTAAATTCTCTGTCCAGTCCAGGGCTTTCTTCCTGCCAAATATCAGGGGAAAATCACAGGTCACACATGTTTACTGGCTTTTCTGAGTGCTTGATCCTGCAATGGCACACTGGACATTTTGATGGTGTGAAATACCTGAAAGTGCATGATTGCTGCCCATTTCGGGCCCAGTTTCAGGCCCTGCACATAGGTGGCAGCCACTTCCAGACCAAAGACTGCAGAAGAAAGTGTCCAGAAAAGTAAGCCCATATAACTGTTCAGAGAAAATTCACAATGGGAGTTGATTTTTTTTCCCAAATAGCATGTGACAATTCCAGCATGGCCCTTAGATAATCCCACATTTTAGGCTCTGTCCAGACACAGTCCAGAAGGTTGCATGTTTCAAATTAGAACCCCCTCCCACATTGTTACAGGTAAAGGAACTGGAGTTAGCATGTTTCCTCTTCTTATTTAGAAATCCAAAGATAAATGTCTGCAAGGGGCTGTTTTGGCTAGAGAAGAAAAGATGAGTGTAACATGTTCTGTGTACTGTATTCTCAATGTTGCCATTCTTTCAAAAATATTCCTGCTAAATCACTCCAAGGGAAGAAATATGAATGTTTCATTCAACCTCATCATTCATGGGACAACGCTGATGGAGACAACAAAAAATAAATGCTATTCACGTTTCTGACAGAATGGAAGAAGTCAAATTTAAACCTTCCTCTTGGCCTCCTGCCTGTGAAATCTATAAACTGTGCCCCATCCCTTGTCTCGCCATGGAAACTCTAACAATGAATTGAACAGCTGTTACTTTATTCAGGGTATTATAGAAGGGCATTGTATGTATAGTTTTAATAGTGCATTTTTCAGTTAAATCCTTGTTAAGACTTGAGAAATCTTCTCCATCTTAACCTGTAGAATCAGTTCAGCATCAGCATTTCCCAAAGACAATTTCCCCTCCACCCATCACTTTGTATGAATTCAGACAATAGTGTCTTGGGAATCTTCACTCTCCATTTTTTCTTCCATTTGCTGCTCCAGTGATTCTCAATAGGTGACTTATTTCTTCATTCATCTGACACACTGTCACTTATCTGCCTTCTTGCATTCACATGTGTGAACACCTCTCTTATCAGAAATCACATGCCAGACAGTTCCTGTCACTGCAGGCCTAGGAGCCCTGGAAATAGAAATCATAAGAAAAGATAAATAACAAAGGACAATATCCTGTTCTGCATGCTTAAATCTTGCTGAAGCCTTGAGTAAAGCTGCCTGAGTGCAAGGCTTCCAGTTAAATGTGGACTTAAAAAAAGAACGAAAGAAATGCATTCAAAAAGTGAGTAATTTTTTGAAACTCACCAACTGATATAGAGCAGTGAGCATAAACAAGCCAGAGCATGAGGAAGATATTTTCTTGGAGAACCTAGAAGATTTAGTAGACTTTAAGAATAACAAGAACAGCATGTGAAAGAATACTGTTCAATGATCTAAAAATGTTTTGTGTAACATTTTAACAACGGAATAGTGTTATGAGCAGAAACAGAACCTGGTTATGATACGCTGAGTCCTTAAATAAGCTTAAATATTATCATTATCAAAATAAATTTAAAATTAGCACAAACCTTTAAGTAAAAGTGTCTTGAGTTAAGAGAGCAGAGAAGACATGATAACATGGTCCAGATATGTGTTGGGACCTCATGGTCTACGCACTAGTGCATTCCTGGAGATCATACTGGCCGTATGGCCCTGGCATCTGTCCTTCTCCTGGAAGCACACCAGTGGGAGATCACTTTAAACTGGTCTCTCACACAAACCAGATTCCTGACACCAGTGTGCAGACAATCAGGGCCATTTCCAGGGCAGAGAGGGACAGTTTCCCAATGTGCAATGCTGAGGCTAAGGAGCCTGGATAGGCTCCATTCCTGGCCCAGCATACTTATGCCAAGCCAGGATCAAATTCCACACACAGAAGTTGCCATTATTTCCTTTTAACCAAGTGGTATTAGAATATTGCCTAGTTCTTACTGGGCTTAAGCATGAGAAGATGACCCCTACTGTCACAGTTGTCCCCAAAATCTGTAAGTAAGTAGGAACCAAATAGTTAGTACATCAAGGGCCTTTCACACTCAGCCTACTGGCACAGCCTGAGGATGCTCCCACATGGAGTATATGTACCATGCAGAACTGCTTCTGTTCTGGAAGTGGCTCCACATATTCCAAATCTTCCCCCAGCTGGATAGCTATGGAACAATAAAGTGCTCCACAGCTATACTACCTGGGCCTGGAATGTGGCTAGTACAGCCCAGCACATACCTTTGCACATGTCTTCTGGGTGAAGGCTGTATGGGGTGGAGCAACGCAGCTGCAGTTGTATACTGTGTCACCTAGTTGCTGTGGCAACAGCCAGCATGCATGGGCATTGCTGAGGCAAGATGATTGCCACTAGTATAGCAACAATCACACCTTCACAGTGCATAGTGAAATGACAGGTAAGTTTGGGATGGATCAGGTGTTCCCATATGCAGTCACCCAATCCATCCCAGTTCTTTTCTAGTTTTTACACCAAAGCAAGGTGTGAAAACAATCTCTTTATCATACAGATACAAACTGCCTTTGGACATCCGCTTGATTTTCCCTTGGAGGTCCCTTCTAACCTATTCAGAACTGTGATTTCCCCAGTTCTCTGCTTATTAAGGCTTGCTGATCTTCCATAATTCTCCAGCCAGGAAATGCTTCCTATTACAAGCATTCACCAGTCTATGGGAACAGCAACATGATCTCCAAAAGCACCCCAAGGACATATGGAAGGCATGCATGTGAGAACATCTGAACAGGGCTACAGAAAATTTTTTGCTTGCTGGGATATATATGGTTGCTTGCAGGAACAGCTGTATAAATGTTGGCACTGATTCACGCAGTGTTCTCTGGAACACCAGTTATCCCTCATTGCATGAGGGAATCAAATGTCAAAACATTCCATTTGATTTGAATGTTTTAAACCCAAATGCAACAAAACCCAATTTGAATCTAATACATTCGACTCAGTTCATTCGAATGTTAGATATGAATTTGAAGATACGAATGTCAACAACATTCATATTTAAAGATACGAATATCGACAACATTTGTATGTATTATACGGATCTGTACACATTTCGCATGCATCACGTCGTATCCCATATGCATCCCATTTTTGTTCCATATTATAAGCGCAAATGCATACAGATGCGTATGACATTCATACAGATACATAAGTCATGGGTACCTGTACATTTGAATCATTCGAAGGAACGTTTTGAAACATTCAAAATCTGTTCTAATGTTTTAATCCAAATGTGAAGACATTCTAGTCGAATTCAAATGTCCACATTCAATCGAATTCAATCCAATTTTGAATGTTTAGAACATTCATGCACATCCCTAGTACTGGTTATCTCAGCAGTGTATTTAGTCTTCTATGGTCAGATCAAAAAGGAGAGAAACTGTTAAGGTGTTTTTCCACTGTCACTAGAAGTACCCATTAATGGGTACAAAAATGCTATTACGTACCCATTAATGGGTATTTAATGGGTACTTCTAGTGACAATGGAAAAACACCCTTATTCACCGGTCATGGTGTTCCTACTGCCTAATCACTACCCTATGTTCCATCACTATCCCATGCTTCATCATTTTCATATACACAGAAAAATAATAAAATTTAGAATATTAGAAAATCTTCAGTTTAGTGGTACAGAAAACAAATCAGTCTGCATCCAGGTTTCCACTAATATAACTTGATCTAATATAGACTATTTGAGAAATTTGGGGATTACCTTCTAATCTGTTCAGAACAATGTGATTTTCCCACTTTGAGGCTGTAAATAAGCAATTTTTCCAGCACTCACTATCCAAATTCTGCTCATAGCTTCTGCGGTGGGACTAAAGTGTAAAAGACTGTAGGGATTTTGTTCTGATAAAAGAACGTTGGGAAAATAATGTCAAGAAAAGGAAATTAATTATACTCCCAAATTACTTGCATATGATATTTTGGGTAGGTCTTTGCTTTTATTTACAGTGAAGGATCATTTGGGAAATCTGTTTGATGAACAATATATTCCTTCTGGCTAGGTTTCAACACACACATATCCTTTCTGAAACAACACACCCCTTTTGACAGTGTTAAATCAGAAAGGCTTCCTTTAAGATCTCTGTGACTTTTCTTTCTCGGTTTTGTGATAAGCCACATGCCCTCCAATACTAACTAACCTTTACTGCACAACCTCATTTTTGACAACAAGCCCAAAGTATTTTGGTAAGTAGCTTTGGGTGATTTCCTCAGCATGTCAGATTTGCTGGGATAATGTTGTGACTGTGTGAAGTAGACTTCTGACTCAGAACTTTAAAAGGCAGCTTGCTTTTAAGCACTTAAGACAGCAAGATATTGTTTTGTCTCCCTACCTACCTACATCACGCCAAGCAGGCAGGAAAGGCTGTTAGACTTAACATGACTTCAAGAGACATCTAGTTAATCTTATCATTTTCAAGGCAGAGCTTTGCCAACATTTTGTATCTCTCCATGGATTCTAGTTCCAACTTATCAATATACGTTTGCTTTTTAAAGCTTTGTTGATCTTGAATGTTACCAATCTGCAAAATTGAATTTAAAAAAAATCTAGAGTTTGTGCTGTAACCCTAATGATATAAAACCATACCCTAATCATACCATGAGCTTAGATAGCTACTGCTTTTTAAAAAACACATACAAGCACTTGTGTAACTAATAGGCCACTCTAAACACTTTACATCAAAGGGGGCATTTATTTTAATAGTTTATTTCCACAGAAAGTATTTTAAGCCATGTTCTAATTGTTAGCAGAGAAAATTAGCTAATCCCTTCAGGTCCAGATGCACTTTTTGTGTGGTTTTTCATAGGAAGTGGTGAGTGTTGAATTAATTTTGGTTAGGTGAGGAAAAACATAAGCTTAGGAATTTCTATAGAACAATGTCATAATTCTCTAATGCCAAAGAATGGAAATATACCACTGTTGTGGCACCATCATAATCTATACGGTGGCACAACAGAAGAGAAGAGGCAAACGTATAACTGTCAGCCATATTATGGCAAAAATGCACCTTTATCAGAAAACAGCAGTGCTTACAATCAGGAACCCTGCTAGTAATAGAGAAAAAGAAAAAAACCAGCTCAGGTCTGGAAGAAGCTACCACAAGCCACTTCCAAATGACCCACTAGTACAATGTCCCAAGCCTCTCTACAGCTACCTCTACTCCAGAAGAAGTAAAGCTGCTAGATTTTACTACTAGAAATCTCTAGAGAAGGGGTTGAATATCTTAGGACTCGTATTGTAGGCAACCCCCTCCCCCCAAAAAGCACAAAATACCACCTGGTTGATGGTTTTCCAGCAATAGTGCTTTTAAAGCTATACATATACCTTCTGGATGGAGCCACCATCATAGCTTGATCCAGCACTTATGCACGGAGGCTGAAACAGATGACTATGCATGCAGTATGTGCTGGTAGTGGCTTGCACATCTGGAAATTTAATAGTGATCAAATTGGATTGCATGTCTCATAGTCCTGGAGAGGCATGTAAGATGAGAGAAGGATCATTTCTTCACTAGATCTTATTCCAGATTATATCTTAAAATAAGTACCTGCCATCTGCTTGCTAGCAGCCTGCACTAGCTTGCCATAGTCTGCAGTAGATGTGGATGGCAGGTCCCTATTCTGGGATATAATCCAGAATTGGGGGCAGTGAAAAAAGGGCCAAGGACTCTTGCACTGGAACCATAAGAATTCCTACTAGTTCCACAGAAATTAGGGTGTCCACACCAACTGCCACTCCTAAATCAGAAGAAAACATAACCTTTAAATTTACAAACATTGCCACGGAAATCCTGAATATTTATGGCAGTTTGTCTCCTAAGTCTACAAATTATATAGATTGTTTTGAAAATTGTCGCATTTCTTATTTTTAAATGTATAAATTGATGGATTTGTTTAATTTGTTTAATTTTAAATAAATAAAGCAGAAAAGAAATACACCTCAACACAGCAAAGATGACACCAGGCAAGTTACCAGTGTACCTAATGTAGAGGTGTCAATTTCTTGTTTGTTTGTCCCCTTTATATGCCTTTTATAAATAATTTAAGAGTTAACAGCAACTATATTCTCTTTCTATCAAGTTCGCTCACATTGACCCTCAAGATAGGTTACTCTGAGAGGCAGTATTTAGCTTAAGATCACTTGGTGTGTTTCCATTGCTGAGTGGAGATTAGATACCAGGAAGCCCTAAGTCCAAGATCAACAGATTTACAATGTACATGTTCTGGCAAAGTCAAGGACATTGTCATCTTCCTTATGATTCTTTGCTTTTACATAAGTCCCAGGAAGCTTCTCAAATACATGTTGTTTTCTGATAAGGATCAGTTCTCTGATAATCCTTTAAAGTAGGACTAGAAATAGAACAACTAGTGATGGATTATTTTAAATGGATTCCTATTTACCTAACATACATGATAAACTCATTAACCATCTTTGGTGATACAAATATGTAAAGTTATTGAATGAAATGAGGAAAGGGATATTGACAGGTTTCACTTCTCTGAGTAATTCGACAATGACTGGTATACTAGTCTTGCAAGCATACCAGGACCCCTCCTTCCATATCCTGCTGTGATCTAAGGGAGACCCTGCTTGCTAGTCTGGGATACCAACCAGTGCAGAATCACCCTTTGATCTTTTTTCCTTGTAACATAGCAAGTGCAAGGTGATGCACACTGGAGCAAGAACAGAGAAAAAAATATCCAAATACGCATATAATTTGATGGGGTTGGGTAGACCTTTCTGCAGCAAACCAAGAAAGGGGTCTTCGAGTTCTAGAGGATAACTCAATGAAAGTGCTGGAAATAATTAAGAAGGGAATAGAAAATAAATATGCAAGCATCCTTCCTCCTCTTTATAAATTTACAGTGGGGACACATTTGGAATATGCTGGACAAGATGGACTGTGGCCTAATCCAGCAAGGCTTTGCTTACATTCTTACGAGAGAAGGCACGGCTGTTTTCCCCCAATATCTTTTTATGAGGCTGAATAGTGAAATCTCATTGACGAGGGGGTTGCAGTTGGAGATCTTGGAGGTTAATGATATCAAGAGATATCCTGTTCTTGATTGAATTGTTCTCCTCTTGAAGAGTCAGGTGTGCAGTCTAATGGTAACTCCTGGATTAATCACTTTCACATGCAGCTCAGGGGCAGTGGTAGCTAGAAGTAGATATATGCAGGTTCAGCTGGTCGAGCAACTCCAGTCTCTTTCTGCCAGAGATAATTTGGCCATAGCAATCTGTGCTCTAGTAACTCTCAAACTAGACCACTGTAAGATCATCTACAATACATGTGGCTGCTCTTGAAGATGGTTCATAAGCTATTGCACCTTTCACATATAGGTCTTGCTGTCCAATTGGATACCAGAGAGATTCTTTTGGTGTCACTTCTACTTGCAGAAAGTCAATGGATGAGGACGTAGGAGAGGACCTTCTCCATGATAGCCCCCAGATTATAGAATGAACTCTTTTGAGATGCATCAAGAATCATTATAGTATGTATCAATAGGCTGTGTTCAGACTTGTGAATACTGTGCATTCCAATGTGCAGTAGGGGCATGGGTGTCACACCTGGTGCCCAAAACTTCGTAGCAGTGGCACATTATGCCGGCGCTACTTAGAATTTACCTACTGTGGAATGATGAGCACTCGCTCTGCAGTATCAGGTAAATTTGAAGTTTCCTGCCAGTCTGGACAGGATGGCGAGAACAGTGAAGAGACCTGAGCCTGCATCTCAGCTCCCATGGGCTGCCCCATCCCACGTGACCTGCGCCTCACCATGCACGCCACAGAAGTATTGCAGCTTTCTGTGAGAAAGCCACAGGGAGGCTGCTGGAGTCCGGACAGCACATCCTGGCTTCACAGGAGGTAAGCTGCACTTTTTTTCTATAACAACAGATCTTATTCCACTAATTTGGATACAGCCATAGCGTGTGAAGATATACTTCTTTATCCTCTCTTTAATGTACTGCAACTTAAAAATCTCACTTTCTGTGTATATACTTACGCCCTTCGTCGTTAGATCATAGTCTGGCATGTGAATAGAAACACACTTTTTTAAAAATTACAATTATATTACTGTATTCTGCCCCTTTACAATTATATTACTGTATTCTGCCCCTTTTCTTTTGTAAATCATTACATGAGTGAAGTACAGGACAGAAATACAAATATAACATCACAGATTGTCTTTGAAGTCTCCAGACATTTATTCTTTACTTGATGGGCTTTTTCCAAACCTGCCTGCAATTAGCAGCCATAAATGTTTCCCTTCATGATCTTTTTTACCCTAAGTGTTCCATGCTCATCTAATCACTATCTGCTTTCCATAGGAGCAGCAGTCTTAAAGTTTCCGTCCATATGACTCCCATTATAAGACCTACAGCTGGCTTATGATCCATCAACACCTCACCTTCATGAGGTGCTGATGGATCAGAACAACATGTTAACATGTTTTAGGCATTCCATCAGGAAAACCAATGATATAAAAATAGACAGTGCAGCACCAACTGTGCTAACAAATTCTAATTATAAGGGTACCAGCTGTTAGAAATACACAGCCCTAATGGCTTTGTGTTGTTCCAACTAAAATGAAAATGACTTTAGCATGTGATTTGGCTACTTCTGATGATCACACCAACTTACAGATACATTGTCACTTCCCACAGTAGCCTGCACATACTGTATCAATAAGGAACCAAAAAGAGTAGGGAGGGTCTATTTCCCAATACTGCATATTATTTCCTTTTTCAACGGTTACACTTTAACCCTTTGCAATGAATGAATAGAGCTTTCCAGGAAATATCTCGTTAGCTATCCTTATCAATCTTTTAAAAACTAGTATTTTGATTTTTGAATCTGCTATTAGAGATGTGCACAAATGTTTTTTGTGAATTGATTGAAAATTTGGGACATTCATAAAAATAAAGCCCCTTTGAATGTAATAGGATTTGAGTCTACTGTGCTCAGCCTTTGAAGCTGGAACTCAGTGGGCCAGCATAGCACACGTAGTGTAGGAATTGCCCATAGTTCCTCAGCAGATATCATAAATAAAGAAAACAATGTGGGAAATGGATAATCAAAGTCCTCACTAATTGGTTCAAATCAAAATGTGAAACCTGGGTCCAAATCATACTTACCAATCATGTATTGTGCCCTTTCTGAACTCAAACACATTATCTTCTCTTTCCCACCTCCACATTAACTATAGGATTTATCCCACACACTGGGTGGGGGCAGTTTCATTTGCAGAAGGAACTATTTACAGAATACACACACACCCAAATATCCAGGCAATGCCTCCCCCATTTGAGTAAACAGGAAAAACAAAACCAGATCTGACCTTCATGTGCTATTTACCCATCAAAGGAGGAAACTGTGGCATGATGGGAAGTGTGTCCTGGTTGCATGAACTCTTTGGTCTCTCATTACTGATTTTCATTCTTTGCCATTTGGATCCTCACTCCTTTTCTCCTCCACATCTTGGGAAGATACTTTACTTCAGCACCAGAAATCATCTTTGATCTCCAGGATCTTTGCAATACTTTTCTGTAGCCCAAACTGACAACTTCTTCAAACCTTCCTCAGAGGAGCTCAAATAAAACATTTCAATAGCTTTGTTCTCCTGACCTGTGAACATGAACATCCCACTCTACCCCATCAATCCAGCAAATTGGTGTTAAATCTTCCACTGCCACATGTGCAAAAGCATTCACCTTATAAATCTGTTTAAACCAAGATTTGGAAAGAAGGGAATGAAGTAACCATCTGCATCTGGATATGGATAAAAAGAGAGAAATGTTTATCTGGGTGGAAAGAAATGTGTTCCAAACGGAGCACTGGATCACCACAAATACCTAGCCATCTAGAGCAGGGTTTCCCAAACTGTGGGTCGTGAGCGAATATTGAGAGGGCCCTGCCTGTAGAACGACACACCAACCGACCGAGCCTTTATTCATATTGGTAACGGTTAAATTTCCGAGAGGTGGGTCCCGAATTGGTAAACTTACATTAGATGGGTCGTAGCCCAAACTACTTTGGGAACCACTGATCTAGAAAATTAGTGAAATTTGACAGCAGATAGTGATCAGACCTGGGTCTCTGCTTTCTTACTGTGATATTAAGAAATACGCTCTGGCACCCTGTATGTGCCCAAAGGCTTATGGGATCCTTCTGCCTTGATCTTGGCAGGTCCTGAGAGGTTCACCCGACAATCATGGATATACGCAGCAAATATATTGTAATGTGGAATGTTATTAGCTCAGATTGTATACAAATTGAAGACAGATCCTTATTCAAACGTTTACTGATTCGAGACATCTAGGTTATTCTAGAATGGCAGGAAATTAGGAGAGTGGGGAATGTGGGAACTGTGTTTCAAAGAAAGGAACTTTTCTCCTACACCTCTTTCATATAACCCTGCAAGAAGAGATAATAATGGATGCCTATTCAAGGTTAAAATGAAATAAACATCCATCAGAGGTTAAGGCCTTCTTCAGTTCATCATCAGGCGTTGACTAGGGGTGTGCACGAATATTCAAAGGTATTCAAAATTCTATCGAATCTGCCTGAATTTCAACATTCAAATTGAATGCCCATAAATTTGAATTTAAAGATTCGAACGAATATTGAATTTCAGATCTATTCGTTCAAATTATCCAAACATTTGCATGTGTACGGGTTTGTACACAATGTGTGCTTGCAGATATGCATCTTTCCCGCATCTGTGCGCATTTCTATGGATCTGTACAGGATGAAAACAGGTTGCATACGGGATAACTAAGGGATGCATATGGATGCATACAGGATGCATAACGATGCATACGGGCACATATGAAAGTTGTTGACATTTGTAAGTACAAATTAGAATTGAAAATTCAAATGAATAGATTTGAATTTGCTTAATTTGAATCGAATTTGGTTATATTTGAATTTTAAAGATTTGAATCAAATGGAACTTTTGGGGATTCAATTTGAACTGAATCCCAAAAATTGCATTCGTTCACACCCTAGGCATGACTGCTCACACCTTTTCATTTCTATCCATTTTATTGTGGACTTTGCATTCAGGAAAGTCCAAATGGAGGGTGGAAAGTCCACAAATAAGATGTGTAGGAATGAAAAAGTGTGAGTAGTCAGAGCTGAAGGTTTAAAGTAAAGGTGTGACTATGTACTAAGATAACCTCCACAACAGTGCAAATATGGTAAGAGCTTTGCAAGCACAGTGTTCTTAAACCAGCACCAAGTCAGATGTGAGGTTTCCAGCTGACTTAGGTTAGAGCAAACACAGGAAATGGCCCCATAAGTTGCCCAGTTCCTGTGTTCACAAAAACAGAACAGTCTATTCTGCCTTTAAGAATGAGGACTGGGGCTATGATTAGTGGCTTCAAGGTGGGATTGTTAAAACACCAGTCTGCCCCCCCCCACACACACACACATTCTATGCTGGAAAAGGTCGATTAGAGGATGATTGGGAACACAAGTGCCACACACTGTCTCTCTGAGGCATCCCTTTTATCATGTCTGAACACAACCTAGGTAGGTTTGTAGGAGTGTTGGTGACAGCATCACAGATTGTGAGTGGGCATTGAAACAGCACTTAGTATCACTCTATGTTTAATGAGCATTTACACTGGAGAGGTGCATGGTCATGTGAAATTCACACTTTTCAGGACCTCATGATATCAAAATATTGCAAAGACATGCTGAACCTGCACCCTCATGGTACCTTTATAGTGCCATTAAGACATCAGATGAACACACAAATATTTCTGAAAAAAAATTATTTGCATTAATAGGATTACTGCCAAAGCCAATTCCCTTACTTTCAAAGACATAATGTACCCATGAATACTGTGAGCATGCCTTTCTCAAAGCACAGTTTTTCTCATTTAAGAATTTATATCCCACCCATCCATATCTATTGAAAACAATAGAAAAATAAAATATATGATAAACTAAAATATATTTTAAAATAACCCTCATTCTCTTTCTAGCAGCACAACAGTCAGAGGAAGCTAACAGCAAAGGTCTGGGTGAAGACGGGTGTTTTAACAGGTGCCAAAAAACATACAGTGTAGATACCTGGTGAACCTCCAGAGGAAGGCTGTTTCAGAGCTTGCCACCCACCTGAAAAATGAATGTAATCATCAGTAAAAGCTTGTAGAGTTCCTCCAGATGAGGAAGCTGCAGATACAACTATGGATGGGTGACCCGGTCATGAGTTTATACTTAATCAGCAGCTCTACATATGACTACCGTTAAAAGTTCAAGAATAGGTAGATCACATGAAGGCTTGTATTTCTCCTTAACAGCAGAGTACAGCTGAAGAAATAGCTATCTAAAGAAAGGCAAGGCAGCTGTGTTACCTGGAAGCTTAATAGGCTGACTCACTGACTGTGTAATTGCTTTCCCCATGATATAACACAAACATTAAAATGTTTGGCTGCATTTCAGGAAGTTCTCCTAGTGAGCAGCTTCTCAAATGCATTGATTATAACTATTCCCTTTTCCTCTTTCCATTTTTCTGGCTCTGTAAGAGGCTCTCCTATGAAGCTTTTTATCTGCTCCAGCTGCTTATTCCCTCACCAGGTGACTTGTTGTAATTCAGTATTTGTAACATCACAGTTGGCTGCTACAACACCACTAGGGGCTTGGAGAATTGAGAACCAAGGGCCTTGCTCCTGCTGGGTGCAGGTGTAGAGTACTTCACATGTAACCTCAAGATAGAAAGAAATGAGGTCATGGAAATGTGACCTTCATTGATGGAAATCCAGGGTAAGACAGCCAGAAAACAATGTCTAAATATGATACTGCAAAACAGAATGGAAAGGGGGCACAAATAGGAGTCTCCTAACAGTGTGACCCAATGCACATTTATGTAGGGTGCAACAGGGATTTTTATCAGTTAAATAAGTGCATTCACACCTAAGTATTAATCCTGTTTCAGTCCACTTTCAGAGTGAGATAACACGTCAGCAAAGTGAACTGCTGTCTTCTTTTGGCATTCTCTGACTCAGAAAAGTTACCTTTGTGTTAGATAATTTGGAAGGAAAATAACTAGTCACTTTGTTGATAAACTCTCTCATACCAGAGATGGTCTGAAGCTGGATTAGAACACAAGTGTAATGCAGCTACGAATGACACTTCATAAAGTAGTCTTTACCAACATGTTGTGCATTCTCTCATCAGCCAGAGGTAGTTCTCCAAAACATCAGGAGGATACTATATTGGTCAAGACTCATGTTAGGTTTAACTAAAACTCTAATTGAAAGAAGTTTACAGTCATCAAACCATATGTGACAAATGGAGCCAATATTTTTAGCCTGCATCAATATTTTGGTTTATTTAGGGCTTCAATGTTTATTCTATCCCAGCGCTAGGTTGCCCTTCCCTGGGGAGTTTTCATTAAAAATCAAAATCTTAAATTCATAACTTAACAAGGGCAAGATCTTTTGACACAGGCTTTAAAAATGCAAAATAATTCATAAAGTTGAGCATATAATGAGAAATGAATCAGGAGAAAGCATTATTCAAAAACAAATGTAAACTTTTAAAAACTACAAAAATCAAAGCAAAAACCATAGAAATGGTTCCCCAGTGGACTGCTAAACTAAAGCCCAGAATAGAAAGTCTGCAACTTAGCATATTCTCTCAATTGGTGTTCCACTCCTAGGAACTAGTGCATATGCACTAAATCTTAAGCTACAGTGCCTTCTAATGTGTTTTTCTATGAAGAAGTCATTTAAGTACAGCTTTTGACAATTATACAGAAAAAGATCTAAAAGAAGTTAAAGGATTTTTAAGTTTAAAACATTACCCTAACTGCTAAAGAAAAGCCCTAAACTTAACAAAAATAACTACATGGATTATTTCTCACCTGAAGACGTTCCAGAAGCAGGTTCTCTGCTTCAGCACAGTTCCAAATCTGTAACGGTGAGGATCTGCCAAAGTACAACCAGCACAGTAACAAAGTTTTTTTAAAAATCAACCTTACGAATATCAGAAGTAGAGAGGAGATTGTAACAAAAATCAAGCCTCTCTCTTGATATGGCAAAGGAAAAGGTGGAATGGCCAGTAAATTCAAAATGCAGCTGCAATCTCCAAAACAAAAACAGCAGTTTGCATTGTGGGACTCAGCTCCAATGCTGTGGACCTTGTTCTGTTGTAAGGATGGACAAAAAGAACCATGTTTACTGCTACTTCAGGGTCACCTGCAAATCCTACCACCAAAGTGTTGTTCTTCTAATACGCCATCCATTGCCAAAGCATTACCATTACCATTGCTTGGGTAATGTTATAGACATTCTCAAAATGCTTCAACCTACCTGTCCTGCCAGAAAGTCACTTTGTTGAATCCCTGGGGATTTAGAAAATGATGTGAGTGCAGCCATAGTTCCACAGAAGCCACCGAAGACATGTGAGGGGTGTCTCTCTCTCTTGTCACAGCCCCACCACAGCTGTAAATAAAATTGACAACCTTACTACGTTGCTATACAAGTCAACTGTGTGACCAGAGGCAACTGGGAAGTGGGTGCTGGTGAACGGACTACCTGGCAACTCATTGGTGATGTTCCATGTCATGGCGTGACTGGTAAGCGAGCATTTGATGAATGACTATTTGTTGTCATGTTATCGCTTCAGACTGTGGAACTGTTGCCCTCACCCCCATCCTGTTCCCACATAGCAACTGCCTCTGGGTGTTCCTGACTTGGGATCCTGGTACTTCTTTAAAAAATGCAAAGTAAAGAAATAAAGAGATAATACGGAAGTAGAAATGACAACACAAAATCAATCCTGACTTGGAGCAGATCCTGTACAAGGAGATTACTACTTCCAGGCTCGTTAGTGTTTTGTTTGTGGGGAGTGGAGGAGAGACTAAGTAAGCAGGAACAGGCTAAGTGTAAAAAAATACACATGGCTGAGAAAATAAACTAAAGGGGTGGTTTTTGTTTTTGTTTTTGTTTTTTGCTCCTAAATATTAGAATTCACATAATTAAATTAAGCTGAAGGCTGAAAAGAAGTTATTTCTTTGCAAACAACACAGTTAAATTACAAAATCCATTACAGGATGCACTGAAGTGCAGCAGCTTGGAATAATTTAAAGAGAAATTAGAAATATTCATGGAGGAGACAACAATAAATGACTGTTACTGATGGTGGCTGTTTATCACCATCTGGATCAGGAGGGATAAACCTGTTATACTTTATTTGTAAACTGCCCTAAGACTGTCAGGTAGCGGAAGATATAAAGATGAAATAAATAAATACCATTTGCTGAGGACCTAACTGCATATGTGGGAAAGCACAACGTAATGTTAAACGTAAGTCATGCTGCAGAGAAAATGTTTGAATGGAGAGAGAAGAGTAGAAGAATGGTCTGATGCAGTTGTTTTTAATGGCTGTGGTAACAATGTCACCTGCAGGGTGTCGAATAGCAGATGATACCTGTATTGGTACCATCTATCCAGCACACATATGAGAGAGAGGGAGGGAAGGAGAGGAATGAAATTATATCTATCTTATAGAATGCCTTCTTACAAATCACCTGACTCTAGTTTACATTATTGTTAAGTCTTCTAAAAGCTTTGAAGAAAATTCTAGTTTTTTAAGACAGCAGATTTCATTTCATCTCAAAATACATCCTAAACACTTCAAATGAGTATAGCTATCAAGTTTCAAGATGCAGCAAACATAGAAGTCATTGTGGGACAACTCTTCAAACTTGACAAAATCATAAAATGAAAAAGCAATAAGGGATTAAAATGTTGATAAATGAAATGAAGGCTGGCCAAAAAATGATATTTGGAGTGTGGTGACCTCACATTGCTGCCTGCCTTTGAGTCTACTCTTTAAAGCAGGAAATTTGGTCCTGGAAGTGTCCACAAGGTAACTGCTGCCACTGAAAATAGAGATGAGGTGACAGCAAGTGTCTTCTTGGACCGTCTTGGAAGTGTCCCAGAACTGTAAGTGGAGAGCCACATTAGTGCTTTTGGCAGAAGATTCTTCGCTCCTCAACTTCTTATTTAGCTCCACAGTGCTATCCATTCAATTGTTAGTAGAGATTTGGACAAACTGGGAAATGATGGTTCAGTTCAAACTGAACCAAAATATGTTTTCTTTGGTTCAAATCTGAACCAGCTCAAACTAGGTCAAACCTTGAATCTGTTCACCATGGTTCTATTCATCAAATACATATTTAAAATCCCTTTAAAAGGAAAAAACTGGGGGAAACTAGTCATACAAGGTATAATAAATGCAGTCTCCAAAGTGGAAAGAAATAGACTATAAAACTCTATCCTGAACTGGTTAACATTTTAGCGGTACAGTCATATATACATATATGTATACGTGAACTGGAACCAGATCAGATCAGGTTGTTTGACGCCATTTGGCCAAACCATGTTGGTTCAGTTTAAATCCAAACCAATGCTTCCCTTCAAAATTGGGGATGGGTCAGTTTGAGTTCAAAGCAGTTGACTCACCCAATTCAATCTGAGCTAGTTCAAGTACAAGCTATAATTTAGCTTTAATTTTAGCTATTTTTACATGATCATTCAAAACATAAGAAATCAAACAAGACTCTGTTTTGCTGTATGTAATATAAATCCACTGCATAACTCCTCCTCATAGGCTCAGTACATGCCTCAGAAAAAATCTTCCTGCATTCTGATTTTCTAAATGAAGTATAGCCTTCTTCACACCACTCACACTTACCACTCCCAAGAGAAAACAGAGAAGATCTTGAATAAATGCCACCGTACTAATGATAGCAACACACTGTAAGGTGCTATTTTCTAACATTTACAATAGATATTCTTAGTGCCTTTTAAAGCTTTTTTTTCAGATATGTTTAGTGCCTTTTAATGCCTTTTAGGCACAAGTCTAGTGGTACAGTTGGCAGCACTGTGTTCAAACTTGTCTATCCTCTTGAATTTTCACCTGTCTAGATCTTTTCTAATTGTCACTTTCTCTTCCAAAGAATTATCCACCCTCCTAGATCTGCATCTTTGCAAATTTGATCAACACCCCCATTTCACATTCTCCTGAAAGGTAGTTTTGATTGGGGTGCCACAGAAGGATGTGAAGGTTCAGTTGTTAATCCAGTTATAGGGTGTTTTTCCGCCATGCTCCTTAGATCTGGATCTAAGAAGATCTGGATCTAAGGAATGGGTACGTTCCTTAATCCGGATCTAGTAGATGCAGATTAAGGGAACCACCCAATGTGTTTCCACGGGAGGTGTAGCACCCGTTAGCAATGGGTGCCAACCCCACTGCCATGGAAACACCTTTGCACCCATATGGGGAATCGAGATCGTCCCCCAAGGGTCCACCCGTCACCCCAGGTGTTTCGGGGGACAGGGGGGTGTGATCTCCAAAGTTCCTCCGAAGAGACTGGCACAGACTTCGAAGCTGCTCCAAAATCATTTTGGAACACCTCCGAAGTCTGCGCAAAAGAGCCCCAGAGCGCCCGCGATGTCAGCGGGAAAGAGCTCCAAGATCCCTCCGAAGTCTGTGCTGATCTTCGGAGAGACCGGCAGCAAGCCTCTGGAGCCTTTTGCCGATCACTTCGGAGGGATTTCAGAGTGTGTGGTCTGCGCTAATAGCGAACGGACCGCGCTGACAGCTCTGGAGACTCTCCAAAGTCTTTGCCGGTCTCTTCGAAGTGACTTCAGAGTCATTTCGAAATTACTCTGAAATCACTTCGAAGCTGTGATTTCGGGGCTCCCTCTCCATGGGTGCATCTCCTCCCCCTAGCCTCCTCAAGACCCCATTGCCTGCCACTAGTGGAAACAGGCTCCCTTTAAACCAGATTTTCTGGCTGAAGACCCCATTGTAGACCCCATTAATGGGGTCTACAGAAAATCCAGATTAAAGCCCCAAAAGTACGCATATGATCCGGATTTCCCCAGTGGCAGTGGAAACAATCGGGTCCCAAATGGTTGCCGTGGTGGAAATGGGGTCATCCGGCTCACACCCAAATGGGTCCTTAATGGGTACAAAAATGGGTACTTTCTGACACTGGAAAAACACCCATGGATTCATCCAATAGTAGGGTCACTAAGCATATGTTTGACTATTTTATTATTGGGGTCGTTATGCAATACGTCAGATAGCTTGCTGAAGTTGAGATTCGAGAAGTTCATGCCATTTTTGCAATCAAGTAAGCTAGCAAACCCATAGTGAAAGGAGATGAGGTTGGCCTAGCATGACCTGTTTGCATCATCTTGGCTCCTCTTAATTACTGAATTTTCCCCCAAATGTCAGAAATGCTCTGTTTGCTGAAAAACCTTGACCAGTGTAGATGTCAGGCTCACAAGGTTGTATTGTCCTCTTTCTTCCCTTTTTTGAAAAGAGGGACATTTGCCTTCTTCCAGTCTTCTGGAACCAATCTCTTTCTCCAGAAATTATCAAAAGATTACAGAAGCCAGGTTCTGCAATTACTTCTGCTAGTTTCTTCAATACCCAAGGATGTAATTCATTTGGCCGTGGAGGCTGGAATTCATTTAGATTAGGTAAGTGTTCCTTCACCTTTTCCTTGTCTGTCCTAAGCTTTGTTCACTCTTAACCCCAGTGGCATTTCTCACCCAGTGGGTTTCTAAGCAAAACCAGATGCAAACTAGAAATTCACAAGTCCTGCCTTCTAATTCTCATCTTTAACTATTTCCCCATTCTACAGCCTCTGATGAATTTTTCTTCTGACAAACTGCCCCAAACCCCTTTTTGTTGTTGCTGGTTTTGGCATCTCTTGCAAGCTTTGGCTCAAGCTGATTTTTGGTCTTTATACATCAAGTCTAATATTTCCCTGCAGGTGTTGATGGCTTTTACTATGTTGCCACTGCTGAATTTTGATTTAAGGACTTTTTGTATATTCCTTGCTAATCTTGGTCTTCAGTTTAGTACATTTGATGTCAGATTTTAAACTGCTCTGATATTTGTAGCACTTTTCTGGTGATAAACTTCTTGTGTAATAGCCATCTGGCATATTTATGCTTTTGATATTTGTCATCTTCCCCTAGTTTGTCACCTGTATCACACATTTGCTGAGTTGCCTTAAGCAGTGATCCTATTTCTAATTTGGACTTTCTGTACTTGCTTCAATCATTGAAGTAAAGGGAGGTACAGAAGCTTGACTGAATTTCTTGGTCCTTGTTACCCTTGTCCCATTTTTCTCAAGGTTTTCAACAATACTATCATTGATGTAATAAAAATTACGAATGTGATTGAAACCATATTATAAGTGCTGCCCGTGTTCTACTTTCTTCCCAGTTATATAGAGCTCCCCACACCTTGGGAATGAACAATGAATATTTATAGTAATCCCTTTGTGACATGGCTGAGATTGCAATGGACATAATTTTACAAATTTAGCCATCATCCCATAGGGACTAGCAACATGCAAGTCCTATCTTGCTCATCAAAACTGAATATAGAGGAATTTTGCATGAATTGCACATGAATTGCATGATTTTTTTTTGTATTCAATTTGTATCAAATGTAAAAAAATTCATATTAGTTTGAATAGATCCCCTTTGAATGTGGTAGGATTTGTATTCAAGATGAATGTTCAATCCCATATGAATGCATATGAATAACATATGAAGCTTCATATGAATGTATCAAAACATTTGGTTCTAATTCAAATGTTAGTCTTTGAATGTACCAACATTTGATTTGAATTTAAATGTCTGAATTAGCCAAAATTCGTACAAATTTTGAATGTTACCAAGATTTGTGCACATCCCTAGACTATACATCAAAAAGATTTAACACACTTCTAGTATGTTTGTTCTCCCAACACACCAAAAGGAATTTTCATGTCAGCACACTCCACTGCCATGCAAAATTTCTTCCTGTAACTATAAAATATTGATCTTTCTGTGCTCATTTACAGAAAAAAATATCCACCGCCTTCCCCTAAAAAGCATTCCGGCACAAAATTCCCTAAAAAAACACATAGGGGCTGTCCCCAAGGAATAAAAAGTCTGCCAAGACTCTCCTTTTGCCTCTGAGCGCCCCCAAGCCAGGGTTTTTAACGAGGTTCCAGCGCTACAAAACGTGGAAATCGCGCGACAAAATACATGCACTTTAAACAACTCTTCCAGCGCTCTTTCTGTAAGTCGCGGGTTTTCCTCGCTACATTTACCTTGAGGACGCTCCATGGCAAAAGGGGCGGGGATTGCCGCCTGCACACACAGCAGAAACACAAGCAGCTTCACTTTCTAAAGCTCAGAACTAAAGAGCCAGAATCACGCAGAATTGCAACATTGTTGCAATCGCTGTGAGGTGTGAAATGGGTGGATTATTGCTAAGGGTGGATTTTAAAGCGATAACAGGGAAAGTGATGAGTGAATGAGTGATCGTGCGCTGGACAGGGTGGATTTTTGAAAGCAATAACAGGGAAAGTGGTGAGAGAGTGAATGTTTTCCAGCACGAGAAGCCATTTCGGGGGGGGGGGAGATCTGGGAGATGAACAGAGAGCCGATCGCTGTTTCTCCTTTGCACTTGTCAGGGATTGTCAGCGCTCGTGCGCTGGGCAGGGTGGATTTTTGAAAGCAATAACAGGGAAAGTGGTGAGAGAGTGAATGTTTTCCAGCACGAGAAGCCATTTCGGGGGGGGGGAGATCTGGGAGATGAACAGAGAGCCGATCGCTGTTTCTCCTTTGCACTTGTCAGGGATTGTCTTCCTGGTTGTGGCCACACCGAGCGCAGTCCCTCCCCATTCCCGCCGGCACCCTATGAAGAAGAGCAGGGGCGGGGAGAAAAAGATGCGCGCAAAGAAAACAGGGATCCTATGGGGACGGAAGGTGCGTTAAAAACACGCATTTTCCTGAGTCTCATGCGGATGCTTATTCCTGATTTGCATGGCACTTTTAAAGTCCACTTCAATAGAGTGACAGTGGAGTGACAGTGGAGAAGTAAATAAGTCTTTTGGGGACGCAGCCATAGAGCAAAATGATGCCTCTGCCAAGATCCCTAATAATGCCACTACACACACAACCACCGCAACCCTTCCTTCCTTCCTTCCTTCCTTCCCTTCCTTCCTTCCTTCCTTCCTTCCTTCCTTCCTTCCTTCCTTCCTTCCTTCCTTCCTTCCTTCAGTTTATTTGTATACCGCCATTCTAATAAATAACTCAAAGCAGTTCATAGCAACCATGAAAAAATACAATACAAAGTAATACATCATACATGAATACATTAAATAAATATTATAAAATTATATATAAATGGAATAATATACTATGTAAATTACATAAAACATTGCGGGAGGGGGAAAAGAGGCAACAATACTGGTTCCTCATCCTTTACCATCTCCAAGCTTAGTCTTGTTTCTATCTACAGCCACTAACAAGGGTTGGCCAAAATGATCTTCCCTCTTCTAACTAGACTTAATGCCAGACAGGGTGAGGCTGCACAAATGCACGCTGACGAGTTCTTCCATATTCTGTCACCAGCTTGGCATTTGGCCATTTATCTTTGTGGAGAGAGAGGCACAGGCAGCAGACACACATGTGTGGTTCAGCCCCAGCAGATGTTTCTTCCCTTCACCAACTCAGCGTTTGGCCTTTTATCTTGGAAGGAGAGGCACAGGCAGAAGACACATGTGCGCAGTACAGCACTGGCAGATGTTTAGATCAGTGCAGTTGTGCAAAAGTAGTATATTAAGATAGGCGCCTGTGTTCCTACTAGCACTCCTGTGAAAAACCAGAGAAGGGGTGTTTTTCCACTGTCACTAGAAGGACAGTGGGAAAACACCCAAGAACTCCGTGAAAAAGAAAGTCTCACAGCAAGAATCTCATACAGCTAGAAATTATTGATTGACAAAATGGGGAGAAAAGAAGGGCATACCTGCTTACTTTCCCCTGACATGCCGCCAATGAGCCTTTACAAATCTGCAATAAGGCCTCACTCAAAAACTGAAGCGCATGCAACTAAGCAACGTTCTTTCACTGTGGAAAGAAGAACACCGCAGAAACAGGAGATTCAAAGAAAAGACCTGCATATTGGCTGTGAAACTGCAACTTCTAGTGTGTGTGTTTTCACAGCAGAAACTGATTTAATCTGCATCAAAACTTATGTGTAGCTACCCATTTAAACCAATTCCAAGAATATTTCTTTTTATATGGGTCTTTTCACACTTTGGTAATCAGCACAGCCCATCCCAGCATACTCTGGCATGGTGTGCCTGCACACTGCAGTGCCACCTCCATCCCAGAGCATGAGGGAGTGTTCTGATTGTCTCTAGCTGTGGAGGAGGAGTTAGGAATGCTACAACTGTTGTTGTAGTAGTTGATGATAATACAACACAAAAAAGAACAGTATAGCACAGCCACCAGATCCCTAGTTGGAGTTGGTCTCCATCGCACACCGAGTTCTTCCGAAGAACTTAGGATGTCATGGTGTATAATATGTGCAGATCTGAGCAGTGTGGCTTTTTGTAGTTGACTGATGGTGATTTTGTCAACATTGATTTATTTCAAGTGCCACCCAAAGTCTTTTGTTGTTGTTGTTCACTATGTTCCCATGGTTTGAGAAAGTTACTTTTATGGATTACAACTTCCTTGTAATCCAAAACAAGGAGGTTTTGGAAATTTAGATATATATCCTGTGGTGGCAAATTATTCTGTATGTGAGGGAAGTTTACAACAAAGTACGCCTGCCTTGCTTCCTCATTCACCTGGAGCTTTCAAATTATTTTAGATCTCCACCCCCACTCTGAATTAATAGTGGATGTAGCATTGAGCATATGGAACCAACCAGGAGAAAGGCAGTCCTGGACTTGATCCTAAGTAATGCTCAGGACCTGGTAAAGAACGTGGCTGTACCTGATCCAATTGGGAACAGTGACCACAATGCAATCGCCTTCCACTTAAATACAGGGAGAAAGTTCTTAATAAAGTCTAACACAGAGACCTTAAACTTTCATAAAGGAAACTTTCCCAGAATGAGGAAATTAGTAAAAAGGAAATTGAAAGGCAAGTTAGAAGAGCTCAATCACTTCAAAAGGCATGGAGACTACTTAAAAACACAATAATGGAAGTGTAACTAGAATGCATACCTAAAAGAAGAAAGGGGACTTCTAGGTCCAAGAAGAAACCAATGTGGCTCACAAGTGCAGTAAATGAAGTCATTAAAAACAAGAAGAGTTCATTTAGAAAATGGAAGGCTTGTCTGAATGAGGAGAACAGGAGAGAGCATAGACACTGGCAACACAAATGCAAGATGACCATTAGGAAGGCTAAGAAAGATTTTGAGGAGCACATTGCTAAAAACATCAAAAGAAATAACAAGAACTTCTATATCAGAAGTAGGAATCCAACCAGGAAAGCAGCTGGATCATTAGACGGTAAAGAACAGAAAAGGATTATTAAAGAAGACATGGAGATTGCAGAGAGACTAAACAAATTCTTCGCCTCCGTATTCATGGAGGAAGACAAAGGACACATGCCAGTAGCTGAGCATGTATTTTCTGAAGAGTTAAACTGGACAAAGTTAACCAAGGAAGAGGTCCTTGCATGTCTTAATGAACTAAATGTTAACAAGTCACCAGGACCAGATGGTATTCATCCAAGAGTCCTTAAGGAACTCAAATGCAAAATTGGTGACCTTCTAGCAAAAATATATAATCTTTCTCTATGATCCAGGCAATTACAGACCAGTTAGCTTAACGTCGGTTCCATGTAAGGTGATGGAAACCATCATTAAGGACAAGACTAGTGTGCACATGGAGGAGCAAGCACTGCTGAACAAAAGCCAGCATGGCTTCTGCAAAGGTAAATCGTGCCTCACAAACTTGCTGGAATTCTTTGGGAGTGTCAATAAATACATGGATAAAGGTGAACCAATAGACATTGTCTATCTGGACCTTCAGAAGGCTTTTGACAAAGTCCCACATCAAAGGCTACTGAGTAAACTCATCAGCCATGGAATAAAAGGACAGGTTCTGTCCTGGATTTGTGACTGGCTCAAGGGCAGGAAGCAGAGTAGTAATAAACGGCCAATTCTCAGGGTGGAAAGAGGTAAAAAATGGGGTCCCTCAAGGCTCAGTGTTGGGATCAATGCTTTTTAATTTATTCATCAGTGATCTAGAAGAAGGGGTACATAGTAAAATAGCAAAGTTTGCTGATGATACTAAATTATTTAGGATAGTAAAAACTGAAAAAGATTGCCAAGATCTCCAGAGGGATCTCTTAGCATTGGGTGAGTGGGCAACCAAGTGGCAAATGTGCTTTAATCTTAACAAGTACAAAGTAATGCACATCGGGGCCAAGAATCCAGATTATGTCTATAAACTGATGGGGTCTGAGCTTTCTGCAGCACACCAGGAAAGGGATCTTGGGGTTTTGGTGGACAGTTCAATGAAGGTGTTGACCCAGTACACGGCAGCAGTGAAAAAAGTTAACTCAATGCTGGGAATAATTAGGTAGGGAATAGAAAATAAGTCAGCAAGTGTCATTTTGCCTCTTTATAAATCTATGGTGAGGCCACATTTGGAATATTGTGTACAATTCTGGTCACCACACCTCAAAAAGGATATTGTGGAACTAGAGAAGGTGCAGAAAAGGGCAACTAGAATGATTAAGGGGCTGGAACACCTTCCTTACAAAACCAGGCTGCAATGTCTAGGCCTCTTCAGTCTGGAGAGATGGCATTTAAGAGGGGACCTGATTGAAGTATATAAAATTATGCATAGTATAGAAAAGGTGAATAGAGAACATTTCTTTTCTCTATCACACAATACTAGAACCAGGGGGCACTCTATGAAGCTGATGGGTAGGAGAGTTGGACCCGACAAGGGGAAGTATTTCTTCACCAAGAGGGTCATCGGTTTATGTAATGTGCTGCCAGAAGAGGTGGTGACAGCTACCAGTCTAGATGGCTTTAAGGTAGAGTTAGACAAATTTATGGAAGACAGATGTATCAATGGCTACTAGAATGAATGCCTAGGTGCAAGTTCAAGCTGGGGAGGGGAAGCGGAGTGCTTCTAAGGCCATTTTCTGGGATTCGAGAGCAGGCAAAGGTTCATCCTTGTCTCTGCTTGAGATGCTCGTGAGCATTTGGTGGGCCACTGTGTATGACAGGATGCTGGCTAGATGGGCTGTGGCCTGATCCAGCAAGGCTTCCCTTATGTTCTTATGTTCTTATTCATAGGTGGTCATGAGGTTCTCCTCCCCCTTTCCATTACACTTTTCTTCATTTTGCAGAAGAGGTCCACTGAGAGGTGTTAGCTTGCCATGATCCTCCCAAGATGTGAGCCCTGTCCCCATGGAATTTAAAGTGTGCCAGGACACTCCTTTTGCCTCTGAGCGTCCCCATTCCGGGCTTTACAAGGCGCTTAGGGAGCTTAGCAAAGTGAGACACCCGCGATAAAATAAATGCACTTTAAAGAAGAGTTCCAGCGCTCTTTCGGCGATTTGCGGGTTTTGCTCGCTATATCTGCCTTGAGGACGCTCCGTGGCAAAAGGGGCGGGGATTGCTTGCTTGCACACACAGCCAAAAAGCATTCACACATCTGAGAAATGCAGGAGGTTCGCTTCCTTTCCTTTGTAAAAAGAGCCAGAATTGCTCAGAATGGCAACATTGTTTTCAAGGGAAGCCTTAAAAGAGAATGAGCGAAGGATCGCGCTCCCGATCCTCCAGCCGCTGACTTTACCGGGGCAGAAAATCCTTTTCTAACAGAGAACAAAGTGAAAGTAACTGCTGAAAGTGAATGAAATTGACAGAATGAGCGCTCAACTGCTTTGCTGGGGGGGGTGGAGCAGTTTCAAGAGACGGAGATCTGCCTATTTTTCCTTTTAACAAGAGAGGGGGCGGGGGGGGAAATGCTTGGAAAGAGAAAACTGCTACCACGGGGACGGAAAGTCCGTTTAGATCGCGGCTGCCAGGGGGACGCTTATTCCGGAAATGGAGGGGACTTTTAAAGTCAGCTATAACAGAGTGACTGCAGAGGAATCTGAGAGGGGCTAATAAGTCTTTTGGGGATTCAGCCGTGGAAATGCTATAAAGAAGAAAAATACAGTGGTAGTTTTCAGCAGGCCCTATAAAGCAGCAGAGTAGAACAAGGTTTTTATAATTTCTGCCAGGCTGGAGACATTCTGTTGGCACGAACAGTCTCACTGTCTCAGAGCAAACCTCTCCATCCTTGTATGGCTGTGGCCGCTTCAGGACAGGCCCCACACTGGTTCCGAATATCATGTGGTTTTCCAGAGCCAGCAGGTTTCTCAATGCTCAGAGCCCAAGGGGAACCCATTTTGGTGACACAGTTTGGTATAACACTGTGATGGCACCATATGTTAGGTGCCACCGTGGGTCCTTGAATTTCCCCCAAGACACAATATTGAGAGGCTCCCAGGAAAATAAAAAGAACAACCACAGATGCTTGGTTTTCTTGTCTTTACTTGTGCCTAGGACATGCAGGTGTAACGATATTCAGTGCTCTAGGGATCCCCAACTATTTACATATATACAATTCCAGAAGATACCTTTCTTCCCTTCCCAAAGTCACTTCTCTTTGTCAACCGGCTGTTACCAATTCTCCATTTGTCCATTACAAGGTGACTACAGTGTTGCCTCCGGAATGCTCTACTTTGGTTCCTCTTTTCGGCCTCCGTCTTTCACCTCTCTGGACCTCCTGGGCTATCTGTTACCGGTTCCACCTTCTCCTGTTTCCCAAACACTTCTCTCTTCCGATTCCTCTTCTCTAGCTAAATACCCAATTTTTCTCCTTACCCCCAGTGACTCAGCATTTCTTCTCTTTACCATCCACACCTGTGGGGAGCTTAAAGTGAACCCATCACAAACACCAAACCAGATTTCCCATATACAGGAGGTATCCTGATATATGCCACTCTTGGATCCTTCTTGGACCAGCTTAAGGATAAATGTGGAAAGGCCCTTGGTTGCACCCTTCCCTTTAATCCAACTCCACTCAAACCATCTAACAAATCTCTGAGTTTGGTACATTTTTTTTATTTTATTTTAAATGGAAATATTTCCTTTAAAAAACAAAAACAACAATCTCCCACTCTGGTCTCTTTAAAAGTAATAAGACTTCATCTGCATCCGCACCTGAAATACAGAAGAACATTGGACCTGGGGGTTGAGCAGGAAGAAGTTCCAGCTCTAAGATTGACTAACTCCTGCCCAAAAGGCCGAATGGGGTAGCTTTTCCTGAGAGTGGGAAAAACAATTATCACACTGCATCTTTTTTGGCAGAGTCAGCATTAGGAAGACTTGTGTTATAAAAACGCAGGCCCCACACTGACTCAACAACCTGTACACAGCTGAGATTCTGGCTGGACTTCCTGTTACTGGCTGGAGTTCTGGCAGGGTTTTTCAGTTGCTAAAGAGGATGTTCCACCTGCAAATTGGTTCCAGAGGCCTGGGATGTCTGCTTGGGCATCTCATCAGCATGGCCAGCCCCTCCTGCCTATAAACTGACATCAGTTCACTGCATATGAGTTGCCCACCTGGCTTTTGAGGGAGATGCTGCCTTCATTTCAAATAACAGCATCACCAGTAAGCATGATGGCTGGTGGATGCATCAGATGTCCACACTTTGTGAGGGCCAATGCATCCAAAACTTACTCAGCACTTCACCAAGCGCTGGGTAAATGTGATTGTGGGCATGTGTGGTGCCATTGACACAGCAAATGAGCAATGTGGTGTGCAACTTTGACTCTGCCCACCTTGCCCCAGGCTCTATTCACCCAGAAGAAATGCAAACAGAGCCATACTAGGCTACAACAGCCAGCAGCTACTATAGGTGTAAACCACTAACATGCTTTACAGCTATACACCAGGGACATGCTGTAGCACACACAGAAGATCTTCTGGGAAAGAACCAGATCCATGCAATGCATATGTTCCACGTTCCACCAGAGCAAGTGTGGAAAGGCCTATGGCCTCATATCTTTCTCTGCTTGCAAAAGTGGTCTGGTAGATTTCAGGAAAGAAAAATACTATACTTACTAAAGCATAGATTATCCATTACATAGATCTTGGGATGACCTCTCCGTTCAGTATGTGCAAGCATTTCCAGCATCAACGAGGGATGTGCACAATTTTGTCTGCGTGTGTTCAATTTGTATCAAATCAAATGCAAGAAAATTTGTATTCGTTCAAATAAATCCCCTTCAAATGTAGTAGAATTTGAATTTGATACAAATATTTGATACAAAGTTGATTCAAATCCCACTACAAATCACATACATATCCCCTATAAATCCCCTACATATCTACTAGATATCCCTTACATGTCAGCTCTGAACACATCAAATCTTCCTGGAATCCACTTTGAATCCACTCTCAATCCACTTTGGATCTGTTGCAGATGTCACTGGGGCAGCCGCTTTCCCACCTCGCCATGTTCATGAATTTAACAAACCTTCATATGAATGTACTGAAGCATTCCATTTGAATTTGAATGCCCATCTTTGAATGTACCAACATTTTATTCGAATTCAAATGTCTAAATATGGACAAATTTTGAATGTTTAGGAATATTGGTGCACACCTAACACCTAGACAGATCCGAGGGTGCACAGTAATACAACCATACATCAAAGAGTGGGTATCACTATACTAGCTAGATGAGTTGTTGAAAGAACTTCCAGATAATATTGATGTAAAACAAGCACAACCAATTCTGCATCTCACCCAGGAGAATTTCCTGTTTGATCATGCTCAGATTACTTACTGTTGGGAATTCCTTGGTGAAACGTTCAGGAGAATTTGGGGGCCTTACTGCACTTACCATTGTTTGTAGAGGATTAATAAACCTGTTCCAGTTTGTTCTGGACCACATTCAGCAGTTTCCATCTGCATCCTTTTGGGCCATGGGTTGAGTGTTCTGGAGTGACACTGGCAGCAATGTGGGCGTGCCTTCTCTGGTCCATACAATGAGAAACATACCTTACACTGCAAGCACTACCAACCCTTCCCTGCAATTGCTCCATGTCCTCACCCTCCAACATCTGGTGCACAAGGACAGAGCTGAACTATTCCTGTGTCAATGTTCCAAAGAGAGTTACCTTCCAGACTAGCAGAATAAACCCACAGTTGTAGGAGGAATCGCAGCTTACCTGCTGTGATGCCACATCTTGCTGTCCAGACTAGAACAGCCTCCTGTAGCTTCCTCATTAGAAGCTGTGAGAGTTTGCATTGGCACATGCGTCATGTGGGATGCAGCAGTCAGTGTGACTTGACTGCCTGTTCTTGTCGGCTCTCCTCGCCATTCCATCCAGACTGGCAGGAAGATTCAAAGTTTCTTAATACTGCACAGGGAGTGCTGTTAAATCAGGATTAAGTTTATTTGCAGTAGCATTGGTATAATGCGTCACCACTATGATCCAGCGATCATCATGTGTGAAGCCTCCCAACATGGTTGCACATTCCACTGCACAGTATTAACAAGTCTGGATGCACGCAGAATCTTTGAACAGTGAAAAGCACCAGAGCCCCATGGGAGCTTTGCAGAGCAGATGGGACTGTGGCATTTTCCTTGCTCTGAACTAGGACAGCATTCAGACATTGGTTACTTATTCCACTAGATTTGGATATTTTGGAATAAAACATTTGATATTCCAGAACATCTAGACTTTATTCTGGAATCTCCAGATATAGCAGAATAAATAACCGATGTCTTGATGCAGTCTAGGTGCAGAAGAACCGATGCCTGAACTAGAAAGAACAGTGCTAATATACTTGTAGACCTTTTCAGATAGATCCACTACTAAATCAGGATAGGAGCTATTAAGATGATTCTGCATCAAAATGGCACTGGCCCATGCAAAGGAAGTAGACTTATGCAGTGTCTTCTGGACCTTTGAATGGACCTTTTAGTACAGTACAGTTGATCTATTTTGACTCATTCTACACTGTTTGATGAGAGCGCTATTCTGTAACTCTCTCACTCTGGGGTTTGTTTGTTTTTTACTTTAAAAAGTGTGCAGTTTTAATATAACTCAATATAGTATTCTTTCATTTTTTAAAAAATACTTTGGGGGTAGGAGTTGGCAACTTGCAAATCGATACTAACAAATTTTTTTTGAAAAAAATGAGACAGAAAGAGGAAAAACAAACAAAATTCTGAAAGGCGTTTGCTTTTGCCAGTATCAGTGAACCAGCAAAGCAATGCCAAAGGATTAAAATCAGAACATATTGTACCAAGTTCTCTCTAGAGGATGATTTCAGTCAATACATTTAATCAGTGCCTCTAATTTGGTGAACTCTTCTTTATTGGATTCTCTTGTGGGAACTGTGGACAGTCCTAAAACAACATTGATTAGGGTTCAGCTTTGGAAAACACAAACTCCACAGAGGACTTTCAGAGAGATGTCCTGGCTATATCTTTTGTGCAAAAAAGGAAGAAAGAAAAGTTTTGTTGTTTTTTAAAAACAAATATATACATGAAAACTCCCAATGCAATGCAATTAAACCAGACTCAAAGAATTAGTATGCTCAGAATTTTAAAAACATTTTCAGCTTCTATGCTTACTTCTCTATGCTCTTAGGTTGCTCTAGGGAGTATGGCAACTTTTCAGCCTCACTCTGTTCATCAGTTTCTGCTAAGAATTCTACTTCATTGACACAACTTTCTCCAAAGGTCTGCCTCTCCTTTACATGTTGGCTTGTGGTGAAAGATATAAAATCCCCATGGTTCCTTCCCGTTCTCCTTCCGCTAGGTAGTCTCCAAACCCTTATGGAGTGTGGGGCTGGAAACTACCTGGCGGAAGGAGAAGATGGATCTGCTGTCTGGTTCAGTGAGAAGCCAGAAGTCGGCACTGTGAGGTAAGAATATTGAAAGATAACTATGAGGAGCTTCTACATCTGTTATATTGCCCACCTTGAAGACCCCTTCCTGGCAAAGAGATAATATACACTGAAAATGCAGGCATTTCCATGTTAATTTTTTTTTCTCATAAAGTGCTTCTAATGAAAAGGACTTTGAAACTAATCAGTATTGACCCTTTCTGCACTGGGGTTTATTTCAGATTATATCCTAGACTAGGGACTTGCTAGCCTCATGCTAGTGCAGACTCTGGCTGGCCCCAACCAGGGACTGCCATACTCTAACAGTATGACGAATGGCAGGTCCCTATTCCATTAATCTGGAAAAAGGACTAGTGCAGAAATGGCCGTTCATTGCCCCAGTATTCCAAGAAATTCACTGTATACAGTTCATTCTTCTTCAGTGAGATCTGCTTCAAGATAAAGACATGGGAAAATCTTCCATCTCACTGAAAGATTTATATATTTCATGAAAGTATTAACATTTCAGTTTTAGAAAAATCAAACAGTCTCAAAAGCTTATAAGGTGAGCTGCCCTGAAAGCTTCATGGAAAGACAGAATGAAGACATGTGAAATAAATTGAAAACAAATTTCTTGCTCAAAACCCGACTTGGCCTATTTATCCCTGAACAAATAATCTGTTCTGGAAATGCCTCCAAATAAATATTTTTGGAAAACACCACACAGAAACACAAGGAGGTGACACATTTTAGGACCCTATTGGCAGTAAATAATTGTAGTAGGATGTCTTTGTTTTATTTGAAAACATTCTCACAGTTATTCTAAGATCATTTGAGGATGGATTCTATGGTAAAGAGCCAGGAAACAAAAAGAAAAAAATACTGTAAGACAAAGGATCTAGTAAACAAGAGCAAGGAAAAGAGTTTTGTATGTTGCAGATATTAAGCATGTAGTCATTTGTGTTGCTAGGAATGAAAATGAGGTTTGACAGCTTCCAGTGCTAGATTGGTTAGGAAACACTTGGAACTTCATCAAGATTTATGAATGACATGAGAACTCATGTTGAAAGGGAAAGAACTTCACACTGTGTAATGGAAGGATACAGCAAGATAATAACAGTCTCCCAAAATAATGGAACGCTGTATTCACTGTGATATTGCAAAGAGCAAAAAGTATATAACGCTCACGGATGGTTCAATCATATACCTACGCAGATCCATGCATGATGTCAATGGTCAGTCTCATCTGCAGGCTGACTGTCAATAATTATGTCTTCATTGATTGATTTACAATACATGTGTGCCACTTTCAGTTTAAAAGAAAGAAAACACAGACATAAAACATTTCTTTGTCTCTTACATGTGTTTAAATCTTCTAGCTTATTACTGATCTCTAAAAGGAAATCAGTAGTTCATTTTATTTGTATCTTTTTTCCATATATTTTTTATTATTTTCTGATACAAACATAAAACATCATAATTTGGGTTCTAATACAGAAACTCTTTTGAGAATAAACAATTAATTAGTAAGCTATAATTGACTTCTGCCAATCTTCCAAGGCTTCTCAGGTTGCTTCTTCTTTAATGTTCCCTTTTAGCTCTCCTTCAGTATGCTGCTATTTAGTTGTTCTTCAAATGTAGCAATTAAAAATCCATTTTCTAGTACTTGTAGAAAGTCAATAACAGTTTTCCAGTCTTTCACAAACTCATCAACAGTCCTGTTCTTGATTACGTTTTGTCAATTTGTCCACCTCAGCTAATTCAGTTAATTTTATTTGTAGCTTGGACATGATATTTTGTTGCCAGGGTGCATTTATTATTAGCATTATTATGCACACAAAGTCATGAATACATAAGAAACCAAGCTAAAGCGGCAGCTGTGCTTTCAAAAAGATAGTAATTTCAAATTATTTTGAGTTAGACGTTAGGTGCCTTTACAGGCAACGCAATGACACCATCAGCATGTAAGGCATCTTAACAGTTTTGCTGTCAAAACGCATGTTCCTCAATGCCACACCCACATTCCTTCCTGTTCCATTCTACATGCAGATAATTGGTTGTACCGATTAATCTGACCCACTGCTACTCCAGACTATTGTGCCCTTAGTATGGATCTGTTCCAGATCACCACTAGTCTTGTACAGACCATGTGAACTATGGAGCTCTTTATTCCAGATTACCAGGTAAGGTCCTAGGACACATAGTGGAGTGGTTCCCTCCTATACCATGTGAAAGATCACTGTCATGCTAGGATGCCCTTTTGAGTGCTATTTCCAATCTTGGTCTAGTGGTTAGGGAGCCGGACTCACCTGGGAACACCAGATTTGATTCCACACTCCTCCACTCTCACAGCTCCATCTACCTCTGAAGATGTCTGTTGTGGGGAGAAGAACAGAAACCTTTCTCAGCATCTTTGAGTCCCATTAAATGGGTGATAAAAGCAGGATAGAAAAGCCAACTCCTACTTCTGCTCGAATCCTGTTGCAACCCCAAATGTCCTGGCGTAATAGACCTGCACTCCATTGTTACAGTCCCTGCTGCCTCATCAGGAAACTGCTTCTGTTCCTATAAAACTCTGAGCTGTCTTCCTGTAGGGCAGAAATGCGGGTCTCAATGGTATCTGTAAAGACAACTGGATTTGCTTATAATCAATATATTTATTCTTTTCCCAGCATATTTTTAATTCAGCTCAGTATAAATGAATTCTATTTTCTTTTTTGTAACCTTCTGTTTCTGCATCTTCAGAATCACCTTGGTGACAAATATAGCGTAGACATTATATTATTTTATTATTTAAGGAATTTATATCCTGCCCTTCACCAAATGTTCCCTGGGTGATAAAACATTTGATAAAACATATCAAATATTAAAACATAATTAAGAATATAACCCCCTCCCTGTCACCCTCCCTCCCTAACAGGACAACACCCTGAGGAAGCTATTTAAACAGCAAAAGCCTGGGTGAAAAGATATGTTTTCATCAGGCACCAAAAACTGTATAGTGTAAACACCTGGGGCAACCACAGAAAAGGCCCTCTTGCATGTCCCTGTGCCTTGTACCTCTGCAAGAGAAGAAACTACAAGAATGCCCTCTTCCTCAAATCTCAGTGCACGGACAGGTCTATATGGGAGAAGGCGCTCCTTCAGGTACCTAGGGCTCAAGCCGTTTAGGGCTTTATACGTTAGTGTCAACACCTTGAATTGGGCTGGGTAGCAAATTAATGCAGATTATTTAAGAGCAGCATGATATGAGTCTGGCCAAAGACTCCAGTCAGAGTCAAGCTCCTGCATGCTGCACCAGTTCCAGCTTCCGAACCATTTCCAAGGGTAGCCCTATGTAGAGCACATTGCAGTAGTCTAATTATTATATCCAATGCATGTTTTATTGGATGTCTGTGAAGGTTCTCAGGGTTTGTAATGGAGCCTTAAAAAGATTATTTTAGAAAGGAAGAGTGAAGGGAGGGGGAGAGAGAGGAGTCTGTATTAGAAAAATTCCAAGCCAGACTAGCAGTGGAAAATAAAGGCTGCAAGTTTTAATTAGCAGCTGACCTTAAGAGATGGAGCATCCTCCCTTCCTGAACTAGATTCTGATCTAAGCAGGGTCCAAGAAGCATTCAAATATAAGAAATCAAATTTCCAGGGAAATGTTCTGAAGGCATTAGGCAAGTTACTATACCTTTCTGCTATTCTTTTATACTTACATTTTATATTCAAAATATGAATGATAAAAGGTGATATTTAAACTTCAAGAAAGCTACTTATTATCTCACTGGCTGTCAAAATCTGGAAACTATTAGAAGTCTAAAATAAACACATCCAGAATCAATAACACACTAAGCAAACTGGAGAGTTTCTCTTAAACCTTTATGGAAATTGGCAGGACTATCTTCTGTTGAAGTCCCGTGGGCTTCCTGGGCTCAGAAGGAACAACAACAAAAAAAAAAGTGACAAGCTTTTGGGAATGAACAAGAGTCCAAGACAGCTTTTCTGCTTAGTCATATTCTGTACATTAATGTAAAAGCTGGACAAATCTGTTGGCGTGGCAAATTGTTTCTATGACTATTTGCAGTCAATGCCAACTTTCCCTAGGTACTTTCTTTGTAGGAAGAACAGCAGCAGTCATTTCTGAAACTATTGCCTATTATTTCCTAAAGTGACACACAACCAATTTTGTTACCCAGAAACATACTGCATGGCCTTACGCCTGATAAAATTAATTGTGGAAAAAAGTAGTAGTTCTCACAATTTTCAGTGGACATATGCTCTGGTTCATGTGCTGAACTGTCAGCACTTAATCACCACTACAGACATGTGAAACATTTACAATCATGAGCTAGAAATAATTGGACAGAGACATGAACATCTCTGCAGGACAAGAACCAGGCCAGTGGTCTTTTCCTAAGTGGCCAACCAGTTGCATATGGAACCCCACAAGCAGGTCATGGCACAGATGCAATTGTCATTTCATAACTTACCAGGCTCAGGACTTCCCTAATGTTTTGATGGTCCTTTCTGCTCTGGACCTATTCTATATTATATATTCGAATAAGGACCTGCCACCTCCATAAGTCAAAAGAATTCTTCTATTTAACACAAGTTACTTAATGTGTGTGTGTGGGGGTGCACACGAGAGCACCACTGCCTCACATGACTCACATCCTGCAGAAAAGAGAAAAACCCAGCAGGAGGGAGGAAAGAAGGCAGTGGGCAAAGTTGCCTCCCCTTTCAGGAACCCCTGAGTTGAGGAGAGTGATTGAGGCTGTAGGGGGAGTCAGAACTTCTGGGAAACAGGATTCTACTTGTGGAAATTTTGGTTGTAACATAACAAGGAGAAAGAGGCAGGTGTGATGTGGGGCAATGAGGAAATGGGTGATATCTACAAGGCCAGACATTAGCTAGAGAGGTATAAGAAAACCCTCCTTCTGTTCACCCAGTCAAATATGGACACCTCACCCAAAGACCTCTTGCACAACATATCACACAACATATTAATTGGACTGTGATAATGCGAATATCAGATAGATTGAACTTGGGGGGAATAGCTCAGAGAAAAATCCAAAGGACTGTGTTTTTTCACTGGAATCCGGGATTGCCTCACTCCATTTTGAACATCAGAGGTGACCGAATCCAAATCTTCAGGTAGTGAACTGTTACTATTTCCATTTTCCAATATGAATTTTAGCTGACATTTTCTCCAGTCTTACATTCTTATGATACAATATCTGTATCAATTAAATGGATATGGGGACAGTATTGATTCTTGCCTCATTTCTAGTCTTTATTCTGAACGGCACCACCTAGGCATTGCCACTTTGCAGTGGTAAACTTGGGAAGACCTAGACCAACACTTGTAATTTAGAGTCACCCTGGCTTGTAAGAGCAAATGAAGAGCATACCTGTTGACAGGTTCAGGATATAAACTTGAAATTGTTAAAAATTGACCTGGTGGAGGGGGGGGGAGACATTGATTGGGAAGAGCATGTTCACTAGTCCCAAACCAGCCTTTGATTTTCACTGCCATTTGGGACATGTTGACAGGTATGGAAGAAGTGTTGAAGCTAATCCAGAACATAGGTGAAAGGAAGGTAGACCCCGCAGTTATGAGCAAAACCAGCCAACCTTGAGGAACAAACTTCAGAAATTTCAGCATTGGAAAGCTGGATAGTCCCCAACCACCTCCATGCTATTGTCTAATAAAAGTGTATGAATATTGTAGTGAAAGAAGGATGCTCGGCACTGCACCAAAAGTACTTGGGGATGGGGCCACACACACCCAGTGAGACAGAGACAGGGTGGAATTCCTGTCAGATGCAAAAGCTGCTGCTCTCATTGTAGTGAGCCTCTGAACGTGCACACATTAGCCCCAAACCCGGCCTGAAACCTGCTAAACGAGTGCTTGACAGTTGCCCTGCTCAGCTGAACAGGTTTCAGGCAGGGGGGGTTGGAGCTAATGTGTGCACGTTCAGAGGCTTGCTATAATGAGAGCAGCTGGATGACATGTGTCTGCTGCCACCCGTGCATGACTGTGATTCTGTTGCCGACTGGCACTCTCTTCTCTCTAGGGGTGGCCAAGCAGGTCCCTGCCACCCTCCCGGGCATGGTGCCTCTGAAGCCTCCACACTGCTCCAGGCATAACTCAGCAAAGGGGGGAATTTGGCAAGGTGGTGGCAGCAGCCCAGAGCTAAATTCAGTCAGGCTGGCACTGGGTGCAATGCGAAGGCACCCAGTTCAGACGGTTAGCGTTTGTGCTCCTTGCTGGTGGGGCTCTTCGTCTCCCCTGGCCCCCAGCAAGGAAGCATCTCCCGCCACTTGCTGCACAAAAGGTCCCGGCACTCAGCTGGTGGCCGCCGTTGGAAAGGCTGCAAAGGGGATCCCATGGAGGTTGCTGGTTGGAGAACGAAGCAAAGGCAAGCGTGCCCCACAGCTCATTACCACGGCAAGGAGGCAGCATTGGGGATGGGAGAGAGAAATGCCCTGCACCCCCTTCCAACTCTCTGGGCTCGGGCTGGAGGAAGGAGAGAGAGAGGTGGGCTGGGGAGAGAGGGGGCAGAGAGGGGGTGGAGCTGCTCCCCATGCCAGCGCTCAGTGTGGCTTGCTTGGAGACACCTCCACCTGTGCCGAGCCTCAAACCATTGTGAAAGCCTGAATTGTATGCCCGGCCCTGCGTTCAGCCCCAGCGTGCCAACACAGCACCCAAAGGGTGCTAACTGGCCATTATGGGGATGGGGCCTCTGACAATCAAATGCTTTATTTCAAAAAACAGTTAAACTGCTGGAAATAAGATATTTTGTATGCTTTAATGAAAAACCAGAAAGGAGGTTCCAGAACTGGAAAATTGCACATTGGAACAAGAATAATTATTTGGCATCAGCATCATTAAGTTTAAGCCATCTCACATATGGCTGTTATCTGGGAACTCACAACAAATGAAGATAATGTATCTTCCACTAATTTGCAGGAGCCACTAGGTGGTACCACTATAAATAACAATTAGTTTTATAAGTGTAAAGAGAAATCTGTTGAAAGCTTGTTTGCACTATGAGCGAGACCCCTTGATTTTGAATTGGACTTGTTAAAACTAGATTCTTTCTTTCCTCTCAGCAGGAAATACCATTGCTAATTTCTTCTCAGATTGTACTTTCCTAATATGGATGCTGCTGTGTATTCCATGGGACCATCAGGAATGCAGGTCTCTCTCACACATCCACAAGTTGTTCACCACATGTCCATAGGGTTCTATCCCTATGCTTCTCAGTTACCTGCTGGAGGAGAGACTTATCTAGGATAAAGTATATCTTCTTCCCTTCCACTTTCGTGAAACAGGGACAAGGCAACATATTTCTTGCATTCAATCCATCACCTATGGGAAGGAAAGAGGCTTGAAAATGAGGTAGGAAGCTTTTACAAAGCACACAGGTGATAAGGGAAGGACAAGCACAGGTGCTTAGGCTTGGATTCAATTTAATTTGGGCAAATGCCATTTTCTTTGGAATGTGGCCAAACACTAAATGTGGAATGATCTAGAATATCACAAATGCTTATGTTCTTGTAGACTTAAAAACAACAACAACCTCTAAGCACTTTTATGCATGGGCACAGCTTTTCCCACACTAATGAGCAGGAAAAAAAGAAGCAGTATTGCACAAGAAAGACACCGACCAAAAGAGGAGAAAAACAGCAGGACAAACCAAACTATAGCTGTGCTGGTACTGGACTGCACTTCAGCACATTTGTACTGTGACAAAACATTTTAAATCCCTTTTCCCATGTTAATTGCTAAGAGAGAAAAGACCAGTTCTGTGCAGGCACAGAGTACATGAAAAAAGGAAGAAAGCATGAGATTGACAGAGGTGCAGCCCAATCATTTGCAACTGAGCAGAGTTTTGGACAGAGTTTTGTAAGAGGCCAGAGATGCCTATTGTGGGTTAGACACAGAATTTACTTTGATCTGTAAGGGGGGCAAGAACTTACATAAGATGTGTATTAGTTATTTTGTGTGGCATTCTAGTGATATGACATTCTAGTGGTATTCTTAAAACAGTAGGTAAGACTTCTGGGCAAGTAGGACTTAAGAGTCTCTGGCATGGTCCAAGGAAGATCTCTCCCCCCCCCCCCCGCTAGAATGCCTCCATTTCAGTAGTGTGCCTTGTGATACTGTGAAAATGGGTCATCTGGAGGCTCTTAGATCAGAAACTTTCATTCCTGGCCAATGGAGTCCTCAAAGCAGCCCCCAAAGCTTGTGCAAGCTTTGGGGATGGGATGAGGGATGTCCTGAAACAGCTGTCCAAATGCAGACAGCCCAACTGCTTCAGCTGGTGGACCACCACATCCCCTTCCCAAAGCTATTTTGTAGTCAAATCTCACCCATTCCATTAGAAAAGGAAAAAAGTTAAGAGATAACATAACAACTCAAAGAAACAGAACTGGGTAATTTGCTGTAGAATGCTTATGTAACCTTTGTTTGGTGAACAAAATTAATGTTATTGAAAGTTGAATTAGAAAGTATTTCAAAAGTATTGTATTTGAAAATGGACATTGTTCAGAAACCAAAAGGTAGATAGGTTGGTAGGTATTTCTCTTTCAAATTCTTGAGACATTCTTATAATCAGTTGAGTTATTGGATAGGTCAAGTTTCCTCTCCCTGCAAAACAGTTATGTGAACCATAGAAATATGAGCCTAAACTCAAGATGAAAAAGAACTAGAATGTAAACTGCAGTAATCAATCTATGCTGTTTATCTTTATTGATAATTAAACCTTCTCATTCTCTTATTATTCAAAAATGCTCAATCAGTATTCATTTGTTCATTCGTTTATCCATTATTTATATTTGCACACCACTTTTCACCCTGAAAGTGCAGAGTGTTTTACACATCAAAAAGGTATTACAATATGCAAACTAACTTCCCATCAAATATAGAATTGGAGAAGCTGAGTTCACTGCTAGGGGCTCCACAGTCTAGAATGAAATCATGAAGTTTTTTCTTACACTGATTCAGAAGTAGGGATGTGCACGAATATTCAAAAGTTCAAAAATCCAATTCGAATCCAACGAATGTTGACATTCAAATTCGAATCAGATTTAGTAACATTCAAATTTAGATATTTTAATGGATTTCAGATGTACCAAAACATTTGTTCGAATCATTTGAATCTGTACAAATCTTATACGTATTAGTGCTTATAATACACAATGAAAATGGGATGCATATGAAATGTGCACAGGTACATATAACAGATATGGATGTTGTCAGCATTCGTATCTTTAAATACGACTCTAACATTTGAACAAATAGATTTGAATGTTACATATTCGAACTGGATTTTTTGACATTCGGATTTTAAACATTCGAATCAAATCAAATGTTTTGACATTTCATTTGACTTGAATTCGAATGCAAAAAAAAAAACATTGGTGCACACCCCTATTCAGAAGAGGAGTTAAAATAATGCTTTGACTTCAGTCAACTTTCCTTCTATTGGCGTCAATATCCAATTGAGCTCCTATTTTGTAGAAGGAAGGAGTATTTCTGAATTCAAATGACTGATATCTGAGTTTGGTTTGGGAAAGAGGGCACTATTAAAAGAAGAAGTGCAATACCTTTCCCTTTCCTTCAGAAGTTGAGTAAACTTTCATCCAGGGATATCCCTGCAGCTTCCATTTTGCTGGGAAAATATCATTTCTTAGTTGAATATTGCTTTATCAATGATACTCTACTGGTAGACCACCATTAAGCCAGTAGATTTTCATTTATTCCCTTGAAATATGCAACCTCCTTCCAACTTCTGAATGGGGCTGCACATTTTTACTCAGGATCTTTTGCTCAGATCTTCTCACTTATAGCCTGAATCTTTAAAATTCTTCTTAATTTTTTTTAAAAAAATGGGCATGTATTTTTATACAAATTTTTACCCATATATATTTCCTCTAATTGTAATGCACTTTGTTGTGTTCTTTTCAGTAATTTACAGATTTACATATTCATCCTTTTGCTAAGATACTTTTCCATACACATTTTTGCTTAAAGAACTGTGCTACAAAATTCAGAAGTGTGACTTTCAAAGGAGTGCCCATTCATTAAGTGAAATAAGCACTTTCCCTCACCGGTTCATACTCTAAGATGGATTTTGACCAAAGGTAGATAACAGTCAGGTCTTTCTCTCAGAGGGCACCATCATCCATAAAGTCTGTTATTGAATCTGCAACAATCTAGTCATGCCAAAATGCCATTCAGATTATTTCCACTTCCCAACCTGACATCCTAAAGAAATTTTATATCCAAGGAAAACAGTGTAATTATACAGTCATGCTGCCAAACATTTTCACTGAATCGTATTAAAAATGTGAAATTCTGTGTTCAGCACAGACATCCAAAGTCTGAAGTGCATTTAATCTCTTTTTTCCCCCAGCAAGCAGTCAAACCCAGTATCCCTGTAAGTTATTAAGTCAGGAAGTGATCTCATTCACATGCAACCAAAATAGTATTTAAATGTTAAGCTTGAAAGATCCACTTTAGCCTCTTTACTTAGGAATGGGCAGTCATCCAAGGTGGCATTCTGCCAACAACAAAAAAAGCATTCTCTTCTGTGCAGACAAATTCAGAAGGGGTCATTTACATGGAAGCTATCCAGAAAACTAGATAGACAGAGAAATAGAAATAGATAAATACAATATTGCAGTTAGGCTGGTTACAGGCTTTGTGTGTGAAACAGGGAATCTGTTAAAATATTCTTTCAATTTTTGTAGGTAACAACAAGACATAGCACAGAGAACCTCTTTAAGGAAATAATGTCAAAAGGGTAATGCAGCAGTTTGAGGCATGGAGAATGGAACCTCATGACTGAAGAAATGAGAACAAAACAATTTCTGACTGTGTTTTAGACAGCAAGCATATCCCAGAGTACAGCAATAACAACCCTTAGGTAGTACAGTAATGCACTGTGATTATCAACTACATATTCCTGGGTAGAATAGAATATGAACATAAAAAAGGTAATAAACTGTTGCATATATATACACTATTGACGTTCATGTGGCAAACTCAGCATGTAGGCTTTATTCCTGAACTGTACTGCTGATTGAAAAGCACCGTTCATACAGGCTCAAAGGGTCATGTGAAATAGCTGTAAGGCTTAAATTTGCTACCCATATACTTGGGTTTCCCAGTGAACTCTGGAAGCTTTAATTTTGAGTAAACTTGCATTGGGGTGAATTGTGCCACCACATGCTTAGAATCATAAACTTGTGGTGCTTCTTTTCATGTATATGCAAGCTGCAGAATCCCATTGGAGTAATTGCATTTTCACTGGCTTCATGGCAAAGTGCATGCAGTATTTTACAAGTCTGGGGTTAATTAAATGAGTTCAGTGCCTTTTCTGTATGAACACAGCCCATCTGCTCAAACTGAGGATTAAAATCTCAGCTGCAGTGTGAAATTCAAATGAGGCCCTTTTAAAACTAGCAGGTGGAATAGAATAAGCAATTGCTTCTGGCGGCACAGCTTAGTGACATGATATTATGAGTATGCATGTTTGAACTTTATAGGAATGGGTAGACATGTCCCTTGGCCTGTGCTACATACACACAGCTGCAGAGAAAGCTGGAACTCTGTGCCTGTCATCATCAGGATAGGACAAATAATGAAGCACTTTGAAATGCTCAAGGGCTATTCATAGGACAGAGGGAGGGAGGGAGAGAGAAAAGAAACAAGGAATGGAAAAGAGAAAGAGAAGTATCTGTACTCAACAGACAGTATTTCTGAACTGTACACCAATAATTCATGAATATAAATTTTGAAATATCTGTTTGATAACATTGCAATGCATTCAGGAAACTATCCAGAATTGTTGACCCAATAACATAGTCTGCGCTTTCACAGGAAGCAAGAGTGGAAAACACTACAGTGATGAGAGACAGGAACTTCTACCATTCATTTGAAAAATAACTTCATTCAGCTGGATGAAACTAGAACTTTTCATGCTGGCTCATGCTCCCATTGATTTGTGATCAACGAAAGCTAAAATGTACTGTCACTTTATATACTAATTAAGAAGTGGTGCAGAGGAATATCAGCCAGGTTTTATGGGTACAGAGAATCTTCTTTGAATCAATTCCTAGAGAGCATTTTCTTTGAGAAAAGAGGAAGCTTTTGATATTGTTTTATTCTAGCCAGATGACTAGATCCTTCTTTCATTCAAAGTATTTTTAAAACTAATTTTGCTCTTAATCTCTGTGCCTACTGTGGATGTGTTGAACCAGTTCTATTTAGAACCTATTTGAAGCAAACTGTTTCTATCCTATTCTAGGCCTTTTACAATGTTTAAAAGAATATTAAACCAACTAGATAATCCAGTGAACTGGTTCTAGATTCAAAATGAACCAGTTTGCTAGCTTTGCAGTTTGGTTTGAAAAGAGGTTCATGCACATGTCTAGTGTTTGCGTCTTCTTTATATAAAAAAAGACACATCTAAGGTTGGTGAAGCATTGTACAAATGGCACTGCTGCTGGATGGGATATGGCTGCACAGTTGCACACAAAGCATGCTCTTCAATGGCTCCTCATCAAACCAGAACAGTTATCAAGCAAGTTGCTGCAAGATGAGTCCTGAGTCCAGAATTCCTCAGTATATTCATTAATGACTTCAGTGAAATTCTCATCAAATCTGCATATGATGCGATATTTGAAGATCAGAAAATGCTGGAAAGATAGAATCAAAATCCAGTGATCTTAGATATGGCCTAATAAGCATAGAATGAAATCCAGCAGTGCCTCCCATATGTGTTGTAATTTGATCAAGTAGAACAAACAAATCCAAAGACATAGATGTAAGACCACAGTCACAGTTAAGTGTGGGGGGAAAAACTTGGAATTGTACTTGACCACAAACTGGATACGAGTGAGCAGTATAACCGGGCAATGGATCAAATGGTGTATCAGGGAAACTGATGGAGGCCTCTGCTGAATTTTAAAAGGGAAACCCAAACACTGTTACATGTATGAGAATAACTTGATTTACTAATCAATTTGCCTTCAGGGGCAAAGTATTACCACTGTGGATAAAACAGAGAGAGGATGCAAACACACAAGGTTGAATTCCAAATAGAAGAGTACAAAATAGCAATGTGCAAGAATATTCGTAACATTTGTTATTCATATGAATTCATATGAATTTGAACATATGTGCACGTAGCAAATGTTATGACATTTGTACATTAACACTCATATGAATGCAAATTATTCATATGAATAATTCAAAAATTCGTGAAACTGGGAAGGTGGGAAAGTAGCTGCGCCTGTCACATCTGCAATGGATCCAGAGTGTGTTCAGTGGATCCAGAGTGAAATAAAAATGGATTCTGGTCGGATTTGATGCTTTCAGTAGGGATATGTTATGGGATACGTATCAGATACGCATTCGTTCATATCGGATATTCATACGAATTCATACAAATACATTCGTATCAAATAGAATCCTGCCACATTTGAAGGGGATCTATTCGAATGAATACAAATTTTCTAACATTTCATTTGTTATGAATCAAACGCCGAAAAAACCATTAGTGCACATCCCTAGTACAAAAGATTTAATAAAATGTTTTTTGAATCAGCACTGGCTCCTGTTTTGAATCAACACTGGCAGCCCTTCATGAGAACATAAGCTTAAGATTATTATGCACAGCTGGAAACAAAATCTTGAAGCAAATAATCAAATTATCAAGGTAAGTTTCAAGGTAAAGATCGTGGTGGTCAATAGCATGTTGCATCCCTGGGAATACCTGGAACTGTCATCCACCAGTTTGTCATGAAGAGAGTCAGATCAAAGAGGCTTTTGCTGCCACAGCATGGACTCCAATCAGTGCTGACAAACTGGCATGCACAGATTTCATGTGCTCCTGCAGCCTCTCTTGCCACTGGTCCCTACTAAACTTAGCCTTGAGAAGAAAAGACTGAGAGGAGGGAGAGAACATGAGATAACTACTTTCAAATATTTGAAAAGACGTCACAGAGAAGGGGGTTCTTTGTTGTCTCGAAATGTAGAGCATGCAGTAGTGGATTTAAGTAGCAACCATGAATATTCCACTTGTCAGAGGATGAAAGAATTGCCACCCAGCAACTGGCTCAGAGCTTCTGCTAGTGGCAGAAGTAGCTCATTAATGTCTGGTTCTGCTTTCTGTGATGCAAGTCAGAGCTACAATGAATTGCCTCCTCAGATAGAAAAGCCTCACATAGTGCTTTTGTATTAAACCAGATTTGAGACAAAGAGCTCTCTTTACTGCATTCCTGCCTTGGAGCTTTTGGATTCCTATCCTGTGTGTCCTAAATTTTGTGCTCCTGCTCCATAAGGACCTTCAGCCCACAATTTCAGTTGCTTCAGGACCTTAGCTCTGTTTTGTGAGTACCTACTTCCTGATTTCACTAAGGGCTTGTTTGCCCTTGTCTTTATTTTGGAATATATCCCAGTATAGGGGCCTGCTGTCAACATGCTAGTGCAGGCTACAGCAGGCCCCAGACGAGACCTGCCAGATTCTACATTAACGTGTGGACAACAGACCTCTATCCTGAGATATATTCCAAAATACAGCCAAATGCAAATAGGCCCTGAGTCTGATCCATGTTTAGTACTTTGTTCTTGGAGTGTCTTTGTGGGTCTGTACTGCTTTTCTCACCCATTTAAAGGGATTCAAAGTGGCTGACAAAGCTTTCTGTTCTCCCCACAATAGATGCTGTGTGAGGCAGATGGGGCTGTAAGGGCTCAGAAAGAGAGCTGGGACTAGCCCAAGGTCACCCAGCTGTCTTTGTACAGGAGTGTAAAATCAAACCTGGAGACTACTAGATAAAAGTCCACCACTCTAACCACAAGACCAAACTGGCTGACTCCACCTAAAGCAGAGGCTCGTCAAGTGTCCTTGGAGATACTGTACTTTGGTTTAATTTTCTGCATGGAGCAAGAGGTTGGACTCAGTGACAAAAATGCCCCCTTAGGCACTATCATTTTACAGTTCTATGAGTTTACATTTTATCCTGAAGATGCTTCAATGCAGATGCGTAGTGATACTTCCCTCCATGCCTAATAAGTGGTCCCTGATCCCCCATGAGAGCACATATGGAAAAGGAAAAAGCACCACCAGATTCAGGCAGCATCCACATGACAGTAGTGCAGCAATGTGCTTGATGTTTCCACCCAGCACTGTTTTGCAGAGCACAGGAAATAGCCAAGGAACTTGGTCAGATTGTTCTTCTGAATGTATGTATGTATGTATGTATGTATGTATGTATGTATGTATGTATGTATGTATGTATGTATGTAATGTCTGCCACCAGACGTAAAGGCTGCCACCAGTTGTAATGGCTGGTTTTTATAACGTTTCAGTTTAAGTTACTTTACTGTTTTGGGTAGCATGTATTTATATCCTAAAATAATGATTCAAGGTCTCTTCCCTTTGCTCTTAAGACTTGATATTAACATAGCAAAACAGCTAGACTCACTGTCTGAGCTCCTCCCCCCACTCAGCCTAGCCAGCAGTGGGTTAAAGATACGGTATCTCTTCCTTTAAAACTCAAGCTTAACTTGGCTCACTTTGAAAACAGAGTAACTCAGATGAATCTTCTTTAAAATAACAAGAAAACAAGTTTATTGTTTACAATTCAAGTTTCACACAGTTTCTTCTTTGTGTTACACTTAGACACTTCAGTTCAGCAAACTGTATTGTCCCTTGCTTTCCCCTCAAGCACAAGGACTCTCAAAGTTATTCAGATTAATGCCAGCAGCAGCAGTAACGTATAACCATTTCAATTCTTTTACTTTCCAAACACCGTATATTCACTAATGACTCAGGACCCTTCTTCCAGCTTCCCTAAGCTAAAGGCCTGTTTCTCTCCTGTTAACTACCCTCTGGTCAGTTAACCCCCAGGCAGAGAACACTAACAATTCCCTCAGGCTCCCTTAAATATGGGCCTGGCTGGCTAGCTTCACTCTGATTGGTTGAGACTCTGCCAGGATTCGATTTCACACTCCCTCCTGGAGAGCTTGACTAGCCCCTCCCTTAAGCTACTTACCATTTCTAAAAAACACACTTTGACAGCACTTTTAAACGTATAGACATCCCAATTTCACCACACTTTGTAATTTTGCCAAAATAACTTAATTTTAGGGTGAGGGGTCCTCACGGGCACCACAATGTATGTATGTATGTATGTATGTATGTATGTATGTATGTATGTATGTATGTATGTATGTATGTATGTATGTATGTATCTATCTATCTATCTATCTATCTATCTATCTATGTATCTATGTATCTATGTATCTATGTATCTATGTATGTATGTATCTATGTATCTATGTATGTATGTATCTATGTATGTATGTATGTATGTATGTATGTATGTATGTATGTATGTATGTATGTATGTATGTATGTATGTATGTATCTATCTATCTATCTATCTATCTATCTATCTATCTATGTATCTATGTATCTATGTATCTATGTATGTATGTATCTATGTATGTATGTATGTATGTATGTATGTATGTATGTATGTATGTATGTATGTGTTCGCATTTTTATCCCACCCTCTACCTGAAGGTCTCAAGGTGAGTGACAGTGACAGAAAACAAAATATAAAATGAATTAAAATAATAAGATATTAAAATAATAACAATGTGGGGAAGGGGGCATGTTTCCTTATTTCATTCAAAGGTTAAGATACACAGCTGTGTTTTTAATAGGGATTTGCATGAATGTATTTTTGACATTCGAATCCAAATAGATTCGAATGTCATAAAATCTAATTTGATTCAGATATTTAAGATTCAAATGTCTTAAAATCTGACTTGAATCCATAACATTCAAATCCGTACATTCAGATGTTAGATTTGGATTTAAAGATACGAATGTCGACAACATTAATATCTGTTACGTGTATCTGTGTGCATGTCGGAAAAATCCGTATGCATCCCATATTATCCTATACACATCCCGTTTTAATTCCATATTTTAAGCGCAAGATACGGATAATTTTCGGGCAGATTCATATACGACTGATACGAATCTACACATTCGAATCATTGAAAAATCTGTATCAGATTTCTGAAAATCTGTATTCAAGTTAGAATGTCAAAGTTGGATTTTCAAAAATATAATTTGAGTTCGAATGTCAAAATTTGATGGATTCAAATAGAATATTTGAGTTTTTGAATATTCGTGCACATCCCTTCTTTTTAACAGGGGGAAGACTGTTCCAAAATCTGTAGGCCACCACCAAGAAGGCCCTATCCTGGGTCTTCACATTCTCTTAACGAGCACCTAAGTTTGAATGAATGTTCTTAAGAGTGTAAGAATGTGTATATTGTTTCCCAGGAACACTCTAATTGTGGGTCCACAAATATGGGCTGGGGAGGGAATCAAATGAAATACATTCCAAAATTTTATTTGTCAGAATCTTGACTTTAGTCTGACTGGGGTTGATTTCTACATACAATAAACCAAACATTACTTTTAACTTTATAGCTTCAACAGAGTGTGCATTTCTGAAAAACAGGAGATCTTTTTGTTGCTGTTGAGATTGCAATAGTCATTTAAAACCTGATTCAGATGTTTAAATTATGCTTACCTCTTGAATAGCTATGACTGAAATATTATTTTATTGTCTTTTTCTGGGAGGTGTTAAAATCTCTTTCTAAAACACCCTCACCCATCCTGAATTGCTCATTAGCATTGAGGAAGAGCAATGGAACAGATGCTACAGCAACCTGAACACAAATTTTCCATTCTTCCTACCAAACTGGCCAGTACTAGGAAGCTGCCCCTGTAATTAACACCACTGACACGCATTTTGGTTTTCTTGGCGATAATAAAGAAGATGTTAAGGAGGAAAGGTTCTCATCTGCAGACAGATGCTTCTTATTATAATATGAATGTGAATTAAATATGAAAGACAGAGAAAGGGGGAGAATGACAAATTGAGGGGAAATAGGCAAGAGGAATTTTTGTGTGTTTTAAAAATACATTGTATATCCTTAAAATACATTAGATATCTTGAGTCACAACAGGGGATGTATTGAGGCTCCCTCAGGTTTCAAAGACTCTTGAAATGTATTGGTGAAAACAGAATGCTTCTCTAATGAGAACTAGCTGCGTCTGCGGGCTCCAGAGCACAATTCTTCCTATTCCATATGGATGCCATGTGAGCACTAAAGGAAAAGTGCAGCACATCTACCTTAACCCATAATTTTTGGCCATTAGTGAAAAGACTAGTCTCATAAGTGCCTTTATAAGGAAAAGGAAGCATGAACTTATCTGTCTACTAGACAAGTATCTCCCTCTCTCCTGCATGTTAACAACAACAAACAAAAACCTGATATGCCATTGACAAAAGCAATCAAGACACTTCTTGAGATATAGATGTGAATAATCTTTGTTTTGGAGGTAGTTTATCACTTTATGGATTTGTTTTGCTCTTGTTTTTCACCCCATGCAGCATTCACACAAGGAAGTAGTGTGAATGCTGTATTTGGGACTTTTGTTGCTCCAAGGATCAGGTGGTTGTGCATTCTCTGGGCTACTCTGGCATAGAGGCAGTGTGGAGCGGCATTCGAATGGAGCATCCCAGAGCATGCATGTTCGTTCTGATTGCCGATCTGCAGAAAGGCCTAAGTTTGTGCTTTTAGTCTGGATCTCATTCAGTGGACTTCCTCTCATCCTCTCATCCTTCCTTCCTTTCTCCCTTCCCTTCCTAAATCATTGTGTTATAAAATGGTGTGCACACTTAGCATATTCAACTTTTAATCTGGTTTCATTCCCAAACTTAACCAGGATACTGGGTGACCTTGACACTCTTATTCTCTCTTAACTGTCATTGTTGCTATCATTACTTTTACCTATCTTTTACCTATCCTCTTAAATACTTGAGATCTTATTTATTTAAAAGATGTCTAAATTGCCTTCCAGGCACAGCACTTGTAAGGCAGTCAATATTTAAACACAATAAAGCCTATCATGAAAAAGGTTTGTTCTCACAAAAGCTGATGCAAATGAACATCTTCCTTTCTGACAATCAAATTCCAAAATTATTGGGCCCTACAGAAAAAGCTCTTTATATTATGGTAGGAGAAGTGAAAAAAAATGTAATAAACAAAAAATTGAGTCAAAGTAGTGAAAGGTACAGGGCTATGGTATTCCTTATTTAAGGCCCTTTCCACACTGTGCTTTGGATTAGAATATATTCCAAATCAAGACTTACCTACGTCTATTGCAGAAAATGGGAAGCAACCTTTCTTAGCATGCTTCATCCACACGGAATGAAGTAGCAGACCAAGGACTTTTCTGCACATTTGCATGCAGTTTGCTCCCAGATGGAGCATCTGCACTTGAAGAGGCCATTTCCAGATCAGGAACAGCCCCTTCCATGCAGGAGTGTACTGCATGCCTATCCCATCTCTGCTGCAGCACATTCACACTGCTATGGTGCTGAGCTGGTCGTCTGAGGCACCACACATGTGCACTGACACCTCAGATGATCCCAAACACAAGTGCATATGTGTAGTGTGTCACTGTCATCCCAGCCTCCAGAACGAAGATGTCTGTGCCAGGACCTGCATCCACACCTCAAGTAGGACTACAGAAAGCATGCAGACAATGCATCCCTGTAGACAGGTCTGGCATGATGATCCATTTTGCTAGCACTCCAGGAAGTGCTACTGGAAGTGGTACTGGAAGTCAATGCCCGCCCTTTTTACTCGCTGGTGCTAAATTATACTTGCCCATGGCACTGGCATAGACACATGGGGGCAGAATCCACCCTCTGGTTTGTTAGTTGAGCTTTTGCACATTCAGAGGTGGGTTGTGAGAATGATGAGGTGGGGCCATGTGGAGGGTGGTTTCCACTGACCTCCCTTAATCCAGATCTAAGATGATCCGGATCTAAGGAATGGGTCCTTCAACTAATCCAGATCTAGAAGATTCGGCTTAAGGGAGGTACCCGATGCGTCCTCTCGGGCGGTGCAGCACCCAATATAAATGGGTGCTAGCCTGCTTGCAGTGGAAACAGCGGAGCACCCATGTGGCAAATCCAGATTGACCCATGTGGGACCTGCCCATCACCCCAGGTTTTGGGGGGGACAGGGGGCGCAATCTCCATAGAGGCTCCATAGATTCTTCAAAGATTCTCCAGAGTGGCTCTGGAGAATCTCTGGAGCTTTGTCAAAGGTCCATAGGATTGGCATTGCTCTTGCGTGGGGTCCTCTTTGGAGCCTGCTTCAGAGCTGGCCTTGGAGACTGTGCACAGGCTTCGGAGCTTTGGGTTTCAGGGCATCCCCCAACATGGGTGCACCCCCCCCAGGAGACCCCCTAGACCCCACTGCCCAATCACAGTGGAAACACACTCTGTATAATCTGGATTTGAAGACCCCATTGTAGACCCCTTGGGGTCTATAGAAAATCTGGATTATAGGTCCTGAAGGACCCATTCAATTCGGATTTCCCTAGAACTGGCAGAAACAAATGTGGCTCTAATGGAGTCTGCAGTAGAAATGGGATCTTCCTGCTCTGAGCCTAATGGGTCACTGATGGGTACTTAGTGCTAATGGGAAAAAACCCGTGGTCTATCTAGGAATATCCCTTTTCTATGGTGTTGGTGCAGTTTTCATTACATTACAGGGACTATAACTCTTTAGGGATTATCAGGAATGTCATGGGACTCCCATTAACCTTGTTTCCTATCTATATGGTTTGTGATAAAAGTTTCTTTCAAATGCTCCTTTGCTAGAAAGAAAAATAAGAAATTTTATATAATGTCATGGGACTTGACATATTTCAAGTGTAGCTAAGGTCCTTCACATCCTATTTTCAGGGTAATAAAACCTGTCTGTAGATGATTGATATTGGAACTCCAGTTGACCCACTGTGATTTTCCTTCATATTTGATAAGCATAAATTATAGAACATCTTAATTCATATCTCTGTGTTTTGCTGTCTGGACTACAAGAATTTTGATGAATTCAACAGTCAAGTTGCCTTTTCTTCTTTCTATGTGGTATACTAGCTTCGCTATTTTACATTCCATGTGGAAAATTACTGAAGGACTTGAACAATTCTCAGAATATTATTTTAACCCTCAAATTATAAAATAGAATTATATAAGTAACAGGTAAAGATATATGAAAAAGGCTTGGATATCTTTTAATTTCAGTTAGTAGAAGCATTCTTTCAAAATACTGAAATCAACGAAATAAAGCAAGCCCAAACTATCAAGGATATTTTGCTCATTAACAGAACTTTAAACTTTAGAGTGCTTTGCCTTTAAATTCGGCTTGAATTGAAAAAGCTTTGAAATACAGGACTCCTTTAAGGAAAGGATATTCTCTCTGAAACTTGTATAGTAGTGTCACTAGATTTTTCAAGAGCTTTACTGTAAAGATTTACAATTCAAAGCCATACTCAATTGTCTTGTTGTTTTGTGGTGTTGAATGAGGGTCAACTTCTGGTGAGTCCACACATTTTTCTTGGCAAATACAAAAGTAGTTGGCCATTAGTTTATTCCAGGGACACACAATGGATCAAACTCTCTGCTCCCTCACTGAGGTCAAATTCACCAACGTTAGAGATGTGCCTACATATTGAAAACATTCAAAATTTGATCAACTTGGTTGGAATTTGGACATTCACATTCAAATCGAATGTCTATAAATTCTAATTTAAACATTTGAATGAATTTTGAATTTTCAGATCTATTCGTTGAAATTATTTGGACATTCGTATGCGTACACGATGCGTACTTGCCCGTATGCATCTTTCCCGCATCCAAACACACTTGTATGGATGCGTACGGGATGAAAACTGGATGCATATGGGATGTGTATGGATGCATACAGGCACATGCAAATATTGTTGAAATTCATATGTGCAAATTCGAATAAAAATTTCAAATGAATAGATTCAAATTTATTCAGTTTGAATTGAATGTAGGTAAATTTGAATTTTAAAGATTCAAATCAAATCGGATTTTTGCATATTAAATTTGAATCGAATCAAATCCCAAAACTTGTACACCCCTAACCAGCATAGGAACTAAGGGCCTGTTCACACTTACCTCTGTGTCTAGGACTGGAATACTCCAGATTGCTCCATCCATATGCTGAACTGCCACTTCAGTCTCAGAGTGTCTATGAGCATCCTAAAGAACCCCAGTCCTTCATAACTGTGGAGACATAAAACGTTTTCCACAGCTGGACTCAGCCAGGGCATATTTCAACCCCTCACTGACTGGATTCTAAAGCTCTTAAACAAACAAACAAACAAACAAACAAACAAATAATATCAAGCGCTGGCTGTGTTTCTTCCTACCCGTGCCAAAGGGCTTGCCACCTTTCCTTGCTTCTGCAAGAAACCCCTAGCAGAGAAGCATTTCTAACAGCCACCTGCGGCTGTACTTTCTTCCGCTGGCTTTCACTAAAATTTAAAGACACAGGATCCCTTTTCCCCGGCAATCCCTGTTGCTTAGGTGAATAGCACTTCAAGCATAGTTCTCTTTAAATAACAAGATGTGTTCTTTATTGTAAACATCAGTAAGAACCAATAATTAAATAAATACAAGAATCAATAACTAAGTACTGTAAGTGGTTTTTTAAGTAATCATACAGCAACTGACAACCTACTCTACCCTAGGCTGCCTATAGGTTTCTCCCTGGCTCATTCCCCAAGCCTAAGAACTCTTTGGAACTATGAGGGTATCCTTCCCTCAGGATGATGAATGGTCACTTCAGAACCTCCCCACCCTGAAAACCCAAATCATAGAACAATTCCTCTCTTGGAATGGTGCCTTTTATATCCCTGCAGCCTGGCATGGGGTGCCTCTGATTGGCTGCACCTGTGGGTGATCTCTTACCCCTTTCCTATGCTAATTAGGGTGCTCTGCCCACTGCTTATCTTCCTGTCACTTTATCTACAACAAATCCATTACCTTAAATACATTATATTACATATTTTAAATACATTGCAAGTGAAGTGAGGTGAAGCAGCTGTGTCTGTGCAAGTGTGTGCCACGAAATGCTCACCACGGGAATGGACTGTTGTGCAATGGAAGTTGCTGAGGCTATTGCCATAGTGATTCAGATGATAGTTTGCACTGTGAGCACCGGTATTTAGGTTGGTGATTGCACTGGCACTCACAGTATGAATGTGGACCACCGTCCCAAAACCTTACTGCACTGGAATTAGAAACGTAAATAATTCTAGGCAGTTAAACGCAAACAGTCTCTAACTCTAACCCATCTACCCAAAAATCCATTTCCTGTCAGAATGTGAGAAGACATAAGATACTGCCTCCCAAGGAGCAAGGCAAGATTTCATTTCCATTCACGGAGACAGAAGACTCACAAATGGGGAAAGTGCACAAGTTGGGGGTTCTTTGTTCTCTCAGCAGTGCACATTTCTACAGGTGGGTATTACACAATGGCTGCTTTAAAATTGGCTTTGTTCATGCAAAAAATAATGGTTAGCAAAAAGCTGAAAATAGTGCACTTCAATCTTTCATTTTAATTACTGAAACCGATATGACTTCAACAGCATTATGAAAATCAAATTGCCTTTAAAAGATTACACCACAGCATATAACAAGGCATTTCATTATAGTAAGCAGCAAGTGCTGACATGCATGGAGCTACCCTGATGCCTTCTCAAGTACATTGAACATTCCTCTCCTTTCATAAAGGCAGATTCTTGTGGTCAGAAAGGATTCTCTGACTAAATTGCTCCTATGATTTCCTGTCTTTAATCCATACTATATATATTTAAAGCACATGCACTACTATATAGCAGATTATGTATAAACCTCTTTTATTTGCTTTTCAACCAACTAGCTGACCTTCTCTTGGTAGAATACTGTGTTTCTACAATTAGAGTCAGCAAAATCCAGGTCTTGGTTCCAATGGGAATTAGATGTCAAGGTAACGAGTCAGACAATAAAGTGCTCTAGCAGAAGCTAGGAAGCAGAGCTCAAAAGAAAAGAGCCTGTTTCACAAGGTCAACTCAAGGAGCAGCCGAGTGAACAGTTCTTTTATAATGCACAGTTACCTTTAGGAATAATAGTATTTGCAATGACAATGGATAGGGTCTTCTTTTATTCACTATATACTTGGCTGGAAAAGCATCATGACCAATGCTATTTACCATTTATAACTCTTAGCAAGAGTAAGACAACAAAATGACACATAAAGGTATCTAGGGCTGTGTTTACACCTGGGTTTTAATTCTCCTTGTGTCTGCTTTCAGAGTGAGAGAGCACATTAGCAAAAATAAGAAGCTTTTTTTTCCAGCATCTTCTAACTCAGAACATTCAGCTTTGGGTTAGGACAGTGATGGCGAACCTTTTGAGCTCGGTGTGTCAAAATTCACAAGAAAACGTAGCTTAACTCGGGTGCTGTGTCACATCTAGAAATATCCATAATTTTGTGATATTTGTAGCTCTAGTAAAAAAGTTATATTTTTGATATATGTATTTTATTAAAAGCAAAAACAAATAATTCTTTACATTTGCTAAATCTTCAATTGAAAGTTGGTATTTCGTACACTTCAAGAACAAGCAAGCACTACATGCCCAGGTGCCAGGGTGACCAGGTGTGTCACCCAAAAGGGCTTGGCGTGACACCTGTGACACGCGTGTCATAGGTTGGCCATCACCGGGTTAGGACAATGTGGAAAAAAGTAATCACCTTGCTGATGTGTTTTCTCACTCTGAAAGTGGGCTGAAAGTAGATTAAAATGTAGGTATGAATGCAGCTATGCATGCATACCACCTTACACTTATTGAAATCCCTTTTATGTATTATGTAAGCTGGTTACAATACATAATAAATCAAACACTAAAACATATTTTAAATGCAGAAAAACAAGTTCCCAGAAACATGCCCCTCTGCTCCCAATTACTGGAGACGTTTATACTTATAGAACTGCAGGAATGGAAACGGCTTGATCTTGTATCTTCTCAGCAATGCTGCCCCCACAAGAATCCCCTTCCTATACAGTCAAGGAATCTGCATGTTTTGCAAACCTGAAACAACCCCCATAGCTTTCTATGGAGTTAAGCAGGTGAACAGATAGCAAGAAATTTGGATGTTAGACTTAGGAATTCAAAACAGGGAATAATGGATATAGGATAAGACATATACCAGGTGAACACTTGAAAAAAATTTTTTAAAAAAATTAACAATCAAAGGAATAAATTGAACCAAGGCAGCAAAAGCATGGGAGCAAGTTGTAATGTAATAAGCCACACCCAAAAAAAACACATCTAAGGTAGAAAAGGAACAGTTCGGGTCTTTAAGGGTAAAATCCAGATCAGGTGTCTAGAGTCTAGAATAGCAGATACATACCATGTGCTTTATGATGCCCCCAGGAATCGGTCAGCTGCAGAATGTTCAGTTGCAGCAGTGAACAGCTGTAGAGAACTCTGACAATTCTCCTCACCACTGCACCAGAATACACTGCCCAGACCTATCTGGTTCTGTGTGGCCTTTGTAGATGAGAACAGGAAAATGGACTTCTGCAGCCATTTTCTGTAATCACCAAAGGACTCCAGACAGAAACACTGACCAGGGAACAACATTCTCTGTTGTTGTCAGTTGGTTTGGGTTTTTTTGCCTTACTCACAACAACTGCTGGCACACAAACAGGACTGCACAACTACTCACTCATCACATTCCTATCCAATTGCCAACCTCTGCTGGGTATTCCTTTGTGGGGACCATCCAGACACCATCTTTCTCTCCAAAGTACCAGCCCACATCTTTCCCTTGTTCATCCCCTCTATTTATTTTTTTTGCTATCATTGTGCTTGCTTCATTAAACATTATTTCCTGCAGAATGTCTACCTCCCATGCCTTTTGTTCTTCCATGTATCCAACCCTTTCTAGAAATCTTAATATTACTAACTGGTCACAGGCACCAAGAATCTCTCCTAGACTGGGGGAGGGGAGAACAATTCAGACAGTGAGTCAAGAAGAAATTATTATAAAATTACGTTGAGATTGGGTTTTCTCCAAGGATAGTAAAATTTGTGATTCAATTTTGAAGGATTTTTTTGGAAAGACTTTCCTGGAGGAAGCATTTTAAATTACCCCATTCAATAGCAGTATCTCCAGATGACAGCTCTCCAATCAGTGAATAAGGTTTATTAACTTGATTGAATAATAGCTGTTGATTTAAATAGCACAGGAACTGATTATTAGTCCAGCTCATGTTGCAGTGCTGTTGAGATCTCTTATTCCTGACAGCAGAAAACATCCTTGCATTATGCCAGTATTTCAGCTTTTTCAATAAATAGCATGTTCTGGTTAACATAAAATAGTGCTTATCTAGAAAAGGAGTCAGGATTTAAGCCTACACAATGAAAATAGAATTATTAATTGTTCACAATATAATGTTACAGTGCATGAATACACAATTCTGATCTCACAGTTCAGCAAATTCAAGGAAGTTGGATATTTTTTGAAAAATACATCATAGACATATGAGGATAATGTGACAAAAAAATCAGACTTCAGCAAACCTTTGCTGCAGAATGCTGTCCAGTTAGCAGATATCTGCAGCTGCTAAAGAGACAAAGAAAGAGAGAGAGAGTGCTTTAATTTCCCCACAAAATGTTTGTGTATATGTGTGCATTGTTTCAGTTCATGAGAAATGCTTTGAAAAAATCTGTGAGGTCCAGGGTTTCACTCCCTCAGTCGGTAAATGGGCATGCAGATTGCATTCATAAATTCAGCTTCAAGAACCAAAAATTGAATATAAAAATCAATATTAAAGACCAGGTAAGCAAACTTCACAAATAAGTCAGCATGGGGGAAAAATCAATACTGTCTTGGATATTTGTACAGATAGAGAGTGATATTAATCTGCACCTTAGACTATGTTTTCTGTCAGGAACTCAGACTGTGAGAGAAAGACTTGGCCAAGTGAATTAGCATGGCAAAAGGTTGCTATAGTGACCATTCACCCCCTCCCAATCACAAATAATCGGATACCAGAAGATCAGAATCCTTTTGGCTTCATTGTGCCTTAGGCTGTGTTGAGACGTAACAAAAGGGATGTCTCAGAGGCTCTCAGAGAGACAGTGTGTGGCCTTCATGTTGCCAATCCATCTCTACCTTCTTTAGCCTAGAATGTTCATGAGATGGGGGAGGGACAGACTGGTGTGTGAACAATCCCATCTCAAAGCTATCTCGAAGCCACATCAGAGGTACCTCCAACAGAGTGTGATCAAAAAGGATTAACTGATGGATGTCTGAAGAAGTCTTCCATGTGTATGTGAGATCCTACGTGGTCCAGAATCTTCCCTCCTATAAATGAGCTCTTTGTGTATATATGATAGAAGCAATTAGCAAAAAACATGACTAGGCAACATGATAGGAGCAAAAGGTAGGGATGAATGAAAAATTCAATAGAAATTTGACTTAGGCTGCCGATTGCAACATTTCATTTGTATATTTTGAATTTTTCACAATGAGGAGGGAATCTCACAATCCTAGAATGAGAGGCCATGTGGCCATGCAGTCTTCTTATTCCTTTTTAATGTATAAGGAGATCGCTCTAATGGTGATGGCCTTTCAGATTGCATCATCATGTTACATTCATACTTAAGTTATAATCCAGCTTCAGTCCACCATCAGTGTGGAAGAACACATCAGCAAAGTAACATCCTTTTGTATGCACATTATCTAACCCAAAGATGAATTTTTCTGAGTTATATAAAGCCAAAAGCAAACAGCTTGTCACTTTCCTAATGCATTATGCCACACTGAAAGTAGACTGAAGTTGGATTAAAATTTAGGTGTGAAAGCAGCCTTAGTGTCCAGTTATTAACTGGCAAGTAGTGTCCCTCCATCTGCTGACTTTGATGGCTTTCCATCTTTATTATTTCATCTATCAAACAGGATGCTGTCTTTGTTATATTTTAATAGTCCTCCGTTTGGGTTTTTTTTTTTTAATGGGAGTTTTAGCAAGAAAGAATGGTTCATCAAGTCCCCAACTATAAACGCATCTCAACTCTTATCATCATCATCATCATCATCATCATCCATATTTACATCTAATTAGATAATATCAAAAAATTCCCACAGGATTTTCATCATAACAAAAGAAACTGCCAAAGGTCCTCCTGGTTGTACCACCTTCAGTAGTAAAAGGGGTGGGCACCCTGGAGAAGGCCTTCTCAGTGATGGCCCCTGAGCTATGGAATAGTTTCCCCCTTGAGGTCTGACACCTTCACTGTACACCTTTAGGAACGCAGTGAAGATGCACCTCTTTGCCTTGGCCTTTGGTTAAAAGTTCTCTTCAAACTTTTTCAGACACTGCTATTATCTTAATATATAGTGTTACTCTTTTAATGTGTGTGTGTGTGTGTGTGTTTAAATGTTGTTACCTGCTCTGAGACCTTTGGGTATAGGGCTGGATAAAAATGCAAAATAAATTTTAAAAAGTTTTCATCCTGTTTTCATCCCGTACATATCTGTACAAATGCATACAGATATGAATAAGATGTGTACTGTTATGTATATAATGCGTGTGTAATGATTTGAAAGATTGGAAAATTCATTTGAATGTTAAATTCAAATGTGTAGACATTCGATTCAAATTCGAATGTCCAAATTCGATTTAATTTCAAATGTTTCAAATATTCATGCACATCCCTACTCAGGGATAGACAGGAAACTCAGATCATTTTGGGCCTGGAATGGACTGGGCACATCTACCATGCTGCCACCCCCTTCACCCCTACACCCATCGCAACACCACAAGCGTTTGTGGGATTGGATGTAAGAGGCTCAGGAGCTGTCTAGAGAGTGGTATATTTGGACACCGTGCCCTGAACAACCAAGGAGATGCACCTTCTGCCTATGTGGATGATATTTTGTTTTAAAGGAAAGGTAACTTTTCAAAGTTCCCAAACTCTATTTCAATCTCCATTTTTATTCTTCTTTTGTTTTGTTTTTTCAAAAGATGAATAAAGAACACCATAGAGAAAAAGAAGAACTGGTGGAACAAAATAAATGCAGGAAGAATGTGTGCTGAAATGGACTCTAAGCAACATGAAGTCATCACTGCCACTGCTACTTTGAAAGTAGCAACCGTAAAGAGTGCAAGTGTGCAAGAAACAGCTCTTGCAGGGATGGCATTAAATAGAATCCTTCTTTAACAAAAATCACCTATCCTTAGAAAGATACAATAACCTAAGCTCACACTTTAAAACCCCTTCAGCAAGACCGTACATGCTGAGTGCCAGAATGCTGACATCAGCCCCTGAGGGAATATATCAAGACCCTCATTGGAGACAGTAGGTTCTAAGAGATGAAAGGAAGCAACAGCTGAAGCAACAAGAGCAATGGGGAACAGAGGAGTGAAGATGGAAATGAGAAACAGGGTTACTGGGGCAGAGGCAACCCACCCGCCAGCTTCTGAAGGCTTTGTTGTGGATTCTTTTTCTAGTGATGAGTGCCCTGGGGATATATAGGAGCAAGACACTGAAGAAGAGGAGGGCAACCCACAGACAGGCTTGCAGATCTCATTAAAGACAGGAGAGAGACTGTGAAAGGATGCTGGCTGCTGAAGACAAGAAAGATATTGGCTGTAAAGCCCATCTAAGATTCTGTGGGCTTTCTTTTAATGAAAAGCAGAATGGAAGCAAGGTTCTGGATGACATTTTGAAATCGGCAGCCAAAAGCTAAACCATACAAACTGAATATTCAGAGCTGTCATGGGTTCATATCAATGCTGCTAGAAACTCATTTCAGTCAAATAAGTAAAAATTAACCAAGATGGATTGACCATGGACAGAAAGTAATCTCCCCACAGGTCAGGCTGCATCCCAGTTCCTGATGTCACCATGCAGACAGTCAGTGGTGGCTGGAATGGTCTACATCCCATTTCAGAACCTGATGATATTTCTCCAAGGACGGAAGATGCCCACCTGCATCCTTTAGGCAAATAACTTTTGCCCCCGCCCCCAGCTTCAAAGCTAGGTCAGACTAGTATGGACACCAAGCAGATGGCTGCCAATGTAGTCCACACCACCACCCACCACCATCCAGAGCAGGCAGCTATGGCATGCATGCATAAGTTATATATGCTTGCAACTTGCCCACACAAATTTCTAGCATGGAAACTGAAGAAATTAACAACACTGAAGGAACCAGGATTTCCCCAAACTGAACAAGAATTAGTGGGGTGGATATTTGTCCATCTGCCATCTTCTAATAGCAAAAATCAGGGTGACCAGAAATGCCAGATAGAAATGCAGCATTTCCTAAATTTAAAGAAAGATGGTGGGTTGAAAAAATGTTCAACGTCCTCTTTTCTAGCAGACGGTCATTATGTGCCTAAATTTATCTATGCATAAAAATCTCAACCCACAATCTTAAAATCATCATCAACAACAAAATAACTAAATATACAACAACAAATTCAGTTTAATTCCTAATCAATCTGTTTTGAAGAAAACTAAACTTTTAGTCCAGTATTGCTTTTTTAAAAAAAAATTACTGTTGTCTATGCTGGTTGTTCAAGACCACAATAGATATTTTAGTCCAGTTCCATGCTGCTAATAGCTAAGAAAGAGAGAGACAGAAAACATGAAATATAGATCTAGTACTTGTTTTATAAAATTAAAAATATGTGGAGAGTACTTTGTTGCCATTATTGCCCTCTAGCATGTCTGGGTCCTTTTGGAAGTAATGGCGGCAGCCAAATGTCTGAATTTCCTCTAGGCATGTTTCCTCTTCTGAATCTAGACTCTAGTTTGGCAACAACAGTCTTTATGACCTCTATGAATAAGTAGTCCTCTGGTCTTTTTCCATCCTCATATTAAAGAGAAGTGCAAGAAGAAAAATCAAGTGAAAAACGGCTGTTACAGACATTTTCTTTGGAAAGGAAATGGAGATCCTTTACCAGCACTTTTCTTCAAAACCAACATGAGCTTTTGCTTTATCATTTTCCTGGGAATAAGGCCCTTACTGTTTCAAGTCCTGAGTGACTGTGATTCAGAGTCACCAACAATCACTGTGAGCATATTTTAAATTTTGAGAAGACACTGGGGTGCCTCCTCTTCCAGCCTGTTATGGTAAATTTTAAGGCACCTCCAGGACAAAATTATTTAGATCTGCATGGAATTAAATACTACAGTTAAGAATAACATGATGGAGGTCTTCAGGGAACCATCTATGCCAGTTATTATGGCTCTATCAATTATTACAGTCTGAGGATGTCATCTGAAGTTACTGGAAGAAGCCTATGTGAAGCTACTAGAAAAGTCATCAGGAGATTTGGAGTGAGGTGCCATCAATATAATGACAACATTCAACTCTCTCCATTTTGTCTGAACCAGATGAGGTAGTTCAGATGCTTGACCATGGCCTGGAAGGGCTAATGACTGGATGCAGACCAATAAATTGAAGTTGAATTTAGACAAGATGAAGATATTGTATGGCAGGGATTCTCAAGTCCATGAAGTGGGAAATATTCCATGCTTGAGAAAGTACTCCTGAATTTTTGCTTCAACCACCAGAAGGCAGTTTATGACTAATTTTATGATTATTGGAACTCAGTAGGGTCATATAGGCCTTGTGTACATATCCTAGATTTAAATTAACTGTGCATAGTGGCCTTGGGGATTCTATCTGCATTTGATAGTTTTCCTATTTTCTCCTTGAATTATGCTCTCAATTGGTAGAGAGACAGACGTTGTTTTTGGTCAAGCTCTTTCTGAAAGCCTGTGTGTATACTTTGTCCACAGTTTGACTGGGAACATCTAGTGAACTCCTGGTCAGAGCATTCGTACCCTCTTCTGGGTGCAAAGTTGTGAGTATGCATGATGGCTTCAGCTGTGCAGCCACATGCCACATTCCAACTGTGGTTGCAACATCTCACTATGTGCTGGATGTTGCTGCAGCCATTGCTTTACAATCTGATCTACCTGGCTGGGCCATGATGGTCCAATTTGGGACTGCACCATCACCTGAAGTGCATATGATTCCCTTCATGACCAATCTTTGCCTCACTGGAATGATTATTATAACATTCCAGTGAGTGAAGTGTGAGCAGGTCCTCCATCACTACATCTCCAGGTTCTAAAGTCTGCGTTTTCAGCAGCAGTACACTCCTTTGATTTATTTACAGTCCAAATCGGGGTACAATTATTTGTTTGGTCTCCTACTTTGTTATATTAAGAGGAGGAGGCATAGTATTACAACTTTATTCCTTTCCCAAACAACATGTAGACTTCATCTGCCAAATATATCCACAGGCTGCTCCTGAAAAATTAAAAATCCATGTCTTAATTACTTTTGCCTTTTCGGAGAGGAGCGGCATAGAAATTGAACAAATAATAATAATTTTACGATACATCTAAGAGCGTTTATCTTAGGTTGCTGCAGAGGTGTGCATTTCCTTTTAACTAAGCAACGTACATGTTTCCTATACTATATTGCTAACTGAAAATTAATCAAGTGTGTGAGCCAATGCATAATGTGATTAATATAAATAATATCCAGAGGGCAAGTGTGGGAACTCCATCTGTATTTAATTAAGAAGTGCACAGAGTTCTTGTTGAGCTTTATTAACTTTTTAAAAAGCAAAAATTAAGAACACGGCTTATAATGTGGTTCAAGCAAAAAAGCAAGCAGAAGAGAATTAACTACATGGACATGGTTTAAAAAAGCTTGCAAAATAAGATCAAATATTTAGAGGAGAGGACCCTATAGCATTTTCCTGAAAAGAGAAAGATTCCTTCATTCCTCCTACACCATCAGGATGTACTAGAAAGAGGGATCAGAGACAAGAACTCAGCAGAGCCAATATAGGCTTGTGACTAGAGAAAAGCATATCTGCCAATATGCCCAAAATATAAAATCACTATCGGAAGTGGAAAGAAGCAACTTGACTTGCACAAATTTAGGTTGTAAGAATGCATTGTCCACGCAATGATTTGCCAGCCTAGCTCCATCACCATGGAGCCACAGTGCCAAGCAGAAACATAGATGTGCCTTACTGGGGAGACATATAACCACTGTGATTTCATCCTGTGATAATCAATGTCTGTAACTCAGAGTTGGAGTGCTATATCATCAGAATTTTCGAAGCTGTTTTTTTTCCTTTTCTTTTTTCTGCAGATATTTCACTGCCAGATCAGGCAGCAGCATCGGTGCAAATGTCAATGCAAAATGTTCTTTCTTGGTTGATGATGAGTTGTACAGCAGCAAAACTTCTTTGTTTCTTGCCCGTAATTGGCAGGTGAGTGTTCTTTCAGAAAGAAAACTACTGGGGAAGGATAGACATATCAACTCAACAGGAAGCAACTGCCAAGAAAAAGCAAATTCAAACACGGACCAATGAAACACATCAGAGAAGGAACAATTTGTATGAGGATGAAAGTACACTGACTCCATATCTTGTAGGAATGCTGGAAGGAAGGCAAAACTGTGTGAATGACCATTGTACTGCCATTGAAGTATTGGTGCAAATGAAAGGATATTGACTAGAGCAGTAGAAAAGGGACTTCTAAATGCAGCCTTTACAATATAGTTGACAAAAGTCCTAGAAAATTCAGAAAGTTAATATACATGGGTCAGGTTCCCACTCTGCAATTTAATCCAGTTTTAAATCAGGGTTTTTAAAATCAGCAGCAAGGTCTGATTTTTTTTGTGTTCCCATTGCTAGTTTATAATGTGGACTCACTCTCCATTCTTCAGTGGCTAGCAGGGAGGAACACCCTCTCCTCTCTCTTCCCCTCAGCAGAACCCCTTCCCCATGCAGTCAGCAGTTGGACACCATCATATCCTGACTTCATCAGGGCAGGCAATTCAAACCCCCCCCCCTCTATATAAACCTGCTTTCAGAGATCATGGAGTCCTTTGGCAGCAGCTTTTGTTCACCACTTGCCCCACCACCACCACCATAGCCCAGCTTCTTTCTCAGTAGAAGATTAAAGATCACTTCCCCTTCTTTTATTGGTGTTTTTGAGATATCAATAGATCAGAGCAGCATGAAATGGCAGGAGTCAGGAGCAGGCAGGCTTTTAAACAAGAGGTGGCATTGTGTCTCAAGTTTACTCCAAAATCTGTTTATGAAAATGGAGATTTAAAGAAAGTTTCAGCACAGTTGCCTTATCTAAACAATGGATGCCACCAAAGACCTTTACACTTTCATCACTTTCATTTCCTTGTTGCCACAGAGCTCCTGCCCATCTTGCATGAGATGAAAGACAAGATAATTTTCAGCCTTTTTCGTCATTCCTCTTTGTATATGACAAAATTGTGCAACTATACTATACATCATCACTTTAGCAAAGGTAAAACACACACAAAAGGATGTTCCTTGGTCCTAATGGTTGTGTCAGTTAGCCACAGCTCTTAAGATTTCAAACACTGATACCTATTATGGATTATCTAATGTACAACTCAGGACAGAGAATGGCAGGAAGGTAACCTAAAGCTTTATTTAATTGGATGTCATAGAGTTGGCTGATGCCATGTACTGTGTCAGGTGGTGCAGTTTTGGGGCTGCAGTCAATTGAAACTTTCCTACTATATAAGTTAATGTAATTATTTAAGGGCCCCAAAATAAAATTGTTGGCATTTCTAAAATGAGAAAAAAATGTTCTTTCTTCCTTTCCAATTGTTATTTGCCAGTGCTCTTTATCCATTGCAGATGACAGTGCAAAAACAAAATTTCAGAAGCAGACCATTGCAATTATAATGATCAAAGAAAATAGTTAAAATAATTATGCAGATTTTTTTTAAAAAAATGAACTTATTAAAAAAGCAGAAGCAGCCACAAGTCAAAATAATTTTCTGATGTTATTTTCCGTCTTTAAAGCCAGAAAGGGCATTGCACAAATGGCTGTACTTTTTGCAAGAAACCATTGAAAGAACCAAAACATTATGTTTTTCCATGCTTCCCTGGCTTCTGGCTTCTGCTAGAGAAAACACTATTTGCAACAAAATAAGGTTATCTAGATACGAACCTAAAAATAAGACACCCTTCTTCCCTCCATTTTGCATCACAATCTGCAGGCATACTTGTTTCTGCTATGTTGCCTAATTTAGGCTGTACCCTTAAAGAGAACTGCCCACTTTTAAATACAATTATTGCAGATTATATTCTGAAATTGGAGCTTCCTTTTTACATGGGAAGGGCCTCCCATAGATAGTTCTAGCATGCGGATTATATTCTGGAATATAATCTGAAATAAAGCTCAGTGCAGTAAGGTCCTATGTTCTGCAATTAAATGTGTTAAATTTGGTAATTAAGAAAAACAGTAGCAGAGACGAACAAACTAACAAGTTTATTAAAAGACAGAACAGGTAAGTTTATAAAGGATTGAAACCCCTTTATTAATTATGTACAAGAAATTGAAGTAATTACCGAGGGTTCTGGTTAATAATTAAGTGGTCAGCTGAGAAGGACAAGAGATATTCAGGGGAGCAAAGACCCTGCGGTGGCTAACACCTTCTGCCATCGCACATGCATTAATTTTTTTAAAGTTAAAAATAGTTAATCCACACTTGGATTACACTATAATGTCTGGAATGAAAGAAGAAATGTTGCCATGAAGGACACGAAGAGAAGAAGATGCTGGAAAAACGGAGGAAGTCACCAAAAGAACAACAGAGAAAATGTAATATTACTGTATAGTACTAATGTATAGTAAGAAGTTTAAGTTGTTAAAAAGTTTCAATACAAAAGAAGAAACATACAAGGAGGAAGAGATGGCTTAATTGGCCCAGACTGCTTTACGGCAACACCCAAAGTGGGCAACTTCCAGCAGCCAGTCCAAAAACCATATTGCTGGTGAAGAAGGGTGTCCTTCATGGCAACATTTCTTCTTTCATTCCAGTCATTATAGTGTAATCCAAGTGTGGATTAACTATTTTTAACTTTAAAAAAAATTAATGCATGTGCGATGGCAGGAGGTGTTAGCCACCGTAGGGTCTTTGGATTTCTTGGGAGGTGAGGATAGCAGGCAGAGGAAGGAGAGCACAATGGTTTTTCTTTGTTTTAATAGTGCCTAGGACATACAATTATGTACAGTGCTCTGGTGCTACAGGGACCCTATCTATATACAACTATATACAATTCTGGAAGTTTTGTTTCTTCCCTCCCCAAAGTCACTCCTAGCAACCTTCTCCAGCTCCCAGGTTTGTCCTCGGACGATGACTCCAGTGCAGCCTAAGGAATCCTTCCTCTTCAGCTCCCTTGTTCGGCTTCCATCTTCACTTTCACTTTTTCCTTGATCCTTTCTCAGCCAGGTTGCTTGTATTCCTGCTCCCAGGCATCCTTGATGTCTCCACTCCTTCTCTCTCCTCCTTCTCCATCATGTTCCCCCCTTCTCAACCTCCCTGTCTTCAGTCATATACAGTTTTACCCATACACACACCAAGTGATTCAGCAGTTTTTCCACTTGCTATCCACACCTGTGAGAGAGTTAAAGGGAACTCAGTTTAGCAACTGTAGAGAGGTGGTATCACTAGGGATGTGCATGAATATTCATGCTATTCAAAATTAGTAGAAATTCATATAAATGTCAACATTCGTGATTGAATCGAGTAGATCCAGCCTTTGTAGAAGGTTCTATGAAGGCTGGATCTGCCCATCCCTGGCCTCCCATTCCCTCTGGCCACTCTCCCTTATCTCTAAAGCAGTCATGGCTGCTGCAACCTCCCCCACCATTGCACGCTCCTCTAAGGCCAAACAAACTTTCCAGAGGTTCATTGCACCTCCCCTATCCAGGAGTCATGGGATATTATTGTGAAAGAGATCCAAATTATATACGTACTGATGACCCATAGATAAGCCTACACTAAGTATTTCATTGCTACTGATATAGTTAGGGCATACCTCAATGCAATGGTCCGGTACCAAAATCAGGTTTGGCAAGGGGCGTCCCCATGCTTTTTTTTTTTGGTCCAATTTCCATGCACCAAATCCATACCAGACCAGGACCAAATTTGGTACGGGAAAAAACAATTCTGGGCATGGTTTGGGGGTCCGGCACACATTGCTTTGTGAGCCGAACCTGTGCATGGAGACAGTCCTAGGCTATTTGGGGAGGAGATTGGCGCTCACGCCATTGGGAGGTGGGGTGTGCTTGCTATTCTTGCCTTGTGCATTGGAGATCACAACCCTGAGAGTTTTGGGGAGTAATCACTTCATTTTTGCCCCTTTTCCACAGCAAATATCTCCCCCTTTCCCAATCGCAAAGGCAAGCAGATCCTATGATTTTTGTCCCTTTCCCCAAATATTCCACCCCTGTTTCCCAATCACCAAGGTGGGCATGAGAATGGCTTGATTTTCACCCTTCTAAGCTTGCCGGGTGTTCTCATGGTCCCCTCATGGAGCAGAGGTGTGCAAAACTGCTCAACCACTCAACTGCCAGCAAACCTCATAGTGACTTTGGTTTTCAAACAATTATTTAAAAATTTATTAAACTTAAATTATTTTTTCTGTGCATTCCTGGCTTCTGGGCCACTACGGGGGGGGAGGGAATGCAGCATTTGCAGCTGCGGCACAGGGGTGGGGTGATGTCAATCTGGCTTGCAATGAGGAGAGAGGGGGTGGAGAGGAGATGGCACTGCTCCCCTGTGCCGAGGTTTGGCACGGTTTGCATGGGGACAGCTGCATCTGCACCCAACCCGCACCCAGCCCGCGTTACCAGGAATGGCATGGGGATGGGCAAGATTCGATCTTGGACCTGGTCCCATTCCCATGTGTACCCAATCAGACCCTAACGGCTTGCATAGGGACACAGCCTAAGTTTAACGCAGGATTAAGTACCTTAACAACTTTCAAATTACCTGCTCTTCTCTTGAGTTAGTCTTTGCCACCTTTTCCACAAATGAGAAGAATGAACTGGTGTATGACTCCCCTCCCTTTTCTGTATGTTGCTTTTCCCATCTCCTACTTCTGACCTGTTTCACAAAAATTGGCAGAATGTCCTGTTCTTCAAAGTGCCATCTCAGCAATTTCACCTCCTTCCTTTCTCACGAGAGGCCACTTTTACAAAAAGATCATCTTGTTTTTAAAATGCATCCACTGAACACAAGGCTTGCTGTATGGGAATAGAGGGGCATTATATTAAGTTGATTTTAAAAAAAGATACTGTGCATATCACCCGCACAAGCATCAATGCGGCAGTTCCATCTCCTTCCTTTCTCAAATCTTCTGGACATTCTCAGGCAGAAGACAAAGACAAAACCTTCACCTGTGTTTTTTTTCTCAAACACGGGGGGGAAATGCAATTTGTTGAAGAGTTAGTTTGTTCCATGTTCAAAATACCCTATTCTGGCTCAGTTTTGGAGAGCTTTGTGGAAAAAGCAAGATATAATTGGAGATAATCCATAAATAAAATGAGTCTATTTTATTGTTATTATTACTATCATTAATGTACAGTTATACATATAGAATACATCCAGTAATTTATTCTTGCAAAGGCCATGAAAGCCATTTGGCACTGTTTGGGCACCGATTCGGCTCGCATGGGACCAGGGGCGGGACTGAGATCAAATCTCGGGTGTCCCCATGCCATTTGACCTAACATGGGCAGGAGTGGGCTGGGGTCAGATTCAGCCATCCCCAAGCATACTGTGCTGGTATCATGATTTTGCTCCCTTTCCCAGGCAAGCTGCTTGCTTTCCTCAAAAGGTGAGTAAAATCAAGGGAGTAAGGGGATGCAGAGGCTTGAGTTTTCTCTCTCTTCCTTATTGCCCCCCCCCCCGGAACAGAGAGAAATCTCAAGCCTCTGCACCCCCTCTTTCTGATCTGCTGACAGAAAGAGGCTTGGCTTTACTGCTGAAGTAAAGGATCACTTCGGCAGTAAAGCCAAGCCCCTTTTTGTCAGCAGTTCAGAGGCTTGAAGTTTCTCACTTTTGCTACTTCAGGGAGAAGGCTTGGCTGTAAGCCTTTGAACTGGGACGCCTGGGCAAAGGGGGTGGTCTACTTCTAATACATACACCAGCTTATTGACAGGCAGTGGATCTGTACGACTTGATTGCTGCTTCCTTGCTTGCATTACTTTGTCAATCCTAGGCCACATAAGGGAGGAGGGGGGTCAAGTGATCACAGTGAGGTCCAGCACCTTCCCCATGCGCTGTCTCAGCTTGCTTGGCAATGCATGCTGGGACCCCAAACCGTGCTTTTTCAGGTACGGGGTGATTTGGTCCGCTTTCTGTGGACCAAATCTAAAATGCATGGGGACGCCCCTTGCCGAGACCACGTTCAGTACTGGACCAAATGTGCATGGGGAGGTGCCCATAGTTTCTGGCACAGAATTTGGTACAATAAGACACATATAAGAATTTTTAACAAGTAATAACAAACAGTTAACAATTAATAGTATGTCTTGCTAACTTCCTTATAAAAACATTAGAGCAGACAATAGTGAATCTATCTAAAATTAAAGTATGTTCTCAGTTTGTTGGCATTGTCAGATACAATCAATTTATATCAGAGCGACTTGGATTTCAGATGTTCACAGCCAGCTTTGGTATGTTACATTTATTATAGACTTCTGAGAACATCCAATAAAGTGTGGAGCCAAGGAGAAAAAATGAAACTACATCTACATTGCCCCAGACGCTAGTCCCACAGGCCATCCAGATGGAGTTAGGCATGAGCAGACATGAGCCCATGATAAAATGAAAGTTTTTCCTATGAGGTTTCACACTGTAGCGAAGGGACTTTCCAGCAGCCGATGCAGTGGCCAGAAAAAACTAATGCTTTCCAAGACTGCATGTCAGTGCTGTCTATGGAGGCTGCAGAGCACACCAAGGGGCAGTGTATGGGAACAACAGATGAGGAAACTGTTAAGTATCCTTGTCTTTCTATTTCCTGTTCTGTAGTGATCACAAAGGTTGCTTCCAGACAGCAGCCCAAGATAAAGCAATAATGCAAGGTTTTGCTCAGCTGCTATTATTTGCTTTTTATCCTGTCTTTGTGGGTCTCTGGTCACATGCAATTCAGGGAATTTGCTGCTGTCAGAGTCCTGGATGTGCACCTGACCACCTTCATGCATGTGTGGTCAGCTGTTTCAGCCTCCATAAGTACATGCTGGACAGACCTCCAATTGCTGCTCTGTCCAGAAAGGTAAGTCTGTTACTAAACAGCATTATTGCTAGAAAACCCACTACCACTACCAATGCTGGGTTTCCCAGCAATAGTTTTTAGTCTTTCTTAGGGACAAAAAAGTGGGACTATAGTGAGGTTGTCTACAATACATGAGGCAACCCCACCATAGCAGCACCACAATGGTGCTATTTTTGTCCCATCTGGATGCACCCACAGATTACAAAGTAAGGAACATCTTGTAATTCCGCAACCCTCAGAGGTCCAAGGGGCTGCAGCACACCAGAGGGCCTTGTAGTGCCCCCCTCAACTTTGGAATAGCTTCTCAGGGGAGGTACACCAGGAACTAAGTTAATATGGATTTCAGATGTTGATTAAAACATACCTCTTCACCCAGGCCATTGATTCCTATTTCCTCTGAATGTAGTCCTGCCAGGGTGAAAAGGGGGGAGGAGGCACCAGCCTGAGAAAAGTAGGTTGCTAGATCAAACTTGATCATTTCCTTAAATTTTATTATAAGCATATGATATTTCCAGAAGCAGAAAGATTTTGCAAAATGCGTAATTATATTCTGGGACCCATGCACTGTTCAAAATGAATAGTTTATGAAAGTTTCTAAAGTTTGCATATACACAAAAAAAAGTCTGCTTCAGCTTTATTTAATATATACATCTCTGGTGCCCAAAATCAGGGTTTTTTAAATAGTAGCATGTCCCCTGTCCTTCTCTAAATTTGAGACTATGAGGTCATGGTCCTCCCACCCGCCAAAACAGGACTGTGTAAATAAGAGCAGTCCTTGGGCAAAGCAAGACAGCTGGAGACGGAGAACTGCAGGAGGAGAGAATAGCTTTTTCCACTTTTACAAACTTTTTATGCACTGTTCCTAAAAGAAGAGGAAATCTGAGACAGAAAGCAAATAAATATACATTTCCCAACAGTAATTCCTGCTGTCCAGGTGGTAACTCTACCACACAAGAATATTCAGCAGGAACAAAACCAAACATGATGTGATAAAACTTCTCTGATACGTTCAGGGAAGAAAAAAAATGTTTAGAGAATATTTTACTCAGTATTTATTTGTTCCCACAACATGTTTTGCTTTAGTTTTCCATAAAACTGTAAATGTGGTGGGCCTTTATATTTTACTTTACTTACAAATTAACTCCCACACAAGACACTTTTATGGATTGACAGTTTTCATATGAATCTGAAAATAAGATCTTAGAATTGTTTGGCTGAATGACTTGATCTGAAGTGAAAATAATTAAAGACATTTCCCAGGCACCAGACATAATGAACATAAGTGTTCTAGGATTTTTAGGCTGCCTCTAGATGGCAGCCGGATATCCTGCTAGGAGGTGATAATTCGGGAAATCTTCTGGCACACTGGCATCTCTGTGCACATGTAGATGCCTGTCTCTATGAATGTGTGGTGAACCTCTGTCCAGAAGATAAGTAAAACGTGCTATTGCTGGAAAACCAGCAACCACAACTGGGTTTACAGAAAGCCCACCATAGTGGTGCAGTAATGATGCTCTATTCCCCCCCTGCCCCCCCCTCCTAGTCTGGGCAGTCTTAATCTATAAACTAAAGCCTCTACAATGTTTAGAGGCAGTTTAGCAGAGAAGTGCTTCTCTGCTAAACTGCCTTTAAACATCGTAGTGGCTTTGGTTAGCTTTTTAGCTGGCAAACTTCAGAAGCTACTTGCTGGCAATCAGAGAGCGGGGGTGGAATAAGGGTTGCAGGAAGAGGTAAATGGGACAGCAAGGGCCAGATGACCTCCCTCTTTGCTGCATCTTTACCTGTGAAACTGGGGTGATCAGTTCTTTTACGTTTTCCTAGCAATCAGTTCATGGAGAGAAGAGGCTCGTTTCTGTTAGATCACTGTTTAAAAATGGCCAGCAATTGTGATCCCCAATGAACAGGACAGAAACGGTGAACACAGGACATAAAACCCCACCTCCTAATGATGCCAGAGTCTATCCCCTCCCCGAATAACCATGCACAGACTTGGCCCCCCAAATAATGCGAACTTCACTCCCAAGCCGCAGTAAGAACAGTTTTCTAGAGGACTACGTTTAGCACAGATTTGGGCGATTTGGTCTGCACGTAGCCCAGTTTGGGGGCTTTGCATGGGGATGCTCCTTGCCGAATTCGGACATTATAGTGCATGAAGAAGAACTGGAAAAGATGTGGGAAGATAAAGACAAATGTGGTCCTTGTGGTGATAGCGCTTCCCTCAGGTTTCAACAGATCCCAGGACAAATGTCAGAGACCTCTGTTAGAACAGAGCAGTCCTAGGGAAAGCTAGCATTTGTGTAGGACCTTCAGACTCCCAAGCCTTTGGTAGAAGACCCAAGACTGTATTATATGGAACATGATTTGCTAGTCAAACCTGCAAGAACTTATTTGCAGGAGGCTGGATGTTCAAACAAGATGAAGAATGCCGTATTATGATAGCTCTCCTTTAGAATCTCCTCCACTTTGCCTTTTGTGAGACACTCATGTTTACAACTTTCCTGTGCCTAATAAAGATCTATGTTTTAATGGAAGGATTTCCAGTGTAAATCTTTTGTTTCTCCCCTGTCCCACTCAACAGCTGCTTTTTCATGTTGTTTCTACCCTTTTTAGTGTTTTGTAAACCACTTTAATATTTCTGAAAAATGGAAATTGATATAAAAATGTCTTACGGCCTTTCTGCACTGGCCCTTAAGATCAGGAAGGGGACTATGAGTCTCACTTCTGCAGGAATATTGGAGACCCTTCCCAGTGCTAGTAGACTCCATCCATGCAAGCTTCAGGAATGGTCTGAAGCATCAGAATTCACTGGTCCAGACCCATTGGTTTGAATCATGATCTTTCAGTGCAGAAAGGCGCTCAAATAAGTAAAAATCAAATGCATATCAGTCTGAGTTTGATTTTCAGCACCCTTGCCCTATCCACACTTTGGCCTATTCAAACAAAATATGACTGGAAGCTGGGCTTAGCCTGTCCGCACTAGTGTGAAGACTATTGCCCCTTATTCTGAAATTCGTTTCAGAATAAGGGGCTGCGTGGAAAGGCACTTAGATGCTTGATGAAACTGCATCTGCTAACTCTTCGGTGGACAGTATTGGGGATCCTATTTTCTGAATCCTTTGATTCCTTCTGTAGTTGACTTTGTATTCAGATATTTTTATTTCTGTTTGATTTAATTTTAAATCTTTATCTTCATTTCCTATCTTTACTGTTATTTATATTTACTTTTCTGACTTATTCAATTGATTTTATTGTATGCTGATCTGAGACTGTAAAAATGGGCAGTATAAAAAATTAAACAAATAAATAAATATGCAGCTTAAGAGACCACACAAACATTCAGTCTAATAAAGCATAAGATTTATAATAATAGGGCAATATATAAATCTAATGGATACATAAATAAGCACCTTAAGAGACCATACCAATGTTCAGCCTAATAAACTATGTTGTAATGAGAGAAACTTTCTACATGACAAGGAAATTTTCTTCCTTTCCCCCCTCTTTCTCCTTTCCCCTCCTTGGGCAGTACTACTAAAGGAAATCTTTAAGGAAGGATTATTATGAGATGACTAATCAAGAAAATGCTACTCATGCTAACAGGACCAAACTTGCTGGAAGACATCCAACGTTTACTTCTTTAGAGTCAATCTTGTTCATAGTCACAATCATGTCAGAGAAACAGAATTCAAGCCACTATTCTTTATTTTTGTGTGTTCAAGCACACCAGAAATATACTGGTATCTCATTGCAGCTTAACATTTCAGCAGCTGGTTGCTGCTTATTTTTACTGCAGAGGGAACATCTGTCTATTCTCTAGGGTATATGTGAATGCCATGTTTTATTTACCCTTCTTTAAATCCAACCCTAGAGAAAATAAGAGAATAAATAAACCTGCTTACCCTCTTTCATGCTTTTGCTGATCCTAGTTTCTATACATCCAACACAGAGAGCTGGGAATATGGGGGATAACAAGGTCAAATGAGAGGTACATTCAACAATTTTCAAAGACAAAAATAAAATAACAAATATGTATCTTTTACTGATGCAAATTATCAAACTGCTATGACATTGAAAGATGTGCTGTGACCATAATAATATATCCAGCTGGGTTTAATTTTTATTAGTCAGTGGTACAAGGTATGCTTTTTATAGTTCAGTGGATTAAAAATAGGCCTACAGGCTAAGTAAAAAGATCCTTCTGAAACTTTTTTTTAAGCCAATGCATCTAAAAGACTTCTGAAGGATCCCAAAAGACTTCAGAAGGGTCCCCAAAATGTTATTTAGACATTTGTAAAAAGCAGCTTGAAGACATATCTTTTTAAGTGTCTCATCAAAGCCTGCTTTTGGCAACTAGTGAAGCAAGAAGAAAGCACTAGTGCGTGGCAGCTAGCACATTGAAAAGATGTGTCTCTCCATGGTACATTCAGGCTCGTAGCCATGTGGTAATACAGGCTGGAACTTCTGGGGTGCATTTGAGGAGATCAAATATTTAAATCGAATTCCCACACAAGTCGCTTGTAGCTGAGTGGATTAATGTGGACCAGCTTTTCCCTTTTTTAGCCTAACTTACCTTGAGTGTTTGAAATCCATATCACTTCCAGGGCAAATACTGGGGTGGTGGGGTGCAGGGCTGGGCAGTGCAGCACAAATGCCATGGCTATGGCCCAACACCCACTGGCTGTCACCAGGGCAATCCAGCCAAGCCAGGACTGACCCATCTGCACATCAAAAATTGCTCCATCACTTGAACTACAGAGACACATTGAGTGCAAACTGACCCTAAATCTTGTCATGTTTGACATGCAGGTGACTTCTAAACTATTCAGTCAGTCAGCAAATTTGGCAAGTAACATGTTTATTGAGTTGAGCATCATTTGGTCTACCTCGAAAGGATATATTTTAATATCCCTGTTTGATTCTACCTTCCCCAATCAGTTACTTACACTAGTGAATTCTTATGATATTTCCCTCCTTCTAGCCTCCCCAGCTTCTGCACTGGATGTGTGTGTATCAGGATTAACTTTTCAACTCAGTAGTAAATTTTCATTTGTCATGGAAATTGTGAGTCATGAAAAAATAATCTAAACTTGGCTTGTTTGGAACCAGCAATAAAGCTTTTTACAAGACATAAAATAACCAAGCACTGCAAATTCAGAACTCAAATGTTCTTGTTGCTGGGGTTCTCAGACAGAAGCAAAATGATTCCAGATGTATTCCTAGTGCTAGTGCCTCTTGGTTTACTCCCTTTTATTCTAAATACTATTAAATTCTGATCAGTGTTCAAGATTGCATTTTGCCACCTGGGAGCAAAGGTAATAGAGTAATATTTCTGTAAGATTTGTTGCCAATGTCTTCTAAGGGCCAGACGTCAACACACAAAGAAAGCTTCTTTAACACTTTATTTCCTAGTGTTAACTTTTTAATGTGCAATGGTTGCAAAAGCAAACAGAGAACAACTTGCTTAGTCTCAATACAGAATAAAAGTTGCTATTTTGCTAAGATGAAAAGTAGCAGCACCAGCACCAGTAGTAGTAGTAACACATGACATTTAATGGTGTTAATGTCAAGATGATTGCAAGATCAATTTGAAAAAAACTGATTAGTTTTTGTGTTCAGTGTTTCCCCACCATCTATTTCTCTTTCTCTTTTTGCAATGTCTGCATGGGCACATGTGCATGTGAGCACATAGACATATATATGAATTACATTTTATTTTCTACAATTAACTGCCAGCATTAAAAAAAACCCTCAAATCTTACATAAAAGAATAGAAGAAAAATACACAGCAAATTTAATACATTAAAAATGGGCTGAATCTGTCAGTAAAATAAAATTAATATGTTTGAAATAACGTTTACGTATTATATTCTGTAGGAACCAATATAGGCAGACTTGATTAACACAATTACCCATACATTCCTTTTCTCCTGTATTATTAATACAGGCTATAATTAAAGTCAGCTTCTAAGCAATGTTTGGGGAGGGGAGGAATTAGTCTTCCTATCTCTAAGATTTTTTTTGTTCTTTGTTCTGATAAGACAATTTCTGGATAATAATTACAAATCTGTAATTGTGTGTTTGGCTTTGACATGCTGATATGCATTTGCATGCTATATTTGTTCTTCAGAATGGTGCAGAAGTGCTTATAATCCATGGTATAAGCTGTAGATGTTCATCTCAGATATATTTCTTCAGATTATCATTTAAACACAGGGGTGGGTCTAGAATTGGATAAATGAGGACATAAGAATTTAAGAATAGTACATCTAGTCCAGCAGTCTGCTCTCACAGTAACCAGCTAGGTTCACAGAACATAAGCACATGATTTGCTCTGCTTGCAGTATTCAAAAAAAAGGCTTTTGGAGGAATGCAATCTCTTACTATCGTCTGGGCTAAAAGGCATCAATAGCCCTGACTTCCACAAACTGTTTCAACCTCTCTCTGGAAATCATCCTAGCTGGTAACCAACACCATGGGGGGTTTTCCACTGACCTCCCTTAATCCAGATCTAAAACGATCTGGATCTAAGGAATGGGTCCTTCAACTAATCTGAAACTAGTAGATCCGGATTAAGGGAAGTACCCAATGCATTTCCATGGGTGGTCTAGCACCCAATAGCAATAGGTGCTAGCTTGCTCACAGTGGAAACGCCAGAGCACCCATATGTCTAATCCAGATCAACCCACATGGGCCCTGCCTGTCACCCCAGGTTTTTGGGGGGACAGGGTGTAATCTCTGGAGATGCTCCGGAAATTCTTTGAAGATTCTCTGGAGTGGCTCCTGGGAATCTCCAGGGCAATCTGCCACAAACTTTGAAGATTTTCCAGAGCCTTTGACAAAGGTCCGTAGAATTGGCATTGTTCTTGTGTGTAGTCCTCTTCGGAGCCTGTGCTATTCTCCGGAGCCAGCTTTGGAGATTATGCATAGGCTTCGAAGCTTTGGGTTTTGTGGCATCCCGCCATGTGTGCCCCTCCAAACCCCGTAGCCCCCATTGCCCAATTGTGGTGTAAACAGGTTCCGTATGGTCCAGATTTGATGCCTGAAGACCCCATTGTAAACTCCTTTAATGGGGTCTACAGGAAATTCAGATTATAGGTCCTGAAGGACCCACATGATCTGGATTTCCCTAGAAATGGTGGAAACAAATGTGGCTCGAATGGGGTCTGTAGTGGAAATGGGGTCTTCCTGCTCTGAACTTAATGAGTCCTTAATGTGTCCCTAATCGGTACTTAATGGGTACTTAGTGCTAGTGGAAAAACACCCCAAATCTCATAGAGGTGAGATTTAACTATGCTTTGTGTAAAACAAAATCTTTTTGCCTGTCCTTATTTGTAAAGTTCACCCAACTTCATCAGGTGAACTCTGGTTCAACAAGTCTAGGAGAGGAATAAAACCCTCCCCCTATCCAGTTCGCTCACACCTTCTTCAAGTATCTTCCTTCAAAGAAGTTCCAGCTTTCCCTGCCCCTGTTAGCAATAATTATATTTTGTGGATTGGAACCAGTTTGGTCTTGTGGTTAGGGAGTCGCACTCTTCTCTGGGAATACTGGGTTTGATTCTGTACTCCTCCATGAAGGCAGCTGGATGGCCTTGGGCAAGTCACAGCTGTCTTCTGAGCTATCACAGCCCCACCTACCTCTCAGGGTGTCTGATGTGGGGAGAAGAATAGAAAGCTTTGTCAGCTGCTTTAAGTCCCCTTAAATGGGTGAGAAAAATGGGGTAGAAGAGCCAACTCTTCTTCTTCAGTAGGGTCACAATGATGAAAAGAAAAAGCAGATCTTACCAATGGGCCACTTTTGGGATAAATACTCTTGATATCTTTGATGTGTGACCATACTGCCTCTTGATACTGTCCCTGACATTAATGCATTGTGATGTCTTTGTGGGATAAAGGCTGCATTTCCATTTGTAGATGGAGATAGCTGAGTGCAGGGGATGTAGGAGAGGCACTGTGATCATCAGTCATCAGGATATCTCCTCATCTCTGGTTTGGAATGGGGAGACATTCTTCACTGCAGTGCTCCAAGATACCTCTGTTGCACTCTCACAAAATGGCATCTCAGAAAACAATCGTGTCTGCTGTTGGGTTCATGCAATTGCCCCAAAGAGTACTCTAGGAACAGCCACGTCATATCTACCAATAGAACTAGCAAGACAGGTATTGGAGTTAAATGTCCAGGAACACTGTGTCTATTTAACCCCCTTCTCCTCCTCCCCCCCCCCTCATTCCCAATATTGATGGAGAGGGATCTTTGGGGTCCAATAGGCATGTTTGGGACATTCTTTCAAACAAGAATTTCAACACTTTGGGTATTGAACACAAGTGATCAATTCAGATGACTAGGAAGATGTTTCAGGAAAAACATCACACATGCAATACTCATAAGAACATAAGAACATAAGAGAAGCCCTGCTGGATTGGGCCACAGCCCATCTAGTCCAGCATCCCGTTGCACACACTGGCCCACCAAATGCCCATGGGCATCTCAAGCAGAGACAAGGACGAACCTTTGCCTGCTCTCGAATCCCAGAAAATGGCCTTAGAAGCACTCCGCTTCCCCCCCCCTCCCAGCCTGAACTTGCACCTAGGCATTTATTCTAGTAGCCATTGATACCTCTGCCATCCATAAATTTGCTTAAGCCTACCTTAAAGCCACCTAGACTGGTAGCTGTCTCATACAGAATCAGGGATTATAAGAATTCTCTGGAGTAGCAGCAATATACTACCTCTAAGAAATGTATGACAAATCAAGCATAGAAAGTAACATTGCATTTAAATCACACAGAACTCTGGTCCTGCAAATAACTTGCTTTTGTCAACACACCAGAAATTCCCATTATATTGTCACAAATGAGTTAATTGCTGCTTCTCTACTTACTCCTCGACTCCTTATTCTTACCAGTCCTGCGTGGCTGCATATAATTTGCATTCCTGCACAAATCATTATTTATATTTGCCATCGGTGACTTATTACCAAAATTTTCTTCCCCATTTAGTCTAATAGATGTAAAACACAATTTAACATTTATCCATAAAAGTGCCTGAAACCAGCTGTAAGCTCACAGGTTACTGGAAAAAGCCCAATCGTTCTATTATAAGAACTTTATACATTTACATAGTTAAAGACCAGTAAGGAGAAGCTGATCATATGCTAAAATCTGGGGCAAATCAAGCCAGGTGGGTTGCTAGCTAATTGGTTTGTTTATACTTATATCACATCTTTATCAGTAAATACCAGATTGGATTTAGGGATGTGCACAAATATTCAAAACGGGGCAGGGACCTGTCTAAGATTGATATAATATTGTAACCCGCCCTGAGACCTTCGGGTATAGGGCGGGATAGAAATACAAACAAACAAACAAACAAAATTCAATCAAATTCATTCGAACTTGGACATTCAAATTTGAATCAAATGTCCATAAATTTGAATTTAAACATTTGAACCTATTCGTGCAAATTATTTGGACATTCTTATGTGTACGGATACGTACACAATGTGTACTTGCCCATATGCATCTTTCCTGCATCCATACGTATTTGTGCAGATCCATACGGATGAAAATGGGATGCGTACGGGATGCGTATGGGCACATAAGAATGTTATCAACATTCGTATTTGCAAATTCAAATTGAAAATCCACATGAAGAGATTCAAATTGATTTAAATTGAATCAAATGAGAATACATTCAAATTTTAAGCATTTGAATTGATTTGAATTTTCAGATATTCAATTCAAATTGAAGCTAATCCCAAACATTACATTTGTGCATACCCCTAATTGGATTACAAGGCAGGTAACGGTTCCAAATAAATCTTTATAAAGCTCCCAAAAGCCATCACACAAAAATGCTAAAAACAGTTTTTAAAACCTCCATAGATATGTTATTTCCTCTTCTTCGCTATTAACCCCATGATGCTTAATCACAGTGGTGATTGACTACTGTGACTAAGAATCATGTTAACTGGGACCCACTAAAAGGTGATTTTTTTTTAAGTGATTCACTTTGCGCATGGGAAATAGTTTTCTAGTGCTGTTTTACTCAGTTTTAATTTTTGTTTTAATCCTGCTTTTATATGTGCTTTTAGGAATGTATTTGTAGTCTTAACATACATCTGTTTTTATGTGAACTGCCCAGAGTTGATGGGGTGGGAGGCAAATCAACTAGTCATCCAACCAACTAATCAAGCAATCAATCTACAGACACAAACATGTACGTTGTAAGGGTCATGCATGTCAAAATGTTGACTATAAATAAATTGAAGGAAATAAGTAATGTGGCATGCAGTGTGTATATGTATCTGTCTGTCCACACTTCAGCTATTCTTCAGCAAATGAACAAAAGCCACAATGGGAATATCAGTCAGACAAACAGCAACATACAGATTGACTTTAGCATGAACAACTATGAAGCCATAAGCAAAAGGCAACAGCCCTGTTAAGAAGACAGGTCCCCATCAAAAAGGAATACATGCACAACAACATTGACTGAGGTGGCTTTGGGCAATCCTTCCTGCTGTGTCCGTAACACCATCTAGATGTATTCTGAAAACTTCTCCAGTGAATTCTGCAGTTATTTAAGGATAGGAGAGAAGATCAGAGTGGGAGAAGTAGGTAAGAACAACGGAAAAAGAAATGCCATCAGCAGAGAGTTTTCTCTGCATGTCTGTTTGTCATGGGAGTATCTTATCTTTCTCACACTTGGGAAATGACTCTTTCAAGATGGCACATCATTTAAAAACAAGAAACAAATCTTTTTCTCCTCTGTTGTTTTGTTTATGAATATGCAAATCTCTGCAGGGTTCTTTCTGACTGATTGCTTTCTGGCTCTGTGCCACACTGTCAGTCTGTGTGGAGGTTCATCTCTTTGCCTCTCTGTCTCTGGAGCATACTTTATGCACTCTTATCTGCACTGACATCTCCGTCCTAGGGATCTCTCCTTTGGCTATGGTGGTCATACCTAAGGTTAATCCAGCTTCAGTCCACCTTCAGAGCCGGAGAATACATTGGCAAAGTGACCAGTAATTTCCTTTCCACATTATTTATCCCAAAGGTGAATTTTCTGAGTTATTTAACACTGAAAGAAAACAGCTTGTCACGTTGCTGATGCAATGGCCAGACAAGGCCAGAGTCCAGTTGGCTCACCTCATGCATTTGGGTACATAGCCTTTGAATTTTAGGATAATGCTTATGTATAGGCTTCTTCATACATTTATAATTATCTCAAGAAAGCTAGAATTATCCTTCTTACCAGGTAAATACTCCTTATTTTCCTTACTATTTCAGTTTATCAATACGTTGAAATCTACCCCACTCTCATTCTGTTGTCATTTGTCTTGTGTGTCTTATTTTCATGTGAAACACACTCTGCTAATCATGTCTGATATGCCCAGATAGTTCATTAGATAATCCATCATGCCCAGGCCTTTTATGGAACTTAATCTCAAAGACAGCATTTCAATACTTTTGTATATGTGTTTTGTCCCATCATTGCATTTTTACAGCTCTTTTTCCACCCTTGCTAATTTCCACACCTCATCTAAGAGGTCTCTTTTAGGCTGGATTTATGGAGAGACTTGTTAACATAGCAATAACCACATCTTTCACTCTGCTACTGCCTGTCAGCACCTACCCTATAGTGGCACTAGATGAGCTACTCTGAACTGATCTGCTGTACAGAGTGGTCTCTACATGGGCATTGACGAGGTTTTGCTTATCCAGGAACAGCTGAAATCCTTGTTAAGTGGATGCAGATGAAACTACGTACTGCTAAAGATGAGATGCATTCAGACATGATTTAGAGAATTCTAAAGCAAACAAAAGTCCCTAGATCAAGTCTTTCATTTCTTCTAACCTCCACTTAGGACCCTGAGGCATGAAGGAAAGATTTCCAGAGCAAGCTTGGAGAGATATCTCTAGATCTTACCAAGCAATGTGGTCAGATATTCCTTTCTGTAGAATCGTCTACTGAAATGATCTTTCCATTTCAAGGACAGATCGTTCCGTGTGCACTTACAGATAAAAAAAATCACAAGAATGTAAAACGGAGGCCATGAAGTTGCTCACCACTGGCATCAGGACAGAAAGCAGGGCAGGCACATAAGGTCACATAGTTCCCCAAGAAGGTCACGTGTAGTATATAATGATTAAAATTACACTTTACTTTATGCATAGTTAATATCAATCTATTATATTTACTACATCTTATTTTACTGCTCCACAACTAGCAGCGATCAGAACATTCTGGGAGGGGGCACCCCAGGGGTGTGTATGCTCAGTCCCAGAGTTCACCAGGCCATCCTAATCACCTTAGTGCAAACAGGCTTTATGTATTGGTTAGATACATGAGTAAATCCTGTAATAGTCTGGAAAGGAAGAGTGGGAGGATAGAGTTGTTTGTTAGTTGAGTTTATGGATTTATGAGTAATGATATATTGGATGATAGAGATGGTTTTATTTTTTATTGTGGTTTTTTCCTTCTAAAATAAATTAAAAACAGGGAAAATAAGATTTTTGTATTCATGACTAGTAAGATCTCCAGTTTTGAAACAGTACATTTCAAACAGTACATTTTCCTAGTTGCTCTTTTCCTTCCTATAAGGAAGCATCCACCTCCTTTTCAAACTTCCTGAGGTGATAGATCAGTGATGGTGAACCTTTTGAGCTCAGTGTGTCAAAATTAGCAAGAAACCTAGCTTAACTTGGGTGCCGTGTCACATCTAGAAATATCCATAATTTTGTGAATTTTGTAGCTCTAGTAATATTTTATTAAAGGCAAAAACAAATAATTCTTTACATTTGTGACTTTTGTTGCTGAATTTCATTTGCTAATATTCAATTGAAAGTTGGTATTTTGTACACTTCAAGAACAAGCAAGCACTACACGCCCAGGGGCCAGGGTAACCAGGTGTGTCACCCAAAAGGGCTTGGTGTGTCACCTGTGACACGTGTGTCATAGGTTGGCCATCACCGTGATAGATAGTAGAAAGGTAACCATGCAAGGGTTCTGGGGGGGCATCTTTCTAGCCAGAAAGATAGGAAAAGAAGCATCCCAAATAGCTTTTGCTCTCTTTCTTCCCTCAGCTTCCCACTCCTTAAGGTGCTTAAAAAGGGGAGAAAAATCAGAAATGCGCCATCTCCATCCTCTGCAACAGAACACTGGTTTTATTCCAGTTTGCAATGGAATGTGAAGAAAGGAGCAAAGTGGGGAGCAGATGAGCCCTCCATGTCACTCAGAAAAAAAAGCTGATTTCCCCCCGCCCAGCTTTTCACCTGAATTTCAAATAAGACAACTTGTTTCAAGGAAAACATGGGTTTCTCCATGTTTCCCCTTGATCCTTCTGCCCCTTTTTCCAACAAAATGCTGATCTATTACACTTTGCACTTGCACACAAGGCAGCATTACGTAGGAAGGGGGAAAGAAGAGAACAGCTGAAATCTTCCACATCTCTCAGTATTCAGCTATTTCTTCAATTTTTATATCTGCCTCTGCAAGTAAAAAGAAGAAATCAGCTTTTTGCCAAAGAAAGAGGAGGATGGAGGGGGAGTAGTTACAATTCCTCTTCTTCTTTCCAAAATACAATTTTCTTTGAGTTTTTAATTGGAATCCTAAAGAAATCAATCTGCTTCTGGGAAGAAGTGAAAGTTTGTGTGCATGATACAAATCATGGGAGGTATTAGATCAGGAGATTCCGGGGTACTTATCTTTTTATTACACCAGTCCGGGTCGAAAAGAAGACAAATATCCAGCCACTTCTCCAAATCCTTCATTTTTAAAGGGAAATGTATGGTGAAAAGTATGGATGTGCATGGATATTCAAAAATTCAAATATTCTATTCAAATCCATCAAATGTTTACATTAAAACTCGAATCGGATTTTTGAAAATCCAGATCTGCACATTCAAACTCGAATTGGATTTTCAAAAATCCTATACGAATTTTCAGATAATTCAAATGTGTCGATTCGTATCTGTCATATATGAACCTGCATGAAAATTATATGTATCTTGTGCCTAAAATGTGGGATTAAAGCGGGACGCATATGGGATAATATGAGATGCATATGGATTTTTAGGGAATGGCAGATAAGTGGCATTGTTGTCAACATTCATATCTTTAAATATGGATCTAACATTTGAATGTACAGATTCAAATGTTATGGATTCGAATCGGATTTTATGACATTCGGATCTTAAATATCCTAAACAAATAGGATTTTTTGACATTCAAATCTACTCAGATTCGAATGTCAAAAATATATTCATGCACATCCCTAGTGAAAAAAAGCTTGTTTTGGAAAATTGTTCTCCTAACCACCCAGGTCCCATAGTCTTACTTATTTAACACTCAGAATTTAAGGTGAAGTCTGTACAGGAAGGAGAAGGCACTTTAATGTGAAAGAGGAAAGGCACTTTACTTAAAGAAGTTTGGCAGATTCTCTTGGCATAATTTGACACGTAGGGAGGAAGGCTTCCTCCACTCTCAAATGTGAAGCAAGATTCCCTGCTTCAGATTCAAGACCAAGGGGTTTCAAAGGCAGTGAATGGCCCCCATGGTCCTTGGATCATTCCCTGTCTTTGAAAACACAAACATCATCAAGGGGAATTGTACATCCACTCACGTGGTAGTGGTGGCAACAGCAGGGGTGCCACCACAACCTTGGATTGCATCTAAAATTCACATGTCCTGTTTGGGGGCTACCCATAAGCAAACATGTTTGATGATCTCACTCCCCGCCACTGCTGCAGTGGCATTTATAACTAGGGATGTGCATGAATATTCAAAACATTTGAAATTCGATCAAATTTGATCGAATTTGGACATTCAAATTCAAATCAAATGTCTATACATTCAAATTTAACATTTGAATGAATTTTTAAGTCTTTCAAATCATTCATATGAATTATTTGGACACTCGTATGTTTATGCATCTTATTCGTATCTGTATGCATTTGTACAGATACATACAGGATAAAAACGGGATACATGGAATAAAAACAGGATGCATATGGATGTGTACGGACACATTCTAATGTTGCCGACATTCGTATCTTCAAATACAAATTAAAAATTCATACTAAGATTTGAAGGTATCTGAATTGAATGTTAATACATTCAAATTTTAAACATTTGAATTGATTTGAGTCTTCAGATATTCGATTCAAATCAAATCAAATTCAGAAAATTGCATTCGTGCACACCCCTACTTGTAACATCTCTGGCAGCTGTCTAAGTAATGCTAAAAGTGTAGCATAATAAAGGTGCATATCTGAATAATCAACCTGTATTCATATGATAAGACAAAATTCACTTTGCAATGTCTGTATTTATTTCTGTGTTTATTTGCTACTATTCTAATTGACCTAGTTAACCACAACAAATGCCAGACATGTTTCAAGTACCATAGCAGTGATATTAATGATCATCCTCAGTTATGTTCCGACCAATCCTCTAACAAAAATAATTGAAGAATTGCTCTGACCGTGTGTCACAGCATACGCCTCACCCAACACTTCACTGCCCGAGGGTACTCGACCCCAGCACAGTTTACAGTGACCCTTTACTCTCAAAGACACAGTACTTGTTTATGTAGCTCACACTTATACTGCCTCCTCACTCAGATGACAGTTAGGTACACTTAAAAGATAAAAAAATGAATGTACTTTTTATTTGTTACAATCTTCTTTAATGTCAAACAGTTTTAATCAGAACACATTTAGTCCTCAGGACTCTTCTACCCAGTTCTCATCTGGTAAACCAAGAGCCCAGTTCCTTCCTGCCCACCCCTCCGTGAGTTACTCCAGGTAAAGAAGCCTTAGATAAAGAACCCTTCATGTCCTTTTATAGTCTTTGCCACAATGACATCCGATTCCGATTGGTTCTGATGTGAGGCTAGCTAACCCCACCCTCAAGACTTCAGTAAGCTACACCCCTAAACATCAAACAGCAGTCAATCTATGGTTTAACTAACTATGCCTAATTTACCTTACCCTGCGTTCATCACACCGTGTAACTTTCTTCTGGCAGTTTAATAGATGAAAAAGAGAGATTGGAAAGTGAGGTGTAATTAAGAATTTGCATGAATGAAATGAATTTACATTCCTTTCACAATCAAAACGAACATTCAGACAAACATTTTTGTGGCATCTTTTTCCTTTGCAAAAGTCTATTTTCATCAGTAAAATACTGCAAAAGTGTGGAAAAAATGGATTGAATTTTCATATTCACACACCAGGAACCTTGTTTGCTTCGTCTGAAAGTTCAAACATTCAAATGTCAATACTTTCACTTTGGTGCAAAAATTTGCAAATTTGAACATTCGATCAACTTTCCAAATGCAGTTTGTTTCATGCAGATCCCTAGTGGCCATCTTTGTGTAGCACACACACAAAAAATAGACAAACAAGTATGACAAATTGAACTATCCAACTCAATGAGTCAGGAGAGAGGATAAGAAATTGGTGCCATTAAAAATCATCAAAGACAAGGTTCAGATTACTTCTACTGTCCCACAACATGAGTCAATGCTGATTATCCTCCAAAAACAAATTTTCAGTAACAAAATTTCCTTCCTTCCATGCAGAAATGCTGCCAGTCTGCCACTTTCAGAGTTAAACTGTCTACTTCATGCTGTCATTGGACAGTGGTTTAATTTTAAGTCATGAGCTTAGGATGCACAAATGCCCTGCTTCGTGTCCATAGCTGTTTCATTCCTGGCCACTTGCGCTGTTGGCTCAGAAAGGAAACACAACAAGCTTTTAGCCCTTTTGGAAAGCAAAATATTGTTTCATGTCACGAATGAATGGCCAACCTGCTTTCTTTCGGACCAGTTCTCTTGGTGATTCTGCTCAAATTGTTTGTCCTTTCTGTAAACCTTAATGCTTCGTTAGACTGCATTAAAGATGACAGTACCTATTGATGGTAGGCCTGAATACCAGAGATTATGGTGTCATACAACACCAGGCAAAATATGAGTCATTCAGCCCCTTTGAAAAGTGTCTCACATCTGGCTGGCAGTGAATGGAGGCACTGTCAAGCCATTTGGTGTTGTAGTACCTGGTTCCTTATGTTCCAATTACAAGTTTTGAATGAAGGAGTTAGGGGAGTCTGGGGAATTGGGCCTGTGGTTCACACAAGCCTGCTGAACAAAGGAAGCCCTGTTCCTCATTATGCTCCTGCACTTAATTAGGAAGTGAGTTTGTTGATCGCTTAGCTGCATCAAGAGCCACTCATTTATAGAAGAACAGTTTAGTGATTCTATGAAAGTTCATTTCAATGACATCTTACACTTTGGCCAGAAGGGAGATGCTTTTGTTTTATCTAAAGTGAAATATGTTCCTTATAGTCATTCGTCTTGACAAGAGGAAGAGGAGGGGGAAGAACAACAGTGTATTCTTTCACAGAGAGGAACAGGAGAGGAAAGGAAAACATGTCATTGCAGGAGGCTGGTCATTATTTTAGGTCCAGTGAGATGCCATGTGACTGCTAAGGATACAGTAGGGAAGCCCATTCACATACCTTTTGACTCAGGTCAAGGTCAAGCTGCTTACTCGTCAGTCAGACTGCTTATTCGTCTGTTTACTCACGCTGTGTTTGCAAAGTACTGCTTTCACTGCTTTATGAGGCAACCTAATGCTGCCTTTCTGGGCACGTCAAGGGCGATCTCATTTGAAAACCTGATCATTCAATCAGCAGAACTGTAAGGTGGGCACAAGGTGATGAAAGATGTTTTGCTACAGAGGAAGCAATTGCTGTGGCTGTTCTCTTGATTTCCTTTTTTTTAAGATGGATTTTGAGCTATGGTCTATTACATGAGGATCTCAGGCGTTAAACCACTAAAGCAATCCTTTATCCCTGAGTCTGGGATACATGGGTGCTTAAAGGAATTCCTTGCTAAAAAGATTTTTTTCACTCTGATACACTGCAGTAGAATAAGGGGCCTGAAGGTTATGGAACACCAAATAATAGGGGAGAAGAAAGATCAACTGGGACTTATGGAGTACTCCTGTTACAGAACAAAATGAAGTTTGTTAGAATCACCATCTATTCTTATCAGTTTAATATCTGATATCTCCTCTATTAAATGAATTTTTAAAACCTAGGCTAAATCAAGGCCCCTTCTGCATTTGGTTTTTTTCTGGAATATATCTCAGGGTAGGGGTCTGTTGTCTGCATACTAATGCAGAGCATAGCAGGAGCCAGGCAAGGCCTGCCATAGTCTGCATGAGGACAGCAGGCTGGAGCATACCAGCAGTAGGCAGAACTTTTCTGATCTGCAATAAGAGAAGGGGCCCTAAAGAGGACCATGAAGGACCCTAATCCTTATTACAAGTAGGGATGTGAACAAATATTCATAGGCATTCGAAATTAGATCGAATGTGCCAAATTTCGACATTCAAATTTTGAATTTTGGGACTATTTGTTCAAATTATTCAAACATTCACATATGTATAGGTTAGTACATGATACGTACTTGAAGATCCACACCTTTCCCGCATCTATACGCATTTGTACGGATCCATATGGGACAAAAATGGGTTGCGTACTGGATAACTACGGGATGCATATGCATGTGTACGAACACGTACAGATGTGTACGGATGTCGGGAAGATGTGTATGGGCATCTATGCATCTTGTCAACATTCATAAGTGCAAATTCGAATCAAAAATTTAAACGAATAGATTTGAGTTTGCTTAATTCGATTTGGAATTTTGCAAATTTGAATTTAAATAATTCAATTCAAATCAAATCAATTTTTTGATTACTTGAATCAACTCGAATAGAATGTAAAAAAAAACACATTCTTGCACACCCCTAATTACAAGTAAGAACAGAAGGGTGCTATGCTTCTATGAACCTGTTCATTCAGCATCAGACTTAGGGAATACAAAGGAAGGAACATGAATTTAAAGAAGATAACCATCTTCTCTTCTCCTGTGTGACAAAGAAACTGAATATGTTTTAATAGTAATGATTTAAGATATTTAAACAGATTGCATGACTGACATATTTCCTTTTCATTCAATAAGTGAAAATATTTGAAGAAAAATCAAAATGTTAGCTATGGCAAATTTTGAAAGGTTGAACCTTATTAATAAGTTCCAGGACAAAAGCCAAAGACTGGGTCAAAAGAAACACAGGAGCAACAATATTTAATGAAATACTGTTGGATTCCCTCATTTTACTTTTGCTATGGTTCACTAGAAGAAACTTTGGATAGTTTAGCAGTAGAGCTAATTGGAAAGTATGTTTGTGGAACCAGTGCTGCCATATCTACAGTGTGTTTATCTATATCTATGCCAATGTTCCAGCCCGTCTCTCCAACTTTGAGGCAGTACCACCTAGGTATCCATTCTAGTTGCCATTGATGGATCTATCATCCATGAATTTATCCAATCCTTTCTTAAAGCCATCCAAGACTGGTAATAAATCTGGTAATAAATTCCATAGACCAATGACCCTCTGGATGAAAATAATTTTTCAAAGGAAGTCCCTTTTCCACATTGTGCATGCAGCTCCTGCCTTTGTCAAATATTGTTACTTCTTGAAACTTATTTTGCATGGGAGGTTGGTTTTTCTTTTCTTTTTCCTTAGCCAACTCCCCCATTTTCTTCAGCAGTGTTAGAGAGGTTTAGGAGCCATAAGCAGGCAGACTCAAAGTTCTGCCATCAGACCACATGTGGTGAAACACTGACAAGAACTTGCATCCTTCAAAGCTGAGTAGCATATCAATGTTACCAATTCATCAACTACAATAAATTAATCTAACATAACCCCAGTTCAACACAAGCCTTTGCTGAGATTTTTAATAAATTGGAATAGAAATGAAACATTTATTTTTGAAAATATATGCAGGTAGCATAAAGGTAAGAAGACCAAAAACAGCACCCAAAACACTTCAAAATGAAAAGAAAGAAAAGGTGGAATCGTTGCAAATAGGGATGTACACACACAAAAATTTTCATTCAACTCGTATCGAATTGAGTTCAAGAAAATTCATATTTGTTCAAATAGATCCCCTTCAAATATGGTAGGATCCTATTTCATACAAATGTTCCATACAAATTCAATACAAATGTTAGATACAAAGCCCATACGTATCCACCATACATACGCTACATATTCCGTACATATCCGCTCGGAACACGTCAAATCCGTCCTAAATCCATTTTGAATCTGATCTCAATCCACTTCAAATCCACCTCCCAGGTTGACAAATGTAATAAAGCTTTGTACAAATGTTCCAAAGCATTAGATTAGAATTTGAATATCAGCCTTTGAACATGCCAACATTCGATTTCAATCAGAATGTCCAAATTCGGCCAAATTCAGCCAAATAATACAAATATTCAAGCACATCCTTAGTTGCAGATATATGATTATTTCCCAGCACTTTTACATGTAGTCCCACATTTGCTATCAGGGTGTACCACAAGCCTTGAACTGCAGGTGAAACTGAACTCTGGCTGCTTCCAGATGGTAGCCGGATAACCTGCTAGAAAGGGATAATACAGGATATTGATGCCCCACCATTATCCTTTACTAGCTAGACAGCACTGGCTGCAGAGCTGTCTTTGCATGTTTTAAGTTATACATGCATCCAAGCATCCAAAATGCCCAGATGTACTCATGATCACCTCTGTGCATGCATGGATGCCTGTTTTGTCCCCCACACATATGTGCTGGACAGAGAATCATGGCAGCTCCATCCAAAAAGTATGTAGGCAGTCTAAAAAACATAATTGCTGGGAAGCCTGAGATCAGCTCTAGGTTTTACAGCCATGATTATTAATGCTTTTTTCGAGGGGGGAAACTGGAGCTATGGTGGGGTTGCCTTAGATATGAGGCAACCCCACCACAGCAGCATTATAATGCTGCTATATTTCCAATCTGGATGCAGCCTTTATGTGCATGTATGTGTGTATATTCATGCTATTGGGACATTCATAAATGCTTACTGGAATAAATAATAGTTCAGTATTAGGGGTGTGCATCAATATTCGAAGGTATTCAAAATTTGATTGAATTCATCCAAGTTTTGACATTCGAATTTGAATAGAATGTCCATAAATTTAAATTTGAACGAATTTCAAATTTCAGATCTTTTTGTTTGAATTATCCAGGCATTCATATGTGTATGGGGTAGTACACGATGCATACTTCCACATACGCATCTTTCCTGCATCTGTACGCATTTGTATGGATCTGTATGAGACAAAAATGGGTTCCATATTGGATAACTACAGGATGCATACAGACATGTACAGATGTGTATGGGATGCATAATGATGTGTACGGGCACATAAGAATGTTGTCAACATTTGTAAGTGCAAATTTGAATTAAAAAATTGAACAAATACATTTGAATTTGTTTAATTTGAACTGAATTTGCTTAAAATTGAATTTTAAAGGTTTGAATTGAAATGAATTTTTGAATATTTGATTCGAATTGAATCAAATCCCGAAAATTGCATTTTTGCACACCCCTATTGAATATCAAGGCATGCAGAGGAAGCAGTAGCTCATGCAAGTTGTACCGAGGAACTATGGGAACTGTTCCTTCTTCAACGAAACAATGCATTTCTTTAATAAGCCCAGTTCTGAGATTAGTTAAAAATATGGAATCTGCTCACTCATTTTCAAGGAAGCAAATTGATTTTCCTTCTTGTTTTCTTATTACTTTAATTTTAAATTCACCTTAATTGGCTTGCTTTGTAACTGTAATATGAAAGTTTTCATAGGTAAATATACATACATATGCCATCATTAATATTTATTTCATGTAAATACTGGTCAATAAGTTCTGCTAGTTTCCTCAATCATTACTTTCAATCCGCTTCTTACTTACCCAGTAAGCTGTAGTCTAGTTCAGTGCACATTTCTTTAACTCTGGATATATTTTATTTTACTTATTTAAGAATCCATACACTGCCCTTCCACAAAAAGGTCACAATAATAAAAAGATAAAATATACACAGTATTTAAACATATTAATACTACAACCCTCCCACTCTCCTTGGCAGGACAACACCCAGAGGAAACTAAACATAAAAGACCTTGGTGAAGAGGTATATTTTAATGCTCCCAAAGAATTTTATGCCAGAGAGACGGAAAGCACACTTGGAATTTCTGCATGGCTGAAATCCTACTGTACCGTGAGATGGGAATTGAATCTGTTTGGTTTATGATCTTTGATAGCCCTAAAGAATATATTTTTTAATTACAATTATCTCCTGGACTTTATAACAGTTAAAAAAAGAGAAACAGTTAAAGTGTGACATAAACAAAAAGCAATTTTGATCATTTTTGTCTCTTCAGCAATTTCTTAGAATTAAGTTTGATTACACCTTTCTGAAGTGTAAAACGGCAGAACCATGTAATTAATGGTATAAATTAGCACTGTTCATCAGCTGAATAAAGGTAACACATCTTGACTTATTTACTCTTTGCCATTCTGATCTATTCAACTGAAAGGAATGTTCCTCTAAATTTCAGCTAGTTGTGAAAATTAAATCAAAAAGTGCTTACACTCTTGCTTTTAACATGGGTATGTTCCTGTCATTTCCTGGACCTACATTAAGTTGATTTTTTCTGGAGAACTCTGGAGAATGAACCAATTTAATTCCGACTGCTTTTGACCACTGAGACTGTGTTTTCCCTCACAGTTGGTTTTATTTTTGTTCACTCCAATCCCCTATTGAAGAGCAATTTCAGACTACGTCTTCATTGCACTGTGAAGACACCTTCCCCTGCCCACAAAGGAGCACATTGCCAAAGGTACCTGCATTTATATAGCTGGGGAATTTCACTGTCACCTTGGGGTGGGGGGAGGGTGTCTTAGCTGTGGTTTGTGATTCTTCCACTCCAAGGACACCCTAATCCCTTAATTCTACCAGCAGTGTTTTTGTGCATAAGTGCTGCACTTCCATGGATGACATGGCCGGTAACAACAAAAATAACCTCCCATGACAGCCAGACCCACCACAGACACCCCTGTCTCCATCCATCTATCTTGATGTGAGTGAAGATGTGGCTTAAGTATGTATGAAAGATACTAACAGATTCCGATAAGCAATAGCTGACTTTAAGTTGCTATGGGATGCCAAGATAGAAAAAAGTGACTGCTGGAAGAGATTTTGTTTCTCAGGACCTTTTTGCATTTGCTTGTATTTCTTATCAGCAAGCACACTAAAAGCCACCCTTCCACACATTAGTACAGAATATGGATTGGCGTCACTCACCCCTGGGATGCTTCATTTGCATAGGATGAAATATAATCCAGATCAAGTGGCCCCTGATCTGAATCAGCAGAAGTTCTCAATATTAAGGACACATACAGAAGGCCTTCAAAGTGCAACACCAAAATGAGTTTCCAAGAGGGACTCCAATGCTAGGAACCCTCCCCCAGACCTACTGATCCTTGATCACAACAAAAAGGTCCATTCATAGGAACATCAAAATGATGTCTTAATCCTATAGTTTTCAAAGGCCATCCTGCCCTTACGTTAGATCTGGATCTGTTGGTATTGTAGTCCTCTTCTGGGTTAGGTCCTGCCCCTTCTGATAGGTGCCATCTACATAAGATGGAGCTTATTCCAGATCAGGAATAGCCTCCTGGTCCACTTAGGTACCAGAATACCAGTAGAACTCCAAAATGAGGTCTACTATCATGCTAGAACCATGGAGGACCATTTCAACAGCACATTTTCTTGTACTACCAAAATGGGTTCCCTGGAGGATCTGCATCCAACCAGACCCTGCTTGATCAGGATCCACAGAGCCATACTTACACAGGTAACTGCTAAAAGGCTGGCTCCAATATGCAGGAAATACATTTAATCTGGATTACAGTTTAAATACCCTAAGGCTATCTGATGCTGTGACAGTTCCTGCCATCTGAACTTGAGGACTATCTCTACCCGTGGTTCATCCTAGATGGCAATGAAATATCTATAGATGAATTGAAGAAGAGTTGGCTTTTCTACCTCACTTTTCTCACCCGTTTAAGGGGACTCTAAGCAGCTGACAAAGCTTTATTTTCTTCTCTCCACAACAGAACACCCTGTGAGGTAGGTGGTGGGGCTTTGAGAGCTCAGAAGAAAGCTGTGATTAGCCCACGGTTATCCACATGGCTTTGTGGAGGAGTGTGGAATCAAACCTGATATTCCCAGATAAGAGACCAGCACCCTAACTACTAGGGCAAATTGGTTAAACCAAACTGAGAGTGTGACCATTTTCCAGAGCTTTATTTCTTTAAAAGTTGATTAAAGAATCCTTATACAAAGAGAATACAAAATATTTTGCTGGTTGGAAAAAAGCTAACATTTGCCTTTTAAGAGAATTATTTTCCAATTCAGAGCCAAAAACAGGTACTCAATTAGAATATACATATGAGATTCAAAAGCTGGTTCATGGTTTCACTTTTACCAAATATTACACTTTGTTGCTCTCAGCTTAGTAAAACAGCAGGCTATAAAACTGCTAACTAGTTTTGGAAGCTTCATTATTTGCATTAATACCTTTCCCAAGGGAAAAAAAATTGATAGTAAATGAAAGACTCTTGAATAGTAATTTAGATCCATTTAGGGTTTAAAAATGGCATGGAAAACTGATTTCAGCTGTATAATAAGTGATACCCTATAGACACTTTTGAAATCTATTTCCGTAAGTATGCATGTGATCTCATTAAATTTTCTATATAGGTGGCCTCTTAACCTAGAAAAAGTAAACTTAGGCATAATATTTCATCAAAATATTGGACAATATTCAATAATATTGTTCTTTTTTCATATGTGATGGAACTGTCCTATGATCTATAGGTTTTGGGAAAAATTGTTTGTAGAACTGAGTAAGATAAGTGACCAATTTATTTCGTTAGACCCAAAATCAGCATTATTGTGCATTAAATTGCTGTACAACAGAAACTGTAATTTACCATTTGCTGTTCAGCAATTTAGTACACAGCAGTGGAAAAGAAATAACTTAAAATTGCAATTGTGGTGAAAATTGTGGAAAATTAACCATGAATAAATGAGAAAAAGAGGGGGAAATAATTTCATGGCTATTTTTGAAAAGAAATTGTAAAACTAATACTATGAGAAGGCTCATAGAAATAACATGTACCCTAAGAGTGTGTGTGTGTGAATTGAATTGATTTGTACAGTCACAGACCAGAATTAAAATGTATAACGAGTACATAAAAATACTTAAAATCACAATGGGCGAACAAAATGAAATATAAAGTGAAGAACCAATTAAACAAAGGAACAATGATTGTAACTATCAATACAAAACTAAGGAAAAGGCACTGATACTGGGGGAAACACTGGAAAGTTAGTGCCAAGGGCTGTGAAATTGCAGTCCATGATCTTTCAGGTGACAGAATATGGGTAGATATATTAGAAATCTTGTGGATTATATTAAAAGGGACTAAAGACTGTAAAGGTTTCTAGATAGTGGCTGGTAGAAGAGCTGTTGAGGGTCAGTTCATTTTGAAAATACTGTAGAATATTTAAATAAAAAGCCTGGAGGGGTATGGGAGGAAGACCCAAATGGCTTGAGTCCCTAACACCTGCCAGAAAGCCTTCTACCACATAGCCATAAGAACATAAGAGTAGCCTTGCTGGACTGGGCCACAGCATCCTGTCTCACACAGTGGCCCACCAATTGCTTTTGGGCATCTCAAGCAGAAGACAGAGGGCCAATGCACACTTGGCCTAACAGTCAATGGAGGGTGAGCTCTGAGACAGAGCATCTGCACATGAGGGAGCCATTTCCTAACCAGAAATGGCTCCTTCTGTGCAGGAGGTCACCCCACATTGACTAGGTGTAGTACAGGTTGAACCTGCACCACCCAGGCACTTACCTTCACCAAGCGCCAGAGCCAGTAAAGCTCCAGCCAGGCCTTTGCAACTCTTCTGTTGGGAAAGCCAAGTCTGAGAGGCCCAAAGACAAAACCACACAAACCCCTTATTTCTGAGTTCACAAGAACTGATGTAAAATACTATTTAAACTTGGAGGAAAGAGAAAGTGGATTGCATCATGTGAAGGTCCAAAAGTGGAGTTGTGTACATCTCACTCTAAATAGAACATGTGCAGATGACCCCATGAATTACATGGCAACATTACATTATAGGTATTGCAAGTAAGAATAAGTGCTCACAAAGAAAACACAAGACTCTAGAGCAGTGGTTCCCAACATTTTTTTTCATTTGCGATCCCTTTGGCAGTCCATTTGTATAAACTTAAGTATTTGACGTACATGAATATCCATAACATTCCAAAATTCATACAACTTTGGCCATATTCAGACACTCAAATTCAAACTGAATGTTGGCAAATTCAAAGATTGGCATTTGAATTCAGATCAAATGTTTTGATACATTCATATGAAGCTTTGTATGGGATTTGTTTGCATTCATATGGGATTGAACATTCATATCAAATTCGAATCCTACTACATTCAAAGGGGATCTATTTGAATACTAATTTTCTTGCATTCAGTTCAATACGAATCTAATACAAAAAAAATGTGCACATTGCTAACCTTTACCCTTCGTATTGCCAACATGTTTGCAACTAATATAGATGCTTATATTTGCCACTCTTTTTTTCTTTTCTTTTTTGCATATCCCTAAATGTCCCGGTATGTACCACTGGCATTATACATAATCAAGATGGAAATCACAGCTCTAGATCCCATGCTTTCTGCTCAAAAAGGCAGTTATTTCACTGATGTTTATAGAAAGCTCTTAATTAAAAAAAAAGGATGCAAACCTGCACTTTACAAATCAGGAAAGCTTTTGCTTAACCAAAATGAGAATCTGAAAATGCAATTGCAGAAGAGGTTTCCATCATATACAAAACATATTCCATCAGCATTAATTTAAAATATTTGCTTAGTTTTATTTTAAATGTGTTTTGGATTTAGTGAATTTTGCCGACTTTCTTCATAATAATATTTCATAAGAAGTTTCCATAAAGGCATGCTACGACAAGAAAACTTACCCCAGTCCCAATTCCACCCCTTTAAAATACCTTAAAGGAATCACTGTTTGTTCCCCTTATGAGTTAATTGCATTTTAATTTGGTAATTGCAAACAGATTCTTGTGTCTTAGCTTCCCCACAAACATAATAATTATTAATGTAGTGGAACAAGGGATGTACTTGGAAACTCCAGGGTCAATGCTAGGAAATCAACCCAATGATCATTTCTCCAGTAAATGCTAAACTCATATGATCTAGATTACATTGTAAAAAGATGTAGGTCACCATTTACAGGCACAGTTTCAAAAAAATGGTGTTCTTAATATTCTTTGTGTTTTCCTTTTACCTGTTTTATGTTACAGTATCGTTTGGCTCATAATTGTCCAATGATCCATTCTAATGCAACCTACCAAAATGTTTCAAAATGGTGATTTTCTTACAAAAGTTCTTAAGAGTCTATCAAATTATTAGGAAAGATTTCTAAATGCCAAGAAAAATTTCTACAAGTTGCAATCAATAAAAGTACAATATACTTGTCCTCAGCCCTTCAGTGTAGAAATACAGAGATGCAGCTACTGTGCCTATATTAATTCTAAGTTTCCTGAATCAAATTCCTGAGTTTGACCGTTATTTCATGTTTAGAAATATTCCTGTTTTAGTGGCACTGTGCTTTTACTTAGATAAAATCTGTTTGGGTCCTTTGCATTAACTAGCGCAATTCTTTATATGGTGGCACGCTATCTGCAGGCTGATACTGCTCCAGCATCAAGATCAAAGCCATAGATTCCCTGCTGTGATCTTGATGCTAGGCAAAGTCCACCCACCCCATAGCACCAAAATTGGCTATGGAAGCCCCTTCCACATCAAGACAGAAGCCAGGGACCTGACATCAAAGATAACTGCCTCTTTACACCATCACAGGACAACCAGGGGGAAGGGTATCCAAGTTTTGGTTTTTGGACTATCCAGCCCCCATGCCCCTGAAGTCCATGGTGAAAGCATTCTAGCAGTCAATTAATAGAAAATCCTCTGAGATTGCTCTTCTTCACAGACTTCCTTAATGTGGAAGCACACAAGAGGGAGGGGGAAACAACTGGTGAGAATTCCATCCACAATCACTACTTATAGTACTGAAAATGGTTGAAGTCCTCCAAAGCAGGTCCAGGTGCAATCTTTGCTGCTGCAAGTGGAACTTCTGCTCACAGCTGCATTTCTTTTTCCACTATGCTGCCTTGTCCATTTGGCCAAAGCTCTCTCAGGTCTCCCATCCCTAGGTGGGAGGTCATTTAGCTGAAGTCTGCATGTCTAGATCTTACTCCCAGGTAAGTATCTCTGCAAAAAACACACATCCTGCATACAGGTGCCCACAGAAGCTGTATGGGAAAGGTGTGCAATGAACTAATGTTGACTAGTTCTCGCACTTGGGAGCGCTAGACAACGTTAGCCTTTGCCCCCGTGATCTAATACTTACCAGGCCAGTCCTCTTCAGGGTGCCACCATCTTGAGTGTGGCACCCTCCATGACTACGCATGCATCTGCACTGTCACCATAATGACACTGATGCTCTGCACAGTCGCAGTTGAGTCAGGAGGTCAGCAGAGCTGCCAGTGCACTTGCACAGCGGAGGAGTGAATGGTTACTGGCTGGATGCAACAGGTAAGCTTTTGGGGAAGGTTAGTAACCTTGTGGAGCACAATTTCATGCTGTACCACTAGTTGATCATTAGGGAACTTCTGGGCAGGCAGGAGGCATTTCTAGCATGTAAACACCTCCTGCAAGTGCAGATGCACTTGCCCAGATGTTGTCTAATTATCAACCATGGGGCAAAGTGCTGATCAGCCCAGGAGTCAGCTACAACTCATTTGTACCCAACAATCAACAAGGATTACATACAGTACAAAGCATTTCTCGGGATGAATCATAATTGTCCTGAACTACTCTTTACTCATAACATCTTGGATAAAGAGTTTCACCACTTGCAAATGGTGCACAGCTTTAAATTCCATTTCCCTTGACAGTACCAGATCTGTATTTGTTTTCCTAACAGAAGCGTTCTTAAATTAGCAAGTTATTTTTATTATCCTATATACATAAAAAATAGCCAATGGATGCTTCAAGGGCAGCTATGAAATCCAATATTAAAGCAGTAAAACACATTAAAATATTTTTAAAACCAGCTTCATGAAAGTATTAATAAATTTCAGCACTTAATCAAATGTTCTTAATTCTGAGATCAGTTTCCAAGAACAAAAAGTAATATAAGCATGAAGTTGTACTATGTTGTCTACCTAAATAAGTTAAATGTTGATGGCAACTGTTGAAGACCTCACATGGTTGTATCCTGGCTATGTTTTCAGCAGGTATTTTTATTTTGGGGTTTCTTTATGACTATGAATGCGTCCAGACTTTTTTTTTACTGCGCAGCAGAATGCACAGTCACTATTGAGGTATCACACACAATGATCAATAGATCATCATGGCAGTGCATTGCTCAATTGCTACTGCACACTTACCTTAATGCTGATTTAACAGCACTCACTGCGCAGTAGAAACAAAATTTGAATCTTCCTGCCATTCTGGGCAGGATGGCAAGAAGAGACAAACGAGAGCAGGAGGGCAGCTCAAATGTGATTGGCTGCCTCATCCCACGTGACTGTGCACACCAACTCAGTTCTTACAGTTTCTAAGGAGGAAGCTATGGAGCTGCTTTTTAGTTGGGGTGGCAGGTCATCCCTGCACAGCAGATAAACTGCACTTTTTAGCTTTAATTACTGATTTCTTCCACAAGTCTGGAGGCAGCCTATATGACTTAATTTGCTCTGTGCATCAAGGAAAAAATAAAAATGTGACAACAGGAATGGAAGCAGAGTTAGAGGAGAGCGTTTGTACCTAAGAGCTTATTCTCAACCATGAAGTGGGACCTTCCTGTTACTATAATAGCAGCACTGATGATTCTGTATTTATTCTGCTAATTCAGATAACATGGTGATGTGAGTGTGATTGCAAGCAAACATCTAAGAAACCATTTTTTGGGAATCAGAAAGCACATGGCTACAGACGTTTTCTACCCAAGCATTGATACTTGTGAAGTCAACTGTTTGTTAATTTGTCTTCTGATTTCTGTGTATATATCCTGTTCCCTTTTTTCAACATGCTGATTTTAGAAGAAGAAAGACAGACTGCTGCATGTGAAACTGTAGGGCCTTTAAGGGCAACTGTTTCCAACATTCTCCATGCCATGCTCAGTTACATATACATTCAAGGCAAATATTTTTGATTTGATACAAAGTTCAAAGAGAAGAAGTGGGTATAAGTTTTCACAGAATCAGCTTGTAATAATTTCCATAGAATCAACATTGGGCCCCATTTCGCATATTGGGCCCCATTTCGCATATTTATTTCAGTGATTCCCACTATTCTTCTGTATTGTTCCAAGACACATACTACTACTGGAGCTGGTTTCACCAGTGAGATGTAGAAATGTGCAAGCATTCCACCCAAGGCTTGTCTGCTGCCCCTAAAGAGGCTTTGCAGGCAGCACAGAGACTGTGAAGGCCAAGGTCAAATCTTCCCATCCTTTGCAGTTTCTGCCCTAGCCATTTTCATTGAGACCCACCTCCAGCAGTACTTCTTAGAGGGTTGCCAAACTGGGTCCTCATGATATCAGTATATTTTGGCCACCTAGCCTGGCCTATGCGTCATCCAATGCAGATAAAGAGTTCTTGTGATACAAAGCCTGCCATAGTCCACATTTAAGGATGCTGGGTCCTTCTTCTGGAATTTACCCTGGAATAAGTCCCAAGGTGGAAAGTCAAGTTTGGCTAAACAGCACATTTACCTTTATGCACAAATAGCAAGAGGGCAGTGAGCTTTGTGATTAAAAAATAAAAATAAAAGAAGTGCATACCATCCACATAAAGCAGACACATGTCATATATTACTTGGTTTTCAAAATAAGACTTCTCATCAACATTTTCCAGCCCTTCTTTAGCTCCTTTCACTCTGTTTTCTATCCAACCAGCCTTATGAAGAACATCTGAAAAACATAAGGGGAAATGATATCATCCCTTGTATGGTCTTCTTTACCGAAGTATTACATGGCTTAGAAAGCTACAACTGGTGTTAATATGTGCTAATTACTCAGAAAATGAATGGTTCCTCTTTATGGAGTGCAGAGAAATGTGACACCTACAAAAATATACAGAAAGAGCGAAAAAACTCTGACCCTGTTAATACAGTCTATCCTTTTCTTTGAAGAAAGGCAGAAATAAACCAGACCTATCTCTGGCTTCTTCTATCAGCCTTGTAGATAATCCCACTTTGGTTGCAGTCCATATGGGCAATGATCAATCGATGGGAGTGGATTAGCAGCAGTCTGAAAAGACACTGTGACAAAAGCTTCCCCTGTGCACCCTGGCGCAAAGTCAGAGAATTAGCTTTGTAAGCTAATTGCTGACAGATGAACAATAAACATGCCGTTATCATAACAATGTTCCCTTATGCTTTAGAAATGGAATGGATGGAAGTGTAAAACACCTCAGACAAAAAGGGGATCAACTCATTCTTTAAGCCCAGCCCTGGGGTTCTTACACACAATCCAGGCCTACTGTGAGAAGAAGAGTGTGTTACTGGACTTTGGAAAATAAGAAATCATGGATTTTAATTACATGGTTCGCATTGCCAAGTGAAGTATTTCTTCTTTATCTCACAGCACTTCTAAATAACAGGCGCTGATGATGAGTGAAATAAAATGGGGGAACCATTCACATAGAAGGCACAGTTGTAGCTTATTCATGAAAAAGTAGCCAAAATGTGACCACAGACATCATCCTATCAAAACTGTCAGGCAGCTATTAAATTGCTCACAAGACCATGTCTTCACCAGACAATGTATACAGTTGATGATGCTTGACACATCTCAGATGGGAGATTATTCCATCATTTGGGGACTAACACCAAGAAGGTCCTTTCACACATTCCTATCCCTTTAACTTCTGAGGGAGGAGGTACAGCCGAGAGGCCTCACTGCCAGATCTTAGGGCACAGTCAACCTTATATGGAGGAAACATTCCCCTAGGCCAAATCATTTAGAACTTTATAGGTTGTTAAAACCTTGAATTGGGCTCAGTAAGTAATTGACAACCACAGCTCCTTTAGAACCAGGATGATGTGCATCCAGCCAGCAATTTCAGTCATCAGTCGCTTCAAGCATCACATAGAATCCAGTGATAGATTCAAGGCCTTTTGGCACCTAACTGCTATGAGATACTGATCAAGGGAAGTTAAGATCAAGGATGGAGAGCAGCATTTGCATTGCTATGAAAGTGAGCTGCTATCTAGCAGTTAGTGAATCCCCACAGCAAGCTTATTTCACTTTCCCTAAACCGAAATAATAGAACCAGATGCAAACGCGAATTTGCCTGTTCCCGTTACTTTTAACTTAATCGCGTTCAATCCGGATTCTGAGGATCGTACCTGGCGTACATGACTCAAGGGGGGACTCAAGTGGCTACTTTTTAAAAGCTGCTTTTAGGGACTGCCCTGCCCTCTTTCTCCTGGCATGGATACGCCCCCCATAAGGGACATTCACATTCAGCTGCTTTCCTCCCTCTCTCTTTCTAAAGTCAGAACTCCAAAGAGCTAGAATTGTGCAAAATTGCAACATTGTTATTCCAACCATCAAGGTGTGAAGTGGTTCCAGCGCTACAGTGTAGCAATCCCTGTTAAATGGATTTTTACACTGAAATCACTGTCTTTGGAAGCAAGCTATTGGGAGAGGGAAACCCTAAACATGGATTCTCATCTCTTAAAATGGTACTGTCCACACAGTAAAAAATGTAAAACGTTTCAAGCGCACGATCCGGAGTGAGACCTGTTGAAATCAGGATTGAGATTCACCACGCTTTGGGGTGGTTTAACACGGGAAAAGCGTGTTAAGCCAAACTGCCGTGTGGACTCCAAGGACTGAAAATGTTTTGAATCCGAGATAAGGTTGCCATGAAGACATGGCCAGTGATTGCCTCACTGCAGCAACCACCATGCAAAGTGTGCCATTGCTGCAGTGATGGGTGACATGGCTGTGCCACCCTAAACCCACGCAGCTTCCATACAGAAGTAGAGCAAAGGGTGCATCCAGGAGTCCTAGGATCATGGTAGATGGTCCTAATATAACTGTGGAGCAAGTTTGAGTGCTCCACAGTTATTGGCAATGGGGGACAGCCTCTGAAGCTCAGAGCCACTTCCAGACAGAAGCAGCTGTGTGGATGCTCTGTGCTGGAGCATCCCTGGGCTGTCCCATTCACAAATGTGTGAAAAGGCCCTCAGATTTCACACTTGACCCTTCCAGGATAACATAACCCCATGAAGAAGAGGATGTTTCATTGTCCTCAGATCCTGTGACACGCAGCACCCCCATCTTGTCTAGATTCCGTTTCAGTTAATTGACCCCCATCCAGCCCATTATTGCCTCTAAACACCTGTAAATACATCAGCCACCTTACCTGTAGGCACATTTGATGGAACAGAGAGTCAGACCTGGCTATATCATCAGGATATATATGGCACCTCAACTAATTGTTCTGATGACCAATCCCAGTGGCTTCATATAGCTATTAAAATGCACAAGTGAAGCCAATTCCACACTGATCTTTATATCCTGAGACAGAGCAGGGTACTTCATCCCAGGATATGCAACTTATCCATTCCCAAATGAGATGGGATGCTGCTGGAGTGGGACAGGGCCATCTTGCATTTGGACAGTTCATCCTGCTCCACGTCCAGCTGTTGCCTCCAGTAAGCCCAAGGAGTTTTGGAGCAGACCCACTTTGAGAGTGCTGCCTGGAATGCCACCATGGTCAAGAACTACAGCTACACCTGGCTAAGGTGCCAATGAGGACAAAGTGTGACTGGGAGATGAGGCCTGCCTTAGTCCATATTAGTGTGTGAATAGCAGTCCTATATTCCAGAACTTGAGCCAGAATAAGCCAAGTTTGGATACAGTCTGAATTACCAAGGTGTCAAAGAAGAAAGCCCCACAACCATTTTCTATTATCAGTCCTGGAGATAGGAGCAGAATACAACACAGTGCCTTCAACTTAAAAACTCTGGGAAATGTGGGATATTATGTAAAAATCAGTACAGATAAGTCTCATACCAAGAAAACATCCAATACTTCAAATTCTTCACAGAAATAGAATGTAGAGATGAATCTATTAAGGGAAGAAGAAGGAAATCAAAATTCTTGTAGAATCCAGAATTGCAGAACTTAAAAGTACAAAGATCACATCTGTCCATAGTAAGGACCAACTACAAATATTGTATTCAGCTCAGTAGTTATCCCAGAAGTTTTTATCTACTGAAACTATGGAAACATTCAGAGCAGCAGATTTAATTTTCTTTTTTCCTTTATCACCTACCATTTCAGTGGCCCTGTCACTCATATTTTCAGCTTAAGGAATAAAACTCCTGCATGGATAGCTACTATTCTAGAAATATTGATTGTTGGAGCTGATCATAGGGATGTGCATGAATGTGGGTGTTTTTTTTTTTTACATTCGATTTGAAATGAATTAAATGTTCAAAAATCTGTATTCGTACGAATAGAACACATTCGAATGTCTTAAAATTCTATTTGATACGAATCTATTCGTAAGTATTTATACAAACATTCGATATATATCTGCATATGAACAGATACCTATCTGATATGATTCCCCAGCTTAATGAATATCCGAAAATGCGTACGAATGACCAGAAACATTTGTATTCGTTCAAATGTTAGCATATGAATATCATAACATTTGATCCAAGTTTGAATGTCTGAATCCGGACGAATTTTTAATGTTACGAATATACGTGCACATCCCTACTTGATCACTATTATAAAATCTCTTAATATCTCATTGTGTTATTCGTACTGTCAATTCTGCTTTTAATTTACTGCCAAGATATCGTTTGGTTTTATTTACTTGAAACCAGGAAAATTAATCCTTTGAGACATGCCCAGGGCTGCCTACTCTCTTCTTCTTCTTTTCTTCTTTTTCTTGTCCTTCTGGCTGCTTTGTCTGAAGAAGTGCACAATATTCCCTTGGATCCTGTAAATGGGCGAATAGATGCAACTATTTGGGAAGAGATTACTTTCTCTTACTGTCCCATAAGAGAGCAGCACCACATTTTATCATTCTTCCAATAGGATGATATCCATATTAGGGATCCTGAGAACATTTATGTAGTAAATAAGTGGGCTGCGTACAAATATTGTTCAAGCATCCCCCCCAGTATACAACTATGCCACATAAACCTCCTGCCAAAACCAACTCAGCAAGAATGAATCCTAAGGCCCTACATGAAGCTGGATAGGCAACCTCCACACAGGGGAAAGATTATGGCAGCAGAGGAATGGGAATGTGAGACCCACATCAGAGGCATGTTATTCACATGCTACTCTGAGAAACATCAAGGTCAGAGAATGAAAGTTCTCAGCTTCTAACCAGGAGCATTCAGTGAAGTTTTTTCTGTAGTTCCCTAAAGGTCCACCACAGGTTACCACAGTTGCCATCATCAGCTCATATGATGGTGGTGGAAGGGGCATGTCAGAGTCACTTTTATACTTTCCTCCCCTATGTGATGGATGAGTCATTTGATAGGTGATCTCCATGTTCTTTGGGCTTATCCTTGGTACGTTAAATGTGACGTGTCGATCCTGCCTTTGAAAGAAGATACAAGTTTTCCTGCATTAACACAAGGAATAATTTGCTATTACAGGAAAAACTAAAGAGGGTGATTTTCTTCACTGCAAGATGAAGAAAGCACATCTCCTTTCTCTTTCCAAAGCCTTTCACAGCATGGGAAGTTGGGTTGACAAACATTGATGAAAGACTTGATCATGCATGGGTTGGCCTGCCTCTTAACCAAGTGAGTGAAGGCCACTTCTAGATGTCAGAAACCAAGGACAGGTCAGGTTATACAGTTGACTGATCAACTGTCACACAGAAGTTGAGCCCATCTCAAGCTAAGTTGCTTCTTCATTTTAAATACTTTATTTGGGGACTAATAATTGAGGCCACCACTGCTGCATTACTAGCAACAATGGCCAAAAAGAAAAGCATTCCCAGAGCTGAGAAAGCACTGACATTCAACTTATCATTTGCCTTTCAGTGGCCATGAGAAGCTAGAGAAGATATCAGTCTCACACTCTCCTATTCAAAAGGTGGGGTGAGCTTAAAACATTACCAGCCAGAGGTTACTATTTGAGTCTAGAAGTAATCCCAGTGTGACTCAGACTGACACATCCATTTCAACAGGTTTTTAAGGAAGAGCTTGAGAAGACACAACTTAAATGGAATGTCTCCAAAATCACACTATTGAGCATCATATAAATCACTCATGCTACATCCTGAACTCAGACAGACGTTTTTACTTATGTAGATACTTCCCACTTTTTCCCCACGCTCTTCTTCTTTTCTTCTTCCTCTTCTAGACTATGCTGAACAGCAAGTCTTACAGAAGATATCACCTGGCTGGAAGCAATAGTGTAGACGAATTTAGCTAGCTAAGGCACAATTCCGATCTAAACCGTGTGTGCGTGTGTGTATGTGCATGTGTGCATGCGCGTGCAGATCCTCTTTGATCCAATTTGTTCATAAAAATTTAAAGGGGAACAAATTGGATCAATGATCAATGCTATTTAATTTGGTTGATACCTTACATGAATGGCTGAATACCAAGAGGATTAATCTGTCACACAGGATTTGCCTTACAAAGAAAAAAAAAAGGCCAGTTTATCTCAGCTCAAACATCTTCATTTCCCAAAAGGAAAAGGAACATGATATCAGTCTCTTCTTTGCTCCTGGGGGGATCTGGAAATTGCCAAGAGCCATGCAACGGGTTTACTGGCAATGATTCATTTGTCCCCATCACCTTATAGCAACTGTCAACGGTTGTAACTGTGGTTCAGAACTTGGATCCAAAAAAATTAAGTTCAAAAATTGTGTCTTTCAAAGAACAAAAAAAAGGAGCAAAGTGGAAGAGAAGGTGGTGTTGAAGAGGCAAAATTAAAATGGTAATATGAGCAGAGAAGGCTATTTACATTGTGGTGGTAATGGGAAAATGTCAGGAGTTTTTTCTGGTTGTTGGATTTTTTAAAAAACAATATTACCTTCATCTTCCCTCCCTTTTCCAACTAAAACTCTCTGTCTCATCTCCTATATGCAACCTGATCTGTTTTGTTAGTAAGTAGAACTGTGAGAACTTGGGCAAACCTGGCTTTAAGAAGGGGAACAATGTATAAAGAAGGATGGGGGAAGTATTTGAAAGAAAACAGAGGACTAATTAAATTCAGCTCAGATCTTCAAGAAAAAGAGAAGAAAAGGGGAGCTTAATTGTACCGGAGGTCCTCTCTAGCAGATTAAAGAAGGGCATGATCCACCACAGCAAATTACTGTTCAGAGACAAATTGTAAGATGCTGAAGTCACTCCCCCATTTAGTGTCATTGTGCTTCACAGCTGAAAAGATGCCACCTGTATCTATCACATTTTCTAACTTGTCAATAATTCCAAACTTTGCTAGCGGCAGTGTGGGGAAGCAGGGCATGATTATACACCTCATTTTCACCTGCCTGAATTGGCTGGTGAAGTATAGCACTCCAGGAACCAATTCAGGCAGGTGAGAACAAAGGTGCCAAATTGTGACCTGTCAACTCAGTATTGCCTCCAAATGATTTTTGGATTTGACACACAGTACTCAGCAGTGTTAGACTGTTTGTCAAAAGCAGTACTGTTTGCAACCTGCACTAGCAATAGTTCAGAGGATTGCTACAAATAACAGTTCTGCTCTTAATTTATCTTAAATCCTGATTATTTTATTGGCTCATTACATTTGCTAATAATCCCCTTCTACCGTGGAATATCAACTCACTCACAGTAATTAGCAAGAAAAAAGGAAAGGGAGAAATTTGAGGGTCTTTCTGCACAGAAAGACCCTCAAGCAGAATCAGTGGGTATGGAGCAAGCAGGCCCACTGATTCATCTGCACAATGCCACTATCCAGATGAGTCCACACTATGGTCTCGAAGCTCATGCAAAATTCACGGGTGTGAACAAAGGTTCGTATGTTGTGCTACTGAAATGCACCCCCCAATAGTCCCAAACAAGGGAGGCATGCCTTTTGTACAGGGATGTGAACGAATATTCATAACACTCAAAATTCGCATGAATTTGGACATTCAAATTTGAATCGAACATTTTGATACATTCATTCAAAGCTTCATTACAGATTTCTATGAGGTTCATATGTGATTCATACTGAGCGTTTGTATCGAATTTGTATTGAACATCCGTATCGAATTTGAATCCTACCGCATTTGAACGGGATCTATTCAAACAAATACAAATTTTCTTGCGTTCAATCTGATACAAACTGAATACGAAAAAACCCCCATACACATCCCTACTTCTGCATACTACAAACGCTCTAGATCAGAAAAAAACCAAAAACAAACCAAAAAAACGAATATAGTTTAAATAAGTTATATCAAATATACAAAGTAGATATACATAAAAGTAAATATATACTTCTAATGGTGGTATATAGTGTCAGTTACTCAGATCAAGAGGGCAATACACAATGGCTAGTAAATGCGCAGACTCAAAAGGCGGTAAAACAAAAAAAGCCAAACATGTTTCAGCCAGTGAGGTGTTCTTCAGAGGCTTCTGATGTGGTGTTCCTAGCACGGCTGCACTAGCTACCACAGGCGTATTATCTTATACAGACGAGTAACTTGTTAAGATATATCTCTCCTGCTAGTGGTCTTGGTGGAAGGCCCAAAGAGACAGCAGGAACATGTATTAGGAACATGTATTGGCGGAAGGGGTGTTAAAAATAAACATTATTGTTATTGTTATCATCATCATCAGTACTGGGTCTCACACCTTCTGACATTAAAGAAAAAGCTCTTCCTGATGAAGATGAAAATGAAGGCAGAACTCCTGTCGGAGCAACATCTATTGCCATCCAATTAAAAGTGGTAATTACATGCTTAACTTCTGTAAATTTATACTTCTAGTCTTGCCTCATGACTGGCAATGGTGGCATGCATCAATCCAGACATTTCACATCACTTCCTGCTCATTCTCTGATCTGAAAATGTTACAGTTTGCACTAGGACTTTCTGAAGTGTTCTTGCCACTAAGCTATCCCTTTCTTCAATGTTTTGGCTGCTCCTAGAGATGTGTATGAAGCCCATCCCCCCTCGATTTGATATGAACCAAAGGGGGAATATTCAGCTTTCTATGAAAACTTCCACCCATGAATGTAGGGAGCTTCAGCTTTGTTCACAAACATCCATTTAATCTTTGCACGCAAAGGGAACTCCCATCCCTTTTTTTTCCTATCCCTCCTTGTTTCCCTCACCTTTTGTCATCATCACATCCTCCCCTCCAAGGCTGAACTAGGCCTTCCAGAGGTGCACATACCTTGGAAGAGGGCCTGGTGGTGGTGGTGGTGGTGGTGGTGGTGGTGGTGGTAGTGGTGAATGTTTGCACTCTCCTCTGCAGCTGAACTAAGGCAGCATGGCTGTATTTACAGCTAAGGAGGACAGCTGGGGAGGATGCGAGGCCAAGGGTGAACAAATCCAGCCCTCATCAGAGCCTCTAAAAAGCTTCAATGAAGGCCAGATACATTTGATTTGCAGGTGGATGGGGGCCTATGAATGTAGGTCCCTTTTAATTTGCCTGTGTATCTTCTAATTTGTACAAATTTCAAACATATATTTATGCAAACAAGAGGCATTTCCGCACTGAATCGCGTTCGAAACGGAACGCGTTCAGGCGGAAAGCTTAAGCCAGCTTCGGGCGCTTTCCCCGTTCACACACAGACGCGCCAGAACGCGTGTAAACGCGTTCCGGAGCGTCTGGGTGCGAATGCTCAAAGCGCCCGAAGCTGGCTTAGCCGGCAAACGCCGGCAAGGGGCGCGATGACAGCCGCGGAGGCAGATCGACAATCAGCTGTTTGACAAACAGCTGATTGTCAAAGCCGCGCGGCGTCGGAGGCGCGCCGGCAGCCGTTCGGGAGACAGAAGAAGCGCGAACGCTTCTTCTCCCGAACGGCTGCGGGCGGCTCGTCCGCGTTGGAACGCGTGTAGAGCACTTCGAAGTGCTCTACATTTCGAACGCGGAAAAGACAGCTGCGGACACGTCGGAACGCAAGCCGCGCGCGGCCAATGCGGATGACGTGTCCTCAGCTGTCTTTTCCGCGTTCCGTTCAGCCCCGTGCGAAAACGTCTAAGATCAGTTCTTACTGCTGAAGAAACCATTCACAGTAACCCCCAAACTGAAAAATCAGCCCTTAACTCTAGCGTGACACATCCCCAAGTAGCCAAGACTAAGTGGGTAGCAATGGCTGCTGACTTCTATGGAAGTAAGTTCAACCACAACCAGTGGGTCTCACTTTTAAGTAGATGTATGCAGGATTTCACTGTAAGCATAGAGCAATCATCAGATGGGCTATGACAGCTGCTTCAGGTGATTCAACAGCCCCATGGCATCCTACCTAAGGCTTGCTAATTGAACGATCCATTTAAAGTAGACCAAAGTCTTTTAAAGAGAGCTGAATCTGCATATTACTTTAGTTCCGCGCAAGTTCGATGTGAACAGTGGCATCACACGCCTGGCTGATGTTCAGCCAGCAGCAGACATTGGAGATGTTATGCTTTTGTTCACACCCATATTAATAACAAGTGAAGAAAAACATCAATATGGAGAGATTATTATTTTTAGAGCACAATACCAATAAGCCGAAAACTAAAACATTTCACATTTTGTATTTATTTCTTCGTGTGTCTGCCGAGAAGCCAGCAGATTCTTGTTGAATTTGGCCAAGTCACTGTGAGAACTGTTGAAACCCATCCTAAGAAGTACAAAAGTCTTGCCATGTTTAAATCAGCTTTACCAACATGTCAATTAAGTTTATATTCCTACTGTCTTGAATTTGTTTTTTAACATGGCTTGTAGACAAATGTGCCAAGTATCGTAACCCAGCAGTGACTACTATCTAGCTTATGTTACAATGATAACATTATTCAAGGTTCCTAATACATTTGGTTTTTCACACTAGAGGCTTCTACATACCCCATTTAATGTGTGAATTTCCTGCTTCCATGCTGTAAGACTGTGAGGCGCCTGAGCTAATAGATACTGTAGCAACAGCACATTTACAAGTCTTTAAAAATCATTGTGATTCAGAAGCCCATATACAGAGATACAAATACTGTATCCAGCATTAATTCATAAATTAATTTCTGTGTTCATTTTCATCCTTTTAACGTACTATCATCTCTCACATAACACTGCAGTTAGTTTCCTGCAAAGCACAGCTTTGCATAAAATTGTCCTCTTTGGAAACTCATGGGTTGGGGTAACACTGGAAGCCAAATCTACTGGAAGCGAAACACACCTCAGCCAGGGTTATCAACAGTATTCCCACTCACAGAATGTGTTTATGTACAAAGAGAAGGTCCAACGAGGCTCTGGGAAGCTCTGCAATAAAGAAGCAACCACTGTAAAACAGTGTCTCCAAGTCTCCAGTCACAGCTTATATTTAAGAAGGATAGAGGCTGTCTTCAGTCCTTGGATGCCAGATGTCAAAGTATATTTCCAGTTTTTCCAAAGACTTTCCTGCCATCAATAGGGTTATCCTACAACTGAATAATCCTGAGTTCATTTCAGCCAGAGATGGACCCAGGCAAAGGACTGCTGTACAGCTCAGAAGTAACATGGAGGGCAGCCAGCAAGGAGAACACCCCATGTGAGCCTGACACCACCACCCTAAGCATTCTCTCCACACTGAAGCTGATGCTGATAACCCACCTGATACCTCTTGTCAGGGCCAAGATTGTCGATTGAAGCCAAGCCAAGCCACATCAGCCATGCCAAGCCTTTGTGGGTTCCCTTCATCTGGTAAAAGGTAAGTTTCAATGTGACAGTTGGGGGCTCCGCACACTGCCTTCACCTACCTCTGCTGCTTCCCCTTGCCCACTCACCCCCTGCCACTGCTATTCTGAAGCTTACCAGGTGAAGAGGATCCACAAAAGCTTAACTGGCATGGCAATGATGGCAGGGTAAGCGTGAGCAATCCATTCTGAATTCCCTGTCCATACCTGGGACTGACTATCTGGTTATGTTGTGACTGTGGCCAAAGTACCAATTCCTGAAGTCACTCCAGCAAAATATCACGATCAATGGAATCAAAAACTGCTAGGAGATCAAAGAGAACCAATGGGATCACATGACTCCAGCCTGTCTCTGGAAGTGGATACCCATCACTCTCTCCAGCACTTTGCTCAAAAAAGGAAATATTAGCAACTGAACACCTTCTCCTCATACAAAGAGACATTTATTACTCCTTGGGCCTATCCAGCTGTACCCTCTTGGTTCAACCCCTGCAAGCAGTTTGTCCACTTGAAACTAATTGAAACTGTTCCAATATAATAGGCATAGAAATGTTCTGGATGCCTTCACCAGACTACATCGGTAACATTCTTCAGATCAGTTGTGCACCATTCATACGTCTCCAGGCATACAAACATTACAACCAGGGAACGTTCATTCCCCAGCTGTGGTGTTCTCAGCAAGATACATGGCTTCAAGGAGGGGAAATGACCTTAGAAAAGGGCCATTGCCTTTGTGCAAAGAAAACAGGGCTGGCTACTCTGCATCAGACAGCATACCAGGTAGGTCTGTATGAGTGGAAGTGCGGAGTAAGTAATGTTAAAGGACTTATTCCTACCCACAGTTTACAATGCTTTAAAGAGCACTTATCATAGGTTGGTGACCTACTGTATGTGAGTCAAGCAGGGTCAAGCAGACCTTTGAGACTGAATTACGACTCTTTATGCCACCATGTAGATCTTGCCTAGTTTCTGTCAGCTGTTTCTGTTTTCAATAGCAAGTTAATAGTGTCACATCACAACTCTTTTGCAGGATTTAAAGATATTAAAGGGCAGTTATTAGAAACAATAAAATGGCACAGGAAGTTAGGAAAGGTAAATTCCAGATGGAAACTGTTTTAGACAGGAAGACATGCTGTTCACAAACATAGCAAGTATAGGCATATTAAAGCTATTCAGTTCATTTTGTCAGAATAAAAGCCAGCTCAGCCCACACCCTTTTCATTTTAAAAGTGTGTGAATGTATTGTTGGCAAACAGAGTTTTGTTTACTTTGGGGACAAAAAAAAATTCTCCTCCGCCCATCACCAGGCTTGATTTTGACAAAAACCAAAAGGTCTTATTTTGAGGGGAATCAATGAGGAGTTTCACATATGACCTCATAAGCATACTTGACTGTGTGGAAGACATCAACATGTCATGAGCTCATGTTGGAAGAGCACATACAGTATGTAAAATTATGTCATTGCATGTGCAGAATCAACTGTGTGGCTGTTCCTAATGAAACTGTCCCTCTTGCTGTCATTTCCAGAAGAGATTTAAGCAGTGTAACAGGACCCACCAATGCTATTTACCTTTGCATTAGTGTATGGGGCAATCATATCATAGTGGCAAAGATCTGGAAGTGGCTGCAAGGTACATGTGTGGAATGCATACTTTTATATTGCATACAAGAAAGCAGAATTGCCCATCCTGATGCAAAAACAAAAACAGAATCCAGAGTCTAGTAATACTTTGAATACCCCAATCAAAATATTTTATTAAGCCAAAGTGTTTATTAGGACCAACCAACATTTTGGCATTGACTATGTGTGTATTGGATAAATGTAGGCTTTGGGAAGAGTGCCCTGTTTCTCTTGAATGACTTTTTTAAAGTGGACACTGTTTCCTTGTCCATTGCATCAAAAGTCTTGTGAAGTATAATACATTCTTTCCCCCGAGAACAGGGTACCCAGGGCTTGCAGATAATCTTGGGGCATCCAGGTTAGGGCTGATTTAGACTATGGCTGAGTCTCCATTACAATGCCTAGATGCCTTTGCTAGACACCTGGGGTGGCCAGTCCGCATTTGCACTTCTGCTGAGGCAGCTGGAGGGAGATGGCAGCAACCAAGGGATCCATCAAAGATGCTTACAGTGCAAGCAGTATGTGAAGAATGACACCAATCTTTCACATACTGATTAGGCTTAGTCACCCTACTGTGGCCCATGGAAATCGACTACAGTGACTCACAGGTGGCTATGCTTGCACAGAGGAGAAGGAGGAGGAGGAGGAGAGGCTTTGCTTTTTTACCCTCACTTTTCTATTCTTCTCCCTACAACAGACCACACTGCAAAGTAGGTGGGGCTGTGAGAGCTCAGAAGAGAGCTGTGACCAGCCCAAGGTCACCCAGCTGGCTTCATGGAAGAATGCAGAGTCAAACCCAGTATTCCCAGATAAGAGTCTGGCTCCCTAACCACTAGACCAAACTGGCTCATGCTTATGCTCATTCATAGAGGTTACAAGTTCATGTGCCAAAAAAAATATCTTATGAGACCCTTGCAAACCTATGAGGAAGACAGTCCCAGGTTCCTCTCCTGGGTAAAACGCAAACACAATCTATGACTATTTTGCAGAAAGCCCTGATTCCAGCTGCTTGGGTGTATCAGCAGCATGGAGGCAAGAGGGCCTTTAGCAAATGGATGAAGCTCTTCATTACACAGAATGTTTCTGTACAGGAACACCACATTCAGCGTCTGAATACTGTGACCGGTGATGCGAGGTTGGAACCACAGATTGACCCAGAATGTGAGCTACAGGCAGTATATGGTGCTCAGAACTCTGGGATTTTATTTGGCAAGGGATGGCATATCAAAGGATGATTTCAGAATAGTCCTTCCTGCTTTCACTGGAAGCTGCCCTGACAACAATTGGGATAGGAGGCAGCATCATTTGCCCACTTCATCCTCCCATTGGCAGGAAAGTATCATGTGTATGGTATCTTAGGCATTTTCCTCATGCATAGCATTGGTGCACACTGTGGAAAGCAGCCCTAGTCCAAAATGAGCTATCTGAGCCAGAAACTCCGCAGGGTTGAATGGAATACACTGCCAGCTGGCTGCCCCATCCCAGCCTAACTCTGAAGTTGGAGAGTGAAAAGTTTCAAACCAGAGATATTTTCCCATGGCCTAGGCAATGGCCCCAGAAGCGGGACATCTTCTGGAGACCAGCAAAATGTCACGAAGCTCTGGAACAGGATGTGGGTTGGTCCTGCTGCAGACAGCTTTCTAAATCAAGATGCAACCTGGGCCACAGGACGTCAAATTTAAAGTGGCAGGAAATCACTGCAATGAAAGGCTCATGTCGCCCACCCAGTCCAGGATCCAATGCACAACAGATCAGATCCTGGCTGAGCAGATGATCAAGACTTTTTTTTTACTCTGTCATCACTCAACTGAGTACTGACCCAAACTGTTGCTGTGTGCTGTTCTTTCCCACAGTATCTTTCTGTTCCCTCAATCTATGTTCCAAAATTCAATCCATTTTGTGAGACACTGGTATTCCAAGGAAACAAAAGGAAAATAGAAGATTCATAGGCCCCCATTCGCCAGCAAATCAAATGGATCTGGCCTTTGTTGAAGCTTTGTAGAAGTTTTGATGAAGGCTGCATTTGCCCCCCCCCCGCCGCCAGCCTCCCACCACCCTCCATCTGCACCCCGTGACCCACAAATGAAGCTGCAGCTACATCCTCCACAGCCTCTACCATCTGTATGTTGGAGGTGTGCACTCACCTCTGGAAGGCCTACTTGGGCTTCAGAGCAGCACGTGAATGATGGTGGAGAATGTGGAGGCCAGGGCTGCAGCCTCTGTGGAGGCAAGGGAGTGTGGTGGCCAGGGGGGCAGGTGGGGGAGGTGCGCATGCACCTCCAGGAGGCCTACTTAGGCTCCAGAGGGATGTGTGATGGCAGCGGCAACAGGTGAGTTCGGGGGGGAGCAAGGTGGGACGGGAAGGGAGTCGATGTGCAAAAATTTGTCAGATGTTCACCCGTGAAGCCAAATCCCCCCACATTCACAAATGGGGTAATCCGGCTTCATGCACATCCCTAATTGCATTACAGAATTTTAACCATTATGATACCTTTAAAAGAAAAAAAACGCCCTTCTTGCCTTCTTCTCCAGTTAAGGTTTTATGCACAGGGTAAACTCTGGCACATACGACAATGTGGATGCGCAGTGTGGAAGTTCCCGCTGCGTTTACTACCAACATTGCTGTGAAAAAGCCCTGTAACTGTGTCACTAGCAAGCTGCAATGTAGTCCTTCCCCCCTTTTGTGCAAATCTCCCCTTTTCTGCGGATTACTTTACTAGCCAGAAGACTCTTTGCAATAGGGACTTTGTTCCCAAGACTTCAACACAGAGGAAGGTAAGACATCCATGTGGTGCCTGATAGTTGTAGGGTTCCTCTAAGTTGCAATTAATTTACATCTAAGTTCCTTTTCCCTTTTGACAGCCCCCTTGCTAGCCTAGTTGTCAAAATCTTCCTTAATGACCCACATACATTAAACCTGTGGTCACACATTCACTTTAAACCTTCAGTCCATCTTCAGGTCTGACTGCTCACCTTTCACCTTTCCACATTCAGGAAAGTCCATACAGAAGATGGAAAGTCTGCAAAAAAAGGTGTGAGCAGTCACCTCTATAGATAGAATGAAGAAGGTTTAAAGTAAAAGTGTAACCATAGCCTAAGCAAATGCCCTGCCACATCTGTGTAGCTTGTTCCCTGCCTGACAGAGATATTGTAAAAATTCTGCAATGTGCCTCCCCTCGAGGGAATAGCTTGCGCTGCACTCTTTATATTGTTTCTGTTGCTGTTAGACAGTTTGGGATCAGCTGTTCTCCTGTCATTTTAGACCATTTGGGGTTTTTTTTTATTGGGTTTTAATATAGTTTTCCAATAGTTTTCAAACAGTACCCTGTCTGGGAGATGTCTGTCTTTTTATTTTACATTTCTCTTGGGTGACTTGGCATTTTAAAAACATTTTTCCTATAAGATCCTGCCTTGAGAGCTTGTTGCCTCGGTGAGCTATTTTCCCCATCCCAATAAAACCCAGTGCAATGCTTCTAATGCTATTCTTAATGCAGAAGAAAGGAGCAGTTCTCTTAAAGTATTAAGCCTCCTCTATGTGACCCACCTACAGTACTGTAACACACCCTGGGACCTTCGAGTGAAAGGTGAGATATAAATTCTTAAATAACTAAAATAAAAGATGCAGATCCTGATCGATCCATTCTCAGACTTCACTTCAGCAAAAAAAAAAAAAAAGAGGTATAAATGGGTGTTCACTGAATCAAGGCTTCCCAGTGCTTTAGGCTGATAGAAATAGGGTTTGTTTATTTTTTCTCACCAGTTTGGACCTGGCCAATGTTGATATATGGAAAAGGAGTCCTACTTGCTGCTCTGGCTCAGACAGTAAAATGTCTTGGGATGGTCCTAAGTTTTGTCTGCTGCTTCCTGAGTCACAGAGGGCCAACTCATGTCTTAACAGCAGTTTCAAAAATATTACGCAGACATTACAGTCTATTAAAAACGTATGGAATAAAGTCATTAAGCATGTTTCCTTATGGATATTTGCACAAATGAAATTGAATGCATGGATACACAAAGTGTACTTGGGCTACAAAGTAAAGTACAGGTGGTTTAATTTATATCCTCCCTCCCTCCTTCCCGCCCGCCCGCCCTCTTTCTCCCTCTTTCTCCCTCCCTCTTCTGATTTGCCATATGCTCTGAAGCAATGTTCAGCCTCTTTTGCATCTCACATCTGGCAGCTTTCTTCTGGTGAAAGCTGCAATTAACTCCATAACAGCCCTGCCTCCAAGAAGGCAGGAGATTCAGTCAGCTTCCTGTGAAATGAATTTGCTCAGAAGAACCCAGAGAGATGGAATGAAGGAATGAAGAACAAATGGTCTAAGCAATCCTCCTCTCCTTCTATTTTGCATATCTTGGGCCTTTTCTTGACCACAGAACTCATATGACAGCCTTAAGGCAATGAAGAAGACCCTAGAGAAGACACAAGAAAGGAAAGAGTAAGAAATCTACCACATACTTTGGCTATTTACCAGACACACAAAAGCACTCTGAAAATCATGAGTGTAGAATTCTATTGAGGCTATCAGCAGCTCACTTTTGGCTCTTCAAATGAGGACATTTTCAAAGAAAAAGGCAAGAGCATTGTGTGGTGCTTTGAATACACTGGAAACCATCTACAGTATCTGGGCCCTTTCTGCACTTCACCTTACTCTGGAATATATCTCAGGATAGCGGTCTGCTGGCCGCAAGCTACTTAAGACTATGGCAGGCCTCACGTAGGGTCTTCCATAGTCTGCATTAGCATGAAGATAACAGGTCCCGATTCTGAGATATATTCCAGAGTAAGGCCCAGTGTAGAAAGGGCCCTGCTTCTGCTCCTCCACATCATCAAAACAACATTAGAACATAAGAACATAAGAGAAACCTTGCTGGATCAGGCCACAGTCCATCTAGTCCAGCATCCCGTCACACACAGTGGCCCACCAAATGCTTGTGGGCATCTCAAGCATAGACAAGGACAAACCTTCTCCTGCTCTCGAATCCCATCAAATGACCTTAGGGTGTTTTTCCACTGTCACTAGAAGTACTCATTAAGTACCCATTAATGGGTACTAAATGGCATTTTTATACCCATTAATGGGTACTTAATGGGTACTTCTAGTGACAGTGGAAAAACACCCTTAGAAGCATCCTCCTTTCCCCCCAATCCTGAAAGATGTATCTATATCATGCAGTCAGTTCTTCTGTGTGCGCAATTAATTAACATAATCTTCCTTTGCCTGAAACCTAAATAACAGGACTATATTGTAAATGGTTTTAGGAAAGAAATAAACTATGAGCCCTTAACCATATTACCAACTGTTACTAGAGGCAGTCACGTTACCATCAGGACTAATAGCTGTTGATAGCCTTGACTTCCATGAACTGGTCCACATCTGACGATAGCAAATTTAACAACAACAATCCCAAGTGCAATGGAAAAGTACAGTAACTGGCTTTCCCTTTGTCAGTTCCACAACCAAATGCTACAGCCCAGAATTATTTTACTTATCAAAGGCCATGGTCACACCTTCACTTTAAGCCTTCTTCAGTCCATCTTCTGATCACAACATTCACACTTTGTCATTTTTATCTATTTTAAAGGTGGAAAGTCCACAAATGAAGTGGTGAAATGAAAAGATATGAGTTTTGTGATCAGAAAATGGACTGAAGAAGATTTAAAGTGAAGGTGTGGCAACAGCATAAGAGTATTACCTGTTGCAGTTTGAGCAACATTTGCCCAAACAATGTGTGGACAACTGAAGTATCTCATTATTGTAAATGAAATTCTCTTCTTTGCATGCATCTCTAATTTCTTTCTCCAACTCAGTTTCTCCTTGAGCATCTTCATTTGAGGAAGGATGGAATCTTAGTATACCCCCACTGCTAAACTACTTTTATGACAATATCTCTATCCACAGTGGTTCTATGGAATGGTCTGCCCTTTGATGTCCTTAATATAACTATTAAGTGTTCTACTTTGCGTGGAATGCTCTATGTCCTTCCTATTTTTCCTGTATAATCTGTAAACAATAACAACTATATGGGTGGTTCCGCACATGCCCTTAAACACCCATTAAGGACACATGTGGAAACCTGCATCCGCACAGCAACACCTTTTTAGGACGCTTTGACTAACCAGCGTCCGCACAGAGGCACCCATTAAGTCCTGCACGCCCCCTGATTGGCCAGGGCAGCTTCTGGCAGCGCACCCGTGCAGAGAGCCTCCTGACGGCAAGCACTGCCAGAAGCTGCCCTGGCCAGTCAGGAGGCGCGCAGGATGCAGGTGCGCAGCCTCCTGGGACCCCGCGGCCAGAATCGGGGCAACTATGAAGAGGTAAGGAGGGGATCGCTCGCGCTCTCCCCCAGGTGGGCTAGGGAGGGGTTCGGAGAAGCTCTCCCTGGCTCCAGAAGCAGCGAGCGGCCACTTCTGAGGCGAGGGCAAGCCGCGAGAGTGGAGTCCCCCAGCTCGCCATGCTTGGCTTTGGCAGAGCCAATCATGGCAGGCCGGGGGAGGACCTCCAAAGCATGGATGAGAGGCGGGTGCTGCGCGTCCACACAGCACCCACCTCAAATCCAGATCTGAGGCATCCTTCCACCACATTGTGGTAAATCCGGATCTACCCTGCATCTGGATTTAGTAAATCCGGATCTACTAGAAACTGGATTTACTAAATCCAGATGACGTAGATTCAGATTTACCATGGTAAGCACCCCAAATGGCCATTTCTGCACTTGTCCTCCAAGTTCCAGGACACACAATCTGATCCAAGTTAGCAAAAGTGTTGACAACCAGAAATGAAAGCTCCTGGGTTGAGACCTCACTCTGCAAGTAGTAATATATATACACCTCACCGTGGTCACTCATCTTGTCAGCTGCACAAATGTACTAGTTCTCTCTCAAGCTAGTGGCTGAAACTGCAACTGAGGAATGACTGAAGGGAGGGGGCAAGCACTGCTCCTATTTATAGATTTGAAGGGGTGTCCCCTATCAGTCGTTTGTGGCTACTGCAAGGAGGATAACCCATCGTATTCTGCTGGAACCATCAGGGAACAAGTTAAGCCAATTAAAAATATTACATAATATACAATGTAGGATAAATAAGGTAAAGCAACAATAGAACTCATTAATGTAAATAAGGATTAGCCAAAGGCAAAAACAATAAAAGGAGGTCACAGTTAGCACAACTGAAGCAGCAATCACCAAACTTCTCCTCACAACTGCAGCCTGCTACAGGAGCAATTTTGCTGCCTCTCATGAAAGATCATAGGGAAATATCCGGTGAGTAACCTCTGTATAATGTTCTTGCGCCAGATCTTTAAAAAGGGAAATATCAATCCAAAATGAAATGCTTGATATAATTTGCACAAGATCTAGAGATCAGGGTAAGTTCCAAGATTTAAAACTCAGGATCAAAACAACTTCATGTGGTTTGCTTTGAAGGAAGTTCATGGAATACATCTCATCTTAATGAAAATAAATCATGTAGTCAAGATATTAGTGAGTGAATACCTTTTTTTTTTTAATTTCAAGGCATTGTCTGCTTTGGTGCTGACATAGAAGGGTCCAAATCCATTTGTCTTTAGAAAAAAAAGAAGTAGTGCTGAGAATTAGATGTGACCAGAAGTTCACCTTAGCTTCTGTAAAGATGGAGCAGTATTTCTTGTCTGTGTAATATATCTTCCTCTGTGGCCATGGTCACACAATGTAAGATATCCTATTCATTAATTCAAACTGAGGTTGTACCGTCACACCTAAATCATCCTTAGGCTGTCCTTGCTTTGGGCTGCACTGGTCACACCTTTCTCCACGATTGACTGAGCTTCCTCCATGGAACTTTTGGCTCTCCACTCCTTTTGCTGAATCAAATCTATCTCCTTTCTCATTGGATGCAGTTGTGTCACTCAAGGTAAGTGAGGGTGTGTGTCTGCGGTTCATTTTTAAGCCTGCTCACCCACCTCCACACAGCCTTCTTTTTTTTAATGTGCTTTTCTTCTCTGTGCGATTAATTTTAAAAATAATCATAATAAATTTGTGTAAAAACACTAGGTAGAGGAATCATACACATAAGTTGAGGAGAGAAGGGTAGGTGCTTCACAAACTTTGTGCATGCACAATAGCTGAAAGGAAAGACTGGATCTACCCACCACAGCACAGTTCAACCTCCTTTAGCCCATCCCCCCACTCACAACTGAGAAAGTGAAGACATTCTGGCATGCCAGGATGGGCTGAGTCCTGTAAAAATTAGGACTCCGGTTAAAACGGTCTAACAAGGGTAGGCCAGTTTGAAAAATGAATTAAATAAAAATAATGTAAGTAACAGGACCTGAAGACAACCTAGGGTGTTTTTCCACAGTGCTCCTTTAATCTAGATCTAAGAAGTTCTGGATCTAAGGAATGGGTACTTCCCTTAATCCGGATCTAGTAGATCTGGATTAAGGGAAGTACTCAGTGTGTTTCCTTGGGTGGTCTAGCACCCAATAGCAATGGGTACTAGCCTCCCTACTGTGGAAACACTGCAGCACCCATTTGCAAATCCCGATTGACCCACAAGGGGTCTGTCTGTCACCCCAAGTGCTTTGGGGGACAGGGCAATCTCCGAAGTCCCTCCGAAATCCCTCCAAAGTTGCCTTCAGAGGTTAGCAAAGGCTCCGAAGTCCCTCCGAAGGCAACTTTGGAGATTAGCAAAGGCTCCGAAGACAAACCCTTTGCGAGAGCTTGCATATTAATTAGCTCCTTGTGAGCGGGGATAAGTCAGCCTCATTAATATGCACCTCTTTCCATGTCTGAAAACCTTGTTCTCTGAGGTTTGTCTTCGGAGTCTTTGTTAATCTCCAAAGGCAACTTCGAAGTAACTTCAAAATGACTTTGAAATGACTTCGAAGCCTAGGTTTTGGGTCTCTCCCCCCCATGGGTGCCCCCTCCACTAGCCTCCTCTAGACCCCATTGCCTGTTTCTAGTGGAAACAGGCTCCCCTTAATCTGGATTTTCTGGCAGAAGACCCCATTGTAGACCCCATTAATGGGGCCTACAGAAAATCTGGATTAAAGGCCAGAAAGTACCCATTTGATCCAGATTTCCCCAGCGGCAGTGGATATAATCATGTCCCAAATGGGTGCTGTGGTGGAAATGGGGTCATCTGGCTCACACCCAAATGGGTCCTTAATGGGTGCAAAAATGGGTACTTTCTGCCAGTGGAAAAACACCCCTAAACTACAAGTGTGACCAAGGTCTGTGTGTAGTTTAACATTCAAATAATCATTTAAAGCAATGCTTCTGGCTTTTTGTCTGGTGAAGAGTGTAAATGCTCCAGAGTGGATGTGGGCCTTCAAATGTTGCTAAATGAATGTTCTACAACAGCCTTGATCACAGACGATGGAGTCTGGAGTCAGTTTACAAATTTAGCCATGCTGTGCTAATATGGTAAGACTTTTCTACATATGGCCACACTTCTACAGGATACGTAAGCAGATTGGAAGTATGAGACAACACTAGAATCATTGGCTCCTTCCCCCTCTCACTGAGTGCTGTTGTACATCATTCTGGTAGTAATTAGGGAGGGGCAGGGCTAAAACTTCCCATATTGTCACTGTTCTTTGGTTCCAATCTATGTTTGATGTCTGTCCCATAACATATCATTTTGATCATATATGGCGGTTTCACAAAAGTAGTCCTGTCTATTGCGTGTCCATCCAATGTGGCACCGATGCTGTTCCCAAGCCTCCAACTTGGCATCTCCCTACTTGTCCCCCATTAAGGTTTCTGAGTCTAGGAAGGGCATCTTAAGTTCAGGGTGCGAGAAGTCATTTTAAAATCACTGTTTTATGCCTTGATCCCTTTTCATTCACCTCATAGTGTCGCGTTGAATGAGCCAAAGAGCCTCAAGAGACAGTCTACACGTGCGCAAAGAGGATGACACATGTGGCCTTTGGCATACGCAGGTCCTCCCACTCACTTAAATGAAGATGGCAAGCCAATTGAACCAGGCTGCAAAAATGAAGCTATCCCCAGATGCTTTAAGAAGGAAAGTGGACTTGCAGCCATTATGTAACACTTCAGTGTCCATTGGCTAAAATACTACACATAAGAACTTAAGGCAGCCCCACTAGATCAAGCCACAGCCCATCTAGTCCAGCAACCTGTCTGACACAGTAGCCTACCAATTGCTTCTGGGCTTCTCAAGCAGAAGACAAAGGCAAAATCTTCATCTGCAAGTGGCCTTTAGAGGCCTCCTACCTGTCCCTCAACTTTGAACTAAACTTTATTTTCAATAGAGGCATTTTAATCAATTTAGTTCAGTATGCCATGCTGTTAACCTTCAGCTGATTGAAGCTTAATATTCAATGAAAGTGAAAGTTAAGATCATATCAAACTGACCCACTAGTTTGGTGCTTTAGATGATATTGGGTGTTGCTGAACATATAACAAGGTATACTGTATTCTATTAAGTTGATAAATAATTCAAGCTGATGTAGTATAACTGTTCTCAACATCTACAAGTTCATAACAAGTATTCTATTCAGTGTTGTATTTGTTTGTTCACTGAATTAATCAGGCTGCCATTCAAAGCACACTGGCTTCCTTAAAGTTTCTTAGTGAACCATCTTTTCAGGCTTGATTTTCAGTTTTCGTTGCTGTAAATTTTGTATGCTGCTGATATTTTTTCATAGTTGATTACATTTTTATTTTCTAATCTAATCTTCCAATTTGGCATCTAAATTTTAATTTGGTGGTTTCTATTCAGTTTAAAACTGATTTGTATCATTATTGCTTCTGCAAGGCTGAATAATCGATTAACTGATTTCATTTAGCACACACACAAAATTTCATTCAAATTTCATTAGAAGTAATTATCTCCCAGTCTTTCTCATGCATTCCTTTTACATTCAGTTGATAAAGCAAGTTCTTTATTGGTTCTTCTGTCTTCTGAGGATGGGAGGAACCCCAGTAGAACTAGGTCCTTCTTCACCCAAATACAGGAGTTGATGCAGCCAGTTGGAGGAAATGCCTTCCGCCATTTTTGATGTTGTTATTTTTGATGTTGTTGTTATCTTCCCAGGGATCTAAGTTGGCAAACTATGTTCTTCTTCTTTCTGTTCAGCAGCAGGTCCCAGATTAGGATGAGACAGCATCCCTACTTTTCGCACCCATTTAGGAGGACTCAAAGTGGCTAACAAAGCTTCCTATTCTTTTCCCCACAACAGACACCCTATGGGCCAGGTGGAGCTGTGAGAGCTCAGAAAGAGCTGTAACTAGCCCAAGGTCACCCAAGTGGCATCATGGAGGAGCATGGAATCAAACTTGGTGACTACAAGACATGAGTCCAGCTCTAACCACAAGACCAAACTGGCTTACAGGTAAAGATCCTGCAAATAACCCATGAAGAATGGTAGGTGTGCTAAGAGCGTAAAACACATGTGGTACAAAATTCCTGTACTGCACTGAACTAAGCCATAAGAAAGATAGACACCATTTCTTTCTAGGGATAGTTGACTATTAGCAGCCTGTTTTGTAATAGTTCTTTTTAATGTCAAGGGTATGTCATTTCTGGTTAATTCCCTATTAGTTTAATAGCTATGCTTTTGCTTATGCCTCAAAGTAAAATATTTAAATAACCTTGCTGAAATAATTACTCTTTCATATTGTGTTGTCTTTTTTTCTTTTATGGTGACACAGCCAATGACTTAGCCACGTAGTAGATGTTTTACTTCTTAATAAAAAGCAAGCATAGACTAGCCTGCCCTCTAGTGCTTTATGGAAACAAGCATTGTGTTTTTAGAGTGAGTAACCTCTCATGGCTTGTGAGTCCCCAAGATGTAGTAGCATGTGAAGATTCATACTCATCACCATACACATCACAGTAAATATCTTCCTTCTTGTTCAATATTTCTGTGGCACTAGCTCACTGCTGGCATTAAGTCTCCAGTTCCCATAACAGCTGGTATCAAACTAAAGTAACCGGAACCTGGATCAATGGCATATATTTTATATCAGATACCAAAACCTGGAGGACAAGCTGCAGTACTATTCAGAACATAGGTTTTGCAGTGATAAGGTGATTAATTCCCAGGTTCAGTTTCCAGTAGCTAAAAGATCTTCTGCAAACTCTGTAGAGGGTCCTAATGGAGCCATGCGGTTGATCCTACAGTGTAGGGGCTACACATCTTTGTTGCACCACAAGAGTGTAAAGGCACATTCCTGTATCCTGGAAGCATTCAGACAACCATAATCGTTCAATAGAACACTTTTGGTCACTCCCTTTTCTCCAGACCATGTGGAATTACCTTCATGCATTCTCTCTTGTATAATGCAGGAACACGTGATCTCAGTGGCCATGTCCTACACTCTGCAGAACACCAACACTTGGGTTTCAACAGTGCAGTGAAAAGAGATGGCTGAAGGAGTACTATCAGGCCCTTTATGCATTTACCTCTTGTAATCTGGGTTATTTATTTCTTTGTTTATCCTGCCCTATACCCAAAGGTCTCAGGGTAGGTAATAACATTTAAAAAACAAGTAAATGTATTAAAAGAATAATAATATATATTAAAACAATAGCAGTCCATCTCAAAGCTGGGATGGATGGCTCTGGGCTGAAAGAATACCATCTACACAGCAATGATTGTTCCAGTGCAGCATGCAGGCTGGTACCAAATTTCACATGAGCTTCAAGGTTAGCCTCCACAAGCTCCAGTGGCCAAGCACTAAAGTTCCCGACCTCAAAGGCCCTGGGGAGGTTCATTTCAGCAGCACAATAAGACATGCCGCCGAAATAGGTCTCCCTGTAAACTGGAAAACAGAGGCAAGCTCTTTTTATATCCTTTCAGTGTTAAGTAACCCAGAAATTTCATCTTTGGGATAATGTGGGGAAAAAATATTGGTCACTTTGCTGATGTGTTCTCTCACTCTGAAGGTGGACTGAAGGTGGATTAAAGCTTAGGTGTGACACAGCTGGAGAGATCTTTTGAGCAGCCACGTCGACCGTACCATTATGAGCATACCAATCAAAAGAGGTTCACCTTGTGAAAACAGGAGGCAAAACAATATAATATCACAAATTAAACTTGACTGAGATTTTATGAAAAATAAATAAATAAATCATTTTATTTAATTAGCTTTACTTTGAATGCTTTATCCCCTAATCTGGTTTCCTAACATGTTAGTTTAATGACAAGATCACATTTTTACCTCCAAATTTCTTTCATGTTATGTTGATCCAATTTTATTTTGTTATGAAAGCAGGCAAAGGAAGATAACCTTTGCAAACTGAATGCTTTTTCGCTGAAGTGAAAATACTTTCAAGGGAACAAGCAATGTTATATTAAATCACAAGTATAAAGTCACATGCCTCAATCAGTATTTATTTTATTTTATTTTATTTTTAAATTTATATCCTGCCCTTCACCAAGATATCACAGGGCAGGTCAGAAAATAAATAAATAAATAGATGGTGATGATAATGGATCCATAAAACTATTCTTAAGACATCTTTAAAATGGAATCCTCACTCACTCACTACCACCTCCCTGGCAATACTACACCCAGAGGAAGCTAAACATGAAAGGCCTGGATGAACAAGTATGTTATTCATAGGCACCTGATAAACCTCCAGGGAGAGACTGGTCCAGAGTCTGGGGACACCATAGAAAAGGTCCTCTTGCATCTTTTTGTCTTTGTACCTTGGAGACAGGAGGAACCACAAGGCCCTCTCTGCACATCACCAAGCATACAGGCTTTCAAAGCTGGTTACACTTTCAGCCATTGCAGCTTTGTGGTTGGTATGCCATTTTCCAAAGTTTTTCTGTGAACCTGAGCTTTTAGATATAGCTACAATATCCATCTTCAGAGGATCAGACTTCTGGAAGTGTCAAAGTCTCCTAGATCTTGTTACCCTTCTTATAGATGTCTGCTGCTTTTGTCTACTTGTGGCATTTATGTTGTTTATTCCCTGGTCTTTTGTGTGGTTTCAAGCAAGGAGGCATTAGTTGGGCCCGGTTAGTGTTTCAATCAGCACCCATCCACAAATCCCAGGCTCATAGCCTAGGTGGGAGAGAAAAGCAATAGCCAGTCACTTCCATATTACTGCCAAACAAGCAATTTGGGGCCTTTCCGCACAGGCTCTAAAAACGGAATTAGAGCCTGTTTGGGGAAGGATTTGGACATGGCTTCTGCATAGGAAACCCAATTAGGGTCCCTTTGAGGACGCCACGTCCGCACATCGGCAGGCAAAAACGGTTGTTTAAACCGGTTTTGCCACCGAATCCTACCCAGATGTAAGACCTGAAAAAATCAGGTCTTACATCTGGCTTTTCTCCTTAAACCGATTTGGAAGCAAACACTTCTGCACCGGGGGGGGGAGCCATATTGCCGGCACATGCGCAGTTGTCAAACAGGGAGAGCGCATGCTCCCTGTTTGACAGCTGGCCATGGCACAGCCGGCTGCCGCCTTCCCTGGCTTTGCCCTGGCAAGACAAGGGGCCATGTCCCCTTCTCTTTGCCAGGGAAGCCAAAGCAGAAATCCCCCGCCCCACCCAGGGTTTCACGGCCCAATCAGGGCCTTCCCCTCACAAGAGAAAGGGCCACGGCCCCTTCTCTTGCCAGGGGAAGCTGCAGCTGCCACCCCGCACCCCACCCGTGGCCACGTGGTTGCATTTGGGGTGATTACCTGGTCGCTGGTGGGGTGACTGTGAAAGCAGCAGAGCCGGCGTCCATTGAGCCTAGGCGCTCCGCAGCCTACGTTTTCCCAGGAAGCCTCACGAGAGTGGCTGGCTCCTTCCCATTGGAATTGGGAAGATCTGCAAGTGTAATTTTCTTTCCACATTATCTATTGCAAATATGAATTTTCTGAGTTATTTACCATTGAAAGAAAACAGGTTGTCACTTTGCTGATGTATTCTCTCAGTCTGAAAGTGGACTGAAGCTGAATTAAACCTTAAGTGTGACCACAGCCCTAGCAGATGCAAAAATTAGGGATGTGCACGAACATTCGTAACATTTGAACTTTGTGTGAATTTGGCTGAATTTGGACATTTGTATTTGAATCTACTGTTGGCATTTTTGAAGACTGACATTCGAATTTGAATAAAATGTTTTGATACATTTGTATGAATATTCATATGGGATTCATTTGCATTTGTATGGGATTTGTACGGGATTGAACATTCATATTGAATTTGAATCCAACTACATTCGAAGGGGATCTATTTGAATGGATATGGATTTTCTTGTGTTACCTTCTTTCAATGCTATACTACAATGACTCCCTGATCCCCCTACAACCAAAGATACTGTGTATGTAGTGCTATTGTCCCAGAAGATTTGATGCACTTTTTCTTTGAATGCTGTTTGCACAATAACATCTGGGATTGTTATCTTGCTCCCCTCTTAGTCAACAACCAAGTACACAACCTTCAGAGTGGCACTGTTCATTCTGAAGGCGAGGAAGATTAGAGACAAGCACCATAATCCTGGAGGAGGAGCTTGATAAGTAGGATGTTGTTCTTCTTTTATCTTTCTTTCCCCTTCCCTTTTTATGTCTTTTAACATAATATATGGTTTTAAACTAATATTTGATAAGGTCACAATGACTAATCAATAAAGACTTGTTGTTGACTCCCTAATCATTAAATCCTTTAAATACTGCTACTAGAAAAATTAAGGTGACTAGGCAAAATCAGCAGCTTGCCTCAATATTAATTCTTTATTTCACAGAAAGCAAACCACAGTGTCAGACAAAGGTTCAGAGGTTTTCTGATTTTCCATGAATGTGGGTTTATATTCATCACCACTAAAAGCACAGCTAAATTGTTTGGTTTCAGTTTAATTTCAGTGGGATCATTAAGTGTACTATGGCTATTATTTCTTATTTCCAATTTTGTTCCTGTTCTTCCAGAATTTAATTTTAGCCCAACGTGCTCCCTTATATACATACATGCAACTCTTCTGCAGGTGAGCAGTCCAATTCCCTTCAGTTCAAGACGCAATTACACAAACACAACATATGTAATTGCTTCTCTTCACTGAAGCCCCCCATACTGGAATCCCCAAAGTCACAAAGAAATCCCTGGATTCATTTTTTATAATAACGCATGTTGGAAACCAATCATTCTCTATTGCGTCCCATTTTAGGGCCGTTAAATCACCAAAGGAGCCTGCTGGAACTACACTGAATGGGCTAAATGGACTACAGTTGGATGGCTTTATGAAAAGAGGGTTTGTAGCTAGGGATGTGCACAAATTTTATTTATTTATTTATTGTATTCCATATTGAATTGAATGCAAGAAAATTTGTATTCATTTGTATTCATTTGTATTCATTCCTCAGCAAATCTGGTACAAATCCCATACAAATCCATAATGAAGCTTCGTACGAATGTATCAAAATCCATAACGAAGCTGGTGACCACATCTGGTGGTAAATAATTCCAAAATAACTTACTGGGCATTTTTGCACTTAACACTGGCCCCAAAACAAACCTACCTAGAACTCATACTGCCGCAGGATAAGTACAGTCTCTGTAATCTGCCAGCATCACCCTCACCACAGCAATGACCATGCACACTGGGCTGTTGTTACAGTGATAGTGTAACACAGTGTGTGAAAGCACAGACCTAGGCATGGTGTCCTGCCTCCACACAGGATCATCTTGTGAATGCTGTGTCTGGGGCTGTACTAGGACCACCATAGTGGAGCAGGATTTGCAAGGATGACCATACACGGTTGGAGTAGGGAAATTCAATAAAATTCAATCAAATGTAGATATTTGAATTTTGAAAGAATTTTGGATGTTCCAAAACATTTGTTCGAATGATTCGAAACATTCAAATGTATATCTATGTATTACATATGTATCTGTATGCATTTGCACTGATAGTATGGGACGAAAATGGGATGCATAGAGGGATAAAATGAGATGCGTATGAAATGCGTACAGATACGTATAATTCATACGAACGTTGTCAACTTTTGTATCTTCAAATTCATATGTTCAGAATTGAATCTAACATTCGAATGAACAGATTCAAATGTATTTGATTTGAATTGGATTTTGTCACATTTGGATTCTAAACATTTGAATTGAATCAAATGTTTGGATATTTGATTCAATTCAAATTTGGATGCAAAAAAAAAATAATAGTGCACATCCCTAGCTTGGAGCTGGTTAGAGACAGAAGCAGCTCTGCAGTGTGAGGGTGCACACCTGTCAGGGCGTATGTGACCATCCTGGAGGGCCAAGTGCAGAAAGGCCCTTTATGATGTCTGTGCGGGAAAATCATTTCAGCTTTCCTGACTCTTTTAAGATTCAGGAAGAAGAAAATGAAGATTTAAAAGAGGTGGTGGTGGAGGAGGAGTTTACTTTTCTATCCTCCTTTTCTCACCCATTTAAGGAAAAGCAGCTGGCAAAGCTTTCTGTTCTTCTCCCCACAACAGGCAACCCTGTGAGTTAGATGGGGCTGTGAGAGTGCAGAATGAGAGCTGTGACTAGCCCAAGGCCACCCAACTGGCTTCAGGGAGGAGTGTGTGATCAAACCCCCATGACTGCTAGATATGAGCTTGGCACTCTAACCACAAGACCAAACTGGCTCACACAAGCTTTGCCTCATGCTTCAAAATTAATACTGGATGTAATTGCACATGTTTCAGTTTAAAACCAACCTGAATAGTTAAAACACATCCCCACACCCACTGTAATTGATTTTTCAACACAACCTGTCAATCACTGGCAGCTCTCCTCTACTGTTTCAATGCTCCAGCATGTTCTTATGCAAAACAGAAAACTCAGAAGCCTATAATGAATGCAGAAGTGTGTACCCTGCAAATACAAGAAAGCAGAAAGGCAGAAAAATAATGAAAAGGCTTGTTCAATCTGATTTAATGCACATTCAAATGTGTGTGTAACTACCCCTCGATTGCATTCTGGAATCCTTACTTCTGGGTGTTCAGGAAACAGGGTGTTTCTTTCCCTAGTCTCTTTCCACAATGCATTATTTACACACCTCTACCATGTCTCCTCTTGCTAGCCTCTTGCCAGGCTAAAATACCCATTTTTTTCAACCTTTCTTTGTAGGAGAATCCCACTAACTCCTTTACCATTTTAGTTGGCCTCCAATTTTAAGATGCAGCAACCTAAGCTATATGCAGTCATACCTCTTGCATTGTCCCAGCCTACTGAGGAGTCCCTTCCCTGCTTCATACACATTAAATAGCAGAACCCCTTCCTCTCCTCACTATGCTTTGTCTACATCAGAAAATGCTATGGTCCTGCATAGGGTATTAAAATGGTGCCCTGCAGTAGTCCAGCACCCTTCTGAGTCCAGACTATGGATTGGGGGGGGGGGGGCACTACCAAAAAGATCCTGGCCAGAAACAGCAAAGATTGGGAACGAAGGTTCCAAACTTTTGATCCCTGCATTATATTGCTTTAGAGAAAGACATTATGATATTGGCCATTTTATTTTCAATGCCTTTTTCAAAATAATTTCAGAAGAAGAAGGGTTAGCTTTTCTACCCCACTTTTCTCACCTATTTTAAGGGACTCAAAGTGGCTGAAAAAGCTTTCTATTCCTCTCTCCCCACAACAGACACCTGTGAGGTAGATGAAGCTGTGGGAACTCAGAAAGAGAGCTGTGACTAGCCCAAGGTTGCCCAGCTGGCTTCAAGGAGGAGTGCAAAATCAAACCCATGACTGCAAGATATGAGTCTGGCACTCTAGCCACTCGACCAAACTGTTTATCTTTTATACTGTTTAACTTTTTTACAGCTGACACACACAAGCATGATTTTTACAAGTAAATAAGCTGTTCCATGATTGGATCTAGCTTCATTTCAATTCATTTGGCTTTTCAAGCAGAGCATAAAAGTTAATGTCATAACACTTCATCTTTAAAAATAGGTGGATTCCCATTAAGCTCAGATCTGGATGGCGAATTAATTTGCACATCAATTTACTCTAAGCGATGCTGAAGGCTGCATCAGGTTCAGTCAGCTTGAATGAGTAGACTGGATCAAAAAATTATAGAAAAGCTACAGCCAACATGTAAGGAACTCTTAGTATCAACTGAACTTGGTGTTGAGCAAATAAGCTTATTAAAAAAAGATTTAGCAAAAGTAAAATGTTGCAATGCAAATAATGCAAAATAGAACCATTGAGGACAATAGTGGGCAGTAGGAAAAAAACACTGGCCATGATCATACCTTCACTTAAGCCTTCTTCAGTCCATCTTGTAAATATGGAAAGTCTAAATGGAGGGTGGAAAGCCCACAAATAAAACGGATAGAAATAAAAAGGTGTGAATATTGCAGTCAAAAGATGGACTGAAGAAGGTTTAAAGTGAAGATGTCACCATGTCCACTGTTCCTAAGCCAGATAATATCAAGGATGCTTCTAAAACCTGAGGGTAATGTGCAGCAGCATTCAATTTGACAGACAGATGAACTGTTACCCCTCCAAAACCACTTTACTTCAGACTATTGGTGCCCAAGATGCTAACCTGGTAACTTGTTTAACCTTTGGAACCACAGCATATGGAAACAGGAAGAGAGAAATTGGAAATGTTGACTCAATACTTGGAGGGGGTTCTTGGTCAAAGGCCCATTTCACCCTTGTCATACCCAACTATTGCTGAATTATAACTAGAAAATGTTGTATTACAACTTGTCCAATATAAATATAAAGGATAGTGAAGCAAAAATGTTCCCAGCACCGCTACTCTACAGATATTGTTAAGTTCTTGTTCCTTGAAGCCTACGTGGCCCTCAAAATGTGGAACCCTACCTTCTAGAATTTAACTAGAAACTTTTTGGAGTGCATCAGTTATATCTCTTTTTCAATTGGGTTTATTTAGTCACTTGATTCGTTTGCTCAATGGGTCAAGCACTCCAATGGGTCAAGCACTCCATTTTAGTGCCTTGCAGATCCTGCTTAAGTTTATTAAGGCTGTGTCTCCATTTCACAGCCAAGCCATCTTCAATGAGACCAATTTCCATTATTCCCAGTGGAGTGAAGACCAGCTGCCCTGAAGACCTGATTAAGGTGCCTTTAATGTCTAGTGGAAACCCAACCTAATTAATGGCATATTGATTCTGTTGCACATAATATGTTAAAACAGCTGCTTGTCCAGCTGTCTTCACTAGATTATTATAGTCACTGGAACAAGAGCCTTTTCCTGGTTCTTTGTCAGTGGATACATTTATTTAACTGGAGGCACAGGCTATTATCCTTTCAGAAGTGCATATTATATTCTGCATTCTATTTGACCTGTGGGTTTCTTGCCATATCAATCATACTTATTCTGCAGCCAATCTTTCAGGAAACCTACTTTTATCCTTAATCGTTGGGGAATTCTTTGTGCAGAGGGAGGATGTTTTATGCTTTTTTTCATGACTAATCTATAATATGTAAATCAGAAAAAATGAGGAATAGTGCAAATATATCTTCAGTATAGACAGTAGCTCAGTTTCCTTTCTAGGCTAGACACAGTTAGACTGAAGATTACATTGACTGGTAGTTAACACTTAAAAATACAAAGAAGGTCTTAACTGTATGCAGAAGAATATGCTTTTCTTGAGCTCTGTACCCCACTTCATCAGAATTCTCTTGTGATTATCACACCACATTAATGTTGTTTTCAAGTAATTTTTCACTGTCATGTTTCATACTGATGTAACAGGCAGTTTTAGGACTTTAGATATCTATCTGGTTTAAAAAACAACAACCCACAATAGTAAAAGAAAGGCTTCATCTAGACATTCAGTTATAGATGCACAGCTCAAATGTTAAGCATCCTATCAGGATCCCACATTAATTCATCTAAAATATTCACAAAATCAGTGTTAGGAACTCTTGTTTAGCCCACCAAATGCAGTCCCCCACTGATACTGAGACAGACCTTTCCACGTTATAATTGAAGTCCATCTTGCATTCTAGGAAGACAGAGATATGTGATGATCCTCTTCTTTGTGATAGTCTTTCAGATATTTGAAAAATATTATCAGATTCCCAGAGTTAATGTTGTAACACACCCTAAGACCTTTGGGTATAGGGCAGGATAAAAAATTCAAATAAATAAATAAAATAAAATGAGTCCCCCAGTAGTCCTAAACAAAAGAGACAGGCCTTCTACATGCCTCCCTGTTGTGGACCAGGAAAGACATTTAAATGGGTCTACTGGTGATCCTGATGAGGGACTTCCTGATCTGAAACATACTTTGTCTGATGCAGACAGAGTGTACCAGCAGGGATTAGGGCCTCACAGATCCACACTAACATGCATATCAATGAAGCTCGGACTATGGATGCTTGTGATCAGGATTAATGCTAAGTGCAGAAAGGGCCAAAAACTACTTATCATGGATTATAACACAATTTCTTCTAAATTGGCCAGCATGAGCACTGATAAGTGCTATGATTTTTTTATTTTTTTTTTGGAAAAGATGAAGCTGTTTTGATTCTTCTTACATGTGTTTATATCACTGTCTGGTTATTCTTCGTTACTGTTGGGTTGTTGTCCATCCCATATGGTGATAATCCTACATTCTTCCCAATATTACAGAACTATTTTAGCTTTCATCCTATTTCTTAGTCCCCTTAACATATGTTGCAGCTCACATTTTGTTTACCTAATCAGATCTGCACTTGGCTGAGACAGCTCTGGAATTTCTGATTAGGGTTTGTTTCTCTTCATAATCCAATATTAAGCTTCTTCAGAAAATGCTAGTTGAAGGTGCCTGTAATAATCAGAATCATGGGTTCTTTATTCCAGCTGCTGCATGAAGAATTGCCAGGCCCTTGCAACAGGAAGTTCTTCAAACTAGCAGATGTCAGGTGCCAGCTGATGTCAAAGTAGTTGCTGTTTTATCTACCTTCTCCTCTTTAGGAACTTTGCCAGTGCTCATCTCCTGCCTACTATGAGAGAAAATGTCATTATTGCTGATCTCAGCAGGACAGGAAGGAGCATGGGTTAAGGAATCATGGAGCAGGGAGGCCTGACAAAAGGATACAGCTGTTTGGACCTTTGTCAGCACCTTCAAGAATTTGGGCTCCAACCCTGCTCATGCTTATTTGGATTTAAATCACATTGCACTTGCTAGGATTTACTTCTAAGAAGAAATGCATAAGATTGCACTGTGAGAAGCAGAAACATTATTTCCTGGTAACTATCAAAACGTGTTTAAAACTGAAGATAAATATGAGAGAATGGGTGGCCATAGAGGGTGTTGTGCAGTGAGGGTGTTGGGGAAGAGAAGGGTCCAATTAAGAACTTCTCTTTGAGCCCCTCCACTGTGTTTTCATCCACAAAATGTGATTCAGAAAGTTAGAGACAGGGTTCCAATCAAAACCTCACTCTGTTCTTTTATCATTCTCATTGTCCTGCCTCACACAACATCTTTGTGTGCCTATTTGCACTATGGCCTCTAGTGCATGATTAGTAAACCTCTGGTGAAGAGCATACGAACACGAAGTAGGCAACAAAATCCAATTCGAATTGAATACATTTGAATCTATTGGTTCGAATGTTAGAATTGAATCTGAAGATATGAATGTCAACAACATTTGTGTTTGAAGATATGGATGTTGACAAAATTTTGTACGTAAATGCATACAGATACATATGAGACATACAGATACGTATGTGTACATTTGTATTTGTACATTCGTATATGTATATATATGTACATTCGAATGTTTTGAATCATTCAAACAAATGTTTTAGAACATTCAAAATTCGTTCAAATGTTTAAATTTGAACGTGTAGACATTCTATTCGAGTTCGAATGTCCACATTCGATCGAATTCGAGTGAATTTTGCATGTTTAGAACATTCATGCACACCCCTAGTCTCAGTATGAATAATGAATAAAAATGGAAAGAAACAGATGAACACCATAAAATCCCTGTCAAAAAGGAAAAGTAAGATCCAACCTGGGGCATCATGTGCCAAGGGATGCAGTGTAAAAAGACCCTCAGTTCAAAGTTTCTGCATCTCATCTATAAGCTCACTACCAGATGTGTGGCTAAATGTGTAGCTGGAAAGAACATCTGTTTGGATTTTATGTTACATCCAGGTGGAAGCAAACAAATTGTTTGCTACAGATTAGAGACTGGATATTTTGACTGATTTTTTTTTTAAGTGCATAGTAAGGGGAAATCTAAATTAAATTAATAAAAACCATAGGTTTTGATGAAGATGACAAAACCTCAATAGGCTTATGTCCAAACACAGCTTCAGCACCTACAACTTGGGTTATGATCACAGTCACACCTTCACTTTAAACCTTCTTCAGTCCATCTTTAGGCCTGACTGCTCACACTTTTTAAATTTCTATCCATTTTACTTGTGAACTTTCCATCCTCCATTTGGACTTTCCTGAATGGAAAATCCACAAATAAAATGGATAGAAATGAAAAGGTGTGAGCAGTCAGGCCTGCAGATGGACTGAAGAAGGTTTAAAGTGAAGGTGTGACCATGACCTTGGACTTGCAATTCCAAGTGTATCGGTACCAAAGGAACTGATACACTTGGGTTTTCACTCTGGCAAATAGCACTTGCTGAAACATTATTCATGTAATGGAAAACTAAGAGAGATACCTTGAGAGCTTTATACAGAAAAAAAAAGGCGGGGTTCTGTCAAGAACACCAAACTTCCTTCAGCTATTTCCATGAAGCCACTTTCTCATATAAGATAATCTGGTCATTCTGCTTTAAACATTACAAAACTAATGGTATTCAAATCTGGTATATTCTTAGCTTCACTGCTTGAACAACATAAACATTTTTAACACCAGTTCTAATTTTCTACCCCTTAAAAATTAGGAGCTTTGCCTGCATCCAGACATTAATTATTTATTCCACTATGTCTGGATAATCCAGAACAAAGCATGAATATCCAAATAAAGCAGAATTACTAATTGACATCTGGATGCAGCCGTAGACAGTCTCCCCTAAAATCAGCATACAGTGGATGAAAAAATGTCTTCTCTGAATCATCCTCATTCATACCCACCACAGGAAAATAAACAGTTCTATTTGCCCACTGAGCAACAGGTTGCTCCCCTACTTACAACTTTATTAGGCAGGCATGAAAGTAGGTAATGATAATAAAGTTTTGAAATACAGTTTAATCCTTTTTGGCTTCATCTATTTCTGCCATAAGCTGTACTAGCATGCAAACAGCAAGCCTGTGTTCTGAGACATAATCCAGAATAAGGCCTCATGCAGAAAGAGCCAACAAGGACTACTAGCTCTGAAGGCCTGCTGCTAAGAGGGGGGCTTAAGAGCAGGCCAAAGTGCTACTTATGGAGTTTCTACATCCAATGGATTGCCACGGTGAGGTGGACAATGGATCCAATTCAGTAGGGCATTTAAATTCTTATGTTCTCCAACTCCTCAGGTTGTTGGGAAAGAGAATGAGGGTGCCTCCCCCCTCCAAACTTTTAGGAATACCATTAATGTACATTTTAAAATGCTATCAGTGATTTTTACATTTTCTTTCTGGACCTAATGGGAGGGGATTTTAAATTTGGAGGAGGAGCCTAAATTGTTTGGATTTTTAAAAGCTGTCTGTCACTAGGGATATCCTGAGAAGTAAATCATAGATCTCTGTCCAGGAAAGATGTGTTATAAATTTTAGTATGTAACAGTTGCGGTTTCTCTTTTGGCACTGTTCACCAAGTCAAATGTGAGAAACAGACACCATTTCTTACCTACCAGCTAGAAGCAATCTGCCTGGCTGTAATGCACACATCCTTTCTTGCACAAGGGAATACAGATTTGAGTGGAGCCTGTTAAATGAATTCATTGTTTGACGCTCTACTGGTTTTAAAAGAAAACAGCTTCCAGACATGTAAATAAATAATTATTTCACTTTGTCTCTGTAATGGGTTGCTAGATCTCCCAATATTTTCAGGACAACAGATGCAGTATCTTGAACTTTTAAGGGGTTTTTTTCCATTCACTCTCTTCTTTCTCCATATCTAAGTACTTACAATCATTTTTCCCCAAGTTATTCAGGCAGATGTCAAAAGGTAAGCTTTTCTGTTGTTGCTTGAGGACAAATAATGATACTGACCTGGTTTGCACATAGAGTAGAATGAGAAGAAAGAATGGATGATTCTAGCACTTCAGTCTAGAGATGGAGAGGTCACATTTTAAAATGATGTGCCCTAAGGCTGCCATGGAATCCTGGGAATAAAATACCAGGAGCCATAGTCCAGGAACATCTGGCGTTCTGCCATTTGAGACCCTTGGTGTAAATGGTCTAGATGCACAGAACTAAACCAAGTTTCTGGACCTTAATTTCAGGTAGGTTTTATGTACACAAATTCTGATGACCTATGCAGTGACATCCCAATGGTTTGATAAAGGTTGTGTGTGCATGCAAACACCTGCATGCATGCATAGCAAGGAAGAGAAGTGGTCACTTTCTCAACATATCCTTTATGACATTCTAACACACATATATATGACGCTGTTAAACAAATGGGATAAGTTTAAGAAAGATGTAGGAGTCGTTTCAGAAAAAACATGCACTAAGATTACACAACAAATAGCAAGGTGCTGTTTGCATACACACTGCAAATCCCATCTCCACAAACATTACAGCCGGGGAACTTTCTTTCTCTAGCTTTGATGTTTTAGGTTGGGACAGTTTCTTGAATATAGGAAATGGACAAGAAAGTCAGACATTTTCTGTGTACATGAAATCAGTGCCAGTCTATTTAATCTGAAGAATGCAAGAAGCTAAGTCTCCATCTTCAGCAATGGGCAGAAGAGTGATAGAAAGCATTTGTACATTGGTTTCTCTTCTCCTTTCATAAAAACGATGCTAGCGTGCTTAAGGCAGGCTGTTTCCTCAATAAGCACAGGATCATGTGGACCCAATGTTCTTCAAGAATGCCCATGGTGCTATTATAGTGCCCTCTGGCTCCTGCCTATGACTCAGATGATTAGATCAGATGTAAAAGCTTTGAAAGATCTTAAGATTCACAGTTATACACATGCAACTAACACCAATGTTTCATCCTCTATTTTGGCAATTACTTAAAGATTAAAAAATGAGTTTTGCTATGTTTTGTCCTCCAACCAAAACTTTAATGATAGAATTGCCAACCAATGTGATGTTTTCTTTTGATCTGAGAGAAAGGACCCTTTTAAAATAAATTTTAAATTAAGTTAGGAAAGAAGATAATGTGGAATCATGGTTAAGCATACCCAAAGGAGATCCTCACATTTCCTTGTCTACTTTTTACAAAAGTTAAACCATTAAAGTAAATAAAAAGCAAGGGAAGACTTGCTTTGCTTTAGGGTTTAACCCTTAGCACTTAAATAACTCAGAGGTAGAACAAATTACCTGGAAAGTAGAGGATCAGTGGTTCAATTCCCAGCCTCTTCCCAGAAGTAAGCAATGGCAAACCACTAGAGATGTAAAAGGAGGTGCCCATGGAGATGCCTATGCAGTCAACCAGGAGTCAGTCACAACTTAGTGGTAACCAACAATGACAATAACCCAACAACAACAATAACCATTTGACTTTAGCATCCAGGGAGTAACTAGACCCAACCCTGCTTAGCCTGTCATCGAAGATCTTGAGTGTTTTTCCACTGGCACTAAGTACCCATTAAGGACCCATTTGGCTCAGAGCAGAAAGACCTCATTTCCACTACACACCCCATTAGAGCCAGATTGTTTCCACCTATTCTACGGAAATCCAGATCATATCGGACCTTCAGGACCTATAATCCGGATTCCCTGTAGACCCCATTAAAGGGATCTACAATGGGGTCTTCAGGCATCAAATCCAGAATATACAGAGTCTGTTTCCACCACTATTGGGCAATGGAGTCTATGGGCAGCTCAGGGGGGGCACCCATGGGGGGGGTGCGCCAAGACTCAAAGCTTTGAAGCCTGTGCACGCTCTCCAAAGCCAGCTCTAAAGTTCCTCCAAAGAATAGAACAGGCTCCGAAAAGGGCCCCATGCGAGAGCAATGCCTTTGTCAAAAGCTCCAGAGAATCTTCAAAGTTTGTGGTAGATCACTCTGGAGATTCCCTGGAGTGTCTACGGAGAGTGCACCCCCTGTCCCCCAAAACACCTGGGGTGACAGGCAGGGCCCATGTGGGTAGATCCAGATTTGCCACATGAGTGCTCTGGCATTTCCACTGCGAGCAAGCTAGCACCCATTGCTATTGGGTGCTAGACCACCTGTGGAAAGCATTGGGTACTTTCCTTAATCCAGATCTACTAGATCTGGATTAAGGGAAGTACCAGTTCCTTAAATCCAGATCATTTTAGATCCGGATTAAGGGAGGTCAGTGGAAGAAAACCCCTTGATGCATCAAGATGCAATTGCCAATTACTTCCAGTGGAAAAACGCCATACTGAGATAAATATGCAAAGCTGAGACAAGTTTGCAGGTCCCTTTGCCTTTATTGATAAAAATTCCATGAGGGGTCGGGAGGCCTTTATTCCATGCCTTGTCCTATGAATGACCCTGATCACAGTTTTCATAATATAATCACAGAGTAGTAGATCTGATTAAATATCATGGAAGCTTAATCCAAAAAGGCAGCCTTTACCAAAGTCTGACACATTTTATTGTCAATATCAAAATGAAAAGGCTGCATGCAACTGAGGCTGCTATCTGCATACAACATATTCATCTTCATAAATGGTTAAATACGTAGACTCTTATCATGTTATCTTTAATAATCTTGTTTCTTGGCTGCTTTTGAGCACTGATAAGAAGCAAGGTTTAAGATCTGAAGAACTAGGGCAAATAAGGATTTCTAAAATGAAAGCTGCACAATATTAACTCTCTGAGACAATTTACACAAGTCAGCTGCCTATAATCCTGTCAATTAAGCAGCATTAGCCAAACTCAATGAAGTAGCTCCCACAGCTGGAAACACCATCTGGATTTACAGGCAAAATTCCAGTTTAATGTCCCCATGTTAACAACAAATTGTTTATAAGAGATTAATCAGTTGTAGTGATTTGTTGCTACACCCAACCTAGGATAATTTCAAATTAGGTCTATTGTTCAGATTTTTTTTAAAAAAAAATAAGCACATTTTTACAGTTTTCATGGCAGCAATATAGAAATGATTTTCCATTGCCTTCTTCCTCTTTTGGGGGGTATGTGTGTATCTGTGGGTCTTTTCACACAGGGCCTGGTGGGACACTCTGATTGTGCTCCCACATGGACCATGCACACTGCATGGAGCCACTTCTATCCCAGAAGCATGCCAAGGCCTCCCGCAGGTATATAACTGTAGAACACAAAAACATGTTCTACATGTATATTAGCTGCTGGTTAGGATAATGTGGCATGGCTCCATTCACACTTCTGGGTGAAAAGAGTCTGTGGAAGGGGGACAGAGCCACAGTTGCACACTTCATCACCCAACTGCTGCATCAGCGACACTAAACATACCCATTGCTATGGTGAGGCAACTACTTAACATACAGATGATCACACTTAGCCAGTGCTTGGAGAAGCACTGACTAAGATTGGAATGGGTCAAGTGTTGCAAGATGTGGAAGCCAGATCCATTTTAGAACTTCACTAGCCATTGTAATTTATAAAGGTGTGAAAAGGCCCTTGTTTGTGCGTCTGTCTCTGTGGGGTTTTTTTGTTTTGTTTTTTGGCTTATAGATAACAAAACACAACCAAAAATAGTTTTAAACCCAAATCTGCTCAATCCAAACTCTGACCACACACAACACCTGATAATACTTCCTCAGTTTGGGTCACATGTTCAAACCTTTCTGTTCCTGTCCTGAGACTCCTTTACAAGACTTCTTTAGATCTCCACCCAACTCCACTGTCACAACACCCCTTGGACTCTAATAGGATAAAAGCTCTGTGACTCAACATGTAAATCACACTTTGGGTGAAAGGGAAGCCAAATTCATTCAGTATCTACCCTCTATAGTGCGATTCAACCCCCTTGAGTCCTCTTCCCTATGATAGACTAACCACCTATCATGGCTTGAGACCTGTAAAGAGCAGGACTCAGAAAAATACAATTGAAAGGGGGAAGTCCTGCAAACAAAAAGGTGTGAGCAGTGGGATCTGAGGATGGACTGGTGATGGATTAAAGTGAAGGTGGAGCCTTGTAGACTGCATCCTCATGGGAGACAGGATAAAGCCAGATAATGGAGTGACTCCCTTAAAGCAGACAAGAGCTGTACCAAGCTGATATACATAATAAACAAACACCAAAGACCTCAATACCCTTAAGCTTTGCAGGTTCAGTATAAATGTTCTACAGCTATGTGATTTCCAGTTGGGCTGTTTTTGTGGCAGACTAGCAAGGCCATTTTTGATCCAATGTGAAAATTGGTTGACTGGAAACCAAACCAGTAAATCATCTCATTCCTCCTCCATCATTCTACACAGAGGAGGAATAAGCACTTTAGTGGCCAACATCTGCTTTGGGAAACATCAGACCAGATCTTCAGGTAGGTCAACTGCCAGCACAGTTGGAGTCAAGGGTGCCAGTTGGGGGTTGACACTTGTACATGCACCACTCAGAGGCATATAAATCATTGATCAATATTCAGACAGACAGCTGACAGGCCATGTGGATGCTGCCTTAGTCAGTGCACCCAAATTTTCATTTTTCATTTTTTCATTTTTACAAACTGCAAGGGGGTTGTAATAACCACTAGGCTGCTTAGCCTTCCACCACCACCACCGGCTTCCTTTGCTCCAACCCTTCAGTTTAAATGAAGGCATTCGCTGATAAGTCCCGAGAATAAAAAGCACCAGGAATTTTTCTCTCCATAGACTTGGGAGCTCAGCACTGTCCAAGGTGCTGAACTCTTTTCACTCCGTGCCAATGTCTGCAGGCAATAATGGCAATTCTCAGCCATGTGGAAAAAAAAAAGAAGAAGAACAGCTGCACTTCTCTTCCTGTTGTGGAATTTCCTGCCAAGGACCAGAGGGTGTGATCACAAAGACCTCTGACCTGCCTGAGTCACCTCCCCAGATGTCGTCTCAATGTCATTTCCTCCACGCCCCCTTTTTGGATGTATTTAAACCCCTGGCAAGATTAAAATACTCTCTTTTCCTCCTGACTCCTGCTCCAGACTCTTCATTCCCCCCCCCCATTTTCTGTTCTTTTCGGATCAGCCATTACACATGGCTGACCTCCAAGATTGATCTGGTCAAAACCTGGAACCTATTGTAAGAAAGACAGTTTAGAATTGCAGCAGCATCACTGTTGCCAAGAAATTCCCTGAGCCAAGTGGTCGGTCGCGTATCTGGAATGCAATAGGGGGTGACAAGTGGCATTCCATTAATACCTGCCCAAGGCCATGATATCAAAATGCTATTGCAAATACTCAATGTAAATTTAATTTCCTCAACACCATCTAAATTCTAGAGTGTTGTTTGTTATCAAAATGGAGGATAACTGAGATCAGTCTGAATACCACCATCATCATCTGCTGTTCTTCATTTGAAAGTCTTGTTTTGAGGGATCTTGCCATCAGCTTTTATTGGCTCTTCCAAATCCTGAATCTCTAGTAGGATCAGAACAGCTACAGGAATGGTGAACAGAGGTAAAATCAAATCTTTTCTCTGAGATCCCATTGTGCATTTTCAGCTTGGAACACATCAGAACATCAGATTGAAGGGGGTGACAGAAATGAAGAGGAAAAAAAAGAAGGCAGAGATCGAAAGTTGATGGAATAATTTGTAACACTAAAAAGACAAAAGGAACGCATGGAGTCACAGCAAATGTAATAAAAGTGTGTTTTCCAGATGGTCTATTCTAATGCATAGTTCTCTATTTAATTAATCCTAAATTTCACAGTAAAAATGAGAACTAGGAAGGGAACCTCTAAGTGGAACAAAACTCAAAATGGAATGTAAAATATGATACTGTAAAATACGATACTGATCTTTTCTTATGCTCTTTCAATTTTGATCTTGTCACATGCTGCAAGACCTCAACTGAGACACAGGAACAAAACAGCTGATAATTTAGTTGTACATACAGTTAGAAAAGAAGAAAGGTTATGTCTTTAAAGGAAAAATAGCAGGCAAAATTCTGCCTTGTCTTATGGTTCAAAACACAATCCAGCGTATTCTTGCTAAGCAAAATAATTTTGGTTGACATTACATTTGACTTACCAAATTGTTGAAAATATGGATTACAGGTGTGATAAGAACATGAGGGTCATGTGTTATGGTTTCTAGGGGTGTTTTTCCACTGTCACTAGAAATACCCATTAAGTACCCATTAATGGGTACAAAAATGCCATTACGTACCCATTAATGGGTACTTTTAGTGACAGTGGAAAAACACCTTAGGGCATAAGGTGCTTCTTTTGCTACATGTGAGTTCAGCATTAAGATTCATCCAGACAGCACTTATTTTAATCTGCATAATCCAAAGTGAAACTCATACAAATATATTTTATCCATGCTTTGTTTCAAATAACCAACTAATGTGGATTAAGAAAGTGCTACCAAGATGAAGCTTTCTCCCACAACCACCACCTTCTAGAAGAGAAAAAGCAGCAGAAATACTGCCTTAATTTAGGAGGGAGGCTTTTTTGTTTTTGTTTTCTGTTAAGAAAAAGGAATGGAAAAGGGTAAGAAGACGAAATACAACTTCTTGTTCTCTCTCCTCACTGTCCTGCTGTACACAGACTTGCTCTGGTGGTGAGTCTGTTAGAATTAAACAGAAAACAGGCCAACAGCAATTTTGTTGAGGTTCCAGTGGTAACAGGTGAATAAATGGCTACCAGAAATGATGCCTCTAGGTTAGAGAGACAGGCAGGAAACCTCTAAGGCCATCTGCAGAGAGTGAGAACAGGTGAAGGTTTTAGATTCATCTTCTCCTTGAGAATGCCTAGAAGCAACTGGTGGGCTGCTGTGTGAGAAAAGATGCTGGACTAGATGGTATATGGCCGGATCCAGCAGCGTTCCTCTTAAGTTCTTAAGTAGAGCTTCATGTTCAGCATAAATTCCAGCACTGTGCTGACATGTGTAGCACCAAACTCAGTGTGTACTTGGAGAACAACAACAAAGTATTTCCCATGGTTTGTTAAAGCACCTTTTCAGGGGTTACACCAACAGGGGCCCAATTAGCATCAAGCCTGCCTGCTCTTCCTGCACTATGTATGGTAAGAAGCTGTTGCATTTTACCCACCATACCCTAAATATTCTAGAAGTTCTAAAAAATCAAAGCTCTGCACTTTTTCCTTAACAATCTGTCTTGGTGGGCTGTACATAAGAAACAGACCAAAAATGTCCTAAATAAGCAAAGTTTGAACCCCACATCCAAAGGATCCATAACAGATCCCAGTCCATTTCCAGTACTCTTGGGCACTTTGTAGGGTCTCTTGTTGATTTACAGGATTTTTTCTGTTTCTTGGAAGCTGGAAATAATATTTTTCCTTTCAGCAACCCTTCTGTTTGGGTAAATGAAAGACATCTGTTCTCCAGGATGGTAATAGTGAGGACGCTGCAGCAGAATACAAAGAGCAACAAAAAGCAAGCTTTTTTCATGGGGGTGGAATTAAAGAAAAACCAGTCCTATTGTTTCCTCTTTTGATCCTATGCTGCATAAACTTTGAGCAAGACAAACTCACTGTTAAATAGTCAAATATCCACATATCAAAATGCAGAGCCATATTTTTATTGAAGTTCATAACTTTTGCCCTGCTGATTTATTGATGATAACTGTCCATCACCAAGGCTGTCGCTGCCATGAAACATGTGAGTTGTATTTATGATGAATGGTGGTCTGCAAGAGATGTGGAATGAGTTCCTGTCATATGTCCTTCATCAAGTCCTTATTTGTCTCCGACTCAAGTCTGCAGTAACTAGGAGAGGGCAGCTCATTGGGTTGTTTATTTTCCCCCCACCAAAACAGCCCAATTAATTCAGAATATATGTGAAGGGTGATTAAGAAGAAGAGCATAGTGTGTAACAGCCGTACTACTCCGACCGTGGGAATGCAGATAATTCAAACAAAACTACTCCATCAGCTGGTATAAGCCTGGTTTTTACTTTATGAGTTAGATTTTTAATGCTACCTCTCCAACTGCTTGCTTGCTTGCTTGCTTGCCTGCCTGCCTGCCTTATTTATCTATTTACATTTATTTACATTTATATCCTGCTCCATACTTGAAGGTCTCTTTAAACTGAAATTGTAAAGAATAACTTCTTAATGTTGGAAGTCATCCTAATTACTCTGTTTCTATTAGGCAGGATAGAGGAAGCCAACTGTGGAAAGACTCCTACAGGTGTGGCTGGACATGGTGGTGGTCTGCTCCTGCTTTGGTCCAGGAGTGGGGAGAAAAGCCATCTAATCAGTCCATCTAGATCTGGCTCAAAATATCACACAACCTGCAGGGCCAACGCAGGGGATGTATCAGAACAACTGCCCACGTTCAGACAGCCTTGTTCCAAAACAGCTGGCCCTCTTCAGCTGCTAGTCCATTCCAGCTTGACTGAAACTTGCTGGAGCAGTCCAGGGAAGGTGAGTGCAGAAATTACCAACGAGGCTCAATCTGCATTCTGTATTTGGTCCACTATTGCAAAATAGAATTATAGGGAAGTCAGCTGGACTGATGATTCCATCTCATGGGCAGCCTGTTTATATATGCAATGAATATATGAAGAAGCCCTGTCATTCCCCAGCAGTTTTTATTTTATTGAAACAGTTGCAACTGGAGCTTTATGCCACCCAATACACTACCCTGTGAGTTTTACCCACACACACACCTTTTCCACGTACAGTCAAAGATCCAGATCTTGAGATGGGGTCCTCCTGAAGATCTGGATCTTGAAGATGCCTGAAGACCCCCTTGTGGACACCTTTAATCAGGTCCACATGAAATCCAGATTTAAGGCCCTGAAGGACCCATTACATCTGGATTTTCCTTGCCCTTGTGGGGACAGGGCCTTGCAGATGGGGCCTTCAATGGGGTCCAGGTGGGAACAAGACCTTCCCGATTAGTACCAATTGGGTTCCTAATGGGGTCTTAGAAGGATTCAAAGCCCTAGTGGGAAAAGGCCCTTAATCCAAAGTTAGTAAATGAAGTGAAATTTGCTGGAATCTATCAGCATTTCCCACTTAACTTTGTAGTAAACAAAGGGGATGCTCTGACACAGAGTTTCTCACTGCACAGATTAATTTCTTTGCCAAAAATGGCTCTGTGCATGCCAGAGCATCCTTCACACCATATAAGCATGGTGCAGTTAAAAGTGCACTACACATATAGTAGAGGCAGAGCTACAGATATGTTTGAAGACGTGAAGGAGGACAGTGGTGCAGAGATGATTACACACTGTATTAGACTGATGCCATCACTGGGACTCTGCATACTGGTGCCATCACTGGTGCCCTGTGATGGCCACCTTAATGGCAGCAAATAAGTGCTGGCTAATTTTGAATGCTTTGGATGTCTCATCTGCAACTGCGCTTTTCCTCCCAGTGACAGGAAACAAAGTGTGAATTCCCCCCAATATCTGTTCTTGTTCATTCTATTGCTTTTTTATTTTTAGTTTTGTTTTGCTACAGATTTTAATGGCTACTGGGAAATCAGAATTGACTTAGAGCACACATAAGGCACCTATTTAAAAAAAGGTCTAAGGATCATAGCATCAACATGCAAATACTCCCATCATATCCATAATTTGCCTCCACCGTCAGAGGTGACCTTTGTTACATAGCAGGAAAAAGCATTTCTCATGTTGTCATCAAGCAGAAAGATGGCAGCAGCATGAACCACTTACCTGGCACCATTTCTGCAATAAAGTGTCAGGCAAAAGATGGCCCACTTCCTGGACTACCATATCCTATCTGGGGCCTTTTCACACCAGGCAGAAGCAAGCAATGTGATTCCCACCTCCAGGGCAGAGTATGTGCTTCAGCCTAGCAGAAAATATATTTAGTGGTCATGTGGCTCTTGCCAGAAAATAGATAGAACATGTCTTTCTGTTTTAAGTTGTGTGACAGTTTTAGCTCCAACTCATTTTAAGATGCATTCTATCAGTTTTTCCCCTTAACATCAGTTTGCAATAATATCATCAAATGATTTTCTGCTTTATAATTCCCATGATTTGTGAAGTTTCAGTGTTTCATAAAAGCCTGGAAGACAATTCTATTTGTTTGCACAAAAGAAAAGAGGCTCTTTGCACATTACTTGCTGAGTGCAGTAACAGCTGTTCTTCATTATCTCAGAGGCCTCTTACCATGTGGACTGCTGGCAACCCATTGAGCTGAGGTCAAGCTGTCACCATTTTTCCTGCTTCTTTTAAGAGCCTTTTAATGAAACCACATTATAAATGAATTTGCCACATTTGCCATCGTGCATTTTGTGAATAAAGAAGGGGATGCTATGGGAGGTTTCAGTCAGCATGCTGCTTTAAACGCCTTTGCTTTTCCATGTCAGAACAACACATTCTTAATAATTCCAGAGCCATTTTCAATGATTTTGGAAATCCATTGATCTTTACAGGAAAGTGGAGCTCTGTTGACTCCTCCCCCTGACCAATGCTTCAAAGTAAAAGCAGGGTGATTAGTTACGCACTCACATATTTCATAGGGCCAGTAAAAGTAGATCAGAACGACACCTTGGAGGACCTTCAACCCAGCCCCTCTTTGAGGAACAAATATCAAAAGCTATCATGTGACAACTGACAGGTGATCCATTGAATGCTGGAGGACTCTTCTTCGTGAAGGACAATTCACTGCCTTCCAAGAAAGCATGTTCCACTGTTGACCTCACTGCTAGGGAGACAGTGGTTCTGACTGGACAATAGACAAGACAGTTTACAAAATGTCGTTGGGGTACCTTATAGCCACAGGAGGCGAAAGAGGTCACCAGAGATAGAACCAAGACCACATTTCAACCCATGGAGCCAAAGCATAATCTATTTATCAACTACAATGCTACTTCAGTGTTCTCATCCCACCTCTAACCCACCACAGAGAATGCAGATGCTATCACCTCACACTGCTTTTGAACTACCTTTAAAATTTTAGCAGCAGCAGCAGCAGCAGTAGTAGTAGTAGTAGTGTGTGCAGATGCAGCCTTAGTCAAGACAGATTTCCCTTTATTTAAAAGAAAGTGATATAGAAGATGAAAGGATAAAATTTGTACAGACTCAGAAATGATAAATATTTCTGCTGTGTGCCCATACGTTAGTGAATGTCTGATTTTCTTACATTGATCTATTTGTACTAATCCAGGATCTGGACGAATCTTTGGCCTTTCAGATATTGCTGAATTACAATTGCCATTACCATTGTCCATTAGCCATGTTGCTGCAGACAGATGAGAACTGCTGTCTGACTACATCTAGAGTTTCCATTCCTTGTATTAAGGCCTGAGTAAATAAATATTCTAATTGTTTCCATTTAGCAAACCACAAGCCAAATTAATAGTACAGCCATGGCTTCCAAGAAAATGGTATTATTAAAAATGAAGAAAAGTACTTAAACAAATCCATTATATGGAACTTAATAGGGAAAATTTCCTGGGACATAAAGGCACCTCCCACTTTTTTTTGTAAAGGGAAAAATTAAAATGGATTCAGCATTCTGAAATCAAGGAAAATGTAACATTTCAGTTGTGGTTTGATTTTGATTTTTTGAACCTGCCAATGCTAAGCAAGAAACTGGCTTTGGAAGTGGTGATCCATCAAGTAGGGCCCATCTTCTGGTGACTACATGAACATAACCATGTAGTTGCAGCAATGGTTTGCCATTGCCTTCTGGGGATAAGTACATAGGAAGATATCCATTGAACTGTGATATCAATATGCTTCTTACAGACTTTCTGTACTCATCTCAAAATGGTGGTGCCCTGCTGAGAAGTGGTGCCATGGTCAAATGCAGGTAAGTGATCAATCACACGTGGGCTGGGCTGTCATCGACTAGCACTCGCAAGTATGAGCTCTAGTCAATGTTAGTTCATCACGCACCTTTCCCATACATGGGTTGGGAACGGAAGTTCAAAATTGCCCCATACGTGAAATTCATGTGGAATGCTTTTTGAAACATGATAGGTTTGTGTGTAGCTTGTAGTGCACTAAAGCTGTGTGCAGACATAACAAAAGGGCTGCCTCAGAGGTGCCTCAAAGAGACAGCATGTGGCCTTCATTTTCCCAAGCTTTCTGTCTCAGCCTGTTCTGCTTTGCTTTCTGTTATGCTTCCCCCCTTCCTATCATGAACAAATGCAGCAGAAAATTGTGCAAGTGACCCCTACAATGCACAGTTCAGGAAGTTCAAAGAAACAGCTCCAATAAGTGTCTTTATCTTCACTCACCATCCTCATAATCCCAATTTTGGGTCTGATATTTTGAGACTTTTACATTGAAGGATTGAGTAGGAATATAATGTAAATTTAGACTTATTTTCTGAGCCAGCATTTAGCATCTTTACCCATTATTCTTAGGCAGGATCTACACAAAGTCATTGTGGTGCTGTGAGAGTGCATAGCTTCACGTCCTTTGCATATCCTTTACGCCATAAGTGCTTATTAGACCGCCATAGTTACAGAGTGGTAGAAGGAACCTTGAAAGCTTTCCCTACCACTCTATTGCTCTTCAACCACTGTTACTCATGCACACATACCCTTGAGCCTTACTGGAGACAAAAGAACTTAATCCTGATTTGAAGAACATTGCAAATGGATAACATATGCAGCCATTCTGATGCTTCTGAAAGCATATGTTATCAGAAACATCACAGCCAAGCAAAGTTCCCTGGCTGTGATGTTTGTGAAGGCAGGATATCGCAAGTATCCAAACAGCACACCACTGCTTTACATAGGACTCTTCTCAATGCACTGTATGGCAGCCTCCACTGTTGGGTCAATACTGCCTTAGTTTCCAATACTGCATTTGAAATGTTAAACATTAGCACTCTATGCTAAGCGTCACTTTCCAGTTCTCCTGGGGAGCACCCAGATCTTTTTCTTCCAATAACTACCCACCAGAGTACAAGCTAATAGGGGCTAAAGTGTTAGTCCAAGAACCGTAAAGACTAATTTTCTGTCCACAGCAAGAATTACTCTTTTTCCAAAGACAATTATTTTGCACTCAGAGGCACTCCACATGACTTCAAGTGGGAAGTCATTGGTAATTGTTGTCAGGTGCAATAGCAATCCCACTGGAGTCCTGGATAATTTGCACATTGATTTCAGTGAGATGAGAAATCCCATTGATTAAGTTTCCCACATAGCACTGGGTTACTTATTCACAGATCAACATCTGTTTTGGAAATATAAGCACTTTTGTTGAAATAGACTATAAAATATATATTAGAAGCCTAAAAGCAGCCCTCCTTCCTGTCTTTGGAAGAGGGGAATGGAGAATCTCAAAAGCAGAGACTATGTATTTATTTTTGCTCTCTTTCTATTTTTTTTCCACAGAATAATATCTCCTGACTTTCATCCTCAGATTGAGAAAAAAAATGAGGGACCTTCAAATGACCTTATTACTAGAATTCCATCACAAGGCCACCTTAATTGTGAGAGTTTCCCTATCACTGATTTACATTCAGATATGGGCTGTGGGAAGTAAGAATTGAATTAATCTTACTTCAGAATTAGCATGTTCAATGGGGATTGCTCACAGGTAATTGACATAAATATTATTGCCTCTATAAGCGATTAGGGATGAGCCACTCTGAGGGAGTCTCCAAACATAGGGAAGAAAATGATAGTTTTCTTGACAAAATGCCAGAATTTCCCCACAGGTCTTTTAAAAGTCCACCAGCTTTGGCCAGGGAAAAGGTGAGGCATCACACATTATCTCTGGACCATAGCAAGCTCCCAGATGATCAAGCTGGTCACACCAAGGACAGCCTGCATACACACAGCAGAAAGAAAGGTGGAATTTTAAAGAAAGTGCACTCTTTCTTAAATCTAGTCTTTCAGAGGAAAACCCTAGCAGAGGACCAGAACAGCTGGTCCCAGGCTCTTTCCCCATGGCAGTTAAGTTCAGGGATGGTGGCCAGTGTTCACATCACGAGTGCTGGCACAATCCCTGAACTTACCTGGAGGCCCTCAAAGTGTGCACATGGAAGCAATGCAAATGCTACATCTAGAGCTTTACCAGGAGCATCCTAGACACTCCAGGTAAAGCTGTAGAGGACAATGATCATGTCAGCTCCATCCCAGAATGTGCCAGGCCCCAATTGCCTCAGTGCAAACACACCCCCAGTCTCCATACAGGCAAATGCTTGGTGTTTTTGACATCTGGCTGGGCCTGAAATTACCATTAAAAACCCCCAAGAATTTCCATACTATTTAGTAGAATCTTTTTAACATGTACCCACATTTCTCAGTTCCATCTGAGTACATAAGCTCTGTATCAAGGATGCCTCTAAAGGCCATTTGAAGAGAGTTGAGAGCAGGTAAAGGCCTTGCCTTTGTCTTCTGCTTGAGATGCCCAGAAGCATCTCAGGCCACTGTGGGAGTCAGGATGCTGGACTAACTGGGCTGTGGCCTGATCCAGCAGGGCTTGTCTTTTGTTCACTTTTGTTAGTTTATTCTTCATGTATAATTCATGTATGGTGTGGACATAAATATCGCCATTACCTAAAACTGTGAAGTCTTTACAAGGACTGCATACATTCCAGCAAGATACACTGCTGTCCGAGGTAACAAAATAATAACCAGAAAACAATTGATCTGATCTCAGATTAGCCAGGATCATCACAAAAAAAAAATCCCAAGCAAAGAACAGTCAATAAAAGCAAAATGATTATACACAAGATAAAATTCTGTTCCTTTCTTAGGGCCCTTCTGCATTCAGGGGCCATGACCTGTATCAGTGGGTCCATAACAACACTGTCTGCACAAGGACACTGGCTCACACCAGCTCCCACACCAGTCCCAAAGCTTACACAGGCTTCAGGGATAGCCTCCGAGGCCTCCAAAGGGCTAGAAATGAAAGTTCCTATCCTTTGAAACTCCAGAGCCCCATTTCAGTGGCATGCTATGTGCACCATCAAAATGGATTCCTTGGTAGTCCAGAAAAAGAGAGGCATGTCTTGTGCATGTTCCAGACTGGGACCCACTAGGCTGCTGGTAGACCTGTTTAATCAGCTCTAGTGCCATTCCAGATCAAGGCCCCCTCAATCTGGATTGTACACTGTCCTAGGCAGACAAAATATACCAGTCACGGTTGGGGCTGTCCTTGGACCACTCTATGATGCAGAAAGGAGGTCTGAGGTGTACATCTGATAAGTGCAGAAAGGCCCTAAGACTTTTCATGAATAAGTCAGTGCTGTCCTAAAATTCAGCCATGTTCCTATTATGCCAGGCTTTCTAAAACTGGCTAATGTGAGCAAGGGCCAGACTATTGTCTTCCAGCAATCCTTCCAAGAAACCCAGCTAATTAGGTCAATGGCAATAGATAATGGACTGTATTATGGCCAAAATGTAATGAGGTATCTATAGCTGCATCCCCACTGCATAATTTAGGATGGTTTTAAATCCAGACAAAGGTAAGGGACAAAGTATAGTCTCATATACAATGTTACAAGGACAGAGGGACAAAGTAGGCACCAGTTTTTCACAGAATCAACTCAGCAGTAAAGGGCAAAGTCTTTCTGATTGCTGTCTCTTTAAAATCAAACTCTCCATGCATAAGGCTGCAAGAATCCCTCTTCTCTGCAATTGTCAGAATCTCCCTGCTACAATATAATGTATCTCTCATAACATTGCAACAGCAACTGCCAGCTCTGCTCTAGCTGGTACAGCAGGGAGAAAAAGGAGGGAAATAATGGGTGTTTGCTGGGTCAGGGGAAACTGAGAAGAATGCCCCTTCCCACCCCCAAAAACATATGCGTTCTCATTCACAAAAAGCGGGAATTATTTTTAAATCCTGTTGCAAGACTACTTACTATCCAAATAGAATAGAAACTGCAGATTCCTCTAATTCTTTGGGAATGCCCAGCTCTTAAAACGGATTCAATTTGCTTAAAAACTTCAACGGAGACACAGCCTAATAAACTATAAAATTGCATTTTGTGTGATTTTATTGTTATAATCCATATTGTTTTGTTTTCATTTCTTTTCTTTTTTTAACTTTTCACTCCAGTTTTTGATATATTCCAGTATGGAATTCATGGCAATCCACTGTGAAGAGTTTGCTTTTTGTTTAATGCAGCCTTCTTTCTTCTTCTTCTTTTTTTAATGTTTTCCAATTTGAGACCATATTCATGTATTTGAGTTAAAGTATCAGGTCATAATTTAAAGTATCTTGACTAAAAAGAAACCACACCATTTTTTGTATTAAATCTATCAGCCCCTGTGGCTTCACAATTATTTATTACAGGCTCTAATGGATTGGTTTGCTCTGTATATAACCTTCCCTGTTATCTGATGTGAAGTTCAAAGAAAATATGTGCTATTGGGGCATTGCCAGTAAAAATAGGTAAACGCAAACAAGAAAAGAGAAGATGGTGTGTACCTTCGAAGTCTGATCCTGACCTATGGCTTCACAAACTCCTGATTACCAGAGCCTCAAAATTAATCAGAAGCATCTTTCTGCTGTGTTGAGATTCCACATTAAGGTAGTTTTCTTTACAAAAGCTATCTTTAACACCCAACTACCCCAGCGTTCCTGTCACACTACAGGAAAGGCAAATCAGCAAAGTGAATAGCCATTTTCCTCCCACATTACTTTGACCTCAAGGTGTGGGTTTTTTTCTGAGTTATATAATGCCAAAAGAAAACTGCCACTTTGCTGATGTGTAGACATAGTGTGAACATAGTACGTAGAGGTTCTGTGCCTTAGCCCGTGGGCTGAATAAACACAAAATGGATGCAAGTACAAATGGTTTCAGATAAAGGCGTAATGATGGTGGATGTGCCAGGAGAGGCTAAACTGGAAGCTGCAAACTTATTTGTTTATAGTGAACCAGTTTGCTCTTAATTATTTATTTATTAGATTTTTAGATTTTTAAATCAAACATTATTAAAACAATAACAGCATGTTATTGAAAAGAATAGCATCTGCAAGTGAGAAGGGAAAGTGTATTCCAATTTAACCAAAGACCAGGGCAAAGAGGTGAAGGTTATTGACCAGGGTTTCCCAAACTGTGGGTCGCGAGCGAATATTGAGTGGGCCCTGCCTGTAGAACGACACACCACCCGACCGAGCCTTGATTCATATTGGTAACGGTTAAATTTCCTAGAGGTGGGTCCCGAGTTGGTAAACTTATATTAGATGGGTCGTAGCCCAGACAACTTTGGGAACCACTGGGATAGACACATCTGAAAGGGATGCATCTTGTGAGCAGCGTGCTGGACTCATATCTCCTAGTCACTGGGTTCGATTAAGCACTCCCCCACAAAGCCAACTAGGTGACTTTGGGATAGTCACAGCTCTCTTTCTCAGCTTTTACAGCCCTGCCCACCTCACAGGGTGTCTGTTGTGGGGGGAAGAACAGAAGGTTTGTCAGCCATTTTGAATCCCCTTAAATGAGAGAAAAGTGGGCTATAAAACCCAATGCTTCTTCTTCTACATCCTTTCCTAATATGCTGATGTAGGGCAGGTTACAACGGATTAAAACTAGCCTTTGATCTCCACTGCAACAAATCAGATTTCTGTGAAAAAGCAATGCCCCTTTTAACATAGGCTGCGGTCACACCTGGGATTTAATCCAGCCTCAGTCCACCTTCAGAGCGAGGGAATACATGAGCAAAGTGACCAGTAATTGTATTTCCACATTATCTATGCTAAAGGTGAATTTCGACTGATTTAACACTGAAAAAAGAGCTTATCACTTTGCTTCTCTCACTCTGAAAGTGGACAGAAGCTGGATTAAACCTTAAGTGTGACCACAGCCATAGTTTATAGAGATCAACGCCTAGCAACAAATTGCTGCTTCACCTCTCCCCTGCACCCCAAGCGTGTGGCTTTCCCTGCTGAATTCAGCTTTGTCATCTTTCAAGACAGTGATGTGAGCTGTGTTCACATGGTGCAGGAAGAGACCACCTAAGAGTGCCTCAGCCTTCCTTGAGCCAGCCAAACTAGTGTGGCTGAGGGCAGCCCAGAGGCAGCTGGAGGCAGCCATTTAAATCTGTTTTTCAGCCTATTGCCATGCATTTGATGTGGGTGGGTGGTTGTCCTCACTCATGGCAACCTCAAATGACTGTCTTTGGTTGGCTCAATGAGATGGGATTCCCTAAGAGCAGAAAATCTTATTCGCAACCTCAGACAGTATCCTGACCTTCAGCATAGGGCATGTTTGCCCACCCTGCCCTGGTTGAAAGGCTAGCCGTCCACATACCCAAGTGGCATGTGAACTCAGACTTGATGTACATTTTAAAACACCAACAGGCTGTGAATCAGGATCATCATGGCAACTGCAGTTAATCAATGTGATGAGAATAAAGGGAGGATTCATACTGAAATTCAGACTGTAATTGCCAGGAACAAGTAGCCTATAGCATAGCATGTCCTTGTAATGTTTGTTTGTTTGCATTTTATCCTGCCTGTACCTTAATGATACTACTTAATACCTACCTGGGCTTTCTCACTAATATGAGTGTATACGTTGTAGGTAGTGTTTGCCAGTATCAATCCTGGGCATTCCCTTCCCAATATCTGTGCATCTGGGGGACACATAAGCAGCTTATACAACACACCACATGATATGGATCTATCTGGATCAAGAACAGAGCAAGGCTAGGGGTCATCCATATTGCCATAGCCCCAGTTCTAGTCTTCTTCCCATACCAGGAAATGAAAGTTTCTCAATTTTCAAAGTTGCAGGTCAGGGGAACTTTGGTGGCATGCCAGAATCAGACCACATCTAGGGTCATTTTCTGGCCCAGCAAAATGGTGCCAGCTCCACACGCCACCTGGGTTGCTTCAGTTCTCCACATGGTGGATGGCATATGGCCCAGTTTCACAGAGTGGATGCAGCGTTCCAGGGCAGCAGCTGGCTGAAAAAGGCAACCAGAATGATTAAGGAACTGGAACAACTTCCTTAGTCAATAATGTCTAGGTCTCTTCAACCTTGAAAAATGATTTTTAAGAAGTGATCTGGTTGAAACATATAAAATAATGCAAAGTGGATAGAGAAAAAAAGTTATACACACACAACAGTAGAACCCAGGAAGCAGTTTATGAAGCTGACGGGAAGGGGGGTTAGGATCAACAAGCAAAATTATTTTTTTCCCTCCCAGAGGATCATCACTCTATGGAATTTACTTCCAGAAAATGTGGTGAGAGCAGCCAGCCAGGATAGCTTTAAGGAAGTATTAGACAAATTCATAGAGGACAGGTGTATCAATTGCTACTAGAACAGATGTCTAGGAACTGCTTCCAGGCTAAAGAAACAGTCAGGGTGCCTCTAAAGGCCATTTTTAAGGAGTTGAATGCAAGTGATGGCTTTGTCTTTTTCTTCTGCTTGAGAAATCCCAGAAGCAATTGGTGGGCCACTGTGTGAGACAGGATGCTGGACTAGATAGGCAGTGGCCAGAACTCCTCTTATGTTCTTGGAAGAGTAACAGGGTCCAAATTTAGAATTAGGCTTGAGAAACCATCAAGTGCTGTCTGTTGTTTATCTGTTGCTTTTATTTTGCTAGAGTTCTGTTGTTCTGGAGAAGGGTTGCCTGTAAGAGACAGGGACACCTTATTGTTCTCCACAAAGTACCATGGATCAACAGTTGTTCCATGTGGCTTAATGAGTCATTCTTATTACTGTTTCCTGACACTGTTAGGCAGCACTTGAAATGATGGTTTCCAAAAATGTGAAAGGTTTCAATTTTGAGACGTTTATCTTGGCTTCAGCCTACTGAAATTTATTTATCATACCCGGAGGGATACATTAATTCAAAATTGTGAAGATGGTTTACAACTAACATGGGAATCTCATTTTCCACTCTCATCTGAGAACAGATCCACATAAAATTAAGTAATGTAAATATTTTTACTGTTTATGTGATACATCATTGAATAAAGTTTTATTTATATTTCCATACACACATACATATGTAGGATAATGGACAGAGCTATTCATAAATATACCATAACTCTTGAGAACAATGAAGTCCATAAAGAGAAAAAAAAATCAGTGAGGTTAACAGAAAATGATACAGATTGTGCCTGAAATAACAACTCTTTAATTCTAAGGAGCAAATGAAATGGAAGGGCTTGTGCTGGAGGTGAAGACAACACTAAGAAACTGTTTTCTGATCTCCAGTCACCCATAAAGTTCATTCAATATCCCTGGGCAAGTTGCTTTCTTTCAGACTAACCTATACTACAGCCTTGATGTGGGAGAGAACAAGGCATTATTTATAATATATATATTGGCATTAACAAAAGCAAAGGCACTTCCAAGAAGTGTACTGATAGCCTGAGCCTTCCAACAATAGAACTGTCTGAAACCATTGAAAATACCTCAGATCTGGAGGTGCCTATGGAACCTGAAATTTGCCCCACACTGCTGTCACTCCTAAGTGCCATTTTTGCCTAAGTGCTGAAATGATGATTGCAGCAGATAGGATTTGGACTGTTTTTATAGGCTGTGGTTTCAGTGATGGTTTTATCTATAGTTAAATTTCATTCATTGTGAGAAATAAACTATACTAATAGAAGGAAATATGTACAGCCTGGGTTATAAGGTTGGTCTTCATTAAGTGACCCTCAATTATAGTACAGTCAGACCCCCGTATCTGCTGGGGATATGTTCCAGATCCTACTGTGGTTACCTGAAACCGTGGATAATCACAAACAGGCCTTCCAGTTCTGGGCTCATGCAAATCCAGAACTGGAAGTACTTTTCTGGCCTCCAGAAGGCCTATTTGGTCCTCCAGAGAGCATTGGAATGGGCATGCGATGCCACTGGATGCCTCCTGCCAGCCTCCCATGCACCCCCTTACATTTTGGGATGGGCTCTGGTGGCCTCATGTGCCTATTCCAATGCTCTACAGAGACCAAAATAGGTCTTCTGCTTTTCCATTATGGTGCCAGTGGGGGTGGGATGGGGTTTATCCAGTAACTGAAATCGTGGTTACCAAATCAGTGGATACTGGGGTCCGACTGTATTAAATATTCCTTTTTTACTAATACCCTTTCCTTACTCCCCTTGTTAGCCCATGAGCTCCATTCTTCTGTGGTTGAATTTGGTGACTGGTGAGCACACCAGTTTTAATTCGCAATCAGTTCCCTTCCAGAATGAGAGAACACAACAGTAACAGTAAACTGACCATTTCTTTTCCACATTATCTAACCCTAAGGTGGATTTTCTGAGTAACACAATGCCAAAAGAAATCATCTTGTCACTTCATGGATGTGTTACCTGATTCTGATAGTGGACTGATGCTGGATTAAAATTAGGTGTGAATGCAGCCATAATGTGATTCCACTTAAGAACATAAAAAGTCCACGCACTGAAGAGTTTCTCCCATTATCAGTCCCTTCTCCATAGTTTTGTATTGATATCTATGATTATTGATACTTCTGCTTAATAGGTTTTCACTTTATATTTGGTTTCATTTGTACATTGTGATTTTAAATATTTTTATATTAATTTTGTACATTTTGATTCTGGTCTGTGACTGTAGAAATAAATTCAGTTCGGTTCCAATAAAAAAAAAAATCAAAATTCTCTTTTGTTTCGAACTTTGTCCTTAAATTCATAAAATCTTAAACTGTGAAAACCTGCCTCAGTCCTCCCTGTAAAGCAGAAGTGAAACACCTGAGGTTCTTTCCCTCCCCCTTTCTTTTTAATGTAAGGGCTAGAGAGTCCTAAGAAAGTGCAGGTGGAGCAAATTAAGGAATCCTGGGCAGAAGGCAAGAGTGTGCTCTGCGTCATCTATCAGGATCCTGTGAAGAACCAGATCCTTCCTGAGTTCAGGGAGGCCTTGGCTGTCAAAAGGCCTTTTCAAGTTGCTTTGTGAACTTTGGCTGCAAAAAACCTGGTTTGCTTTAATGCGAAATCTCAGCTTCAAGGAACCCTTTTCCTGTCCATGTCATGAGGAAAGTCTGGCTGCTGCAGTTATTTTAATCTCCAGCCGCCGGGCAAGTTGCTTGCCAGCACTGCTGCTTTGACTTGATACCACAATATACTTTAGACTGAACTGTGAAACACATGTGAAGACATATATGAATATATTAAAAAGCAAAGACAATGCACATTTTAAAAAAAAATTAGAGGCAGATTGGCTTTATGGTCCTTTTAGCTGCATGAGATATTTAACCCTGCCTTTCCTTCATGGACCCAAAGTAGCTAAATTAAAGCCATATGTCTACAATATTCTCTTTGAGGTGTGTTGAACAGAATTTTTATGCAATATTCATCAATTCGTTCAATGTATCTGTAGCCCACCTTATGCATGAAGCTCTCAAGGTCAGTTACATCAAAGCATTTAAACTCCCTAATATCAAAAAGTAGAAACAATTTGAAATTTGAAACTCCATGTCAAAAAATATTTTAATCTAAAATATCAATCCAGTATAGTGTTAAATATTATGATAAGAGAGAAAAGATAAACAAATGTTTTTCTCATCAAAGGTTTTGAGTTATGTCTCAAGAAGAATCCTGATACTTTCCATGAGAGTTTGGAAAACAGAAGGTGGCAGGATGCCTTTAAATGCCATCTGCAGGGAGTAGAGAGTAGATGGAGGTGTTGCCTTTGTCTTCTGCTTGAGAATGCACCAAAGAATTGGTGGGTCGCTCTGTATGACAGGATGCTGGACTATATTTGCTGTGGCTCAATCCAGGAGGGATCCTCTTATGTTCTCAAGAAGGTGCAATATAGAAGTAGCACCAATGGCCACCAGATTGATCAATGAACAACTATTTATGGGTGTTTTTCTACCGTGCTCCTTTAATCTGGATCTAAGAAGATCTGGATCTAAGGAATGGGTACTTGGGTGGTCTAGCACCCAATAGCAATAGGTGCTAGTCTCCCTGCTGTGGAAACACCAAAGCACCCATTTTGCAAAACCAGATTGACTCACAAGGGGTCTGCCTGTCACCCCAGGTGTTTTGGGGAACAGGGGGTGCAATCTCTGAAGTTGCCTTTGGAGATTAGCAAAGACTCCGGAGTCCCTCCAAAGTCCCCTTCGGAGATTAGCACAGGCTCAGAAGACAAACCCCTTGTGAGAGCAATGCAAGAGAGGTCCATATTAATTAGTTCTTTGTGAGCACTGATTGCTCATTAATATGCACCTCTTTCAATGCCTGAAGGTAACAGGCAGCTCCCAGCCGCATTGCTCTCACAAGGGGTTTATCTGCGGAGCCTTTGCTAATCTCCACAGTTGCCTTTGGAGGGACTTCTAACATTTTACTAATCTCTGAAGGCAACTTCGGAGGGATTTCAGAGCTGTCTTCGGAGTGACTCCAAAGTCTTGACTTTGGGGCAACCCCCCCCCCATGGGTACTACCCCCTGAGCCTCCTCTAGACCCCATTGCCAGATTATAGTAGAAACAGGTTCCATACAATCCAGATTTTCAGGCTGAAGACCCCATTGTAGACCCCTTTAATGGGGTCTACATGAAATCCAGATTATAGGTCCTGAAGGACCTATTATGATTTGGATTTCCCTAGCTGTGGTGGAAACAAATGTGTCCCTAATGGGGTCTGTGGTAGGAATGAGGTCATCTGGCACTCAGCTAAATGGGTCCTTAATGGGTGCTAAAATGGGTACTTAGTGACAGTGGAAAAACACCCTATGAGGAAGTCTCCTCTCTAGAAGGACTCTTCATATTTTAGAAAGAAAAGAAGTCCATGACAGAAGGTATATAAAATGGCACATGGTGTAGACAAAACTGATAAGACTTCTTTGGCACATAACACTAGAATAGTGCATGAATACATTTTTTTGCATTCGAATTTGAGTCAATTTGAATATTTGAATGTTTGATTCAATTTGAAAACTGAAAATCTGGATTTTCAAAAATCCAGTTCGAATCCGGATTATCCAAATCCATATTTTCAAAAATTTGATTCGGACTCAAAAATACAAATGTTAGGAACATTCATATCCAATTTTCGAATTCATGTACACCCATTTTTATCATGCTTGCATTTCATTTGTACCCCATTTGCATCCCATATTATAAGCGCAAATAAACATGATATTCAGATGTGATATACAACCTTCTATTCAGTCGAATTATTCAAAAACCCATATCGGATTTTCTAAAATCCAAAATCCATTTAAATTCAAAAATTTGGATTTTCAAAAATCCAATTCAAAGTCAAATGTCGAAATTCGTAGAATCTGAATCAGATTTTTGGATTTTCGAATACCTGTGCACATCCCTACACTAGAATGTGGATTTATTTAATGGTGGGAGATGCATTCATTGGGTAATTAAAAACATCAAGAAAAGCCCTGTTGAATGAGAACAAAGGGTATCAATCCAAATTCCTGCTGTCAGAGTTTCTAGTCAACTGTTTCAGGGATGAGATGACAGTAACAGTCAAATTGTAGAAACTGTTAACCACAGGAAGTGGTAATGGCCACTAGCTCTCATCACCTGTGGTCACCCCCTTGCCTTTTCAGAGTGAAGGCAGAGACTGTGAGTAGGGAAATAAGTTGTCTACAGGACCACTCCTTGATATTTTCACTAATTTAGATACACTAATGCACTTGAAGCCTGTTGGGGTATTGCCTCTTAAAACCAAGAAAACTGTATTGTTTCCAGACTCTAGAAGTCCAGTTGCCTTCCAGGTCTTTTCTTTTCATCAAAGCTAGAGGCAGCAAAAGCAGGCTTAGTCTATTTCAATCAAGGGGCTCCACTCATGGTTGGTAAAGCTTGCTAATTAAGTGGGCTTGCTTTCACATAGGGTCAAAAAAAACCACCTGTAATTATTTCACAATTACACCTGATTTGCCAGAAACGATAATAGTGCTCTCAATACAGTCCCAGAATATAAACCTGATTTCCCGGGTTATCGTTACTCCAGCAAAATTAACTATCGTAAAGCAGTATACTGTTATTCCATAACTGCAGCTCTATCTGCATTACTTCACAAAAAGAAAAGCAAGAGTTTGAGCAGTCAGAAGTTGTAAAAACTTCACACTATACAATTGGAGGATAGGTCACATGGAAATAAAATCTTGCTGCTGTAACATCACCCTGCTGCTGAGGAAATGCTAAAACCCAGAGTATTGATCTAATGTAAAAGCAATGCATGATAGTTCTGCATGCACTTAAAATCAATAGGGGTACTTCCAGGCTTGCTGAATACTGCACCATCCCACTGACACCGCTTCCCACTTGACAGACACAATGAACAGAAACAGCCCAAGGAAAGCAAAGTCACTTCTGGTCTACCTGAAAGGGCAATTGGAAACTGTGCTGTCCCCTTAGACGTGGCTTCCCATGGGTCAGATGGGATGCACCATCGCCCACAGCAGGGCCGCAGCACGTACCCCAAAACACGAAGTAAAAAGATGCTGATTGATCAACATCTTTTTACCTCTATTAAAGCTACATCACTGCTATAGGCTAAAGAAAGCTGCTCTGCAATGACAGAAGTCTGGACGCAGCCTAAGTTGTGGAATAAATAAGTGATGCCTGGAGGCAGCCTGCAACCATAAGACTGACTGCTGCTAGAACAACATTTGAATTCCACTCTGCAGAGTTTCCAACCCAAACCCTAAATGGAACTGTCTGGAGTGCTGGAAATCCTGCTTCAGCCTCACACTCTATTTGTCCAAACCCAATTTCTTTTAATACAGAATTTATGTATTGTGGAGTTTGTTGCCATCTGGAAAAGAAATGACTTTTAAAGGAGACTAGATGGGTAAATGGGCATAACAATATCTGTAACCTACTGGTTATGATTATCACAATTATCCTCTAGTATATTTGGAAACATATTTGGGAAATTTTCGGGGTTAGATAGCTGCTCAGTTTGATGCAGAAGGGCTGGCTGTTCTTATATTGTGCTAGTGACTTAATTTTGAAACCTATTTGGAAACTATTTGACACTAGCAATAAATATAACACAGCAACCAATAAAACACTAAACAGCAGAGGAAAAGGCTTTCAGAAAAACTGCAGCCACTGCAAACATAATTTAAGTGAGCAAATATTTATGTAAAAAAAAGAAGAAGAAGAAGAATCTTCTGGCAAATGAACATTTCTGAAAGTCATGTGAAAGGCCCAAAAAGAGGAGTCAAGATGAACTCTGCCTAGAAGAGAATTCCAAACCCTGGATACAGCTACTGAGGGGGGCTCTCCTTTATTCCACATCAGTAATTTTCCTCTGATAATTATTTAAATAGACCAAATAGCTAACACAATGAGTCTACTGCTCCCATGAAACACAACACCAGTAGAAATATTAAGCAAACACAATTAACATGATTACAGGTGTCCCTAGAAATCAGAGTACACACAAAGATTAAAATATCTGCTTGTCTATTGAAATGTGTGTTAGAGTAAGCAGTTTGGGCTCACCATTTGCTCATCTATACTAGTAACAACAGGTTTGGGCTCAGAGTATGTGAGGATGAGTGGACAAATGAGAGTAATATTGGCTCCAATGAAGCGTCCATCTGTTCCAGTGGTAGGTAACACTGATCGTACAAGAACAGAGCTCCTCAGACCCATTGGAGCAGTATAATAAGCAGCTCAAGATAAAGAAGTATAGAAGCTAGAGCTCCTCCATTACCAAATCAAAGCACAATGGTGCTATGGAAGCAAGGGATTGATGGGATTCACATAAGAGGACTACAGCCTGTTCGCACTTTCTTCAGTGGAATGGTATAATAATACCATTTCACTGACATTAAGATCGAGTACAGAGGGAAGCATCCACACTTCAAGTGCTAGTGCACTTCCTAACTTGACCACCAGCACTTGAAGTGTAGATGGTCTGGCCTGGGAAGGCTGGACCACCACAGTAATGGCCGTAGCAACATTTGACTTGCACCAGGATGTTGTCATAGCAATTGACCTATGACATGCAATTGCACAACCACACTGTCCCACAGCTTTATACCCTGGAGCTCACCAGCTGCTCTCAGTCAAGCTGTGGACAGGTTTTTACTTGTCCACAGTTGTTGAAGATCAGGGCAGCAGGGTGGCAATGGCACAGCATGCAGATGCATCTTCCATTGAGCATCTGCAACTGTTCCAGAAAGGTAAGTGAGAACAAGAACAACAAGCCCCTAGATTTCAAAGGTATTCCATTTTTTAGGAAGAAGGTGGGGCCCGGAAGGAAGTAGTCTGGCCTAAATGAGACAAGGGCTGTTTTTCCACTGTCACTAGTAGTACCCATTAAGTACCCATTAATGGGTACATTAATGGGTACTTCTAGTGACAGTGGAAAAACACCCATTATGTCTGATTGGAGCTATCCATGGTCCTATATTTCCAGCTTGACACTGACTAAACCATCTATGGACACCTCCTCATTCTGAGAAGACATTTTGTGCTGATGAAACTGCAGCAAGACAAAGCAATATAAACATTTGATACAATTTGTTAAGTATCACTGCTTTAAAATAGCAATATGACAATGGGTCCATACTCTGCCACATTAAAAATTTTAAATTCCCATTATACCCTGGACACACACAGTATTTGAAGTATCTGGTGAATTTGAACATTACTCCACCTATAACTCCCCCATTTTTTATAAAAGGATAGAAAGGGAAAGAATTAGCACTTGATTATTTTTGAAAATTGGTATAAATAATCAGTATTGTTACAGCAGTACATGGAAAGAGAAGCAGAAGGAGAAAATGGGGATTCTATTCATAACAGATGAGGGAAGCCTTTATTAGAAAAGAAAGTCCCCTAAGCTTCCTGTCTCTTGCCTTCAGATTGTTATCCTTGGCAGAGAGAAAGTGGTGTAGTGCAAACTGGATTTCAACCAAGGCAAAGAACAAGCAGCCTTTCAGCCAAGCCAATGCATATTATTAAAGCTCAACAAAATACTGAAAAGATGGATAGATAAAATTATTCTCATGAAAGGGACTCAGCCTTGAAAATTCTCTTTATACTGAAACCAACGGTTTTGAGAAAGGCAGGCTTTTGACAGGAAGAAAATGATTTTCATGAATTTTTTAATTATTAGTAGTATTAGTATTAGTATTATGTAAAAATTGCAGTTACACACAGTAAACTTTGATAGGCTCGTTTTCCTGGTTCTGGTTTGTAGTAGCACTTTATGACTATACAATTCTCTGACCTTGAGAATTTCTGCCGCTTCTTTGTTTGTGAATTTTGTTCCTGTCGCCCACTTGTGGATGGTTGCCCAAGTTCCTCAGCAACCGCCATGGTTCTTTTTATCCTGGGCAACGACCGAGCCAATATAGACTTCTTTTTTGTTTGAGTCTCCATTGTGTCAAATGGGTTGGGTGCACTTAGTCTCGTTCCTCTGCTTTGACCACTCCAGCATGGTTGAACCTGCCAGTAGATTGCACTACTGCCAGCCCAGCTCTCAGCTTCATTGAAGCACTCAAGCCCCACTGCCATGACAAGGCCACACCCATCGGGTGAACTATTACTATTACTATTACTATTACTATTACTATTACTATTACTATTACTATTACTATTACTATTACTATTACTATTACTACTACTACTACTACTACTACTACTACTACTACTACTACTACACACATGCATGCACATGCACACATACATACATACACATCTTACTTAATATCCAATGTCTTTGGGGGAAACCCAGCAGTAATATGGATCCTGTTGTTGTTTTTCCAAAATAAATTTTATTAACTTTTTAATGAATACATAACTTGTATAATAAAAATCAACTTAAATATATGTTTTGTATGTGCATAATCTAAAAATCTGTGTCATATTCTCAACATTCACAACACAAACAATCAGTCTGTCTTCTGCAATACTTAATTATAAAGAAAAATAGAAGAGGAGGAAGTTGAACTATGCCTTAGTTATGCCACTACTAATGCAATATGATACAGCCAAGTTTCTGCTGGAAAATATGAATCCCACTGTCATTTTACCCAAGTTTCTTTCAGCAGTCGTAAAGACTTGATGACAATTACTTCAAATGCTATTTTTTATTATCCTGCCTTTATTATGCATCCTCTGTAATAACAGATTTAAATTTTGCATTTTATGGGTCCATGCTGATCACAAATAAACTGATCGATTCACACACACACACACAGCTGAATGGGAACAATGCAGTCACAACTTGAAGAACCACCTCAGTTCCTGTTCCTTCCCAGGCAAGATAGGAGAGAAAAAGAATTATGAGGATCACAATAGGTGTAAGAAAAGTAAAGGGAAAGATGCATCTAAGTTAAGCTCAGGTCCTGGGGATTACATGAGTGCATCTACATAGTCTTACTGGAAATAATACGGAGACTGGCTTCCTCTAGGACGATGCCCAGGATTGACCCCAAGATCTCTTCAGTCCATCTTCAGTCTGATTGCTCACACCTTTTCATTTCTATTTTATTTGTAGACTTTTGACCCTCCATTTGGACTTTCCTAAATGAAAAGTCCACAAATAAAATGGATAGAAATGAAAAGATGTGAGCAGTCAGACCTGAAGATGGGCTGAAGAAGGTTCAGAAGTGAAGGTGTGATCAGAGCATGCTCTACATGTTTCTAACAGCTATAAGGTAAGGTAAGTGGTTGTATTCAACTGAAATGAATGATTCAATGCTGGATGTGTTCTCAGTATGTATTTTAAAATGGAGACTGAGTTTAAAGAGTAGAGAGGGATTGCCAGGAAAAAAATTGGATGCTGCTGATGATCAGAAGTGTTATTTCCTTCTCAACAAATGGATCGTTTTAAGTGTCCCCCCATAAGACAAACTAGATCAGTGACCCAGTTTGGTCTAGTGGTTAGGGAGTTGGACTCTTATCTGGGAACACCGGGTTCGATTCCCCCCTCCCCCATGAAGCCAGCTGGGTGACCTTGGGCTAGTCACAGCTCTCTTTTGAGCACTCACAGACCCACCCACCTCACAGGGTGTTCTGTTGTGGGCAGAAGCATATAAAAGCTTTGTCAGCTGCTTTGAGTCTCCTTGGATGGGTGAGAAAAGCAGGGAAGAAAAGCCAATTCTTCTTCCTCTTCTTCTTCTTTGTTATCTCCACTGCTGATTCCATTCCTCTACAACCACCATGCATGGGTAAAGAGAGGACTACAAATACTGATTCAAGTTTTGATTACAAGCTCTGACACCCCACCCCACCCCAAAAAAGTCCTTCAGACAAATGTTATGCTCCAATAATTTCCAAACAGGACGTGGAGAAAACATAATCAATTCTGTGCTTGTCAGAATCAGCCCAGCTGCATTAAAGTATGCCCTCCAGTGACCACCTGCTGTACTGCAGATCTTAAGATTTTTGGCTAGAGGAAAGCTATTCCCACAGGACTAGAATAGCTGTAAGTTGTTCCTGGCTCAGTATTTAAAGGTTTCTATTGCAAAAATGGTCCCTTAGTATCACTGTCTTTTGTTGCATTTGCCCTTCCATATGAACTTTCCTAAACTAGAAATTCTGGATCTATAACTCGTGACTCCCGGACTGAGTACACACTGATGACTTATTGGGGCATTTTGGTATTGGTTTCTCTGGCTTTCATTCTGGCATTCCACAGTGTTTCATCTCCAAGTCTGGCTTTCTTGTTCCTGCATCTTCTTGCTTAAAATATTGACTCAGTGAAGACTTCCTTGGCGGGAATTTCTTGACCCTGTCCTCTCCAGTTTATTTATGTGAAAGCCGTCCTCATCTTGGCTGTGAGACATAAGACTATTGATAATGTTGGAAAGAAGAGAGGTTGGGCATTACAAAGGATGAGTCAGATCCTCCTAGGTTTAAGAAATGCAAAAGGAATTTTTGTTTCTTTGGTGATTATACCATTCTGTGGGAACAATATGGGTGGCCCCTTGGTCTTTCCTCATCTCTTGAACAGGATCCACACAGCCCCACTGGCATTTGTGGAAAATCAATACATGTTGTTGTTGTTTTAACTACTGGACCCACCACAATAGATAAAATGTAAGATAAGATGCTGTTAATTTGACACTTGGTGCGGGCAGACAATGATCGTACCATTTTAAAGTTAAATAGAGAAGCATGATACAGACCAATAAAAATCAATTGGCCTGAAAAAAATCATTTTAAAGAACTTGAATGAAAGGATGATCAGTCTAGAGCTATGGAAAATCAGAGGCGCGTAAGGATGAAAAAACGTCATGGGAAGCAACTTTCATTTTGGCATAGAAAGAAAGTTAATCAACCATCATTTTGACAACGGCATACAGATCAGAGGAAGGCTTCAGACCAATTCAGATAGTATTAGGAGAGCTGGCTTTACACACTGTAGATAAAAGAAAACTTTGGTGTCTGCTATTTTCTGTTGAGGAAAGAATCACTGCAAAATGCAAAAAGCATAATTGATTATCACTACAGAATGTTCAGCAACATTGATGTTTAAAATGAACAAATTGACATTGCTAACCTTTTAAAAGGCCACGAATGACTTCCTTTAGAGTATGAGTAGATTGGCCTTGGGTTGGACTCCTCTAGGGTTGGACTCTTTGGACCTTGAACCATTTTAGTTCCACTTCTTGCTTCCAGACTCATCCATAACCTGACCTGGGAATTCAAGAGCAATTTATGGCAAGATTTTTGCAGCGTTCCTTCTGTGAACTACATCTTCTGTGAACTGCTGCCAAAGGTCATTGCAACAAAGGATCATTGAAGATGCAGACTGATAGATGATGATTATGATATTTGGAAAGGGAAGGTGCAAGTATGGGGAGAGAGTTAGAATAAAAACTTATACACCTGAGAGGTACTCAGACACACAACCCACAACTCTAGTATTCAGTGGTATATTTAGGAAAAGCTAGATCACAATATTGCTGGTATTTTTGCCTTCCCCACTGAAGATTTCTTTACTTCCTGAGATCACTGGGGAAGCATAGCTCCCAGGACCTTCCTGTTTGCATGGGAATGGGCATTATGCCATAGCCCACTCCAATGGGAAACTGCTTTAAAGTGGTCTCCAAAGTGTTCCTCAATGGTGAACCAGCAGCTGATCACCTATGCAAGGAACCTGGAGTCATTTCACCAGACTCCCAGAAATGGCTAAGGAAATAGCATAACATTGCCCACAACTTCAGAGATTAGGAACTTCATTCCCACCCTCTGAGGTTGGGCAGTACTGTTAGACAGACAGCCTTTGACTTGGGCCACCAGCTGCCCATCCAGTCTTGGACTAGATAACCAGTGTGGGATACTGAAGTAAATTTGAGTCCTACCTGTCCTTGTGATTCAAAGTTTATACAGACAGTGATCCATAGTTGACTGAACTGAAATCTCTACTAGGACACTCTGGGGAACCTGCACTTCATCTTTTAACCTGATCCTCATTTCATTTTACTTCATTGTTATATTCTGTTCTCATTTGTCTACATCAAGTTTGCTAAATCTACACAACCCCACAAAGACTAAAACTCAGACAGCTGACTATCCATAACTGGCCAAAACAAAAAGATTGCTCTATCTATCATATGCACTTTCATTTCATTCTGTACTTTTACAGCATTTGCTTTCTTCTTTTTTGGCTTAATGATGTAATAAAGTCATTGCTACAGTACTAGCCTATCACTACACTGCAGTTGGGGCTGAATTGACCACCATTAGTGTCCCTTAAACTTTAGCTATTGCGCTAAGGATAGTGAAAACTGTATTTCAGAAAAGGGACTTTTCCAACCTGTCTACTACTGTCCTATTCTATGCCTACTCAGTCCTATCTGTAGATGCCCACCATTGGATCCAGAACCTTCTGTAAGCAAAACATAAGTGCATAAGAAATGCCTAGTTGGATCAGTTAAGTGGCCCAGCCAGTCCACTGTGACCAAGCAGCTGCATATGGATCTTAAAATAAGCCCATAAGTTTACACCTTGCCTTGTTCACAGAGCCATTAATGCAAAAGAAGAAGAGATCTATCAGCCTACCTTAAATGCTGGTACCATTTGAGGGAGGACCCATCTCCTTCTAGTATCATCTGTTCACATAGGATGGAGCACAGCCCAGACTAGTGTGCCCAAAATGCCCCCCTAGTCCAGTCTACCAGTATGCTAGGGAGTGATATACCAGACCATGAAAGTGCCCAGGCCACAGGCCTCCGTGGTATGGTATACAACTTGGTTTGCCACTGAGATGGATCCCAGGAGCTTTGAAGGCCTGGAACATCCCTTGTTCTGTGCTAGGAGCAGTCTATCCTAGCTTGGAACAGATTGAATGTCCTGGTACAGGAAAGCCCACCCTGCACCAGCATACTAAAGATAAGCGTAGAAACAGGGACAGTCTCCCAGCACATGGACTGCAGGCAGGGTGACCATATGACAAAGATGATGGAAATCCTATAACACCTGCTTCATACCTTCTTCTGTACCTATCCCTGTTTCTTATATGGTAACCTTAACTGTGGCTACAGTAATCACTGATAGACCTGTCCAATCCTTTTTGGAAAACTTCCAAGCTGACCAAAACCGTTTGTAAACTTTCCAAGCTGGTAACCAATGCCGCATGTTGTGGCAGTGAATTCCAAAGTTAGTCCAAGTGCTCTGTGAAAAACAATTATCTTTTGACTGTCCTGACTCTGTTCAACTTCATTGGTAAAACTGTGCTCTTCTGCTCAGCTCTGCTCTCCTTTGCCTTGGGTTCTCCATGTTTCTTGCATCTCACATCTGGATCCTTTGACCCGTAATTCCTTGCTCCTTTTTATGCATTTCCATCCCTGATACTTAAATCCTTTGAGCAGGAACTGTGCTATTTCTATACTCTGTGCAAAGTTTAGATCCTTGCCGGTACTATCTAAACTAGAATACAAAGCAGTAGTTGCAACTGAAGTGGTACTTAAGCTTATCACATGATAACCTTGCCCTTGTTGACAGACCTTGCAAACACTTGATAAGAAAGCTATATTGGTGAGAGCCATGGACATAGTCATGATAGCATAATGCTGGTCTTGCAATCCTATAAAAGGCATGGCTTAGGAAGGAAGGAAGGAAGGAAGGAAGGAAGGAAGGAAGGAAGGAAGGAAGGAAGGAACCCCCCCCCTAACGTTCTGAACACCAAAATTAGCAGTTATTACTTCTCCACAATTATTTTTTTCTCCATGTTCTGTTTGTAAATTCTTGGGAAACAGATGGACATTGACAGCATATCCCACTGCTTCAAAAGTGCACTGCTGCAAGAAAACATTCATTCTCAGAAGCTTATTTAAATTCCTTTCACACTTACCCACCTGCAGGCATGAATGCTGATGCTGCAATTTTTCACAATTGGATGCTATCACATTTATCATTTCACAGGGTTACACTAACCCAGCAACCTTGTCAACATGACTAGCACAGCAAATCCATTTATTTAGAGTTGCCCCCTTGTTCTTCCCTTCACTCTCAATTCCGGCTCCATCTCATGCTTCTTCTATTATCACTGTCTGAAGAAGAAAAGTGTGATGTTAACCAATGAAAGCAATCTCATCATTGGATATTGGAATTAATTTCCAGTAACTAAAATGAAGGTTGCTAACAGCTAAAATATTCCAGTTTGTATTAACGGGGGTGCTCTGCAATATTTGCATTTTTAAACAATTGTTGCTTGCCACAGGGACTGGACCATTCACTGCAGAGCAAAATGCAATTCAGTGAGATCAAAAAGAGCTTTCCAACCAGAATCTCATCCACTTCATTGCCAGGTAGATTTCAAACACTGGGTGCCAGTGATGATGATAGTGATAATAATATTTATATTTGTTTCCTATCCTATATCCCAAAATCTTACAGCAGGAAGAAAATACAAGGAAACACACGATAAACGAAGCCACTTAAAATGACAAAAACTACGGCTGTTTGCTGTTATCATTGATGGCTTTCTTTAGCAACGGTTCTCTTGGGCAGCACCCATGGTCCTCTACTCATAGGTCCTTGTTCCAGTTGCAGCAATGGTCTGGGGGAGCAAGAGGGAACTGGCAAGAGGTCTTTCCAATCATAAGAAGATAAGAATATAAGAGGAGCCCTCCTGGACTGGGCCATAGCCACCTAGTCCAGCATCCTGTCTCACACTGTAGCCCACCAGTTGTTTCTGGGCATTCTTAAGCAGAAGAGAAAAGCAAAACCTTCACCTGCTCTCTAATCCATGCAAAGGGCCTTCAGAGGCATCCTGCCTGTCTCTCCAACCCAGAGATGGTACCTGGACATCTATTCTAGTAGCCACTGCTGACACACCTGTATCAATCAGCAATTCACCTACCAGCAGAAAGGCTGACTGGAGGATTGTCACTTTCCTTGGATGCTTGTGCCTACAGCTCTATGATCTTATGAGCAACTGCTGCTTCAAATCGAACACCAATTTGTCATACATAACAAACATCAAAGGTAAGGAACCATCTGGTGTTTAGTCCTTCTGCCTGCCATCATCTGCTGCTACTGACCCAGCGTGCCTTAAGTCAGAATGCAGCACTGGCACAGTGACTTGGGAGGACAAACTCAGGCTGAGTTTTTCTAGAGAGTTGCTAATCTCATAATTATGGCTTTATAGAGCAAGACTTGCTGTGGTGGCTGCTGCCTTCTCATCTCAGCTGTTTCTCAAGCCTGTTCAATCAGTCGCTACCCCTATTCTGTAGCTCCAGCAGAGGCCCAGCTGATAGAGATGTCAGGGCAAGGGGCCTCCCAGGCTAGCACCTCTCAGCCCCCTTTCCAATGCTATGCTGGTGAGAAGGATGGAAATTTTGACCATCTCCACACCTTGGATAATGTGGGAAAGCGAGCTCTGACTCAAGGCTTTGGCAAAAGCTCTTCAAAGGCAAGATTCTGTTTGCATTCTTTCATGCTTTTGAAAGATTTTATCAGTTCATTTCTATCAGCAGATTGCCATTCTTCATTACCATTTTTGGATATGCCCTTGTTTTTTCTTTCTTTCTTTTTTATTCATATTGTGGCTTGCTTTAGTCTCCTATAGGGACCTTTGCCTCTAGTTCATCTTGTCTCATCTTACTTTATTTTCATTCGTTTTCAATCTTCTGGTCTAGTAGTCCAGCTTTACCAACATCACCTAATGGACATAATTTTTCCTGAATGACATCTGTAAGGGCAGGAAGAGCAACGGAGAGATTAGGCTAGGCAAAGTCAGTGAGCCTTTTAAATGACATCTTCCTGACACCCCAATGAACCCGTGACTCAATTTTTTCCCCCCAGTGGACTGGAAATGTATCTTGTTCTAAGCACGGAAAACAGAGTTCTCTTCTGGATGAAGACTTGGTCTAAACATTTATAACAAAATGGGAGGGTATGATAAGAAGTTTTAGGAGACATGGTGAAAGTTCATTGAAAACAACCAAGGAACTCAGAAACTGGCCATGTCTCCACTGGTGAGACAGTTTGGTCTAGTGGTTAGAGAGCAGAATTCTTATCTGGGAATACTGGGATTCTGTTCTCCTCCATGAAGCCAGCTCAGTGACCTTGGGCTAGTCACAGTTCTCTCCTGAGCTCTCACAGCCCCGCCTACCTCACAGGGTGTTCTGCTGTGAGGAGAAGAACAGAAAGCTTCGAGTCCCCTTAAATGGGTGAGAAAAATTGGGGTAGAATAGCCAACTCTTCTTCTTGTCAAGCATCTCTGCAAATGTGAGCCATCTAGGGCATCACATCCCTATTTTTAGCAGCACAAGGTGCCTGCCAGAAAGCACAACACTCACCTGAGGAAGCTGACAATGATAGTGCAAAATAGCACTAGGAGGGGCAGCACTTTGGCCACAATGTGTCCAGTGGCCCACGTGGGCCAAAATGGAGATGAAGAATTGCCAGGCAATGTCACAGGGACAGCAATTCCACAGAGATGCCTCCATGGTGCACATGGAGACATAGCCAATGGCAGCTTTGTTCTGACTGAGTTTAGCTAGCACTAGCATATGCCTGCGCCTGTAAGTTTTGAAATTAATAGAGTTTTAAAAGCAAAGGTTTAAGATGAAAACTCCCTGGCCATGGTCACACCTTCTTCACTTTAAACCTTCTTCAGTCCACCTTCAGGTCTAACTGTTCACATCTTTCCATTTCTATCTATTTTATTTGTGGACTTTTCATTCAAGCAAGTCCAAATGGAAGGTGGAAAGTCCACAAAGAAAATTAATAGAAATGAGCAGTCAGAGTTAAAGATGGACTGAAGAAGGTTTAAAGGGAAGGTGTGACATTCCCATGACTCCTTTAATGTACTTTAGCTTTGGTCCAACCCCACCTTCCTTGCCAAAGAATAATCTTGATGAGAAATGTCATGAAACACTTGTTCTCTTGCATGCACCAAGGCCATTGATAGTTGTTGAAAGATTAGAAAAAGACCCTGAAGACCTCATTTAGCCGCCCACTTTATACTGAGGTACTAACAAAGCTCTGTAATCTCTTTCAAAAATACATTTAAAAAATGGTTGAATCTGCTTCTAGGGGGCTAAATATTGTAACCCAAGGGTCACTTATTATCTAACTCTCCCCAAGAATCAAGCACAGAAGTTCTTGAAATACTAAGAAATACCTATACAGACTAGGGGTGCGCATGAATGTGTTTTTTGCATTCAAATTTGAGTCGAATTGAATGTCCAAACATTAGATTTGATTGAAATGTTTAAAATCCGAATGTTAAAAAAACCTATTTGAATTGTAACATTTAAATCTATTCATTTGAATGTTAAATTCATATTTAAAGATACGAATGTCGACAACATTTATATGTGTTATATGTATCTGTACACATTCCGTATGCATCCCGTCTTCATCCTGTATTATAAGCACGAATGTGTACAGATACGTATAATATTTATACAGATACGTATGTAATACATACGTATTTGTACACTCGAACGTTTTGAATTATTCAAATAAATGTTTCGGAACATCCGAAATCCATTTGAACGTCTAAATTCGAATGTTAAGAAATTCGATTAAAATTCAAAAGTCAACATTTAAATCGAATTTTTGGATTTTCAAATTTTCGAATATTTGTGCAGATCCCTAATACACACAGCCATGAAACACTAAGGGTGTATCCCCATGGGCACTTTAATCTGAATTTTATTTGAATTTGGGAAGGAGCGTCCCCATGACTACTGTAATTAATCCGAATAGAACCTGTGTCCCCATGCAATTCCTTATTCGCGGATTTTATAAGGACTATCATGCCTAAATCCGGAGGGAAAAGAGTCCTGATGAAAACAGGACTGAGTCCCCTTTTTTGAAACCGAGTCAGCTTATTTTCCCCCACATGGGGACAATTCCGAGCTATTTGGGGTGGAGATCTAACCTTCTGGCCAATGACAGCCAGCTGTGGGTGGTTTTTTACAGATATAAAACTCCCCCCTTGCCATGCTTGCAAAAGCTCTGTAAGGTACAAAAAAGGAAAAAAGATACATGGGAGAAGCTTAGGAATGCTTTTGAAATTATACATTTTATCACACACATTTTTATTGCACGCAGGATTTGCACGGGAGGGGAACTTAAAAGCCCTCCCAAATTTTATCACACTGGGTTTGATGCCTCACAGATCTGCATGAGCGCACTTTTGCCAGTAATTTCAAAAGGGAGAGGTGTGAAAAAGAAAATATTTGTGGGCAAAATTTCTTTTTTAAACTGCCGTTTTGCTTCCTTTATTGCAGGCAAGTTTTCATGGGGCCCTGATTTAAAAGTCCTGTTTTTTACATTTAAAAATAGTTCCAAAACCAGGACTAAAAAAGCTGAATGAGGGAAGCTATATTTGGGTTAATTGACAAGAACTCAATTTGGAATAAAAATAGTCCCCAAAAATAGTCCAAACAGTACTGAACTGAACTCGGATTTAAAAAAAAAAAAACTGCATGGGGACAAGCCTATAGCTGTATTCAGACATAAAAAAGAAGCATAACGGGACTCAAAGTGGCTGACAAACCTTCTGTTCTTCTCCCCACAACAGATACCCTGTGAGGTAGGTGGGGCTGTAAGAGCTCAAAAAGAAAGCTGTGACAAGCCAAAGATCACCCAGCTGGCTTTGTGGAGTGTGGAATCAAACCAGGAGACAACAAGATAAGAATACAGCACTCTTAACCACCAGAACTCCCAGCCCTAATATACCATCTTTCATCTCCATGGAGACAAGGTACTTAAATAAGACTTTTTTAAAAAAATTGTTCTCTCATTGAACTATCCAAAAAGATAACCCTTCCAGAATCCTACGTAAAAAAAAAAAACCTTTTAAATGTAAGTAGTTACATCATCTATTTCCAAGCTTCAGATTTTCCCTGTACAATGTTGTTTTAACTCTGATCATCTATGTCTGCCATAAGCCATATCACACCATCAGCAAGCAAGGTATGTTATAAATAACTTCCTACATCAAAGAATAACAAATTACTTTGATGCCTTTCTAAAAGTCAGCGGTTTACAGTCTCTAACATTTTTTTCTCCTTGATCATATGATAGGAAATCATTGCACAGTAGAAAACACCTTGTTTCCATTCACAATTGTTGGTTTAGTGAACAGACATTAACCTCTGACCTTTGACATTTTTATATCGGTGGCACTCAGGTCCAAAACATTTCAGCCCAGCCTGGAATACCGCAAAGACAAAATTGTTCCCCATATGGTCTATTTGGTTGCATTTTACACAGAGACAAAATTTATCAATGATTTCTATGGTTCCCTGGAAATAAACAAAACACAACATGTCAAAAAGTAAGGCAATGGGCTATTAATCATGCCCCTTGATAACCTTGACCCTAGTAAAGCATAACATCTGTCCCATGTTTTCTGTGGCTGTGAGCCAAAGTCTCGATAAGGGGAACAGCAGTTTCACTAGTCAAATATTAATATTACACAGCATGTTGATTTTGTAAGCACCCTTCAAATACAGAGACTTTAATAGGATTCTCTTTGATTTGGCTTCCATCCCATCTATTAATATTCTTAGAGTGAGTAACGCATGTGAACAGACAAACACTAACAAAGTCATGTCTAGCCTGGCCTAGGAAGAACCACTCCCTTTTTTTTAAGAAAGACAAAAAGACTAAAATTAGCAAACGGGCAATAGATACATTATTGTGTGCTTTAAAAAATCATCTGCTTCCATTAAAATAGGCCGAACGTGTTCTCTGTGTGAAATGAGTCTTCCCAGAAGACACAAGTTACTGCCTTCTCAGTTCCAAAATGTTTCTCTGGTTTCAAGTTTTTGTATTTTCAGGACATCAGATGTTCCTCTCTATGCGAAACCTTGGTCAGACCAAAATGTATCAGTCTGCCTCCACAGTCTTCTCACTGTATCATTGCATCTGTCCTGGCTTTATTTATTACCAGTAGGTTCTTCTCTGCTGAGGGATCGTCACATGGACCTCTCTTATAGCTCTACCAATATAGCTACCAAACCAAATTCAAGACATAAGGCCATACATGACCTGGGGCCCAAATATCTAAAGGAACACCTTCTTCCATATCAACCTGCCTGCGAAGATCTTCAGGGGAAACCCTCCTGGTTGTACCACTACCACCATTAGCAAAAAAAAGGGTTGGCATCCAAGTTAGGGCCTTTTCAGTGATGGCTCCCAGATTATGGACTAGTCTTCCCCTTTGGTGTATCAGGCACCTTCACTTTAAATGTTCAGGAGAACTATCAAGATGCATCTCTTTGCCCTGGCCTTTGGCTAAATAACGAAACAGCTTTTCCTCCTCACTTCCAGGCACTGTTATGGTCTTAACATGTTCATTTTATACTTGGGTTTTAATGTTCTAATCCACCCTGAGACCTTCTGGTATAGTTCAGGAAAAAAATTCAAATATATATATAAATAAGCCATCTATCCAACATGCATAAGGCAGTCAGGTCAAACAGGGTACCTTTTCTGGGTCTAAGAGGATGGCAGTGAAGAAGTGATGTTATCCTGCTCTTGCAGTGCTGTGTTAGTGTGTTAATTGTGGCTTTAATTGAGGTTTTAGGACAGTTTTTATTTTGCTTGTTTTATTGTTTTGATACTTTGCTCTAACATGCTGTGGTGAAAGTGGGTCATAAATGAGAATAATAAATAATGTATGCTTATCGTAGAATAAAGTAACTTGGCCTTCATTCCTTAAGGTTCATCACAACAAGTTCCTTGTTAATATGTTGTTACCTGCCCAAAAAGCTTCAGGTACAGGGTGGGAGGGTGGGAGGGACGGACGGACGGACGGACAGACAGACAGATAGATTATTGCTGTGAATAAGGGCAGGATACAAGTATAAATAAATACATCAATATCAAATCATTATTGAGAGGTATAGAGAAACAACTATTGAGCTTTTGTTTCTTTCTTATTTCGTTCAGGCAAACTTTACACCATTTTTTGGTATCTTGGAGACAGTTGTTATTAGGGATGGGTGAAAAATGTCTGTCACCTTTGCAGTTCATTGTGAATGTTTGAAACTTCACATGTGAAGCAAAAGCTGTTGTGCCTTCATTTGAGATGAATTTGCAGATTCAGAGTGGATTCATTGCGGGTTTGGAGGAACGACCAGTGGCAGCAGGGAAAAATGAACATTCAAAGCAAATTTGAAGCCCAGTACATTCAAAGTGGCTCCATTCACATGAATGCAAATTTCTGTCTCAGTCACTTCAATGAGGAAAAAACATGCACATCCCTAGTTATTATAGGTGAGATCATGAAAACTAGACAACATTGGTCACATCCATTCACAGAATGGGATTGTTTATTTCTCATCCACAATGAGCCTCTCTGGTTGCAAAAACTGGTACAAAGCTTTTGAAATGTAATTAGAAACAACAGAGTTGAATGACATTGTGTGAATCTACTCTGCTACATGGTAAAATCTAAAAACTTAGCATTTCCAACCGTAAGTAATCATTCCTGAGGTCAGCAAGACTCCTATAGATTTAAATTGAACCCACATGTTTTTCCTGGATCTAAGACTTCAGCAAGCTAAGAAAACAAGCCAACTTTCCCTTCAGCCAAGTAAATAGCAGCCAACACACACACAATGCTGCAACACATATGGTTCACACCTATGTGAAGATTAGAAAACATAAAATGTCTCTCACATTGCGGTTGGGTATTTGGCAACAGTCGTGCAGGTAGCTAAGCCTATTTACAGCCTAATTACAAAGTGACAGGCAGGTTAACAGGAGCTCTGGGTACTGTGCTGGTACCATTTCAGTTTTGGAATTCAGAGGAAGGTCTAGACAGAAAATTATAACTAAGCTGGTTTGGTTTAACATGGAAGAGAAGATTCCCACAAGACTGGATGAACACAAACGGTCATTTTACCAGCAGCAGTGGCCGGTTATGCAGCTGTAGCTACTTAGTTATGCCTGTTAACTATAATGCCTTATCAAGCAGTGAGAAACATTTAAGCCATGGGGGCCTGGATAAAAACCTGAAAAACCAGAAGGATATGAAAAGCTTCCTCACCACTTAGAAGGACAAACTGTCTATTGACCTTGCAAATAGATTTCATCCATTCTGAGCCAGTTTGGTCTTGAGGTAAAAATGTCAGACACTTATCTGGTAGTACCCTGGTTCAATTCAATACTCCTCGATGAAGTCAGCTGGGTAACCTTGGGAGAGACAGCTTTCTTCTGAGCTTTCCCAGCTCTACCAACCTCACAGGGTGTCTGTTATGAGGAGAAGAACAGAAGGTTTGTTAGCTGCTTTGAGTCCTCTTAAGAATGAAAAAAGCAAAGTATAAAAAACAACTCTTTTTTGTTGTAAGCTGTTGTTTGATAAATTGTCACCTTTATTTATCTGGTATTTAATGTGCAATAATTTAGGCTGTAAGCAGAGATGGCTTGGCTGTTACGCAGAGCAAAACAGCCACCTCAGCCCATGGATTCCCCAGTAGTGGTGAAGCTTTAGGGACCAGGGCGACAAGTTGCACTTGGTGGTCTGTGCTAGTCTCAGGTGTGGTTTATGCTGTCCAACCCAGCAGCATCCTATGCATGGATCACAGTATCAGGACTCTCGCTGTGTTCAGACATAATAAAAGGGGTGCCTCAGAGGTATCTCAGTGTGTGTGTGTGGCTTTCATGTTCCCAACCTTTCTCTAATCCACCTTTTCTAGAATAGAATATTTAGGAGACAAGGGAGGGAGAGGCTACCGTGTGAACATCCCACCTCAAAGCCATCCCTGAGGCACCCGAGAGGTGCTCTTTTTTGCTGTGTCTGATCACAACCTTTGATAGCTTTTAAGAACAGCAAACGAGGGTGTTTTTGCTTTTTTTTTCCCTGTCCAATGGATGGGAAAGTTATGCAATCAACTAACATTGACTAGTGTTCACACTTGCGATTGCTAGTCAATGTTAGCCTATGATCTATGCAATCGATCATTCACCTGTGATTGATCCCCAGGCCGGTCATCTTCTGGGCTCCGCCATCCTGAGTGCGGTGCACTCCATGACCGCACGTACGTCAGCACCATCGCTTTGATGATGCTGATGCTCTGCACTGATGCATCAGGGGGTCATCAGAGCCGCCAGCACATTTGCACGGCAGCTTTGGTGACCTCCCTGGCCAGGAGAGGTGCAGATGGGCACAGCTGGATGCTTCAGGTATGTCCCCAGTAAAAGTTAGCAAGCTTGTGGAACACGATTTCATGCATGCAATTAGGCGACTTCTAGGCAGGCAGGGGGCATTTCTAGTATGTAAACAACTCCTGACAGCACAGATGCACCTGCCAAGATGTTGCCTAATTGCACGCTATGAGCTGAAGTGTGAATTCAGCCCTTGGCTTTGATCTGATATGGAAATAAGTACTTCCCACACTGGATCAAAGCCCTTTTCACCAGAGGTATCAAAGGTAAGTAGCAAACCACTGATCACCCTGCAGCCCACATGTTCCGCCAACAGTTTTGTAGAAAAATTCAACTCCAGCTTTGGCAACATCTAGATATGCAATAAAGGAGACATCATTCTACCTTACCTTAGGCCAGTTTCAACTACAGCCTTTACTCAGTCATACTAGACTAACAAAACAAAACAAACCTCAGTCCTGCTGGCTAAAAAGGGGTCTAGATAGGGCTTAGACAGTGTAGGTCTTGCCTGAAAAGAGTTCTGCGTTGACTGTCAGCATCTCAATACGTAGCCCTGCCAGCCCAGAACTCCTGCAGACCACTATACCTGCTCCTGGCAAACTCAGCCACAGAGAGGCTGGAGGTACTGCAACCATTTCACTTGGAGTCAGCAGTTCATGCTATCTCTGCGAACAACATGTGCAATTTATTTTATGGTCAATGCTTTTCCCTTTTCCCCCTACTAGCAGTGTTGCCTGCCTGAACAAGGTTTGGGATATGTTCCATTTTCATGGCAGGCACTGCCAACATCTGTAGGATAATGCTATAAACAGACATGCTTTGATTAACTGGCAACTGTTTTGAAAAAAAAAGTTTGGTTCTATAAACATGTTTGTATAAAATTGCAGATGTCAGACACTGATAGACTATTGTGAAGCCTTTCAGTCCGATTGTTCAAGCATCAAGGTGAATAATTTTAACCATATCCTCAAGAACAAAAGGCCAATAAATGCATCGGGAATAGGAAGAATCCTGCAGAAATCTATCTAGTTAAAGGCCAGGAAAAGGGGTTGAATTAAACTAATTTTCTTACAGGTGTTCCTGGATCTAGCTGCAGACCTGTACTGCAAAGTTCATATAAAGGTGCTGAAACAGAGGGACACTGGAACATTGATAAAATGAAAAAGCTTGATGCAAAATGATTAGCTGAATACTCAGCTAGGGTTAAAATATCCAAAAGGGCCATATTAGTTGATATATAATGCACAGGTGAGTGACTGGCTATTTAACACTCAGTACCTCTGTCAACAGCGAACCACTCACATAAGAGCGGGAACAGATTTGCAGCTGGTGTAGACATTACTTGGATTAAGAAAGGGGTGTAATTATCCATACGCACATACCTAAAATTCTTCCTAGACTACATTTTTTTCCTCATCAAAAGTACGTTTTTGTTCTTGAGTGAAGGAAAGAGTTAGTGATAGATAGACTCAGCAAGGAAATTTCAGCAAATGGATTTCAAGTTGTTGAAAAGATCTTGAAAATACTTCTACAGTACATTAAAATCATGAAGTATACAAACTACTTTGTGTAATTAACCTTCAGAACAGATAGCTTATAAAGGGACTCAGGGACAGAGAGCGTTTCAGTTCACTTTGCAGTCAGGTAAGAGAGAGGTAAAAATAACAAGCAGGTTGTGAAAAGTACCAACTGGACACATGAAAGTGCATCTACCTTTCAGTTTCTTTTCACAAATTAAAAAGGTGTGAATACTAATAACTATCCAGTACAAATTCACATTATTTCTGTCCATTTTATTTGTGAGCAATCAGACCTGAAGAGAGGCTGAAGAAGGTTTAAAGTAGTACAGTTCAGCCCCTTTTAGTCCTCTTCCACGATCACACCCAAAAAAATGAAATTGGATTAACACTCTATAATGGCTTAAGACCTGTAAAAATCAGGACTCAGAAAAGTACAGTTGAAGAGAGGAAGGTCCACAAATAAAATGGATTGGACTAAAAAGGTGTGAGCAGTAGAGTCCAAAGATGGACTGACTGAAGAATTAAAGTGAAGGTGTGACCAGGGCCCCAGTTTAGACTAAAAGGAAATGACTAGCCTATAGTCATACAAAGAGCTTCATTGCCCAAATTGATATTTAAACCCAGGCTTGCTAAATCCAACAGTAAATATGCTAATCCGGTTTTCTTTTAGCATTTTATTCCAAACAAGAGATACTTGTGAGATTTTCTGCCTCAAATGACTAGGAGGTAGAAAGCACAATTTGCTGCAACTCCCACCCACCCAGACACCAAAGCAACCTGGGATGGCTCTGTTATGAAAACTGTAGTGACCTTGGCAAGAGCTGCACAATTGCACTGCTGTTTCAGGGTTCAGGCTGTCAGGATGAGAAATATGGTGATTGTACACACGCCCCACTCAACCACCGAACCGCTGAAGCCAGGAGCACAGGAAATGGTCCTGGAAGCTGTACTTTTGTGTACCTTTCCAAAGAGGGTCATGCTATGAGGTAGGGCTATAAAAACAGCAGAAGAGCAGCACAAGAAACACAGGAAAGTCTTTCCCCCAGCTTTGCCATTAAAGCATAGTTAACAATCAAGGCAACACATTTACTCAATGGGTCCAGGTGCATGCAAGTCTCCGCGCCCTTCAAATGCTCACATGGCGCCCACCAAAGTGCCATGCAGATTCTGCGATTGTGAAATCTAACACCCTGAAATCAAATTAGCATGATACAAGCAATGATATTATGGGAGTTAATCCACCACACAATTTAGTTAGGTGAGATTTCAGCTCTGAAAGTTTACCAATTCTGTAGGATTTGCATGTTATAAAGACATGTATCTTTGCGTATGCAAAGCTGTATGAATAAATAGCATCACTTGAGTGAAAAAATAATCTCCTCAGACTTATTCTGCCACAAAAACTGACAGTTCAGCATAACAAAGTTCAGAGGGGCATAGGGAGCTTTGAATTTTAAATGAGATCTATCAAGTCTGCTGGCTTTTAGCTTTGACTCTGACTGCATGAACAAAGCCTCATTTTATTTTGTTGGGTTATGTTGCAATGAGGTTGGTTCAATATATATATATATTTAAAAAATCTAAAATACTGCATGAAGAATCAAATAGTTAAAGAGGTTCCATAGATGTTAAAAGCAACCACTGCTCTCCATCAAAGATTTCCATTTCCAGGTGAATAATGATCCTGCAGGGTCAAAAAGAAGATCTCATTCAAGCTATTGTTATCATCATTAATGTGTTTTTGCATATTAATCAACTCAAGTCAATTTACAGTAAAGAATAGAGACCTATTTGCACTATATCCTACCAGCTGGAGTACTCGAAGGCCGGTACACACCAGGGACAGGACAACCATTCGCATTGGCCAGGGAGAGAAGCGAACTCAAAGTGTCCCTTACCAGCCAGAATGTGTATGGTCCTCCTGTACCTAGAATGTACCAGCCCACACTGCTGCCACGGAAGCCAGAAGTTCCACCCCCTGGCTGGCGTGATTGGCCGCCATCACCTGCATCACGCATTCAGTGACACTCCAGCTGCTGGCAGGTGGCTGATCAATGGATCCAGGGGAGGAGAGGGATCAAACCAACCAGGCAGGGTACCTTCCCACCCCTGGATCAAGCCCCCTGCTGTCCTGTCCATTCAGGGCATTGCCCGGGGGGGGTGTCTGGATGCCCCCCTACCATCCTCCTTCCACCCCCTCTGTGATCCGTGGGGCATTTCTTCCCCCCTCTCAGTGATATCACAGGGCTTTAGCAAGGGCAGTATTACTAAGGTTGTATCTTCACGACAACCTTATCTTGGATCCAAAACGTTTTCAATCCTCGGAGTCCGCACAGCAGTTTGGCTTAACACGCTTTTCCTGTGTTAAACCACCCCAAAGTGTGGTGAATCTCAATCCCGATTTCAACAGGTCTCACTCCGGATCGTGCACTTGAAACGTTTTACTTTTTTTACTGTGTGGACAGTACCATTTTAAGAGATGAGAATCCATGTTTAGGGTTTCCCTCTCCCAATAGCTTGCTTCCAAAGACAGTGATTTCAGTATAAAAATCCACTTAACAGGGATTGCTACACTGTAGCGAAGGAACCACTTCACACCTTGATGGTTGGAATAACAATGTTGCAATTTTGCACAATTCTAGCTCTTTGGAGTTCTGACTTTAGAAAGGGAAAGGGAGGAAAGCAGCTGAATGTGAATGTTTAAAGCAAAGGGGCTTTAGTTGCCGCTGCTGCTGTGTGCCCTGAGCAATGGGGAGAGGAAGGGAAAGAATCGCTGGCTGGCTGCCCGCTGCCATTTTTCCTCCATCCATGGAAGCGGCAGCCATCCAGCCACCCAGTTAGGCTCGGTTAAGGGGTGGCGTGTCCATGCCAGGAGGAAGAGGGCAGGGCAGCCCCAAAAAGCGGCTTTTAAGAAGTAGCCGCTTGAGTCCCCCCCTTGAGTCATGTCCTCAGAATCCGGATCGAACGCGATTAAGTTAAAAGTAATGGGAACAGCCAAATTCGCGTTTGCATCTGGTTCTATTATTTCGGTTTAGAGAAAGCGAAATAAGCTTGCTGTGGGGATTCGCCCTAAGAAATAAAGCACATTACCGAAAAATAACCCCTTAAGTTTGCATCAAATTCTCAAAAACTAATTTAGGGTGTTTTTCCACTGTCACTAGAAGTACCCATTAAGTACCCATTAATGGGTACAAAAATGCCATTAAGTACCCATTAATGTGTACTTAATGGGTACTTCTAGTGACAGTGGAAAAACACCCTTAGAAATAATTGCTATTAAGTATATGAGAATGCATCTGCTCATACTGGGGAATACTGCATCCAGTCACTAACTCTGAATTAAGAGCTTCAAAGCCCAGGCTTCCCTTCATCATCTTTAAAGAGGACTTTTGACTAGGCTCCATTTCAAATATGGAATATCTTCCAAATAAAGAACGATGCTGTGGAAAGTAAGGATGTGCACAAATGTTCTAAACATTCTAAATTCAATTAAATTCGATTGAATGTGGACATTCAAATTTGAATAGAATGTCTACACATCCAAATTTAAACATTCGAACAAATTTCAAATGTTCCAAAACATTCATCCGAATAATTCGAATGATTCAAAAGTACAGATACGTATGTATTACATATGTATCTATACGAATCTCACACATATCTGTATGCATTTGCATTTATAATATGGGACAAATACGGGATGTATACGGGATAAAATGGGACGAGTACGAAATGCGTACAGATACATATAACACATATGAATGTTGTCGACATTGGTATCTTCAAATATGAATGTTGTCAACATCGGTATCTTCAGATTCGAATATAACATTCGAATGAATAGATTTGAATGTATTCGATTCTAATTGGATTTTGTTGCATTTGGATTCTAAACATTCAAATCAAATTGGAAGTTTTGACATTCAATTTGATTCAAATGCGAATGCAAAAAACAACAACATCCATGCACATCCCTAGTGGAAAGCAGAACAGCACTGAGGGGAATATAAACGTCTGGGTTTAAAAAAAAAACCCACATCTATCATTTTCCCAGAACAGTTCAGATCAGAGAGATGCCTCCAAAGCCATTTGCAGGGAATCCAGATAGGGATGTGTTCAAATACATTTTTTGCATTAGAATCCAATTCAAACTGAATATTTGAATATTCAATTTGGATGCAAAAATTGAAAATCCATATTTTTGAAAATCCAATTCGAATCCAGATTATCCGGATCCATATTTTTGAAAATCCAATTCAAACTCAGATATACGAATGTCAGGAACATTCATATCTGATTTTTTAATCCATTTGCATCCCGTTTTTATCGTGTTTCCGTTTCATTTGCATCCTATTTGCATCACGTATTATATGCACAAATAGACTCGATATTTGGATGTGATGTAGGATGTGGAATTCAGTCAAATTATCCAAAAATCTGGACTTGATCTGAATTCGGAAATTCAGATTTTTGAAAATCTGAATTTCCAAAATTGAGTGTCGATATTCTTTGAATTTGAATCAGATTTTTGAATATCCGTGCACATCCCTAAATCCAGAGCAAGCGAGGCTCTCATTCTCATCTTCTGTTTGAAGGGCTCAGAAGCAAATGGTCGACCACTGTACAAGAAGGGATGCTGAACTAGATGAGATGTGGCTTCTCTTCTGTTCTTGTGCTCTTATGCTGCCATGTCATAGACTTCACACAGAACAAATAAATCTACCTGATGGGTTCCAGACACATGTAGGAAAGCCCATGCTCGTGGTGGATACTGGTCACATCACTCCTTCTCCAGGTATTGGATGGACACCTTAGGAAGCTATATCTCCTTTTCTCAACAAATTGCATGTATTCATATGGAAATATGTGACGCCTGAACCATACCTTTACTAAACTTTGACCTTCAGTGTTGACAAAGGGACATTTGGCCTTCAAGCTAAAAAAAAAAGCTCCTGAAGTACAGGCTGTTTAAAAAACAACCTACTGTATTCTGCTCAACATACAGAGACAGAGAGAGAAAGAGGAAAAAATCCAGTCACAATATCAGTCTAAGCTGTTTTAATGAATATTCATACAGCTTACTACACAGCTGTTTTAGTATGATAAGTTTCTCTTCCTTTAATCTCAGCTGTATAGTTTTATGTACCAGGGAATGTGTGTAATCATGAATACAATGCGAGCATCTTGTCTCTTTCACTGCTCTGCATATCTTCAGATAATATGGCAATTTTTCGGAGACCATTAAATTCCAAAGCTGTCTTCCCAATTTTCTCAGCACAGAATCCACTTAATTTAGGAAAGCAGAAGTCATACCTAATTATTTGTGGACCAGTCTGAGCCTATTCAAGCAACACATATTTCTATGGCAAATAATACTCTAGGTTTGAATAGCATGTCAGTCCTGGACTCCCGGCCCTGGTCACACCTATATAAGACAGACGTCCTATTCATAATTTAAACTGAGGCCCTACCAGCTCTGTTCACACCTAGGTCATCCTCAAGCTGTCCTCGCTTTGGGCCCCATTGCTCACACCCTTCTCCTTAATCAATCTGAGCCTCGTCTACAGAACTCTTGGATCTCTGACCCTTTTGCTGCATCAAATCTATCTCCTATCTTATTGGATGCCATTGTGTCACTAAAGGGAGGCAAAGGTGTGTGTTTGCAGTTCTTTTTAAGCCTGCTCTCACACCCCCACATCCCCTTTCCTTTTTCATGTGCTTTTTTTACATGCAATTAATTTTTAAATAATAATAATAATAAATTTGCAGAAAAATGCTAGATAAAGGAATCGTGCACATAAAATGAGGAGAAAAGGGGAGGTGCCTCACAAACTCCACACATGCATATTGGCTGAAAGGAAAGACCTACTGCAGCACAGTTCAGCCTCCTTTAGCCCATCCCCCCACTCACACTGAGGAAGCGAAGGCGGACTGGGATGCCAGGACAGGCTGAGTCCTCTGGAAAGGAGGACTCCAGTAAGAACGATCCAACAGGGATAAGCCAGCATGGAAAATGAACTGAATAAAGATAATGTGAGTAACATGACCAGAGGACAACCTGAAGTCATGCTAAACTAGAGGTGTGACCAGGGCCATCATGTCTATGAGCTATAGTGCTGCATGATTGTGGCTCTTTTTTACAGAACTAAACCTTGGCATAGACTGAAACCTTGGCATAGACTAGAAAAACCATAAAATGGTGTGCAGAGGTAACAGTAAAAGAATACAGTGCATCTTTCTCACACATTTGCACCTTAAGACATACACATCCTCCAGCAAGACAAATCCACAAAATGGTACACAGAAAAAAATGGTACACACATAGGTAGCTAGCCAATCACAGCGGGCAGCGGGCGCAGATGCACAGCACCGCCAGCCATGCCGGCCACTTCGGAACCTGGCAAGCATGAGGTAAGTGCCTCGCACATGCATGCAAAGGCCCATGCCCAGGGTGGGTGGGTGCCCAGGAGGTTCCTATAGGTTGTAAGGGACCCAATCTGGTCCCCTAAAACTCGCGGGAACTGGGGAAGGGACCAAACAGGGCTGCCTGCCCCTGGATCCAGCCAGACTCAAGAAAGAGGAATATTTTTACATATGATTTGGCATTGTCAGAGAGTTCAGGTGTTTTGGAAGGAAGTAGAAAACATGATCAATAATATATATGCACTTAATATTAATTTAAATGAAAGGATAGTAATATTTCAATTGGATCTGGAGAATATAAGATCAAAAGAGACTAGGGAAGTAGTTTGTTCCATACTTAGGTCGGCTCAATTGGTAGTAGTAAATGGATGGAAGGATGCAACTAAATGGGAAATACAGAAACTGTATGAATATATAATAGCCTCGATTGCAGTAGAGGTTCGAGAATGTCGGGAAAATTTTGAAAATGATTTAGTAAAAATAAGAAGGTGTAAAAACAAATGGAGGGAGGTTAAGAATTACCTGGAAGCGAGTGTCAGAAGTGAATTAGTTAAATTACAGTTAAGAATTGTATTCCAAATGTAACCCTTAGCTCATAAATGTTATTGAATATTCATTATTTAGGGGTGGGAAGGGGTGGGGAGGGGGGGGGGAAAGGGAAGAATGTATAAGTGCATAACTATGTAAAATTTTTATTGTAAAAGTTAAAAAATAAAAAAAAATTATATAAAAAAAAGAGGGACAGGCCTGAGAGGGGCATCACACTCCTGCGCCAGCCTTTTCAGGCTAGGACACGCGGGGACGGATTCTCCTTACACATGTAGGCAGGTAGGAATGCATTCCCACGTTCTAAACAGACATGTCTAGAAATGGATTCTAGTCAGTGACCATATAAATAAATTCAGTGTCTAGAAATATTCTTATCATGATGATTTCCGGCCTTCCCATTCTAAGTCACACGATTCCTTATTTTAAAACACAGCAAATGTATAATGGGAATCCAAAATCCTGATCGTTTCTATGTATACATTGCCACCTACCCATCAGCAACGTTTAAGGCTTTAACAATTTGCAGCTACAAAAACATTGTGACAGAAAAGTAATACTTTGCTCCAGCTCCAAAAAATAGAAAGGACTCTTCCAAGTGGTTTTTCCCATGAAATCTAGAACAGAAAATAATCCGGAAAGGAACTTGTAACAATTTTTTTGTGATTCTTCCCTTGTTTTTCTGATTTCTGTAAATTTCTACAGCATTTAACATCATGAAATGTTTCAAGATCAGATTCTGCCATTAAAATATTATACTCTGACTTCAAGAATTATCTTACAAGCAAATCTAGCTTCAACAGTAATCAGATTAAGAGGGGGGAAACTGCAGCAGTTCAAAAATACCTATCATTTCTTTAGCAAAGGCATTGGCAAGTTCTTTGGATTTTGACTGGCTATACTACAAATCACTGAATCCTCTTTTGTTGCTTTATAATTATTAATCTTTCAAACCCACTGGTAATTGATACATACTGTGGCTAATGGGCCAAAGGACAAGACATAAGAACGTAAGAGGAGCCCTGTTAGATTGGACCATAACCCATCTAGTCCAGCAACTTACTTCATATGGTAACCCACCAATTGCTTCTTGGCATTCTCAAGCAGAAGACAAGGGGAAAACATTCACCTGGTCTTCATTCCCTGCTGACAATCTTTAGAAACATCCTACCTGTTTCTGCAACTTGCAGGCAGTACCTAGTCATCCATTCTCATAGCCATTAGCTGGCCTTCATGAATTTATCTAACCCTTTCATAAAGCTTTCCAAGCTGATTGATGTCATCACCTCTTCTGGCAGCAAATTACATAACCTGCTGAGTGAAAAAATACTTCCTCATCTTGGTCCTAACTCTCCTGCACATCACCTTCATAGAGTGTTCCCTGCTCTGCAATAGAGAAAAAAAAAACTCTATCCACCTTTTCTACACCATGCATGGTTTTATATTATTCAGTAAGATCCCATCTTAAACACTATCTTTCAAGACTGGAGAAGCCTGAGGCCAATTTGCACTTGGCCTCTTAGTTTGCCATTAGTTAACATCTGGGCAGATGCATCTGCAGGTGCAGGAGGCATTTACAGCCTACAAATGCCCTATGTCTGCCCAGATGTTAACTAATGGCAAACTAGCTGTGGTGCACAAAATTGTGCATCCCAAGCAAACTAATCCTCCCCAAACCTGACCCAACGCTTACCTGACGCATCCAGGCAGCAAGCACTTGCACCTTTTCCAATGCAAAGGGTCATCTGAGGTACTACACAAGCATGTTGATATCCCTAGCATTTAATTTGCTTTTTCATTACTGCCTTATACTAGGTCAACTCCTTCACTGAGCTCCACTAGAACCCCAAGATCTCCTTCCTGTTCTGTTACAGAAAGCTCAACCCCCATCAGTTTATAGGAGTAATCAGGGTTCTTTGCCCCACCTGCTAAGATTGAAGTGCATTTGCCATTTCATTTCCTACTCACCCAATATCAAGAGATTCCTCCAGATCTCTTCAGTTTTTACTACCCTGCACAATTTACTGTCATTAGAAACCCTTCCTATCTCACTGCTTTACTCTACTTGTAGATAATTTATGAATTAAAAAGCACAGGTCCCAATACAGAACCTTGGGGGACCCTGCTTCTCACTTCTCTCCACTCTGAGTTCCGTCCATTTATTACTACTCTCTGTTTCGTATACTTCAGCCAGTTACCAATGCAGGACAAAACCTGTCCTCTTGTTAAATGACTTAATGAAGGACTTTGTTATGGGTTATGGGCTCTCTCCAGACTAGCAGAATATATCCACAGTTAAATCTAAAAGTGCAGTGTACTCACTGCACAGGGAAGACCAGTAGTCCAGACTGGAAGGCAACTCTGTAGTTTTCCCTATCACAGCTGTGATAGTTGAGAAGGCATGTACCATCATGTAGGGTGAGGCAGCCAATCAAGTTTCGAGCTGCACTTCCTGCCTAGCCAGCATCTTAGGCATTTCCGCACTGAATCGCGTTCGAAACCGAACGCGTTCAGGCGGAAAGCTTAAGCCAGCTTCGGGCGCTTTCCCCGTTCACACACAGACGCTCCGGAACGCGTGTAAACGCGTTCCGGAGCGTCTGGGTGCGAATGGTCAAAGCGCCCGAAGCTGGCTTAGCCGGCAAACGCCGGCCAGGGGCGCGCCGGCGGCCGCGGAGGCAGATCGACAATCAGCTGTTTGAAAAACAGCTGATTGTCAAAGCCGCGCGGCGTCGGAGGTGAGCCGGCAGGCGATCGGGAGACAGAAGCGGCGCGAACGCTTCTTCTCCCGAACGCCTGCGGACGGCTCGTCCGCGTTGGAACGCGTGTAGAGCACTTCGAAGTGCTCTACATTTCGAACGCGAAAGAGGCAGCTGCGGACACGTCGGGACGCAAGGCGCGCGCGGCCAATGCGGATGACGTGTCCACAGCTGGCTTTTTCGCGTTCCGTTTTCCCCCGTGCGAAAACGTCTCTTGTCTCCTTTTCTTGCTATCCTGCCCGAAGAGGATTGAAACTTCGGATTATCAAAATACTGTGCAGCAAGTGTCGTGGATCCAGCAGTTAGGTAAGTGCACAGACCCGATCATATAATGTGATGTCACAACGATCAATCAATTGTCATGTGTGATGGCTCAATCAAGACTGTGTATTCCAATTCATAGTCTAAATGTGTCTGGATGGAGCCATGTTGAATGTCTGCACATTATTTTGCTTGTTGTAATTGATCGAGTCAATTTTGTACACCACTTTGAGTCCCCTTTGGAAAAAGGCGAGATATAAATAACACAATTCATAATACATAACACATGACACATCACAACACATCATAATACAACATAATGGAGGCCTGCTGTCTCTTAGTATGCTTTGTCTGCACAGAATGAAATGTAGTGAAATGAAAGAAGAACTTAAGAACTTGACATGCTGAATAAGGATGAATTTCCCAGGCCTCATTATAGAGCCTACCATCATGGTGGTCAGTACAGCTTTTCAAATAAAGTGACTTACAGACCTTTGGCTCACACTCAGTGTTCTCCCAAGGTTCATGAACCAGGTGGATCTGCAATTTTCCCGCAGATAAATTACTATTACCACTAAGCTTGTTGTATGCATCTTGGACCTATCTTTGGTTTCTCTCTCTCTCCTCTTCTCATGAACAATCTGGTGCTTTCAGTCCTGCTGTATATGCCAATATACATTTTCCAAAGAAGATCATGTGCTGGAAGATCATTGCTGTCATGTGCTTGTCTGTAAATTTATCTTCTCCTTCAGCCTAAATAATTCCTGTCTTTAATTTATACCATCACTTCCAGTTACAATCTATTTCATCATGAAGAACAGACTGAAGCTTCTCACACACAGCTATCTTTTCGGAAAAGCAACAGTTGAGGGAAAATAAGATCTAGCCAATGTCAGCATGCTGTTGGCAGAAATCTGTTTTTCCTATGTCACTTTGGTTTAGCTCAGCAGCAAACTTGCTATCCTCCTAAGAAAAAAACAGCCACGCTCCCATTTTTATATTTATGCATTATTCTAACATAAGGGGCAACTCCAAAAGAAAATACACTGAAGTATGTTATTCAAGGAACCACCTTTCACTTCTCTTCCAAAAAGTTTCCTTTAATATACAGTATTCCAATTTTCTAGAACTGAAAAAAGAAGACATTCTCTTGTCCTTGACGGAAAGCCAGCAGGAAGAATGTTCCAAAGCTCTCCAGCACAACCATGTAAGCTGCCATTGGCATGTATAGAGGCAGTACCTGACCAATACCTTATTGTTTAGTAAATAAAAATTAAACAAAAAACTAAAGATTTAATTAAGGATTTAAGGTCATATGGATGGAACCACATTTCATTATCTAAAACAAAGGCCTTTTCCACACTGCAGCCCACGTCCTGGTACAAGGGCATACAACTGCATAGTAGCATAGACTACAGCAGGCTCTGCCTATATCACACTGTGTCCACATTGGACAAAGCTCAGTTCTGGGATAAGGAACCAAGAAGTCCAGCTGTGAACCTCTCTGAAGAGTATCAGGGTCCACAGTCCAAACTATGAAGGGCATGAAAACTGCATACTCCCATGGCCAGAATACTGTGGGGATTCTTTTCAGCAGCAGTTCAGGAAGCGGTGCCAGAAGTAGTGTAAGACTGAAAAATTCCCTCTTGGAAACAGCAATGGCCAAGAATGAAGGATTCTTCAGAGGCAGCAGCTAGTGCTGGAGTGAGACAATCCATCCAAATGTGGCTGTCTCAATGTGTCCCTCCAAGATGTCCTGCACAAGTGGTAGAGAGACAGCCTCAGTCCATGGAAACCCAACCAAAAATATCAACCATTACTAAGCTCCTGGAGGCATCTTGTGTAAGTTCACTGTACAGCAACCACGTCATGGTCCTTGAGAGTCCATTGCAGCATTTCTGTTCTCATGAATCCATGCCATGGTGCATGCATGAGGATCTGTTGCAGCATTTGTACATGTGTCACAGTGTCAGCATATTTGACTCTGTTAGAGTACATGTGGGGAAAGCTTGTAGCAGAATCCCCATGGGGGCTTCCCAGCTGCACTTCAACTAGAATGCTACCACGAATTATACTAAAAAGAGCCTTGTAGAGTTGTTCAAAATAGTGGAAGACTGATTGCACACTATTCCCAGCAGCAAAAACTTTGCAGATGAGATGCTTTGTTCCCTGACTGCAGTACTGCTGGCCAGGACTGGGTCGTGCACTGTCACCTGCAGTGCATCATGACAACAAACAAACAACAGCAGCATGGTGTGGGAGTATTGACACTTATGTCACTAAGTGGTTATGACAGGATAAGTGTGGGTCTGTGCAGGCACTACATTTTCCCAGCACACCCATTGCACCAGAAGGATCAGAGATGAGAAGACCCTCCCTTCAAGGCTCAGTTAACAGAACTATGGCAAATGCACCATGTGATATTCGAGGTGTCATACTGTGCATCAGCCTATCGGGTTGTAATTCCCAAAACAGCATAAACGTGCTTGCTTTCACAGGGTCCCTATTGACAATTTGCAAAACATGCCAGTGAAAGCTTCCAGCTTTATATCAAACCAAGTAGAAACAAAGACAGGGATGCCCTCTGCTGATTCCTGTGATCGCTGCAGCAATAGGCCACAAAGATACTTATGTGCTTCTCAGTGTCATTTTCACCCTGGATAAAACGTTATACGCCTTGTCAACACGTTTCAGTAAATAGCCTTCCTGAACAGACTTGCTATAAACACACAATAGAATGAATTGCTCTTTATTGGATCATGGTTTTCATCGCACATGAACATCTTGTCTACTTTTCACAAATTCACTGTGCCAGTGCATTGCAAATTTTGGTAATGTGATTGGAAGTGGCAGCAAGAAAATACAGTAAAAAGAACCTGCAGATATTTAATCCTGTAATGCCACTGTTCTTATTAGAGTAAATAAATGTATATTGATGAGCATTTAAAATCTTTATAGAGAAAATCCTTCTAAAGAGCCATTACTATTTATATGTTAATCAAAATTAAGTTAGTTGCATTTAAGCTCTGTTGAAATAAATGAGACTATAACCACAGTCAGAACGTATTTGTGCCACTTGTTATAGAAAAGAAGGAGCTAACCTACTTCAAAAAGAGATCAGTACTTTATCTTTCTTCCAGACAATGACACAAAATATATATTTATAGTTTACAGCATAAATTCTGCAAATAATAGATCTCAACTTTGAGTGGACAGTAAAAGGCTTGCATATGGGCAAGTCAGAAGCATTTAGTTTGAACATTCAGGGTTCAAAAGCAAAACAATGATATTATCATGCTAATCTTCTCTGTAAATCCGTATTGCTTCTCTGCACTTGTGCCACAACTTCCTGATTGAAACCAAAGGAAGGAAATGTGAGGAAGCAGGTATAGCAGTTGGGGATACAACACTTATTTATTCTCAGACTAATAAACTCTGGTTATGAGGCCAAGTCAGGATCCACATGGGCAAAATAAAGCACCTGACAGAGGTCTGAGTGACGCAGCAATCCTTTTGCAGAGCACAATACGTCCAATCTGCAAAGTTCTATCTGCCTTCAAGCACCTTTGCCACCACCAGGTAGATTGATAGCGGCAGTGCAGGTGATATTCATGACTGCCATCCACCTAGGACCATAAACTGTCGCACAGAAATTGACAGACTTCCAGTGCCAATTCCTGTACTCTGCCTAACAACCCTGTGTTATCCCTCATGTTTGATGCTTGAAAGGGTGAAAGGTCCCATACTCTCATCCTTCATGGACCATTTCTTCCATTGGTGAGAAGGCTATCCAAGACTATTCCGTCCAGTAACATCTCATGGCTCTCTTGAGGCAATGATAATCAGGAAGACATTCTTATACTTTGGACATGTGGTCTGAGCACACAAGGAGCTAGAAAAGGGCATTATGCTTTGCAAGGTGGAAGAGAAGCAAAAGAAATGGATGGATGGAATCAAACTACTCTAATGTTCTTTGAAGGGCTACTAGATACTATTAGTAATCATTTATCATACAGTCACCAGAAGGCAAAACGACAGCATCCAACAACAGTAATTTCAGATTAGGTCACTGTGTTATCCTCTTACGGCTCATATCTTCATGGGTGTGGAAGGGAGGGAGTTATATATATATTTAATTATGTTTTAATGTTTAATATATTTTATTCTTACTGTAAACAGCCCAGGGATCATGTGGTGAAGGACGGGATAAAAATTTTTTTTAATAAAATAAATATTATTTTAATCCAATATTAGGTTATATTGGATTAATATGCCAATATCAGTATACTAATACTCATGTCTCCAGAGTAACAGCATTAAAACTGTTTTCCAATCATTAAGTACATAAGTAGAGAAATATAACACAAAGCAAGTGGAAATGTGCATATAAAATGCTATTGTAGCTCTGCTTACCCTGGACTGACATCGCTCCTTTATGAGAGTATTTCAGAGCAGGAAGCTGAAGACTGGAAGTAACTTACATTCATAGACAAAGAAAACAATGAAGTCTCTTCAATGGATTTACCACTCAAGCAAAGCTATAAAGGGTGAGTGGATAGCTTATCATAGGTGGAAATAGCCTTGACAATACAAAAGATGAAAGCAAAGACTGATTATAAGATGAGAGTGACTGCACTGGTATGTTACAACATTATTCTGAAGTGGAAAATACTTCTGGAAGAAGGAAGTAGGCCTCTCTTGAGATTAATTGTCACGAAAGAATAAGACAGATACCATCGTACAAGAGGGTTCTAATAAAGAGGCAATTCACTGACTAATCAAAAGGTGTGATCAAACTGGGTTTTTTTAAATTGTCCCTTAAAGAAGCAGCATCTCTCCCATGGATGTTTTTCTAAAAAAAAAAAAAATCAGTCAAGCAAACAAATGAATGCACAAAAGCCTCCCTCATGTGTTCTTTATTCACCTCCAAAGTCTGGCAACACGAAGTCTGACCACTCACTGGCTTGGGCTTTCTGTGCTGGTTGATCATCAGTAGCAGCCATTTCATACATTTTGATTGGCTACTTTTTCCACCTCAGGGGATGGACAAGGTTCAAACAGTAGTCTGGAGAGATCAAAAGTGGAGTCTAAATGAAGTCTCACCTCTCTCTACCATCTTTCTGCAAGGTTGCCACTGATATTAACGAGTCTGTTTTATCAGTAGTTGGATCTTGCCACATGTACCATATTATACATAGAAATACCACCAAATGTTCTCTTCTGTGTGTTTCTTATATTTATAACCAGGTCCTGGCTTTTGTTCCTAAGGAAGGTATGGAACCATTCTTTTTTTTCTGATTGAAGTACACAGTTTACACACACCATACCTAGCATTCACATTTCTCTGGACAACATCAGAGCAATATTCATGGAGGTTCTGTTTGTGGCCTGTGATGTCACGGCTGGGGCTAGCCTCACGCCTTGCCAGGCACCTCAGCAGTCTCATCCCTGAGCCTACAATCCATGCCCCTCTGCAACACACACGCACACACATGCACACACACACCTCAACAGGAACAAAATATGAACTTCACTTTATTGTTACAACTTGGTTAGCATAATAGTCTCAGAATTTTGAGCATTTCAGAAACAGAGCTATTCAGGATTCCCTCCTCTCTTTCTTCATAGGTAAACTTTGGACCTGATCCTTTTCCTATTCCCCCACCCCACCCCCCACCCCAGTGAGACATAAGATAAAGAAAAGTTATTCTCTAGCAGCACAAGCTTTTCAAAAGGGGTTGTTCCTCCATCAGTGCTCCCTGATTGCCTGGCCCCTGAGCTAGCTTGTCTCTTCCACTAACTTAGGACAACATAAACTCCTTAGCTCTACCAACCTTCTCCCTGGGTTATCACATGGCCTCAATCAGATTTCCTCAGCTGAAGGTGTCTTGTGCTCAATTCACACATACTCATGCTACAAATACTCACATGATGCCCTCGCCTGACATTATTCCTGCTTGACTTTTCTAACTTTCATGTACTTATAAAATGGTTCAACTTTTTGATAACATCTCATCATCTTTGAGATGATCATGATACCTGAAATAATGATAATAATGATTAACATTTCTAGATACATGGAATGATGATAAACATTCCACATTAAGACACATGGAATGATCAAAACAAATATTCCTAAACAGCTGCTCCTCTAAGGCCTGATAAGTTGCAAGAAAATTTGTAAACAACACCTGCAATCCAAACAGAACACACACTCTCTCCTTGTGAGTACTGACTGCAAAAACAACCCCCCAATTCCAGAATAGTGGGGAACCTAGCTATAGACACATAGAAAACCATATAAGGTAGGAAAAAACCACTCCAGCTGCCTCTAGATGACCATTAACAATGCTGTTTCTGTGGTGGTAAGCTCCAAGCACACTGTAAAGGTGTGACTCATACCATTTACACAACTGGTTCCTCCTGGCCTCTAATGCTTCAATGCCAGAAATGAGCCATTTTCAGTCAAGCACTGAAATGGAAGTCACCCCTGGCAAATCCCTCCTTAGCTCACTATCAATCTAGATGATATTGGGGTGTGGATCAATGAGGACAAACCCCACCATCAGAGTGCCTGCACGAAGCATACCTTTGAGGGCAGATTCTGAGCATTGGGGCCTGCCTGACTGGGCCAATACAGGCAATCTCATTTGCCCTTTAGGCTCCAGGGACACTCTAGGACAGTGGTTCTCAACCTTCCTAATGCTGCAACCCCTTAATGGAGTTCCTCATGTTGTGGAGACCCCCAACCATGGGGGCGGAGCAGCTGGAAGGTGGGAGGGAAGGTCAGTGGGAGACTCGTTGTGACGCCTCTGAAAGGGTAGTTCAACCCCCAAAGGGGTCCTGACCCCCAGGCTGAGAACCACTGCTCTAGGAGCACACAGTATCAATGATATGGGTGGCGTTTCCATCTACATACTGGACAGTTCCTTTTTCATTCCTCCATCTCCGCTCTGGCTTACAGAAATAATAATTGAAGGATATGGCTATATTAAGCCTAAGAAAATCCAGATTTTTCTGAGTAAGCAACTGTTATAAAACCAGTCTATAAAACTGAGCATAAGAAGATCCCTGCTGGATCAGGCCACAGCCAATTTAGTCCAGTATCCTGCCTCACATAGTGGCCCACCATTTCCTTCGGGGCATCTCAAGCAGAAGGCAAAGGCAAGACCTTCACCTGCTCTGGAATCCCTACAAATGGCATCCTGCTTGTCTTGCCAGACTGGAGGATATACCTAGGCATCCATTCCATATACCTTTAAATCCCATTGAAATATTTTATTTTGAGTTGGGTTGTTTTAAAATGTATAATTTGAGGAACTATGAACATCTCTACCACTTTCTTATAAAGGTTGTTGCAAAAATGGATAACAGCTCCAGAGCCAATCTTCTTTATCCAAATACTCACTCTCCTCAGTTGCATAAAACAAAAATAATAATAATTGCACTGGGATCGAGCAAATAGGAGAACCACAGTGGCTCAGGAATGCCAAACAATGAGCAGTTGCACACCAACCAGCAGGTATGGGGGCAGAGTAAAACAAGTATCCAGATAATCCATGCGAGTTGATAGATAAACATACTTGAATATGCCAGTCTTGGGGCCATGATATCGCTAAATTCTAGGTGACCAACTGCTGCATATATGTGTTTGTTTCATCAATGTTCTTTTATTGATTTTGTCTTTGCGCCATTTCTGTTCCTCAGTGGTAGAATAAGATTAAATAAATACAGTGACCAAATATAATGAAATCAGATTGCACATCAAGCTAAACAAGGAGATCTTCAATATCACTCTAGCTGTCTAGGAGCAACACGTAACTGAAGGATATCTTGCCACATTCTGTTGTCTTTTTCTATTAATTAAACATATCTAGCAATTTATGCCCAATTTTACCAGAAGCATCTGCTAAATGCACAGAAGGTCTCCATCTTCATGTAATCATGATAGTTGCTAATAATAATGCATTAATTTATCATATAAACAGTGTTTAATTTACATCTTCGGCTGCTCAACAAAGATTTTTTTAAAAAAAATCTTATTTGTGTTGAATTCTTAGTAGATTCTATTAATTCTTCCTGCCTTAAGCAATTATGTAACATTTTACCTATGGAAAATAGATGCAGGCCCAGTTCCCACTCATGCCTCTTAAAATTGTTTAAAAATGAAACACAAAAAAAGCAATTCAAACACGGATTCTGGTAGTCCCCACTTCAGTGGCTTTTTAAATCACTTTAAATTGCTATCAACCCCTGTGATGTCCCCACCCAAAATAGTTCAGAATCTCATTAGGGAAAGGGAAACTTTTCTTCCCCCCACTTGCCAGCCGGCACCCTACCCCCTGTCTGCTGATTGGACCCCACAATGATGTGGTGGAGGGTGGGGAATTGCAGCTCCCCCCTCTCCTCTCCTCTCCCCTCATGCTTTTGCAAAAGACGTCCTGCCAGTCCTGCACATACACTCGCACACACAAACACACACACCCCTTCCTCCCCTTCAGTCTCCTCACCACCTCCCTATCACCAGCAGCAGCGGCTGGTATACACACACATGTAAACTCAGGACTGGTGCTTTTTCACTTCTCTGCAAATGTAGAGAAGTGAAAAAGTAGCAGCAAAGAGAGAGCTGCATGCCGGCTCACCCGGCTGGCTGCACACATGAGCACTCAGTCACCGGCGGGGCATGGGGGGGAGGTGCTTCTTTCCTTCCCAGGGCTCAGCAAGACAAAAGAGGCACCTCCAGTGTGTGCTTCCTGGCAAGGAGAAAGCGAGGGGAAGTGTAAAATGAAACTTTGTTATCTTATCAGTGTGAAGTGCGGAGTGAGTGAATTGCTACATCTTATCAGGCTGAATTGTTACTTCTCTGCTGAATATGGATCTAGTGCTTTAACAAATCTGGCAAGGGGTTGGTCCCTGCGCAGGGTGAAAGCTCACCCATTTCATGATGTATTTGACCCAATACTGCTGCGGTATTCCCACAGAAATAAGGAAGAAGCATTTTAAAAGCAAAAACTGGGGGGGGGGGAACCACCTGAAAAAACAGGTGTGTGTTTATTCCATTTTTTAGCCAAATAATCCTCAAAATACCCCTGAAATGGATTGGTAATGGGGACACAGAAAATCCAAACAGTTTCTAAACCATTTTAAAATGCCAATGGGAACTGGGGCACATTGTACTAACAAAAGCCTAACATGGCCTTTAGCCAAGAAAACTATTATTTTTACCTGCAGAAGTGTTCTGTCCACATCCCTTTCTCTTTGTGTATTTCAATGAGAAGTCATATCCCTCTGACCTTAGAAATGTGTGTGGCAGAATGTTCAACCATCTGCAGGAATAGAGGGTGGCGGTCTATTATTAGAATGTTTTGTCTTGCCCGTCGTCTGTTATTAATTGAAACTCTGGATATACAATGAAGAATTCACCAGTTTCAAAGGGGGAAAGGATCCGACAAGGGGAAAAACAAGTATTGTTTTAAGGTCATATTTTCTTTTCTATCATAATTTGTAGGTTTTCATCAACCTTGCAGGTGGCAGCATACCAACTGCTATTTAAGTTGGGCATATTTATACATATATCATATTCCATAGTTAATCAGTTTTCACGGGAGGAAATGAAATTTAGCTCGGAAAGAAGGACATGAAAATAGAAGAATCCCATGAATTTATGGGATTCTGCAAGTTTTACATTACTGACTTAGTCTCACTGATTGATTGATTGATGATTGATTGATTGAAAAAATATATACTTTAATTTATTTTTAACACAAGTTGCCTCCCAAGACAGATTACAAAATTAATCAATGATGGAAGACACAGTAAACTAATGAACTGTCACTGAAAATATTACTGCTATTTTTTTCTGAGTAGTAAACACTTCTAAATTCTGTGCCACAGGGGAAAAAAAAATTGCTTCTACAGAATAACAATTTATGATGTGGCCTATTACTATTTTTACAGTGTCTGAACTCTGAAATTGAAACTGTATGCTTTCATATGATTTCCAGAATTTAGGCCAAAACAGAAGTGTGATGCAATGATGTCCCCCCAACCCCTTAGAGTACATTTAAATCTTCATGATTGGTATTATATAATCTTATCTCTGTATATTTGAAATATAAATTGTGTCAGAGATTACTATGCACAGTTATGTAAAAAGAATTCCTTCTGTGTCCAGTGAGACTGTCTCCCCAAATGCTAAACATAACAGGGAATCCAACTTTCTCATTTAATAATAATTACACCAACAACTGGTAGCTTTATATAACATGACACATGTTAAATATATATTCGGGGGGGTGGGAAACAGCTTCCAGATAGACTTTCATAAATCAATCTATTTTGCCAGCCTTACGAACATTACAACAGTTCCACATGAGTGTCTAAATTCCTTGTTTGAAATTAGCTTTCTGGGACTCAAATGTGTGATTGTTTTTACTGCTCCCCAGCTATTAAAGACGGGGATGTTCGGGCAAAGAACGGAAGTGGTTCCATGGTGCGCATATGGCCAAACATGCCCATCTTCAAAGTGTGAAAATGCCCTTTCTTTACAGTTGCTCCCTGTTGTTGCCAAATTCCATGTGTGCTGATAGCATTATGCTGGGAACCACCAGGGTGTCTTGGGAACTCAAGGCTTTGTGGTCTGAGCATGGTCTGGACTGTGGGAATCAGGTGGGAAAAGTGGTTGAATATATACACTGGACAGAGCTGTGTTCTTTGTGATCTTTTATGAATAAATGCTTCCCGGCATGGGTAAGCTGCCTCTGCCTGTGCTCTAAGTTTGAGGCCAGACCCAGAAGAGCCAATAATCTGCTGGGACTTTGGTCCCATACAGAGAAGAAAGACTTGATGTCTGTACTGTGGCAGGCAGACACAAGTGGAAGAGTTATTCTCCTCCTTTCAGCATCTGCATGCTTTTAGTAACTAATATGCTCCCCTTAGACTATTAAGGTGCTTCAAGGCATGCCTGACCTGACCTTCTTCTGAAGCTACACGCGTGAGGCTTTTGCTAGGGTACCCTGCTGTAGCTGCCGCATCTTGTTAGAAAAATAAAATGGGAAATTACAACAATGTGGGACAGAGAGGGCAAAAGTTGACGCAGGGGAAAGCAATCATGAAAGAGGAATTACTAATGGAGTTCACAATCACTAATGTAAGATCTCTTCTGCTCAAGAGGAAGAAAAATGAGAAGTTCTAAAGATTTTTATTCCTGACAAACAGCTGCTCTACTTTAGTAGCAAGACCATCAAAAGCTAAAACAGTCTTTCATGATGCTCAATATAACTGCCAAGGGCCATAAATTGTCGCACTAGAATGGTAGGGTAAGAGCGATGGTAAAGATCAATAAGGAGGGGGAGTCGTACGTTTAACCTGTATACTACGGTGCAAGAAAGAAAAAAACAAATGGAAGGGGAGAATAGAATTATTTTCGGAACACGAATCACAGATGCAGTTTCTTGCCTTCCTTTCTTCTAGTTTGGAAACAACAATAAGTCAAAGTTCACCTGGTAGCCAGGCGCAACACAAGAAAGCAAAACAAATGACACATCTAGCGAAATTATCCACACTCTGGTAACTTCCAGACTGGGTCATTGTAAAGCACTCTACATGGGGCTGTCCTTGAAGACAGTTTGGAGGCTGCAGCTGGTACAGAATGCAGCTACTAGACTGCAGACCAGAGGCCAATACACACTTGGCCTCTTAGTTTACAATTAGTTAACATCTGGGCAGGTACATCGGCACTTGCAGGAGGCATTTACAGCCTACAAACGCTCTCTGCCTGCCCGGATGTTAACTAATTGCAAACTGGCTGTGATGCACAAAATTGTGCACCACAAGCAACTTAACGCTCCCCAATCCCAACCCAAAACTTACCTTTTCCATCCAGGAGGTGAGCACACTAACCTTTCTCAGTACAAGGGGTCATCTGAGGTGCTGGTCAAGCACACTGGTACCTCAAATGACCCCTGATGCAACTGCACATGTACAAAACATCATGGTTGCCATATTGATGTCAACAGTGTATACAGAGTTGCGCAGGGCGCTGGTACCAAAATGGCGGTGCCCTGAGGAGGATTGGATGTCCAACCGAACTAAGCTAAGTGTTGAGGTGTGCGGGGGCTATGTTATCATGTCCTAAGCTATCATGTCCAAGAGGAGCCCTGCTAGATTGGATCACCCAGTCTCACACAGTGGTCCACCAATTGCTTATGGGCATCTGAAGCAGAAGACAAAGACAAAACCTTCACCTGCTCTCAAATCCCTGCAAATGGCCTTTAGAGGCATCCTGCCTGTCTTCTCAGCCTTGAGGATGTACTTAGGCATCCATTCTAGTAACCATTGATACAGCTGAATTTGTCTAACCCTTTCTTAAAGCTATCTGGGCTGGTTTCTGTGACCACCTCTTCTGGCACCAAATTCCATAGACTGATGCAACTTCCCTCTTTTCCCCATTTATGTAATGAGCAAGTTCCAACATTTTTTCCTGCCTTTTTCTTTCTTCACTGCCAAGTAGTTCTAACCGGCAGCCCTTAGCATAGCTGTGGAGAAGGTAGCTAGAGTTGTGAACCTAAGGCTAAAGCTATTTTGACTATCATGCTCATTCAGTCTCAGTGCTTCATATTAGAAATTGTCTAACACCTTCCTTGATGATTTGTCCAGTGACAGCAGGATTAACTGTAGATTGACCGTAATAGGGGTGCAAAGGTGACAATGGATGAATTAAATCAGAAGTCAGAGAATCGAATCAAATACTCAGTGGAATAAATCATAAATGCAGTGATGAGGCTGAGGCTGAGGATGCAAAGAGTGGTCCACTCCCTAGTAGGGATGTGCACAAATATTCATAACATTCAAATTTGTACAAATTCGGACATTCGGATACAAATCAAATGTTATGACATTCATACAAACACAAATGTTTTGGAACATTCATACACAGCTTCAGAACACTGGTGAAAGGGGGAGGTGGGAAAGTGGCTCTAACGGTCACCTTGACAATGGATCCAGAGTGAATTCAACATGGTTTGAGAGCGGATTCAAAGTGAATTCAGGGTGGATTTGATGCTTTCAGAGCGGATATGTTACAGAATACGTATCTGATACATATCCAATATGTATTGGATACGTATGTGTTTGTATTGGATATTTGTACAAATTCATACAAATACATTTGTATCAAATAGAATCCTACCACATTTGAAGGGAATCTATTTGAATGAGTATGGATTTTGTTACATTCTATTTGTTATTAATCAAATGCAAAAACAACAACAACAACAGCATTTGTGCACATCCCTGTTCCCTAGCCAGAGCTTTGGCCAAGAAGCAGGGATCTGTGGTAAAGCCCCCATATTTTGTCTTTGCAAACTGTGAAGCTAGGGAACAGAGGTATCTCAGCATTGAAGTTTCCATCCCAAGTCATGAAGCAAGGCACTGGCCATTTTTGATACTTGGCCCAAGGCATCGAGACCACAAGTAGATCAGTCTTCAAACCGCTATTCTTCCATTCAACAGCTGCGGGAGCAAACCAGGACTTCAGTCTCTTTGCAGCTTTGTTCTTTTTTCAGTGCACGAGTAGGCAAACTAGAAAAGCATTCACCTTGCCCATAGGGTGATCCATTTAGTCCCAAGTGGAGGTGGGAGGATAAAATGTTTTATGAATGATTTGAAATGACATTTTCCACACTCTTAATGAACATACAGATTTGCTGTTAAAACAAACACCTAAGATTTAATCCAGCTTCAGTCCACTTTCAGAGTGAAAGAACACATCAGCAAAGTAAGAAGCTGTTTTCCTTTGGCATTATCTAACTCAGAAAATTCACCTTTGGGGTAGATAATGTGGAAGGAAATGACAGGTCACTTTGCTGTTGTGTTCTCTCACTTTGAAAGTAGACTGAAACTAGATTAAATCTTAGGTGGGAATGCAGCGCAAATGTTTAAACACCTGCCCGTTCTTGGCATCTGTCATACATACATATATTACATGTGTGTGTAGACATGAGGCGCATTTGTAGGATTAAGTGTCCACATCCTTCAGCGAACACTGCTCTAGTACACTTGTTGTGAATCACATTCTGGGGTGTGTGACACTTAGGTCATATCCCCATGCACTCATGCCTGCATTATTTTGGAGGCTGAGTCTGCACATGGGGATGCTCCTGGGTTATTAGGGGAGGATATTGACACTCGCATCATTAGTGGGTGGGTTTCACATCCTGTGCTCACCATTCCTGTCCTGTGCATTGGACATGGTAACTGTTTGGGCATTTTTGGCAATAAATAGTGACTGAACAGAAACGAGTCTCTTTCCGCGACCATTATTCCACCCTCCTTCCCTGATTGGCAAGTCAGCAAGACAAATAGAAGCTTCAGTGCCTCAATTTAACAGCAAAAGTTATGTTCGCCCTCCCACAAGTCTTTCCATGACCATTATTCCACCCACCCATCCCTGATCACCAAGCCAGACATGATAATTTTATTTAAATGGCTTAATTTAGCACATGAGCAGTAAACTGCTGTACTGTGTGGAGCAGAGGTGCGCACCTCCGGTAAACTGCCGCCAAACCCCGTAGCGGCTTTGCAGAACAATCTGGTTTTTTCATTTTTTATATATATTATATTTTTATTGCCTTTTGGCCCTATGTGCCAAGATCGGGGAAGGAAGTGTTGGATGGCATTTCCCTGCCATCACTACAGCGGGTGACACAGGGGTTGGCAACATCAGCCCGGCTTCCAATCAGGAGAGTGGGGAGTGGAGAGAAAAAGATGCTGTTCCACCATGCAGGGGGTTAGCGCAATTTGCATGGGGACGCCCATAGTTGAATTGAGCCCATGTTATCAGCAAACACATGGGGATGGCTCAATTCGAATTCAGCCCTGCACCCGGATAAAACATTTTCCAATCTGCACTAAGCAGAGTGCATGCAGACGTGACTATAAAGTATATTACCTGGGCCATTTAACTCTTCATTGACTGGCACATAGTAGAAGAGAGGAAAATAACTGACCTCAGTCAAAATAATAAATGCCACTGTATGTTAGTGTTCAGTCATATTGCCTACTGAGCACTTAACAACCAACTTCTCATGTTACTAACTGTATGGTAAAACATGCCCTAGAGAGTTCCTAAGTATATTTCTGAGCCAAATACCAGTTATGTTAAGATGTACTATATGTTATGTGAAGGTCTCACTATGTTTCTTTTCTTTGGGGAACAACAGAGTTGTAGAGTTTGTGTAAGCCATGCATAGTACTTAAGAGTTAAAGATTCAAGGGAATGTACATTATTGTATTTTAATATATGGGTGGGTTGCCTGCCTGCCTGCCTGCCTGCCTGCCTGCCCACCCCTTCTCATTAAGAAAACCTCAGACCAGTTTACAGTTTACATTAAAATCAAGGGTACAACCACACTCAAATCACCAATAAGGCACATTACAAATTGGGTGAGTAAATGAAAGGAATATTAACAGGGGATATCTGGATGAAGAGATAGGCCTTTAACAGGTGCCAAAAAGTTCAAATTTTAGGCACCCCCAAATAAGGAGGGCATTCCACAGGGAGCATATAGAAAGCCTGACTGTGGACCATCATGAGAAGGCATTCAGATCTCTCCAGGTTATCTTAGATCTCTTCTAGTAGTCATTACAAGTATAGTTGTAATGAGAGAAGTGTTCTTTAAGAGCTCAAGCTGTTTAGGATTTTATATGCTAGGAAGAACTCAACCTTAGTTTATTGGCCCCCAGCCGGCTCACCACTGCATCCAGGCACTAGTTCAAAACACTCCCAACTTCTCTTGATTGAGATGTTATGGAGAAACAGAGCATCATCATCCCCAAAACTACTGATGACTGCCCAGCCGTTTCATATAGCTGTTAAATGGCATCAGTGACAAACCTCTACCCTGGAGAACACCTCTGTCCAGTTCTGGAGCACAGACCTACAGCACCCCAATGCTATTTTATAGGATTTCTCCTGGAAGTTGAGAAGAATCGTCGTAGTTCAGTGACCCCCATGCCCATCACATGGAGGAAATCCAAAAGGATACCATGGTTGATAGTGCTGAATGTTGCTGAGAGATAAACAGGATCTACAGTATGTCAAACACAGATTGAAATGGGTCCAAATAAATTTTAAAAATTGTGAACACCTGCAGTGGCATGGCAACCACCTTGTCCAAAAGGTGCTTGCAACTGGGTGATAGTTGGAGCACACCTCAGGGCTATTTTAGAACCAGATGAACCAGATGAGCCTCCTTCAGGCACCACCCAATCCTATAACGAATTATTCACTAGACCTGCACCCACCCTGCCGTTTTTTCTAATAATGGGCAAGGATCATGGGAGCATGTTGTGGGTCAAACAGCTGCAAGCATCTTGTCTTCATCATCAGCCCTTAAAAACAAAGTGATCCCATAAAACCAGACTAGACAGTACCCTGAATAGTTCACTAGACACTGTATCAGAAGCAGCATTCAAGTCAGCATAAAGATAAATGATTTTCTCTTCAAAGTACTTTGCCAATCTACTTCGGCAGGCTTTTGAGGGCTACAGTACCAAATTTGATGGGGCAGATGGCCATTAATCTAGAGAACTCTGCTGGGTGGTTCCTTGAAGATGCAGTAGAGGATGCACAGAAAACTTCCTTTGCAGCCTTCACCCAAAGAAGAAATCGACCCACCAAATAGTTAATTATAGTTAAATGTGAAAACACAGAAGCAAATGGACCAAGAGGGGTGTCCCTTGCCCTCATTGTCCCCAAAGGGGCTCCTCAAAAGAACAGCCCTCTTTAGTGCCAACCCTCCTGCCCTTTATAGGCCAGAAACAGGAAGCAGGCCGACCCTGGCAAGTGCTGCACGGAGCTTTTAATTGCTTGCTTGTTCTGCTCCACCAACTAAGAAGCAGAAGAGGAAGGAGATTTAAGGAACGCAGATTAAATATACTATTGAAAAGCTACAGACCTACATAACTTCGCACTGCTTCACCTTCAACTATATTATTGGTTGTGACAAAAAGAGAGCCAGCACTTAATGCCTAATGTACTTTGCTTGTAAAAAGATGTAAAGAATTAGTAACACATCCTCGCTCCACCATAACTGTCAGGTGACTATTTTAACATCACAGGTTGGGGTTTTTTTTGTTGTTGTTGTTATATGTAAACAAATTGCAGGGAAGTTTAATAGCAATATATATAATATATACACAGATACACACACATACTACCCTTTCTTGTTTTGTTTTGCCATGTGGAAGTGATCTATTAAAAAAGCATTTTTTGTAATTTAAGGAAGATTTCTCTCTCTCTCCCTCTCTCTCTCTCTATGTGTTTCTGTGTGCTCACTAAAAATATTATGTTAAGAAATAGCCACTTGGGGGCGCTTGTGCATTGTGTAAACAAAATCCTGTCCCTCTGTCCCTGTGATGGCATTCACTGTTATTCTAGGAACCTGCATTTGAGATGCTTTTTGGTGGAATTGTCAGAATATTGCCTGAAATATTTCCTCCAGTAACTCACCACCAACATTAAACTATGCACATCTGTTGTGCCACATAAATAGCACAAACACAGCTTTCCAATTATTTCTACATTGAATCCCACATGGCTGCATTGCGTAACGCACCAAGGAGATTTAAAGCATCTTCTGCACAACATCCAGCCACTTTCGCTACAAGGGAAATTGATCATTAAGAGTTCATTATCACTTCTTCAAGTGAAATGCCCCATTTCTACCCCAGCACCAAGCTGATGGTGCTCATAGATTATCCTTTTTTAATTGCTTTTGGCAGATTCATTCAGAGAATGTATGGAGAGTGAATTGCAGAGACAGGTTGAAATGCCAAGCTAGTTGTTCTGTTTTGCAAATGGAGATATTTAAAAACAAGCTAGCATTAAAAAAAAAAAAATTAACACCTTGTGACGGTTTCAGAGTTCAGGCTGCAATGGGCAGTAATATTTCCTTGCTCCCTTGCAAGCCTCTTTGCAAACTGCATTTGCAAGCCCTGGCTACAAGCTGCATAAAGGCAGGAAACCTTGCCCGGGCCCTGTTGCATTGATTGGCTGCTGGCAATTTGGAGGGAAAACCTGTCCAGGGACCTGGAGGCTTGATTGACAAGCAGGAGGAGTTTTCCTCCGTTGCCAGTGGTTACAGCCAATTGGAGCCCGAGAGGCTGAAGGGTATAATAAGCAGTGAAAACAGCAGACTGTGTCTTTTGACTGGACAATTTCTGAAGTGGACAGATAGGAGAGATCTGTCACTGAGGGAGACTTTGCCAGCAACTTACCAGTCTAGTCCTGTTCTTTGGGTGGGGAGCAGAAGGAGACAGACATCACTGGTTGATTCTCTGAAGGAGCTCATACTAAGAACAGGCCAGAGGCTGCAACCCACAGCCAAGCAAGGAGGTGCAAAGCCTTTCTGAAACCAGGGCTGAGTTGCTGTTCTTTGGGGAGGCTTGGGTAAAGCTGAGCAAACCAAAGGGGAGGAGTGGATAGGATTATCTGCTTGGGAGCAACAGGTGTCTTGTAAGCTAAGAGAGCTGTGTATGCTTGAGGCTTGCTGTGCTATGGAACTGTTGATCTTTATCTTGCATAACCTGAACTTTCTATTTACCTTTTTACTTCTCTAAATCTTATGCTTAATAAACCTGTTTTGGTTTACAGTTTAAAACGCTTGCTACCAGTGTTTTGCATTTAGACTGTAGTACTCACTCGGCCTAGTGCACACTTCCAGCAACCTAAAACTGCCCAGCTACTTTTCAGAGGGCAGGCACTGAACTGTCTGCTAGAAGTTGTGACACACCTCACAGGTACAGGTAGGATCCCTCAATCCACTTATTTCATGGGTGTGAAATAACAGAATGGCCTGTAGTCCACAAAAAACTTATGCTTCAGCTTTTATTTATATACTATTGCAACTTCTTATTCCAGATGTGCAATTCATCACAGTGGCCAGCACTAAACAGCATAGAAGGCATCAGAAAACATTCCAAATGTAACAATCTTTTTATTTTTCCTCTCCCAAATCATTTTGTGGCATTCCTCCAGTTTGGGCTTCTAAAGTCTTTTACTAGAATTATATGCCAGCCAGCTTTTTTCCTGCATGGCACCCAAGGCAATTTATAAATGGGTCCCAAAGAGACCACCCATGCAGGTACTGACCCCATACAGATCCAGATCCAGATTTATTCATTAGTCAATGTGTCTATATGAAAGGAATGCATATAGAGGCAAGGGCAAGAGACACACAAGCACAGAGACACACACCAAAGGGACTGCTCCTGGGCACAGATCCTGCTTCAACCCAGGGTAAGAGCTGTTTGCTAGGGCCACCAGTCCCAGCACACATACATTTCAAGGCCAGGAAAGAAGAGTTCATGGGGTCATACTTTGTTTCTGGTCTCATGCTGCAGAGTTCCAAAAATGGCCCTGAAAGTGGGGCATTTCCAGCATACAGTAATAGGGAGACACAAGACTTTGGGTCTTATTGTGTAGCAGCCAAAAGGGTCATATGGATTTTGCAAGAAGTGTGGCCTCAGTCAGCAGATGCATAGCTCAGTTCAGTTGGACAACCACCCAAACCAGGTTTAGGTTTAGGTTTAGCTTACAAACATTTGCCAAACATCTTGCTAAACCATTCCAGAATCAGACATCCATTTAAATTGAGGGTGGTTCCCTCATGCAGTTAGTAGTAGGGGCCATAAATGTACTGATTCAATGTCCAGGACTACAAGAATTACCCCATTCCAGCTGCACACAGTTCTTCCCACTCCTTTTTCCTCTTCCAGAAGCCCTGCACGGGGGATGTACCATCTATTTGGCCTAGCAGGTTGGGAGGTGTCACCACATGAGGTCAAAAGCTACACTGCACTCTCTCTGGTACATGCAAGACTTTTCCAGGACTAAGTTTGTGTCATTGCTGCTTGGGTGTCTCCCCTCTCTTGCACCTGGAAGAACCTAGTCTTGCTCTTTCACAACCAAGAAGGAGGAAGATGAGTGATGAAACAAACCTTCACCACTGAGGCTGTGGTCAGACCTAAAGTTTAATCCAGCTTCAGTCCACCTTCAGAGCAAGAGAACACAACAGCAAAGTGATCACTAATTTTCTTTCCATGCTATCTATTCCCAAAGGTGAATTTTCTGAGTTACTGAACAATGCAGTTAAGAGCCAATGAAGGTTTTCCCTTGTCTTCTGCTTGAGAATGCTTAGAAGCAAGTGAATGGCCACTATGTAAGACAAGATGCTGGCTAGACGGACCGTAGCCTGAATCAACAGGGCACCTGTTACCAAGCGCATGAAAATAACTAAAGGAAGTAGTCAGGTGTCTGAATGGCTTCCAGTGATCCATAACAAGTTGATCCTGTAAAGTACTTGTTAGCAGTAAATGTAAGTTTGGGGCTGCTCCTTGCATTGGGCAAAGGATGGGAAGAGGAAATCACGGGGTCTTGTTTGGAACCTATATTCCCTCTTGCCCTCTGGACGCAGCCTGTGTTCCTCCAGCTTCCAAACTAGCAGAGGAAAGTTCTCTGTGGTATGTGGACAGCTGCAGACAAATGCACAAAAGGCCTCTATAGCCTGCCAATGACCAGCACATGTGAGGATGGGACGTGAAGGCTGGAAGATGACCCTGACTTACGTCTTGTTGGTGGGTCAAACCACCAGATAGGTGGCTGTGATTTAAGATGCGCATTATTAAAAGTAACTGTAAAGTACTGAAGGCAGAACCAAGCTTCAAAAAAAGTAAAAGACTGAATCAAAGAAATTTAAAATAAGTTGTGGTATTAAGTTTCCCTGATATGACACATCTAGAAATCTGTTAACGTCTCTGTGCACTACGAATACTTTATCTGGCAATGGACTTCATCCATACAGTTGTCCAAAATAATACAATTGTCTTTCAAGGACATTTAATTTCAGCTTTTCCAAGGGCTTCATTATCGAAAACAGTTTGCAACATTCAGAAAATTAGGGACAAAAGCATGTATGGGAGCACATTTCTTTATGGTGTTAATTTCTTCCACTCCATGGAGATCTTTTTCTTTCTTTGCTCTGAGTGGCACATTGTTGAAATTAATGCCAAGAGTCTGCTGTTCTTTAATCATTTATCAGAGAAATCATTTAGTTAAAAAATATATATATAATAACAGAACATCAAAAAGAAAGTGCTGATTATTTCATTGAGATACCACAGAAGTGAGAAATTTGTTCACTGTTGAAAGTTCCCTGGAAAAAAGCATCACAAGATAAGAGTCTAACAGTATCGCATAAATGTTTTGAGTCATAACTGATACACTTTGCATAATCCCCTTAATGACAGAAATACTGCATTTCTTTGATGCAAACAGATACAGAAGACATTCTTGTACCATTTAATAGTTAACCAGCAATTGATATCAAAGTCATATCTTGAAGAAAGGAAACTTTGTTTTATCACAACTCTCTCATTCCATCCAAAGTCTGATCATCCCAGCAACAGCAGATCTCTTCATTAGCTTCCAAAAGCCACCAAGGAGGAACTTAACCCACTACTATGGTTCCAGGTTTCCCTTGGTGGTGTCTAAACAGAGCAGAGTCTTCAGTATTCAACATCTGAGGAACTACGACCAGATTTCTTCTGTATGTCTTCGACTGTGGATTTTTATTTTAATTTAATTGAGATGCTGCTCCTGGCAGTTTCTGAAGTGTCCCAGAAGACCCATCTTGTTAGATGAAACATCCAGACAACTAGATTACCATACACTCAATATTAAGGGCCCAAAATATTTCTGACCATGTGATAGTTACATCTTGAATTGCTGGAAATGCAGCATAATTGTTATTCTTCCAATTTGCTTCTCACATTTTTGTGAAATTGGGTCATTCACTGCAATAGCACTTGTACATCTCTGTCCCCAGTCAAAAGACATTATTTGTTTTCATTGTTGAGATGTTCAGAATGCTAACAAGACCCAACAGGATGTCAAGGTTGCTCAGGAATATTTGCTGCCTAACCATTAGACACGCAGACAACAGTTAAATGTAGATTTTAGAATACTGTTGGCATCTAAGTTCATAGGCTTCGATCCCATTATTTCTCAGGGGTTCTTTTTCATCCACTGTATCAATATCTTTCATCTGTGGAAAATAAACAGGAGAAGCTTTGCATTCGTAATGCCTGTCAAGAGATTTCAGGTGTATAAGCATGTGAAGTGCATAGGCCAAAACAAGTAACAAAATCAGGGACATAACCAGGCCCATCAGAATCGCTGGTGGAAAGAGTGATGCACAATCTTTTGCATAAGCAAACTGCCCGTCTTCAATGTTAAACCCTTGGATCTGTTAAGAGAATGGAAATAGATTAAGATTACTTTGTTTTCTGTTCAAATTCTGCTCTTTACTAACTGTTGGAAATCCTCCCAATCTGCTTCCTTGTTACTACCAAATGCATCCATTACCTCTGGGTACCTACTACACATAAATATTTTATTATTTTCCTCCTATTACCTGAAAATCAATGAAAGTGACTTCCCAGAGCTTGGCTGCATCATCTACAGAGCTGGGCGTCAGAAGCGCATCGTATCTCTGCAAGTTGCTAACATGTTCACAGTGATAGGAGTAGCTTGCTGGTGCATGAATGCGTGTTGCGTTAAAAGTTGCTTGTACAGAATGGTTGTAAATAAGCTGGATTCTATGCAAGGTGAACCAGTTCTGAATAGACAACTTGTAATAACTGTTTGTCAGTATGAATCTGAAAGGGAACCAAGAAAAATAGATTAGGTGCATGCTTAACTTTCACACAAAAACAAACAGCACAACTCTGGCTGGATCACACCCAAGATTTTGCATATTTAAATGATAGTATGATGGAAACAGCTTGCTCTTACCAACCTATTATAAAGTCTTTTACCAAGAGAAAAGTAGAGTCAATGTAGTGGCTTACAGACCATTCTTCTAGAGACTGGACAGGGCAAAACAGAGTATTGCTTTGTTAGGTGCCAAACTCCATTTCAGTCCACTGCAGATTGACAAACAGTTGAGGACCATCAAAGCAAAGCTTTCAGCCAGAGCCTCAACTATGTAACATGTACAATGATAATGGTTCTTCCCTTTTAGCCCCTCTTGAACCCATTCATCTTCAGGGCCCCTCCAGGGTCAACCCCTCTTCATATCTCAGATTATTGCCAGAATTAGTTTGCACTTCAAGAAAGGAAAGGAAAGAGGGGCAGCCCATGTTAATTTATTTTATCTGGGATGAAAATGACTCCACACTATATATTTGATTTTGCAAGCTAGCTGAGCTCAGTTTTGCAGACCTGAGTGCAACCAGAAATCTAGCAATTCATTAGTTTCACCTACATTTAAAAAGCATGAAAAAAGACAAAAGAAAGTCATTTTAAATACTCTGGCTCTGAAGCAGAAAAAAAACTAGTAAAATTGCTGCTTTTCAAAGATTTTTAAAAGATCCTTTACTTCTATTTAACCCTGTGTGAGCAATGTTAATGTTTTCCTACAAAATAGTGTCCAATGGTACAGTGTATTCACACCCAAGTTTTAATCCAGCTTCAGTCCACTTTCAGAGTGAGAGAGCACATCAGCAAAGTGACGGTCTGTTTGCTTTCACCATCACCTAATTCATAGGATTAACCTTTACATTAGATAATGTGGAAACAAATTAACTAGTCTCTTTACTGATATGTTCCCTGAAAGTGGGCTGAAATTGGATTAAAATTTAGGTGTGAACACAGCCTAGGAATCAACTTAAAGGTTGAGATAAAACTGGTCTGCAGAACCAAAACCCCATATAGTACTTTTCTTGGGTTCCAATTTATCTGCTAAATTCATTAACTATCCCACTTTCATTAAAGCTTGCCAGGGTTTTAAAAAAAATACATTTATTACATAGCTCTTATGTTAAAACATACCTGATAATAAATCCTTTCAGGTTATCAATATCACCAAAATTAAGTGAAAGCCTGGGCCAGAAAAAGAGCAATAACTAATTAGATCAAGAGAGACTTTAAAAAATGCAATTAGCTTTATACTGCAATTCAATCTTAATATTATAACTCACTCCAGTAAGTCTTCATGGCATCTGTATAAATTACAGTGCCTTGGACACCATCCCCAGGACAAATTTAGACTAATATTTAGTCTGAGTGCCACACACACACCTAAGATGGAAGAGTGAACCTGAATTATCCTTTTTAATAGAAGATAATTGAGTTACTCTTGAGATTTTTTGAGTCAGCCCATGATACAAGGAACACAAATAATTCAGATGCATTTCATCAGACCCATTAAATGACTGCACAGTGAAGCAAGCTTACCCTCAGAGATTATTTTGACAATCCAGTTCAGTAATTAGTAATACCTGCCGTGAAAAAGAAGCAATAATGGATGTTCATAACTCATATACAGTAGAACCTCACATAATGGGTTTTCATAGAACACATTTTTGATATTACGCATGTGGGGAATTGTGACCCTTCCTTGTTTAAGGCACCCCCTTTATTCATTACAGTGTGAATGGGGCACCTCATGGAAATGGGTCTGAAGATTGGGTGGGTGGAGGTGGGCCATTGCCAAAACAGTTCTCGCCCTTTCTAAAAGCTCCAGAAGCATGAAGAAGAAGCAGTTTGCAACAGGGAAGAGAGAAATCTTCCTAGGCCATGGCCACACCTTCATTTTAAACCTTCTTCAATCCATCTTCAGGTCTGACTGCTCCCATACATTTCTATCAATTTTGTTGACTTTCCATTCAGGAAAGTCCAAATGGAGGGTGGAAAGTTCACAAATAAAATAGAAGTGAAAAGGTATGAACAGTCAAACCTGAAGATGTACTGGAGAAGAATTAAAGTGAAAGTGTGAACCATGGCTCTGTGGGTATAGATGGAAAGGTCTTCTTGATAGCTGCACTGGGAATGACCTCTCCATTGAAAAAGCTCCAGGAGCACAAAAAAGAAGACTCCAGAGGCATCAATTTTATGTATGGAAGAAACTGAACCAAGGATGTGTAGGTTGCTTGCCAGAAATGTTCCTTAGAGCTCAGGTTCTAGGGATGCATTTAATAACACCTCATCTTTTAAAATAAGCATTGTCTAAGGCAATCCTGATGATTTCTCATGCAAGGAACCTCTAAGATTACTTCAGGTAACACCCGTTTAAAAATGCCTGGCATTATCTGATGCAATCCTGGAGTCCCACACTCCTGATTGATTCACAAAAGAGTTTGAAGGCGTCTTCAAACAAGTGAGAAACACATCCTTGGTCCTACCCACACTCCATGCAAGCAAATTATATATGCCAGATGACTTTGTTTCTCCTGTGCTGCAAATCTCCACCTCTACCAACATTTTTGAGTTCCTGAAACTTTTACAAAAAGTGAGAGCTCTTTCAGCAACAGTCCATCCATTCTCCCCCTTAGAAGGTACCAAATATGTGCTTGCACAGCACTGGAGTATCTGCTTGACTTTGTGTGGTTCCCCTAGTCCAGATATTACCACTGGTCCCACAGCATTTTTTAACCTAATGTGCCATTTTTGAGGAACAAAACCCTTACATTATGCAAGGTTTTACTGTATAGGATAGGGCAAAAATGTGCACCTATACCTTAATTGGAAAGTGGCTCATTCAGAGACAGATCATCAAGCCATCCTACTGCGATGAACAGCAGTGAGAAGGTTCTCCGTCCTGTTTCTGAAGTACAACCTTATGTAAACCATTCTGACAGAATTTTTGAGCTAAAAAGCAAAAGTTTGAATTTGAAAAAAATGAAACCACTGATATAAGGCCATTTATGGTCCACAGATTAAAAGTGACTAGTAGCCCCTTGCACAGAGTGGTTCAGAATATGACTCCATATGGGGCTATGGAACTGTCCACCAAGTATGCTAGGCCATTCCATCCACATGCTGAAGTGGCCACCAATAGACCTTTTCAAAGTAGTCCAGAAGTGGACTAAGTATACGAGTCCACAGACAGCATGCAAACAGCTGCCATGGACCAACTCAAATCCAGTGCAATTTCAATCAAGCATCTGGAAATGGTCCCTCAGTGCCCAGCTGACAATCCTCCACCCAGCAACTCCAAACTTGGAGTGGGCCCCCAATGTCCTGGCTCACCATTGGCTGAACTATGTACCCTGAGCCAGAGCAGCACAAAGTAGCACATGCTGTGTGGAAACGACCCATGAGGCTGTCAGTAGGTCAATTTTCACGTGGTTTTAAGTAGAATTGGTACCTTATAGGATATAGCCTCTCATTAATTCAACCCATTCTGACCTGTGGCATCACTTCCTTCTACCTGCCTTGTGGCCTCCATCCCAGCAGTCCAAAGTGGTGGACATGAAAAGGATGGTGGATAGACAGATAAACAGGCAGATGGGCAGGCAGAAGCACTGCATCTTCAGTGCACAACTAACTCAGGACCTATGCAGTATCAGCAGATATGCACACGCCTCTGTCAACCACATGCCTCAACAGACCATCTGCCCGTCCCTCAAACAAATGCACAGATTACAGTTAGAAGGATTTCCATTACTTCTACATGGTGCAGAGCAATTCAAGCTTCTAGCAGACAAGGCTTAAAAACGGATTATATTTTATGACCTAGTGCATAAAAGGTCCTGAAATACATACTGCAATCTAATGTAAAGTCTAACGTGGCTGCATATCACTTCACTTATGGAGAAGGGTTGCCTCCTTTACCTTGGATAAGCTTATACCACATTATCCATATATACTCCTTATTTGGATAAGCTAATACCACAGGCTAAAATTAGAAGACAAACATACACTGATAAACATACACTGGAGCTCCGTTTGATGCTAATCAGCAGCCATCACAAAACTAGTGCAGGTGAATATCTCTGGAATCCCCCTGCTGGATGCTTCCGGACCACCATCCAGGGAGGAGGAAGGGGGCTTCAAACTGAGCTTCCCCATGCCATTTGCCACTGCACAAAATTGAAGCTCTCAAAGCCAGAAAAAGTCATTCCTTTGCTATTGTTAGGCACTATTAGTATCAGTTTCTTGATGGGTATAGAAGTCGTTTGCCAGCATTCTTTTCTCCTGGAGATATGCTGAGGATCAAAGTTGCCCTCTCTGTTTCCATGGCCTTGCTGTGCTTCATAACTATGACAACTCCATCCCAAAATGTCCTGCCAGATTAAGGCAGGCCCATCTCTGCATTACAGACCATCACTGAACTTAATTATTTAGGCAAAACTAGTATAGAAGGAAGAACTATATTATATCAGCAATTTTGCTGCAGCTAAGGAATTGGCTGATTATTAGAAAACATATGTGAAGTCCAAGTCCAAATTTTTAACTTTCCAGTGGCATCTAGCTGCAAGGTGTGTTAAAACTATAACTGATACACTGCCCCTTCCATTAAACACTTAAGACTTACTGTCCGCTGGACAGGAAAAGTGCAGAACAAACTAATGTACAGTATACTACCATTCGAACTGGTGAATGCACGTATGAGACAGCTTAGTCCCCACGTGTCCAGACAATTACCTTCATCCAGTCATGCATCTGATCCTCCACAGGGCATTGCCATTTTGGTTGAGGTGCCCTACACAACTGCACATACACTGCTGGTGTCACTATGGCAACAATGACGCTCAGCGCACATGCTGTTGTGTTAGGGATCATCTGAGGTACCAGGCACGCTTGTGTGGTACCTCAGATAGCCCATCACACCAGAAAGGTGCAAGTACTTGCCTTCTGGATGGGAAAGGTAAGTTTTGAGTCGGGATTGGGGATGGTTTGTTGGTGGTGCACAATTTCATGTACCACAGCTAGTTTGCAATTAGTTAACATCTGGGCAGGAAGGGGACTGCTCAGATGTTCACTAATTGAGTACCAAGAGGCCAAGTGCAAATTGTCTTGTGCACTGTGAAGAAGAAGAAAAAGAGTTGGATTTTCTACCCTGCTTTTCTCACTCATTTCAGGGGACTCAAAGCAGCTGACAAAGCTTTCTGTTCTTCTCCCCACAACAGAACACCCTGTGAGGTGGGTGGGGCTGTGAGAGCTCAGAAGAGAACTGTGACTAGCCCAAGGTCACTCAGCTGGCTTCATGGAGGAGAGAGGAATAAACCCAGTATTCCCAAATAAGAGTCTGGCTCCCTAATTACTAGACCAAACTGCAGAGTATGGCGTGCAGATATTCCTGAACTACTTAATCCCACTCAGTCTGGCCAATGGCAAGGAATAACAAATGTCATTACGGAGTGACAAATATTTAATTACTCTGCTCAAGGACCGAATAAATTTTATTGATTGATTATTACTCTTTGAGTCATACAAGTTATCAAAACAGTTTAACTAAGGTCAGTCAGATGCTTGGCTACTTCAGTGATACCAAAGGATACACTGTGCTTCAACTGTACAACAGGACCCATAGGAAGACGTAATCTTACATTGCATTTTCTTCACTGCAGTTTGAGTCAGCAACATCCACAGTTGCATGTACACCAAATGTCCTGTCTGTTAGGTCCAACTGTGTGTGATTCTGGAACTTAATCATGATTCTTCTGGCCCAGAAAAGAATACAGGGGCTTCCATTGACTGTAACATTAAGTGGGCTGAAGTGGCTGTGGATAACAGATTCTCTCTCTGAATCTTCCTTGCTGCTTACGTTGTAATTCACAATCTGCAAACAAGCAAGCAATAAGAATTAGAATAAGAATTAGAGTTGTTACTAATGTCCTATCATGTCTAGGGATATGCACAATTTTTTCCACATTCCCTTCGTTTGATAGCGAACAACTGCAACTGAACAATTGCAATTATTTTTAGTGCTGTAATGTGGGGAGGATAATGGTTCTTTTATTTAAGAGATGGATTCTCAAACTGAGACCTAAAAATCACCTGCAGTCAAGAAGGAGAGTTGGCTTTTCTACCCGGCTCTTCTCACCCATTTAAGGGGACTCAAAGTGGCTGTCAAAGCTTTTCTATTCTTCTCCCCACAACAGAACACCCTGTGAGGCAGGTGGGGCTGTGGGAGCTCAGAAGAGAGCTGTGACCAGCCCAAGGTCACCCAGATGGCTTCATGGGGGAGGGCGGAATCGAAACCGGTATTCCCAGATAAGAGTCCAGCTCCCTAACCACTAGACCAAACTGGCTCCAATCAGTGTGTGCAGAAGTGAGGTGCCACACTTGAAGGAAAGAGGGCAAAGCCAAGGGAAAAGTGTCCGCACTGTATTTTGACTAAATGCATAATGGGCAAAATTTGTTAATAATGGAAACATAATATTTATGTCTTAGGTAGCATGCCCAAATACATTCCAAGATGTGTTCACCATGATTTACATACTGTCTAAGATTACATTGTAATAAAATGTAAATTAAAAGCAAAGTATTATTGTAATTCCAATCAAAATTGTAAGAATACAAAAAGGAAAAAGGTTTAACATAATAAGCAACAACAAGGCAGACCTCTAAGAATTGAATTAGCTAAGGTTGTTTCTAGGAGAAAGAGGCAGTGTCTACACTTTAAAATGGAGGCAGCTCATTCCTGGGTGTGTATAGGAAGAATCTTAATTGGCCGCCTTAAATAACAGATCCTGTCCTGACCAGGGGGTGGGGGGATTTAGCAAATTTACAGCCCAGCTATGGTGGGGTTGCCTCCTGCATATGAAGCAACCCCACTACAGCCCTGCTTTTCCCCTCCAAGAACATCTTAAAAACCCAGCATTTACTTACCCTCTGGATGGATCCGCCATGATTGTTCCATTCAGCAGCCATGCGTGGAGGCCAGAATAGGCCTCAAGGCACATGCAGAGGTGACCACTGCATCCAGGCATTTCTGGACACCGAAATGCCTGGATGTGCTCATGAGTTAAAATGCACAAAGACAGCACCTTCTAGCTAGGAGGCAATAATCGCACAGAGAGGATTTCCCATATTATCACCCCCTACTGGGATATCTGACTACCATCTGGAAGCAACCTTAGAAGAAAATTATCAATTATCATGGAAGAACTTACAATCCAGTTTTCTGGTATCTTCATACCTGTGTAATTGCTACTTGCTGCAAATTAAGTTTTGGCTTCACACTGCCATCATACCGGCGACCTACAAAATAATAATAATAATGATAATAACAAAAACAACTTTAATTTATAACGCCCCTTCCACCATATGCAATCACAAACAATTTTACATAAAATTCACCTATAACTGTATAAAATCAACACACCAGTTCCTCAGCAGATGCTTCTGCCACCACAGTCTCAAACCTAAATGGTCCACTCTGAGGCCTTTTCGCACAGGCCTTTCCGGTACGCGTGGAAGACAGCTCCGGACGAGGCATTCGCATTGCCCGAGCGGGGCTTGCGCCGCCTCGTGTCCGGAGCTGTCTCTTGCGCGTTCCAAATGTAGAGCACTTTGAAGTGCTCTACATGCGTTCGGGCGCGGACGAACTGCCCGCAGGCGTTCGGGAGGAGAAGGATTCGCGCTTGCTTCTCGCTCCCGAACAGCCACGGGCCCACCTCCCCCGCCGGCGCAGGTTTGGCAATCAGCTGTTTGACAATCAGCTGATTGCCGATCTGCCTCCGCAGCTGTCTCCGCGCCCCTGGCCGGCCTTTGCCGGCCAAGACAGTTCTGGGCGCTTTTACCGTTCACACACAGGCGCACCGGAATGCGTTCTGGCGCGCCTGTGTGTGAACGGTGAAAGCGCCCGGAGCTGTCTTAAGCTTCCCGCCTGAACGCGTTCCGTTTGGAACGCGTTGCAGTGCGAAAATCCCTCTGGTGAATCAATAAGGAAGGTCTTCAACCCCTTCCAAAAGTTGAGATCTTCCTTCAGAGGTCTACAGGAAGACTGTTCCACAACCACGGGACCAGGTCTTGAAAGGCTCACAGTCTTTAGGTGGCTGTACATTTTGGTAGAATGAAGGTTCTGGGATGGTACATACCATGTTAGCAGAGCTGACAAATAACTGAGAAGATTAGAGTGCAGGGCTTTAAATACCAAAACCAGCTATTTAAAGCAGGCCCTGGCTCAAATTGCCAACCAGAAGAAATTTATCAGTCCTGCTTCAATGAAGGTAAGAAGCCTTATCAATTAGGCAAAAATAACTTCCACACTCAGCAGCACTGTGCAGTCTGATTAATTCTAAAGGCATAATGTTCCAGAAACAATTTTTTTTTTGGTCTGGAAATTTTACACAATATATTTACATACAGGATTTACTGATGTGAGAAGATTAGTAATAAGGTGAAAGTAATTGTATTTTAAATAATTGGTCTTTTAATTTGCCACCCTCTCTCTTATGACTGCAGCTCCATTAGGACAGTCAGGATTCAATACTGTTATAGAAAATGGCTGCCCTCAAGTCCCAGTTAAGCTGCCTTTACTGCCTAATGGAGATCCAGCCTTAGTAGCCACAGGAAAATTACGTCACCCATTTATGCACATAATTTGTTCTCTTTTAGGGAAGAGCAGGTGATCAAGGATGCAAATTAGCAAATTAGCACTGTGAATGTGTGCTCCCAGTGGCAACTCATGTAGCATCCCCATGGGGTTTGGGGCAAATGCGTTAGACATCAATTAAAGAGCTGCACTGCCAGAGTCCTCTGACCTGAAATTTCTTCCTAGAGATGTTTTGCCACCAGGCAGTGAAGATGCTAGCTTGGAGGTGAATCCTGCAGTATTCCCATGATGCAGTACTCTAACCTGAGCTTCAGGAATCCACTAACCAATAAGAAAACCTCCTCTTTGATCTGTGACCCCTTCTGCCCTGTGCCTTATTCCAGATTATATCCCAGAATAAAGGCCTGCAATCTGCATGCTAGTGTGGACTGGCAGATCCCAGGAGGACCTGTCATAGTCTGCACCAGCATGCAGATGGCAGGTCTCCATTCCAAGATATAATCCAGAATAAGGTCTAGTGCAGAATGCATTGAGTCAAAACACAGTTCAGAAATATCAAAAGAATGCTGCCCTTGAAGTCTTGATCCACAGACAAAAACTGTGTAGTAACACACATCTTGGAATGTTGCTTCACTTTTCCCAATATTCTCAAGTCCTTTCTCTTGCTCCACATGGTTGCTCAGCTGTCTGGACAACTAGCCATTATTCCAGAAGTGCTTTCTTCAGGAATATCACTAAACAGCATTACATTTAAGTATTATCTGGAGTCAGCCTTTCATCAGCTTCTTCAACTAGTGTACCTGGTCCAGTCTGGTCTTTGTGATTCATAATCACAATTGATACCATGCCAATTCAACTAATGTAATATAGAAAATGTGGATAGAGAAAATTTCTTTTCTCCATCACACAACACTAGAACCAGGAGGCACTCTATGAAGCTGATGGGTAGGAGAGTTGGATCCAACAAGAGGAAGTACTTCTTCACCCAGAGGGTCATCGGTTTATGGAATTTGCTGCTGGAAGAGGTGGTAACAGCTACCAGCCTAGATGGCTTTAAAGTAGGGGTTAGACAAATTTATGAACGGCAGATGTATCAATGGCTACTAGAATGAACGCCTAGGTACATCTTTCATGCCTAGGTATATCTTTCAGGATGGGGGGTAAGCAGCTTCTAAGGCCATTTGCTGGGATTCGAGAGCCGGCAAAGGTTTGTCCTTGTCTCTGCTTGAGATGCCCATGGTGGGCCACCATGTGCAACAGGATGCTCAACTAGATGGGCTATGGCTTGATCCAGCAGGGCTTCTCTTATGTTCGTATATTTTGTCTGGAATCTCCCTTGGTGATGATAAAGGTGAAGTCCACACACAATGTGACTAGGTAGATGTTATATGGTGCAAATAAGCACAGTCCTAAAACACTTATTCTTAAAATGTTGCAGAGGCTGCAGGTAGTTTCAAATTGAATATCAAATTTAAGACATCAGTATCAGAGATAATGAAGGAGTACCACTTCCACTATTTTTCAGTCCATGCCTTGACAACATCTAAAATAGATGTTATAAGTGTTCCACCTTCATAATATTCCTGTATTACTTTTACACTGTAGGTCTGTGTACCTGTAATTATTGTTCACTACCAAGGATACTTTGTAAAAACAAAGCAAAATACAAGAATAAAGGTAAAATAAATAAATAACCAGCCTTTGAGGCCTGGGGTTCTGGTAGAAGATCTAGAAAGTTATATACAAAAGAAGGCAATCCCTTAAACAGCCTGATGGCACACCACTTTAAACTTTTAATTTTAGTGGTTGAAGGCAAGAGGATTTGAAAATACAGCACTGCTGTACATTCCACCTTCTGCTGCAAATTCCAGCACGTTGCATAAGAGTCTATTCTCAGATATATGCCTTGACGTATTCAACTATGAGATAAGTTGATGTGAAATTGCTTTACATAAAGCAAGAGTGTTAGACTAATAGTTGATCTAATGTTTGGAAGGGAACAATCTGCAAGCATACCTAGGTGTTGAACTAAGCGAAGAAGCTGAAATCACATAGGCTGCGTCCAGACTTACCTCAAAGGAGCACAGCTTTCTTCTGCCTGCAGCAGCAATGCAGCATCCGACTGAAGGGTGAGAAGTAAAAAGATGCTGGTCAATCAGTATCTTTTTACTTCGCTTCTTCGGGGACATGCTGTGCCACCACTGAAAGCAATGGCACATCCCATCTGAGCAATGGAAAGTCACTTCACTGGGACAGCCCAGCTTCCGATTGCCCTGTCAGGATGACCGGAAGCAACTGCGCTGTCTCTGTGCAGCTTCCAATTGTTGGGTCTGACCGATGAGAAGCGGCTTCGCAGGGATAGCAAAGTATATCACAAGTCTGGGTGCAACCATAGAGAGGCTTCAGCTTCTCCTCTTAGTCCAATACATAAGTATGCTTGCAGATGCTCCCTTCCAAATCAATCATTAATCATGGGAGGCTAGTAAAGATCGAGTTCAGTTCTTGGGCCACTCTTGCCTTTTCATCTTTTCTGCTACATACCTGGGAGAAGTCAAAACATTTTCCCATGGGAAGCAGAAATGTATAATTTTGTCTAAAACCATATCATTTCTCTCAGTCCTAGTTGCTTACTTAATTCCAACAGCCCTTTCCTGTTCTGTCTCCCATTTTGCCTGTTGTTTTCAAAAGAAAACACCTTTGATAGTTGTGGTAGCACTGGTATTATTTCCATCCGTGAAGAAACGACATCTGTTTCTCTTATAAGAAACAGTCCACATTGGGTCGGAATTTCTTGCTCACAGGATGGGCAAAGAGCCTTCTTTTCACACACAGGATAGTTCAGGGCAACTGTTTATTGGAGTGACAGCTTCAAACCACTTCTTTCAGGCTTCAAAAGAGGCATTTTTTCATTCCTTTGAACAACTTTGGGTTAATTTTCTACAAACTCAAAGATGGACCACAAAATGTCCTGCCTGTTTGCATAGATGGGGCCTTGGTGGCAAACACAGAGAAGAATGGCAGGCAATTTCCTTTATTACAGAAGATGCCACCTGTGAAAATGAAAAATAATGTTACACCTAAGCCTTTATATTTTCATAAAAACAAAATCTACTTTGGAAAACATCTTGATGGCATCAGTACCCCGTTCCTATTAATACGAAGTTTTAAACTTACTGGTTCTTTGTAGCACAACTGGATCTGAGAACGTGAAGAAACTGCAACAGAACACACACATGACAGATAATCAGCAAAGAAACCTTTTGGACCATATTGAAGATTAAAGATCATAGTAACAGGAATTGTAACACAGATGCATACACCTTTTTTGCACTTACCTCAACAATCCTAGCACAGGACAAGACACTCTATCCTGGGATTTAAAAAATCTGTCCCAGGCTGAGATGTGTTGCTACTGGCATGGGACAGGGTTGTCCCCATTGGAACAGCGTTTCTAAAAGCCAGGAATGAAAGTTTCTAGCCTTCAAAGTTCAAGGGCCCCACTTTAGTGATGCACCCTGAAACGGACCCCCACATAATCACAGAAGAAGGGGGCATGTGCCTTCATGACAATGGTCCGCTATTCAGTAGACCTTAGTGTCAAGGTCCTCCGGTAAACTAGGCTAGGACACCATTTTGGACACCTTAGTCTGGTTCATGCTCCACCCTGTCCTGACAGAATGTGCTACCAGTGGATGGGCCTCCCCTATCACACACTAGCATGCGGAGGGGGACACCAGTAGACCCTTTCCTTCCACAGAACAGCACTCTATGCATAGGGCTATTAATAGTTTTCTTCTTTTTTAAAAAAATGGCATTTTCCAGGACATTTGGTATCATAGAAACCACAACCAATCACCAGACAGAGCCAGAAACCCCCTTTCCGTTATTATATGCCATTTTGGAAAATCCTTTTGAAGTCCTTAGTACAAGAGCAAATCACTCCTTTGTCCAGCTTGACAATTTGCTCATCGCAACAAGAAATTAAGAGATTCTTATGGACCACCACACCTTGGATCTGAGCACTTTCTGTATCCGTTTGCCAGCAAACACCAGTAAGACTGCCAACCTCCAGATTTTTACATGTAAACCACCATCCATCAGTTTTGATATATGTTAACTATTAAAACACTATTCATTTGCCTTGAAACAGAGCGTGGATGGGATGCTTTCTATAATCTTCTGATTTCAGCTTTGAAATCCTGAACCAAGCTATCGATGGCTGCTAGTCTGGACGATCATAAAACTATCTCCAGTGTAAGATCATGTAACTGTCTCCAGCAGTGCCTCTATAGGCTACCTGTCACGGGACCAGGTTTAATGCACTCTTGTCTGGGTAATCAGCTGGTTACCGTCTGTGAGGGTAGGTTTGATCTGGCAAGCCATTGCTTATGTTTTGACATTCTTACTTTAAAAATGGTGGCATTATATTTCCACCTTTTCCTTGTCCAGGGACAGAGGTGGCTCTTCTATTAGGCAAAGAGATCATTCTGGCAGATAAAAATTATGCACGATGTGGAAAAGATAAAATCACACACAGTGTGGAAAAGATAGAGAAAAAGTCTCTTAATGCACAAACTAGAACCAGAGATACCCTATAAAGCTGATGGACAGGAGTGTTAGTACTGACAACGGGAAGTATTTTTTCATCCAGAGGGTCATTGGTCTATGGAACTTATGACCAGATGAAGTGGTGACAGCAACCAGTCTTGAATGGTTTTAATAAAGAATTAGATAAATTCATGAAGGACAGATGTATCAATGGCTACTAGAATGGATGCCTCAAAGTTGCAGAGACAGACAGGATACCTCTAAAGGCCATTTGCAGGATTCAAGAGAAGGTGAAGGTTTTGCTTTTGTCTTCTGCTTGAGAATGCCCGGAAGCAATTGGTGGGCCACTGTGTGAAACAGAATGCTGGACTAGATGGGCTGTGGCCTGATCCAGCAGGGTTCCTCTTATGTTCTTATGACAAAGACAGTCATCTTGTGTATTGAGAACTCTCAAAATGTCACAGGCATGCTATTTGCAACCTCCTGCATTATAGCAGAAAAGCAAGAGCATGTCTCACATATGACTTTTACCTAGGACCTCACTAGCTTTAGAGGCACCACAATGTCATGGAAGCAACAATAAGGTGTAATGTTTATTAGTATTTCCATTCCACCCTGTTACAAGTGTCTCAACAGTGTGCAACACAACATAGGGAGTGAAATCTTTAAAAACAATGTTAAGAAAACATAAAACAAGGTAAACAGCAAAAGTCAAGTATTAAAAATCCTATCCTGCTTTTCTCACCCATTTAATGGGATCGCAAAGCAGCTGACAAAGCTTTCTATTCTCCTCACAACAGAACACCCTGTGAGGTGGGTGGAGCTGTGAGAACTCAGAAGAGAGCTGTGGCTAACCCAAGGTCACCCAGCTGGCTTCAGGGAGGAACGTGGAATCAAATCCAGTATTCCCAGATAAGAGTCTGGCTCCTTAACCACTAGACCAAACTGGTTCAACTGCCTCCTCCCAAGTGTTCTGCTGACTGAGCCACAAGGAAGTAGAAAATAAAAAGCTGCCATGCTAAATAACCAAAATAAAGATATACTCTCTTCCTGTATAAAATCATAGAGAGGTCAGATTTACTACTCTGACACCACCGTTCTTCCATACTAGAAGGGGATTGTTGCCACCCCTGCAAAACTTACACAAATGAAGCATTACAGAATGATTCAGACTGCCTCATCATGTATTTTTTGAACCAGGAAAGCAAACTAAGGTAAAAGTAATCACATAATCTTTGTATTTCAACAAGGAGATCCCAGGTCATTTCCCATTATGGATGCCTGTTATATCCAGTATCCTTTGGATCCTCCTGCTGCAGAATGAATTGAAAAGCCTCCTTTGCAGGCAAATGCAATGAATCACACAAAGGAGGCTTTTCAGGAACAGGAGAGCAGCAGGTGTACTTTGCAAAACATGCAGACTGTGCAGGTTGCACCCACGCAGCAAAATGCCAATGCGGACATGTCATGTCTATTTCCCTTTCAGTCTGCACAATATCACGAATGTAAACTATGAATTGACTCTTTATTATCCCAACAAAGCATAAAGGCAGCTTAAGGGAGTCTTTTTTATTTATATTTTTTAACGAAATGAACATATTACATGGTGAGAAAAATGCCTGTTCTAATTGCCCTTGGAATAACTTTACACATTTTTTTTAAAGCAGCTTGGATCAGTGGCAGCCTGCCATTGGAACCAAAAGGTCTAGATCCAACAAGTAGAAACAATAATAATTCTTTGAAATACCATTTGCATTTGTATAATCAAAAACAGATATTTTTTCTTTTAAGGAGAGAAACAAAAACAGCCTTTTACATTAATCAAGATTCTGTTTGATCACTGAAGTTTACTGGAAGTCAGCAGGCATTCATGTGTTCAACAAAGAGGTCAGTGCAAGAGAGATGAAAGAAAATTGTGTCAGATGCACAATGAATATTAATTGCTTCCGTCTAGAAATGTGCAGTAACTGGGCATAGGCAAAGATTAGCCTGAGAGCTAGAGAGTCATGCCTCCAGCAGAGAACTGCTATCAAGGCATTTCATGCAACATTAAGAATGAAAAGGATCTTTTCATGCCATATTTTATGATTCGTCTTGGAGGGCATCTAACTGCTGTGGAACAACCACTGACAGAACCAGTCCTTGGATATATTTGCTTATACGCCCAAGCAAGCATATGTCGTATCTCCGAACAGTTGCAGTTGCTATGATCTGTTGATTTCAGATTAGATGCTAAGGAGAGATTGCTGTATGCCCCTCAGAAAACCACTTGAAAATGAAACCATGTTTCACACCAACGTAACAAGATTTTACTCTCCACAGGAAAAAGTCCACAAAGTGCTAAATGTGCATCCCCAATAAAATATTCATAGTTCTGCTAGAAACCTAGCGGCAAGTGTAATCTGCAAAATGCCACAGACTGTCAGGTACAACCGGACAGCTTGCTACTCTAAAGAAGCAGGTGGGACCCGTCGCTAAGAAATCTCTAGGATTTGCTTCTTTGGAATTTACAAGCTGCTGGGCCTCACTGTACGTGAGAATCCATGTTACAAGAGTCAAGCTAATGAAACACACACTTGCCCTAGATGTCATTCTCTCTGATGCATATATTATAACATAAAAATGCATAAGGGTCAAAATATATACAGTAACAAGTAGTATTGGATACAACCTTCCCAAGAAATCTTAGATTTTCTAAATTTAAAAAGTCATTTGAAAAATCATTTACAGTAAATCAATATAAAGAGGGTCTCAGTCTTTCCCAGGCACTCTTCTCCCCAAAACCACTGTAACACACAGGTCATCATATATCTCCTCTCAAAAATACAAAAAGCCAGCAGGGAAAGGATTATGTTCTCTTTCCCCAACCACCTTCCACCCAGAGTAGTGACAGACACAGTAGATCACAGTAGAGACTTGCTAGTGATTCCCTGTTAAGCTTTGCAGTGGCAAATGTCACTTGTCTCCATTGCAAAAGAGCATTCAGGTTTTGGTGGATCATAAGGACACAATGACCCATGCCTCAGCTTCCTCAGCCTATTGTTGTTGTTAGACATACATTGAAAGAAGCCTTATGGATCTGATAATGTTTTATCCAGTCCCTCTGGGCGCTATCTGTTCTATACTCCAGCCCACCATCTCTTGTAGGCATTAGCTATCAGGACAACCATAATTTCTGGAACAGGAGTTTACATTCTTAATTCACAAAACCTACCCCACATTCAGATACCCACCATCAGACTAAAATCATATCACAGAGTACAATATTTGTGAAGTTACCAGAAGAGGTGGTGACAGCAACCAGCCTGATGGCTTTAAGAAAGAGTTAAGACAGATTCATGGAAGATAGGTGTATCAATGGCTACTAGCAATGATGCTTATCTCAATTCTGGCTTGGAGGGACAGGTAGGTTGCCTCTAAAGGTCATTTGCAGGTGCCAAGAGTAGGCGAAGATGCTTTTGCCTTTGTTTTTTGCTGAGAATGCCCAGAAGTAATTGATGGGCCACTGTGTGAGACAAGATGTTGGACCAAATGAGCTGTGGTCTGATCCAGCAGGGTTTATGCAGCCTCGACCACAGCCAGAGATATTTGATCCAGGGTACAGTGAGGAATTGTAAACCTGGGCCTACAGGCAACGACAAGGTGTTTCTTTCAGGTTGGACTAGCTCCCCCTTTCAGCCTGAGGCTGGACACAGAAGGCAGAGGACTATCAACCCAGAAGATCTCCAACCCTGAACGATCAATGGGACTATTGAAATTGCATTTCTATATTGCCTTTGTTCTTTGACTGGTAAGTGTGCATCCCTGTGAGTGTACACTTGCATTTCAGCCTGTCCAGAGGAACTACAATATCTGGTGGTTTCTGAGTTGTGCAGAGTACTGTTAATGTGAGACAACCATATAAATTTAAGTCAATAACATGCCAATTCAGAAGGATGAAAGGCATTCAAGCCATGCACACCCAACGACCAGTCTTCCATATTGCTGCCCCACTACCCTGACTAGGTACATGAGTTGACACCAGAATAGGAAACTGATCAGTTTCCACTGCAATCTGTTTGTGTGTTTTCTTCCCTTTAAAAGCATATTTTCCAAAACAGAGATTATTAAAGGGATGGTAAGAAGCTCTGAAATAAAAATGATCTCCTCAGTGACTAGACGGGCACGCCTAGAGTTCAGTAGCCCAGATTCAAATCTCACCAACACAAAATCCACTAAATAACCTTGCCAAGATCCAGTGTTCCACATCAAGAAGGCCTGTTCTTAAAATGAAAGAATGGTAAGTCAGACACACCATTTGAAGGTTCCTAGAAGACACGGAAGGAAACAAACATAAAAACTGTGTCCAACTGTCACTTCCTCATCAATACTTCTGTTAGTGACTCACATAATATCCATTTGTATTTTGATCATTGCCTCTGACCAAACTGATAGTTACAATGCATTGTAAACTGCTCCTTGGAGGCTACTGTCAGTGCACCACATCTGGAACCATCTGGAACAGCCACAGATGCCTCTCTGCACTTCCTGTAGCAAGTGCCATGCTGGTTGTAAGTCTGCATATAAATGCACTGGGTCTGAGCACCTTAGCAAGTGCCTTGAAGGTGCTTTTAATCATTTTTCTTGGATTGTTGTTGCTGTTTGACAGCATGGCCATGGGATGGATGGATGGATGGATGGATGGATGGATGGATGGATGGATGGATGGATGGATGGATGGATGGATGGATGGATGGATGGATGGATGGATGGATGGATGGAGATGACAGACAGAGCAAATTAGTCTAGTCAATTTAACCACTCAATGAACAGTCGTGGAGCTAGAAAGTACAGTTTCCAGCACTGACATGAAGCTCCTCCTTTCCCCATGATATTTTTACTGCTATTAACACAGCTAATATTTGGTGACAGTTGGTGCCAGACTACATATTTGCTCTAGGGATATAAGCATCTGTATGCAGCCCAGATCCATATGTTATATAATTATGCCTTCAAGCAAACGCATTAATTCTAAATGTAAAACTATAATAGATCCACCACATGACTTGATACCTGTGTGGTGCTTATCGTATCCATTTTAGAGCTGCTACCACTAACAGAAAATTAGATTGGCTTAACTTTAATGAACAGCACTGAACTAGCTAATCACCAGGTAATACCCAATTAAATAAGATTTATATGTATAAAAGAGTATAAATAACTACTTATTAGATGACACCATTCACCAACAAGATAACAAAACTCAGTTTGCTTGCTTTAAAAGAAAAGCTCACTTTAAAAAAAACTTAACTACTAATATTTTTTCTCAATATTATGGAAACAGAGACAATTTGGGGCTCAGGTGCTACCAAAAAGGTTCAAATGGGTATTTAATGGCAGATTATGTTGCTAGCAGGGAATGAAGGTATAAATTAGATTTTGGGGGGTGGGGAGTCCAGGGAAAACTGAATCAGACATCAAAATTCAAAGCCCTGACTGAATGCTGAAAAAAATGCCTTTTAAATAAAGGTTTCCTGTTTTGATTCAAGTACAGTCACAGGATTAAAAATCCATTTCTTCTCTTCCATTCTCTTCTATCTATTTATTTTAAGGCCCATTTAGACACATGCAAAGAGCTACTGAGATTTACCACAGCCTGCAGGCAGATGGAGCCAGGCTGAGAGCTGATGGGGAGCCTCATGCTAAAAAGGCAACCTGTGTTCCTGTGGCCATTATTCGAAGCCTCACAAAGGGAAGAAGTATCTCTCTCTGTGGGGGTGCAATTTGCCCATCTCAGCTAAAGCAGTTGCTAAGCTGAAATTGCTATACTAAAGTAACTAGGACAAAGGATACATCCTGGGTCACTGTAACTTTCCTAATATCTCTCTGAAACAAGGTCTCAGAAAAGGCATAACACCGATATCACTTCCACAGTACATGTAAATAATATGCAGCATCCAAGGATGCTGACACGAGATATCCACATGCACAGAGACAGGCTTCTATTGGTCCTACACCATATCCTTGAATTTACTGGTTCTGTCCAGTTCTCTTGTTGTAACCAAATATGGGTTTCCTGAGGGTACTTTTCCATTGTTCAGAGAAACTGTATAAAAGCCTTGGCATGTGTTAATAAAGAAAGGCTAAGGGCTTACTATTTTCACTTGGCAACCATCCTGCGTGTGAGTCCCAATTCGTTACTACATCTCTCCTCCATATATCCATTATTACTTGTTGCTGTTGTTATTGTTGCTTTCAGCAACTGAGTTTCTCTGACAATCTATAACTAAGACTGCGGTCACATCTAAGGTTTAATCCAGCTTTAGCCACACCTTCAGAACAAAAGAACACCTCAGCAAAATGACCAGTAATATTCTTTCCACATGATCTATCCTAAAAGTGAGTTATTTAACACTGAAATAAAACAGCTTGTCACTTTGCTGATATGCTCTCTCACTCTGAAAGTGGACTAAAGCTGGATTAAGTGTGACCACAGTGTGGGTAATCTCAAATACTGTCCCAGGCAATACACAGAAAAAAAGAAAGGAGTAAATCACTGCAAAAGTCAGGATTGTCTTTTAGTTACGCCACAGCAACCTTCTCCAAATATGGAAGAAGCCTGCTCTTCAGACATGTCAGAGGTGTATTTGATGGTACCTTACTAAACTTTGTCAAGAGATGCTTGCTGTAAAATGTAGAATATAGTGGATATAAAATAGTTAGACATAAGGAAACTATACTCTTCCAGGACTATCTGGTGATAGTTGCTTATGAGTTTTGGAAAACGGTGGCTTACTTTTCTAAATATTTCATCTGCAAGACCTTTTAAAAGTAAACTGAATGGGAGAAATTGTGTTACTTTTTGCACAAGTGATTTTTAAAAAGCTAGCAATTTGTTACTGGCTGGTGAATGACTGATCAAGTTTCCTTAAAAAGTAATTAGGGAGACATTATAAGAATTATGTTTCAAGTACAGTAAACATTTCTGTTTTCACTAAAACTGAAACTCAAGAGACTGTTCATCATCTGGTTTTATCAACTAGATGGTGATGATGTTGACAGACAGACAGATAGATAGTGGGTGGGAAGGGAGACAGGTAGCATTCATTATCTTACTTCCTGACAGCTGGATACAAGTTTTGGAAACATTCCCTGATTGGGAATCCAACCTGACCATAGCAAACCTTTTAAATGCTACAGCAGTATGCTTTAATTCATCACTTAACTGTGACACAGATCTCTTAATACAAGCTTAAGCAAATCACCACATGCCCTTGTTACCCTACAAGTACAGACTTTATCACTAGCCATGATCCCCATCATTATTACCTGACCTATTGCCAATTGCAAAACATAGCACAAATCATTCCTTCAGCCATCCTTACTTCTCTAAGCATTTTCCCTTGATTCAAACCACCTGCTGAAATATTCAAGGACTATTTCAATGGCATGCATAAAACAATACGTTATAGCAATAATTTAAAAATGGCATTTATAGTCCCCTTTTTTGATTGCTAAAACTACATGACTAAAGAACAGCATTAATAGCATTTCTGGGAGCACTGTTTTACACCAACACAGTACTGCTTTATTTTTATCTTTGTTATTAACACTTCAGAAGGAAGGCAGAAGTTTTTTTAAAAAAAGAAAAAAAGAAAAACGCAAATAGAAACACAGAGGAGACTAACAAAAGCCTCCAGAATCTTAAAAGCTTGAAATGTGAAATCATACAGAAAAGGATCCCTTTATCATGAAGTCTCCAATACTGTACAATGGTTTAGATATAAACAGTCCTGCTCTTGAGTAAATGGTTGACAGCAGGTTGCATCTTTAATGCTGTAAGAATTTGCTTCTGCAAGAAGAAATTAACAATCGTAACTGTCAGCCTTTTAACAGAAAATACAAAATACAGTCCAGAAGCAACATTCAAATCACTCACTCGGCTGCACCCATGCTGTCTGTACAAACTGATAAAAGCACCCACCTCCTCTCCATTCTTCCAAAAGCCTGGTCCACAGATACTGAAAATCCTATGCAGAAAAAGAGAAGTAAAAGCCTAAAGGTTGTGTTGTTTTCCATTGAGAAAGGAATCAGCCCCTCCAGACTCAGCACATCTGTTCATGTGTAGCAAAGAAAAACCTGAGCCAGTATTCTCAAGACCCATGTGATGGATAGTAGAAGCAACCAATCAGAAACAATGTTTGACACCACATGGGCTGCCATGTACTATCTATACATAGTACTGTGAGGCTGCCTTGGTCTTTCTTTCTCTATTGAAGGCAGCCAGCTTCATTCTGTGACTAACAATCCTTGCCAAGAGGATTAAACAACCTGAACACTTGAGGAAACACACTTGACAGGTTTCATTTTGCAGAAATATTTTAATGCTGAATCTCCCTAATTATACATATGATGCTTCCTAGGCACAGTGCCCAGAGGATAAGCCTGAATGAGCACAGAAAGACTGTGAAAACTGGAAAAGATCTTTGTGCTGCAAATAATTTGTTTAAACAAAAGTTTTTCTACCTTGGAGAAGAAAGAAAGAAAGAAAGAAAGAAAGAAAGAAAGAAAGAAAGAAAGAAAGAAAGAAAGAAAGAAAGAAAGAAAGAAAGAAAGAAAGAAAGAAAGAAAGAAAGAAAGAAAGAAAGAAAGAAAGAAAGAAAGAAAGAAAGAAAGAAAGAAAGAAAGAAAGAAAGAAAGAAAGAAAGAAAGAAAGAAAGAAAGAAAGAAAGAAAGAGAAGGAAGGAAGTGTAAGCCATTGGGGACATCTGACCAAAAATCCTTGGCAGATTATTTTATTTCAGCAACATTTGCCCAATGGACTTTATCAGCCACAGCCAGCAAAAGTGAGACTGATGGTCTGGCAAAAAAAAACTGTGATATGGGAATGGCTGTAGCTCAGGGGTAGAGCAAACTGCCTGGAAAGCAGAGGGTTGCTTAACCTCTCCCAGGAAATAGGCAATAACAAACCACTTCTGTATCTCTGCCAAGAAAACTGCATAGAGATAACAGTGCAGATGCCTATTGAGTTAACCATGAGTTGGTCATGACTCAGCCCTGTTCCCATTACAAGCTTAAAACGGTTTTCCTAAACTGAAATGATAGAACCGGATGCTAACACGCATTTGCCTGATCCCATTACTTTCAACTTAATCGCATTCGATATGGATTCTGAAGATCGTATGTGGCGTACGTGACTCAAGGGGGGGACTCAAGTGGCTACTTTCTAAAAGCCAATTTTCAGGACTGCCCTGCCCTCTTCCTCCTGGTGTGAACGTGCCATCCATAACGGACCCCTTCACGGAAACTGGCTGGGTGGCTGGGTGGCTGCCGCTTGCCTGGATGGATGAAAAATGGCACCGGGCAGCCGGCAATTCTTTCCCCTCCTCTCCCCATTGCCCAGGGCACACAGCAGCAGCCGCAACTCAAGCCCCCTTCGCCCGCTCACCTCCACAGCCACAGCCTTAAACATTCACATGTCTCCCAGAACCTGCAGCTACTTTCCTTTCTTTTCCCTTTCTAAAGGTCAGAACTTCCAGAATTGTGCAAAATTGCAACACTGTTATCAGGTATGAAGTGGGTGGATTGCTAGAGTGTAACTGCTGCTGTAAGGGGTGGATTTTTACAATGAAATTATTATCTTTGGAAGCAAGCTATTGGGGGAGGAAAACCCTAAACATGCATTCTCATCCCACTAAAACAACAAGAACAACAGCCCAAGAACATGATTAAAAACAACTCAAGGCACTTGCTGAGGTGTTCATACCCAGTGCATTTATATGCAGACTTCCAAGCATGCCACTTATCATGTGACTATTTTATTTGAGGAGGCACCCATGCAATCAACCAAGAGTCACCCACAACTTAGTGCTACTCAGAAACAATGAGATGAATTGGGTTCAATGCCTGGTGATTATTTGGACAAATGACTCTCCATCTAAACCAGTCTTTAGGAAGATCTCCTAGCTCTCCCAAGGGGTGTTTCTGCACTTAGTTTGCTGCCCATCTATGACAACACCCCAATAACTCAACAACAACAGCAACCACATCCCAAGCACCATCATCGCCAACCCTTCACCTGGTAAAAGGTAAGCTTCAGCATGGCGGCAGGAGGGGTCCCCTATTGCTTTCCCCCTCCGGTGCCCACTCCCACTTTCCCCTGCTGGGTTCCATGCAACAAAGGGAGGTGGGACTCCCAAGCAAAGCACCTGACTGTCCCTGGCCTCAACTTTCATCTGTCAAAGCACAAACTGCAGTTCAGCACATGCCCAGTAGGGCAACAACACTAGATAACTTCTGGCACTTGGTGAAAGCATATTTAGTTAGCACAATTAACAACAACAACAATAAAAAATAAAAACAAACAACTTATTCTCTCTCTTTTAAGTGCTTGTTTGGATTCTTTCTTTGGTAACCATCCTGGGATGGGTTGTAAATAAATCGATTAATAAATATAACCATGGTAGGCTCCTGAAAAATAGGAAGAACAACAGATTTCCACTTCAGTTGCTTTAAATTAGATACTTCACACCACCTGCACAGCACCTTTATTTTCTTTCAGAAGGTCAATAGGTCCATTGGCCATGGGGACTTCAAAATAACACACCACAGCATCAGTCTTATTGTTCACAATAAGATTGATCAAAGGTGACCTTTGTCTAGAAAAATGCTTCTACTTGCATAAGAGATAAGTAACAAAAGGAGCTTTTTCATTAGCACAGACTTCTACAACCAGCACTTTCTCGAGACATTTTAATGGCCCACTAGAGTTTATTTGTTATAGTCACTATCTTCCTTACTCAACATTTTCTCCATTTTTAATGTAGACCTTGATCTTCACAGTCCAATAAATCTTCTATTAAGTTTACAGAAACGCATTTCTCCCTCTTTTTTATAAAATCAAACTCTTGAATAAAAAGGAAGAGATTATAAACCATCTAACATCTCAAATATGGTATGGTTGGAACTTAGGCCCTTTCTGCACTGGGCATTATTCTGGATTATATCCCAGAATAGGGGCCTGTCATCTGGATACTGGTTCAGGATATGGCAGGCACCAACTGGGGACTTCTGTTCTCTGCACTAAAATGCAGACAATAGGTCCCTGCTCTGGGATATAACCTGGATTAAGGCCTAGAGCAGAAAGGACCTAAGTTACTGAATGCGATGCATGCTCTGCTTGCACCAGCAAGGAAAGAGAAGCAATGACTTTCAACAGCTTTACAGTCTGGTCGCCAACATCACATCTTGCAACAGGGAATTCCAAAATTTTAACTATGTGATGGGGATGAAGTAGAATTCTTTTGTCTGGCAAGACTCTTCCAAGATTCCATTTCATTGGCTGCTCCCTGTGAAGGTATTTTGTAAAGGAGAGAAACACTTACCTCTCTTCACCTTGTCCACCTTGTACATTATTTTATACACAGTATTTTTACTTATCCACATAATTTATGCATATTTTACACATCTGCATCCATGCCCAATGTACCAGCTATGAATTTACACCGCTCTGTTACGATGTCTCAATTTAAACCAAATAAAAACATATACTTGCTAAAATCACTGTGCAAGAGCATGGAAGCAGAATAAATTGTACAAGATAAGTCCACAAGTACAATGCTAGTTAACAAGTTTGTTGTTCCAAAGAGGAGGAGGAGGAGAGTTGGCTTTTATATCCTGCTTTTCTCACTCTTTTAAGGAGACTCAAAGCAGCTAACAAGCCTTCCATTCTTTTCCCAATAACAGATGCCCTGTGAGGTGGGGGGGGGGCTGTGAGAGCTCAGAAAGATTGCTGTGGGTCACTCAGCTGGCTTCTTGTAGGAGTGCAAAATCAAACCAGGAAACCTCCAGCTAGGAGTCTGGCACTCTAACCACAAGATCAGAGTAGTTCACTGTGCTGTAGCCTGGTGCAGTGAAAAAAAAAGGCTAATCTGGATTGTTTTCATTTATTTATTCCTTTTATTCAAATGCCTCAGGGTAGGTTGGGCCATAGTAAAATAATTTTAAAAACATTGGTTAAAATAGTACCTGCATGGGGAGGGGATGTTCATTGGAACATGGTGCTTTCATGCACAAACTATGCGCCCCTGCTTTTATGACTTGCTGTGCGATCATGAGAAGAAGCAACCGATTAAGGAGGCCAGTCAAATGCAACCTAGATATAAGACTAAGCAGGGGTTTTAGCGTCTGGAGCCATTAAGCTTTTGGATTTACCATCTTTAATTATTTTTTCCTTGAGTGATACAGAGAGTATATAATAATCTCCAAATCCTCCTGCAGCCTGAATACATCATGACACTATCCTTCCCTCGTCAGGAAGTCCAAACACGGACCTTTCAGCAGAATTTTATGTCGGTGGTTCACATGTGTAGAAAGAAAACAACCATTTTGCAATGAAACTACGCAGAAGAGAAAGGCCCACCAACAAGCATGAACTAAAGACATTTTCAACACATTTCAGGGAAGAAATTCAAAGAGAGAAAGAGGGACTGGTAAAGTGACTTCGTCCTACATATCTAGAAAGTGTCTCAAGAAATCAGATCGGGCCACTTAATGCCATATCTCTATTTTTGCCTTTAAAAAAATCTACTAAGGCTGAATTCCCAAAAGACTTATTTGCCTCTCTAGTCTCCCTCTACTGCCACTGTATTCAAGCGGACTTTAAAAAGTGCCCTGCACTTCCGGAATAAGCGTCCTCATGAGGCTCAGCAAAACGCGCGTTTAAAATGCACCTTCTGTCCCCACAGAAGCGTGTTTTCTTTCCCCACATCTTTTTCTCCCCACCCCCTCTCTTGTTCAAAGGAAAAATAGCCAGATCTCACTTTCAGCACTTACTTTCACTCTGTTCTCTGTTCAAAATGGCTTGGCTGCAGCCATCGGCCGCGCGATCGTGCGCTCATTTACTCTTAACACTTTCACAGATCACCCACTTCACACCTGATAACAATGTTGCAATTCTGAGCAATTCTGGCTCTTTGAAAGTTCTGACCTTTACAAAGGAAAGGAAGGGTAGCTGCAGCATTTCTGGGAGATGTGTGAATGCTTTATGGCTGTGTGTGCAGGCAGCAATCCCCACCCCTTTTGCCACGGAGCGTCCCCAAGGTAAATGTTGCAAGGAAAACCCACGACTTCCAGAAAGAGCGATGAAACTCTTCTTTAAAGGGCACATATTTTGTCGTGGGTTTTCCTGCTTTTGTAGCACTGGAAGCTCGTTCAAAACCCTGGCATGGGGGCTCCCAGAGGCAAAAGAAGATTTTTAGCAGACTTTAAATTGCTTGGGGACAGGTCCTAAGTGTAATTACAGCAACACTCCTTTCTAAGGCTACATTGAAACATAACAAAAGGGGCACCTCAGATAGACAGTGTGTGGCCCTCGTATCCCCAAGCCTTCTCTGATCACTCTTTTCTAGCACAGAATATTCAGACGAGGGATGAGGGGAAGACCTGTGTGTGGACAATCCCATCTTGAAGCCTCCTCTAAGCCACCTCAGAGATGCTTTTGTTTGCTGTATCTGATCATATAGGGTGCGTCCAGACTAAATACTGTGCAGTGAAATGTGCAGTCATGGTGGGGGCATCACATACTACGATCAATAGATCGTAGTGGCAACACAGTATCTCATCACTACTGTGAATTTACCTTAGTGTGGGATGAAGAACACTCACTCCACAGTATTAACTAAATTCGAATCTTCCTGACTGGGCAGGACGACAAGAATAGTTTATGACAACCAGGAGGGCAGCACCGATTGGCTGCCTCATCCCATGTGACAATATGCACCAACTGAGCTCTTGCAGCTTCCTTTGGGAAGCTATGGAACTTCATTTCAGGTCGGGACAGCGTGTCGTTACTTCGCAGCAGATAAGTCTGGAGGGGGCTTAGTTTCAACAATTAATTCCAGAGGCCATGTCTAAATGACTAGTAACCCTGTTAGTATCCAAACCATGTTGTGTGCTGTACCACTCCATTTAATAACTTGGGTGCTATATGATATACAAGCTGCAACTTCTGGCCAAGCTTTAAGAGCAAGCACACCCATGCATGGATCACTGGGAGCAAGTTATTCTTGCTCAGAAAGGATCTTAGACTGGGCATGCGTCCTATGGCTTTACTGCTAATTGCTCCAAAAAACAGCCAGCTGTTGTTTGAGGAAGAAACACAGTTCCTGAACTACAACTCCCAGGAATGGCATGGAACACTGACAGTGGAATGCTGGGAGCTGTAGTTAGAAGCCTCTGGAAGGGCTCAGTTGAGCTTGTCTGTTTTAGATTACCAAGCTTCATTTAGGCCAAGACTATGTCCAATGCAGACTTGGTTTCTCCCGTTATAGAGAAATAGATCTTTCTAGGCCTATCAATCCTGAGATTAAATTCTTTTAAAGTGACTTTTCTTCTTCTTGACCATGAATGCATCACTGAATAAAGGTGCAGAGGTTTGCATGTTTTACCCTTATCAGCAGTTTCTGCCCAATTCATTGTTCCTTTCAAAAGGTTCAAATTTGTCTTCTCCAACAAAAGACAACCCTATGAGGAGAAGTTAGTAATGAAAAGGTAAGTGAGATATTCAGATGTCAGCAGTAATTGAGCCAATACATACATTGAATGTCCTTCAGATTCAGCAAGCAAATGATATTAGATTTTTTCCCAAATTTTCAAAGCAGTGCTGGCAATTGTACACCATAGGACTCATCATCAAAAATTCCCTTTCTGAACACAAGCACCAGTCCAGACATCTTTTAATAAATAAATAAATAAACAAAAAGGCCAGTGGACTACAGCACTGTAAGCAATCTGGAAATGCAATCCCAGCATTTCTTCACCTGCAAGTATTGTACAGGAAAATGAAATATAATGCTCTCATCACATCAGGGTAAAAGTGAGAATTATTTATAAATAAAATTAGACCGCAAGTTTGAATAAATCCATGAAAACAAATCTCTTCTGTGCTTTGAACAAAGATTGATCACATAGCTGTCACCTCACCAAGGCTACAAATCAGAGAATGGAGAGTATCTATCACAGGGGAGATTTTAGGATTACAGAGTTAGAGAGAGCCATTTAGTCCCTCTTGTTCAGTACCCTCTTTGCAAGAGTCTAAATCGAGGCCATTGATCAGGGTTCTCATCCTCAAATCCTCTGCTACGGCTGCCTTCCTTCCACATCACTTCTAGCAATGCTATTTATATCCAACTATAAATTAAGAAGATAAACACTCTGCTGGCTTAAAGTTCCACACAGCAAAGTGGCAAGCCTTTTTCTTTCCTCATTATTAAACTCAAAGGTGGATTTTTTGGATCACATAATGCTTGTCATTCACCTGATGGGTTCTCTTGGTCTGAAAGTGGACTGAATGTGGATCGAAACTAAGGTGTAGCTGGGCCCTAGGTCCAGTGGTTTATCCTAATTGCTACAGTTGTTTCCTGAAAATTACAAAGTATTTGACCTATTTGACCTTGCTATATCGATGCCAATTATAAAGATACCAAGCATATCCTTGCAAGGTATAGTTCCTGCATACGTTAATTTTATATTGACACATCAAGAGCCACATTAACTGACATCATTAGATAATTTTTATAGTTCAACCAAACAGCTAACCAGTCAAAAATTGCCCAAATATGAGCTGTAAAAGAAAAAGATGGGAAAAGATAATTCTTCAAATATTGGTGAAATGCAGTCCTTGCACTCTGCCACTTAAGACTCAAATGATTTTTTCAGAAAAAAATGGCAAGATGTTCATCAGTGCAGCACAATTCAACAAACTTTAAGTGAACCAAGATGATTAAATAAATGTTGCTGAAGTTTCGAAGGCGCCAGATGGGTAGCCTAGTTCTTCAATTATTATATTCAGCTAGCATTTACCCAGTTTCAGACTGAATCATATTTAGCATTGACAACTTATTTATTTGCATTTTTATTATGCCCTACTTCTGAAGGTCTAAAATTCACAACTTGCACCTTCTCAGGCAGAAAGAGGGAAGAAGGTGTTGTTCCAGTGCTCCATCTGAGTCCTCAGATGAGGAATTTCAGATGAATGCACCCGTGGAAGCAGAATAGGACCTCCAGTTGGAGCCTTCCCCATGTAGCACGGGCAAGGGAGACACTGGGCCTGCTCCAGAACAAATGGACATGGCTGACAGTAGGCCGGGCTGAGTCAGCCCCATAGATAAAAGGCACAGCTGCACCAATTATCAGGCCTTCGGAAGCACCTGTGTCAGCAATAACCCATATAATCATCCCTGAGCCCTTTCCTGTTGCTGCAAACAACAGACCTTTTCTGGCAACCCCTTGACCTCCAGCTCATGATTTATGACCCTTAGGGTAAATTCCCATTACAAGCTTAAAATGGTTTTGAAACAGTTTCGATCCTGGCAGTCCTGTCAGGTTGGCTTAACACGCTTTCTGCATGTTAAATTGCCCCAAAGCGTTGTAAATGTTAACACTCATTTCAACAGGTCTCGCTCCGGTTCGTGCATTTAAAATGTTTTACATTTCTTACTGTGGGAACAGTATCATTTTAGTGGGATGAGAATGCATCTTTATTGGGGTTTCCTTCCCCCAATAGCTTGCTTCCAAAGATAGTGATTTTACTGTAAAAATCCACCCCTTACAGCAGCCGCTACACTGTAGCAATCCACCCACTTCACACCTGATAACAATGTTGCTATTTTGCACAATTCTGAAAGTTCTGACCTTTAGAAAGGGAAAGGAAAGGAAAGCAGCTGCAGGTTCTGAGAGATGTGTGAATGTTTTTAAGGCTGTGGCAGTGAGCAGGCGAAGGGGACTTGAGTTGCCACTGCTGCTGTGTGCCCTGGGCAAGGGGGAGAAGAAGGGAAAGAATCGCTGGCTGCCCGGTGCCATTTTTCATCCATCCAGACAAGCGGCAGCCACCCAGCTAGGCTCCCTGATGTGGTCCCTTATGGGTGGTCCATTCATGATAGGAGGAAGAGGGCAGGGCAGCCCCGAAAAGCGGCTTTTAGAAAGTAGCCACTTGAGTTCCCCCCTTGAGTCACGTACACCACGTATGATCCTCAGAATCCGGATTGAACGTGTTTAAGTTGAAAGTAATGGGATCAGGCAAATTCACGTTTGCATCTGGTTCTATTATTTCAGTTTAGGGAAACCGTGTTAAGCTTGTAATGGGAATGCGGCCTTAGACAGTCTGACTCTTGAAACCTGGGCTCTTCTCCCAGTAAACTGCTGCTGGTGGTATGGGCGGGCGTGTGGGTGTACTTCTAAAGTTCTGCACACTCTATACAGGACAGCAGTGTTCAAGGTGATTTAATATTGTCTTCTATTTCTGTTCCTCTTTAAATATGATCATCAACTGTTGCCTCACAACACCCTGCTTAAATTATGTCTGACAGCACCCAAGGCAGAATTTGTTCTTCATTCAAAGGATGCAGTCCATCTTCTGTAGCTAAATGGATCACATGAGTTTGGACTTACACTATCAAATGTCTCTGGGAATTGACAAGATGCACAATTTTCATAAACATTCTGAATTTGTAGATTGCTGGTCCCCGCTAGTGGAGGCTGCCACTCAGGAATAATTTGTCCCTGGGGCCAAACTTTCTAAAGAAGAGGCTTTTAGCTTGGTTTCCTCACCTTTCTGTGTACCCATCATCAAATCACTCTCAGTTCATGTCTAGTCCTGATGCTGGGGCTGGTTTACACAAGTTTCTCACCTATTGTGAGTACACAGTGTGTTCATTTAAAAAAAGAAACAATACCAAACAGACAGCTGGTAACACACCAGGATTCATTCGAAAACAGATACAGATTAGCTATTATAGATGCTAGAAATAAAGCAGATGCCTGCTTTTCTCATTGTAATTGTCATTTTCATATCCAAATATATAAAGTATCTCTTTCAGCTTGCTTTCTCTCCTTCCATTCAGCAAATAATCAGCTTCCAGCAATTCTTAATAGAGCGGGCTTCTATTACCCAGGGCTTAGGCCCAGTTCCTGCCCCAAGAAAATGGAAAGGATGTGCCAGAGTAAGTCTAGGAAATGCCACCTTAAGTGCCTCAACTCAGGGAATGTCCCAGGCGAGTGTCTACCAGGCTAAGAATGCCTCAGAAGTGTGGAATTTTGCTTGGCCTATGGCTGGGGAAAACAAATTCACAACCACAGCTTTTGAAGAAAGGCTACCTGATCAAAGGAAAGTGTGGAAGACAAAGCCTATGTCTTCCAACCTCATTCTTTCATTACCTCTTTCCCAGAGCATAGCTGCTACTGGATGAAGGTAACTTTTATCATGGGACGAGAAAGAAAAGGGTACCTTCACCTTGGCTGGCTACAGAGTCTGATCCTTATCTGAGCTTTCTGTACGATCTTGGCCCTAGTCTACATCCTACAAAGGGCTCATCTTGGTTTCATTGCCAGAAGCCAGTTCCACTTTAGCTCTGCCCCGGCCCTTTTCTACTTGAACTGTACTTTCCAATTATAAATCTAAAGTGAGCCAACAGCCCAAGGGAACAGGAAAAAAAAATAAACTGGCAATTTAAATGGTTGGTTAAAATGCAGTTAAATTGCTACAAAATATTCAAATTTTAACCAAATGGAACTTTTGCAGTTATATGAAGACACAGCAGAATTTAGTATCAAGTAACTAAACACAGCCGTATGCCCCAGCAAGCTTAGAATCAACACTGAAGAATATGGACAGTAAAGCCATGTTAAAGTTGCATAGTCCAGTCTGCATAAAAATTATTTGATGTAAAACTCCTTGATGCTGGGGTGGTGATGAATGGAAACTGCTATGAAAGACTCCTCGGAAACACCTTGTTAAAAGACGTTTATTATAACTCAGTGCAGGAATTATGATCTTGGTCTCTCTTTCTTGCCTTTGTACAATGCCAACAGAGACACGTTGGCCACTTTAACAACCTTGAAACGAACTCCTGGAATATCACCAACAGCATGACCTTTCCGACCAAAGCCAGCAACAAGGACTTCATCATTCTCCTAGAGTTAAAAACAAGAAAACGAGACGTGTTTGTTCACTCCAAAATCACAGGCACACATGTTGTAACCGCAGGAAAAATATTTTTGATCCAATTAATCCACATTCCATTCACTTAGGTTATTTCTGCACTGGACCTTATTCCATATTATACCTTTGAATAAGTACCTGCTATCTACCTGCCGGTACAGATTATAGCAGGCCCCATTGGGGACCTGCAATAGTCTACATTAGAATGTGTACAGCAGGTCCCTATTCCAAGATATACAGGTGTGTCCCCATATCCATGGATACCTGTTCCTACCGCAGTTAAAAGAAACTGCAAATATATGAAACTCTGGGAAATCTTGTGGGATTTCCCATGATTCCTTGCAAATCCCACAAGATAAGGAATCATGGGACATCCTACGAGATTTCACATGATTTCCAACTGCCGCAGGCCTCCAGGAAATTTCCAGGAGGCCTAAAGGTACTGGGGGGCAGGGCAGAGGGAAGCTGATCCAGTCAGCCACAGATGAGTGGATCTCCAGTTATCAGATTAGCAGATATGGGGACAGACCTGTAATCCAGAATAAGGCCCAGTGCAAAAGGGCCTTAGGCTCAAGACATTCACCATCAATATTTTTAATCTCTCCCCAGTACATTTACCTCAATGAAGTTCAAACAACCATCATTAGGAACAAAAGCTGTTATTTTTTTGCCGTTTTTGATAAGCTGAACTCGAACGCACTTCCTGATGGCAGAATTTGGCTGCTTAGCCTCTACACCACTGAAATGAGATGTGAACAAGAAAGAAAGGTTTGCTCAAATGTCTGTATTTCTAAGTACATTTAGTTTCGAAGAGTGTTAGTAATTACAGTCTTTTTATTAGATATTAGATATATACTTCCTTGCCATCACTGAAAGACCAAAGAGGAACACAGGGCCTATTCACACGGATGGTACGGACGTACACGCTCCAGCACATTGCATTCACAGACCATGGAGCTGCCTCCATCCAAATGTATGCAGTTGTCCCAGCCTTCAGTAGTTGCATGCAGCAATATTTTCGTATGCAAAGGTTGCACTGGGTAGGGCAGTGTGGTTGCTCAGACACACGCCACAGCACCAACTGCCACAGCAATGGCCTGGTGCACACAGGCAATGCTACAGTGAAGCAAATGGTCCTGGATGGGACTGTCTGCATTTCACCAAGCCCTAGGTGAAGTCTGAGGCGGGCTGGTGCTCACAATGAGAACCCTGGCCACCGGCCCCGATCCTTTCTATTGCAGTGAAGTGCAAAAACACCTTCCAAAAGATATTAGTATTGTACAAAAACATACCAAGAACCATTAATAAACCTGCAATACACAGTATGGATTGAATTTTACCAGATTTCCACCAGATTAACTGAATTTAGGAAACATTTAAGAACATAAGAACATAAGAACATAAGAGAAGCCTTGCTGGATCAGGCCACAGCCCATCTAGTCCAGCATCCTGTCGCACACAGTGGCCCACCAAATGCTCATGGGCATCTCAAGCAGAGACAAGGACAAATAATTTATGTTTATTATGAGATAGCTGGAAGCAAAACCTACTGAATTTAACACATTTTATTTGAAAAACATATCAACAGTGCTGCTCTGTCACTGGGAAGACAACAGTATCTCAGTCTAGGCTACCTAAAGAGCAAACGGGTACAAATTCTACAATAAAGAGATTTCTAGAGTGTTTTTCCACTGTCACTAAAAGTACCCATTAATGGGTACGTAATGGCATTTTTGTACTCATTAATGGGTACTTAATGGGTACTTCTAGTGACAGTGGAAAAACACCCCTAGAAACTTCTGAAAAACAGTATTTCATTATCTTAGTGTATGAAATATATGAGGATGTGAATTCATTGTTTGACTTTGTTGTCTGTTAAGCACAGCAAACCAGGTTTTTATTTGACCAACCCTTGCAACTTCTGGTAGGCTTCAGTCTTAGTGCCCCAATACTAATTAGCACAGAAAAATATACTTTCCAGCTCAACACTTTCTACAAACTGGAGGAAGCCAATGACAGGATCTGCCCAAGAAGAGCCCCTCTTTCATCTTAAAAAACTGTTCCATCTTCATAGTGCTGTTCTTAAAATTACTGAGGTGTGCTGCTTGCATCCCCCACCAGCCCACTGTCAAAGCAAAGACTGTCTTCAGTCTGACAGAGGAGATGAGAGTCTTCAAACCCAGGAAATGGCGCCAGGGCCATTGCTCCAGTATGAACGCTGGGAAAGCTGTAGTGTTGATCAATAAGCTCCCTGAAACAGCAGCAGCAAAGCCACCACTGAAAGACAAGAACAGTTCGAAAAGCTCTTCAAGGGTGTTTTTCCACTGTCACTAAAAGTACTCATTAAGTACCCATTAATGGGTATGTAATGGCATTTTTGTATCCATTAATGGGTACTTAATGGGTACTTCTAGTGACAGTGGAAAAACACCCCAAATCATTCTGACCCTACAGCATGTTAACTAGGCAGATACCACACTCTTTCTCTGCCCTGAATGCACATTTAAACTGCTATACAGGCACTGTTTGGATCCGGCCAAAGTAAGAATTCAAACAGTGTCTCCATCCCCACGAAGGATGACTGACCTATCACCTTTTAGTTGTTGCTGAACTCTAGCTCCCATAATTCCTTGCTATGGACTAGAATGGCTGGGACATATGGAAACTGTAGTTCAACAGGACCTGGAAGACCAATGCTTGGCCAATTCCCCTCGATTTCAACTTACACTTTTTCAAGGACAATTCCTTTGGCATGGGAAGCTCCCCCAAAAGGGTTGGCCTTCAAAGCAGTGCCCAGGTGAGCTTTCTTGTACTGTTTATCATGCCACTTTTGATCCCGTCGGTGACTGCGCAGCTTCCTGGCAGTACGAAGCCCACGACATTTGCCTAGATGAACAAAACACAGACACACAAGCTGAAGAGAATTTCCCTCTGGTTTGAGATCCCATTTTAACTGTTGATTCAGAGCACTTTTTTCCCCTTCCACAGGGATAGGTGAGAGATATTTTGTTGTGTGTTTATCTATGGCATCATTCAACAGCTTAGGCACAGATTTACTCTCAGTGTATTTCTGCTTTTACTGGATAAAGGACAAGAAAACAACACTGTTCAAATTCCACTGTCTGTTGCTCCCTGCCAGCTCTCAAAGAAAATAAAGCATGGATATTTCAGAATATCCATGCTTTATTACGGAATATCCAAATATAGTGGAATAAGTTACCAATTTCCAGATGCAGCATTTGGAAGGAGGTAACAACCCCTTCCCACAAAAGTACAGCTGAAGCAGGGCTCTTCTTCCCCTCCTTTCCTTTAGCCCAGGCTATAAACAAATATTTTAGTGTGGGGTTTTTTTTGAGGGCGGAAGGGAAGAATGCAATACCTCAAGCAGAAGACAACTAAAAGAAGTGGCAACTGAAATTTTTTCCAGTTCTGCTTCCAGAAGCCACTGAAAAGCAAGTTTAAGGGACTAGGGGTATGCATTAGAAGAGAAAGCATCTAGAGACCTGGATTTCAAATTATATGAAGTCTCCCCACTGGATTCATTCACAAAGGAGTTATACAGCCCAAACATGTTTCTTCCTCAGCTCGCTTACCAAGTGACTCATTAATTAAAAACAAAACAAAACACTAAAGCTTGAAATTACAAAGAAATGCAGGAAATGTGCAGGGAATTGGAGAAAGGTGACCATAACTTATTTGAAATGTTCAAAAGCACTGTTAGCTTCATGAGTGCTCAGGTGGAAGGACGAGAAACACAACCGAGCGAGAAGTTGGACGGAATGGAGCTAAATAAGGCTGTGATCGCACAGCAGTCCACCTTCAAAGCAAGAAATTACATCAGCAAAGTGACCAGGAATTTCCTTTCCAAATTATCTACCCCAAAGGTGAATTTTCTGAGTTATTTAACACTGAAAGAAAACAGCTTGTCACTTTGCTGATGTGTTTTTTCACTCTGAAAGTGGACTGAAGCGGAAGGAACTGCAGGAAGAAAGTCACGTCTAAACCTCCTTTCTAGTCATTCTTCTTATGCCCTTATTAACTTTTGAGCCAGTTTGGTCTAGTAGGGAGCCGAAATCTTAACTGGGAACATTAGGGTTGATTCTGCACTCTCCTCCACAGAGCCAGCTGGGTGACCTTGGGCTAGTCACAGCTCTCTTCTGAGCTCTTACAGCCCTATCTACCTCACAGGGTTTCTGTTGTGGGGAGAGGAACGGAAGCTTTGTCAGCCGCTTTGGGTCCCCTTAAATGCGTGAGAAAAGCGGGATAGAAAAGCCAACTCTTCTTCTTTTTCTTTATAGGAACGGGCGTTTCCGTAGGTGTTCGCCTGCATCACAAGCTCCATCGTTGCTTGTGGTAAAATATAACTGCATACAGACACGGGAAGCCTGCCTTTCATTGCCTGTGCAAGCCCTGCGCTGACAAGAAGAAACACGTGGAGCGCAGCAGCATCGTGGCAACAGCGCCCAGGAGAAGCATCGACTACCCTCCTTGATCCTCCTAAGAGCCGCCCTGCCTCGACTCAACCGCTGGCAGAAGGGGGAAATAGCCCACCGTCACCCTTATTGAAAAACAAAACGCATTCTCCGCCACCTCACCCATGCCGCCACCCTGCTGCTCCCAACGACGATCCGCAAAAAAGAAGGCGCCGGGCGGGCGCGGAAACCAAACTAGGCGACGACCGCCGGATCGCGCTTGGACTACAGCTCCCAGCAGCCCCTGCCAGCCTCTCACGTGAACCGGCACGCTGGGAGTTGTAGTGTTATAAGTGCTTGGAGGCCCACGCGTTGGGGAAAAACGACAAAGTGGTGCCAAAGCCTGGGGAAATGAAAGCTATAGTCGGCCTTCCTGCTACATTGTGTTGAAACAACAAACGCAGAAGATGCAGGGAAGTAAGTTTTAGCTTTGAATTCAAAGTCACCCAGAATTATATGGGTTCTGCTGTGGATAAACTTTTCGGACTGCAGCTCCCATGAGCCTTATCCGCAGTAGCTGATTACAAATGGTCATGGGATTTGTTGTTCAAAAAATGATTCGATCAACCTCGGCAACGCGTTAGCATAGCATAGCACCGCAGCACCTTCTCTTCCTCTCCGGAAGTTACAACACCGGAAGAATCGATGAAGCGGTACAATCTAAAAATGACTTATCTAGCAATTTTGACTGTCTATGGTAGAGAAATCTCTCTCGACCATAGAACATGAGTGCCTTCCGAGCCGCGCGGGCTAACTACGCCTCCCACAGTGCACCGCGCAGAGGCCGCACTTCCCCGCCGCGACTCCTCCCTTGCCGGGCGCTTTACGGCGAAAGGGGCGGAGATTTTTCGGAGAGCAACTTGCCGCGGTGAATTGTGGGCCTCGCCCTCTCTCTTTCCTCGCCGGAGCAGCAGCGGGCGGCACGATGGGTGAGTGGCTCCGAAAGACGGGGGCGCCTGACGGCCGACGAGCCCAGAGCCCGACCCTTCCTCAGGCTGTGCGGAGGGCGGCGCCGGCCCCGCTCCTTGGGCGATCGCGGAGGCTCCCGTTGCCGCTTCCTCTGGCCACGCGGCCGCCTCCCTGCAGGCCCCAGCGGCGCCCTCGAGCTCAGCCCTCGGGAAGCGCAGGCGTGGCGGAAGGCGGTTCGCTGCCGAGCCTGATCCAGGCTGTTAACCTCGACCTAAACGGCTCGGGCCCAAAATAGCTGAAGTGCCGCCTTCCCACATGCCGGCCTGCCCGTGCCTGGAGATCTGGAGGGGAGACTGTCCTCCGGTTGTCCCGCCGCCCTCAGCATCCGAAGGGCTGGGCGCTTGGGAGGGGGCCTTCTCGGGGATGGCCCCTAGGCTGTGGGACAGTCTCCCCTTTGAGGTGCGCCGGTCACTTTCCTTGCACGGTTTAGGAAGACGCCGCTCTTTGCCTTGGCCTTCGGTTGACCGCAGACACACTTTGCCCTTTCCATTTGCAAACACTGTTGTTTTAATATGCTTCATTTTTAACGCTGTTGCCCGCCCTGAGATGAGACCTCTGGGTGTAAGGCAGGATAAAATGCAAATGGATGACTATAAAACACCTTTGGGGCCTGGAAGGAGGAGCCCGAAATGGCCACCGGCTTCAGCAGGAGCAGCAGAACCGCAACAGGAGCGGCGTGAAGAATTCCCGGGGCTGAGATGGACGGGAAAGCCGTGCTGTGTTCAGACATAGCGAGGGGCACGAGGGAGAGGCGTTTGTGGGCGGCCCTCGTGGTCCCTGCCAGTCTGTGATCCGCCTTTCGGAGCGCAGAATGACCAGGAGTGGGGCAGACTGGTGTGTGGACAATCCCAGCTGGAAGCCGCCTCACGAGGTGCTTTCTTGCTGTGTCTGATCACAGGAGTGGTTGTAGTAAGTCACCCTTTTTCTTTGGTCAATAGAAGGCGCCCCCTCCTTAGGGTCTCAGTAGGTTTATGGGGGGGAAAGCAGAGTGGGAATGTGGCCCTTGTGTTGATGGGCGCCCTTGATGGGAAGTTGGGCTGGGTGTAAAGAATGAGACCATTTTTAATAGGCCATTTATTGGCTTAAGTGCGCCTTTCAGCATAGTGCATGGAAATATTTTGCCTGGAGGTTGGAGGAAAACCATCTGGATGCATCTGAAACCTGAACGTAATGAGGCAGAATGAGAGATAGCATTTGAATATGGGAGAATGAAATCAGGTTATAGGTTATTAATAATGATGGTGATGATGACTTAATTATGCAGAACAAGACAAAAAAATCCCAATTCTGTTATTTTTAATAAAGTAAAAAATTGTGAAGCAGATCAAAAAGAGCAATAGCCATCTGTTGAGGTTCAACAGGTATAGAAAAAAGCTGGCATGCCCTGTATGCGCCTCATCTAGGTAAATGGTGATTGAGCAGGGCAGCGCAGGCAGGTGTCACCCAGTTGCTGCAGCAATGGCACCATGCATGCCTGTTGCCATGGCAAAGCAATTGCCTCTAGTGTAGAAGCAGTCTGCATTAAGCAGTGAAGCACCAGGTAAGTTGGGGGTCAGTTGAGCTTTGCTAAATGCAGAGACACAATCCATCTCCCCTCTTCACTATCTATGCAGCAAAGAAGAAGAAAAACTTTTTTTTTTAGAAAATCTGTCAAGTTAGTGGTGTTTGTAGGCACAAGTTGACTTCATGAATCCTGTTCCTTTAAAATCAGTTCTTTTGCTTACATCATGTATGCTATTTATAGTTTTTTTAAAAAATCTGACAATGTAACATGTTTCCAGGCAAGTGTCGTGGGCTTCGTACTGCCAGGAAGCTGCGCAGTCACCGCCGAGATCAGAAATGGCACGATAAACAATACAAGAAAGCTCACCTGGGCACCGCTTTGAAGGCCAACCCTTTTGGGGGAGCTTCCCATGCCAAAGGAATTGTCCTTGAAAAAGTGTAAGTTTTATATAAGATTTTTTTCTCTCTCTCTCACTCTGTTTTGACAGCAGGAATGCGATAATCACCGATTGGCACTTTTAATATATGCTGTATTTCTAAAAGCTAAAAATGGGAAAATGAAATAATTCTCAGGAATTTTAAAACCTTGAGTCCCCTTTCCACTTTTCTAAGATATTCTTTGCAAGCATCTGTACACAATCGGACCTCTGAATCTGCTGATCTGATAACTGGAGTTTCTCTTTTCCGCAGTCACTGGACCAGCCTTCTCCTGGCCCCAGCTGGTGCCATTAGATCCACCTGTGGCTTCTCAGAGGCCTGGGGCAGTCTGGAAATATTGGAAAATCACATGAGATTTCCCATAATTCCTGTGAAATTCCACAGGATTTTATAGGAACTGTGGGAAATTGAGTAATTTCCCTGTGTTTGAAATATCTGCCATTTTTCAGTAACCATGGTGGGACCTGGAACGTATCTCCTGTTGATACAGCGGTCCAACCGTATAACAGTTGCCCTGTTGGATCAAATCTATGACATTTGTAGTTTAGCAGCTTGTTTTTAGCTTGCTGGTCAGATGCAAATTAGTTGCAGGCAGGGCGTGTGTGCACGGTTATGCTTTTCTTGCCCATGCTCCAGCAGTAGATACTTTCACTACTGGAGATAGCTACAATTTATTGATGTAAAGATTTATTTATTCTCTTATTTGAATATTGTACATTCATTTTATTTATATAATTTTCATTTCATGAGGAGAAAATTAATGTAGACATAATTTTGAGTACTGTGTAGTATTTTACATTGTAGTTTTCAGTATGGCTGTTTATAAACAAGTCCTACAGAAATCATTTGACAAGACAGTCTTGTGTTACACTTTGTTCTTATCCAAATTTCGTAGCTTTTAGCATTTGGTCGCAATGGCCATTTTAGGTGTTGTTTCAGAACATAACTGCTTGCAGTCACCCTTTTAATAAAGGAAATATCTTTCTTAACAAACATAAAATGTTTCTTGCCCAAAAATATACAAGTGCTATGTGTTTTTCTTTTTTAGAGGTGTAGAGGCTAAGCAGCCAAATTCTGCCATCAGGAAATGCGTCAGAGTCCAGCTGATAAAGAACGGCAAGAAAATAACAGCTTTTGTTCCTAATGATGGCTGCTTGAATTTCATTGAGGTGAGTAACCACCCAATTCATATTGTACTGTCAGAGTGATGAACGAAAAGCAACTTAAACTGCTGCATTTTGCAGCTGAATATAAGATTAAAAACTGTAGTCTTTAGCTTTTTTGGCACTCAGCCTTATTCTGAATTGTATCCTGGATTAGGGACTTGCCATTTGCATGCTTGTGCAGATTATGGCCTTGGGCAGGATCTGCTTTAGTCTGCACCAGCATATGGGTAGCAGGTCCCTGTGACGGGCTGTAATCTGGAATAAGGCCCAGTACAGAAAGGGTCTTTCAATCTTACGTTGAATGAGGAAAAGGGAAAAAATGAAATATGTTTTAAAAACAAAATACCAGTATTTTGTCCAGCAGGAATATCACAGACTTATGTTTGTGAATTTAAATTTATCAGTTATATTCAGACATAAACAGTCATAAAATTTTGCCATATCGCAGTAGTATCAGATCAGATAATTAAACACAGAATCCTAGATCATAACTTGGGTAGGGGTGTGCAGATGTTTGCTGCCCACCCAAAATAACACTTTCTCACTTCAGGAAGTGCAGACAAAGTAAAACTACTGGCATTCATGTGAAGGGCTGATAGCTGTCAATGCCAGGCAAGCATTGTACCACAGAGGCAAGAATCTGAACTAGTTCACTAAACCAAACTGACTCCGATTCAGTTCAGGGTGCTGAGCTGCGCCAGATTCTTGTGTTAGTTGGAATGCTATTTAGCGCCACCTAGCAAGGATCGGCTGCAGGAACATTTTTACTTTGAAGTTAGTAGTTTTATTTTCTCTGCAGTATCTGAAAAGAACAATAAGCATAAACAGCCATAATTCAAGACTTTGAATGATTCTGCACTGGGTGGTATACCAGACCAGCAAGCATGCTAGGAGCCGCCATGCCATATGTTGTTGCAGCCTAAAGGAAGCCTTGCCCTATGTTCAAAACACACATAGAGGAGGAGCTGGCTTTTCCACCCTGCTTTTCTCACCCATTTCAGGGGACTCAAAGCAGATGACAAAACTTTCTGTTCTTCTCCCCACAAGAGAACACCCTGTGAGGTAGGTGGGGCTGTGAGAGCTCAGAAGAGAGCTGTGACTAGCCCAGGGTCACCCAGATGGCTTCATGAAGGAGAGCGGAATCAAAACCAGGATTCCCAGATAAGAGTTCGGCTCCCTAATGACTAGATGAAACTAGCTCACTACTATAGGAAAATTAGGATACATCATTTTGTATAAGCATAGCGTAGCATATGTCCTTGCCAAAGATCTTGTTTCAGGTTCTTAAAATCTATTTGAACTAAATTTTTGCTTTAAGAAACATTTTTGGGAATATGTTTGTGAAAAAACAGCTCTACTGACCATACAGTAGCTATATAGTTAATTCATGTATGATCAGTATAGTATTTGCTTACATAGATAATACTGATGTTTTAATGATTATTCTATCTTTAGAAACCTTGATTTTTCATGTTTATTAAACAATTTCAACTTTGTAAAGAGTTCCCCGTTTCTGTTTTGTTAGATTGTATGTGTTTACATATATAAAGTACAAGACAGGCTTGGTTTCAAAACATTTTTTGAAATAGTAATGTGTTTTACCTGTAATTCCATATAAAGGCCAGGTAGGCTCAAAGCAGTTAGCCATGTCACAAAGCAAATATTTTCAGTTTGTGACTTGAAATCCCTGCTTAACAAGAAGTTCATTATTACTTTTTCTCTTTAATTTCAGGAGAACGATGAAGTCCTTGTTGCTGGCTTTGGCCGAAAGGGTCATGCTGTTGGTGACATTCCTGGAGTTCGTTTCAAGGTTGTCAAAGTAGCAAATGTTTCTCTGTTAGCCTTGTACAAAGGCAAAAAGGAAAGACCCAGATCATAATCCTTTTATGTTGCTATCATGGTGGTCAATAAAGTTTTCTCCTAAGAAAATACTCCCATACTTTCTTGTGTGAAAGTTTTAGCATTATCTGTTTATAACTGACATGTACAACATCTTTGGGTTGTAGGGAAGTAACAGAAGAAGAATGGAACATTAGAATTATTTAAAGGCCTTGATTTTTATTGTGCGGTGTGGGAGCTTGAGAAGTCAATTTTAGGTTCTTTTGTATTCCCAACACAAGCTCTTGTTTCGGACCAGAGGCACATTTAAATGAGCATCAGGTGTCAAAACTTCCACTCTTTTACGCATACTAAAATATCAGGTAGATATAACTACTATAAAACACTATGTGTCAGAGGGAGATTTCACATATAGCTCATGCATCTAATATTCCAGGCAACCGTGTTGGTGGCATAGCATGGAACAAGTAAAACTGGGGTTTGCCATCTATCACTTGCACTTCAGAGGCAAGTTCTTGAAGGCAAGATTATTCATTCTTCATTTTTTTGGACCAAGCTTTTGCTTAGAAACCTAAGATCTTCAGTTTTTGCCCTTCCTAAACTTATTTCTGTGGGAAGTCAGGCCCATCTTTGCCCTTTAGGCTGATTCATTTCATGTGTAAAATGTTTCTGATTTGAGGAAGAGGAATGGCTCTCTTCACTATTTCAAATAGCCTGCTTGAATTGATACACAGTGCTTCTCAAATGTCTACAGTAGATTACTGAAGGATCAGCAAGCCAAGTTGGTGGGAGGCCACCCATTTCTGTCTGTGTCACTTTATACGTGTAGTGGAGAAGTGGTTAGCTCCAAGACATGCCATATGCATGTCATGAGCCCATCTCTGTTCCAGAAACTGCTCCACATCTCCTGGAGCTGACCACTCACAGTGCAAGCATGGCACGTGAAAACATGCTCTACACTTGCGCTAGCAAAGGGCTGGTTAGGCCCTGGTAAGCTGCTTCTGCATCTCTTCCAGGTCGAAGAGGTGCTGGAGGAATACATGGCACATCACATGGTGCACTGCACCTTTGTGATGCCATGTGACATGTCCCATGATGCAGTTGCCACGTTATGGTGCCGACAAGTGCAGATGCTTAGTGCCCTTTTGGCCATTCTGTCAAAACCTTCCCACAGTTGGGAAGCCAAGTATGAAAATGTCCCTGGTCAGTGTGCCCTGGCAAATGGCAAAGGAGAGATGAGGTGCTTTGCTCAGGTTGCAACAACGAAGGCATCCCTCCCTCCAATTAGCTTAACATTGTAGGTGGAGCTGCCTTTTAGAGGAAATTTAGATACATTGGGGAGGGTCTTTCTCAAAGCAATTATTAAAGTAATCTGTAAGTGTGTACCTGCAAGCAGGTTTAGTTCGATCCTTATGTCTTTCGGTTGCCCTTCAACCCGCAGTAGGAATAAATGCCGATCTACTCTTGAGACTGTCTGCATTTTTCCCTTCTCAAAAAAGGGTTGGGTGAGTGCTTTATTTATAAACCACAACCAGTAAACACCCCTGGTTTTATTATTTAAATACTGCTTAGGAAAAAGCAGTTCTCTGACTGGCACAAGGACAGGTCATTTAGTATTGCACTACAGGGTATCCTGGCTTTTTCGGGGCAGGAAGCAAAAGGAGGCTATTTCGGAACATTTGGTTACCTGCTGAGCTCTGTTAATAATTGCATTCTCTGCTTTTGGTCTCAAGGAAGTGATGAGATCGTCTTGCTTCATTTTGCCAGGGTCCCAAACTAGCTGATGTATTAAACATCATTATGGGACTTAAGCTTTCTTCACCATTAATAGAAAAAAGTAATATAGTAAATAGAATAATATGGATGAATAAATAGATCTTTTTCCTATCACAACAGCATGCTTGAGTGTAGCTGCACGGTTCTAGAGATACCCTCAGTAATGTACCTGAAAAGAGCAAGATTTCTTCCCGTAGCTGCTTGCCTTTAGGTTCTGCTTTCCCAGTTGCATAAGAAATCCTTCCACTTGCCCTCTTTCTTAAAAGCTTCTTTATTTCATTTCATACCAAGTCGAACTTCCAGACTGCCTGCAGCCTGCTAGACGTTTCCTGGGCTAATGCTAAATGTATGTGACAGAGATCATTTTACCTTCATTTTATTAAAACACATTCAGGCTAAAACAGAGCAAGATTATGGAGTCTTTTGAAAGAATGTCAAAAACATGAGGATAAAATATTTGCTAGACATACCTTTAGGAGCATTTTGCTTCACAATTTTGTCAAAGGAACAATTTCATAGCATTTGCCTACTTGAGAGTCAGTATGGGACTTATACCTAAATAGATCTGTATAACATTTGTACCCCAGGAACCTTTATGTGTTCTGTAAATGATCATTATGGAAAAGTAAATCATGGTTTTATCCATTTTATTGTCTGAAATAATGGAACTATAGTCCAAATTGGTTTGGCTTATGATGAGCTGCAGCATCCGTTTAGTGAGTGCTTCATTACACACATGTAAGCAATAGCCATCGGTTTCTGTATTTTTACCAAGGAGACTACTTAGAGGTGCCCATGGAGGCACCTGTGTAATTAACCATCAGTCCAACTCCACTGTATGGAATCTCTCCTCATAAAAAACTAATTTTGTGGTCCTCTAGTGGCTCAGTGATTAAGAGCAATAGGCTAAAGTCCCTCAGTTCGAATTCCTACTCTGCCACAAAAGTGTATTGGGCAGTGGTGCATCCCGTCTGACCAACAGGAAGCCGCTTCAGTGGGACAGTGCAGCATCCAGTCACCCTGTCAGGCATACCGGAAGCCACTGTGCCGTCCCTGAAACGCTTCCAATCATCAGGTCTGTTTGAAGGGGAGCAGCTTTGGAGGGACAGTGAAGTATAGCTTGAGTATGGACACAGCCCTGGTCAGGCAACTCGAAGTGTCAATACATTAATGCAAAGGCTCTTTCCGTTGCCTTTCGAGACACAAGGATACCAGCAGTACAACACAGTATATAATATCTACTATGACTTACCTATTAGATGTTTCATCTTTTTTCAGTGCTCCTCAAGGTGTTTGAAGCATCTGTTGCATTTTGTCAGATAGTTTAGATGTGATGTTTTCACTATTTTTTAATTTTATTTTCTTTTATGCTTCCCCACTTTTCTCTCTCTCTCTGAATAAGCAAGACTGCATATTCCTAATATATTAAGCACTACCTATTGTGTCAAACCCTTTTATTCTCTGGATTAATATGGCTACTCAGCTATCAAATGAAAATTGCTTCTCTATAGCTGCAGCTAAGGTTGCATCACAATGGCACTGATATGAAGCTGTTTTGCCACTAGATGCCACTCTTAGGACACTCAGAAATACTGAGAGGCAAATAGAGACTGTTGCCTGTAAAACGTTCATATATAGTTTAGTGGAATGTTCCCCATAACCATCTGATGTAAGAGCTGAACTGATCAGTGCCGATGGATTGAAGGACTAAATGTCTTCCATTTACTGCTGGGCTGGGTATTGCTCCTGTTTCCTTCTCTTAAAAGAAGACCCTGCTCCTACTGGATTTATAAGTCCTCTCTCTTCCTCTCTTGCATGCGTGCGCACACACCCACACCCAAATGCACAAAGACAACTTGTTCAGAAATACTTTATTAGAGAATGGGATTTTCCCAATTCTGCTAACGGCAACAAACTATTAAAAGGAGTGGAAGAAGGCTTTCAATGAACTGAATTGTTTAACTGCATGGGAAAAGTTTAGGGCGAACAAGAGGAAAACCTGCCAGCTAACAACTGTTGAGTTCAAACAAATATGCTGGAGAGATAGTATTTATATCAAATACACTTTAACAAATGGTCAGGGAAATTTTGTTACACATTTACCAAAAAGCAATTTGTTCTGTATTCAAAAAAATTTAATCCCAGTATACACAGCCAGGTTTCTGAAAACTCTGTAATCGTCTTTCTCTTGTAAGAGTGCTGTTAAAGTTTTGAGACAATAAAATGTTCATCCTGTGCTTCACAATGGAAGAAAGAGATGTCTGCTCCTCTGTGCATTGCTTTATGAAGTGCACAGTCTAAAATTATCCAGCTGCACCTCTGCATCTTCTATGATACCAAGTTAGGCAGATCAATGTCCAAGGTGACATATCATGCAAAAAAGCATCTAGATGGGTAAGTTCTTTCTCTTTTTACCTAAAACCCAGGCTGGGAGTTCATTTTCCCATGATAACATTACTGTGGAATATCATCCCAATATCTTACGTCTATGTTGGGATTGCCGAGGCAATTCCGACCCAGCCCTGAGATAATCCTGGGTTTTAGGCCCTGTCTGGATGGGGCCAAAATATGAACCATTGAGGACTAGACTATAAAAATAGTAGAGTTGGCAGAGACGGACAACTGACGTGCTTATTGCGCAATAAGATCGGTGATAATTTTCAAAAAACTGGCCTTTTACTAACTTTCTACAAAACAGAGACAAGACTTAGTATCCCTAGGTTTTTGAGGACTGAAAAATAAAAGACTTTCCTCAGGAAAAGATTAATGAAGACAGGCAAGAAGAGCTGAAATGAAGTGGAAATTGATAGCCGTTGTAAAGGAAACCACAAGTCAACTTTTCATCCATTTTTTGCTCTATGTTTTTAGGAATTAAAAGCCATATGGTAGTATATATGGAAAGCTTTGATAGGCAGGACTTGCTGTTTAGTGTCCATCTATCCCCCTTTTCAAGCGAGAATCATGAAGAAGCTACCAATGACTACATTTGTGTACCTTGCTTTACCTTCCTGCCAGCTAATAGTGTGGAAAATAAATGTTGCCTCAAGGAAGCCAAGGCTAGCTCTCTGGAGCCAAAATAAATGTTTTAAAATGACCCACTTGCTTGACCTTAATATAAAAATTGTTTTACACCTAATAAATAGATCCTCTGCTTTTAACTTTTTATACAGCTCCCATCCCTACATGCATCATTATAAAATAAAGTTGCTCTAAAGGAGGGAATGGCATGAAAATGACAAAATATTTATTTTACTACTTGGCTCTTTTTAACAGCCATCAAAATTCCTGGTTTGTAGGCCAGGTGTATAAATATGAACAAAGAGGTTGAACCTGGAACTCAGCCAGTGAAGTTTCCAGCCTCATATGATGATCTCAGCTTTTAAAAGCATTATGTAGCAATGGCTGCAATTTTGATGTCAGTATGAAGTGAAAGTCAAGATGTACAAGATTCTTTGTGTTTATGCCTGACTGCAACGTGTCTTACTTTGGCGAGGGCAGTCCTCGACTGGAAGACATCATTTTTACACTTTTGTCTTGCGTAACATAGTTTTGTGTGGTTGGTAAAATGTGACTTCCCTTATATATAACACAGAGTAAAATGTGACTCAGATTTTGGATCTGAAGGTCTCGTTTGCGTATCCTGCTTCTTGCTGAGTGAATCACTGAGCAGTTAAATCAGGCCAAGAAGCTGCAAAGTGCAGCCCATGTGCCTATATCTTTTTTTAAAAAAAGTTATCTAAACATTATTTTCAAGCAGTAAGCAGCTGAAGATCAAAACAGGGTTAGACCTTACTACTGTCATCCCTTGGGTTTGGAGGATTATTATTGCTTTCTTTTCCCTTGTTCTAATTCATTTTCTTCTAAAAAAAATGTAGAAAGCCAGTGGAGGTTGAGGGCATGCAGTCAGTGCAAGATGCTCCTAGGAACATCAATGGGAGTTCAATGGGAGAAAAGTGAACCAAGCCCATGGTGGTGCAATAGAAGTGTGACAGCCCTAAAAGCTGTTACAGAAACTGAGAATCTTGGGAAGGATGTCAATCTGAGAAAGAGGGAAGACCTACCTTAAGAAGACTCATTCCTTACCGGGCAAACAGGTTTCCTCACACACTGAGGATTCTCCTCTGGGTGGAGAAGGGCTTCTGGTGACAGGTGATTTGATCATTAGGAATATAGATGGCTAGGTGTGTGGTGCATTTGCTGACCGCAAAGTGACATGCCTGGCTAGTGTATAGGTTGCAGACATCAGGTACCTTCTAGATCAGTGGTTCTCAACCTTCCTAATGCCGTGACCCCTTAATGGAGTTCCTCATGTTGTGGAGACCCAACCATGGGGGGTAGCAGCTGGGGGGTGGGAGGGAAGGGCGGCGGGAGACTCGTCGCGACCCCTTTGAAAGGGTAGTTCAACCCCCCAAAGGGGTCCCGACCCCCAGGTTGAGAACCACTGACCGACCGACCTACAAGTATCTACCTATAGCTGACAGAGGCTACAGATAGTGAGAAGAAGGCCAAAACGTTACCCAGGCCCGAGAGTTTCATTTACTAGTGCTGCAGTAAAGCAGCACCAGGAACTTATCCAAAAGCACCTTGCTGTGATATATGAAATACTGAAATATGCATCTTGGATTTTCCCCCCACCCTTGTATCTAATCTCAATTTTTTACTGTTTAAATTACAAGACTGCACCAAAGCAACAAAACAATATACTTGTACTCTTTTTGTTACCATTATTTTTGCACCCCAAACTTATCTTCCCTTATTTCCTAGTTCTTCTTTCTCAGTCTTCCTGAAAGGTCCCAAACAATGGCATACATTTACTGGAAGAGCCTTTTCTCTTCAGTAACCCTTTAGAATACATATATTTTTCAAAACACTTATTACTTTAGCTTTTAGCTTTTTCATTTTACTGTAATAATGAAAAATCGTAAGAACTAACAAGGAAAAATATAGACAGGAATACACTGATACATTTTTGGTAGCGATCCCAGAATCATGAACTCCCTGGAAGTTAGCCAAATGTTTGGCTGAGGTGTTTTCTACAGACTACAAAAGCTTTCTGTCTGAACTGGTATTCTGGTTGCTCGGTGTGAAGCTATTAAGGAGTATACTGTGTTAACTCATTTTTAAAATACTTCTTTTCAACCTCCATTATGAATCTACAGTCGATTACCATTTTCTGCTCTTCAGTGTAGAGGACAAGTCACAATCTTGAATAATACAAAGTCTTGGCTGAAGAAACAAAACCATCATTGAAAGGGTTATATTTTTTCACTGATAACTGCCAAGTACGAATAACACAGAGTAACCTACTCAGCCTCACTTGTGTATATTTCTGAAGTGGAATATCAGTGATACAAAAACCAGTTGCTCTAACCAGAATATTCTGTGTCAATTATTGTTATTTAACTCCCCAATATCCCTGTCTTTCCAAGAGTTTTTCCCTTGCAGCCCTTATGTACTACTAAATTAATATTGATAAGGTGAAATCGAATAACAACAAAAGCCATGGTCACATCTTCACTTTAAACCCATTTTATTTGTGAACTTTCCACCCACCATTTGGGCTTTCCTGAATGGAAGATCCACAGATAAAATGGACATAAATTAAATGGTGTGAGCAGTTAGGCCTGAAGATGGACTGAAGGTTTAAAGTGAAGGTGTGACCTCAACCAAAATAAATGTAAAGTCAAATTTTGACAATCAAAATGATTTGATATAGTTGTCAACACACCTGCCTTCATCTGAACCTTTGATTCCTAGTTCCTCCAATTATAGTCCTGGAGGCTAGGAGAAAGGGAGGGAGGAGTGGTATATTTTTAACGTGTTTTAGTAACTGCTTTATCAATCATTTGTTTACTTTGTTAGTCAGTCAGTTAGTTATATGTATCCTGCTCTTTACCTGGATGGGTCACAACAAACAACAGAACAAACTTTATAACACTATTTAAAATCTAACCTATCCAGTCTCCCACTGTAACCCACCCAGGGACCATGAGGTGAAGGATGGGATATAAATGCTATGAATGAATGAATGAATTAATTAATGAACAAATGTGGCTTTTTATGCAAAAATCAATCCTTGTCCTGTTTCCTGAGTCAAGATAGATGTTGAACCAAAGGAACAGTTTCTTTACAATGGGAAGAGGAAAAGCTTAAATGGGTGAATAGGAAAGAGATTAAGTAGTCAAATGATGAGCAGCTGCAGAGAGAAATTTAAAAGGACAATAAGGTTTGGTTCGGAGGTAGAGACTTGGCAGAGTTGTTTGCCACGGCCATGGTTTACATACAAACATACGCGCTCAGGCACACAGAAACACAAGCCAGTCCAATCCTTGGGATCTTCAGATATCTTCAGTGTTTTCAAAGTGACCAAAGAAGCATTTCATGCCACAGTTGGAAGAGTGTTCAAAGGCTCCATTTATCTGCAGCTTCAAATATGCAGTCTGAGAAGTGTGCTTCCACATGCCAGACCAACTATACCAGGAACAAGGCTATGTTCAGACACAACACAAGGAACAGCTTGGAGGCACCTAGGAGACAGCAGTGTGTAGACCTCATCTTCCCAAGCCTTTTTTAATCCACCTTCCTCTAGCACAGAATTTTTATGACAAGGCGGAGCTGTGTGAACCATCCCATCTCTAAGCCGTCTCTGAGCCACCTCAGAGATGCTTTTGTTGTTGTGTGCAATCATAGCACAAAACCGTGATTTGAACATTTCCATTCCCACACATCCCTACGGAGTTGCCTATTCTGGCCTTTTCCACACAGAGGAAGCATAACAGTATCAATATGTGACATAAACATCCTTCTACCACTACTGTACTTAATCACTTAACTGTCTGCATGTAGACATAGACACACAGTTCAACTTTCTCACACAGCACTAGCCAGGCTTTGAAACTTGTCCCCTTTGGTAGAACAGCAGGATGCAAATCTTTCTTAGTTCAAGGTATCACTGTTGAAGTTCAAACAGTTACAACTGACTGGGTGACAGAGGAGTACATTAGGCTTTTCAGAGACCCTAAGGACTGGTCTGAGGAAAGCTTGCAGAATGCAGCGGCACTGCCTTCAATCCCACCCCCCCGTTATACTTCAGACCTCACAAGAAATGAACCCAGTATGCATTTGTTTGTTTACTGAGTCCTAGAGCAATATTTTTAATTGTGCTATATGTTAACACCTAAGTTTTAATCCAGTTTTAGTCCACTTTCAGAGTGAGAGAACAGATCAACAAAGTGACTAGTCATTTTCTTTCCACTTTTATCTAACCTAAAGGTTAATTTTCTGAGTTAGATAATTCACTGCTTGACACTTTGCTGATGGTTGTCTCCCTTTGACAGTGGACTGAAGTTGGATTAAAACTTAAGTGTGAATGTAGTATTGGACTCTCAGGGTCCACAGTACCAGTATATTCCTTTCCTCACATAAAGATGCTCTTTTAGCTGCACCTTCACATCCTCAACAGAAAAGCAGTAGCCCAAACTCAAATAATTAATAAAATATTATCTGCATGTTCTGAAATGAACAGTCTCACAAGTACATAAGTTTGATTTTTAATAACTGGCATACTTTTCTAGCTGTTTCTTTGGTTCATAAATGAGAGGAGGCCACAAGAGGAGAAAAACTGTCAGGCAAAGATGAAAGAAAAGAGTGTTATTATTATACTACTACTTTTTCCTTTTTTCAAAGAAAAAAAATATAGTTACATACTTTTACAATCACATCTTCCACTCATTTAACTTCTGCAAGTTTTGAAAGAAGTGAAAAATAATAATTGTGGGTTGCATAGGCCAGCATTACACCACATGCAAAGATCTGTCCACTGAACAGATGTGGTAACTTAAGATACACATTTTACTGCAGCACATTTGCTAATGTTTTTAATTATGGAATATTTCATTTAGAATATGTCTTCGGCAAAAGACAAGTGCAGGTAAAAAAAAGCACAATCAAGAAATACTCAGAACTATAAGCAACACCCATTTCACCAAAAATCTCATATGCTGAAGCCTTTAGAAAGTAAGGTATGTGTGTGCTATGTTCATCCGAAATAAATGACTGACATTAATGAAGTAGAGAGATTTAGATAAATGAAATTTAAAACCAGAACATTCGTTATTATCTGATTTCATACATAGTTAATTAACCTCTTGAATAGACTAACATGCATATATATGAAAGATGAAGAAAGCAAATTGAATACCTGACCTCGCCAGAATGCATTGGATACAACAATTATTATTATTATTTTTAAAGGATGTACAGTATAACCCTTTTGGCAGTGAAGCATGTTGCTTGATATATAATATACTGTGCTGAATTTTTTAGCAAGTGAATTGCCTCAAATCAGTATTCTGTAAGTTCTGAGAAGACTTTTTTGCCACTCCTCATTAGCCCAATCTATCACATGAATTGACATTTGTTTGCTGCTAAACCAACGTGTTTCATCCATTTGGAAATTAGTTCTGATTCTAAGGCTTGGTAACCATCAGACATGGCCATTCCAGTGAGATATGGGTGTCCTTTGAGACCTTTCATAGTGGCTTCAGCAGTATTGTATTGAATCATAATCTTTGTTTCTATTTGGAATCTGAAACAACAATAATGAGAAAACCAGAAGTTGTACCAAAAAACTGAGAAACATGTCCACTTTAATAGCATAGTTTGTGGTAGTAAAATAGGTGCCAGCCTTGCTTATGTTATTTCTGATATTGTGACCTCCCTAACACCCATTTAAAAGATTATTGACATTGTCTCAGTACTGCAATTTACTGCCAAGAAGAACTTTCCAGGCACTACATAAAGAAAAGCTTAGGGACTGCAAACAGTATAGATGAGACTTAAGACTTGCTTCATGCTTTATGTAGCAGTCATGTTCCTAAGAGTAACAGCAGTATATCACAAGCAAAGATGCAAAGGATGAACAGCAAACTTTTCCAGCCAAAAGATTTCTAATATTTGATTCTGTTCTCAGTTAAAGAATAGTGCTCGCTAGCCATATTAGAAAAGAGGTTTCAGTGTAAAAGGACAAAGGACAGAGAAATATTCCTATGGCTGAATTCCTCACTCCCAGATACTTGCCAGGAAAAGCAGGGCACATCTGCATAAAGTGATAACATCTGGCTTGCTAGGAAGAAAAGCAAGATCAGTCAATAGCTCCTGAGGTCAGGCTAGAAACAAGAGATTTTAAGGGCTACTATTGAGACCTCAAAGGGAACTTATCTCTCCCCTTGAAAATCACCTGGGTGACAGTTACTGTGTTTTGGAGCAACAGAATACAATACTGATGAGGCTACTTAGTAGACTTACCAATATGGCCTCCTGAAATTCAACTCCTAAGGCTTGGCCCAGAGCTTTATTTTTCCCTATCAAGAGGAGGGAGGGAAAGATGTCAGTAGGGACTGAAATGATTAGAGGCAGAGCCAGGGAAGTCATTAGCAATTGTGGACCCCAGATGGACCACCCCTGAATTTAAGATTATTTCAAATTATATATAAATATGCTACTATGTTTTATTTAACACAAAACAGTATCTGCATTTAACAGGTTATATTTTGACATACAGTACAGTAAAACAAGACTAAGGGCACATAAAACTATGTATTGCTTTCTGCTCTGGAAATGCCTCCAAAATTTTGTTGACATTTTAAGTATTTTATTTCATCCTAGTCTATAGATATAATTTTTTTTACAGTCTCTTGCAGCTGTTGGCTATGCCCAAGAGACAAAATTCCTAGACGCCCCCTCCAAATAGAGAACTTGAGAAAATTAGTGTTTCATGGTCATTCTAAAGCTGACAAAATATTTCATTTCAAATATATTACTAAGAAGAAGAGTTGGCTTTTCTACCCCGCATTTCTCAACCATTTAAGGGGACTCAAAGCGGCTGACAAAGCTTTCTATTCTTCTCCCCACATCAGACACCCTGTCAGGTAGGTGGGGCTGTGAGAACTCAAGAGGAGAGCTGTGACTAGCCCAAGGTCACCCAGCTGGCTTCATGGGGAAGGGCAGAATCGAACCAGGTATTCCCAGACGAGAGTCAGGCTCCTTAAGCACTAGACCAAACTGGCTCTAGTGTGGACTAGAGAAGGTCTGTCCTCTGCTAGCTGCCAATGGTACACTCTGACGGTATCAGAGAGGAGAACACTGGCCTCTTAATACCAGTGTTTCTAATAAAAAAGATTCACCATTGTACAAGGGCTATAGGGGACCTATTTTGCAGCACACTTTGTTGAGTCACTGAAATCAGGTCTCTCCTGATTCTGAAGCCAGGAATTATCATTCCTGGCCACTGTGAAGATCATGCAAGCTACAGGGATGGCATAGGGGTGAGATCCAGACCAGTTTGGGACTAGCAGCTGATCAGGATCTGTGCAGTTAAGTGCAGAAAAGCCCCAATGCCATTTTTCTCTAGTAGGTTTGAGCTGCACTGTTTACTATAATGGCAAAGTTTTGAATGGCTTATTATCATTTAAAGAACAGAAAATATCACAATCAGTTAAGATTTTCCACAGTATTAAACAAAAAGAGATAAGAAAGAAAACGGACATGAGGATAAAACAGAGCAGGTAACTCAAGTATAGAAAATAAATCTGTTCCTCTATATCGAAAGAGAAACATAAACATCCCTTACATTTTATTAATCCTAGCATATGAAAATTATGCAAATCTGTCATCTACATGGTATAAATCAAATATGAATGGTGGTAGCAGTGTGTACAAAACAGCCAAGTTAAAACATTGTTCATGATTTCATGCCTAACTTTCTAACACAAACAAAGGCTGAGGGAACCTAATTTTTTTTAGAGATTCTTGCCCCCATAAAACCACTAACCATTTATGACCAGTTATGTTCTAAGCGGTATGTATCATTCAACATGAAAACATCTCAGTTTTATTAGGAAGAGTTTGGATGTCAGCAATATAATTTTAGGAGCAATGTACACAGGTACAAAATTTTATGTCCGATCTCAAGAAGAGTTTTAATATTTAATTTTTTTCATGTAGGGCTGCATTCAAGAATTTCCAACATTCAGGAATCTCCAACAAAATTTATTTTCTTATCTAGAAAAGTGAAGTTTAAAAGCAGAATATTTTTGGAAACTACATATACATGGATCAGAATTTCTTACTCAAGAAATGGTTTTATTTTTTTAATCACATCTGCAAATCCACCACAACAGAAGAGCGGCTATAACTTATTAGTACAACAAAAAGCCTGGAAAGCAAAGGGTCGCATGTCAGCCTCACCCTAGAAGTAGGCAATATCCATAGAGGTACTCATAAAGGTACAGATAGTGAAATGGAATATTTTAAACTCCTTTTTTTCTTTGCAAATTACACTACCTTTATTATTACTGCACAATTATTTTATGCAAAGCTAACAATTAAAGCCAGTGTTATGTTTCAGTCTCCGTTAAATGCTTTGTTTCAAATGTATTTTTTATGCTTTGATACCTTTGGGTATAGGATGGAATAAAAATGTAAATAAATTAATTAATAAAATACCCGGGAAAGCAAAATAGATCACATACCTCACAGCACTGTTGTGAAGTAAAATGGACAAAAATATGTCTCTTGAATTCTTTGAGGGAAAAAACATACAATAAAAATGCCAGAAATACACACACACACACACACACACACATATATATACACATACATATATAAATACATACATATATATACATATATGTATATATATACACACATACATATACAGTATATATATACATATATATATACACACACACATCATCATATATATATATACATACATATACACATACATATACATATATATATATATACATACCAGTATATATAAATTGAACCTTGTAGTATAATCCTGTGTTTTTATCACATCAAAACACTGTGTGGCATAATCCAGTTAAATAATATTGCAACTTTACAAACAGCAGTTTTCAACCACCCTGCTGAGTCCTAGCCTGATTATGCATTTAGATATAACTATGCAATCAGACACATTTAAGGAATGAGCTGGGTTGTTTCAAGAGCATTTGAAAATGGCAACTCTGCAGATACATAATAAAAATTAAATGATACAGTGTTGTTTCCCTCTTACTGTTGAGTTTAGAGGATTTATATTTGATTTACATGATTTTGAAGTCTCTTTCTTCTCTTTTCTATGGAAAAGCAAGTAAGACTAGAAATAATTTGGAGAAAATAATAAACACATACCAAGCTTTTCCCCCTCAGCATAAGGTTCCTAGAGTATTGCATCCAAACCAAGAGTAGACAAGGCAAAAAAGACCAGCCAGTCAGAACTGAGATCTGCCATAAATCACGTTTTTGTGATTAGGAAGATAAAGTGGAAGTGTAGTGTGGCAATAAAACAAGTGCAGCCTGAAGGTTAGAAAAGGGAGAAAAAAATCTGACACATTTATATATTTGAAAATGGGGGGACAAGGACTGCTCACGTCCATGACACTCCTTAAGTCACACGTGTTCCCTGGCTGGTGCTAAAGAGCAGTCACTTCGAGGCTACCATATAAAACCTCAAAGGTGCCGCAACCAGACAATGTAAATGATCTCCTGGTTCTATCAGATTGTTTTAAAAACTGTGAATTCGTCATATGCTAAATAAAATAAATTCTTCCGATGGATATTGTGTTATTCAGAGTCCTATCTCTGGATAGTGAGAACAATAGCAGATTTTGAAGGATGGATGTCAGGAGTGAAATCTTGATAAAGTGAGGCTGTTGTTTACTTTTAAGCCAGTTTTAGCTTCATGTATAAAGATCTTGACTGTAACCCTCTCAAACGACACAACCACGGTGGCTGCAATGAGTCCAGTCTCTGCTATATCTTCTTTTTCTGCTTTGATTTTAGGTGCAGCTTCCCAGGATATTAAAAAGCTTTTCATATTGTTTTCTTCAGCAGTTTTTCTCTTATGTTAACTGGTCAAGGATCAGATCAAGGATCTGTTCTTTGAGTTGAATGACCTCAAGGAAGTGAAAACTGAGAAGTGGAAGTGCTTCAGCAGCTTTAGGCGAAAGCTGCCTCTCATTTTTCTACAGGAAGGGCTGCAGAGGTACAGGTGCATGCTGGCTGGCTGGCATATGCCTTGGCTGTACCTGTTTGGAGGCACAGTCCCCTTACTCCAACAATACCCTGTGTTAGCATCAAGTTTGGCATCAGAACCACACAACTCCAAACACATCCCATTGCCACTACTGACTGACAGAACGTTCTCCTATCAGAATGCACCCTGACTACACACAGGTGGCTTCTGTTTTACTTGTTTTAACTGTATTGTACTTTGAAATGGTCATATGCCTAGTCAAATAAAATTTTAACAAACTATCAGAATGCAGGTGGTATTGATGCAATCAGAAGGGTAGAAAACTAAAGAGTCATGTAAAGGAGATTCGGGGAGATCACATAAAAGGTATGAGCATAGCAGCCCAAGCTGAGGATGATCTGAGGAGTGATTATTAGGAATTGGGTGTGAACTGGATTAGGATGGCTTCAGTCCAGTTTCTTAACAGGATGGGCTATTTCAGTCAGATGTGATCATGGCCTAGGTGAAGGTTAAACAGTCCTGCCAACCTTTCTTGTAGTAGGAGAAAGAGGTGAACAGGAGCCATTTTTACTAAGGCCATCTCCCACCATTTTGTCTTTGCATTTTTTAACTGCTTATGGTTAACATAAACAGAGACCACACAATTTAATTCTTGCTTCCTATTTTAAGTTTTTCAGGAGGACTAATGAGTGCTGGAACAGCTCAGTGATATTCTTTTGGGTGAAGAGCAACTGTAGTGTCTCTATTTTATGTTTGATGGTCTTTAGAGCTGTAAAAAACGGGGCTACTCTGTAATCTTGAGCATGTGCAGCCGACTGTGCAGCTTATTTAGCTATTTTCTTTACAACTGCCTTAAGAGCATCTTTTCAGAGGATAGGAAATGAGTATGAAGACAGACACTCTGGAATGTCCATGAGGATTTCAAGGGTAAAAAACTGCAAGCAGTACAAGAACCAGCACATAAAAGAGTTGCTGTCACAAAGGAAAGTGGAAGTGAAAACATACCACCCAAGCAGACAGACTGCTACAGCCTACTACATGCAAAAAGTCAGACCTCAGGAGAAGCTACTGAGCTGAATACCTGATAGATGTGGCTAAAAACGAGAGGCAAGTCAGCAGGCATTATTCTGCTTCCTGCTGAAAGACACAATTACAAAAGAAGCCCGATGAAGGAAGGCAGGGAGAAGAAAAAATGCTTCCCGTACTGTGACCTTACTTTAAAAAAAAGAAAGTTGCTGTAAATGAATGCTGCTAAAGGATTCTTGCTAAAGTAGATTTCCTCCCACAAAGGAAACTGAAGCCAACACATATTGGGAAGCTTTACTTTTGCTTCTCTGCTGTGGGAAGCCTCACAGTGGCTACCAAACTGGGGATTCTCTCTGGAAAGAGGACCTGCTGTTGATCTCTTAATGAACTGCCTAAGTGTCTATACGAAGCAGGATCAAGGCATACTGTGGAAAAAAAAAAAACAGAAAAAGGACATTAACCACTAAAAATGACAAACTCAAAAGAAAAAAACCATTTGTTTGTATCTATCTCTGTTGTCTAGAAAATCAACAAAGTACTGAATGTGCCAATGTGTAGGACGCACCAGTGTATAAGATGCATCCCCTTTTAAATACATATTTTTAAGAAAGAAAAATGTTCCACATTTTCTGTGTCACTGCCTGCTATTGCCCAGACCAGCAACAAAGGTCCACGTGAACACCTGAGCGGTATGGATAGGGCTGTATGGTAGCTGAAGGGAGGGATGCTTTCTGGTGAGTGTCGTCGTCATCTTCATGAGTTGCATGAAAATCATGCCTGCAGCCAAAGCGAGGAATGCAATTCAGCCACAAGCATGTTTGTTGCCACCTATCAGAAAGCACCGCACCCACCCTCAAGCTCACTCAGCCCCGTCTGCATTGCTTGGGTGATCGTGTGGGCAGGCGGATAGGGGTTGTGCATACAGCGCATGCGGGGAGGCAGGCAGTGGTGGGGGTGGCATGAGATGCATGAAAAGCACGCCTATGGCCAAAGGGAAAAGAACACAGAAAACAATGACGATTTCTATCTTCTCCCCCTTCAGCCACAGGCATTTTTTTCACATGGATTGCGCTGTCAGCGCCAGCACCCCTTCCTGGCAATTTCTATCTAAGACACACCGCATTTTTAGGGGTATTTTGATGGGGGGAAAGTGTGTCTCATATACCAGCAAACATGGTAAGCTAAAATGGCTTAATTGTTTTGAAATCTGAAATGAAAAAAAAAGCAAGTTACAGATTGTATGACATAATGGGTTAAGAATGTCAGTTAAAGTATACAGACGAATCAGTGGGAAAATATGTGGTCAAAGGGATTGAAATTCACATTATTATTTTTTCATTATTTTTTTCATTATTATTATTATTTTTGTATAATGCCTTTCCAAAGAAAATTTGCCCAAGGCAGTCTACAGCAAACAGAAAAGATACAAGACAAAACAGCACATCAACACATTGTAATAAATAGCACATTACAGAATTACATGTCACGTAAGAAGATACATTACAAAATACACCAAAGCTTAAATAAGATAGAACAAAGGTTAAACAGCAGGTCTTCCTTCTCTCTGTCCACGTCAGATGCTGCCCCAGCGCCCATATTTCAGGTAGGAAGGCCTAGCAGAAGAATAGCACTCTTCCCTCTTCCTTTGCCCCTCTTCCTTTTCATGGTCGTTATGTTACAATCTAAACGAGAACTCTAGTAAGATGTACAGATAGTATATAACACTAGTCAAGATATATAAATATATATATATATAATCCTTGTTGGAAATGTGAAAGACATGAAGGGACTTTTTATTTTATCTGATGGATTTGTGAAAAAGCAAAGAACTTTTGGGCAGAGTTGCATATATTTATACAAGTGATTTTGAGGACTGATATTCAAATTAAACTAGAACTCTATTTTTTGGGTTTAATGGACTCAACTATAGAAAGCAGTTATGGAATTAGGCATGCCGAGGAATGGAAGAACCTGGTTATACTTAAAATGAAGATTGGCTGGTTAAAGTGACAGAACAAGCAGAAATGGATAACTTGTTTGATTAAGGAAAAACCATTGGGGGGGAAGGTTCACTGACATTTGGCGTAAAAAGGAAAACGATATATTGACTTAGGTTTTACTTAAGCTGCCACAAGAAAGTGCAGATTCTTATATTAAAAGAGGGATATACAAATAACTATTTATGATCATGAGGAACAGAACTAGAAGTCACTTTTATGTTTGTTACACTTTATTGTTTTGTACTTTTTCTTACTGGATCTCTCCCCCTCCCCCTTGAAAATGCAATTATTTATACACACCCACAGACATATGTATGTATGTATGTATGTGTGGTGTGTGTGTGTGTGTGTCTATGTATCCAGAGTAAGCTGTACAATGAACAAATGAGTCAAATCCAGTGTTTTTAAGATAATAAACAGTCAACCTGGTAACCTCCTACATCGTCAGTCCTGGATAGGGATGAGCACAAATATTTGTCCCTATGAATTCATTCAAATTTGGGCATCTGAATAGAATGTTGGTACATTCGAAGACTGACACTTAAATGTGAATTGAATTCTACACATTTGTACAAAGCTTTGTTTTATATTTGTGAACCTGGGGGGCGGGAAAGCAGCTGCCCAGTCACATCTGCAGCAGATCCAGAGTGAATTCAAAGTGGATCCAGAACGGATTCATAGGGAATTTGTAGGTGCAACTGGCAGCAGGGATTTGAATTGGATTTGAACAGCATTCAAAGAACATTTGTATCAAATTCAAATCCTACCACATTTGAAGGGGCTCTATTCAAACAAATGAGAATTTCCTCACATTCAATTTGATTCAAATACGAAAAAACATTCATGCATGTCCCTAGTCCTGGACAGTCCTGGTGATGGCCAGATGTTAAAAAGTGTAATCCTTCAATATCTGGAGGGTCACACATTTCTCACTAGTTTTAGAGCAAAGAATTAAAGGTCGTAAGCTAGTAAGGGACCTCCACACATTTTTGCTGGTAGATAATCAAACTCTTGCTCAATCAATCAATCAACCAATCAATCAGAGCATTAAGAATTTTTTTAAAAAAGAATAGAACTATTTTCAAATTAAATTTTATGAATAATCATTTTACCTCCTCAGTCAGAACTTGTTTTCTTCTCAGAAACAGCTGTTGCATAACTCAGAGGCAGATTTAGACCAACGACTGGGCCTACAGTACTTAGCCATGAGATAATATAGTTTGTGCTCCTAAAAAGTCAAAAATAAGACATGCACTTAAAGTTTGGAAAGACTATAAACATATCACTTGTCTTTAAAAGTTTGGCACTAATTTAAATGGCCATCAGTTTAATAAGTTACCTCAGACTTTCTAATCTGTAGGAAAGAAAATTGTCCTGACTGACTGAAAAGGTAATTTTGACTATCTGGGATAGTTTCATTCACTTGAGAATACGTGCTTTGCTATCATTAGGCTGCTCAAAGAGACTAAATTAGATAGCTGAAAGTTCCATTATCTCTTTATTGTAAGCAGTGATGCTAAGGACTTTCATGTGCATTTCAGCTAGTGGCCAAGAAGCACTTGCTCAAAAATAATTTGAAATTCCTGACTTCAGTTTGAAAAATCCTATTCAATCCTGAAAGCAACACAATACAAACAATAACCAGAAATAAAACATAGTTAATACAATAATGCAAATAGAGCAACAGAGTAAATGTATTCTGTTAAACCAAGTCTAGTACACTGTTCATGGTAAAGAAGAACAATTTTCATTATTGTCTGAAGACATGCAAGGCTGAACTCCAATGGGTATTACTGGACAAAACATCACAAACGATCAGCATACTTTATGCATGATATCTCCAACTTAAGACGAGCAAATAAAGGCTTTTTTCTAATTATTCCAGTGTTTCTCTCACTGCAGCACCCATTTGAACTTTTAAACAGAAAATCTGTATTAAAATTTGTACTCCGTTTCAGATGCATTTCCTAAAAAACAGCACATTGAGTTTTAAACAAATTTTTGTGCCTTCCCTGAATATATATACTTGCATACATACTTTGTAGAAAAGTATGGGTTGAGAGGTGCTCCTTCACATAATATATGCACTTCTACACCCAGTCATTCATCAGTATCTATGAAGATTAATTTTTTCCAAAATTTTGTAAATGCTGAATAGTAGATGGGGGTTAGAGAACAATATCCTTTTATTCCCCCTCCCACAAGCCAAAAGAAAGAGCAGTAGGAGCTGCCTTTTATATTCCACTTTTCTCACCCGTAAAGGAACTCAAAGCAGCTGACAAACCTTCTGTTCTTCTCCCCACAACAGACACCCTGTGAAGTAGGTGGGGCTGTGAGAGCCCAGAAAGAGAGCTGTGACTAGTCCACAGTCACCCAGCTGTATTTGTGTAAGAGTGCAGAATCGAAGCAGGAGACCTCCAGGTAAAGCGCAGGGCGCTCTAACCACAAGTCCAACCTGGCTCACAGAGATTTATAGTACCTACTGGGAAGGCAGTGGAAGTAAATGGGGAGGCCATAAAGGAGAAACTCAGAAGGTGGGAAGGAGTATGAGTGTGAGTAAAGCTGCATCCAGATGTCACCTACTTATTCACTACGTTTGTATATTCTGGAATAACATATGGATATCCATGCTTTTTTCGACTATCCAAATATAGCAGAATAAATAAGCAATGTCTAGATGTAGCCTAAGATAAGGGAAGCAAATGGAACAGACCATTAGATAAGATTCGGAAGCAATAAGGAGAGCAGAGGTCAGGGTGCAGGGGGAAGTAGCAAAGGTAAGACTCCATATCATTTCTAGTTTGTTAATGCATCATGTCCATAGTTACTAAAGCCACAAATAACAAAAAGTCACAATATTATTCGGACAGGAGAAGTGCAATTTAGGGAAATGAGCTGCCATACAGTACTGCCAAGTTCATACAGAACTAACAAGGCATAATTATAGGCATGATAAACCATTTGAGGAATATCTCATTCCTTTTGCATCTATAAATTAAGGCAAATTTAATTCCAAAGTTTGTCTGTTAGAAACATTCCTCTCTAATCTGATGCCTCATCTGAATTAGTATACCCCATGGACCTTCTGTTCCTTTCTACAAGAGTTGCCTTTAAGAAGATTATGCACAAAATTTTAGTTTCCTTTAACTTTTTTGGAAATGAGAAAGTTAGTTTAAATCTTATGTCTCAAATGTATACTACTTACCTGCCTTGTTTATATGAACTAGTTAATAATGGAGCCATAAATTCATTTGTCCGGCATGGATGAAGTATAAAGAAAGGCTGCCCGAGAAATGGATGCTCCTGAAAAACAGTAATCTTGTTAATCATTTAAATAAAACTTTCAGAATACAAATAGGATTATAATTATTAGAACTTTTTTCTCTGCAGCATATGATGTTCATATTTCCAGAACAGAGTCGAATTTGAATATTGGATTTTCCAAAGCCATTCAAAAAATCTCAGTTTAGGTCAGAAATTTACTCCAGCTGTTCCCATGAGGCAATGATAATCAAGCAGAAGCCTGTCCTGTCCTGTGCTGAAACCAAATTAAAGGATAGAAAAGGTTAGTATGCTTGACAAGGCAGAGGACAGCAGAAGAACATACAGGAGTACTGGAATACTCTTGGAAAACCTACAGAGGTCAGTCAACAGAGATCAATCTCAACAAAATCACACCTAAGAATACAAATATTGGGCATCGGGATTAGTCCTGTTTTTCCCTCCCCCAATCTGCTGCATTTTAAATATTATTTAATAGGTGTGCACAGCACCAGGTAGAGTGGTGTGATGATCTACTCTGACATTATATCTAGTACTTGTCTCCCTGACTTGTGAGATGCTTTCAGTTATGCTTGTAACTGCTTTTAACAACTGGCAGCCAAGTAAAGGAATGATCTGTATTGTGTTGTGGAGGTTCAGTTGAGGTTTTTGCCTGTCATTGTTGCAGCGGGCAGGGGGTGGATGGGGAGAAAAAGATGCAGGCTCACAAAAAGCGGCTTGCATGGGGACAGGAAAGTATGTTTTAAATCCGCGTTGCCCCAAACCACATGGGGACGCTTTATTTTGAATTACAATGCGCATTTTTAAAATCCGATGCCAGAGAGAAGCAAAAAGAAACCATGGGGACGCGCCCTAACACTTAAGTATGCCTTGTCAGCTGGAAGCTGGAATTTTGCAAATTTGTAGTTCATGTTCAGGCTCTGAAGTACAAAAATGGGCTGTAGAACTGCATGGATACAACATTAACAGTAGAAATAACAGTTTAAATGAATATGGCGCATTACAGTACAAAATCTACACCAAGAATCTTATCCTGTTATGTTCCCTTGCTGCCAGCTCTTTTGATGCACCCAGTTGTTTCCATTAGCAAAGGTACAAGGAAATGACCTTCTCCAATCCTCGTGGCCATTCAAATACTGGAAGAGCCTTTACAACCACAGAGCAATTAGGAAGGAAGGCTACAGAAAGGAAACAAGTATTTGCAAAAATCACCTTTACTGCATATAGAGCACTACTGGATTAAAAAGCCTTTTGTTTTAAAGGGGCACAGCTGGATACAACAGCCACATAGCAACCATCACCAAACAGAACAAGGTGATACAGAAGAACATTAAAGTGTTGTAGACTCCTTTTATTTCAGTCCTGAAGATAACTGAAGTGAGTAATATATACAAGGATAATACCATCTGCTATTCATACTAGCGAGCTTATGTCGTTCTGTGTTATGAAGAGAGTGCCAACTCTAATAAAAATATATTATTCTACTCAGCTGTTAGCCAGAATCAGAAATGTGTGAAAATACTTCAAGGAAAGACAGATTTCTGAAAAACACAGTTTCTTGGAACTAGCAAGATGAGTTTTATCAATGACAATGCAATAACACCACAACTTGTAAAGCAATATGCAAATAATTTGTCTCATCTATAGGCAAAAACTGTATTTGAATCACTTTGGGAAGCCACGTTTTCATCAACTCCACCTTCTGAAGCACTGTCTCTTAAATCTAATCTCTTTATAAACAGCAATAATTTATCAACTGCCAACATGATACATGGTGGATTATGCTGCAAGGACTTTCCTTGATGTCAGTTTGTGAACTCACCACTCGGTGCTTAGAGAATAAAATCAACTAATGCACTAAAGCATGCTAGAAACATCCCTTCTGCATGCTGATGTAGTCTAAGGCTGTGTTCAGACATAACAAAAAGGGACATCTCAAAGGTGCCTCAGGCACAGTAGTGTGTGACACTTGTGTTCTCAACCCTTCTCTAGTCCACCTTTTTTAATCTAGAACGTTCATGAGAGGCATACTGGTATGTGAACATTCCCATTATGAAGATGTCTCTGAGCAGTCTCAGATATGATCTTTTGACTATGGCATGTCCTCAACTTTCAAAATGGTTCCCCAGCCCACCCAAGTTTAGCAGTCGCTGTCCCAGACTCTCCAGGTTCAGACTCCAGACAGCGCCAGGCAACCTTGTTTTACTGATCATTTGTGTGATCATTTAGCTCTGGACTATCATTAAAATAACACTTTTAACTAATTATATTGATTCCCCAAAGTTAGCACTTTATGCTACATATAACTAAAAAAAAATTACACAATAAATTTAACTACATTATTTTGCTAGTGAGATCTTTAAAAGTTGGATATGGAGCCAAGGTTAAACCAGAAACAGAGAGACACTGAAGGAAGCTGTGGATAGCTGCCAATGTTATGAAGGTTATCGAAAGAGTGGCTCAGGGAACTGATAAATGGAAATCCTTGTTTCCATGCAGTATCTGGAAAACTTTCAAAAGCACTAACGTGCCCTTTCTTTGTGTAAACCTCCAATGAAAATGACAGAAAAGTAGACTTTGCAAAAATACTAAAATACCTAACTTTGGAAACTCTGTTACATGAAGTTTTCATTATTATGTGTTATCCAACAAGTTCACAAAGCTGATTTCATCAAGCAATACAACCATTTTCCTTATGTATCAATTTAAAAAGACAGCATTAATGACACTAAGATCAACAAAAAGAAATCAATTTAAATGAAATATCAGTTTAGCTACAAAATCATATTTTGTGAGTGAAATTCTCACTGCATAAGACATTTTAGCTACTGAAATTTTGCAAAAGCCAATCAGATTTTCAGGAACAAATGTAGAACATGGCAATGTCACAGGCATAAATTGTTCAAGAGACTTTAGTGTAATGGGTGCGTGACAAAAAACTAAATGGGACATTGAACGCAATGATAATCTACTTTATCACTGCTTTGGAGCAAACCATAGAGGAGGTAAGTAGCTAGCAGCTACTAAAATAAAATATTTTGTTTTACAGTTGGAAAACAGTAATCCATGTCTTTTATTCGCAGTTTGATGGCCCCCCCAAAGGCGTAACCTTGTAGGACAACATGTGCAACCATAGCATTCGACGAAGATAGATCTCTTTGGATTTAAGTTCCTTAAAGCTTCTTTTATCATTGACCCTCTCCCCCAAAAAAAGGCAATTTCAACTACAACTGAGTATGGGGGGGATAAAATGAATGATGGTCATTTCATCCGACAAGAATGCAATCTCCATCATGGAAAAATTAAAACTTTCAGATACGGTTATATAACTTTAAGGATGAAGCACGCAGTAAGATCATTCCTAAAATAATATTCTGTGTCAAATTCTAATTAACCGCAATGTCACTTTGAGGTAATGGCCACAGCAGTGTAATTAGCCCTTGATAGTCATTATTGTATGTTTTTCTTCCTCCATACAACAGGTATTTTGTTGTCAATACATTTCCTGTAACAGCACCATTTATTTTCCCTGTCATAACTGGAGTTCCTTCAGTAGTAATGGTTTCTATTTTCTCCAGTGGTACATTAAACTGCCCTGGAGCATCCATCACAGCATTTATGGCCTCTCCATTTGTCCAACAGTGGAAAGGAATTGTTGTCCAAAACATTCTCTGCCACATCCAGTCTGCATGATGTAGCTTTGATGAAAATAATTCATAGTGGGATGTCAAAACTTTTATCAAGGGCAGCAAAAAATATTTGTGCTTGAGCTCCCCCCCCCATATCACCAAGCACTTTAGCCATTTTTCAAACTAAAAGGAAAAAAAGAACAGAGTGATAATGTTTACTTCCAAGAATAACTGAGAAAACAAACATGGGCATTTAGATATACATCTTCATTTTGCCAAGTGTAGAACAATGGTTACAAAGTTAAGCACTAGCAAATTCCATAGTGAATGGTATTATCACAAAGCAAATAGTCTGCCAAATTTTTCCAGACTTGGAGATATTCACAATATTATCATCTCTCTGGTGTGAATTATAGAATTTTATTGTTTGATATGAGCCAGATCACATGAACTTTCAATACATTTTTAAAAAAGAATAATTTGTTTCTTGAATTCATCCAAATGACAAAAGTCAGTACTAGGAAATCACATACTGTATAGTATTGACACAAAGGGTGCATTCGCATACAAATTTAAATCTGAATTGAATCCATTTTCAGGATCGGGAGATCCCATTTATTTTTTTATTCCCAGACTTTATGAGGACTATTCTGCAAAAATCTGCAGAAAAAAAGTCTTCACAAAAAATGTTCTCGATTCCGTTTTGGAGCCCAAACCACATATTTTTTGCCTTTGGGAACACTACCAAACTATTTGGGGTGGGGATCTATCCTTTTGGCCAATGCCTGCTAGATGTGGGTGGGATTTCACAGCTGCGAAAGTCTCACTCCTTCCCCCGGCATGTCTGCTCTGAACACAATCACAAGAGAAGAAAGAAAAAAAATTGAGCACCAGCCAGCCTCAAAAGATACAATTGTAGTAAGGAAATTCTTGCGACTAGGAGAGATAGGCAGCAGGAAAGGTTTTTACAAACTCAAGCCTCAAGCGATACATTGTTGCAAGGTTAGATAAGCCGAGAGCCTGCATTTTACACAGAGAAACAGAGGGAAACTGAAAGGGAGAGTAGCTTCTCTTGTGCTGCTCTGTGTGAGCTGTCAGTCTCAGTTTTGAAAGGAATTTGTGTTGTTGGTTCTCCTGTTTAAGTGCAAACAGGGAGAACCGGCAGGGAGGGAGCTTTCGATTTGAAAAGAAGAAAGTGAAAGGGAGGATTGTTTGTTCTTTCGCTCATCTGATTCTCCAGGTCAGGCTTAACAGAGGTGGACAGGGATGGAGATAAAGGTCCTGGTTCTCTGTGCTGGTTTCTTTTGTAGTTTCGAGTGTGAATGTCAGTATTCGCAGTCAGACCATGTTATCCTCAAGGAAATGGGAACACCCAGAATGCGCAATTGGTCCTGAATCAGGATTTTAAAAGTCCAGTCTGAGTTTTAAAAGTCAAGTGGGACCGTGCCTGAAGTAAATAACATGCTTTGGCATTTTAACGATGTTTGATTTTAGATGTTGTTACCCACCCAGAGACCTTCGGGTATAGGGTGGGATACAAATGCAAGCAAGCAAGCAACCAAATAAATAAATAATAAAAAGAGTGATTCAGAGACCACTTAAAGAGACAGTGTATAGTCTTCACATTTCCAAGCCTTTAAACCACCTTCTCTAGTACAAAATGTTTAGGCAAGGGAGAAGGGCAGACTGATATGTAAACAATTCCAACTCTAAACCACCTCAGAGATGCTTTTTTGCCATGTCTGATCACAGCCTGAGTTGCTTCCTCCTCACTTCTGTTTATCCTAATGGGGGAGGAGACAAATGCCCCTTGTTAAAGCACAGTTAAAGTATTTGGTAGAGGTTTCAGGTGAGGGACTTCAGTGAGGGTTTAGGCTGGCTTGGGTTTAGGGCGGCCTGGTCCTTCCCTTTGTCAATCGGAAGATGCATTAAGCATCTTTGTGAGATGTGCCTGGGTTAAGGACAGAAAACAAAGCAGATATTCACAAAAGATCTCCAATTGGCAGCTGAAGGATATAAAAGGAAAAGATAATGTACTGCATATCTTTAAATGTACTGATCATCATTCAGAACATATACTTCAGCAGAAAAATAAGCCCAACTTTAGAAAAATTAAAAACTATTTATGAACACGTTTCAATTCAAGGGCACTGCATAAAGAACACAAGAAGTTTAATAAAAAGAATATTTTCTCAAAAAACGTTGAGAATACGAAGCTGTTAAATAACCACTTGCCCAGTACCGACTATTTTGTCAGCAGCTGATGCTTCTTCCAAAGCATTTACTGAAGCTTATTTTAACGGAAGCTGTAAACAACTGAGACCCTTTTTGCTCTTGGCCTCCTGGCCATGGGAAGCTTTGGACAAAATGTCCCAGAATGCACTAAGCATCTGCACTTGCAGATGTTTAGTGCATTCCAATCCTCCCCAAACCTTACTGGCAATGCAAATGGCTGCCTGGATGGCAGAGGTGTCCATCACGAGAGCAACTGTGTGGCATGTGCACCAAGCATCGTATGCCCCTCCAACACCCAGTAGTGGTGCAAAGGGGCCAGCCAGAGCTTTGCCAGCTCCAGTGCTTGGGGAACGTAGGTGCACGCATGGTGCAGGTTCAACCTTTACTACACGTAGTTGATGCAGGGCCGGTTCCTGAACAGAAGAAGCTGTTTCTAGTTAGGAAATGGTTCCTTCATGTGCTGATGCTCTGACTCAGAGCTCACCTTTTGTCAACGACTGAGCCAAGTGCAAACTGGCCATGACTCTCGAGTGAATTTTCCTATGCAACAGATTCTGCTCTATCACTTAAAAATGTCCTTCACACTGCTGAAGATGATGTTCTATGGTTACAGCCTCATCTATAGGCTTTCCAAATGTTTTGATAAACTCTCCCCTTTACAAGCAATCATGGACAATGGTCAGGACATAGGAATCACAGTCTGAAACATCTAGAGATGCACTAGCAAACATTACCTGAGATGTTCTGCAGCACATTTATCTTTTTTTCACCTGTACAAAATTCAGTACAGTGGTACCTCGACATACAAGTGCCCTGACATACAAGTGTTTTGAGATACAAGCCGCCGAGCGAGTGATATTTTGCTTTGAGATGAGAGCAAGATTTGAGATACGAGTATGTAAATACAGTACAGTACATAACAAAAACAACTGAGGTGGTGTTTTGGGAGCTGGAATGGATTAATGGGAAAATTGCTTTGAGATACGAGCGATTTGACATAAGAGCAAGGTTACGGAACGAATTAAACTCGTATGTCAAGGTACCACTGTATAGAGAATCAAAAGACACCAAATATACCAGCACAGAAACAGCAAGACCTCCTACATTCTTGCTAACACACATCATTAAAATTCCAATTTATTCAATGAGGAATTGGCAGGTTTGCTATGATAGAATACTTGTTCAGCAATAGAGGGCAGATTTTATTTAATCTTTTGTTGTGTCTGTGTTCACAAAACTTTATTTTAGAGTGCTGTGTCAATTTTTAAAATAATTTCTAGAGGTTCATCTATTCTAGAAGTGGCAGCAGCTCAAATCTACGGCATCTTCTTTGCATGCAGAAGAACTCCGATCCAGAAAAGAACACAATATATAAAGCATAAACCTGTTCTAACAATTTAGAAGCTGCAGGGAGTCCTAATTATACATCTTCCACTACTAATGTTGTTGACAATATAAAGACACGTTTCATTATGCATCGTCTATTCTCTTATGTTGCTTTTTTTAAAAAGAATCAGGCCTTAAGGACCTTATCTTAGAAAACAATACTCCAACCATATGCCATTTTGCTACAAAACCTCCCTCTTTTTTTAATCATATACTGGATGTCTGGGGGGATGGTGAATCAGACTGTTGGTTTAATTAAAATAGTTTATGGGTTATAATGATAAAGTTGCTTGGCTCTTTTGAGGATGAAATTGTACATCTTCATGACCCAGTGAGCCACCTTGCCTGGCCTTGATCAAATGTTTTCATTTCTGAAATGTAGAGACGAGACACCGTTCACTCTTGAACTCTGCCTTCCTTGACTTGTGAAAAACAACCCTATGTGAAGGACTGGGTGGATCCAGGGATAGGAGAGTGCATCTGCTTATTAAGGAATGACTTGGACTTCTACCATATTTCTGTATTTTATGTTAATATAATTTGATAATATATGTTTTATATTTCCATTACACGTGTGTGTGTACCACACTAATCATTTTTTGATGCAGTACTTGAATAAAATTAAATAAGAGCAATAAAAAGTCAGTTATTTTTTCCCTGTTTATTAAGCTAGTGCCCATTGGGAGAAGTATCATTATCATCATTGGGTTTCTACTGAATGATAGAAAGTAATATTTTTGTTAAGACAGCTGATTGTACAATTCACGCCACTGTTTATCCGAAATTGCTTCCTTTTTTGGTGGCCAGAGCTGGATTATTGACTGTGTTTTTACTCCAATAGGTACAGTATATTCTGATGTATACGACTACTTTTTAACCCAGGAAAATCTTCTCAAAAGTCAGTGGTCATCTTATATGCCGGGTGTCATCTTCTTATACGGCGAGTATATCCCAAACTCTATATTTTAACTGGAAAGGTTGGGGGTCGTCTTATACGCCCAGTTGTCTTATACGCCGGAATATACGGTATATGAGATCCAGCTTCCTATGTATACTGGCAACAGCTGAAGGGCTATCATTTTGAAACTCTGAGACTGGCTCTTGGGTCTATCTTAATTCTTCTAGCTTTGCCTGTTTTTTGTTATTAGCTCCTTTAGTGGCCCCCCAACCAGCATGATCAATGGTCAGGGAAGATGGGAGTCGGTATTTGAAGAGAATCATGTTCTCCATTCCAATTTTAAAAATTAACTGCCAACCATCATCTGTCACCTTCTGTAACCCTCTCTGATTGTCTAGTCTTATGCATGACAGTAAATTCCCAAGACCCAGAACCTTTCTCATATGAGCATGAACCCCCCCTCAAAATCCCCTCAATTATGATTAAGTTTGTAAGTGATTAAACACATCTTTAATATATATATGAAAATTTGGCAGATTCGTTTTTTACTCAGATTTGGCATGTAATTCATTCTCTCATGAAAATAAACAGATGATATATTTTTTATTCTTGCCAAAACAAAATTAATTTAGACATCATCATTTTAGTATCTGGTGTATCTTTTTATTAAATGACTATTTTAAATATGTTCTTTCGACATTCACTGAAGATATAAGAAGGCAACTTCACAAGCTGTCTAAACATAGGAAATGATATGGCAGAAGAATTTAACATCATATTATAATCTAATAAGAAGAAAAAAGTTAAATAAAAAAGATGAAGTTGTTAGATGTGTTAACAAATGTTTGGCTACTTCCATACAGGTAGTTCCTAGTGCTATTACTTTTGAATTTCAGCCATAAATTCCAACTGGCTGTGAATCACAGAATATTATGCTGCAATTTGAATGTACCCCTTGATACATTAGTTAGTTTATTTTACTGAAGCATTTTCACTCTGCACAATTATTTCAACACAATCTACAATGATAATAATCAACAAAAGCACTGTAGACTTATAAGAGAAACAGTATTTCAGAATGTTGAAGACTGAAAAACCCTGTCAGTAGATACAAGGATATACAAAAATAAATCTCTTTTAACCAAGCAAACAAAACATAAAAGAGTTGTCTTATTTTGGGCAGATGATGGATACATAAACTGGGTGCCACAGATGAAAAGGTCTCACTCCTGGATCATACCAGGTCCAAAACCTTTTAGGATAGCAATAAAACACCTTGAATTTAGGGAAGGTCTGAAAAACTCACTCTGCACTCTCCCAACTCTCATACCTCCAACTAGCTATCTTATCTACCTCCTTCATGTTCTTTAATATCAACTGCAGCTAAGCAACCAAAATAACAGACCAAAAAATCTTACATGTTATTTTAAATTTGAAAGGAAAAGATCTTTCCTGAAGTTTTTTCTTCTCTTTCTAAACAAAAGGCATCTAAGATGGTGATGTAAATCAGCACATAATGGGAAGCAAGGCAATGTAATTCCCAGTAGAAATTATCAGGGAAAGAAGATCTTTAAAAATAAAGCAGCCTGCCTGAATGACTTCAAACAAATACTAGCAACTCTAACTTGTTCCATGAAATCACTTGAAAAGATACCAGCAAATACGATGAAAGGCTTGACATTGTGGCAGACTCACTGTCAAAGCAGCCTGGGAGAAAAGCACTTTGCAATCAGAAAAAAATCAGACTTGTTTAACACACACACACACACACACACACACACGACAAACTAGATGATTTTGAAAACAGAAGCAGAAAAGTATATGTGGAGACAGCAAAACTCTCAGTGGTTCTCAACCTTCCTAAAGCCGCAACTCCTTAATGCAGTTCCTCATGTTGTGGAGACCCCCAACCAAGGGGATGGGGCAGCTGGGAAGGGGAAGGGAGGGATGGCGGGAGACGCACTAAGACCCCTCTGAAAGGGTAGTTCGACTCCCAAATGGGTCGCAACCCACAGGCTGAGAATCGCTGCTTTAACCTAATTTTAACCTAATACCAGATGACATAATAAGAATCATAGAGTCTCAAGGTCATAAACCTTAATATGAACACACACAAAGCCATGGGCTTATTTTTCTTTCTTACCCAAAAAGGAGGAGAAGGAGGTAACTTTTACAAACCTTGTGTAAGACCTGATTTGAAGGGGGGGGGGGAGCAGATTGGTTCAGAATGAAACAAAGAAAAAGATCCAAGAGACTAACCAACCAAAACAAAAAACAATAATATTATTCAGATTCTGCTAAGGAAATATAACCTTCTGATAGTGTCTTGTCTACAGATCCTTCAACACATACAAGTCTCTATGAGAATTAATGCAACTTACAAAGCAAGCACTTGTTTCAGTTTATATAGCAGATACTGGTGATGAGCTGCAAACTCTAAACTGCTTCATATGACACAGAGTAACTTATGTAAACATCATTTTTACATGGAGTAGTGTTTTTTAATCCAATATCTGTTAATTCTTCAGTTCAATAGCACTGACAGGATGGAAATTCTTCTTTAACAATTAAGCATATTTACTACATGTGACAAATCTATATACTGTTGTGAAGACTGCTGTCTTTCTTGATGGAGCTAATTATGCAATACAATCTTATACTGTTCAATTATGATTTAAATGAATTAAAATTATTTTAATTATGTTATTTCTTACTTTTAATGATAATATGGTCTTTTTAAACTAATAAAACACTGAACTGAATTGTATGTAGCAAGTATCCCCAACAAGTACTCTAACATAAAAAGCCATATTATCTGATTGACAGCAGAGTCTACTTGTGCATTTGATACTGTTCATCATGGTGACAACATAAAAAACAACAAGATTATAATTTTAAGATTAAACATATGTTACCCACAAAGAACATCTAGAAGAAAAATTATAGAAATTATTGTAAAAGACAAATGATTTACCTCAAACTGACCTTCCCAACTTTGTAGAGCAGCAGTACTAAATAAATTTGAATCTGCCTTTAAAATCTAAACTTCCAAGACTGGACTACTGTAATGTGTTCTACATGGGGTTACCCTTGAAAACAGTTCAGAAGTTGGAACTGGTGCAGAATGCAGCAACTCGACTGCTGACAGGAGTCTCTGGCTGGACTCATATCACACCAGTCTTAAAGGATCTGCACTGGTTACCTATTTGCTATCAAGCCCAATTTCAAGGTGTTGACACTAAGGCCGTGTCCCCATGCAAGCCGTTTGGCTCGGAATGGCCACGCATGGAACCAGGAGTGGGTCTGAGATCGAATCTTGCCCATCCCCATGCCATTCCCGGTGATGCAGGCTGGGTGCGAATGCAGCCGTCCCCATGTAAACTGCGCCAACCCTGGCACGGAGAAGCAGTGCCCCCTCCTCTCTGCCCCCTCTCTCCCCACTCCTCTTGACGTCAGGCCACCCCTGTGCTGCCAGCTGCAAATGGTGCATCCCTCCCCCTTAGCGGCACAGAAAACCAGGACTTCTAATTTTAAGTTAAGTTTAATAAATTTTAAAATAATTTCTAAGAACCCAAAGCTAATATGAGGTTTAGCGGCAGTTGGGTGGCTGAGCAGTTTCGCATACCCCCGCTCCCCCGGGAACCGTGAGAACACCCAGCAAGCTTAAAGGGGACAAAATCAAGCCATTATCCTGCCTGCCTCGGCAATTGTGAAATGGGGGTGGAATATTTGCTATGGAAAAGTGGCAAAAATTAAGCCATTATCCTGCCTGCCTTGGTGATCGGGATTTTTTCACTTCCAAAAAGTCTCAGCGGTTGCGATCTCCAATGCACAGGGCAGGAACGGCAAGCACACCCCACCTCCCAATGATGTGAGCGCCAATCTCTTCCCTGAATAGCCCAGGACCATCCCCATGCGCAGGCTCGACTCACTAGGCAATGCGTGCCAGACCCCCAAACCGTGCCCAGACTTATTTTTCCTGGAACCAAATTTGGTCCTAGTCTGGTTTGGATTGGGGCGATTTTGTCCGCGGAAATTGGACCAAATAAAAAATGCATGTTGAAACCCCTTGCCAAACCTGATTTTCATACTGGACCAAACGTGCATGGGGACACATCCTAACATTTAAAGCACTAAACAGCTTGGGTCCTGGGCATCTGAAGGTGTGACTTCATTCAGACCTGCCTGTGCACTGAGATCTCAAGGAGAGGCCCTTCTTGTAGTTCCTTCAGAGGTACGAGGTATAGGGACATGCAGGAGTGCCTTTACTGTGGTGGCCCCTAGACGCTGGAACAGCCTCTTTCTCAAGGTCCACCAGGTGCCTATACTGTACAGTTTTTGGCACCTGGTGAAAACATATCCTTTTATCCAGGCTTTTGTAGTTTAATTAGCTTCCTCAGGTTGCTGTCCTGTTAGGGAAGGAAGGAAGGGTAACATTTTTAATTACGTTTAAATATTTTACATGTTTTATTTTTACTGTTACCTGCCCTGGGATCATATGGTGAAGGGTGGGATAGAAATATTTTAAAGGCAGCAAATCCCAACTTATTTCTGTTGCAGGATCTTGCATCTTTCTATGGCCCAACAGAAGTCAACTTATAGGAAAAAACAGGACAATTCTCAGGAGAAATTATCATAAAAAGGAATCACAGCATCAGCTCTAGAACTGGCATTCGTGTCAAATCTAATACCACACTTCATGACACTAAAAAAATCAAACAAAAAGCTATAAGTATTTCAATTTAAAGACCTAAAGGAAGACCAGTTTTCTTTTCCAGAGCTGAGACCACAAATGATTTTTGAGAATTTTCATGGGAACAGCTCAAACAAATTTAACAAGAAATTTTAGCAACCTTCTGTTAAGTTACACTGTACATAACCTCTCCTGCTTAACAGAATCCTGCAATATGTCCATGAAGATTTTTATGGCTAAGAATAGCTACCTACACACACATTCATAAAAAAAAGCAAGACAATTTAAAACTTCTACACTATAACTTCATTTTGCTTATCAAAAGCTCTACCATATCAAAAGCTTTCCAGAAACAGTTGGAAAAAGAACGTATGCCAGACATACATGGCATTTTAGAAATACAGCAGAACCTTGTATAGCACAAAGGTTTCCCAGAAATGGCGCTCCATACAAAAATGTACAACATGCACAACTTGAAGGGGAAACCATTCAAGGGTACCTGGTCTGAAGGGGCATTGCAGGCTCAGATTGGGACCTTTTGCTAAGGAGGACAATTGTGAAAAGGGGAGCTATCCCAGGACTGATCGTACCGCTATCAAAAGCACCAGAGAAAGCAGAGGAAGGCAGAAGAGGTGGCAACTTGAAAGAAAAGCAAAGAGAAGGCAGAGCTCATTGTCTGCAAGCTTCTGAGGATATCCAGAAAGGATACTTGACTGAAATTCCAGCTGGGAAAGTCCTGTCCTCTGCCACTAATGCCCTTCACCTCCAAGAAGATTCACTTCTCACTCCTGCTTCCTAAGGTACTAGCTGTGTCTGTTCCACCTAGGCCAAGGGTAGAGAAATCTCCTTTCTTTTGCCAAAGAAAAAAGGAATGAATTTCAACTGACGTGCTGCTTGACGGCCTCTTTGTCCAGAACTGCTGAATGAATCTATATCTTCTATAACATGTGCCAGGGAAAGTCTCCTGCCTCCTGTTCCAAAGGTGTACACTTCCCTATTTCAGTACTGCCACATGTGCAAAGTCAAGCCTACTGCTCAAATTCTGCCTGGTTCCAGATTCTAGCTTATCCACTGTGGCTGCAAAGCCAACTCCTTCTCCACCCAGACAAGGATTTTTCATATACTGAAATGGTGATGCCACCTCCCTGGACTTCCTATATAGACTATTGTGGTGAAATACTCTGATGCCAGCCTAACCCCTATTGAAAACTCTGATGCCAAACAATATGCTTATTTGTTCCTCACACAGGATACAGATGCCAAAATCTGGTAGGAAAAACTCAAGTCTCCTATGTCTGATGTTTTCTCACACTAAATGTAGTTACAGTGAAATGGACAGAGAGCCCTAGGGTCCAAGAAATGAGCTACCAAGAAAGGCTCTGGGAGCAGAGAAGGAGGCTCCCACTTGTTTTTGACTTTTCATTCAGGAGCAGGACACTGGGGAAGGAGCACCACCAGAAAGTCAACAGGTCTGTGTTTTCTCAGTCTTGGTGGAGATTACCTCACAGTGACTTAACCTGGAGCTGGAGACAGCATCAGAACCAGGGACTTGGGGGCATGGTCACACCTTAATTTAAACCTTCTTCAGTCCATCTTTAGGTCTGACAGGTCTGCTTTATTTGTGGACTTTCTATCTGCTTTATTTGTGGACTTTCTATCAGCTTTATTTGAGGACTTTTTATCTGCTTTATTTGTGGACTTTCTATCTGCTTTATTTGAGTCCAAACAGAGGGTGGAGAGTCCACAAATAAAGCATATATCAATGAAAAGGTGTGATAGGTCAGACCTAAAGATTAATTGAAGAAGGTTTAAATTGGAGGCATGACCATGGCCTTCTTCAGTCTAGAAGGAGAGAACCCAGTGCAGACTTGCCTAGGAACCAGAGACAGCACACGGTCCAGGAATAGATACGACTGTCTTTTCAACCTTGGAGTGGAGAAGCCATTTGCATTTTTGCTTTGCAGCCAGAGAAAGGCCATGGATGAAGTAACACCAGGGAACTGGCAGGATAGTGTTTATCTAGCATTGGAGGAGGGAGCACCTGTCTGAATTTGGTTTTACAGAAGAAGGTAGCACAGAACATGGCAAGGCAGTCTTCCTAGGCAAGTTTGTGCAGGATCCTCTTGTTGATTTTTAATAGCCACCCAACATTTAACGCATTTGTAATAAGTTGTATAATTTTCCTTTATGTTTGTAAACAACTTTGAGATTTTAATGGGAAGTAGAATAGAAAAAAAGAAGAAAAGATTTAATATTACAAATTACTGTATCCTGTTGAAGCAGCTTCAAGATTTGGAAATCAGAGAATTATTCTACAAAGATTATTTTCCTACCTCCAGTTTTAAGAGAATGACAGTGGGAGGATTTGCCAAGAACCACAGAAGTCCTTTTGGGGAGATCTCCAAGGATCTGCTTGTCCTCAGTAGTCCTGAACATCTTTTCAGAAGGTAACGCAAACTGTCATCTGCTACCTCTCTATTCCATCTGAAACAAGGCACACCATCAGAATGCTTGACTTTCTCCCACAGGTGCTAATGGGCTGGGTTAGGGCCAATAGCATGGTAAGAGAAATATTCATGGTGTGTTGCAAAACATGTGGTTTCCTCATCTAACTCATGATGCTCCAAAAAAAATATTGAAGATAAAAATGACCAAATGCAAGTGATTAATCAGGGCAGCTAAGCTCTTCTTATATCTATTTTCTTTCTTACTTATAGTAAAACACTTCAATTATTAGCTCAGTGAATAATGCAAAATACTTTCAGCTGAAGTATTTGGACAAATGCCAACAGAATCCCTCACGATAATGCGACTGAATCACCTTGAGTCCATGCACTTCAGCTTAGCTGGATCATGCAATATAAAATTTAAGGGTTTCTGAACAGAATTATATCTGCTTTACATCAGATATATTAAATCATTTAAGGGAGGAACCCACTCATCATACATAGACTTTTTGTACAATCAATTTTGAGGGTCATAAGATGCTTTAGCAACTTAATTGTAATGATTATTACACATATCATTCATGTGAATAGGTCTTTTGCCATTATTTTATTTATTTATTTAATTTTATTTTTATCCAGCCCTATACCCGGAGGTCTCTGGGCTGGTAACAACATCTAAAATCAAACATCATTAAAACAATAAAACATTATAGACAATAGCCATATATGGACCAGATGAATACAAGTCACACCAAGTGTCTGGCATTCCCCTTATGTGGTGTAATCATAAGACTGAAAGCTGAACCTTAAGCTGTGATTAGTTATTATAAGTCACTGTTAAAGGACAATCAGCTAAGGTCTTGTAGGACTTTGGTAATATAGGCCTGCTCGACCAAAATGTGCAGTTAAAACAATTTAACTGTGCCACGCTGGAAGTGGTCAGGACTATTATCTAGCTGTTGGCAAGCTGTCTAAGGCTTAGCAACATGTGCCACCTCCTGGGTAGGTCTTGTATCATCAGGCCAAGGAAAAGCATATGATCCTGCATCCAGTAGTCACACAGCCTGTGTCTGTAATCGTTCTTGTTTAAAGCTACAAGCCACCACTGGTTATATCTTAAATAAGTTTTAATAGAGTTTTGCAGATCTATTTTTCTTATTGTGACTTGCTCTGAATTGCCCCTTTTGTGCATCGCCAGTTATAAATTCTTAAATGAGTAAATAAAGGCCAAGCTTGGGAACTGTGGACCAAGGAGGAATTTTCTACAGACACAAAAATGATGGAATACTGTGGATTATGAATCTGGCAAGTAGGACTAAGAGGAGCATGGCTATGTTTCCTGAGACATGCAATGTTTCATCCCATTGTGACCTGCTGATAAAGCATACCACTATGTCCATGTGGATTCTTGCACATTATGAAAGACCAATAACCTTTCAAATTCTTTCTCAGGCTTGAGAAACAGGAGTATGTGAGCTCACATTTCATTATGTAGTCAATTAACATGGTTAATTGTTATCAGTCACCTTCAAACCAAATATTTCCTTATCTTTTAAGCAGAAAAAACACTGCTTGTGGGACCACAACCCTTAAACCCCACAACCTAAGGTTTTAATAAAATTCAAAATGATTCAAACTTAGCGATCCAACTGAAAATAATCTGGATGGATACCTTTTAAATGATGTACGCAAGAGCATTTGATTTGTACCTTAAAACCCATAAATAAAATCCTTAAGAATTCTAAATGGAAAGGTATTCTCTGAAGCAAACTCATTTTAGAAAGATATATATGTGCCTCTCATGTAAAAGATTTTTGTTTCAGTGATCCCATGATAAGCAGAAAAATAAACAGTGCAAAACTGTCTAAAACTGAGAAATTCTGGAAATCCACCAATGGTCAGAATAAAACAAAAACTGAACTAGAGCCATAAATGGTTTTATGTAAGCTGTGATCAGACACAGAAAAAAGGTGCCTCTGAAGTAGCTTCAAGATGGAATTGTTCACACCAGTCTGCCCTTTCACTTCTCTTGAACATTGTGTTAGAAAAGGTAGATTAGAGAAGGCTTGGGAACGCAAGGGCCACATATTTTCTCTCTGAGGCACACCCTTTGTTATGTTTGAACACAGCCTTAGTATAATGCAGCTTCCTCTACTCAACACAGGAACCAAATGTTAAGGTATAAACACTTTACAACACCAAAAACAATCATCCAATTTAAGATAGCAGAATTCAGGCATGACCAAATGTTATGTTCTTATTGCTAATGTAAGGCATTCCTAATATCAATTATTATTACTATTACTATTACTACTATTACTATTACTATTATTATTTACATTTATATCCCGCCCCATACCCAAAGGTCGCTGGGCGGGTTACAACCTCCAAACAACAGATTAAAACAGAATGTACATTAAAAGACATTAAAAATTCAACAACTTTAAAACAATACACATTATGTTTAAAATGATAGTGTGTGGCCTGGGTGGGAAATATAATCAACTCAGCCAAAGGCCAGGGTAAAGAGGTGCGTCCTCACCACCCTCCTGAATATATATAAGGAAGGGGCAAGACGCACCTTGAGGGGGAAGCTATTCCATAGTCTAAGGGCCATCACAGAGAAGGCTCTCTCCCGGGTGCCCACCAGCCTCACTACTGAAGGTGGTGGGACAACCCGGAGGGCCTCACCACTCAATCTTAAGGCACGGGCAGGTCGATACGGGAGTAGGCATTCCTTTAGATATTTGGGGCCCAAGTCATTTAGGGCCTTATAAGTCAAAGTCAAAACCTTGAATTGGCGGTAGTGAATTGGCAGCCAGTGCAATTCTTTTAGAACCGGCATGATGTGCATCCGGCTAGATCTTCCGGTCAGCACTCTAGCGGCTGCGTTTTGCACTAGCTGCAACTTCTGAATCGTCTTCAAGGGCAGCCCCATGTAGAGAGCATTACAGTAGTCCAATCTAGAGGTTACCAGAGCATGGATAACTGTGGCCAGGTCGTCTCTATCTAGAAGAGGCTTCAGTTGATGGACTGAAGTCCAGGAGTACCCCCAAGTTACGCACCTGTCCCTTCCAGGGTATTGCAACCCCATCAAGGACAGGGTACCTCCCAACTACCCGGACCCAAGACCCTGTGACACACAGCACCTCTGTCTTGTCTGGATTCAGTTTCAATTTATTCACCCTCATTCAGCCCATTACTGCCTCCAGACACCTTTCAAGCACTTCCACCGCCTCTCCTGTTTCAGATGGTACAGAGAGATAGAGCTGGGTGTCATCTGCATACTGATGACACCTCACTCCAAATCTCCGGATGACCTCTCCCAACAGCTTCATATAGATGTTAAATAGCATGGGAGATATATTTATACTGTCATACAGTGAGTTTTTTCTTTCCCAACAAATTAAATGCAATAGAACCATAAGAAATTCATGAATCAGTGCATGTCAAACAGTTACCTAAAAGACAGAGATTTGTAAACGTGAGTTTGTTATGCTATTTGCAACATACAAACTCATCAAACAGTGCCAAGTTTGCAAGATCTGACATCCTGCAAGCCCAGTCCTCTGGGAAGGCAAGGCGAAGGTGGGGGACTGGTTCTTAATGTATCTTATAAGCAAGAAATATTATCTAAAGGTGCTCCTGCACTGACCAGAATACCAGAAAAAGCAAGGAAAGGAAGTTTCCTAGAATCACTTGTTGATGTGATGTACCAGGCAGTGTTGATTCACCTTAATATTGGTTTGAAACAACTACAGTACTTAAAACACACCACACACAAAAACCATCATGCACTTCAGTTTTTAAATAATTCAGCACAATGTTAAAGAAAACTCAAACCACAAAAATAAAATACACCGATTACACCAAACAGAAGATGGAGCAGGAAAGTTCCATTCAAAGCTCAGAAAATGTCATACTAGGACTTGTTGTACCTAGAACTAGGCAGCAAAGACAAGTAGAGAAAGTTTCTATTTGCTTTGCTTTTCCTAAACACGGTTTTCAAAGTAGCTTTGCCTGGGACCACAGAGAGATATTCATACATGAACTACACATTGCCAGGACTGCAACAATTTCCTACTACTTCAGTAACTCAAAAGAAGAGCACAAAGATTGTACATACAATGACACCTGGACTGAAATTATGTGAACTCTCACTTGAGCCTCAGTATTCTTTATGTCAGGGGGATTTTATGTTCAAATTAGTGTACATGGACTGGGTTGTTACTCATTTTATAATGACACAACACTGATAGTACCATACACATGGCAACAAGATGACCCATACTGAACAGATTAAAGAGTTCAGACAAAAATGTAACTTTCTTCTACTACTGACTTTTTTCTCCCTTGGTAACAGTATAATTTTAAGGCTCAAGGTGTTCATGATTCTGATTAGCCTACTTGACTACTAACTGCTGAGTATTTACTTATACATCTCATTCTTGATTAAGCCTCAGTGTTTCAATAACCAAGCTTACTGAAGGAAACGTTTATTACGCACTAATACAGTGCAGCCAGGCACTTGGGGATAAAGATACTTTACACAATACACTTACTGGTATGCATTTTGCACTGCATGGTTTAGAAAAACAAAAAATTCAATATCTAGGAAATAGAAGGAGTCATTAGTTCAAAATATACAGGTAAAATACTTTACAAAGGATGAATTTTCTAACTCAAATATCTAGGATTCTTTTAATTAGCTCAACAATTTCTAGAACTAATTTCTTGTGATATTTTCTATTTAGAACATACTGACACATGTTCTAAAACAAACTGCCATGTTAAACACATGTATGATTTAATTTTATTATTAATTGAAAATTTTTATATATCGCTTTCCATTAAAATATAATCTTGAAGTGATTTAGAAACAAGACAATAAAAACAGCTAAAATCATAATATTTACAGTATATAAAAACATGTTTTGCAATTAAAAGATTCTCAAGTAATGATTACAAGCTGTAAAAAGACATCTAGCCATGGAGAATATCTCAATGCTTGCAAATGATGCATAACAGCACTATAATTTTCAACCAGTCAGAAAACAGACTGAGAATAATTAAGTTTCTTCTGCTTTTGTCACTGCTATATAATACCTTTCTACCTATGTGTAAGTCTGTCTATATGTAAAACTGTTCAGACTTCAGTATTATGGAAGGGAAGCGTACTTATTTTAAAAGTACATTTTAAAAGCAACATGAGATCTAAATTAGCCCACTGATATAAATTAGCCACACTTTCAAGTGTTCAAAATGATTCACATGGATTATCTAATTAAAGCCTATACAACTAGCCCGCAAAAATAAGTCTGCACTATATCCCATTCTAAAGATTAAGAGAAAATAGGTTAGGAGAAAAGTGGTTTGGATAAGGCTACTTAGTAAGTTCTGAGCAAAAGCAAAATAAGTGCTAGAAACACTAACCTTTATTGAAAAGGTTAAAAGTAATATATTTTCCTACCTATTTCCCCTTGTGTGCATTTCCCCTGCTTAGACAACTCACGACAAAATTCAGATACGTAAAAAAATCTGAAGAACATCACTTCAGTCCATATATCTGTGATAGACTTAAAAACAGAACCTTTATTTATTTATTTATTTGTATTTCTATCCCGCCCTATACCCGGAGGTCTCAGGGCGGGTTACAATATTATAAAAATCTTAGACAGGTCCCTGCCCTCAGGCTTACAACCTGTGAAGTGGTTCCTGTAGCAGCCGACCATGGTGCTCTCTTTCTCTTCACTCTCTCTGCCTTAAAGCTACAGAACCCCCATTCACTATTCTGTATATAGCTTTAGGAAATAAATGCCGTAGAACAAGTTCTGCTAAAACAAGGAAACTGTTCTTTATTGTTTACACCTCAGTTATAATTAAAGCAAGGAATGAATGATTTTCATCAACTCAGCTTGCCTAGCCTCAAGCTAATGTTAAGGATCCCCTGTGCCTGCCTTCCCAAGACCAGAAGACCCAGATCTATCTCTGTTTCCTTTCCTTCACAAGTGCTACTAGCCCCCTCATGAACCCTGGACCAAGAAAACAAAGCATAGAATGATTCTTTCAGTGTGGCATAGCCTTTTATACTCTCTGTTCAGTATGTGCCGCTTCTAATTGGCTGCTCTTGTGGGTTACTTTCTCCCCCTCTTTAGGGTAATCTGCATAAACTCCACCCACTGCTTACCTGTTTCTCCAACCTTAATGGCAATTAAATATATATTATACAATGCATTCATACTTTGCAATAAATACAATAAATACTTTAAATAAACACGAGGCACCACAGCTCCTACCTTAAAGGACGAGTGGTCCCAGGAGTCAACTGGGTGATTATCACCTGTGGGGAGCATATGCTTTGCCTTGGTGCACTTATGCAAGAGTCACCCAGTGATGCTTTTTGGCCAGTGATTGCCCAATCTTCGTCTTCAATCATCCATCTTTAAAGCTACAAGGTGCCACTGGATTATACTTAACTGCACTTTTATCTATAGGAAAATTAAGGTTTTGCAGTTAAAGAGCCACTAGTTGACTCAGTCAGTGTAAGAAGCTCTGTAGTCTGGAAGCTAGGGTCAAAGTCAAAGTTTCCTCACAGTAATGTTTTACACTGCACAAGCTATCCTTACATATTTTAAGCTAATGGATTTCATCCTAACCTGTTGTGTAATGGTGTCCCAGGGTCCATGCCAGAGGCGCTCCCTGTAGCACGGATGTACATTTTTCCATATTTCATCCAATGTTAAAGGTCTTCCATCTGAAAAGAAAAAAAATCATGCATTTTAATATGAGATTTGCTCTGACAAGCATACAAGATAAACTTCAGTTAAGAAGAAGTACTAAATCAAACCTTGGTAACACCATGACTACAAGGGCCAGCTTCACCAGGTGTTTTGTAGATATTAGATTCACATTCTAGCTTCCCAGCTATTTGGTTATAGTGTTGGATTCTTATCCGGTAGTGTCCTGGTTCAATTCTGCACTCCTACATGAAGCCAACTGGGTAACCTTGGGCTAGTCACAGCTATCTTTCTAAGCTCTCACAGCTCTAGAGGTTTGTCAGTCCCCTTAGGAATGAGAAAAGTGGGGTATAAAAACCAACTTTTCTTCTTATAGATCTGATAGGTTATAGAATAATTGCTTATTATTTTACATTGGACACTCTTTAAAGTTTCATACCAGAATAAAGTTACTTAACTGGAAATCAGCTGATCATGGTTGCCTCAATATTTGTTTTTCACAACTGAAGGGATGTTTGATACTTTTTCAATAAGCATCACTATCCTGGCATTTATCAGGTGTCAGGAGGCCATTATCCTGTGATAAATAGTTTTATTCCTCTGACATTTTCATGTTTATGAAATAAACAAGATTTATCCTTCCAATTAACATTTGAATGCCACATTTAGATATAACTTGAAATCTTGTTGACATGAGATTATTTTTTTTGTCCTCAAAATGTAGGACAATATCTTTTTGCTTGCATCATTTTTACTTTGAGTTCACAATGTTGAAACATGAAGAATGGGGAGCTATAAGAAAAATTTTATTTCAATATTCAGCAATGGACCAAAAATCACAGGCTTTATTCACACTTTTCAACTTGTACATAGCAAACTGTGTATTTTATATGGATCACATTTTATGTGGAAATGATGCCAAAAAAATTTATCTGTACAATTCATTACTTTGCCAAACTTCCAATAAAGAATAGTATGGATAATATGTTTAGCATGTGAAATATGGCACATGCTCTAAGTTTGTTATATATGTGGAAAATACAACAGAAAATATTGATACATACTTTTATGAACCTTTTAATAATAAAAGAGAAAAAGCAAATTTCTGGTTTAGAATTCACATCGTTGGCTATATTCTGGATACTATACAAGCTTTTCCCCTTTTGAATAATGGCAAGACCACAAACCAAGGACCCAAGAGAGCAGAAAGAGAATACTTTGTTCAGCAAATAATATGCTGGCTTGATACTAAGTACCTACACCAAGTAACTGAAAGTACAAGGCTATATGCTCACTTTCCACTGCAGCTCTGTCAGACTCAGAAAGATAACTACTCCTTAAATATTGTGTGATACTGCTATTGTTTCCCATCAAACATTTACAATCAAAACATATCAAAAGAGTTGCAGCACATCAGACAATTAACCTTCAACTAAGGCTTTATTCAGACTCCAATTACCTATTCCAGAAAATCTGTACTTTATTCTAGAATATCAGTACAGTAGAATAAGTAATTGATGTCCGGACGCAACCAACATCTGGATGCATCCTTGGGAAAGCAGGGTCCACTAAATACATAAAAACTGATAGGAAGCTCATCAGATGAAGCCAAGGGTAAAGCTAAGACCACCTTTAAAAATACGCACATTAATCTATTACTGCTCTTTTTAGTATATAATTTAAATTTGGTAATTTTAACATCAAAAGCCGTTATTTGCTCTATATTAGAGAGAAGCAAATTCACAGTACGTAATGTATTTTCTACATCATTCCTACTACTGCATCAGTGCGTTTATTCAGAATGCAACAAATTGCTTCAGGAATCAACAAATTGTTCTAATTCCACTATAGTTTCTGGATCAAGGTAGCTGGTATGCTGATCCCTAGATTACTTTGATTAACTCAAGCCAGAACAAGTCAATGGTCAGGGATAGTGGGAGTCATCCAATAACATTTAGGAGATATTATATGGACAACTTCATTCTAAATCAGTGGTCTGCATTGATGGTCACATCATCGGCATGTGCAGAAGTAAAAATCTGAAGCTAGAAAGGGCAGAACTAATATTCGACTTAGAGATTTTAATGAAGAACAAAAATCTAATAATAAATTTTTTTTTGCTAGCATGGGGGCAAGAAATAATCCCAGAAGTGGCAGTTGAGGATACCAATGTACTATGAGTAACAGTAACTAAAGTCAAGAAGGGCTCCTCATGATATTGTTGCATCTGATTTTTTTAAAAAAAGTTGGCAGACTTGAGGTATGGTGACACCTCAATATTGATTTTTCAAGATCTCCCCTCCCCAAAAATTAGCCAGCAGGAAGCTGCATAAAATGACAACCATTCCATTGAGAAATATTGGAATTATCTACCAGTGGTTCAAGAAAGAAGCATTGCCCAGATGCTCAAAAAAGTGAAATAACTCTCCAGTAATACTAATAAATTTTGCTTTTTTCACCATTTCTTGAGCCAGTTTGGTCTAGTAGTTAGGGAGCTGGACTCTTATCTGGGAATAGTGGGCTTGATTCCGTACTACTCCATGAAGCCAGCTGGGTGACTTTGGACAAGTCGCAGCTTTGTTTCTGAGCTCTCACAACCTCACCTATATCACAGTGTGTTCTATTAAGGGAAGAAGAATGGAAAGCTTTGTCAGCCACTTTGAGTCCCCTCAAATGGGTGAGATAAGTGAGGTAGAAAAGCCAACTCTTCTTCTTTCTACATGCTACATAAGAACATAGAGGAGTCCTGCTGAATTGGGTCAAATCCTATCTAGTGCAGCATCCTGTCTCATACAGTGGGCCACCAATTCCTTCTGGGCATTCTCAAGCAGAAGAGAAATGTAAAACCTTCTGTAATTCACTTTTCCTTACTATGTGTCGTGGCCCAGGCAGGGGCGGGCAATGAGGCAAGACACACGGGTGCACGCCTCTATGTTCTTATGTAGCATATAAAAAGAAGAGTCCTAGAGTGTTCAGTCGGTCCTAAGGTCAGAGTTCCAGAGATACGGCAAGTCACAGCACGAGTTAGGCAATCCAAGGTTAGGGTTTCCAGAGGTTTAAGAGGCAAGATACACACACATGGCAGGAGTTGCATCAGCTTTGTCTGCAATGCCGGCGCAGTGTGTGCTGCTCAATAAAGTAGGGGAAGCAGCACCATGCCCTTGCCGACTCAGGTGGGCCAACCATTTAGATCTGCATTTTTGCTGGTGGAGAAAAAGCGGGGAAAGGCGCACTATGGGTTCTGAGTTCTCATCTCCGGAGCAGTCCAAGACCTCCCCCAATGCTGGCTGTGGACCCCCAACTCCCATGCTGCCAGGCTCTGGTTGCTGCACCGGCTGTGGTGCTATTACAAGCCCACCCTCCTTCTCTGAGGAAGGTGGACTGGCAGGACGGGCCATGACAGTATGGCATGCAAATAATTAAAATCTTATAAGTAATGTGGAAGTTCTTACAACTAAAAATATAGGAAGAAATTGGTTTTTATTAAAAACGAGGAGTTATAGACAGAAAGTGACTACTATACAATAGTTATTTTTCTGTCTTTTTTTGGTCTGCTGCTCAAAAATTGCTGAACTGCAACTCCTACAGCAGCGGTTCTCAACCTTACTAATGCCGCAACCCCTTAATGCAGTTCCTTATGTTGTGGAGACCCCCAACCACGGGGGTGGGGCAGTTCGGGTGAGAATGGGGCGGGAAGGCAGGAGACTCGTCGCGACCCCTCTGAAAGGGTAGTTCGACCCCCAAAGGGGTTGTGACCCACAAGTTGAGAATCACTGTCCTACACCATGGGGGTTACAGCTGGTGACTGGGATGGTTACTATATCAATTATTGTTGAAAAACACTGGAGTATTAGGAAACTGCAGAGAGAACCCAGTTTATAACTAGATTTGATTAGACAGAGTTTTTGATTGGGTGTATAAAGCTGCAGAAAATTTAAATTTAGCATGGATCCCATGTTGAATAGATCTTCCAGGATAAGCAAGGTTCACAGCACTAGGAAAAATGACAATATTATAAAAGACTTTGTACCAGTAGAAATTTATGGATTAACAAATCGGAAAACAAAAGATTACTCATATTATTTTGTCAGGCACCATTCTTATTCAAGAACAGATTATATTCTTGTCTGTTCTTAGCTGGCTGAAAAAGTAGCAGGAGCAGAAATACAAACAAGAATGTATTCTGACTATGTACCGTTATATACCACATTACTCCAGAAAGCTCTCTCACAAAAATATTCCAGACTGGTTTACTGGATAATGATGACATGAGAGAACAACTTCAAAAAGCAATAAAAATATACTTAGAATCAAATTACTCAGATAAAGGGACAATATACTAAATGTATATATATAGGTAGTACCAAATGCCCACTGAAACAGTAAGAATTTCTGCTTCCTTCTATTTTGTTCTTCCAATTTTCTTTGCCACGGTAATTGTTCCAGTTAGATTCTTCCTCTTAAGTTAAAGTACTTTTTCACTGATAAGTTTCTATGTCAAACCAGTTTCCTACACTGTAAAGCAGATTCTTCAAAACTCAGATATCAAATCTTTTTAATCAACAAAAGGTTATACAGCAACCCTTGTCCATTTTAAAAAACTTTATTCTATCAAACTCTTGTTAATCTTTCTGCTATTTCAATTCTCTTTTAGTTAACGTCTTCATCATCATCATCACTGTTAGCATCATCACCACTACATAGTCTAGTAGACGGTTATGACTGGTTGGTACTTGGGATGTGTACAAATATTCAAAATATTTGTTATTCGTACGAATTCGGACTTTCATATATGTACTGAATGTCCAGACATTCAGATTTCTGAATTTGACAAATACAAATATTTTGAGTTATTTGTAAGAATAATTCGGACTTTTGTATCTGTACAGGTACATACGCATCTCGTACGTATCCATATGCATCCCATACGCATCTGTAAGTGATGAAAATGGGATGCATACAGGATGGGGATGGGCACGTACGAGATGCCTATGCACCCGTACTGATACAAATGTCCGAATTATCCGTATGAATACACACAAATGTATTTGTATTGAACTGAATGTCCAGACATTCATTTTTTCATTATTTGAATAGATTCAGACTTTTGAATATTCAATTAATTATGAATCAAATTCATAAATTGCATTCATGCACACCCTAGTTGGTATTCTTCTGAATCTGTCTCAACAACCTAGGCTAAATATAAGAATTGGCACAGAATGTGTGCTAGTAGTAGTAGTAGTAGTAGTAGTAGTAGCAGCAGCAGCAGCAGCAGCAGCAGCAGCAGTAATAGCAGTATCAGTAGCAGCAGCAGCAGCAGAAGAAGAGTTGGCTTTTCTACCCCACTTTTCTCACACATTTAAGGGGACTCAAAGCGGCTGACAAAGCGTTCTATTCTTCCCACAACAGACACCTGTGAAACGGGTGGGGCTGTGAGAGCTGTGACTGTGATTTGCCCAAGGTCACCCAGCTGCCTTCATGGAGGAGTGCAGAATCAAACCCGGTATTCCCAGATAAGAATCCAGCTCCCTAACCACTAGACCAAACTGGCTGCCTTTGGTAGCTGATGATATTTTATCAATGCCCAAGGTGTTAAGATGGTGCTCTAGTACTTTCAGAATAATGCTAAGGGCATCAATAACTATTGGCACAACTACTGCCTTCATTTACCACACACAACTGAATTTCAGTTTGTAAGTCTCTATATCAGGTGACTTTTCCCAGCTATTTCTTCTCAGCTGTGGTATCGCCAAGGTCTGCTACACTGATGATCCACATATAGCTAGTCTAATCCAGAGTTATGTTAGGAGTATTTGTGCAAGATGCTTATCAGATTGTAGTCATAGATCCCACAGTACTTTGGTGTGTTCATTTTACATCATCAACACCAGCACCACTACTATCTGCATGCACCTGTCTACAGAAATTCTAATAAAACCTCAGGCCACATTTTTTTAAAAAAAATCAAATCTTGTCCTTCTAGTCACACCTTTCAACTTGGGCACAACATTTCATCAAAACAGTGCTCAAAGTGGCATTTGCAGTTTTATCATGGAATCAATCTATGGGGAGAATTACATTACCTTAGTCATAAGAGACTAGGAATATCTGTAACTCTTAGATGTGCTATACTCTTCAGGGCAAGAAGAGAAAGGAAATGTGCTAAATTATACACACACACACATATACTCCTGCAGGTTGCAGAAAATCACTAGAAGATTTTATTTTCCATTACAAAAAATTCCCAAGAAGACTGTTTCAATCTATAATTATACTTGTAGGAACAATTAAAATTCTGTACTGCAAGGGGAGCTGTTGGCACACAATACAAAGATTGTGCATTAGATCATCCATCAGCTTCTGCAATATCCACTTCCAGCTATAAGGAGTCATGTTTCAACACCTTCGATTCCCTGATGCTGACAAGCTAAACAACTTGTTTTGTCTCTGGAAGCTCTTCTCTGGTGATTAACTGCTTATAGTGAATACTAATTATATGAAAATACCATACTGTAAAAAAAAGGGGGGTAGGAAGAACTGCCCTATTTTCTGTACCTGCAGCACCACCCTTTCCAACCCTCATGTCTATAAGAGGATACTATATACTATTCTTCTAGCTAACAGAAAACATTTTTTTCACAACACTAATGTATGGTAGATATTATGGTATATTCTCTTTTGAAATCACTAAATATCTTATGGTTGTAGACCACTAAATATGTATCGTAGATATTACGGTATATTCTGTTTTGGAAATTCACTAAATATCTTATTTTCTCATTTGCAAACAAGTTAAACAGTAGGGCATTAGTGCTTCATAAAGTGTTTGCAAAGACTATAAGCACAAAATTTCAGAGTGGTGTATGTGAATGAGGGAACTATTACCAGCAACAAAGCCTGAGATATGTTCCGAATTCCCTATGCCCTGGCTTGAAAATACACCCTCAACTGTCACTGGTGAGAAAATGAACCTCAGATTAAAATCCATTTTACCAGAGCAGTCTGAAAATTTGTTCTTCCATTTCACATCTAAAACGCTGGTTAAAATGCAAACATGGCAAAATTAAAAGCAATTAAACAATATAAGGCAGCAAGTGATTAAATCTACCAAACACATTCAAAGCAGTTTAAGCTTCTTTTTAATTAAAAAAAGAAAGATATCCAGATGTGTTGATCTAGATAAAGATAAAACCATCATTCCAATCACAACGGCTGCTATCAGACAAGAGACCAGGAACGACCTCAGGATTCCAACTTTCCAGCCACAGGTATACAATCCCTTGGTTACAGCAGAGTGATTCGTAAACAGACGTGATCACTCTGTACTTTCTAATTAAATGTTACTAAGAGTTGCCTTAGAAAGATCAGACTGTTCCATCTTCCTGAAAAATGAACAAGCACAAAAGAAAGGTTGCCACATGCATCATGATAAAAATCCACAAAGTGATACATGGCAGTGGAAAAAGAATCTAAGCACAAGATAAGCTTGTAAAGATTAAAACATGATCGTGTAAACGCGATTATCATTAGCAACAAGAATGTACAAACAATGTAAGATGAAAATTATGAACATGGGCATCTCACAAAAGTCAGGCCCAGGTATTCCATCTAAACATGATGCTGCAGCTTTAAGATTTTTCTTGCTGTTTAAAGAAAAAAAAAGGCCAGCAGGTTTAGTCAACCATAGGCTCGCTGCCAGGAGTCTAGAGATCAAACTTACACAGGCTGAGATGATATCATCTGCCCCAGGATACTGATGGTTACAAAAACTGTAATATATATACGAGAAATGAATCATGAACCACAATCACATCCCAATATTTTTTATCTTTTTATTTTTACTTCTAGCTCAGTATAATACTAGTGTCTCAAAGGTATTCCATTATGTACATTTTATTTTTACTGTTGTTCCATGCAGGAGTCTTTCTTACCTAAAAAACATGCCCGGAAATAAAGCACAGGAGCTTGGTAGCTACAGGAATACAGAACATGATACTCATATCGAATCACTTCTGATACTGGAACCAAACCAGCAGTAGAATCATCCACACATTCCTGAAAAAGACATTAATAATGGACATAAATAAAACAGAAAGGGAATAAAATATTAAATTTATTACATGAAATTGTTCTGAGTGCTTCTGTTTTGCCTCAAAATATCTGTCTAATTTCAATCATAGTCTCGTGCTTCAGGCAATCTCTACATTTGTTCATTTTAAATAATATAAGATATATGCTCTTCTATACTAATGCTGCTTCCTTGACTAAATAGACAATTGTTTTCTCTTAGGAAATTTTCTCACGGGTAACACAGGCTCTAACCAACCAACATTAACCCCTAAATATAGCAAACTTCCAGTGTCATGAAAAAGTACTTGAGCCTGACTTTTTTCTACTGTTACCTATCTGTTATACATTCTTGTTTCATAAATCCAACAAAATTTAATATGAGACAGAAGCTCCTTAGTTAATCTGCATTATCTGAATAATCCAGAATAAAGCATGGATAATCTGGAATAAAATGTGTCTTGATGTGTTACTCCAGATTATCAAAATTATGTGGATTAAGCAAGCGCTGTCTGGACGAAGTGAAAGACAATCTGAATAAACACAAAATAGAGCTTGCAAATGATTGCTTCATTTATTGAAAGTCAGTTATCCAACACCCATGTGAAAAAGTAATTGCCCCCCTAAACATAATATCTGATCATGCCACATTTAGGAGTAAAAACTGGAACCCAAGTGTTTCAAGATCAGTCTTTTATAGTGCTTTGAAGGAATTATGGCCCACTATTCTTTCCAGAATTGCTCTAATTCAGCCAACTTGGAGAGTTTTTGAACATGAACTGCATGTTTTAAGGACCTACCACAGTAATGGAGTTCAAGTCAAAAATCTGACTAGGCCATTCAGAGGTGTTCTGGGTATTGTGCCCTAAAACATGAACTAACATGAACTATCCTACAAACCAGGAAGTATCTCTCTGCTTTATTCCCGGGATATCAACACACCAGCCTAAAGGGTAACTTGTACTGATACCACTGAAAAAGTACAACAGAGGTAGAGAAAAATGTAAATGGTGGGATGAAGGACGAAACACAAACGGAAGAGTGATCATACATTTACAGTAATCTGGTCCAGTCCACCCATACATTTTATTTTCACTTTAAAGAACCAGCATTTTTTTTTTAAAAAAAATATTTTTCACTTCCTTGACTACTGATATCAAACATTCTAGAGAGACTGAAAAACTTCTAGAGACGGAAAAAAATTGCTTGTGAGCATGACCTCCAAGGAAAAAGCTGAAACATGGTAAATACCACAATTTACAAGATAAACTTTTGAACAGGATAAAATACAAGTTGAATAAACTTTGAAAACTTCATCGTTGCTCACACAATCACACAATGATACTATTTCAAAGGAACAGAGTTTAAACCAGACTTAATTGGAAAGCCAATCCCTTCCACACACCATATTTAAACAAAACACATAGACACACAAAAAATACATCAAAAGGAAAAGTCTGACCTTCAAAAATGACTCATTCATACTAACGTAAAATTGTTTCCTACATGGTCATCAGAGAAAAGAACAAGTAAAACGTAAAGAAACAGAACTTCATAAAGCCTCATGTGTGTTAGCTGCCACTTCAATATCTATACGGATTATTTAAAAAAGGTCTCAAAGTTGAAAGATCTTCACGGTTCACACTCCACATCATACCCCATTATCAGTGCCAGCGTGTTCCAGCAGGACCACAAATGGTTTACTGTGCAACTTTTCTATTAATCAACTACAGGAATGAAATAAGGAAAGTCAGGTGTAAGTGATGTCATGGAATGCAGCAGCCTGGGCTTCCAAGCCAAGTAAGAAATAGCCTAATAATTATTTGAAAACATTTCATACACCTCTGTTAGAATAATCTTGCAATAACTTTTGAGTTAAAGTTATGGAGTAATCCCTCTACAGTTTACTTCAACAGCCATTATCAGGCACAGAGAAAGCAAAAGCTGCTTGTCCCACAGTCCTCTACTCGCAACGGTATGACTAATTACATTAAAAGAGAAGCACTTTGCATTTCAGTGTAACAGAAAACTCTTAGAGAAGAGAGAGAGCTTTATGGTTGAAACACTTCCCTACCTTGTTGGCTGCAGAAGATTCTACTCTACACACTGGAATCAGGGAGAGGCTGTTGATGTAAATGGCTGTTTCCACACTTAGCGTGCGTCCCCATGCTGAAAAAAGTCTGAGGTGATTGTGAGGTCGCCTCGGGAGCGTCTCCATGCAAAGCCCTAAAACGGGCTACATGGGAGACAATACGTGTCAACCCCCCCCCCCCAGCAAGCGTTCTCATTCCAAAATAGGGGGCTAGCACGTATTGTCCTGTGGTCATGGGGATGCTCCCTCCCAGGTTATTTGGGCCGGAGCTTGGCGGTGCAGTATTAGCGGGCAGGGTTTCACCTCTGCTCCCTGTTCCTGCCATGCACACTGCAATCAGCAGCCGCTTGGGGATTTTTTAAAATGAAGTGTCTTTCCGGCTACATTTATTACACCCCCCTTCCCTGATAGCAAGCTATGCATGAGTAATTTGGAGCCAGTTGCGAGTGGGGGTGCCTGCTGTCATGCAGATGTGCGCACCTCCACTACCCTGGTGGCCAAGGAAAGGAATGATCCATTCTTAGTTATGCTTTTAACTATATAACTTTTGGTTATTCTTTTAACTGTGGCAGCCAAGGAAAGGAATGATCTTCGTGTGTTGTGTTTGTGGAAGTGCAACTGAGGTGTTTGCCTATCTTCACTGCAGTTGTTTGTCTGTCATCGCTGCAGCGGGCAGGCGACGACAACTTGGCTTCCTATCAGGGGAGAGGGTGGGTGGGCAGAAAAAGATGTGGGTTCACGCTGCAACTTGCATGGGGACAGGCACATTTGAATCCGTGTTGCCCCAAACCACATGGGGATGCTTTATTGCAAGTTACAAAATGGATTTTTATGACATGCATCACAAGCGAAGCAACTGGCTTGCATGGGGATGCGGCCTTACCGTGTTTAATCCAGTTTAAGAAGATCTAAGCAAAAACTCCATATGTCCAGGCGGGGTGTTTAGCACCCGATGGCAACGGGTGCTAAACAGAGATGTTGTTTGAACTGCATTAAAGACTGCATCCTGAGGGCCCGAATGGGCCCATGCAGGAAGTGCCGCCTGCAGCGCAGCATGATCGGCTGATGCAGATGTCAGTCAAGGGTCACTTCCACTTCATAGAGGGTGTGACAGAGACACAGCTGTGTAGTTGCTTGTGTAGATGCTACGTAGTCAAGGGATGGAGCAAGCACCAGCCCCTAGACCCTATTGTGCCAGCATGCATACAGAAGCATGCTCTGGAATCCAGTCTTCATAGTACAAGACCGGATTGAAGACCTGTTTAAAGGGGTCTACCGCTAATCCAGATTTAAGGGCCTGAAGACCCCAATGAATCTGGAAATCTGCAGCACTCATGCGGACAAGATGTTCCTAACGGGATCATCAGTGAGATAGGTAGCGAATCTGTACCAAATGTGTACCTATAGGGTGCTTAATGGTGTCTTTAGGGCTCATGCAGAAATGGCCAATGGGAAAACTGCTAGAAATTGCATGGGATACAGAAAATGAGAGTGAGATAGATTAGATCTAAATATTTTAATGGGAAGGGACAACTTGAAGCATGTGCTGAATTTAAGTTTATTTCAAGTAAAGGGAGCAGTGTAATGGATTATATGATACCATGCCTCAAGATTAAAATGATATCTTACCCCTCACACTAACCCTTGGACTGGTTGATAACATTCATTTGGAAAAGGAGGCATGAGATACATGGATTCAAAGGAGGAAGTCTGAAAAGAATGAGACCATTCAGGGCAATGAAAACAGCAAAATGCTGAATCTGCTCTATACCATCTAATAGTACTGTATTAGTTTGCATTGTGATGTCTGTTATTTATTTTGTTATATTTGGATATTCTGGAATAAAGCATGAATATTCTGAAATGCCCATGCTTTATTCCAGAGTAAGTAGGTGATGCTTGGATGCAGCCTTAGGCAATTGTGTTTGTTTTTTTATCAGAACTCCAAAAAGACCTTTTAAATGAGAACAGTGGTAACAAATGGGGAAAGAGTTTGATAAGGAGAAAAGAGAAAAACCAGGCAATTAGAAACCCATGCTTTGTTATCCTTAGGGAATGTTATGTTATGTTTTTAAAGGTGCATTTTAGTATAGATCAGTGCATTACATTGGTAAGAATGCTACAATAGTTCTATAACATGTCTGTCTTTAATGATGACATTATCCATAGAGGTTTTGGAGGATTATTTACAGTCCATTGTTCCCTAAGTAAAATATACCTAGATGTTGCAGTCTGATTTCATAAGGGAGTGTTCCAGGCTTTTGATCATCCTGGTGGCCCTTTACTGCACCTTTTTCTAGTTTCACAATATCATTTTTGAGATTGTACACAATATTCCAAATGTGGCCTCACACATAGAGGCACAGTGATGCTTGTAGGTTTATTTTCTGTTCTCTTCCCAATTATCTCTAGTGTTGAATTCTCATTTTTCATTGGTGTGTGATGCCCTCTCCCCAGTAAGGGTGGGTATTTAACTTTCTGGACCCTCCAGACCTTCTGTTATATTTTATTTGCTTTAGGTAGCATTAAAGAAGCTGTTTCAGCTGAGCCCTTCCCAGCCCTGCACTGCGAAGAACGCCACTTTCACTCCTTCCCTGTTAATAAGCTGTGAAGCTGTTCCTGTAGCAGCCAAACGTGGCCCCGTTCTCTCTCTTCACTCTCTCTCCCTTAAAGCTACAGAATCCCCTTTTTCGCTAACATTCTGTACACTGCTTTAGGAAATAAATACCGTAGAACAAGTTCTGTCAAAACAAGGAAACTGTTCTTTACTGTTTATACTTCAGTTATAAATAAAGCAATGATTGAATGATTCACTTTATCAACTCAGCTTGCCTAGCCTCAAGCTAGTGTTAAGGATTCCCTGTGCCTGTCTTCCCAAGACCAAAAGACCTGGATCTATCTGTTTCCTTTCCTTCACAAGTGCTACTAGCCCCCTCATGAACCTTAGACCAAGAAAACAAAGCACAGAACAATTCTTTCAGTGTGGCATTGCCTTTTATACTCTGCTCAGCACATGCCGCTTCTAACTGGATGCTCCCATGGGTTACTTTCTCCCACCCTTAGGGTAATCTGCATAAAGTCCGCCCACTGCTTACCTGTCTCTCCAACCTTAACTACAATTAAATATATATTAAATGGTGCGTTTATACTTTGCAATAAATACAATAAATACTTTAAATAAACACGAGGCACCACACTATGCACTTGGTTGACACCTTCATTGAGTTGTTCACCAGAAACCCAAAGACCCTTTCCTAGTCTGTCATAGAAAACTCAGAAAGCCACTGCTTCACTGGTTTTAAAATTCTACACTGCACTGCTCAACATATATCCATACATTGTTTGTTTATGTAAAGCATTCCTGTTACAGCTGACAATCTTCCACTTGTAAAACATCAGATAATTTATTTTTCTGTATTAAATTTATGCACAAACACGGCAAATCCTACATTCATGGTGAAAGAGATGGTAATCTTTATATTATTATCAACTACAGAGAAATACACATAATCTTTTCACTCTTGTTCTTCCTTTGCTATATGCAGTGCCACCCCTTTGCTGTGGGCCAAGCGGTCGACTTATTGTAATATAAACTCAGGGGATTGCCTAATAAAATGTAACTGTTCAACATAAAGTGTGTATGTTGTTTTTATTCAGTTGGTAGTATATATTTTCTCTTCTGCTTGATCACTTGGAGTGTTTCCCCACCACAGTAAACTTCTGACACCACCGGTTCCTTTGACCTTTGTATTGACAACTTATCAATGTAAGGCTTGATTTTCACAATATCACTCACCTACAACTTGGTCGCTACTTAAATATTTGGATATGAAATCTCATGGATCGAATGAACATCAAAGAAACACAACATTCATAGACTAGAAGTAGATACCTTTTCTCGGGGTGTTGGAGGGTGCAATAAGCATGACCACACAAGCTGAATACCTGCATACTTCCAATCTTGCGCCTTACAAAGACACATAATTTGTAGGTATGCTTTATATGTTTTTTTAATGAGTAAACACCTAACAGCTGCAAATAACAAATTTTCAAAAAATCAGTTTCCCTAAGATCATGGTTGCTTCTCCCACTGAGCCCTTATCATACTTTTGAGTAATTGGGTCCTGCATTACTGAACTATCAAAACTGGTCATGTTAAAAAGATGACATGCTCTGGTTAAAGTTAACAAAACACTCAACATTAGAAATTAAACTAATCCCTTAAAGAAATTTTCCCATTCAAAATGATAAACCACGGGAGAATTAAACTAGTAAAAAGACTGTTGGACTAACAATAATATAAGTATTCAGGAGAGCTGTGTGTGCTTTTTTTGAATTCCAATTCATTATTTAGCAGAGCCCTGTTGAAAGCTTTTGTTTCTTTATGGGAAACTAACAAATAGATATGCATAACACTAAAATAACTTTTTTGTGTGTAGCAAAACCTGTGTAGTGTTAGTAGATAACTGCAGGTCTCATTTTGTCTTTCTTGTTGCTAAGGACAAGATCTCCTTAAGTCCAGGTCTAGTTGCTTTTTTTATTTGGTGAATAATAGGAACAGGATGCATTACATAAAAGCTACAAAGCTCATTCCTAATCCTTTCCGCTGTACTTCCTATAGGGTAAATGAAAGAATTTATAAGGGGGAAGTCAACTTGGGTATCCAGAAATGTGAAAATAACACTTAAGTGATACTGTGCCACATTACAACCTAAACAATGTCTATTGCCTTTATGAAAGCTGCACAGAATTTGGAATATTCTGTCTGCTGTTTATAAAGTGGAAAGCTGTTGTGTCTTTAAAACAAATTAAACTAGCTTTAGTCATGATGATTAGTAATTTCATTATGTTGTAATGAAGCAATAGGGATAATAAATCAGTGACTTCTAATACATTATGTACTACATTTTGGCTAAACTGTTTGGAATCGCAAAACATCACTATATACCACTACTGCATAACTTAAAAACAAATGCCTGATTGGCTTTAGTAACTTGAGGCCCTCTTGCATGGTGCCCTAGGGTGTCCAACCATTTGAATGGCATCTTCTAACTTATCTGTCAGCATTTCAAGAACTGCTACACAGTCTACCACTCTCCCAAAGCACCAGGACAACTGTTTTTTGTGTGTGATACAACATACTTAGTCTAGTTTTCCTGTTTTAATAAACAAGGCAGGATACTCGGCTTGGTATGCTGTAGCATCTCCTTCCCACTGAGAATAACTAAGAGAAAAAACAGACAGGCCACACATGGTCCAATGAATCAATTATGCTTCAGCATAATTATGCTTCAGCAAGCATTTTTTTTCATTTGGAGATTTTTCTCCTGCTGATCTGAAAGTACCATTTTGCAGCTGCTTGTTTTGTGCATGGGGATCATGCAGCTCTCTTTCTCGCCACAGTCACACCACCACCACTGCGCATGAGTGCAAGCTGTGCTAACTCAGAGAACAGAACAAAAACAAACACAATGCCCTTGACTGGGCTCAGGCTGACACGTCACTACTCTCAACTTCAATCCCATGAGCAGGGAAGCAAGCTGCACCCCTTCATGTCCACCCCACACTTGACCGGTTCATCTTGCTTCTCCTCACCCTGCCACTTATGAGCAGGATTCAGGCAAACCAAGCTGAGAGCACCCTAATTTGATTTGTCATTGCAGTAGTGACACCTGCACCCCACATCCCTTGGATCTGGTACCAACCCAAGAATCTCACTGTCTCCTCACCACCTAGCACCACTCTGCTGAATTCTTGGTGCCACCTGTGCTGCAGGTACGGGGTTTGGAAGGAAGAAGCTGTTGAATGCCTAAACTGAGGCATGGAGCAAGGACAGAAATCTCATGGTAGGCTCGAGGGCAAAAACAGCTTGTAAATAGAAACTTGTTGCCAGCTGTGTTGTGACTACCTGCAGTCTATCTGTTCTAAGAGTTTCGCTGATTAGACTCAGGAACTTTTCTGTGGCGTAATTGGTTGCAGGAAGTCATCTGACAGAGGGTACTGTAGTTAATTATATACACATGTTCTCTGAAACACTTTCTTCTTTCTGACTTTTATTCATCTCTGAGATATAGTTCTCATACGAATATGCATTTACTCACTAAGCAATTATAATAATTGTATTTACCGTACTCATATCCATGCAGTAATTCATCATATATTTTGTATCCAGTTTGTAACTCTGCAACAACAATGCTTCCCCCCTGCAAAAACTATTGTTTTTAAACTGCTTTTGTATAATTTTTATTATTATTATTATCATGCTGGTTTTTAAACTTTGTATGGATTTTAGCACCGTCTGATACAATTTTAATATGTTCATTTTTAACTGTTGTGAGCCGCCCAGAGACCTTTGGGTATGGGGCGGGATATAAATATAAATATAAATAAATAAATAAATAAATAAATAAATAAATAAATAAATAAATAAATAAATAAATAAATAAAACTAAGCAATAAAACATCCTTTGGAAGAATTGCCAACTTGTTTCACTCAGCTCCGGAGCTTACATGCTAAACCAACACGCTGCGCTTACAGCTGGAGGTTCTAATCCATTCTGACACTCTGAAAGAATCACCTGAAGCAGCAGAGCAGTAAGAGAAATGAAGAATGAGCTGCTCCAGTCAGGTTTGGTTCCACTTAGGGAGCAACATAAATTCTATTCATTCACATATGCCCTGGCACCACTGTAGAGATGTAAATTTCACAGAAAAGAGCAAGGCTGCCAGGACCAGAAAGGACACAAGGGCCCCCAGAGGCAGCCAACGGCCTAGATCTGAGGAATCAGGGATGAACTTTCTCCCTACCACAACCATAGCATTTCTCATAAAAATATGAGGCTCACATGTTTTTGTATTAAGACAAAAATTCACACACTAAAATTCAGTATGCAAACCCACAAAAGTAGGTACAGTTACTAGCTTTCAGGGCTGTGAACTGTTTTAAGCATATAAATATTGAAAATTAAATACAGAGACAAACACACACAAATAAATAAAAAATATGGCGACAATCCTCTGACAAACTGAACTTCTGAAAACAAAATAGAACTAAGTAAACAAGTACTATATTTTGTAGTACTTTATTCTGATCTCATTGTTTTATGTACTGTTGCTCTGATTGCTTTACTCAGTGTGTTTTAGGTTATTGTTATTGTGTTACTCCCTGAGAAAAAGCAATCCTGAAAGTAGATTTTTAAAATTCTGGCAACTAACAGTGTCATAATATAAACATAGGAAACATGCAAGTATAGGCAACACAATAAAAATGTTGCTCTGTAACTTCCTGATATGTTTTGAATTATAATTGTTGCACGGTGACACCAGGAACCTCTGTGCTTTTAAACTGCTGGGTATATGAAAGGCTGAATTCAGAATCGCATCCTATGTACAATCAAAGATCTCCTTACAAAACAATAAGGAAAAGACTGCCATTATTCAAGTATTTCAGAAACTGCATCTTCTAGAAAAACACAGGATCACTTGATTTTCTTCCTTCTGTATGGTTACCGCACTGCACTGGAACCAAATCTTGGATGGACTGTTTCCTAAACAAATTGGGAAGTTGCCATCAGGAAGCATCTGTTATTTTATTACCTTCACGTAAAAGCATTCTTGTGCTATCCTAATGGAATACTGAGCAGCTGCCTTAAACTGCTAGATTGAGTATAATATATGCTTAATAAAAAGGAAAAAGAAAAACAGCAAGCATCCAAATAAAGATACAGTTTTACCAATATATTCTCACTATTAAAGCTGAGTGTCCTTCAGCTTCTTACATCTAAATGTAGTTGACTGAACATAACTTGAAACTACTGTATATGTTATAAAAGCTTTAAGTATTAATGGAACATGATACATTTCATTTGCTTCCATACAGAAAAATGTCCACGCAGAGTTACTCCAAAACATTAACACAGTAACTGACCAAAACCTAAAACCCAGCCATCAACTGCTTGTCCAGGTCAGTCTAGGACTAAAAGACATCAGCCCTTCTCTTCAGCCAATGGTGAGATACTTAAGTTGCAAAGTAAAAAAAGGAAACAATTTCCAAACATAGAACCCTATTAACATGGCATTTCTGAATTAAGATCGTCAAGCAGTGCATATACCAAAAATGTATAATGGCGGTGAAGCACTGCTAAAATCAAGACCCTACATGCATCTTCCCTTGCCCCCCTTGTTATTATCTATACCACTTTTCAAAACTGAATTGTGCAATTGAGGCATCAATACTAAGATGGGCAGTGAAAGGGTGCAAGAGCCATTAACTTTTGTTCAGACCTAGGACAAAACTCAAATCTTAAAAACATGTTGAATGTTTCATCAGAAGAGGAATGCTTTGAGGTTGACCCATAGCACTGAGACACTTACAAGTGTTTCTCCCATAGGGAACAATGGGAAAATTCATGTATAATCCACCGTCCTCAATGGAATATCCTAAGGACCCCAAAGCTGGATGAGGTATAGTAATATGTAAGGTTAAAATGAAGTGAAATTCATTATAAGAACATAAGAACATAAGAGAAGCCTTGCTGGATCAGGCCACAGCCCATTTAGTCCAGCATCCTGTCGCACACAGTGGCCCACCAAATGCTCATGGGCATCTCAAGCAGAGACAAGGACAAACCTCCTGCTCTCGAGTCCTAGCAGATGGCCTTAGAAGCACCCCAGTTCCTCCCCCCCCCTCAGCCTTAAAGATGCACCTAGGCATTCGTTCTAGTAGCCATTGATACATCTGTCATCCATAAATTTGTCTAACCCTACCTTAAAGCCATCTATACTGGTAGCTGTCAACACCTCTTCCGGCAGCACGTTCCATAAGCTGATGACCCTCTGGGTGAAGAAATACTTCCCCCTGTCAGACCTTATTCTCCTACCCATCAGCTTCATAGAGTGCCCCCTGGTTCTAGTGTTGTCCGACAGAGAAAAGAAATTTTCTCTATCCACCCTTTCTATAGCATGCATAATTTTATATACTTCAATCAGGTCCCCTCTCAAACGCCGTTCCTCCAGACTGAAGAGGTCTAGACGTTGCAGTCTGGTTTCGTATGCGAGGTGTTCCAGACCCTTGATCATTCCGGTTGCCCTCCCTCCATTAACACAAATCTGATCTGCAGACAAGATTGTTGCAGAAAGGGAAAAATAACCTCGGCTGATCAGATGTTTGGTGTGGGAAAAAAAACAAAGGCATCTCTCTATTACTTCCTTCCTGCCATACAGTTGACCAGCAGCTTTTTCCACTTTTGCTACAGAAAAAGGAATCTACTCATTATCTATGTCTCCTTTTTTTAATAGTAACCACAATCATAAGGAGAGGAAAGGCCTACTGACTATAAGAGAACACATATTTATACATTTTACATCTAAGCTTTAGATCTGTGCCTCTAATAGTGGCATTCTGGACAAGATGCAAAGATGATTATTGATCAAAGCCTGAGGAAAACTGTTTCTTAGTCACATTTTCTGCAGTGGTAAACAGGCTAGAGATCTGAAGAACTGAATAGGTTATAAGACATATAAATGTGAAATACTAGGAGCCAATGTACAGTTGTTAATTTTTTGTTTATAAAACACAAAATTTGGTATTTGCCCGAGATTCCAGGCCATACTGCATGGCCCTTACACTGAGCCTTAAGATTCACAAAAAATGCTATTGTGATGAACCCTTTCCTGAAGATGTCACAACCTTGATGTGTCCTCAAACATAAGAAGTTGTTTTATTGCAATATAATGCTCAGATGACTTTCCTACTTCCTAGTAACAGCTCATTAATCTAACCTAAAGATCAAAGGACCATCTTGGTTTGCAGGACGTTGCTCACAACAAAGCTCCTACTTGAGATAACGTGACTGAGAATATAGAATATCAAGATAACAAATTAGTGGGAAATATTGTTCTGTAAAACATCCAGGCCTAAAAAGGAATCTGAGATAGTTGGAGCAGTGCTTCAAATGAATCCAAGATCCTCACACAAGCCAAATGGAAGCCTGTATTTCAAGGATCTTCATGTGGACTTTGAGGTATTTAACAACAGACCTTGGCTGCAACCTCATTTGCCTGATGCAATTAATGTACTCCCAATGCATGTCCAGAATATAAACCTCACTTACTGGGTTATTGTTATTCCAGCAAAATTAACTACCATTAACACAATATCCCGTAATTTCATAACTGCAGCTCTGTCTGAATGAGATGTACAGAAAGAGTTTGGTGTGTACTATTGGGTAGGTTAGGTCACATGGAAAGAAAACCCTGCAACTATAACATCAGCCTGCTGCTGAGGAAATGCTAAAACCCACAGTACTGATTGAATATACAGACAATGTTTGATAGTTCCAGATATTCTTTAAACCAGTAAATCAATAAAGTATGGAATGAATAAGTGATGTCTGGAGGCAGCTCCAGTGGTTGACAGAAGAAACTGCATAACTGGAGGAATACAACAACTTTTGAAGGCTTCTCTTAATTTATTTTACCTGCACCCTTTCTTTTTCCTTATGTTTCTTATTAATTCTGAGTCCAGTTACTTGTAATACCTTTTAGTTTAACATACTCAAATGCACTTTAGTTTCTTGGTATTGTTTACTGAACTGAGTCTAATAATTGCCTCACCAAATACTGTAGAAATAAGCCATTAAATGAATTTGGTCAATTGTAAATAATTTTCTTGAATTAGGCCACTTCCTCACAATATGCTACTTCCATGAAATATTTGTCAGGACCGTGAACACCACTGGGGACACAACAATTCTTGGCACACTAGCAGAAGTTCCTTCAGGGTGAATAACCACCAGATCAAATGAACCAGAAAGACAGTGACAAGTACAACTACGAGGTGGTCTGATTCTAGATAATTGTGATGGGCTTCAGCTTCAAAACCTGAAAGCCTGAACCTCAAATGAATAATGCTTTACAGCAGGACCGTCAACTGGATATTAATCCATATGCACATAACTCACTATGTTACAACCAAACATAAAGTACTGCACAGCACCTTAGGAAAGCAATAGAGTTTGGCAAATAAATACATTTCAAACCAATTAAGACAACTAGCAACTCCTGCCTCTAACAAATCTCAAAACATACCAATTTATATTTCACTTTTTGAAGAGCAGAAACAATCACATATTTAAAAAAGACCCTTCAACAAAAATGCAATGTAAAATATAGAAAGTCCTTTACTTCAAAGAGTTATGAGGCTCCTTTAAAAGATTTTTTCTTTTGGGAAACAAGGGCTGTGATCAGACACAGCCAAAGCAAGAAGCATCCCTGAAATACCTCTGAGACAGTTTAGAGAAGGCTTCAAGGTGGAATTGTTCTCATGTCAGTCTGTCCCTCTCTCTTCTCCTGAATATTCTGTGCTAGAAAAGGTCAATTAGGGAAGGGTTGGGAACACAAGGGCCACACACTGTCTCCCTGAGGTGCTTCTTTTGCTATGCCTGAACACTGTTAAGAAAAACTCATTCAACATGCTTCATAATTCTTGTGACCATAAACAGAAAAAGGCAACACTAAAACATCTGGAAATGTATTATCCTTTGTTATGAGAAAGCCTACCCAGCATCACATTACTGTAGGTGTTACCCTTTTAAAAGATGTCCTTCTGAAGACATGCTTGCTATCAGAGAGACCTAGCTAAAAACTCAGGATAGCAAACCAAACTTCAGATAATTCACAGAGAATGGTTTGGCCCACCCCTTCTCCCTTCAAGCCACTGACTCACTCTCTTTTGCTCTCTTGCCTGTAGTCCTTCCCTTCTTCTTGTACCGCAGGCCCCCTTCTTTCTCCTTGCCTGTAACTGCTTCCACTTTGTCTTCATGACCATCACCAACAGCCATGTAGCTCTTTCAACTGCCAGTTCATGCACTTTGCCCTTACCTAGGCTATCGAAGCACAAGATTATGGATCCACACAGAAAGGGAAGCACGTGGACATGTATTCCTCTACTTCTTGGAAGATCTCACAGAAGAATGTCTCACAGAAGACCAATCATGTTTGAGGTTCCAGGAAGTGAGACACATGGACTGCTAGGAAGACCAATGATTCCCTATCCTATAAAGCCTAGGCTAGGACAAAGAACACCAACCAGTGCTTAAAATAACCTTGAGGCAAGCAGCAGCAGGACAGCCAGATGGGTGCAGTTGTATGAGGAAAAGTGGGGTAGGTTCCTAAGGGACAAGTTCTTATCAAACCAGAAGGGCAGAATCAGTTAAAGAACATTCTTATATCAAATAGTTATCAAATAGCTTAGCTTGTCAGAGCTATTTGGAACAGCCATTTATCTTCCATATGGGGGGCAAATGTTCAGGCTCACTTTTCTGCCTTTCCTGGCTCCTAGGAACAAAGCAGAATTGTTGCCACCCTTGTTCTTCCTTAGCTCTCAAGCTTTTTGGAGTATGTGGCAACAAGGACAAACACTAACACACTGTATCATGTGATGATGCCATCACACAGTGACATACCTTTTGAAACCTGCTGGGGTTTTCCCCTGGCCCCTGTCAGTTCTACAAAAGACATATGCCAATCCCTACATGAAAAGTGAGCATCCGTTCTAAATAATTCAGCACACCATCTGCAGAGTTCTATTCATTCACATTTCTGGCAGCCCAAAATGAAGAGCAATACAATGACCCCGAAACCCTGCTTCTTATAAAAACAGAAACTTGCAAACAAAGTAACTGGGGTCTTTTCATAATCAACTTGCAGCTTGAATTGATAATATATTCATTCTTGCATATATTAGTATTTTTCCTATTTTTTTAATTAAATTTTGTAATTTTTTTGTAACAAAATAATACTTTTTGTAACAAAGTAACACTAGAAGTGCCTTATTTCAATTAGTTATAGTGAACAATGCTACAGTTATCCTGACAGTTTGCTCCACAATTAATGACAACTTATGACTACAATGTCATATTTATTTATTCTTAATTTAAAGGATTTTTATATCATCCTTCATTGGACAAAGACATACACCTTAAAAGCAAGAAAAGCAAGAAATAGGAATAAGAAGACAGCAACAACATACAGCAACAGCTACGAAGAAGAGTTCAGGCTTTTCTACCCTGCGTTTCTCACCCATTTAAGGGGACTCAAAGCGGCTGACAAAGTTTTCTATTCTTCTCTCCACAACAAAACACACTGTGAGGTAGGTGGGGCTGTGAGAGCTCAGAAGAGAGCTGTGAGTAGCCCAAGGTCACCCAGCTGGCTTCATGGAAGAGTGCGGAATCAAACCCAGTATTCCAAGATAAGAGTCTGGTTCCCTAACCATTAGACCAAACTGGCTGCTTTTTAGGTTATGATCAGAAGCAGAGAAAAAAGCATCTTGGAGATGGCTTAGAAAGGGGATTGTTTACATACCCATCTGTCCCCCCCTAACACACATTCTCTGCTATAAAAGATAGACTAGAGAAGTTTTGGGAACACAAAGGCCATACACTAACTCTGAGGTGCCTCTGAGGCACGTCTATTGTTATGTCTGAATACTGACTCGTTCTCTAGAAGCCCAGATGAACAAAAGTGTTTTTTCCAGTTGTTGAAACACAGCTAGCACTGATGCATGGCCAATCTCAAAAGGGAGACAATTCCACAGTAATATTATTCATGATCTGTCTTTAAATTTTCACTTCTATCAGTTACAATGTCAACTGTCAAACCATTATAAAATGTATATGTAAAGCCACACTCATTGCTTATCTGATAATACTTCAGAACTAGCACTTTACCTAGAAGCTTTATATAAATCATTACGGTTTGAAGAAAGATCATTTAAAAGAAAACAATAGAAAAGGATACTTTTTTAATTCAACAGCTTTCTGGTAAAGTGCTAATTATCTACATAAAGAGTTCAAGAACAGACTAGTGATTCTCCTTGATTTCCTGAACTAGACAATTTAGCTGCTAAAAAAAGTACATTTGAATGCCAGCTTTTTTATTTTCTTGATACATCATTATTAAACTATCAAGCATTTCACAGAAAATGAGTAAACTGAGAAAGTTTCATCATTTTTGTTTCTGTATTCCAGCTCTAATGAAGCAAAAGGCAAAATAGAAAGGTCACAAGCTTGCCAAAATAATACCAATGCAGTTTAGGTAAATGGGACTTTAGCAATGTCTAAGCAATTTCCCAAATGTCTAAACAAAGGCGGCACAGGTATTATGATGATAATACAGTAATGTATTAAAAATTGTCTTTGATAAGCCTGGGAAAGCCATTACAACTAGGTAGTGTTATTAGTATGAGGATTTTCTTCATTTTTAGTAATTTTGTAGTAAGTTTTTGTTAACCAGCCTAATCCCTGAAGTCTCAACACTGAATTGATTTACATCTTAAAAACAATATTTTTACTACTTCAACAGAACAGTATTCCTCAGAACATAACAGGTGCTGGTTTTGTTGAATTTCTGAGACTTATCTTACAGTATAGTTGTGCTTCTACATGTTTGCTAGTTGCTAAATGAGATCATTTGGCTAACGATGGATTATTTTTATTATGAAGATTTTTTAATATACTGAATTTGTACTGTTTTTACTGCAATAATTTTAAAATTATTTTGTGATCTGACCCCAAATGTTTAACAAAGGGTATTATAAAGTATTTTAAATAAGTAAAAGAGATTAATTAATTTTAGATTAGAGGGGCATCTAGTAACACTATATTAAGGGAATCCCCAGCCACTACACCTTGAATATCTTCCAAAAAATACATGGAATACCAAGTCTCTACATAATTTCATGAAGGCCTATACCAGTGATGGCGAACCTTTTGAGCTCGGTGTGTCAAAATTCGCAAGAAAACCTAGCTTAACTCGGGTGCTGTGTCACATCTAGAAATATCCATAATTTTGTGATATTTGTACCTCTAGTAAAAAAGTTATAGTTTTGATATATGTATTTTATTAAAAGCAAAAACAAATAATTCTTTACATTTGCTAAATCTTCAATTGAAAGGTGGTATTTCGTACACTTCAAGAACAAGCAGGTTCTATACGCCCAGGTGCCAGGGTGACCATGTGTGTCACCCAAAAGGGCTTGGTGTGTCACCTGTGACACGCGTGTCATAGGTTGGCCATCACCGGCCTATACAGAAGGCACTATGCCTGTCAAACCATTTGCAGCCAAACAAATGTAATAAAATTAAGTTTATCTGTGGGGGGAAAAAAACTTATGGGGAACTTATTAGTAGAGTAATGCACCTGCTCATTGGTCTCCATATTCTGTCTGCCACCGTAGGGACAGACTGCTAGACTACACGGGCAGAAGTCCAATTTAGCAGGGCACTTCCCATGTCCTTATGTTAATCAATTTAACAGATGTCCATTGAGTAGACCTTTAATTTTTATTTAAGAATTTATACTTAAGAATCTAAGAATTTGTATCCTGCCCTTTAAAAGGAGGTCACAACAGTAAAAATTAAAATACAAAGAATAATCCTGAAACTTATTTTAAAATATAAACCAAACCTTGAACTTAAACAGAAACTAACCAGAGATCTACACATTATCCACTCTGCACTCATTCTATCTATAGAAACTCTTGCCTTCACATTGTATAAGTAATAAAAGGGCTGCTCACAGATCTGGAGTGGATGATGACATGCCAATTGAAAGCCTGAAGAATGCCTTCAAACCTCTACTCGACTTCACTATCCAGTGATTGAAAGGGATGCATATGGATGGCACATAAGCAAGGAAAGATAGTCATACCGCAGTCAGTGTTAGGGCAACACTGACGAGATACAACGAAGAAGACATGGATGTGAAAGCAGGTTAAGTAAGTAAAAAACAGTAGGTGCTCAGTTTTAATGGACTTTCCTGGACTATTAAGCTGCCAGTTTAATGGAAAAGCAGCCACTTCTAAACAAGGAAGAAGTCTAAAGGACATGTCAGCCTGTTCAAGCTTATCTAACAATGTAAAACTATACATTTCTTGAGTTTTAGACAATGCATTTTAGTATTGTGTTGTGTTTTTATTCAGACCATTCAGTGTACGGCGGACACGGACACACACACTCTCTCTCTCTCTCTCATGCTCACCACTCTCTCTTTTTGTGGAGGGAGGGGATAATTTATCTATTTCTACGCAAAATGCCCTCATTCTTCTGATTCCTGTATATATACTGAAAATGTATAAATTTAGTGCTCTCAGAAAGCAGAGCATTCTCTGTGTAAATAAGTTGCTGGTTCCTGTTTAACTGGCACTCAACAGCTTCATGCCTGATCACAAATGCATTTCAACTCCAAATAACTCTCCTTCACATTTAATAAGAACATAACAGGAGCCCTACTGGAGTAGGTCACAGCCCATCTAATTTAGAATCCTGTTTGACACATTGGCCTACCAATTGCTTCTGGGCATTTTCAAGTAAAATCTTCAACTGATCTTGACTCCACACAAATGGCTTTTAGAAGCATTATGCCTCTCTCTTCAACCTGGAGGTAGTACCTAGACATCCATTCTAGCAGCCACTGATACTCTAGTCTTCCATGTATTTATATAAAATATCCAGGTTAGTTGCTGTCATCACATTTTCTGGTAGTCAGTTCCACAAACGACTCGCTAGTTGAAAAAATACTTCCCCTTGCCACTCCTTACTTTCCATCAGCTTCATACAGTGCCCTCTGGTTCTAGTGTTGTACAAAAGGGAAAATAATTATTTTCAATCCACACAAGGTTTTATATATCTCAATTATGTAATCTCTTAAATGCTCTTTCCAAAAGCTGAAGCGGGCTAGATATTGCAGCATGATTTTATAAAAGAAGTGTCCCATCACCATGATCATTTTTGGTTTCACTTTTTAAAGTTCAAAAATATACTTTTGGGAAATGGTGACCAGAGTTCTATGCAATATTCCAAATGTGGTCTTGCCACAGATTTACAAAGACACACAAAGACACTTCTGTGGGTGTATCTGATTCACTTATACGTTCCAGTTCATAAGTAGTGAATTTGCTTTATTCACTAACACTGCACACGAGATTGACAGCTTCATTGAACTGCCTACCAAAATCCCAAGCTCCTTTTCCTGGTGTATCACAGAAAGCACATGCCCCATCAGTTTATAGGTGTAACTGGGCCTATTTGCCCCAGTTTAAATCACTTTGAACTTACTAAGATTGAAGGGCATCTGCCCACTCACCCAATATCATAAGGTACTTCTGGAGCTCTTCATAATTTCTTTCGGCTTCTACTATTCTGAATAATTTAGTGTCAGCATATTTTACTAACTCAGCACTTAATACTGCTTTTGGATAATTTATGAATAACACCGAACCTTAGGGGAACCCCCTTATAACTTCCCTCTACTCTGAGAATTGTCCAGTTATTATTACTCTGCTATTTGTGCCAGTTATCAATCCAGAAAAGGACCTGTTCTCTTATTCCATATCTCACAAACTTATTCAAGAGCCTTTTACAGGAGATGTTGTGAAAAGCCTTCTGAAAGTCCAGATAGACAATATCAACTAGATCAATTTAATCCATGTGCTTGTTGACATTTCCAAAGAACTGTAATAAATTAGTCAGGCATGATTGATCTCTGCAGAAGCCATTCTGATTTTCATGCAGCAATGTTTGCTCTTCTGTGTTTGTACTAATTTTATCCTTAATGATGGTTTCCATCACTTTACCTTAAACTAGTTAAACTGACTGGTCAACAATTTCCTGGATCACCTCTGGATCACTTTTTGAATACTGGTGTTACATTTCCTATAGCTTAGTCTTCAGGCAAAGAGCATGATATTAGTGAAATACCTATTTTTACTACAAGATCAGTGCTTTCACATCTTGGTACTTTGAGGACACTCAGAAGAAAACCATCTGGTTCCAGTGATTTGTTAACATTTAGCATATCAAGACATAGAAGGATCTCTTCCCTGGTTACCTCTATCCAATTTAATTCTCTATTCCCATCCTCAAAAAAACATGACTTTGCAGTAGGAATATACCCTCCATCTTCTTCAGTGAAAACAGAGGCAAGGAATTAATTTAGGCTCACTGAAATTTTATGTTCCTTCCTGTTTTCCATCTTAAGACAAGCCTTCAGTTTTCTTAATGAGCTTTTCTTGGGTATAATGATTTCCCATACTGAGCTCATAAGCCACACTAGTGTCCCCTTGGACTTGGAAATAACCTTTCTTCTTTAAAGGTATGCATCCTAACTGATTCTCCATTGTTCTATTTGCAAATACATAGTCCATGCATTTTGGAGTGACTATCCCTTTCAATTTCCTTTTTAATAGTTTCCTCAGTTTATGAAAGTTTAAGGTTTCAGGATTAGATTTTATCAATAACATACTGTCCGTTTAATTGAATGTTATCATATTGTGCTCAGTGTTCCAAACGGAATCAGCCTCAGTGATATCTTGTTATCAAAAACTGAATATTACCTAGGACCAAGTTTAGGACTGCTTTTTGCCTCCTTGGCTTCACAACCATCTGCTCTAAGGAACAATCATTTATCACACCTAAGAATTTTCTCTCTCTCTCCTGAGAGTTCACCCAGTCTGTGCGAATGTTGAGGTCTCCCATTATAAATACCCTTTCCTTTTTGGATGCCTGCTTGACCTTGTTTTCCAAATGCCAATCTCTTTTAAGAGTTTGTTTAAGCTGAAAGTATGTCCCTAATATTAGACTTACTTTCTGGCCTGGCATTCTTTTCTATAACCTTTTTGTTCTCCTGTACAGTCTGTAACCTGGGATAATTATATACCATTGGTTTTAGTTATACGAATAATATCAGTACCTTAATGCATCACTAAGCACTCTAGATCCACTATTTTGGCTCAGAGACTTCTAGCATTAGCATGCAGACTTTCTATGCACTCCTCTGGTACAAGCTCAGTACTGTAAGATCATGTGAATTCTTAGGCTGCCTCTTATATGTGTCTACTTCCCCACTCAACTCAGAACTATGTGTATCATTTCAGTCTTCCTCACTCAAATGTACATTTGCCTGGACCAGATAATGGCTTTCTCCCAGGGATCAATTTAAAAGCTGCTCTGAACCTTTTTTAATATTAAGTGCCAGCAATCTGGTTCCATCCTGGTTCAAGTGCAATGCATCCCTTTTGTACAGATTTGGTTGGTTCCCAAATGTTGCCAGATGCCAAACAGATCTCTTTCCTTTCAACACTACCACCTCCAAGTCATTAATAATTGCAACCCCCTACTTCCCCAGACCACGTAGACCATGTGCTCAAGCCCCTCGTTCCTTCTGACCATGTGCTTAGGGTATCTTAGAAACCTGCCCCCCTCTAGCAGCTAAACCAGCCATACACCAAGTACCCAACAAAGTCTCCAAAACCCAGAAAATCGACCCTACATACTGACCAGAACACCAAATTCTTCTGCCAACCTCCTGTTACCTTTCCTTTCCTTTGGCCTGTTCTCAGAAAAGCAACCTTCTTCCACTTGAGTCCACAGTTCTTTAAGTGAGGTATGCCAGACTTTATAACTGTCCTAACATTTAGTTACAATATTCCTTCTCAGGCCTTCTAATCAGGCTTTTGCAGATTAGATCTATCTATGTTTCCCTTGCTGTATCATTACTTTTAATTTTATTTTGCTCTTATGTTTTCATGTTTGGTTTTTGTAAAAAAAAAAAAAAAGGCTTAATCTAAGTCCCAAACAAAGCCACTGAATACTGTCACTGTTAGCTCTGTTGGATAACTATCAACTGAGGGCATATGATATATCTACAGCAAATTTGCATTTATCTCAGTCCTTGTGAAGAGGAAAACTGGCTAAAAATTAAGGTTTGTAAAATCCTTTGCTACTGCACTGCTGTTCAGCTTTACACTCAGAAGAAAGACAACAAAGGACTCAGATGTGGAATAGTGGCTCCCGTTATTTTATTCAGATTGCACTATATGCAAATAATTGAAAGTTAAACACTTCAACTGTTAAATTATTCTAACATTCGTGATCCACATTTTAAATACTAAAATAAAAATGCAACAAAAGATATAAATTTACCTCATGACAACCGTCCCCAAATATTCTGTGATAATTTCCCCCTTCCCAGTTATTTCAAGGTCATGAACAAAATCTAAATGCAGCCTGTGCAGTATTCTTGGGTATGAATCAGCTAAAAAATACATTTTCAAGAGGGTTTTTCCCCCTGACAGAAAGCACAAAATACAATTAGTGAAGAATAAAAGTATTTAATTGTAGTATTGCAGTATTCACTGCCAGTATCTAAAAATGATCAAGTGGAAACAAGGGTGCCTGTTCTGTAGGAAATGCAAACAAAGATTAAAATAGCACCATAAAACCTAACAGGGATGTCATTATTATTTATTATTGTTAATGTTGGTTCCTCCTCTACCACAACAAAAATTAACTGGTCTTCATTGAAGACATTTACAATTTTTTTGTTTTTTTGTTTTAAGCCTCACCAAGTAACAATAAACATTTAGCTTTCCTTTTAGTCTAATAGTGAAGAGACGGTGGAAGAGGAAGAGGAGGACCAGAGTTGGCTTTTATAGCCCACTTTTCTCTCCTTACTAAAAACAGACACAATGCAACGGCACTAGTAGTCTGAAAACCACCACCACAACATGGATTTATTAGGATTCAAATTTCACCTTTAAACATTTCTTGGATAACTTTTACTTTTCTTTCAGGATAAACCTGATAAAGGAATTTTAACATGACCCATTTACTTTCTTAGAATTTGAAAACCCTGGATAATCTGTTTCAAACTGTTCTATGAAACTTAACTTAAACAGAGAAAAAGGTTTAAGTAACTAGCTATTCTTTAAGACATATTTCTATCACATGTATGATGCTCTTACATTAGCTAAAGCAAGTTCTTTACTGCAATAGGAAGCAATAACATTGAACTAAATGTTAAACGGTTGCCTAAATGCCTCCATTTTGTGTCAAATGTATATGCAATGGCTCCCAGAAACTGTAAACATGCAACTGAAAAACCATTTAAGAAATGGGAACCAATACAATAGTGTACAGAACAAAATACAATAGAAGCATTAACAGTATAAGCCTTTTTACACTTACTACATGGAGTTGGATCTGTCCAGCTGTACCCAGCCGCTGCCACAACTCACCTGAAGTTGCTACTGCCCTCCCAGAGTGATCCAGCTACAGACTGCTAAAAACACAGCCTACCAGGATTGCTCCTAGATGACAGATCCTGCATCTTCTTACGGGTGTTGAGAGGTGAGAGGATGTGGCTGCATGGTGGCAGCTGCATGGTCATGCTCAGCTGCTGGGTCATCATGGCAGGTAACAGTTCCCACATTGCTTTGGCAATCCAGGCTGTCTATTTACACTGTAAGTGCTGCTGGCCAGGTACAGGGTAGTACAGCATGTGCAGCGTGAATAGCCGCTACTGGACTCCAACATTACTGCTAAGTGCATAAAAGCCCTATAAATCAGCCAGGAAGGGACCAACAGCTAGCCTTCATTTATGGTCTGCACTAGACATTTGATGCAAAATTTAACAAGAAACTGAATGCAAACTACAAATGTACATATGAAACACTCCTTAATTTGTTAGCCATTTCTGATACAGTAATTATAGTATTCTCCCAGATCAGATTCACTGGTTCATCATCACTTATAGCTCATCACTTATGTAAGAGACTACTATCTAAGAGACTACTGTCAAAGAGCAGAATTAGGGCCAAAAGGATTTTGTTTAGATCGCCAACATACTATAGGCAAAGAGAGCCGGCATATAAAACATAAGAGGAGGTGTTGATTTTAATGAGTTCTGGACAAAGTTTAGTTTGCTCTCCAAACATCAGAGACGATTGACAAATCACCACTTAGCTTCCCACTATATTTTGTGCTCAAAAGGCTGCTCACTGGACAATCATGGTAACTTTGTCCTCCCTACTTTTTATATCTCTGTGAATGTGCTTAAGTATGATTCAGGTATCATCAGTAGACATTTTTCAGTTGCTGGATCTTGGCCAATGGGCTGAAACAGAATCCTGACAAAATGAAGGTGCTGTGAACATCGCTCTTCTTAGAGAAAGTTGTACAAACTCTTGAGGAGAAGTGCCATTGTCCGCAGTGGCAGCGGAGCACTGAAAGTTAAGTGCACATTAAAAAGACACTGTGGGCAATGGAAGCAGTGAAGGGACTTTGTTGCTTCCATCCCTTTCTGGAGGCACCCTCAGAGTTAAAATTCTGAAGTAATCATACTCCAACATTTGGAAATAGGAGTTGATTTCTAGAGTAACAATGTCAGAATAAAATGTCATCTTTAGTACCATATCAATTCTCTTCAACCCACATATATGAAAGGGCTTGCAAAGCTGTATTTACATGGTACATCTTAAATATATAAAGGATTCTCATTTTATACTAGAGAAGTCATATAATCACATGTGGCAGCCATGTCCTGTAATGGCTGTGAGGGGTTCATTAATTCGGGCTATAGTAAACTGCTTTTAGCAAACTACAATTTTAGCACTTCTCAGCATCTTTAATCATGAAAACAAAAATATGCATAGTAAACAGCTAATTATCCATATGTTAACTATACCTAGACTGACAATTGCCTAACACTGGAAATTGTGGCCCAATTTTATACTTGAGGAAAAGACTGTAGAATATAGATACACTGGAAAAATTAACTGAAAATATAAAAATAGCTATTGGGCACAGAAATCTGTAACACTTATACTGAGATTGAAAAACTATATAGTTTACTTCTGAACTGTATAGTGAACTTTCCATGCATGTGGCAATAAATTTGAATCTTTTAAAGGTTATGATTGGAAAAAAAATGACAAGTTATCTGATGAAGGGGCTGGAACACCTTTCTTATGAAACCAGGATGCAATGTCTAGACCTCTTAAGCCTTGAAAGATACCATTTAAAAGGCAACCAGTTTGAAGTATATAAAACCATGCACACTGTGGAAAAGGTGGATAGAGAAAAATTATTTTCCCTATTGTACAACACAAGAACCAGGAGGCAGAGATGGGCAAGTATATCAATGGCTACTAGAATGGATGTCTAGGTACTGGCTCCAGATTGGAGAGACAGGCAGAATGACTCTAAAGGCCATCTGCATTGTGCTGAGAGCAGGTGAAGATTTTGTCTTCTGCCACTGTGAGATAGGATGCTAGTCTAGATGAGCTGTGGCCCGATCCAGCAGGGCTCCTACGTTCTTATACCAAAACTGACTAATTTAAGGAAGGGTTGTATTTTAACGTATTCCACACTGGTATTGTAATTTTTTTTAATGCCAATTTAAAAAAGAAACAAACAAACCCTAAAAGACCACCTTTTCCTATCCTGCCCGTATACCCAAATTTTTCAGGGCGAGTACATTCTGGCCCCGTTAAGTACTGAAAGTAGCGGGACTGCCAAGAGGGTCCCATCAGCAGATCTTAGGGCATGGGCAGGTTCCTATAGAAGGAGGCTGTGCTTTAGATCCCTGGGGCCAAAGTTATTTAGGACTTTATAAATTAATGTTAATACCTTGAACTGTGTGTGGTAACCAGTGTTGTTGTTTTAGGGCCGGCTTGATTTGTGTTCAGCCAGCAATGACAGTTAGCAGTCTAGCAGTTGCATTCTGCACCAGCTACAGCTTCTGAGCTGTCTTCAAGGGCAGCCCCACATAAAGCATATTACAAAAGCCTAATCTGGAAGTTACCAGAGAATATACCAGTTTCTTCTGCCTGAAACATGTTGTAGCTTGTGAACCAGGCATAGTTGGAAACAGCCATTCCTGGCCACCACCTCCACCATTCAGATGTCAGTGCAGAGTCCAAGAGCACCCCAGATTATGGATCTGACCCTTCCACGTCAAAGAAGCCTTCCTTCTTCATGGACAACACCTCCATCTTGTCTGGATTCAGTTTCAATTTATTGATCCTAACAGCCCATCACTGCTTCCAAGCACCTGTCAAACACTTCAACTGTCTCTCCTGACTAAGAAGGCATGGAGCTTTAGAGCTGATGTATCATGTGCCAGATTGAACTCTGTCTAAATAATCAGCTTCCTCCACATGCACCTGTAACTGGGCAACCACTACAACCTCCAGTACCTTGCCAAATAAGGTTATATTTACCACTGGATGAAGACCAAATTGAGGGTATGTCCTGCTTTGTGTAGGCACCGAGGCCATGAAGATCTGAGCTGGTCCACTGATAGTTGCCTCAGGAAGGATACTGAAATCACCCAACACCACAGCATTAGGGGCTTCCAACACATCTGAGACTATCTCAGCCAACTCAGATAGGAAGGTTGATGAGTAACAGGCTGTACAGTACATTAGCAGCATCACTATCCTGTCTCTCTGACCTGACAACGAAAGCAGTTCCTCAAAATCAGAAACAGAGCAGACTTGTCATATGGTAAGAGAGCAGTTCTATGGACAAAAGTGATACCACCTCCTGTACCACCAGTCTGAAGGAACAGAACTCAGTGGGGGTCAAGGCCACCAAGATTTCAGCAATGCATGCCAGATCAGCCCTTCTCCCAGGATCAAGTCCTGGTTGCCTAATGTTTTATTTTGGGCTGATCTAGCATTAAAAGATAGCATTACCAGAACTGTGGCTTGGTTGATAGGTATCCTAAACTCTATCTGGCTGTAATTTTATAATGTAATATTTGGCATTGTGTGCAATTTTATAATGTATTGTGCTACACAATGTATACAGTATTATTCTGCATTGTATGTTTTCTTTTTCCTGTCACTATATAGTATCTTCACCAATTTTTCTGGAAAGGCAGTATACAAATAAAAATGGAAATGGATTTCCGCTCCTGTTTAGCCTTTTCAACTGTAATTTAATTTAATTTTCACAGTGTTGTTGATATGTTTGTTTTATTGATCCTATCCACCCTAGTAGTTACTGATGATAGGATATAAACAAATATTATCATCAATATCTAATAAACGTCCATCTATATTTCTTTCTTCACTCCTACAGAAATTTTATCCTTAATTCCTAAGGATAATCCATAACAAAAATCGATATTAAGATTTCCATTACTTAAATTAAGCAATGCATTTTCTTTAGCAGACATAAGAATACAATTTTAATTACATAAAATACTGCAGATATTTCTTCACCTATTACCCAAGTCTTAAAAAGCGATATGGCACAGGAATGATTCAATTCAGGAAGTTTAAAAAGCAAATGACAACAAGTTCTTTCAAATCAGGAGGTAAGTTGTTCAGCAGCCGAATAATACTAAAAGAACCTGCAGCCCATCATCAGATATCCTCTTATAAAGATTCCTAACCTGGCCTGTAAAATTTGCAAATAACTGGATCATTTTTCTAAAAGCTACAGACTTACTACAGGCAATATAGCTCCCATAGTACAGCTTTCTGTAATCAGAATATGCCATCTGAATCTGGGCAGCAAACAAGTGCCCTCAAATATTGTTTATTGTCCTGGACAATATGGTATAGTGTGATATATTTGCTTTTTTTTTTTTTTTTTTGAACCTCACAACTCAATTATCAGTAGGGCCCACGATCCTTCTATACTCAAGTAGATACATACAATGTGAATATGAGCTGTTATTTCTGCATATAATCTGATCTTATCTGCTTCTGAACTGTATTTCAGTACATACATCCTAAGAGAGCACCATGCCCACACACCAACCATTGCCTGGTCTACTAACACGATAAAGAAGAAATTAGCACTTCCTTATGCTAGTTGAGAAACTGCAGTCATTATCATGATGTTAACTAAATTCATTTAAAAGAACATTTTGAAAAGCTCCATGGTGATGCACAGATGGAGGCTAAAAGAGAAATGAGTGGAAAAGTACCCATCAGCTATAGGCCAATCAAGAGAAATACATAAATAAAAATTGAGATATGAATGAGTTCATTAAGGTTATTCATTCAACAGATACATATCATGTTTTCATAATAGTAAATCTGCCTACTTAGAGGTGCTTAAATCATTTAGGTTTGAAGCTATATAAGGAAGGCTGAGAGCATTTCTGCATCTGGTTATGTAAACACAAGCATTTACTTTGAGGTAGATTTGCATGTAGCCCGGGCAGACAATAGTACCTACCTAGGCAACTTGAATGACCTAGAACTTGGATAACCTAGAAAGGTTAAGTAGGACATGAGAGTACCTAGAAATACTAGACAATGTAGCCTAGCTAGGAAGCCTAAAAGGTGTACAACACCAAACTACTTCTGTGCTTTCATGAAAACTGCATGGTTATATCTATAAAGTCAAAAGAAGCTCAGCTCAACTCAGTAGTATCTTTACTTTGTACATATACGACTGCGCCACAAATGGCTCTTAATATAAAATACATTTTATGTACTATTTGTACCCGCACATCCTAAAGTGGTTTTAATCAGACTTCTTGGATTGTTCTGCTTAATGACTGAATGCAATAGGAATGTGAGTATCATTGCATTTTTTTTCCACAGCTGTTGCTGACTACCTCAATGTCTCAATTATAAACAAGAAGGTCAAAATTTATGGTAAACTGCCTTGAATAAACATTTAGACTGGAAAAAGCATAAAAAAATTACTGAAGAACAGGATGGTTAAAAATAAGCGTGTTATGCACTAAGAAACTGCTTTATTTTTTAATCATCCAGTATATACATATTGCGTTTCAGGAGAACGTGAACTATTTAGAACCTCCAATGACTTGAAAGTTGCATTAACTCATCAAATGGAGAACAATTACAGTACAAACTCAAAAAGACAACTATTGATCTACACTTTATTGGTTTTCCTTAGAGAACTCCATGTATACATTAGCACTAATGGAAGAAATGGACAAATCAGAGACCTTAACAAATTATTTTAATTTTGTTTAAAAAAAAAGCTAAGTCTTGGCCACATTTTCATCTGAATGTTTTTATCCATCTTTTCTAAGATCTCTACTTTGTTAGAGGAAAATTCTGATTCAGATTATTTATAAAACTGCTTCTCAACTTATATATGCTATAGGGAATCTGTCCAAACTAGGAAACATTTAAATATTTAAAGCGTCCACGTAACTTATAAATAGTATCAGGAATCCATTCTAACAACACTGAGAAGTGTTTCAATGATAGGGCATAAAAACAATTTAAGTATGGGTTCTAACTGGATATAAAGCCTACAGTCCAGAAGTTACCTAAGCAGCCTAGGGTATCAATTTCTGTAACTTTCTGCTAGAATGTACAATACTTGAATAACACAGCTGTTTACAAAAGAGGTCACATTTTACATACTGTAGAAGGATTACATTGTGCAAGAGATTTCAGAAACACTACTTCTGAATTCTTATATTAGAAGGATGCTTAATACTTGACACTTTTAAAGATATATGCTGTGCTCTGCTATGGATTCCCCATATTTATCTTGAGCAGTGTTTTGCAAACTATGGTCTTCCAGATATTTCAAAACATCAACTCCCAGTCCATCATTCCCAGTATCCTGTGCTAGTCCTACATCAGATCCATGTGCCATGGCAGGAAATTGGATGTAGCAAAGGTTTAGGCCTCTTTCCCATAAATATCCTTTATCACCACTTATAGCAATAAAAGCTATGTGGAAGATGCTCTCACATAAAAGAATATGGCTCTTGTGAGAAGAGATTAGAGAGGCAACAAAGGCATGATGGAAGCCTAATGCAGCTTCTGTGTTGGGATCTGCTACATCCAAACTTTGCTATGTTGGTAGATTGTAGGCTCTGGATTCCACTGCAAGTTCTGGATCTTAGAACATTAAATACAACTGAACATTAATATGCTACACTAAGTGAACAGATGTCTAGTTTCTCTTATCTAATCTATCATCAAATAGTGGAACAAAACATATTTTGACTGTCTTAATAAAAGTAAAAAACTCTACTAATTAAGATTGGCAAGACATTATGAGAGATGGGGGAGGACTATGATGAGTCTGGCAGTTGAAGTTGCTATGGCAAAAATACTTTGGGGGGTTAAATTATAGACTGGAATATTTCTTATTGTGCCAGAATCTTTTCAGAGTGCTTTAAAGAGAAAATGTGTTTGGTCCAAGGACTCTGTTCTGAGCTGAGACACTTTTCATGGTATACAAGAGTATATGGGACAGATGACAATATACGTAGAAAGTTAACAATGAAAAAGTAAAATACTTAACTTCCTTAAATAATAGTGTTATTTTTCATTTCTCAGCAGTTAGGTCATACTTAGAACACCAAAATGTCAACTTTTCAAAAATGTTACTATCCAACATCAAAAAGTTTTAAATTTATTGTTTATCGTTGGTTTTCTTCTATATATTTTGTGAAGAACACTCGCATTGTAAACATAAAAATCCTATAAAAGGCCTTATTAATGGCAGATAAAGCAGTGATAGCTTAGTTTTGGAAGGACCCTCAACCACTTTCAGAGGAATTATGGCTGAAAAGGATTTGGTCCAATATTCTTAATGATGTGATAAGGGCACAACCAAACACCATGCAAGACTCATCTGAGCATCTTGGTTCCTGGATAGACGGGCTGTATTCCTGAAAGCTGCCAGATCACATGCATACCGAACAGTCAACTTGCTGTTTCTTTTCCTCACTTGACCTACCTCCTGGATACAGAACATAATAACCAGCCTCAACTTGCCTCTATTGTGTAAAGTGCAAAGTGTTTGAGTTACAGTATTATGTTATGAATTGTATTATCAAATTGTGATGGTATATTTTGTGTTATTACAATAGTTTAATACATTTTTATAAAAATATATTGTTTATCTCTGCTGCAATGTCATCCAGACAAATTCAGATAAGGGTACTGAGAGCTATTAATATATATTAGTATTTTTATCATAAAGCTCAATTTTCAGTCGTTTCCTAGAGGATATTTCAACAATTGTGACAGTGTCACCTCTGGCCAAAACCAGTCAAAGACTCATTTCTTTCTAACCAGATGCCCATTTATTCTCTTAGCCTGAATAAGTACAAGAAAAGCAGATGAAACTATGAACAGAAAACATAGAAAACGGTAAAACTAAGAACAGAATAATCCTCTTCTGCTATTTGGCTTCCTTCCTTCCTTCCCTCCCATTCTAGGAGCCACTGATATACCGTATTTTCCGCGTATAAGACGACTGGGCGTATAAGACAACCCCCATCTTTCCAGTTAAAATATATACTTTGGGATAAACTCGCCACATAAGAAGACGGTACCCGGCGTATAAGACGACTCCCGACTTTTGAGAAGATTTTCCTGGATTAAAAAGTAGTCTTAAAGTAGTCTTAGGGTGTTTTTCCACTGTCACTAGACATACCCATTAAGTACCCATTAATGGGTACTTTAATGGGTACTTCTAGTGACAGTGGAAAAACACCCTTATACGCCAGAATATACAGTACCTGTCCTCCATGGACTGTCCTCCATGAATTTATCTAATCCTTTCTTAAAGCTATCCAGGCTGATTGCTGTCCCCACCTCTTCTGGCAGCAAATTATATAGACAGAAGACCCTCTGGGTGAAAAAATACTTACCTTTGTCCTAATTCTCCTGCCTCCAGTTTCAAAGATTATTCTCTGAGGTCCCAGAAAATCACTTCCTGTTACTGAAGGGTTTAAAACAGCACTGACTTACTCAGCATGGTCCACTGTGTTAGGTCTTCTAGGAAGAGGAAATGGCAGGACAAGGAATTAAGAAGCTGGCTGGCAGTCCTTTCACTACACTAAAAAAGCAAGTCCTTGAACTGCGGCACAGCTTAGAGAGGAAGGGTCAGCAGGTAGGCAGGGAGCAAAGAGAAATAGAGTGGTTTGTGGCAGTAGCACACACATAAAAGGCCATCATGCTCTCATTCAAGGTGGGCAATGACCACAAGCAGAGAGATGGCATCCTCAAACTGGATTGATGATGGGAGGACTTGGCTTAATATGAGTCAAGCCCAAATTTCTGGCCCCTGCACATCTCTAGTTAGCATCTGGTTTGTCATCTTAGGAATGCTCCTTTACTAAAGCTATTAGAGAATTTATAGTTGTAATTCTACTGTATGTTCAAACTAAGATGTCCTCAGATCACATCTTTCCATTCTTTCCCACAATTAATCACAATTAATTATATGAGAAAAGATAGAGTACTGAAAAGGTTAAACTAAGTCTTGTTTGTCTATGCCAAGATATTCTGAGAATCTTGAAGGCATTTAACTCAAAAACAGGAAGCCAGAGAGAGGAACATTCAGCTACTCTAATCTCACACAGATCTTTTGGAAAGTATTTTTCTGAACTTTTGCTGAAAGGACTTTTTTCTTGTTCTGCACGCCACCACAAGCAGACTAAATGCAGCTTAAAAAAGGAAAACAAATTTGCTATTTCAGTCCTTGTCAGGTCAAAAAAAACCAATTTAACAGTTAGGATCAAAATCTAAAGAGCAGATAGCGGATAAACAAGACTCAACTAGTTAATCATGCAGTAAAAGCACAAAGTAGCTTCTCTTCTCCTTTTAATGCCCAGATTAGAACTAGACACAGGAGGGGAAGTCCATGCTTAGCCCAAGAGATTTAGAAAGAAAAACATAATTTAAAGAATTTGTGAGACCTACACTCCAAAGAAAGAAACCTGGACTCAAAATCAACATGATATTTTCTATAATTTGTTGTTAAAATCCCTAGGGCATTATTATTATTACTTTGACAGAAGACTGTGATTTACTAGATCACTGTTTCGACAAAGCACCATTAGGCACTGTTACCTGTTGAGCAGAAGCTAGACGATTTGCTTCCTGCTAGGAAAAAATCTATGAGGAGTCTCAGTTTTCCTAACACAGAAATTAGAATCCTGCCTTCTTTTTAACTAACTTTATCCATAAAATCAATTGTGAAGCTCACAATGCACACAACTCAAGTTCCAGAGACAAATTTTGTAGAATGTAGTTTCCATATACTTTTATTTCCTATGCAAAGCAAAATACATCTTTTCTTTATAGCACAAAGCAATATTGTAGAAAACCTCATTCTAGAATTATTGCCCGCAAAGGCAAGTTAGAGGAAACTCTTTTTTTTTTGCTTCCCAGAACACATTTTGAGTATCATGGTGGTTTTCTGGAACAGAACAAACACAAGGGACAACTGTATCTGTATGTAACATAAAGCTATAAATGCTATATTGTAACACTGTTTTGAGCACACAAGGCATGTTAAACATTTGATAATGCCAACAAAATATGGAAATCCATTTTTTCAATACAAAAACATTCCACACTGAGGGAAATTAATCTTATTTGCATTTAAAATTTACTTAACTTGATCACACTAGAACTTATTCATCTTATTCAAAAATGTTTCTCTGAGCAGCAGTGGTGATTTTAAAAAATCACTTCTACCACTAGCCATGGAAATCATGGCTTGGAATTAGCCAGCTAACTTCACTGATGGCCATGGACGACTCTTCATCAGATGCAGGCACGCAAGGAGGCCCTTTCTTCACCTGGACTTGTATCCTGGAATAGGGCCCTGCCATCTGCATGCAGGCCCCTAGTGAAATATGGGAAAGGAACCTCATACAACATTTGAGCTAACAGAAAAATAAAACGACCCAATTGCTGTCTAGGATGGAATGGTAAAGAAGCAAGCATTAAATAACTTACAGGCAGTCTGGAATAAACGACTCATTAGTCACCTTCAGGGTCTTTTTTGTCTACATGCTGGTGCAGACTAAAGAGGATCCCGCCCATCACTGGTATATTCCATCTGCATCAGATGAAGCATAATCCAGATCAGGAGGCTCCAGGACAAGGAAGAACAAAGATGACAGCTACATAACAAGGCAATGGGAACTGTCAGAGGAGGAGTACAATTTCAGTGCCATGGCTGTAGACCATGTGCTTCAATCTTTGTATGTTTTCACAGTGTCAACTGTGCTTGCTAGCATTTGTCTGGGAAACCAAAGGGTATTTTGAGAACTACACCTGTGAAGAGAGCAGACAACTAAGAAGATGGGAACTGGGCAAAATCAGGTGGGAATGGAAGTTTCATTTATGCCTTTGGCTATCTCTTGACCCTCTGTGTCAAGAGATAGACACTGCGGCATAGAGCAAATGCTGCCTCTCTGCCTGAACTATTCTGAATGAGCCCTGGGGTGATGATTAGGAGATCAACAATGTATTGGAAAAATCAGAACAATAAGGCTATTAGCTCTGAAGAAAGTATAAAAAATATCCAAAATCCTCTATTATGTAAATGAAGCAGTAGAAATAACACATTAGTGAGGCCAATAAGGCCTGCACAGGCTATGTTGCCACAAAGACCTGAGATATGTAATTAAAGAACTAGAACAATTCAGAATAAGCAAGTCTAAATAGATTTGGCTAGAAGTGAAAGTTCAGAAACTTTAAGTAGCTATAAACAATTCAAAGAATTTGTGAAAGGAAACTATTTTAAAAAAAAGTACAAGCTGACCTTATGAAACGATGAAATACTGGAATAAAAACTGTTTTGGAAGCTTCTGAATATAAAGGAAATAATTGTAGCAATTTCAAATAAAATTTTAACTTTATGGGGTTCAGGAAAGTTAACAGAAACAATAGAGCTACATAATTTTTTCTTGGGTGGGGACCTTTCAAAGCTGTTCTTTTCTGTTTCAGATGAAAATTATACTACTACATTTTGAACAGGACAATGAGATAGCAACAAAGAACACGTATAGAAGGTTCTACAGTCAAAAGAAAAGGCTAAAAAAATGTTAAAAATTGGACTTACCCAGGAGTAGATGAACTATGTGCATTCTTGCTTAAAAACCTGCCAAGCCATTTAATGAGTTCTTCCAGATAACCAAAGGGCCACTAGAGGATGCTAGGAGGTTATTTTTTAGAATAAAGGATGAAGAAGGGGTTCCATAACGGAAACCTATAGTCCAGTAACCTACTTACAAACTATTTTCAGGCTATGAACTGATCCACAATGACTTTTGCTCCAGCCATCTGAGAAGATCAACTATAGAAACTATAGAAAGGACAAAATATTTGCTGAAAAATGATTTTAAAAAATCAATAAGGCAAAAACCAAATCTATGCATGGCTCAGATAGATTATTAAAAGCATTTAATGTAGTCTGTCAAATATGAAACCTCAAGCACAAGAAAATATTTCAAATTAGCATTGTTGCCTACTTTAATAATAATAAGAGTTGGCTTTTCAACCATTAAAAGGGGCTCAAAGTGGCTGACAAAGCTTTCTATTGTTTGTCCACAACAGTCACCCTATGAGGTGGGTGGGGCTCTGAGAGCTCAGAAGAGAGCTGTGATCAGCCCAAGGTCACCCAGTTGGCTTCACGGAGGAGTGCAGAATCAAATCCAGCGATTCCCAGATTGGAGTCTGGATAAGAACATGGACTTAATCCACTTAGATTAAATTCTGCCATACCACATTTTTAAAAGTTGCATTATTTAAAACTATCAAACTTTATTCCCTTTGTGATTGCTTGGTCTTTTAATGGAAAAAGAAAATCACCCATGTTACAGAGGTCTCTGAGGAGGAATTAGACTAAAAGTGTTCAAACTGCCACAAAATAAGAGAAAATCAGAAATATGAATGCCATGCCCGATCAGTCAACAAAACAGAATCAAGTGCTAAATTACCTGGGCATTTGTTAACCCTATGAGTTACAGGACTCAGGAGCCTCAGCTGAGCAACCAAGTCACCAGTAGAACTCTGCTGCAGAGAATAAAAAAATAATAATTTGCTTTTTCAAGTCAAAGCCATCAAAATGTGGATAGTTCAAAAGGTTGTACCAAATACGGAAAGTAAGTCACTCAGGTACAGACCTTACAGAACAAAGGCTAGCTGATCAATGCTGGTATAGTATGAAAATCTTTAGGGATAAAGATCTGAAAGAAATCTGACAAGATAAATAACTTGAAAATATACAGAACAAAAAAGAATTGCTAAAAAACAGGTATGCAGCTGTAAGCAGTAAATTAATAAATTAAAAGTTTACATGGGGAAAGGCCAGTGGCTGCCACTCCAGAAGAGCCAGAAATGAAAGTATTCACCAGCAAGACAGAAGAAACTGGTTGAGGAAACCATTAAATATATGGGTAAAGAACAAGACCATTAATGTCTGACCTCAAATATCTAAAGGAACGTCGTCTCCCATACCAACCTGCCCGTGCCTTGAGATCCAACAATGAGGCCCTCCTGGTTGTCCCGCCACCTTCAGTAGTGAGGTTGGTGGGCACCCAGGAGAGAGCTTTTTCAGCAGTGGCCCCAAGATTGTGGAATGGCCTCCCCCTCAAGGTGCGCCATGCCCCCTCCTTGTATTTATTTAGGAGGGCCGTAAAGACATACCGGTTTGCCTCGGCCTTTGGCTAAGGTTTTATTCTCCCTCCCCAGTTATAATGACATCATTATTAATGCACTACGGAGTGGACGGTTTTAAATTTGTTGAATTTTAAGGTGTTTTTAAATGTGCATCTTGTTTTATCTGTATTTCATTTTAATCTGTATCTGTTCTTAATTTGTATCTTGTTTTAATCTATTTTAATCTATTGTTACCTGCCCAGAGACCTTCAGGTATGGGGCGGGATAGAAATGTAAATAAATAAATAAATAATGTTTGCCTGCATTTAAACTTGTTGCCGAGAAATAACTTATACAAGCACTAAGCCATATCAGAAATCAGGATACAAATGCCACAAAACAACCAACTAATATAAGTTCAAAACTAATAATCTTACTAAAAAAGCCTTCTAGAATCTGGATCTATGCAAAAGCAGATCTGACTCCAAACACTTTACCAAAAGGTTGAAGTTAACTAATGTTGGTGGTCCAGTTTCTAACTTCACTGCCATCTTCCTTTTTTTTTCCCCAGACCCAGCCATCTCCATTAGATTTCATATTAGATTATGCATGCCCCTTGTGTTGTGACTAGATCAGATAGGGTTGCCGAGAAATGCCTGCTATTCTGGGAACACAAGGTTAGTTGGGGTGTATGGGGATCAAGGTAAAATGCTTAATATACAGCATGCAACTCTACCCTCTTTGCAATTTGTGTGAAATAAATGAAGAGCGTCATAAAGCTATTCTCTTGCCTCTGTCTTGGAAATGGGTCCTGAGGTGGTGATTCTGGCAACTAATTGAAACAGGGGGCAGGCAGCAATCAGGACTGAGAGATCAGAGTGAAATAAAACATTTCCAGTACTGCTATTAACAGCAAAATCTCTAGATGTGCTCTAGCAGAAGTCCTACAGGCATCTGTAGGATTTTTGTTGGAGTGGCTTTCATTTGAATTCCCACATAGGATTCAATGGCCTAAAGGACTCCTATAATGGAAAAATTCCTAAGATTCATGTCACACTTTTAGCATTGTATCTAATTTGATCCTAATTATGGACTCCCATACTGCTCTCGTTCCTATGGATTTGAGTAATCAACCAAACAGTTATCCTGTGACATACTGCCCATGCCATACATGGAGACAACTGGCAAATTTCAAAGAATTTATAGCCAATATGAGCAACCACATGAAAATCCATGTAGTCACCAAAACCAGAGTTTGGCTCAATAGTGAAGCTTTGGAAGGGTAAATTTTATCTTGTTTCCCTTGCAGATTGTGAAGAAATTATGTTGTGTTGTGGCACAGACTTGAAGGGAAGAATGTTAACACCAAAAGAGAGGGACATACAATGCTTCAGAAAAGGAGCTGCCCTGGAAGGAATAGGCAGGATTCTTGGATCTGAACACATAATATAAATAAAAGAATTCATAATAAAAAGAAAGCATAGCTGTAGTTGTGTGTATGCAGGAATGTACATGTCTTTACGAACAGCATGTTTTAACATTAAGTGTAAATTCATAGCCCTGAACACAGATGTAACTGATGCACAGAAACTAGGAACATAAATGTGTGTCAAACTGATATATTGTTCTGTTTTAGATTTAAACAATAACGTTTTGAAAAGCCAAATATTCGGAGATCAAAGGTAAACACATCAAACTGTGATTATTTGGGCGCAAAATATGAAATTGTTATGAAATCTCTTTTCATAATAATTCCATGGTAACCCAAAAAAGTTATCTTGTATCACATAGAAATGTTTGTAATATATACATATAAAATTATCAGAATCACAACAGTATTCATAGGAAAGCAGTTTCAAAAATAACACACACAACCTCTACTATTCTGGCAACATTTCAGCAACTGCACTTAGGAAAAAATACAAATGCATTATTAAAAATTATTACAAACATCAAATGTTTAAGTTTACAATGGCCACAATCCAAAAATTAGATGAGCCCAAAAGTTTGCATCTGCCATAGGAGGTTTTGATATATTTTCTTTGAACAGCAAAGCATAGGACTATGCAAAACTAGAAAGCATTTAGGGGGATTTTATTATTATTATTATTTCAAATAGCTCATTGTGCTATTAGAAGGCTTTAATACCACAAGTACAAAGCTTCCTTGAAAACATGGTACTAGGTGTCTTCATCAAGATGTGTCAGACATCCCTCTGGTAATACCAATTAAACAGTACCACCAAAGACCCAGGCCGTGATCACACCTGTAGTTCAAGACAGCTTCCAGCCGTCTTCTTGCCATGTTACCCAGATTGTTTTTTGCTGGGATCATCTTGGAGGCAGGCTGTCGCTTCTCAAGCTGACTTCTCTGGAGTCCACTTCTACAGAGGACTCAAGCCGTCCTGGGAAGCCAGTCTGTTTTCACTTCCCCTGTGTACCAGGCTAGAGGGGTCTGAACCACCCTGGGAGGGGTGGATCCAGACTTCCCTCCTGCCCAATGCCTGGCTGAGAGTGGCACACACCCCTTCGTTGCATCCTTTTCTACTTCTGTCACCATTTCGAGGATGTCCCCTTTCCCCCTTGTTCCAATTGCAGGCTTGCAGACTGTCCATCATTTTTTAAAAATAGGAATCTACTTTTTACTAGACTGATACTGCACTTTTGCAAAGAACAGGGAGGGATTTAAAAATTAAATGGTCAGAAAAGCACTGTTGTAAGGGGGAGAGGGAAAGTGTGAAGCAAGAGTAGAAATTATACAATTCTAAGAACAATGTAGCTTCCATTTTCCTTCAGCAATCTGCAAAGGAATCAAAGTTTTGTTGCCTTGAAAAGGACTGAGAAGTGAAAGTTCTTCAACAGCTTGAGGGTGCTGGCTGGGATATGCCTCAGCTGCATCTTTTTGGGGGCACAGTCCCCTCATCCCAACAGTACCCTGAGTTTGCTATCAGCACTACACAACTCCAAGCACACCCTGCTGCCACTGCTGATTGACAGAGCTTTATCTTATCGGATATGAAATTAAGCAAGTGAATGAGGGTTCCTAGTACCACAATGGCCTACACCCACTGACTACAATAACCAGGGTTCCAATGGCAAGCATTCCAGTCACCACCAAAGACATTGTACCAACACTCAAGACACACCCACTTCTCAGTCACTGTTTATGCAAACCATGATTGGTGGAGCTCCACCATAATGATGTCAAGCTTGGCTGAGGCAAATCCATATGGAGTGAATATGTTGGATACTGAGGATATTATGTGATGCAGTATGCACTCAACTGGGAATATCATGCAGCCATCAACTCAGGTTGGGTCAAGGTGCAATTGGTATAAGAATATGAATGGGCAAGTGAGTAAGTGGTACCACCTACATCAATCAGCAGCAGGGACAGTTGGGGAAACAGGGCCAGAACAGGTGACTTACATGCAATATGAAAGAACTACCAAGGGAAACACTCAGATAAAAGGGTTAGAGAAGGGAAGTAAATTGTAATAAAAGTGCACTTTATGCAGTTATTCATGGTATAGATAAATGCGGATAAGAAAAGCTTGTCTCCTTCTACCAGGTGCCATGCAATGAAGTCAAGTTTTGTAGACTTAGAAGAATCAGTTTGGGCAAACACATAGAACTGTGGGTTTTGTTACCACAGTTTTCAACAAAGATTTTGTACAAATTCATCAATAACAAAGCTATAAATGGTTATGCCTTTCTTTAACAAGATTACAATTCCCATCCAGTACTGACCAGTTGCTGACTACAAGAAACACATTATTTGTATTAACATCTTGCTTGCAGGCTCCATAAATGACTAGTCTGACACTGTGAATAATATGCTTTGGGACTAGATGGGTCTTTGGTGTGATCCAGCAAGGCATAATGTACATTGCTGCCACTCAATCATATTTCTAGGATTCTTTAAATAAAAAAGGGATAAACAAGAAAAAATACAGTAATAATTTTTAAAAACTGACAAAGCAGTGAATGCTAAAGAAGCTTTAAAAGCAATCTACAAAAGAAAATTAAACCTTAACCGTTTAGGAAATAAACACCTTCATTTGATACCAATGCTATCTTTCTAGCACCAAGCAAATTTCTCTAGGGTGAATTTCTGTTGGCTACCTGCTTCAAATGCAGAATGCTTACGGAAATGCCATACAATAAAGGTCTTAATATAGTGCCAGATACCTGCAAAATTAACAAAAAGTACTAACTGATCATCAAACTTTATTTTCCTACCAAAATATGCAAGACAGCTGTGGAAATAGAGTGCAGCTTCACTGCTTAAGGGTTGTTTATTAAAAGATAAGATAGAAGCATATTTTTCAGAGTCAGTATTACTGTAACCCAAAGGCAGTGAATCCAGAGTCAATTTATACCCCTATTATGAAAACTGTCTTCTAACCTATTTTTAAAGGAATGAACTGTGAAGGCTTTTCTCCATTCCTCTAAATATCAAGGGATGTGACTATTACTTATCTACTTATGCAAGAAGAAATATTACACTTCCAGTTATATAATTCATAAAGATGGTGAAGAAAATCAAGAAAGTTAGCTGGTAATTTAAGACCATTGAAAGCAAAATGTTCTTTTGCCTTATTTAATACTCATTTATCTTGTAATCTAGTTATGCATTTTTACTGAAGTAAAATACGGTGATTGGCTAAAATTTAAGTCCATATTAGTACTGAAAAAAGATAACGCAAACAAAAGTTATGTAGTAATATTTTTTAAAAAGCAACTGAACTCAGCTTTCTTATATATCCATTATTATAAATCCCAAGTTTCAGATGTTTAAGGGCATTTCCTTTGGATAAAGAAGTAGTGAAGACCTCTCACTTTTTAAAACCATTTGACTTATTCATAAACACAAGAGTCCAAACCCTGCATCTATAAGTTTAAATAAGCATCATCATTAAGAAAAGGAACAGCAAGAAACTGGAAATTCTAAACTTATTAGAAACAACACTTATGGTACTAAAAATTAATTAATAGAATGAACTTGAAATGCATGGCCAAAAACCACTCCATGTGACTAATAATTTGAACAATGTAATTATCCCTCTGTTTATTGGTATTCTTAGGCAAATGTCTTGATTGTTAGCAAACATTGCTTCTCAATGTTGAGCACAGAAAGACATGGATCAAAGTTATATTACAAATATTGTTGAGAGGAAACAATACATTCAGAAAGGTTACTACATGGCAGAAATCAGGCACATGAGAATCGAAAATATTGGGACCATTTAAAAAAAACATTGGCAGTACTCTTAACTGAACAGAATTATGAAGGAAGGGGTAACCATGTTTCAAAGCATAAGAACATAAGAAGAGCCATGCTGGATCAGACCACAGCCCATCTAGTCCAGCATCCTGTCCCAGACAGTGGCCCACCAATTGCTTATGAGCATCTCAAGCAGAAGACAAGGGCAAAACCTTCATCTGCTCTCAAATCCTAGCAAATGGCCCTAGAGGCACTCTGCCTATCTTCCAAGCCTGGGCATCTATTCTAGTAACCACTGATATGTGTGTTGTCCATGAACTTGTCTAACCCTTTCTTAAAGCCATCTAGGCTGGTTGCTGTTACCACCTCTTCTAGTAGCAAATTCTATCGACCAATCATCCTCTGGGTGAAGAAATAATTCCCCTTGTCTGATCTCAATCTCCTATCAGTCAGCTTCATAGAGTGCCCCCTGGTTGTAGTAATGAGTGATAGAGAAGAGGCCGAGACATTGCAGTCTGATTTCATAAGGAAGGTGTTCCTGCTCCTTAATAATTCTGGGTGTCCTTTTCCACACCTTTACTAGTTCCATATGCTTTTTGTGGTGTGGTGACCAGAACTGTACACAATATTTCAAATGTGGCCTCACTATAGATTTATAAAGAAGCAAAATGACACTTGATGACTTGTTTTCTATTCCCTTCCTAATTACACTGAATTAGTATTTGCTGCTGTAGCAACAGCAGCAGCAGCAACACACTTGGCTGACATGTTCATTGAGCTGTCCACCAGAACTGCAAAACCTCTTTCCGGGTGCGTTGCAGAAAGCTCAGCTGCCGTAAGTTTATAGATATAATTAGGATTCTTGGCTCCAACGGGTGTTACTTTGTATTTATTAAGATTAAAGCTCTTTTGTCACTGGTTGCCCACTCCCCCAATGCCAGGAGATCCCTTCGGAGCTCTTCACAATCTCTTTCAGTTTTTACTATCTTGAATAATTTAGTATCATCATTTAGTATCCTCTGTTGTCCCACCTACAAATCTACTTGGCAGTAGATGTCTTCATTTTATGCAGCACCTAGAAAATATATAGTCCAGAAAGCCGGACTCTGTGATTCACAATGATATTGGGACTTGTATGTGCACACAGAGATGGCTTACCTCAGAAATGGCTTTCTAGGAATGTCCTGGAAATACAAGGACACCTGACCCACGAAGAGAAACCTTGGTGAAATAAGAGGGAGTTTTACCTGGGAAAGATTAAAGGAATTTTTACATATTTGGAGATACTTGATCAAAATCTACATTGGCTACAATCCAATACATTCTCACTGGATAGATCTGTTATTTGAAACACTGCCTGGAAGCCGTTCAGCCTGAAACCAGTATGACCACTGTCCCTACTGATTTATGGTAGCGGGGGGGAGGGGACGACGACATATTTACGGATACTTGAAAATGCAGAGGAGATTATCCCCAAATACATATTAAAAACAGAAACCCTGTGATAAACTACTCAGCTCACAGATTCAACCAATAATGAATTATGACTGCTATAAATAAAGCATAACAATAATCTCAAGTGTATCTACACGGCCTGCAGTTTTATTTTACTTACAAAATAATTTGGAATACTGGATAAATTAGACCAGAGGTTTCCAAATGTGTATGTGTGTCTAATCAGACAGATATAATACTGAAATACCTAAGAAATCTGAGAATTTTTCTTGTTATTTTGTTTTGGTTTAGAACGAAAAAAGCCACAGTATTCCTTTTTTTTTAGCATAATCAGGGCTAGTACAAACTTTAAGAGAGGTTTCTCATAAGCTCTTCAACTCCCTTGCAGCATTTCCACTCCATCAGGTACAGAGCTAGGATTTTTAATCCTCCCTAATTATCCCTAAGACTAAATTTGGTCCCAGATAATTTAGTCTTCGCTTTCCACAAGCCATTTATTTTTAAATGGAAGTGGGGGAGGAGGAGGAAACATAAATGAATGCAGAAATACACAGGCAAAATCAGGCCAGAAAACAAGACAACTCTCCTTCATTGGAGGAATAAGAAAGAGCAGGCAATTTTGTTCTATTGTCCATAGGAGGCATTTGTTATTTAGAATAAGTAACTCAGGCTGAAGACAACTAAGTATTGATCTTAGTTTATGAACCAGAAAAGCACTACAGAATCTTCCGAACATTTCAAAACAAATCGAAACTTAACATGCTTAAACATCTGAAATAGAATGAGACCATGTAACATCACTGTTCATCCTAGTAATCAATACCAACTATTCTAGAATAGTTATGGATACAAGCAGTAGGATGTGGGTTTTAAGTCAGAATGAATCGAGATCTTAAGAATGTCTCCGAAGACTTCAGCTTCTAAGAAGGCTTAAACTCCTTCTGCACGGCATTTCCAGCATTCTTATATTTGCTTTCTACTCTAAGAATAAAAAAAAAATGTTGATGCTCTATACACTGATAGCCACAATTAGCTTGAGGTAATGAGAAAAGCAGAGGGAAAACTCAGTAAGAAGCAAATGTTGCCATGCTCAAAAGCCTTCATGTACTAATCAATACACTGAGCATTCTCAGAAGCCTTAAGCCACTTCTGGTTCCCAGGTCATAGTACCGAGTGCAAGCCAGGCCCATTTCCCAGCTCATGCACATCTATAATGCAGACAGCAAATATAAAAAGGTTGCTATTGCCTGAAACAGCCATATTAAAAGAAATGGAAGATAGCACTCTTGAGCGAATTCCACCAATAAAAACCAGAAAGTTACAGAATGAAAATATAAACATAGGGGAGAATTCAGCTACAATGCCAAAATCCAAGAGAGATCTCATAAGCAAAAGGAAATTAAAGTGCAAAGTATACATTTCTATTTATTCCTTCATAATGTAGAGGGCTATGGTACCAAAAGATCAGCAACTCAAACCACAAGGAGTTTCAAACAATGTCTCATTACAACCAAGCTTTTCAACTTTCTGTTAACACACTTATAAAGAACAGTCCACCTCTCTTCACATGCGGAGGACTTCCTGGTTACCAGAAAACAACTCATGACAACCTGTTTTCCAAACAAATCACTCATCTCTTCCTAGAAATTATGCACTTGTCCTAAAAAGAGCCATTACCCCTATAAATAAATAAATAACTTTTCAAATCATATATTCTACTGCTGACTACTGACTATCTACAAGAACTAGAAAATGGACCGATGATTGCTGGAATTGAAGAATAATTGAATGGGACAGCACACTGAATGTTATACCACTTCCAATTCACTCCTTGCTCTCCTTCCAGTACTGTATTCCATTGGTTTGCAGATTTCTATTTTGGCTTAGGGGTTTCTGGCACTTGATGCCACCCCAGTGCTGTGAATTCTTAGGTCGTGTACCGATGCAACTTTGGCATGGTTCCGAGCACGGGATCAGCACGGTCCATCCCCATGGGCTTTGGATTAGCGTAACAAACCCCCCCCCCCAAACCATGCCACAAGCATGCCAGATTTGATACCTGTTAAAACAAGTCTTGGCACTATTTGGGGAACCGGCACACATTGCTCAGTGAGCCAGGAATGCACATAGGGACGCTTGCAAGCTAACCATTGGGAGGTGGGGTGTGCTTGCTGCCCCTGTCCTGTCTATTGAAGATCACAGCAGCTGACTTTTTAAAATGCCGATTGCAAAGGCAGGATGGAGAACAGCTTGGTTTTTTTAATTTTCTGCCATTTCCACAGAAGTAATTCCAACCCCATTTCAGAATGCCAAGGCAGGCTGCATAACGGCTTGATTTTTGTTGCATTTGCAACCCCCATTTCCCCTATCGTCAAGGCAATCATAGAGACTTGATTTTAAAGTTGACATGTGCTCCCACAGTTCCTGGTGGAGGGGAGGTGCACAAAACTGCTCAAGTGCCTACTACTGCTGAAACTCGTTGCAGCTTTTGACATTTTTTAAAAATTAAAGTTATTTTTATGGATGGAGCTTTGTTTTTACTTGTTTCCGTGCCTCCTACCCCAGTCCTGGATGCCAGTACTGCTAAGGGAGGGGGGGAATCCAGCTGACGTCAACCCGGCTTCCAACGAAGAGAGAGGGCGGCTCCCCTGTATCAGGGTTTGGCACGCTTTGCATGGGGACGCCACCATCCTTGCCCAACCCATGCTTGTTCCACGTTGCCGGGAATGTCATGAGGATGCCCAAAATGCGTGCCCAGTCCCGCACCTGGTCCCTGCGTGGCCAAAAAAGCCCCTAAAGTGTGCCAAATGGCCAGCATGGGGCCATCAACCCACTCAACCCAGTCCTATGTGCATAATTCCAACCCTTCTCATTGAAATGTGCACTTTTCCAAACTGGATGCTGCTCAGCTCCTCTTGGCTTTGCTCCAGGAATCAGTTTAAAATGTGCTTTGCAATGAAGAAGCAGCTAGCTTCTGAAGAAATACAGTCAAATGCCTGGTCCTGAGGCTGAGCAGGGTGAGGCTGAGTAGATGCCGGCTGACCATCTCTACCTTCATCTGGTTTAGTCATCAATGAAGAGAAAATTCAAAGTAAAGAAAATAGGAAAATTCCAGCAATAAGAAATGAACAGAAAAATTGAAACTGAAGAACTCAAGCGCTTGCTTTTTGCTGTTCCCTGTTCCCTCGCACACTGTTTTCCTTTTGTATCTTGTCTCTTTAGACTGTAAGCCTGAGAAAAGGGACCCGTCTAAGATTTATATAATATTGTAACATGCCCTGAGACCCTCAGGTATAGAAACAATAAATAAATAAATAAACCTCATATAGAAACAATAAATAAATAAATAAACCTCATATGATGCTATGGTTTGGTTCCCCAAAAACACCATGCAGCACAAACCATGTTATGCAAGGAACTGAAATGCACAGAAAAAAAAAAGATTAAGAGAACCCTAGATGCCCAACCCACCAACAGAAGTCAAACAGATCAAATTTACTTGGTCCTTAACCAGATCAGATGATCATATATAAGAGAAGTAAAAAATTGCAATGTTAAGAGCATTTATATTTTAAAGGTTTAACGTTTGAAAAAAAAACATCCTAATTGAAAACCAAAGCTCAAAAAAACTCCTTATTTAAGCTAAATATTGGATTGGATGAGCTGTTTGAGCTTCCTTGGTATTTCTATGCTATTTAATGTGCCTTCTTTTGGAGCCTAAATTTCCCCAACATTTAGGTTCCAGTATCAAACAAACCAATTTCACTGGCAAACTATAACTGCACAGAAAGAAGTACAGTTTACTATATATTACAAAATATCACTAGCTTCAAAGCTTGTATATAAAAAATATTATTTTTTGTGTGAGAAGACATTCTGGTGAAAATGCTTTTTCATTTGAGACAAAACTATCACTCTGCCTGCTTTATCACTTGCCCGCCTTTTTGTATTTCTAGGTTAATATTTCCGTCACAATAAAGAGCACAGTCTTTGTGTCCTTTCTCAGAAAGAAAGAAGTGATAGATCAGTTTTCCTGAAAACATCAAGAAATCAAAAATAGTTGATTTTGTCTTTTTATGTTGTCTTGTAATGAAAGCTATACAAGACTGACTGCAAAATTGTCTACATTGAAGCCCTGTGGAGTTTCCAACCCAACAAATACTTGTTTTGAATGTACAATCTTTTGAGCTCTCCTTTTTTTCCATGAATAGCACTGTCAATAGGAATTTTCCACAGCAGTGGAATGTTACAGCTGTGAGATTTTCTTTCCACGTGACCTAACCTTCCCATCACATCATTCAGGTGACCAATAATATCACATGAGTATTTCCAGGTAATGACAGCTCATGCCAAATTTTCCCTTTACTCCTTGCATTGTAATCCCCACAGTATTGCAATTAAGGAATAGCATGACATTGTGCTAGTATAGTTGATTTTACCAGAATAATGATAACCTGGTAAATCGGGTGTATATTCCAGGACTGTATCAGGAACACTGTGAGCATATCTAGCAAAATCAGGTACAAGTATGAAATAATTACAGGATTTTAACCCTGTCTAGATTCAGCCTAAGAAAGTTCAGCCTCTGCAGAATGCAATGGTTAGGATTATATGAAGATACCTAAACTGTAGCCAAGCAAAACCTCTGATCCACGGTGTAATTTTTTTTTAATAGCACTACTATTTTAATCATAATCTTATTTCTTTATGAGGTTGGACATCACTATAACTTTTTTATTTCTTTAGAAACTTCAAAGATTAACACTTCAAGGATTGTTACCAGCGGATTTTCATGTGTACTACTGTACTTTAAAACAGTCTACTTGATTTTGAGGATAATTAGAAAACTGCTATAACAAGAAAAAGAGAAATACTGTATTGTACAATTTGAAAAGATGAAAGACTTTTAATCTATATAAATCACAAATGATCTATAGATGAATTAGGCTAAGCTACAGGGCTTGGGTTTTTTGTTTTTGTTTCTACAAGTTTCTCTGAGTTTCTAAATCACATGCTTATCCACACAATACAGCTCAGCTTCAAATTCTATACAATTTAATTTTCTAACTGTAACTTCTAAATTTTCTAGAATGGACAAATGATCCTATGTAATTCTTTGTAACAATTCTAAAGTAGTTTCCTAGCTCATTAAAATGTGAACAAATACTTATTAAGGTATACTCACAATTTTAGCCAATTTAGAGCATTATACAGCGAGTATCTAATTTATTTTATAAAAATGGTGCTGTAGGAGTGTGTAAAAGAGTAATACTGGTTACAGAGTATTAAAAATTCATTATCCTTGATTACCCAAAGTACAAAACATAATTTCTAAATAAATTCAGAGTGTCTGACTTCTTCAGGAAAAATTTCATTACTATTGTTTTCTGAAGACACTTTAATTGAAGGTTTGCAGATCATTATTGAACACAGTCAGGATAGAATAGGGGTCTGTCTCAAAATAGCAAAACAGAAAAGTGATATTGTGATCTTGATTGAGGCTGGGATTTTTTTAATGAAGATCACTGCCAAAATCCAAAGACAAAGCATCCATCTAGTTCACTGTTCATTTTTCACACTGTAAGCATTTTAGATGCCACAAGAGCACATTGAACGCTCACTGAATCACAGCTCCTATATTTCTGCATGAAGTATCTTAAGATAGAAACTATGTACCAAACCCGAGAGAGCCAAAATATCTTGGTACTCAACAGGAAATTACGGGGTTTTCAATCTGTGAGTACTTCAAAAATTCTCTTCATTTAAAGTAAAAACTACTTGTTCCATAACCACAAGAAACTATTTTTTGTTATTGTCCAAGGATTATCATTCACAACATATACACACAAACCGTATCAAGTCGCTCCTGAATGCTGTGAAAGCAGAAATCGTGCAACACTGGAAAGAGTCTCAGGGTTTATCTAAAAACTTACGGCTAAACAGAGTATGCACAGTTATCAGTGATTTGATTACCATTCAGCAGAAAACTATGCAAGATCTCACTGAACAGTCTTGGTTCTTAGACAGGTGGTTACCATTCGTGGACAGGTTCTTGGACAGGTGGTTACCAGCAGTGAAAACACACATTAGTATTCATCAAAACCTGTCATATATGTTGGTCTTCTTGAATGTGTGGCTACTAGTGACTTTTCCACATCTTCCTTGTTCCATCTGATTTGCTTATAATTTCATGCTTTCTTTAACCACTAGACAATTATTAGAATATCTAGTTTTTCTTACGGTTATTGCTGCATTTCAATATTTCATTTAAGCTGTAATTGGAATTGTTGTATTATTAATTTTTAAAAAACCCGAGAAACTAAAGCTGCATCCAGACCTTATTTATTTATTCCACTATATTTGGATATTCTGGAATAAAGTATGGATAGTTTAGAATTTTTATTCCCAAATATCTATATATAGTGGAATAAATAAGCCAGGTCTGAATACAACCTTATTTACTAAACTAATAGAGGGAAGTATGTTGTTGGAATTCACTTCCATGTCTTTTAATGAAACTGAACTAACATACAAACATTCAGTGAGAACTGTTTAATTTGCTCAACTTTGGAATTATTTTGTTTTTATTAAATAAAGTTTTTTAAATACAATGAAAACTGACAAGCACCACACTGTCTTTAAAGAATAATATAATTTAAAGAAAGGGTTTTGACAAAGTGGAAAGATGTGATTTGCAGGCAATACTCCAGAGTGAATCCTCAGTATGTCTAGAAAGCTGGGACTCTTATTTCTCCTGTGGTCCAATGGAGAATGATTTACAGATAAAATGTTGATAAAAATACCATGGCAATTTTGAGGGGTCAGGATTTAAAAACTTGTCCTACTTATGTCTCTAAGAATTCCTTGATCTGGGAAACAGAAACACGGATAGAACTGTACAGGAAAAAAGCATACGTCAGTTTCATATGTTCCAGAATTTCTAATACTAAATCATGAAATCAGCTAATGGGATCACATTAACAATGGCACTGTCCAGAAATAAATTTGGTCAGAATTGCACCCAAATTTTACAGTTTTCTTGATAACCAGCAAACAGGAACTGAAGTACATTGGGCACATGATACACTGGAAAACAATTATGTTCAGCTGAATAATGGAAGAAAACATTAAAAATCTGTAACCCCAGGGGCATAAACCAGAACATTTAGGAGTATGTGAAAAAAATGAATAATGTTGGAAAAGGGCAAAGTGACAACATATAAATTTGAAATAACAGCAATTATTATGAAGAGTACAGTTTTTTGAAATGGACTGCCAAGGAGTACATGAGTGAAAAAAGGTTGAAGATCACTAACATTGTGGATAGACAGGATCAAGGAGACTGCTGAGAAGATGTCCCTAGAAATGCATTAAGAATACTTAATTCAGGTCAAGGTGGCAAGCATTTGTCCATACAATCTCCAGAGGAGTCAAATCCACCTCAATAGAATCTAACAGTAATTTAGAATAAAATGCCCCCATTATTTCACAGAATACTATATAGCTGTACCTGAGATGTATATCACTTCATATCATTTTTATAACAGTGATTAGTAAATATAGCTATTTTGCATCTTACTTGTTTTTAAGTCTACAGTGAAACCATGCCATCCACAGGTTTTTTTCCCCCCTCAGGTGGCGTCATAAAGATATACTACATAATTGCATTTTTCAATCTGCATATAAAAAACCTCTATACTTTCTCTTGACCAAGGTACAAAAATAACCCTCTCCAACACAGGTGAAATAGACAAGCAGAATTCAGTATGTGTGTTTTTTCTCTAGCAATCAGTTAAGGGAGCTTCTAGCTTTGGAGTTCTACCACAAGATCAGTTGCCAACATGATAGTATTTTACATTAGTCATACTTGTTGGGTGCTGTTTAACGTATTTACCAATTACAATACCAGGGTCCATTAAGCTTCTTTACAATTTATTCTGAAGAAAGATTTGTAAGCTTTTCACTCCTCACTTTTACTTCCTCAGAGCAACAGTCTTCCTGCCATTTTCTTCCATTCGATATATTTTACACATTAAGAAAAAAAATTATTTAGTACTTCCAAACGATCTGAAACCATTGATACAATGATAATTAAATAGTAAAAGTTAAAATACATTCTTCTGCAATGATGTGCAAAGCAACATTAATAAAACATAATGGAGAAAGACATAGTCCCTCATTTTTCATGTGGACATTTTGCTTAGGCTATGCAATGTTATGTACATACATATATACATGCCTCGGATGGTACCCTATGCTAAATGTAACATTTATTTAACCAGGCTATATTTTAAAAGTGATATTTAACTTTCAAATAAAGATGTCATATTGAGCACCCACAGTCTACAGGCTGATTCAGCCAGCAGATATCTTCACTTTTAAAAATTGTATTCCAGACTGACTCATACCATATGGGATAAACATAAGATGCAAAAAAGCATCCAGAACACAGAACACATTGCAGCAACAGTACATTAATCCTCTGAATTTTGTAGGAAATAATATGTGATTGGCTATTTGGGAAAAGACTGCAAACATTTGGGATCTTGTAAAATGTTAAACCGATTACTGATGTATAGGACTTCAACTTTTTTTGTTGTTGTTGTTAAATTAAATCAATCAACTAAAGCCTTAACAGCAGAATAGACTCTCCCTACAATTAATTGAAGATTGAAGTCTATAAGGAAATGCATGCATTGCTGGCCAGTTCCTGCTGTAAGTATCTTTACATCCTGCTGTAAGTATCTTTACATCTTTACATTGTATGGACTCATGACACAACTTTCTTTAGACAAGAAAACATTTTTTACAATCTATGCATGAGATTCACTCTGAACAATATGGGTAAAACTATCTGCCAAAACTAATGATATGATTTGATACATATTTTGTTGCTTTGCCTACTAAAAGTATACTAAAATTTGAATTTCAATAATAATCAGCGTAGGTAAACATTACTGTGTTCTTGTAATTATAGTAGAAACATTAAGACATTTTGCTTATGTCTTGCTATTAAACAGTAATTACTCTTTAAGAAAAATGTTAGCTTAACAGAAACATTTTTGTTGTTAACATCCATATTAAGGTTTCCCAATCTGTCCGAAATTTAAAGAGTGAAATGAAGATATGGCTTTATTCAATATATTTACTGTTAGCATATGCAAGTATAGTGTTATGGACACTTTCTTCATCATGGGACCTGCCATAGTCTGCACAGCTTATACTTCAAAGTTAAGGCCCAGTGCATGAAAGGCCATTGTCTACACATTTATAACCAGAAGAATATTAGCAATGTAGTACTGGCAAGTGCATGTAGTATAACATTTGTATTGGAGAAACTACTGCAGTATCTAAGCCTTAGTTAGGTCATTATAATCTCTGACTATCAGAATTAATTTTTCTTGTTATTTATTTGTGAGGTGCAAGTTTCCCTGCAATTCTATAGGAACCTTTTGGCTTGGATATGACAATTTGGATTTGGTTTGGATATGACAATTCCTCAGTTGCTGTTGGAATACCCAACACTCCTCTCTACAAACCTTGTTTAAAGCCAACAGGGGATCATTGCATTCCCATGTCAAAGAGCTTCCTCACTGGTCCTCCCTCTGCATAGGATCACCAGTGGCAGAACGTAAAATATAAAGTGGCTCCATATTAGCAATCCATATACATTGTATAGTTGTTAACTTTTCCATGTGTATGTAAACAGATGAGTTTACAATATCTATGCAATGGAACAAACTCAAATGATTTTTTTTTCATATTTATATTCCCTGATCTCCAAGAGAGCTATACTTTTGTCTACTTTGGGCATTACTAAATGTAGACATTCAATCTGAGTATCTTCAGGGAAGATCTTTAAATGGCCATTAACTAGGAAACATCTGTATTTCACTTCTACTGGCTCTATAAGAAATATTAGTGTAAATTAATCTATTTTGTTAACATGTAGACCTGTCCATGCCCTAAGATCTGCCAAGGAGGACCTCTTGGTGGTCCAACCATCTCCCAGGTTATGGAATAACACCACCACCACCAGTATGTTTTCAGAAGACTGAAGAAGATGCACCTCTGAGGCAACAACATCCCATGCAGGCAATGTCACTGTTTTAGTCATGCTTTTTCATCTGTTTTTATTGCTTTCATTGTGACCTGCCCAGAGACCTTCTGATATAGGACACAGTATCAGATAGAAATACGAACAAATATAAACAGACAAATATAAATAATATCATAATTATTTCAAAAAATGATCTTTTCTGCTCTGCAGGTAAACTATGAGTTCTTCTTAGTAAAATCTCTTAAAAGTAAATTACAACTGCATCTTTGAAACAATATATTGCTATTATTATTAAGTATGGAAGTTACCAGATTCTAAACAAATATTAAAAATATAATTCAAATGTTCAAAACATCTAAAATTAATAATGAAATATACTTGGAGTCAAGTAGGTCTGACCCCAGCACGAACTTAAATCCATGTTTTGCAAAGTGTAGGGTAAAGGGAACAAGCATACTAATGCAGAATTTCCAGACCCAAGCATAACATTCAAATCCTTTTTACACACGAATCATTTTCTTAAATATATTCCCAGTATACCAGTAAATTACATCCTAGACCGTGGTGGATAATGAGCTTCAGGGCTGGGTGTTCACAGGTAAGGTGGGCAAGGAGGCAGGACCAGATGAGGTCACATAAGTGGGGCCGGATGAGGTCATGTGGTACTCTGGCTAATTTCAGATTTCTCTTTTGATCCCTCCATACATTCACTCATCATCATGACAGGGACTGAATCCAGGCATATCCAGAATATCCATGCTTTATTCCAGTATATCCAAATATAATAATGAAGCAATATTTGGATGAAGCGAGGGTCTTTCATAGTAGCCCGGACAATCAGAGAACATTAACTTTTTGTGCAGGACAATCTTCCTCAAATATAAATAAATGTTCCCATTTTAAAATATTTCCTTTGATGTAAATATTTAATGTTTCATTCGTTGAATTCTTTTATTATATATTACAGTGTTAAAAATTCCTCAGACTCACAATTAAGAATTAACAGGGATTTGTCCTTAACCTCTCTTAAGGCACGAAACAGGTATTAAAACCATTATTATAACAAACATAAATACAACTTACCCAATGTTTCCCTTTTTTTGAAATTGTGAAGGAGCAAGTTTCAGAGAGCTTTCTTCTAAACTGTAAACAGCACTATTAGTAAGAAAAATCCTCATTAAGTTATGCAAACATCTGGAGAAGGCAGAATGCTTCTGTTTAGATCACTGATGGAATGTATTGCCTGATAGACCATCTCCTTGTGACCTATCATATCAGAGAACATTTGCATAAGGGACAGTACCTTTGAGTTGCCCCTTTTATTATGTATGAACACAGTCAATGAACGCATATGCCGCAATCTGAATAAAGACTGCAACTTTGGATGCTAATTCTTTGATCATGGATATATAACAAATAATTGCCTTCAATATGGTCACACTTCCTCTTCCTGTACCTCCATCCCTACCAACCCAGCACTGGGCCTGTCAGCTGCTTAAACAAGCACCACAAGGAGAGTGAAATGTTACTCCTCACCCTTATTCTTACACATTTTTATCCTTACACCCTTATTCTGCCTTCTTTATCTCATGTTTTGCAGTCTACCAACTGATTACACATTCAGACTCTTTCCTGATTCTACCTAGTTCCATACTGGTATCCTTAAAGCTTCTTCCATGAAAAAAGATGTACCTTTCCAAAAGGCTGGAATTTGGATGTCATGGAAGACACTTTTGATTGTTTATTTAAGAAGCAGATAGCACTGTAGCTGTAAAGATGCTCTAAATAGGCCACTAGGATACCTATTAAAGGAAACAGACGATTCTACCTACGTCGTAACCTGCAATCATGTGCTTGCTGGCTTCATTCTACCCTTCTTCAATAACACTCCTATCAAGTACATACATTTATATTCACATGTAATACAGCCACAATTTCCATGTTGAGGTAGAAAATGATTCTCTCTCATCTAGCGGCCATCAGTGGAGGGGAAAAAGGAGGGCAGACCCAGCAGAGGCACAGAGCAGCCTCCTCCCTGCTTTGCCCTCTGTGTGCCTCCATCACTATCAGCCCTGCACCAATGCAAAGCAGAGATTGCCTTGAAACCCTGGTGGTGAAGCAGAGGCAGAGCCCCACCCTGAGCCTCCGTCCCTACCAGCACTGCACTGGGACGAAGTGGACCTTGCCTCATAACCCAAGCAGTGGTGACAGAGCCTCTCTCCATGTTTCTGTCCCTACCAGTGTGGCGCTGGAGCAAAACAGAGCTCAACTTGAAACCCTGGTGGCGAGAGCACAGCCTCTTCCTGTACCTCCATCCCTACCAACCTGGCACTGTGGCAAAGCAGAGCTTGCCTGGAAACTTCAGCAGCAGCAGAGCCCCTCTCTGTTTCACTCTCTGTGTGCCTCTGTTCCTATGAGTCCGGCAGTGGAGAGATGGAGGCACGCCATGGGTAAAGCAGAGCTCACCTGGAAATCCCACTAGCGGCCGGGGCAGAGCCCCTTCCCATTTAGCTTTCCACATGACTCCACCCCTACCAGCCCTGTGCTAGGAGAGATGTAGGCAGGTCATGAGCGAATGGAGAATGGACCTGCCTTGAAACTGAAGCAGGGGAAGCTGTAGGGAGGGGGCACAAACCTTTGATTGCCACAAAGGCTCTTGAAGGAAATGTCGGTCAGTGGTGGTAAGCCAGGGTACTGAGAAAGAAGGCAAGGAGGCAGAGCAAACCTTTCAACCAATCAGAGAGTTTGAACCAGCAATAAATATTTTACACCCGGGGGAAGTAACGGGTCAAGCTTCCAACAAAAGTATTTCCATTTAAGAAAATCCTGCTCTCTGAATGAGGGAAATAGTCCACAGAAGTCAATGGAGTTTATTTCCCCTGTATGACCAGAGGATGATCGCATGGATGTTCACACACTCTGCCATTCCAGTGACAGGCCGTCCCTGATCCCAAAGAAAAAAGTACATGATGGCAAGATAACAGTGCATGCAACAGTGCACTGTTGAGCCAACTGCACAAGATGATGAAAATCTATGAGTACAAATCCAAAGTTTATTTGATCAGCAGAGAGAATATTCTTCATTTCTATCTTTCTACCCCACCTTGCAAGTTAAAGAGCAGGTGGAAGATAAGCAAATGTATTAAGTTTCCACCCTGGTGCTTTTGTTTTTACATCAAAACCAAGCAAGAGTTTTCTTAAGCCTGAATGTTAGCTCCCTTCTCTTGTACTTTTCAATAAAGACATCATCACTTTTAAATTTAAGATTAAGCAAATATTAGTTCATATAAATGGCTGAAAACAATGTATGTACTTAAGTGAACTTATAAATTACAACAACTTCACAAAAAACATTACGCCAAGAACACAGGTAATTCAATAAATGTTATTTCACTTCTGAAGCATTGTTTGTCTGAATTAAATTCTTGTTATCCTAATGATGATCTACTGGTGTTCCCAAGAACAATATCTTTTCCTCAATAAATTGCATTTCATTTTCAAACACTCATGCCATATTTTATCTTGTTTGACACACTAATGTTTTGTTCCACTGGAGACTATTAAACTAGATCCCTATTATTTACAGAATATATTTTCATTTTGAATACAATTTTGTACTCTATCATGTAATCTTAGCAAGTTCCTCCACAGTTTTGTCCTTTGTTCAAAAAAACAAACACACACAAACATTCAGTTTCTCTAATAAGGCATTTTTCATCAGCCTTCATGCCAGTTCCACAGACTTTTAACTTAACTTTTCCCTCCAGGCTATTCCTAATTAATACTCTAATTTTTAAAGTTATTTAGTTTTAGTAGCACAGTGATACTTTCAATATGATCAATTGCTCAACCAATTCATTTTCTCCCCAATGTGTGACATAATGACCTAAAGATAGAAAGATTTTCTGAAAAGCAACTTCTGCTGACCTGATACAGAATAAAGGTGGATACAAAGGAATTACTAACAATCTGTCATTACAGTAAACTTTTTTTATAATTAACCCTATCAACTTTCAGTATATCTGAATTTGATTTAATTATATAAATTACATTATTGCATTTTCCTTACTTATTTCTCTTCTCTGTGTTCTGGATTTTAAACTAAACAAATATTAACTTTTTTAGGCTGAAAGTTATATCTCAGACAGAAACAAAACTAGTGGAGTCAATAATTAAATTTTGCCAGGAGTTCATCTTTATGCTGTTGTAGCTATCACTTTCTTATCATGGCCAAAAGAATACTATCTTCCTATCCTATTCTTCATTAAGATATTGCAAAGTGACACAATACTGCAGAACAGGTCTAACTTGTACTTCCACCCCAGTAGCAAAAGGGGTGACCACCGGAGACAGGGTCTGTTCAGTGGTGGCGCCTTCACTTTCTGTGTTCAGGAGAGCTGTAAAGATGCACCTCTTTACCCTGGTCTTTGGCTAAACAAGGAAACAGCTTTTCCTCCCTATGTTCAGGCACTGTTATGTTAATACGTTCATTGTATATGTTCATCGATTTTTAATGTTGCAACCTGCCCTGAGACCTTTGGGTATAGGGTGAGATAAAAATTCAAATAAGTAAATAAATGCAAGGACAAGGCAAAAGAGTGACCAAAAAAAGGACAAAATCAGCCAACTTCAAAATGGATCCTGAACTTACTTTTGGCATTAGATGTAAATAAATTTGTTTCAGATGTCCTCATGCAACATCAAACATTTATAACATCTTTAAAATATAACATTAAAAGTACTCTTTTTTCACTTACAATGTATATATACTTACCTCAAAAAGTGTAAATGCTTTTTCATCACTTCCACTAGCTGTCTCACCTATCGCTGATGAGATAGCACCAGCTTTCATTTGAAAGCGTGTTTTACTCATAAAGCCATCAACAGAGTCCTGTGTTTAAAAAAGAAGCATTTTCTTTAAGCAATTTCCAAGCACACTGCTGCTTTCTACAAGTATATAAAAAAGTAAAGTACACTTTAAGACAAAAAATAAACAAATGACCATGATGTGCATGTTCCGTGGTGTGCTCTTTTCTCAAGAGGGCCTTTGTGGACCTGATAACCCTTAGCTACTGATAGAGCAAGGTCGTGGAAGATTTTTGTTCAACACCTTGGGAACTAATGTTTTTCTTTAAGCATTCAAAACTGGATCCAAATGTATTAAATAACTATCACCCAGTAGCCAATATCTCCCTTTTGGGCAAGGTTTTTTAGAAGGTGGTGGCTATACAACTCAGGCATGCTTAGATGAAAAGGATCATCTAGACCCATCTCATTTTGGAGTCAGGCAGGGGGTTGGCACTGAGACTGCCTTGGTTGCCCTCACGGATGACATGTATCAAGAGAGGGACAGGAACTACGCTGCCCTGTTGGTTCTCCTTGATCTCTCAGCAGCTTTTGATACCACTGACCACAGTATCTTCCTGGAACGTCTTTGGGGACTGGGAAGCTCTGTTTTACGGTAGTTCTCTTCCTAACTCCAGGGCAGGTCCCACGAGATAGTAATGGGAGACTTCTGTTCAGCATCCTGGGAACTTTCTTGTGGAGTTCCCCAGTGGTCGATCTTGTCTCCTATACTCTTTAATATCTATATGAAGCACTGGGAGAGGTCATCAGGAGTTTTGGAGTGAGGTGTCATACAGATGGGCTATAACCAGGCTTAGGAGGGTGATTTTTCTCTCACCCTCTCCATCCACTTCCAAGGTCTAGATAGATCCTGGATGTCTATGCAAAGGTTAGTTCCCAAGTGTGTGCGTGGGGAGGAGGGTTGGTTCACGCAGGTAAAAAACGAGCTAGTCAAGCCATCTTTCCCCAGCCACCCAGCCACCCAACCACTCCTCACTTCTCACCCACCCACCCACCCACCAGCCATGCATAGTGTGGTAATATTTTTGGAAGCAAGCAGAGGGGCTCCCCTTAGACATGAAACAGATAGCTGTGTATTTTCTCAATTGTGTCCCAAAGGCTGTGTGCCGTGCTCAGCCAGTGGTGGATTGGTGTGATACTTTTGATACTTTTTTTTATTTTTATTTTTTGGTGATGCAAGTTCCCTCTGCTTTATGGAAGGGATGGCAAGGTGCTGCCCTACCGAGAGTGAAACCCCATCCGTTTAATGACACAGCGACAGACATTGGGCAGAAGACTATCAGCGGGGACAACCCTAAAGACGCGATCTCTCCCCAATATTGTGGTACCATTCTCAAAGTAAAAAAGATAAAGCATGTTAGTAGCAAAAACAGGAGCAAAAGCTGTTTTTTAGAGGGCTTTTAAATTTTTTAAAGGGTTTTAAAATGCAATTTTGGGCGACTTACTCTGCAGAAAGTGCAGGAAGAATTTTCAAATCATTTTCAAAGCTCAATTAAACCCCAGTAGGAACGTGTTCAAAAGGTACAAGAATGGTTTTTCCTTCCTATCCCTCCTCTTTCTTCCTGTGTTGAGTGTTATTCTTACTTCAGCTGAAGAAAAAGTATATTTTTCTGTCCTATGATCAAGCAATTATGACCTAACTTTCTATCCCAAATCTTCAAAGCAACCTAAAACAAGCATTTCAGCACAAAATACAAGATTCATTCCAGGACAAACTCTTATAAAATAAATATGAAAGGAAAGTTTCATCATCAGGCCACTGATTTCATTATGAGCGCAATAACAAAAATACAAAATGATTACAATCAACTGCTTTTAAATTTACAAGAAAATTTTTAAAACAAAAAACTGTTGATAGATAATTCCATTTATTCTAGCACCATTATTACCAGATACACTAAAACAATTTTAAGGACAATATTCCAATAGAACTATTTTTAAGATTAGATGGTAAACTCCAGATAACGATATGTTTAAAGAGACACTATCAAGGTGATATTATTTAAACCAATGCAGTTGATCTTACTTTTCAGTTAGGTGCAGAAGGAAAACCCACAAATAATAGTTATCCCCCTTAAAAAAAAAATCCACCCATGAAAAACATGCAAGTGAAATTTCAACAAATATATATGATAAGCAACAAGAGGATATATCTTTCCCATTTGCCACTGAAAGTGAGAGAAAAGATCTACCATCTGTAAAACAGATAAAAATCCATAAAAGAGAAGTTTACCTAAATTTAAACAATTAAATACACAAACTCAGAAACCTTATTCTAAACTGATCTATAAGAACAAATAGGCAGTACTGCAACAGAAATAAATTTCAATATTTAAAATTCAGGAGGCTGCAATATTCAATTTATCTAACTTTTTAAACAACGTTTTGCCACAGTGGCATTCCATAGCTTTCCAATCTGGTGGGGGCCTATGTGATGACTGGCATGAAAACACTGCCACCCCAAGATGGGGCTTTCATCAGTGCATTGAGGATCAGCAGACACCTCCACATTTACCTGACCTGCACCTATGCCGCCCAAATCAGTAAGCCATGGGCCACCACTGTTCTTCCACATTAAGAATACATTCTTTGAATTCTGATACCCAGAAAGATAAAAAGTCACTTCATTAAAAAAGCATGTATCTATTAAACAGGATGTGGAATATGAAAATAAAAATTATTTTAAAGATCACACATTCATATATTTCTATATTTTTCTGACCTTCTCTAGTAATGACTAATACAATAAGTCAGATGTTAAAAACCATCAGTTTGAACAGCAAGAAGCTGAAAGAGGCAGCAGGTAGGAAGTTAGAAGCCCCTGAGTTCAAATCCATACTCAGACTGCATCCAGACATCGTACTTATTTTGGAATATCCATGCTTTACTCCAGAATATACAAATATAATAGAATAAGTAACCAACTAATGGATGCAGCCTCAACCACACAACTTTATTAGGCAACATTGGGACCAGCCGCTGCTTCTCACCTTAACCCATCTCTTTTCAACACCTCATGCATTCTTTGAAAACCTCCCATGCTCCTGCAAGAATACATGAAGTATACCCAGCAGATTCTTTATTGCAAAGATTGCATAAGTGTTTGACTCACTGGTACATATAACTCACACTAACCAAGGCAAATAGGTTCAGTCCACAGCCACAAAGCCCAACCTCTCTTATTTGATTTCAGCTATTATTTTAATCTACAATAACCCCTTGAAATATGCTCTAAACGTGTGTGCTTAGCAAAGCTTTTAAGGACTACTGGCTTAGTTTAAATGGTAATGAACTGGAGACAATCCCAAAGAAGGAAAAACACTTCGTTGATCTCAACAGAACGTTTCTCTATTAAAATGTTTTTTTAAAAACTGAGAAGAAATAAACTTATTACAAAGCAGGTTTCTTCCCTTCCCTTCTGTCATTTCTCCTCTAAGTTTACATCCAAACATTGTTAAAATATCCCACTATATTTGGATACTCTGGAATAAAACATGGAATTTTCAGAATATCCTAATATAGCAGAATAAATAAATCAAGTCTGGATGCAGCCTTGTTGCACAAAAACAACTTTTGGGCTTTTGGACAGGAAAAATAGGCTTTGTCAAAGATTTCAAGTCAGCAGACCCAAGGGGAAATGCATCGTGATGTAGGTCCCAATTGTGGATGTATTACTTGAAATGGGGTTTCAAATAGGGATGTCCACAAATATTTGAAAATCTGATTCGAATCCAACGAATGTTGACATTTGGATTCAATTCAGATTTAATAACATCAGAATTTAGACATTCGAAAGGATTTTGGATTTTCTGAAACATTCGTTTCAATGACTCGAATGTGCAGATACGCACAAATATTATACGTATTTGTGCTTATAATACGGGATGAAAACGGGATGCCTAAAAGATAAAATGGTATGCATAGGAAATGCGCGCAGATATACATAACAGATACAAATGTTGTTGACATTTGTATCTTTAAATACGGATCTAACATTTGAATGGATTTGAATGTTACAGATTCAGATAGGATTTTTTGGCATTCGGATTTTAAACATTCAAATCAAATCAAATGTTTTGACATTCGATTTGACTCATATTTGAATACAAAAAAACCACTCATGCACACCCCTAGTTCCAACCTGAAAGCAAGGTCAATTGCTGTAAATGGTCTCTTGACACCCTCCAGTCTACAGGAATGTAGGCTCAGTACACATATACAACACCAGCTATAGATCTGAGCGGAACTCCAGTCTTTGAACACAGTTTAGGAAGGAAGAAGTGGTGACAATAGATTTCACAATCCACAAATAAAAACTTTAATTTTTAAATTGTCAGATGCAAAATGCCCTTTAAGAAGGTGTTGGTTGGCTATTCCCAAATGAAATCTCATTTATGTTATTTATAACCAATCTTTAGTGCAATACCCAAATGTCTCTATTTTGCTTATTTCTCCTTCTACTCTCAGAAAAAATTGCTATCCCCATCACTTTGGTCACGTTGTTCTTAAAGCAACATTAAAGAACATTTAATCTTAAACAACATTTGTTAAGTATAGGTCAGCAAAACTATATATCTTATTAGAACTAATTTTTTAGTGAAATTTCACTTGAGCTATAGGTGTAATTTTATTATGAGCTACAGGTATGTAATTTTGAACCAAGCTCTTTTATAAACAAACACAAATTCAAATGAATTATGTTAAATATTGTTCCCTGATTATTATTATTTTGCTCAAGAGACTGAGCAAATATAAAAGGACACTATTTAATGGAATTACCATATTTGTCGACATATAAGACACACCAACATACAAGACACATACACCCATTTGGGGGGTACGTGAGGGGGAAAAGATCCATCTCCTCCCTTCAGCCACCATGGATTTCTATCTTAAGAAGAACCCTGCTGGATCAGACCACAGACCACCTAGGCTAGCATCCTGTCCCACACAGTGGCCCACCAGTTGTTTATGGGCATCTCAAGCAGAAGACAAAGATAAAACTCAAGTCCCAGCAAATGCCCCTAGAGGCATCCTGCCTGTCTTTTCAGCCTGTTTATCTAACCCTTTCTTAAAGCCATCTAGGCTGGTTGCTATCACCACCTCTCCTGGTAGCCAATTCCATAGACTGATGACCCTCTCAGTGAAGAAATACTTCCCCTTGCCTAATCTGACTCTCCTACCCATCAGCTTCACAGAGTTCCACGATTTATTCCTGGGGTAAATTAATAGTTACTTCTAAAATATCTCAAAAGTGACTAGTTTCACACCCTTCAGTTTTCAGTATTCACTTCTGCTTCACCAAATTGTGTCCAAACTACTGTGCTCACCACAGTTCTTTCACCTGCATTAACCTGCCACAAGCTTATAGTTCTTATTCATATATTCTTCCACCTAGCAACATCCACTGGCCAAACATTTTCAATCATAGACATAGCGCCAAGAGGAAGAAAAATAGGTATTTACCCACTTACCTGATCTCTGAAAACCTGATATTTACGTTTCTGTCCATCACTTAAAGCATGGAGTAGGGTGCAATTCTTATGTTGACACTAGTGCCTGTCTCTTACTGTATAAACTGCCACATGCAAACATTATAAAGGGCAGTGCTACTACCAAAGATAAAAAGATCATTTTATTTACTTGCTCTAGCAATTTTGCGAGCCCAGCCTGGCCACCTGCACACAAAGATGAAAGTTGAGGTTCCAACTAGAAACTCTCAAGGGCCACCACTCTACCAAATACTCTGCTTATTCTACCAGTGACAGATCTGTGCTATCTAATCACCCATGCTCTAGATTTGGACTAAGCCTTAATTATCCCAAACTAAATATATTACAAAACTTGAACTTTATATGGTTTCTGATGTCAGTTCTGAATCCATGCTAAATGCTGCCCACAGCAATTGTCCTGTCAGGTCAACCATGTTATAAACCTACTACAGATCAACTTCACTAAGCAAATTCAGCATAATGCCCTTGACAAATACATTTTACCAAAAAGAAAATTAAAAGAACTGCCAAAGAAGAATATCTGTTGAAATATAACTGCATGGTAGATGGTGAACGGTAGCTGCATATTAAGAGCTTATTTCTCAAAGGAAGAACAGACAAATTGGGGTTTTATTAGCCGTTTCATTAAGTTTTATTTTAGACAAACACACACAAAAAGCATATGTGCAGCATCTGATATAAAAGGATTCTATTCAAAACAGTCTATGTATAAAACCCATTAATGTAGCATTAAATTACTTGACAAGGGTGCAAATTTAACTATAAATTTGACTCTTTGGATAATCTATTACTTCTGACATAGTTTATTTCATTTGTTCTGATCTTTAAATCAATGGGTGTCTCATTCCAGTGCATTAGTTCTAACTTTTTAGCAGCATTATATGTCTGTGTATTTGTGTATTTTAAAAAATTCTCTAACCAGTGCCCTGGGCTACTTTAGCACTTTGTTCTTATCGAGTTCTCACATAAAGCAAATCAATAAATGTACTTTTGTCAGTAAACATTTAAACACCAAGATCAGTTTAATGAAAATTACCTTGTTCTTAGTTGCCTTTATTGCTGTGCCTTATTTATGTTTCTACTAAATACTAAGAACCACATTCAAAATGTACCTGTGAGAAAACAAACCAATTCAGATCGCTTGTTCCACTATATGTGGAATGAAGGACAGCAGCAATGCAAAGCTGAATATATTACAGCAAAAAAAGGCTGTATCAGAAACAAGAAGAATATTTTGCATCATTAGTAAATATAGAAGTCACCTCTTTAAGTGTAAGGTACAGTCTCAAAAAAGTCAAGTATTCTCAAAATCCCACTAAAATTAATAATTTATGTATTTAATGTCCCAGTCCTACTTACATCTATAGGACAGTAAAATCCACCAAGCACAGATTTACTATGAAAGATGCTACTAGATACTAACCATCAATATTTTGTCCAAACTGTGTTGGAGAATGCCAGGATTTAGTTAATCCAGCCTACAATTCCCAGCAGAAAATATGGAATAGCCTTAAATACCTTTACAACCTAAAAAAACAACCAATGAAAGAAAGGGAAAGGCCTAAAGCAATATTTAGCTACTGCAAAAAGAAAAAAATCACTTGACTCAATTTTGGGGTTGTTATGCCATGTTCCATAGTTTTCAATAAGGACTCATTATTGAGAAGAACAGAGGCAGCTGTATGCAGGCCTGACTTAACTTCACAAAAGGTGTGCTGTCTTCTAGATGCCTGGACCAAAGATGTGACTGATAAGACGCTTCAGACCTACAGACTGCTATCCATTCATATTAATATATGTAGGCACAAATGGCACGACAAGAATTGACTCTACAACAATTCACAGTGACTTTGAAGATACTGGCAGGAAGACTGCCTTCTGCTCATCTATACGTTTAGTGGAATATGTCATCGAACAAGAAGATGGGACAAGAAGATGGAGATGAGTAACTGGTGCTATCAGCAAAGATCTGGATTTCTAGTCTACGGAGTGACCTACTTAGTTGAAAGACTCCTTGCAAAAGATAGGCTGAATCTTACAATAACAGGAACAGACATATTCGGGAGGCATCATGCTATTCTCATCAGGAAAGAAGACTGGAAGACAAGGTGAAAGAAAAGTATACAACTCAGAAGACAACACACTTGCAAGGTCAATCCAAATTATGATGCTTGAACCCCTGCTACCAGAACTAGAAGGAAAGAACGGAGACCAAAAGGAAAGGAAAGAAACTTGAGGGATCAAGCTTGCAAGGGTTACCAGTCATGAACTGGACATCCTAACACAGGAAAATAAAAATGATGTTACAGTCCTCACAGGAACTTGGAGTAATGATACATACAATTGGAGTGCAGCACTCAAATACTACTAAATAGTTAAATGAATCTGGCATAACTAAAAAAGGAGGGGTGTTGCACTGTATGTACAGAAAGCACATACCTGCACAGAGATTCAAGTTTCAGAGAATGGAAACCCTGTAGAAACTGCAGAGTACAAAGAGAGAGTAACAGAAAGGATATTACTGTAGGAGTTTATTATAGGCTGCCCAGACACTCAAAAGATATGGATGAACTCTTTCTGCATCAGATGGCTAAAATTCTCAAGGAAGTATGACAGTGATTAACTATCCAGACATTTGTTCGGAATATATTAAAGCCATGAAGTTACAAATCCAATAAATTCTTATCCTCGCTTGTTTTGCCCTTCAGTGGGGTCGGGAGGTTTTCCCCCAGCTCTCCGCTAGGTTAAAAGAGTTTTTCCCCCTGGTTTTCTTCTTCAATTTATTTATTTTCAACGCGGGGGGGGGGGGAGGATGGAGCACCACAGTTTCAGCTGTCTCTGGTCCACGTGTGCATGCGTCCTCTGACCATGCCAAATCCTTGAATTTTGGATAACAAGGGATGGAACACATGACAGGACTCAGGTGTTAAGGCTGAACGTTAGAGGATGGTAGGAAGGATGGCTGGGTGTCATAAAGGATACATATTTTGCAAAAGGAGATTGTGGAAGCACATTCTTTAACAGTTCCTAAAAGAAGGGAGAATTAGGAACATCAAAAAGACTATGGTGGATGAACACATAATACTTTGCTAAAGAGTAAAAATGAAATGTTTAAAGAAGAATATAATGCAGTCTGCCGAAACTTCAAGATACGTGTCAGAAAGGCTAAAGCTCAAAATCAATTGAGGCTTGCAAGATATGCCAAAAGCAACAAAAAGGGTTAGGAGGGGGTATGTCAGAAGCAAAAGAAAAGCCAAAGATGCTATAGGACATTTTTCAGGGAGAGAATGGTCAAAAGTGACATTGACAATACAGAACTGCTGGACTCCAGTTTTTTCATCTTTTTTTTCTGCAGAAGGGAACTGCAACATCAGCTGACCTTTATAGTGCCATTGGGTAAATAAAAGAATAAAGAATCCAGATACCACAGAGAAGGTGAGGGAACACTTAGCTAACTTAAATGAATTCAGGTCTCTAGGCCGAAATGAAATTACATCCTAGGATACTGAAGATACTAGCAGGAGGTCATTGCAGAGAATTTCTGGAGAACAGCAGAAGCCCTGGAAGATTAGAGAAGGGCAAATGATGTCCCTATCTTCAAAGAAGAGAAGGGGTATTTTTCCACTGAGCTCCTTTAATCCGGATCTAAGAAGATCCAGATTTAAGGAATGGGTACTTCCCTTAACATGGATCTAGTAGATCCAGATTAAGGGAAGTACCCAATGTGTTTCCACAGATGGTCCAGCACCCAATAGAAATGGGTGCTAGCCTGCCTGCTGTGGAAACACCAGAGCACCCACCCATCTACAAATCCGGATCTACCCATGAGGAGTCTGCCGGTCACCTGAGGTGTTTTGGGGGACGGGGTGCAATCTCCATAGACGCTCTGTAGAATCTTTGAAGATCCTCCGAAGCAGCTCTGTAGAATCTCTGGAGTCATCTGCAGCTAACTTTGAAAATCCTCCGGAGCCTTTGACAGAGGCATTGCTCTCACAAGGGGTTCTCTTCGGAGCCTATGCTAATCTCTGAAGGCAACTTTGGAGGGACTTCGGAGCCGGCTTCGGAGGGATTTCGAAGTTTATTTATTTATTTATTTATTTATTTATTTCCATTTCTATCCCGCCTCATACCCGAAGGTCTCTAGGCGGGTGCCCCCCCCCCTGAGCTTCCCCTAGACCTCACTGCCCTATTGTAGTGGAAACATGCTCCCTATAATCTGGATTTGATGGCTGAAGACCCCATTGTAGACCCCTGTAATGGGGTCTACAGGAAATCCAGATTATAGGTCTTGAAGGACCCATATGATCCGGATTTCCCTACCTCTGGTGGACAAATGTGGCTCTAACGGGGTCTGTAGTGGAAATGGGGTCATCCTGCTCTGAGCCTAATGGGTCCTTAATGGGTACTTCAATGGGTACTTAGTGCTAGTGGAAAAAACCCCAAGAAGGTAGACCCAGGAAATTACAGACATATAAGCATGACATCAATACTAGGCAAGATTCTTGAACAGATTATATACAGTGACCACTTATATGGGAATGCAGTAATTAACCAGAGTCAACATGGATTAATAACAAACAGATCATGCTAGATTAAACTAATTTCCTTTTATGACAGAGTCATTGGCTTGGTTGATCATGAAAATGCAATAGTGTATCTTCAGAATCTGTTAGCAAGACATTTGACAAAGTTTCTCATTGTGCTTGGTACCCCGTTGGTATTAAATCATAGCAGATGCGCGCCTCCGTGCCGAAAAGACAAGCCTCTGCCTCTCGGAGACTTGCTGGCTGTCAGCATTCTCGGAGCTGTCCAAATTTCAGGAGCTCCGTCCTTCCTTCTGCCCACAGTGTAAGAAAACAGGCTGAAATGGGAATTTCTTTCTCTCTTTATTCTTAGCGGTTGCAGCTCATACATCTCTCCATCTCAGCTCTTGAACACAACTTAACAACGACACACAGACTTTTATACACTTTCTTATCACACGATGGTGACTCACTTCCCTTGTTTTGCCTCGTAGTCCCTACGTTGGCTTTCCTCCAAGACCCGAGCAGCCACCATCTCTGCAGTCAGCTGTGTTTCGTCAACACACTGTAGACTCCACAGAACATTTTCAAACTCATCAGCCAAACTTCCTAGCAACACATATGCTCTTTGCGCCGGGGCGATCTCGACTCCCCTGGTTTCTACCTGGTGAAACAAATCCGCCATGATTTCCAGATGCGTCTCGGGGGCTTGTGCTTTCTGCATCTTGCAGGCATACAGCCTCCTGCACCAAATCATCTTTGACAGAGCCATCGTGGATTCGTGGATCTCCTTCAAGGCATCCCATACCTCCTTTGAAGTTGTTTTCTCCCGGACGTGGTTGATTTGCGGCGGCATGATTGTAAGCAAAATTGTAGCTCTTGCTCTTTGATCTTCCGCAACCGTACCTGCTACTAAAACTCCTTTTTCAACAACGTCCCAAATTCTTTCTCTGGTAAGCAACGCTTCAGCGTAGGCACACCAAGCAGAATAGTTCGTCTCATCTAGTTTGGGAAATCTCACTGCCTCCATTCTCAAGCAGTACAGTTCTCCCTCCTTCTTTTGTCACACGTGACAAGAAACAGACACAAGAAACAGACAATCAGACAGCCGTCCGATTCTCTTACCATTCAGCCTTCCGGCACTGACAGTCAGTTCATCTCTCCAGCACGCACGGAGTTAACGTTCTGAGCCCATAACCCTTGTCAGGGGGTGTGCTTGGTACCCCGTTGGTATTAAATCATAGCAGATGCGCGCCTCCGTGCCGAAAAGACAAGCCTCTGCCTCTCGGAGACTTGCTGGCTGTCAGCATTCTCGGAGCTGTCCAAATTTCAGGAGCTCCGTCCTTCCTTCTGCCCACAGCGTAAGAAAACAGGCTGAAATGGGAATTTCTTTCTCTCTTTATTCTTAGCGGTTGCAGCTCATACATCTCTCCATCTCAGCTCTCGAACACAACTTAACAACAACACACAGACTTTTATACACTTTCTTATCACACGATGGTGACTCACTTCCATTGTATTGCACAGGCTTGAGCAATTCTTGCACAATGCAACCTTGAGCAGTCTGGTGATAGTCACGCTTGTGACTCTTAGTTACCTTCTGCACACATCTCTACATTTTCCTTATATGGGCTTCCCTGCCTAACACTCATACCATCAAAAAATGTTCAAATATGGGATTGACAGGCATTTGTTTGGTGAATTCATAATTGAAACATGACGTTCCACATACATTATATGTATCTACCTGGATGTGGCTGGAATATACTACAGGAAGAAACTTCTTAAGACCTTTAGTTCCCTTGCCTCTTCAAAAACCAGTCTGCACTTCTGGTAGTTCTTGGTTCATATATAACTGAACCCTAGCTTGCAGGATCTTGAGCATAACCTTGCTGGTGTGTGAAATAAGTGCAATTATTTGTAATTTGAACATTCTTTGACATTACCCTTCTTTGGGGCTGGAATATAAACTGATCTTTTTTCAATCCATGGGCCATTACTGCATTTTCTAAATTTGCTGGCAGACTGAGTGCAGCACTAACGGCATCATTTTTTTAGGATTTTAAATAGTTCTGCTGCAATTTCATCACCTCAGTTAACCTTGTTAGTAATGCTGCCTAGGACACAGTTGACTTAACTGTCCATGATGTCTAGCTCTAGATCAGTGTTCACACCACTGTTGTTGCCAATTATGTTAAGATCTTGATTGTACTTCTATGTATTCTTGCTCGAAGGACCTGCCATAGCCTGAACTAGCACGCAGATGGCAGGTCCCTATTCCCTATTCTGTGATACAATCCAGAAAAGGTTGCATCTTCACAGAGTAAAAAGTAGTGGCTCAAAAGCAGCTTAGAGATAGCATCTGCCTACCAAAGCCTTAATCCACATTAAAGGACCACAAAATAAGCTGGTTTTTTTTTCCATTTATACAGATGCAGCCCAAATGTCCAACAAAATGGCTGGACAGAAGTCAGCCACGGCAGCCATTTCAGCCCACCCTAAATATGCATTAGCCAGGAAAAGTTGGACCCATCACCAACTTGAATTGGCTGAACTCCAGCACAAATAACATGGACTTGCTTCACTTTAAAAAAATTCTTTCTGGTCACATTATTTCCTTCTCTAAGGCTCAAATGGGGTTAGGACAGGAAACAATTATATATTGTTTATTTCTATTTTTATTTCCATTCTACATTGTATGCAGATGTCTCAGGATGGATTACAATCAGATCAATTTAAAAAATATCAAAAATGATTCAAGGTGAATAAAGTTGTTTCTTCAGTCAAAGGTATATCTTCAATACAGTGGTGTATCTTCAGCAAATGTCTAAATGTATATGGATCATTTCATAATCTAGAAGTGTCACGGAGACCATCATACAGCCTCATCCCTTTAATTGTCGGGAGTTGTGCCACAGATATTAAAGCATTGGCAGATCTATATGGAAGTTGGTATTCCTTTAGATATTTGGGGCCCAAGTCATTTAGGGCCCATAGGTTAATGTTAACATGAATTGAGCTCAATAGCAAATTGGTAGCTAGTGTTGTTCTTCTAAAATCAATGGGATTTGTGCCTGGACAGCAGTTCCAATTAGTAGTCTTGTAGGTACATTCTGCACAAACTTCAGCTTCTGAACCATCTTCAAAGACTAAGCCACACAGAGCACATTTCAATAATTTATTCTGGAAGTTATCAGGACACGGATTGCTACTGCAAAACATTCTCTATACAAAACTAGTCACAGATGCTGAACAAGATCAGGAACTGAAAGAAAGCACTCGTTTCCACCACCTTCACCTGGACTTCAAGCATCACCACAGAATCCGGAAGTACCCACAAATGTTGCACCTGCCCATCCAAGGCAGTATAACCCGATCAAAAACAAAACAGTTTGCTACTTTGTGAACCAGAGACCCTGTACCATAAAGCACCACCATCTTGCCTGGCTTCAATTTCAATTTATTCATCAACATCTAGTCCAATACTGTCTCTAAGCACTCTCTAAGCACCCCAACCCTCTCTCCTAATTCAGAGAGAATGGAACGACAGAGCAGGTGGCACCTCATCCCAAATTTCCTGATGATTTCTTCTGGCGGTTTCCCAAAGATGTTAAAGAGAATGGCAGATAACCTTGCAGGTTAGTTCCCAGGAACATCAAGCAAAAATCTACTACAGTCACTCTCCAGTATCAGCTAGGATGTGCATGAAGTAGTTTTGTTTGAAAGTGAAAGGTGGTTAAAGGCAAGAGCACGTGTGATTGACCTACACACCTGCATATGAGCATCAGAGTCTCTGTGCAAGTGTTTGCTTTTGCTTCATTGCTGCTTCTCAGCATGTGAGGGAGGGACAGAATCTGCAATAAGGGGGTGTGGAAATGGAAGGCAGCCAGTTCGCGGTTCCCCACTTTGCCCTCCGCTGCTGGGGCAAAAGGCATTCTGGGCATCAGAAACAAGCAGAGACTCAATCAGCTGCTTCTCAGAATCAGTAACAGACAACTGAGCATCTGCACATGTGCCTGCCCTGCCTTCACTCCAGCTCTGCTTCTCAGCATGTTAGAGAGAGACAGTGTTAGCGGCAGTGTGACTACTGCAACAATGCACTTGCACGGGCCTGGATAGGGTCTGCCTCACTCCTAAGGTAAGGTAAAGTAAGGTGGTGGGATGGTAGCAGGGGCAGCTGCAAGGGCTGATGGGCAGTGGCAGGGACTGAAATGCAGTGGTGAGGCCTGAAGGAATGGTGTGTTCATTGGGCCACTCCATGCTCTGATGCTCATGCACCACTCTGCCACCTTAAAACACTGCTGACTGAGTAATGCCAAATATGTAGGGAGGACACATGCACCCTTGATCTCAAACCACCTTTCGCTCTTGAACAAAACCTACTTTGTACACAGCCTTAGAGGCAGGGGTGCAATCACTGCAATGTAGTGCCTCCAATTTCCAAACTCTGTAGCTTTTCTGGAAGGTTATCATGGTTAATTGTATCAAAAGCTGCTGAGGGGTCTTGTCTTCTCCCAGAGAAGATTGTCGACCAATGTGACCAAGGCCATAACCAGGCCTGAAGTCAAAATTAAATGAGTCAGCTCTCCTAGGACCCACCAGGACGAACGCTGGCTGAAGACCCCATTGTAGACCCCATTAATGGGGTCTACAGAAAATCTGGATTAAAGGCTGAGATGTACCCATATGATCCAGATTTCCCCAGCGGCGGTGGAAACAAATGTGTCCCAAATGGGTGCCGTGGTAGAAATGGGGTCATCTGGCTCACACCCAAATGGGTTCTTAATGGGTGCAAAAATGGGTACTTTCTGCCAGTGGAAAAACACCCCTAGACAGACACAGTAGCCACGAATAAAATGTCACACTAATCCAAAGAAAAGCCTGTTCTCTGGTTTAGGATGGTAAATATTTCACTTGAATGTATCTGTTACTTGACTAAAATTTATAAACCATGCTTCTATCTTTTTGCAATTCAGTGCCATACATACACTCTTTAATAGCTACTTTTACCTTGGAGATTCCCATACAAATCAAGGCCAGCATAGAGAAACGCAACGCAGCTAAATGATGGTTGGTGGCTTCCTTTCAGGTGGAACAGAGGCATCTATTAGAACCAAACAAGTTTAACCCCTTGGAGGAGAAAATTAATTTAAGCTAAAAATTAATCTGACTTTAATGGTACTTATTCCTATTACTGGTCTAAGGGCCAGTTGTACAGAACCAATTAGGAACATCTCTAGTATTAAATACAGGATCTAATCTCTCAGCATGACAGGACTATAACATTACTATCACTCAGTCTGAGTCAAGGGTAATTTTTTGTTATCTGATCTGAGCTATGGAATTACCTTTAAACTTGCTAAATTTCTTCCCCAAGCTTTGGAGATAAGGAAAGAACTGCTCAATCACCCTGAGCAGATTACTAGGCTCCAAGTCATTATGACAATTGCTTTGAATGATAACCGATATTTAAAATTTTAATCTCACTAGCTTTTTTTATGTTTTATGTTATTGAAATAATCTGGTTTTAAGACTGAAATAAATGTCAAATAATTGAAGATAATGCAAAGTGTAGGTGGAGTAGTAAAAATAATTGCTGGCTAATAACTACCATAAATAATTGTAAAACTACGTATGGTTGTATCCATGTGGTCCCCAGGAGAGCAACCCTCTCTACACTTGCCTGCCCTAGATCCAGATCAGTGGGTCTGGAAGAAGCGGGCCCACTAATTCATATCGCATGGAGGCATGGGACAGATCATCACCTTTTATACCAACAGCACTAATCTGGACCATGCTTCCCTGTGGCTCTGAAGCTCATGTGAGCTTTGCAGTCTTCCCCTCCCTCAAAAGTTCCTATTCTTGGAGTCTGGGGATGTTCTTTGGACCATTCTATGGCATGCTGCTGACAAGTCCCTTGGTCTTCTTGTAAAGCCAATTAAATAGTTCCATCAGAGGTCCAGATTAAAGGCTTCATAGTCCGGAGCTGACTCCATCCAGTGCAGATGGAGCCAGACCAGCAGGGGGGCAGGGTCTCATTCATCTGCATTAACATGAAGATAAGAAGGGCCCAGGATCTGGATTAGGAGTCTCCTTAAACCAAATTGCAGGTAAGTGTTGAAAGTGTAGAGATCCCACTCAAGAACATCTCTACAACTTACAGAAAACAAAGCACAAGGTTTGAAAATGTTAAAATTCTTCCATAGCAAATATGTTTTCTTGATAGTTTCAGGTCTCTTGAAAAGCATATCAACAGCATAAACCTGAAAGCACATGATAAGCAGCAGCAGCAGCATTTATATATAATCTGTGCTATCCATCTCCAGTTTTATTTGGTTCCAGGAAAAGGGGAGCCAAGACCACATTTAAGGTAGAGAGAATAAAATGGTTTACTTGCTTTAACATGATATATAATGAAAAGAAACAATTTGTTCAATAAAGATATGGAAATATAAAATATCATGTGCAATCTTTTGTCAAATAAAACTGTCATTATTATCATGAATAAGGTGTCCTCAGCTTAGGGTGGGCAAGTTTATTTTTTCTGATTGATGTTTTAATGTTTTATGTGACCAACCTTGGAAAATCCAGGTAATTGCAGGAAGTTCATCAGCTTTTTCAGAAAATTAGGTTAGCCAAATTTTTCTCTAGAAATGGTACAGCTAGTATATATTTTGGACCCCCAGACACAGATATAAGAATTTTCAGAAAAAAATCCTTCTTCAACCCCAGCACGGATGACCCATACATTAAAGTCTTCGAAGATAGAGTGCTTAAGGACATGCAGGATATAGTTAATTCCCAACTCAATAGCTGGCATAATTTATCTAAATCACATAAAAATACTTTAGAAAAGTTGCAAAAAAGACAAGATATGCAGTAATTATTAAACCAGTGCATAAAGGAGGAGCGGTGGTTATATGGGGAAGGGAAGACTATGAAAGAGAGACACGCAATCAATTATCAAATGATAAACACTATAAGAAATGCATGAAAGATCCCACAGAAGACATTTCAAAATCCATCAAAATTGTTCTAGAAGAAGCATCGAATGTGGGGTATATAAAAACCAACGTTTATGAATATCTACTGGATTCTCCAGGGAGCATTCCTCTATTCTACTTATTACCAAAGGTACACAAAGATAAAACTCCAACTCCAGACAGATCTATTGTGTCAGGCTGTGGCTCTATTGTGGAACCATTAGCTACATATATTTCATTGTACCTGAAACCTTTAATTCCGGAGATACCATCGTATATAAAAGACACAAAGGAGTTTATTATTTTTATGGAATAACTAATACCACCTGTAGAATGGTTTTTTCTAGTGGCACTAGATGTCGTATCACTCTATACCAACACTCCGCAAGATGAGGCCTTGGAGGTTTTGGAAGCAGCCCTGTTATCTAAACCTATGAGAATTCCTCCCATTCACTTCCTGTTACATCTGATAGAAATGACTTTAACCAAAAACTATTTCAAATTTGGAGACCAATTTTATTTGCAATCATCAGGGGTAGCAATGGGTTGCAAATTTGCTCCAGAGCTGGCAAATCTATACATGGACCAGTTTGAATGTTCCTATATATCAGGGGTTCTCAACCTTTCCAAGGCTGTGACCCCAAAATGCAGCTCGCCATGCCTCAGGGACCCCAGGGGCGGGGCGGGGGGCGGGGGCGGGGCCAGGGGCGGGGGCGGGCGGGGCCAGGGGCGGGTGCGGGCGGGGCCAGGGGCGGGGCCAAGTAGAAGAGGGCACGGGGCTTCATGGAGGCGCGGGAAGGCGGTGGCAGCACCTCGGCGCTCATGACGAGCGCTGTTGCCGCTTCTGCTCCTTCCCGCCACCTGGCGAGTGGCGCTGGTGGCGGCGGCGGCGGCAAGAGCAGCAGCAGCAGCCCACGGGCGGCTTCCCCAGGGCAGGCGGCGCCGGCACCCGCCGCGGGACACCAACGGGAGCCGCCCCGCCTGCCCGCCCGGGGACCCCCCCGCCGCCCCCCGCTCCTCCCTGCGCGCCACCGCCGTGCACTTCCAGCCCATGTGGGCGGTGGTGGCCAAGAAGTCCCCGGTGGCGGCGGCAGGAAGAGTCCCCAGCCAGGCGGGTGGCAGTGGCCCGTCGACGCCCCGCGGTGAGCGCCAGCGCCGCCCGCCCCAAAAGAGCCGGCCGCGGGCCGCCGCCGCTCCCGCCGCCGCCGAAAAAGGAGCAAGAGGAGGAGGAGGAAAAGGAAGCGGTGCGCTCGGGCCGATGGCGATCTTGCGGCGCGGCGGCACGGGGCATGGCAGGGGGGACACAGGGGGGCCTGCGGGACCTTTGGCGACCCCGCCAAAATGGCTGTTTGACCCCCATTGGGGTCGTGACCCACAGGTTGAGAACCACTGCTATATATTAAGTAATGAGTTTTTCCCCCCATATAAATACATGGAAGAGATATTTAGATTATTTTTTTAATATGGGTGGGAACTGAGACTTCTCTTAAGGAATTCTTGGTTTTTCTCAATGGTATCCATTCAAACATCAAATATGAAATGCCTCTACTGTGAATTTTTTGGATGTAAATATTAGAACAGAAAGGGGCACATTTAAAACAAACCAATATAGAAAACCAAAGGATGATAATTCCTTCTTGAGATATGACAGCTATCATTCTAGATCTCTTTTAAAAAACCTTCCATATTCACAGTTCCAGAGTCACATTTCATGAGCTGTATATTTTATACATTTTATTACTTTGATTGTCTATAGGCCACTGAAGACGACCCAGGTTGAAATGCGTCTGGCCTCTTGTTTTGTATTTTGTTATATTATTTGGACCATTATTAAATTATTATTGTCAGCTTTTTAAAATTGATTAGTGGGGTATTGTTACCCTTTTGGATATCACATTGACTTCTGCTTCACAGCTTTGAATTTTGTTATATATTTGTCTTTTTACTATTTACATTGGTCAGTGGAGGGTATTTTTCTCCGTTAGTCATTATTACTATTTTTACCCTATTGGTTTACTTTTATTTTCTTTGGCAGAACCCTCCCTGCTTAGTTTTGGGTTTGCACCTTGGGTTTTTTGCTATAGGGATTTGTGTAGGTTCAATGTTTTATGTGACCAACCTTGGAAAATCCAGGTGGTGGGCCGAATAAAATTGTACAGGAACAAATAAATATATTGCAAAATTAAATAATTTCGAATTATGCAAATTCTTTGTTTTAATCTGATTGGGTCTGGGGGCAAAACTGGCTCAGAAAAGGCAAGTGATGCTTTCTAGGGTACGTGCACCCATAGCCTTCACACAATCTGGTCACCAGGTCTCCATGTTTCCTACCAGCAGGAATTACAAGCTGTCAGAGCTGTTACATATGGAAATAGGTCAGGATTTTCAACAGAGTTCTGCAGTTCTAAAGCCCCTTCATGCCTCACAAATGCGAGCTCAGCCTTGTCCTGAAAATCTCAAAATTAAATTTTGCACTGAGTTGCATTAAAACAGATTTATTTTCATTTTATAAAGAAGTCTATACTGTAAACTTGCCTCTTAAACAAAATTTCAAAGCCATCTAGAAACAAAAAAGATACAAATTATCAGAAGAAAATTGTTCTTTAAAAATAGCAGAGCACATAAAAATACATCAGTAACTGTATTTCTCAACATACAAAACTCATTTTTCCTCCAAAAATCATCCTGTGTCCATTTTTTTCCTAATTATTCCTCACAAATTATATGCTATGCAACTTGTGTGATGGGAAATATCATGAGCACTCATGGGTTTGAAAGAGCCTGTCACAAACATATGCTGGTTTGAAGAAACTATATTGTAGAAAGAAGATCAAATAAAAAGAGCTATGCAAGTTTTTGTAGATGTGGTCTCCAGTCAAGCCATAGCCCTAAGCTTGACTTGCAAGGAGTATCTGAGCCTTTTAGGCCCAAATTAAGCAGACCTTAACTATCAATGCCAATAGAGACAGTGGCTGCCTCTCAACAGGGTGTAAAGCCTGGAATTATCCCAGGGATATTTTGGCACTGCCACACCAGTCCATGGCAATCACAACATAGCCCCAGAATACTGGATGATGTGCAACAAGAATGTTATTGCAGGAAAGTCAGTTTCCAAACTTGGTTTTACATAAAACGCACAAGCATTTACAGTACTTTTTCTGGGCGGTTGCTTGCATCTCGAAAACGGCCACTGTGCACATGCAGAGCCAAACCCAACCGAAAACGATAACTGTGCACTTGCACGGGGCAGTGATCACACACTTCTGGGTGTTCAGAAATACAGATCGTGACATCATGGGAGCAAGCACCCAGACTGGCAAGTACCTCCACTTGTCCCATGCTGTGGCTCAGCCATCTGGGCAACATGCAATTATTCCAGAAATCATGTACTCTGGAATATTGCTATATACCAGGTTAAAGAAGAAACATCAGGAGACAGGCAGAGTTGGATTTAGATCAAAGGATCTGCACTGGTTACCTATTTGCTACCGAGCCCAGTTCAAGGTATTGACACTAACATTTAAAGCCCTAAACAGCTTGTGTCCTGGGTATCTGAAAAAGCACCTTCTCCCATATAGACCTGCCCGTACACTCAAGGAGAGGGCCTTCTTGTAGTTCCTTCTCTTGAAGACATATGAGCCATAGGAACATACAAGAGGGCCTTCTCTTTGGTAGCACCTAGACTTTGGAACAGCCTCCCTCTTGAGGTTCATCAGGAGCCTACATTGTATACTTTTTGGCACCTGGTGAAAACGTATCTTTTCAACTAGGCTTCTGTCATCTAAATAGCTTTCTCAGGTACTGTCTTGTTAGGGGGGGAGAGATATTTTTAATTATGTTGTTGTTTTCCTTTTGATATGTTTTATTCTTACTGTAACCCACCCTGGGAACATTTGGTGAGGGGCGGGATATAAATGTATTAAATAAATAAAATAGATAAAATTGGTCCAGCCTGACCACTGCTTGCCTAAGTGACACATATGAGCAAGAACACTCATCCAGCAATTTTTTAAAAGCCTGATATTGCAGGCTTGAAAACACCTCCCCTGACCTTGGATAGCTACCTTCATGGCTTCTTGTGGAATGGAGAAGTACTTTCCTCTGTCACATATATACACAGCGACTGGTCTTTCAACAGAGTTTAGTTTCTGATTTTCCCACCACAGTGTGATTTCCTGTTGGGATGTATGTGTGTATGAACAGCTTATGCATACCATGTTCTGATATTTACAAGCTGTGGAGCCTGACAGTTCACTCCCTTCACTTCCCTCTGAAAAGTGGACCAGCTACATGTTGTTTATCAAGGCCAGAAGGCATCCAGGCCTGATATTCAGCATACAGCTTTTGCAAGATCTTTTCTTCTCCATACCCTGACATCTCAAACTGGTCAGAAGCATTAAAAAAAAACAGTTAAAAACAGGAAGATAACTGTTCCTGCAACTAAAGATACTGCCCTTTGATACATAATTTCTGTCTTGCTGAGCGCATAAAATGGATGAACCAACATGGTATGATGCGAATACAGTGGTTGACTCTAGGCAGCTTGTTCAATGTATATAATCGGTCACTTTCCTATACTTCCTCATTTCTGATAATGTTTGCCTCAGCAGCAGCTAAATGGCAGCCAAAAGGACTATGATGAAATTACTGTTTGCAGCTTGTTCAGTCAAAGGAGTCACTGTGTAACAACTGGAGAGAAAGGTTTGAAGCACATTCCTTATTTCTATAACCTTAAGAACTAACAGCAAGATACCCATTAGATATTTTAATAATCATTAAGATTAGCACAGTCCATACCTTTACACATCTCCACTCCCAATTGTCTCCTATTTCTTGTGAGTGTTTGATAAATTCTTCACAATATTGCTTGAATTTATCCTCTTCCAAAAAGAAATCTTTCTGGCACAAATCAAGTGACATCTAAAAAGAAGAGGAAGGAAGTGTTAGTAGTGACAAATGCAGTTAACTCTGAACTCAAAATGCAGATTGTTCAGAGAATGAAAGGGCACAGCTAACAGGTCAACAAACAATGAAGACTAGGCTTATGCCCAATTCTTCCCCTTCAAGAAACACTACACCATCTGGCTGATATTATATATCACTCCTGTAGGACAGCCAACACTTCTGGGCTCAAGGACCCACTTAGATTGTTAAGAGCACTCTGTGGACAAGTGACGTGGGATGGAATTCTCTGGAAAAATCTTTCAGTGTCTTCCCCCAAACAATCTTTCAGTTCATAAATACTTTGTTACAATAAATGCACGCCAGTTTTCCTGTTTTCAAGGTCGTTAATTTATGTTTTTCACAGGATTATCATCCTTTGCAAGTCTCTGAAAGGATACATATGTGCTATTGACATGAAAGCTTGCTTCCGTTTCTCGGCATCTCTTGCTTCTAGATGTTCCATCAGAAACATAAGGAGTCATCTTTAGCAAAACAGAACAGTTTTCCTAGTTCTGTATCAGACTTATTCAGTGTGAAGAAACAGAATAAGCAGTGGCAGCATAGCTGAAGGGATTCCAACAACTTCAAAAATAAAGATGATTTCTCTGACATAAATAACTGGCTGTCATCATCACATACTGTTATTTAGGTTCCCAAAATTTATTAGTATGTAAACAGTAGGCGTGTGCAAAATGCTGTTTTGAAACATTTGAAACAGCCACTCACACTTAAAGCAGAAGCAAGTATTTCAATACACCAGCACACCTTTATTGAGCATCTAGAAGGGGGATAAGGTTTTTTTTCCCCTGCAGATAATCTGCAATGTACACTTTCATGTTATTTGTACTCTCCAGAACTGCTGCAAGCCTGAGAAGGTTCTGAGAAGTTATGCAACCTACTGACAACATCACAGAGCTTACAAACTCCAGAAAGCAATTAGGAGAGAAAACACTCAGACGAGTCCAGGTAAAGGCTCCAAACATGAGTCAGCCTGGCCTTGAGACTAGTTGGACTCTTATCTGATAGCTTCCTGGTTTGATTCTGCACTCTGATATGAAGCCAGCTGGGTGACCTTGGGCTAATCACAGGTCTCTAGCTCTCAGAGGGCATCTGTTCCAAGGAGAAGAACAGAAGGTTCGTCAGCAACTTTGAGTCCCCTTGAAGAGTGAGAAAAGTGGGGTATAAAAACCAACTCCTCTCCTTTTTCCTTTCCAGTGGCAAATATAAATAAGGGACTCGGCTTTGAGAACAGGCAGGTGCTTGAAGGTTTCAAAACAGGATTTTCCACAGTCATAACAAACACCATCCACAGTCTTTTTCTACTTAGATAATATTAGTTCATGAGGTACTCAAAGCAACACAAATTAAAGTAGCACTTTCAAAATTCAGAAATGTACAAAATTCCCTTCAGACAGCAGAAAAGGGGCTGTTTATCATGAAAAAAAAAATAAAAGAAAACCATTCATTGATTCTAATTTGCACAGGAAACTTTCCAGAAAACCCATTGCACCATTCTCTCCGGCTGCAAGTGTCCTCCAAGCAACAAATGGGGAACTCCAATGTTCTGGGAATGCCAGGTAAAGCCCTAAAGGGCACCATTATATTCTCAGTCACTACCCTGGCAAGTCTTGCTTTGTGCTATGGAATATATCACTGCATATCCTGAAATCCCTTGAACTATCCCAATGGTTTCCTAGTCTGATAAATCAACTGCTTCAGATTTCTTAAAACCTTCATGTCTCCCATGTCTACCTTATTCCCCTTTTATACTTTTATATTATTTTCAGGTGAATTTTACATTACTAAACAGTAATTTTTCCAATGGTCCCATACCTCCCAGAACTCCTTCATACACACCTGAGGGGGTGGCATGCCTCCTAAATTAAAGTGAGAGTAAAAGTATCCATGGCCTGCCAATGCATATGCCCCAACCGTCATAGTAAATTTCTAGAAATGAAAGGGATTGCTACCAGCATTTGGAGGGACAGAGGAAACTTCTGCACAGGCATCTGCACTGCTCTTAGCCTGGAAAAAGTATTCCAGGCCAAGAAAGGAACGTCATTACTTATCTGAAAGTCCTTTTTAGAGGAAGCCCAAAGAGTCCCTAGGGGAAGAAGAAGAACCTTTTTTCTCTTTCATTTTAGTGAGGGCTTTAAGCCTGGACTTTATTACCAAGTAAAATACCCTAATCAAATCAGCTTCACCCCTGCTTCGCCTGTCCTTGGAGAAGGCACTGTTGATCTGCAGCGTCTGATTCCATGTGCACTACCCCAAGAGACTCCATATCTGAGCTGCATGAGGTACTTCTGAAACCAGAGGCAGTAGAGCCCCTGCCTGGAATACACATGCAAAAACACCAACTCAGGCAAAAACTGGACAGCAAACAGAGATCCAAGAAGGGGAAAAAATGTAACCAGTGAGCAAGAGGCTCAAGCTGGCCAGTAGAGGGGGGAGAGAAGGACCCCCATGGCCAGTAAGCAGACAGTCCTCATGTTGAGCAGTGTAGAACCAGCAAAGGGAACATCCTGACTGGCAAGCAATGTAGTGTCTAGCTAGCCAAGAATCCAAATAGCCATATATTGGAGAAAGTGCATTTGTGCACAGTGAGTGATAAGAGATTCTAGCAATCTAGCAACTGAAGCTTGGTAGGGAGGCCTCATGACCAGCAAGCATTGCAAGGGTCAACCTAGCCAGCATGAAGAACATGCTGGAAAACAAGTCCTGTAGCTGGTGAGCAATAAAGGAGCTCCAACCAGCAAACCAGAACTCAAAGAGAAGCCCAATGGAGCTGGGGGAATCAATGCTACATGACCCAGAAGGCCTAGGAAAACAGGATATGTGGCAGCAAACTGTTTGCCGGCCCCAAAGCTGAAGGCCAAAATTATTTCCCTGTGGCCACAGAAATAGCATTAGAAGTGGTTCATCTTCTAGAGCCTGGCAAAATGCTCCTGGGTTGTTCCTTCCATTGCCAGCTGTCTTCACAGGGGCAACAGAAACAGAGGCTCATCTTGGTCCATGGTGAGACTAGTTAGAAATAATCTCCCACTGGAACAGACTCCACATTTGCCAGCAGGCCAAGCAAAAGGGCTGTGCAGCCACAATATGCCTCACAAAGCCACTCTGGCCTGCAGTCCCACCATGCATGCATCAGGTACAGTTCTGAGCAATCATATGGATGGTGCCAGAAATTTCCAGTTATTGAACTAATGGAAATTTCTTTCAAAAGATAAATTTATTCTGCAGTCAAGTTACACTCCAACCTGAACTAGCAACCCGAATAACCAATTTTCTGCCATCTATTTTCCTCTATTCTGTGTTAAACTGAATTATTTATAGGATGAGTACAACCCAATGCTATCATCAGTTCAAAACAGCAGGTAAGGGGAGAGTGAGAACATTTTCCAAGTTTTAGAAACAAGTTTGTTTTTTTATTGTACTGATCAGATGCAAAAGTTTAAATAACACAATGCAAGTAAAAATAATGTAATCTTCACACAGAGACATCCTTTAAATAGAACCACCTGTTTTAACAAATGAACAGATGCTGATATAACAAGAGATACTGCTACAAAGAAAAAGTATAAAATATTGACCACTATTTTTATAAATTGGTTTATCTCAACATAAATGTGCTGTACTGAACTGCAAAAGAATCACAACAGTTTATTCTCTTCCTTACAACAGTTATATTTTAACATTAACTCCATCTTTCTTTGTACAGTCCATCATTCATACATGGCTTATCAAATTAGGGGCAGTGGTGTTTCTTTTACTTGCACTTTCAGCCTCAGGTTTCAAAATGGAGCAGAAAGAATCAAATAAATGGAACAACTAGAATATTTGGCCAAGTTCACATTAACTTTCTTAAATGATTTTCTGAAATATGAAAATGCTTACGAAATGCTCATATTTAAAAAAAATCACTTAGCCACTTGATTCCAAATAGAGTTGGTTTGTGCCATACAGCATTTTGAAGGGCTCCCTTTGCTACCTTTACTTTTACTGATTGACTGATTAAAAAAAATTATCCCACCATATACGCAAAGGTCTCAGGACAGGTTACAACATATAAAATGAGCACATTAAAAACATAACAATGCTTGGACGCAGGGAGGAAAAGCTGTTCCCTTACTTGGCCAAACACCAGGGTAAAGAGGTGCATCTTCACACCTCTTTTGAACACACAGAGTGAAGGTACCTGATGCACCTCAGGAGATAGACTATTCCACAGTTTGGGAGCCATCACTGAAAAGACCCTATTCCAGGTGCCCACCCCTTTTGCTGCTGAGGGTAGTGGTACAACCAGAAGATCTTAGGACATAGACAGGTTGATACGGAATAAGGCTTCTTTTAGATATTTGATGTTCAGGAATACGACTCAAAACATTCAGAAAGGGGACATTAATATAACCCTGTACTATAATAAACATCATACAGGAGAACTGCTGGCCCAACTAACTAGCATTGTCTTTTCCCTGTTAACTTTTACTATTATGTACTGAATGCATTCCTCACTGCACCCCTAGTTCCACCACTATTTATTGTAGGCCCAGCAAGTATCCTACCATCCAAAAGTTGCTGAACTGTAACTTTCATAAGCCTTGCCTATTATCCCTTGCCCTTGGCATGCTAATTCAGCAATATCAGAAAGGCTGAAAATTAACCACACATCACTGCCTCAGACTCTTTTAGCTTCTTCATAACACCAAATATTGCTCCAGGATACCTCTTTATTTCCATTTTCTGTAAACAGTACATCTCTTTTGCTGTGTCCAACAAAAACCACTCATTGTTCCAGTTCAAAGAAGCTGAAGTCATCCAGTGAAAATATTTTGCACTAAAGAACCTAAGAGGAGCCTTGCTTGATCAGGCCACAGCCTATCTAGCCCAGCATCCTGCCTTACACAGTAGCCCACTAACTGCTTCTGGCCATTCGCAAGCAAAACCCTTCTTGACTCTCTGTAAATGACCTTTAGAGGCATCTTCCTGTATATCCAACCCGAAGGCAGTATTTAGTCATCAATTCTGGCAGACACTGATCCACCTGTACTTCACAAGTTTATCTAACCCTTTCTTAAAGCTATTCAGGCTGATTGCTACCACCTCCTCTTCTGGTAAAAAAAACCAAAACCAAAACCCATAATCCACTGAATCTTATATTATGTGAGAGAAAGAAAAGTCTATTTTTCAACTTTTTCCACATGACGTATGACTCAAACAAAGCCTACTACAACCATAAAAAGACCTACTTCCTAGGCCAATAGCGCTGAAACAATATTAACCCTGGATAGCTGCAGAGCCCAACCTTTCCTTTGTCTAGGCCAGCTAGTACTTTACTATCTCAAGATTTTTACTTACATACACACACACTAAATATACCACAATAAAGCCACAAATCCTTCTTCAACGTATTGTATTTGTGGATACATGTTCTGGTCTCATACTTTCAAATTTCAGCTTTCTCCAACCCCCATGAAAAGAGAAAAAACCACACAGTTGCTTTTGCTTTCCAGTGATGCTATATAAATATCAGATCCAGAAAATTTGTAACTCTTCTAGAATTCATTTGTCTGGTGGAAGGAAAACAGTCAATACCATGCAATTGCCCAAGAACCAAACATTTGCCTATTTTCCCCCTCCTTTCAACTTCCCAAGGTAGATATCCTTGTGATTCCATACCAAAGTGTAGATTCCAGAGGAAAGTCCCTCCACAGCGCCACTGGGCAGCCTCCCCATATCAGCAACTCTCTCTTCCTGATCATAATCCCACCTTTCTTCCTCATTTTCAGATGTTATTTTCCTAGGCTGTGTTTCCACTAATGTTAAAAAGCAATTTGACAATGATGTGAATTTTCTTTCTTCCCATTACCAATTGGGTTCCCATGTTTTCCGAGGAATAAATCACTAAAAACAGCAATAAAAAAACACCCAAAAATACAGGTGTTTTTCTCATTTTTGCTGCTAAAATCCTTTATCTTTATTCCTTGGGAACAGTATAGCAATATTGAGGCACATGCGTCATGAAACAGGAGGGGTTTCACCCTGCCGGACAGCCCCTTGCCAGATTTAAAGTGCCAGATTTAAAGCCTTTTTCCCTCAGCAGACCACTTCATGGTTTCATTTTCAGCCACTTCACACTGATAACAAAATTTCATTTCCCACCCACACTTCCCTTCACTTTCTCCTTTCTCTGCTGGGCTCTTTTCTGGGAAGTGGGGGGGGGGGGAGGAAGAGGAAAGGCTTCCCCTGCCAGCAGCCCAATGCCTGCAGCAGCAAAGTGGAACACACAAACTTCACCCCCAGAGAATTTTGCTTTCCTGCACCTCTGCAAAGCAAAAGGTGGCAGGAGCAGCAAGCTACAGTAGAAGTAGCAGGGAGAGGGGGAGGCAGGAGGAAGAGGGGTGGTGTGGGAGATACAGGAGGGCGGCGGAGAGAAGAGAGAATGTAAAGCTGTGCCGAGTGGGAGCAGACAACTAGCCATGAGGGACGTTGTGGGTTTACTTTAGGAAAGGAAAAGCTCTTGGGACCACTGGGAGCCTGAAGCCTCTTAACCTGGGACTTTGGACCCAATTCTATCAAACAGTCTGCACAGAAGTAGAAGCAGTTTCTGCTTACTCCCACAGTTATTTATTTGAATATATTCCTTTGTATTGTTTTATTTTACTTGCAGGGAGAGGGAAGCAACAGCAGCAACAGCAGCAGTGGGATTTGCTCTGCTTCGCATCTGCCCAGCTGGGTGCAGCAGCAGCACCCGCACCGAAAGCAAACCCAGGCCGCCACCGCTGCAGCAGCAGCAGACTAGAGGTGAGGGAGGCAAAAAGGGAGACCCCTAAAAGGGGCAGAAGAAGGCGATGAGCTGCTTAACCCTACAGTGCCCAGAGGTGGGACGGGACTGCTTTTCGGGCTCCTTGATGGGGCCCCTGTGCTGGTGGTTTTTAATCCCAACCCCATAGGTGGTGGCCATGGGCTTACCCTACCAAATGAAAGTAAGCAGCAGCAAAAGCAGGAGGGGAGGGGAAGGGAAGCTGGGATGCCTCACCTTCTGCCACATCATCACAGGATCCAGTCGGGAGAAAGGGGTGGGCACCCCGGCGGGCAAAGGGCAGGGAGGAAAAGATTTCCCTGATGCGATTCTGAAGTGCTTTCTGTGGGGACCACAGAATCAGGGTTGACATCAATTTAAAGTCAATGAAGTGGGATCAGCCAGAATGCACATTTGCATGGGGTTTTGTTGTAGCATTTTAAAAAGCATTTTATAATGTGAATGGAAACGCAGCCCTAGAGTTTTAATTTTTATTTAAGCACTATTATAACATTTCATATAACAGGAGCCAAAGTTCTTCACTTTTTGATGCTGGCTACTTCATACCAAGCCCTCTGATAATTATTTCAAATTAGGGACACAGCAGAACAAATTCAGTGTCCTTGAGCCAAAAAAGAAAAAAAGAGAGAAGGCTGTCCTCTGCCTAGCAAGGAAACTGTGTAAAAAATTAGTTATAGAGTACTTCTAACAAAAACCGATACAAGACACAAGGACCACTTTAAACATACCCAGCAAGGCATCACTTTCTACATCATACGTATAGAAAATCACCTGCCCACTATTTTGCTTTCTTACAACCACCTATTCATTCAGCCTCTATTTGAAAACACATTTGAACATTCCTCCAGAGACACACACGAAGTTGTAGAACCACACTTCCTTCCTGTTTCCAGGGCTCAGGTCTGAGTGTGTTTCTTATATAGGACTGTTACTGGAAGTGGAGGGATTCCAGCATACTTATGAAGTGAAATAATTTGTGTATTATTAAGCACATATTTGCACCCAAAGAAGTAAATAAAACTATAGCAGCTCAATAGAATACGGTATCAGATAATGGCATGGCTAAATAAAACAGCTAACAGCTGATTCTACACTGAAACATTTTATTGAAGCTGCTGCTAGTTGATGAGAAACAACAACAGACAGCAGTTGTATTAGTAAATAAAGGATCAGTAGCTACTAAAAGAAACAGGATACTTCTCTAGCTGGACAATTCATTTAGGCCAGCAGGGGCTCTTCCTATGGATGAATGAACTGTGGTTTATTTTAGGATATCTCCACAAGTTTTCCACAGGCCCCCAGAGTGCCGAGTCTCCACTTGACCTCTGAAGCACGGGACAGAGTTGCTAGCACCCTGGGGGGGAGGGGGCATCAAAGGCACCTAAAGACCACCCCATCAGAAGTAACCCCAGGTCAGTATCTCATGGGACCCCTCGCTGTGACAAAAAGAGTCACAGCTGACAATAGGGCGGTGATGACCAACCTATGACACGCGTGTCACAGGTGACACGCCAAGCCCTTTTGGGTGACACACATGATCACCCTGGCACCTGGATGTGTAGTGCTTGCTTGTTCTTGAAGTGTATGAAATACCAACTTTCAATTGAAAAGTTAGCAACAAAAGTCACTAATGTAAAGAATTATTTGTTTTTGCTTTTAATAGAATACATATATCAAAACTATAACTTTTTTACTAGAGCTACAAATATCACAGAATTATGGATATTTCTAGATGTGACACAGCACCCGAGTTAAGCTAGGTTTTCTTGCGAATTTTGACACACCGAGCTCAAAAGGTTCGCCATCACTGCTCTAGGGCTTGCTGCGCCTGTGCAAGGTGGTCCCACGCAGGCACAGGGGCTTCTTGTAATGTGCCTCACCTGGCAGCAACAGTGTCACAGAGGCACCTCAGCCAAATCCAGGCAAGCCTCAGTAAAGCCACAATGAAGGTGGTGCCTCCCCACGTGCACACGACGTATCAGCCTTTAGTTCCCCTAAGTCCCGTGTCGCTTGTCACAGGGGAGACCCGCACGCCCGTTGTGCTCCGTGGACATTAGGATCCGACTAGCCGATTTTCTCAAAAGGTCTGAAACCTACACGGCTCCGTGTCATGTTATGCTTCAGAGACATTTCTTACTTGTTGTGGTAAAAGCTGCTGTTGCAGTTCATCCATTGCACCGACGCGACTGTGTCAAAGGGGAGAAGCTCTCCTGTGAGAACACACACGCACCCCCGGGGATCAGCAAGCCCGTCCGCGGGGCGGGGAGAGGAGAAAAGGGCGCCAGTCTGGCTGGGTCGTGCAAAGGGGGGGCTGCATTGGATGGCACCAGGACAGCCTCGGGAGCAGAGGCGTGCATGCCACGGCAAGGGAGAGGCGAGCTTGAAACGCGCGCAGGTGCAGGGCGGGACTTTCCAAACCGCGTAGTCGCGCCCAGGCAGAAGCCCTGCCCGCCGGCCTCGCCCTCGCCGGCTGGGACTGGGAGAGGCAGGCGGAAGGGAAGCCCCGCAGGCGAAGAGGTGCGCGAGACCTAACCCAGCCGCGCCGCCGCCGCCGACCGAGCCTTGAAAACCCCACGCCCGCCGCCGCCGCCGCCGCCGCCTCCTCTCACCTTCTCTGCCTCTCCCATGCCAACTGCAGACAGAGTGAGGCAGCGCGGTGAGACGCACAACGCGGCGGCGGCGGCCTCTGTGCCTTTCGTTCCCGGCCCTGTGGGAGGAGAGAGCAGGCGGAACTGGAGCAAGCGCCACTGCGCAAGCGCAAAAGGCCACTGGGGCCGGGTCGCCGTGCTTTCTCCCTCTCGGGTCAGGTAGGCTCTGCGGCAGTGCAGCGCCGGCCGGGAAGCCTCGCTTCGGCTGAGGAGGCGAAAGAGTCACGGGGAGGGAAGCATCGCCGGCAGCGGAGCTGCTTCAGGGCCGCCGATATCGTTACCTCCAACAGCTAAATAAACAAGTCGTTGTAAATTAGAGCGGCAGCCTGCACTCCGCTTACTTTCCCCCATCCAGGTCTTTTTCTGAACTTAGGATGCGCAGCCGTGTCCACTTCCTCGTCGCCCTCCCTCATTTCTACCGCAGCAAATGGGGGGGGGGGGTTGTTGTTGCGAAAAAAGCTGCTGCGAAGCCGACAGGAATCCGCGCCAGGGGTTTTCACGCCGTTTTTTGACTGCATCCTCCTGAGGTGAGACAAAGTTGGCAAAGGGAAACTTGCCAGCAGCAGCAGCAGCCCTCTGGTTTACTGTGCGTTGCTCCGACTCGTCTCGTCCAACGCTGTGAGAGGATTTGGCTGCGCTCCTCTCGAGTTTAAAACGGCACTGAGAACATAAGAACATGAGAGAAGCCCTGCAGGATCAGGCCACAGCCCATCTAGTCCAGCATCCCGGCACACACGGTGGCCCACCAAATGCTCATGGGCATCTCAGGCAGAGACAAGGACAACCTATTCCTGCTCTTGAATCCCAGCAAATGGCCCACCCAGCCTGAAAGATGCACCTAGGCATTCGTTCTAGTAGCCATTGATACATCTGTCATCCATAAATTTGTCTAGCCCTGCCTTAAAGCCATCTAGACTGGTAGCTGTCACCACCCCTTCCAGGAGCATGTTCCATAAACCGATGACCCTCTGGGTAGAGAAAAACTTCCCCTTGTCAGATCCGACTCTCCTACCCATCAGCTTCATAGAGTGCCCCCTGGTTCTAGTGTTGCATGAAAAGAAATTTTCTCTATCCACCTTTTCTATATCATGCATGATTTTATATACTTCAATCAGGTCCCCTCTTAAACACTCTCTCCAGACTGAAGAGGCCTAGACGTTGCAGTCTGATTTAGTAAGGGAGGTGGTCCAGACCCTTAATCATTCTGGTTGTCCTTCTCTACACCTTCTCTAGTTCCACAATATCCTTTTTGAGGTGTGGTGACCAGAATTGTACACAATATTCCAAATGTGGCCTCACCATAGATTTATAAAGAGGCAAAATGACCGTTGCTTACTTATTTTCTATTCCCTTCCTAATTATTCCAAGCATTGAATTAGCTTTTTTCGCTGCCGCGCACTGGGTAGTTGACACCTTCAATGAACTGTCCACCAAAAGTCTGAGATCCCTTTCCTGGCGTGTTTCCTGGTGTGTTGTATTTTTATCCACACTGCTTTGGTGGAAGAGTCAGACTCACCTAGACATTCCATTTTGTAAGATTCTCTCTTCCTTAATATACAAGGCTATACCACCTCCATGTCACCCTTCCCTGTCCTTCCTGTACAGTTTGTAACCTGGGATGACTGTTTTCACTGGTCCACCAGGTTTCATTTATACCAATAGTATCAATCCTATTATCCATAACTAAGCTTTCTAGCTCCCCTATTTTAGCTCGATGGCTTCTGGTGTTTGCATATATGTATTTGTATTCACTTCTCTGGTCCAAATTCTGCCGTCGAGGAACATGTGAATCCTTATATTGCCCCTTGCATTGTTTCTGCTTGCATACTATTGACTAATCCCCCACTTCACTCAGCATTATGAGCATATTTCCATCCCTCCTCACTCAAGGGTGTACTCTCCCAAACCGGATGCTGCCCAGCTCCTGTCAGCTTTACCCCAGGGAGCAGTTTAAAAGCTGCTCTGCAACCTTTTTAATGTTAGGCTCCATCTTGGTTCAAATGGAACCCATCCCTCTTGTACAGGTTTGGCTTGTCCCAAAATGTTCCCCAGTTCCTAACAAATCTAAACCCCTCCTCCGACACCACTGCCTCATCCACGCATTGAGGCTCCTGAACTCTGCCTGCCTGGCTGGTCCTGCATGTGGAACAGGTAGCATTTCTGAGAATGCAACCCTAGATGTCCTAGACTTAGTCTTCTACCTAACAACCTAAATTTGGCTTCCAGAATGCTCCGTCTCACCTGTACCATGACCACTGGCTCCTCCCCGGCACTGTCTACTAACCTATCTAGATGCCGCGTGATGTCTGCAACCTTTGCACCTGGTGGGCAAGTCAACATGCAGTCAACATGCCCATCACAAACCCGGCTCTCTATATTCCTATAATTGAATTGCCCACCACAAGAAGTCCTCCTCCCACTACCCGTGGAGCAGTATCCTTGGTGCAAGAGGATACAGGCACATCCACTAAGGAACGGGTCCCAACTAAGGGAGCCTGTCCCTCTTCCTCAGCTTGATGTCCTCCCTGCCTGAGGCTCCCACTTTCCGAGGCAGCTAGAGGACTGCTTGTCATGGAGTGGGATGCTCCTACTGCATCCCTGAAGGCCTCACCCTCAGCTCTGTCTCCTTCCCCAGGTCCACTACCTTGGCTTTGAGAGAAGAGACATGTTCCCTGAGACCCTGGAGCTCATTGCACCGAGCACAGACCCAGGACTTCTGCCCAGTGGGCAGGTAGTCATACATATGACAAACACTGAGAAGCCCCCTCCCCCCTGCTGGCATTCTATCTTCATTTTATTTAATGGACTTGTTTTGTTTTTGAAAAATTAACTTTAAAAGTATTAAATAATTTTTCTTAAAGATAAACTTTTCTGAATTAACAGCATGCAGTCCCCCAAACTCTTTCCAAAAGCCAGAGACTTACAGTAAATATAAACAAGGAAATGTGGTCTCCCAGAAATTGACCTAGAGTAACCTGACCTAGAGTAACTTGAACTAGCTTCCACAGCAGGTCCCCCAAACTGACCTAGATTTTATCTGAACTGGCTACCACAGCAAGTCCCCCAAACTCTTTCCAAAAACCAGAGACTTACCTCCCAAACTTACCACAGCACAGCAGCAATTTTTCCAGATTATTTTATCAAATTCCCAGTGAGAATGGATCACTTTCAATGACTTTGAGAGACTACATGCATGAATGGAATAAGCGTGATGATAGCTGATCTTTAAAGGGCTGCAAGTACTATTTCTTTATCTCCAAGGCTGTGGTCACACTTAAGGTTTAATCCAGTTTAATCTACTTTCAGAGTGCGGGAATACATCAGCAAAATGAGAAGCTGTTGTCTTTCAGTGTTAAATAACTTAGAAAATTCACCTTTGGGATATATAATGTGGAAATAAAATTACTGGTCATTTTGCTGTTGTGTCCTCTCTCTCTGAATGACTGAAGCTGGATTAGACCTTAGGTGTGACCACAGCCCAAGTTCTCCACTGTAATCAGAAACAGCAAAAGTAGGGAAAGCATCTCTGAGGCGGCCTACAAAGGTTTTGAGGTGGAATTGTTCAAATGCCATTCTGCTCCTCTCCCCTCCCATGAAGTTCAGTGCTAGAGAAGGTGGATTAGAGAAGGGCTGAGAACCCCTGGGCCTATCCCACGTCCCGCTTTGGTTACGTCTGAACACAACCATTGTTGTTCTGAGGCATCTCTTATGTCTCAACACGGTCTGAGGCTGCATCCAGGCTTGTTATTTATTCCATTATATATATGTTATTTATTCTATTATGTTTGGATATTCCAGAATAACCATGCTTTTATTCTGGAATATCCAAATATAGCAGAATAGGTAACCACTGTCTGGATGCAGCCTCATGGAAACGAAAGTCATATATGTGTGGTTCCCAAGAGCTCTTGCACCCAGAAGCAGATCAAATTCAGGTTGAGGCTTCACCTGCCACCAGACTTTACTGTACTCAATATTAATAAGGACAGGGAGAGTTTGTGACTTCATGACAAATTGGGATATATTGTGCCATGCCATACCTAATAGGTTTGAGCTTTCATCCTTTCTCCATCCTGTGAATCTCAGTTCAGATTTGGGCAGTGTGTATTATCCATTATGCCCAGATGAAGATTAATTTTCACATGGAGTTACATAGATCTGCAGCCTTAATAATACTGTATCTACTGTTAGTGCTACATGTTCTTTTTATATATGGTGCCCTCATCTCTCCTAGTCCCAATGGACTCCAGTAGGGATCCTATTTGGATTTTCTACTTCAAGCATTCTTGGTCTTCCCTGTGGCCAGGATCACTGTGGAAGATCTTTGGAAGCTTCAGTAAAGCTAAAATAGTAAACATGGAACGATATTAAGAGTTTGTATGTGAACCAATAGCAAAAGTCTTGGTCTAATAAAAATTTAAAAGATGCATTGTGACTATCATCTACAGTCAATAAATGGTACTCTTAATTCACCTTCCAAAGAACAACAACAGTTGGCTTTTATACCCTGATTTTCTTAACCTTTTGAGGGGGCTTAAAGGAGCTGACAAAGCTTCCTGTTGTCCCCACAACAGACACCCTGTGAGGTAGGTAGGGCTGTAAGAGCTCAGAAAGAGAGCTGTGACTAGCCCATGGCTATCCAGATGGCTTCATGGGGGGGGGGGTGAGTCGAACCAGGAGACTACCAGATAAGAATCCAACACTCTTAACCACAAGACCAAACTGGCTTAGGATTCCACCATGTCATGCTATATATGTTGACTAGACATATGTGTCAGTTTACATTGTTGGATCAATAAAACATTTTTCTTCCTCAGGGTAGGTAGTAATAGCACTACTGAAAGTTAGTTTCATCTTCCATGCTAAAACCTTCCACGCATTACTCTTGTAAGCAATTTGAGGAGATGCGATCTTTTTTAAATCATGCCGAGTTTAATATCCTGTAGCCAAAATCCTTATTGGCTTTGGGGTTTGAGGAAGCCTTAGATAAAATTCTCTATGAGCCCCCATGAATTTCACTACTGCCCTTCACTTTGTCCTCTCCTATGGGCCTTAGCCATACAACTGTTCAGAAGCATTCAAGATTTGCTTTATCTTCTACTGTGGTAAGTATTTGCATGCCCTGAGATGCTGAACAGATAATGATTTAACCTTTAGAGAGTAACAGCACTCTTGAAGTCAGCCTAGGCCCAGAAATTGTACTATCTTACCTGGCTATAATTTAAGATTCCAGTAATAAACTACAATACAACCCAATATGCTGAACATATATTTGTAAATGAACTCTGCCTCCCTGGCTGCTGACACTCTTTTTCTACAAAAATGTTTTTAACTTCCTATTATTCTACATTGCTATTTAAGGGATCCTCAAGACATGTTACAACATTTTTTCACTGCTGGAAAAAATGAGGGATCTGGAATTGATAGTAATGCTGCTTAGAACCAGGCATATTCAGTTACCTCTTCTTTTTTTTACTGAACTGTCTTGCTGATTTACCAAAGATGAAGCCACCTGGGAAGTGATTAGGCAGCCAGTTCTGTGCTGAAGCAAGGAATGTACAAGCAACTAGTAGAATTTTCAGGTGAACATTGCATGAAAATTAACAAGTGTGATTGTTCCCTTGGTACGCTCCCTTGGTTCAGCTCCGACTGGCATTCCCTAGTAAATGCCAATCAGAGCTGAACTTAGTTACCATTAAATAAATGGATCTTATAATAATAATTAGCATCATTGATTTCAACAATCTAATAGAGTAATCAGTACTAAGAAGGATTGGAATAGCTGCATGATAGATTTATTGCCCCATCCAAAGCATTACCTTCATAGAATAGCCAGATGTTTATATTGAACCTTTGGCTTGCAGGATCACTGTATTTTTTATTACCCCACATGTTCACCATTGAAACAGCAATTTGTTACTAAAGTCAAACAATTTTAGCATTGGTTATAACTTGGAAACCACCCATTGTTAGAAAATGATACTATCATCATGCATGATTCATGTGGGTTAGGTTCCCAGAAAACCTTGTAAATATCAAATTAGTAAACAAGTCATTGATCTAATTGGAAAAATAGGTGTTAGAGGAATCCAGTGATAAACATCACCTGTTTTTCGCATCACCCTGTCTTAAAAAAATGAAAATGAACATCTGCAATGGCGGGAGCAGAAAGGAAGAAGGCAGCAATGAAAAAAAGTTGTATTGGAGGCAGGGGAGAGAAAACTGCAGAAAAACATTAATGTGGTTAGAATGGATGGATGGAAGGAAGGAAGAGGAAGAAGGAGCTGGCAAAGGGCAGCAAAATAGGAGTTGAATGGGTAGGAAGAGGCAAGACTAATAGAAGAAGGACCATAGACATAGGAAGGTATAATAGCAAATATTGCATTATGGAAAGCATAGGGTTTCCATCGCTCTCACCAGAAGTTCAATCTGCAAATTTCCTGTTAGTGCTGGTCTGCAGAGACAGACCAGGGGTGCATTCACACCTATTTAATCAAGTCCACTTTCAGAATGAGATAATGCACTGGCAAAATGATGAGCTGTTTGATTTTGGGTTTGTCTAACTGAGACAATCCACCTTTGGGTTAGATAACAGGAAAAGAAAATGACAAATCACTTTGCTAATCTGCTCTTCCACTCTGAAAGTGGGCTGAAGCTGGATGAAAGCTTAAGTGTGAACACAGCATAGGCTGCTGCTGGTATACTGTCCATCCCATTGACCAGTAGCCTCCCTTACAGAGCCATTAGAGGTATTCAGAACCCCTGCTTATTCCTCTGAGGAGGTTGGGCATTCCACTTTCTCCAAGAACAGCTGTGAGAAATCTCTCAGGTTGGCTTAGAATTGTATGCTACCTTTGAAAAGGCCCAAGAGAACTGTCCAGTCATTGTGTGGGATCAGTTTCTATTCTTGGAAGTTAATGACGCAAACACTTGCTTGTACAAGTTCATTTACCACTTGCCCTCTTGAGTTTTGCTGGTCTTTGCACATTAAAACATGTAGCAAATAGCAGTCTGACTGGATCCAGGTGAGATTCCACCAGCACTTAAGGAGACAGAGGTCCACCCACTTTAGAAAATCTACTTGGATCTGGAGTTGTTTAATAACTATCACCTCATAGCCAATCTTCCATTCCATGGCAAAGTGTTTGAGAGGGCAGTTGTGATATAACTGCAGGCACGCTTTGATGAAGCAGAATATCTGGACACTTTTCAGTCTGGTTTCAGACTTGGTCACAGTATAGAGACTGCCTTGGCCTGTTTTTGCCAAGCACCAAGAACCCAATTAAGAACCCTTTCGGAACACGATTGGTACCAATTGGAAAGGCTCTGTCCCCATGCATAACCCATTTAAGCCCACATCTGGCAGGCCCTGTCCCGACAAGGGCAGGAGAAATCTGGATTTAATGGGTCCTTCAGGATCTTAAATTAAATTTTGTGTGGACGTGTTTAAAGGTGTCCACAATCCAGTCTTCAAGCATGAGGACCAGATCAAAGGACACGTGTCTGACCAACTTACCTGCCATGGGGCCCACAGGCTGGGCCAGCAGGAGTATAGCTGGGCATGCAGGTGGTGCCAGCCCCACCTCCACTCCCCCTGTTGTGGCTGGCTCGGGGGTGGGGTGGTGAGGCACGATTGCCATCTCCCCCCTCCCCACCTCTGCCATTCCGGATGACAGCAGAGGCTCAGACATCACCGCAAGGGCATGGCTGAGGCAGCCACATCACCGTTGCCATGACCCCAATGGGTGTAGGCAGCAGTGGGACATGCTGTGGCATCCACATGGTGCCCTGCTTAGCACCTGTTGCAGTTGGTTGCTAGAGGGCTGGTGTGGATGCATGGGGTCCTCCCCAAGATCCAAATCTTGGAGGACCCCATCTCAAAGATCTGGATGCGGATCTTTGAGTTTCAGTGCAAAAAGGGGGTAGGTTGGCCTGATTGCACTGCCATGGAAAGAACAGCTGAAAGAAATGTTCCTTGGAACTTAGGTAACATGAGTACTTACAGCCAGTTTCAGTGTGGGGCAACTGAAACCTTCCTTGATAGTAATCATGTGTTCCTTCTTGCCTATTCTCTTGTAACCTCCAGGTTATACCACTGTATTGTACTCTGTGTGGGTCTTTAAAACAGTTATAAGGTTACAGTTAATGAAAAATATGGCAGCTGGTATATGTTAAATATTTCTACTGTGGTCACAGTAGACCCCAGAGCTGCTCTGGCTTCCTATTAGTTACTGAGCCCAAACAATCATTTTAATGTTAATTCAAAAGAGTGCTAGAGTGACACCATCCACTGAGTTTGTAGCCTGCTCCAAAATCCAGCAAGCAATCTCAGAAGATGCCTTTTCACAGAACAAGAAATCCTACTTTGTGAATGGTTGCCACCCTTGTTCACTCTGGCCACCACCATGCTGAGGGATAGCAGTGGCAGGAACAATGTAACTGTTCTATTTTCTGACTGTCCCTATCATGGGACCTACAGAAAATAGCCAACTTTCATGTCAGAGAACTTTCATTCACAGCTGTGGGTTTGTGGGACCAGGAAATGGGGGAGATGGGGTGGGGGATATAGACACTCCACCTCTCACCAAGAAGAGGCCTTCTTCCACCACCAAGCAGAAGCAGCCCAGTTTCCAGTGAGATGTAATTGTACATCGCCATGGAAGATATGCAGAGAGATGCCTTGTCATTATGTTTTGCTTGATATACAATTAGAATCTTGATAAAGTGTTAACAACTTAGTCCTTCAGCCTTAATGCAGAGCATATATTATGAATTCTGTCATGTTTATCCTCCCAAGGTGACTGATGCATGTGGAGATACCTGGGCATGGCAGTAGCCCTAATTAAGAGTAGCCCCGCTCTTCCTGTCTTTCCAGTGCAATCCGGGTCTCTTGGTTCTGTAGTATATAAAAGTTCAATGGCTAGAGTACAGAGCTGTGTATCTGTAATAGAAAGCAGTTTTTTTTTATTGTGTGCACCAATTTATGTACATTATGGACTTCAGAGAATGTATTTTTAAAGGAACTTAGCTGCAGGGAGCTTTTTAATTAACTTATGCTTGTTTACATTAATGCACTTATTTTAAGACCTAGTTTCAGAATATGAACAGTACTTTTAAGCTCTTCAGAAGCACATGTATAACAGCATATGTATAAAACCCTTTGTCTCTTTTTCAGATATGTTGAAAGTTCTTGTTTTAGGTATTCTTTCTTTAATAAAGGCAATACAGTGGCATACAGCTAGGGGACCATCTAGCCAGTGGTACCAATATCTTTAATATGGCAAATGCTGACAAGTGTAGAATGAAGGACTGATAAGAACTATCTCCTTCTAAAGCTAGTTAGCTGCCCTTGAAAACTTCTTTAAAATTACCTATTTTTACAACAACAAAACCACAAGTTTTGTATATTAGGCTAGTTATAACAAAAGATACAGTAGTCAGTGTGTTGGATTTGGATGTGGAATATAAGGTGTAATGTACAGTCACCAGACTCATGATGCATTTCTTCTCCTATCTGCTTCAGAACTGAAGCACATTTTAGATGTTTAATACTTTTAATAATGTTCTCTATTTCAAAATATATTTCTGTTGTCTCTACCTGTATATTCCAGCGTATAAGACGACCCCCAACTTTTCCAGTTAAAATATAGAGTTTGGGTTATACTTGCCGTATAAGAAGACAACACCTGGTGTATAAGACGACCCCCAACTTTTGTGAAGATTTTCCTGGGATAAAAAGTAGTCTTATACGCCAGAATATACTGTATTTCTTGTACTGTTTCCTGATCTCTCCTACTCTGAAACCTTTAAAATGCATTTCAACAAATTAGATGAATCAGTTCATTTTTTAAAAAATATTCCTTAAAGTTTGAGCATTTAAACATGCTAGAAGATAGGATGGGAAGAAAACAAAAAGATTAATTTAAATGCCAAAGTTGTGCATTGATTCTAACAGAACTGGATTTCACCCAAACTCGTTTTTATTTCTTTAAACAAAGAACAAAACTTCTTAGCGGTATGTGTGTAGTATTTAACTAGTGGGAGGTCTTGGAGGGTTCCAGTCTCTGTCTTCCTTTGGATCTGAGTGAAGATTCCCACTGCTTCTAAATATTTATCAGGAGAAAATAAGTCCAGCTAACTTTGGGATATATTCAAAAGTGTGCAATATGCTTTTTGATCAAATGCACTTTGTGACATTTGTTTCAACCGTACATACTGACCTTTCTCAGACCTACTCTCAATATAGTGGAAATCACAAGTTGCTGACTAGATAATCATAGATAAAACATTGAATTTGTTTCATGGTTTACCACACTGCAGTTATATACCTCACCCAAAGTACAAACTAAAGAGACAATCTGTCTTCAGCTTTTTAAGCCAACTTTGACTTTTCTTACCATGTGGTACTGTCAAATAAATGATGTAGAGTTGGCTAAATTCCTTTGCATTGCTGACTTTGTCTGAATGTGAGATTTATTCCTAAATATTAGCCATTTCAGTTTTTCTGTTCCTGCCAGTTATATGAAGATAGAGGTAACTATTTGCGCCCACTTTTGTATTTCCCTCCCCCCTCCCCCCTCCACTCTCTCTCACACAAATACACAAAGAGAAAGAAATCCTTTATATTTAACAACTGAAATGTTCATCTAAAATGCTGTAGCATCTTCACAGATCACATTAATCTTTATGGCATTTTACCCATGTTACTAATTTTTAAGAATTCTGATCAGAAGGTAAACACTTGATCATAAAAAGCAGTAACAGTCAGGATCGGGGAGCTCAGAGTGGGAAAATTCTGGAACCACCCAACACCAGTTCTTCAGCATTGTTTTGCATCTGATCAAAGGGAATTTTTCTGGTGTTGAATGGCTTCAAGCAAAGCACATAAGCCAACATATAACTTCTGCCTGCAACCTTTGCTTGTACTCACTTGTATCAGCCACTACTAATGAAAAATATGAAAATTTACCCTAGGATTTCTTGCTGAAAATCTTTGTATGTATTTCATACAAATTTTAAAAGATGCTAATGGCAGACTGGGCAGCACTCCATCACACCCAATAGCTCAGAGTGTGAATCTATTCTTCCTTTATTCATGCGTGTTGGCAGATGCATGCACAACAACCGATTATTTATTTATTTATTTATGTATTTATGTATTTGTTTGTTTGTTTGTTTGTATTTCTATCCCACCCTATACCCGAAGGTCTCAGGGCGGGTTACAATATTATTTAACCTTAGACAGGTCCCTGCCCTCAGGTTTACAATCTAAAGAGACAAGAAACAAAAGGAAAATGGTGTGGGAGGGAACAGGGAACAGCAAAAAGCAAGCATTTGAGGTCTTCATATCCAATTCTTCAGCTCATTTCTTATTGCTGGAATTTTCTTATTCTCTTTACTTTGAATTTTCTCTTCATTGATGACAAACTGGAAGATAGTAGAGATGGTCAGCCGGCATCTACTCAGCCCCACCTTGCTCGGCCTCAGGACCAGATGTTTCCTCAACTGGTGGATCCGCTCCCATAGTCTCTTTGCCATCTTGTGACGGGACCAGTTGGAAGAGGGAGGAGCACTGCTCCCACAAGATGGCAGAGCAGCCCAGAACTGCTGCCTCTTCTCCACTCCTATTAGGCAAGATGGTTCTCAGCCTTGTGAAGATGGCAGTTGGAGGAGGGAGGGGCAGTGCTGGGAGCATTATGTTCAGTAGGGTCAATTATCATCTGGGTTTTCCTCGGCAGAATTTGCACAGTGTCCCTATGGCATTATAAATTTGCCACAAAGAGGCAGGGCCCACATGACCTGGTTCTGTCATGGCACATGGTGTGCCGGGCAGCTGTGACATCCCAATAGACCAACATTTGTCCTACCATCATGCCACCATAAACTGAACAGCAGAACTGAAAAAGAGCTTTGAATGCTTTCTCCCACCCACCATTGCTGCACTGTTCAAGGACACTCACTTGTGCTAGGCCCTCTATAGGCCTGTTCACACTTACCTTCCAGACTCTCTTGGGCAGGCCTTTCTACATGCTTCTCCACTGTCTGTGACTGTCCCAGAGCTCACTCTAGGTGCCCTGGTTTTCACTAGCTGGCGACAAGCAAAAATCTATCCGCAGCTTGACCAAGAGCAGGTAGTGAGTTACTGGTCAGCAGTTTCTGGTGGGAAGTTGCAAGGGAGCAGGACGGTGGTGTGGCTGTGCAGCTGCATGCCACAGGAAATAGGATCATCCACACTTCAAGTCCTGCTGGTCAAACTGGAGACTGCACCCGCACCTCAGTGGAAAGGTATTATTATTTGAAAAGGTGATTAAGGTAAGAACAGTACCTACACCATCTTCTACTGACAACATGCCTAGCCTAGAGGAAGCGTTTCAGGCTAAGAATAGGATGGGATAGAGTGGTCTTGTGACTATACATATGGATCCCAGCCTGTCATATTTGAAGCCAGAAAATAAAAGTTCACCAGCTTTGATGTTGCATGAGGACATTTTAGCTATTCTGAGAAGTGGCCCATTTCCAGAGCTCAGTGAAATGTATCCAGGGTGAAGAACAGGCTGAGGCCTGTTTTTGCTTTTGCCCCCTATCTGTGTTGTGTGGCAGGGCTTGGAACGCAGGCTGGCCTATGCACAGACCATCTTTTAGCAGTTTACACCTAGAGCTGGATCCACACCTATGATCAGTCTAGACACAAGGGCTGCATGTCCACCATGTGCCAAGGAAGGCTGTGCCCTGTTTTGGTGTGTGATGGCATCCAGACTCCAAAGCTCCAGTATACTGCTGGCATAATTGAAACAGATCATGTAGGTGTTGACTGTGCCGCGCAGGCCTCAGCATTTAAGCTGCCACTCACTGATTCTGGTCTTGTTAGTGCAGTATTGGGACAGAAGATTGTATGGGAATACCAGGTACTCTTGGCTAGAGAATTTAAAACATATCCCAGAAAGTGGCAGTGCCAAACTACTTCCATGTTTTTGCCAGGAAAACTGCCAAGTCTGTTTCTGTGTCAGTCTTGCCTGTTTCTGTGTCAGTCTTGCCTGTTTCTGCACAGAGAAGAAGATCTGATCACAGGGCCACTGGTCTGGATCTAGGGTTGCCACATCCACACATTATTCCTGTTTGTGGACACCCCCCCTCCCCAAGGATGGATTCCCCTCCAGCATGCCTCGCCTCTGGCTGTCATTCCTAGCTGTTGGGGAGGGGAGCAGGTAGTAGATCTGGATTGGTGCCATCTGTGCAGATGATGCAGACCCAGCCCTCACCTCCCCAGAATCAGAATCGGTAGGTCTGGGATGGATCAACAGAGTGGTTGAGAGTCCTTCTGTCTCTAAATATACACAGTAAGATGTAATTTTTTAAAAATTGTGGTGTCTTTGTCAGCATTTATAAAACTAATTATTTTGGAAGACATAGAAATCTTGTGTTCTGTGATACATGCTGTAGCAAGGAGGTATGTATAGAAGTAATATTGGTCTCAAAACTGATGAACTGGTATTCTTGAAACCTCAAGAAAAAAAAAATCTAGGCCAATTAAAATGACCCAGCTTTTTCAGTATCCTAACAGAGTTACATGGCTCTATAAATAGTGTTCTTACGAATGTCCTGAATCATTTTGGCCATGATTTCATATTTTACAAACAGACAAGCAAAGATTATGACTTGCCCAAGGTCATGCTACAAGTACCTGACTAAACAGAGGTTAGAACATGCAACATCCCCAGCCCTGTAATATGGGGTAGTGATGCTATCTGCATGGGAGCGAGGGTAGAGGAGAAAGGCAAGAATGAAGAAGTTGCTTAAGGCCATACTATAGAATTAAAGGGAAAGATGAGGTGCACAGTTTATAATACACTCCTATTCTGAAGATCCACTGGTTGAAAAGTTAGAATTTGATGGAAAGTTGGCAGTCTGTCCCCACCAGTTCTACAGCTGATGAAATATTCATGAGAATTTTCATCTTCCAGGGGAACCTCAGCTTGGAAAAATGAGGGAGGAAAATTACCACATAGAACTGCATGTATCTTCTGAGCCCTCTGATAGGCAACATGCCTTCTTTTCTGTATTTCTTCTTTCATAATCTTCTACTGTGAAGATTATGAAAGCCAGCTGGGTGACCTTGGGCTAGTCACAGCTCTCTTTTGAGCTCTCACAGCCCCACCTACCTCACAGGGTGTGTGTTGTGGGGAGAAGAACAGGTTTGTCAGCCTCTTTGAGTCCCCTTAAATGGGGGAGAAAAGCGGGGTCAAAAAGCCAACTTCTTCTACTGTGACTTAGGCTGTGGTCACACTTAAGTTTTAGTCCACTTTCAGAGTGAGCGAATACATCAGCAAAGTGACAAGCTGCTTTCTTTCAGTGTTAAATAACTCAGAAAATTCTCCTTTGGAATAGATAATGTGGAAAGAAAATTATTGGTCACTTTTCTGATGTGTTCTCTCACTCCGAAGGTGGACTGAAGCTGGATTAAACCTTAGATATGACCACAGCCTTACAGAGCCAGGAACTGTGTTTTCTGTCTGCTAAGTGTTGCTGTTTACCTGTGCCATGTTTCCTCTTCAGACCATCTACTACTGCTTAAGAACATAAGTACATAAGAGGAAGCCTGCCAGATCAAGCCGCAACCCATCTAATCCAACATCTCATCTTGCACAGTGGTATATCCTATTCTTCTGGGCATCTCAAGCAGCAGACAAAGGCAAAGTGCTCATCTGCTCTTGAGTTCCTACAGATGACCTTCCAAAGAATCCTGTCTGTCTCTACGACCTGATGCCCTTACCTAGGCATCAGTACCAATATCCGAGACACTATTTGTTCCTGTTATCAATCCACAATGCATACATAATATGAGTAAATGGGATTCTTCTCAATCTTGTGTGTTTATAGTTGGAAGACATAAAATTTCCATATGACTGAAACAGTTAATATGGCCAAAGCTGCTGCTTTTGTCAATCAACATCAAAGAGCTATTGGGTGAAATATTGTTGCACAACTAATAAAGTTCTAATAAAGTTAGTACCAGAATGCCAGTGGTGGAACGTGCTTTCTGCGCTTGCCTAGGCAGATGATGCCATTGGAGTCTCTTTCTTTGGAGGTAACAAAAGAAATCGCTATGCTGTCTTGAAGTTGAAACTGAAAGATACACTAAAGCCTGAGTTGCTATCTGTGCTGAATCCAGTGTTATGGCCTGGAGAAATCTGTGTCCATAAACCTAGGGCCTTTTCACACTTCGCTTTTCAGGGCAGCCACACATGCTCTGATGCAGTGCATTTGTACACCATGGGACTGCTTCAGTCCCAGGACAGCTCTGAGCACGTACATCGATTTCCCTCTTCAGTAGCTGTGGAGCAGTAAAACTGTTCCACAATTATGCTAGGAGTGTCTACAGTGCTACTAGTACGGTTCTGCACACAGCCCTTGCAGTATGTCTATGCAAAAGGTGCTTCGGGGGTAGTGTAGCTGTGGCTGTGCAGTTGTACACCATGTCACCCCACTGCCATAGCAACAGTGCATGGCTATAGCTGCAGTGAGGCAGATGCTCCCAGGTGGGAGAGTTCTCACTTCAACTGCTGCATGGTCGATTCTGGCTTAATTTTTGTACATTTTCAACAGAAAATATTCCACCCCCATTTCCCGATTGCAAAGGTAGGCAGGATAATGGCTTTTTTGTTTTAATACCAAAAATTTTCAACCCCCGTTTTCCGATCACCAAGACAATCATGAAAATGGCTTGATTTTCTCCCTTATAAACTTGGCGGGCGTTCTTGCAGTTCCCAGTGGAGAGGAGGTGCACAAAACTGCTCAAGTGCCTAACTGTCACTAAACTTCATAGCGGCTTTCACTCTTTTAAAATTATTTATAAATTTATTATTAGTAGTAAGCTTTATTTTAACTTTTTTTTCCATGCCTCTCAGCCCAGTCCTGGCTTTCTGTGCCGCTAAGGGAGGGGAGAATGCTGCATTTACAGCTGGTGACACAGGGATGGGCTGTCATCAATCTGGCCTCCAATGAGGAGAGAGGGGGTGAAGAAGAGGGGTGCTGCTCCCCTATGCCAGGGTTTGGCGTGGTTTGCATGAGGATGGGTGCATCCGCGCCCAACCCACACCCAGCCCACGTCACAAGGAATGGCATGGGGACCATCTGGGATTGATCTCGGACCCATTCCACGCCAAATGGCGTGCATGGGGACGCGGCCTCCATATCATAGCCAGGGAATGGAAGTTACTCAGCTGCAGTGTTAGTTCAGCTGGGTACAGCAAGCAGACAGCACATCACCACCTCCAGAAGAACACTGATAATGTAGCACACTAGCACTCTAATTTCCTGCTACATGTTCTCTTCCTAAGTTTTATAAAAGTGACATTTTTGTAGAACATTTGGATAATTGGCAGATTTTCTGCCACAGTCCACATGTATTTAGATCCGATGTCTCATGACACCAAATTTGTAGTTTGACTATACATTAATATCTGCCTTGTTAAAAATAAACTACAGCAGTATACAGTACTATATATTATACTGTACGTTATACCTTAATATAATGTATGATAAATTGCACTTTACATTATAAAAAATTCTTTTTGATAATCCATGAATTTATCTGACAGCACTTTATTACAGGAAGAGCCAATTCTCATATGTTTTCCATCAGTTAAGTGCCAGTTTTCATCTATATGATTTAAACTTTAGTGATGATGGTGAAACTGAACTAGAAAAACTGAATGACAGAGCATGTCTGGCGCTTTCCTCTTCATCATGCTAAGCCATGTCTCGATCTGAGCTACTTTGTAATCCAAGGTAGGGCATCAATTGCCACTCTGCCACAGCCCTGCCACTTTCATTTCACAGTTCACCACTGCGTATGCTACAAACTACTTGTTGCAGTCATGAGTTGTTGGCCATTTTCGACCTTCTAACACCAAATATCCAGCAGTAACACACACAGAGGAACCAGTTGTCAGACTGGCAAAGAGAGACCATGAGACTTTTTCTTTAAAAAGATGAACAGTGATTTATTTCAGCTCAGCATTAGGACATTTCTTGTTGGGAGCAACTTGGAGCAGAAAGCCCAGCATATTTATATGTTTCATAGCTGGGCGGGGTTTGGCCTTCAACCAATGAACAATAACTATTTTTCAAAACAGTTTAAACTTAGAGCCAAGATGTATCACTTGACCCCAGCAGGGAGGGGGGAGTCAACTGTCACTTCCAAAAGAACAGGCAGCTACTATATACGTATACACAGAATCACATAGGTGGCAGAGATCTTACATTCAAATATTATGGCAGGCAGCTAGCCCTGCCTGACACGAGTAGAGCAATCTTCTTGGATTTGTTTCACAACCCCTTTTGATCCAGCTAGTGCCTTAGTCCTTCTCTACCTTCCACAGATCCCACTGTGTGTGTCCCTGCTGCAAACACATTTACCTTGTAATGGACATCATCATCATAGGCTGCATCCCCAAAAGACTTATAGCCATCGGTTCTTTGTTTGTCTCCCAGATCTTCCGCCCCCCCCCCCCCCGAAATGGCTTCTCGTGCCGGCAAACATTCACTCTCACCACTTTCCCCTGTTATCGCTGTCAAAATCCACCCTGTCCAGCGCACGACCGCTCATTCACTCACCATTTTCCCTGTTACTGCTGTCAAAATCCACCCCTAGCAATAATCCACCCATTTCACACCTCATAGCGATTGCAACAATGTTGCCATTCTGCGTGATTCTGGCACTTTAGTTCTGAGCTTTAGAAAGGGGAGCTGCTTGTGTTACTGCTGTGTGTGCAGGCAGCAATCCCCGCCCCTTTTGCCACGGAGCGTCCCCAAGGTAAATGTTGTGAGGAAAACCCGCAACTTCCAAAAAGAGCTCTGAAAGACTTATTTAAAGGGCACTTTTTTTGTTGTGCATTTTCCTCATTTTGTTGCTCTGGAAGTTCGTTAAAAATCCTGGCATGGGAGCGCTCAGAGGCAAAAGAAGAGTTTTAGCAGACTTTAAATTGCTTGGGAACAGGGCCATATATTATTTCTTGAACCAGTTATCAGTTCGAGGCAGTGCCTGAATTTGTTTACTCCTTTGTTTTGAAAGGCTTACTAAAGATCTGCTTCATTTGTTACTCAAATTTCAGACGTTTGGGCACACCTGGACCTGAATTTCAGCATCTTTGGGCATGAGAATTTAGCAGTATGCAGATTTGAGGTTTGCTTTGGTGTCCTCCAAAGTAGGAGGACTACACTGCCAGATGGGGAGCTTTGAACTCATCTTTCTGAAAACCTGTAATTACTGTTCTCTCCTTCCTAAGGCTTTTTGTGAATTTGCAGGTGCTTTTCTAGACATGTTCAGTAGTGATGGGGTGTTTTACCATTAATGGGTACTTAATGGGTATTTCTAGTGACAGTGGAAAAACACCCATAATCAACAATAGAAGGCCTGACCGTGCTTAAATGAGTGCCACACAGCAGGCACTTCTGCCACGAGCAACAAAAACAGCCTGTCTGGGGGACTATCCACCTTTCCCGTTTTTTAACCAGCTGCACAGAAGAGAGAATGAAAAATTATCTTGAGCAGGTTTCATGGTAAGTATAGGCCTTCTTGCACTTACCTGCCATAATGTTGTAATTTAGGAATATTTGGAGGCCACATTTGAACATCCCTATCATACCTAAAGGAGTTGTAGCCTCTTCTTAATTCTCACAATGCGGTCCAAGAGTTACTAAACAAGAGACAATTATTCAGTATCAGGAAAAATGTCATTATGTCAGGGAGGCTTCAACTTTGATTCCTGAAGGAGTTGCAGGTGGGTTTGATGACTTATTGGACCCTTCTAACTCTGTGATTCTGTAACTGGTAACTACTTGACCTTAAGAAAAGTATTTTTGGTGGGGCAGACAAACACAAATGCAAATAACAATTTGCAAGGTGCCTCAAGGGAAGAAGAGTTTAGTCAATGAAGCTTGCAATACTTTTAATTACAATAATTATCAAACTGCACCTACACAGGTCAGAACTCATTAGCAAAAATACCAAACACAACTATCTGAATTAGTTATCAGTCTATAATATCCAGACTATATTATTAAAGTGTTACATATACTGACACCACTTTTACAGATGATTTTTAGCTTTATTAACCATCCTGCTGATTTTGTCAATTCTGAGCTTCAAGAAACCAACCAACCATTCTTTTTACTTCATTCCTTTCCTTTAAAATTCTATAGCTACAATTCTACCGCTTAACAAAGTAATAGCCTGAAACAGAGTTTCTAATCAGCTGCATGCGGTAGTGTTCTGACGCAGAAAGAATTTCTCTAGAGCTTTGGAAGGAGAGCGGAGTGCATGCTAAAGAGGAAAAGGATGGACAAAATTCTTAACAATGGTGCCTTGCTCACAGAGAATTATTTGAACAATGATGAAAACACTCTGTTCCAAACCAGAACATAAGAAAGGTTGGAACCAGGCACCATTGCTGTCAAATCTGAAGGCTATTTCATTTATAGTTCTTCTGCATTTATTTATTGAATTATCCAGTCCCCCAGATTTATTGAGCTGGAAGGAGTTGGGAGTGGCGTTCCAGAACTGTTGGACCTACCTAAGAATACAAGAGGAGCCTACCTAAGAGGAGCCGTGCTAGCTCAGCATTCTGTCTCATGCAATTTGATTCTAGGCATTCTTAAGCATAAGACAAGGGTGATGTGTTCTCCCCCTCTTGCAAAGGGCCTTTAGAGGCATCATGCCTATTCCCTTCAATCTGCAAATGACACCTAGGCATTGATTCTAGAAGCCATTGATACACCCCTCTTCCATGAATCTATCTAACCCTTTCTTAAAGCTATCCAGGCTAGTTGCTGTCACCATTTCTGCTGGTAATAAATTCCTGTAAAGGTATTGTTTGGTGACAGGCCAGCTACCCTATGCCACTTATATATGCTATTAGAAGTTGGGGAAAGTCTGAGCAAAGAATATGTGGAAAGACTTTACACTGTCCATTCAAGCATTGTTGCCATTGCTGGAGTGGGTGCAAGACATTTATTTTTTGGTGGTGGCAGCACTGCTCTCAAAAAAAGTTTGAATGCCATTCTTGTTTCTCTAAAAAAAGAGTGGGACCACCACTGCCAACATTAGGACTAGGTCTTTGGTATCACAAGCATTCTGACTGTGTAAATTAGAATATCAGAAGGGATATGAACGATACAAGAAAGCTAGAGAAATTATCTATGCCAGGTCATAGCACAAATTCAAACAACAACAACAAAGCAACCTAGCACAAGCTGAGGAAGAAAGGAAAGTAGTTTATTAAGATCTGTTAAAATATTCAAAACAAAGTAGAGTTTGAGGGGGACTACACCCACAAATATCCACAACAAAACAATGCCATGTTAAGGGGGGGGGGGGTAGCAGACACCCAGGTCACACCAGCAGCTATTATTTGTTAATAAGTTTTGCTTTGCTGCATATTATCAGAGAAGAGACAAAACAGGGTTTCTGTTTTCAAAACATAAAGCCATTTAAAACTCATACCTATGTAAGGCTGTATCCACTGGGAACAATTCAGCAACACCATGATCTTAGTAGAAATAAGTTCAAGGTAGATTAAAAGGCCTAAAAATATACTGTTTAGCAAGGACAAACAACAACATGGACATTTAATACTGTGGAAATGTCCAAAAAGCAAGAAAGCAAAATGAAAACAGCACAAAGACTTCCTGTCCTCTGTGGTCACTGTTGTTGATTTGGCTGGTTTCCAGAAATACCAAGTTCTGCCAAAGGGTAATATTTAAAATTCATATCTGCGGCTCAGAATTACATTCCTCCTGTGTAAGAATTCAATAGTGATGCAAAGCCAGAAAAAGAAATCCAGCTGAGTTAGTTTTGTTGTTGTTACCACTCTACAGCTGTACAGTTCATCCTAGCTACATGCGTGCAAGATTTTGAACTGTGATCGCTGTAAGAAGAGAAGAAAAACTGGAATGCAGTTACTGGCCCTGCCTTATCCCCATCCCCCAATCAGTGTGGAAATGCCTGAATGTATCTGGTCCATACCTAATTTGGAATATAGATTTAGCTGATGGCTAAATTCCAGAGGCTGTATTCTCCATAGCAACATGAGGCATTTTTGCACGAAGGCGAAGACGCCTCGGAACGCTTCCCCCGAAACAGGTTAACACTTTCCCGTTCACACAAGGGCAGGTAAGGAACACTTTGAGAACAGTTCCCTTACCTGCCAGTGCAAACGGGAAAGTGTTCTCAACCCGTTCGGGGGGAAGACCCTCCCCCGGGCTGCTCCCATAGACTCCTGTGGACTCAGTGTGGGCAGCCCAGGCGCCTTCTTTCCCTGGGTTCCTGCTCACTCCTGAACCCCAGATCAGGCTCCGGGGGTGGGCAGGAACCCCAGCCAACACCCACCCAACCCACCCCGGGGTTGCGCATGCGTGAACGGGCCTTCTCTTCCCAGCCTGATTCTGCTAGAATAGGCCAGGCCATTCTGAGCATGCTTGAGGGGGCGGCTTCTCATTGGCTCGGCACCTGCCTGGCCTCAACTGGCCATCTGAGCATGTGCGGGTGTCTGAAAGGGCGTTTTACCGGAGTGCAGAAAGGGCCAAACTTCCCATAATGGAAGTGAGGCGTCTGAAATCAACGAAAACTTTCTGTTCTAGGTAGGCTGTATGCACATTTAGACCCACAAGTTGAAAAGCCGCACTGTATCTGAAGAAAAAAAACTGACAGCACTTGCAAAATAATTTCAGTTCTTTATTGTTATGTTGAAATGTGAAGCATACATTAGCTCCATTAGTTCAGCTAACCATCAAACAGAAGCAACAATGCTGACAATAAAACATAAGTAGATGAATTTCAAATAAAAAAAATTAAGAACATTCAGATCTCATGGCAAAAAGCAATAATTTTAAAAATAAAATGATTGTATCCCATTTGCTATTCCCCCCTCCCAAAAAAGTATCTGCTTCTTTTCTTGAAAAATACAGAACTAGCGAGAGAGGTTTACTAGGCTATTATTCCCTGGGAAAGTCATTGTTATCACTCACAGAAGCTTATTCACCACTATATTCTTCAAGCCGCAGGCTAATCTCAATAAAGGGCTGTGAGCAAGTCCTGCTCTAAAGACCCTTTTTTTTAAATTAGATATTTATATACCACCCTATGCATAGCTCCAGGGTGGTGAACAGAAATAGCCGTAAAACAAACAAGCAATTAAAAACAGATAAAAACCAGATATAATTTATGATACCAAATTACAGAAATCTCACTCATGGATCACCTATAACAAACAATAATCTTCTAACAAGTGTTGGAAGGTGTTTAATGTGGTTGACTGGCATATCTTAATGGGAAGACTGTTCCATATGGAAAGAAAGTAACACAAGGGAAAGCACTCTCTAAAAAACTCTGGGTTTTTTGTATGCTGTAAGTGTGCACATATTATTCCCTATGAAAATGTGTTATTGAGAGAAAAAATTCTAACAGTGAGTAGGTTCTAAATTATTATGAAGCCAACCAGCCTAAAGCAGAACCCAAACCTCTATTTTTTAAATTTACTTAATTTATTATTCCATTTTTGATGGAACATATATAAAATGAGCAAAACATAAACATGAAGAACATAAAAATTAATAAAAAATGACAAAATAATAACAATAACAATATAACTCTCATGGCTGCTCAAGTCTTATAGGGATTAGCTTGTGTTCTATTACTTGAGAGGACACCGAGGCTTAACCTTAAGAAATTCCCATGGAAATGTTCTGGGTCTTTGTTCAAACAGGAATTAACAAGATTTATCTTAAAATAAACAAAACAGATAAACTATTGCCAGTTTCTTTCTCAAACCAATCAAACAGGTACTTTACGTGTCTTTCAGTTGCAAACAAGATGGACACTGACTGCAAACTTCAAATCTCTTTTTCTCTCTTATTGCTTTGAAAGATGCAGATTCCTTTGTAACTCTTTGTGTTTAACTCAATAGTTCTTGCTATTGCTTTGATACTGCCTTGCTATTGCCTTGCTCCTGCCTTGCAAAAAGGGGGGTTAATAAGGATGTCCTAAATGCTGTATTTTACTCTGAAACACAAGCCTTTCTTTCCCTCTCTCTGTAAACTTTCTGTAAAGTGAGTTGGAATGTACTAAAACATATCCAGCTATGGGGTGTTCTTACAGCTCCACCCAGCCAGGGCTAATACATTTGAAACTACACTGAGGGCGCATCTCTATGGGAGCTAATTGCTTCGCTATTGATGCAATTTAAAAAAATCCACGTTGTAACTCACAATAAAGCGACACCATGTGGTTTGGGGCAACACAGATTAAAAGCGCACTTTCCTGTCCCCATGGAAACTGCTTTTTGTAAGCCCGCATCTTTTTCTCCCTCCCCCCCACCCGCTGGAGCGACTACAGGCTCCGTTCAGCTGTCAAATTCAGCTGCCAACATTCACGTAAAGAACGGCAAAAGCAAACGAGCAATCTCTTTCACAGCGTGTGCGTGTCTGTCTCTTTCCCTCCTTCCCTCCCTTGTTTCCCCCCCCATAAACTCCACTTAGTTTTCTCCATGTAGTTTTCTCCCCCCCCCCCATGCCTGAGCCTGCAATCGCTCTTGCAAGGGCTTCCTTTAGACCAAAAGAGTGCCTGACAAGTCAGCTAAAATCATTAACAGTGGCTGCTTTCACTCTTCTCACCATTCTAGTGGGTCTCTCTCTCTTTCTCTCTCCCTCCTAATAATGCAGCCTCCGATGATCACAGCTCTGCTTGGGCACTGAATCAGCTGTCCTTACGTGAACGGAGGAAACTGAATCTGAGAGCTACAGGGCTGCAAGGAGTGAGTTGCTTTTAGTTCTGCTTGTAAGCGTCTCCATGTTCCGAGGAAAACCTGTGGTTTCCCCCTAACGTCGGATGTAGTCTTGTTTAAACAGGGGGGGGGGGTTCTGCCACGGATTTTCTTCCTTTACACCTAATGTAGCCCAGAGTAAAGCTGTGTATGGAGACGCTCCGAGGCAAAACAAGCTTAAATCCTTAAATCTGGAGTATTTTTGGCATGTAGACGCACCCTGAGGGGTTTTCCTTTTTAGAATTACTGGCTTTAAACAGCAAATTGAGGCAGGGCAGCAAAACCATAACAATAACCTCTAAAGTAACCATAATGCAATATCCATATCAACCTACCTGTGCCTTAAGATCTTGAGGGGAGGCTCTTCTGGTTGTACCACCGCAGTCAGTAGTAAAAGGGGTGTGCACCCAGGAGAGGGCCTTCTTGGCTATGTAATAGTCTCCCCCTTGAGGTACATAAGGCACCTGGGCATGTAGTGCTTGCTTGTTCTTGAAGTGTACAAAATACCAACTTTCAACTGAAGATTTAGCAAACAAAATTCAGCAACAAAAGTCACTAATGTAAAGAACTGTTTTTGCTTTTAATAAAATACATATATCAAAAATATAATTTTTTTTACTAGAGCTACAAATATCACAAAATTATGGATATTTCTAGATGTGACACAGCACCCGAGTTAAGCTAGGTTTTCTTGTGATTTTTGACACACCGAGCTCAAAAGGTTCGGCATCACTGCCATAGGATATTAATCAAAAGAGAGGGTGGGACTCTAGGCAACATGGGATGTTGTTGAATTCCTGTTCACATCAGCACCTATCAGCCTGGTGAGAGCTGTATTCCCAGCATAGGCTTCTGCAAGGGGTTGTGGATGTGACAACAGAGCACTTGGTGTGTTGCCTCTGAGTCTTATGAAACATATAATAATAATAATAATATTTATTTGTATACCGCCCTATGGCAAACCAATCCGGGCGGTTAACAACAGTAAAATATAAAATATAACAATTAAAAACACCTTATCCCTCCCCCCACACCCTCCCCCCACACCTTATCCCTCCCCCCACACCTTATCCCTCCCCCTCCTCTGTTTTCACCTTCTTCGTACAGCACTTTTAGGTGATGCCACTGTTGAATAATATTTCTCATAGGAAAATTAAAGTTCACGCAAACCTCAGATTGTTAAAGTTTTATGACTATTTAGTGGTTATTGGTTTTGAATGTTTCTTCTTAAGTAAAGACAGTCGTGTACTCATAGCACAAATTAAAATAATGCATAAAACAATTATAATCTAGTTAATATATATAAATTATATATCATCTTCCAGAAAATGGTTTAAAGAATAGGAATTTAAGAAGTATTGCATGTCAGTGAGCCAATACCAAACAGCAAAATGTTTCTGCCTTTTCCTGCCATCTACAGCATGACATCACTCACGAATGACTCCCAAAGAAATTGTTCTGTAATAAAAATAGCAACATTTGCAACAATAACATGTTAAACTGAAATACAACACTTTTGAGTTAACCTTGAGATGCGGGGTGAATGTAATGGCTTCATCACCCCACTGCCAGGGCTCTGATATTGTACTTACACTGTGACTGTAATCAGTCTATCATTTGAAGTGTACCATCTTTCATACAAAAGTACCATATGTGACCTGCCCTGGCTTATTATTGCAAGGCCCCAGATATTTATCTGCCCAAGGGTAACTTGCAGAGATTCACTTCTCATTCAGATAAACTGAAGTTCAAATAAGTAAGTTACAGTGAGGTCCAATATATTTTCAGTGTTTAAGTAGGTTTTCAGAAGCATTTGAGGCGCTTTCTGGACTACGCTCCCCGATCCTGTGACAGAGCAGAATATCCTGTCACAGAAGAAGCAACCCATTCCAAGCTGGAATAGGTTACTGCTGCAGCAGGTCAAGGTTCCATTCAGATGACATTCTGACGACACGCTCTGCTTAGTGTCCGGATGCTGCCTCCAAACAGACTATGGAGGCATTGCTGTGGCTCTGAAGACATTAATTCGTAGCCTTCAGTGATTCCAGCTGGGACATTTTGGGAGCAAACCCACTTCCTGCAGCACTTCCTAGAATGCTGTCAAAAAGTATCCCACATAGTATATTGGACCACTGAGGCATTCTGTACACAAGCCTAATCAGGGCCTTTTCACACTCTCTAGGGTAGGGAAGATGGGGGATTGGTTCAATGGATGCCAGATCCAACCCAAACCTTGCCAGAACTTCTTGCCAGCATGAAGGAGGCAATCACAGAGCTGTTCCAATGGCACCAAAATGCATGTGCGGTGCTGTTGCCATGGGAACCGGGAAATGCAGTGCACAACAGCATTCGTGACACCTGCTCACCTGCTTCATTTGTACCTCTTCCATCCAGAAGAGGTGCAAATGGGAACATGCAGGGCTATCCCTGGTACAGCAGTTAAAAGTGCTCTACCACTATACATTTATTTATTTATTATTTCTATTTCTATCCCACCCTATACCCATAGGTCACAGGGCAAGTAACAAATTGTAAAACAACAGATTACAAGCAATATAAATTAAAAACAATACAGATAAAAAACTCTTTAAAAATCCAACGTATTTAAAAGCATATACTAAATATTAAAATACTAATATCTATGGTGGCAGGGAAATATTAGCCAAAGGCCAAGGCACTGCCCTCCTGAATGTATACAGAAACAGGGCGTGACGCACCTCAAGGGGGGGGGACTATACCATAACCTGGGGGCCATTACCGAAAAGGCCCTTTCCCAGGTGCTCACCTGCCTCACTACTGAGAGTGGTGGGACAACCAGGAGGGCCTCACCTGCAGATTTATTCTAAGACTCTCATATATCCATTCTATAGATAAGACTTGCTTGTCATCTTCTTAAGACCTGTCCTAATGTCTGACAGCTAACAGGTGAACACAAGAAAAAAACACTGATGGGGCAGGTCAATGATCTACCTAATCAGGCAGTCAGTTCTTACAGCGGTCAGTCTCAAAAAGGCCAGTAGAAAGCCATGACTATACAATACTGGCATTCTCCTTCCTAGGTTTATCCTGACACCAGTATTCAGAAGTATACTGCTTCCTGCACTGCTTCTCAATCTTTCCAAAAGTAATCTTCCTCTAATTTCTCTTATGATACAACCCCCCCACACACACACACACATATTTTACAATATTGGTGCAATGGAGGGAGAGTAAATTAGTGAAATGTGTAAGTCCCCCTGCTAAACTGGAATAGGGAGGTGTGTGCTTTTCCACACATCTTCCTGGGCTGGTTTACTTGTGAATAGGGCAACGGTATGTCAAAACATGCATCATTTAATTGTTTGTCAAATGGTTATGTTGTGGTTATTTGTGTTATGTTGTGGTTATTTGTGTATGTTTTATTATTATTTTTAAAAAAATTAAAAACGTCAGTCATATACAATATTTCCATACCAGAATGAGCTCAGTTACTGCTCAAATTTCCAAAGTCAAGTCAGAGATGTATTAAACATCCTATTTGCTCAGTATATTTTCCATACATTGAGCAGTTAACCTTTTTCTTTTGTTTCAAATGATAAAACATAAATTCAGGAATGATCCCTTTTTTATTTTTTGAAGTATAGAATTTAGGTTAATTAAGCATTCTTTATTTCATTAACATGCTCACCTAAAATTTTAAAGCTCAAAAAACTGCTCTGGAAAAGCCACTCTTATGTAGCCAAATGAAGGCAACAGATCAGTGGCTCCTTTGCAGGCTTCAGCTAAAAGCCTTATTGGTTTCTCCTGCTAACCTCCTTCAAATTTTCAGGTTAAGAGAAGATCCACAGTAGACTTAGTAACAAAATTATTTAGAGCTAGAAACATCCAGGAAAAAGATTTGTGAATTCCTTATATTTAGTATATTTAAGGATTTAAAAATTGTTTATTGTTATTCCCCTGATGTATGGGAAGACTGGAACTCACATTTTCGTTTTAGAGACCTTAATGACAGCATGACTATTCTCATACCAAGAATATCTATGGGGAAATTCTACTCTATATTCAGTGTGCTTATGCCATAGTTATCTGTGATCCTTCAGAATATGCACCTTCTCACTAACTAAAACCATCTGAATATAACAAAAGACAGGCTTGGCTTATACCCAGTTGTTTGGACTTAACTGCATTGCTGCCCAACAATTTTCCAAAGAATAAATTATGTATGTTGCTCAGTCAAGAGAAATTATCTTCATTTAATACCTGCAGTACACCATCTGCATTTATATTTTCATCTGAAATTAATGTTTGACTGATGCAAACTGGTAAGGAGCAGAGAAGAGTAGCTTGCAATTCATCACTGAGTGGGTAGCCACATACCAGTTTTGCTTTGCAATTATTCAGTTCCAGCTGTAGTGAAATCACATAAAAATGTCAGGTTGCATGTCAAATGGTGGAATTGCTTTCTCCAGTTTCCGAAACAGTGTGGACTGTTTCTTCCAGTGTGGACTGGCGTGCACATATCATGGATTTAGAGATATTCCAGAGGAGAGCTGGTACTCTAGCTGGTACTCAAGGAGAAGGGGTGTTAGATACCTTGAAGCTGTCACCCCTTCTGTTCTGCCTTCCAACCAAAGGCATCTGGGAAGACCTGCCAACCAAAAACCCACTACTCTGGCAGTGTTGCTTTTAAACGCCAGGTCGGTCCGGAATAAAACATCAGTTATCCATGATTTAATTATTAAGGAAAGGGCTGACCTGGTGTACATAACTGAGACCTGGATGGACGAACTGGGCGGGCCTGGCCTCACCCAGTTGTGTCCTCCAGGTTACTCAGTGCAACACTGTTCTAGAGTAGGGGGGAGGGGAAGGGGTGTCGCTGTGGTCCATCGGACTTCCATCTCCCTCACCAGGCGGCCAATTCGCTCTGTTAACGGGGTTGAAGGCCTGTTTTTATTGCTGGGCCAGAGAGACAGAATAGGGATGCTACTGGTGTACCGCTCACCCCACTGCCCAGTATCCTCCCTATCTGAGCTGGCTGAGGTGGTCTCGGAGGTGGTGTTGGGGGATTTCAACATCCACGCTGAGGCCACGCTCAGTGGACCAGCTCAGTTCTTTATGGCCTCCATGACAACCATGGGGCTGTCTCAGTTTGTATCTGATCCGACGCATATGGCAGGCCACACCCTGGACTTGGTTTTTGCCTCAGAGCGAATTGATGATTATCCGTTGATAGGAGGGCTGACTGTTAGCCCGTTGTCATGGACGGATCACTCGCTGGTGAGGTTTGGACTCACAGTGGCAATCCCCCTCTGTGGGGACAGAGGACCTATTCAGATGGTCCGCCCCCGGAGACTTATGGAATCTCAACGATTCCTGAATGCCCTGGGGGATTTTCCAGTTGGCATGTCTGGTGCTCCTGTAGAAGCTCTGGCCTCTCTATGGAATCAGGAGATGACCAGGGCTATCGACACGATCGCTCCCAAGTGCCCTCGGCCCGCCTGTAGAGCCCAGAAAGCTCCTTGGTATTCCATGGAGCTCCGGGCCATGAAACAGGAAGGTCGATGGCTAGAGTGCAAGTGGCGTAAATCTGGCTGCGAATCTGACCGAACACGAGTTAGAGCACACTATCGTGCCTACCACGTGGCGGTGACAGCGGCGAAAAGCAGTTTTTTCTCCACTGCCATTGTGTCCTCGAGTAGCCGTCCAGCAGAGCTCTTTAGAGTAGTGAATGGCCTTACTAAATCTGGCCCGTTGAGGCGTGAGCCTCAGCCATCTAATATCTGCTGTGACAGTTTTGCAAAGCACTTTGAGGACAAAGTTGCTCAGATTCGCAGAGGGTTAGATGTCACAATTGGACATAGTCTGAGGGAGTTGTCCAGAGAACTGTCTGGTCCAATTATTTTGGATCAGTTTCAATTATTGCGGCCTGAGGATGTGGACAAGCTGCTTGTAGGGGTGCGGCCGACAACATGCTCTCTAGATCCCTGTCCTTCCTGGCTGATTAAAGCTAGCCGGCAAGGTATGACCGGGTGGATCCAGGAAGTAGTAAATGCCTCTCTGAGGGAGGGGGTGGTTCCATTGGCCCTTAAACAGGCCGTGGTGCGTCCCCTCCTGAAGAAGGCCTCCCTGGATCCAGAAGACTTAAACAACTATCGCCCGGTAGCTAACATACCTTTCCTAGGCAAGGTCCTGGAGAGGGTTGTCGCTGTTCAGCTGCAGGCATAGTTGGAAGAAGCTGATTATCTAGACACATTTCAATCCGGCTTCAGGCCCGGTCATGGCACGGAAACCACCTTGGTCGCCCTGGTTGATGATCTCCTCCGGGAGAAAGACAGGGGGAATGCTACCCTGCTGGTTCTCCTGGACCTCTCGGCGGTTTTCGATACCATTGACCACGGTATCCTTCTGGAGAGGCTACGGAATTTAGGAGTTGGAGGCAGTGCTTGGCATTGGTTCCACTCCTATCTCCAGAGCCGATCTCAGATAGTGGTGATGGGAGAGACGGAGTCGACACCCTGGGAACTCACTTGTGGGGTTCCCCAGGGGTCAGTCTTATCTCCCATGTTATTTAGTATCTACATGAAGCCACTGGGAGAGATCATCAGGAGATTTGGAGTGAGGTGCCATCAATACGCAGATGATACCCAGCTCTATCTCTCTGTGCCATCTGAATCAGGAGAGGTGGTTGAAGTGCTTGACAGGTGCTTGGAGGCGGTAATGGGCTGGATGAGGGCCAATAAATTGAAACTGAATCCAGACAAGACAGAGGTGCTGTGTGTTACAGGCTCTCGGGTCCAAGTAGTTGGGAGATACCCTGTCCTTGATGGGGTTACAATATCCGGGAAGGGACAGGTGCGAAATCTGGGGGTACTCCTGGACTCTGCGCTAACACTTGAAGCTCAGGTGGAGGCCGTGGCCAGGAGTGCCTACTCCCAACTACGGCTAGTGCGCCAATTGAAACCTTTTTTGGGCAGAGAGGACCTGGCCACAGTTATCCACGCTCTGGTAACCTCCAGGTTGGACTATTGTAACGCACTCTACATGGGGCTTCCCTTGAAGACGGTTCGGAAGTTGCAGCTGGTGCAAAATTCAGCGGCCAGAGTGCTGACAGGAACATCTAGCCGGATGCATATTACGCCGGTTCTAAGAGAACTGCATTGGCTGCCAATTCACTACCGAGCCCAATTCAAGGTGCTGACTTTAACTTATAAAGCCCTAAATGACTTGGGTCCCAGATATCTAAAGGAGCGCCTTCTCCTGTATCGACCTGCCCGTGTTTTAAGATCTGGAGGGGAGGCCCTTCTGGTGATCCCTCCGCCTTCTTTAGTTAGGCGGGTGGGTACCCGGGAGAGGGCCTTCTCGGTGGTGGCCCCCAGGCTGTGGAATGGTCTCCCCCTTGAGGTGCGTCAGGCCCCTTCTCTGTTCTTATTCAGGAAGGCGGTGAAAACGTTTCTATTCACACAGGCCTTTGGTTAAATGTTCCCCACACTTCCCCTCACTGAAAACCGCTGATGTTTTTAACTGTTTTGTATTTTTAAAACTGTATTTTTAAATTTGTTTTATTTTTGATACTGTTTTTATACATCTGTTTTAAATGCTGTGAGCCGCCCAGAGACCCTCGGGTATGGGGCGGCATATAAATTGAAATATAAATATAAATAAATAAATAAATAAATGAAGAGCTGGCCTAGAAAATTAGAGAGCCAGGATGGCACCTGCAGCTCTGCAAAGTGTAGTAGTAGTAGTAGTAGTAGTAGTAGTAGTAGTAGTAGTAGTAGTAGTAGTAGAAGAAGAAGAAGAAGAAGAAGAAGAAGAAGAAGAAGAAGAAGAAGAAGAAGAGTTGGCTTTTCTATCCCGCTTTTGTCACCCATTTCTCACCCAGTCAAAGCGGCTGACAAAGCTTTCTATTTTTCTCCCCACAACAGAATACCTTGTGAGTTAGGTGGGACTGTGAGAGCTCAGAAGAGAGCTGTGACTAGCCCAAGGTCACCCAGCTGGCTTCGTGGAGAAGTGTGGAATCAAACCCAGTATTCCAAGAGACCAGCTCCCTAACCACTAGACCAAACTGGCTCATAAGGCAGCTGTTGAAGCAAATAGGTTCAACTAAATAGCAGCCAGTAAAACACCAGAACTCTTATAAAGGGATCTAAATTGAACAAGCCCTTTCATTCTTCCTTTTTGTAGTTCTATTTGCAGGGTTGTGCCAAAGTGCACTTTTGCATTCATTTTTCAGCTCAACCCAGGAATGCATGGAGCATTGAAGCAGTTGAGGACAGCTGTGGGTTATTGACAGTGGTAGAAAGGCATTTCAAACAGGATGTGGGAGGGACAGGGCAACTCCTAGAATGTTAGCAACAGTAATTCATTGGATCTCTGCTTGAATTATTCAGGTCTGTCCTCTCCTTAACCCAAGACTCATGGGTTTCATCTAGTATTCATCTTGAAGTGTAAGATATGGCTTATTTATAGTTATGGGATGAGCACTAGTCTACTGTAAGGTCCAATAAGGTAAGCCCAGCTTTTTGCCAGGGACGTAGTAACCAGAGGAGACAGAGCACAGCCGAGTAACTAGCCCCAGGCATATCAACCTTGATTGATAAGCTTGGTAGTATTAGTACTACACTCTGTGCATTTGTTTATTTTCCAGTATATATGGGACCTATTTTGTAGGGATGTGCATGAAGCACATTCCCCCTTGAATCAAAGGGGGAAATGTTCAGTTTTGGACAAAACCGCCCCCCATGAATGTAGGGGGCTTCGCCTTCACACGCAAACATCTGTGGAATGTCCCATCCCACCTCGGCCTCCCCCACTCATCTGCTGCTGCCGCCATGGCCTCCACCACCATTTGTGCCCTGCTCCGAGGCTCAACTAGGCCTTCCAGAGGTGTGCATGTAGCTTTAGAGCCCCCACCCCCCAATCTGGGAAACCCAGGAAAGGCCTAGTTGAGCCTCGGAGGAGGGTGCAATGGTGGCAGAGGATGGATTTCCAGGAAAGGAGCATGGCGGGGGGGGGGGGCAGATCTGGCCTTCTTTGAAGGCTGGATCCATTCAATTTGCCCGCAAATCAACAAAGCTTTGAATTTGAATCCAAATGCAAAGCAGGTGAATATTTTTTGCCCATAGCTACTCTTTTGCTTGCTTTGCCAAGGGCCATTATACCCTAGTTATGCCTGTCTGCTGTACATCTCTCTCCCACCCAAATTTAAGTTAACTTAGTTTCAAAAAAGTGTGCAGCAGTCCCTCCCTGTTTGGAATTACTTGAGCATGCTAGCTTCCCTTTGGTGTATCCCCTCTGATGTCAGGTGATTGATGAAAGCATTTTCTGTCTCTTTTACATCTCAACAGAACTGAAATGTGTTTCCACATAATCCATTTCCATGTCTCATGAACAATGGTTTCCCTACAATCTACATGTCATAAAAATAATTATTTTAAAGATTTAAAAAGTTTGTACCCATGCACACGAAGAGAGTTAATTTACCCACAGTCATTTAATACAACATTGAAGTTAACATTCTAAATTAAAATTAAAATGTTACTTATAGTTAAAAACCATACCTTTATAATATAGAGTATTATATATTAAAACAATATCATCCATCTCTTTAAACTAATAGAGGCAAGATTCATACAATGTCAGATCCTGCCACGTAGGACTCTGGCCGTTGAAGCAAGAAATATGTTGTTAACACATATCATTGCTTGTGGTCACATGAACATCAAAGCTATGGAACTTTGCTTCCCAAATTCTGATGTTTCTGAATGGCTGCATTTTCAAAGGTACAAGAGATGGCCCCAGAGCTTTCAAAAATAAGGACAGACAGTGGAGTGCTTCTAGATAAATCCACATGCAGTGACAGGTGGGGAGACGGCAAGAAAGTGCTGTCAGTGTGCTTTCTCCTGGTTTGGAACATAAGGACATAGGAGTCCACATCCCATATAGTCCAGCATCCTGTCTCATACAGTGGCTCACCAATAGCTGCTGGGATTTCTCAAGCAGAAGATGAAGTCAGAACCTTCACTTGCTCTCGACTCCCTGAAAATGGCCATTAGTGGCCTCCTGCCTGTCTTTCCAATCTGGAAGCAGTACCTAAGCTGCCATTGACATACCTGTATAAAGAGCTGACAGGAAGAATGCTTCTGACAGTGTGTTCTACTTGGTGGGCTACTAGCCCAAAGGATGCAGGATTGTATGGATCTCACACCCTCTGGGCCATCCCATGTAAAACCTTTCAAAATCACTGCATGTATATCAGTTCTGCGCTTTGTGGCCTGAACTGAAAAACAGACGAGTTGGTTTTGCCATAGGACTTTCTTGTAAGGTTTTTATTCACATTGTTGTTCTGTAGTTCTGGCCTGTCTTTTTCAACTGGGTCCGTGTTTTTATAGAAAATATGCTATTATTTTTCACAAACAAATTCTGCCATTTGAGTTGTGCAGCCCAATGTCAGACAGCATCTAGGAGGGGGGCAAGCCATTTCTATACACATGCTTTGTACATATGCGATAGGGAAGAGAAAACATTCATATACTATGTATATAGTATATTTAAAATGAAAGATGAAACATCATTCCACCACAAATAACAAAAGGAATAAATTTACAAGAAAATGGAAACAAAATAGTCAGCTTACTTCCATTGTGCTAGAGGTGAAGCAAGGGCACTGCAGCAATATCATACTGTTTAAGTCAGCTTGTTCTTCTAAATCATCTGCTTATAAAGAACTTTGCTTCCCTAGTGATTTTTTCACCTTAATGGCTGCCAGTTCATCCTATGACAAGCATGACAGCATCTCTTTTGTTTCCCATACTGTGCTTCCACTATAAAATTCTTGTTCTTGTTCTTGCTCTATGCCTACCATGAATATAGCTGTGTCTACACCATTACCCTAACAGCTCCAAATGTGATATGAACATGGGGTTACTCCCTCCTGTTTCCTGGGGTCACAAATGCTGATTCTGGCAATACAGTGAGGTCTCTAGTATGGCTTCAAGGTGTAGATGTGGTCTACCATTAAATCTGAACAGTCAGGGCCACATCTGGACTAGTAAGCCAACTGGGGGCCCTTGTCAGGGATGCACCAGGAAGTGTCACCAGAAGTGGTGTTGGTAGTTGGTATGTGCTAAAAAGGGCCTGGTCAGAAACTTCGATGGCCAGAAACCTTCACCCCCAGCCTTTGAAGTCTGGAAACTGGCTTTGAGGGCAAGGCCCAGCTTTCACAGCCAGTGCTTGGGCATGTGCTGGCACAGGCAACCCAAAGTATGGAGGGTCCTGTCTCTCCCAGGTACAACTTGTTTGACTCCCATGAGATGTGTCTCTAATGGGTGTTAAGTGGCCCTTAAACCGGTTTCCCAGAAGACCACCTTGAAGGTAGTCTTAATAGGTACTTGTGCTCTAAATCCTCATTAACGGAGGACACGTCTGCACATGGATGGGCGAGAGAACACATGGGGCAGGACAGGAAGTCGCCATGTTGAGTGTGGTGGCGGCAGGAACCCGCCATGTTTAGTGAGGCAGGAGAAGCACAGTTCAGCCACAAAGTCCCTCTCACACGGGCTTCGCATCGGGCAGGCACCCAGCTATAGTGGCAGAGGGACAGGAAGTCTGAAAGTAGCAATTCCATGCACAAAAAGCAGGCTTCGGTGCCAGGCGGGCACTGGATCTCGGACACGCTGCTGATTGGTCCACGCATGGCAGGAAAGGAGCAGTGACTGACGGCTGAAGGCTCCAATCACGCGGCTCCTAGGGCAGCCGTCTTGAAATCCGTGCAGAAGCATGGGGCCTTATTAGGTCCGTATTTGTTTGAGACAGATCTTGCTAGAGACACACTTCATAAAAACGGATTTACTTAATCTGGATTTCAAGCGGTAAGTGCGGAAGCACCCCAGTTTTTACCAGCTATGCTTACATCTGTAGCAAGTGCTTCAGAGGAACCTAAATGTGATGGTACGCCCGAGTCTATGAAGAAAGCTATGGTGTCTGGTACTTTACTCGGGGGCTATCTGTATACCTTCTATCAAGATTAAGATCCTTAACACACAGAAACACTTTAAGCCGGATGAAGGATAACCAAAACAAGTTTACTGAAAACAAATGAAGGGTTAACTCCACCCGGAACTAACTTGAAAGAACTAAAAACAATACATTACAAAGGGTACTTAGGTTGATTGCAGTCATCTTTCTGGGGTTTGGAAATTGCTTTTGGTTCTGGTGCAAGGTGATGGTACCACAAGCTGGTGCCTGTAGACTTTCTTAATCTTCTTCCTGGTGAAGCTTAAGCTGGTCAAAAGCTTCGTTTGTCACTAGGACTGGTGGTATAAATAAACATACACGTGCTTAGGATGCCTGTTTGGATTGTTTGGGCCTAGTTCACCAGACAAACTGAAGGCCTCCGGTCTCTGTAGCTCCGTTGTAGAAAGAGAAACTAACCTTCCTGCTTGCTTCTATTTATACAGGCAAACGGAAGAGACCAACTGGGGCTGGCCTCTAGGGGGTTTCTATAATCCACCCAAAAACTAATACAGAAAAGGCATCTACACTAATGGGAAAACCCATAAACAAAGGAAACTAAAGGAGAGGAGAGGAAATGGCAGAGCCAAGACTTCACACTAAATAATAAATTGATTATATGTTTCATTTTCATTTTCACTTTCACTTACATAGAATATAAAATCAGTTAGGGGAATAACTTAAATCTACTTGGTTCTCCTTAGATTCTGATGCCTTAAGTGAATGTCATGTATGGTAAGGTTGGTCTTGGCTACAGTATTAGTTCACATCACACAATATTGAAGGATTATTGAAGGAAGACCCCCATACAATACTGTATTTGTGATTTTTAAGCCCTGTTATGCAGTGATAATTTCCTGAAGTCTTTAAAAGGGTGAGATCTGGGCCTAGCCTGCAAGCATCTGAGCATTAAACATCTGGGTGTCAATTTGAAGCAAGTAATACAGGATTCACCTGAGCTGCAGCTTTATATTCTTCACAGTATTCCACTGACTGATCACCTGCTTGCTCCAGGCAAGAATATTATACACTTTGGAGCATTTGCAGATACTTTTTGTGATGTCATCTCCTGTCTTGTTCTGCATTATGAACTATGTACTGCCTGATGTCATGCAAATTGAACAACTTTTATAATCATCAAAGCAGAAACCAGGGAGATGAAAACATTATCTGATCCCAAAGTTTTGTCTAGCCCTTGCTCTGCTGATCCAGCGATTATCCTAGTAATTTCTCCAACTTTCCTTCCTGGGTTGTTCTCCATTAACCTCTGGCAATGAGACATGTCTTTACTTTTCTTCTGTTCACTGGTCCTATCATTGCTATCCCACTTTTGCTTGTAACTGCACATTTCAAAAATACCTCCTGTGCCTTGCTTCATGTGTTTCACTGGCTCAATCCATGAAATTTTTACAGTCTCTTCTTTTTTCATGCTTACCTGTCTTATCCTGCACATGTTCTGTTCCTCTCATTCAGAAATCTCATATCTCCCTCATCCAAATTATTTTTTCAAAACTTGAAATTCTGCTGATGCCTTCTCCTCTCATTTATCACTTTTTTTTTCTTTTGCTACCGTCTACCATATTAGTGGCGACCGATGTCACACAATCTCTCTCTTTTTCTGCTCAGTGACATCTGTAATGGCTTCTTTAAAATAGTTTGGCATCCTAGGATCTGCATGGAACTTTAGGTTGTTGTGGGACTACAGCAAAAGTTCTCTGCCCACCCTTCTCTGCAGCCAAAGAACCTCTGTTCTCTGGAACCTGTTGCTATGCCCTAAGGCTTGTTAGACAACTGTAACAGTAAGGGCCTGCTCGCACTTGGTTTTACTCTGGAATATATCTCGGAATAGGAGGTTACATACATGCTAGTACAGGCTACAGCAAGTCCCAGGTGAGGCGTGCCAGGGTCTGTATTAGCATCTACACACCCTATCCTGAGATATATTCCAGAATAAGACCAAGTGCAAACAGACCCTAAATCTCTGAGGGAAACTCTATGTAGCTGTAGTAAAACATAACAAAAGAAGGTGTTGGAGGCAACTCAGAGAGAAACTGTGTGGCCCTCATGTTCCCCACCCTCTAATATACGTTTCTTCCACAGATATTCAGGAGGGGAATGGCCAGACTGCTGTGTAAGAAATCCCACCTAGAAGCTGTCTCTGATACCTGAATGTGTATGTGTGTGTGAGAGAGAGATCACAGCCTCTGACAGTGCTCTCCCAGTGCTTTAAGCTACATCGCAGTCTCTGGGCCTACGTGGACTAGTGTTGCTTTTCACAAGAGTCTAGTAATATGGTCAACTTCTGCAGCCTCTTCCTGTGTCACCAACAGAGCCCCCTGGAGGAAACACCAAATGAGAGAACAGAAATTTCATGTTTCAGTATATCCCCTTCACTCAGAGCAGTGACAGGAAAGGTGACAGGATGCTGCTATTGCTGCAGAGGGGCTAACAACTAGCAAGCAGATTCAACCCAATGGCTATCTAGTACATATACATAGTATGACCATTTCTGATAAGACCAGTTCATGTTTTGATAGCAACCTGGGCAAAACATTCTCTGCTCAACCTCCCACTGAGTCAGTGGATTCCCTTAGGCTGACCTATTGGTTACTCCAAAAATCTCTCAGAATGCCTTGGAATGTTTAACAGAATAGTTATTCAAGGCAATTTAGTTTAGCCTGCCATTTGAATGCTAACACAGACTATGGCTGTCCCTGCCTGAAGCCTGCCATAGTCTGCAGAAGCATGTGGACAACAGGCCCATATTCCAGGATATATTCTGGAACAAGGCCCAGTGCAGAAATGCAAGGCTTGTATCCCTTTGAAAGAACATGCAAAAAAAGGGAGGCAGGTTATTATTTGAAGCTCTTAGTAATGGGTTTCAGTGCTCGCATTGCTCTGGGAAATATGACATAGGCATTTGACCCCTGCTTCAATTGTGTCTTCTGGCTTCAAATGTAAAGGAAAGGTAGACTTGGGTGTCATCATATTAAGCTTACAGAACTCCAAATGACTAGCGCCACTGGCTTCATTTAGATGTCATATGGTATGGGACACAGAACAAAATCCTATGCATTCCACAGTGTGACTGCCATGTGTCTGAACAGAAACTTCCCAACACTGTTTTCTGGAATGGTCCCAAAGGTAGAACCTTGTATAATATGAAGTCTCCATCTTCCAAGTTATAGAGGCCATGTGGACCAGTGAAGCTGCTGAGAGAGCTAGATCAACCAGTAAGGCGAAACTCCACTATCTCTCTGTTGTAAAAAGTTATTTACCAAATCCACCAAACTAAAATGTGGTGGATCTAGATTGTTGGTTTCAGCTGGTAGTTGCCACAGGTATCCAGCCATCATCCTCTCAAGAGCCTTAGCCAAGAAGGAAAGACTAGAAACAGAAAAGTAGTTGGATAGCCAGTTTGGTCTTGTAGTTAAGAGAGCTAGACCTATATCTCACAGTCATGGGGTTTGATTCCACCCTCCTCCATGAAGCCACCTGGGTGATCTCTTCTGAGTTCTCACAGCTCCACCTACCTCACAGGGTGTCTGTTGTGGGAATTAGAACAGAAAGTTTTAGTGGGAAAAGCAGGGTAGAAAAGCCAACTCTTCTTCATCTTCTGACTGGGGTATCTGAGTCAGCCCCATTAATAGACACTCCAGGGAGAGGAGAGGCTCTAAGTTGAATGTTTCATTCTTTTGGGTGATCCCTCTTCTTCCTGTGCTTGCCCCTGGCCTCACAGCAAAATAGCAAGAGAAGTATGACCTTGGCTCACCTACCTTTTCCTGCTGACTCTGCTGAGAAGCAAGTGCAAGTAGTGAGCATTATTCCTCCCAATTTAAAGAGACCGTGCATGCACAGAAGCTACCTGCACTTAGTTATAAGGGTCTCAGCTGATGATGATGATGATGATGATGATAGATAGGTAGGTAGGTAGGTAGATAGATAGATAGATAGATAGATAGATAGATAGATAGATAGATAGATAGATAGATAGATAGATAGATAGATAGATAGATAGATAGATAGATAGATAGATAGATAGATAGATAGATAGATAGATAGATAGCCTGTGGTTTAGGCTTTTAAAAATTAAAGAAATTTCTAGTGCAGCATATTTTCACACTAGCAATTCTGTATGTAAAATTTGTCAGAGGTTACTAGGAAACAACAACAAAAATTGCACGAATGGCAAGGTAATCTCAAATTACCATTATCATTAGATAAACTGCTGCTCTCACGTGGCTAGTTACAGGAACAGCAAAGAAAAGAAATTCCATAACACAACTTATAGGTCTCTGTTCTACAGTAGACCACAGAAGAACCAGTCTTTTAGCTGGTTAGCATTCTTATTGGCATCATAATGCTTTGGAGTTTGGAAAAGTTTCTGTTTGGGGAGTACAGTTCTCATGATTATGCCAAAAATATGTATTTTAAAAGCCTTATAAACTCTATTATTCTGCAGCGTTCTTTAGAGAAATGATTATTTGCATTGATGAAACTGATGCTAAAAGAAATTCTATTGATCTGATCCATCTCCCACTGTTAGGCCTGAATCCAGGTGTTTGTGTTTTGAGTACCTGCATGAACTTTTCTTTCTATATATACATGCAAAAATGATTTGCAATCCTCAGAATCTTGAGAGATCTTTTATTTAAAGTGCAAATTGCATTTACAGGAAATCAACTTAAAGCTATCAGATATTCAAAAAGGAGGGGGCAACTCCAAGAACGTTTGCCTGTCTACTTCATAGATTAATTAGGGTGTTTTTCCACTGTCACTAAAAGTACCCATTAAGTACCCATTAATGGGTAAGTAATGGCATTTTTGTACCCATTAATGGGTACTTAATGGGTACCTCTAGTGACAGTGGAAAAATACCCTTAGTTTTTCTTGGGCCTAAGGTCAAATCCCATAGGGTTGTTTTTACAATAGTCCCTTTGCAGCACACATTTATATGTTAGCTATAAGCATTTAATATAGAAATTTCTGTAATATTATCTTCTTCTGGCAGAACCTGAAGGATTCAACTGCTGACCATCTGTTTTCTAGGCAGTTTTTCTATCCTGAGCTTTTCTATTTCTCAAACAACTTGAGTTGCATATGTATTTGTATCTCGTACATAAATATACGCATTAAGCTATTTAGGATACAGCAACCCTACTTTGAGTCCATACTATAGATACTTTGACTGTGTTCACATGTTAAATTTTAATCCAGCTTCAGTCCACTTTCAGAATGAGGGAACCCATCTGGAAAGTGACAAATTGTTTTCCTGCAGCTTGGGCCCTCGGAATCTGAAGGAGCACCTTCTCCAATTTACACCTGCCCGTGCCCTGAGATATCAAGGAGAGGGCCTTCTTGTAGTTCCTTCTTGTTCAGAGGTATAAGGCATAGGGACGTACAAGAGGGCCTTCTCTGTGGTGGCCCTTAGCCTTTGGAATAGCCTCCCTCTTGAGGTTTGCCAGGTGTCTACATTGTATACATTTTGGCACCTGGTGAAAACATATCTTTTCAACCAGGCTTTTGCCATTTAAATAGCTTCCTCAGAATGCTGTCCTGTGAAGGAAAGGAGGGAAGGAGGGAGTGATATTTTTAATTATGTTTTATTATTTGATATGTTCTTATTGTAGCCCACCCTGGGACTATTTGGTGAAAGGTTGGATATAAATAAATAATCCAGCTCAGAAAAACCACCTTTGGGCTAAATAATGTGGGTGGGGGTAAATTATTATGCTGATGTTTTCTCTCACTGTAATTTTAATGTGATTTTTCTTACAGCAGCTCACCTGCCCTTAGCTTTATTTACCCTGCTCCCTGGAACCACTTTTTTTTTTTTAGCAGTCTTGCCCTTTGCCTTATCAGTCCCAATGGACAACAGGCACCAAAGCAGGTCTCTGGCACTCTTACCCCTGTTATATACCATTGCCAAAAGTGTCTAAATTAGCCAGACCACTTCACATACGCCATCTATGACCACATATGCCACCTATGACCCTAGTATCCCTATGGCTGCATTTCCACTGGGACTTCTTTGTGTGTTGAAAACATTTTTCAAAACTCTTTGTCTGCATTGAAAAGTGGCTTCTCGTACTTTCAGAAAAGTAAATTTGAACAAAACACTTGTTCAAACAACTCTCGCTCCCGTTTTTGTTGGTAACACACTTTATTTCTGCTTTGGGAACGGTGTATGCAGCTACATCCCTTTTAAAGTATTCCAAAATGAGTTCTACTGTTCCTGCATACACTGCTCATGCTGTAGCTGAGGAAACACCTCTTTTCCTTGCTTCTAATTAAAGGGTCAGTTTATTCTCCCCTTCTGGACACCGTAATTTAGATGATAATTTCACAACACTTTTACTTCTGTTGTAACTCTCCCCAAGACCTTGAGATATGGGGTGGGAGATAATGTAGCTAAGTAAATTATATAAATAATTCAAGTTTACATTTGGCCAGAGCAACCCATTTCCATCTCTTTTCACAAACTGGACGAAGAAATGAAGACCCTGAAAGTTGCATTATAAATCTTTGCTGGGTTGTCCCCTTCATAAAAATATGAAGAGAAGCAGCTCTCTACATTCCCATTGACCTTAAAGAGCCAATTGGTGACATATGAGATATCTAAAGGAGCGCCTTCTCCCATATCGACCTGCCCGTGCCTTAAGATCTGCAGGAGAGGCCCTCCTGGTTATCCCACTGCCTTCAGCGGTTAGGCGGGTGGGCACCCGGGAGAGGGCCTTCTCAGTGGTGGCCCCCAGGCTGTGGCATGGTCTCCCCTTGGAGGTGCGTCAGGCCCCTTCTCTGTTTACATTCAGGAAGGCGGTAAAGATGCACCTCTTCACTCAGGCCTTTGGCTAAATGCTCTTTATTCTTCCCTCCTTCCAAAGACCACTGTTTTAAACTGTTTTTATATCGTTTTTATTCTTATTCTTATTATCATGTTGGATTTTAAACCTTACGTTGGTTTTATTATAGTGTGATACAATTTTAATGTGCTTGTTCTTAAATGTTGTAAGCCGCCTAGAGACCCTCGGGTATCGGGCGGGATATAAATATAAATAAATAAATGAATGAATAAAATATGTCAGTGGCCCAGGACTGATGATTGACACCTCCCCTTATCCTGGCTGGCTCTTAGAACTGGGGTGAAATCCTGACATTGTCATCTTGAAGGGAAGATGAAAACTTCCAGGTGTTTTTCATATCCTCTATTCCAAGAACTGTAACTTTTTTTTTTAGTATCAAGTAAATGACATTTTTCTAAAAAAAAAATTCCTCTGGATTCAGTTGATACTCCCCTTCCTTTCCTCTACGTACGCAGAAACAGAAATAACAGTCAGCCAAGCAAGAGTTTCTGAGACATTAGTGAAGTGCATGAGAAACTGCATGAGAGGCTGAAAAAAAATGCAGAAAAACAACTGTCTGGATTAGGGCCTGGCAAAAAGCCAGGAAGAAGTACAAAAAGTCTACATGGCTTTGTTAATGAACATTCTAGGCTCCAGCTTTCACTACTAAGGGAAATGGATCCTCGCAACAGCAGTGAAATAGCAACCCTCTCCAACTCCATGAATGAGGCGTGGGACTGCTGCTAGACAACTACCCAGCAAGCTGGATATGGGGAAAAAGAGAGGGGTGTGTGTGGTTATATGTGATAATCTGTTTTCATGGCATCTCCTATTCTGAGAAATCACGTTCAAAAATGCATTTTTGTTTCTTCTCTGGACTATCCTACCAAAATTCAAACCATCTTGTATTTGGATTATCTCAGCATTTCAACTCATTGGCTCGTTTAAATTTTCAAGGGCTGTTCATGCAAGGGGACTATTGGGGGCAACACCTGGACTTCTGTGGGTGAGCAGAAGTGGTGGTTCATTTTTCTTCTTGGCCAATGTTTGACCTTGTGTGCATTCTTGAGAGGTGGTGACTTCACCATTTTCGGGGTGGGATAGAAAAAGACTGTACTTGCAAAATAAACAGGCATCCAGTAGGTTTCTTTTGACTCCTTGCCTCCTTTCACTTTTTTAAAAAAGACGTATGTATGCAATTCTGCTCCACCATTCTGTCTCATCTGTCACTTGGGGAAGTTTCCCCTGCCTGCAACAGACCCTGCCTGGAAGGACTCTGCAGTTTCTTCTATGCAATCTTGGTAACTACTGTATGTTTCACTGCTTAGGCTGGAGAGGAGAGGAATGTTGCTTTCAAGAAATGCAGTGATAGGCAAAAAGAATCCAAATAGGAAAATACTGCATGTATAACAGGGGAATGAAAGGAAGACTTTCCAAGTGCAGTTAGAGACATGGTAAATATATGGAATTTATTTCTGAGTAAAGCAGTTAAGACGGGGATAATTTTTATGAAGTGTTTCTTTGAAAGTACTTCCATGGAATGAAAAGGCATTGTTAAAAATTATTCTGTTGCTTGAGCTCTTATATTGTAGTTTTGATCACAGACGCTGCTTCCCAATTCACATTACTTAGACCCTCCCATGCTAAGTAACAAGACTATCCAGCGATTCGGGTCAGCAGCCAGCTTTTCTGCTATGTCCCAGTTTACATCCATCTGTTCAAGATCTTTTACAAATCTTCAATGCCAGGTGTTATGTGGTCTTCCTCTTTTCCCACAATTACCTGGTGGAACCCATGTTAGCACGGATCTGGAATTTTTCTTATTGTCCATCTGAAGAATATGGCCTGCGAATCACAGTGATCTTTCATCTATCTGTGGGGAGGGGACACACAGCTATTGTAGCTAAGAATAATAGATGCCCACCTTTTTGTGCAAGGCAAATATTTAGATTTCCTCCAACTGTGTGTCCCCTCCCCACAGATATATTTGCTGCTATCACTGACTCTCAACCTTGAGAGGATCCTTTGTGGAGTCTTCATCCCATAGATATCTACTACCCTCAATTCCACAGAAAGAAAAAGAGAAAAAAAATACTATTTAATAAATGTAGTCCCTTGGATCTAAGGTTCAGGGACGCATGCTGGATAGGAAGACATCTCCCCATTACAAAGGTCACCAATCAACAATGAAAATGCTTCACAGTATACTGTATAGCATTACTAACTATATGTTAATTAGTAATATTCTATACTATACTAATATGTTACAGTAAAGTGGAGAACTGTACTATACTAATGTAATAGTAAATTGACAGAGCTGTTTCTTTCATAGGCCTTCATCTTTTTGGAGCATCTTTCCAAAAAGAGAGGGAAAACTGCTTTTGAATTTAATTGGTCTCCAGGCAAGGGACTGCAGCCAATTACTGAATCTTTGCAGTGTTTAGGCCTAGAGATGTTGCCATGACAACCAACCCAGGCCTCAGTAATCATTCACTCACTATTGTATATATTTAAGCATTTTTGTACATCTTTCCTCACATGCTCCAATATCATTCTAATTTTTATGGCATAAAAGTAGCCTTTAAAAAAACCTGTCTGCCTACTGTCATATCTGAGGAAAGGAAGTGTGTCATAGCCAGATATAAAGGTGAAACTGAAGGAAATACAGGTTCCACAATGTCAGTCGGTATATGTATTCCTTCCATCCCTAGGCTTGTAACCAAAGTGGCAGTTGGGAAGGGGCTTTTTTGCAGGAGCCAGAGTTTGGCTTCTCAAGAGAGGGCAAAGAACGAACAGGGATGCATCTCATTAAGAACACCATGCCTTCTCTCCTTTCAGTATGTGTGAATCATTACCTTCTCTTGCTGTCTTCAGGTCATCTAGCCCAGTCTTCCTTTGGCAGCACCATGTGCTGAAGGGAGTCTGAGGATAATTTTATATTTTCCTAAAAATGTTTTCTAACTGTTGCGAGAGTTCGAAGAGAGATTCTGAGTTGGACAGCGGTAAGCATGGCCTAGTCTCCTCTTCTAGTCCTGTTCGAGGAGGGACCCATTGCTTCATAAATGCATGGGCCAATAGCCCACTGAGCCTTTAAGAGCTTCCCTACTTCAGTACCACTTTCTGGGAGAGTGATGAGAGAAGCTCTGATTTTGATGGGTTCCTTTCAGCAACTAGCCACTTGTCAGCTGCTCACAGCCACATGGCCTCGCTCCCGCTTGCATGAGTGAAGTCTGGAGTCACCTCTGGCCTATTAGTTCACATCAAGGGAACAGGTAAGGGCTTCATTTCTGGGAACACCTCAGGGTATACCAGACAATCACTTACCCATCTAGGGGCTTTCATTGACATGTTCTGTCCAGATCTTGCAAAGAGTCTTGGCTATCAATAGGATCATAGTTCCAAATTCTCAGTTCTTACTTCACTGCTAGGAAAGATGGTTTCAATTATTGAATTGCATCCATGGGCAAAATTCTATGCTCATTCCCTAGAGTGGGTATTACTTCCTTTCACATATGCTGTTGCTAAGGGGGGAAATCATACTTTGACTCTGGTACCTAAAGTCATAAGTTCCCTGGATTGGTGGTGTGATCCTCATCAGTTAAAAATGGGGATCCCTACTGTAAGGCCTTCAGGGGCTACTATATATATGGATGCCAGTTTCCTTGCTTGGGGTTTCACTCCACTCAAGGTACCTGGAATCCAGGTGATCTCAAGCATCATATCAATTAGCTTGAGCTCAAAGGAATTTATTTGGTTTTTAAATCCTTTGCTAATATGATAGAAGGGAAGCGTGTAACAGTTATGACAGATAATGTTACTGCTAAATCTCATGTTGTTTGCCAAGGGGGTACTTGCTCTAGGTCTCTTATGTCATTATCTGATGATTTGTTTCAATAGGCTGAGCAGAACCTTGCCTCACTATCTGTCCTTCATATTCAGGGGGCTTTGAATATACAAGTGGATTCCCTAAGCAGACCAACAGTACATCAGGCAGAATGGATGTTCTACCCGGAAGTCTTTGCAATAATAGAGCAAACTTGGGGTCCTCTACATGTGGACCTATTTGGCTCCTCCCTGAACCATCAGCTTTCAGCATACATTTCTTACCACAAGGACCCACAGAACCATGGCAGTAGACACACTTTCAGCTCCCGGGCCACACAAACTGTTACACGCTTTCCTGTCTATCCTATTGATAGCCAAGACTCTTCACAAGATCTGGACACAACAGGCTCAGGTAGTGATGGTCATGCCCTTCTGGCAGCACTGGTCGTGGTTTCCACGGTTGGCTAATCTCTCCATCGAACAGCTACTGAGTTTGCCACTCAGGAAGAATCTCCTGAATCAAGCTAAATTCTTGCACCCAGACCCAGCCTGATTAGCACTGAAGGCTTAGACAGCAATACCTCCAAGCTACAGGGCTGCATGACTCTGTAATTTAAACCATGCTCGCAGCCAGAAGGGACTCCACATAGAGAATCTCCAATACAACGTGGAAAGGCTTTTGTAGATGTAGTAGATCTAAGAACATTGAGCCTATCTCCCCTAGGGTGCAAGAAATTTTACTTTTCCTTCAGGATGGGGTGGCATACAATTCATAAACAAGTTTTTGTCTTAGTGGCTATTCAAGTTCAGGATGTGTCTATCCTTGCTAAACATGAATATATAACAACCTTTTTAGCTGGGGTAAAATCAAGGACTCCACCTGTCATTCACCGTTTTCCCTCCTGGGATCAGCATTTGGTTTTAGATGTTTTAACTGTTGCTCCGTTTCAACCTATTTCTGAATTGCCATTAAAATTGTTATCATTTAAAGTTATTTTCCTTGTAGCTATTACTTCTGCCTGGTGAGTATCAGAAATGGCAGCATTATCCATAACTCAGACACTCGGTGAGTTTATGCTCAATTCAGTAATTTTCTGGGCAGACCCCTTATTTAGGCCTAAAGTGGACTCCAGTTTCCATAGGAGCCAGGAATTGTGCCTTCCAACCCCGTGCCCTACTCCCACAAATAGTCAAGAACAGCGATGGCATTCCCTAGATGTCAAGACGGTATACACAGAAAAAAATCAGAGAGTTTAGGAAATCTCCTTCTTTGTTTGTTTCCATCCCAATTATCTGGGAAAGAAAGCATCTCCTAAGGTATTATCTTTGTGGATAAGTTCCTGCGTTGTCATGGCATACCAAAGCAAAGTCATTTCTCCTCCAGAGAGTATCCAAGCACATTTTACCCGTGCCTTTGCGACTTCTTCAGCATTCTCAGCATCCGTGACAGAGATCTGCAGAGTAGCCTCCTGGTCATCACCTTCCACCTTCACTCGCCACTACCGATTAGATGTTTACAGAGTTGAGGATGCGGCCTTTGGGAGGAAAGTGCTACAGAAGGTCATGCTGGTCATGGTAAGACCTCTAAGTTTTATATCATAGTTGCATAGTTCCCCACCCATAGAAGGAGCTTTCAAACATCCCTGCTGTAGTCTGCTGGCATCTGTCCGAGAACAGGAGGTTGATTTACTTCGTGAAGATCCGTTCTGGATGACAACAGATGTCTCGCCCTTAAGTAGTTATAGTGCTAATAAATCTTCTTTACATTCCTGGCATCTGCCTTTTCTGATTGAGCAAATTCACTCCCTTCGGAAGACTGGGCTATCTCAGGTGACTTCAGCTTTTATACTCTGAGTGAGAGCCCTCTAGCAGTCATTGCCAGCAAGCTGCCTAAGGATAAACCCTGCCATAGTCTACTATCATCTGTCCAGAACAGATCTTCATGAGGTAAATCAACCTCCCATTTTCTTGATGTCTTCAGGTCATCTCTCTTTATCAATTGCAGTAATATTCCATCCTACACCCCAATATCTCAGGGTTGGTTACAACAATTAAAATGCATTAAGAACAAAAGCAAAAGCAATTAAAAACCATATAATACCCAGAGGAAGATAACTGCCTCTTAAAGCAGGAGCACAAGAAAACAGATATATCTTCACCTACTGCCTAAATACAAGGAACAGTGCCTGATGCACCTTAGAAGGAGAATTGTATCACAGAGAAGACCTCATGGGTCCCTACGCATTAAGGTTCTGATTGTGGTGGCACTGCCAAGAGAGCCTATCAAGCAGATCTTAATGTGAGGACAGTCCTGAATGGGAGGACATATTTCTTTACATATTTGGGACTTGTGTCATTTAGGTCTTTAGAAATCTAAATTACAACCTTGAACTGAACTCAGAAGCAAACTGGTAGCCACTGCAATTACTTTAAGACTGGTGTGATATGCATCCAGCCAGCAGAGCCCATTAGCAGCTTCCAAACAGCCTTCAAGGCTAAAAGTTAACAGAGCATAGATTACTGTGCCCAAACTATCTTTGTCCAGAAAGGGCTGAAACTGGTGAACCAACCAGAACTGGATATAGGCATTCCTACAAGCTACCAGATGAGCTTCAAGGGCCAGATATTAATCCAGGGTTACCCCCAGATTTTGAACTCATCCCTTCCATGTGAGTGCAATTCCATTAAGAACAGCATTTCTATCTAGCTCATATTCTTGAGAGACTGTGACACCAGTAACCTTCATCTTGTCTGGATCCAGCTGTGATTTATCAATCCACATCTATCCCATTATCACCATCTTGTACGGATTCAACTTCAGTTTCTTGGATGGAATCCATCCCATTATTGCCTCTTGACAAGAGTAAAAATGCTGGGTCTACTTCTGAATTGGATGGATTAAAGAGATATAGCTACAGGACATCAGTTCCCAGGACCCTAAACAGAAATTTTCTATGAATGCTCTATAACATCACCACTGGAGATAAGAGTGGAACTATTGCAATGTACTGCTAAACACCAGGCCATCTTTTATCAGCTAGGATGGGCACAGCTCAAAGAAGCATGTGGTAGATCAAAGTCTAACAAGCAATTTGTCCACATCCTTAAACCGCAGTAGTTAAACTGATTCAAAATAAGTGGATCAGATAGTTCTCTGAATGCTTCCACTGGTATTTAGTTAGTTCTCAAATGGCATGATCATTCCCATATGGAAAAAACTCTGCTGGAAGGGTACTTGAGAATGTAATGACAGCAGAAAAGTACTTCACTGTCTTTTCCTCCCCTTCAAAGGAAACGGGGAGGGACTTCTGGTTGCACTACCCTGCACTAACCACTTCACCACTGCCACATGATACGCACAACAATATGCTTTAACTTCTGTTTAGTTAGACTCACAATGGGATTTATGCAAAAAGTTACCCATAGGCTCATGAAATATCAAGGTGCTTTATGAGTTCCATATGATAAGGGTACTTAAAAATAAACATGTCAATGGCCTTACTCATCTTGCAGGCCCACAGAGAGACCAGAGCGTTAAAATTAACGACATCCATGATAAGCAGAGAATCCTACCATGAATTCAAAAACTGCTGGGATTCCAGAAATCTCTGGGAATGGACCATCTCAATAAGGTTTCTTGCCCTGACATAGTGGTACTTCCACGGTAAGTCAAAAGTGTAACTGTAAATGGTCAGTCCATAAAAATGGGCTGGCTATGTGTTGGTCCCATGGTTACCATGAAATCATGGGTTGGGTCCCATTGATTGCCTTGTTGGCATGGAAGTTTAAATTCCTCGGTTTATGTGGAAAGATTTCCAACTCCACATCAGAACTTAATACAACCAGCACAAACATAGAGGCTGATGTTCTTGAGGCACAACCTCAAGAACATGTTAAACAGTTTAGAATGTTTAGAATGTTGTTATCAGGAACTGAAGAGTCACAATGAGGGACGGCTTTGAAGCGGTCTCAGTTGGAGCAGACTAGGATACCATTTTCTTGCTAAGGCTTTCGCCAGCACTGTGTCCAGCCATATGTGACTTCTGGTGTTTTTCCACTGCGCTCCTTTAATCCAAATCTAAGATCCGGATCTAAGGAATGGGTACTTCCTTTAATCTGGATCTAGTAGATCTGGATTAAGGGAAGTACCCAGTGTGTTTGCATGGGTGGGCAAGCACCCATTCCTGCTGTGGAAACCCTGGAGCACCCATGTGGCAAATCTGGATTGGACCATAAGGGGTCTGCCTGTCACCTCAGGTGTTTTGGGGGACAGGGGTGTAATCTTCGGAGATTAGCACAGGCTCTGAAGACAAACCCCTTAAGAGAGAGGTGCATATTAATTAGCTCCTTACTTGCATCTCTCCTGTGAGCACTGATAAGTCAGCCTCATTAATATGCACCTCTTTCCATGCCTAGAGGCAAGGCGTTTCTCTGTGGAGCCTTTGCTAATCTCAGAAGGCAACTTCAGAGGGATTTCAGAGCTACCTTCAGAGGGACTCCGAAGTCTTGACTTTGGGGCAGCCCCCATGGGTGCCTCCCCCCTGAGCCTCCTCTAGACTCTGTTGTGGATTGTAGTGGAAACAGGCTCCCTACAATCCAGATTTTAAGGCTGAAGACCCCATTGTAGACCCCCCCATAATGATCCGGATTTACCTAGCTGTGGTGGAAACAAATGTGTCCCTAATGGGGTCTGTGGTAGAAATGGGGTCATCTGGCTCTCATCCAAATGGATCCTTAATGGGTGCTTCAATGGGTACTTAGTGACAGTGGAAAAACACACTCTGCCTCTCCTGGTATGACCCTCCTGGTAGTCTGTGATGCAGATGAACCTCAGGTCTGTTGGCCCAGTGCAGTTCTTGCTATCAGCACTCTGGAGACATGGGAGTCGGGTGGGGGTGGGGGTGGGGTCCACTTGCACTAAGTACCCATTAAGTACCCATTAGGGACCCATTAGGCTCAGACCAGGAAGACCACATTTCCACTGCAGACTCCACTAGAGCCACATTTGTTTCCATCAGTTCAAGGGAAATCTAGATTGAATGGGTCCTTCAGGACCTATAATCCAGATTTTCTGTAAATCCCTTTGTCTACAATGGGGTCTTCCGGCATCAATCTGGATTATACAGGAGGGCTCCAGGGGGGCACAGTCATTGCGGGGGGTGCCCTGAAACCCAAAGCTCTGAAAGCCTGTGCACAATCTCCGAAGCCAGCTCCGAGGAATAGTACAGGCTCTGAAGAGGACCCCACACGAGAGCAATGCCAGTCCTATGGACCTTTGTCAAAGGCTCTGGAGAATCTGCTGCACGACCCATGGGAACACATCAGGTACCCCCCTTAATCCGGATCTACTAGATCTGGATTAGCTGAAGGACCCATTCTTTAGATCCGGATCATTTTAGATCCAGATTAAGAGAGGTCAGTGGAAAAAAACCCCAAAATCTATCCATGGTATGCAGTATTTTGGGGTATATTAACGTATTTTGGCTCCATAGTACGATCACTGTGAGTTGTAGCTTGGTAGGAGATAATCTGTTTGCCTGAAGAAAGTGTCATTTTAAGTCCCCAACATCTCAGGATTGGGCTGGAAAAAACTCCTGCCTAAAATTCTAGAGAGCCTCTGCCAGTATAAGCAGTACAAAACTAGTTGGAGAAATGTAGTATCTCCTATCACCATGCTGTCAAGCACTCTACTAGTGCCATGGTGACTGCATGCATGTGCTGCAAAACATTCAAGCTGGGAAACTTTTATTCCCCAGCTTTAAGTTTCTACTTGGAACTCTTCAGCTAAGCACAGGAAATTGTCTCCTCTGTTTCATAAAGCAGAAGCACTGTTGGCACAGCCTGAGGGCCAGAAAAACCATTTGGAAGAGTTTTCTGTGTCTTTCCCATCTCTCTGCCACTATAGTACTCTAAGGGCATGTCCCCATGCATGTTTTGGTTTGAACTGAAATCGGGTTCAGCAAGAGTTGTCCCCATGCACTTTTGATTTGGTCTGATTTCCACGCACCAAATCCCCCAAACCCGTACCAAACCCATACCAAATTTGGTACCTGAAAAACAAGTCTCGTCATGGTTTGGTGTTCTCATGGTTCCCGGGAAGAGCGGAGGTGTTCAGAACTGCACAACTGCCACCAAACCTCGTAGTGGCTTTGGTTTTTTAAAATTATTTTTCAATCTGTTTTTTTAAAATTATGTCAATCTGGCTTCCAATGAGGGGAGAGGGGGCGGAGAGCAGGTGGCACTGCTTCCCAGTGCCGGGGTTTGGCGCAGTTTGCATGGGGGCGGCTGAATCCACACCCAGCCCACGTTGCCGGGAATGGCATGGAGGCGGGCAACATCCATTCTCAGACCCATGCCCAGTCACATGTGTGTCCAATCAGATTCAAACGGCTTGCATAGGGATGTGGCCTAAGGAGCACTTATGGCAAAGTGAGCTCTCTTGAAGGAATGTGAATCTCCTGTATTGCAGGAGCATGTACCAGGAGCAGTTGTGCAGCCCCTATATCGCCAGGCCAATCCCAGAACCTTAGATATGTTTTGTGAATTTATTAGGTTAGTCAGTGTAGCAATCATCTAATTTATAGTACCAAAAATACATTTTATTTCCTCTGAAGCAACACATTGAGCGATTCTGATTAAACACAAATATAACCCAAGTTCATGATACCGTCCAGATGTGGATTCCATTATGGTCACAACTTTGTTCATCAAAACATGTAATTTTTGTTCAAATACGATCAGTTTGTATATTCGTGCTATTTTTGTTGTTCATTTGAGGTTACTGGCATTTTTTGTTTTGCACTAAAGTACCTAAGTGCTTTTGGAAATATGCATTATGAGCAACGTAAAATCAGAGCTTAAACATTCCAACAATCAAACCCGCAGAGCTTCAGAAAAACAGACAGACTCCTAAATGCTTCCTAAACCTTTTCTGCTCTTCCTCTAGGAACATTTCATTGTAATCTGTCTCTTCCTTTCTATATACCATACATTTGTCACCCTTGTATTATATTGTGGTTTGGTTCCCACAAACCACTATAGAATTCAGAACCAAAACTGTTTTATGTAAGTAGCTGCTGCCTATGAAAACAAGGAAACAGTGGAGACTTGGTATCCCCCTATATATGAGGTAAAAACTCACAATTTTCTGAGGACCCGAATGCCAGACATAATGGGAATGCCAGACATAAATGTAGTATTCCCAATATAGTCCCAATTTAGTTGAACCTTGTATCTGCTGTCCATTTTGTTATGATCTTGCTTGGTGCTACCGCAACAAAAGGAAGTGAGTGGGTGCTTGACTTGCTTCCAGAAAGTACCAAGTAAGATTATAATGAATCAGTCCAAGCAGACATGGAGGTAATCCCAGGATTGTCCTTGCTTCTGACAAGAGGCAGCAAAAGACAACTGAGGGCTCTTTATAACCCCCCCCCCCATTGCTTCTTGCTATCTAGAAGGAGCCTTTGTCTACCATTATAAGTTAACAGCACTGCAGTGGAGACCCCGTTTAACAATGGTGCGTGAGGCCAAATCCCATAACTGCAAGGGAAAAGTCACATTAAATTACATAAACAAATGAAGTCACATTGGGCTGACCATGTAAGAGGTACATTTGTTAAACAAAGTTCTGTTCCAAAGCTGATCAGAACTGAGCTAAAAATAAGGGAAACAATAAAAACATGCCATACCAATCAGCTCAATAGCACCCCACTGCCTCACCTATATTTCACCAGCCATCCCTGATCTGAAGAGCAATGGAGACACAATGCTAAACGTTTTGGGTTGTTGACACTGTCAAATCCTTAGTCACACCTGATGCTCCGGTGAGGTATCACCTTAACACCAAGTCAGGGATCCTATAGCTTTTCAAATGCTATTAAACTTCATGGCCTGGACAACGTGGTCAATAGCAGTGGAAAATGGTAATCCACAAATACCTAAATGTCAATAGATTCATTGGCCCTTTCTTCACTGGGACACCACACCTCAGGAAGGATATTGTAGAACTGGAAAAAGTTCAGAAAAGGCCAACTGGAATGATTAAAGGGCTGGAACACTTCCCTTTCAAAGTCAGGCTGCAATGTCTAGGCTTCTTCAGCCTTAAAAAACAACTGAGGGCTCTTTATAACCCCCGCCTCCATTGTTAAGAGATGACCTTATTGAAGAATAGTGTGGAGAAGATAGATAGGTTAAAATTATTTTCTCTGTTGCACAACACTAAGAACCAGGGGACACCGTGAAACTGGTGGGGAGGAAAGTCCTTTGACTATATGCTTGGCATATGAAGCCCTAAAAAACTTAAGAATGTATTCCCTGTTACAAGCCTGGAAGATTCTTATATCATTTGGAGAGGGCTGTCCCATCCTATACAGAATGCCACCTTGCTAGCTCATGGTTGGGCCTTCTAAGTGATGGCACCTTCCCTTTGCAATGCCCTCCCCCCTAAAGTTTGTGAGGTGTGCACATTTACAGCCTATCAGTGCTTATTAAAAACTTATCCTTTTACTCAGACATTCTCAGTAGGAATGTTCATTTCTTCCTGTCCCACCCAGTTTTTGATGCATTTTCCCTTCGTGTAAACTTCAGTTCATTGAAGCACAAACTGTAGGAGAGGCCCAGGATTGCCAGGCTCCTTACCTGACTATCCCAGCTCTCTTTTGCACCTTTGCCTCACTCCCAAGGAGTCATCCCCCTACATGTGGCCCCTGTGGTTATAGCCCCTCCCCCACGTGCCCAGAGCTACAGCTTGTGTTGGCACATATTGGTGCACAGCGTTATCATTTAGGCACAGATGTGCACGGAGGATCCTTAAACTGTGTGCATGCATCCCAGTGTGCACCAGTGTGTGCTACAGCCCCACCTACTAAGGAGGTTATAATGGTGGCAGCCATACATTAGGGAACAGGTAAAGATACACTAAACAGCAACCATCTATGTTAAATTTACATAAGCTTTTTTCAGACATTGCAAGCGTATGCAAAAGCAAGGCTGCGTTCAGAGGTTTTTTCACTCATGACAGCTTGAGTTGAGGCAGGAGCTGACACTAGCTGGCATGGCCATTGGAGGAAACTGTTTGGCAAGCCACAGCCCCAGTTGGCTCAGCGGCTGCCGGCAGCTTCCTGCATGTGGAAGTTTTGGCCTCTGACAGCTGGTCACAGCATCATGCAGGGACTGGCAGCCCCTTGATCTGGCTTTCAGCAGCTAAATGGCAGCTGCTGGCCAAATCAAGGGGACAGGGACAGTTCGGAACAAGAAATCCTGCTCTGTAAACAATGCAGCCTGTTCCTTTTCAGGGCAGCTCTGGGGAACCTCAAGGCTGTGTATTGTGTAAATAAATGCTCAACCATGGGAGATTCTCCCCCAGGCCTAGGTGCGAAGACGTCCCCAGACAAACACAGCCAGAAATAAGAGACTAATGTAATCTCACCCTCCTCTATGAGCACTGAGAGGGACATCTAAACAGTTCTTTGCGTGTGCTTTAAAACTGATGACATTTGAACTTGATTTTTCAAAGTAATATTTGAGAGCAATGAGTTGTTGTAAAAAGTGAATGTTCCAAAGTAAGGCAATAGAAAATCCTGAAACAGGCTGACAATTTGTCATGGTTTTTGTTATACTAGTGACTGTCCTAAACTTCAAATATTGTTAGGTCTTTTCAAACATACATTTGAAAAGAAGTAGATGTATTTTAATTAATTAATTAAGGCATGCATGCACCAAGACAGTTACTGCACTTAAAAAAAAAATTAACCAAGTATTACTTAGGTCCTTGAGCAGTTGCTTTGAAAGACTGGGCCAAAAACCAGAGTTGCCTTGGGAATTAAGTAGGCAAGCCTATATTGTCTTGATGTTACGATCTGTTTGCTTATTTGTGTGTAGGTGGTTTGCCTCATTGCCCTGTACCAACCTGTTTTCAATATGGCCAGATCTGAACTTTGCAAAAAAGGGCAGTAATTTTTACTGCACTTAATTTCACATTCGCAAGTTTGAAGAGAAAGGGTTAAAGAAACCTGTTTGGATTAAGGAAAATACTGTCCTTGGTTCAAGGTCCCCGTCCCCCCCGCTGTAGGGCTAAGCAAGATGCCAAAGTAAATGATCCTTCTAACAAGAAACTGGCAACTTTTCCCTCCACGTGTATTCTGCCAGTTTGACTCGATAGTTTCTTAAGGTCCCCTGTGCTCAGCAGCCGAAGCTCTTGTCACTTGTGTGTTGGAGAACGGGCGCCTTTTATTTTTCTAGGCTTCCTTTTACAGCATAACTCCTGTTCTAGCCTTGCATGCCAGCAACTTCTCGGGCTTGCCCCCCCATCCCCGAAGAAACATGCTTATAAATCACCTCTCAAAACATCCATGCAATGAAAGCTGCCCGTTGAGTCCCCGATCGCCTAGGGCCAAGACCTGCTGTGCCAATGCCGACCTGTAAGCATTGGTGCTTCATTCACACGAACCGGGCGCGGGGGGGGGGCGTGTGGACGCCCACGCGCCCGCCAGTCTGCCTTGGGTTGCCCCGGCGGTGTGGTGAACTGGGTGTGCTGCTGGTGCGCCGCCGCTGGCTTGCGCGGGCTCGCTCCCTCCAGCGCGGGCGGAAGGTGAGCGTCCCCCGTGCGCGCCGGAGAAGTTTGATGTTGACAAACTTCTTGTGGCAGCGAGACTGTGTCAGCACAACTTCCAGGAGAATGAGAGAGCTGCTTTCGCGAGGGCGGCGGGAGGCGGCGGCGGGGACGGAACAGCAAATGCTATTCAGCCTGAGCAGTTTCAAGCCGCCCATGCTGGGGAATTACTGTAGTCTAGCTACGGCTCTTAGCACTGGCGCTGGCTCTGTGTGTCTGTGTATGTGTGTGAGAGAACGAGCAAAAGAGAGCGAGAGGGAGAGAGAGGGAGCGTGCGTCGGGGAAAAGGGAGGGGGAGAGCTGCTGCGGGGAACTGAGTAGGGAGCTTGCAAGTTTCTTCGCTCCATCCCCGCCGCCGTCGCGGCAAGAGAGAGGAAAAGCCGCCTGAGGGCAGCGCAAGCGTCTCTTTCCCTACTGCTTAGGGCTGGTGGGCGCGATTTGCATTTGTATGCCACTTTTCGCTCCCCCCCCCCAAAAAAAAACACATTGCTCAGAGTGGTTCACAACAGAGCAAAAATACAACAAAATACTTGGACGGAGTGAAGCCTCCAAAGCGCGCGCGCGCACCTCAGCCCCGTGCTGGGGAGGGAGGGACCCCCCCCTCTGGCGCTCGCGTGCCGTGTGGAAGTTCAACAAGCCCCCTCATCACCTCTGCACAGAAAAGGAACCGTTCCCCTTTGCGCCTCTCGCTGCCCCCCCCCCCCGACCCAAGACCCCTATTTTGTTTCCCCGAATGAAACCCTCCTAACATGGATGTTCAGGCGGACTAGCAGCCAGGGTCGAGAAAAAACAGCTGGGGAGAGTTAACGTCCCTTCCTCCCGTCTCCCACCTCGCCTCACGGCGCCCGCCGTGCCCTGCCAAAGAGAAAAGCGAGAGACGGGCGAGAGTTGTCGCTGGTGACACGAAGGAGCTTGGGGTTGCGCGTCCACACGGGCGCCTGCGGGGTATGTGTGTTGGTCTGCTGCGTTCGCGCGCGTTTGGATCTCGGTCTGTACAAGTTCACACGTCGCCTTCGAGGTTCAGCCTAACGGGGCGTCGTCGTGCCGAATGCCGACAGGCAAATACTCCAGCGCAGGCTTCTTTCAAAGTTTGCCTGCTTCCCTCCCCTGCAGCTCAGTCACCCGCCCGACAGTCACGCATCTCCACACACTGAAGTCTGAAGCGCGTTCGAGGTTGTTCTCCAGTGGCTCAGACTTCTAAGAGGTTGGACGGCGGCCATGAGGCGAAGGGAAGGAGAAATAAATTCCGTTTACAGTGACTGATTCGCCCTGAGGCTTGCCAAAAAGCTCTAGTGGGTTTGTTCAAGATAGGAGTACAGAAATAGTTTCGGGATATTTCGACTTTTAGTTTAGCCTTCCTTCCCTCATCTTCCTCTCAGCCCAAAGCTGGGAATGCGTTGCAGGCAGCTCTTGGCAAGCAACAATAACGCTTGTGTGCCGTGTGGAAGAAGCCACACGCCTCACTCTGCCCCCTGCAGGCTTGTCTGTGCATTTCGCCCTTGCTTTGCAGAGGACACCTTCCCAGGTGTTCCTGAACAGGTAGCTTATTCAAGCTCTTTGTAAAACACATAGACCCATACTGGCTTTTAAAACCAACTAAATGGTCACGAAGGAACAACTTTCCCCATTTATCGAACATTCTTGATTACACTGGTGGGCAGCGGAAAGGGAAGTGTGTCTGGGAGAAGTTAATATAGAAAGATGTAGATCTCTACTTTTGAATTTTTATTACCATTCTCTTCCAAATTTCTCAAGGCCGTAGGTTTTGTCATCCTGCATTTTATCATCCCTCCAGCCCTGTGGAGTTGCTTAGGCCAAGAGGCAGTGAACTGGGTCAAAGTAATTCCTTGAGTTTCTATTGCCTAGTGAGTATATGGACTCTCAAGCCCTTTAACCCTGGCCATATCAGATGATGAAGGCAAGATAGGAAGATGGAAACCCATTGTGATTCTGCTCTGCCTCTGATTCTAATTGGAATGCAAGGCAAGAAGGGAAAAACAGAAGAAAATGTAACTGCTTTTATTAGAGAACATGGTATTTGCTCTTTCCCTAAAATCTTCTCAGAAGTGGCTGAACATCAGTGATAGAATAACTGCCTGGAAAGCAAGGAATTGTGAATTTGTTCCCCAGCATCTTTTTAGAAAAAGGTAATGTCAAGTATTTCTGTATTTTTGCCAATAAAATTGTATGGATGTGACCTTGTAGTTACCAGGAGTTGCAAAATAGAAGGATATTTCCTCCAGTTCTAGGATTCCTGCCTTGGACAACTAAAGCTGGTATTCCTCACACAGAAAGAAGCTTGCATGAGTTTGTATTGGTTTGCTACAAATATTCTGTAGGTCAGAATATTAATTTATTCTTCTGTGAGTAACCATTTATTTGAGTGGTACCTTCTACTTCAGGCAATTATATAACACACTAGCCCATAACAACACAGTATTAAAGAAGACAAATATTGGATGATTCCTCTGAGGTGTTCTTATTAAGATGCAGATTGTGATTGTGACTTGTTTGGTTGTATGCATATTTTAAAAATCAAAATGAGATATGATGAGTCCTAATAAAATAATAAGTGAACTGTAGTTTGATTGCTTATAGGAAAGAAAAGAAATGAAGTGGAAATATAATACATTTTACCAATGATCGTATAATACATACTGTTATTGTTTTAATAATGTTTGATTTAAAATATTGTTACCCACCCTGAGACCCCTGGGTATAGGGTGGGATAAAAATGTAAATAAATAATAAAATAAAATAAATAAATAAATGCTAAATTCTTGTTGAACATGTATTGTTAATAATAATGAAATGAAATGTTTATTGGTTTTACCTTGGGGTACTCTCATTCCTAAAAACTTTGTCTACAGTTCTGTTGATTTAGGCAATGTTAATGCGAGATAGGAAATGGTTACAATTCAGTGTTAGAAGAGCTGCTCCTTGGAAAGCAGAGGATCACAAGATCAATCTCTAGCACCTCCCAGCAGAAGGTAATGGCAAACCACCCATGCATATGTCCATATAGTCAGCAGAAGTAACCCCTAAATTGGGTAACTAACTCTGAGTAATAATGCTTCCTCTTAATTTCACATTTTCAATTATTTGAATGCTATTTCCAACAGCATGGTAAGTTTGTCAAATGTAAATCCCAATTATTTCAGAAGAAGAATGTGAGCATTGAGCATAGCCATTTCTTATATAACACAGTTTTGTATAATACAGTTTTGCTTTCACATAGTTGGTGAAATGCAATCTCTCTTGAAGAACATGCTTTTTAAAGCCTAATTTTACTGTGGCATGGTTAGAAAAGGATGGCTTTTCTTATTTAATGCAGTACTGGAAACTCAGTAACATGATTTATCTTTCAAGGTGCTGAGCTATGTTGGTAGACTAGGGCGGCAGTCATACATAGCCCCCCCCCCCCCAAAAAAAATGCTTAAGAGCATCTGAGAGTTGGTAGCATGTGGTACTTGTGTTCTGACCCCACCTTTAATCGGCTTTTCCTTACCTTCAATGTTCATGGGGTGGGAGGACAGATTGGGGTGTTAATGTTCTCATGTGCAGATCATCCCTAAGCCATCTCCAAGATACTTCAAAGATTGGTCCATTGGCAGGGCAGGGGGGTCTTGAGGACAGTGAGCAGTTTCCAGAATGACTGAAGGAGGAAGAGGAGGACAGTGCAGCAGACATGACATCCACTCTTTTCTAACTTCCTTTCTTTCTTTTAGACTGCCTCCAAACCACAGCCAAATATCACGCTAGCAAGGGATAACTTACCAGCATGGGATAATGCCATTATCCCTTGCTAGCTTGGCAGCGCCTTAGCTGTCTTTGTGTGTTTTACAGGACCACGCATCCAGGAATTTGGCCAGTGCTGAATACATGGATGTGCCAGTCAGCACTACCATGCATGCATGGACATCTGTCTCACCCTCCATGCATGCATGGTGGATGGAACTCTGATGTCAGCTCTGTCCATAAGGTAAGTATAAAGCTAAATTTCAGACTTCCATGCTGAATAAAGGGAGAGGGAAAGGTACCATAATTAGCACTGCACTGTTGCCCCTGGAGAAGGACTGGAATGAGGAATCCCTTCTGAGAGAAACGTGCCATACCAAGCACACCCTAACACATCCCCAAATTAGATATTTCTTATGCAAAGGATCAAAGGAAGCATTTTCAATTTGCTTCATCAGTTACACTTACTTCAAGCAGCCTTCTCCCTGAAAGTGGCTTGAGAATAATAAATCCCACTTGAATATTGAGGTGATTTAAGCTTTTGAGTTGATTCCCGGTTTCAGCCTGGACAACCTCCTGAGTTGTATGCGGAAATCTTTAAAAGTTTACATGTCCACAGGTGCTTAGGATTGCAACAGTAATCTGAAAAAGTATTTGTAACCCTATCTGTTATTATTTCTAGCTACCGGTAGGGACTCAAAATACTAATTTTGTATCAATGAGTCATAATAGACTTTATACCTTTTAAGTCTGCATAACATTTGTCATTTTCATCTTTTAAACCTCTAACATGTGTAAGCTGTCCTCCTAAATTGTGATAGTAATTTCAAATTCTTATTTCTTTAACCATAATACTTTTGTTTAGAAACTGATACAGATTTTATCATTTGATAAAGATTAAGTTCATCTTTTTAAAAAATGTTTTGAGCATTTCATTTACATTTATTATATGACTCCCCAAAAGCAGAATAGAAATCTCAGGTCAAATTAGCACTTTGCCTCCCATTACTGGGAAGCAAAGTACTAGAATGCTTTAGGCATCCACACTTGCAGATGCCCAAAGCATTCAATACATACCCAGCACTTAATTATGTGTTGGCTAAGGGCAAATGGCGGCCATCATGCAGCTGCAGTGACAGCACCAGAGATGTGTGTGGTGCCGTTGCTGGGTGACCTGGCAACACAGCACATAATGGTGCCTGTACTGCTGGTCGTGTGCTTCCTCTGCACGTCTTCCACTGGACCATGCAGGGCTTTACTAGCCCCGCCACTTGTATAGGTGTGGAGGTGTTTTAACTGCTCAATGGCTATATGGTGCGGATTATACTCCAGTACACATGGAGCCATTTCTGCTACGGCTCTATGAAGTGCCGGCGCTCCATACTGGAGTGTCTCCTGTGTGCACTTAAAATGCAAATGCAAAAAGGCTATCAGTTTAAAAAACAAATAAAAAAACTTCTCTTCATCTTGTCTTGCCAAAGACATCTTTAAAAATATTCTGCTCTAGTTTGAATAATAAGCTTTAGGCACCTAAGCACTCTCATTCTTATAATTTCATTACAGTTTGTGCTTGCCTTACTTACAGGGTAATAGTTAGGGCTTTACAAACAGAAGGATTTATTAATTTCCAACATAGACCCTATTTACTTAAGGATTTATACACTACTTTTCAAAGCAGTAAGCTGCACACAGCATCAAACAGTGCAATCCTAAAATTGCCAGCTACCAAGTTTTCCTGGCAACAATAGAGAAAGTGTCTTCTTCTAGTGTATTTGAACTTCCCAGCCAGGCCCACAGGACCTGATATTTCAAGCTTGCTTACTACTAATAAAACTTGACTCTATCTGAGAAGCTGCTTAAAACGCTCTTATTGAAGGCATGCGATATAAATCACTGGAAAGAAGCAACAGAACCCTAAAGTGGGTTGCATTCCCATGTGAGAGGGACAAACACTGTGGGTTTCTTCTTGTCAGTTCTCAGGGTTATATGACTATCAGGGTTATAGCTCTTTCTCCATAACTGAGGGTCTCTTCTCCTCCTCTCACCAGTGTAAATTGCAAGGATTCTCCTCACATATCCTCCCACAGGAGGAGACAAGTACCACAATCTCCTATGCAACCTGGTAGCAGGTGAGTTCTCATCCTATCCCCACCGGTGCTGCTGTATTTTCGTAGCAGGGCACAGCCCATGGCAGAGTAGGCCAGAGATATCTACCATGCCTTTGATGAATTATAGTTACATCTCTGTCTTCATCTCTCACATCTGGGTTCTTAGGCCCAGAGGTTCTAGGACAGTCTTGAAAAGCTGATAACCTATTTCTGTGGCAGTTTTTAAAATTTTGACTTCCTCTAGTTGGCAAGAAGCAATGCAAGATCTAAAGAAGATCCCAGTACTGCCTCTCACTATCCATTGCAAGACAGGAGGAGTAGTCACAGGCTTATCTTCATGTCCATTGGCAGCTTTCAGAATCAGCAAACATGGGACTACTGGAAGCTAGTCAAGTGTCCAACCGCTTCACACATTTGGCTGTCATCTAGTAGCCCTAAGCCCAGCTTATTCAGATGGTTCTGTGAGGATAAGTATCACAGTTATGGGAAGCCTGGGATTGTTGCTGGGTTTCTTGTAATAGTGATTGCCTAGCTTACCCAACATTGTGCATTGGGTATGGCAAGATATATCATGTCTGGAGGCAGCCTTTAAGAGTTAAGGTGACTAGTCTGAAGCACTGAGAAAACAGCCACTTTTCAGAACTTCCAAGAACATAAGCGGTGCCCTGCTGGATTGGGCTATAGCTCATGTAATCTACCATCCTGTATCACCAATTGTTTCTGGGTATTCTCAAGCAGAGGACAAAAGCCAAACCTATATTTATTCTTGAATCCCTGCAAATGGCCTTTAGAGGTATCCTGTCCATCTCTTCAATCTGGAGGCAGTATCTAGGTACCGGTTTTGGTAGCCACTGATACACCGGTCTTCCATGAACTTGTCTAATCCTTTTTTAAAGCTATCCAGACTAGTTGCTGTCGCCACCTCTTCTAGTAGTAAATTCAATAGACGATTATCTGAATGAAAAAATTATTTTGCCTCTCAGCTCACAGCGTGCCATCTATGTTGTTCTAGTGTTGTTTGGCAGAAAAATATTTTTATTCACCTTTTCCACCCGGTGCAAGATTTTATATACTTCAATCAGGTCACCTATTAAATAGCATGTTTCAATGCCAAAGAGGCTTGGCATGTTTCTGAAGAATGGCACATGGAATTGGTCCTATTTATTGAGTTTACCAGTTGAATTTTGTATTCTGCAAAATTATAAGTAGCTGCTGCAGTTTCACTGATGGATCAGTGCTTGAAGCCCTGCAGCTCAGAATGAGGGAACAACTGCTGAGCTTAGGACAGCACTGCCAACAACACAGCCTATATAGACCAACCCAATCGGCCCACAGCCATCCCTGTTGTCGCTCCTCAGCCAGGTCTGGCTTTCCATACCCTGCTGAGCTTCCTGTTCCAAGCCACTGGTCTCCATGTCTTGCTATTGGGGCCATCCATGTAATTTTCAATAGGACCTTCATCAGGACTAGTGAAGCTTGCATATAAAGCTGTGTCCAGAGAAGGTCTAAAACTCGGGATTATCCTAAAATTACATTGGGACTGCCACATCTATCTGTGGCAATTCCAGCATAGCCTCAGGATGAAGAGGTGAAATCCTGCCATATTTCTGTTCCAGGAGAAAGAACTCCTGTGATGACTGCATCATAAGGTAGGTTAATATTGTGTAGTTTACCCCTGTTGTATTGCTGATAGATGGCTAGTGGGCGGGGCTGGCCGCATTCCCTAGGGCAGGGGAGAGTTTGGCTCTTTGCAAGAACCAGTGAGAGCTTGCCAGCCACTTGACTTGATTTATAAACTGTATAAGCCCCTTCGTGGAGTGTTCTTGGTTCTTTCTGGGTTCTTTTCTGGGGAAACTCACCGAGGGTGGGCAGGAAGAAACAGGCGAGCTTAGTTAAAGAGTCTTGATTATTGTGTGTTCCATTTAAGGCTTAAAAGTATTTCAGAATTTGGTGTGTGTGAAGTTCAAGACTGTTTGCCATTTATGAGTGATTGTTACAATAAACGTATAATTCTTTTGTTCTCTTTAAAGAGTGTGTGAGTACTGACTGTGGGCGAATCCCCAAAGCAAGCTTATTTCGCTTTCCCTAAACGGAAATAATAGAACCGGATGCAAACGCGAATTTGCCTGTTCCCATTACTTTTAACTTAATCGCGTTCAGTCCGGATTCTGAGGATCATACGTGGCGTACGTGACTCAAGGGGGGACTCAAGTGGCTACCTTTTAAAAGCTGCTTTTTGGGGCTGCCCTGCCCTCTTCCTCCTGGCATGGACGCGCCACCCATAAGGGACCCCTTCACCGAGCCTGGCTGGGTGGCTGCTTCCATGGATGCAGGAAAAATGGCAGCGGGCAGCCAGCCAGCGATTCTTTCCCTTCCTCTCCCCATTGCTCAGGGCACACAGCAGCAGCGGCAACTAAAGCCCCTTTGCTTTAAACATTCACATTCAGCTGCTTTCTTCCCTTTCCCTTTCTAAAGTCAGAACTCCAAAGAGCTAGAATTGTGCAAAATTGCAACATTGTTATTCCAACCATCAAGGTGTGAAGTGCTTCCATCGCTAGAGTGTAGTGATCCCTGTTAAGTGGATTTTTACACTGAAATCACTGTCTTTGGAAGCAAGCTATTGGGAGAGGGAAACCCTAAACATGGATTCTCATCCCTGAAAACGGTACTGTCCACACAGTAAAAAATGTAAAATGTTTCAAGCGCACGATCTGGAGTGAGACCTGTTGAAATCAGGATTGAGATTCACCACGCTTTGGGGTGGTTTAACACAGGGAAAGGGTGTTAAGCCAAACTGCCGTGCGGACTCCAAGGACTGAAAACGTTTTGAATCGGAGATAAGGTTGCCGTGAAAACACGGCCTTAGATTTGAAACAATAACAAATGATTCAAGTAAAGGAGCACTGTGCCTTTAAGTGTGAGAGAAACAAACTAGCAGTCCAGCAGACTGCTGGCAGAAAAACCTTCTGTTTATATTCTTAGAAACAGGCAGGGGGGGCTGCGGGGGTTGCCTGCCAGTGCTGAGCCTGGGTATAGAGAATAAGATATTCTGAGGTAAATACCAGGAGGTGGGTCAGCGTTGGGCAGAGGTCGCCGCAACTCCCAACCTGGTTTACCTAAAATTGTAATATGGCTTACTTTATCTGGATTCTTGCTCCTGGAATCCATATTCTTAAAAATAGCTACTGCAGGGGGGCAAAACTGAGGTGAAACTGTCAGCTGCACTAGCAGTCGAAATACCTGGAAGTACCCACTGAACCTTGATGTGAGCAAGTGCCAGAAGAAGTAAAGAAGTGTATTTGCAAGTTATCTGGCAGGGACATCGAGAGGCAACTGCAGAATCAAAACAAGAACTCCACACTTTCTCTCGTCATCTGGAAACAGCCAAAATGTGAAGCCTCCTCTGAAGATGGTAATCATCTAATTAAAACCAATTTTCTGTTGTGTTTCTATTAGTCTTTTGTAAATGGAATAACTTGTAACCATAATCAGAACTTTTGCATTTTATTCGCATTGAGTTGTACTTTCTATTTTTGTTTTGTATCCAATTTTGCACTTTTAATTGAATTTATTATTTTTCACTTTAGTAATTTTGTTTTTAAAAATATTTTCAAACAGTTATATTTAACATTTTATGGGTGAAGTGCAGCATACAAGTAAACAGATGCAGATATGTATGAAGACAAAAAAACTAAAAGAAGCCATCCATACAACTAGTAGTTAAACTAAGGGGTTTTTGCACTTGGCCTTGAAGAATAGTCCAGGGATGCTCCAGCATCAAGCATCCACACAGCATAGAGCCACTTCCCTTTGGCAACAGCTCCAAGCTTGCAGTGCTGTCTCTGATCACAGATAGCTGTAGACCTCTCAAACATGCTCCATAGCTATACTAGCAGTGCCGATGAGGCTTCTAACTCTCTCTCACAGACACAGAGCCTACCCACATACTTCTGTGCAGAAGCTGCATGGGGATAGGTGTAGCTGCGGCCAAGCAGTCATGCACCTTGTTGTCCAGTTGCTACAGTAACAGCCCCCATGCATGGCCATTGCTGTGACAATTGGGATTCTGCTAGACAACAGCATTTGTACTTACCCTGCTTAGGGTAAGTGCTGGGTAACTTTGGGATGGGGCTGGTATTTGCAGTGCCCACACTGGGTTCCATCCCTCATTCCTAACTTCCCTGACAGTGTTCCAGGGAGGTTAAGTGCAAAAAAGCTCCAAAATTTGAAAGTATTCTATAGGTTGCAACCTTAATCTGCTGAAGTCCATTAACATTTTGTCAAAGCTTTATTAGGATCAGTGGTATACCTATTTAATCTTAAGGCTTGCAGGATAAAAGAATCCCCATAGCTTTTCTTATTGTGTCGCAATGCATGCTGATGTCCAGAAATCCAACCATGTGGTGTACAGATGTGGTTGTAAACTGATCTTTATAACTGAGTTCAAAAATATGGAATGTAGTATAAAATAAATTTTTAACATAAATGCTTTAATTAAAATATGACATAAGGTAAATTTGATTTTTTAAAGCCTTTTTACTCTTTTGCACTATTGTCATTAGCTCTTGCTCCACATATGATACAAAAATACTGGTTTCACAGCTTTCACTACAATTTTCTACAATTGCTCATTGTTAAGGTTCCTGATGAGAAAGAACAAAGTTCAGAATAACTGTCATGTGACCCAGTTTGGTCTTGTGGTTAGATTGCTGGACTCATATTTTGTAGTCATGGGGTTTGATTCTGCACTCCTCCATGAAGCCAGCTGGGTGACCTTGAGCTAGTCATAGCTCTCTTCTTTAGCTCTCAGAGCCCTGCCTGCCTCACAGCGTGTTGTGGGGAGAAGGTTAAAAGCTTTGTCAGCCACTTTGAATCTCCTTAAATGGGTGAGAAAAGCAAGGTATAAAAGCCAATTCTTCTTTATATGCAGAAGATATAAATCATTCACACAGTGTAAAGAATTGGCCTTCTGATAAATACTATTTAAAGAGATTGCATACCCATGCAGTATTTTGTTATTGTTAGCCATTTCAAGCTTAGGACACATCAAACAGTAATATACTCAACTCCTGAATAACACAGTTGTTCTTTTACATATACTAGAATCCAGAGATCTGGACTAGAAGGTGCCAGAGACCTTATACAGCAATAGACCTTTGTGCTCAGGTGAGAGTCCCACTTCAGGTAATAGAAAGCACTGAGTTAGACCCATAGTGTCATCATGATACACCCCCTTTCTTAGGTTCACTGACTCAAAATCTTTGACAATATTTTTCTTGTCTAATGCCTCTTTTGTTATGTTGTTTTTGTGCCACAACTTGTATTGGGAAGCCAGTACTTAAACTATTAGGGTTTGTGCATTGGGTGAGAGTAGCTGCAGGGTTGGCATGATCATGTGGGTGCTCAAGTTTAATAACATACATGTATTAGATTAATGCAACTTGTTAATCAGACTTGAAAAGCTTGAATGTTGCCCAACTTCATTGTTTACTTCTTTTTCGCACCCATTTTCCCACTTCTCCCCAGGATAGGTTTTTGGATATAAGAATTCCATGGCTGTCCCTGGGTCCATTTTATCTCTGGTTCTCACTGGGGGTCCATTCAGTGGTTCACTGCATGACTTTAAGCCTAGGTGGCAATGGCAACTTCTACTCTTTACCTCCTGCTATAAGTAAAACTTTGTGTCACTGCTGCAATTAGTTATACTTTTCTCTCATTACATGCTGAATGTTTAAAGTGTCCTAAGTTACAAGCTTCCATCTGATTAATTCACCCAACTTTGAAGGGGTTTTTCTGTTATTAGTTACATGTTGCCATTTGACTAATTTAGCCACAGTTTAAAGTGTTTTATTATTGCTACTTGCTCTTTAAATGTGCTGCTTGTTTCATTATTGCCACTTGTTGATTACAAACCTGTCTTGTAATAAATTTATTTGTTGTGTGCCTTTTGACTTTCAATAAAGCAGCATTGTATTAAGCTCAGCTGAGAGTTTCCCCCTACTTTGGGATTAGTCCAATCCATTATCAGTCAAACCAATAGTCCTTAAAAATGCAGGAATGTTGCTAAATACATGTGTCTAGAGCGCTTCCTGTAACAGAGTAGTTCTCTTCTAGGGTGCCACCACATTATACAAACAGCATAAGGTGAAATTAATTTAGTATTGATTTGCCTCTTGATCAGCAATACATTTTAATAAACCGTTGTGTAACAGTTTTCCACCATAAAAGAAGTGTGTATTCCTCTAATATACAAATGAAACCACACTAGACAAAACTGTATAGTAGTATAAGGGACTACCGTGATTTCAACATAAAAACCAGCCACTGGCATTACTGCTTCGGAAGTAGATTAATTAAATCAGATTTTGTGCCATAAATTAATTTTCCAACAGTCTATTACTGGGTGTGCTATGGCTCCTTATTTGTATATAGGAACCAGGTTCTGATAGCCAGGGTATTGCCTATTTTGCTGTGAATGAGATTCAGTGGACCTGCCCTATATAGACTCTTAGCCAGCCTCCAGCTGTTTTAGAACACAACTCCCATTAGCTATATCCAGGAGAACATTCAAATTCTGACTTAAACAAAGGGGCAGCTGCCCATTTTAAAATGCAGATGTAAGCCATCTTTGTTCCAGTTAAGATCAAATTGTGGTTCAGCGCCATCAAAAGCAAGGCTCCAGTCATATACATTACACCACGCCATGTGACCTGATGCTACTAATAAGACAATCTGCAAATCTGGGCCTATAGTAATTTTCTTACTAATTCTATAACCCTTTGGTCCTCTTGAGCTAGAAAGAAAGATTGCTTGTTAATATAGTTGACCGACAAGTAAGAATCCCAGAATGGATAGTGGGCATCATGTACTAGGTTTTAGGTCTTGGCACAGTTTTCTGATGAAATTGCAAGTGCCTTAACTGCGTGCCAAGGTAATACTTCAGCAAACTGTACATAAGAACATAAGAGAACATAAGAGAAGCCTTGCTGGATCAGGCCACAGCCCATCTAGTCCAGCATCCTGTCGCACACAGTGGCCCACCAAATGCTCATGGGCATCTCAAGCAGAGACAAGGACAAACCCTCTCCTGCTCTCGAGTCCCAGCAGATGGCCCAACTGTAGCTCCCCTAAACTTTCAGAAAACTGTGCATACAGAGACACAACTATAGCTTTTTACCAGAAGTTCTGGAAGAGGGTTTGGGGGCTTTTTGGAGCATTTGACTGCTGAGCATGATGTTTATGTTTTGTTTTTCTCAGTCAGCGTGGGAGGACACTCCACTTCTGTGTCCAGATAATACTCATTTGGTTACTGCCTGTGCTCTTTCGTTTCAGCCATCTACTTTTGTCGTTGTCCCTTTTCACTTTTTCATTTCCGCCTTTCTCTTTGACCTAAGCACATGTAAGATTCTTGCCATTCACACTGCATGAATATCTGTGCATGACAAAAGTGTCCTCCATCTCAGTAGCTATCACTTTCAACAAGCACTTGTTACTGCTGTTCTCTCACTCTCTATTTTTTTTCTTTCTTTGTAGAAGTGGTCATTAAGAATAGGCCAAAAGGAAGAAAGATAATGGAAATAAGATGTATGTGGTTTGTATTGTGAAGGGGAAAAAAGAGAAAGAGTTTTACAAAGTTTCTAGAACGGCAAAAGCAGTTTTTAAAAATCCTGCATAGCCCTGGTTCCAGAAACCTGTTATTTGTACCTTACATTTCTTCTCTTGAACAGATGGTAACCCTTGTAGTGCAGATAAGCCTGCGTCACATCATGGGCAGTTTGTTAAACAAAGGTGACTGTTAGATATAGATTAGACTGAGCTTTATACACTTTGATCTAGGCAGGGTTTCTCATTTGATCTCTCTACAAAATATTCAGCCATGTACTAAGTATTTGTTTCCTCATTCTGCATAATAGTCACAGAACTTTTCCTATGTATGTTCAAACTGAGTACGTTCATCTTCCTTTTTATTGCCACATGTTTCTGATTGCATGCAAAATGCATGCTTTAACTTCTTTCCTAAACTATGATATTCAACCAGCAAGGCTGCTTTAATGTTTCCTCTAAATGTGCCCACAGTTTCTTCCCTTCCCTTCCTTTCCTTTTATTTAACAATTGAATGAAGTGTGAAAAGCCTTTGACCATCTTGGTGAAAGACCTGAAGAGCAGGAAATGGAAAACCTCTGCCATGTGATTTTTGAAAAATAAAGAGAATTCTTCTCTGCTCTTTCCCAAATATATTAGAGGGAGAGGCCATAAAGCTTAACTTGAAAGAATGAAGGCAAACTGAAGAAATATCATTACAATATTAATTAATACAGAGAGAAGTCTAATCTAAACTGGTACAAGATGTTTTAGATTTTTGAGCAAGGAAATGTATAAGACAGGTAAAGGAGTTGTTTTTACCTTTTACTTCCTTCCATGAGAAATTCAGAGTGATTTATGTAAGGTTTATAGTTCATTCCCTATATTGGCAGATTATAGATATAGTTACTTTTAATGGAACAAATAAATCATGTGCCTTCAAACCAACCATTCCCTGTTTTAGAAGGCAGAGAAGACTATAGCTGGAAGAAGTTCTGACAATTTTGAAACAATTTCATTGTAGGTATTTGTAGTTAAGTGAGTGAAGTAAGGCTTCTGAACAACACACTGCAGTGTGAATGCCATTGGAGTGGGTCTTCCTCCTGTTTGTGGACCCTAGCAAGTGGGCACAGAGATAGTGATTGACTCGGTCGGCAATATTTCTGGAAGATCAAGGGAAATTGGGACCCATGCAAGTAGGAGAGTTCAGCACAGAGGCATTAGTGTAAGTGCTGGGTGACTCTTTTTAGTACCAATAGAGGCCTTTTAACTCTCCATTCATCCTATACATCGGTCATAGACAGAGAAAGAAAAATGACTTTGTTAACATAAAGGTAAAAGAGATAGACTGATCAGTGAATTTAAAACCAAATAAAATTTAAACCTACTTGCAGAGCAGACTAAAGCAAAATTGCAACAAAAGGCCCTCAGTGCACAAATTCTGCCTCTGTGGCAAGGAAAACACCAGATAAAAGGGAGGAAAAAAAGACTGGCTGAAGAAGGGGCACAAGACAGAGAGAAAAGGAAAGGGGGGAAGTATACTAACTAGTGATTCTGCTGAGCAAACCTTACCTCTAGGAGTCTTGAGCTCCAAAATAGGGAAAAAATGCCTGGTCCTTACCCTGGCCGAAATCCTAACTCACAAAAGAGGGGAGAAAAACAGAATGCTAGCCCAGAACTGCCCTAATCCACGGAAAGAAAAAGGCCCAACAATCCAGCCTGTAACTCAAAGACAAAGGATAATTAGAGGGAAAAATGAAAGCACCAAGTAAGCAGAAGTCAAACCAGATCCTGACCCACTTAGGCTATGGTCACATCTTACTCAAATAGTCCATCTTATTAAGCTGGACTCAAAACTCACTAACTCCAATCACACCCAGTATCTGATGATCCTTCCTCAGTTCGTAATAAATTTGGTCACTATGCTCACATCTTTCTGTTTCAAGATGTGACTCCTTACAAGACTTTTTTAGATTCCCCCCCTCTGCACCATCACAACACCCCCTGTGCTTTGATAGCATAAAGGTTCTGTGACTCCACAGGATGTAATTACATATTCCACAAAAGAGAAGGCAAATTCATGCAGTGTCCACCCACTATAGTACAATTCAGCCCTCTTTAGTCCTCTTGCCTGATCGCACCCAAAAAATGAAAACAGATTAATACTCTATAATGGCTTGAGACCTGTAAAAATCAGGACTCAGGAAAGTGCAATTGAAGGGAGGAAAGTCCACAAATAGAACGGATTAGACTAAAAAGGTGTGAGTGATGGGGGCCGCCAAAGACAATCTGAAGGAGGTGTGACCATGTTAAAGTCGAAACACCCACTTTGAGGCAGGTGTCAAAAGCAGCAACAATTGTCCTTTTATTTCTAAAAATGTAAGCGGAACAATGGGAAAAAGGTGGGGACCCCTAATCTAATGCAGATAGACTATACTATGAAGGGGGTGGGTGGGTGGCTTCTAAATTCAACAGAAGGTACTATAACCCCCTGGACCTTTCCATGGATTGTGCCAAAGGTAAGTGCAGACAAATCCTATGTCCCTACTATCACCTCCTTGCACTAGATAAAGTGAAGAGATCACTGGTTTTCTAGCTCAGTATTATTCATGTTGCTTCACGTGTCTTGTAACCTGTACTTTTTAGCTTCAGCCATATTTAGATTGTTTATTTATAAAACACCTAAAATAGCTAGATGCTGTGAAAAATTGGTGGTAAAAGTTTTAGGATTGCATTGCTCTGCTTTGACTGTTCCCAGAAGCTGGGGTCTTTGCCGTTGGTGTAAGCTTGCTCTTTGTTGAACGATTTTGTATATTTTGCACTTGTAATTTGTATTGCTGTTTTTATTTAAGCTATTTTGGGTATGTTAGTAAAACTGTAGTTTGTAATATTTATTATAAATACACAGATATGCAAATCCATCCCTATGTCCAAAGTAGGATGACAGATGAAGCTGTTCTTCAGATTGCCCTCTGCAGTCCAGGCTGAAGTGTGCCATTACAAAAGAGAACAGCACCTTGAAGAAAGATACTTACAGTCATAACAGCTAAGTGTCCAGCTATCTGTATGAACATTTCCAGGGTAGGAGAGGTCTCCACCTCTGTAGCTAATTGGTTCCACACTGAATGGCTCTTACAATAAGAAACGTTTCCTAACAGTCAGAATGTTCTTTGTTCCCATTTTTGTTTGAGCCCTTTTCTCTGGATTTTTTTTAAAAAGGTATAATTTCTTGCAACAAATTTCCTGTTCAAATTTGCCAAAGAAATAGTGCCCAGATGCTGCCTTATCAGACATACATGTCAGTACAATATGCTCCAGTTCTTTCACAGACTGAATCAAATCTGGTTTTCTTACATGCTGCTCACCCCCAAAAATGGAAAATGTGGCAGAGAGATGAGGGAAAGGTGTACAGTTCTCCCAATCCACAAATATCTGAGTTGCATTTATTTCTCCCTTCAAACCTATCCACCCATGTATGCACACCCATGTATCTCTTTCTTACAACCAGCAGTGCTTTCTTTCCCATTTGACAGTTTTGTAAAAGCTACACATTTTCTCTGACTTTGTAAGGGTGAAATGTGGCCAAAACTGGGAAGGCAGATCTGCTTGTGAAGGAAAGTAGCCCTTTAAATATGGTTTCTAAAAGGTAGGAGAGAGGAGATTTATGATTCCAGCAGGTGGTGAGTGGCTGACCAAGAAAGGAAACAGGGCACAGAGTAGTTCACTTTCTGCTGGCTCTTGATAAATGCTTTCTGAAATGGGAGATTATATGCGTATCGAGACAAAACTCTATGGCTGCATCCCCATGCACTCCATTTGGTCTGAATTGGATAACATTTAGTCTGAATACAGAGCCGAGTCTGAATTGACCCATCCCCATGCGATTGACGGAAGCGCGGGCTCAAATCGAATATGCCTGTTCCCACGCAAACCACGCTAAACCCCTGCTCGGGGAAACAGCATCATTTTCTCTCTGCCCCCTCTGCGATCTGATCGCCAGGCAAACGTAAAAGAACTGATCGCCCCAGCTTGACAGGTAAAGATGCAGCGATGAGGGAGGTCATCTGGCCTTTGCTGTCCCATGAGCCTCTTCCTGCAACCCTTATTCCACCCTTGCTCTCCGATTGCCGGCAAGCAGCTTCTGCAGTTTGCCAGCTAAAAAGCTAACCAAAGTTGCTACAATGTTTAGAGGCAGTTTAGCAGAGAAGCGCTCCTCCACTAAACTGTCTCTAAACATTTTAGCAGCTTTTGTTAACTTTTCAGCTGGCAAACTTCAGAAGCTGCTTGCCAGCTAAAAAGCTAACCAAAGCCGTGGAGAGAAGAGGCTCGATTGTTTGATCACTGTTTAAAAATGGCCAGCAGTTGTGATCCCCAACGCACAGGCCAGGAACAGTGAACACAGAAAGTGAAACCCCATCTCCTAATGACTCCAGAGTCTATCCCTTCCCCAAAATAACCCAGGAACATCCCCATGCACAGACTTGGCCCCCAATAATGCGGACTTAGCTCCCAAACCGTAGGGAGAACAGTTTTCTAGAGACTAAATTTAGTGTGTATTTGGGTGATTTGGTCTGCGTGTAGCCCAGTTTGGGGGCTTTGCATGGGGATGCTCCTTGCCGAATTTGGATTCAATTCGGACTTTATAGTGCAAGGAGACACGGCCTATGGCTCTTGTTTTTTGAGGTCTCAGGTGTCTAGTCTGTGTACACAGAATCCTAGGATAGTGCTTTTAATTTTGATTCCCAGCATGATTGCCATAGTCCATATTTCCTCCAAATGTAGATGACCCTTTGTTGTAACTTAATCCTGGTGTTGAAATCCATTAAATTTGATATAACAGAGAATGTACTGTAACCCTTTTTTCTGCAGAAGGCCTAGAACAAGTATGGACCTAGGTTCAGCTGTTTCTCTTAGATCATATTCACATTAACAGTCACTATCCCAGGACAGGGTGAGTGGCCAATCCTGCGATTAGCAAGTCATCCCAAGTTGGGACAGGTTGCTTCAGATGCAGGATACTGGGATTGCCTGTCCGACACCAGTATTCAGACTGACTTTGAAGCACATCCAACTTTGGAGCCAGTGCAGGAAACCTATGAATGCTCTAAAGGCCAGGAATGAAAGTTTCTGGCCTTTGGAGTTTCCGGGAGAGGGGGCAATTTAGCAGCGCACTCCTTTGCCATCCATACACCTGTGTGGTCTGGTATACCATTCTGGGAAACCTGAGTAAGGCTCCATTTTGGGTGCCCTGGCCCAGTCTATGTACCACCCTGTGTGGACAGAGTGTACTAGGAGAGGACAGAACCTCGCATAGTCCACACTAAGAGATGTGAGAGGGAGGCCTTTGGGCCCCTTCGGTTGTGGTTCAGTGTCCTGTGTGAAAAGGACTGAGTGATTCATTTTATTTTCCTTTTACTGTCCAGGATTTATAGAAGCTATGATAGGCCACCAACAATTTCCTTCAGCATCCAAGGTTGCATCTCAACTGATTCAGGAGACCTTAACATGTACAAAATATGTTAATATTCCCTGACCACTACCCTATCAAGCTGCAATCCAAATACAATAGTGAGCTTTTTACATTTGCTCATATTTTTCATTCATGGGAAAAACCAAAAATGTAATGTGATTAGCAAAAGAAGGGAGTTCCCATAGTCTAATGTAGTTTTGGAGGGAGATTTGTTTGCACCAGATTACATGCTCATGCTGGTTTTTGGTGGTGGTGGTGGTTGTCACTGCTCAGGGATTGAGGGACAGAATTTGGCACTTTCTGTGTCTTTGTTGGTTGTTCCGCTTTAGCTTTTCTTTAGCTGTATTTTGGCTCAACCAACAGAAGGTTTTGTGAGTGTGCCTTGCAAATTCAGTCAGAAGGACTGTTGCATATCCGGTTTGTTGTTTAGTTTTTACTTCTGTGTTGTTGATTGTCATAAATGCTGAAGTAGCTCAGCTGTTTTATCTTCAGTTACAATTACTGTTACTCAAGATATTATATCAAAATTCATCCACCCACCCTGAGACCTTTGGGTGTAGGACAGGATAGAAGTATAAATAATAAATAAAATAAAATAAAATAAATCCAGAATAGTCAAAGCAGGAGATTCATTTGAAGAGGCAGGAAAATCAAAGTCAAGGAAGAAGCTAAAGCCACTATTTTTTTTTAAAAAACCAACACAGAAAATCAAGTTCTTTGTTGCTATCTCGTATAAAGACTTTTATTAGTCCTTTGTTTAGTTGCATAAAGAACTGGTTTCTTTTTTATTTTTAGAGCATCTCTGTTCACCTAATTTTTTAAAAAAGATTGTATTGGTCTCTTTAGCAGGTAAACAGCATTAATACTGCTGCTGTACAAGATTAATGTTGCTTATAGAAAAAGGAGGCCCAGAACTGGATTTGCTACTTTGCATTTCAAAAATATTAGGTTTGTTTAGGAGGCAATAGGTTTATACTCTGCTTTCCATACTTTCTGATTATGCCTCTTCTGTCAGCGAAATTAAATTAGACAATCTCACTGCTCAGATCATCTCATTATTAATAATGCTTAGAATACAAAGTGTTCCTTTACTTATGCTTATACTTCTTATCACAAATCATTTTGTTTGAGAAGGGTAATATTATGGTTGATAAATGATACCATTACTATTGCTTTTTAATATTTTTCTAATGCAAAATACTGTACTAATGCCTATTATGTTTTAGGTACAGGTTTTATGTACAATCAGGTATTGAATGCTTGTTTAGTGTACAGTATTAAGTGTTGGTATGCTGAAGCTGCATGCAGTCTGCTTAGACAAGATTCAGTTAAATCAATGGTTTCCCAAGCAGCTCAGACAAACAGGTAGATAAATATAGACATAACATGCACAGCCCTCACACACAGAATCAGTAAAAAAAAAAAACCTTCCATTTTATTTGTAAAAGGCTTATGATATTCTGAATTACTGCTGAGTTTTTAGATGCTAAAAAAATGATGAAGAACAAATTGTATGGTAGGAAAAAAGGAGTCATCCTTTGCTCCCATGCTTGGTAAAAAAATGTAACTTTTCTTGTATAATACATTTCTTTCCTGCGCAGTTCTGCTCTTTCATGGTTGATGAAATATTGTCTTGGAATAATGTGGTTTGGCCTGTGAGATGGCACTGACTGATACTGGTAGACTTGATCTGCATTCCAGCAGCCCATTCTGGAGCAGTCCCAACCACTGCTTTGAAGTTTGGGCCCAGTTTCAAAAGACAGGCCCAACCTTTGAAAGCTGAGGATAAAAGTTCCTGCCCCTCTAAGCTCCTTTGCTCAGGTCTTTTTGGTGTTACACTTATTTCTAGCATGCTTCTTGATGCACTGCCAAGAAAGGGATTGGGAAGTATACTAAACCATACCGTATCATTGTTAGCCTGTTCATGGACCATTCTGAAAAGATCTACTGCTGGACCAGGATGTGGTACCATTTTGAACTCTGTCCAGTCTATGGCCTAGTCAAATGTGGAATAGGGCCTCTGCTGGTCCATAGTAGCATGTGGACAGCAGAGGCCTAGACTAGACTGTATTCTGGGGTGTTTTTCCACAGTCACTTAGTACCCATTTTAGCACCCATTAAGGATCCATTTGGGTGAGAGCTGGATGACCCCGTTTCCACCACGGCACCCATTAGGGACACATATGTTTCCACGGCGCCTCAAGAAATCCGGATCATATGGGTACTTTTTGGCCTTTAACCCGGATTTTCTGTAGAACCTATTAATGGGGTCTACAATGGGGTCTTCAGCCAGAAAATCCGGATTAAAGGGAGCCTGTTTCCACGTTAGTTTGGCAATGGGGTCTAGAGGAGGCTAGGGGGAGGGGGAACCCTTGGGGGGGAGCCCCAAAACCTAGGCTTCAAAGTCATTTTGAAGTCTGTGCAAAATAGCTCCGGAGTGTCTTTGAAGTCTGTGCTGATCTTTGGAGTGAACTTCAAAGTGACTCTGTCACTCCGAAGTCACTTTGAAATTTACTCTGAAGATCAGCACAGACTTCAAAGATGCTCCAGAGCAATTTTGCACAGACTTCGAAGTGGCTTCGGAGATTGCACCCCCTGTCCCTCCAAACACCTGCGGTGACAGGCAGACCCCTCGTGGGTAGATCTGGATTTCCAAATGGGTGCTCCGGTGTTTCCATGGCAGGGAGGCTAGCACCCATTGCTATTGGGTGCTAGACCACTCATGGAAACACACTGGGTACTTCCCTAGATCCGGATCTACTAGATCCGGATTAAGGGAAGTACCCATTCCCTAGATCCGGATCTTCTTAGATCCGGATTAAAGGAGCGTGGTGGGAAAACACCCATGGTCTACTGCCCAGTGCAAAAAGTGTAGTGATGGGTTCCTTCACACAAAAAGAGTTGAGGGTTGGCTCTCTGCACAAGAGGTCATTGCTAGGCAACCAAGAATGAAAAGCAGTTGACATGAAGTAATATATTAGCTACTCAATCCATCCCCATTGTTGCTGTTTATTAAAGTAGAGCAGGGGTTGGAGAATGAGAGGATTAGTGCTGATCTTGGTCTTCCCACCTCATAAATAAGGTGATGATCTCCCACTGAGAATTTCAGCAGATCTGCTTTATCATGGTCATGAAGCAGCCCTACGCTCATGAAGCAGTCCTATGCAGGGTAAAGTGCAAATAGATACCAGACAGGAAATGAAGGTCTTTTCTGAAAATGGTAGTGTGCCACTGGATTCAGTCCCAACAAACATAAACATCACAGCTAGAGAATGAAAATTCCCTGGCTGTGATGGTTCCTGCCAGGACTGTTTCTTTGAACACAGATAATAGCTGAAACAGGACTGTTGAAGCTTTTTTAAATTACACAAGTTTCAGTTAAAGTTGCAGCCGCATGTTACAGAACCGGAGAGGCAGATTACTTTCTACCACTCGGTCTTTACAGCTCTGTTATGAGAACTTATTGGGGGAGGATGTGAGTTAGATTACACCTGGGTCATATGGATACCACATCCTTCCATCACATCCATTCTACCATGAGTGTGTAGTGATATGTGGCCCATGTGTACTCATGAAGCATTTATAGTACCACAGCAGCACTGCATGAAAATTATGCCACACAGTTCCCAAAGCATTTCACCACAACAGAAATGGCTTGGTACTCCCAGTTTCAGATTCTAAGCCTGAGATGGACATCAGCTTTGATTGATTATCTGCCATGTAGAGGAACAGCAAGGACTTCAAGACCATCACATACTCAGTCCAATATGTGAAAGTGCCCGTTCTTCAGGGCCATCTTGAGGAACGTCTATCAGATGTTCCTTAAAAAATGCAAAGCATGGGTACCAATGACCGTTTTTGTCCTTAATTATAATTGTCCTGGAAAGATGCCTTTCACTGTGGATAGAAAAATTCATGTCCTCTGCCTGCATGCTGAAGGTCACACATCACATGCCTGGTACTTAATTTTAAAAAACCCATAATATAAGTGCTAATCGCACCATGGATGTAACATGTAGTTAAGTCCTTCGTTTCCTGCTTATAGCTTTTTGCTGTGAAAATCTGAGCCAACGCTACCTTCTTTGTTTGTTTTTTGTCCTGGTGTCAATACACATTAGTAAGCTTTGGCATAGGAGAATTATTGGAACATGTTCTCTCAGTCATTCTCAGAGGTTTGTCGTGAGAACAAAATGAAGGAAGGATTCATGTGAGATAGGACCAGGATGTTTTACTAATTTTGATTTTTTAATTATGGCAGCAAACTTATGGTCCTCCAAAGTGTTCCTTGAGCACACCTACTATTATCCCTTTGTCTAGGACTAATGGATGTCAGAGGCAACCAGAGTTCAGAAATTTCCCCTACCAGGTTGCAGCTGCCATAGTGACTACTGTGGTAACGGATCATGGCAAGAAAAGTCCAGAAAATGATTTTTTCCAAATCTTGACAACAACGTGTTTATACATTCCTGCCAATTCAATTCCCATTTTTTATTTCCTAAAAATCTCAGATTAACTAAAGGAGAGAAGACTTAACCTACACTTCAGAACAGAAATACACAGTCTGGCAGAAAGGTTGAAGGCTTTTCCTCCTTTCTCTCTGAGATAGGTAGGAGCACCTTCCCCAAAACCTATGCATGCATGCACAAGTTTTGGGCTGTTTTTACAAGACACATACAGAAATTCTTACTCATCAACATATCTTACCGATGACAGAATCCAGTCAGTACTTGAGGAAGCTGGGTGGAATTTGTTATAGGAACTTAGTAAGAATAGAATGGATACCTCGATATGCTATTCCAGATTAAATAACTTACTAATGAAGTTTCTGCTGCAAGGCACAAAGTGTAGACTTGTAAAATGTTTTTTTAAATAATCTCTTCTTGTTCTTAATATAAAAGACAAAAAAAGTAATTCATAGAATCATAGAATGGTAGAGTTGGAGGGGACCTCCTGGGTCATCGAGTCCAACCCCCTGCTCAAGGCAGGATCTCCTAAACCATCTCAGACAGATGGCTGTCCAGTCTCTGCTTGAAGACCTCCATCGAAGGGGAACCAACCACCTCCCGTGGCAGCCTGTTCCACTGGTTGATCACTCTTACTGTTAGAAAATTTTTCCTAACATCTAAACTAAATCTTTTCCCCTGCAGTTTCACCCCATTGTTTCTAGTCCTTCCTTGAGAGAGTGAGAACAGGGCTGATCCCTCTGCCTTGTGACAACCCTTGAGGTATTTGTAGACAGCTATCATGTCTCCTCTCAGTCTTCTTTTTGGTAGACTAAACATTCCTAGTTCCTTAAGCCGTTCCTCATAGGACATGGTTTGCAGACCGTTCACCATCTTGGTAGCTCTCCTTTGAACCTGCTCCAGCTTGTCAGTGTCTTTTTTAAACTGGGGTGACCAGAACTGGACACAGTACTCCAGATGAGGTCTGACCAAGGTAGAGTAGAGGGGGATAATAACTTCACGTGATCTGGACTCTATGCTTCTCCTAATACACCCCAGGATTGCGTTTGCCTTTTTTGCAGCTGCCTCGCACTGTTGACTCATGTTCAGTTGATGATCTACCAAGACACCCAAGTCTTTTTCACATGTGCTGCTGCTCAGCCGAATTCCTCCCATTGTATATGTGCTTTTTTCATTTTTCTTGCCCAGGTGCAGAACCTTGCATTTTTCTTTGTTAAATACCATTTTATTAGTTGCAGCCCATTGTTCGAGTTTCTCTCAATCTTTTTGGATCCTCTCTCTCTCTTCTCTGGCGTTTGCAATCCCCCCTAGCTTTGTGTCATCAGCAAATTTGATCAGTTTCCCTTCAACTCCCTCGTCCAGATCGTTTATAAAAACAATTCTTTGTGTTTATTTCAGGTAAGAAAGAACAGGGGGGGAATTCCACACTGGCTTGTATACTAGACCAACAAGACAACTAGGAGCCTCCGTTCTATGTGCTGGTTCAGAAGGGAAGCTCCTACGACACTTGCTGGTTCGCTATTCCATATATACAGCCAATGCGGAATTGCCCAGAGACTAGGAAATATCTTCACCAAGATCCCTTGCAGCCTGCTCCTATATTTCTACTTATAAACAGCAGTGGCCTCTGGAGCATTTCCATGAGAATAATGGGAGATGGAGAAGGCACAGAGGGAAATGATTAGGATGGAGTGGGCCCCTGGCAAAGCACGATGCAGCATTCTTGGCATGAGATGGTAGAAGTGGGCCATTGTTATAACTGGAAGCCTCAGTGCCATCTAATCAAACAGTTTTCTTCTCCAGTACAGGTGGAATTGAGGCTTTCAGCTGTGCTGCTGCTTCACCATTATGCTGTCCCACAAACAGTGGGCTGCAGCTACACCCAGGGATGTGTAGACAGTTCTTTAGCTACTTCCATTACAGCTCATGCCATCCTTAATATCAACCCTGCCAAATATCTAAACAGCACTAAATTTAGGAGAAATGGTGCTAGGAAGGCAGCCTATCTAATCTGTCCAGGGGAATACAACAGATAAACTAGCTTTATATATATATATTTCCACAATTGGGTCTTTAGGCGTCTTCAGGATCTGGATCTCCAGGAGGACCCCATCTCAAAGATCTGGATCTTGAAGATCTGAATCTTTGATTGTGCCTGGAAAAAGGGAGTAAGAATCCTGACATCTTCATGCAGTATGATCTGTCAGACTGCTCCATGCTGCTTCGACATAGCACTGGATTCCACTTCCACTGAGGCTTGTCATAGCAAGCCTATTCTTATATCTGCTCCCAGAGCTGGCTCCTGGAAGTACAGTCTGACACTGTGCTGGATGAGGGTGTATCAGATGCCAGCAAATTAGTGCAGGATTTCTCACACAAACATCCATTGCCTTTTGGCAACACTTTGCCGTTTAGCACCCTAATATTATGTAGGAGTTGTCTGTCAATGTCACCTTGATGCTTGCATTTTTACTGTTTCTGGATGCTTGCTAATTGTCTGACATCATGAAGCAGAAATCTTTCCCACCCTGTGGATTGTTATTGAATTGGTACATTGAACTGTAATCTGGTTCAGTTTCTGTGGTGTGGTTTAGGGCATCTTCTAGACATATTTATACATGAATATGCAGAAGGGTTACTTGGAGGGATTAAAAAAAATATTTTCCCCTAAATATCTTAATTTTGCAGATATAACAAGAAACAAGGAGTAATATAGAATATAGACTGCTGATAAACAACTTGCTATTTTGCAGTGTCTGGTCACATCTTTGATTATTTGCAAGTGTTCTGAAAGCGTTATTTCACAACTTAAAGGCATGTTTCGTACCATAATGTTTTGTTTCTAATCTAAATTACAAGGCCTTTAAAAAAAATTGCTGAAATTAAAATTTAACCTAAATTCAGCTGCAGAAACAAGGCAGAGTCAAAGGAAAACGACTTCTCAGAAAACTTTTAAAATTTGACCTTACAAAAAGGTAGGTTGCCATAAAAATATGGACAAGTGGATTGCACTTTAATAATTTAATAATTTCAACATATATTTTACAGCTATAATGCAATAATCTGTACTATTAGTGGTACTAAATTGTAATCAAATATTAGGCTTGTGCAGGATCCCAATAACAAGGTAAAGATTAATGCATCCTCAAATTTTATGTACAAATTGCTGGTGAATGTGTACTTTAAGGTTAGAAAAAAGGAAGATCATAACCTAAAGTAATTCTATCACAGAACTTTAATATTCCATTTTGATTTATTCTTAATTTTCTTTCTTTGAGCTAATATAAGAATATTCTGTGGTATTATATGTCTTCGAATACTGTCTGTTGACATGTGGTGAGAACCGTGTAGAAATAAGACATTTGTTTGTATTTATTTTCTTCGTTGTTAATGTACCAGCGTTATACGCATGCATGAGGAAATAAAAAAGATTTGCTTCTTTATGTACTGTACCTCATATTACAGCTGAATAGTCACACAGCTAGAGTTAAGGTTATAAGAAGAATTTCTGAAATCCTTGCAGAATTTCCATTGGGTCGCTGCAGTAATAATTATGCATGTATGCAGTTAATGTTCCCTGACTGCTTCTGATCCTCTGTGTCTGTGTTCCCTTTCTGTGCTCTCCTGTTGAGAAGAGATCATACAGTCTGAATCTAGCATACTGCAAACTGGTCAGAACTCAAAGCCCTGGCATATTATATCCCTTGCCTATGGAACAGTCGGTTTTCTGTCCCTACGCAACAGAAAATAAAGGCCATCAGAAGAGAAATTCCTTGTGTAATTGAATATATATTCCTCACATTAAAAACCTCTGAAAGAGCTTTGGTTATATTCCCCTCTGTTGTCCAGAAATGATTTCCTCTTATATCAGGCAGTACATTTTCTCCTGAGAATTTAATTTCCAGTGGGGGCTGAATCGAAATCCACATCCATGTAAATGAGTCAAGGATGACTTCCTTTCCCCCTCCCCCCAGTACTGCTAAAGCGAGCTGATCATGTTTGTGGTTACAGAATGGAACTGAATGCAAAAATCTCATTAGAAGAAAGCAGATTTTTTTTTTAAAAAAAGTATATTTCTGTACAAAAAAATTAAAAATTGTTTAAAATGCCATGTGATAGTTGAAAGATGATAACACAAATGAAAAATAGGTTATGAGCTTGTTGAATGAATCTGACCTTTATCTTGAACTGCAACTCACATTCACGTCTCTGTAAATCTAAACTGTTGTGCTGCAGAAAGCTCAGTTGCCCTGCATTTTTCTTGCCTTTGCTTTGATGGTACTTGACTTCTGTCTGAAAATCTCCAATCCATATGCTTTGCACAAACATCACATGAAGAAACCTTGGGCTATAAACATCAGAACAGAAGGTTACAGGAGGAGGAAGCTTGGCACAGTACCAAGGGCTTGTAGCTAATTTTTTCTACAAGAAAATATTCAGATTTACTAAGAAAGAAAGAGAGAAAATTAAAATTCTTCTACTTGCTTGGAGATTGAAACTCTTTCAACTATGCATATAAATAATAGTTAGATAATTTTCTTATATAGTTATATATTGCTAACTTTGACATTGCATAATTTTGTCTGACTACCATATGTTTCTCTTTAATTACCCTTGCCCATTTTCCTTCATTTCTTCCCTGAAAGAGTTAACAAATGACTAGTATATTAGTCTATTTTACAAAAGCAAGTTGCATGCTCCATAGCTAGCAACTGCTGCAACTTTTTCTACTTGGGACAGATTTCAGTTTGTAGCTAGTATTGATGTCCATCCTAAAATTACGAATGATCAAATGCTTCTATACTGAGGGACAAACTACATTCAGAAGACTTTGTTTCTGAATATTCATGCCATAATAAACTCAAGGCTATCTATGCATGGCTTTCCTTGAAAGTGGCCTAGGAGGTTCAATGTGTGCCAACACAGGAGACCTGAGACTTGAAATCCAAATTTGCCATCCTCCACTCAGCTCTTGAGCACCTGTAGCTACCCCTGGAAGTGATTTTCCATAAAGCTGCAAGAGTAGTTTTGCTCACCCTGGGGAGGCACACAAGGGAAAAGAGTGACCTACCTGCTACCATTTCTGAGCTGGTTGGTCCTCTGATAGTCCATAAAGTTGGCCATAAATCAGTCATTTACATCAAAGGACCAACAGGCAGAAAAACAATGCAGGTGCAAGAATAGTTCCCCTTGTATCTGTATTCAGGGTCCTTCAATGAGGCAATCAGCATTTGGACACCATACCAGTTGTCCCCACTATAAAAATCATGATTTTGTTGCTATATGGGCTACCTCAGGGATGCCAATCCAGATTTGGAGACTAGTTTCAAACATATCTCTGGTCCAGACTATCTGAATGATCATTTGGTTAGGAATTGGGAGAGATGCCCACTTACCCAAGTCCCCAATGAAAAGTTTGGCAAGGGAGCAGACTAGAAAGAAAGCCTTTTTCATAACTGTTGTTGCCCAGTCATTTCTGACTCTTCCCAACACTATCTCACCATGACTGGCCATATTAAGATGGCAATTTAATATATATTTCCCTCTTGTTTCTGCATGATAGAGAAGGCAGAATCTAACATGGTGGATAAGAAACAATTAGCTAGTTTGTGAAATGACTGCTTTAGCATTTAAAAAACAAACAAACATTGTACCCTTAGGGGGGAGGGTGGGACATAAAAACAGCAAATAAATAAAATTCCCCATAATTCATGGACCCACACTCTTAATAAGTAACATATACAAGACCAAAGTGCGCAAGAATATAGCTTTCAAAAATAAAATATTGAGAATCACCTTAATTTTGATTGCCATCTCTTTCTGTTACAAGTACACTCAGTCCAAAGATGTTTTTATAAGAATTGTGTTTAATGAGGTTTGACTGAGACGAAGTCAAGGCTGAAACAATGAATGGTATCATTATATAGTCTAGTCCTCCTGCTGCACACAAGTGGTTGTTCTTTACATACAATATGGAAATAATCAGTGACCAGCAGACAGGGGTGCTGTAAAATAAAATAAACATTTGCATTACATAGAATGTGATATATATAACAGCTACAGAAGTAGCAGATTAAATACAGAAGGGTGAATTTGTATAAAGAAGTGGCTGGTTTTTTGTTTGTTTTTCTATGATACAAAATCCAGAAAACAAAAAGGAAGAATACAACAGTGTTGGCTAAACTACAGCTCTCCAGATGTTGCTAAAGTACAGTTGCCACAGGTTATCAACTGGCCTGGTCTCAACTGGCCATCTGGGCATGTGCGGGTGCCCAGCCAATGAGGGGCTGCCCCCTCGAGCATGCTCAGAACAGCCCAGCCTAGTCTACACAGAATCAGGGCAGCAGGAGAAGGTAAGCTCCATTCACACGTGCACGCAACCCTGGGGATGGGTTGGGGGCTTTTGGCTGGCGTTCCTGCCCACCCTCAGAGCCCGATCTGGGGTTCAGGAGCGAGCAGGAACGCAGGGAAAGAAGGCACCAGGGCTGCCCACACTGGGTCCATAGGAGTCAATGGGAGCAGCCCAGGGGAGGGGCCAAGCTGTCACAGAGAGAGAGCATGAGAATGCTTTCTCTCTGAGACAGTTCGGAATGCGCGCAGACAGTTTCAGAGCACTTTTTAGTGCTCTGAAACTCGAACGCATGGAGGGCAGGTTGGGACGCTTGGGGCAGCCTGGAATGGATCCCGCCGCTAGCAAGAGCGAATGCTGCATCCCAACGTACCCTCCATGCATTCAAAAACCCCTTGTGGGAAAAGGCCTCAGGTGTTAAGTTGGACTCAGGGACACCATCGCATTGCCATGGTATATACAGAAGAATCTTTATATGCCCGTTTTCTGGCAGAAGTACCCAAGTGATATCCATTAAATTGAATAACAAGTAAGCAATGTAATAAACCAAGGGCCTTTCCATACTGGCTGTTATACTGGTCCAGTATGCTGACTAGCCCACTTCAGAGCCTCTCCCAGCCTCTGGTGTGGACTAGAGTGTCCACACTCCCTGCTAAGCTGCTGTGTTTGCATTGGATGGAGCATAGGCTGATCTAGGTAGGCAAAATGCACACAGTGGCACTAAGGCTATCTCAAAACATCTGTCCAAACCTTATTCTGGGGCAACTGGACTGCTCCAGCTGAACTGTTCCTGTAGGACAACTGTAATAGTCTAACTGGCGCTAATATGGAAATGGCCCAAATAATGACACAATAGAGTAAGATAGGTGAAGGAAGGTTACACTCCCAGGATCCTGATTCTGTTGACAGCTGGGAGCAAAGGGTCACTGGGACAGGTGGGTTAACTTTTAAAAATATTATGTTCTGCTGTGGAAAACAAGGTGTAGTGTAACTATCAGAAATTCCCTGATAGAATTATCCATCTCATTTGCTTCTTCTTTATATAGGCTGTCTTTATTGTCAAAGGCCCTAGCGTTTGTATCAACTACACGTTGGTCTGTAGTGACCACATTCGCCACATTGCCTCCTTCATCACATCTGGGCAAGGAGCTGTCTTTCAATGGCGAAAAAGAAGCACCTCAAAATCACTGCCTGCAACAATGATGCTTCTGTATAAGATCACATCAGGAACCGGGGCTGTAATTCCGACTGATAAAAAGTAGAACCCGTGTATTTCTGTAATGAAGGTTTTAAAAAATGAAAATGATTGTGGAATGCAAGTTTTTAATCTGTCCCTACAAAAATGAGGACAGAATGGCTGTGCTATATTCATTTAGAATAGCGAGGCCCTTGAAATCTTCCAGTGCCTATCAGTGAGGGTGAGTTTCAAAGCATGTTTTACTGTTTTTAAAATTATAAATAGGTTCCCAGGTATAGATAACTGGAATAATCCATAATAATAGAAGGTTCTCATATATGTTGGTGTTCCGGAGAACAAATTAATTAGCAGATTTTGTTCTTTCCTTTTATCCAACAAATCCCTCAAAAGTAATGGTAGTACAGGAAACACTTATCTAAAGGCTTTTAAAAAGCTTAATAATTCCTTACAGTGAATCTGTTGATAGAAAAATACTGTGGATGATTTTTGCTTTAATTCATTGAACACCGGCATTAGCGAAGCATAAAGTGTATTTATTGACATCTAGCAGAATTTGCTCCTGGGGGAATGTGAAGACCTTCAAGCTTTCTCTGTATGTTCTAGATTTGATGAGGCTAGGATGAAAGAAAGGCACAGACTTAATTTTATTTTAAAAATCACAATTCTTTGTTTACAGTAACCTTTCTAGCTGTTTTTCAATCCATATGAAAGAGTACCTGCTTGAATCATTCAAAGGCAGGGTCTGCCCAGCACCTCTAGGATCCCTTGTATGACGCTGCCCCCATGACACTGCATCTGCCATGTGTTCATTACAAAAGAAGAGTGTGTTGTCTCTACCTTCGTCAACTGCTCTGCTGCAATAGACACACTTATGGTGCTTGTGTTGCAGAGCTGTTTAAAGAGCTCTGAGAGTTCTGCTAAGAGCTCCTTGTTCACTGCAGCTGTTGCTGCCACTATTTCCCTGGTGGCATTTGTATATCCTAGCAAGGGAATGGTCCATGGTGCCATCACCTTTGTTCAACTGCTCCTATCTCATTCAAAGCTGGGAATTCCCCACTTCGATTTTTGTTGTGAGGCTAGCCCTCTTAGACCCATCAAAATCATTTCAGGGGATTCCCTCATTGTGCTTTTGACTGACAGAGGCAATAGGCAGCATGCAGCATACAGAAAGCATGCTGCCTCTTTAAGAAAATTGCTTGCCTCTCTTAATTTGGAAGGAGAAGAGCACAATGCATTCAGCATTCTTCCTCTTCCATGCAGAAATTGCCCGAGTTAATTTTTGAAGTTAAAAGTTGAGTACCAAACACTTCTTTGGAAATAGTTGCTTTCCAAATAATTGCTTTCCAAATTACACTATTTTTGTAATTTTACATTTAAAAAAAGCTATGTGGGATTGTTTGACAGGGTTTATTCTGCATAAACCCTTATTTATCAGCTTCCAAACAAAGGAAACTGGGTCATCCCTACGCAAGGCTCAGGCTCATCCAAAAATGATTGCACAACAAAATAGACTGGAGGTCTTGTGAGAATAAACAGCATTTGTGTCACTTATTTATTTATTTATTCCTAATGGAATGGGACAGGAAGAAATGGTTTCTGTTCAGGCAGTCTATTCTAGTATTTCCACAGTGGGCCCCACTGGGGAGGAAAGAATGCCATGCATAAGATTCTTCAGCTATTCATTAAGTGCTAAGCCAAGTTCTTAGGTCCCAGAAAAGTCTGGATGTGGTTAAAGAATGGGAAAACAAAAAAGATTCACAAGAATGAAGTGTCATAAAGTGAATTGTTTCCCCCCCATATTTAAATGACAGCAATAGAAAATTGTAATTTCATGCCCAAAATTTAACACATTCTACATGTTTTATCTGAGGAGGCCTTAACATTTTCCCCTTGCACTATGGCCATTCTATTGTATGCTCAAACCTGAGTCTAATTTATTGAGTTACTGGAACTAACTGATAACTTTTATTTATAAATTTTATTTATTATTGCACTTTTATATTTATATCTTGTCTTTCCTCCAGGGAACTCAATATACTTATCTTCTTCACATGGTCCATGACAGTGGACCATGACAGTGGTATGCTGGGAATATAGAGTCCACAGGCAATGTCATATTGAAGAAGGCGTGCTGTGTAGACACTAAAATCATCCCCTGTGAAGACTATGGTATAGTTCAAGCAATGTCCATATGTAACGCCTTTCTGAAAGAATATTTTTTCCATGCTAATCAGTTTTGTATTTGAATGTATTGTGACCTCCCTCATATTTTCAGACTTTTTTAAAAAAGATAAATATAATTGTTTCTTGGACATTAACAGAAAACTAAAATGGATACTCTGCTATCTCCTAACAGTCCAAAGACTGATATTACAAGATGAAAGTGAATTATTTTTATTTATACTTTGGATTGAAGATTTGGTGACATTTTCCTCATTTGAACATGTAGCATATATATGTTGCTTATAAATGGAGATCTATTTGAATATTTGATTGGTTTAAACTTATGCATGTGTATGTTTTATATGTATGGACATAAATGCATACTTGACATCTATTTTTTCTTCTATTTTTTTCATTGTTTTCATACGTATATACATACACACACACCATTAAGTAGGAGTCACAGCTGATAATCAAAAATAATTATAGATTTTTAAAGTTGTATGTGTGTGTGTGTGTGTGTTCAAATGTGGAAAGTGTAGCCAGACAATAAAAATTAATTATAGATTTTTAAATGTATATATCTTATGGAATTTCTATGAGAATGATTTAGCTTGTTTCTTACATAGCTGAAGCAGTAGGAAACACATTCATTGTATATAACAGAGAAATAACAAATAATACAAGAAAGGAACAGAAATCAAACCTAAGTTTGAAAGCAATTTAAAATGCATTTCTCTATTGAATATGTTGGACAAAACAAGAATCCACTTAAAGAAAACCATGACGAGTTTCTGCATTTTAATTAAATCAGCTCTTTTGCCTATTTTGGTTAACAAAGTGATGATATAACTGCTTTATAAATTTTAGGTGAACTCTGATCTTTGTCAGGAATATTTGGACGTCAGACTAAGATTTTTTAAATCTGTTTTTGCTTTACAGAGGAACATCGTTCCTTTCCTTTGCCTCAATTATACATACTCATAGCAGGAATATGACCTTCATGAATTTGAAACAAATTGCATGAACCATCCTGCACCACACAACGCCTGATGATGACTTTCTATACAGGAGTATCCAAGTAGTTGGGTGCATGTTGATTCTTTCCTTTTTCTGGAACAGTAACTGTATATACTGTGCTACAAATGAATATATCTTTTTTTTAAAAGCCATTTAATTTAGACAGTTTAGCCTCTGGGCATTCTTTCCATAAGGAGCTTTGGGAATCACAACACCAGAAGCTTGGGCTTAGGCCTCTGAGGCTTTTGTAAATTGTCTAATTTTTATCCTTCCTTTCCGTCTCAGTAGATGTGCAAACCATGGGACCTTTCACCGTGCCAAGCCTCGTGATATCTAAAAGTGGCAGACATGTGAAGGTGGCAAATAGGTGCTAAGAGGAAGAAGAGGGGCAACCTGTTATTCCAGTCAACCTTGGGTTGAAAAACACTGATCTAGGAAGGAAGAGGGAGAGGAAGGGGCAAATACCCATTCTTAATCATTTCCTCACCATTTGACCATCTCCAGGTTAGGCAGAAGAAAGTGACAAAGGCAGGTAGCTTTCTGCTGATCGAGAAAATTTCACATCCCTGATAAGCCCTGATTTGTGGAGATGACAAAAATCCAACAATTTCTCTTGGAATCTTAGTGGACAGAAGAAAATAACCAGTGCTGAAGGTTCCCTCCAGCATCTACAACCTCTTCTTCTTTCACAGGTGCAGAATTCCATATGTGTGCAGACTGCATGCAATTGAAAGAAGCTGAAGACAGCCAAGGCTTACAAAATCAGGCCACTTTCTGGGGAAATCTTTAGGGTGCATGTGCAGTGCTCTCATTGCCTCTCCAAGCACACACAGAGTTGTGTACATGCACACACTCTGCTTACTTCACAAGAAATGCTTTCACGTTGCTCTTTTCCTCAAAATCTTGACTGGCAATGTGCTGGAAAGTGCAGGATTCCATGCTTGCATAGATCACGTGTGTTTATTTTAAAGAGAGAAAGGCAGTGTGGGAAATGACCACAAACTCCAACATTGGTCAAAAAGGGCAACAACCCCCCTCCCTCTGCCCACCCAGGAAAGTTTGGGCACTACTCCCAAATAGTCCTCTTAAATGTCAACACCTTGAAAAATACAACCAAACTATGGAAATGAAACTCTTTGAGTGTTTGGAAAATTTGAATACCAGATAGACTGGATTGGGGGGATGACTTGGATAAAAATTGGAGGGGCATTTTTGTCTGAGAACTGGGGACTGCTACATTGGGTCCTCTGGGCAAGCAAGTGGAGAATGTACCTTTGTAAAAATCGTAGGAATAATAAAACTACCAATTTGTTTTGCTTAAGAGGTATTTAATGTTAATCTAATTTCTTTTTGCTAGAATATATTTTTCCATGGACAGTGATCAAATACAACTCCTGATCCATGTAGGATTTCAAATTACAGTATTCCTAATGTATGGCTTTCAGTCTCTATCTGAATGCATGCAGGAAGGCAGAAACTATTGTTTTCTAAGTGATCAGTTCCTTTTTTCAAAACATTTTTGCTGTAAAAGTATTTTCCCTGTGATTTTTCCACTGGAATCTTGCTGTAATTAAAATCCATTGTTCTGTGTTCTCCATTCTTGACCGTCTTCTTTTTGCATCTCTTCAGGTATTTGATGAGTGGCATCATATCCCTCCTCAGTCTTCTCAAGGTTAAGCACGTATCATTCTCTCAGTCTTTGGACTTCATTCTTTACGTTCACACCGTGGCATTGCCTGTTCAAGTCACATATCTACAGGATGCATTTTATCTATAATTACGTTCTTCATTCATAGATAGCAACTATCTCAGTATGCTGTTTAATACACATTTTGAGTAATTGATTTCCATCTCATACACAACTGGCCCAGTCATGTGATTTCTTGCACATCTATTCTTAGGTTCCTTTTTCTATTTCTGATAATAATCTCAGACCTGCCGTGCAATTGATACACTGATTAATACATTCTAATATGTGGCTTTCGCATAGGGAAACCCAAACATTTACAGGCAACAACGAATTCTTCAGTGACTAAAAATTGCTGGCATTCCTTATGACTGGGTAGATTTCTTTTGGTCAGAGCTCCTGTCTATCTCTCTGTTGCTGTGCCACAATTTCTTTGTTAAAAACATTTCCAAAAAACATTGTAACCAGTTAAAGGGGTAAAGAAACAAAGAATGTCACTTTAAATCATTTGGTATGTGAACAAATAGTGTGTGTTAATAATATCAAGTATAGAATTTGTTTATTGCAAGATCCTAAAGCATGTGTCAAGCAGGACAGAGAGAATATTTTGCTCAGATCTCCTCACAGCAGGCCTCCCATTCTGGTCTGAAAATTAATTTCAAGAAACATGATTGACCAGTGAGTAATTTTAGCAATCGTTTCAGCTGAACCTTTTCTGGTAAACAATGTTGTTAGCTGGCAACAATGAATAGGCCTACAGGCAAGTCCTGAAATACTTCATTGCCCAAAAGTATGCCAGAGATTCTTTTATTATGAGCAAAACACATCAAATTCCTAGGCAGGTTCCATATTAAACACACACAAACACCATAGAAACTTGTATTTAATTCTTTCACTTTGATCGTGAAAACAAAATGTGCATCCATAGTGTGCCCTACAAATGTACTATAGGTTAAATTATGGCTCGAGAAATCCATACAGTGTGCTTAGGGCTTTCATTACTAATAGACAACAATATCCACATAAGGCACATTTCAGGGGCCTCTTTTGTTGCAGACGGTGTGAAAGATACTCTCTTTTTGAGACTATAGGATTTCTCTCCATAGTGAAGGACTGCAGCATTTCAAAGTTCTCGAATTCTGAAGAGACAAAAAAGACATCTGGGTGGAACATGCCCCCAGTAAGATGTTTCTAAACCCACCCGGTATCTAACCAGGGGTGGTATAAATCCCTGAGGATGGTGAATGCTCTCAGAATCTTTTTCCCTACTCTGTGGGAAGAATGCCTTTGAGGCTGAGTGCCACCTTTGAGCACCTTTGCAGCAGTACTGCAAGACCAGGGGATGCCACTGGCCACAGTTGCTATGCCCCTGCCTTCCATAGGTTGCTTTCCATCATTTGTGTGATGCAGTCATACTGAACCAAAGGCGCTTTATTGTCCAAAGCAGTGTTTTTTCCAGCCAGGGTTCCTTCCACCATTCCTGGCATAATTCTTAAACATGACCATACTGACTTGGTATGGTGGAAGTTATAGCCCAGTGACATCTGAAAGAAAGCTAGTTGGAAAATGTTCTAAAGACACATGAAACCACCATCGTGTTTGAAACTACAATGGTTTTTGAGTAGATAGATGTATTCTATCTTGGGACTCATCACCAAGGAGATTGCAAGCTTTGAAGTGTTTCATGTCTGACTTTTTGCCATTCCAGAAGATGGCAAGATTAGGTATTACAGGAGCAAAATGACCAGATTAATAGGAGAAAACAGAAGATATGAATCCAAGAAAGGATAGGAAGAGGAAAAGGAAAAAGTGGAATTTTTCAGTGCTTATTCTTTACAAGTAGGCATAAATGCAGAAAGGTAAATAAACGGAGATAGTTCCAGATTTTTGGAAGTCCTTGGACATGGCAGCTTGAGGTATCCCCCTAACTTGGATCAGATGAGATCCAAGCCAGATCTTGCCTTGGATCTGCTGTAGTCTGCATAAGCATTATTATATTCCAGAATAAGGCATGGTGTGGAGAAAGAACTCTTACTAATTTAGTCAATGTTTGCTTGATGCTATAAATTGTGCAATGAGAGAGCATGTATTACATGTCCCATCTCCCCCATGGTGCAGTGGGTGAGTGCGGCACCCACACACACTGGCACTCATTCAGTCACCATTCCATGAAAGTCTTCACTAGAAGGCTTCAACAGTAGAATGGGAGTAAGCACTTGAAAAGCACTTATCTTTGCTTTCTTCTGCTGGCTCATTCACTTACTTCATTGGAAGAAATTATGAGAAACTTTGGTCTTGTGGTTACAGTGCTGGACTCATATCTCATAGTCAACAGGTTTGATTCCACACTCCTCCATGAAACCAACTGGGTGACCCACAACTTTCTGAGTTCTTATTCCATCCATGATGCTGTGAAGACACCGTCTGTGTGTGCTAAGGACACATTTCCCCATCACAATGCTTACCTCTCCTGCACCACTGCCACCACCATGCTGCCACGGCACCAAAGCTTCCATAGGCCCCATGGAGCAGGGAAGAACCCAACCATGCCACACTGCCATTGCACTGAAGCACTGTGGTCCCACAGAGCATGGAAGATCCCATCTATGCCAGGCTTCTCCATGGTTGCCTGAGACTTCTTTCCCTTCAGACCTTCACTTGAGTCCACTTCTTACAGCAGAAATGGACTCAGTCCTGGGATAATCCACATAGCAGATACACCCAATTGGGGAAGGAAAGTCAGCCGAAACTACAAAAAAATGGATTGAGGACAGCCTCCATTCAGAGAAAGAGTTAGGCACAACTGTGTCCTAGAAGTTTTTAATTTCTGTGGGGAGGAGGGAATATCTGAGAGCTTCGTCTCTCCTCATAATCTGAAAGTCTGAGAAGGAGAATTTTGAGCTATCTAACAGCACATAAGAAAAAGGCCATGGTGCTCTCCTTAAAAAAATGAATTAACTATCTTCTCTGTATGTGGAACTTGACTCAAAGAGACTGTTTACCTCAAGTTGAGACATCAGAGGCAATGCCCTAATGCATGAAGACACAAGACAGTACAGATAAACGGCATATATGGTGTGCCAACATGATTATGAAATAACTTTAATTTCTTGCTTGACTTGTTTGAAAGTGGAATCTATAAGGGGGAAAGCAACTAAAATAGAAAATATATTTTGTGCAATGTTTTCCTCATTTACATCTGTATTTATCTTGGACTGCCTCCAGACCATGAGAGAAAAATGCAAGAACTTGTTTGGATCCCACAGTTGCCTCACACTGTCCCTGCCAGACAGTAGGGTAACACCATGGGGCAAGCATGGACACTAGCCTGTCTGAATGCTTGTTCCTGTGATTGTAGCATTTACATCCAGGTATTTTGATGAGGCGAATTACCTGGAAGTGCGCAAGTGCTGCCCTCCATGTATGTGGAGTGGGTGTTTTCAATACAGTTTGGCCTTGCACAGGTGCAATGGCCATTTCCAAAATGGTGGTTCCCAGGAGAAAGCCTTCAGACAAGGTATGTACCTCACCGTATTCTGGAAACCCAAATATGTGACAATCCCAAAATAGCGCCAGGATAATCACAGATGTTACACTCTATCTGAATGCAGCCTTAGAATCAAGGGGGCAGAGATGAAGGCCCTTTCTGCACTTGTTTGTTTTAGTGGAACAAGAAGCTACTTAATATGCTTTGTTGTTCCAGTCTGTGTGCGCTGTTGCACCATGCTCCTAAGGTGCAGGATACAAACCTTCATGTGCTGTAGAACCATTAACTCCTCTGTAAGTGCTCATTAGAGTGCTATAATGGCAGAGCAATGGGAAGAACACTGACGTGTGGTTGCTCAGAAGAGCAGAACAGAACAAAATAGCCAACCCCTGTGTTCTGCAGTACAGACCTTGGTGGAAACACTGAACTGGGGAATGAAAGTTTCCTGGTTTCAAAGTTTTTCTGCCACAAATGGCAGCAGGCATACAGGAGAGATCTTTGATTACTGCTCTGTTTCTAGTGTCTCAAAGAAGTTGGCATTGTTTGTTAGTTTATATTTCTATCCTGCTATACACCTGAAGGTCTCGGATGGCCACAATAAAATCACTAAAGACTTCAGTGATTTCCAGCCTGTTGTTTCTTTTTCTGTGGTGGAAGTTGTAGAAGTGAGAGGCCACTGCTGGGAACATGAAGGCAGAGCAACCCAACGTCTCTTCTCCATTTCTCTCAGGGAAGATGGTTCTCAGCTTTCTGGTGGCAGTTGTAGGAAGAAGGGACCACCGCCAGGAGCAAGTTGGAGGAGGGATAGAGGATCACCTTTCAGAGCAGGAAAGCAGAGCAACTCTGCCACTCAGATTAGTTTCAATCTTACATATGTCTGACAAACAAGTCTATGGTGGTATAGATGCCAGGTATACTGCAACAGTTGATGGTGTTACTATGTTCTTTTGCTTTTTTGTTCTGTGGCTGTGAGTGTGTATGGTCATTACTGTGCTGGGCCACTGATACAACAGATATGGCCTTGTTGTAACAACTGTTGGCATGGCAGAGTGAAAAAAAATCAGATTATGAATCCAAACACCAAGGCCACAGTCACACTTTCACTTTGAACCTTCTTCAATCCATCTTGGGTCTGACTTGCTCACATCTTTTCATTTCTATCCACTTTATTTGTGGAATTTCCACCCTCCATTTGGACTTTTCTGAATGGAAAGTCCACAAATAAAATGGAAAGAAATGAAATGGTGTGAGTAGTCAGATCTGGTTTTGGGGCATTTTTAAAATGTAAAAAACGGCTATTAAATTCCCCCCCCCCCCCACACACACATACACTCATGCAAAACCTGCTTGCAATGGAAATAGTGAAATAAAACTTTTAAAAATAAATTCTAGCCTAATACTTTCTTTTTCACGTCTCCCTTTTGAGATTACCGGCAAAAAGTGTGTTCATCTGCAACTGCAAGGGAAAGTTTCAAAAAATGGCCTTTAACTTCCACAGCTGTGAGGGAATGTAAGGGTTTTTCAAATCCAACCCGCAATGCAAACCCTTCCACAGCTGCAAGGGAACATTAAAAAAAGGTCTTTTAACTTCCACAGCAGCTTCAACCCCCTCCCCATGCCTGCAAGAAGCAAACGCAAAGGGTAGGGACTTCAAACACCAAGTTACTTTCTATTTCCTCTCTCTTTCTGGTATCTAACCCAGAGTGATACATGTATCATTTAGAAAATGTATCATTTTCAAAAAAGTATTTCAGGCTTCCTAAGCATCTCTCTTCAAAAGATACATGTTTCAAGCAACAATGTTAAAGCCCCTAAATAAAATAGACAAGCCCTTTCTGCCTTTTTCATGCTGCATGGAGCTTTTGCTGGCAAGGGAGGGGGGAGCCTTACATCTGCAAAATATGACCCACAGCTGGCTGCGATTTGCCAGAATGTTAGACCTCCACCCCAAATAGCTCCATGTAGGGGAAATAAAGCAGACTTGGTTCCGAAAAGGGGATGGAGTCCAGTTTTCATCAGGACTTTTTCATCAGGAGATTTAGGCAGGATAGTCCTCATAAAATCCCGGAGTAGGGAATTGCATGGTGTGTTGACTAAGTTAATAACATATGGTTATATTATGCAGATTGGACCCAGTAAATATGCTGAAAGGTGGCTAGTGGGAGTGGCTGGCTGTAGCTCTAAGGGAGGGGGAAAGTTTGCCCTTAGGGAGAGCCAATCAGGGCAAGCCAGCATCCTGAGGGGATACTATATAAGGCTGTCCAGCAGGGGTTTGGGGTTCTTTTCATGGGTTAACCCACTGAGGGTGGGCAGGGAGAAATAGGCTCTTGTCAACTGCGTTCCTAAGGGAAGTTTACTTAGGGAGTCCTGAGATAGTGCCTTACTGGGAGACTTTATTCTGTTTATCAATATTGAAGTTCTAGCCTGTTGATTATTCACGAATGTTGTAACAATAAAGCAATTAGGATTCTGTTTCTCCTTAAAGACTGTATGAGTGCTTGCTCGGTCACAAAGATAAACAAAGTATCCAATAGGGGAGCACTGTGCCTTTAAGAGGGAAAGAAATATATTTGCAGAGAAACCAACAGACAGCTGGATGAGAGGTTTCTTGTTTGTATTCAAAGAACAAGAAGGGGGTGTATGTGGGAGATCCCTGCCAATGCTGGGCCTAGGTATTTAGAATCGGGGAGATTCTGGGACAAATACCAAGTAGCAGGAAGGTGTTGGACAGTGGGTCACCACACATGGCGACACTGGGTGCTGAATTTGGATTTGATTAGGATTACTTACAGTAGCCATGAGGATGTTTCTTCCCAAATTTGAACTGAATTTGGATTAAAATGGCCATGGGGAGTACCCTTATATAACTTGCCACTGGCATACTGTATGTGCTAAGTAAACATAAGCCTACCCACAATCATTTTACTAGTCTGTGGTGTCTACTAGGAATATTTCATGATAAAGTACTAGCAATGAAAAAAGCAAAATACCTAACACGGTGCTTTACAAAAGTGGATGAAGGTTTTCCAAAGCTTCCACACTACAGCTGCTTTGGCCATTTATTTTTCACTTCAGATACTATTGATTGTTTCTGAATCTTTTATACAAACACAGATTAATATTTTTTTTAAAAAAATTGCAAGCACAGTGAAGCTATTTGTTTTATGAATAATGTTATATTACTGGGTGCAGGCCAAAATCTACATTCTGATGCACATGGACAAGCCCGGGCCTACATCCAATCAGAAGTAGCTTCATTTGGAAATCTAGTCATATTTGAACCTACCTCAAAGGAAAACAGGCATACAGAATGCCTCACCTAGTAGGAGTCATCAAGTCATTGTATACCAGTCTTATCAACTTGTGTTTTGCATGGAAGTACTGGAGCAACATTTTTTTTATCTTATTGTAAAAATGCTTCAAGTCAAGTTAGAATCCTGGTGACACAATTAACACATCCATGCAGTTTTCTTGACAACAGTATGGAAATAGCTTGCTGTCAGCTTTTTCTGGAGAGATCCTGGGGTTGATCCTAGGGCCTTCTGCCTTCAATGGGGATTCTCTCTGATTGAACCAGGCCCCTACCCAACAATTGTAATATCCCTTAATATTCCTGAGGATTATGTTTTGTCAAGATGCTGCATGTCCTCAAACTCACAGATATTGAGGGATTTGGAAAATGTTTGCCATTATTGACGGGTGCCATTATATTTCTTGAATACTGAGGCAAGATAACAAACTCATTTTCATTTACTCAAAGAGCAATTCTGCACAAGCCAGTACACTAGACCAGCAAGTGTACTAGAAGCCCCATTTCTGCCTGCTGGTTTGATTTAAGGGGGGGCAGGTGGGCCCAGCATGCAGAAGGGACGTTCCTAGCATGCTTGCTGGTCCACGATATCAGCCAGTGCAGAAGTGTCTAAAGTGACTTGGAAATTCCTTGGGATCATCATATTACTATACAATGCTATTTTTTTCTGGCTAATTGCTTCATTCTGTTACTTGAGTAAAAGCTTAGAATTCTGCTTTTTTGATATTCTGTAAGTCATAGTCTATACACACAAAAATGGTAAGAAAATTAAAATTAAAGCTTTCATCCAGAGTCATAAGAATTCAGTTTATAATTTCCCTTGAGGAAAGCAAATGGCTTGAAGCACATTGAACAGACAATGTTCAACATTATAAACTGTTTATGCTTATTACATAACCATCTTGAGATGCTTGTCCCTTTTTGGGCGATTTTAAATATCTGACACAAGCCTGGATATGGTAAAGGAGAAAAGGTCATTTCATAAGATGCTTAAATTCTACCAAAGTTCTGACAGACATTGCAATCATGATAAAGACATGTTCACAAGTTAAAAATAGCATGCAAGAGACCAGCAATGGCACACAAAGGAGATTTTCGTTATGAGAAAAGTTACTGATTTTTAAAGTTAATTTCTAGCCCATTCTTCCTTCCTTCCTTCCTTCCTTCCTTCCTTCCTTCCTTCCTTCCTTCCTTCCTTCCTTCCTTCCTTCCTTCCTTCCTTCCTTCCTTCCTTCCTTCCTTCCTTCCTTCCTTATTGGAATACACAATGGATTGCATGTACATTAAAAGCTGTAACCTCCTCATTACAATGACATTACATTCCTTTATATCAATAATTAAGGGCTAAAAATACAAAAGAGTGATAAATAAGTGGCCAACAAAGGTGCAACCTGTACAGTATTGTGTTTGTACTGTGTTTGTATTCCACTGTTTTAAAAATGCTCAAGGTAGTTCATAACAGAAGAAAAACCAAACAAACAAAAAGTCTAAATCTATACATAAAAACATATAATAAGTTTCAGTCTGTTTGTCTTGACTGCTCTATCCTAATGCAATCAGTACTGTATATGTAGTAAATACAGCCTGGTAAAACGGATTGGTGTAGACATGCCCAAAATGACCAGAAGCAATTGGTGGGCCACTGTTTGAGTCAGGATGCTAAACTAGGGCCCTTTTGCACTTAACCTGATCAGGTCAGCCTTGCATGATCCAGGACAGTAAAAACTTCCTAGTACAAATGCTGTGTGAGGGAGAGATGGTGCAGCTGTAGCTGCACAAATGTGCACCATGTCATCATTACCGTAGCAACAACCCAGCACACGGCAGAACTTGCTACAACCATTGCTGTGGTGATTCACACTGTTAGGGCCCATTAGTAAGTTGGGCCCAGTGCCAGTGCTTGTGGTGTGAATGCTGGCCACCATCCCTGAACTCTTGAAGTTAAGTCTGAAAATGCTCTAGATAGGCTGTGGCCTGATCCAGCAGGGCTCCTCTTATGCTCTAATGACATTTTATAATCCATATCTAACTGCCATATTTGTAAGAAACTGTCAGTGTTTACACAGTCAGCCTGTTCCCATTACAAACTTAAAACAGTTTGGAAACAGTTTTGATCCTCACAGTCCCCATGTCAGGTTGGCTCAACATGCTTTCCGCGTGTTAAATCGCCCCAAAGCGTTGTAAATAAAACACTCATTTCAACAGGTCTCGCTCCTGTACTTGCATTTTAAACGGTTTACATTTCTTACTGTGGGAACGGTAGCGTTGTACTGGGATGAGAATGCGTGTTTAGGGTTTCCCTCCCCCAATAGCACTCTACCCAAGTTTTCAAGTGCTTTTGGGATACCTCAGAATTGGGATCGAACACGATTAAAGTTGAAAGTAATGGGATCAGGCAAATTCGTATTTGCATACGGTTCTTTTATTTTGGTTTAGGAAAACTGTTTCAAGCTTGTAATGGGAACGGGGCCAGTTTTTAACTTCTATTTCATATACAATAATATCATTGATCATAAAGTCCCACAGGTTGACCCACAGTTAATTTATCAATTATTCAACCATTTTAATTTTAATTTTTTATAAAAATACAATTGCATTAAAATAAATGTGGGTGGGTGGGTGGGTGGGTGGTATTAGGGGTGTGCATGAATATTCAAAGGTATTCAAAATTTGATCGAATCTGCCCAAATTTTGACATTTGAATTTAAAGATTCAAATGAATTTTGAATTTTCGGATCTGTTCATTTGAATTATCTGGATATTCACATGTGTATGGGTTCGTACACAATGCATACTTGCAGATACACATCTTTTCTACATCCGTATGCATTTGTATGGATCCATACGGGATGAAAACAGGTTGAATACGGGATAACTACAGGATGCGTAGAGACATGTACGGGCTTGTACAGATGCATATGGGACATGTGACAGTGCATACAGACACATACGAATGTTGTTGACATAAGTGCAAATGCAAATTGAAAATTCGAATGAATAGATTCAAATTTGCTTAATTTGAATTTGGTTAAATTCAAATTTTAAAGATTTGAATTAAATACCAAAAATTGCATTTGCGCACACCCCTAGGTCATATTAGGATGAGGTGTTCCATCAAATATCCTGAGCTTTATAACTTCACATTACAATTTTTGGTTAAGCTCAGAACTGAACAGACACTCAATATCAAATTATTTTTATTTAGATCCTTTTCATGGGTAACCCCATATAAAGCACATTATAGTAATCCACTGATGTGGAAATAGTATCTAAATAAGGTTTTTATTTGGAGATCTGGATTATCACCTTGCCAGTTATTTTAAAGCAGATCAATCTCTCTTCAGAATTTACTGTAACAGATAAATTCCTGATAATGAAAAGGTAGCAGATTAAAAGTGCTGTATCACACACCTCTGAATGTTTGGACACCGCATTTGACAGGTATGACATTTCTCTTTTAGCTTCATGTGCTACCCTATGCTGATAATTAAAAATGACACATTAAATACAAGTAAGAACCCATTTAAATCTAATAGGCCTTAAAACCTGTAGAAGAAAGCTGATAACTCATCAGAGATTAGGAATACAAGGCCACAATGAAGCATTCCCAACTCCCATTCAAAACAGCCTATCCAACATGCTCCCTGGATTTTTCCATAAGGTTATCTGGAATTTAGTTCTGTGAGAATATGAGATATTTTGTCCTAAAAGTGCTTTACACATGGTTTCTTCCAGCTTGACACTGGCACTCTTCCCATTTCCAGACAAAACTATGCTGATCAGCTGCTCAAGGAGACAGTCATGGAAGAAAAGTCATTTAATTGCTAACTGCATCACATATTAAGTGTGGTGATATGGTCTTACCCAATTTTGGATGGATTCACCTTGTGATTTGCATCATTTGTACATAAGAACGTAAGTGGAGTCCTGATGGATCAGTCCATAGCCCATCTAGTGTGGTATCCTGTCCACTTGCTCATGGACATCTCAAGGAGAAGACAAGGCCAGACCTTCACCTGCTTTTGAATGCCAGCAAATGGCCTTAAAGGCATCCTGCTTGCCCCTCCCTTAATTTCCCTTAGCTTACTGGAATATTATGGTACCTTATGGACCCTATATTGTTGAGGGCACTTTACAATATCTTGTCAATGAGCTTATTCTTCTCTCACTTGTGTAATGAGACTAGACTCTCTACTGAACCATCAGTATTTCATGTTTACTGGGAAAGCCCTCAGAGCATTCATAAATGTATCAGATTTCCTATGTCTCACGGGTCACACTTTTTCAATTGGCCACCCTTGCTGCAAGGAGATTCAGTGGGAAGAAGTCCATCTGTGCAAAAGGCTTGCCACAAGGTCCTTCATCAATTCAAGGTTATGTGTGATTACAGGTATTGACACTTTTAATATGTTGAGAAAACCCTATGGTTGTCATGGGTGCCGTGAAATCTCCTGCTGACCCACTTTACATGTTCATAATAATAACAAATTAGTTTGTCACTAAAAGTCATTCCGTGCTTTAGATCTTTGCATGTACCACTTCATTATTTATTATAAAATGAAAAGTAGCATAGTTGTGTGGGAGAGTAATTGACATTTGGAATCTTTGCTGTGCTGCTTTGAAAACATAACCTCATGCAAAAATTTACCTTGTTACCTTAGAACTTATACACATGGAATTGCATCAAATGAAGTATAGGTATATTTCCATAGTTAAGATTTATGTATAAAGAAAATACAGAACCCTTTGGTTTTCCCCTAAATGTGTACCACTAAAAATTATTTGTGCAAACTAGGGATATGCTAAACTGTGGTTCATGCATTAATGAATGCAGTAGTGGCCAGGGACTGACTGCTGTTTTACCTGATAGTTCTGGCTCTCTTTGACACTGTTACCTTACTTATGTGAAGCCCCTGTGATGCAAGGAACTTACCCGCTTTCAAAATGCAATCCCCTTTATGGGTGGGACAACAGTGCATGGCAGCACATATCAGTGTGCATACATGTAACATCATTGCACACACGCAAGAGGCCTGCATGATGACTTTGTGCACATGCAGACAAATGCACACAGCAGCCCTGCCCGTGAAGGGGACTAAAATGGTGGTGGCCACAGATTTGAAAAGTAGGTAAGTTCTCCACATCACTGGATCTTCTTGTGAGTAAGGTAACAGTGCTGAAGAGAGCTGAAACTGCCAGGTAAGGCATGTGATGGTCCCTGGCCTCTAATGCCATTTGTCAAAGCATGAACTTCAGTTTATCACATCTCTAGTGTGTACCTGGCAACATCCTTCTGTGTGAGCATCTCAGCATCTCACAAAGATCCTTTGATACTTCCCTTCCTTTATAAAAACAATTTCTTGAACTGAGCACTCAACTGATCTACGTATATAGATCCTGGTTTGCAACCTATAATTTTTAAAACCTTCTTAACACATATGCATAGAATATAAAATGTTAAGGGAAAATTCACAGAGACTAAATGGACACATCCCTGGAGTTTCCTTGGCGAGAATACAAAAGTAATTTGCCATTGTTTTCTTCTGGGGAAAGGCAGATGCTCCTCCACAGAGCCAGAAGTACACTATCAATATACAGTCATTTCTTCATTTTCTTGCTGTTTTTCACTTGTATAATTGTTTCCATCAGTCCAAAAATACAGGATTGTGTATATTATTGGTCAGATTCTAATGTTGTTGTTGGAATAATATATGCTAATGATGAGCATTTTCTCAGGAAAATAAACATTCTCTTGATGTTTGTATATGCAGGAGCACAATTCATAGAGTCTAATTAGTCAGCTAATTTCTTTGCTTGCTACTTGGATTTGATGCTTTCCACAAAGTGAAATTTTAGACTGATGAAAGTATGATAATTTATAAGGACTAGTGTGTGTCTCTGGATATTTCTGCTTGGGTACTTAATCCAGATTAAGGATCTGTGTAGAACACTTCTAGGCCACACAGATCCACATGTTAATTCAGATCTATGAGGCCACACCTCTTGCTGGTCCACTCTGTCCACTATGGACCCAATTAATCAGATATACATCTGGACCGGGAACTGCTATCTGGTGGTGCACCATAGCATGCTGCTGAAAAGCACCCTCTATCACACCCTGATGGTGCACCACCAAAAAACACTGGCCCAAGGATAAAAGCTTTCACTCCTATCTGTAAGGAGTGAGGGCAGGCAGCTGCAAAAGCTTTGTAGCCTCAGGAATGCTTGGGACAAATCAGCACTGTCAGCACGGACAGTGCTAAACTGGCCGATGCCTCCCCATCAGCAGGTCTGGTGAATCTGGATCTATTGATCCAAATTAAAAACGGGTAAGTGCAATAAAGGGGTTCCATCCAGATTATAAAAGGTCTACCAATCAACTAAACTACAAGATGTTTCACAATTAGAAATATTTAATACATTAATAAGTTTTTTTATTAACCCCCAGTAAATAGTAGAAGTCTTAAGTAATTTATTAAATGCATTTTGGATGCTTGTTTTTATTCATGGATATAGTATTTTAAATAATTAAAATACTGTTCTATTCAAAAATGAGACTATCATCCCAGATGTATGTATGAACTCCAATAAGAATTCAAAAGATTTCCCCCCCTGTATTTAATTAGGAGTATTTTCAAGTAAATGAGCCTTTTCACACTTTGGCAATCAGAACAGCCCTGTATGCTTTGGGATGCTGCATCCACAAACTGCTGTGCTGCCTCCATTCCACAGTGGCCCAGAACATATGCAATTCTCCTGATAATCTGTAGCTGTGGAGTTTCCAATAAAGTTCCAGATGCAGCATTTGCACTACTTCATTGCATGGGAGTGGGGGTGGCGCTGCTGAGGCTGCTGAAATGCATGTTTGTTGTGATTGCCATAGAAATGGCCCAGGGCACAGCAGAAATTATTGCAGCCATTGTTATGGCGATGCAGATGGTCTGGGACAGACCATCCACACTGCAAGGGCTGCTAGTGAAGTCTGGGACAGTACTGGCACTTGCAGTGCAAACCCCAGCCACAGTACCAGAACTTTATTGCAGTGGGGTATGCTAAGTGCAAAAAGGCCCTAATGTGCATGGATTTGCAACCCAAGACTATAAATATAAAGACATTTACTTGGGAGGTTGAGTTATATAACTTAAAGAGACTTTCTTCTAAGGGGGTGAGATATCTTTTTTTTAAATATGGTACAACTTTCTGTATCATGGTATTTCATGGTATTCCTTGGAATGCTGGTGCTCCGCTGTGCTTGCTATTTGCTAAGAACTGGAAGAAGGATTTTATCTCCCATCTCAAAAGAAGACATAACTGACGGGCTTCTGGCTGCCTTTCCATCCTGCACTGTAATGGACAGAAAAAGCAGGAGAGGGTGTCAACTACCATACAGTTTCACATTCTCTCAGGTAGTAAAACTAGTAAATTTTGGCTGACAGAATAAAACATTCGAACACATTTTATTTCATTTTGTGTGGCTCTTGTAATTTTGTTTATATTTCAGAGGCTACATATTGGTTAAACTTATTTTCCAAACAGAAGCACACTGAAACCCAGAGCTTTTAATTGTAGAATCATAAACTAGTTCAGGATCACTGAAGTGGAATGGAATGTGAGCCTTAGCAAGCCCTGTCTGAATTTACTTTTGAATCTTTTGTACCACTTTGCCCTTGGAGGTGGGGAAAAAACAATTGCTAGGTCTCAGAGCACTTTAAGGAGTAAAATCAGGAAGAAGATGGTATTTGACAGCAAGTAAGAACAGAGTAACTTGCAAAAATGCTTCACTTTGGAAAGCAAAAGGGGTAGCTGAAATTGTCATACAATATCATTATAAAGAAGTATACCATTCCATAACACATCAAGCAAATGGCAGAAGAGGGTTAGTATTATCTACCATGCAGATGGCCCAAAGGAGGTGCTAGGCTCCTATAACTGAAGCTACCAGAGATCATCACCTGTCCCTTCCTCTTTCCATTAAATGGAAAGTTCATACACCACACATAAAGAATGTCTCTGAATACATTGTAATATCCCCCTCCCCCTCCCACACTCATCTTCTTTGACAGGCCTTTGGGTCCAAAAAGGGTCCCCTGTAGTGTACTGGACTATTGAAGCGTGCCATCCATATATCTCCCTGGTCAGTATATTGACTCTGGGCCAAATGTAGACCTCATTGTTTGCTAAACCACACTAAGGCCCCAGCCTCATCCATGCTTCATCCAAAGCAAACTACACCTGCCATAGTCTGTGCTAACATAGATGACAGGCTCTTGTTCCAGGATTTATCCAAGAAAACAATCAAGTGCAGAAAGGGCCTTTATTGAAAAGACAGAGGTTCTAGTCCAGAGGTTCCCAAACTTTCTTCTCGTAGACAACTTTCAAAATTTTACTGATTTCGGTGGACCCCCTGTTGCTAGATTTCTACCATATTCCCAAAACTCGTCAAAAAATTTGAAGATTAGAGCTAATCTTTGCATCGCGGCTGTGTTCCAACCCTAAATTCGGAGTGGTAAAAATAAAAAGAAAAATAGTATATTTTCTTGTGTTCTATTTATTAAAATATGATTACAGACTTAATAGAATTAAAATTAAACATTAATAACGTAATGTAACTTCAACAATGCAAATCCACAATTTTAAAAAAATAGTCATAATTTTAATGGGAGGGATGTACTTGATGGATTGACAGCAAATTATCAATATTTGGCTTCAGTTTTGTAAGGAATAACTGCAAACATCTGAACAAGCGTGGCGGGCAGGCGGGCGGGCAGGCGGGCGGGCCAGCAGGCAGGCAGAGCTTTGCAAGTCTCGATACATGTTGTACTGAATGTTGAATATGCAAGTTTTTACAAGTAACAGTCGCTGACCTTCTTAAAATATTATCTGCCTATATTGATAGGTAAAGCCAAGCCAACATTTTTCTTCTTTACCATTGAAACCAGATAAATTTTTGTGGACCCCCACTTACAACTTGTGAACCCCCATTTTTTTCACACCAATGTAGACCCCCATTGAGTCTCCCGTGGACCCCTGGGGGTCCCCCTGGACCACTTTGGGAATCACTGCACTAAAGATATGCTTCCAGCATTATTAAACTCTGGTTAGGCTGTGCCTGTGGGGGTGCATTCTTGCCCATTTCAGCAGAAGTAAAAGTTCAGTAGGGCAAGAATTGCATTCCAGGGCAAAATGACCGTTTTCATATCTCCCTTAAGAAGCCTAAACATGGGACAATTTACGTAGGTTCCCATGAGCTGTCCACGAGCACAGCATGCTCCAGCAGCAGGCTTCTGAGTGGCTTTTGAGCTTCCTGCCTGAACATGAAATTTGGCTGTTCCTTTAGCACTATCCTTATATTAAGCCTGATCTATCCAGTTTTCCCCCAGTTCACCAAATATGGGCATCCTAGGTATTTTTCCATTGAGCAGATGTATCCTGTACAAGGGGCATGTAAGCCCCTAGATGTTTCAGTAAAGCTACTGTTTCACACCTCAATTAGGTTTGCTACATTTCTATAAAGATGCAAATATTCAAATTAGTAATAAAATATTGTTAAACTTCTGTTTATTAGCTGCCAAGCTAGTCATAGCAGGAACATGGAAATATTCGAAAAACTTAACATTAGATAATTGGTATAGTAAACTTTGAGTATTTGCTAGGCAAGAGCTCATAACATACCCAAACTAATTAATACAAGGTCTCTCTCCAAAAAATCCTTTCTAGAGGTATAGTCTCCTTTGATATCTGAAACACCTAGTTTAGAGGAAAATGTATTGCCATCTCTGTCACTAATACAATCTATAGTTGTATAAATGGAATATTTTGAATTACAAGGTTAATGGTTGATAATTTTATATGTAAACAATTTTACTAATTAATATGTGCTTCTTTCTTTGAGTGGAATTATTGTTGATTGTTCTTGTTTATTTTATTATTATTATTGAATTCATTTAACTAAGTAATATATATGTATAATAAGAACAGGAGCAAGCTGTTCACATGCCCCTTGCTCCTGGCTGAAGTAATATCAAAGCTAGGGACTTTCATTCCATAATTTAAAATTTCTGCCTGGCCTTATTTCATAAGTTATTGGAAATGGACCTGTAAATCAACCATTTTCTGCATTTTCCAAAATAGGACCATTCAGCTTGTTCAACATGTAGGTTGAAAGAACTGCCACTTTCCATGTGCATGATAATTTGGTGGGACTAGGATAACAGACTGTTTTTTCCTGCTCTGTGTGAAATCTTCTCTGATGGCATTTCCTGCATCTGTATGGAGGGATGGATGGTGGCTGAGATATATTTATGAATTTTGACTCTAATGTCATAAATACAATAATATCTGGTTTCTCAACTGGTGGTCCATAGACCCTTGGGGGTCTACAAAGGCTTCATGCGGAACCCATAAAAGCTTGAAGAAATATTAAGACAGGGGCAGGGCAGTCTAGAGGTAGGGCAAGGGTGGTCTGTGAGCATGGTTTGGGGAAATAAAAAATGAAAGTAACTCCAGAGTGGCTGCATCTGTGGGATTTTTTAAAGATACTGGTGGTCTGTGGCAACAAAAGGTATTTGAAGGGAGTTCGTGATAAAGAAAATGTTAAAAACTGCTAGAATGGTATAAATACAGTATTAGTATAAAGGACTTTACCATGAGACAACCTGAAGAAGATATGATTGAAGTACCTGTATATAAAATTATTCATGGTCCTGAAAAGGAGAACAGAGAATAATTCTTTTCTCTATCATAAAAGCCTACATGCTGGAGGCAGTCTTTGAAAGTGATTGGCAGGAGACTTAGGACTGACAAAGGGAAATATATTTTTTTTCACACGGAAGATCATTGGTCTATGGAATTTAGTACCAGAAGAGGTGGTGACAATCAGCAGTGCCTGGATAGATTTATAAAAAGATTAGATAAATTCAAGGGGGGGGGGCAGGTGTATCAATAGCTACTACAAGTGATGCATAAGTACAGCCTCTGGGTTGGGAGACAGGCAGGATGCTTCTAAAGGCTGTTTGCAGGGAGCCATCAAAAGCAGAAGTTTTTGCCTTTGTCTTCTGTTAGAGAAGGCCCAGAAGCAATTGGTGGACCACTGTGTGGGACAGGATGATGGACTAGATAGGCTGTGGCCCAATCCAGCAGCGCTCCTCTTATATTCTTATGTTTTAAAGAAAATTCTGAAAAGTTTATTGTTCTGGTTTGACATGAACCTAACTTCAAAGGACTTTATACATGCACACAGAGGTCTCTACCCCATCCCACTCCCTATCAGCTGTATGTGTTTTTAGTGTTTTCAGACCACAACCAAACCTTGCTATCTGCACACTAGAGTTGAATACAGTAGGTCTAACACTCCCCATTCATGCTTCATCTGCACCAGACAAAGTGTGCACTGAGCTAGAATACCCAAAATGGCAGTATCCCTTTAAGAGGCTGGAGATGGTTGGTGCAGGGAGGTGGTATTAGAGACTGCTGGCTCACCCTGGACTCCACTTCTTCACTCAGTCCTCACTAGGCAGCATCAGGCCACAATTTCACTGACTAGGAGGCAGAAGTTGCCAGGCAGCAATTGTATAGTCTTTCTCATCTTGGCAATTGCCTTCTGTAAAGCAGGTGGTTACTTCCTGAGTTTGAGTTACTGACCATTAGTTGAGGGGGGGGGGAGAGTTATCATCAAACAACCACAGTTGTACTGGATAACCAAAGCCAACATACTTCACAGAGAATCATAGGTAGCAACAACACAAGCAGTGGTTTTTGTGTTTGTTTGTGAACTGGAATTGTCTGTGGTCCAGAAAGATTACATTAAAATTTCATGATCGGCACAGATCCCATTGAATCTTGGGGGAAATCCACAGTTTCTGCAGAGTGAATTTTATTTCTTTTTACTTACTGACACTTATATCTCACTCTGTATCAAAGTTCTCAGTGAATAAATATCAATCTGTAGAACATTTGTTCCCATATAGTGTACTTGCTGTTTTGGTGTGAATGTTGAGCTGGATTATCTGCAGCTCAAAAGGACATTCTCAGGGAAGTAAAAGAGTTATTTTTTCTTTTTCTTTTTTCTTTTTACTTGCCAATTATTGCACTTCAGTGTTGAATTTGGCTACTTTGCCACAAAACGGTGGTGGGACAACCCGCAGGCCCTCTCCTCCAGATCTTTTGAGTGTCCTCTGATCATCTGAATATCTGCTGGTATGTCCACACAATGTCTGCTGCCATGTCCAACAAAAGTCCATCTTGACTGTCCTGCAAGAAGCTGAACTTTGTGTGCTTTGCTCTTCACGTTTCAAAGAGCTGTAGGCTTGCTGCCTTGCTGAAATCACTCCACAGCTTGAACTTGCTCTATTCTCTTACAGATTTGCTGTGTAACTTCCATGTGTACCATTGCCACTAGAGGCAAGAGCTAACTGTGGGTTGGGCATTTAATTGAATTTAATTGATGTCTCATGAGAAAGAGACATTGGGAGCAAGCAAGAATGATTAACAAATTGATATTTAGGACACTATACCTTGCTTTTTGGTATTGAGGGGTGAGAAGTTGGTCACAGTTCATTTGCGGGGCAGAACCGATTAAAAGTTTTGGAAGCAGCAATTGATAGGATTTGAACCAGGGCAATCAAAGTGGAAGAACTCATGGGACTGAGGGACCCTGGCCTTTGGTACCACCTATTCCCACATGGAAAAGTACTAGGAATTTAGCTTATCTTCCTACTCAATTCTGCTTCCCCATGCCTAGCAACCAAATGCTGATTGGCCACAAAATCCACACTTTGTGTGCCTTCTCTAATCTCTCTTTTCCATTACCTTAGTCATATAATTTAGCATTCTGCCTTTTGACATTAAGCCTGACAGGCAGCAAAAACTTTTGCTTTCCTTTCACTAAGAGTTAGAGCTAATCCTTGGTTCCTGGCCAAAAAGAAACCATGTGGGTCTGCTGAAACCACAGTTATTCTTTCTCCTTGATACATGTGTCTTTGCCAGTAGTTACAAGCTGAATTGCTATCTACCATTTTGACTAACTTGCCCCAGGTGAAAGCATTTCATTTTTGCAGCTTGTATTGTAATTAAAGCTATGTAATTTTACATTTCAATAAATAAACTTTGTATTAGAATCACTCTTAGACCAAATCATGTATGCATGTCCCAAACATGTGTATAAATGCAGCTTCCATAACATTCTTGCTTCCACCTTTCTCCTCAACCTGTTTCGATCTTAATCCTAGCCATCTGTAACTATCAAATACATTCTTAACTTCTGTATTATCCTATACTAGAGAATATGCAATACTGTTAAGTCATAGATCCTTTTAGTTGTTTTCTATACCTTTTGTAACTCTAGAGTCCCTTTGCAGAGATTGGGTGGCCTGAATTGTACACAGTGTTCTAATTCTGGAAGCTCTATGGAGTTATCTAATTTCATCTTTATGCTTGCTTTATTTTCATTGTCTTTAACTAATAAATTCTAAAATTGAATATGGGCGTTGCACCACTCCCAATCTGATATTTCCCCCATTTTCAACCTAATCAGTTTACCAATGATTTTACATCCATTTATTGCATCTCATTTTGTGCCATATTAATATTCTGTTGTGTATAAACTAAATGGAAGAGAGCCTTTAGCATCACCATAGCCTGTATAGGATTTCATCATAAGTAACCATTTGTTATTGAAGAAAACTGATAAAATATTTAGGATTTTCTTAGTTTACTCATATTATGAAAACTACACATTCATTGCTTCTCTACATTTAAACTAGCTATTTGTCCCTAGAAATATTAATCTACCCTCATGTTGCACAAGTCTGTATTCTTCCTTTATTGACAGTTCTCCAGTTTGGATATCCAGACCTGTCAAACTGCTAAACCAGAGACATTTTAGCATGGTGTGACACAAGGGTAGATTGCACCAAGCCTGCACTGTGGGAGCACATGCTTGTGATAACACCTATTCTTCAGCAAGGCCTCTTCAATTTTTATGTTTTTGCTATTCTAGCTTTTTTCTGTTATATTACCTAAGGCAGCATACAGGCTGTCTGGACTGAATTTCCTGTCCTTCAAGCCTCTTCTCATGCAGACTCCATGCATTTTTAAAATAGCTAGGATTAATCCCTTCTTTCCATTAAGTGAAAAATCATTATTTTATTGCTTTTCAAGTTTAATTTGATGTATTTCAGAAATTGGTATTTAGTAGTAGATCTGCAGGATTTTTCCATGCTAGCACAGTAAGTTCACTATTTATCTATCATGCTTATTCATATTACCTACACTGCCAACAATATGAAATTACATCATAGTGAGGACTATGTGTATATAAAGTCCTACGTATACTTGAATTGTAGTGCAAACTTTCCCATCGTCTAATATTAACAACATGATTTCCTAGCCACACTGTTGGAAACAGGAATGAGCAGATTTAGTCTTGTGTGAGCAACACTTTTTTTTGCTAGAATTCCCATGGCCCTCTGCTGCATTTTAAATTTACAACAGAAGAATGTGAAGTCAGAATCTCTTAACAGTTAAGGCATAACTAATATGTGATCTTTGTATGAACTCTCACCTAAGAAGAACCTTGTTGCAAAAATCCATGTTTCTATCCCTGCAAAAATTGTCAGATTCCGAGTTACCAGGAAGTGTTAAGCGGACCACTAGAGAAATCAGATTAAAAATTAGCAGAATTATTATAATTATCTTACTATGGCCTTGTACCTCATACCACTTAAGACAAACATTAACTGCAGTTATTTTAATAACATTGTAAATGTTTTAACACTAATCCAAAAGGAGGATATCATTGGATTGCAACTTTCAAGAGCCGTAATCAGTCAGGCCAAAAGCAAGGAACGATGGCACTGTAAGTCAGCAACAATTGAAAAGCCAGTCTGCAAACTGCCTTTACATTTTTGTGCTAAGAAATATCCAATCTCTGATTTCTGGTGAACCAGTAGCATCCAGGATGAGCCTTGGCCATAAGAGACTTCTAAAGATTCTGTGTAAAAAACCTTGAGAGTCTGTCTCTGGATTTGGGATTTTGTGGAGTTATACGACTAGAATGTTCTAGATCTTTTTGAAATGTGAAAAGAATACATTATAGATTCTTTATAACAAAATTTGGGATTTTGTGGAGTTATACAACTAGAATGTTCTAGATCTTTTTGAAATGTGAAAAGAATACATTATAGATTCTTTATAACACAATATTACTAATAGAAGAGATGTGTTCACAATGACCAAATTATTGTCTAGTGATCCAGTGAAAGGTATAGCTAGTATAGATGGAAGCACATGGGCTTCTCCTTGATTTTCTGCAATGCTGTGGAAGCTTTAAAGATAAGACCGTGCACCAGTGCCACAGGAACTTAAAAGACAGAGAAATAACTAACACAGGTTAGGGAAGGGGCTTCCATCTGCACTCCTTTTCACCTGCTGCCACTGTTCTTCTCTTTTTCTTCACTTGGCCTGTGGCCAAAGTGGCAATTGAGGTGTTTTAATGCACATTGTGCATAACACTCCCTGGGCCTATTTCTTCTCATGCGTTGGTTGTTGCTCCCTTTCTGGCCATGTCTGCACATGAAAATGGAGGTGGCTCATTCCTGGGTTCGTGGGGGAGGTGCCACAATTACTACTGAATATGACATCTCTTCCTTTCCATTTGTAGTGGCGATCATGAGTACCTCCTTTGAGGGCAGCAAAATCGTGCCCTCAGAAAATGGCATCTTGGATGACCATTAATAATGGGACTGAGCAATTGCCAAGGGGACTACAAATGGAGATGTGGCAGCAAAAAGCACTTAACTAGGTGTCTCGTTGTGGAAGTGGAGACATAGCCTCTATCTTTAGGCCTGGTGATCCACTTTTTTCCAAGGGCGGCAGTCGTTTTGTGTGGGCCCATGTTGGACAGTATAAGCTTTTTGCTAGGGGAGGGGGAAAGAAGCCAAGGCGAACCTTTTAGAACCCTGGCTGGCTGAGTTTGGGTTTTGTTTTGCCGTTGTCCTCTGTGCATGGTTTTAGCCTATGACTACAGGATATGCCCACCTAGGTATGCTTCTGGGGATCACGACCCAACCTTCCTATAGGCTGTTTATATTGCAATACCATAAGTGCGCGTTTCTGGTTGTGTGGAAGTTGACAGCCTGAGTGTGAACTTATTTTTGCAGCATAGACAAGCGGGAAGGTTCAGCAACCTACGATAACCTTTGCTCTCTCTGTTTCTTATTTCTGTTTGCTTGGTTTCTCGTGTGTGTGTGTGTGTGTGTGTGTGTGTGTGTGTGTGTGTGTGTCAGGCTTGCGTTGCTCGTCGTGCCCCACGGAGAAGGTGGGTCTCGAGGGAGCCCCGCTTATGTGGTGTGGGGAGGTGGGGGCTATTTTCAGCCACTTGAGCAGCACTGAGGAAAGAGCTTGTAACAGTTTCCTTCTGAGGCCGCGGGGGGCCTGAGGGCTCGTCGTCGAAACCCGTAACCCGTTGGGTAGGGGGCATTTGGGTGTGTGTAGCCACTCGCGCGGGTGGAGGACCCCAAAGCCAGAGTCGCTCTCTTCTCTTGTGTTGGCTGTATAGTCCAGTCCGCAGTTTCCGTCTCTCCTCAGCAGTCTCCGTCTGTGGCAGCGACGGAGGGCGGAAAGGCAAGTGCACGGAACAGCCAGTTGTTTAAAATCCTTCTAGAACCGTTTCTAATTCCCCCTTGCGCCGGGGAAGGGAGAGCGGGAGGGGGAGGAGGAGCCGGAGGCTGGTGGGGGAGGGCGCCAGCGGAGAGGAGGAGAGCGAGCGAGCGCGCAGCCTGTCCTGGTCTCTGCTTGTCAATCACGGTGCGGGAGGTGTGTCCGACGGCGCGGCGGGCCAATGGCGTGTGTGTGTGGCGGCGTCTCCATGGTGACTGGGCTGTTCCTGGGGAGGCTGTGATGGGTTGACAGGTGCGTGACAGTCGGAGCTCTCTGCAGGCATGTACGGCAAAGGCAAGAGCAACAGCAGCGTCCCGTCCGACAGCCAGGCCAGGGAGAAGTGAGTACAGCCCGCCGGACCGCACAGCCCGACTGGGCGGGGAGGTGGGCGCGCGTACGCCCCGCACAAAGTAACTTTCCCGCTTAGAATAGGGGAGAATGCAGTGAGGGGGAGGCTCGCGGAAGCGAGGCGAGCACACGCAACCCCTGCGCGGGAAAGAGGAGGCGGACGGGTCGGTGGGAAGATGCCACAAGTCGGGGTGTAGGGGAAAGGGCGGGTGGAGGAGCGCTCGCTCGCTCGCCGGGGCGGTGAAAGTGAAGTAGCCGGGAGAGACCCTCTTTTTTGAGGCTGCAGCTGCAGGGGAGAGCGGAGGAGTCCTTCCGAGGGGGGTGGGGCCGTCCGCTCTCCCTGCCCTCCTCTTTCCTCGTCGGTTGTGGGCACAGGGCACCGTCTGCTGCTGGGTCGGTTGCGCGCCTGACTCAGTCCCCTTGCAGACCGAGCGGCTAAGGGGCTGTTGTTGTTCAGCCGGTGAGGCGAAAGTGGTTCGAACGGACTGTGTGGTGCCTCATGCCGCACAGGGAGGCTTAGGGTAGGGTTAGCCGTTAGGCTCCCGAGCCTCGCGTTCGGTTTTGTTTTTATTTTTCGTTCTCCTCCCCCCCCCCCGCAACCATGTCTTGGTGTTGGTTTGGGGGATGGGACTGAAGATGGTGTTGGAGTAACTTTGGTAACAAAAGAGTCTGATGGTTTGCTGGTGGTGGTGTGAAGCTTACGCCGTGGTGAGACAGGAACAGAAGGCTCCGAGTTATTCAGTCACTCTCCCTCCTTTTTTTTAATAAAAAAATCAGACTCTAGTACTGTATTTTCTTCATACAATCTCCTTGTCTTCCATACAGCTTTACAGTACTTCTCTTGGCATGTTCTAGTTTGGAAACTATAGGCTACTATACTGTCTTCAAAAAACATGGAGCATACAGTGTTTCCTAATTAATAATAATTATATTATTTATGGATCCTGTGTTCAGAAAGGATTGTTGTACTTAGGGTGTTCTAAGCAGTAAGAATAAACTGGGTTGTTTCATTGAAAGTGAACATTTGGAAATAATGAGAAGTAAAACTTGGATCTGGCTTTATGAGGAACTGGGGACTATACTGAGGACTTGTGCTGAAGGCAGTAAGAAAGCATTTTACTGTGTTTTAAGACTGTTACAATGAAGAAAGCACACTCTTCACACTGTAGCAGAGTTTAATTTTTACATCCATATCACCTGTTATCAAGACACTGAAAACTTTATTATAAGAAAATAATAGTTGTCAGTGATTTCATTGCTAAGATGCAAAACTTCAAGTATACAAATTCTAGTTTATTTATGTATATGAAGTCTCTAACTTGTTTGTGGATTATTTTGACCAAAGATTATTACATTTGAAAGATGCAGTAATGTTTAGAAGCATTGGTAAAACTGAATTTTTTAGGTTTTCCAGGACTAGTAGCAGTGGCTGCAGCTTTCACTTCCCGCCCCCTCATTAAAAGTAGTAAAACACAGAGGGAAGCTGCTGCTTGTGAATGAAGAAGGTTCTTTCTCTGATAGTGTACTACAGAAAAGGAAAGTGAAAAACACAGCTCTTCCTGTATCATTATTATTATTTTTTTTGGAAATGTAAGTGCCACCATCTTCATAGATCAGGATAAGGTGCTACAAGTTTCAAACTTCCAGCAGCAAAATGTTGTTTTGCATATAGACTTTAAAAGTGGCGGTATACATGATTTCATAATTTTACTGAATAAGAATAAATTGCCAATAATGAGTGAGAAGTTTCTGTTTGCATTGAACCTTCACCTAAAGGTTTTCCTTGCTGCAGCATTTTGAAGAGGGAAGTTACTTCCTGAAACTCAAAGAAGCAGGCCAGAAACTTAAATCATTTGTCAGATACAGTGTTGAACTTTCAGTACCTAACTTTGTGCCAGAGATGTGAAAGGGACAGTAGTGTGATTAAAAACAACAACCCTGAAAGACTAATAGAAGCTTTAAACCTAATCCAAAGAAAGGACATTTCATACATTTATACTAGAACCTTACATTTTTTACACCGTGGGTTTTGAGTTGTGACTGTTAAGGTCACCAACATCATCACATTTCATGCTGAAGTTTGTAAACATTGTTAGTAAATACCCTGTGAAACAAAAATAAAGCAGGGTTCTTTGAATTGGCATATACATTGGCATATGACATTCTTAGTCCATATATGCTTCTAAAATGATATTCTAGGCTCTGATCTTAGTTGTGTCATAAGATAGAATTCCATAAGGGCATTTATCTCTGGAATACAAGCTAACAGTGCTGAGCTGCCACTAAGCAATATCCATTGAAATGAAGTTAGGGGAACTGCTAGATGGTGCTATTTGATCTAAATACCATATATTCAACTTCCCATTTATTACACTACAGCTTCAAGGCAAGGATTTGGATTGCTCTTGTGAGTTTGTCTAGTCCTATGAAATATTTTAAAATAATAAATACTAAGATACTTAATATTTTTGAAAGTACTCTGTGATATGCAGTAGTACAGAATCACTGCAGTATTTTTGCTTTTAATCTATTTCCTCCTCACCCATACTTTGTCTTAGCAATCTGCAAAGTAAAATTGTTTTCTTTGTAGCTTTTGATTGCAGTATAGTGTTAACACTAGAGAAACAATTTCATTGACTGTAGTTTCCATCATATCAAAATAAGCATGGGTGGGCAAGAAGGAGGCATCTACCTGTGCTTTTTATAAATTAACAACTGCTTGAACCACTGCTAGCATATCTGGAAGTGAGTTACTCCCCATGCCAGAAACATTTACTTTTAACATGTTTTAAAAAATTATTCTTTAATCTTTGCTACACAAAACTAATTTTGGTTAAGTATTCTGGATTTAAATGCTATTTTATTTGCCAAATATGTGTAATGGTATTTATAATTTGGGACCTGGTTCTCCATAATGGGCAAATGGGATGTATATCCTAAAATTGATTCAAGATTACATAGATGGATAGAACAAGCTTAACCAAGTCACTCAGAAATAAACCCCATTTATTTGTTCCCAAGTAACCATGCATGGGATTAGATGCCAGATATTTGAATGCTACAGGTTAGGTAACATGTAAACAGTACTCATTATACTCTATATCATGGAACAAGTTGACTTGATTACTCTGTGAGTCCTTGGAGTACTAATATAACAGTCTTAATCCTTCAAATGCCGTTAAGGCACAAAATTCAGGAATCAATTCTTTCATTACAGGTCTGTATGAATATGAATATGACTGTGTATGTGTTATAGTACCATGTTTTAAGACTGAAAAACTATATTTGAGTTTAATCAATCAGTTGCCAAAAAGTGTGGAAGATGCTTGTTTTTGCTATACTGATGTTGTTCCAGGAAGTTAGTACCTGCGTATATGACAACAAACAATATGCAAGATTTCTGCATGGAAAATATTATAGGCATATGTCCTCACCTTTGCAAATTTTCGTGGAGTAAATACGCTCTAAAAAGTGATATTAAGTCATTGTTGTAGGGTTGCTGTGAGATTTACACACTTCTTTCTTAATACCCTGAGGCTAACTGAAGAAATATTGGTCAACTGTACTTTGTATTTGCTGCTCAGCTGGAAGTTGAGGTTTCTTGGATTAGAACAAATATAGCTTCACTATGTTTAGGTTATGTTCCAGAATAAGGCTCAGTGGAGAAAAGGCCTTAGGATCTGATATGAGTTCTTGTTAATTTTGAATGCAATAGTTAGAAAAGATTAACAATTCTTTGGATTAAAGGCAGTATGCCTAGAAGTAGAAGGGTTAGCACATTGGGGGAATGTCTGATATGTGCACAACTGGTTTTAGTTCTTTGATACTCTGAAACTGCTTCCAGATATTGCTTACTTATTCCGCTATATTTGGATATTATGGATTAAAGCGTAGATATTTTGGAATTTCCATGTTTTGTTCTGGAATGTCTAATATATTTGAATAAGTAAGTGGTATCTGGATGCAGACATTATTACAGTTTTGGTTTTAGTGATCTTTTCTCTATTAACGGTTTTTTGTTTGAGCTTTGAAGATGGATAGATATATTTATTTATATTTTGAATATATTTTGATTCAGTGACCACTCACTTGGAATGGAAAGACATGGTAAGGTTTGACACTGAAATACATTCAGTACTTGTCTGATAATAAGCTATCAAAGCACAGAAGTATGATAGCTAACTTGTTTTGGAAGCCCATCTTTCTATACCAGTGTAGCAGAAATTTGTGAAATAAAGGGGACTTTAATGTGCCTTCTGAAATTATGCACATTTGGGATAATACAGAATGCAAAAAGAGGTCGTTCATGCCAGAAAACTTACAATATATTGTTTTAGATGAGACTATGTTATTAATTGTAAGTCTTCTTTTCTTTAAGATCATTAATATTGAAATACACATCTGTGGTTAAATTCTGATCATTTTAGTTAAATTTTGCTCCAGTTGTTTTCATCTGAGAACTTGGTCTGGATATTTTCATCTTTGAACTCAGTTATGTAAAAGGGATTGGTGATCTAGGTTCTTCACAGTTCTAGTTTTAATACATTTCTTTCTTTATAAAACTTTCAGGTCCACATATGCTTTGTTCTTTCCCTTATTTCACTAGCACTGCAAGTAGGCAGCATGTGTTCTGGTTAGGACATAACAATAAGATTAGTTAGAAGACTTGTAAAATTTGATGGCTAGTAGCAGACAGTATTGGTAGTGTTTGTGGACTACTGTTTGGATTTAAATTGCATGAACTGTTTCCTTTTAAAAATGAAATTGCAAGACCACATTAATCTAGAAAGATGGTGCTTTGCTGACTCATGATTAGACTTGTCTCTACATATCTGATACCCATTTAACAGGACTTATTTTGAAATATTTGCAATATATATGGAAGGAACTATTGTATAGTTTTCTCTAATTATATATTAAACATTATTGATTTAAAATTTAATATTAAATGATTTTTTATACTTTTCAGCTGCAAACACTCACAGTGTGCCTTTTATAACACTAATAGGAAGCAAGACAGTTCCTACTAGAGATGTGCAAAAGGTTCAGCCTCTCCTTCAGTAAAACTCCTTACTTGAGCTTCTCTACCTCAGAAGTCACAAGGAAGTGGAACTGTTGCTGATGCATGTCTACTGGTTATAAATATTGCTATTAAAAAGACTCTCGAATAGGCTCAGGATTTCATCCAAACTGGTTTGGATCAGTCCTGGGGCTTACTTCAGTGGCAGCCATATACAGCATCATATTATATTGGAAGGCATGTGTTACAGAGTTCTTCCTCTTTATAACAGTTCCATTAGTTTTGCTTTCCTCCTACTTCCCAAAGAGGAAAAAGTCCTAGTAAAGAGCATTATTTTGACCACTCCCTAACCCTTTGCAGACCTATTGCTTCAACTTGCAAGCTCATAATCTAAGACATGCAGAAGATGGAAAGACTAGAAACAATGGTATGAAACTTCAAGGAGTCAATACAGATTAGATATTAGAAAAAAAAACTTCATTACAGTAAATGAAATAGTTTGCCATGGGAGTTAGTGAGCTCTCCCTCACTGGGTGTCTTTAAGCAGATCCTGGACATAAACCTGTCTGGGATGGTTTAGGAAATCCTGCATTGAGCAGTGACCCTAAAGGTCCCTTCTGTGATTCAGATCTATGCTTGGGAGAAAACCTCATTCATTTCAGAGAGCCTCACTTTCAATCATGATATTACAAAAAAGGGAGAGAGGAAGTAGACTAAGGAAGAAAGAAAAAAACAAGGTCTAGTTATCAAAGTTACTACTGTTCATAGTGAGAATCTGGATGAAGTGGATCATCAGATGCAATGTCTGTGGAAAAGCAGTGGGGTGTTCTATCAAATTTTGTTTTAAAGTGGCTAGTGTATCAAACTGAGGAAAAACTGGGCTGGAAATTTGAAGTGATGCCATATAAACAATGGTAAGACTGTTTTAAAACAGTTTAAGGTGAGGACTGTGGCTAACAGATCACCCTACTTCTCAAACTGAACTTCTAGATACTTATAAACGTACAGAAAAAATAATAATAGCATATACTATCAAAATGAAATAGTAAAAATTGAAAGATGAAATTGTCCTAGTCTGGCATGCCATAGATAATTAAGTGTTACTAACTTTAGTTGGATTTGGCACTAAACTGAGGGTGTCCCCAGACATCACATTAAAATGTGTGGTTTACCTGGATCAAAGGAGAATCCTTCCAGGGAGAAAACAGTTTGCCTCCACCTGTAGATGGTACTCCACATTTAGACATAATAGCAGCAAGGATTCTTCCATTATATGCTAAGCCACACCTTGCATGCTCAGGTCTGATAGGTCTACATGTTCTCAGGTGAAGGTGAGTTCTCATGAGTTCTCGCACAGTTTGCACAAATGTAACAAAATGCCAGGTAACAGAACACTCAGCCCTGAAAGTCCTTAAAACTATTATTTTTAAAACCTGGAGTATTGGATTGTAATTCACATCCACAGCAGAGAATCATAAAACCTGCTTTGGAACATGATGTTAACCAGATTCTGGGTAGACTTGAAATCACTATGTTGAAGGTGAATAAAAGTCCATTTGTTAGTTTTTTTCCTCTGTTTTCCTTCTGAGATGGAGCCCCAAAATATTTTTTTATCAAGGACAGAACTTTCAGATGCACACAGATTATAGCATTTTATATATTTTTCCTAGCTTGATGCTGGACATGTAACATAAAAACAAAAGTCAGGTAATTATTTTTATTCTTGCATAGTGCTGCTAAGATCTCTTGAGATCCCACACTCTGTATTTATTGATTTTTAGTATTTATATCTGTCTCTGCCTTTAAATAGACCCAACTGATATGCAGGATTTTCCTTCTCTTTATTTTATCCTCACAACATACTGATGAGTTGATCTATGCTGAAAAGCAGTGACTGACCACAGACCACTCAGTGAATTTCCATAGCCAAAAGGCCTTTGAACACAAGAACTTCAACGCTCTGTCCACTGTCCTATACTATCTGTAGTGTACTATGAAATTTTATGGAAGGAAACATGATAGATTTTTTAAAAGAAGTGTCTGTGATGGTCTTTACTTGTGTATGCTTAAAAATGTTTCTATGCTTAAAGTTGGATTCATATTAAAGTGCAGCCTTGAATTTGAATGTATGATTCTGTGTCACTGAAACCAGTGTTTTCTAACCTATGTCAACAAAAACATGGGAAAGTGCCAATTTTTTACTCATAGATGCACAGGTATGTACCAATGATGGTGTTTTGCAGCTTTCCTTTTATGCACACTTGAACTCGTAGAGAGCAAACTCAGATAAGGAAGAATAACTGTAAATCCAAACTAGTAACATAATTTACATATGATAGATTTTGTTTACTTGTGCTGAGGGTAACACACCATTTTTATCACTATCTGCTGAAATTCTAGGATTTCCAAATGTTAGCTCTCAATTGTGTTTTGATGTCTGTGTTGCTCAGCTGTGAAGTCTTTGGTAGCTAAAGTATAGATTTCACCAATCTAATGGCTCTGTGTGTAAGTAACATAAGACATTGTTTCATTAAGACTGAATGAAGATGTTTTCCTGTACTGTGATCCAACAAGGAAGCTGAGATTTAAAGTCAGTTAAATAAAAAACATGCTTCCTAGGATTGCTTTTGGTATTTTGGGGGGGGGGGATGCCAAAATCTAGCCTTTAAAAAAGAAAGAAAAACCTTAAAATTTTATTTGCTTTCTGGAAGAATAACTACCTGTTTTACTCATGCCTGCTTGAAAAGCATAGTTCACTTGAAATCATATCAATCTTTCTTTTTGCAACTGTTTCTCTGTATTTTTAAATTCTTTTTGAAAGTTTTCTCCCTATTTTCATGGCTACTGTAACCATAAAGCTACTGTAAATTAAAAATAAAACACCTTTAAACAATGTACTGGTTTACTATAATGAAAATAACATGCCTTATAGAATATGAACTTCTGGTAGTAACTTGTTGTTTGCTAGTGTACCTGTTGCTCAGTTTTAGCCTGTGATTTTAACTCTCTTCCATCAGTTTGTATTGACACACCAGCTTAAGTTTGGTTCCATTCCGTCTCTCAGTTTATGGCATTTCTTATGTGAATAACTGGAGTATTATGTCCTTCAAGTCTTATTACAGTTTTTTTTTTAGTTTCTTCCTTCATGTTTACAGTTTTGGTTACAGCAGATAGTAGGTGGCTAACTATTTTTGATTGGCTTCCAGTTTGGTTTGGATTTAAGTCAGTATAGTTTAATTGTGAATTTTTCACATCTCAGCTATGTTAATGTGGCTCTGCACTAGGCCTTGTTTGGCATTATATTCCAGTGGAAAAACACCCAACTTTATTATTAGTACTGTATTTTCTGGCGTATAAGTCTACTTTATAACCCAGGAAAATCTTCTCAAAAGTTGGGGGTCGTCTTATACTCTGGGTGTCGTCTTCTTATATGGCGAATATATCCCAGACTCTGTATTTTAACTGGAAAGTTGGGGGTCGTCTTATACACCCAGTCATCTTATATGCCAGAAAATATGGTATTTAAACTTTAAACATCACAAATATGATCTGGAGTTAGGAACTGTGAAAACAAAATAAAGAATCACTGATCACTTGTGTTAAATAAGATCACACATGTTAATATTCTTTAAATTCTTAAAATTATCATCCCCAAACTTGAATACTTCCTACTGAACTCCATTATTTATTTATTTACACTTCCATATCTATTCTGTCCTCTAACATTACGTCTCGGGGTGTCTGTCTCTTAATAAAGAGACAACATTCTGCTTCCCAAGTTTTGAAGGAATAAATGCAAACATAATGTTAAGTGCTGTGCATTTCTCTCCTCTTCTGCTGGCCAGAAGTTCATAGTAGGCTTCAGCAGCACTCCTCCCCCCCCCCCGACATATTGGCTCTGAAAGACTCTGTTATAACTAGTAGCACTCAGTGAGTACATTTTCCTTAAATTTTCTTGACATTTAAAAATAATTTGACTAGTGATTACACAATTTATAGTAAGGGATGCTTTAATTGTTTCATCTGTATCAGTTAAGTCTACTAAGGCAGGCAGTCCGGAGTGCTAAATACGTGTGTGCTCGTTGGAGGGGAATATTTAATTTCATTTTTTAATAGTTTGTCATGTTGTGCTCTTAACCAGCACTTTGTTTACAAAATGCAAGAATCCCGAAAAGCTCACATATGAAATCTTAGTTGATCATGCCACAGTTGTCACAGAGAAGATAGATTTTTAATGGGGATTTGAAGAAAGTGAACATCTGCCTTGTGGAACATCATTCAGCTGTTCAGGGAGGCATCAAAGCATATTGTGCATCAAGGGAGAAAGAGCAAACATGTTTGAGATAACCAGAGACCTTGGTTGAGAGGAGGGCAGTGAAGTTGGAGAAGCAAAGATCACGACAATAGAATATTAGATTGGAGACATCAGAAATGAGAGTGGAACATCTCAGTGTGTGATGTGACGGAAAGTGGACAAGGAGCTAATATAAGGATTTGAGAAGGGTTTTCAGATGCTCAGAGAAATGAAACTTATAAACTATTTTCTACCAGAGTTAGAAGTGGGAGGACAAAGTTGAGATAGGAGAAGACTGTATCAAAAGGTAAACTTTTGTTTTGAATAAAAGTTCTTGAGTTTTTTGGTTTATTTAAGCTAAAGTGTAAAATTCCTGAATGGCTTTGCTATTCCTCTGCATTACCTGTCTTCTCTCTTTATGTGGAGAATTTCTGTTATTTAAGATACAGTTCTGTGCTGTTTGCTGCTTTTCCATTTGGATAGAACATGCTCTTTTCCCAAAATGGAGAGAAATGATGTGCCTACTAGCCTCCAGAAGTATGAGGAAGCATAGAACCTGTTCAGTTAACCTTTTGTACCATGTTCTGACTTGGAAACCATAGACATAACAGTTGTGCAATCCACCTTGGGTATGGAATGAAGAAAACAATGGCTGTGCCTTAATGAACCATCCTGTCAAATATGACTGTTATATGAATTTTGTTTTGTTTCAAAGTGAAGGAGAGTATTTGTACAATGTCCTTAAGATAAGTGGTGTAGAGTGTGAATTGATGTAATTTGATGCCATACACTTTGATTTGTAGACTTCTTTCATAGTTCCCTAATTCTTTTAAGTAGGAGTAGCCTTGGATTTAATGACTTTAATGGTTCCTGGACTTGTGTTGTAGGCTTTGCTGTTCTTCTGGCTCTGGTTTTACATAGGCACCAATGTTTCATAATGTGACTTTTTTTAAAAAAAAAATAGTAATTGCATTGAACTAGACCCTCACAATATGCAAGAAATTTCTGTGTTGTATATGCCATTTAGTGCTAAAAGGAAATAGTGTCTGAATGACAAGAATTGATTGCAACTAAATAATGATGTGGAATTTAGGTGAAAAAAATACAGTATATTATACTGTATATGTTACCCTTATTCTTGTACAAGTGGGAACCATCACTTGTTTAGCATCATATCTAGTTTGCCTTCAGCCATGTGTTGAAGTACAGATGAAAGTCTGAACTACTTGTAGTAAATTGGAAATAAGTTATTAAATCATGTTTTTACTACTTCTGATTTTACTTATTTCCTATATATCTAGTGCACATCGCTAATTCTTATAGTTGTGTTCTCACCACCTGCTTTTGTCTGAACTCTTAGTATTTTCTCCACCAACTCCAGTGGAGTGTTGTCCAGTGTAGTGAATTAAAGCCACTGTAACACTGGTTTTGATAAACCTATGATTTGTTATATAATCTTAAGAGCACCTCTAAGGGAACATATGTATACTGAGGGTTTGCAGCATCTTCTAATGACAAGCAGCAAGAACAGAAGGAAAGTAAACGAAGCTTGTTGAAAATTACCTTGTAGCTCCTACTTCATATAGATGAGTTATATGGGCATACTGCATTCTGACCTAGTTGAGATGCAGAAGGAAGAGGTTGTTTAAGAATTTGTTTCCTGTTGCTTGTAGTGCAATAATCCTTTGATTTAGGCTCAAATTATCCTCTGGAAGAACAACGTGTATGTCAGATCTGAATAAAGCAAGGCATTGGCTTCAGCCTAAAACTGGGTTAGGGAACTGTGGTGAAAAGCTCAATTAACTTACACTGATCATTGACTAAAATCGAATTGATAAAGAAACTGACTTAAATGGAGACTAAGCCTCTGAGTAAAAGTCAATGAAGGAAAGGAACTTGGATTAAAAAGTGTACAGCACACCTACCCTAGAAAGGAACTCTAATGGAGGGCAATGTCAAGGGCTTACACCTGACACTCCCACCCAGCATATTGGTTTGCATAATTATACAGTGCTAAAACAGTCAGATGCTGAGCCCGAACTCTGCAGCACCCCACCCACATTTCATAGAGGCCTTTGCATAGATCACTACTGAAATTCACCAGTCTGTGCAATCCACACAGAGAACTTGACCTCTCACTGGAAGACAACAAACACTTTCCATGTTGTATAAAGATAAAGGATGAGAGAGGAAATAACTCCTGGGAGAAGGCAAAGGTCACAGTATGCCACCTTGGAATTTTGACAGCAAACCACATGATAGTGAAACTGCAAGACCATGTAAATTGTGAAGGTCACAAATCATGAAAGGGTCACAAATCATGATCCATATTATGAAAACGGTATAAATTGAGATTGAGGAACTACTGTATGTTACTAGAAAGTTTTGCTTCATGGTTGAGAATGATTGCTTTTTTATGTCTGATACATTGTTTTCAAGTTCTCTGTATCTTCAAAGTATTAAATATAGATGCATCTAAAACAGAAAATCCAGACACTGTTTCAGTCACATACATGCAAAAGATGTCTTGAAACATTACTTTTGGTTCTGTGATGGAATGTGCCCTGTTTTGTGAACTCCCTGAGGATTATGTATGTTAAGGCTTGAGTTGCTATTAAATGGCCCCCTTTGCTTCTCTGATGCTGGATGTTCCACAAAGCTTTTCTTTTTCACCGTTTCCCAACCCCGAAGACTGATTTAAATGAGGAATTAATTTCAGTGAAGTAGAATAAATTAATTGGAATAGGAAAATAGTTCTTGACTATACAGTACTCCAGGGTTTATGTTCATTTTTAATGGGTTCACCATCCCTGTCCCTTTGGGGAGAATTTGTGCTGCCTGCTGAAGCCCCCATTACTTTTCTAGTGTGGAGTCAGTGTTTTAAACCACAATGTTTTCCATTAATCCTATGTTTGACTTTATCTCTCCTGTTCATCACCACAAATAAAAATGGATATGTGAGTTAAAATTGTCACATAGTTTTTGACAAAACAACAACAACAACAAAAACACTGCCTGATAATTTGAGCATATGCTTAACTTGCCAGATTTGAGGAAGATAGAAGAAACAGCCTGAACAAACAGGCTTCACACAGCCTAGGAAAGGTAAAGAACACATGACACAGTGAAGATCTGCAGGGTTTCAATATAGTAGATGTTTTTGGCATTATTTTCTATACTGGAGAATGCATAAACTTCAGAGTATTCAGTGAGAATATCACTGCCTGTTCTTTTTGTTGGGAAGGGCAGAAATGGTAGTATATATTACACAGATGACAAAAGAAATTCCCAGTCATAAGATTTAGAATCTATAATTTCCTTCCCCTGCTAATCAGCCACAGGAAAAGAGTTAAAAAGCACTTTCAATCCAATTCTTTCATTTCTGTCTTGAGTCCCTTTGCCCAGAGAGCCCTTTGCTTGGTGCTGAATGACTTGCTTTCTCCAGTCAAGACATTCTTCAGTTAAAGCCTACATATTTCCTTTCCCTTCATTCTGCAAAATACTAAAAGGCAGGAAAGCAACAAAACTTGGCAGGGTGAAGTAGGTGAGCATGGTAGTACTGTGCATGCCGGAAATCTTTGCAGGAGAATAGAGGCAGAAGACTGCTGTGATCTTTTACTCTCAAGTTCAGGTGTGGGATATGAGTGGGGAGGCCAGAAAGAAAAAGGATTTTTCTGATACAGAGTTTTTGTTGTTGTCTTTGAAAGACTTTGACATTTCAGAAATTAACTAGTTCATATAACTTTAAGATATATTTATACAGAGAAGAAGAAACAAAAGAGATACATACATGCAATAAATGAAGAATCACTTATGATTATATCCATTTCCATTTTATTTGTATACCAGCTTCCAAAGCAAATTTGCCCAAGGCGGTTTACAACAAACAAAAAACAGACAATACAAAATAATAATCAAAACATTATAGTAAAAATACATCATAAATCTCACATCAAACAAGTCAAACACACACACACAATGATTGAGGCATTGAAGGCCAAGTGGAGTCCAGAGCAGTTGACCAAAGGCCACAGTCCCACAAAGAATCACCTCCTTCAACATGTCAGTGCCCAGCCAGGCTGGAGAGTTACCCAGAGGGCAGGAGAGATAGCATAAGCAGCTGTCCTTTATGGTCTCTGGTGTAACTGAGACCAGGTAGAGTCCAGAGCAGCTGACAAGAAAAGCCCAATCCTGCAAGGAAGCAGCTCCAAATTATCAGGGCACATCCAGGCTGGAGAATCATCCAGAAGGCAGAGTGGTCTAGGCTGCCACCACTAGACCACCCCCAGGAGAGATGGCAAGGTTCTCCTCCTCCTCCAAATTCAGAATTTAATCCCATAATTCTCAAAGACCAAATTCCAGACTTTACACAGAAAGTCAGTGAAGGGTTTCCAATATTTATTAAAAGAACCTATTGATTATAGTTCTGATCAAACGAGCTAGCTTGTCCATTTCTCCTAAAACTGTCTGTTTGACCAACTACTCTTCCACTGTTGTTAGTGTTGAATTCTTATGTTTCTATGCACATAGCAATCTTCCTATTGTGATCATATACTGAAGTATATTTCCATGTTTGTTTTCTAATTTTGATTCCTTTATATCCAAAAGGAAAAACTCCAGTCTCATTGGAATATTAGTCTTCCTAATCATTTGTATCAGTATGTAACTGTATCCAATTATTTTTTGCTTTTTCACAAGTCAACCACATATAGTAGAATGGCCTTTCGTGTTTTCACATTTCCAACAAACATTTGACATATTTTTAAATACATTTTTGCTATTTTTTCTGGTTTCATATAATATCTGTAAATCATAAAAAATTATTTCAGATTATTACATAATCATTTGGCCGCTTGAAAATGCTACTCTCTACCACCAGTGGACCACAGGGGAAGTAAACTGGATGAGCTTACAGTGGTGTACAGTTGCGGGAAAAGGGATAAAGTACATAATGGCTTTGCCATTATGTATTTATTTATTGCTTTTCTTTTCCACCCTGTATCTGAAAGTCTCTAGAAGGGTTACAGCAATAAAAACAAAATATGAAATAGTCTGATTAAAAACACCAATATTGCTTCGAAGAGGAGAGGGGAAGCTATTCCTCAGCCAATGACTAGGGTACATAGGTGCATCTTCGCAGATTTCCTGAACCTTTGAAGGAATGTGCCTGACACATCTCAGAAGGGAGAGTATTCCATAGTCTCGAGGCTGCTACTGAGAAGGCCCTATCCTGGGTCCCTAACCCTTTAACTGATGAAGGTAGTGGTACAAACCCCTGCAGATATTAAGGCGTGAACAGGTCAATATGGAAGAAGGTATTTCTTTAGATATTTGAACCAAGCCGTTAGGGCTTTATAGGTTAAAATGTTAACACCTTCAGTGGGTTCACTAGCAAATTGCAGCCGGTGTAGCTTTTTAAAGGCTGGCATGATGTTCATTTGGTCATTTGTTCCAGTCACCAGTCTAGCTGCTGCATTCTGCATCAGCTGCAGTTTCCAAATATCTTTAAGGGCAGCCCCACATAAAGTGCATTACACCAGTCCAATATAGAAGTTACCAGAGCATTTCCTTTCACCTGTGGCTAAGCTAAATGATTAAAAAGTAGATTAGAAGTTTTGAAGTGGCATTATCTTACACTGTAACTCTTGGCATCTTTATTGTTAAAGTGGCATTTAGGACAGAACAACCCCAAATGAATGTTCTGCTACAAACATGAAACAAATACTAATTTTAAGAACCGCATACCTTTTAAGTTTTAAATACTCAAAATGCCTTGCCTTAGTCAAGGTATTTTAACTACAATGTGTTTTGCAGTTAAACATTTCTGTTTTTGAAAATAGCCAAATATAATATTTTATTGGGTCATCAATGAACCATTGTACTTGTTAGAGCACAAGAAATCCATTTAGAGTGTTCAGGTACAGTTTGATAAAAGTAGGCCAGATGAATATTTAAGCAGGGAAAGAATATGTAACTTTGTTTGTATGCTGTAAGGCTTAGAGTTATGTTCACAACTGGCATTATTATGCAAATTTGACATTATCAATGTAATGGTATTCCTATCATATTCATCAGTTTGCTAGCCCACATTTTACAGGGATTGTCCATATCCTAGTCAAATCACAATCATGTAACAAATTTTGGCTGTTTGTTACAGTTGAAGTATGCAGAGTAATAGAACAGGATGTTGATTACCTCGTGAAGATCCGTTCTAGACAGATAGCAGCAGACTACGAGTGGGTATGTGATAGTGCTGGTTGCTGACACGACCAATAGGTGGCTCTTTTGGATATAAATAGGCCAGCAGGCCTGCCAAGAGCCAGTCTTCCGTAGGGAGTGTTGTAAGTTGTCCTCACAGGACTGTATAATTGATCTACAAAACACAAGGATGAGAATGCCCCTGGGTGGGGCGTAGTCTGCTGCTATCCATCTAGAACGGATCTTCACAAGGTAATCAACCTCTCGTTCTCAGACGGATGCAGCAGACTACGAGTGGGACGTACCACGGCTACCTATCCTGGGTGGGAACAGGTTATCCTAACTGTTGAGATAACACTTCATAATAGGTAATGAAGCTCTATAGGAATAGAGCATAGAAGTTCATGTCTTACCTCAAGGAGATTGATGTAGGACCTTACGTCCAAATTCCACCCCTTGCTTCCTCAGCTCATCTAGGTGATAATGGCGAGTGAAGGTAAACGGAGAGGCCCAGGTGGCTGCCTGACAAATTTCCTCCACCGAAGTTGCCTCAGCGAAGGCTCTCAAGGCGGAACAGGCTCTGGTGGAGTGTGCTGTGATTCCTCCTGGAGGCTCCAGGGACCTGGACTGATAAGCTAGAGATATACCATTTTTAATCCAGGAGGCCACCACCTTAGATGGTGCTTTTTCCCCAGCTAGGAAGGATGGTAACAAACAAATAAAGACATAGTCTTCCTGATGTCTTTGGTTTTATCAATATAAACCTTAAGGGCTTTTTAAACATCCACCTTTACAAGCCATGATTCATTTTCATCTACTGCGCCTTCTGTGAGAGCTGGGAGGCAGATTTCCTGGGTTCTGTGGAATCTGGAATCTATTTACGGTCGGAAGAGAGGATCCAGTTTTAGAGTTATAGAGTCTGGGCTGAAGACACATCATTGAGGGTGGGTGGAGACAGCAGCGATCTCTGAGACCCTGTGAGCTGATGTAATAGCAGTGAGAGACACAGTCTTTAAAAACAACGTTCTTAAAGATGAGTCTAGAATAGGCTCAAATGGTGGGAGAGCAAGGGCTTGCAGAACAACATCCCAAGTCCCAGGTGGGTAGACGGTGTATAGTAGACTGCGTTAGCTTCAACTCCCGCCAGAAAAGAGGTGATGTAGGGGTGTTTGGAGATATCCGGAACGTCCCGAACTTGTATACTGGCTGACAAAGCAAAGGTCTGTCTTTTAATGGAACTTTTATCCCCCTCTTGCAGGGATAACAAAATATCCTCCAACCTGGGAGACAGCAGGTCGATACCCAAATTAACAGACCAGCTTCTGAACACCTTCCATGTAACACCATAAATCCTCCAAGTAGATTCCCTATGGGCGGACAAAATAGCCTTAATAACTGAGCCATGGAGGCCGGCCTCTTGGAGGAACCTCCGTCTCACCTCCAGGCCACTTGGGGTCTCGGTGGAAAATGCCCCCCTGAGTCAGGAGGTTCGGAAGGAATGGGAGTTTCCAGGGGCGACCCAGTGACATGCTCAGGAGAAAGGGAAACCATGGTCGCCTTGGCCAGAACGGGGTGGTCATACTACTTGAGCTCTTTCTATCCTGATCTTCCTCAGAGTCCTCAAAATGAGAGTGGAGGGAAAGCGCATAAAGGCAACCCCGGGGCCATGGTATGGACAGAGCATCTGCTTCCCTCGCCCAAGGGTCCTAGTGTCACGAGATGTACACTGGTAACTGGTGATTCTTGTTGGAGGCAAAGATCCACCTCGAAGGGCCCCCATCTGTGGTAAAGTTTGAGGAAAAAATCCAGGTTCAGTTTCCATTCTGAATTGTCTAAGACAGCACGGCTGAGAAAATCCACCTGTTGGATCATCTGGCCCTGGACATGTAATGCTGCTAGGGAGGCCAGGTTGTGTTCTGCCCACTTAAGCAAAAGGAAAGCCAAGCATTAGCAATCTAGATCGCGTCCCCCATGTGTAGAGATATGACCTTAGCAGTCATGTTGTCAAAAAGGGATACTAACACCAGGTAAATAGCCTTAAGCTCCTACCAGTAATATGGTGGGTAGCATCCGTAGAGGACCAAATGCCCTGGGTAGAATGGATACCACATGTACCTTCCCAACCATGCTGGGTAGCATAGGTGAAGACAACTATGTTGTTAGGGATAATGATAGGAACCCCTGTGCAAAACCTTGGTTCGCCAGACCACCAACCGAGGAGGTCCTTAACCTCAGGTGAAACGGCAACCAAAGGATATAGGCCCGTAGCAATGGACCTGGCAAAAGGAATCAATGTCCACTGTAATGGTCTTGCATGAATCTTCGCCCAAGGATGGTGTATGATACATATCATTTTGCCCAACAAAGATGATAAAGAAATAAGTCTGGATATGGTGACAAAACGCACCAACTTGGCAAGAGCAACTGGGCTAGAAATTTTCTCATCGGATGGTCAAATTTTACCCTGTACAGAGTCTATGACCGCACCGAGGTGGGTGACACCTGGACGGGAGTAAGGTTGCTCTTGCATAATTAATAATAAAACCATGTCGAGTGAAGAAGGCTATAGTGGACTGAACTGCCCATGAGGCCTCTACCATGCCTTGACCTACCACCAAAGGTCATCCAGGAAGGGGTAAACTCTGACACCCTGAAGCCTTAAGGTCCCTACCATTGGAGTGAGACACTAGGACTCCACCCTAGGGTTGGAGGATAAACCGAGAGGTAGACATTGATACTGATAGTGTTTGGAGCCAACCACGAACCAAAGGTATTCCCTGTAATTAGGGTGTACTGGAATGTGTAGGAAGGCATGGGTCAGGTCAATCCCTGCCATGTATTAGGCCATTACCAATTAGCTTCTAATTGCAGACATGCCTTCCATCTTACAGTATTTCTTAGCCATAAAATTGTTGAGAAATTTCAGGTCTAAAAACTGTTCTCCAAGGATCATTCTTTTAGGTAACAGAAGAAATTATAGAGTAAATCCCTTGACCTTGCCCAGAGGGGGGAACTTCCTGTATGGCCTCCATGTCAATGAACTCTTTAACAGCATCGTACAATGCTTGTCCTTTTAATGAGAGCTAGGGACAGGAACTCAGACCAAGCGATTAACAGGCACAGAATTAGATTACAAATTATATCCACACTGGCCAACATCCAGAACCCATTTGTCAGTAGTGGAGGAACCCCAAGCTGCAGCACACCTTGCAGACGAGCTCCTGCCTTTACCTCTTTAACAGTATCCAGAAAGGGATTAATTACTCAGGTTGCTAAAACCGAATTATTTTCCCCTTCCTCTGCCCAATGGTGCTTGCTGGGTGAGGAATTTCACCCCCAAGAGTAGTGCCCTCCCAGGGGCTAGAGTGAAAGGGCTGTTTTCTCTGGTATGAGGGGTTAAAGGGAGCAGAATAAGAAGGGTAAGTTCTTATCGTACCTCTCAACCTGTTGTATGAAGAGGAGGAGGTGTTCAAGGAGGAGGATGGCATCGCTTCACGCTCATACTTCAATTAAAATGTCCCGCAAAGAATCTTCCCCAAGCAAAAGTTTCTCCTTGTGGGGAGACCCAATGAATTGGAGCTTAGAAGAGAAGTCGACTGGCCAATTATGCAATCATAAAGCTCTCCTATGTGCTACACTGGTGACTATATACCTTCCTGCTGACTGGAGAGCCTGCATACTAGTCCCTGCACTTAGCATGAGGGCTCTTTTAACCTCCAGCAATGGGGCTTAATCTCTTTGGGTAGGGAAGAGGTCGTAATGATCTCCTCCACGCCTTGAATGATAGCTGTGGCTATAAACAAATTGTGGCCGAACACCTAGCATTTACCAACCCGGCTTCAAACTCCGTCTGAGCATGCCCTCAATCTACTTATTGTTATTATTCCGGAACACCTGCTCCGAATCTATGGGCAAAATGTGATTGGATAGCATCTGGAGAATAGGGGCGTCCAGTGTTGGGGTGGCCCATAGCGATGTAGAGTGATCTTGGAGGGGGGGGGATAATATTTGGTGGACCAGGAAGCCTCCTGGAGGTCATTGGCTTTCTTCGCTCCCAGGTCACAATTGCTCCAGAATGCCAGGGATCGGAATGATCAAGACCCTAGCGGGAGGGGACATCAACATGTCCCTAGCCGTTTTAACTTGCTCATCCGGGATATTCTGTGGTCTTTAATATTGAGGTTCGAAGTGATATACTGAACCACAGAAGGTAGAGATCATAGGAAAAAAGCCTGGGAGAGGCATGTGCCGGGGGAACTTGTACCTTTGCTCCCTCGTCTTCTGCTGGGACAGGGTCAGGGATGTTAGGCTGGGGAGCTGGGGGCTCAGAAGGGATTCCCCTGTTATCCTATGGGTACTGTGAATATACGAAGAGGGGGAAACTGTTGTCAGTAGGGACCCCAGGAACATCCGGAGGAAGAATAGTAACACAATTGCTAGGAATAGCGTGGATCTGAGCTACAGCCAATATGTGATTGTAGGGTTCCCTGGGAACATTGTGAGAAACTAGTCCTGGTATAGTAGGACGACCAGGTTCCAAGACAGTAGCCACATTAGGCCCAGACCTGACATCAGGGCTAGTAACAGTAGAAGCGCTAGGCATATTTAAACATTGGTAAGCATAACAGTAGAACTGCTAGGCCTAGCCAAAAACTCAGGCCTAGAACAGTAGAAGCATTAGGCCTAACTTGAACATCAGCGGGCATAACAGTAGAATTGCTAGGCATATTCACACATTCAGGCCTAGTAACAGCAGCAACATTAGACAAAGTTTGAAATACAGGCCCCATAACAGTAGGATTATTAGGCATATTGTGAGGCCTAGTCTGAGAGCTAGGCATAGGAGTGGTAAAACAGTCCCAGAATATTCTTTAGAAGCAGTGGATCTATGCTTGTGTGAAGAACTCCATTATTCCCCTTCTTTTGGAGTGGGGGGATTGTAGATGAGGTGCCACTTATGATGTTTTTTCTTGCTGGGGCTTTGGGTGAATAGCGGGCTCCACAGCCATTAGTTTGCCCGTGTCAGCAAAGGGGATAAGCGGCTTGCAGCAAGAAAGAAAACAGCTCCAAACCGGGGAAGGGAAGGAGTGCACTGAGCCCCTTAACCGGGGGCTGTGAGTATAAGTCAAAACCCCAACCGGAGCCTACGCTGCAGTGGAAGGGGTGTGAAGAGGAAAAAATATATGCAAGGGAGGGGAAACAGGACCCAGGTCTTATACAGAAGGGCAGAGGGTGAGTAAATAGACTTACCCTCATCTGATACCAAACAGAAGGATTCGGAGGCCAATTCAGAAAGGCTGAAGAAATGATGAGGCTGAATCCAGCAGATTCTCCCTACTAGTGAATGTGATGGTCTGGTCAGCAACACGACCAATAGGAAGACTGGCTCTTGGCTGGCCTGCCGGCCTATTTATATCCAAAAGAGCCACCTATTGGTCATGTCAGCAACCAGCACCATCACATACCCACGCGTAGTCTGCTGCATCCGTCTGAGAACCTACACCTTAACTTTGTGTTCCTTTTCGAATGATAGTAATACCACAAGAAAAAAAAATAAACAGCCCATTCAATATACGTCATTACTAGCAAGATAAGGATTGTAACCGAATTGTTAAAAGAATACTTTTTTTGAATACTCATTCTAATCTGTATTATGGCTTTAGCGCTATTTTTAACTGTTGGTATTGTACTGTGTTATATAATGTTCTTATATCAGTACATTATATTGTTGTGAGAATTATTGTTATAATGCATAATTTTGAACAGTAAAAGAAAACTAGGAAAAACTGCCAGCCAGTGCCCTTCTTATTATTGTAAATTTCCCCACATCACGAAAGAGTTGAGAGGTAAGGCAAATTTAATCAGTTAAGCATTAGATTAGTACAGTTATTTTAGGCTAAAGCACACATTTTGTTATTGTACTAGTAATTAACTGTTATTGTACTTAATAAACATTCATTTTATGTAATATTTAAACTTGAGTAAATAATGTGGCTGACAGAGCAATTACCTGGAAAACAGAAGTTTATAGGTTTGACTCTCAGTGTTTCCTGGGAGAAGGTATGTCAAACAGCTTCTGTATCCATGCTATTAGTCATCTCCTGGTTACAAGAACAATTAAAAATCATGGACTAAGGTCCATTTATGGGGAAATAGGACAGTGATCCCATGATACCTGAGATTATAACATGAGTGAACTGCAGGGCTATATCTACTGTTAGTAGTTCACTGTGGGCTGACTTTCACATCCAATAGGATTGCAGCTTTTTAAGGCTTATTACTCTTACACTTTCTGTACTGTCTTCTGTCCTGTGAACCCCATTGGTAACAGCCACCCCATAAAAGTTTCAAATTATATGATAATTAGCCTAAAGGTGAATGATAACAGAATAAAGGAGGCACATATTCCATTAAGCAGTTAAGACTTTAACATTACAAAAGGATTATTGCAAAATTTTCAATGAAATGATGGAAGTTAACATCTACTTTTTCAGTAAGTAGTAATGACTTTGTGTCTTTATTGCTGCCCCTTTTTTTGGGTGTGTGTGTACCTGCTATGTTCTTTAAGCCAAGGTAGGGAGAAAAAGAAAAAAAGTGGTGTGCTGCAGACTGTTGCAGTATGTATGGAAGAACATGCTGTTCTGCTAGGCAGATAAGCCAAGCATTATATTTTGAAAACAATAAAGCAAATAATGCTTTTAACCAAACTGCAACTACAGGAGTAGAAGAATAGTAGAAACTAGCTCTGTAAACTCAAGAAAGATAATACTGTATCTTTTCTTCCCTTCTAAACAAGAGTAACATCCTATTAAACTACTTATGTTAGATTATAGGAAGGGCTATGGAAACATTTGATTGCAAAAAAGAAAAAAGTACTGCTTGGTTAGTGCAGGAATTTAAATTGACCCATTGCTGCTCAGGTGTAAAAATATTCATTTAGGAGGGTGCATTTGGCACTGAACAAATGTTAAATTGTCAGGGCAACTACACTTTTGTGGATTAGATTCTAGGGAACAATCTAGGTCTCATTGCTTACTTTTGTCATTGCTTATTGAAATAAATTTGCCATCTCCATATTTTGTTGCATAGAAAGTATGACATTTTTTGAAGAAAGTGTTAATTTCTTGCTTTTTCTTGACACTCATAGATTTGCGGAATTGGCTTGATTTGAATTGCAAGTATATGTGGTATATGATGTTACAAGTTTTGTTTATATATTTTGATTTTTATTAAATAAATTGTTGCCTGGTACTTTATATATTGTTTAAAATGTAATTATATCTATTCTTCCTTCAAATTCTATCCTTTTTTAGTGTAGAGTTCTTTCTGTGTTTATGATTATTAATTATTGCATCGTTGTTTTGTGGCCCTTTGTTAAGTTAAGCAAAATGTATGAAAAGTGTGATAGTGTTAATTTCTTGCTTTTTTGTGACTCGTATACATTCACTAAATTGCTATTTAGTAACTTATTTAATTCTTCAGTGATTCCCACCAGAAATAGTGGTGACCCTTCATGTTCCTAATTTCTTTATTGTTTTAATAACTGTATTAATATAAATTGAAACTCTACAATGTGTAGAATTAAAAAAAGAAGGAAAGCCTTTTGGAAACAGTTGACTAGTCTTTCTACATTACATACAGAGTTTTTAATAGTAATTTTTGGAAAGCAAGGGTGTTTTTTCACTGTCAAAAAGTACCCATTTTTGCATCCATTTAGGACCCATTTGGGTGTTAGCCGGATGATTCCATTTCCACTAAGGCACCCATTTGGGACCCAATTGTTTCCACTGCCGTTGGGGAAATCCGGATCTAATGGGTAAATTTTGGCCTTTAATCCAGATTTTCTGTATACCCCATTAATGGGGTCTACAATGGGGTCTTCTGCCAGAAAATCTGGATTAAAGGGAGCCTGTTTCCACTGGAAACAGGCAATGGGGTCCAAAGGAGGCTAGGGGGAGGGGATGCACCCTTTGGGGCCCCCTAAACCTAGGCTACGAAGTCACTTTGAAGTAACTTCGAAGCCACTCCGAATTGACTTCAAAGCCACTTCGAATTGATTTCGAAGTCATTTCGAAGTCTGTGCAAAATAGCTCCAGAATGCCTCTGAAGTATGTGCTGATCTTCGGAGTGAACTTCGAAGTGACTCCGAAGTGACTCCAAAGTCATTTCGAAGTTCATTCCGAAGATGAGCACAGACTTCAAAGGCACTCCGGAGCTATTTTGCACAGACTTCGAAGTGACTCCGAAGTGACTTCAAAGTGAATTTGAAGACTGCACCCCCTGCCCCCCAAAACACCTGAGGTAATGGACCGACCCCTTGTGGGTCGATCCGGATTCCCCACAGCAGGGGCGTTAGCACCCATTGCTAATGGGTGCTACACCTCCCATGGAAACACATTGGGTGCTTCTCTTAATTCGGATCTACTAGATCTGGATTAAGGAATGTACCCATTCCTTAGATCCGGATCTTCTTATATCTGGATCTAAGGGCTGCAGTAGAAAAACACCCCAAGTGTCAACTGGAACCATACTGCAAGTTTGGTCTTGTGGTTAGGGTGGCAGACTCTTATCTGGGAATCACCATGTTTTATTCCGCACTCCATGAAGCCAGCTGGGTGACCTTGGGCTAGTCACAGCTCTCTTCTGAGCTCTCACAACCCCACCTACTTCGCAGGAGGTTCTGTTGTGGGGAGAAGAATAGAAAACTTTGTCAGCTGCTTTGAGACCCCTTAAATGGGTGAGAAAAGCAGTGTATAAATAACTCTTTTCCCAGAGGAGTTCTTAATACAGGTGAAAAAATATTTCATCTTGTTAGAGGAGACCTTTGCAAGTCTCTGTTCTACTGGTTCTTCTCTGTACAACTGGTTAATATAAAATATGTAATTGCTTCATAATTGTCTTTTTGTATATGATGTAAGTATTCCTTACCTGTTTTATGCATCCTGATAGACTTGTGAATAACTGTTTAGTATATAGTCAAAATGCTGTATACTTTTAAAAGTTTATTGTGTAGTACTGAGCTGGACCCAAAGGTCCTGTTAAGAACACAAGAAATATGGAAGGCCTTTCTGTCTCTTGCTTGCATTGGTCAGAAGTTAGAAGATATATTCCCATTTGTGTTCTTTCTATTGACAAAACCTTGCTTGTGTTGGTCAGAAGTAGGGATGTGCACAAATATTCGAAACATTCAACATTCAATCAAATTCGTTAGAATTCAGACATTCAAATTCAAATAAAATGTCTGTACACAGTACACATTCGAATTTAAACATTTGAATGAATTTCACATCTTTCAAATCACTCGTACAAATTATGTGAACGGATCATTACACATTACATACGTATCCGTACAAGTCTTATTTGTATCTGTGCGCATTTGTACAGATATGTACAGAAGTAAATTGGGACGTATACCAGATAAAAATGGGATGCGTACAAATTTGTACTGATGTGTACGGACACATACGGATGTTGTTGACATTTGTTATCTTCAGATACGAATCGAATATTCATATGAACAGATACAGATGTATTCGATTCAAATAAAATGTGGATACATTCAAATTTCAAACTTTTGAATTGATTCAAACCTTCGGATATTCTATTTGAATCGAATGCTGAAAACTGCATTTGTGCACATCCCTAGTCAGTAGCTAGTCAAAAGATGTCTTCTCACTCGTGTAAGAACACTGTAGGATCTGTGGTCTATGTCACTGTAGAAATGGTCCTGCTAGCATCCATGTAAGTGCTTATCTGTGTAAGTGTTGATTCTCTAGCTCCAGTTTATTGTGCTTTGTGTGCTGGGCAAATTGCTTGCATCTACACAGAAGTGTAAGTTTGAAAGAGGATCTTTGGCTATTGCACAAATGATAATGGCAGTATTTTTCAAGCATGTCATTTGAATAAGTAAATAAAGTGTAATATTTGGAAGGGATCAAGTAGCAATAACAGAGAGGTCAGCAAAGGGGGACAAGAGAAGAAGCATTAAACCAGGAGCAGAAAAGCATTCTTAAAAGTATTGCTTGTGTCAAAATACAATATGATAGATTCAGATACATACTTCACTTCGATTGCGGTTCATTTGATTACTTAATTTGAGCTCTGTAGAAAAGTGACAATACAGTCAAAATTGTAAGATACAAGATACTTTGCAGTTTGAATATATTAGCAGAAAAAAACTGATGTAACTGAAAAGTGGCAGTTTAAATGGATTGCTAAACTTACTAAAATACAGAATAAAAGACAACATGTATATCTTCACTTCAGTTATATTGGTTGTAATAGCGCATAGTTTTAAAGCCTTGCAAAATATTCCCCAAAGAGGCTCATAATCTATAGTTAATTATTTAAAAGTTTTTAAAAATACATTCTGAGCTTTTAGACTTTCTTCTGCAGGAGAATTACTGGAGCTTGCAAAGCTTTGCTATTTGCATGAGAGTAAAAAAATAATGTGGACAATCCATAGCCTTTCTGTAACATACAGTGTTACATAGTTTTGACAAATGCCAGATATACCAGTAGTCCTAAAACTGTATTCTGCCATAGGAGGTACAACAGTGCATTGCTTTTATTGTAGTTTATTGTAACTGCTTGACAAGGGGTGTTTTTCCACTGCGCTCCTTAGATCCGGATCTAAGAAGATCTGGATCTAAGGAATGGGTACAACTCCGAAGTGTTTGCCGATCTCTTCCCAGTGACTTCGGTGTCATTTCGGAATGATTTTGAAATGACTCCGAAATCACTTTGAAGCTGGGATTTCGGGGCTCTCCCCCATGGCCGCATCCCCTCCCCCTAGCCTCCTCTAGACCGCATTGCCTGTTTCTCATAGAAACAGGCTCCCTTTAATCCAGATGTTCTGGCTGAAGACCCCATTGTAGACCCCATTAATGGGGTCTACAGAAAATCTAGATTAAAGGCTGAGATGTACCCATATGATCCGGATTTCCCCAGCAGCGGTGGAAACAAATGTGTCCCAAATGGGTACTGTGGTGGAAATGGGGTCATCTGGCTCACACCCAAATGTGTCCTTAATGGGTGCAAAAATGGGTACTTTCTGACAGTGGAAAAATACCCATTGTTAGGTATCCTGCTTTAATATGATCCTAGTATAAAGTAGAGGTGAATTCATTTGCAGAGTGCATACTGTACTGATGTTGTGAAGGATTTAAGAGAAATGATAGTTGCCTTGTAGTTTTCAAATTTCCTCTTTGCATTGACAAAAGTTTAGGGAAGGAGCTCACATATTTTTTTTACCAGAGGAATGCATAATAAAGCAGTATGTTTAACATTGTTGTGGCACTGAGCTAATAAACAGTACCAATAGCATCATTTTTTGTAGCTTATGAAGTGCAATCCTTTTACCATGAGCTGAGATTGAAGCAAGTCTTAAATTCATCATATCTTGTGTGTTGCAGGCATTTGGTGAAACTTTGAAACAAGCTCATGATTTGAAGCTGATTTAGTATTCTTGCTCCAATTTTGCCTGATTTATGCAAGAAGCTTCTTGGGGAAAAGTGTTATATATTTATATCTTGCCTTACTACTTTATGACAAAGAATGTTCAAATATCTAAATAATTTCTGTCTGCAAACCATGTAGTTTCCTTATTTGTTTAGTATTTTATTTGTTTAGAAGAGGTAGCAACATTTGTCTTGGAGAGATCTTTCTTCTGTGCTAGGGAGAAACACTGAGGCGCTATAGGGCCCTGTTGGACCAGGCATCCTGGAAAAACAGGCCCTTTAGTGTTTTGTGTGAATGGTTAGAGTGTGTATCTCAGAGGTATTGATGCCTAGAATGTTGTTGCATTGGTATTTGCCTTGTAATTGTGGTTACCCCGAAGGGCTAGAAGATGAAAGAAGCAAATTAGTTTGGAATATTTAGAATCTCCATTGAACTTTATAGTTTTTAAGGTTCTAAAGAAAAACAATATATGAACACTGTTATGGGTTACTTTAAGGCTGATTCTGATGTTAATGAGCCACACCTGGAATGAGTGGCTGATTCCTATTTAGCTGATGTGGAGTCTTATGAAATAAAGCATTTTGATACTGGACCTAAAAGTTGTCAGTGTGTTTATTAAAACACAAACATTACAAACACCTGTGGGGCAAATTGAGATAGGTGTAGTTTTTATGTGTCTAATCGCATGTTTTGTAGGTGTGTCTGATGGTTGGGATTCCCATGTAATTTAGCCTACATGGGCATATCCTTTTCCATTTTCCTGTTGCTATAACGTGTGATAGGTACATGTCACCTCTGTCTGTTTTGCCATTCCATTTGCCAGCTTCGCCATTCCATGATAGAAATAACTTGGCTACAGTGACCTATGCTTTGGTAATCTCTGGATTAGGCTGTGCTAATGGACTTTGCATGAAACTGTTTCTGAAGAATACCTGTAACTGAAACTAGCAAAAAAATGTAGCAGCTAGACTGGTCCTGAAAGTCTCTCCCTAAATAGGCAGTGGGATGCCTGCTTGCGAAAGTAGCCGATACAAGGTACAGACCCTAATATGTAAAGCCTGAAATGCCCTGTTTGTGGTAATACTGTTACCTTCAGATGTTGTGATGGCTCAGAAGGGGGTATTTTCTGTAGTAGACCAAAGTTCTGGAATAATGACAGGTGCACACACTATATAGCTTTCGTGCCTGCTTAAGATGTTCCTTTTTACCTGGGCTCTTAAAGATCTCATTCACTCTAACTTTTGAAAATTTTCTTTTCAATATTTTTAAAATAGTTTTTAACTTTTCAGTTTACTTTGTTAATTGTCCTAACATGTTTTGATGAAGGTTGTGACATAAATTCTTACAATAAATTACTACCTGAAACCTATGATGGTCTATAAGGCAGAAGATACATGCATTTCTACATCATCTCAGAATAGTGATCTACATGATCTTCATCTAAGCATTTGCTTCATTACTTACATATTCAAGATTATTCTCTACACAGCACCTTTTTGAAGGTGTGTGTTGACAAAACCTGTGCTACAGTGATGGGAGAAACTTTGGTCTTTTCTGGTCTTCATCAACTACCACATGTGATGAATAAAGATGAAAGGATTTGGAAGACCATAAGCTTCCCATACCTGCAGCAGAGAGAGTCAATTATATATAGCCCTTAGAAAAACAAACTTCTTGAGAATATGAGTAAGAAAGAGGCTTTTAAATGACTAAGGTGAGCATGAGAGAGGAGTGACATTATTTCTATCTGTACAAACTGTGAATAATCAAAGTTTTGAATTTGGTTTAGAAATCTGGTGCATAGTTATTGACCAGTCCAGCTTTTACTTTGCTTATGAGATCTGACAAGATCAGCTCTTACAATTTTATTTGTATTCTGGAAGCCCTAGGGAAAGAAATAACTGGAGCAGCAATGAAATTTAAGTTTGCTCCTTCAAAGGTCTATCAGCAGATCACTGGAAAAGACTTGACAAGTATATAGTTCCATTTTTTTTAAAAAAAAGCAAATAATGAACAATTACAGTATTAAATCCTTTGCCTCTGTCTTCAAACAGAAATGGTTAATAGCAAGTGGTTAAAGCACAATTTCTGCAATTTCTGTTGATTATTTTCAGTAAACCCAAAAAACTTAACAAGTTAGTCTCTTGTCAAATTAGTCTAACAAAAGGCTTCTTTTAGCAAGGCACAGAGGAAGATGAAAGACTGCCAAGTCTGCTCCTTTTTGCAAGTCACTTTCACATTATTGGAAGTCCTTAAAACCTGGAGTGATGAGGTAAGGTGTTAAATATAAACTGATACACCTTTGTTGAAAAAGTGTGGTCCTTTGCAGAATAAAGTAAAGATAAAGTAACTAGTAATTACAGTACTGTACTTTTAAAACTTCATCAGCAAGGACAGCACCAGGGAGAGCAGAGTGAAAGATTAAGGTGGAGAATGTACGCATTGCACAGTGCATGCTTATAGTCACATTTAGCATTTGCTTAGGATGTGGATACCTGCATGTATCATGCCATCCTCCCCCCCCCAAATGATGTTGCTCTTCACTGATACTGCATGCTTTATTGCTTGTTCATGCTCATTAAGTTCACTGATACTTGCATTGGTTCCCAAATGCGTACTTTAAGTTACAGTCCTTTGATTGGTCTTGTCTGTGCTTAATGAAAAAGCCTCTGAAGTCAGAAGTGAATATGGGACTTTCCAGAAGTTGCTCAACCGTGGTTCCTGGCTTCCACATTAGTCACATTGCTGGGAGATAGAGTTCAGCAACAGACTGAACATGCAATGTATGCCATTCCTTCTGTATGTTTACCATTTGTGAAAGGATACATCTGAGGCAAAGTGAATATTACTGTATTTTCTGGCGTATAAGTCTACTTTTTAATCCAGGAAAATTTTCTCAAAAGTCAGGGGTGTCGTCTTCTTATACGGCGGGTATATCCCAGACTCTATATTTTAACTGGAAAGTTGGGGGTCGTCTTGTACACCCAGTCGTCTTATACGCCGGAAAATACAGTACGTAAAATATCCATGGCAAGTATCTTCCACAGTGATAAAGAATTAATGTGGAAAATGATAGTATTTGTGCTGGCATAAGGAGATTTGCACTCATCTCTTCTTGTTCACAAGTGTACCATCCTGCCAAAGTGTCATGAATACAAAATCTCACAAATAGCAAGTGAGCTAGAATTAAAAATTTTCAGTTCTCCTGTCTTCAGTGGTCTGTGTGCTGAAGCCCTCATGTTTTCCAGGAAGAGGTGACTGAAGATGGCTGCAAAGGAATCCTCGCCTCTTCCTCTCTGCAGTTCTTCCTCTGCTTTTGTGAAAGCAACAGGCAGGAATTAGTGAGGATAATTTTTTTTTCTTTTTTGAGCTTTTGGAGTTGTTTTCCCTTTATCACCAGCTGCATTCCTTTGCGTCCCCTTTGTGGCAGCTGACAACCTACCACCCAGGTCCAAATTGTGGCATTTTTTCCCCCCTGAGTGATACATGGAGCATGGTGGAAACAGCTCACTGTAGCTACAGGGAGGCCAGAGTTTGGCTGCAGTTGCCAAACTCATGTGTGGGAAGACTGTGATGTGACACATTGCAGCCCTGCATACCAGGAGGTGACTTTGGAGCAATTAGAGGTGATGTGAAGCTGCTGACCACTTTACCATGTCATGGTGCTTCCCAGCTAGGAAAGGAGCTAGGAAAGGTGACAGGAAGAGAGGCAGCAGAGAGGTAGCAGGCATGTTCCTATATGCAGCCAAAACTGACAGCCCAGGAGTTGGCATCCTGACAGGCAAACTACCTAAGCAGATAAAGGAACATGGCATCCACAGCCAGAGATCCCAGGTCCTATATAGCTTGCCACAGTGAGAAGAGGATCAGATCCCCAGCAGTACAGGAGGACCTGGATCCTGAGCAGAAGGAAGTGTCAGGCCCCAGCACCAGCGTGCCTGAGGTGCTATGGTGTATCTTGGTGGTTGCAAGAGCTGAGAACGAGAAAGCAGAATCAGCCAAAGAAATGGGTAATACAGTTGCTTGGGAATTTTTCTTTTTTTCAAGGGAACCCAGCAAGGACAAACTGAAGACACTTTTTTCTTTGCTCCCTGGCCTTCAAAATTGTTCTTCTGCCCCAGCTTTGTTTACATCCCTTGTCCAATCTGGGGTGGGGATGTGATCACTCTGACAAGGAGCAATTGATGGGCTATTTGAGGCCTGCAGGCAATAGGTGTGTCACTACCATGTTATACTCTGGTGGATGTAGTGCTATAACAGACTTTCATCATGGATTGCTTGACATGGAAGTATTGTGGTTGACATGGTGGAGTCAGCAAGCACAGATTCTCCTCAGGATAACTAGGAGGGAATAATATGTGGCAACTGGGCCAAATTGTAGCAGCTCAAGTGCAACAACCTGTTGTGAAGGATTCTGATCACATGCTAGAGGTGTGCATTCAGTCTCTCACAGGCATGGATAAGAGGATTAAGGCATAGTCCCCAGAGTCTTGAGAACTATGAATCCCCTATGATGCTTCTTTCTTCTTTCTCACTACTGTCAGAGCAGAGGCTAGGCAGATTGGCAGCTGATTCTTTGAGAGTGTGGGGGGATTAGTTGGATAGGGCTTTGGAAGGAGCAGTTGGATACTTACTTCTTCCACTTATTCAGCTTGGAGGAGTTTGAGAATATGGGGCTATCTATCAAGGAGTCACTCACCCAAGGCAAGTGAGGACTGGTGAACAAGCTTTGGCTGTTCCCTCCCGTGAGCACTAACTGGTGTTTCTGTCCCCACAACTGAAAGAAGTGCTGTTAATGAATGGGTAGCTTACACTAAAAGTAAGAGAGCCCCCGGCATAGCTAGGAAGCTATGTATTTATGTAGAAAGAGAATACTATTTTCTGGCGTATAAGACTACTTTTTAACCCAGGAAAATCTTCTCAAATGTTGGGGGTGGTCTTATGCACCGCGTGCCGTCTTCTTATACAGCGAGTATATTTCAAACTCTATATTTTAATTGGAAAATTGGGGGTCGTCTTATATGCCTAGTCTTATACACCGGAAAATACGGTATGTTAGCATACCTCTGATGGATGGCTCCATAATTATCTCACATTTATTTATTTATTTTTATTTATATTTATATCCCGCCCCATATCCAATATTCTAATATTGTATCATGGAGAGTAGAGACATAAGGATTTCACAGATAAAAGGGCAGATGACCACAGTCATTGCTTCAGGCTACATTCAGATTCAGATACAAGGCTTACTGTTGTAAATCCAGATTTAGTAGATCCGGATTGTCAGGATCTGGTCCTGGGTTTCCAGTTCACATAGTTCCGATCAAAATGGACACTGCATACATCCACATGGGCTTTCAGCACCCAGTTGCAGTGGGTGCTAAACAGGGATGGTGCGCATCCATAGGCACAGAAAAGGCCCATTTCAGATGTGCTGCCTGCAGTGCTCAAGGGTTGTGTCCAATTACAGTGGGCATGACAGAGAGCCAGTGGTGTAGTTGCTTATGTAGGATCTACATAGGGCTACATGGCTTGTGGGTGTCTATGTAAACTGCTACATAGGACACACGGGGCTTCATAGGGTGTTTTTAGGGGGTGGCTCCACCCCCTTCACATGGTGGCTTCTGTGCACATCCCTGAACCACATGGATCTGGTCTACTTTGCGGATGCTCACTGGGAAATCTAGTCTTCAGAATGGAGGAACAAATTGCAGGCCCCTTTTTCAAATTCTACACCTAATCTGGATTAGGGGGGCAGTTATTGTGGGTGAAATAGAGTGATTGTATTATTTCGATTATGGGTGATAAAGGGTCTGTTTTAATGCTGCACTGCATTAAATGTTTCTTTATCCTAATGAAGGTCGATGGAAATGGCAATTTTCTGAGCACTTCTGCTGCAGTTCTGCATTTATATACGAATACAACATATGTGTTTAAAATGCCAGGATTTTTATTTTCTTCATAATACCTAGCTATAAGGGGAATCAATCACATATTGTTTAACAAATTATTTATATAGAGCAGTTCAAATACAGTGTCACTATAGAAAAGAAATATAAAAATCCGCTAGAATTGGTTTGAAAACATGACAAAGATTTATGAACTGAGAAGTATGCAGTTGAAATATGAGCAAATAGCTATAGATTTTTCCTTTGTATGCATTTAAAAGAAGGTTATTTACAAGTTAATGTAGTGATGATATTTAATCCAATCAGTTATGACTAAATAAGATCATAGGGTACAATGTAGTACATTTATCATCCATCTATTGATTAAAAAGCTATCCATAATGCACACATAGGTTGTAATCCCACGGATTTCAGACCTATTATTTGGAGCTATCATACTAACATGTAAGATTAGCTACAAATTTCTAGAATCTACACAAACATGATTAATTAAAAAAGAGCAAAAGGTTCTGAGCACACCTTAGGAGTGTGTTAAAGAATTAAAGTAGGAAGGGGGCATGAGATCACAAGGCTTACGCATTCCCTTCATTACCTGTGCCACATTGTGACATAATGTCTTTTTGTTACAACATAATTTAGCGAGCACTAATACAGTATATACTGTGGCAATACCGTAAAAAATCAAAGGCCATCTGTTCTTTACTGTGTAAGTCTAAAGGCAAGAGATTAACCTATGCCAAAACATCCTAGTTATTTTTTTAAAATGCCACCAGACTTCTTTACTGTATGAGTCTAAAGGCCCTACCAAAATATTCTAGTTATGCTTTGAAATGTCTCCAAACTTCATTGTTGCTACTACAGCAGAAGAGTTACTTAGCTGTCATTCTACTGTGGAGCAACCTATGTATTACATTTTTAGAATGTTAGTAATTCGTGAACATTAAAGTTGGTGGTATGTATGCACAATTCAGCATGTGAAGTATAGTTTGATTAGTAGTTGAAACTTGGATAAACCTATTTTGTAAAACATTCATTAAGAACTGTTTTGGTTTGTTGGCAGCACACTGATGATGATAGGGAAGTTGTTTTTTAAGAGATACCTATTGACTGTACCCATTGCTTGGTGATTAGGGAAAATATGAGTTCTGATGTAACAGAATCTAAGGCCAAGTTCCCACTAGGCAGTTTAAGCCGGTTTTATACCAGGTGTTTTTACTCAGCAGCAAGGTTTGTTTGTTTGTTGCGTTCCCACTGATGTGGACTCGCACTCCATTATTCAGTGCCTGGCAGGGGAGGAGCCTCCTCCCCTCAGCAGAATACCCTTCCCATGCAGTCAGTAATTGGACACTGTCATACCCTCACTTTATTGGGGCAGGCAATTCAAACCCCATCCTCTATATGCACTTTTCCCCTGCATCAGATCATGGAGTTCTTTGGCAGCAGTTTTTGTTCACCGCTTCTCCCCCCATCATAGCACAGCTTCTTTCTCATGTTAACAAGGCAGTAGAAGATTAAAGATCACTTTCCCTTCTTATGGTGCTTTGCACTAGAGAACTCAAGCTGACTTCAGGCCTGATTATATCCTGAGTCAGAACACACCCTAATTGTTAGACAGCTCTGAGTGTGCTATTACTACTTGTAAACTGCAAGTGAAAGGATATTTGCAATGGAGAACCATCTTTGTTGTTCGTAGTGTTATTAAAATGATCCAAAGTTTTAATGATTGGTGGCAGTATGATGCAGCCACACTGTAACTATATATTTCCATTTCCATTTTTTTCTTATGTTTGTTGCTATTTTCTCTTTAGCTTCAGTTTTCTATCTTGTGTAACTGATTTCATTGTACACTTCCCTGAGATCACAATGATAATTTGGTATAAAAAACCAACAAACAAATAAACTAAAATAACTGGCTTTTTAGAAATGATTTTAGAACCTGAGTTCAGATAATTAATTTTTCAATCCAGGAATATACTACATCATTAAAACAAAAGCAGCATGTCCTACATTATTCTAGACCTTGGGACAACAGCATAATATGTTGTCTGAAACCCAGCTTCACAAGGATCTGTTTCATCACAGTAAGCATTACTGTTTATCTTTTTTTAATGGATAAACAACTCACAACAGTAGCCTAATTTCAAGGACCAAAACAAAAAAATAATTGGTAAAGGATATGCAAAAAAACCCAAAATCTTCTCATCTACACAGATGGGAGAAATTACTCCTTATATCCTAATCACAAGATCTACAGGCATAGCAGCAACCATGTATATAGCATACTGAACAGAGTATGGTTTCATGCATCCATCCCACTAGCTTTTATTTATTTGTTTAAATAATTTTAAAAAAATTATCCTGCCCTATACTCAAAGGTCTCAGTGCAGGTTACATTAAAAACCAGTGAACATATAAAAAAATCTTAGGGTGGGTTACAGCAATAAAAAACAAAATGTAAAATGAACATACCCGTATTTTCCGGTGTATAAGACAACTGGGTGTATAAGACAACCTCCAACTTTTCCAATTAAAATATAGAGTTTGGGATATACTTGCAGTATAAGAAGATTTTCCTGGGTTAAAAAGTAGCCTTATACACCAGAAAATACAATACTAAAAACAATAACAGTGTCTGAAAGAGGGCAGGAAACTGTTTCCTCAGCCAAAGGCCAGGGTAAATAGATGTGTCTTCGCTTATCTCCTGAATGTATAAAGTGAAGGTACCAGGCACACGTTGGGGAGGGGGACTATTCCATAGTCTGAAGACTACCATTGATAAGACCTTATTCTGGGTCCTCAAGCAGCTATTCTACCATTTTCTGACTGTTTGGTCTAGTGGTTAGGGAGCTAGACTCTTATCTGGAAATACCAGATTTGATTCCGCCCTCCCCCATGAAGCAAGCTGGGTGACCTTGGACTAGTCACAGCTCTCTTCTGAGCTCTCACAGGGTGTTCTGTTGTGGGGAGAAGAATAGAAAAGCTTTGTCAGCCGCTTTGAGTTCCCTTAAAGGGGTGAGAAAAGCGGGGTAGAAAAGCCAACTCTCCTTCTTCTATTTGGATTTGGGAATTAAATGATGTAAACTCACTAGATTTAGTGCTTCCTTTATAATTGTGGGAATCCTTCTAAGTCTTCTTTGAGTCTTATTTGAGAGCACTGTGATCTTTTTGTTTCATTTGATCTCTTAGTGATTATGACTAAAACAAGTGTGAAGTAATTTTAAAATCATTTTGGAAATAATATTTCATCTTTGGTTGTTTTCTAATTCTATTTTTTGTTACTTTAAGATATAATTGGAAAGAGTTGAAATAAGGAATTCGTTCTGTATGCTTTGTGTTACAGAACATAAAATGTCTCAACTCAGTGATTAATCACAGTGTGAGAAATTGTCCTGTCTTAAAATAAAAAGAGGGGGTTGGAAAGTGATCTAATTCTAATGCATTATCCTCTTCCAACGTTTTGATGTAGACAGAAGAATATTGCAGTCGACCAGAAGGGTTGTGACTAGGCACAGGTGAATCCATCAATTTCTGCTGTGTCAGTTGCTTGTATTCTTTGTAAGTCTGTTCTTTCCATTCTAACTCATTTGATAATTTTTGGAGCAGAATTCTGTGCTGGAATATTTGGGAAAGTGCAAAAAGGTAGCAGATAAATTAAATCTGGATCTTTACTTTAGGCCAGGAAGCACAGAACCAGTCAGCTGGTAATGGAATTTTTAAAAAGACAATTTTGTTTTAATCATTGCTTTTATAAAGATGCCACAAATGTATATAAGAAGATGGTTGTGATCATTTCATGCATTCCTGCTTTGAAAATGTTCTTAGGAGGATGCATCTTAAATAAAAGAAACTTACAGAAGCTTCCATACAGAATATTGTTGTGATTAAGCTCTTAGTGATACAGGCCTGACATATTGACTGGTGCAATGCCCATGAATTATGCTTTCCAATCAGTTCACACTTTGAGTCAGTTAGACCAACAAGAGTGAATGGATGGAATGGCAAGAATTTAAAGGGAAGTATTTCCTCTGGAGCAAATAATAATAAAGAGTACTAGCAGAGCATCTGTTGTTATGCAGTCCCCACTTTTTCCCAGTAGAAGGGAATGGTGTGAAGAAAACTAAACGGTTCTGCCTACAAAAGTCACCAGGAGTTTAGCTTGGCATTTTAACCTTACTATTTTCTCTGTAAATGGAGATAGTTGTAGTTCTAATGCCCATCATTTTCTTTGAGGTTGCTGTTGTACAGTTGTCTCTCACACAACATTGCTTTGTACAGTAGTTTTATTCTTGCATGGTTATGGTCAGCAGAATAGTTATCCTTTACTTTTCTCTTACCACAGTAGGTTCCAAATCTGTGTGTTCATCTCCTATTCACACTAATTGGCCTCTTGTAAGTTCCCCACCCATCTTAGAGTCCTACCATGTTCTGGAGGTCTAGACATATGAGAGGTTATTCTCAACTGCCTGTAGAACAGACACACCAGTTGTGAAATGGGAAACCCTTGTTCTATACGTCTGCAGGGATACTAACAGGATAACTGCCTCTGAATTTACCCAAAGGCTTCATTTTAGCTTTCAAGACAAAGATCCCAAGGAGTGGCAACTCTTAATTAGATGGTCATCCAGATTAAAAAAAACATATAAAATCCATAAAACTGTAAAATAAATTTAATACAGTGGTACCTCGACATACAAGTGCCCTGACATACAAGTGTTTTGAGATACAAGCCACCGAGCGAGTGATATTTTGCTTTGAGATGAGAGCAAGATTTGAGATACGAGTATGTAAATACAGTACAGTACATAACAAAAACAACTGAGGTGGTGTTTTGGGAGCTGGAATGGATTAATGGGAAAATTGCTTTGAGATACGAGCGATTTGACATAAGAGCAAGGTTACGGAACGAATTAAAATCGTATGTCAAGGTACCACTGTAGATGGTGGGCTGACTGTGGTAGCAAAGTCACAGAACTCCCACCCCATATTTTGGCTTGCCCCACAAAGTCCAAAATGAAGAGGAGATGGAGTTTATGCGTGTCCTGTGCATTGGCCTGGAATAGGTTGAGACATTTCCATGACTGTAATGAAGGGCTTGAGATTATTAGTGAGCCCTGAAAAGACAACGTCAGCATGAATGCTGAAGTTCCCCATGACCAACTTCTGGCGTTTCTCCAATACAACATTGGAAATAATGCCCACAAGCTTTGTCAGGAAGGCTGTGTAGATGATGCACCAGTATATACCCAGTTTGTCTCCTTAGCCCAGTGTCAGCTGAAGGCCCTCATAGCCTTCCTCAGTTTTCCTAGTAAACAAAATGGTTCTTTAAACATGACCTTTTAACATTTCTGATTTCAATCTGTATTCATACACAGTTTAAATTGTAACAGTAAAATTTGTATCACGCATGCTTCTTTTCAAAAATGAAAATTCCTGCTAAGACCCAGATATTAAATAGGGGGGGGGGGGGAAGAAACTTTCAACTGTTGCAGGAGAATGTCAGCACCACACCAATTTTTTTTTCGGAACATGGTGTGTTCCCATCAAGGTTCCCATCAACCTATGAAATACTGTGATAATTACAGCAGGGTCACTACAGCAGGATTTAAGTGTAGGGATGATAAAGTGAAAATAGGCATTCCTTAAGTCAATGAGATTCCAAGCTAAGCAGGGTTTGCATACCAAAACTAACACCTTCAGTTGGTTTTAGCATGTAATAAGCAGGTAGCATGCAAGGCACAGAAAGCACCAGGAGCAGTTGTTGCTGATAAATCACCTGACACTAGTCATTCGTAATCAGGCCCACTTCAGCCTTTTTGACATCTAGTAACAAGGTCTTCTTGAGTATTCTCAAAACTGTGGAGTTGTTTCTCCAGGAGAATTTAGCTCCCAGAATTGACAATCTAATTTCTGGACCTGAGAGTTGCTGTTCCATGATATCTTTGTCTTGTCAGGGTTTTGGTTCAGCTTGCTGATTCTGATCCAGCTTTTGCACAGCTCCCAGTGATTTCAGAGGAAATAATAAGTTATAATTAGATTCAAAGATACCAGCCTACAACTCCAAGTAATTCCTTATAGTATTATATAGATATTAAATAGTATGAAAAAGTAGGTTGCAGCTTGTATAACATAGCATAACTGAAACATTACTCTCTGGAACAAGTCTTGAAGGTACATAAAATGCCAAACAGTGCAGTCTGCATCCAATCCAAGCCACTTAAGAACTCTATACATCAGGAAAGACCCCAGTGACAAGAAAAGGACTCAGTGGCAAGGACCAAAAGATGGATGCCATATAGTGCTGGGCTAAGGTGAGGTGTGACAGATCACACCTTGAACATCCCAGTTAGAATGCTGCTCAGCCTATGGGGAGATTTGCTGATGATTTAAGAAATTTGCAGGCTTGTAAGGGGGGAAGACATTCATCTATGTAAACCGATCTCAAGTGTAAGAGATATGTATATATACTCAGTGTAAGACCTTGATTCACATGGGTCTACATGCTGAGGACTGCATATAGAAATGGAGTGACATCACTGTAGATGGAGGTCCAGGAAGAGGTTACAGGAGTCAAGGCTCCAAAAGGTGTCACCTATGCTTCCAATTCCAGTTTGGCCTCTGCCTTGTGGAATCTATGGGCTGGAACTTTAAAAGATTGTTCTCCTCTACTCTGAAAAGGCTCATGAGGGTAAAAAAAGAAGATAAGATGGAAAACAGTAAAATATGATAGGAGACTGTAAGCTACAGGCAGCTATTTTATTTACAGTTATGCACTTCTTCTCATGTCCTGGATTTATTTTTATGAAGTGTAGAAGAGAGAATGGGGAATAGACACTTAAAATTCCCAGTCTCTACTGTGCAAGTAAAATGAGTCTGGAAAAAAAGGAGTTGCAGGTGAGAACATAAGCCTCTTATAAAGATATTTTCCAGATTGTAATGTGTATATTGACAAAGAAAAATGGATGCAGTGACAGTACTTAAATCATACTGTTAAAGGATTACTGCTAAATTGCTATGAAATAGTTTTGAGTTTGGGTAAGAGAGCCTTTAGAAACCAAATAACTGTCTAGAGCTTCTTAATAGTTAGAAGTCAAGTATAAAGTTGCATCTTTATTGTGGAGAAAATTTCAGGTGAATGACCCAGGATGACTAGGAAAAAAGCCTCTTGAAATGAAAACCATTTTAGCAAAAGTGGTTTATTTCTGCCTTTCTAACTAAAAGGAGGGGGCAAGTGGTGTGTGAGGATGTGAAAAAAGAGGGAATAAGTGAAAAGTTGCAATTTGAGACAATGTATTGGCTATTAGTAGGTCATTTAAACTGTTTGTAGCCATCTCATTGCCTTTTCATTTCATTCTGCGTAATTATTGAACAGTGATTACGTATCTATTCAAATTGACCCAAACAACAACTGGTGGCTGGCCATTAGTGTAATAATAAACTTAACTGTTACAAATGTATCCTGTAGTTATTCTGCTTATCTACAGAATGTGGAAGAAAACGAAACCAAATGTGTTCGTTATTTACTCAGTAATGAAATACCATGTGTTTGGAATGTTTATATAAATTTGGAGTAATCCTCAGTAATAGTTCAAATAAGCAAAGTATGACACAAAACTTCAATGCTGTCTTTGCATTTGGGCTAGTGGCCTAGTAAGTGCACATACTGCTTAGTGCACATACCCTTCACTGCAGTCTACATGCTTACCAGGAGCAAACTCTGTAGCTCCACCTGTTCCATGGGTGGCATGACAAGTGTGTAAGGTGGTACAACTATGGTTGCATAGTCATGCAGAGCATCCAAATCACCATGACAACATCCAAATGCATGGTGAATATTCCTGTAGATGTTGCTATAGCTATCTGCCCTGCCCTGCCCTAGCTATCTATATTTCATGTGCTGCTGGCCCAGTACAGAGATTTTCCAGGACTTGCAGTGTGAGTGGCCACCATATCTTACTTGACTGGTATGACATTATTATAGCATACCAGTCAGGTGTGCAAAAAGGTCCATTTACTGAGGTAGAATTACTAATATAAATTATAAGAACATAAGAGAAGCCCTGCTGGATCAGGCCACATCCCATCTAGTCCAGCATCCTGTCACACACAGATTTATGTTTCTGTTTCCTAAAATGCTTTATGTGAAGTATTGCTCTGTATTGTCTGAAGCACAAAGCTGTATTTTTTGCTTTGGTGGTGTGAATTGGCTTCTTAACTTAAAGCTTGGAATGGTTGCTGAATATTGCTGAATTAGCATCTCATTTCTTAAACTATTTCTTGATATGGGATCCGTACAGTTGTATGAACTTCTGCACTTGAGGTTTTATTACGCTTGAACGCTGTGGTAATCTGTGGTTTGTGGGAACAAAATGTCAACATTAAAGTAAGCAAGAAAAATGCACAACCTGCTAAGATTCTATTAGTTACATGGAAAGAAAATCTAATCGACTAAACTAATTGCTGTCTCATTGGTAGATAGAAGACACATGAATGAAGTTGTACAGAAAATATGAAAATGTAGAATTTGTGAAACAATATCCATCTTAGATTTGTTACTTTTCTATGCCAGTATGCGATTTGGAAAAGATGGGACAGGGAAGGATGCAATGTATAATGATTCCTTGAAACCTATAGTTGGACTAGGAAAACTACATTTACTTTTTACAGCAAAAGACATCATTGCTATGTATTAATAAATTAGGACAGTTGTTCTTCCTCCAGTGCAGTTTTTTAAAGTTTGAAATACAGCAGTAGTGCTACAGATGGCCACAAGATGTTGCTAGATAACCTTTAGTTTATTTTCTAGTACAGCTCTGTGATTTTTATAACAAAGTTTTTTGAAAACCAAATAACCATTTTATAGGAGGGATGGCTGTGTTTTTTTTTCTCTGAAACCTCTGCTAGAGTGCATAGATATTAATGCATTTATTAACAGTGGCTATTACAGTATAGTATAAATGGGCCAGATGGAAGAAGAGTGTTTAATACTCTTGTAGCGAGTGTTGCAAGTATAAAAATGGGACGTGAAAGTATATTGACTGAGTTTTATAGAAATGGAGCCTTGCCTTTTGTTTTTGAAATGATAACATGTAATTAAGACATACTTCTGTTAGAGGCTATCTACAATTTCTCCTACTTACTGCAGTCTGTGTAACTCTGAAATTGCTAGTCACTGTCATTTTTACTGATCATTATTATTACGTTAGACTTTCTTTGATTATTTAATTCCACAATAATATGCAAAGAATACAGTATATTCTAGCGTATAAGACTACTTTTTAACTCAGGAAAATCTTCTCAGAAGTCGGGGGTTGTCTTATACGCCAGGTGTTGTCTTCTTATATGGCTAGTATATCCCAAACTCTATAATTTAACTGGAAAGGTTGGGGGTCATCATATGCACCCAGTTGTCTTATTTGCTGGAATATATGGTATATACAGTATTGTACTGAGTAAATAGCAATATTTTAACTTCAAAAGTTATTGACATATGTGGTATTTAGAAAATGCAGACACACGATTGGCACTCTAGCTCAAATATAAGAAATACTTCTTAAAATAGCCTACTTCAGATTTAATTTTAATTCATGCCATTTCAGTGGGGTTAAGATAGCAGTAGTATAGTGATTGGAAGCTTCATTTTTTCATGGGGTTTTTCCCACTTACCTCCCTTAATCTGGATCTAAGAAATGGGTCATTAAACTAATCCGGATTTAGCAGATCCGGATCTCTACAATGCATCTCTACGGGCGATGTAGCACGCAATACCAATGGGTGCTAGGCATGCTTGCAGTGGAAACATCGGAGCACCCATGTGGCAATTTCAGCTCCAACCACATTCGGCCTGTTGGTCACACCATGTTTTTTGGGGGACAACGTGAGGCAAACTCTGGAGCCGCTCCGGAGAGTCTTTGAAGATTGCGGCAAATCACTCCGGAGATTCTCCAGAGTTTGGCCAAAACTGCGTAGAAAGGCCTAATCTCTGAAGTCTGTCCCATTCTCCAGAGTCTTGGTTGGAGCCATCATCAGAGATTAGGCACCAGCTTCGAAGCTTTGGGCACCCCCCATGGGTGCCCCCCTGAAGCCACCCCTAGACCCCCTTGCCCAATTGCGGTGCAAATGTGCTCCATATAATTCGGATTTCATGGCTGAAGATCGGATTGTAAACCCCTTTAATGGGGTCTACAGGAAATCCGGATTATAGGTCCTGAAGGACCCATTTAATCTGGATTTCCCTAGTACAGGTGGAAACAAATGTGGCTCTGATGGCATCTGCAGTGTGGAAATGGGGTCTTCCTGCTCTGAGCCTAATGGGTCCTTAATGGGTACTAGTGCTGTGGTGCGCAGCATTGTTTGCCTCCAAAACCTATTAGGCCTTCTAAAATGGGAGGCTATAGGTTCTTCCAGAAGGCTTAACTAGTAGAAGTTCATGAGTCTATTTTCTGTAGAAGCCTCAAACAGGGCTGAGTTAGTTCTAGATCTGGAGCAAACTTTTCCAGTGCTGGTTTGGGTTAGTTACATTTGCACACATCCTTACTCACTGTGTCCAGAAACTTTGTTTAGACCAGTGGTTCTCAACCTGTGGGTCGCGACCCCATTCGGGGTCGAATAGAGTTTTGGGCGGGGTCGCGGAATCTCCCGCAGACTTGGCAGAATACAGTGTAGTTGTGTGCATTATAATTTACTTCTCTTTGACTCACAGTTTATCATTTAGGCCCTGTTTCCACTTGACATTTTAAATTCAAATTGAACTTGATTCGGAGGTGTGATGCCCATGCCTATTTAATGTATTTATTATTGTTGTATGGAATGAATGTAAATTATTTATTGTAAGAATTGGCTTTGTAACATGCTTAGTGAAAACAGGTAAGCAGCAGAGCTCTGGTACCCTAATTAGCATAAAGGAGAGGGGGAGTGAGTACTCCAGGTGCAGCCAATGAGAGTGAAGGCCTGTGCCAGGTGGGAGGTATATAAACCACCTGCCAAGAGAAGAAGATGTTCTCCTTTGCTGGGAGATTTTGGGTAGGACTTTCAGGTGATACTGTACCACATCCTGAGGAAAACTTATCTGCATTGACCTACACTTCTTAGGCTGGGACAAGCCAGGAAAGGAAGGCTAGGGTAGCCTAGGGCTATAGGGAGATAGGTGTGTGTTTGTGTTACTTAAGAATTTTGATAAACTTAGCAACTAATCTACTTTACTTCACAAATCGCAACCATTATAACAATAAAGCTTGAGACTTCTATTTTTCCAAAGAAGAATATTGCCTACAGTGATTTATTAAAAGGCTAAAGGGAATGATACATTGAAAAGGCTAATATAGCTTTAAGAAGTAGGGAAAGCGGGTGCCAGAGAAAGTGAACCGCAGGGGGGCTCTTAGAAACACCAAAAAAGAGGTGGGTGTTGCGCTCCCTCACTCGAGGCTGGGAAAGCATGGTTGGCGCTGAGTTTTTTTGCTACCACATCTAAATAGATTCAGAAGAAAGGGGCAGAATAAAACCCGCCTTCAGCTGGGGGGGGGGTGCAGCACCACACGAGGTGAATGTGCATTCTGCCTGTTCCCATTTGTTTGAGTATAAATTGCAGTCATCCTGAATATTGCCACTCCCACTGAAAACATTCCATAAAATACATTGGGGAAGTAGCATCTTTTCCTCCTTGCTGTTTACCAGTTGAGATTCCCACCCCTCTTTCTGATTGGGCTCTTTCCTGCCACTAAAATCATGACATGGCCAAGAGTGGGGAGTTCCAACTCCACCCTTTGATCGCACACACCCTGATGCTGCTCCTGAGGTGGTTTGGTGTAGTGGTTAGGGAGCCAGACTCTTATCTGGGAATACCGGGTTTCCTCCCCCATGAAGCCAGCTGGGTGACCTTGGCTTGGTCACAGGTCTCTTCTGAGCTCTCACAGCCCCACCCACCTCACAGGGTGTTCTGTTGTGGAGAGAAGAATAGAAAAGCTTTGTCAGCTGCTTTGAGTCCCCTTAAATGGGTGAGAAAAGGAGGGTAGAAAAGCCAACCCTTCCTCTTCCTCTTCTTACTGACTGGCCCTGTGACTGAGTGGGCTGGGCAGAAATTGCCACTAGGGTGGCTGGTTTGCCATCATCTCCTGCTAATATGTGGATCCTTAATTTGGCAATATTATCCTATCCAATATTGCCATAACCCAAAACATTTTTCTCCCTACCTACAAAAAAAGAGGAGAATGATAACATGGGACGGATGACAAGGGGCTGCTCTCCTGAGAGTGACCCCCCCCATTTATTGATGCATGCACAACAGTAACAGACATTGGACAGAAGGCTATTGAGCGAGACAACCCAAAAGACACCATCTCCCCCCTTCCCCAATACTGTGGTACCATTCCTAAAGCAAAAAAGATAAAGTGGACTAGCAGCAAAAACAGGAGCGAGAGCTGTTTTTCCAAGGGTTTTTAAAAGGGTGTTTTGTTTTGTTTTTTTGGTGATTTACTCCTCAGCAAGCCCAGGAATTAAAATTTGAATGGGGACAAAGGATTTCCAAAATGTGTTTTAAAACATGAATGGAAACGGGGCTTTAGAGTTTACCTTCCTTAATGCACACACAGACCTCCATTTACTAAAAACCATGCAAATCATGTTACCAAAGGGAAAAGGAAACATGAATCTTGGAAAGGGTCTGTGATTGGGAACAAACACCATGGAGGACCAGAATGGGTTTTCCTGAATACATGAATGGATAGGCTGTGATTGAAAATGGGGACATTTAAAGGAGATGCATGGGTAGCTCTGCGTGGATCTTACACAAGTGACTAATTGGATAGAAGTGGAAGATGGGCGTAGAGAAAAGGGAAGGGCTTTTGCCCTGTCCTGAAGTGCTACTCCTTCAATGGCAACAACTTCTGGTTATCTGAGTAGGGATTGTTGATGGTTCTGCAGCTGAAGCTATATGGGGGGAAATGGTGATGAAATTAACAGTATCTATAATATCTGTACATGCTATTTTCTACTCCCAATATAGCAGCAGCCTGGGTTGTTTCTTTTAAAAATTCTAAGACTTTACAATATACCTTTAGGGACTTCATTGATCAATGTTCAGTACTGGTGTAATTATAGATATATTGTACTGTTTACTGTAAAGCATAGCTTTTGTGGATAAATATAGATTAGTAGTAGCTGAACTGTTATGAGCTAACTGGGAATATGTCCAAGATAATAAAATATTGACAGACTCTGCTTTTTTGTCTAGTGACTTTTTTAGATTTGCCCTGATTTTTGTCCGCATATGCAGTTGAAACATGTTGAAAAAAAGATGAGTTTATTTATTTCTCAGTTTAATATGTCTATAGTTTTAAAAATAATTTTCTAATTAGAATTGTTTCGATGGTGAATAGGTTTTTTTTATTTGTTTTTAGGTTAGCACTATACGTATATGAATATCTGCTCCATGTAGGAGCACAGAAATCTGCGCAGACGTTTTTATCTGAGGTATGTGTTCATTTTTATAACTTTCCACAAGTCCTGATTTCACATCCTTTCAACTTACATTGGAGTTTGAGATGTTGTTAGCTGCCACTAGTTCATTCTACCCTTTCCCTTCTATGGTGTCTTTTACCTTGTGGTGGGAAAAGCATAAACACGTCCTAGCCACCTTGTGGCTTCTGAGGGGCAAAAGCCAGCTGTGCGGTGTTGCTTGCCAAGTGCGACTTTTGTTTTCTTACTTCTTAGAGAGAAGTTTTATTTATGGCAAATGGCCAGGTAAGTATTTAAGCCTGATGCAAAGTCAAAAGTATTCAGATATTAACTAACAATACTAGTATTTCTCTATATTTTATTTTATCCTTAGTAACTTCTTTCTGAATAGATTCCAATTAATAATGTATTATCTAATACTGTCAAAACTCTTCTACTTTAGTGATGGCACCATCTGTCACTTTTGGTTCAAGGCTGCTTCTCCATCACTTTGCAGCATTTTTACAACAACAAAAAGCATAAAATACATTTGCTTTATCTGTATTTCTCCTAATAGACACATTTGCAAATATAGTTCTCATTCCCTTTTTTAACAAATGCATGGATTTCTGACCTTTTTTGCACTTACCTGTACTTGGTGATCAGCAGGTCTGGAGTGGTCTGGACCACTGATCCTTACTGCAGGAAGCTGTGGCCTGGATCAGCACCATCTGCACCAACAACGCTGTTCTGGATCAGTCCAATCCGTAAAGCTGTAAAGCTCGCACAAGCTTCATGGCTGCACCCTCACACTTTCAGGGGCTAGGAACAAAACCTCTGCAGGTGGTTTTTGGTGGCACGCTATGGTGTGCTGCTGAAAGTCCCGTCCCCCCCCCCCCGTAATCCTGAACAAGGGAGGTGTGACTTCTACATGCATTGTATGTTTCAGTTCAGGATCACATTGTTCCACTGGTAGACACAATTAAACCAGTCTACCAGTGATCTGGGTTAAAGCCATCTTAATCTGGATTGTACTCTGTTTAATTCAGACTGAGTAGACAAATGGAGAGTGTGACCTCATAAATCTGCACTAATCTGCAGATCTATAAGGTCTAGAAGTGTACTACACAGAACCTTAACCTGTATTTAGGATCTGTGCAGAAAGACCTGTGAGGATTTCAGTTATAATGAAATTTTAGTTGTATCTACAGTGAAAAAAAGTAGTAGAACTCCGGTACTTCATTTGTTACGGCACATTTAAGTAGAAGTTCCATGTTTTATTAGGATTTTGATCGTCTAACATTATTTTAATTATATTTTACAGTGTTTTAAACTTGTGGTTCATCCTGAGATAAGTTTTGTATAGGATGGAAAATAAATTAAATAGATGAACAAATATTTATACAGAAAAGTTAATATTGAATTTTATTAAACTTCATGGAAGCATAAACACAAACATACACTGCTCAAAAAATTAAGGGAATACTTAAATCACACATCAGATCTCAAATGAATGAAAGATTCAAGTTGAAAATCACTGATATAACTTGTGTAATTTGTTGAGAACAAAATGATATATGACCGGCTAGTTGAGGGTTGGATTCCAGATCACTCTGAAGCACTTCTTGGGGTCTTTGGATAAACTGATACATAATGTTCCAGAGATTCTCAATTAGATTCAGGTCTGGGGAATGTGAGGACCAGGAACTGGTATCAATGCCTTCACCATCCTGGAACTGCCTACAAACTCTGGCCACATGAGACCAGGCATTGTCCTGTACCAGGAGGAACCCAGGGCCCACTGCACCAGCATAAGAAGAAGAAGAGTTGCCTTTTATATCTTACTTTTCTCATCCTTAAGAGCACTCAAAGCAGCTGACAAGCCTTCAGTTCTCTGTACATCAGACACCACAGAACATTTTTGCCCTTTAGGACATCCAGCCAATTTATCTTTTGCATCCTCCTTCTGAGTCCATCAAAATCTGCCCTTCTGAAGTCCAACCTTGAAGTCTGAGTCGTCCTAGTGTTCCCTCCCTTTGTTATCCAGAATTCAGTGATAGTATGGTTGCTGCCTCCCAGGGTCCTATTCGGCTTTACTTCCTCAACCATTTCTTCCCTGCTGGTAAGAATTAGATCCAGGATAGTAGATCCCCTTGTATTTTCCTCATTCTTTTGGCAGATGATCTATAAGAGAGGATAGGAATTTATTGGACCTGTGACTTTTGCCCGAGAGAGATTTCCAACAGATGTCTGGATACTTAAAATCTCCCATAATCACTGTCTCATGATTTCCCGAGAGCTTAGAGTTCATCCATATTTTCTGTTTGTCCATGGGGCCTGTAGTATCCTTTAGATTGCTCTCTCCTTGTATTCTTACCCAAGCAGTTTCTGCCTGGCTACTGTTATCTGAAATATTAATTTCTGTGCAGGTAAATGCTTTCCTTACATACAGTGCAACACCTCCTCCCCTTTTGTTAAGCCTGTTTTTTTAAATGAGTTGTAGCAATTGAGGTTTGTGTTCCAATCATGTCTATTATCCCACCATGTTTCAGTTATGCCAGTGATATCGTGTTTCTTTTCCTGTGTTAGTATTTCAAGTTCTCTTTTCTTGTTTCCCATGATATGTGCATTGATATAGAAGCATTTTAGTTTGCGGCAGATACCTCTTACAGGCTTGACTCCTTTAGTTTCTTTCCTAGCTCTTTGTCTTTGTTCTTTCCCTTTACTTTTGATAGCCAGATCCTCATCTGTATTCATTAGTTATGTATTTCTGTTTGGACTTTTACATCCCTCCCCCTTTTGCTCTAGTTCAAAGCTCTCTTGATGAGTGCAGCAAGGTCCTCCCAAATATGTGTTTTCCTGTTTTAATAAGATGCAGCCCATCTCTTGCAAGGAAACCATCATGCAAGTACTTCATGATCTAGGGATACAGATCCTTCCTGATGGAACCATCAATGTAGCCAGTTGTTCACCTCTACAGTTCTGTCCCATTTTCTCATTCCCTGACCATTCACAGGGGGATAGATAAGAAGACAGCCTGTGCTCCCAGTTGCTTCACTTTCTTGCTTAGGTCTTCAAAGTCCCTGAAGATAGCAGCAAAGTTCTTCCGTATGGTGTCATTTGTCCCTACATTTTGTACAGGGCTGGCAGTGCTCTTCCCATTTCTCCTTGCACAAAGAAGCAGATATTAGTCCTGATGCTGGCTTGATATCCCTGTACAGCCCTGTCCAGCTCTCCTCAAATAATGACCCACATTGTAGAATCTGCTCTGTGCCCTTGAGACTGCTGGGAGACACATCAAACATTCTTGTAGTGGCATGTATGGATGTGCCATCCCAGATGGACTACTTCTACAATCTGAATTGGCTGCATGGTACCAGTAGTGACAAGGACATAAGCAAAATGCAAAACAAGAGAAGAATTAATCAAGAATGATAAGGATAGAGAGTATTGCCTGTGTCCACTATCTGCAAAACCATTCCCTATTTGGGGATTATCTTGCTGTTGCCCCTACAGTGGACTTGTTGTTTGTCACTTTCATTTACACCAAAGTAGGTGAAATCGATTCCACTTACGCTTCCTAACGGGACAGATTGATATCCCTGAAGTTTAAGTAACTTGGAGTTATACTGGGATGCCTAAATATTCCCTTAATTTTTTTTTAGCAGTATATTTTAGGGATAGATAAGACGTGCTTTATAAATGTAGCAAAATTTCTTATTCTCTTTAATGTTCTAATCTCAACAATGTGGATAACTGTTACAAAAAAAGAGTAAAACATTAACTGAGATGATCATGAAACACCTGAGAAGTTCAAAACCCACCAGTATTGTGAAGTCATGTAAGGGCTCTGATTTGTTTGAGTGCTTTGAACTTTTGTATTTGGATCTTGTTGAAAAAAAAATTGGTTTGATTTTAGAACCACATGTTAAATAATGTATGTAACTATATAAACAAGTATCGTGGATGATTTGTTTGACCAGTATCCTGGTGTAAATTGGGTGGTATTGAGTGAGATTTTAGTCTTCATTCAAGTAGCAGTTGAATGAAATGGGGAAAAGAGAATTTTGAGGATTGCTCCTAAAAGTCAAAGTGGCTGAATGAAATTGTTCTGCTGTAGTTAGAGCTACGGTAACAAGGAAGTAGTAATTTGAACAATGTGTAACACAACATCCTTAACATCCTCTTATTAGATTTCAGAGTAAGGACTGAAAGCAAATGAATCTGACATCTTAAGAAAGAATGTATTATTGGTTTAGGTTGAGTCCACACTTTAAATGAGAGTTCAGAAGTGGCTTACATGTGATAGCATGTGGCAGCAGGTGTTTCCATTCCATTTATTTGGAAGGCTTTAATGTGGACTGGAGGTGGAATGGAGTTGTGACCTGTGGAGTTACTATCTTACAGCTGCTCATATCTTCTTTTTTTTAAAAAACTACATGTGGATGTAGTCTTAGTCTCATATTTTTCTTTACACTTTACATAACTACTTGGATGGTAATATAAGAAACTGATCACTTCATAAACCAAATTTGAGTCTCATCAATGCCCAAATGAGACACTTTCTGGGAACCACATGTATATACCAAGATGGCAGAATATAAATACAAGACAGTAAAGTAGTACAGTTAGCCGATGCATAACACTATAATCTGAGCGTTAGGGTTCACAAGGACTCAGCCTAGTGTAAATCATTGTTACTGTAGAGATGTCAGTCATGAAATTTCATGGGAGTCAGTGCAGATTAGATATTAGGAAAAACTTCCTGACAGTGAGGGCAGCCAGTCAGTGGAATACGGTAGGTTGCCACGAGAGGTGGTTAGCTCTCTTTCACTGGAGGTCTTCAAGCAGAGGTTGGACCTACATCTGTCTGGGATGGTTTAGGAAATCCTGCATTCAGCAGGGGGTTGGACTTGATGACCCTAGAAGTCCCTTCCAGCTCTATGATTCTATGAGCCATTAGCTCTGCAGATAAAGGAGACTATCTGCCATTGTGTCAGACGTATTGCAAATTGATCTAACAGTTCAGAAGCCAAGTCACATTACTAAAAGTTTGCAGCATTGTATTAGAGAAAGGAAAACTACATTTTACTGGGCACATAAAAGCAAACCTATGCTTCAAAAAACACATTTAAGAAACAGTTGTACCTCCTTTAGTAAAACATTTTATGCTTCCAGAAACAGGAGTCCTTCTTTGTAAGTTACTACAAATTTTGCATCCTTAATATTACAAGGTTTTTGGCTCCAAGGTTTTTCCATTTTTCTAGGCACTGAATACTGTTCTATAATTTTGCTCCTGTTCTTTATTTTACTTAAATAAGATCTGTCTGATTTTTTTTATGCTGGTTTTAGATAAGATGGGAAAAAAATATCACATTGGGCGAACCTCCGGGATTTTTGCATTCTTGGTGGTGGTAAGTAATAGTTTGCCATGCTTATAAAAAAGTATTGTGTCGTGTGTGTGTTATATGTACAGAATTATATATTTTTTTCAAACAAAGGTTTGCTAGGAAGAATTGGACATGGGTGACATTTAAAAATGAATTAATAACCAGCTTTTAAGTGAAGACAAATCTTCTGGCATCATTTTATAAACAGCTGATGCTACATTTTCTAAATATAGTATCAACACAACCACTGGAAAACTAATTTCTTTTGTTAGTTGAATGCTTAGTATAGGTCCATAAGAAAGATTTGCTGACACTACTCCAAGTTTAGCAAGTTTTTAAAAAGAAAAATCTCAAAACCTAACCATATTTTGTATTCTTAGGTGCTCTGCAAATAGACAAATATTAAATATAGTGAAAAGAAAGAAGGCAGAGTTGTTTATATGTGCATCCCACATATATCCATCATTTTGTGGGTGGAAACATAATTAGAACAGTTCAAGGAGTCAAAGATGAATGAGTGCAATGGAGATCCATGTTGGTACTCCTTTGAAAGGGGGGCACATTTTAACACTAATGTTGATATGCTAGTCCTTGCTCAATAATGAAATTGACTTAGGATGATGAAGTGCAGGATTTGTTATGCCACAGCCACAATTTGATATAAAAACTATGCTTATAAAGGCGTATTTCTTTCATGAGAAAGCTTTCAGAAAGCCAGTTTGGTCTAGTGGTTAGGGATCCAGACTCTTATCTGGGAATACCGGGTTCGATTCTGCCATCCCCCATGAAGCCAGCTGGGTGACCTTGGGCTAGTCACAGCTCTCTTCTGAGCTCCCACAGCTCCACCTACCTCACAGGGTGTTCTGTTGTGGGAAGAAGAATATGAAGCTTTGTCAGCTGCTTTGAATCCCTTTAAATGGATGAGAAAAGCGGGGTAGAAAAGCCAGCTCTTCTTATCTGGGAATACCAGGTTTGATTCTGTACTCCTCCATGAAGCCAGCTGGATGACCTTGGGCTAGTCACAGCTCTCTTCTGGGCTCTCACTGCCCCACCTACCTCACAGGATGTTCTGTTGTGGGGAGAAGAATAGGAAGCTTTGTTAGCTGCTTCAAGTCCCCTTTAAATGGGTAAGAAAAGTGGGGTAAAAAAGCCAAATCGTTCTTTTTCTCAATATTAAGTTATTCTTCTAGATAAGAAAAAAAATTCACTCACCAAAATCTCACAGATATTGTTCACCGAAATGACAAAGGCAGGCATTCACCATCAGGCTTACAAAAACATAAATGGAAAGATAAGGTATAGATAGACATGTGGGAGAATTCCTAAGGCCAGAAAAGGGATGTAAGCTAGGTCAAGGATTATGTTTTATTGCTAGCCTTCTCCTTAGATGACAGTCAATGGCTCTTTTTTCGTTGGAATAATCTTATGCACTCTTGTTTCTGACACTTACGTGAGACTTATGCCAAAAAATGTGCACTATTCTAGATTAACTGTGCAGTCCAAAACTTCAGTCTGCAGGTTGAGCAATGGGTTAAATCTCCTCTTTTTGGTGACAGAATCAACTTCTGATGCCAGTACCTGTCCAGCAGAACACATTTAGTGCCCACCCCACAAATTTGGAATAGTACCATGCATCTATTTTACTGGGTGTCTAACCAACTATCATCAAGAGATGAAAATACAATGGGAATTATATGGCATCCAAAAACTGTGGCCCTTTGGCTTGTATCGCACGAGAAACCACTGTTTTTTAAATGTAAGTGGTAAATGACTGGCAACTCTGAAAATATTAATGGACCTCCACTGGAATTGCTAAGAAGTAAACTGCTGCTGAGGCAGGTGGCTGGATTGTACTTTCTGACTGTAAAATTGTTAAAAAGTTTTGCATTTTGCTCCCTGTGCTTTTTAGACATGAGCCACCCATCTCCTCTGGTCTTAAATTATATATATTTTCAGAGAGGCTGTTTTTAGAAAGCAGCAACAAAGAAGTATCATTTGTGTCAGTTCTGAATTTTTTCCCCAATTTTGTATAGTGAAATGTGAAAACCAAGATGTTCATACAAAACAGAAAATAATGGAATATATAGCGATGGGGATTCATCTCTAGAATAACATGCTTAAGCTTCACTTCTGTTAGGTTTATGGAATTTCATCTATTTGAAATGCAAGAATTCAGTCTTTGCACAAATTGTAATTGGCAATGAGAGAGAGATTATAATTAGTGTTTCAGTGATGGTTAAAGTTTTATATAATCTGTGCATATGTTTAGTATCTCATATTGCTCTTTTTTGTATTTAGTGTTTTTTGGGATCTCTACTGTGCAGCTCCGGAAAGACGTGAAACTTGTGAACATTCAAGTGAAGCTAAAGCCTTTCATGACTATGTAAGTTACTTGCTTACTGACTGCATTTTACTACTGACTTGTTCTTCAGTTGATCTTGGTACTTTTTCAGTGTTCATGGAAATGTTCTGCTGCCAAGGGCTTGCATTCTTGTGACAAATAGGGAGAGAAAGGTAACATTGATGTAGGTTACCAAGTGTTCATTCTTAAGAGAGTCTTCAAGATAACAGGACGGTGGATAGGGTCAAAGGGGTCACATGTTCTTAAACTGAATATGTGTGGCATTCATGCAGAGGAGTAGGAAGGGGAGTGCATAGGTAAGTGTTGCTATATAGGGAAGGAGTTTTTAAGGTAATAAATTATACAGCACTACTATGTTCCGTTGACCTAGTGGGAAGAAATAGTTTATTTTTAAAAAGGGTCAAAGGCAGTAAAGTAAAACATCTGTACATCTTTTGGTACTGTACTTAAAGTATTGAAAAAATAGGTTAAGCATATCTGTCTAGGAATGTGAGTACAAACTGGTTTGGAAAGAGTGGAAGTTGGGAAGCCAGATTACTGTATAGAATGTGTTTAGAGGATAGTATTGGTTTTTTTCTTTAGTTTCAGGTTTTTGCACTTCAGTAGTAATCTACGATATATTGTGTAAATTAAAATAATATGTTTGAATTTTTGATGTATGGAATGTGATTTTAAGCAAGTATGGCACAGTTTGTATTAGTCTCTGTTTTCAAGAGCAACAACTTGTAGAAATTCTAAGCAAGTATATGGTTTGATGCTCAGAGTTTGAGGATTTGTTCAGTAAAATGGTTGGTTAAATATACCCAACTAACTTTTTCATGGTATCTAGTCCCAATTTTAGTTATAGTGTTGCATTCAGCCAATCTTTGGCTCACAAACACCACTCTTTTCAGTATAGGAGGGAAAGGAAAGGGTGAATTGGAGGTAGTGTAGCCTCATGATCTAGAATATTTAGGTGAATCAGACCCATCCGGGGAGTTTTCTAATATCAGGACATGTTATTACCCTCCTAATCAAGCTCCCACAGGAGACTGGCAATTGGAAAATGAGAGGCATATTAAAAAGGAAATGGTAGCTATAATGAGAGATTTCAACTGTCATCACATAGGCTGGATGAACTCTTGTTCAACACAGGAAACAGATGAAATGATGGTTTCTTTGAACAGGTGGTAGTAGAAAAAACAGAATAGGTTCTAAGTAATGTTCAGGATCTGGTATGCCACTGTTGCTGATCCACTGGAGAGCACTGACCACAAAAATAATATTTAGCTTAAATATAGACAGTAAGGGTGCATCCCCATGTGCATTTGAATCCAAATTTGGGAAGAACCATCCCCTTGACTTTTATTAATCTGAATAGAATCTGAACTGAGCGCCCAATGTCCCCATGCAATTTCTTATTCCCAGATTTCATGACTAACCTGCCGAAATCTGAGAAAAAAAAGTACTGATGAAAACAGGACTCCGTCCCCTTTTTGGATCTGAGTCCATTTATTTCCCCCCACATGGGGATGGTACCAGGCTATTTGGGGCAATATTTGCTTGGAAACCGTTTCCCAGTACAATAATGGAGGCTTAATTAGAATGCATACCTAAAAGAATAAAGGGCACTGCCAAGTCCAAGAGAATACTAATGTGACTTACAAGTGCAGTATAGCAACTCATTAAAACGAAGATAAATTATTTCAGAAAGTGGAGGGCTTGCTCTTTCTGAAGAGAACAGGAAGAAACATAAATTCTGGCAGAACAAATACAAACAGCAGAGTGCTAAGAAATCTTCTAAGGAGCATTTTGCTAAAAACATCAAAAAGAACAATAGGAACTTTTAAAAGTCTATCAAAAGTAAAAATTCAGCTAAGAAAGCAGTTGCACCATTAGAAATGGAAAATTGAAAAGGACCTGGGATTTGCAGAGAAACTAAATGAATTCTTTGTCATTGTTTTCACTGAAGAAGACGGAGGTCATGTGCCTGTAGCTGACCCTGTTTTTTTCAAGGAGAGAATCATAAGAATTAAATATCATAGAGATAACCAGGAAGGGGGTCCTCACATGTTTTGATAAACTAAATGCCAGCAAATCATCAGAATTCAATGGCATTCATCTGAGAGTTCTTAAAGAGTTGCCAATCTTGTAGCAAAAATACATGACTGTTCCTGAGATCAGGCTCTGTGTTTGATGACTGGAAGATAGTAAAAGCATCTGAGGTGATGCAGGAAATTACAGACCAGATAATCTAACAGGAGTTTGAGGCAAAGGGTGTATTCCCATACAAGTTTAAATATGAATTGAATCTGTTTTTGGGATCAGGGGATACCATTTTTTTATTCTCATACTTTATGGCCGCGTCCCCATGCAAGCTGATTGGCGTGGAATGGGCACACGAGGGACCAGGAACAGGTCTGAGATTGACCCTTGCCCGTTCCCATGCCATTCCCGGTGATGTGGGCTGGGCACGAACGCAGCCATCTCCATGCAAACCGAGCCAAACCCTGGCACGGGAGCAGTGTCATCTTCTCTCCGCTCCCTCTTTCCTCATTGGAAACCGGATTCACGTCATCCCACCCATGTGCTGCCAGCTGCAAATGCCGCATCCCCCCTCCCTTAGTGGCACAGAATGCCAGGACTGGGCTGGGAGGCACAGGGAAAGTTTTAAATAAAGCTTAATAATAATAATACATTTTTAAATAATTTTAAAACACCCAAAGCCACTATGAGGTTTAGTGGCAGTTGGGCACTTGAGCAGTTTTGCACACCTCCGCTCCACTGGGAACTGCAAGAATGCCCGGCAACCTTAAAAGGGAGAAAATCAAGCCATTATCATGATCGCCTTGGCGATTGGGAAATGGGGATGGAATAAGTGGGAAAAGGAACATAAATCAAGCCATTATCCTGTCTGCCTTGGCGATTGGGAAATGGGGGTGGAATATTTGTAGTCGAAAAAGTACAAAAATTAAGCCATTATCCTGCTTGCCTTGGCGATCAGGAATTTTTCACTCCCAAAATATCTCCAGTGCACAGGGCAGGAACAACAAGAACACCCCACCTCCCAATGATGCAAGCGCCAGTCTCCTCTGAAAATAGCCTGGGATCGTTCCCATGAACAGTCTTGGCTCGCTAAGCAATGCATGTCCGGACCCCCAAAACAGCAGTATGTCTATCATCATACATATAAAGCATAATACATCTGCGTTTGTGTTAAGCTATCTAGCTGTTTTCCCGCTCTTGGAGTAATTCTAAAGTAACATGGACAGAGATACATTGAAGACCTAATATCTAACTGATTATAAATCACCATACATAACACTGAATATTTTGTACATTTTTCATTTTGTGATCATTTGGGGATAAAATGTCTTTTTATAGATAACTGTCATCCATTCATGAGCTCATCAGGTAAAAGGAAGGCTATAAATATACTAAAATGAAATAAATAAAATAATATAAACAATATACAGAAAACCCACATGTATAATTCATTTAATTTAACAGTTCTCTTTCCCATGTTGTTTATATACTTTTTCTAGGTATGGATTACTAATTCCTCATGATTAAGGTATTATATAATACCTTTTTTAAAAAGTTGCGTAATTTAAATGAAGTAGCAGATAATTATTCAGGACATTCAGACTGACATCATATCAGGAAATGAACTAAAAAAAAGGGAAACTGAAACTTTTGCTTAGTATTTTCTTTTAATATTTTACCTTGGAATCTTGGGAGATCTTTTATTTTATTTAGAATGCAAACTGGAAGTTAACTTAAACACATCAGATATACAGACAGGAGGAGACAACTCGTAGACATGTTTGCTTATGAGGTTAATTAGTTTATCTGGGGCCTAAGGTCAAAACCCCTCCTCTTTTTTTTGCTATGGTCCATCCGATAAATCTTTGCAGCACCCATTTGTACGTTAGCTGTACACATTTAAATAGAAGTTTTTGGGTATTTCTGTAACAAGGGACTGTTGTAGCATATGCATTGAATCTAACTAAATGGTTATTAGAACAATAAGATACTTTTTCTGGGGAAATTTTCAAGTAATGTTGGACACAGTGGACTTCCCATTTCAGAACTAAAAAACTGGTTAGTATTCAGCAGAATGAAAATAGGAAAACTAGTGAAGCTTGATGAAGTATGCATATGTATTCAGAATTGTGAGCCACTATAATCCTGTTATACAAGAGGGCAAAAGCAGGGAATTCCATATTAATAAGCTCCAGGTTCTTGGTTTATATAAGCAAAACAAAGATCAAGGGTAAAACCAATAGAACCATTATTAGAAAAAATTGATAGAACTAAACACAATGTATAGTTGGAATAAAACAATTGTTCCTATATGAAGCAACCAAACTCATTAGATAATATATTTAAGCCTCTCCACAGTTCTCAAAATTATCATTTGAAAGCCACAATAAAATTAATAATGTGCCAAAAATGAGGATTTTAAGCATTGGCTCAATTCTTCCATACAGGGAAGATAAAATGCTTGCCAGTTCTTCCATCAGTATATAATTGCAGCTCTCAGATGCCAGGATCATTTTGCTATAACTACTTCTTCTGTGGTTTAAGGTTTAAAGATTCTGTAATATCTCAAAGAAACATTCATTCTGATCTGTATCAAAGTGTTTTCTGTATATGATCAGAATATTATAAAAGTAATTGGATAGGGATAAATTGGCCACAGTGATCTATATTCTGGTAGTCTCCAGTGTGTAATGTGTTCTATATGAGGCTCAAAACAAAACAAAAGGTGCTGTGTAAAGAATTATATAATTACTTTAAGGGTAAGATATACCCCACTAGAAATATGAAAGAATATATAATAAAACTAAGAGTGTACAATAATAATAAAAAATTTTATTAAAAACAATGCAAAGTAAAATAAAATAAAATAAAATAAAAAAGCCAAACGCGTTTCGACCCTAGAAGTGGGTCTTCTTCAGTGGCTTATAATTATTTAAAAATAGTTTTTTAAAAAATAGTTTTTTTAAAAAAAGACTTTTTAACATACAACTTTTATACAGCTCACTGGTGTGATTCTGTTTAATTTCAAAGTAGCAATCACTCTTCATGTCCGAGTCTAACATCTTATATATCCTACTCAGCTGCTTGGTAGGATGACTCTGCAAAGACTCAAGGATCAGAGAGACAAAGGGAAAACAAGGAATGGAATGACAAGTGAATGAAAACCTCAAATCAGCCAATTCACATTTTCATTCAATCCAACTGGTGTTTCAGATTTTAATCTATGGATCCACTTGAGTTCTAGTATTTGTAATTGTTTTATATTCCTGATGTTGTCTATGCCATCTATGCACCAAAATTTAAAGGAGTCATAAGGATGATTTACCTCCAGAAAATGTTTCACCATAGGTGCCTGTATCTTATGATTTTTAATGCAACTCCTATGCTCCACTATCCGTGTTCTTATGGCTCTAGTGGTCATACCTACATAAAGTCTCTGGCAGGGGCATTCAATGACATATATTACATTTTTACTAGCACATGTAAAGAACTTATATACCTCATAAACTCTATCATCTGCAGGGTTTGTGAATTGTTTGATATTGCTACTGTTTCTGCAGACTGAGCAATGGCCACACTTGAAGTGGCCCCTTAGGTATGGTCTATTTTGTACATTAAGAGATTTCAATTCAGCATGTACTAATCTATCTTTGATGTTTTGAGTTCTTCTGTGTGCAAATATAGGTTTGTTTTTATATCCAGGTATATCCTCCAAAAGGTACCAGTGTTTTCTAATACTTTCCCTTACCCTCTGTGAGTTTGTGTCAAAAGTGAGGGGAATGACCACTCTATCTGTTTGTTTCTTGGGTTTTGAGTGTAACAGAAGTTTTTTTCGGTCCAGCTTCAGAACTTTTTCTTGTGCCTCCTTGATTATCTTCAAAGGGTATCCTTTCTCCAAAAATTGGAGGCATGTGACTTCCGATTCTCTCTGGTACCCTTCCAAGGTGTTACAATTTCTTCTGATCCTTAAAAATTGAGAGTAAGGAAGATTTCTTCTGAGTTGCTGAGGATGATAACTATCATATCTCAAATAAGAGTTGACATCCATTGGTTTCCTATAGAGGTTTGTTTGAAAAGAGCCCCTTGCAGTTTGAATACTTATATCCAAAAAATTTATCATCGAGGAGTCATATACCATATCAAATTTAATGGTGCTGTGAATCCCATTTAGAAAATCCAAAAACTCTTTAAGAGAAGATTCCGTACCCGTCCAGATGCAGAAGATATCATCTAGAAATCTTTTCCAAATTCTTATGTGAGGAGAGAAAGTAACATTACTTAGTATATATGAACGTTCAAAATGATCCATAAACAAGTTAGCAAGCTCGGGGGCAAACCTGCAACCCATAGCTACCCCTGAAACCTGCCAATAAAATTCATCTGCAAACTTGAAGTAATTCTTAGTTAGAGTGATATCTATTAAGGATAACAGAAAATGGATTGGGGGGAGTCCCTTGTGTGTAGTAAGAAGGGCCCCTTCTAAGATATCTAAGGCTTCATCCTGGGGGATGTTAGTATATAGAGATATAACATCCAATGTTACCAGAAAAAAATCCTCTGGTGGAGGTGTTAATTGTTCCATATAGACTATAAAATCTTTTGTATCTTTAATATATGACGGTATATCCAAAATTAACGGTTTCAGGTAAGATGAGATATATATTGCTAATGGTTCTAAAATAGAACCACACCCTGACACCCACCCTGAACCACATATGATAGTTATCATCCTCAGCAACTCAGAAGAAATCTTCCTTACTCTCAATTTTTAAGGATCAGAAGAAATTGTAACACCTTGGAAGGGTACCAGAGAGAATCGGAAGTCACATGCCTCCAATTTTTGGAGAAAGGATACCCTTTGAAGATAATCAAGGAGGCACAAGAAAAAGTTCTGAAGCTGGACCGAAAAAAACTTCTGTTACACTCAAAACCCAAGAAACAAACAGATAGAGTGGTCATTCCCCTCACTTTTGACACAAACTCACAGAGGGTAAGGGAAAGTATTAGAAAACACTGGTACCTTTTGGAGGATATACCTGGATATAAAAACAAACCTATATTTGCACACAGAAGAACTCAAAACATCAAAGATAGATTAGTACATGCTGAATTGAAATCTCTTAATGTACAAAATAGACCATACCTAAGGGGCCACTTCAAGTGTGGCCATTGCTCAGTCTGCAGAAACAGTAGCAATATCAAACAATTCACAAACCCTGCAGATGATAGAGTTTATGAGGTATATAAGTTCTTTACATGTGCTAGTAAAAATGTAATATATGTCATTGAATGCCCCTGCCAGAGACTTTATGTAGGTATGACCACTAGAGCCATAAGAACACGGATAGTGGAGCATAGGAGTTGCATTAAAAATCATAAGATACAGGCACCTATGGTGAAACATTTTCTGGAGGTAAATCATCCTTATGACTCCTTTAAATTTTGGTGCATAGATGGCATAGACAACATCAGGAATATAAAACAATTACAAATACTAGAACTCAAGTGGATCCATAGATTAAAATCTGAAACACCAGTTGGATTGAATGAAAATGTGAATTGGCTGATTTGAGGTTTTCATTCACTTGTCATTCCATTCCTTGTTTTCCCTTTGTCTCTCTGATCCTTGAGTCTTTGCAGAGTCATCCTACCAAGCAGCTGAGTAGGATATATAAGATGTTAGACTCGGACATGAAGAGTGATTGCTACTTTGAAATTAAACAGAATCACACCAGTGAGCTGTATAAAAGTTGTATGTTAAAAAGTCTTTTTTTAAAAAAACTATTTTTTAAAAAACTATTTTTAAATAATTATAAGCCACTGAAGAAGACCCACTTCTAGGGTCGAAACGCGTTTGGCTTTTTTATTTTATTTTATTTTATTTTACTTTGCATTGTTTTTAATAAAATTTTTTATTATTATTGTACACTCTTAGTTTTATTATATATTCTTTCATATTTCTAGTGGGGTATATCTTACCCTTAAAGTAATTATATAATTCTTTACACAGCACCTTTTGTTTTGTTTTGAGGTTTTCACTTTGGGTGTTTGTACCAGGGATTTTGTTTTGTTGGCTTCTATATGAGGCTACCTTTCTTATTGTAACCCACTCTGGGACATCTTGTTGAAGGGTAGGATATAAATTTCTGTAAACAAACAAACAAATATCAAGTTGCATGCTATCTACAGTTAAGTTGATATACTAAGTATCTGTGGTATGACAGTGGAAAATGTGATGTCCAGTTGACTTCAGCAGCCATGTGAAAGTGTTTAAAGTACCAGAAAACACAGTGCTTTCTAGTGATTTTATTATTTCCAACTAAACCATAGTACCATATGCGATGTTAAGCCGGCCGTTTGCCCCTTCTGGCTTACTGCTGAGGCTCGCCTCCCTCCTTCTTGGCTTCTGAACTGCCCAGTAAGCGGAGCCCTGGTTACCTCAGTCATCCTTCCAGCCCTAACACATGCACTTTCCTCCTCAGCTTCAGCCTCTTAGCTCAGGCTGCGAAGCAACTCTCTCTCTCGCTGCTGCTGGCTGTCTTGATCACCGGCTGCGGCTTGACTTTTAAAAATGAGTAAGCACTGCCGCACGTCCCTCTCGACAGGCGTAACTGCTAGCAGGCAAGAGGCAGTACAACTTCATAACAAATGAAAGAAGCTTTATTGGATTACAACTCTTGAATGAACGAAAGTAACCAACACTTCGTTTCTTAACGAATACTTTTCTAACACTCAGGACCCTGTCTTCCTTCCCCTCAAGGCTTTACAGAACCCGTTTCCTAAGTCTATCTCACTCCGTCCTTCAGCACCGACAGATTTCAGAACCCTTACTCTCACTAGCTCTGCTCTTTTATATCTGTCCCCAGGTAATTGTTTCCCTATTGGCTGGCTTTTGGGTAGACTCCCCCCTTCCACCTGGATTGAGCTAGCCCCGCCTACTTCTCATCTAACAGCTTTCCCTTTCTGTCAACTACCTGCTTACCCATCTAGCTTCCTAACCTGGAGACGTCACACCATGCATATGGAGGACAATTGTCTCTTCTAGGTTCACAATGCTGCATCCATGTTTGATACTGCAAGACCTCTGCTTGGGGTTTTTTCCACTGACCTCCCTTAATCGGGATCTAAGATGATCCGGATTAAGTGAAGTACCCAATGCATTTCCATGGGTGGTCTAGCACCCAATAGCAATGGGTGCTAGCTTGCTTACATTGGAAACACTGGAGCACCCATGTGGCGAATCCAGATTTACCTACATGGAGCCCGCCTGTCACCCCAGGTGTTTTGGAGAACAGAGGCTGAAATCTCCATAGGCACTCCGGAGATTCTTTGAAGATCCTCCGGAACAGCTCTGGAGAATCTCCGGAGTGACGTGCCGCAAACTTCAAAGATTCTCTGGAGCCTTGGACAAAGACATTGCTCTCACATGGGGTCCTCTTCAGAGCCTGTGCTTTTCTTCAAAGGCAACTTCAGAGGAACTTCGGAGCCGGCTTTGGAGAATGTTCACAGGCTCTGAAGCCCTGAGCCTCCCATAGACCCCATTGCCCAATTGTGGTGAAAACAGGCTTTGTATAATCTGGATTTGATGCCTGAAGACCCCATTGTAGACCCCTTTAATGGGGTTTACAGGGAATCTGGATTATAGGTCCTGAAGGACCCATATGATCCAGATTTCCCTAGAACAGGTGGAAATAAATGTGGCTCCAATGGGGTCTGTAGTGGAAATGGGGTCTTCCTGCTCTGAGCCAAATGGGTCCTTAATGGGTACTTAGTGCTAGTGGAAAAACACCCCATATTAGAATCAACGTATTATTGCATATATATGATGAACTGTGGAATTAGTAATTCATTTCCAGTTATTTGGTTTCTAAATGTACTTTTTCCGGATCTAGACAGTATTGTTAATATTACTTGTTCTAGTTGCTCTGCAGTTTTATGTTTATATTGTTTAGACTTTTTTTCTGAATTGCACCAGCTGCCTTCATTATGTCTTTTTGAAGGAACAGAAAACATTCTCATACTGTATTTCATTCAAACAGATAATGACATATTCTCTTCTTATAGCCATTTGCTAATATGGAACTTGGTTTAATAAATGCAAGTAGCTATGATATTTTTCTAGACGTTTTGGTTGAGTTCAGTTAAATACTAGTAAAAATAAGCCCAAGCATAAATCAGCTTCCTGGTATTTTTGTAATTGGACTATAGCCTAGAGTACATTTGGTACAACTATTATTTCATAATAAAGGTTTGTTTCCTTGGCTTAATTCAGTTGTTAAACCAAACTCTTTTTGAGTAAATCCAGTTGTGGTTTGGATGATGCTTTAATTCAAATTTTGCTATTCTTATGGTCAAGTACAGTAAATTGTGCTGATAATAGTAGATATGACATCATTTACAACTGTTATTCCATATCTGGAAACCACTACTAAGGCAGAAAGACCATGAAGAAATAATGAAAACCCTCCAGTGGTGATTTTTATTTCTGTTCTAAGTCATGGCAGTTGTGGCAGCTGTACTAGTTTTGTTCATGGGAAGGCAATAAAAATACATTGTAATTTATAAATAACCAACCTAATAGCCACTGCTAGTTCATGACAATGTAAGGGATGTAAAAAAATACTCTAGATCAGAAATTTCAAAATTTGAAACAAGCTTTCTAAATATTTCAAAAATGAATCAAAATTACCTGCAAAATAGAGCTTGTTCCAGGTTTGGACCAAAACCAAGCCATATCTCCTTGAGGGCCATGGGATGCAACCCTGATATGTAGCAATTAGAGTCTTTTTGAGCACTTTCCAGAAATTCCAAAGTCCCTTATAAAACAACCAAAGAATTCCTGAATATTTTCCAGTTTTTAATGTGGATTTTGAAAATAATAATTTTAATGATACCCAACTGTCCTAATCATTTGTGAGTTGAATAGGAGGTAGGAATATCCTGTTGACACCTGCTTCACTAGAGGCCCTACACCTCTACCTCCACAGTTAACAGAGAACTCTTGATAAATTACCCGATTATTTGCTATTTCCAGAACATTTGGTACAAATTTGGAAAGAACTGAATTTTTTGTAGAGCAAAAGCACATTAAGATATCATACTTGGAAAATTCTGAATGAATTTGAATTTTGTTTGGAATGGGAACAACCATGTGTATAAATGGTTCTACCAAAATATATATGAAAATGGACCAGCTTTGAGAAATATCTTGTAGCGAAAAAAGAGTTGCAACTTCTACCTCAGCTTGTCGGAGCATGAGGCCAGAATTTTAGCATGTGGTATAGTGCTACTCCTAGTGAAATAAGACTAAATTTTCTACATATTGAAGGTATCTGGAGGACACTTGCAATGGGTTGATATAGATGTCAAAGACTGTGGTAGACATTAAACCCTGCAGAATTCCACAACCAGGCTGTCCTGGGGTTCGAATACAAATTTCCCAGTACTGTTTTACGACTTAGTATGTTAAATATGTTTGGAAGTATTTTAGTACAGTGCCTCCAGTTCTATATTTATGAATCCTGTCTAGTATGCTACTATAGTTTTTGGTATCCAAAAACCGAGACTTTGAGAAAAACTAATAGGATAGCACTCCCTTATCTCTTCTTGCTATAGGAAACAAACAAAAGGGGAATGGTTTGCCTTTAATAGATTCAGTTTTGAAAAAGGATTTTTAAAAGCATTATTTGAGAAAATTTATGTTTTGATAAGAATTCATTGTCTGTTTCATACTATCCATGGTTGTACTATGGCATTTTATAATATGCCTAATTTTGGTTATTACTTACTACTAGGAATTAAGCAAATTGGTCTTTTTAATATATTTAGGTGCCGTGTGGAAGTTTTGCTTGTCAGGTATCTTGAAAACAAGTAATAGAATTTCCTTATAATAAAAGTTGTAGAGATAATACGAGTGTTAACCAATAACCCAAAGCTTCTGTAGATTAGAATGTTGTATGCTGCTGTTCAGCTATGTTACACAACTACAGCTTATATATATCTACAACTTCCCATAGTGCTTCCTTCTGCATGTGTTGTAGAACTAAGTATAATTAAAATATTTATGGCTAGGGCTCTAAAACATTCTCAAGTCAAGGTGTCAATAATTTGAACCATTCATAAGTATTATTAGAAAGGAGTTAGGTAAAGGACAAGGTACACAAAAGTTTTTTTCCCACTAGCACTAAGTAGCCATTAAGTACCCATTAGGGACCCATTAAGGACCCATTTGGCTTAGAGCAGGAAGACCCTATTTCCACTGCAGACCCCATTAGAGCCACATTTTTTCCACCAGTTCTAGGAAAATCCAGATTGAATGGGTCCTTCAGGACCTATAATCCAGTTTTCCTCATTAAAGGGGTCTACAATCCGGCATGAAATCCGGATTATACGGAGCATGTTTCCATTGCAATTGGGCAGTGGGGTCTAGGGAGGCTCCGGGGGGGGGGGCATCCATGGGAGGGCTGCCCCAGAACCCAGAGTTCCGAAGCCTGTGCACAATCTCCAAAGCTGGCTTCGAAGAATAGCATAGGCTCTGAAGAGGACCCCACGTGAGACCAATGCCAGTCCTACAGACCTTTGTCAAAGGCTCCGGAGAATCTTTGAAGTTTGCAGCAGATCACTCTGGAGAATCTCTAGAGCTTATGGCAGAGATTCTTTGGATCTGCTCTGGAGAATCTTCAAAGAATCTCTGGAGCGTCTATGGAGATTGCAGTCCCTGTCCCCCCAAAAACCTGTGGTTGATGGGTGGACCCCATGTAGATTGATCCAGATTTGCCACATGGGTGCTCCGGCATTTCCACTGTGGGCAGGCTAGCGCCCGTAGCTAGCCTGCCCGCAGTGGGGACGCATTGGGTACCTCCCTTAATCCGGATCTACTAGATCCGGATTAGTTGAAGGACTCATTCCTTTAATCCGGATCATCTTAGATCCAGATTAAGGGAGGTCAGTGGAAAACCCCCCAAAGATGTAAGTATAGTATATTCCCAAAGATTATCTTAGGATAATAAGAACTTGAAATGCAATTTGTCTTGCATTTATATCACACTTCCTCTACAAGAAATTCAAAACTGTGTATGAATACTCCCCCCTTTCCCTTTTGTTCAGTGGCGACTGGCCAATGGGAGCGCTGGTTCGCCGTTCCCCTAACGCTGGGTAAAAGAAAAATAATTTATTTTTGATTTAACAAAAGATAGCCAGAAAGAAAATTTCTCCAGCCAATCAGAAAAAGGATAGAAAAGTTCTCGAATCTTCATTGGAAGAAGCGGGAGATTTTTAACCTATCTGAGTTCGCCGAACCAGGCCAATGAGGAGGTCTAAATGTAAATGGTCACGCCCCCTCCCTCCCTCCCCTCCAAATACAGAAAAAGGCGCCTTTCGGCGCCATTTTCTCTTCTTGCTGTTGCCGGTTGTCGGGGTAGAAGGTAAGGAAGGACTCTGCATCCTCTGTGCCCTGTTGTGCTCGGTGGTGGTGGGATGGGGGAACGGGACCCATGTGGGGTCCCATTGCCGCTGCCGCTGCCGCCACCGCCGCGATGCTCGACTCCTGCAGGCAGGGTCTTCCCCACGTGGCCCTTGGGCTCACCCTTCCCCTGGGCCAGTCGATCGGGACGGGAGGGAGCCAGGGGAAGCGCCACGTGGGGAAGATCCTGCCTGCCTGCTTGGCCCTTCCCTGGGCCAGACGGGAGGGAGCCAGGGGAAGGGTGAGCCCAACGTGGCGTGTCCATTCCGAAGAGCACGGCGGCGGCTCCTCCTCTCACTGTTCCCTGCCTATCTTGCGAAATCCAGCCTGCGGTAGCCTGAAGACTGGCGTTGCATTTTACTGAGCGAAATCCAGCCTGCGGTAGCCTGAAGACTAGCGTTGCATTTTACTGGGCAATTGGAGACAGATCTGGAAGTGGAGACAGCTCCTCCAGCCCCTTCCTCCATCCGCGGGGCCAGAGGAAGAAAGTGTAAAATCTGTGAGCTGTTTTGCTCTGAGATGATCTATAGACGTCCCTCCAAAACACCCCCTGGGTGGAAGCGGAGTGGATTCTCTTTCAAACCGCCCCGTCTGTCCCTTCCTTCTCCTTCTCTTCCTTTTCTCTCTCATCCTCCTTCCCCTCCCCTCCCCTCCCCTCTTTCTTTCCTTCCCTTTTTCACGGGGCATCACTTGCGACGTTATGGTTGAGCCAGCAGGGTTCTCCCTTCTTTCCTTTCTCCCTCCCTCCCTTCCATCTCTCTTTCACACCTTCCCTTTCCCTCTGTTTTTTCCCTCCCCCTCTTTCTTTCTTTCCTCCCTCCTTCACAGCTTTCACAGCCCCACTAACCTCACAGGATATTCTGTTGGGGAGAAGAACAGAAGCATTGTCAGATGCTTTCTTTGAGTCCCCTTAAATGGGTGAAAAAAGCAGGGTAGAAAAGCCCACTCCTTCCTTCCCAAAGCCAGGTTTGGGTCTCCTTAAATGGTTGAAAAAAGCAGGGTAGAAAAGCCCACTCCTTCCTTCCCAAAGCCAGGTTTGAGTCCCCTTAAATGGGTGAAAAAAGCAGGGTAGAAAAGCCCACTCCTTCCTTCCCAAAGCCAGGTTTGAGTCCCCTTTAATGGGTGGGAAAAGCAGGTAGAAAAGCCCTTCTGCCTGCCTGCCTGCGCCAGTTTGGTCTAGTGGTTAAAGAGCCGGACTCTTATCTGGGAGTACTGGGTTTCATTCTGTTCACACCCATGAAAGTCATTTTTGTTGTGTTCAAGTTTGTAAAGGAATGTATTATTGTGGCTTTTCTGTGGATATGTTCTGTTGTGGGGAGAAGAACCGAAGGTTTGTCAGTCGCTTTGAGTCCCCTTTAATGGGTAAGAAAAGTGGGGTAGAAAAGCCAACTCTTCTTCTTCTTCATTTGTATAATTCCTGTCATGTGCTATTATCATTTATTGAGCTTGCAAGAACCAAACATTTGTTTTGGAATCCTGAAGGAAAGGGAACTCAAAGGGACTGACAAAATGTCATGTCCTCCTTCCTCAGCCACAGATCTCTTCCCCTTTTGTTTTAAGAGGGCTAAATAATGTGGGAAAAACCTTTACTAGTCACTGTGCTGATGTTTTCTCTCACTCTGAAAGTGGACTGAAGCTGGATTAAAACTTAAGTGTGAACACCACCTTGTTGTCTTTGTAGGACAAAATAAAAAGCTGATGTATCAAGTGATATTTAAATATGTCAGATTACTTTGTGTGAGAATCTGTTTTTCCAGTGGGTTTATTTATTTATTTATTCATTCATTCACAATCAAGACAGAGTGCTTGTTTATTTAACTTCTGTGTTAAAATTACTGGCTGCTCTCTTTCTAGTTCTTGGATGAGGTCATTAGGCTTGTTCACACTTGGTCTCTGAAGTTCTGAGTTTCTCCAAACTGCCTAAACTGGCTGGATTTTTCAGAGATATTTTGCAAATTATGTGTAGTAATGATGGATGGTGTGGCATCACTTGTAGATCCAAGGATAGTTTAAGAACATCAGGCTCTTTCCCCTGTGAAGACAGCTCCACACCATTCCTCTATATTTCAAAAGGAGTACCATTCCTCTATATTTCAAAAGGAGTACCATTGACATTTGTGCTTCTGAAAGCACAGATCAAGCCCTTTGTTTCCTCTTCTTTACATTATGACTATGGCTGTGTTCACATCAGTTTCAGGCCACTTTCAGAATGAGAGAACACATCAGCAAAGTGACAAGCTGATTTCTTTCAGCATTATCCAACCTGGAAGATCTACCTTTAAGGTAGATAATATGGAAAGAAAATGACTTCACTTTGCTGATGTGTTCTTCCATTCTGAAAATCAACTGAAGCTGAATTAAAACTTAGGTGTGAACACAACCTATGTTTCTGATCTCTGTTGATTTCTCAGATTTAATTTCTAATAAATATATGGTGGTTCTTCTCAGGTTTGTTGGACTTTAAGGCAGGGGTCCTCAAACTATGGCCCATGGGCCACTTGCAGCCCACCAAGGACATTTATCCGGTCTGCCGGGTGTTTTTGGCGCCGCTGCCTGTCCTGCTATGAATTTGTTCATAGTTTTTTTAAAAAAATATATTCTGGCCCTCCAATGGTCTGAGGGACAGTGAACTAGCCCCCTGTTTAAAAAGTTTGAGGACCCCTGCTTTAAGGCTTGTTAGACAAATTCATGGATAACAGGTATCAATGGCTATTAGAATGGATGCCCCTAAGTACATTTTTCAGGTTGGGGGCACAGGCAGGATGCCTCTAAGGCCATTTGCTGGGATTGGAGAGCAGGAGAAGGTTTGCCCCTGTCTTTCTTAAGATGCCCATTGGCAAATGGCAGGCCACTGTGTGAGACAGGATGTTGGATCCAGCAGGGTTCCTCTTAGGTTCTTACGTCAGACTGCTGCTGCAAAGTGTGGCAGAGAAGATGCCGTAAGCATGGGGTTTAGGAGGAATTACAAGTTGTTTCTTGTTACTTCACTGGTCAGCCCAGTTACTGTTTATGTGGAGCATGATGGTGCCTTAAAGGTGCATATACGATTTGAAGACAAAACCAGAAAATGATGCTTGGTTGGTTTGCTTTTGCTGTTTCAGGGGGTTGGTTATAGATACTTGAGTGGGATCATTTTTATTTTTAGTCGTGTATCTGCTTGATCCAATAAATATAGATTAATTCAGTCCTGATTTACTTGGTGATCCAGAATAAAATACTTGCATTAGGTACTGTTAGTTACATATCCTATAAGATTAATGCTGCCTGTTTGTGTATGATTCTGAAGTTTGTATTGCTAGATTAAAATAATTTAATTAATGAAAGGGAGATACTGATAACTAGATGCTTGCTGCAGGACAGTGTTTGCTAAATGGAGTCAAGTAACTTGGTCTTATATTAAAAGACATCAGTGTTGTAGACTTACCAGTCCAGTTTTTCTTTTTTCAGGGCTTCTGAGTCAGAGCATTTAATTTTCCATGATGCAGTATGTTGGTGATAAGATATTTCTCAGTCAAAATCATTTTTATTTAAGCATCAAGTCATTGGCTACTTGTTCTGCTATGTTTGGATATTCTGGAGTAAAGCATGGACATTCGAGAGTATCTGTGCTTTATTCTGGAATATCCAAAACAGTGGAATTAACTAATTAAAGTTTGGATGTGGTGCCAGTCATCCCTCTTGTAATACAAAATGCACTTAGCATGGTTTCAGTTATGCTTGGGAACTTATTTTCTTTATCTTTCTGCCCCTGGGCCCCACCCACCCATGTGACCTCATAAGCCCCACCCACCCATGTGACCTCATAAGCCTCACCCACCCACGTGACCTTGCCCAGCAACACCCCTTTCCCCTGTGAACACCCAGCCCTGAAGCTCACCAGCCGCCACTGCTTTTGTTATGCATATAACAGTCCTATGGCATAGGTAGCTGGTCGTAGACTATTCATTCAGTTTCATGACTAAGGAGGGATTTGAACTTCCGTCTCCTAGATGTCCATTCAAATCTTATAATGGAGCTAGTCAGAAGTCCTGAAGAGAAAATTTCTCAGAATTGTCTCTTGTGGTGAATCTACTTTTATAGTTTTTATTTTGTTTCCTAAATGCCACTTTGTAATTTAAAGCTTTGATGTTGGCTTAAGCTTTTTCTAATTGTACTATTTATCCTTTTTTTTTTTTACAAAAAACCTTGATGTATTATTTCCATCAATTGCACAGTTTCCTTTATTTGGAAAGATAATTGTTTGTTCTAATATCTTGTAATAGTTTTATGCTATTCTGATAATATGGTGAAAAATATTAACTATGGACTCATTTGTGTAGCAGCATTTTCTAAAATATTTGAATCTGGTAATAAGTGGAAATTATGTTATGAGGTGTTTCTTAGGTCAGTCATCTGACTATTGAAGTACAGATTATGAATTTTAAAGATTATCCCACCTTCTTATTGTTAACATATACAGTGCATGACTTTTTTTCTTGCCTGTGAAGTGCAACTGTGACTTTACTATTGCTAATTTTATGTGACAAAATATTTTTATTATGAGCAACCAACGACTTAAAATGTGTTCACTTTCAGCCAGCAGTGGTTGGGATGTAATGTTTGCTGCTCATCCAGGATGAGGCAGCTCAGCTATAATGGGCCTGTTATAAGAAACTGCTCTCTTTCAATGTCTACAATCAATAAAGTCAATCAAAATTTACCGTGGGGAGAATAGTTAGCTGTAAAGCATTTTTTTACACATGCTTTCTATAGCTCCTAATTCTTACCACTGATCAAGCTCTCAAGCTAGCCTGCAGCCACCATTTTCTTGCTGGTGACTTCAAGCTGTTCTTTTGACTCAGTGGCAGCAGCAGAGGCACCTGGTGACAAAAACTTTAGGTAAAATCAAATGAAATGCCTTCTTTCTTCAAGGACTTGTTTTGATTTGTATTTTTTTGCAGTAGGGACGGTGAGCCTTTGTACCCTAGTCAGCACAGATGGGTCTGAGCCACAGCTGCATGCAATGTTTGTGTATCTACACAATATGCAATGTTTTCAGGTATAAAATTGTTTTAGTGCTTATAAGTCAGTGTGCGTGTATTGTTCACTTCCTTCACCTTTTGCTGTTACATTTCTTATTTCTGGGTGAAGGAAGCTTTTTGGAGCCTAGTGGGACAAAGGTGTGGATATCTTATGAGGTGAAGAGGTATCTAGATATATTGTGCCTTGCTGGGCTACAGTAGATCATCTGATTTTGGCACCAGTTAGGACTGTTCCCCTCCAAGGTGCACCTAACAACCAGCAAGCAGTAGTGCCTTTGGATGGCAACAACAGCAACAACAAAATGCACTGCAAGGCAAGTTATAGTTCCAAATATGCCATGTGGTCCCAATATTGTATGCAGACCAGTAGCTGTTGGAGGGAGACACGTGTGCCTCAGAAGAGTGACTCCAGTGGGCAAGGGATCCATGTGCATCTCTAAGACAAAAGCATGACAGAGTGCTGTGGAGGGAACACCCCAAAACTGCTGATGAGGTGGCAAGCTTTGCCACAGCACTAGCAAGACATACCCAACAACTGGTGAGCAATAGTGGCTCTTGCCAGCAACAAGGAAAAATGCACCCTAGTACAGTTTCCAGATTTACTGCTAATTCCAAAACAATTTTTATATTGCCTGCTGAAGGAGATATTCCTACATTGCCGGAGAGGTAACTGATAATAATGGGGGCTAGATTTCAAAACATTTATTGGCATATTCCCTGCGTTCATGCTATATTTTTGGTCTGTGGTATGTTCTTCCATTATTATTTCCAATTCTTTTAATACTCCATTGCATTTGATAAAGAGATTTATTTATATTTTGTAGTTTGATCAGCATCATGTGCCTAACCCTAATCCTCTCTTTCTTTCTATTGTACTGTTAACTATTTCTTTCATTTGTATTGTGTGGAGCCATTTGCTATTGAAGGCCATTTTCCATTCCTGATCACTAGTAGTCTCTTTGGGTCCATTTCCCAAGGTATTCTTAACCTCTTAAAGTTTGGAATGAGGGCATTGTGTAAAATAGCATATTACTAGATATCAATCCTTTGTATATTTTCAGTATGCTTTCTATGGAGTATTAGTGCCTGGAAGCATTATCTCAAGTTAAGATTGAATTTAGAAAGTTATGAATTGCATTCTTAATTAACCAGATTCTTGTGTTTTGTCCTAAGGGGGAAATTACAGGTGTAAAATATTTTCTTTCCCCCCTTCCTTAAAAAATTCTAATATACAGTAATAATTGGATTATTTGAGAATGCCCTATTGCTCCTTACTGCATGCTTCTTCAATTTTACGAAGATATATTGTGAGAAAGAGGGACTTATTTGGTATTAACCTTTTCTGCCGTGTTATCCAGAACTCCAAAATAATATTGTAGGATTTTGATTTAGGAGTAGATCCAGTTCTACTTTTGCCTAGATGGATATTTCTTTGCAATTGGTAGTTGCATATGTGAGTTACATGGGTTGCTACAAAGTAATAGATTGAGATCGGGATAGCCCTAGTTTCCTGTTTGGTGTTCTTCAGAAGAAGCAAGCCAGAGATTCTTGGTTTGTTGGCTTGGAACGTGAACTTAATCATAATTATTTTCAGTATTTGGAAGACCCTAGGAGGAAAGGGTACTAGAATACATTAAAACAGATTATTGCATTTTCATCTTTAAAAATATCAATTTGTATCAATACCATATATTTGATAGCCTTTGGTTTAGTTTGAATACATTTTATTCTCTTGGTCTGAAGGTGCATTAATATGTAATATGATATTGCAGGGGTTTTGATCAAACAGGATACTTTCTGAAATCTCTTATCTTAACAATATATGAAATTGAGTTCAGTGGGTCTTTAAGATAAAATAAGATGTCATCTGCATCTAAGTTTTGTTTATGTTGCATATCCTGTAGTAGTTTCTTCATTTTGTGTTAAACAATAAAGTAGACAGCCCTTTTTTGTGCATTTCCTGAACTGTGTAACTGGCTACTGTATAATTGTTAATTCTTTTTCAGTATTGCAGTGTATATTTCTAATGACATTAACAAATTTGGAACCAAAATGTATAAAGATTGGTTTGTAAATAAATATGATTTAGCATATCAAACACCTTATAAATGTCCAGCTTCAACAGTAACTTCAACAGTACCAAGGTACTATTTGTGTTCCTCCTATAGATTATAGTGTGTAAAAATAATTGTATCAGGCTGGATCTGGGTGTATAACTTCAGGAATAATCCTTCTTAATATGTTTTCTAAAATACCAGTAAAGATTTTAAAATCCTGATTAAGGGGGGGGGGATGTGTCTGTATCTATCTGATCAGGTATTCTATTTTGTTTTAATATTGGTAGAATATCTGCCTCCCAAGAATGAGACAAGACATCTCACCAGTATGCAAAATATAACTAACAGTTCAAGAAATAGGAGCTCCCGTCAACGGTAGTATACTGCAATTAGAACAATACAGAGAATATTAGCACGGCTTCTAAAAAAATATGTAGTGTTAAAATACAGACACACAGACACACACAAGCATCTCTGAAATATAACCATTGTAAATCTCCCTTGCATTTCATTATTGATAGGGACTCAAGGGTTATCTCAAGTTACAAGCCAAGTCTGCTGTAAACTAATTAGGTGTTCACATTGTACAGTTAGGAAAGCAAGCAAGTTTATTTGAGGTCTTGTTGGAGATAATCCTGTTATCAACATATTTTTCTTGTATAAATGAAAATGTTACCAGCAGAAGCCACAATTTTTTAAAAATTGGTAAAAAAAAAAAATCCTCAACCAAAAATAGTATGGTAACTCCAAGAGCAGTACAAACACTACCAGTAGTGTTAGACAGTTGTTAGGTCCTAATTTTTATGAGATTCTTTTGAGAAGTTTTATTTTTTTTGCCAGATACTTCTGAATTTGTGAATATTTTGCTCCAGAGGGTTTTCTAACAATTTGTTGGAATAATTGAACTGTCATTATGAGTCACAATAATACTGTAGGTTTAAAAGACCACATATTATTTTAAATCAGTTCCTATAAAACAGTGGTTCTCAACCTGGGGGTCGGGACCCCTTTGGGGGTCAAATTACCCTTTCAGAGGGGTCGTGACGAGCCTCCTGCTGCCCTTCCCTCCCACCTCCCAGCTGCTCCACTCCCGTGGTTGGGGGTCCCCACAACATGAGGAACTCCATTAACGGGTTGTGGCATTAGGAAGGTTGAGAACTGCTGCTATAAAAGAACAATTTCATTCTAGCGAAAGCATATTTTCATAAAGTATTATTTTGGCAGAATGTACGTAATATCTCCAAGAACATTTCTTGTGTTTGGTAATGTCCTTTTAAAGAAATTGGTAATCCAAAAGTGTGTTCAATCATTTACATTAGAAGGTATTCCAATATTTTACCATTTTCTACTCTCCTTCACACTACCAGTCCACAATCTCCATTATTTCTTCTATTTCTTTAGGGAAGTGTCTTATTCTCTGTATTCCAACTTCACCTTCCTGAGTTTCAATCTTATATTGTAACCATATTGCTCTATTTTCCTTTTTACACTATTCCTTTCCATCTTTATTTATTCCTAATCACATCTTATATAAATATCTTCCAAATACAGTCTTTTATCTCATTATTGTCCATTTACCTTTCTCTTTCCTTCCATATACTATATTTGTCTTGCTGCCAATTATAATTTCAAAAGTAGTTTTATTTTTTATTTTCCCCAATTTCCTATGTAAATTCCAGTGGTTCTCTTAATATCTGTTTCATTTCTTCTTACACTTGTTGCCAAACTTTTTGTTCCTGCACACATTCCCACCACATATGAGAATAATCTCCTTTTTTGTTGCAACCATGTCAACATATTGGAGTTGGATAAGGCAGTTCAATTGGCAGAAGACACCACTTTCAGATAAATTTCAACATTTTCTTATATTTATCATATTTAATATTTCTCACATTTTTCTTTACCAGGCCTCATTTTTACCCAGTTTTGTGTTCTTAATTCTTCATTCCACATTTTATATGTAAATTAACAAATATATATATTGTAAGTTTGTATACAGCTGCAGTAAGACCTTTTTTCTTCCCTTTACTTTTCTTTACATTTTTTCAGAATTACTTGTCTCTGTAGTGCACCCCTATTTCTTTATCTCTTAAATGCTTCTCAACTGAAAGTCTTGTCCCAGAATCAGTGCTTTTCTTCTGATCTCCTCCATACTTAATGATTGTTATAGTACAATAGGTTTGCACTTCTTCCAAACAACTTTAACTGTTTAGTATTTTCATTACTGAACACTTTTTGATATTGATTATTACACTTGGCATTGTTTTGAATTTCTTGTACAATAACTCCTCATACAACTCTTTCCTTATACTTAAGAGTGCTCGTATATTATTTACAGTCTTACCCATCTTATAAAGATACTTAAATATAATTCCCTCCCCTCCACTTTTACATTTCATATCTATTCCTGTCAATTTCTTGTTTTCTGTTTAATACTTCTATTAATCTTGCTGTTTGAAATGCTCTGAAATATATTCTGTTATTCTCAAATAAATCTGACCAAATTCCTGCTCCAACTCTATAATGTCTCATTATTAATTTTCATTGGTAATGCCTGAAAATCTAGATATTATCATTTTCTCTGTTCCAATTTTAATCATTATATTTGTTCTTTTCCTCTTCTATTACATTATAGTCTGCTTAATCATGCTTGATAATGCCTTCTGCTTTGTCAGCGTATATCTCTGTGTAATTCAGTGCACATTGGCAAAATAACATGCTGTTGCTTGTTGAAATTTAATATGATCTCATCTTCAGTGACTCGTCTTGAAACTCTATTTTATATAACTTAATAAACATAGCTCTTAAAATTGCTGTTTTATCTCTTAATTAGTATGGCGCTCCAGAGGTGGAAGTAATTATCTAAAGTTCTTGTCTGACGTGAACACGAATATACTGAGGCACTAGTTCCGCATCAGGTCAATTTACAGTTCCATATATAAAATCACATGAACTTCTGGTTTCTTTATCCTATAAGTGGTCAACACTCTGAAAGCCAGAAAAGTCCAGGGCTTTTAGTTTTCATCTTTAGTCTTAGAATCAAATCGATGAAAGTACTCCCTATAATCTTTATAATATTTTCACCAACTCAAAGAACTGATCTCTTGCTAGGTTCCATGATTCTGAGAAAGGTATAAGGAGCCATTTCATTACAAGCTGGCTGTCTTTGCTAACACTGTTCTGTAATTTTGATCAAATGTCTGAAACTTCTGATTTTTTATGCCCCATGATCACTATTCTAATATGTTTCCCATATAATAGTAAGTGGCTAATGGTTTTTGAGGAAGGGAAAACTCATTAGCTTCTTTCCTGACTAATGCAATTTTTATTTCCTGTTGAAACTGTGGCCTTGGCCAAAATAAACATGACAACAGAAAACATTAACATGTGCAATGCATTTGCTTGTAGATAAAGTTGCTGTGAACAACCTACTAATTATAACTTTCATACTTGTCATTTTACTGTTTTTGTTCACCTTTACTATGCATATTTTTGTTCTGTATGCTAATAAGAACAAAATACTGGGTTCTGTCACTTTTTCCTATCAACAAAAGAGCAAGTTCAAGGTTATAATTGTTTATTATTTGTTCTGAAAACCTAATGTATTTTGTTAGGCTGCCATCCAGGATTAAAATAAATGAGAGGAGAAAGAATTTTCCAGTCATCAGGTAAAGGATGCTTTTAGCTTCCATGAGTGACAAAAAATAATGGTTTGTCTTAATGCCTTATGTGGGGATTCTGTGCTGTTTCAAAATCAGGTAGGCAAATAAGACTGACCATGTCATCCTGATACTCTTATTAATTGTTTCATGTCCTGTTTTAAAATGTTAGGTAGTGTCATCACTTCTAAGGTGGTCTAGTGATGGCATCCTAGTGATGCCCTCTGGTTTATGGGCACCCTGGAAGAATTGGTTCTTTGCAGAACTGGGCCTTTTTGTCAATAACTCTGCACTCCACCTGAACTCAGCTACACCAGAAGCCATAAAGAAGGGCTGCTTGTGGCCTCAGTTGCTTTAGTTCAGTTTGTCTGTTGTTTAACCTCTGTTCTATATTAGATAGATAGATAGATAGATAGATAGATAGATAGATAGATAGATAGATAGATAGATAGATAGATAGATAGATAGATAGATAGATAGATAGATATTTTTGCTTGCTTTTCCTGGGATGTGCCCATGTCAATGTGGGTTTCTCAGCTCTTCAATCTTAATATGTTTTTAAATATGTTGTTTGATCCGTTGTTACCTGTCCAGAGACCTTTGGGTATGGGGCGGGATAGAAATAAATAAATAAATAAATAAATAAATAAATAAATAAATAAAATGCCCCAAAGCTATTTCTGAAAGGTCGGAAACCCTCCAGAATGTTGATGAAGGAAATAAGGACTCTGTTTTGGTTGGTATGTTTCTAAGCGAGTCATAGTGCCTACATTCATGGCATCATACTGTTGTGTCGCCTTTTGCTGCTAAGTACTAATTGAAGAAGCCATGGAAGGCTGCTCTATGGCTTCATCAGCTCTTCTTTTTGTGCACCAGATGTGACTTGCTAGCATGTAGCAGATTGTCATAACTTCAGCTATCCTATATATATATAATTACATTCACCCTTCTGTCATCACCAGGCAGGCAGACAAGCAGGCACGTGCGCGCGCGCGCATGCACACACACACACACACACACACTTTCTCTTCATTTTTTATTTTTTACCTTCTGGAAGTCAGCAAATGTATTCTGTTTAGAGGAGTTAAAAAATCCAATCCAAATAAACACATTTTATTACCATCTTGTTGAAGGAATACAAAATAGTAAAGGTAGCTTGAAACTCAGTGTTGCTTAAAGATTCTCATGTTATTTCCACCAAAATATTGGGACATTTTGAATATTTTTATTTTATAATCACATGAAGAAAACCCCAATACTATCCTATAATTTGGAAGCTGCTTATGGAACATTTTCATGAGTTTACTGGATCAGATCATTATTTTGTGATCAGTTGTATTACTGTGTTGAATTACAAGTACATACAGAGATTTTGAAAAGTCTTAGCGCAGTTAACAAAAAGCTGTATATCTAAATTAAAAAAAATGAATTATAGAATCATGGAGTATATGCATGCACAAAAAAATATATATCCAAACCTTATACATAAATCTAAAATTAAAACCTAATATTCATACATTACTAAATAAAATTAATTTAACATTCCATCAAGTATCCAACTTCTCTTGTAATGTTTTGCCTATGCATTATTTTACAGAAAAGAAAGGATATTTATGCTCTGACCAATTAGTGTTCCAGTCTTTTTTTTTAAGTCTGTGACAGCAGTAGAGTTAAAATGACTGCCAATTAATCAAGATTGGGACATTGGTATTGCTAAGCAAAGTCTACGCAATTTCTCTGGTATTTAGGATATATGTAAAGCAGGACATTAGGAAATTTCAGTGAAAATGCAGTTCAGCCTTACTTTTTATAAAAGATAGCTATACTTTCTAATCATAAGAACTAAAATCCAGATTTGATTTTTAAAGTGTGCCTTTCTTCAATATTTGTGTCTGTTGCCAATATTCCTGAAATCATTTCAATCTGGATTTGGTATTCTGAATAAAGTTCCAAATAGGAAACTAATGTGTTTTGTTTTATCTTCTCTTAAAAGGTTTATTCAGAGGGATGTGTGTGAGCATATACTGTACATGCTCATGTCTAAAAGTTATAGAAGGAAAAACAAAATTGCAATCAGATCATGAAAAAATAACATATTTAAGTCGATACTTAATTATGAGAATTTTAAGGCATTGACTTCTAATCAACATTTTATAGCATTGCAGCTAGGCAAAGCAAAAGCTGCTGCAGGTGAGGTTGATTGCAGCACGATGTGGAAATAAACTGAACCATATGTAGTAAGCTGGTTAAATCAAATTGTAAACAGATAAAATGAAAACAACTCAAATTGAAAAGAATAACAGTAATACAAAAAATATGCATATTTTTAAGAATGCAGTGGTTTATCCCTTGTTACAAGTAGTTAATTAATTTTGTAAGAATTCTTTGTAAAGTGAAAATATAGTAGAGATGTGCCAAATATGTCAGCCTCAAATTTGCATGCGAATTTGAAGCTTTGACAATTTGCGTGCAGATCGAAAGGGGTCTAAATTGGGGAACTGAGCTCCCATTTCAGTTGCATATGGACCCCTGAGAGAAGGTAAATGGACAAGGAGAGGATGGGGGCTTCCCTTTGTACAAACATGCCATTGCAATTACCTAGAATAAAAAAAGTGCACGCTTAGTTAAAAACAGACATAAATTATTTGGTTCACAGAATGCCCTTATGTGGGCATCAAACAAAGTGTTGTGTAGACTGTCAATGGTAAATTAAATTAAATCTCAAAGGTCAAGTTTTTAGTGGCTGGAGTGATTATGTCAACGTCACCAGTGGGTTTAAGAAGAGCGCTATCAAAATTCAATTCGTACTGCGAGCAAAACTCACTCAGCATGAATATGGCCAAATCCAAAATCGTAATTTTTGGTAAAAATAAGAAACAGTTCAACTGGTCCCTAAATGGAGTGAAATTGGAGCAAACCTCTAACTACAAATATTTAGGCATCACATTTGCAGCTTCTGGTGTCTGGGCCACCCACATTACTCAAAATATACAAAGTGCATCGCATGCCGCATGCTCTCTGTTCAAACTGTTCCAACATAGATATCCAGGGACAATCAGTCCTGCTCTGGAAGTTTTTAAGACCAAAATAATTCCTATGCTCATCTTCGGGGCAGAAATCTGGGGACAACCCAATCTGGTCAAGATTGAAGCTTTTCAAACCAAACAACTTCACACCTTTCTTGGCCTTTCCAGAACAACTCTTGTCTGCCGCAGTTAGGGCCGAGCCGGGTATGTGCCCAGTAAAAGTCCTAATTTTACAGAGAAAATTTAATTATTGGATTAAAATAAAACAGATGAATCCTAGAAGGCTCCCACGCTTATGTCTTGAAGAACAAGCACAGCATCATTACAAATCATCATGGATAGTGGACCTAAATAATGAATTGGCCAGTATGGGCCTTCCACTGTATTTTCTAAATGACTTAGGTCCTAGGGCCAAACAAGTCCTCAGACAATGTATACATGATATATACTCTCAATTAGACCTAGCAAGCATAGCCAGGTCGACTGCCACAAAGTTTTTATCCACCCAAAAAGGGAATGCCAAGATGGAAAAATATCTGACTATTCCAGTTCCGCTACCTCTAAGAAGACTGTTTACTAGGGCCAGTTTCGACCAACTTGGCATCATGATGCAAACTGGCCGTTATTATAACATGCCAAGATGTGGAAGACTCTGTGTCTGGGGTGATCAATCAATTGAAGATATGGAACATTTTCTTTTTGATTGCCCTGCTTATATGGAACTTCGGCACAGGTTTTTACACCCACTAGTATCTGAGTTCCAGTCTCAAAACAGAACTGAGCTTATGGCACTTCTTCTACAAGGTCATGAAAGATCTATTACAGTAGGAGTTAGCCTCTTCATTTTAAAAGCTATTAAAAAAAGATCCCGTCTCCTGAACGTAGAACCCTGACTGTATACAGGGGACTTCTGTTTTACTGTTTTATTGTTTTAATTGTATTGTACTTTGAAATGGTCACACGACTAGTCAAATAAATTTTCTACCTAGTGACTGGAGTGGATAAGACACTGCAGTAGAGACATCTTTTCTTAAGTAACTGTAGAAGTAATGTGATCCAGTACAGCCACTGTAACTTTAAATCTTGAGGAAAATGCCTGTTTCCTCAATCCTTGCTCGATACAATTTATGTAATCTGGTGAAGATAGTATTAGAAATGGCTTTATTAACTATATAAATGTGACATCTAACATGTCTTGAAACTTTAGATGTTTCCTATAGTTACCTCCAATTCATCATGTAACAACTTGAGAAAAGTTATTTTTATATTTGACCCAAGATTCTGGAATGAGCTCCTTACAGATGTCAGCTGTATCAACTCTAATTGTTTTTAAAAGATAATTTTTAACATTTAAGATAAATTTATCTAGGTAGTCCTTTAATTAGTAATGTCTGGTTTTTTACTGTAATTTTGGTCTTTCTTTTTATTGCTAAGTTTTCATTTCATTTTATTGGATGGCACAATTTTGGTTAAATATTCATATGTTATTTGTGGATTGACATGAAATGTTGTTTTATGGCAATATACAAATATAATAAATACATACATATATCCTGTACTTTTCAGCCTGAACCTCATACCTTTCCTGTACTAATCTTGTGTTTCCTTTTGAAAGGCATGAGCTGTCATTTCACGATGGTTTAGTATAGTAGTTCCCAACCTGTATAGCCTTTGGAAGCCCATTTCTATAAACTTTACCAATCTTAGCAAAATGTAATTAATATAATCACTGTTATTTTAAATGTATATATATGCCAGTACCGGCACAATAGCACTTGAATGTTTGCACGCTGGGAGATATTGGACATTGAGCCTGCGAAGGGGACACAGCTGAGTGTGTGCACTGCAGCGGTGCATTTGTAACATATAGTTTAGGGTGAGACTCCAAACCTTGAGTCAAAATAATAAAGGGAAAGAGGCAGGGCTTTTCTCAAGATTGAATAATGAAGGAAACTAGCTGCACTGCTCATCATAATTAATTTCACAGCTTTTGACTTGTATTTTGTCCTACACTGTTGCTGTATGTGCCTTTTTCCACCATTATTTAATGTTGTTTGCGTCCCCAAAATGTCTTGGTTCATATCTATTAGGGTATGCATACCCAGACTTGAACTCACTGGTTTAATATGAAACATTGGCTAGTTCTGAGAAAGGTTAGAAAATGTCTCCTGAAATGTGATCTCTGGAAATTCAAGGAAAACAGTTATGATTTTGTAGGATGTACATGGATTAGCAGTGCGAAAGCTACAACGTCTTCTCTGCTTTCTGTTTCTTAACCTGTTGCTTTTTTAAAAAGAGAATCTGCCTTTATATACCATGGCTGCTGAGTTTACTAACAAAGCTTTGAGAAGGAATATTGGTAAAAAGTTTTTTCCCCCCAAAGTCTAAAGAAATAATATATCCATTCTTGTATTTATTGATGTGATCGAGGTCTCCCAGATATAAAATTTGAGGATGCTGTCTTATTTGTTAGACAGAAAAACAGCTTGAACTGATCCTTTATAGATGATCTTCTAAGAGTGCTTTCATGAAATACATGGGCCTTAAAGAAAACTCCACTAAACAAGACTGGATGCAAAATATTTCCATACTGCATTGCTGACATTATTAGTAGACTTAAATAAAATATTGTTCTACAGTTGTGGTCAATTTTTAATCCTGGTACTGCCATTTCTCCAGTCTAGACTGAAAAGGCTATAAATATTGTTGGAGATGAACAGAAGCATTCACATGACCCTTACCTGCTCGTCTCTTGCATCAACTGAATAATACATTGACTGATGTCCCTCATTTAAAAGGATATGGTCATTGTGGCAGAAAACTAAATTCTCTTTGGTTTCAAGTTTCTAAAGTGTTGTAGGATTTCTAGATTATGGACCAAGAAGTGTTCATTTTAATCAAATCATGGATTATGGTAATGTTAATAACATTTAATTAACTTAATTACATTTGTTAATTAAAGTAATTAAACTTGCATTAAACAGCGCAAAGCAATTAATTGATTCTCTGCGAGCCGATAACCCAAGTTCTTGAAACCAATAGACAATACAGTAAACAGTCCGTGTTTTTATCATTCTGAGTTTATACATAGGCATTCATTCATTCATTCATTCATTCATTCATTCATTCACATTTATATCCCCGCCCTATACCCTAGGGTCTCAGGGCAGGTAACAGCATATTTAAAAGACAAAAATATTTCAAATAAAACCATATATATAAAACAGTATAAAACAATAATGTGTACAGTGGGGGGAAACTGTGCAATATTTAGCCAAAGACCAGAGCAAAGAGATGTGTCTTCAACCTCTTTCTGAATGTATACAGTGAAGGAGCCTGACGCGCCTCAAGGGGGAGGCTATTCCACAGCCTGGGGGCCATTACTGAGAAGGCCCTCTCTCAAGTGCCCACCAGTCTTACTATGGAGGGTGGTGGGACAACGAAAAGCCCCCCCCAGATCTTAGGGCACAGGCAGGTTGACATGGGAGGAGGTGTTCCTTCAGATATTTGGGGCCCAAGTCATTTAGGGCCTTATATGTTAAAGTTAACACCTTGATTTGGGCTCAGCAACGAATCGGCAGCCAGTGCAGCTCTTTTAAGACCGGTGTGATGTGCATCCGGCCAGATATCCCTGTAAGCAGTCTCACAGCTGCATTCTGCACTAGTTGTAGTTTCTGAACCATCTTCAAGGGCAGCCCCATGTAGAGTTCATGGCAATAGTCCAATCTAGACATTACCAGGGGTGGATGACTGTGGCCAAGTCGTCTCTGTTCAAAAATGCTTAAGCTGACGCACCAATCATAGTTGAGAATAGGCATTCCTGGCCTATTCCTCCACCTGAGCTTCAAGTGTCAATGCTGAGTCCAGGAGTACCCCCAAGTTATGCACCTGTCCCTTCCAGGGCATTGCGACAGGGTATTTCACAACTACACAGACCTGAGACCCTGTGACACACAGCACCTCTGTCTTGTCTGGATTCAGCTTCAATTTATTGGCCCACGTCCAGCCCATTACTGCCTCCAGACACCTGTCAAGCACTTCAACCACCTCTCCTGATTCAGATGGCACAGAGAGAGAGAGAGAGAGAGAGAGCTGGGTATCATCTGCATATTGATGACACCTCACTCCAAATCTCCTAATGACATCTCCCAGCAGCTTCATATACATATAAAATAACATGGGATTGACCCTTGGGGAACCCCACAAGTGAGTTCACGGGGTGTTGAATCAGTATCTCCAATAACCACTCTCTGAGATCAAATACCTTGTATACCTCTAATATAATACAGCAAGTTGCAACTGCAGAATTTTATCTTCTACCCAACAATGAAAGCTTTTTGCCTTGGCAAGATAATTTTGTAAACATTTGTCCCTTAAAAATAAAAATAAAACTCTTTTCAGTTGAAATAAATATATAGAAGTGTTTTGCCGTTGTATCATTCCAGGAAGATGCTGGAGAGCCCCAGCTCATAAGGATCAGGATATCTCCAGAAGTGACCACCTAAGTAGTATGAATAGCCTAAACATCCAGGACCACACAACTTGCTGTTGACCTGGTTGTGAGCCCAGGTGTGATAATTTGAGCCAGAGTTGCTTGAGATCATGCTAAGAGTTCTGCTGAAATCGGTTAACACTATTACTGAGATCTGCCTTTCCATACTTGTCTGTTTACACACACACACCCCAAAAAAAGGATATGGACATTTAGGCTGCTCGTGTCTTGGATTCAGCCACTTCCAAAGACTTCTTCACCCTTCCTGGCCAGGCCTTTATTGCCTTCTCCTTGCCCATGAGTCTAGCGGGAGTTATCACCATCGACTCCTGTGCCAATCCTAAGTGCCTTTGCGCCCTTTCCTCAATAGCTTCCAATTGATATGGAAGCAGAAAAGGAAACAAAACAAAACACAGCCTGTGTGTCTCACCTCTTTTAATTGGATTAGAAAGTTGCATTCTTTGCCTTTCATAAGAACATAAGAGAAGCCTTGCTGGATCAGGCCACAGCCCATCTAGTCCAGTATCCTGTCACACACAGTGGCCCACCAAATGCTCATGGGCATCTCAAGCAGAGACAAGGACAAACCTCCTCCTGCTCTGGAGCCCCATCATATGGCTTTAGAAGCATCTAGGAATTCGGTCTAGTAGCCACTGATACATCTGTCATCCATAAATTTGTCTAACCCTACCTTAAAGCCATCTATACTGGTAGCTGTCACCACGTCTTCCGGCAGCACATTCCATAAGCCGATGACCCTCTGGGTGAAGAAATACTTCCCCCTGTCAGATCTTACTCTCCTACCCATCAGCTTCATAGAGGGCCCCCTGGTTCTAGTGTTGTGCGATAGAGAAAAGAAATTTTCTCTATCCACCTTTTCTATACTGTGCATCATTTTATATATTTCAGTCAGGTCCCCTCTTAAACGCCGTCTCTCCAGACTGAAGAGGCCTAGACGTTGCAGCCTGGTTTCGTAAGGGAGGTGTTCCAGACCCTCTCATCTACTTGCCATTTGTCTGTTGTAAACTGTAGGATCTTTTAGCTGCTATTCACCTGGGAAAGTATGTAATTACATTTACTGCACAAGGAGTGCATATAATCGAGTTATCCATAAGTAAGAACAACTGTGAGTCATAAATATAAATGGTTTGTTACTGTCATATTTTAGACTTTTCAGTTTCTGCCATAGTTTCTTCTTCTGAAACGCTAAAAGCTATTGAATTTCCAGCCACCTGACATTAATACTCCTATGATTCCTGATGCTTTGATTTAAATGGTCAACTGACTTGGCAACAGGAGGCACATTGGCTGAGGTAAATGAAGGAGACCAAGCAAGCTATGATACTTCTCCATTAACTCCCAGCACTACCTTCTCCTTCCCCGATTGCCAAGAGAAGCCCCTAAACTGCCTTGCTTAAGAGGAATTGAGTAGATAGAACATACTGGGGAGCTCCTCGATCAGTCCCAGAATTTTCTTCTGCTGTCTCCAAATCCATGCAGAATTGTTTATTTCTTAGTAATATATGAAATACATTTTTGTTGTATAAATTACTATGGAATCTCAGATTATGCAGTGGTATATAAACGATAATAATAATAAATTATAGTACTTTTACAGTCAAGGTCTTATTTTCATAATCTGACCTAATTCTCTCTTCTACAGTGACTGTTTTCCAATTACTTGTAGACTTAATTTGAGTTAATTTTATTCTGGCAACCCATGGGTTATATTTGTTTTTAATGCAAGTTATCTTCTTTCATAATACAGTTCAGGAAGCTTGTTCTCAAAGGACCTTTGTATTTTCCAGGCATGATGAGCTAAGCAACCTTCTGCTATTAATATTCAAAACAATCATTGAGCAATAAAAATTAGGAATATTTTTTTGCCAGTATTGATTTGGTACTAAGACTTCTGTCTCCTTTTTTTACTTGAAACTCAAAGCATTTCAAATAAATCTTAGGTTGTTTGAAAAATATAGATAATAATGCACTGAGATGTTTTGTAAAGTCTTGTTCTAACACATATGAAATGCTGAACTTTGTTCTATCTTACAGTCTAAGATTAATTTTAATTAATAAATCTGATACATTTTGACAAAGTCATTGAGATTTTCCTTTATGAAACATGTGACCTTGCTAGTAATAGCTAATAGACTGGAAATCAATAGTATAAATATTCCATAGCCCCTACTGCTTGATGTATCATTGAAATATTTCTTACAACTTCACTTATTTTGTATTAATGATAAGACCAGAAGGCTGAGAATGTTGCCAGACACAGTAACTGTTTAGAATTTTTAAACAATAAATAAATTAGACACTCAGTGCATTCTCAGAAATGCTACCTGTTCCACGTGCAGGACCAACCAGACAGGCAGAGCTCAGGAACCTCAATGTGTGGATGAGGCAGTGGTGTTGGGAGGAGGGGTTTAGATTTGTAAGGAACTGGAGAACATTTTGGGACAAGCCAAACCTGTACAAGAGGGACGGGTTACACTTGAACCAAGATGGAACCAGATTGCTGGTGCTGATCCCTGGGGGAAAGCTGACAGGAGCTGGGCAGCATCCAGTTCGGGAGAGTGCACCCTCAAGTGAGGAGGGCTGGAAATATGTACATAATGCTGAATGAAGTGAGGGATTAGTCAATAGTAGGCAAGCAGACCGATGCAGGGGGCAGTATAAGGATTCACATGTTCCTCAGCAGAATTTGGACCAGAGGAGTGAATATAAATGTACATATGCAAACACCAGAAGCCTTTGAGCTAAAATAGGGGAGCTAGAAAGCTTAGTTATGGAAAATAGGATTGATATTATTGGCATAACTGAAACCTGGTGGACCAGTGAAAACCAATGGGAAACAGTCGTCCCAGGTTACAAATTGTACAGAAAAGACAGGGAAGGGCAACATGGAGGTGGTGTAGCCTTGTATATTAATGAAGAGAGAGAATCTTATGAAATGGAATGTCTAGACAGAGGCAGTGTGGGTAAAAATACCAAACCAAAAAGGAAGCCTAACAATAGGGACATGCTACCGTCCTCCCGACCAAATGCCCAAAGGAGATCAACAATTGGAAAAGGTGGTAAAGGAGGTCTCCCAAAAAGATAGGGTAGTTATAATGGGGGACTTCATTATCCTCACATAGACTGAGTGAACTCCTGTTCAACTCAGGAAAGAGAGAAAAAATTCCTAAACCTGCTAAATGACTGTTCCATGGAGCAAATGGTCATGGAACCAACCAGGGGAAAGGCAGTCCTGGACTTCATCCTAAGTAATGCTCAGGACCTGGTAAAGGATGTCACTGTAGCTGATCCATTGGGAACAGTGACCACTATGCAATAGCCTTCAACTTAAATACAAGGAGTAAGTTTTAATAAAGTCTAACACAGAGACCTTAAACTTTCTTAAGGGAACTTCCCCAAAATGAGGAAATTAGTAAAAAGGAAATTGAAAGGGAAAGTCAGAAGAGTTCAATCACTTCAAAATGCATGGAGACTGCTTAAAAACACAATAATGGAAGTGCAACTGGAATGCATACCTAAAAGAAGAAAGGGGACTTCTCGGTCCAAGAAGAAACCGAGACTCACAAGTGCAGTAGACAAAGTCATTAAAAACAAGAAGAGTTCATTTAGAAAATGGAAAGCTCGTCTAAATGAGAAGAACAGGAGAGAGCATAGACACTGGCAACGCAAATGCAAGATGACCATTAGGAAAGCTAAGAAAGATTTTGAAGAGCACATTGCTAAAAACATCAAAAGAACAAACAAGAACTTCTATAAGTGTATCAGAAGTAGGAATTCAACCAGGAAAGCAGTTGGACCATTAGATGACAAAGGACAGAAAGGGATAATTAAAGAATACACGGAGGTTGCAGAGAGACTGAACAAATTCTTTGCCTCCGTATTCACAGAGGAAGACAGAGGATACATGCCAGTAGCTGAGCCCGTATTTTCTGATGAATTAAACTGGACAAAGATAATCAAGGAAGAAGTCCTTGCATGTCCTAATAAACTAAATGTTAACAAGTCACCAGGACCAGATGGTATTCATCCAAGAGTCCTTAAAGAACTCAAATGCGAAATTGCAAACCTTCTAGCAAAAATATATAATCTTTCCCTAACATCAGGCTCTGTACCTGAGGACTGGAGGGTAGCAAATGTAACACCAATCTTCAAAAAAGGATCCAGGGGTGATCCAGGCAATTACAGACCAGTTAGCTTAATGTCAGTTTCATGTAAGGTGATGGAAACTATCATTAAAGACCAAATTAGTGTGCACATGGGGTAGCAAGCATTGCTGAACAAAAGCCAGCATGGCTTCTGCAAAGGTAAATCATTCCTCACAAACTTGTTGGAATTCTTTGAGAGTGTCAGTAAACACATGGATAAAGGTGAACCAATAGACATTGTCTATCTGGACTTTCAGAAGGCTTTTGACAAAGTCCCACATCACAGGCTACTGAGTAAACTCATCAGCCGTGTAATAACAGGACAGGTTCTGTTCTGGATTTGTGACTGGCTTAAGGGCAGGAAGCAGAGAGTAGCAATAAACGGCCAATTCTCAGGGTGGAAAGAGGTAAAAACCGGGGTCCCTCAAGTCTCAGTGTTGGGACCAATGCTTTTTAATTTATTCATCAATGATCTAGAAGAAGGGGTACACAGTAAAATAGCAAAGTTTGCTGATGATACTAAATTATTTAGGGAAGAGATTGCCAAGAGCTCCAGGGGGATCTCTTAGCATTGGGTGACTGGGCAACCAAGTAGCAAATGTGCTTTAATCTTAACAAGTGCAAAGTAATGCACATCGGGGCCAAAAATCCAAATTATGTCTATAAACTGATGGCGTCAGAGCTTTCTGCAACACACCAGGAAAGGAGTCTCGGGGTTTTGGTGGACAGTTCAATGAAAGTGTCAACCCAGTGCGCAGCAGCAGTGAAAAAAGCTAACTCAATGCTGGGAATAATTAGGAAGGGAATAGAAAATAAGTCAGCAAGTGTCATTTTGCCTCTTTATAAATCTATGGTGAGGCCACATTTGGAATATTGTGTACAATTCTGGTCACCACACCTCAAAAAGGATATTGTGGAACTAGAGAAGGTGCAGAAAGGGGCAACCAGAATGATTAAGGGTCTGGAACACCTCCCTTACAAAATCAGGCTGCAACGTCTAGGCCTCTTCAGTCTCGAGAGACAGCATTTAAGAGGAGACCTGACTGACATATATAAAATGATGCATGGTATAGAAAAGTTGGATAGAGAACATTTCGTTTCTCTATCGCACAACACTAGAACCAGGGGGCACGCTATGAAGCTGATGGGTAGGAGAGTCAGATCCGACAAGGGGAAGTATTTCTTCACCCAGAGGGTCATTGATTTATGGAATGTGCTGCCGGAAGAGGTGGTGACAGCTACCAGTATAGATGGCTTTAAGGGAGGGTTAGACAAATTTATGGATGACAGATGTATCAGTGGCTACTAGAATGAATGCTTAAGTGCATCTTTCAGGCTGGGGGGTGGGGCGTGGGACGCTTCTAAGGCCATTTGCTGGGATTTGAGAGCAGGAAAAGGTATGTCTTTGTCTCAGCTTGAGATGCCCATGAGCATTTGGTGGGCCACTGTGTGTGACAGGATGCTGGACTAGATGGGCTGTGGCCATTTGATTCGATTTGAATGTCAAAAAATCCAAATCAAATCCTTAACATTCAAATCTATTTGTTGGAATGTTAGATTTGTATTTAAAGATACAAATGTCAACAACATTCACATCTGTTATAAGTATCTATGCACGTTTCATATGCATACCATTTTATCCCGTATGCATCCTGTTTTCATTCTGTATTATAAGCGCAAATATGTATAATATTCGTACAAAAACGTATGTAATACATATGTATCTGTACATTCAAATAATTCAAATGATTGTTTCGGAACATCCAAAATCTTTTCGACTGTCTAAATTCGAATGTTATTAAACCGATTCGAATTCAAATGTCAACATTTGTTGGATTCGAATCAGATTTTTTAATATTCATGCACATTCCTACTGCTTTCTTGGTGCGAAACATACCCCAACAAATGTTGTTGCTACTTTGTTATTATTTAGTATCTTAAGAGTTGAGGTTGATGACTCCATGGAGACATGCTCTACTGTTACCTTCTTCTGAGGCAGATGCTGAGGGTCAGATCTGTGACCCTTATTTTATAGGCTGTTATCGTACTACATTACAGCCATTTTCTGAGTTGCCAAAAATATATTATAAATTACTATTTCCATGAAGTTTAATAGCGTGAGTATAAACTAGTTGACAGAAAAAGATGACTTTGATTAGGGCTCAGTTCCTGGTAACTGAATTCTACACTATCTCTGCAGTTTCCTTGGCAATGCCATTACCTTCCTTTAAGGTGGTGGTCAGGGTGCAACCTATAACTCTCTACTTTCCACATAGCTGCTGCGGTACCACACGGCTATGCACTAGAGATGTGGATGAGCTGGATCTTGATATCAAGGATGAACCTTACTAGTTATGCCATTCATGTGAGAAGTGGGATCCTGTAAGTTCCAGTAGGCAAGTACCCAGGAGTAGTGTTTCCAATCAACAGAGCAGGAGCAAGACAGATTGTCAACCTTCCTCAAGATTGAAGTGAGCTTGACACATCTCTAACTATAGCTTATAACACCAACTACTGTTTAAAAAAAATACTTTCTGAGTATACAGTACATCGGAACCTATATTACAAAGTTTTGTTCAAAATTGTTCAAAAGTGAAAATAGTTTATTGAAATGTTCATGATTGCTTTTATATTAAAACAGTAATTTTGCTTACATTTATTTGATTTGCTGCTGTAGGCATAGAAACGTATTCCATTTTATTGCACCCTTAGTTGGTGTGGATTATACAGTTTACAGATAGAAATCTACCTCTTGATAAATAGAAAAATACTGTACAAACTGCAATTACAAATTATATTCAATTTTATTTCACTTGGAAGACAACAAGTATTCATTTGTACCAGGATAATCTGTTCAGAGCTTGGGTGTTCTCAGAATTGTACTGCATGTTTCCTTATGCTAAACATAATGCTAAAAAATTAATATTCCTGCGTACTGGATACGAAAGTGACATCCAGTGGCCAGTTATACTAATTAAAGTAAATTGCATTCCATAGGGCAGATATTAGAGAGTCATTAATAAAATGAAAGTAAAACATATGCTTATTGGATTTTAGTGTCAATTTTCGCATGGCATTAGCCAAGTACAATTTAAAAATGAAAACCTTAGAAGCTGAAGATCTGATATGTGAATTAGTAGTAGCTTATTTTCATGTTTAAAGATCAAATATTCTACTTGTCAGTTATCAGAAGCTAAATTTCCAACTTACTCCATTTGAGAGAAATCAAAGGTATCTTACTTTTTTTGGGGGGGGGGAGTGTAGACAGTGTTTTGATACAAACCCCTCAACAGCTAGGGAGAAGATCCTGAGACATTTTTCTTTAACATCCTTGCAGCATTCTCTTCATCACCCCTGCTTTACATAAATTCAGGATGACTCAAATTGAGCTGTGCTGATTACGGTACTTTTCAAGCTTTCCCTGAAATCAATGAAACTTAAAGCTGGACTAGATGCTTCCTTCCCCCTGCTTAAAAGTTGCAATAGTGATTCTTGAGCAGGATCAGATCCAAGTAACTATACAGTACATGTATGGATGTGGAACCATACTGAAGCTGCATTATGACAAAAAGATGCAGTTATGGGTCTCACACATCATGGCTAACTTGCTCCTTAAGTGTCATTCGATTTGTGTGGATCTTTCCATTATATCATACTCTGATTATTGGCTGTTCAAGCTGACTTTGCCTTTTCCATATATGGATGCTTTAATTTGAATCAGAATATAATGGAACCGTAGGAAGACATGTTAAGTGGTTTTAAGTTAACCTAAACAGCTATTAAAATATTTGATCTATATGTGCCTTCTGTGTACTAGAGTAAGGCTCCATTTATTCATCGAATTTAATTTGAACTGTATTATTTGTGTGTTTTGAAAATAAGCGTTAAGTATATAAATTAGAGCAAACAATGAAAAATGTTGCACAGAAAGTGCTGCTTTCTGCCTTGCCACACTGTGGTCAAACTAGTGTTTTGGTTTTATGCCTATTGTGCAATGACAAAGGTTTATTTTCCCTTTGTTCTTTTCAGAGCGCTGCAGCAGCTCCCAGTCCAGTGCTAGGAAACATTCCCCCAGGAGATGGCATGCCAGTAGGCCCTGTACCACCGGGTTTTTTTCAGGTATTCAGACAAATTATGAATTTTAGGTATTAGAAATGGGTTAGCTGCATTACTTGGCACCGGATTACAAGATATTACTTCAAGTTATACTATGTATAAAATAAATAATACAAAACTACAGTTGGAGTGGGATACGGAACTAGAATAGCTTCATAGTTAGTCAAATACAGGGTTGTATTGTTTGGAGCCAGCAGCTAGACTTTCCAAATCAGTATGTGTTTAAAATTTATTATTACAGAATATTAAATATATGATAGCTGCTTAGTTGAATTGTATTTCAGGCCAGTTAATGTTGTGTTCTTTTACTGACGTACGGAACAGAGTTTTTATTCTTTGGTTTTTCAAGAGAACACCTTTACTTAGATTAGTGTTGTTGTGATACACTGTACATTACTAGTGGTTTGGAAAGGAAGAGCAGTACAACTACTGCTATACAAATTTAAACTAGTAATTTGAAATTTATTAATTTACAAGGGACTAACAAAGGTAGCTCCATGTTTCTTAGTGGTCTTTTCTCATTATAGCATCCTGTTAGTCCACAGACAAAAAAACAATTTTAGAATAAGTATTATTTCTTGAGGCCTGAATCATCTCTATATAGTCACAAAGCATCATTTTTAGAATGTTCTGCCAGCAGCAAGATTGGCCAGAGGCTTGGTATTTTGTGGGGCTACTGCATAACATATCCAGGACTACAGCGGACAAGGACAGGCATCTGGCAACACAATGCAAAGCCACATCTAATCATTCCCTAGTTAGAATTAAATAAAGGAACTTTATTTAAGGCAGAGCAAGAAGTATGGTTATGACTTAGTAGTGTGATATAGTGAAGGCATGACTTTTCTTGAACCAATACTGTTATGTCCCTCAAAGGTAGATATTGAATGTTTGATTATGGTTAATTATAAGTGAACATACTTTATACATACCACTCTAGTTTTCAGTTATAATAAGTGTTATCCCTGTTCTAAGAATGAAAATAAGAGAATTTTGAAGTCGTTTGAAACAATATGATTTATAATGTTTTGAACAGAAGCTTATTCCTGTCTTTATTTAAAATATGGAATTAAATGCATGCACTTGAATAACTTCTGTGGTAACACTATATATAAGATATCAGAATTGACCAAACTTAAAATAGTCTACTGATATCAGAAATAAAACCCATATTCTTTATAGGCTGTTTTTGCACTTGCAACTAAGACCCCATTAGGAACCCAATAGGTACTCGATTGGTACAGATCTGTTATGTACTGTCTGCACACAAGACCCGTTAAGAATCCCGTTAAGCCCCCATTCTGAACATCCTGTACCCAGGAGTCCCGGAAAAATCCAGATTTAATGGGGTCTTTGGGCCTTTAAACCCGGACTAACAGTAGACCCCTTTAATGGTGTCTTCAATCCGGTCTTCTGCTGTGAAGACTGGATCAGAGACCACTCGTCTACCAGGGCAATGAGGTCCAGGGATGGGCTCACAGCTACATAGGCCTGCACGACCTTTGTAGTTGTCTACAAAGCTGAGCACAAGCTTCATAGGGCTACATAGGCAGCTACGAAGCTGTGTCGCTGCCATGCCCACTGTACAAGAAGTAGCCCTTGATTAGCTGCTATACTGAACAGTTGCACTGCGCCACCTGCAGACCTTCCTGCTCGGGCCTAATCAGAGCCTTGGGATGGGTGCTACGGCATCTGCACAGTGGCCCTGTTTAGCACCCATTGCCATCGGTTGCTAGATGGCCCATGCTGACACATGGGGCCCTCCCCTTGATGTGGTACTTCAAGGACTGAATTCAACAAGGATCTCATCTGAAAGATCTGGATCTTCTAAATCTAAATTAACAGAGGTACGTGCAAAAATAGCCTTAGACAGAAATCTTATTTCAAAGATTTTGTCTCACAATTCCCACCTCTATGAGACTTTTCTTCCACTATGGATGCATCCAGAAAGGGTCAAAAATCAATGATTGTTTTGTAATTGTATGTAATTTGCCAGACATGATCATGATGCTCACTAGACAGTCCTGGAATATAGACCCGATTTACCAGGTTACCATTATTCCAGTAAAATTGAATATCATAGTGCAATATCCTGTTTTTCAGTAATCACAAGCGTGTCTGTCATTACCAGGTAATACTTCATTGGTCACCTATATGGTGCAATGGGAGGGTTAGCTGGAAGGAAAATCTAACTGCTCTAACGTCACTCCACTGCGGTGGCAAATTCGATGTCTAGGCCAGGGTTTCCCAAACTATGGGTCGGGACCCACTGGTGGGTCGTGAGCGAATATTGAGTGGGCCCTGCCTGTAGAATTAAGTAATTAAAAAATTGTATTAAAACTTTGTTTGTTATTTGAAAAGTCCTTTATTCATATTGGTAACGGTTAAATTTCCTAGAGGTGGGTCCCGAGTTGGTAAACTTATATTAGATGGGTCGTAGTCCAGACAACTTTGGGAACCACTGGTCTAGGCAATCCCAGATGTGTTTTATACCAGTATGTTGGCACATTGCCAAATAAGTAAATGATGTTTGCAGTCAAAATATATTTCTCTTTTAGGGCCTTAGCAATGCTCTGACCCTTGAGGCTTTAATGTAGCAAATAGATTGTGTTCTTCTATTAAATGGTTGTGCCTTGAGGATTCCAACATCCATTTACTATTTACTATTTACTATTTACTATTTACTATTTACTATTTACTATTTACTATTTACTTATTTACTTATTTATTTATTTATTTATTTATTTATTTATTTATTTATTTATTTATTTATTTATTTATTTATTTATTTATTTATTTATTTATTTATATTTCTATCCCGCTCTATACCCAAAGGTCTCAGGGCAGGTTACAATATTATATTAATCTTAGGTCCCTGCCCTCAGTCTTCCAATCTAAAGAAACAAGAAACAAAAGGAAAATGGTGTGGGAGGAACAGGGAACAGCAAAAATCAAGCGCTTGAGGTCTTCAGTTCCAATTCTTCTGTTCATTTCATATTGCTGGAATTTTCCTGTTCTCTTAACTTTGAATTTTCTCTTCATTGATGACAAACCAGATGAAGGTAGAGATGGTCAGCCGGCATCTACTCAGCCCCACCCTGCTCGGCTTCAGGACCAGACGTTTTCTCAACTGTTGGATTGGCTGCCATAGTTTCTTTGCCATCTTGTGATGGGGGCAGTTGGAGGAGGGAGGGGCAGTGCTGGGAGCAAGATGGCAGAGAAGCCCAGCCTGCTGCCTCTTCTCCACTCCTCTCAGGCAAGATGGTTTGCAGCCTTGTGATGACAGTTGGAGGAGGGAGGGGCACTGCTGGGAGCAAGATGGCAGAGCAGCCCAGCCTGCTGCCTCTTCTCGACTCCTCTCAGGCAAGATGGTTCACAGCCTTGTGATGGCAGTTAGAAGAGGGTGGGCCCCTGCTGGGAGCAAGATGGCAGAGCCCAGCCTGCTGCCTCTTCTCCACTCCTTTCAGGCAAGATGGTTCGCAGCCTTGTGATGGCAGTTGGAAGAGAGAGGGGCACTGTTGGGAGCAAGATGGCAGAGCCCAGCGTGCTGCCTCTTCTCCACTCCTCTCGGGCAAGATGGTTCACAGCCATTTAAAAGAAGACCCCATGATTTTCCACTCTCCTTCAGTGATTCTACAGACCAAAGAAAATGATGTATAAGAGGGTTCCTATGGATTTATTTTCAGCAGGTGCTTTGTAACCAAGTAGGCAGGTAACAGAAGGCTCATTTATTCTTATAGGTACAGTAGATTTTAATTGACTCCGAGGGCTATCATTTCAGTTTGTACAAAATGCATGATAAGGGTATAGATAAGACTTGGTGAATTTTTGAACATTTCAGCTGTAGTTTGAAAGGTATGTCAATAAGATTTTTGTTATGAATTGTGGCTGGTAGATTTATAGTAATGTAATCAATTTTAAGTTGCTGAAAATACTTTTAGTTTAATGTCTATTCTGTCATTCATATTGCTTATTTCACTTTCTTGGAATTTTTAAAGGAACTTACAGGAGCTTGTGTTGGACCAAAATATATAAACAATCTAGGTGTTCCATTGGAACAATTTGCTGTTCTATGAAATGGCCCAGCTGTTCAGAATGTTGTGTCCACTTCCTTGTAAAGGGTCCAATGTAAGTGGTTAAAACAAAACAGAACAGCTTACCTTGCAACCCTAGGGAATGCTGGATAGCAGCAATGTTCCAGATTCCACATTAGGTGCAATATGCAGTGTATTTAGGGCATCTGCTTTGTTGCTGGCTTCAGCCATGTTTGCTTACAGAGCAGTGTTCCCAGACACATCTGAATTTAGCTAGAATGGCAAAATTCCCAGTAGCATGACATTCTGGCTTCGACTGTAGTGGTGTTTCTGTATAATACCTGTATTGCTGTAACAATACTTTTAGTTGTGACTCCTGGATCCTCACTCTGATTGTAGTAGCAGCTACAGCAACAGCAGGCCCAGGCCTCAGTGGTACTGGGAGGAGAAGAACTTAAGTGCAAATCTGGAAAAACAGGAACGGAAATACCTTATTTCAAGAATTGTTATGTTGCAAATTTCGACCAAAATCGTCTGTTCTGAGTCAAAATAAATGTGAATTCAGATGTTTTGGACACTTACACTAATAACATGCCTCATTTTATTTCACTGTGCCTTGCAGACTCTTCTATTCAATCTTTCTGTTAATGCCTTGCCTTTTTATCTTAAAGAAGATGTTGAAATAAAAACCAAGTGTAATTCAAACACATTGATGGATATGATCATTTTAAAAACTAAATCAAGGCTGTCAAACAGATGGAATTAAAATCTGCAGTGTAAGAGCCAGAAAGTATATAAGCAAAACATAATGGATCCAATGTATGACTTACAAACTCAGCTAACACTTGACAGTAACTATAGTTGCCATGAAGTAAACAAGCAGGATCTTCATTTGAGCCTACTTCTCCCTTTTGTCTCATCCTTCTGCTTGGCTAAAAGAAGCAGTTTATAGCTTGCTCTTATCATTATGATTTAGTATAGTTATTCTTACATAAACAGCTTTGTACAGCATAATGTCAGTCTTACACAGTAGGTAGAATGTGAATTTATTAGTTGAACTCTGAAATCCTGAAATAACTGTGTGGCCACTGACATACATTGGTAGACAGGGCTTCCTTTTTGTGGTATTATTAGTTTATTTTGGTGGATTATAAGATGCCTCAAAAACGATTTTTGTATGCAGTACCACGGTCAGAGGAAGTTAAACAGCAAAGGCTGGTTGAAGAGGTATATTTTACACCATGTAATGTGGGTGCCTCGTGAACCTTCAGAAGGAGGCTATTCCAGATATGGGGACACCACAGAAAGGTGTACTTGGCCCTGAAAAAGATACTGATCCATCACTAGAGAGTATATCTCAAGACAAAATATATTTTTTAAATGAGCTTTATTGAATATTAAAGCAAATACAATAGAAAAACGCAACACATACAAACAGAAAACAGGATAAAATTGCACTAAACAACATAGGGTCTAGAGTTGCTTACATGAAGCCATAGGTTCAAACCATTGTCTCAAAGAGATTTCCAGTAGGTTTAATACCTTGGAGAGACTTCAAAGAAAAATCTGTAGGAACTCCCAAACTATGTGTAGCCTGGCTTTGCCCATGAGTGAGGAAAAAAAAGCAAGGGCTATTAGATAGTGAGCAGAAGGAAGATAAAGAAGAGGGAGAAGGAGCAAGAGTTTTAATGCTATGGCAGTGGCCTAATTTCAATACAGTTAAAAATCCATTCAGAGCAAAATGTGGTATTATTGAATAACGAAGGACTTTATAGGTGCCAAAGGCTGTTTTCACACTTACCATATTTAACCTGGATTAAGAAGATCTGGATCTTTGAGATCTGGTTCTTGCAGAATCCCATTAAAGTAGTTCCGTATCTTAGCAAAGATGTCTGCATGGGGTTTTTGGCACCCAATGGTAATGGGTGCTAAATGGGAATGTTGTGCAAAAGTTGTAGACCACAACCCAAGTGGCTGGATGGGCCCGTGCAGGAAGCACCGCCTGCGGTGTGGCACAATTGGCTTGTGTAGACACCAGTCAATGGTCACTTCCATTTCATAGTGGGAGTGACAGAGAGACACAGCTGCATACTTGCCCACATAGCTGTTGTGTACCTGGGAAGTGGAGCCGGAGATAGCCCCTGGACCCCAATGGACCAGCATTCATGTGGAAGTGCACTCTGGAATCCAGTCTTCATGGGGCAAGACCTGATTGAAGGCCTGTTTAAGGGGTCTACCACTAATCTGGATTTAAGGGCCCGAAGATCCCTTTGAATCTGGAACTCTGCAATGCTCGTGAGGACAGCGTGTTCCTAATGGGGCTGTTGGTGTGGAAGGTATGTAGCAAATCCATACCAAATGTGTCCCTATTGAGTGCTTAATAGGGTCTTCAGGGTCCATGCAGAAATGCCCAAAATTTCAAAACGCTTTTTTAAAAAACTTGATATTTCTGAAGTAGGAATATAAACCAAATGGGTTGCAGTGAAAGGGATAATCAGAGAAAGGTGTATTTTTCAAGAATGTTGGTATAAAGAAAACATTAAATAAAACACCAAAATGTAGTTAAAGAAATAAAAACTTTACAACTGAAATAGCTAATCTATACATGTTTATCCAAAATTTGTTGCCAGAAGAAAGGAACTTAATGGCTTCGAATTACATAGTATGAGTTCATATATATATATAAGTTTGTTAGGAACAGTGGTAGAAATATTAAATTTTTAGCCAATAATTTGAAAATTACTGGAAATAATAACTTAAGTGTTATATTAAGGATTCAGAAAGAATATTAAATAATATGTAAAATTATAATCAAATTTATCCTTCCTTACCTAAAGAAAAGGATTAAAGTTTTCCTTATTTACAATCTTCTACTCTAACAGTTTTGCAAAAAGGGAACTAAATGCTCCAAGTACTCTAGAAGGTAGATAGCACTAAAAACGATAAAAGGAGGAAAAATCCAAGATCCTGATGACTTTTCACCAGCCTTTTATAAAGCATTTGAAGACCAATTAATTCCTCATTTATTACCTGTCATCACAGGATGGCAGGTAATGAATCCAATGATAGTCGTGCAAATAAAAATCCTCTGTCACTTCGGAATGATTTCAAAATGACACTGAAATCACTCTGAAGCTGGGACTTCGCCCCCCCCCCATGGCTGCATCCCCTCCCCCTAGCCTCCTCTAGGCCCCCTAGATCTTGATTTTCTGGCAGAAGACCCCATTGTAGACCCCATTAATGAGTTCTACATAAAATCTGGATTAAAGGGAGAAAGTACCCATTTGATCTGGATTTCCCCCATGGCAGCGGAAATAATTGGGTCCCAAATGGGTGCCATGGCGGAAATGGGGTCATCTGTCTCACAGTCAAATGGGTCCTTAATGGGTGCAAAAATGGGTACTTTTTGACAGTGGAAAAACACCCAAAGCCCTTTTTAAATCTTAGGCTTGTCTTTTCAGACAAATATGGAGTTAGTCTTGCTATGTTCAGGCTTCTCCACATTTCATGGTCTGCCTTCAGCTTCTAATTATGCCAGTTATAAAGCCAAATCCATACATCAAAACCCTGTATATTTCAAATTCAAGTTTTGCAGTCAAAATTTATGATACCTGTACACCCAAAGCTGATCTGGTACCAGTATAACACAAAGCCAAATGACCTTCAGAGTAGGGATATGCACAAATGTTCCAAACATTCAAAATAGAATGTCTTCACATTCAAATTTAAACATTTGAACAAATTTCAAATGTTCTAAAACATTCGTCCAAATGATTCAAATCATTCGAATGTACAGATACTTATGTATTACATACGTATCTGTATGAATATCATACTTATCTGTACGCATTTGCTCTTATAATACAGAACGAAGATGGGATGCATACAGGATAAAATGGGATGTATACAGATCTGCGTACAGATATGTATAACACATACGAATGTTGTTGACATTGGTATCTTTAAATACAAATGCTGTTGACATTTGTATCTTCAAATTTGTGTATAACATTCAAATGAATAGATTTGAATGCATCGGATTCAAACCAGTTTTTGTTGCATTTGGATTTTAAACATTCGAATCGAATAAAATGTCTTGACATTCTATTCGACTTGAATTCAAATGCAAAAAAAATTCATGCGCATCCCTATTTCAGAGGAATCCTGTCTGTCTCTTCAACTTAAGAGGTGTTCCATCAGCATTGATCCAAGTAGCCCTTCATGCACGTGTTAAATGAACAGACAATCATTTCTGTGTCATACATTTCACACCATGCCTGATTTTACATAGTTTAATTAGCTCATCTCTTAGATGTTGTTGCCCTGTCTTTTAAGGGAAGTGTTCCAGCCCCCTGATTTTTGGACTTTTCCCAGTTACACAATATTCTTTCTGAGATGTGGTGACTGAATAGAAAACACAGTATTCCAAATGTGCACTCATCATAGCTTTATAGAAGCACAATGACTCTTGCTAATCTATTTTCTATTCCCTTCCTAATTTCCCCTAGCATTGTATTTGCCTTTTTCACTGTGGTGCACACTGGCATGACATCTCCATTGAGCCGCCCAGCAAAACCCCAAGATCCCTTCCCTTGCGTGTCACCCAATGTCAAGAGGCATCTTTTGAGTGGTTCACAATATCTTTCAGTTTTTAGTACCCTAAATAATTCAATGCCATCAGCAAAGTGCACTATCTAACTGATCAATCATACTTCTAGATCATTTTTGAGATTAGTAATAGCCAGAATTAGAAAAAAAATTACTTGTTTAAATCTTGGTAACTGGTATGATAAGTTATGGAAATTATATCACCTTATATTCAGCACTAATATAATCAAATGTTTCAGAGTTCCAGAAAAAATAGTATTTACCAAAATCAGGACAGCACTTTTTAAAGACTTCACTACAATTTAAATACTTCATAAATTTACGGATTCAAATTTGAGTATTAAGTTTGATATTCAAATCGTACAAATGAAAAGTTAAGTATAAACATTATTTTCTTTGAACTCATTATTTAAGCTTAAGCTGGACTATATTATAGATTTCTTATGACTGATATGTGTTTTCCAGTTATAATGTAAACTATAAGTAATTATTGCATATATGTGATTGGGCATGTAACTAACTTGTGCTTGTAACTGTAAATGTTTAAGTTTTAAAATAAAGATTTTTTAAAAGCTAGAACATATTTTAAATAGAATTGTGCTTAAGGGTATTCTGAGTTTCTCAGGGTATCATCTCAAAGTACAAGAGGCCACTGCCTTGCTAAAACTCAGCTACGCTAGCTTTGATCAGTTCATGGATGAGTGATTGCACGGAAAGTATTTTCCTGTCACTTTGTGTTCCATGAGAGACATAAAGTGGACTTTAGTATTAAAAAATATATATATGTTTTTAAAAAGATTGTTAGAAAATAGTAATATTTTAAGATGATTTTTGAAAATGGGTCCTAACAGAATTTTAATAAGACATTTTCATCAGTTTTTGTTGTTGTCTGAAAATATTTTTTAAAAACTGGTTTATGTCTAAATTGTATAGTTTTGTCCCAAACTTTTTCACATAATTAATGTTTAAATTTTCTGTGAGGCTCTGATCAAATTATGAGGCTATCTATTATATGTAAATAATGATCATTTGATATATCCACTGGTTTGCTGTTGTGCTTTGTTATTCAAATGTAGTACTGTAACCACATCATGTATTTGCAGTTAGTATCAGCAAGAGGTTTTTCCACTTATCTCCCTTAATCCGGATCTTTAAAGATCAGGGTCTTTGAAATGGGGTCCTCAACGATTCCGGTCCTAGAAGATACGGATCTTGGCGAGGACCCAATGTTTCTCCCTGGGCAGTCTAGAACCTGATGGCAATGGGTGCTAGACATGGTCGCAGTGGGAACCCTGGAGCACCCTTCTGGAGTATCCATTACTCCCCAGGTGGAAGTTGTGAAGGTGGTGCAGCATGATTGGTCAATGTGCATGTCAATGAAGCACCATTTCCAGGGGTCAATGGGCATGGTGAGGGGAACGAGGTTCCAAAGTCTCCTACTTAGCATCTTTGTAGTCTGGTACAAACCAATCAGGTAAGGAATGCCACCATTGCTTTTTCCGTGTCTCCTACCTCCCCCTATGCGTGGATAGCAAAGGCATGGGGTACCCGACACTCTCCGGTGTGTTTGGTATGTTGCCTGCACGGCAGTTGCATTGTACGAGGGGGACCTATTGGCTGCTACGCAGACAGATTAATCTACGAAGACTGCCAGATGACAGCTACATAGGCTGTGCTCAGCTTTGGGAGTCTTCAGAGGATGAGCACAGGCTTCGTAGATGTGGGTTTCAGGGTGCCTGCACCCCGTTGAGGGTCCGCCCCTGGACCCCACTGACCGATCATGGTGCGAACATGTGCCTTCTGATCCCGTCTTCTCGGCTGACCAGATTGAAGACACCTTTAAAGGGGTCCACAAGAAGACTGAATTTCAGGGTCTGAAGACCCCATTCAATCTGGACTTCCCTTGAACTGGTGTGAATGCAAAGATGTCCTAATGGGGTCTGGTGTGGGAACAGGGTCTTCCTGATCAGTACCAATTGGGTGCCTAATGGGTTCTTAATGCTAGAGGACCCCCCCCCCCCCAATTTCCACTGTGGAACTCTTGTAGAGCAGTGTTGTCAACTTAGTGCTGTGAAAAAAGTGCTTAAAAAGTATTTGCCCTGAAGGCTTTCTCAAAGTCTACTTTTTCCATCACAGGACAGAATAAAAATAGTTATGTTTCATGAAAGACAGTAAAATAAGAGAAAATACTTTCATTTTACAGCTAGTTGGCTTATATATTGTATTTTAAAGATTATTGAGGCTTATTGAGGGTTAGATTCTAGTTATCTTAAAAAGAACTTGGATAGTAATAAGAATACAAAAAGAACAAATAGCTTTATTTTGTATCAAAATTACTAGGTGAGGATCCATTTCTTCCATAACTACATTCTATCGAGCAGTATCTTCCCCTTAGAACAGTAATACTAACCAATTAATGATTAAATATACAAGTATATTTCTACATTTTGTGGATATTTCAGGTATATCTCTACTTACAGTTGTGAGCATTTATGGATGTGGCTTTGGATTCATTGTCTTCATTTTGAGCAGCACAACACATCCACTGAGACACATGGGGGCAAGAACACAAAATCGTGTTCTTTGTACAAGTTTCCTCCACCACTTTACCAGGTGCCTGTGTTACCCAGTCATAAGCTGTGGTCACTTAAGGTTTAATCCATCTTCAGTCCACTTTCAGAGTGAGAGAATACAATAGCAAAGTGACAAGCTGCTTTCTTTCAGTGTTAAATAACAGAAAATTCACCTTTGGGATAGATAATGTGGTGAGAAAATTACTGGTCTCTTTGCTGATGTGTTTTCTTGCTCTGGCTGTGGACTGAAGCTAGATTAAACCTTAGGTATGACCAGAACCGTAGATACATCAAAGCATCCACTGATCGGTTATGGGCATTTCTGCAGATTGATCTGCCTCCAGGCTCTTCTCTCCACAAAATGGACATGACTTTAAGGTATACTTAATATGTGTCTCGATTTGAAAGTACATGAGATTGAAGGCAGTATTTTTCTTGTATATTATTGATGCTTCTCCAGAGAGTATTCAGCCCAAGAGGGATATTTTTGGGATGTCCCTGAAAAGGAATGCTGAAAAGATCCAGTGCATAAGGTGAACTTGTATCCAGCTCATAAATTTCTATTGTTTGTATTTGTGTCTCACCTTTCCAGAAAATAAAGTACTCAAGGTGATTCACAAGAGAACAAAATTACAATAAGCCAAAAAAATCCAATTTAATAAAAATGTCAAATATGCATTATGAACAGGAAATTGGTAATAAACTATGATATACACCGCATAAGGTAGAAGAGGAAAACAACAGGAAGATCAGTGAAGTAAAATTACTCAAGATTAACAAAATATTAATTTTAAAAAATTGCAATAAGAGAAGAGGCAGCAGTCAACTCAGGTGATATTCTAGTTTTCCAGCCTTATTCTAAAGCAGCCCCAGTTCTTATATCCAATCTGGAGGATAGTGGCAAAAGCTTGAGCATCTAGCTCAGATCATATTATTCATCACTGCCCACAACCAGAACCAACAGAGGCTTGTATATCCAACCCGAAAGAGGGTGTAGCAAAGGCTACAAGCCCAGAACTTTCTCTCCTTCCCTGGTAAAACAAGACAAAGAAAAAGTTAAGAGTTCATACACTTTTTCTCCCAGAAACAGATAAATCTTATGAAACAGGTAAATCTTAAAACTTTTAAGAACAGCTTTTTCAAATTGATGAGCAATAATTGTAAAACTACTTTTTGTAGTAACAAATGAGAACTAATTTTGTGGAATGGCTATAAAACACAAAAAAATATTCGTATATTCCTGTCTGTATTATTACTTCATTGCTATAACAGTTCCTTCATGCATTTTTCTGGGGCATAGTATAGTATTCTGTGTTTTTGAACTAATTGCTGTAGATACCAGTGAAATCCTGGTATAGTAATATATTGATGCAAAAAGATGTATTGGTAGATTCAAAGTCATATTTTATTTGTTATTCTTATAAAAGCCTGTGGAATAAATACATGAAGTACTATAATATTACTGTGCCATCTAGTGGCAATTGCCTTTTTTTTTTTTTTGCATTTTGTCAGCAGTTTCATGCTATGGTAGCATCAGTCTTGTATTACATATAATACAATTTAACATTAAAGGAAATCTCTATCACACACAGTCCTCTCTCCCTCCCTCTCTTTCTCTCTCTCCATAAAGCTAGCATAACAGAAAAACCGTCCATAAAGATAACATTACTTTCCATGCTGAGTACAGGAGATTTCAGTTAAGGTTATACTTTGCAAAGCTCTTTGACTCTTATATCATAATGAACTGGTAGTAGTGATAAACTGAATTGGAACTGTTTAGAGTTAGCTAGAACACTGTCTTTCCACTGTCAATGATAAATCATAGCAGCTTTCATGAACACTTCCCTATAAACTTTTTCCAAGAGTTTCATCTGAAAAGGCAACAATATAGCACTATACAGTGGTTGTGTGAAGAGACCTGTAATCTATAAAGACATGGAGGAAATTAAAAAAGTATTTGAGGAATACTTCCAAACAGTCTTTCTGATTTTTGTTTCTTTTTCTTATCTGAACCTTGTGTTAGAGCTGGATTATTACAAAGCAAGCAGTAACATATCATATTTTTACACTGAACCTCCTAAACGATGTTAGCCTAAAGAAAGCTGGTGTAATACCATAGAAAAATAAGAAGTTGTGTTTTAGTATAACAGATCAGTATTTCATTTAGCTCAGTGTTGCCCACTGACCATCCAAGGTTTTAGTCAGTGATCTTTCTGAGACTCTGAGATGGTAAGCATCTTCCCGAAGCAACTGTCTCTTATAACTGCTGTCCTCTTTTTTCTGAAGAGACAAAATCTGATCTCCTTGAAATGCTTTGTTTACTAAGAGTAGTTTCTTATTTGTTCCAGCATTAATAGTATTTGAAAGCATGGATCAAAACAAAATAGAATCATACATTTGCTCCTTCTATAAATGTATACTATTGTTTGTTATTAATTTAATAAATGGCTTGGCCTTCTTTGTGTAATGATCCAAGGACTGGTTACATCATAAATATGTGCAGAAGTCAAAATAAAAATAATCACTTCTGTATAAATATTTTAAACGTCTGTAATATTGATTCAAGAGTCCTTGTGTGTTTCAGTCCCTCTCTCGCTTCCAAACCTATAAGACTATGAATCTGGGAGACCCGAGCCTTTGCATGCATACTAAAATAATCATAATGTGCAACAAATCATTTTTTTCAAGAAAATTTATGATTTATTAAAATTTCTAATAACTTTGCTGTTGTCCATGCAAGAGGCAGGTTTTTTAGAAAGCTTGAAATAAAACTTAAAAAGTACACAGGACATAATTTATTAATTATGTAATTAATTATATTATGAAATTATGGAAGCTGCTGATCAAGACCTGAACAAAGAGCTTGTTACTGTGATGTATGTAGATCCACAAAATAATGGCTGTTTTTGCTTCTCTTTCTGAAAATACTTTAAAGGTAACAGTGGTTTTCTTGGACCATACAAAGTAATATAACTCAAGTTTGTAAGGAAGCAAAGGGAAAGTGTAGGGATGAAAAGATGTTCTACTGAAATATAGCTTTAGAAACCTTATATTTTTTTATTGATTGTATAAGGAACCAGATATCGTGTTAATAAATGTTAATGAATAAAATTGTCCTGTTGATGTTGTGCAAAAGTATCCATGAGGATGTGTCACAGCAAGGACATTGGAAGGTAGCAGGAATGTTTTATAGAATATATTTATGAAAGTATGATGTGGAAAGGACATCAGTGCTCAGTGATTATTACAGTGGGGGGAAACCAATCATTCCTGCCATCAAGTAGTGTTATGCTCAGCACATGCACTAACATTCATAAAAATTTGGGTTTTTAAACATTTATTTACTATGTTGTATGTTAGCTTGTTCTATTCTAGTTTCTGAAATAATTGTGCTTCTAAACTGATTATAACAGGTTTAGATTTCAAAAAAATTAAGAATGTTTAATGTCACAGTAAATATAGATGTACTAATTATAGTATATTTGCAGCTGGATCCACTCAGCAGCGATTATCTGGAGTGGTTGCTGCACATTAACAGTTCATTTTAAAGAGTATACTTGGAATTTTACAACAAAATAGAAATGAAATAGATGTTAGAAGTTTTATCCTGTAAATGAAGACAGTTGGAGCACATGTAAACTTTAAGTTGATTAAAATTAATCTATAAGCTAGATGCTAATTCTTAAACAATATAGTAAAACATTGGAATATGTATTTTTGCTTTGTAATGTACTAGACAAGTACAGCTGTTTACACACATACTGCAACATGGTATGGCATGACATGTCTCATAAAGTTTGCCCATGTTTGTTGCTCCAAGATGCTATTCATTGTTCTCATCGTCTGCCATCCCCTTTTCCTTTTGTTGTCAATCTTATCCAGCATCAGGGTCTTTTCCAGTGAGTTCTGTCTTCTCATCATGTGTTCAAAGTATGTGAGAATCACCTTCAGTATTTCCCTTTCAACGAAGTCAGGGTTTATTTCTTTAAATATTTCCTTTAGTCTCCTTGTAGTCTAAAGGACCCTCAAATCTTCTCCAGTAGCACAATTCAAAAGTGTCAATTCTTTGGTGTTCAACCTATGGTCCATACATTACTGCTAGGAAGGTTTTTGTTTCCCCAGATCTTTGATGAGAAGGTGATATCTGTACTTTTTAGTATGCTGTCCAGATTTGCTATAGCTTTCCTCCAAAGTTGCAATCATCATCTGAAATGGTCTTTTGAGTCCAAGAAAACAAAATATGACACTGCTTCCCTCTCTCTTTGTCAGAAGTGATGGGATCAGATACAATGATCATAGGTTTATTCTTTTCCACGTTGAGCTTCTATCCAGCTTTTGTACTCTCCTCTTTTACCCTCATCTAGAGGCTTCTTAATTCTTCTTCACTTTATGCCATCTGTGTACATGAGATTGTTGATATTTCTCCCCCTGGCTTGTACCAAACAGTTTCTAAAAAACCCTACTTTCATTGTAAGCGAGTCATCTCTCAGATAGTCATGGATAATCCAGTATATCTTGCTACTGTTCAAACCCATAACTGAGAGGACCTGGAGCATACCCCAACTGAGAGGACCAAAAACAAATACAGTTTTTCTGGACAGAGAAAATATCATTAGGATGAAAACTTGTTTAGTTTTGAAATTTTCTTCCTCCAAGAAAGCAGACCTAAGAAAGATCATAGAAAATCAGTCAGTCTGAAGGAAGTCTCTCCAGATGGTTGGACAACTAGAAAGCAGCAAGTAAGCAATCAATACGGAGCAATAAAAAGCTTAAAATTTCTAGCCTCGTTGCTGATAATTTAGTGCCTTATTCACCAGTTACTGATCTTGTTTATTTTCTCAAGAGAACCAAAATGGACAAGGAGCCTTAATTTTATTCTACATAACAGTTACACAACTGACCTTTGAATAATTTAGCTGCAACTAGAGTACAGTTTCAACCTAGGCATCTGTGAAATTTAGGATTAGCACTTTTTCATGCCATTGATGCAGTCTTTTTTAACTTATGTGTCCTGAATTTTGAAAAAGCATTTGGAAGCATCTTTAACTTGACTGTAAATGATCCATTCCTCATTGCAGATCTGTATCCTCAAAGTACCTCCTCATGCCTATTTGAGTCTGGGAAGTAACCCACATTGTATCTGTTAATAAAATGACAACTATCTCTCTGTACACAATTTTGGGGCTGTGTATGCCCTTTTCTTCAGGCATTTAATGTACCGTATTTTCCGGCGTATAAGACGACTGGGTGTATAAGACGACTGGGGGTATAAGACGACCTCCAGCTATCCAGTTAAAATATAGTGTTTGGGATATACTCGCCGTATAAGACAACGACACTCAGCATATAAGACGACCCCTGACTTTTGAGAAGATTTTCCTGGGTTAAAAAGTAGTCTTATACGCCAGAAAATACAGTATGTAGTGAGAGGAAAGAGGAGGGCTACAATATCTCCCGTTTGAACCTGTTAGTAGTTTAATGTTCTCATACAGCTTGTATGGCAATAACAGTCCTTTAGTGGTGTGTTATTCAATGTAGGCTAGAGTCTAACCTTAAGAATCAATCAAGTGCTGCCTTAAAGTCTGCAGATGTATCAAATAAGGTCAATATAAGTTCTCATTTGTGTTTTTTTAGATTATTAAATCCTAGCTGTGTATGGTTTTAAAACTTGTCTTTATTCCATACTATTAACATTTATTTTTTTTTAAAAAAATGTTTATAATAAAGAGATATCCAGTAACATCTATGGTAGGTGATCCAGGCATGCTTTTCTATGTTGAATACAATTGAGTTCCTACATTAACACATTGTCCTGCTTCCCCTCTGATTCATTGTTACAAATTCCTTGGAATATATAACAAACACCCGGAAAAGATTTTTGTCCTTTACTATAATTTATATTTGGTTCAGACTGAATTATGGGTAAGTAAAAGTGCTGGTTACACAACTGTAAGTCATATTCTATGGAAAGTCACAGTTTTCAGTGTAACTTACACTGATGTAATTTAAATAAAAAAGTGTGCAAAAGGAATGAAATGTTCCAAAGCAGAGAAGAGGAATTGGAAACCAATTGGAAATGTGCCAGGCGTACAAAGGGTTTCAGTTTTCAATAAAAAGGGAAGTATATATCAATTAAATTCATTAAAAAATAATGTGTGAGGAAAAAGTGGAAGATATTTAAACGAAAACTATTTTTGTGTGTGTTGAATTCTATAACCCTACAAATTATGGCCTGAAAGAATTTTGAATTCAGCCCGTTTTGCATTACTGTTCCATTTTCTGTGGTAGGCCTCGGAGCTAGAATTACCAAAACAAATATTCATATTTCTTCTTGTTTTTCTTTTTCCTTGCTATCCCACTGCTTACAACATTTCAGTACTTTTTATATTAGGAAAATAGTGTTTAGTTATGCATTAAATATTTTTCTTTGTTAAAACAGTAGACTTGATAAGTAAATCATAGTTCTTTACCACGACCACAAATTATATATGTATTCATTGTAATTGTTGAATTCTATCATACTGGTATTCCAGTATGTTTGACCTTTGTTATAATATTATCCCAGTTGCTAGTACATATCTTCCTCATACAAGCCTGCATATTTTGTTAAAATGTTTGTTGGCTCAAATTTATGTGATCCTAGAAGGCTAGTTTTATTATTTATTGTTTGTTTGTATTTGAGTTCCCACAATCATGCTACACTGAAATAAATATTGTATTTTCCATCCCTGGAACTGATCAACTAAGTTTTAGCTTATATTCCATTCTGAAAAGTTTTGGAAGTTTGCAGTAAGGGGAAAAAGCATAGAAAGCAATGTTTCTAATCTTTCCCCCAATTTTATTAATCCATAGGGCCCTGCAGGTTCACAGCCTTCACCCCTTGCACAGCCCCCCACTCCCAACCCCAGCAATCCCACGATTGGACCTCATGGTCAGGTAGGAAGGTATACCAAAGCACCCATTTGACACACATTACTTGCAACTTCCATTACAGTGATAGTTTGCTCATCTCAAGTTTATCATTTAACTTGAACCAGATACTCTATAGTATTCATTTTCAGTACCTCTTTTAAGTAACACTACCCTTCCCCCATATTCATCTACTTAATAAATTGTGTCGTACTGTTTGTTTGATTGCTTTCCCAACAGCAATGTTGGCATACCCATATAAGGCAGGTATATTTGTCTATACTGTTTTCCCAGCTAGTGCGGGCACACACATTTTTGTCAAATTCAATTCTTGTCCGTCAAATTTCTCAATAAGCACTTTACTTTTTATGTTTTGGATGAATACTTATTTTAAATAATTTTAGTACCATAAATATAATAGTTTGGAAATAAATGCTAGCTTGCCAAAACCTTTGACACCAAAATGATAGTAAATCATTTGGAATGTTTTCATAACTAATTTTCTACTTAGCTGCATATGAGCCTAGAACATGGCCTAGATATTGAAAGCATATCAGTTTAGTGGCTTAATTTGAGAAAATATAATAGGTTCCTGTTGGGCCATAAATAAATAATTCTGAATAAAGCAAAATTATAATTGTCCTTTATCTAATATTATAAACTGTAACAAATGATCTGGTAAAAGTTATGGATAAGAATTTGGGGATTTTGAGAGACATGTTCAGTGTTCTATTGATTGCCTTATAAGTAGTTAAGAGTTGTTATGCCATCTGGTTCTGTTTTTAAAGAAAGCATAGTATATTAGTAATAATTTTAAACAAGTAAACATTAAGATGCCTCCAAATGGCAGGAGGCAACACGGGATCTAAAAAAGGTCCCATAATTGCCTCTTGCCACCTGCCCCCCAATGCAATCACAGATTCTTTCCTGCATCAGCTGGATGGTTTTGTAAATGTTCCTCTTGCAAATCCTAGATGTCAGTCAAGCACCTGCACACTTCCCTTTGTTGGGTTTATTTTATGTGTTTGGCTGACATCTGGATATTGCAACAGGAGCAATCACAAAAGGAGCCAGGACATGGAGGTAAGCAATTGTTGTTATGGGTTGCCAAATTTCTCACAATAGCAGTATTACAACATATTCCTCAATTTTTTAGTCCTACATTAGGAATGCCACAATAGTGTATAGCATTCCCAGTATAATGTCAGATGAATCACTGGTTTTAGTCCTATATTAGGAACACCACAATAGTGTATGGTATTCCCAATATAATCTCAGATGCATCACAGGTTTTTTACCATATCTAGGGATACCCTAAGACTATTTGCATTTTTAACAGTGTGTCCCTTAATATTTTGGAATAGTGTGGTATTTCTATGTGTAAGATTAAATAGTTAAACCTGTATAATACTGAGAATGTAAGTTGAGTTACATTATTCCTTGCTTGAATCATTAGTTTAGAGACAGCAGATATCCATGATCCCAAAAAATAAGTTGCCTATAGGTAACATATACTCCTTATAGGACTTTGCAGTAGTTTACCTGCACTCCCTCAAATCAACCTGCTTGCCAGCCCTTATAGTTGTCCCTGTATTTCCGGAATGATGAACATAAATGCATCTCTTTACAGATGTATCTAGCAGACAGATCTAGGGCTGATTTACTGTATTTTCTGGCATATAAGACTACTTTTTAACTCAGGAAAATCTTCTCAAAGGTCAGGGGTCATCTTATACGCCGGGTGTCGTCTTCTTATACGGCGAGTATATCCCAAACTCTATATTTTAACTGGAAAGTTGGGAGTCGTCTTATATGCCCAGTCATCTTATATGCCTGAAAATATGGTAGTTCTTACTTAATTTCAGTATGCCAGCAAAACTAACATAGAATCTATGGGTCAGAATCAAAGCTTAGAACATACCTAACTGGTCTGAACAAAAGCTCCTGTGTTAGCAACTAATGTATGCTGCCCGAATCCGAAAGACTGGGACTCTGTTTAGAGAATCTCGATGTAATATTTGATACAGTATGTTGTGTTGCACACACCTTTATTTTTAATTTTTATATGCAGTATTTGTTTTTTAACCTGTGGATAGGTAGTAATGTTTAACTTCACATAAGCAGTTGCATATTTGATCTATAAACCTCTATAGAACAATGCACTTCGTATTATGGACAACTTTTTCCTGATATACCATGTGAACATGCATGCTCCTTGGCCATAATGAGCAGCTGTTATGCTGCTTTGGCAAGAAACAAAATTGACGTTTAGACGAAAAAATATTTGGAAGGTTGTGCTGTGTCTGGGTAAAAGGTTGTCATGACAAGGTGTATATCCAGCCTAGGGCTGTGGCAAAATGGAAGAAATTAATAGTATAACCATTGCGTTTATAAGGGAATCACAGTTACTGTTGTCATCATATCTAAATTTAGCATAAGTTGCTTTGACTTCATTTCTCTCAGGATTGTACATCATGCATTTTTGAAAAACAGCAAGATTGTACTCTGCAGACTCATAATACTTCCAGCTTCATATGAGAGCCATTGAGAAAAGAATTTTTGCATGTTAGGTAATATAAGTATTTGAAACAGTGGCAACAAATTGAGAATCTTGTTCCTCAAACTAACATAAAAGTCTAACTTAAAGTATTTTTACTGAATTTCTTAATATAATTTTCTCCTCTTGTAGCCCTTCATGTCCCCCCGTTACCCAGGAGGCCCAAGGCCACCTTTAAGGATACCCAATCAGGTAAAAATACTTTTATTAATGAAATACAGGTGGGAAAAGAATATATTTATCTAACAAAAATAACCCTGGTTTCTCAGCAGTGTAAAAGTCAACTGCTGCCTTAAATACATTTTAAGAAGTATAGTAATATTCTTAGTTTATTCTTGTTTAATTTTCCCGTCTTAAAAAGGAAAACAGGATACTTCTATGATATTTTAACTAAAAGTAACAAAATTCTAAAAAGCACTAATTAACATAAAGCACTGTTACTTTATTGTTTCATTATATTATATCAAAATTTGCATAAGGTAATATGCAGTTATATGAAAATTGCCCTGCATTCTAGTAAAATCAGTATATCTTATGCATTATTGCTGTTTAAGATTAATGTATTTTATGGATGAAATACAACAGTGAATGAGTGGACAAAGTAAAGATTTTAAAGTAACAGTTTTTAATGAATGGTAAAGTGAAAACGGACTGTTTTTTAAACAAACAAACAAAAAAAGTAAGTGATATGTTCTGGTTGATATTTTTCTTGACAGGCACTTGGAGGTGTCCCAGGAAGTCAGCCATTATTGCCTAGTGGAATGGATCCAACACGGCAACAAGGTAAAATATATTATAATCTAAAGTAACGTGTCTGCTCAGAGTTTTAGGTTTTTTGTTTTGCTTTGGCTCTAATGTTCTCATATGTTAGTAAACTACAGTGAAGCAAAAATTAGCACAATTAGAGATAAAGCATCTGGGATATTCCTGTTGCTCTTCTCATGGATATATCCTGGACAAAAGATGCAGAGTATTCTACTTGTGTCTCGAATGTAAAATTAACAGCTGGAGGCTGGAGTTTTGATAGTTTTGTTTAACTGTGAAAGTTAAATTATGACAGATTGTTCATACTGATAGTTGCTTCTTATAAGAGTGATAATATTTATCTAAATGTCTTTGGTGATTCAGATTCCTTAACCTATCTGATAGGGTTTTTCTTTTCTTTTCAGTAGTTACTATTTGAGAGTCATTTTTGGAGTCTTTGTCATCTGTCCAGTGTTATGTTGAACAGCTGCCAAGATTATTACCTCCCCTCTTATAGAATTTATGCATATTTTAAATTATAATTATCATGCAATTTTATTATTTGGCCCTTTTTTTTTCTCCACAAAAAGAAAAATGGATATTCATAATTTGTCAACACATTACTGGAGATAAATGCTATCATCAAATATATTTGCATTTCTAAAGAAAAAGCATTCAATACAGGCATCGACTTTGTCTTCTCACTCAGATATCACACAGGCCTCAGGAGAAGTTTGTTCTACAGGAATATACCTGCTGAAGTTCAGGTGCACAGTCTCTCCTTTATCACTGGGCAGTTCTAGCAAAGGATACTGTAGTTCAAATGATACATAAATTCCTTGGTTGTGCATCTCTGAATTTTCCTGCAGTTTCATGAAACACAACAAAGCAAAAAGACAGCTCTTGTTCCTACCTTCTCATCTCCCTAACTTGCATTTGTCCTCAAAACAAATATAGCTTGTTTCCTACCCATTAACACCAACAGGTTATTTTAAAAATGGCCAACTGGACTCAAGATGAACATTTTCTTCATTGGAGCCAATGTTTTTAAGGAATGAATGTAGGATTATAGTTTTTTTTTATCTTGCTGTTTCTGTTTGAACTCTTTAGCTCTCAGAACATGACTGTTGTCTCATGTATATTATCATATGTGTTGCGTTAACACAAAATGTACACCAAAATGATTCCCTGTCAAAGGAAGAAAACAAGCAAAAGTTGAATTCACGTGGTTTCAAATGAATTTTATGAGTAGACTTCCAGAAGCATCTCAAATCCTATTGACTATACAGCAGAATCATACAGTAGTCTGACACATTCGTTGTCCCATGGTAACAAAAAACTAATTCCCAACAGGTACCACTTAAAAGAAAAAAAACACTGAAACTGATTCCCACAGAGTCAAGCATAAACACAAAAAAAGTCAAGATCTGAGACTTCTAGGCACTACTATAGTGCAAAAACGTGGGTGTGAGATAAATATCCTTGTGGATGCTCTGATTTTTGTAATGCATTTCTGACAAAAAAGTCAAGATCTGAGACTTCTAGGCACTACTATAGTGCAAAAACGTGGGTGTGAGATAAATATCCTTGTGGATGCTCTGCTTTTTGTAATGCATTTCTGACAAACGTATTACAGTTACGAACTTTATGGGCGTAAATGCAGTAAATAATAATTATTTTCATTGTCACGTGTATTGTCATGTACACATTTTTGTAAAAAAAAAAAAAACCATCTGTCCCTAAAAACACTAGTTCTTTTCCTGGAAATTATCATATTATGCAAAGCATATTAGAGGAAACTGTTCCCCAAACTGCTAGTTTTACATGGCTAGTAACAGGTACTCAATAATATTCTTTAGTACAGATTGTTTTTCAATTAGGGCATATTTTCTTTATAGCATAAAAGCAAAACTGTGTAAACTAAAGCCATGGTGTTTGAGAAACAATTGCTTCCATAAAACTGATACAGAAACTTGAATCTAACAGATCTTTTTTATACTCCTGTTAAAATCCATGAGCAGCTAAAGCACCACTATCTGCATTTGTGCGATCAGAGATGTGAACTGTGGAAACCATTTTTCTACATTTGTTTTGTTTATGGTTTACAGGTCACCCTATCTAGAAACTACTTATAGCATAATGCTAGTAAAGTTGTTGTTACCTGTTGCATTCATAACTCTCACTTCAGCATATTGGCCCAGGGCCAGTAACAAAGGACCTTGTGCCAGATTTTAAAAGATGCTCGAGTTCAACGGCAGTTTTACGGACTAGTCAATTGAAGCTACATAACAAACTGTAGGGAAAAACATTATAAAAATAAGTTGCTTATATACTTGTTAACAGGTTAAGAGAAGGAGAACTGTACAGTACACTAAAAAGTGGACTTAAATCAGTGTGCTTAATGTCGGATTGTGTTATTAACATGCATACTAAAGCATTCAGGTATTCTACATAATCAGTTTATCAACAGATTTTTCAACAGAAAGGAGCAGGATAGTTGAAAGGTTTTAAGCAGATGAGGAAGGGGTTATTGTTTGTAGCTGGGACTAGCAAAGAAACACTGAAATTAAAGAATTTTTACTTTTATAGAAGAGCCTTATTGTGTTGAAGACAGCTCTCTGAATAGGTTCTGCTTAATAATTACTCATTATTAATCAAGATTCATTATCCAGCTTTAGCCAAAGTGTGCAAAACTGCATAACAGGCAAAAAAAAAACAAACCTTGTGTAAGTTAAAAACATGAGCAGATTGTCCATGTTTGAGTAAACCTGCCACAGGAGTCATATGTTATCTGAATGATCAAGTGAATAAGAATAGCAATGGCTAATCTATGCTATATATCTACCAAGCAGTTTTTTAAATAATTTGTTGATGTTATGAATAATCAGCATAGTGAGAGAAGGGAGACTTTGATGTTTCAGGATGCAATTCAAATAATTAAACCATTTCGATAATATATCTTATAACCAAAAAAAATTGGTCTAAACTGATCCGCTATCATATCTTTTTTCAGGACATCCAAATATGGGTGGACCAATGCAGAGAATGACTCCTCCTAGAGCAATGGTTCCACTTGGACCTCAGGTAGTCGCTTGTGTTGTAATTCCTGTGGACTAAGCTATTAGGAATCTCCTATAATGATTTAAATTCAAATGTATAAGAATACACTTTTTTGTAGCTATCTGTTTAAACATGAACATATATAATTTTTCAGTCATTTTCTTCAAACCACTTTTGCTCAGTTATGCCAAAGTCTTCTTTTTAAAAAAGTTTACAAAACAAGAAGAAATATTTTCTCTGTCCTCCTTGAGCTGAATAGCATGAAAGTCAGTGTGCTTTCCACTCTATAAGATACAGTTGAAGCACCTATATTGTTTTTATGTGCCTGTATAAAATTGAAAGTATTAGATCATAATCAGCTGATGGGCTGTCTTTTGATGTGAGAATCTCCAAGTGAAAAGACAACCCAAGTTAAATACTGTACACAGTATTAGTGACTCTGAAGAGTACTACCTAAAATGTTATAGGCTACAAGGTAGAGACTAGTTAAATTATTTGAAGCAAAAGTGATTGTGAAGCTGATGAATGAACTAAAATCAGGCCCTTTTACCTATTTTAGGACATATGAGCATATTCAGTTTAGCCCCTAGGATTGGTCTCCATGTTATTTGCAAATAAATACTAGTCTAAGTAGCAATAAGTCTTTATCCAGTAACTGCATGGTTTAGGCCATTCTCCAGAATTTTTTTTTTTTTTTGGATTATAAGGCCAAGGTTGTGATCAAAGAAAGAACAACTTATACAGTATTGAACTTCAGAGTAATTTTAGTCAGGCACCTAAATTATTTCAGTCATAAATAGGTTCTTCTGTCTACACTTAGTGACTGTAAAAATAAATGAGCTTTCTCCAATGTGTGAGTACTCTTTCCATGTTGTTAGAAATAACAGGATATCATTCTAATTGAGGCACTGGTCCTTCAGGCAGAGATAAATAGAAACTCTATGTCACATCTTTCTCTGATTTCCTTTTTATGTGGATCCTAGATGGGACACCCAGTTAAGTTTTATTATCCTTTACTTGGAATGTAGTTGAGGTTTGTTCAACAGGTATAAAACCTTTGGCTTAAGATGTGAATTGCATTGCTATTTAAGCAATTCTTATTTTCATTTATCGTTATCATTAATGTAATTTCTTTCCATATATGCCTGGTTCAAGACTATAATAAAGAAGTTGGGGAAGAGCATTACATAAAAGTGTATACTACCTGTCCCTTAGACTGGAAAGGAGGCTGCTGCCACTTTTTGAGAGTGAAAATGTTATAGTATCTTGGTAGTCTACCAAGTCCTAATAGGAGTAGGATGGACCAGGATGGCTTCTCCATTTCTTAACAATATTTCCCATTAGAAAAACTACAACCCACAGAGATTGTTGCATGCAGAATATAAGAACTATTAAATAGAAACTGCGATGTGTCTGCCTTGAATAACGACTGCAGGAAGACTGGCTCTGATCACGTGATGTGGGGTTCTTATACTCTGAAGAAGAGCCATCTAGTGGTCGTCTGCCATCAATACACCTAAGGATATACCCCAGTTGTAGTATGCTGGAATCCATCCGAGAACTATTGAATTCAGAGTTCATTTTCTTCTAGCTGCCTTCTATTGTCATGGTGGGGCATAGGATTCCTATTTGGTAAAGTGAAACCTTTCTCAAAAAACCAGCTGAAGGTTACTGAAGAATTTGAAGCAGACTCTTCAACAAGTTGCATTTAAATGATTGGAGATTGCTTATCATAAAAGCCATTCCTACAGTTGTTAATAGTACTAATTTTACATAATTATTGCCCTTTCCCAGAGTGAATGTTTGTTTGTTTTCTCCACTCTTGATTTTAATATGTTTTTAAATAACTTTTATAATTTAGTTCATTTCATCCTCTCTGTTAAATAAACTGCTCTGAGATTATATTTTAATGGGAAGCAGTATATAAATATTTTAAGCAAATAAATAAATAATAACAGTAATACACTTGATTTAAAATGATGCCTTTCAGTGAAAGTTGAATTCAAACTTGGAGTGTGCATGACCTTAAAACTGCAGTTTAGTTTGTAACAAATCCAAAATGCAAGCCAAGCGAACAGTTAACCGCTTGGCTGGTTCTTTTTCTGTTGTGCAAAGCACCGTTTTCCTTCTTCCATCATATGTCCTGCCATTCCCCAGATCATGTCATGCTGGCCCTTTCTTCCTATCACACATCTTGCCTCTCCCCAACTGCATCTGTGTGCTTCTACCTGCTCCTCTGGAGCCAGTTGGTTATCTTCTAGGCCTACTAGCAGGCCTTATGGAGAAAACAACTATAAGCAGCCTAGACTATTGATGTGTTTGTGTTCACTTCCTGCAAAGCCTTGGTCTTCAGGCAGAATTTTTAGTCTTCCAGTCCAGAAGACCTGCTAGAAGGTCTAAAAGGAAGCATACCAGCTGTAATCTTTCCAAGACTGTACACCTGCCAACAACAGCATGGGTCTGTGGGGAGCTGGTGAGATCTGGCAATGGGAAAGATAGTGAGACTCAGCAGGGGATGGTGGGGCACAATCAAGGGAGGCAGTGAGCATCATAATGGAAGCCGGTACATTGCGGGGGATATTGAATCTATGGATCTTTCATCAAATTCCCCCCTCTACTTCAGTTTTTCATTCCACCCCAAACTTTTAGGATGGTTTTGTCCAAGAGCAAACCTCAGGATCCTTCCTCCTCCCACAAGTTTGGTACAGCTATAGTTCGAACTTGAAAGAAACTGATTCAGCTGTTTAAAATAGCATTGTGATTTGTATTCATGAGAGATTTCAGGAGAATATGATAAACCTCTTTGACCATACTGCATAAGCAATGCAAGATTAAATGCATTCTATGTGTTTGTTAATAGGTCTTACTGGTAGCTCAACATTTGTTGCAAATGTTACAGTTAAAATGATTATGCTTACAAACTAAGCAGTATTGGCCCCTTTGAACCACTTGTAGATATGCTGGATTTCGCTTCACATTTCACAGAGTGAGCTTTCTTTTGCCAGTGATGGAACATTCCTGGTCTAAGATCATAATACAGGCTGCTTCCAGACATCACTTACTTATTCTGCTATATTTAGATAATCAAGAATATCCATGGTATATTCCAGAATATCCAAATACTGCAGAATAGGTAAGCAACTTCTGAATGCAACCAAGGATTCATTCACTCATGCCAGAGGGGAAGTATGCAGTGTGGATTAATACCTTTATATAGTTGAGATTGACTTAGGCAAAGATAATCATGTAATAGGTCAAAGATTTTGACTAGAAATTTCTAGCTTCTATTGCTAATACCTAGGCTGAGCATATATTCTGGTTCCATATGAAGCATAGGCTGTATGTAGACATTTATACGTAGCAGAATTCTTACTTGCAGCAATTTTGCATTGCTAATTAAGTAGATACAACAGTTGTTTACTGTAAAAAACATATTTGCAGTGATGGTTACTAAAATCTTAAACAACTTAAGGTTCTTAAAATGCCTAAAATCATACACATTAAAAAAAGTCATTTAAGCCACTGAGTCTAATCCCCATCTGATTCCCTTAAAATATTTGTAAAATATTATGTCAGTTTTCATGAAAAGAATATTTAAACCTTTCTTTCACTGACGATGCCTGGAAACATCGTGAATAAATTAACATATGTAAACATACTTAATACATTTCATTGTTAGACAATTATAATACCAGGAAGTGCTAAGTAGTTTTGTTAAAATCAAAGACAGTGTAGAAATAATAATTGAAGCAATTTAGATCCTGAAAATAAATTGCACAGGCCTATCCAATCAGCAGATGCATAGGGAAGTCATTAACCTGCTGTCCTTTTTTCCCCCTCTTCCTTTTTGGTTTTGTTTTTTTGTTTTGTGGTAGTCTGACCCTTGGTTATCATTGCAGAACTATGGAGGTGCAATGAGACCCCCCCTGAATGCTTTAGGTGGCCCTGGAATGCCTGGAATGAATATGTAAGTAAGATATGCTTCTAATAATATTTTTAGTGAAATTCTGTGGCACTGATAATTTTTGATTTTGTATATCAAGTAACATAATATTAACAAGCATCTTCTTTCTGTTCTTTTGGCATCATGGAAGCTACACCTGGAGAATTTTATATCCCAAGATCCATATATTTCCAGATATATTTTCTGTTTTCATACTGTATCTTACTGAAATGCTGTATTGATAACCTGAACAAAAAAGGCCTTGTTTTAGAATAATCTAAAATAAATCTGTATGTGTGATTTTACTAGTATAAAAAATTGGTGATACGATTCTAGAATGTACAAGTATTCAAACTCATAAATATAAGTTTGGGTATAAATTTACAAGTAGCAGAAATATTTGTTAAAAAAACCCCATCTGACTCATTGAAATCTCGTTGCATACTTAGTAGTTGCCAGTAAAGATATTTCCCAATAATCTGTATGTGAGCACATTGCTTTTTTCCTCTGATTTTTATCCTCACCAAAATCGTCATAAGCCAGTGGTTTCCAATTCTCTTCAGGTAAAACAAAAATGGAAAAGGTCTAGATATTGTTTTTTTATCTAGTTAAAGTATTTAGCACTTCATTTAAAAAAAATGGCCTGCAGTGTAATTTTGCAAATCTTTGAAACATTTATGAATAAAACATGTTTCTTAAATATAGCTCCAAGCATTCCCTGCCAGTGGTCAGGAAACAATCGGAGTTGTAGTTCAGGAACATCTGGAAGACTGCAGTTGAGCTCCTGTGATTTAAAATGTTTTCCCTTTCATCCAACAAAATAATAATGCAGTCCTATTCAGCTGGACTACTTAGTGCACTCTATCCCCACTTCACGCTGAACTGTTCTTTACAAAGTAAGCCGTTTGGGGCCTTCTGAATCAACACACTGTGGTTCAATAGATTCCAACCTGGCGAACTAAATAAAGAACATATACGTGTAAGTTACTCCCAGGTAAGAAGGTGTGGTATTAAAGCATAACTTTGCTTGTTAAAGGAGATGTATACAGTCAAAAGCTTCAAATAAAATGATCAATTGCTCCTTTGTATTTTAGGGGTCCAGGAGGTGGTAGGCCTTGGCCAAATCCAACTAATGCCAACTCTGTAAGTGTATCTCAAAAGTACTGTGCATGAGTAGTTACATATCAGGAGACTTTTTCACACATTTCTCAATTCTGCAATATCCTCTCAGTTCTGCAACGACTTTCCTGTTTCAGAAGTTACTGAATCACCCATATTCTTGTTTTTCTAACTATATAACTACAGCTATTTTTTGTAAGAACAGTTCAATATCTGATTATTTAATGCTTGTGGTTTTTATTTTACAACTGCATATCACATTTTATATACAGAGGTGAAATATAAGTATGTTTAATGAAATACATTTTTCCCTTGTAGTGTAGACTGAAAATAGAGGTGTTTTAATTGGCTAGTAAGGTGCCACAATTAAGTGTGCTTATAAATTCTAGAGAGCATTAATGATTGTTTTGGCAATAATGATTTCTGAGAAAGAACTTTTTTGTCCTTAGTGTGTGCAGTGGAAATGGTGGAATAGATTACTAGCATTCTCATTTGTTTATTTTATCCAGAAACTGATTTGTAAAGGATTTTTTTTAAAGCATACATTTATAAAGATATTTTTGTCAGCCTTACTGACAACCTCTTAGTGTTGTTTCTTTTGACTTTTAGATACCGTACTCTTCTGCATCGCCTGGGAATTACGTAGTGAGTATGTTTGCAGGGTGAATGGTGCTAGTTGACTGTTCATTAGCATAAGTGTTGCATTCTGTTAGGAAATGGTTGTCCAGATGTTGATGAAGACTCATGAGTATTGGTTGATAAGTGAACATCTGATTTGTTTCATATCATTGTGTCTGCGATATATTTGTAGTACATATGTTGCTGTTCATTAGTAAAACAGTTAACAGTCTTGCCAAAATTACTCTGAACGATGAGTCTTAACTTCAGCATATGTGCTTAAACTGATCCAGTACAGATCCTACAATAATGAAAACAGATCAGCGTTGTTGGAAACTTGATAATGGACTTAAATTTTGAAAACTCTTTTTCTTCTTTATTTTGCTTTGCTTTAATTATTCTGGTTTTATCTGAATATGTCTGAAAAGTCCAATCTCTTCATGTGAAATAACCATTGTAAACAACAGGATCATTTATGTAAGAAGTTGACCAAGAATCCTTGTATATTGCATTTTTACTGAGAGATTACAGACCTTGATTTTGAAGTCCTGTTGATGTTCATAATTGCTATCATTTTCAAAAATCAGTGAATCTGAACTGTAGATAGAGCAACATGAACTCTTGTCATTGGGCAAGTTTTATTTGCGCATATCTGTATTTGGATAGAGTAGAAATGATTATTCAAGTTTAACTTGTGTGCTTACCAAGTTCAGATTTACATTGAAATTGTTTTATAAGAACTAGTGAGGTTATTAGAAGACAGACCTATTTAGTTGAAGTTGTAGTGCTCAAAAAAGCTAGCTTTATGGTTTAGGTGCTATGCTATTTTAGCATTACATTTACAGTATTTATCTCTGTAAAGAGAAAAAAACAATTCAGATCTTTAAGAGAGTATAGTATTACAAAACCTCTAACCATAGGGCACAAATTCTTAATCGAAAATAGCAACTTTCTTTCCCCTCCGGATAATGTGTACATTTAATTATTGTTTTGGAATTGTGTGCATGTGTATAAGCTTCTAATAAAAGATAATTCTCTTTCATGAAAATATTTCATAACAAAAAATATTAAGGATATACTCATATATCCTATATCAAGAAAAAGTTATTTACAATAGACCAGAAGATATACAAAACAAAGTAATCTCAAAAACACTTGGAAAATGAACAATATTGGAAAAAGAACAATAATACATATTGTTCATGGTATAGATAGGCAGCAGAAAAGCACATGCATCACATAAGTTAACTGAACAGTGAATAGAAGCACAAGGCAATTAGAACAATGTATCACAATGACAGAGTACAGGGTAAATGAGGAGAGGCGTCTGAATGAGTTTAAACCAGGAAAAAACAAAACCTGTTTTAGCTACCACTTTATGTATTTGAATTATCTAGACACAACTTTTTATGAAATCCAATAATAAGTTGTGATCCTTTAGATCAGCAGTTCTCAACCTGTGGGTCGGGACCCCTTTTGGGGTCGAACTACCCTTCCCTTCCCTCTCCCAGCTGCCCCCCCCCCATGTGGTTGGGGGTCTCCACAACATGAGGAACTGCATTAAGTGGTTGCGGCATTAGGAAGGTTGAGAACCGCTGCTTTAGATCAAAGGAAAGAAATCTCTGTTCCTTGTCTTTCCGTATATTGCATTCACTAACCCCACTCTAATAGGTGGATAGTCACCTATTGTCTGCCTGAATCAAAAATGGAACAAGGCGTATGCATGTTGAGACTGAACAGAAATCTCTGCTTTTGCATGGCTAGAACATAGCCTATTGTATGATAGAAGGGTCATGTCCATTGACCTAATAACTTATTGCTGCAGTTCCATCACACTAATAATGTGCTCTTGATTCTGCTTAACACTACAGCTGGGCACTTCTGCCAGAGATTTATGTTGATCCTTGTTTTCTGTTTGATTGTCAAAAGATACAGTTATTAAAGACTATTGCTTCTTCTCCATTATGATGAAGAAGCTGATTTTAGTGATAAAGCAACACATATGAACAGACTACCAATTCAGAATGTAATTTAGCTGTGCCTTTGCACACCGGATGTGATATTGGAGTAAAGGTTTATCTATTTTATTTGCATTTTTATCCTACCCTGTACCCAAGGCCCTATGACCTATACATATTAAAACCACAGCAGTGTCTGAATGTGGGGAAGAAAAGACTGTTCCTTTACTTAGCCAAAGTTGCATCTTCACAGTTCATCTAAACACATAGAGGGAAGGTGCCTGATGCACCTCAGGAGGAAGACCATAAGATGGGAGCAATCATAGAGATGGGTGGGTGGCACAGCAAAAGTATGTTTCATGTCATTCAGAACAGAGGAGGTATGTTCACATTACTGTGGTGTTGGTCTGGAACCCCTCCTCAAGATACAGTGGAACCAAGGAGACAATTCTACAGAATAGCAAAATGCAGAGAAAGATCTCAGGTTATTGACTATAGGCTGTGGGGTATTAGGGGTAAAATGTTGCATAACAAATTTAGACTATTTTTCTGTCTATTGATTAAATGTTTATGTTGTTTAGGGTCCACCTGGAGGAGGAGGACCACCAGGAACACCCATCATGCCTAGTCCAGCAGGTAGGTAATAGGTACCAGAGAATGTAAAGGAAATGTAAGGCAATAATTTAAAATAATTTAACTGGTATAAATAAGGGTTATATATCATTTTCACAGCAAAAATACAAAAGTACAAATCATCAGTAATAAAATGCATTTTTAAAATAAAAAGAACTATGTTTAATGTAATTTTTCAAATCATTGTCAGTACTTTTACCTAATCTGTGATATTGTTGAATAGATACAAGGATGATTTTGTAAATTGCATTCAAGTATCTCTAACATCCTTAACTGTTACACAATCTTAGTAATATTGCACACCAGTAACAAACTACAAAACTCTCCTTCAATAATAAATAGTAATCAGCTAATTCTTGTCTGTTCAGGGCATTTTCTTCACTTCTGGTAATCCTAACAGTATATCCGGAGTGCTTAGCAGTGTCCACTTTGAAGCACCAAGAAGAAATAATAGCGAGTAGTTTAGGACATGTTCGCCAAACATTAAACTGCTTTGTTGGCACCTCTGGCAAATTTTGGCTAATATTTACATTGTAGCAAGTAGCTTCTAAGAAGCAAAATAAATTTTGTCTCTCCATCTCTGCTCCAACACTGTACTTATTTTAATTTTAATCCAACCTGAAAGCAGTTATTGAAATGAGTTTTTCTGTTGTTTTTGGCACTGTGTGTCTTGAGTAAATGAGTTCATCATATTCACTCTTTTCTGTCTCACTAACTACTGATTTTCTTTTAAAAAATTTGTTTCAGATTCAACCAACTCTGGTGACAACATGTATACTTTAATGAATGCGGTACCTCCTGGACCCAACAGACCTAACGTAAATATAATAAATAAATTCCCCTAAGTTGTGTGTACTATCACAATATCACTCCATGTGGAAAATAATATATACATGCCAGCTGCTTACAAGCTCTGTATCACTGATAAAGTGTTTTCAGTAGATGTATCAAATTCTTCTAGTGATATTAACATCAAATATTGCCAATATATCAGGTTTCTTAAGCTATTTCCTACTCTTGTCTATATGGAAACAATACTTACTCTTGTTTATTTAAGTATACCAAAATAACATTCATATTCCTGCTTATTTCAATCTGCTTATGTTAACTTTTTGCAGTTTCCAATGGGACCAGGGTCTGATGGCCCTATGGGTGGTTTGGGTGGAATGGATTCACATCACATGAATGGATCATTAGGTAAAAAATTACATTTTTCTTCTTTATATAGAACTGGGAATTTGTTCAAAATAGAATGTATCATTCTGTTGATCATGTTCAGTTTATCATTATTTGTAGTTGGAAAATTCATTATATATTTAAAGCATTTACCGGTATATACACATGCATGAGGTTACACAGATATTAGCTGAGGTTTTGTTATTCAGTTGAAGTAAGTGTATATGTTGTGTTAAAAAAAAAATCTTTGGCTGGCAAATGTTTCTTGCCAGTGCTTAAGGCTACTGAAATTAATCACAGTTGTATTTTTTTTATCTAAACCAATTTGGGTTGCCAGATTGGCTCAAAGAAAACCTACAGTGACATTTACTTATGGTGCCATCTGGCACCAGCAGGAAACCACTTTCTGGCACTTCATTTTTTTTAAAAAAAATGTGAACACTTCAGCTGTGCTTCTGTCAGTACAATAAGCAGGATTGGAGGGGTGAATTTCTTCCACATTCCTAAACATTTATATGCTGGTTGTTAGATATTGCTATATAATATAGTTTAAAATGCTATAAAAGCAGCATTATAAGCAATGTTAAAACAGTAGGTGAGACAAGGACTGCAGTCAAATAGTCCTATCATCCATTCAAAAAATCTTAAATAAAAATGAGCAGATAAGAATGCAAACACTGTAAATTTGGCTAATGACGACTTAAACTTCAGCAATAATTTTGGCCCCTTCTGCTTGATGGGACATTCCCTGAGAAAAATTGGTGCATAGTTTGAATATATTTCATATCACAGTTGGCAGTGATGGTCAGGAATGCCTACCACCTCAGGCCCATTTGCCAACTATGGCTTTTCTAAATTGAGATAGCTTGGCCACAATGATCCATGTTCTGGTAATCTACAGACTGGATTACCACCATGTGCTTTATCTTGGTCTAGCCTTGAAAACAGTTCAGAAGCTGCAGCTAGTGCGGAATGCAGCAACAAGATTGCCATCCATTACATGGCCCTAGGAACTTCTTAAAGGAGCTAACAAGCTCAATTCAAGATGCTAATACTTAGCTATAAAGTCCTAAACAACTTGGGCCTCAAATACCTCTCAGTTCAGATCAGCAGGAGACACCCTCTTTGTACTGCAATTCTATCAACAGTTAAAGGTAGAAAGGCAAATAAGAGGACCTTTTCTGTGGAATGATCTCCCTTCTGAGGTGCATCTGGTCCCTTCACTGTATATATTTACATATAGTGAAGATGGTGGCTTTGCCTTGGCTGAAGAAAGAGTCTCTCATCCTCTCCAGACACGGGTGGTGCTGTTTTAGTCAGTTCATTTTATTATTGCTTTACACTGTTTTTAGTGTAACCAGCCTTGAAACATTTGGATATATAAATTCTATTTGAATACAGTACCTAAATTTTCACAAGTGGAGGGCAGTTTAGGATCAAAAGTCATTTGTATATAGAAGCTTCAGACATCCATCAACTGCAAAGAACAATAGTAAAAGCTTTAAAATGCCTGACAGTATACCTATCTCATCCCACCTTACTCGATGTTACTTAAATGAGAGAGAAATGGATATATATAGAAAGCCTTTGCATAGTCCACATTGACTGTGACACATACATGGAAACATCTCTGCTGCTATACTGTATCCAATAGATTTTAATAATCTTTATTAAACAAATAAAAGGTCTTTTTATCATTGCAAATAGGATCACAGTGATGCACATTTTGTCGGCAGCATATTGTGCAACATTACTATATAAAATCAAAGACGTTTCATCAAATGGCTAGGGTGATGTTATTTTTTAGCATTTGTCACTGGATAGTGGAAGAGAAGCAATGTGGCTGCCATTGTCCCAAAGGAGAATTATTCAGCACAAGTCAAGGGAATAATCTGGGAGGTACCTGAATGCTTCTCTACTTTATTACTGGATGGCTTTGGTGAGATTACATGGACACCACCAGGATCTTCATTCCATTCTAGGAGCTGCAGAGTGAAATGATGACCATGGTAGAAAGAAAGAGAAGCAAGAAAAGATAATTTGGGAAACCCTGCAGTAGACCATGAATTGTGATAGATAATTATTTTGAAGCATTTTTTTTACTTTTAGAATATTAGAAGTCATTTCTATAAACCATTTTATGTCTTCATTTTTTGTGAACACATAGGCTATAACTTTTGTTTCTTACTGCAGAAGATGTCTGTTCCTCTTCTATATCCGTGGATAATTCTTTATGTGAGAATATAATGTTATACAATATCTTTTATTATTTCTAAACCTTTTTTTCTTTCATAGTTATCAAGATTTTTCTAAAATTCCACATTTAAGGAATTTTAAAAATTTATTATTTATTTGGAAAGTATGCTTATAGAATAGTGTGAATAAGAAAATTAAAAATTAGATAGAAAAGCAGGATGGCCAAATCTAAGCTCATAATTGAGTGAAATAGAAGTTATGTATAGATACCATTGTATGAATGAATGGATTTCTGCTTATGCACCATTCTCACCTCTTGCAATCCCTGCAACCCCCTAGAGTCTGTCATCTTGTGCAGTAATATCATTAGATATAGCTTGAAGTGTCTTTAAGTTTCTAGTAAACACTGAACAAATATTTGATGATATTAACTGCTACATTGTATGTTTATTTTAATATTAAGGTTCAGGAGACATGGACAGTATCTCCAAGGTAAGTATTCATTTGTTTACTTTAGTGACTGCATACCTTTATAAATCTATTTTAAAATAAAACAATATTTATTGGATTATAAACACGTCAAGAGCATTGCAATAACAGAATTACCTTTTTTCAAAGTTATCACTAACTGTTGTTGTTATTATTGACATTCTTTGAGTTAGTATTAATTCCTAATGGTTACATAGACATACCCATACCATTTTTTCAGTAAAAATTACAGAAATAGTTTGCTTTTACCTTCTTCCAAGAAGATAAAAGTATTACCATCAAAATACAGAATTGAAGTGCTGATGGATCTATATTTTTAATCCTTGAATTTCTTAGCTAATATAATAGAGGCCATAGTAAAACACAAATTCACACATACAATGTTGGCTTTCCTGTTTTGCTCATCACACAGAATTCTCCCAGTAATATGAGCATGAGCAATCAGCCCGGGACACCTCGAGATGATGGTGAAATGAGTGGAAATTTCCTAAACCCTTTTCAGAGTGAAAGTGTAAGTACTGTCATTTTTGGTTGATACTGAGCAACCTGCACATATAGACCCTGTCCAGACAGGACCAATATAGCACTATGGTGGGGTCACCTCATGCACCATACACAACCTCTCACCATAGCCCCACTTTTTTGTTCCTAAAAAGTGCTTGTGCTTTTAACTGTTGCTGGAAAATCTAGCACTGGTTGTGGGTTTTCTAGCCACAGCTCTATCCAGTGCACATGCATGGGGGCCAAAACAGCCAGAGTGACACCACACATCTGAGAATTCGATGGCAGCCAATTGCACTTCGCAAAAATGTGCAAAGCCAGTGCTGTACAATGTAGGCAGGAAGCAATAATAGTTAGGGAGCAATACCCCACATTACTGCTTCCTAGCACTATGTCTAGCTGCTGTCTGGGGGCAACCTGCAGTTCTGTTATATGCAATTACAGAATTTCAGCCTTCCTTGTATAGCACAGCTTTGTATTATGCAAACTCTATTATGCAGGTAATTACTGGCAGTTGGAAACCAGTTGTTAGGTGAAGTCAATGATTACATGACTTTTCCTAATGTGATTTACATAATTCAGAGTCTTCTGGAAATAGAACCATAGTACAAGGAATTACTGTGTTTATAATTTGATTTTTAAGTTTTTACATGTTAAGCATACTTGAATCTAGAACATATTTTTAATAAAGGAAACTCAGAGTCTGATTGCTTGTACACTTTTTATCTAAAGCTCTAGATAGTAAAAACATTTTATACCACTGAGTAATATTCAGTATTATTTCATTTGTCTGCATAAGTACTACTGTGTCCCAGTGATTATAGGTAATCAACAGTGATTTTTCCTTGAGTAAAACAAAATGGAGGAAAACCAAACTATTTATGTTGAAAGATTTGCCAGTATAATAATTACCAGAAAGAGATTGTTCATGATTTTTTTCTGTCATATCATAGGTACTGTTTTGTGTTTTGCAATTTGAGAAGTTATCAAATACAGCATGTGGTGATCAATTCATTTTATGCTATAAGTTGAAAAGCGAGCACACTACCTTTACACATGTTATGAAGTAAATTGACAAGTTTGCTCATGGAATTGAATATGTTGGGTTAACAAGTTTATACGCAAACCAATTAATTCCTAGTTACTGTATGTAGGGCTGGTTCAATCAAACCAAACCACAGGAGTGTTCACGTGAACTGGTTGAACACCCCTTTTTAGTTCAAATGGGTTTGAGTTTAAATAGTGTTCCTTTAAAACAGGATTTCTAAAGTAAATGTTAAAAGCAGGCACAAACCTGCTCAATGTTTGAATTCAAATGGGGTCAAGCCTGTTTGACCTGGTTCAGGTCTGAACTAAACTCAAAATGGTTTGGTACCATTCAAACCAAACCACTGTTTTTATGTTTGTGCGCATCTCAGGAAGACTTAGGGAAAAGACGAGGAAAAACATCTATATTCTAAGGAAAACATATCTCTGAACTGGTTGATTTGATATCTGGTAATTCAGATACTGGCCTTTGGCTGAGGAGCAGCTTCCCCTTCCCTCATTCAGGCATTGTTATTTTTTTTTAATGTGTTCATTTTATATTTTGCTTTTATTGCCCAGAGACCTATGGATATGGAGCAGGATAGAAATGCAAATAATAAATAAATAAATTCACAAATGAAAATCTCCAAAACTCTGCTGTTCTGCATTGACAGGGAAATGACCTTCTAATAGCACATACATGATACAGGTCAGCAGAAACACCAGTTTTAGGGAGATTTCATAATATCACTGCCAAAAATAAACTAAGGCCAGGCCTTTGTTGAAAACAAATTGTTTCTTTGGTCTGTGGCTTCTTATAGGTAATGGTTACTGGGAATTATTGCTCAGGGTAGGAAGCTCCACCAACTTTGTCACGAGTAGCTCGGGTTCAACTAGGAGCCTTTCTTGGCATCACCTTTACTTCATTAAAAAAGGGTCAGAGTAATTGCAGTTCTCTGAAAAAGAGCCAATGTCAAAAGCAAGTAATCTCTCTGCTCTAGGCAACTATGTCTGCCATAAGTAGCAGAAATGTACTCAACCAAGGATTTTTGTTCAGAGTGAAAGTGCAGTGAAGTCTGTCTGATCAGATGAGATAGAAATAGAGCTGGATCTTTCAGGAAGACTTGCATGGAATGTGAGGACACTACTCTGACATTATAGCCATGAAGCTTCTGTGGAAGGAAAATCAACAGAAGTCACACAGGTGTTATTAATTTTCCTTTTAATGTGGCTGAGAGGTGCAGATATAAATCTAGTGCTTCTTTAGGTATGCTGCCTACCACTGTGAGTACTTTTATACGCGAGTAGTTTCTTTGCGTTCCTTGGTTCCCTTAAACAAGACAGTCTGATTTGGTACATTAATGGTAGCAAAATAATAAATAAGAAATGTCAAGAAAGTTGCTTTCAACGACTGTGGGATAATTTATTATCAGGATAAGAATGTTGAGAGGAAGAACCAATGGAAGAAGTTTGTGTTTTTAAGGATTTTTGGCTGCAGCTATATATATTTCTTACTCATGTAAGGTAAGGGCAGCTTGGATTTAGTGACCTGAATCTCAAAATCATTATCACAATAAACTTAGCTTGTATTATTAGAGGATAAAGTAGTTTTCCTGCCTGACTATTGTTCTTAGAGTACACAGCTAGGATGAGGCAATTCTATTTTTATATTTTTAATTTAATGTATTTTCTCTTATTTAGTAGCAGATGGAGGCAGAATTAATACCTTTACTTGCTTTGCATATTTACTCAAATGTATCAGTTCATGTTTTTAAAGACTCATAAAATATGAGATGTCCAGCTAGGATTCCAGTACTCTTTGCATATGAAGGAATGCCAAATCTCTCTATTCTTCAAATAATTGGTGGGATAATTTGAAAACAGATTGAATGCTCTGTTTATGAGTTTGGGATTATAAACTATCAGACACTTTGTTTTCTTGCACAAAAAGAGAGATCACTCACCTATGACTTAAATTAAATTAAAATGGCATGTATTTAGGCTTATCCATCCACCCCAATAGAGACATTTCTTTATTTGAATGTATAATTGCCTATCATTTTAAAATCTATTCTGCTAGGTTCTTAGAAAACTTTAAGTATATATCTATTTAGGGTATTTTTCAACTGCTTCCCTTTTGGAATATCAAAGCAGTTAGTATGTTTAACAAAAGAAATTAAAATTACTATTAAGATTAATAGACGATTAAGAATAAGATTATGTAAAAATATGCTGGTGCAGATGGCAGGCCCCTGTTCTAGGATATTATCTGTAATAAGCCCTAGTGCAGAAGAATCTGCAAGAGCAGCAGCAGAACCTTACCTGACAGTCTAGGTGATCGGATGTCTGTGCTGGGAGAGAAATTGTATGTATTCAGATGATTGGTGAAGAGGCACGTCTTTACCCTAACCTTTGGTTGAGTGGCCAGCATTCCCACCACCACCAGACAAGATTACTATTTTAGGTAATCTGTTTTTAATGTTTTGTGGTGATTTTATTGTAACTCACCTTGAGACCGTTGGGTAAATAGTCTTGGCGTATATTGTTTAGGGGATTGCACACCAAATATAAAACCTTAAGTCTGTCCAGATAGCTAATGAGCATACACCGAAGCAGATACATTGCTTTGACGCAGGTACAATATGTGCAAAAACAGATTTACTACTCAACAACATAGCCCCACAATAAACATATTACAATAATCTTAAGATTATTGGCTCACAGACAACAGGCTAACTCTGACTTGGTAAAGACTAACTGGTAAAGCAGTCATAGCTAATAAAAAGCACTTCTAGCCACAGAAGCCTCTTGGGCCTCTGATAACATTGGTGACTAGGTCTGCCCACTTTAAGAATGAGCAAATTTCCCACTTGGCTTGGTAACTGCCACAACACCCAGAATATCTCTAGTTTATCAGGCTTCAGCTTTAATTGTTGACCCATATTCAGCCCACTGGTCACTTAAACACCACTTAAGGACACTTACATCATCTTCTGGTTCAGATGCTATAAAGAAATTATATAGGATTAGGGGTGTGCACAAAGTTTTTTTGGCATTCGATTTGAAATGAATAGAATGTTCAAAAATCCGTATTTGTACAAATAGATCGCATTCAAATGTGGTAAAATTCTATTTGATACAAATCTATTCATACGAACATTCAATACGTATCTGATATGAACAGATATACATCTGATGCAAATAGATACATATCTAATATGAATAGATACGTATCTGATATGAACAGATACGTATCTGATACGTTTCCCCAGCTTAACGAATGTCCAAACTATTTGTACAAATATCCAGAAACATTCAATTTTGAGTTTGAATGTCGAAATTCGGCTGAATTTCAAATGTTACAAATATTCATGTACATCTCTAGCTGGGATCTTTAGCACATTTCGTATAGATATTAAACAATGTTGGTATAAAATTGTGCCTTTTGACTCTCTATAAGCTACCTGCGAGAGTCTTGGCAGCCTGTTCAACATACAGTCTTCTTTTATAGGCCTATGATATTCCAAGTGAAGTAAGGTAGGCCCAGGAAAAGCTAACAATAGGATCCAGCCTTGTATCATGCAAATACAGCTTAACTGTTTCAGGAGGACAGTAGTCCACAGCAACACAGCAAAAACCAGAGCAGGGTATAGCAACCAGGAGGAAAGTGTGATTTAGACTGTTGCCCTAAAGTGGCCTTATGCGCTTGATGGCGCAGTCTTCTTCTTTCTCAGATAGAGCTTCTAGCAACTGAAGCCACCAAGTGACCTACCTTTATAGGCTCTTGATGTTAGGATTGGTGTTGTGAAGCTGTGAATATTATAGGCCTCTAATATAACAGCAAAATTTAACTGTAGTAAGTACTTTATTTTGTCTTTTCTATTTTTATTAAACTTTTTCAAGAAATTTCCCCACAAAAGCAATTCACCATGAACAAAATAATCTAATTAAAAACACAGTGGGGCATCTTTACTTTTACTTATTAACACTTGTTATAGGAGAGGATGTAGTAGTGTACTAGTGATAGAGTTAATTAGCTGTTCCCTGTGTCTTCCTCTTCCAATTTTGTTGTAAGTTAAAATAAACTTCCCTTGAGACATTAAATTATGAACTGTAATCCTGTTTTATGTGCCTTCTTTGTAATGTAAAAGGATTTAAAATTTTAATAAATAATACTTCAAAGATACTTTTTATTTCATTATTTTATTAAGTACTATTTCATTTCATTTCATTTTTATCTTTTTTGTCAAAGCCATAAAGTAAAGCTATTTTTCCATAATAACATAAGTGATTTTCTTTTATAGTATATGTTTACTTGCTCTAGGTATAGTACAAATATCAACAAGGAATGGACTATACTTTGTGCTAGGAAATAATACCTTGGTAAAGATACAGTAGTGATGTTGGGGAATGTAATCATATTTGTGAATGGGCAAGTACCTGAAAGTCCGTAAACAATTTTATCAGATCATAGCTTTGTTTAATGCATTCAGACAGAGGACACTGTTTGTGAGTTCCAAACTCTTACGCTGTTAAAATAAATAAAATTTTTATCATGGTATCGTCTAAATGCTTCTTAACAAATTACAGGAAATGTTGTAGGTAACTTTCAAGTAAAAGGATGATAGCCAGAAACCCTGAGAAAAATAGTTTGCAGATAAAATAAAAATGGTTTTGCTATGTTCTATAAATAAAGGTGCCCTCTAATGTTTACTGATGGTCTATAAAATATGTGCTGTGATTTAATGCACCTTCTATATACATTTAAAGAGTTTGGGAAATGATGGATTTATCCTTGCCCAAGTGTTTTTGCTAGCCCAAATGGAAACAGTGCCTTTTTGCCAATCCACACTATCCATAGTATCCATTTTATTCTATGTTCTATATCCCTTACTTTGCAGAAGGTTCTTTAGCTGTTAGGAAAAGCTCTTAGTGGGAGAATGTAGAGGTTTCATTAGTCAGAAAAATTGACAGAAATAAAGTGCCCAGCCTTGAGAATGTAGAAGTCCTTCTGCTAATTAAACAGCTACCACTGGATACCTACCAAAGACTGTTACTATTAATAATAGGAACTACTTGTAGAAGAAATGTACTTAGTTTTTGAGTAAAAGTATTAGTACTTCAAGCTAATTTAATTTTGCTTGTTTGTCAGAAGTATGCCATATATAAATCGAGATATACTGACATATCTACAGATTTTATCATTTTGAAAGATTTTATTTAGCCCAGTTCTCCATTCATTATGCTGAAATGTGAAAGACTATCAATAATAATTCAAAACGGTTAAAATCTAAATAGATATATAGTTAGTTGATTGCTGAGTAGTTCCTGTTTAGATTTTTATTATTTTGAGAAACTAATCTTGTTACACAATTTGTTGCTAATTAATACAGCAAGAATGACATGATTTTTTAAAACTTCTCAGAAAACTTTTGAAATAGGTGTGAATCAAATATTTTTAAAGCTTCCTCTAAATTGCTGTCAAAAGTTTACTAAGCATTTTAATATCCTATTGCACTGTCATGATGGTTTCTTCATTACTATCAAGTATTGAAATTAGTATTGCTGGGTTAGAACATTACGACTGTAATTCCCTTACCAGTTAGGACATTTATTTACACTTTGAAAATAACGTAGTTGTGGATGGTACTTTCCAACAGTACAAGTTATTATTGTACAACCAAAATATGCAGGGATAATTCCTGTTACTTGAAACCTAGACATTAACCAAAGCACACCTTTTTTTCTTGTGAGAGAAAAAATATCTCTGTTAAATGTATACTTAACTTGATTATAAGTTGAAGAGATGAGGTAATTAAAAAAGAATCCTCTCTATTCTTATCATTAATCCTCCAGCACAAGGAAGGATGAGCTGTTTAACCTGAAAATACTTATACTGTATACCATTTATTCAGAAAATATGCCAAACTGCATATCTGTCCCCTTGACATGAATTCATTAGAGAGCTAAAAATACAAAATAGAAAATTATGTTTAAGGCTATAGGAAAAAAGTGTTTATTTGCTTGATGAATTGAGTTGATGTTAAAATGTGAATTCCTATTTTGCAGTACTCTCCCAGCATGACAATGAGTGTGTGATCCATTACCAAGTCTCTCCATGAAGGCTGCACTGAGTTGGCCCTCTCCAGAGAGCTTCTAAAGAAGAAAATTAACCATCCCTGTGTACAGTTTAAGAAAAAAGATCTTGGCCGCAATTGGACCCAGCAGTTTTCTTCCCATCTATCTTTCCAGTTTTGTCAAGAAAGTGGGTCCTGCCTGGTTTCAACAACTATAATATATGGTGCATCAGAGCTGCCCAAGACTGAACTGCAGTTATTTGTGTGTGTATATGTAGGGATAGGTGTATGTATGTGTGTGTTACAGAGACATAGATATGCACACATACATATATAGACCTGCAGGACATTGTAAAATATCACGTGACATCTTATATAGAAGTAAAAAATAGGGACTTTTATTCCATCTTTTTTCACGTTTACATTTTAACTATTAAAAAAAAAGAACTGCTACCCTCTCCCCATCTGAACTGTTTTGTGCTGTGGATATCACTGCTTTGTAAGTTATTTTTTTAAGAAGATTTGGATACGTTCTGTTTTGTCAGTGTCTGCCATCATGGAATATAACTGCTTGTAAGAGGGCTCTCAGATTTGTGTTTGATACAAGTAACCATGTCAGTTGAAAACTACACTAGCGCAAGAAACAGAAGAAAAAACATTGATTTAGTAAGTAAAACTTGATCTGCCTTTCAAAAAGTGAGGGAAAAGTGAGGAAAATGATGGAGGGTTCCCTGTTTCTTCATAGATGCCTAATACTATGATCCCAGACATACTTACCTGGTAGTAACATCCACTGGTATAATTCAAAATTACTTCCGTGTAATGTGTTAAGGATCCAGGTGCAAACCCTTCAATATTTGTTTTCAAAGGAAGTCTGAGTTTATATCAGCTTCTTTATCTATGCAGAGAAATACGACATTAGTGTGTTGGGCTCTGGTTTGATTGCTGTATCATCCAGCAATAAAAGTGGCAGGTTTTGTCTTTCTGTCTTTGGTGGAAAAAATGTCTAGCATGATCTTCCATAGGTGTAGTAATAATTCATTTTTTAAAAGAAAGTACATACCTCCTGTAGCTTCTATTGCTGAGGCATGCTTTCTCTATCTATCATGTTCTCCTGGGGCTACAAATACCTTAAACCCCAGTTATCTGTTAGAAGTGAAAGACCCACCAATTTAATGCTCCCTGGCTGGGAACAGGTAGAAATTTGTTTATTATTAGTGTCCTAATGACCAGCTGCTTTTTCCTATCACTCTATGCCACAATAATTTGCCATTCTTTATAATTTTTATTTCACCTGTTTCCAAGATTATAAACGTCGAGAGTATATAACTCTTAAGAATGCTATAGCATTTTTAAAATTGAAGTTGCTGTTTTAACATCACTGTCCTGAAAGTAAGCATTACTGAGCACAGTAAATACTAGATATAGTTAAGATAGTTCTGTATCATATTTATTGTGCATTATATACATATATGGTCTAGAAAAAGGTCATGCCATAATACATTTGTTAGCCTGAAATGTATACAGACCTCTTAATCTGTTGCAGCAAAAACAAGAAGCACAGCGCAACCCTTGGAACTCAAAATATCTATAATACTTTAAGAGGTGTTGGTCATATTTCTTTCAGTAACGTTATAGTTCAAGATAACTGAGGCATTTTAAGCGTGACGAAGAAAAACATTGTGGGCTGCAGAAGAAAGAATATGTGGAATTTCCTTCTGTTCATGGAAACCTCTGCTGGATTAAAGAATCTGGTGAATGAAAGTACAGAATTGTCTATGACACTTTAATCTCAAGTACATGGAGATTTTTTTAACCACTGGTTTTTTAAAGTGAAAACTTGTCACTGTACCTTAATTTTACACATCTATCATCTACACATGTTCCAATTAAGCCACCTAAAGAAATAGCCATGAATGTTGTACACAAAATGTAAAGATACTTGTCTATAAATACAATTTCCCTCCTTTCTTGGTGTTTTCTGTTTTGTAGTAAGTTCTTTGTGGAGGCTGCCAATGTAGATGACAAAATTAAGATTCAAGATTGATCTCTAGGCACTGATTTATTTCTAATATGCGAGTCATTCATGTTTACTGTGTCTTGTGTGCAAGCCTTAATGCCATGATTCTAATACCACCCTGAGAAGGAAGTATATGTATTGCTACTTAGATATAACTGGTTTCTTCTGTGAGACAATAGAAGAAATCAGTACCATTAGTGGTTTACATATGGAAATAGTTCAGACAGCAACTTATCAGCCATGTGCTTTGATTTGGTTTCAAGGAGAGTTATACTATTAGAATTACATCTTTAAATCCTACTCCTGCTCATAAATATTGATAGAGAAAATAGTTACATGAAGCTATGATTGGGCCTCTCTAGCAAACCTATACAAATTATTATAGCGTTATACTGCATTCATGGTAAAGTGTGAGCTACATTTTGAAGCAGGGATAAATGTGTAAAGTGTACCCCCCCCCCCCGCCGCCAAAAAAATTATAATTTCTAATTGATCAGATTATATGAATACTTGGAATTTCTGAGGCCAATGGAGTAACCATTAATAAAAACAAAATACAGCAAGCAGATGTAAACAAGGTGAAGGTTTTTAGTGTGCTCTCTTATGTAAACTGACAAAAATGAATTTAAAACTTTTTGGGGAGGGCATTGTCAAGCTTTCTTCAACCAATGCTTGCCAGTTAGCATGCCCCAGCCACTGTCCGAGGAGAGTGCTAAATAACAATAAACTCTAGCATAGTACTTTAAAGCATTTGTTTCTGACCACCAGTTGCCAAATTTCATATTTGGTTTGGTTTTGCATGGTTAATTCCACAAACATCTGTGAAAGCTGTGGTTACTGACCCGATTTGGTGGATGTCACAAACTCCTTCATACTACACACACCACTCATAGCAGAAGCAATAGATTAGAACCAGCAATACTGGTATCCAGAATACATTCTTCTGTTACCACATGCTTAATACAGTATTTCAAATGGGTTTTTTTCATTGGAAGAAAAATGGGAATAATAAATCAAGGTGCAGATAATATGGCTGAATTAAAAAACCCATGCAATTTCTGAACAGTGGAGTCGTGGAATTTCCAAGTTGTTTTTAATGCATGCAGCCAAACCCTGTGATATTGGCTTGGTTTCTGCCCTTTCTGGTGTCCTAAAATTGTGAAATCATACTACATACTTGTATTTTCCAGAATGTGTACTTCTGCAGTTATCAAGCTAAGATTTAGCACTTATGTTCCAATGTCCATGCATTCTTTTGATAACAATCATCATCCATAAAGCAACTGCAAATAATAGATTGCCAGTTTGAGTATAGTGGCCAGCTACAGTTTTCTACAAGCCAAGAAATAGCTAATTAAAAAGAACTTGCAAAGGTAGGAGGAAGAGGAGGAAGAATAACCACAAAAGTGCCAACCTTTGGTTTAGTAATGGATGTGAAATTACTCTACTGAAAACATTGGGTCTTCATTTAGTCATGAGGTTCATTGATAAAATTAGATGTTTCTTATCATGATGTTTAATCACCTGGAATATTTGTATTAAAAAATCAATTGACTTTAGCCAATAGTCATTTTACCATCACTGTGATTGTATACTAATATGATGGGTGTTATGAGCCTTTCAGCTTACATGGTGAAATTGGTGAGGGACCAATAACTGTTAAGTTGTATATTTCTTTGCTTTTCCCCACCCTTTCTTTCTTTGTCTTGGTTTGTAATATGTTTTATCTAATAAATATTGCACTGATTTTCCTGAGTTCATTAAATATCTCAAGTATTCTAAATTTGTTCCCTGATTACTATTTTAAATGTATAAATGTTGAGGGGTCAGATAAATAAGATGATGGAAAGACATTTATTTAATTCATTTAGCACCTGTCCAGAGCTAGTCTGTCTGGACTGTTTAGCGTAAGTGTACTAAATATTATTTCACATATTAAATCCTTTAGTTTACACTTTAAAACAAACTTTTAGAAAGTGCCTCATTTTACTGTTTTTAACGAACTTAGATTTCTGACAATTTTTTTCCGTTTGCTTTTTGTCATATTAATTTTACAATACAGTCAGTGTCATACAGGCTTCTCTAATTCTTCTGATGTGCATGTGAAGACTTCTATAAATAGTGCCTCCTACTATTCAATACTAAAGAACACTCTTCATGCTCCTAAAGCATTACCCTATCTTTCTAAGGACAGTAGCCATGCTTATGCTTACCTAGAATTCCTCTACACATTGTCTAAAATGATAAAATTTTCATTCTGTGCTTATATTGTTCATGTGTATACTAATCTATGAAATCTGTTGCTATAGGTGGAAAAGGCTTGTAGCATTGGTATTTGAATCTTCCCACAACTGCACAAGCAATTTTTAAAGAATTGCAAAAGATGTGTATATTAGTATCTAACTGCTATGAAATTTATATTTCCCTTTTTTTGTTTGTATTTAAAACATTTTGTTGATTTGTGGTTAAAGTACATATTCTGATTTAATAATGAAAATAATTTGCGAACTCTTTTTCTATAATGCTTTGTAATATGCAAGGAAATTTCTAACGTTGTGATAGATCATAGATGTATACAGAAAGAGCAAGTTTGGGTTAAAATCTATACCATGAATTTTTAAGACAAGTATATCCTATTTTAAAGGAATGAAATTTTTGATTTAAAGTAATGAAGTATTTGATTTAAAGTAAATCAAAAGAAAATGTCACAATAATTGGAGTGTAACTCTCACTACAATCAGGTATTTTCTTTCAAAATCCTGACACCCGAAAACCTTTTTTGCATGTTCTTGTTAGATAAACTTCCTGTGGGTAGTGCCTTTTTTTGTGGAATAGCATTTGATGAGGATAAGTATAAGCCAGGTTAGTATCCCACAACTTCAGTGAAAGAACTGAGCACTTTGGAATTGCAGTGTACAAAAGTACTCTGTTGTAGGCACCCATAGTAACCAATGTAGGCAATATGCTTGCAAACACTAGACTTCGTAGATTATACATCCACTAAATCACACCTGAAAAGTCCATGTATAAGAAAAAGATGTTTTGCTGAAAAATGCCCCTGGGTTCCAGAAACATCCTTCTAGTTTTTATAAGCTGAAAATACAGCAGAGATTTTACTGTGCACCTCATTAAAAATTCTAACCTTTATTCTGTAGTTACATGCTTCTTCTCACGTGAAGATGGTAAAATGAATATTATAGTCAGAGTTCTCGATGTGTTTCCAATATTTTGTATCATTTTAATAAAAAGAAAGCAAGTAGAATGTTTTTATTATGGCATTTTCACAGTACCAAAATGACCAGCAGTAAGATTCATTTTATAAGTGTTCTAAACTGAAGTTATGGGTGAAATATCCTGCTTACAGTGTAGGGTAACGTTTCTTACCTTTTAAAAAGAAAATAATATGAAACTTATGTTTTCCAAGTCTAACTAGTTCATACTACTTCATTCCTGAGTAAAATTTCTATCACAGAAAAGAGAATCAGAGAGTATATAAAAACACTTTTCCATGCCCCTTCCAGTTAAGTATTATTTGAGGATTTTTAAAAATTGCATTGTTATTTTGTTGTTCCTGTAAGCTATAGGGTAACTTTTAGAATCCCATCTAGACGAGCATACTGTTGTCAACAGAAGTTGCCATGTGCTTTTTAGAGAATCCATAAGCATCAAGGGAACCACCCACAATCTTATATACCGAATAACTGCTGTTATCTATCAGGATTATATTTATAATTGTTTACAATTTTAGATTTTAAATTTAAAAACCATCTAAGCCTTTGCATCGTCTTTCGCCCTCTGCATAGTTTCTTATTGTGATCTCAGTTTTAGCTATTATCCTCTGTACCCCAGTATTGTTTGCAGGCTTAATAATCTCTAACCCTATGTTTGCCAGGATTTTTTTTAAAAAATTAACTTTTGTTCTTTCCTTTTCATCAACTTACATTTCTGATTTCATTTATAAATATATATACATAATTCTCATTTATAAATCATTTTAAATGCTGCATATATTATTTCTGGATTGAAGTTTCTGTACTTCAAAGCACAATATTATAAATCTGGTAAAGTACATTTATAGCCCTTTATTAATACTTGCTGTAAGAAAAAGTTATGAATATTACAGAGTTAGTAACTGACAAATGGTTCTATCCTATCATTCAATGACAGTAAGTGAAACAGGAGTTGTCAATAGGCTGATCTAATGGTAAGCAAGACACTACACGGCTGCAATTCTGTTCTTGCCCACAGGAGAACAGATACCATTCAGTGTGGTGCATTATACACTGTATTCATGTGAAACTGGGGAAAAAAACAGACTCAGGCACTGTGTGTGCTGATGCGTTAGATGCTCTCTGTTGCTCTCATTGGCTAACACTCATTTGCAGTTGATATGAAAGACAATGCCAACATCTCCTTGGCCACAGATTATCCCACCCTCTGGAATTTTAAGCACCAGTTTGAAACTTAGTGGTGTGTAAGCATCACAAAGTTTGTTTTGGTCCATTGTCTCTTAATGCATGAGTGAAAATGCTCGTAGTGTCACTGACAATGAAAGTGGATATGGCAAAAGCAAAAACCTGTCTAAATGGCATTCGGTTATGCAGTAAATCCCACATTTCCATTACCAAAGCAAGCATGGTGAACATGTTCCCTTCATGGACTGGCAGTTTCACAGCTAGTGAATCAATTATGTGAGAGGTCATGTATACTGTGTATGTTAACCCATAGTTTACTTGTTTCTTCGAAGAACTCTTAGGTATTTAAGGTGCACAGCCTACCTAAATGTCATTAAGAGAACTCTGTAAATGTGCAGATACTGTGCATGTCTCCAGACAGGCAGTATGCTTTGGTGCCCCTTCACAGCAGCTTGCTGACCAGACAGGACGCTCTGTCACCTACAGTAACGGCGGAGCATTCTGATGTAAGACTGAAGTAAAAATATGCTGTTAAATCAGCATCTTTTTACTTCTCTAGAATGTTTCACCACTGCTGTGTTTGAAAAAAGCTATGCCCAGGCAGAGCTACATACTGCATATCCGGAAACATTCTATGAAGCTGTAATTTATCCGCCTTAGTTCATAAGTGTATGATTCAATAACCGTAGGTCATTCTTTTTTCTTTATGTTACTGTGCGAGTGTTTTACTTTCATATATATGTTTCGTGTAAGATTTCCGTTGTGTTCTGGTTACAGCAAAAATAATGAAAATACATTTTTGTTTGTCTATTAATGAAATCACAACTGTTGGGGGTTTCATGTTGCCCTGTGTAAAGTCAGAGACATTTAATGGGCTAAACAGCATTTGTTAAGTAAGCAGTAACAAGTATATTGCTTGCTGCTTGGCATAAGGAAGATGAAAGAAAATTACAACCATCCAGAATGCGTATGTTCTTTGGAATTGTAGAAGGTAAACACTGCCAGTTGGAATGCTGGTTCATGCTAAAATACATATCAACAAGTTGAAAATCCCCAGTTATGCTATTGTTTGAAAAGTACAATCACAGAACTAATGTAACCATCTCTTTATGGAGAGTCCCTGTATAATGAAATTTGTATTTAGAAAGCCTGTTGAATATTCTTAATTTAGATCACCTATAAATGCCACAAGGTAAATCCATAAAAATGAAGATTTGTTTAAATGGTTCAGCGTCATGTCTGCAGCAAGAGCACAGAATCCTTATATCTTTCCTCACTTGTTTCAGGCTAGCATGGAAGAGGTAGGCTTGCAGCTAAAAAATATAAAATGCATGTCAAACTATACACATTATTATTATAGTTTCATTTCTAACATTCAGAACTGACATTGATTTTTTTTCTAAAAAGTTCTTAAAATTGCCTTCCAGATGGATACTTTGTGTTAAAAAGATTAGGAATCAAAACCAGAGTTTAGCTTTGAATAATGGCAGAAGCCATCAAAAATACATTTTTGTTGTCTGCAGACTTTACTAAAATCAGTTTCTTAAAGAGATAATTAGATATTTCCATAAAATAAACTTGTTTTCTTTTTTTCTTATAGCAAGTATTCCCTTGAAAATAATTTATTGGAGCATCTATTTTTTTCTGTTGCATTTTGTTAAAATATGAACTTTTGTTACATAGATTGTTCTTTTTGGCCTTGAAAGTATTTCTATGGAAGGAAAAGGGACAGTTGATAGTTCTGTTTCTGTTGTGTAGTTTATCAATAAACTATTGTCAATGTTAACATTTGCACAAGTTAGTATATGTCAAAAATGTATTTTTTCTTTTTAACTTGGCGTTAAAAACATGGTAACTATGGATAAGCTGTAAATTATTGTAGGTTTTATGTAAGGTAATATTTCATCACATTATTACTGTGTTGATTCTTGTTTGAAAACAAGAGTGGTTTTGGATTGTACAGCCATATGTCTTATACACTTAGTAATTGTTCTTATATAGAAATAATCCTGTATGGTTAAATACATGGTTGATTTACCTAAAGTTTTCATATATTATTACATTTAAGCCATGCAGCAGTCACTGGCAACACAGATCCCAATGTAATACATTGCCATCTAGGCTAATCAGTGTAATTTACTGAAGGATTTGCAGATTTTTATACATGCAGTACATACTTACCATAATTTCAATTTTTATATGTAGCTACACAGAACTAAGCTCGATAAAGTTCAGAGGCTAATTCCTAGGTAAATAAGTATAGAATTGTAGCATACACTTGCTTTTTCCTGATCATGTCTGAATCTAGTAGGTGACCAAATAGAAAGCACAGCAGCGTGGAAAGGACACAGCCCATAGTTCTGAAAGCTGTTTCCAGATAGCAGTTTTGTTTTCTTGATTTATATGCAGACCCACATTCAGAATCAAAATGTGTAATTCTTAAATATCAACCTTCAAAATGAAAAGTCACAATTATAAATGAATGATAAATAGAAAGGTAACAAATGCTATCCTTCATACTCAACTATTTGATCCTAAAATTACTAGGGCATGGTGGAAAGACATTATGTTAGCACTTCACAGAATCAAAACTTCCCAAAAAATCATCTTAGATATTATTCATGTTGGGAAGACAGTTCTAACAACATCTTCTCCCACCCAAGCTTTTAATGACATCTCCAAGTATAACCTCTTGGGTAATTTCAGAATCACAGCAATCTGCTCTGATCAGAAATCTAGCAGTTATTTTTATCAAGAAGCTTCTCTTTAACTTGAAGAGAGAATCAGATTTTAATTACTAAGTCTGATTCCAAATTTACAGGGTATATTTGTATGCGCACGCACACATACACATGCAAACATCCTTTATGTATAAGCGAGCGAGTTGTTAGCAGCATTGTTAACTAGTTAACAGGCCTACATCCCTGTCATATTTCCAAGGTGGTTCCTCTAATATACCAGATGTCTGCAGATGTATTCATGATATTGTTGAGACCTGACAAGACTCCTCCTAGTCAGTGTCTATATATACCAGGTGACTGTACAGGTAACTGAACGAAGATTGCTTCAGATTCATTCAGAAAACCATCCTAAATTGTACAGTTACAAGATTGCTTGAAGATGAAATTCTAGTATACTTGGGATTAAGCTAATGAATTATCTTTAGGTAATGCAATATCCTGTTTCAGATCCTTCTTAATCTGGGTTAAATCCATTTTCTAAAAGGGATGTTTATGAAATAAACAGTTCCTAACAGCTGCTTCTCAGCTTGCAGAACTGAGACCCTGAGTCATTAAGATGTTAACCTTGACTTGAAGAAAACTGTGATGACAATGTTGGATTGTGTATTTGCACCATGATATCAAAAGTCTAAAACATTCTGCTTTGCATATTCACCTATTAAATAGTCAAGCTTTATTAAGCAATTTCCGAGATTATTATTTCTATGGAAAATAATGTACTGTGATACTAAATCTGACCATCCTTTGACTTAGTAGCCCTTAAAGTATATTGGGGAAGAGTTCTGAAGAATAATTAACAGCCTATAACTTGAAATATGCCTATAGAGGTTCTATTATTAATTTTGCCATCTTCATTCTAATTATATCACAACAAACTGCACCTTGGTCTAGTCTAAATTTTTGTGTTGGTTTACTTAAGCTGTTGTTTTTTCCTTAGTTTCTGCAATACTATATAAAGTAGAATGTGCATTTATTCTGTATGACATTTCACTTCTCAGCACCAGTGATTTTCCCACTCTTAACTTTTGTACTAAGATTTAATTTTATTTCATTCATTTACCAACTCATGTTTTCTCAAGAGAAATAGGGAGGGGCAGTATCTTCACAATATTCTTAAGACCATTACACCCCTTTTGAAGAAGAACTAAAATATACCATCTCTTTTAGGAAACACACATGACTTTTGAAATGCTTCACTGTACTCCAGGGAATTCTGAAATGTTCACCACATTTAGAAATAGTACGATGTAAGCATAATCATGAATTTATACTACCTGTTGACCTGTAATTTCTCCATTTCTTTCATTAATCGCCCCCCCTTTTTTTGCAGTATTAGATTCCTGTTTTTCAAACAACCTTGAATATGAATACAGCTAGCATCTCGTTATATATCCCACTGTGAATACTAGTTCTATTTTAAAGTTTTGTGACATTGTATTTTTAAAAGCAAATGTAAAATTTGGCCTTTCCCCTCTGGAAGCCGTGGTCCAAGTCATCTCATGTGCAAAACAATACATTTAACATTAATCAAAATATAATATATTTCAGTGTTGCCTTTCTGTTTCAATTGCTCCCCCTCTTGTACTCAGCTGCTGGAAGTTTCCTTGCTGACCAACTTTATCAGTATACTGTACCACATATAGATAGTTTCACTAGCTTAAAATCAAAATACATGGGATTTTAACATAATTTGGGGGAAATTGTAAGGTTATGAAGTAGCCCTCCCTATCCAGCCAGTGTGATTCATGGTCAAGGATAATAGGATTTCTAATACAAAAATGGTTGGCATAGTTATATAGTAGCAAATTTCCATTTGATCCTTCATTGAATCTTCATGTAGATTATGATAATTCAAACCACAACTAAACTGATAGGTGCCCGTGGGGAGGAAACCTGTAACAAGTACATTTAAAATAAATCATTTGCTGTTTCACAATTTATAGTATATTCAATGTATTACTGCACAGTTCCTTTAACGGTGACTTTCTGCTGTATGTCTTGCACTTGATGCAAAGCAACCAAACAAGCAAGCCGCCTCCTTTGCACCTGCCCACCTAATTGTCTGAAATGTCATTCAAGCCATAAATTCTGTTAAAATAACTTGTGTTTGTGCAATCAAGGCAATTAGGTTGGAAGCCTTAGGTGTAAAATATGATTCTCCATTTATAGTTTATGTGTGTGAGCTCTTTGATACACACATGTGCATAATAGATATTATTTTTAGTATCTTTTTGAAGCGAGGTAGCTCTTTAAGTTTCACGTACTATACATTTGATTTTTAATCAAATAGAATACAAACCTTTTATTTAAAATCAAGGAAATAGTGCAGATATCTTGCAACTGGATTTGGTATCTGAACTGAAGACTAAGAAATGTAACAGTCTAATGTTTTGGTATCAAATCTTTTTAAACTGATTTAAAATTTTATTGAGCAGAAGTGTAATTGGGAATTAAGTGGAATGTCAGAATAAATGGAGTTTTAGAAATAAATCACTCAGCAATCATTTTATAAAGTTTAACTTCTAAATGCACTATGATTTATTACAAAAATATATTTTCTTCTGCTTGCAGATATGGTTGTTTCATTTTGTGATAGGTTTAAACTAAAGCAGTTAATTTTGTTGCACTGTGTAAACTGCATGAGTTCATCAAGTCTACATACGTACCCGTGCAACATTTGGGGGTTTGTATTTGAATTTCAGTATTGGTTATTTTTGTATTTTACTTTCTTGTATTGGAGTTGTAGTAATCATAATTTATGCATATGATTTTAAAACTGTTTTGCAACTGAAAAGTCTTCTTTGGATTGTAAATTTTTGTTCCTGGAAGCTCATTAAAATGATATAAAATTATATTAATTGTTTTGTGTTTTGCTGATCTCTGTATATAAATATGTATTTATCTGTTTTAATGGTGTGGTGTCTTGCAATTTTGGATACAATTTAGAATAAAGTTTCATTTTACAAAAAATAATGAAGTTGTACTTTTAAAAATTATGTCCTTAATACAGTTCTAGAAACTAAAATAAATAGTACCAGCCACTTATTACTTTTAGGGCTATTTTGGTGCATCCAAGGACTTGACACTATTTCTATAGCATACTATGAACATGTTAGGAAGTCACCAAACATGAAAAATACAAGGTCTTCATTAAACATAATTTGGGGGGTTGGGAGAGAGAGAGTGTGTTATTTTGGTGAAGGTTGACTGGCAGAAGCAGAGCCTGAAATTCCTGATGTCCAACACTCTGGGTGAAAGGAAGGCTTGCAAGTGACATCCAGACAAAAAAATAATAATTTTGAATTTGGATTGTATTTACAGTCACAGACCAACATAAAAAAAATGCATGAGAATTTCTTACCATATCTAAAATCAGCATATTAAAATACTTAAAATACTTTTAAAAGAAAGTTTTACTGTACAATAGTGTAATAGTAAAATTTGAAATAGTGTAATGCTAAATTTTAAAATACAATATTTCTAATTCTTGAAGCACCAAGCATTGACTGCAATGAATGAAAAATTAGGTGATAGTTACCAGAAAGTTACTATATGTAACTTATAGTGGTGTGCTGGTTATTGGTTTTCAGTGAGGACTGAATTCTGTTGGGCAGGACTGTGCTTTTCTGTACTTGTTAAGGTACAAGACAATATTTCTAATTTTTTTCTTCAATCTTATCCATTAGGTATAGTTGCTCTTGTTCTGGTTATCTTGTAATAAATATTTCAGACAATTTCCTTTGACTAGAAGTCAGAACTGAATTAAGGGTGACAAAATTTCCGTGTACCTCCTTATAGAAGTGACAGACAGTGTAATATATTGTGAGCAACATCCACATGGGCAGATTTGTTTTGAACAGAAGACCTTTGAATCTGCCCTGAAAACAAAAACAAAACAAAAATGAAAGTGGATTTCTAGCATGTTGTGTAGTTCATGGACCACAAAAATTAAACCAGAAATAATGGGAAAAAATTACTTAGATCTTCGTCTGAGTTCTATTTTGTGTATGTCCTAAGTTATATGGTATTATAAAGAAAAAGTATCACAGTTCATCATCACATTAATCAATACACAAACTGTTTGAACATTTAAAAAATTGTGCAAATGTGCAAATCTTGACTAAGAAGGTGCAGAATTGTGCAATTTTACAATTCTTGCCTTTTTTAAAAAGAAAAATGTAGGGTAACATGCTTTTTTTTTACAAAAGACAAGCACTGCACAATTGTGCAATTCTGCACCTTAGCATAGATTTACAAAATTGTGCTTTTTAAAATGCTTAGACATTTCAAGGCAAAAAGTAGGTGTATGGCAACGTTCCTCTTTAGTGCCCTAAAGCTCTGGCATTGGACAACATGGGAGTCAATTTCGAAAGGCTCAAACTGAACCATTTGGTTTGACCAAGTTTGAACAAAGTCAGTGTGTTTGATTTGAATTATATCAGCCCTTTTCAAATGGGTGGGGTGATTCAATTCAAATTCTGTCAAACCGTTTGGCTTAATTCAAACCGATCAAGTGTGAACTAAATTTGCACGTCTCTACTAAGTCTTCAAGTTCACAGACGTAAAGTTGTATGCAGATATATATAAATCTGGGTGTCAATTGAACTGGCAGCCACCTTGTTCCAGCCTGGAAACCAGTAACTTCACAAAAATGTAATGTACACTGTCAGGAAATATTTACAATGTATACCATCATTAAAGCAAAAAGTCTAAAATGGTCCTGTTAGCCTACACCATAGATTTAAGTATAAATGAGCAAAGAGCACATACTAGCCAGAGTATATGTCAGTGTATAGTACATATTAGTATGCATTTAAGTTCTTCCTGGAAATCTAAACAAAATTGACCTTTGTAACAATAACATATAATTGATAAAAGGGCTTCCATTTGATTGTTTTAAAACTACTTGGATTTCTCTGATATTTTTAAAATGTCTTCCTTACATATGTGCTACTATACATGTACGTGAATATATGACAAAGCATGGGCACTGAATTTTGTTTCTGCAAGCTTAAAATAGACAGTAAATGTTCTCTCCCAATACAAGCTAGTCACTGCAGAGGAGTTTAAAATAGCTCTCTCTGCAGAAACTAGAAGGGCTGTTTTTCCATTCTTTCTTTTTAATTCCAGAATCTCTCTATGCTGCCTAAAACAGAACTCATTAATCAGGCTGAGCACATACTGCTTCAGGAAATTCAAGAAGGCTTATACGTGAGCAGATTTAAACTTTGCATTCCTAATCTAATAGAACATAACAGAAAAATAATGCCCAGACAGCTTGGTCAAATTCTGTTTTCGATGAGCCTTATACATAAAAGAATAATTTATAATAAGGGGCATTTTTGAAGGAAGCCATGCCCTTCAAACCTTATTTTATACATTTGGATCTTAGTGCCATGAAGCTAGACATGGATATATCTTCCAAAATATCTCATGCATTATTTTCTGTAGAACATATATTTGAGTTACTAATGTTCATATGCAGGAAGAAAACCACCATGCTGAAAAAAACAACCATACAAATTATTTTTGTTTATTTAAGGCATTGGTTGTCCAGGAAAGCTGCCCGCTCACCTACAAACACACAGCTGGTAAGAGATTGCTCCACAAAGATACAGCCCCAAACGATGTCCGAAAAGCAGAAATCCAGAAACAGCCCAAGTCCAGGGTTAACGAAGGTCATATAAACAGTCCAGTCCGAGGTCAGGGCAGCCAGAAGGATGGTCAACGGGTACGTTCCAAGGTCTGGGGTTTCCAAGCAGTCCAGGAGTCAGATACAGCAGCTTTCTCTTAAGGTGAACAAATAGTTTCTGACAAAGGGCTTGAGCATCTGCCCCATGTTTTAACTTTGCAGATTGAGTTCACAGGTGCAGGTGATCTGCATGTTTCTGGGCAAGCCTTTTTGATCTTCTTAACCCTTGCTTCTCTGCTCTCCTTTGCTTAAAGCTGGGGATCTCTAGGCTCTGCTGTTCCATGTCTCCCACATCCTGCACTTCTGCTGGGGCAAGGCTGGGCTGTTGAACCCCAGGCTCCAATGGGACTGGGGGGTCAGAACTGGGTCCTGGCATCACCTCAGGTTCCTCCTGTACCTGAGGAAGTGAGTCCTCCTCATCCTCTGAGTCCTCCTCCTGGCTGACCATGACATTGGTATAGTGATCTTATTTATTTTTTTAATAACACCAATTTAGACATAAAATCTGGAACTAATATATAATTGCACAAAGCATAACAAACATGGTACAGTACTGTATCTCAAAATGTAACAAAAAAAAGCTGCAACAGTTTTTCGAGAAGTTCAGGTCAGCTTAATGAGTAGAAATTCTTTTTTATTTCACAACTACAACATATTTGCCTGAATAACTTCTGCCAATCACTGCCAAGAGGCTATTTTACTGTCTGAGATAGCCTTCGTGATTCAGCCTGTTTAACATAAGAGCAGCAGAGGAGCCCGGCAAGATCATGCCACAGCCCATCTCGTCCAGCATCCTGTCCCACCAATTGCTTCTAGGCATCTGAAACAAAGGATGCACCTTGAATCTTGAATCTCTGCAAATGGCCTTTAGAGGCATCCTGCCTGTTCTCCAGCCTAGAGAAATGCCTAGACATCCATTCTAGTAACCATTGAACTCATCCAGTTCTTTCTTAAAGCCATCCAGGCCGCCTGCTATCACCACCTCTTCTAGTAGTAAAGTCCAGAGTGATCATCTTCTGGGTGAAACAAACAAACAAACATCTTGTCAGTTCTAACACTCCTGCCCATCAGCTTCATAGGTTCCAGTGTTGGGGTGGGTGTCCTATATTTAGACCAATAAGGTATGTGCCAAATGATTGCAAATGGGAGTTACATTGTTAAAAGAACAGGGTTACATTTAACCTAATTATTAATAAACATCTCCTTACCTAGGATGTATCTACAGTGTTATATTATCTTACAAATAATAATAGGAGATAGAGGAATGCCAAAAAGAAGGGAGAAGTCCAAGCAAAGAGTGGAGAAGACATCCTAAAAAAAACCTTCTTTCCAGAACAAAATATCAAAAAGCAGTGCAGCTGAACAAAAGGACTAGAGAGCCTTTATGTTCTTGTCAGGAATGGAAGCTTTGAAATGAAAAGAGTGATGGGCTAACAAAAGGAATGGAACTGAATGCTGTAAAACAGAGGGCTGAAACAAGTCCTGTGCGCAAATGATGGCTGGAGAAACATCTAAGGAGACAGTGGATTGTGTAAAAAAAAAACAACAAGAAACAGGGAGGACTTATTTTATAGATTCCAATTATTGAGACCCCACTGTAAGACCAGAAGCTCTGCAGCTATGAACAGGGGAGCTTAATAGCAGAAAATTTGTTTCCCTTCCACTCCCTCAGGACCTTGATGAATGGATTTAACGAAGCAGATTAAAACAACCAGTAAAAACAGGGAGGGGGGGGATCATCACTTCTAAAACAATCCCTCTTTTTAAAACTATAAATCCAAGCCCATTATATGTAAGCATCACTGGAAATGTAGACCACAAAGGGAGTATCAACTTTTTTTCTCGATCATATCAGTGAGCCTATTCACACTAGATTCTCGGGGAACTCTGGGGATGATCCTGCACAAGCATCCCACTGTGCACACATACGGGAATTATCCCCATGCACATAGCGATAGAACAGTTTTTACTAATCGACTGCTATATTAGCACCAGCTGCAACAGCCCAGCACAGCTCGGTTTGCTCTTCTTCCAGCGAAAGGAGTCTGGGGCAGGGTGGCACAGGCGGAGAGGTGTGCTGCATTTCCCAGTCACTGTGGCAACGGTGCCATGCATGCCCATTGTCACCACTGCTGCATAGAAGTGATAACTGTGAGGCACAACTTGCCAGCGCTTAGGGAAGTACAGGCAAGGCTTTGCGATAGATTCAGCATCCCAAAGAGCAGACGCCAGATCTGTCTCCCACCCTCACTTCCAAGGAACACTGTCCCAGGGAAGTGAAGGTGTGAAACGGTCCTGATAAATTATTTACAGATTATCTGTGAACCACAAAGAGATGTAGACAGTGAAATGGAACCAGATACTTTTACATAATCCAGTTTTACCTGTGTAGAGAATCCAGTGAGAAGTTAAATTCTAAAGTACTAGCTTGCTAAATACCAAGGAACTGCCGTTGAAGCAAAGTATTCTACTACTGCACTGCAAGATGTCACGAACAGGAACGCAAATGCACTTGTTTGCTTATCTATCTGCTTTTTAGACTGCTGATTCCTTGTTATTCTATCATTTCCCTTCTTCCCTAGTTTGCCTACTGCAAACCTGCAATGTGCGGTTTCTCTTTTTTTATTTACCAAAATAAAACAAAACCAGGCTGGAAGAAGATCCATTTTGGGATTACAGTTTAGCCTCTGCCTAGGTTAGTATTTGGTCTGAAAAAGAAAAAAATCTCAAACTTTGGCCAAAAGAGAGTTTCTTTTCTCTTTTCCTTTTGATAAATGTAAGCCTAAAACATGTTGTTTAAATTAACAAACAGGAAGAAAAAGTGAAAAGTTACCTACTACAAGAGAAAGGAAAAGAATTTCAAACCCACAAAGGGAAATAGTTCTAAAAGACATCTGCATTGTTCCTCAGGCACAAGAACAAATAACCAACTCTTTGTGCCATTGGGATTAAATGGTTACACAGAATGAAATTATTGTATGGCTTGAAGGGCTTATTCTTTTGCCTTTTGCTTGTATATATGCTAAGTAAAAGATTTACAGTATATTTTTCAAGGAACTCCAGAAACAGCCAAAGTGCTTAAACTGATAAGGGGAATCGTGTATCCCACCGACAGGGAAGTACCAAAAATTTAGTTTCAAAATGCCAAAACATGGGCAGCCAGACACTTAAGGCCTTTCATCACGTACTAAGGGTCCATATAGAACACTTCGAGGCCAAATAGATTTGCAAGTTCATATGGACATATGAAGTCACCACCACCACCCCTTAGTCGTGTCTCATCTGCACAAGACTGAGCTAGATCCAGATTAAGGAGCCTAGGAACTGTCATTCCTAGCCTTCAAAAGGATAGTGGCAGCAGGGTGATCCAGCTCACACCTCCCAGGTAAATGAAGAAAAGAGGTCAACTGTTTTTAACATCAGTTTCAACCTGAGTACACTCTACAAGTTGACAAAGAATAAACTTTCAGTATAGCTTTATGCCCTCCAGATATTGTGGAACTCAAGTTCCATCAACCCTACCGTCAGTCCTATGAAAGTGAAACCCAATACCGGCTCCAGAAAGAATTTGCCATACAGAGCGTGTGTTTTTAAAGGAAAATTTAAAATGGCCGCCTTGTGCATCTCATAAGGATACTATTGTAAATCATTTCCCTCCATTTCCAGGCTAATTGAATCAAATCAGACTTTTCTTTCCTTCACCTCCTATTGCAGTTATTCCCACATTTTTTCAGTAATTTATACCTTTAAGGCCTACTCTGTGCTAACATTTACAGATGGGATAAGCTTCTCATCTCCTCTTATACACTTCAAATGAACACATATCAGTTGTGGTGTGTTACAGGCTGAACAGTTTTCTTTTCATTCTAAAATTTTGTAATATAATCGAGCATTTAAAATTAATCTAAAATTCTTAAATGCAACTGCACTTCAAATTGTTCACTCAACATATTGTAATTTTGTGGCATTTCTGTGAGATATCGCAACAGTGAGATGTCCAGTGTCCATCTAGCAGATTGACAGAGGGCACAAAACCAAGATGGGCTGGAGGTGGCTCCATTCTGGGTGGCAAGGGAAACTTGGGATTGGTACAGTTCTGCTAACACCAGAAGAGAGCAGATATGTGCAATTCATCTGGAGCTCTCTGTGTGATAGGTGTAGATGTGGCCCTATGCCTTTTCTACCATCTAATTTGTGGTGCACATTATAGCAGGCCCTGCCTGGGGCCTGCCATAGACTGCATCAGCACGTGGATGGCAGAATGTATTTTGGGAAATAATCCAGAATAAAGCCCAGTGAAATCAAGGGCTTTAGTTGGACTCAGTAGTTCTGGATCAGCCAGCTCCACTGATCATGACAGCATGAAGAAGTGGGCAGAATCAGCAATGTCTGCACAATGGTGCTGATTTATACCAACCCACATAACAGCACTGAAACTCAAGCAAGCTTTGCAGCCACATGCCCATGCCGCTTGCAACAACTCTGCACTCACCTACCCCATAGGCTCACTTTTCTCAGCAGATGTGGTAATCAATACGGCCAGTAGTCTTCAAAACTAGTTCCATCTAGTAGTAACCATAAAGTCATAAAGACTACTAATAGGAAATCAATTTTGTATCATAAGCATAAATGAACTACTTACCTTGTAAATGTTAGTGAGGTAAGTGAAATACATCTCCATTCCCACTTGTCTTGCTGACGGCCAACTGACCCCAGACAATTCAGCAACAGACCTGAAACAGGAGTTGATGGCAATCCACCACACACAAATAGCCAATAACTTCTGAACTAATATGGCTTTCTCATTCTCATAGTTTGGTACTGCAACATGAGTCTCAGGTGTCCAACAGCGTAGTGAAAGGTCCTATGGTCATTCTAAAGTGTTACCTACTGAATATTAGGATTTAACATAGAAAAGAAAGTCAAATATCTGTGGGTTTATTTGACCAAACATAGCATTATATCAGAACAATTATTCAAAATTATGGTTGGAAATTAAGCAAGACTTGGAAAGATGGTCTAAATTTAAATTATCTTTATTGCTTAGAATTTCTGTTATAAAAATGAATGTGCTGCCTAGACTGATGTTTTTATTTCTAATGCTACAGGTAATGATCAATGAAAAGGTTTTTAATCAATGGCAATATTTGAGTAAACATGTTTGGCAAGATAAAAAACTTAAGATTTAAATTGATGCAAACCTCAAAAAAAAAAAAAAGGTAGGGGGAACAGAACTCCCAAATTTGAAAATATATCATGCAGCTTGTTGTCTGAATTGGACTGCAAAACAGTTTTGGTTGAAAGATAAAAGACTGGTAGAAATAGAGGACTATGATTTGAGATATAGGATGACAAGGTTAAAGTTAACCTTTTTAAAAAAACTGTTGAGGGATATTTTGTATAAGCTTGGAGTAAGTAAGGTTACAAAGGAAGATTTAGATGAATCCTACTCACTGAACCAAAGTTGAAATTTTCAGAGAAATTCTGGACTTGTTCCAATTGAGCTGGAATATGCCTCTGGTGGCAAAATAAATGGTTCCCAGCAATTTAAAATCATTGCAAATACCAGTGCATTATTTGCCCAGGCCTTGGGTAATTAGGGCCCTTTCCATTGTTGGCAGTAAACTGAACCACTTTCTGGCCACTGCCACTCACATGTCATTGCCTTGGTATTCCTTAGAATACTTTTATCTCCACCAGACAAAGCAATGGACCAAGTCTACTGGTATACTTAAACTGAAGTGGTATATTGGACAATAATGTGCCATGGTCCAGAATAGCAAAATTGCCACAAAAAGTAGCATAAGACGTCAGCACATGCCAAAAAGGGCCTGGCTAGAAACAACAAAGTCTTTGAAGCCAGGACTTGGCCCTGGGACGGTTAGGCTATCTGGAATGTGGACAGTTTATTCCAGTCCACTGAAAACCTGTCCCATGTAGGTCTGGGATAAACTACTCCAGTGTGGAAACAGCTTTTGGGTTAGTGTGTGCATGTGTGTTTTGTGTGTGATGATTCCCACATCCTTTTGTTAATGTTGGCATTCTATATTGTTCTTTTTTCTGTTAATTGGCTTAGGTGTAAACAAACAAATGCATAATAAGTGGTCAGCTAGAGAAGAAAGCATTGTCTCTAAGGCTGCAAACTATTTTGGCTGCAGTGACTGTCTGATGTTATATATTGTGCATCAACTTTTCAATAAAGATGCCATTTCAGCCAATCACCCATGCACAGAGCCTTGAACCTGTCTTACCTCTTGATGCCAATCATCAAGGAAATACATTTGGTGGTCAAATAATGGCCTGGATGGAAAAAAAGTAGTTTCTATTCCAGCAAGGTATCTTTTTTCTTTAAGCATTCCTCTGTGATGTGTGTCACGGGTCATGTCCAGAGTAACAGAGAAATGCATGATGCTATTTCCGCCATGGCTTCTTTTTTTCATCTTCTCTAATCAAGCAGAGAATGCCATCATCTCCCTGTTGCTTGGAACATGTAGCTCTCTCTCTCTCTCTTTGTGTCTCAGACACAAATTTCTATTAGAATTCCCTTCACACACCAGTGGCCCTGATTCATTGCCAGGGTCCTAGATGTGTCATTTCAATTCATTATTCATGTAGCCCTGATTTGTAACCTGGAGTTACACCAATAATAACTGGATTTTCTTTGCTGATGGATAAACAACTCGTTCTATTAAAAACTGCGGATCTGTCGCAGGTTTTACACAGTCATAACATCACTGACCCAAGTGAGCAGCATTTATGTGCAAAAGTACCTCTCTCATTCATATATCTCGATCTATAAATAATTCACAAATAACCCTATAATAAATCTGGTCTGACAAAATGGGGTTCAAGATTTCGTTGTAACAGAGTAATATATCAGGCAGAGAAAATACTTCCTTAAAAATGGTGAGCATAATCACTGAGGTTAAAATTACTGAAATAGAGTAGAAACAGTGCTAAATGTTGATAGAGAGCTGTCTGCTTTGCTTGAAAAACAGCTGACCTTGCTGCAGAGCTTTTAAGAAACAAGTCACAATTAGGTTTGACCTTTGAAGGTGCTGGTTAGAGTTGCTATGGCCACAGACTTACAAGGAATGAGAATGAGGTTTATAAAAACAAGCAATATATTCAGAGAACAAACTGCAGATATGCTCAGGCAGGTTTTCCATAATTCTATGTCATCTTTTAAATATTGCGAGACTAATCAAGCAGCTGCAAGATGGCCTCAGTAGAAATAGACTACAGTAGAAACAGACTGCACTGGGCCTTATTCTGGAATATATTCCAGATTAGGTCCCTACTTTCCACATGCTAGTCTAAGTTATGGCAGACCCTGAAGACCATGGCAGGATCTGGGTAGGAACTGCTGTAGTCTGCATCAGCATGTGGACAGCAGGACCCTATTCCAGGATAAGGGGCAATGTCTCCTAGTAAACGTACACATGCCTGCACTAGCATGCAATCAGAAGGGCCCTATTCTGGGATATATTCTGAAAAGAACCAGTGCCAAAAGGATCTCAGTTTTCTAGATTAATAAATCCCTCTACAAACATTAGAAATTTACTCTTTCTACCAAAATAGCAGTGTATTGGATTTTCAGGCCAACCTTATCATTTAAAAACCATGGCCAACTTTGGTTACTTGTTTTCTCCTTCTTTCTTGACATTAATTGGCTCATGCCTTTATTGTGAGTATTGTAAATGAGATATTTAGCAATTCAAATAGGAGGAGCAAATTATTCCTAATGAAAAGCAAAGTAATTTGAATACACTATAAAGATGCACAATTCAATTAATTAGAAACAGATAATAGTGCATACTTGACAATTCTGGTACATCATAAAGAGTAATTGAGTTAATGCTAAGAATAAATAATGGTCCAAAACAGTGATATCGCTAAACTAAACAAAGGTAAAGAAGAAATTTCAGTCCTACAGTTGCAGGAACAGAGAAAAATGATAGTTCCGATGCTTTTTTCTTTTCTTTTCTTTTCTTTTTTGCTAGAGGATACATGAAGATTTGATCACTATTTTCATTATTTAGTGATAAACTCTGTATCTGTATTTTTTTAAAGTCCTATTTTAATTTAACTAGAGTTAAGTTTATACTTGAAGTTACTATTTTATATAGACTTACAGTATTTTATTGAATATGATATGGGAAAAGATTGTGATTATTTTATTCTATTTTTTCAATCACCTTTTTAGGCTGCAAGCAATGTTGAGATCTGTTGATATGTTTAAACTTGGGGGACTTTCAGTGACTGGTGACTGCCTAAATTTTCAGAGCATTTCTGCATTGCTGCTTAGGTAGGTTCAGAAAGAGGACTATGGACTTTTCTGCACATTAATCCTCAGAATTTGGGAACCCACCTCCATTGATATGTTCCATCTTTGCAGGACAGAGCATGATACAGATGAAGAATCCCTTGATCTGGATCACCAGTAGACCTTGACATCGAGATCTACTGGCAAACCAGTGGGGGCTCATCCAGAGATATGCAAAAGATGTACCTTTGTTTTCCAAACCTACAAAGGACCCATTTTGGTGAATTGCTCAAAGAAAGATATTTGTTGCCTCAATGCTATATGAAATAATATAACAGGGGTTCCTTTTGTCTCTGCAGAAATAGAATGGAAAATACTCAATACGCTTCTTAGGCAAAAAATGCAATGTACAGGTAGCTGACAGATTATAAGATGGTGGCTGAAAATTGTCCTGCAGTTTTAAAAGACCTTGTAACTTGCCATTCCTAAACCTAACTTTTTTCCAGTAAAACTAATCTGAAAAGATATATGCCTCTGATAACGTAATAAAGCTATGGAAAGAAAAAGAACTGAAGTTAGAGAAGCCCATAGTTGCATTCATTGGTTCTCCACATAGATGAGAGATTCTTGACACAATCACGTAATTGCCATTACTTTGCAGGGTTAAAGTGCACTAGTTTGCTCTTGCATGTGTATGATAGAATGATTAAAAGAGTAATTACAAAATAATGGAATATAGCAAAATAGTTATGCGCTATCTGGAAGCAGCCTATGTTTCTTTTTGCAGTTGTAGAATTGCTATTTTATTTGATATATTTCAAATATTTGCTTAGTTTTCTCAGTGTTTTCCCTAACGCATTATCTACTATTGGAGCTATTGTTGTCTTTTTCTCTCAGAGGCACTGGACTTAAATTTGTATTTCAATATTTTGTAAAGCTTCTCCAATACTTTCTTCTTAGTTTTGTTGTAGATACAACTACTATTGTAAATTTATTAATCACAACCCCAGTAAGGTCAACCATATTGTTATACCACCATTTTTCTACTTGTAATTTAAAGTTTCTGTTTTCTACAATTTTATGGCCTTATGTTCCCAACTTAAAGCTGTTATAATTTCTGTTTATATTATGGTGTTACATTGCTGCTGCTTTTATCATGGCGTTTCTTATATTCCGTCTGTACTTGCTACCTGTACCAGCTAATGGGCTAGTCTGCCATTTTCTTCACATAGATTGCACTGGGCCCTATTCCAGATTATATCCTGGAATAGGAACCTGCCATCCACAGGCTGTACACCAGCATGCAGATGGGAGACCACTACACCAGACTGGAATAAAGCCCAGTGCAGAAAGGGCTAATTTGCAGTTCTCTGCCATTGGTGTTCTCTGCCATTAATGCACAGGCTGCACATAACAAGCCTTTAGTATTGTTCTTAAATGTTCCGTTCTGTAGTCATTTTACGTTGTTGTTATCATTGTCAGAATTTTCTGCTATTATCACTATCAATATTGTCATTTTCATTGCAACAGCAAGTTACTACGTGAAGATTTGTGTAGTTACTAAGTCTGAAATATGTACTATTGGCTAGGATAGCAGAAACAGTTAAAACATTTGTCTGTAGTAACTCAGCATATGATCATTATCTTTAAAACCTTACAGGAGGAAAGCATTAGAAAGTGAAACAAAAGAGGTGATAGTCATAGGTGGTTAGGTACAGTTTTATAAAAACAACTTTAATTAAGCTGGACTTTTAATGAGAAATCTTCTAACCTTTTGTTCCTTTTTGCCATTCTACTAGTCTAACTATCTTCTGACAAATGAAATCATGACTGCAAAAGGAGCATTGCAGCCTAGTTTCAGTAATTATTTCATATGACATATCTTCAGCCTTTTGTCCTTTATGTGGCACTTTACATGATGCTCATAGGGAAGGTGACAGAAGAGGACAATATATACCCCATATTCCCATCAATTAATGGAAAGGGTGGAAGAGATTTTTAAATTCTTTATTCTGAAAGGAAGCCCTGCAAAAATGGATAAGTATAAAATGTGAAACATTTTAGAGGCTGATAAATTTGTAAGTTTCCATTGTGAAACAAGCGTTACAAATCAATTGATGATTTTAATAATTGTTTCCTACTAATTACTACTTATTAAAAAATTCACATACTTCCAATTTTATTTTAAAAGTGCCCAGAAATAAACTTATGTGGGACTGGTGTTGATTAGTCAAGCACCTTTAAGTATTTTAAAAAACAACACAACAAAACCTCTTGTGGATTATAAACTGCCTAACTGGAAATCTATTTGTACTTTTATCACCTCCCCTCTGCTGCATCCAGAATCACAATCAGAATAAACGAATCAAGATAATTTATTGTTTAGTCCAAGGACTGTATCATCACACATACAGATTAAGAACAGTTAAAATATATTGGAGGAGCCACATCAGTTATAATTATAGCTGGTTACACACTGCTGGGACAGAATCAGAAGCAAAACCAAACAAACCAGAATTAGAAGAATCAGACCAGTTACTGAGAAAGTGAATGAGGGCAACATGGTTGCACCCTTATCCTGCTTGCAGGCCTCTCAAAGGAATGCAGTTAGTTGTTATGAGAGCAGGGCCCTGTTTGCACCTGCTGATTGGAGCGATTCCATCCGCTCCCATCTTCATTCTATCAGCAGTCCTTGAGCAACCCAGCTGTAGACTGCTAAAAAGCAATCCACAGCTCAACTGGGAGCAACTGTGTCACTCCTGGGGAGGTACTTTCACACCCTCTTCTGGGTACAGCACGGGAAGTGGGCATGACAGTTGTGCACATCGGATATAGCCCTGGACATTGCCATGGTGATCCTGTTTTACACCCTGATGGGTGCCAACCCAAACCCAGTTTTTTCAGATGTTGAATAACAAGTTGAATAAAATCTAAATGGGATTCTGGGTTAAGCTTTGGGAACCTATGTTGGATGCAACCAGAGAAGTGAACAGTGCCTGCAGCGCTGTGTTCAAGACATTTTTATGTAGAAAGCTGCTGCATACAATTACGTTGAGGGATCTTTGTAATACTTCTCCAGAATATGAGCAACAGAGACGGGTTTCCAAGGATCCTTCCCAGAGATAGCTTGTGAAGCACAAGACAAAGTGTGCACATCAGTCTTGTATCTTCTTTTAAGCTGTGATGGCCAGTTTCATAGGACTGCTAGCTTGTGGCCAGCTTTATGCACCTGTCACTACTGTTCTTCCAAAATAGCATCTCTGTAAAAGTTATTCCAGAAACCACATGAGCTCTGCTGTCAGCATTAAATCATCCAGGATGTATAATGAACAATTCAGAAAAGCTAAGTATAAGTAGTTTGTAAAGCAGCTTTCTTGAAGGAGCACATTTGTGATCATGAGAATGTCACAACAGACAATCAGTACAAATGAAACTACAAACTGGTAAATTGCAAATAACATTATTAGGTATTATTTTAAATAATTTCCTATTATTAGGAAATATAATGCATATGTACATTGTTTTATTTTAGTTTGTTCAGAGGAATGACAAATATTGTAGTTGGATTAACTAAAATATATCATTACCACTTTCCCCATGCAGTCCAAATCAACTTTGCAACCACCAATATTAAAGCATGTTTAATGGATATTCCTTTGTATGCTGTATTCTCCTCTCAACTTATACCTACATTTATGGTGAGACTGTGGATATTAGAAGAGGAATCAGTTTTATTTTGAGATATATCTTCTGCCAGGCACAAATTTAGTTTTTATAAAGAAAGATACATCTTCTCTTCAACCCACTTTGATTTATAAAGATCACTTCATAGAGCATCATTCAGCACCGTGAACCAGAAAAAAACCACCGGGAGACAGATAACTGCACAGAGCATCATTCTGTTTGGAAGTATGTTGTGATAAATTGTGTTCCGGTATATTGCAGTCACTGCTTCTTCTGGAACTGGAGTCCATAATCCATATTTAGTATTCCAAGTTGATAACCACATAGCATTTTTCAGAATTTAACAATTTTTGGTACTTTTGGTTTTGTTTTTTGCTGCTTAGGGTTCTCCAGAGTTTCTTGGTAATCCGCACTCATTCCTTTGACCCATCGACCAACAGTTACCATTTGATCTATAGGAGAAAAATAACAAATAGGGAAAAGTCTGTTTCAAGCTAACAAAAGAGATCATAATATTTATATCCTAGTCTTAATTCACACTGATTGTATTGCTCAACAAGAATATATCTCGGTAATGAAAAATTGTTGTGTCAGAAAAGGTGATAACAACCAGCCTGAACTGGTTTAAGAAAAGATTAGACAAATTTATGGAGGCCCAATGTATCAATGGCAGCTAGAATATATGCCTAGGTACTGCCTCCAGTTGGAAAGACAGGCAAGATCCCTCCACAGGCCATTTGCAAGAATTCAAGAGCAGGTGAAGGTTTTGCCCTCATTTTCTGCTTAAGAATGTCCAGAAGCAATTGGCAGACCACTGTGTGAGACAAGATGCTGGGCTAGATGGGCTGTCGCCTGATCCAGTAAGGTTTCTCTTATTTTCTTATGGCAGCATTACTGTGAAACTCACAGTCCACTTATGTCTTCTTTATGGTTCTCAGAATTAAAAAGAACCCAAATGCACTGCATCAGCAGTCTCTGTAAACAATATGAAAGATTGTATGCTTTGCATCTATACACAGAACCACATATCCAATTAATGTTTCTACAAAGTGCAGCAATATTAAGCAGTACATAACGCAGCAGTAAGATTAAAAAAAAGGGTTGTTCAAATTGATTTAAAAATCCCATTTGCTAAACACAGTTCATTAGGTAAGGATTTGTTTGTTTGGTAATAGACTAAAAAAAATTGGAAGCCCCACCTGAGTTTTGATTCTCTGGACAATCTCTTTTAAAGTGTTCCACAGATCCACATATCCTGCAAGAACCTCCTGTAGGATACCATAAAATATATTTAACACAATATGAAATGTAACAAGTATCTATGCATACTGAACATCAAGTCTTTAAATGATATATAAACATACAGCAGTAAATTCAAGCATTTGCAGTTTGAAATGTCTACTTGATCAGAAATACAAGGATAGAATAATACATTTATTGCAGCATACATTTTTGTAAGCTAAGCTTCTCAAAGACATGAAAGACTAATGCAATCTGCAGATATTGCATGGGACTGTTTATAAGACTAAGAGAGCAAGAATGTGCCTACAATGCATACAGAATACTTCCAAAAAGCAACAAAAAGCAAAAAATAGGCCATATAAAGTTTAAGGATCATAAGCCTGTTTTCTCAGTTTAAGCAAAACATATCAGGATTCTTGATCAGCAACAGCATAAGACTTAAGGGTCAGAATTGTGGGATGAAACAAAGGCCGTATCTGCACTGAACCTAATTCTGGATTATGTCCTGGAACAGGGATATGCCATCTTCATGTTACTAAAAAACTGCATCATCATGTGGATAGCAGATTCCTATTCTTGCTGCTCTACAGAAGCTATTCTTCACCAAACACATCCAAGAAGCAACCCCAAAACACAGAGAGCTGGACTTTCCAAAGCAGGAAAAAACCTGGACTTTACATAAGCAGGCTTCCTAAAGTAGAACCAACAAGGCCCAAGTTCAGATAGTATTATCAGATTAATTTTATCTTTTTGCCAGTCTCTGTCACTTACCCTCTGAAGCTTTTTTTTTTGGCTAAAGGGGAAATGGGTGATAGGTAAAAAAAAATGCTTCCAGGTCTTAGTGCAGAAGATTTAAGGGGACAACCACAAGCACATTCACTTTCACCGTATTGAACCTAGCCTTGTAAGATGAGGGTCCAGACAGCGTGTGACTGGACTCCACCTTAAGCATCCTGGCTGTGTCTTCTGGCCTCAAAGACTGAAATTAATGCCATAAAACTGCCCCAGATCATCGATTAGGCTGGTTATATTGTAACTGGTTGTATGTGGTTCAGAAGATAAGATGCAATATGTAAATTATGCAATTCTTGATGTATGAGATTATAAAATAAAAATTTAAAAATAACAGATTGGACGCTCAATCTTATATTTGCACAAACCTACTTTTGTTTATTGTTGGTTCTATGTTTTTGTGAGTGGTTTTAACTTTCAGGATTCAAAGCAGTATAAAGATAGTGTTAGTAAGTAAGTGAAAAAAATTTCGTGGATCAACTGTAGCATCCAGTTCAGCATGGATCCAAGCTACATGCACAGAGTAATACTTTGCATGGCATTTTCTTTTCAAGCAAGTTCTTAAGCTAGAAAAGGCAAGGGCTTTAAAGTCTCTTAGTTAGCCATGAGCAGGCCAGAGAGGAAGGAATGAGTTTTCAGCAGTCATACTCACCATCAGCATAGAGCCCTTTCGGATTATCAGGGCATGACCTTGATAGATGCCCCATCTCACCACAGATAAAGCATTTTGCATATGGAAATTCTCCTGTAAGATTTGAGTAATGTCATAATTGAGGCAACCATCTAAATAATACAACTTACTGGAGCAAGACAAAATTAGTACAATCAAAATTGAGTCAGTCATTAATATTCTAAGAATATTAATTATGAGACCAAAATTCTAACCAACTTCAGTTTACAAAGACTTGCAGCTATAATACATACCGAGAGCTGGATCTATTTTTGCCTTGCATTTGTGGATTTCATGCTCTGTAGATCCACAACGGTAACAAATTCCAGTCCCCATATCTTGGCTTTCAAGTACTGCTGGGCAATCAGCAACTCCATGTCCTGGCTTTCTGCAGTGGAAGCATACCTTTGACAATACAAGGTGAATTGCTAAGTGAAAAAGATACGAACTCAAGAATATAGTTATTTTTCCACTAGCCATATTTCAAATTAATCTTACCTACAAAGCATGAAAACTGATAAAGTAGGAACCAATATGCTAAATGCACAGTAGCATAGGATCAAAGTTTTAGGTTAAAAACAGACAAAACATTATGTGATCAGAACAAGCACCAGAAAAATTCCTTTTCTTCCCCTGCTGCATCAAACGGAAATTCCTTACAATGCAAACACAGCAGTAAAATAAGCACTTTGCCCACCATCCTTGCGAGATGAAGCATTAGAATGCTTTAAGCGTCCACACTTGCAGATGCCCAAAGTATTTGAAACCTTACCAGTACTTAACTAAGTGTTGGCTACGTGCGAATGGCCACCATTGTGTAACACCAGTGACAGCTCCAGTGCCCCTGTATGGTGCTCTTATGGACTGACCTGGTGACGCAATGTGTAACCACACTTGTGCCACCAATTATGTGCTCCCCCACACTTCAGCCACCTGGAAGAGGTGCAGAAGGAGTGTGCAGGGTTTTACCAGCCCTGCTGTTGGTATATAGCAAAGGGGATGCTCCAGCATGCACAGAGCCATTTCTGGCAAGGAAACTGCACCGTGAAGGCCAGATGCTCTGTGCTGAAGCATCCTCCATGTGCATTTACAATGTAAGAGCGAAAAGGTTCAGGACTAGATTTGTCTTCCAAGTATCACACTCAAGAATAGACTTACTTCATTATATCTACAGAGCTCAGGGAAGAAGTGGTGTTATAATAAGGGCCTTCCATTCTATTTGTGGCATTTTATCTGCAAAACCACACATAATGTAGTTTAAAGTTTAATCTGAAATTGAAAGTTTAATGAAAAGCTATTCTTCCCACCTCGTGTCAACAATGTTACTAACGATCACATGCAAAACCATGTGCCTTCTTAAAGAAGGAGAGAGAGAAAAGATGCCATTTATTCTTGCTTTCCTGACAAGCTGTGACAGTTATAGAATTCCACTTCAAGCCAATTCCATGATCCTCATTCATGCACAAAATAATTTCCAGGCAAATTATCAATTTTGAGGAAAAGAAACCTTTAAGTTGCCCTAGCTTAGCAAATCTTTGTCAGGATGGTTACAACTTTTAAAATATTTGTTTCACAAAGCTAGAAGCACAGACCCACTGGGTAACCATAGAGAGACACTGAGAAATACAACTTCACAATTAGTTCCCCAGACTGTAAACATTTCCTGTCGAGACGACATAACAAAACGAATGGATTCTGAGTGTTAGCTCACTTCCTTTTCTCCCCTCTCCTTATGTGTAAACCAATATAATTTGAAAATTGATCAAATTAAGGATTTTGTCTCCCTCTGCAGTGTATTCTTGAGAACACAGCTGTTTCTTCTGCATTCAGCTGCTGTTATAACTCTTGACTGCAGCTTAGGCTATATAAACTGAACATTACTTCTATCTGAATTCTCACTTTTCAAATAAATATGCCATATACATTAATTTTTGAATTTACCAATTCTATTTCTAATTCCTATAGTTTGTAAGGTGACAGAATACAACCCATGTGTGGTACCCCATGCTATATGAAACACAAAAATACAAGTATCTTCTCCTGAGATAAGTTTAAGGATTTAATTATAGCGGTTTCTGCACCTAGATGGCTAGTCTGATAGGAATCATTTTGACACTGGCAATCCATGTATCAGGACTATCAGGACAGTGGGAGAGAAGGAAGACTATGTCTGGGGCTGAGTATCTGAGTATGAACACTAAAAATAAAAACCTGGCACTTAAACCCTATATGATATCTTTAAAAACATATGATCCAATAAATGCAAATGCACTTGATAACATGACTTTATGAGTTAGTAAGCAACACGATGTATACGAAAGGTGGCCACAGTTATAACTGAACAACCTCCAGCCAGTTTGGTCTTGTAGTTAGTGTCGAACTCATATCTGCTTTTCCCAGTTTGATTTTGTTTATATAAGGGAATTTAAATACTTTTTTTTCTAAGATCCCAAGACAATCCCAAAATCTCTTTCTCTCCTTTTCATCTACACCCATTCACTGGCAAGCCTGTTAAGGATTGCCCTAAATTCAACTAGGCTGCATTCTGATGTCTCTTTATTTGCTCTAGTATACTGGATATTATGGAATAAAACATGGGTATTCAAGAATATCCATGTTCCAGATTATCCAAATATAGTGAAATAAGTAAGTGATAGCTCTAGTAAGCTTTCATGACACAGTCAAAATTCCAACCCAGAGACTCCTAGATTCCTGCCTGACCCTTCAGCTACTATGCTATGGTAGGCTATGACTTTGGAAACTCTTGTGTCTGAATTGCTTGCTTGCTCTATAGTAAAAAAAAAAAAAAAGGAAACAAGAAAAAAATCACAGGACAGAATCTTACCATTGAATTCTTCTTAATTTTCTGCCTCTTCAATCGTCTCTCTTCACGCCGCCTGTCTTTTCTCAAGGCGGTTGAAATTTCTTCCTTTCCTACAGGGCTCTTGATTACTTGTCCATTATGCAACACCTGAGAATTCTGTTTTAAATATTCCATGAAACCATTAACATCTTCATTCAAATATTCCTTTTTCTTCTTGTTCTTCTTCTTACCCTGAGTGCTCTTTAAAGAGGAAAGCCGATTTGAAGACTCGGGTTCTTCATTAGTTGCAGTGTTCACAGTTGCCTCGTTCTGCATACGCTCCCATGGCGTTGCAGCCAGAGCCTTTTTGTTGTGGGTGACATTTGCCCGAGCCCACCTTGTCATGATTTCATTGAAACAGTCCTACAAGACTTTCAAACAAATAAATAAGGTCTATGTGACTGGATTCCTGTCATCATTAACAGTCCTCAGTATGGTAGATAAATGACATCAATAAATTATTTATTATTTAATTTATCCATTGGACTTGCATTAACACAGATTTTATACGGTCTGTGTAGTTTACAAGTTAAGTAAATTCAGAATACAAAAGTAAGTCAATGACAATTAATCATGGTAACTTCATCAATCGTTACCAAAGGAATGCTAAAAAGGTACATTTTTAAAGATTTTTTTAATAAAAAATTTAACACTGAAAGACCTGCCCAGATCATATATGAGTCAATTGCAGAGAAAAGGCTCTGTTTATTTCCCTGCCTCTTGTTATTTCACATGGACCACAAAGTTTAAGGTTTCATATATAAGCCATGGGTACAGGACAGGGGTTAACTGGGTGGAACAAATGGGTTCAGATATATTTGTTCAGACGACTGAAAAAACATTCAGAAGTACTTCAGAGAATTATTGTTTTGGAAGCTGGCATTACCACGTTGCTCTAATCTCAAGAATGAGCATATCTTCTCATGTCTCAACACTAGCTTTCTCTGATTTTGGCTTCCATTCTTATCAGTCCCCAGGGAGCATAGAATGCCTAATGGTAACGGACAAAGGAAGGTAAGTATTAATCACTCTTGCAAACTCTAGGCTCAACTCCCTTGCCTGTGATGGTCAGAAAGAAAAGGCAAGACAGCTAGTAAAGATGGAAGTTCTTGCAATCTGTGGATAACACATTAAGTAAGTAGCAAGAGGTACAATTATACTGGTCATCTCAAGAAAGTGCAAAACAAATGCCAGCTAAGGACAACTTCATTTTGTTGGTCATCTGCACTCTTTCTCTGGATACTGCCACAGATGCACTGCTAAGTGACAGAGAAGAAAACAGCACCTGGAAACTATAAAAGCCATTTCGCACTTATGTGACTGGGAAGCACAGGGGACACTTTGGCACAGAGTGTCTGCACTTCACGGAGCCGTTTCTCTAAAACTTTTCCACCCCTACACTACCAGCAAAGCTAATGAAGCCCTGCAAGGTGCAGGTGGGTGGGTGGGTGAGTGGGTGGGTGGCATAGGCACAACACCAGGTTGCCCTGCAATTGGGCTGCACAGGTGTGCTGGAACCAGCACTCCACAATGGCCACCGTAATGGAAGCCATTCACACTTAGCTAAGTGTCGAATACATTTTGAAGGCTTTGGGCGTCTGCAGGTGCGGACACCTAAAGCATTCTAGCTCTTTGCCTCTGGATGAAATGCAAATTCCTTACAAACACTAGCAGCATTCTCCCATTAGCTGTCCTTGAACCAATCACTAGTTCCTTTGTCTCAGGACTTTCTACTGAAACATCAGGCAGAACACAAAATGAGACCTACAAGGAGATCTCAGCCAGGGCGCTGACACATCTAGAAAGTTTTTTCTTCCTACTACACAAAAGTGAAAGTTCTCTCTTTCCAATCTTATCTATTCTTGGGCACTAAGCAGGCCTTGTTACTTGCTTGGGTAATAAGGAACCATGGTATGTAAATATTGTAGGCTGGAAGGAAACTGGGGGAGAGAACTGAAGAAGCCAGCGGCAGATCAGTACCATATTTCCCCCAAGATCACTGTAGAGACACTTTTGCCTTCAGTTTATCGTCCCCCCACCGCTACAGAACCAGAAGTCGGATTTTATGTGAGATAATTTGCAAATTTACTTCTTACGTTGATCCCCTTTTCTGGATTCAAAACGCACACAGAGACACCCAGTTTCTTATTCGACGGCACATGCGGACCGACCCGGTAAGGCTGTCGCAACCCTTTCCGGCTATGTCACAGCCTTTCAGGCCACATGGGGAGCAAAGTGTGCGACTCGCACACGAGTTTTCTCTTCCTTCCCTGCTAGAACCTTAAACGGCCATCAAATGCCCGACAGATGCCGACCCTCACCTACAGGCGCCCTCAACCATGGCTAAGATACTTACAAGGAGGACGCAGAACGCGACGGTGGGCGCGCAACAACCTCCCGTGCAGTAGAAACTCACAGCTTTGGAAGGAGAGAGCGGCACCGGAAATGTCCGGAATTTTCCATTTTCATTTCCGGGAGGGGGCGGAGTAAACTGGGTGGGCTAGTATTAGGTATCCGTCGGAAGGGAAGGGAGGTAGTTTCGGTTCCGCGGAATTCAATTGTTTGGGGAAGGGAGGTGGAAAGGGACGGGCTTCATGGCGTAAAAGTTTTCGTTTTGGATGGTGTGGGCAGTGGAGGTGGCGGGTGGGCGAAACGCCTTGCCCTGTGTTTATATCTCCAAGAAGTGTCTGTAGCTGTGTTAGGATATTTGCTTTCGCCAGGAATTGGTTCGTCTTTGGTACTTGTCATGCTCTGAATTCTGAAGAAGGTATAATAGGAAACTAACCAAAATAGCCTTAATTTTTGGTTTCGCTTTTGAGCTTAAGATTAATGCCTATCGGTTGCTGGGGGTGGGGTGGGGTGGGGTGGGGGATTCCCTTAAAACAGAAGAGAAAAGAATAAGTTTACTATGATGGGAGTCATTGGGGAATTAGGATACCTGGCATAGTATCCCTCCCCTGTACAGTATGGAAGCTGGACAAGAGTCCCTGCCTAAGATGCGTGAAAAGGCAGATGCAGTGTGGAGGGGGGGGGGAATCATGCTTAGCTTAGAAGGAGTAAGCAAGACAATGGAAAACAGCAATATCCGGTACCAGAATCTACATGCTAGTTGCCACTTGTAAGCAAGCTGGCAACTTTCTCCTGGCTTTTACTAAATTTAGCAAATAAGGAACGAATTTGCACTTCTCCGATCACTAGGAGGCAAAGTTGCACTTTCTAGGAAAGAAATAGTTCCATGAAGTGCAGATGTGTAACAGAGCACCCCCCAGGTTGATTACTACAGTCAATGTGAAAAGGTATTTGCTAACTATCCCATATTTACTTAGTGAACAACTTAAAGGAACATCACTTCCAGTAAACTCTAAATAGGCCTCATGGACCAAAATAAAATGTTGGCTCACATAATATACAGAAAAATCTATAGGTAATGAAGGTCCCAGTCACATTATTCACTTGCCAGTCCTGCCCTGCCTCATGGTCTTAAAGAGTTGATTATATTTTTTTAAAAAAATTGATATATTTTTTTGTGGACCAGTGGCTGAACTTAGATGGTACAGATACAGTTTATTGGCTGTGCCACAACTACTTGGTGCAGCTAACTGCATTAAACCAATGATGACTTTATTATTATTGGATACCACTGAGTCAAGGCCCACTCCTGGTTGGCTGCCTGAGCACCTCTATGCTGTTTTCTTGGCAGACATACAGAAGTGGGTTTGGCATTACCTCCTTCTGGCAGAGGCTGGAGCTACTGTGCCTGAATCTGAGAAGTTCATTTGTTTGTTTATATCCCCTCTCATATCCTAAGATCTCTGGGCGGCTTACAATAAAAACCCATATAAAGCACAATATTAAATACATACCCCATTAAACAGTATTAAACAACATATAAACATAAACAGGTTAAAGTGTGACACTGGAAGTTGCAGCTTTCATCATGTTCAGTGATCTTGATGAGCAAACAAACACGTGCCACAGGGGGAGAAATGGTTCTGTATGTAAAATTGCAACAGAAGCAAAGACTCAATGCTCAGATGTTAATTCAGGCTGCAAATGTGGTTGAAAAATACTCGATAAGTCCAATTTCTGCTGCTACACCCCAACCCTAATTCTCAGGACCTGAGCCCAACCCTAATTCTCAATGAGCTCCTATCCAGCAGCAAGCAGCAGCCTACCCAGGAGTAAATAAGTTTAGCCTTATTCATATAGTCATTTCTTATACACCGCTGTGTAGTACTAAATATTATGCAAGTTGTATTTGCTATCTGAAAAACTGGGATTAAGGGAGACATGCGGCCCTTTCTACCAATGAAAGTTAGCAGTGCTGATGCTGATTCAGAAATAAGAATGATTAACTGTTACTTGTGGAAATGATACATCTGGGTAAATGTTAGAATGATTGCTATAAAAATTAATCTCAGATTATGTCATCTGTTCATACCCATACAAATGTAAAAGTTCTGCATTCCTAGGTTGTTAATTATTATGGCATTTATACACTTGCTGCTTTTAGCTGCAGGGCTACAGGGACCACCAACACTAAGTGGTTTGCAGATTTTTTCTTTTTAAATCCTGGTTAGGATTTGATTTTTTATTTAACCAATATAACCAGGCCTTTGATGTTTAGTTTCCTCTGTGTGTTATCCTGCCAAGGAGGGAAGGATGGTTATATTGTAATGTATGTTTAACACTATTTTATGGACCTTAAATAAAATACTAGGTTGCTGACTTAACATAAATGCAATTCAAATGGAGATTTTTTTGTGCTTGAAAGTATCCACTGGCTGTTATGTTGTACTGCTAGTATGATAGTTGTATCATGTGAGATATGAGGATTCTAGGAACTAGACTGAGATTTTTTAAAAATATATATTTTGAGATCAGTATTTACTTTCATTTAAAATTCTTTTTTTCCTGCATAACAGAGTTTTACCAGTAGGTGGAGATGTGCACAAGGAGCCTGATAAAAACAGTTATCCTTGACTTGAAAATAATCCAAATATATTTACTATAGACAACATAAATCTATGAAAAGTATTTTCATTGAAATACACTTTTTTTTTTGCTCCAATACTTGTGACTTAAGTGAAATATTCACTTTCTCTTCAAACTTATTTGTAGCATGAAAAGTCTCATGTAGATACAGTGCAAAACCTGGCATCCCATTTTTCCGTCAAAGTTCATTTAAATAAGTACAGGTAAAGCAGAGGATTGCCAATTTGGTCACCAGCCTCTCCCCAGAAATAGGCAATGGCAAACTTCTTCTATATCACTGCCAAGAAAACTGCATAGAGGTGCCCCAGTGGTGCCCATACAATCAATCAGAAGTTGGCCACAACTCAGTGGAACCCAACAACACATGTCTTACATGGATAGTACAAAGACCAAATTGGTGCTTTCTAGACCAAATAAAATCTTCATGTTTGTTTGAAGCACTAATGAAGAGGCTTAAAAATCATACTTTAGGCACAAAATAAGACCAAGCTCCCTGGAAAACACAGTGATGCTTGAGAAAGGAGAAGAAGAAGAAAATGGCCAGTAAATAGTGGATAGACTCAATAAAAACAGCAATGAAAATTTCCCTGGCAGACCTAAGAAAGATCATCGAAGACCAGTCAGTTTGGAGGAAGCCGATCCTCATGGTAGCCAAGAGTTGGCTACAATTGGCATTAAGCATGCAGCCAAGCAAGCAAGGTGTGATTACAACAACATTAAGAAGCACAGACTAAAGTTGCTTATATAAAATAAACCAGCCACTGAGGAGTTCTACAAGAATCGACTCTGTTCAAGCACCCACATTATTTTGTGACACCCATATGAGACTTCCTTTCAAATTGCCATGTTTGGGATATGCCTTAGGAGTGTGCGTTTGAGGGTGAGGCCGCACAATTTGTACAGACAGGGAGAAGACAGTGAGGGGTTGTCCTAACCAGTTTCCCTCCAACCCAGAAGTCTTCTATCAGTGGAGAACAAGTATAAACAGCATTTTTCATTCCTGCATCCTTCCATGACCTAGGAGAATGACATTCTGATAAGACACTCAGGCATAGCTAAGGTTTAATACGTGCCTGACAAAGAAAGCATGATTGATCTCTTCGTACAGTGCAGAATGAGGTCAAAAATAGGGACAAAGTCCAATAATAAACAAAACCAAGCCTAGGAGCCACTCCAAATGCTCTGCTGACTCCAGCAATCTCGCTCACTTTGAAGATACTAATGAAGCTCAAAATAATAATAATTGCTTTGGCATTGCTACTATTTTGTTGCCTTGTTTGTTTGTTTTTTAATTCTCGGTGACTATCTAGTTCTTGTAAAGAAAGCCTTAAAATGGTTCAACAACAACAACAACAAAATTAAAGCTCTCAAAGGTACATTTTTTAAAATGAAAACTTTGGTATGGTTATTAGAGTTGCTGTTCTCTGGAGACTCACGTCATCACTCCAGATCTTTTGAAGTTAGAGGTCTGCAGAAAGGGCAATTACTATGTGATACATTCAGAGTCAGACATAGGAATATGAAGAGCTGTGATGCACAGCTAATTAGGTGAATTCTATTTCTTTAGTGTTATCTTTAACCTTTTTTGTATTCTAACCGCAGAGCAATCTGTTTTCAAATAAAATGGCACAGCATTCAGTGGATTATGTAGATCATGGCCGATTTTAGCTGTGGCATACAAAAGAAAACAATAGACATGGTCCTGGGACAGGTGAAGATGTTTAAATGTTTATTGCTTCTTCCCTGTCATTAGCTAGCAGGTAGCAGTTCCAAGAACTTTGAGCAACGATGTTGAAGGCCTAAATGCTAGAAGAAATGCTAATCAGGAAAGGAGAACTGATGTAATTAATTTAAAATAGGAGGCATATTTAAAGTGCATACATATATTTTAAAACCAGCGAAAATAGCTAATCCCAATAAAAGTAATACACTGAAACTCAGTTTGAATGTTGCTGTATATAGCAAATGCAGAAAATGTTTTCAGAAAAATTAGGTAGTTGGCTGTCAGTAGCAGAGATTAAAATAAAGAGATTCCTGGGCTCTCATAAATAAAGAACTGAATACACCCAAAGAGTAGTATGAAGAAGAATAAGGGGGGTTATTCAGAACTTGACTTCTGATTTGTGGAAACTCTTCCTCAAACTGATGCTTAACACTCATCTATACTAAGGTTGTCAAGATTCATGGCCAGAATGGAAATAGAACTGCTCTACATCTACACGTTCCAGGGAGGTGTTGAATGCGAATAACTGGGTCTGGGGTAAGATGCAGCTCAGTGAAATGCAGATAGTGTGTGCAGGACCTTCTCCAGGACTTCCCTGAACTGTCAAGTGTGGAGAGACTCAGGCCGCATCCCCATTATAAGCTTAATTTGGTTTCCCTAAACCGAAATAATAGAACCAGATGCAAATGCGAATTTGCCTGTTCCCATTACTTTAAACTTAATCGCGTTCGATCCGAATTCTGAGGATCGTATGTGGGGTATGTGACTCAAGTGGCTACTTTTTAAAAGCTGCTTTTTGGGGCTGCCCTGCCCACTTCCTCCTGGCGTGAACGCGCCACCCATAACGGACCCCTTCACCAAGCATGGCTGGATGGCTGCCGCTTGCCTGGATGGAGGAAAACTGGCAGCAGGCAGCCAGCAATTCTTTCCCCTCTTCTCCCCATTGCCCAGGGCACACAGCAGAAGCGGCAACTCAAGCAAGCAGGCTTTAAACATTCGCACATCTCCCAGAACTTGCCCCTGCTTTCCTTTCCCCTTTAAAGGTCAGAACTCTAAACAGCTAGAATTGCGCAAAATTGCAACATTTTTATCAGGTGCGAAGTGGCTAGATTGCCACAGTGTAGCGGCTGCTGTGAAGGTTGGATTTTTACACTGAAATCACTGTCTTTGGAAGCAAGCTATTGGGAGAGGGAAACCCTAAACATGGATTCTCATCCCTTAAAACGGTAGGATCCCCACAGTAAAAAATGTAACGCATATCAAGCACACGATCCGGAGTGAGACCTGTTGAAATGAGGGTTAACATTTACAACGCTTTGGGGCGATTTAACACGCGGAAAGCGTGTTGAGCCAAACTGACGTGGGATCTGCGAGGACTGAACCTGTATTGAATCCGAAATAAGCTTGCAGTGGGGTTTCGCCCATAGCCATATCTTATAGCTTGATTAACATTATCTCCCTTGCCCCATGAATTGAGTCTGGACCCACAACTTAACCTGAGGTCTGTGCTACAATATCTGAGTTTGATTCTTCCCCAGAGAGAAGCCTGTGGGATTCTCCGGACCCCTTGAGAAATATATTTTTTTAAACTTCCAGATGTTTTGAACCCATAGAACCTTTCCTCGTTCCGCTTTCCCTACATTATTACTGAAAACCTATAAACCACCTGAAAAAATAGAATCTCCCATTTCCCTGTGTTAGCTTTACTTCATTGCCCTTGCTTCCCCCTTTCATTCTTCTACTTCCTTTCTTTCAATCACCATAGAAGAACAACTCATGTTTGGAAGTCTCCAAAAGTGCTTAAAAATATGGCACAATATTGAACGGCGGCCAGGCCATCTCTCCTTGTGTCAAATGAAAGAAAATGTCAGGATTTCTTGCACTTCCCAGGACACTGTGTTAGTGCAGGCTCTCATTTGGTACAGCCCATGCCCCACTGCATCTAGACTCCCTCGGCCCCAGACACCACCCACTCCTCCCCGTGTCCCTCCCCCATGCCGAGATTTCCTTTCCCTCCACTGCTGCTGCTCCTTCCCAATTTTGCTTTTGATTCAGCACAAAAATTATGAAACCAAATCCATAGTTAAGAAAGATCCTTGCACGTGTGAACATGGGCACATATGTTAGCCTCTGATAGCATCGGTTTTCTGCTCCTGCTTTCTTTGCTACGTGGCCATAAAACTGGCTGTCTGTCAACCCAGTCTCTTTTTTAAAAAGTAGAAAAGCTAAAAGAAAAGGTTTAAAAAACAGTACAGTGTATCAGAGTAATCAGATGGCATTTTATTTATTCTGTCTTACAAGTTACCATTTTTAAAGAAATGAAAATAGGAAGTCAATATTCAGTTACACCAGACCAGATTATAGGGTCAGTTAAAAATATCCATTGAAAGTTGGTTCACTTCTTTCCAAATTGGGGCAGTGGTGGTGGTATCTTGATGTCTTGACCTTTTTCCAGCTTCTTCTCACAGTCAACTAAATAGTTGACACCATCAATGACTAACTGAACAAGTTCCACCTTAAATAACAAGAAGAAATGTAGATTAAGGTTATCCTGTAGAGTTAATGATAATTATTTACTACAGAATGTATCTCTTGTGTTCAGTTCACTGTACAGTTGAATTCATATTGGACTATATCTTTGTGGGCAACCAGTGAGCAAACTGCATTGTGCTATGTTCTGCCATGTTAAAGAAAAACATCTGTCCATGTAGCAATGAGTTAATGATGGAAGAATCTGGCCTTGTTTATTAGGCAGTGATTAGTGGGAGTTCTGTAATTCCTTATATGCCATGCTTTTATTTCTGGAAGCCACGGTGCTATCACATTAGAAGAAGCACTTATGATAACCACTTTTGCTGTCACTTTACCAGCCATGCAGTGAGGTTTGCATAGCATGGACCTGCATGTCTATAACTACTCTATGCAAATAAACACACACACACAGTGGTATAACTACAAGATATCCAACAGCAGTCACGTCACTTTTAATGATATGATGCACATCCAAGTATGACTGTAATGCACCTTTTGGTAAACAGGAGGGAGAACACATGATATGCTGCATCCTCTCCTTGTTATTTGGTCTCAAAATGGGCTTCATTGTGGGGCTAAGTGTGACCCTTCCTTGCCTCTCAGTACAAAATATGAAGCCGCATAACAAGCCCTTTCCCATTAGTGTTAATAAATCTAAACTGTACAATAGATTGGATAGATGGTTGAAGTGTAGCTTTCCAGGTGATGCCAAACCCAGCTTCCATGGTGGTTTGAGCTGGAGGGAGTTGCACCAGTTGTTAACCACTCATTATAAAATAAGCTAGCTGTGGCCTCATCCCAACACATGTGTGGTGAGGGTTTAGTCACCCTTCTTTGTTCTGAGTAGAATCTATTAAAAAAAAAAGCAAGGTCCACAAACATATTTTGCCATATCATACTTCTGTAGTCAGTGCAAGTTGCACAGCAGATGGAAGGAACAGCAACCTGTGCATATATGCACATGTGTTACTAGCACCCATCTACATGGGCAACAGACTTTCACTGATTTCCCGTCAAGATCTACCCTCATGTATTTCAGTCTCCCTAACAACTGTACCGAAAATTCTACTGCTGAGGCCTCTGAGAGTTGTTTAAGCAACATATTGTTTAATCTAAACAACAGTACTTCTTCCTTGTGACACCATCTGAATCAAAATGGATTTCTTTTTTAACAATAAAAGACCTAACAAGGGTTTAATATTTTACTGTCTTTGTCTATCCATGTAAGGAAACTAGACCGCTTGACTTCCGGGATACAGGATGAAAAATGTTCTGTCAAGTTTGCATTGACCTGCAACTGAAGCAACCCAAACTAAACAGATTTATGCTGTACCAATGGGAGCATTATTTTGTTGAAGGAAAAACATTTATCTTACAATTGCATTTGTTTTATTATATACTATAAAATAATATGTCTCATAATGAAACTTTTCTGTCCTCTAGAGCTCCCTTGTCTTAGGTTATTTAGATTAAAAGTACTTTGGGGATAATAAATGTATCTACTTTATTGCTTTTGTCCTTCAGATAAGTGCTGCTTTGTCATCAGAGTACACAAATGAAAATATAAGGGCAACTTGGGTTCATATAAGGCCTGTTTCAACATCTGAGAATGTATTGCGTAATTGTTTAGCATTGCTTTCACTCCGGTATGAGTTCATGCAGTTCTTACTGACTTCATTGAAAATAATCACATGAATGCCATTCTTCTCCAACTGACTTGGTTTTGGAAAAGCATTTTCATGAGCATGTATTAGGGATGTGCACGAATATTTGCAACATTCATTATTCGAACAAGTTTGGACATTTGCACACAAATCAAATGTTACGACATTCATACATAAACATTCGTAAAAATACAAATGTTTCCAAACATTCCAAACAGTTCATGGAACTGGGGAAGTGGGAAAGCGGCGGCATCCAGAGTGCATTCAACATGGATTGAGAATGGATTAAAAGTCGATTCAGGTTGGATTTAATGCTGTCAGAGTGGGTATGTTACAGGATACATATTGGATACGTATTGGATACATATCAGATATGCATTTGCTTATGTTGGATATTCGTACAAATTCGTATGAATATATTAGAATAGAATCCTACCACATTCAAAGGGGATCTATTTCATTGAATACAAATTTTCTAACATGCCATTCGTTACAAACTGAATGCCAAAAAAAAAAACAAAACACCATTTGTGCACATTCCTAGCATGTATTTTTACAACTGATGTGAAAATTAGTGAGGGAGCATTTCTAATAGGTACCACTCCTTGTGGGCATTCTCTTTTACTGCAATACAGGTGCCTGGTGTTAGTTACTTGTTCTAGTATATTTATATCCAAATATAGTGGAATAAGTAACTGGCATGGATGCAGCCTACACATGCATGGTGTGGAAAAGATGGACTGACAATGGAGGGTCATTAATCTATGGATTTACTGCCAGAAGCGGTGATGACAGCAACCAGCCTGGATAGTTTTAACAAAGGATTAGATACATTCATTAAGGACAGGTGTATCAGTGATTACTAGAATAGATGCCTAAGTACTGCTTTGAGATTCTGGAGACAGGGAGGATACTTCTAAAGGCCAGAGTCTGAGAGCAGGGGAAGGTTTTGCCTTTGTCTTCTGCTTGTAAATGCGCAGAAGCTCCTCTTATTTATGTTCTTAACTGATACAGTAGGCAAAGTCTTGAAGGCTACAACCAAGGAGTCAACAAGTTCAAATGCTTACTTGGGCGTAAAAAAAAATAACAAATCACAGGATGACTTTGGGAAAGTCACACCCTCTGAGTCTAGCCTATCTGGCATGATTTTGTAGGATAAAAATGGAGATGGTAACGCTAAGTACCACTTTGGTTCTTTAGATAAAACAGTGAATAGAAATGTCATAAATAACATATACACATATTTTTATGCATTCATGTGTACCCTTGGTTTCTCTTCCAGACACTGAGCAAATTCAGCAAAGATGGTAGTTTCATGCATATTCCAACCTTATTCTGGTTATTAATAAGCCTGTTTTTAACTATGTTCAAAAGAAAAATGCTTTTAGTATTATGATCCCATAATTAATTTCAGGTAAATTCAAGGCGGTACTGCTACTAAGTTTTAAACACACACACACACACATTTAAATGCAGTAAGTCGACTACTGATTCAACAGAAGTTTGACTTGATTTAATTCCATTTTTAATTCTAATTTTAATTTTTTAATTCCTCCTCACACACACACACAGACACTTGTTGACATTTGCCTGTGCTGCATTTTGCATTTTTGATCTTGGACCATAAATTTAATGTTTTGATTTATAAAAATTAGTTATTTAAAGCTATTAATAATTCATTTAAGTAGTATTTCTTTCTATGCTTGCTTGCAATGGAAAAAAAAGAAGGGTCTTACCTCTGAACGGCCCATACGGTCCAGGTTGGAGATATCATATATATCTGCTACAGCAGCCGTGTCAACTCCTCCTGTGCCACGCTTCTGAAGTCTCAAGTTTTCCAGGATTTTTGGAAATCTCGCATCCTACCAGAAGGGAGATAATTTTTTATTTTAATATATGTGTATTTGAACTCATTTGGCTAATTTTCCTTTCACATTTGATGGTTCCAGATTGCTGTCATAAAAAAAGACTAATTAACAATCGAAATCCATTTTTGTTGCTCACGTACCTTGCTTAGTTTTGGAAGTTTAACATGAACTCCAGCGCGTAATCCTGTTCCCAGATTGGAAGGGCAGGTCAAGATATATCCTAAGCGTTCATTCCACATAAACTCCCACCCTCGCTCCTTAATTAACCGTTCAACCTGCAGGGCACACAAAATGCAATGAACCATCACATATAAAAATAGCACCCATTACCAGTGCAAGCTTTCTGTTAAAATGTGTTCTACCCGCATTCAACGTATAGTTAGATTTAAATGTTAACTTTAAGAATGAACCCACAGCTTCCGACTGTCCTTTCTTAAGTATTGTTTGTGTGTTTGAATTTTTATCCTGCCCGATACCCAAAGGTCTCAGGGTGGCTTACAACATTAAAAACCAATAAACACATAAAGTGAACCTATTGAAACCATAACAGTGCCTGAATGTGGGGAGGAAAAGCTGTTTCCTTATTTAGGCAAAGGCCTGGGCAAAGAGGTGATATTGCTGTGTCTGATGGAAAAATCTTGTAGCTTAAGGTCTCATTGATAGCAAAAGTCTAGGAGACAGAGCTCCAGCTGGATAAAAACCACAAGAAAATGAAACAAAAGACACAGGCCTTCCCTTATTCACAACCAAGGCCTCTGTTCCACCTTTAATTCTTCTTCAACCCAAATTCCAGCCTATTTGATTACATCCTTAAATGCTAAACTTTTTTTCCCTGGATTTTCCTCCCTCTATTTGGGTTTTCCTTCATCTGGGCAAACACAGCATTAAAGTTTTAATCCCTCTCCAGGAGGCCACCATTTCTGCTCCCCTGCTGTCCAGAAAATGATACCTATGGAAGCCTCTGCTCTGGTCTTGCCCCTCCACTTCCCCCTTACCATGACAATCCTTCCTCCAACTCCAACTCCGCCTCCCTCTCCCTCTTGCCTTGATTTCCTTTGCTGTCGCCCAATCTGCCTCCCCTCCCTCTTTTCTTATTATTTATTTAATTTGCCCTGTTGGGGCCCCTGCGATGATCTCCCTTGACCCACCCCAGTCTCCCTCCTCCTGCTCCTGCCTGTCACCTCACCCCCACCTACCCTCCCAGAATGCCTACCTGCTAAGCAGAGCATTCCCCCACCTATGCTCCAGCTGAAGATGACCAGCGACAGCAGCAGGAAGGTGTAACCAAGCCATACCAGGCATAAAATGGCTTGGATACAGCTGCCTTCCTGACGCAGATTGAAATGATAAGGTGTAACCGTGGCCCAACATTTGGTAAATAGATGTGTCAATGATGGAGTGGTGTGGTTCAGACGTGCACTGGTTCACAGAGGGGTTCAAGGGGTCCAATAGCAACCAAACCCCGTCATATTTGAGGATTTTGGTTTGATATTGGATTGAACTGAGGTATTTGAAACAAACAGTTTGCTTGTTCAACATCCTCTTCTCCTTTTCCATTTTGTGACCTGATGCCTCCTCAATCATGCCCCAGCTGTCCAGAAGGAAATACACGCCTCCACTTCTGTAAAGGCTGGAAGAAGAAAGGCTGCATGCAAAAAGGAGAGGCTTTTGAACTGCTCTTCTGGTTCTAGGTCTAGCTCACAATGACCGAAACCAGAATTTTGTGTACATCTCTATTGTATGGAAGGTATATATCCTTAAACTGGTAGGTTTGGGTAATGTAGAGAGCCATAACCCACCTTAAGTAGCTCACTTGTTCAGCAAGATACACATTTCTTTTGTCTTTGTTTGCAAGTCTGTGTAGATCTATCTCAGCCCAGACTATCATCTAGTTATCTCTAGTTATGTTCCTTGCCTTCAATAAATTGGCAGATCTCTGTCTCCATACTTGGAAGAAGTGAATGTTGAGGAGTGGTGGTCATTTTTTCACTTGTTTGCAGAGGGAGGGGGTGGAGATGGGGAAAGAAAGGGGGGTTGCAGTTCATTGCCATGGCAATGACAGTATCCCATGGCAGTTAAGATCCGGTGCTCTCAGTTAAGCTGTGGAGCAGGTTTTATTGCTCCAAAGCTAGTGGCAATCAGGGTGGCTCTTGGCTGCTCTAGGAGAGAGGCAGTAGGGTAGAGTTCATATGTTCTGTCCCAGAGCCCAGAAGCCCATCCTGATTGGCCAAGTGCGAACAGGCCCAAAGATTGCTCAGGATGATGGAAAATAGCATTTCACTGGGTGCCACTTAACCCACCCAGAGAAAACGTAATGCTTGCTTTTGACACGAGATGGCTGTTAATAAGTCTAACCACGGTCCTCTTTTCTGCCTTCATAATCTTTGTTTTTTTAGTGCTAATCCCAAGAAGGGATTTAAAAGTGAGATGGAGGGTCCCCATTGTGATTCTTTGTACTGGAATAATAGATTTTGCTTGTGTGTTTTAAGCTCATCACTAATGCAGTGTGACTTTGGAACACAAGTTACCAGAACACAGAAAAAATGCAGAAAAGACATTTTGGCCCCGTTCCCATTACAAGCTTAAAATGGTTTTCCTAAACCGGAATAAAAGAACCGGATGCAAACACGAATTTGCCTGATCATTACTTTCAACTTTAATCGCGTTCGATCCCGATTCTGAAAGCGCTTGAAAACTTCATCTGGGAAAGTATATCTTTTTCTCCCCGCCCATTGCCAGTCATGGTGCCCACCCCCTCTCTCTGATTGGGGTTCCTTCTGCCACAAAATTTTTGATGTGACAAGGGCGGGAAGTTCCTAGAGTGCTATTGGGGGAGGGAAACCCTAAACACGCATTCTCATCCCATGGTATCGTTCCCATAGTAAGAAATGTAAACTGTTTAAAAGGCAAGAACAGGAGCGAGACCTGTTGAAATGAGTGTTTTATTTACAATGCTTTAGGGTGATTTAACACGCAGAGAGCGTGTTAAGCCAACCTGACGTAGGGACTGTGAGGACTGAAACCATTTCCAAACCATTTTAAGTTTGTAATGGGAATAGGCTGTAAGACACTCCTCTAAACAGGCTTGAGAAGGAATATGTTAAATGACCCTTTAGCACAGAATGAAGTTTGTTATGGTGTGCACCCTGGTAACCCCACATGGGGCATAATAATCCCAAGCATACCAGGTTATGTGTTAAGATGGTTCCTTGTCTTTCTGTTACCAGTCATCTCAACAGTAGTAGCAAACCATAATAGGAAAAATAAATGTCACATTAGCAATGAATACCTAGAATTATACTGCATTATCAAGACACAATGTAGTTCCCACCTCTAGTAATCCACGGCAAAATCTTTCAAAAACACGTTTCATATTGCCTCCCTTTTCCATAGAAATAACCCTAGTGTGATCCTCTTCATTGATCCATATGAGAAATGTTTTGTCATTGTTGTGCCTGGTAGGAAGAGAACATGAAATTGGTATTACTGTCACACGAGTCCTCAAAAAGCAGTTTCCGCCTGATGGTTTAAATTCACCTTCCTCTTCCTTATCTATCACTGCTGTGGGCAACACAAGTGCTATCTGACATTATGTTGCAAATTTAAGTGTGAGGGTGCTGATCATTTCCTCAGTTTCATTCTATCTCCCAAGTGGCAGGTGCTTCATCATTCTGGTTCCTGGGTTTATATAAAGAGCACTGCTTCATTGTGATTGCTCTGGTGCTACTCTTAAGAGAACATTTTGTTCTCTGAAATGAATGCAGCATGTGGCATGTGCTGCTATGGGAACCAAACGTGGGAAACTGGGAACTCGGTTTTTTTTAGTAGTAGGGAGGTAATCTGCCCCTCTAAGTTAGAACATTGTGAAATATATATAAAAAATCCTGCCTCGAGCTATATTTTCATTTTACTTAAAACTATTATTTTAAATTGTTTGATATCATAAAAGGTCCAAAATCCAGATTAGCAGATAGTTCACTGGCTACTTTTCCATACAACAATCACATAAATGCAGGACAAAGAATGCGTAAAGCACAATCAATCATCACAGCAGCATGCTTACCAGGCAACTGAGTCTTGCATTGTCTGTCCTCTGAACACTTGGAGTGGAAGACTCCAGGAAATAAAGGGCTAAACCCTTGCCTTTTTGCAGGATCCACTTCAGGATCCTGTGCCAGAAACAGCCCATTCTAGTTTGCAACAGGTTGCTAGTCCCAGATTGGAGCAACCTGTCCTGTCCTGGGATAATAGACATCCGTGTAAATATGGCCTATGTCTCCATTCACAACAACAGTTGCCCAGTATAGCTTTTCACAGTTTCTTCAGCATGGTTGTATTTATAAAACAATACTAGAGATATATTATAAAAGCATGTGACACAGAAACTTCATTTTGTATTTCTCCACAATGTTGAATCTGATACTTGTTCAATATGAGGACCACAATACTTTAGGGGATTTTATGATATCAGGAGCTGTTCAAAAGGAACTTTCTCTGACTTTCTGCAGGTTTGCTAGTCTTATGGTATCTCCAAATGGCAAGAGAATATTCTGGGATCTTCTTCAGGGCCCATAATTGCTTCTTCCCTGGCCCTGCCAGATGGCAAGAGGCAAACTTGGGCTCTTACATCCATCTGCTGTTTTCAACACAATTCTTTTTCCGGTTGAAATACTCAAATGTCAGAAAGCGCCCTCCTACTTCCTGTTGTCTTTTTCCCCAGGCTTGGCTGAAATAGGGGTCTTCTGCCCACATGCTAGGCTGTAGTCACACCTTCACTTTAAGCCACCTTCAGTCCATCTTCCTGTCGTGACTGTTCACACCTTTTCACTTCTACCTGTTTTATTTGTGGACTTTCCACCCTCCATTTGGATTTTCTTGCATGGAAAGACCAAAATAAAATGGCAGCACCCTATCATGGGATATAGCCCAGAATAAGGTCCAGTGCAGAAAGGGTCTTACATCGCCCCCAAAGGTACATTGATTTGTAGGCTTTCCCCTACTTATGCTGTTTCCATAGATGTGCCCAGGCACTCTGGCAAATGCTCACTTGGCTGTGGCAGCAAATCTCCTCAGCTGTACTGGCAACAGCCAGAACAACCTGCCAGGTAAGTTCCTCTTCTTCAGCCTTGATCCCTGGGCAGTGGCTTGCAGAGCACAATATCATTATATTCCCCAGTCTGTTGCCATTTATGGAAATATTCTAATTAACTAAATCAAACTAAGTTTAATATGCCCATAAATGAGGGAGAAACCTACCGTGATCACTTTAGGAATGAGCTACAATGTTCTCACCATATTTTTTAATATCACAAATTGGTGAAGTGATAGTGCAGCCAATGGGAATATGAACCCAACTGTTCTGACAGAAAAATATTCAAATATTTCCATATAAATTAATACTGAACACCACGTGGATTAGCTGTGCATCAGTATGCTCCGTGGCGTTAATTTGAAAACTAAGATAATTTTAAAAGGCTTTCAGTGTTTAACAGCACATTGTTCAATATAAAGCAACACATTATTATTGTGAAAGACTGCACACTGGAGAAGAAACAGCAAAAGGATAAGAAATGCTCGAAATCACCCTCCTCAAAAAAGTCTGATGGAAAGGGTTGGAACAAACCAACCCCTTCCCCTGGCAACTGAAGACCTCCTGAGGATTAGGGGGAACAAGGAAATTAGGAACCCCCAAAATTACGTGGACATCTTCTTTGAACAGGCTGGGCACCTGGTGAAATTCCTCTTTTAGAGAGCTATTCAATATGTGATGGTGGTGGTATACTTTTATGTCTGTACATCTTGCTGCAAAACAGTTCTGCTTCTGCTCTTTGCAATCCCCTCCTGTTTTAGCCTCTTAGGACACAGAGTACCATATCTGGAAAGCTTTGATGCGCTGTTTAGAAACAATGGGGAAATGTTGCTCATTTTCCATTAGGCTACCTCCCTATGATTTTCTACAGATACACCCCTGTCTAAAGCTGCATAAATTCTAATCCAGTTTCAGTCCACTTTCAGAGTGAGAAAACGCACCAGCAAAGTGACTAGTCATTTTCTTTTCACAACATCTTAGTCAAAGGTGAATTTTCTGAATTGGATGCTTCTCACTTTCCTATGTGCTCTTTCCCCCTGAAAGAGGTCTGGAGCTGGATTAAAACTTAGGTATGAACACAGCCCAGTTTATATGCCTAAAAATTACAGTCTTGCATATTTGTTATCCTTTCTCCTTACTATTTACTTATGAAGCACCACTGCTTTTTTAAATATGGCAGTGCACTTCTTATAAAATTAATTAGTGGACAAAGATGAAGAAAACATGCAATTAGAGTTAGGAATAGCAGCTGTTGTGTTAGGAAGGAATTAATAAAACCATTTGTTCACAAATTAAGTGCACACACATTTCACATTTCATACCAGATTCCTCTGGCATCTGGCCAGTCACGGGCCATCCCGGCACATGTTAGCAAAGGGGACACAGGTTTATCGAACAGGAAGTGGTCCTACAAACCGGCAAATGCAAATCAGATGGGGAGAGAGAGGAAACTGAACACTGTAGTTCCTATTCATCATTATAAAGGCACTAGAAACAAGTTCAGAAGGATCAGAGTGGATTTTCCTCTTGCAAATTAGAAGGTTCTTTCCCTAGGTAATTTGGTATTTTTATTTATATGCTGTAGTAATAAGGATTTCAAAGCTGTAACTACACAGAAAAAAAGAGAACACTGCAGTATGTTTATCTAATGAACCAACTTCTATGATAACAAATTTTAGAGAGAGAATAAATCTTAGAACCTGAAAATTAGATCTTTCAGACATGAGGTGTAACAAGTACAAAGAAATGTAAACCCAGCTTGGTCTGAGTTTTCCACATCATCTTTCTGGTTTTCATTCCAAATCTCTGTTTCTTCTCAGTTAACGCAACCTCAATTAATGTGGTTCCCACAGAATGATGAGCAGCACATGAAAGTCTCAACTTCATCTTCTGCTTGAGGATGCCCAGAAACAAGTGGTGGGCCACCTTACAAGATGAGACGCTGCACTAGATGGGCTGTGGCCCAGTTCAGCAGGGCTCCTATTTTGTTCTGGTATTCTTAACTCCTAGTTGTACTGTGAAACATCTATGGACTTACCTGGAATTTGTCCCTAGAGTACGAGGTCTGAGTTAACTGATCTTGTTTAATATGTGCAATCTTGAATTGGGGTTACACTGGCCCTGGGACAAGGAAGAGATAGCAATTTGTGTAGCCCTCAAGCCAGAAGTTCTAAATTGGCTCCATCTCCAGAGTTCCTGTTTGACACACACACACACACACCAGGTCTTAAAAATCCTAAGAGCTCTTAACTTTTGGCAGCAGCCCAGGAGACTATACAGATGGGATGACTGCACAAATTACAGCAGGCTATACTGTCTCCTCTTGAGCTCTTTCAAGACCGGCAGCAGTGCCTCTGGCAAAATTCCCACTGCTGAACTGAGATTTACACATAATTCCAGTGTAGTTCTTTTATCTTTGTTGTTTATATTGGTCCCTTTCCCTGGCTTCACTAGAATTAAGGATGGGAGTCACTACACAGTAGCTACCATTCTCTGGATTGTGCTACTAAAGATCTGCAACTCTGCTAGATTTTATCTGGGACATGAATGTCTATGCTTTATTGGGTCATCTATGCAAGCCAATCCACTACAGTTTTATATCCACATTTTTTTGTAGCACAAACGTTAACAAATACATGAGTGCCTAATGCATATTGATAAAATCACACTGTAAAAAGGAATCTTTAATGGGATTGCATATTCTGCATGTCTGAACGCTTCAGCAAACTACATATTTTAATGCCAGAATCAAATTTTAATGTTGCCTGAATTAAACGTTTGGAAGAGCTAGAACACAGGGAAGAACATTTATTCATCTAATTACTGTCTATTATCATTGGCAGTGCCAATAAAGCATTTCTGGGAGAGACTGTTCATAACACCTGCTAGCTGTTTGTTTGGGTTTTCTCTTTAAAGGGATGAAGCAGAAATTGAATCTGGTGACTACTGTGGGCATATCAGCTGCATCACTGCTGAAAGATCATTTCTTAAACAGGAGAAGCTGCCTGCCAACCACTACCCTGTATTTCTGTTGATTTTGGCTGTTCTGACCAAGAGAAAGTTGGCAGACAGAATTAAGTATTACTATATCAATTTTATCTCCAGTCAGATTGCTAAGGGTCCTAATATTACCACTAGATGTAAAGCCCCAAAAAACTCTCCAACACATCCTTTGCATAGTGAGATGTTTACAGTTGTATTCACTAGACAGTACTAAGCTCACAATTAAGGGGAAAGACTTTACAGCTACACCAGCATCTTACTTGCTGCAGTGATTTTTCAAAAGGGTTTTTTAAAATTTTGTTTTCCATGTCATACGTTAGCAGACAGTGGGGTTCTTGCAGCCTTCTGACATAATCACTTTAATCAAAAAGTGAGTTTGGAAGATTATATGTTTCTTGGAAAGAAACTGGTGATTAGTGAGGGACTGAAATACAGCTCCTTTTGTTTTTAGTCCTCATTCCCCTCCATTTAGATGTTTAATACAAAAGCAACTTCAGCAGAGAATGGAAAAGCATCCCAGGAAGTGGCGCTAAGCTTTCGCTTCCTGCCATTTGTCTTCCCAAACTGTAGTTTATCCTAGGCCATGATCACACACATTGTTCAAGATGGCTTCCAGCCATCTTCTCCCCGTCTTGCTCAGATATTTTTTGCAGGGATCATCTGGGGGTGGGATGTCTGTCCTCAAGCTGGCATCTCCGAAGTCCATTTTTACGGAGGACCCAAGCCGTTTTGGGGAATCAGCCTGTTTTCACTTCTCCTGTGTGAGCATGGAACTGGGCTGGAGGGGGCTGAACTGCCCTGGGAGGGGTGGATCCAGCCTTCTCTCCTGCCCGGTGCCTGGCTGAGGGTGGCACACATGCAAACCTTGTACCCATTCCACTTCTGTCACCATTCCTGAGATGGGCCCCTCTCCCATCTTGCCCTCCCTTTCCCTTTGCTGCGATCACAAGCTTGTGGACTCTGTTCATCATTTTAAAAAAAATAGAATTCTATTTTGTGCTAGATGGATATTAAACATTAAATGGCCAGAGAAACACTGTTGGGAGGGAGAATGCATGGAGTAAGAGTAGAAATTCTAAGGACAATGTAGTTTCCATTTAATTTCAGCAATCTGCAAGAAAAACAAGGTTTCGTTGCAGTGAAAAGGGACTTTTACTCAAAAGGAAAAGTGCTTCAGCAGCTTGAGGGAAATGGCAGCTTACAGCCTCTCGTTTTTCTACCAGAATAGCTATGAAGGTGGAGGTGCATGCTGGCTGGGTTATATCTCAGCTGGATCTGTTTGGGAGCACTGTCCCTTCCCCTCAACAGTACCCTGAATTTGCCCTCGGCACTACACCCCTCCAAACACACCCGGTTGCCACTATTGATTGACAGAACTTTATCCTATGGGAATGCAGGTGATGTTTCTGTAATCAATAGGGGTGGAAAAACTGTAAAGGGGAGATAAAAGAAAAGGTGTGAGCATAGCAGCCTGAATTGAGGATGGTCCGGGGACTGATTATCGGGGGCAGGTGTGGATAGGATTAGGTTTCAATTCAATTTCTTAATAGGACGACCTAGATCAGCCTGGTGTGATCACGATCCTAGAAGAAGAAAAGTGGGAAGCCATTTTTGAACCACTACTGGAATGAGTTTAAGCATGATGATGATGATGATGATATGAAACAACCATATTGATTTAGATTTCTCTTAAAACCATCATCTGAGGCAGCCAAAATAAAATTGACAGAAGAAAGAACAGCTCTTTCATTTGTTGCACAGAATTTTAAGCTTTTTCAACATTTCACTTTCTCTCAGGACTTTTTCAGCCTATTTTTAACTATTTTGGAATTGGGGCTACATGTCCACTTGGTGACAGAGGTGCCTGTATATGAATACAGGTGCCATCGCTGTCTTAATAAGAACATAGAGGAGCCCTGCTGGATCAGGCCATAATCCATCGAGTCCAGCAACCTGTGTCACACAGTGGGAAACCAATTGCTTCTGGGCATTTTCAAGGAGAAGACAAAGACAAAACCTTCACTTGCTCTCAATTCCCCGCAAATGGCCTTGAAAGCCATTATGTCCATCTTTCCACCTGGAGGCACTATGTAGGCATCCATTCTAGTAGCTATTGACACATCTGTCCTCCCAGAATTTATCCAATCCTCTCTTACCAGGTGTCTGAGGCGCCTCTAGTCCAGCATCCCATCTCACACAGGGGCCCACCAAATGCTCATGGGCATCTCAAGCAGAGACAAGGGCAAACCTATTCCTCCTCTTGAATCCCAGCTAATGGCCTTAGTAGCGTCCTGCTTCACCCCAGCCTGAAAGATGTACCTAGGCATTCATTCTAGTAGCCATTGATACATCTGTCATTCATAAATTTGTCTAACCCTATAAGAACACTTGTTCTGCAGGGTATGATTTTCAAACCTCATCACAGGCGCCCCAGCTCACTGCTTGAAACTACACCACCATGCTCCAAAACAGAGACACAGTGGCAGCTTTTGGAGAGGCAACCATGTCTCTTCTCTCCAGGCACCTATGCAGAAACCCAGCTCCTCAGTAAGCGGAGAACTGGCCTGAGACATAATGTTAATAAGTGATCTATACATAAAATGCTGGTAGATGATATAGCTCATTTGTAATAGAAAGCAGTAGATTGCTGGTTTGGTCCTCAGCTTCTCCTCAGAAATAGGTGATGGCAAACCACTTTTGTATCCCTGCCCAGAAAACTGTATAGAAGTGCCCATGCAGGAGACCAGGAGTTCACCACAACTCCATAGTACCCAGGAGCAACATCAAATACAGTCTATAAAAGTAACTAATATAACATCCTGTAAGAAGTGTACTTACATCAATAAGCTGTTGTTGTTCCTTCTCAGTCATAGTGGTCAAGCTATAATACTTCCCAGCCAGATCTCCTTTCAGGCCAGCCAAAGCATTGACCGCAACATTTTCTACTTCTCGCCTTTCTGCTCTGGAACAGGCAGGAGGTAAGCTCAACCCTCGAATGCTGCGGCCAGTCCGAACACGGGATGACAAAACATAGCGCTCATCAAATTGTCCTTGGGTAATCTATTTTAAAACAAACAAACAAACAAAAAACAAACATTTTAAAATACTGCAATTAAAAACTTTCTCTTACATAAAGTATAATTCCTAGATGGCACTTAAAGATCTTGGGTGTTTTTCCACTGTCACTAAAAGTACCCATTAAGTACCCATTAATGGGTATGTAATGGCATTTTTGTACCCATTAATGGGTACTTAATGGGTACTTCTAGTGACAGTGGAAAAACACCCATAGTGTGAGGCTCTCCCAAACATTAGAGAGGAGTACAGGGATCGTCACAAAGAAGGCATGGCTGTGGATAATTGCAAGACATCGAACTTTGGTATGGGATACGGCACTTGGATGCCACCTCCCAAAGGATCATGCTAATCTTTTGGGTCAGTAGTAGGAGATAATTTTTTTTAAAAAAATGTAACTTTTATTATTATTTTTGTAAAAATTACAGCATTTATAACAAATATAAAAAATATATCAGATTTCATAAATAATACAATAATACCATAATAACACAATAACAACTTAACTAAGAAACAGTGGACTCAGGAAACAGTGGATTGTAGTAGGAGATAAATGGATCACCTAGGTCTTTGCCACACTTGACCTAAAGGGAAGCTCCAGGAATGCTCCAGCACATTCCAGACTGTTCCCTGGCCAGATAGCTTTGGAGCACTAAAAAGTGCTCCACAGCTATACTAGCCACATCTGGGACAAGGCTAGTACAGCCCAGTATGCACACCTTCACACCTCTTCTGAGCAAAGTGTGCATGGGGCCAGGGGCTGTAGCCACACTTGTGTTCCATATTGCTGGTCACCACAGCAACAGCTGGCATGCATAGCCATTGCTGTGCTGAGGTATATGCTGCAATCTCACTTATCCAGTACTTGGTGAACTTAGAGATGGATCAGGCATTCCAGAATGTGGACACCCAATCCATCCCAGTTCTGCACTATTTTTGACACTAAACAAGGGGCAAAAAAAGCTCCTAGTCTCAAGTTATTTAGGGCCTTGTACTACCAATAAGACCTTGGGTCTGGTCAAGTAGCTCATTGATAACCAATGTAGACCTAAGGGATGTGGAGGAACAGATATGGAAACAAACAAAAGTGTCTGGTGAGACAGGTTTCAGTCAGCGACCTGTCTGCTGAATCATCAGACATTGCATCTTCCAGAGCAGATAAAATTCATTCTCTTTTCTAACAGTTGCCAGACATGGACACCTCATGTTAGGTCACAATGTCAGTCTTGTTATCTAAATTTTTGCAATCCTTCCACAGTTATTATGTCACTTAATTTGGTTCTTTAGAAATATACTTGGTTTGTCAGCAGTTTTATAACATGGGTTATATGAATATTCTGAAATGCAGAAGATGAATTGTTGTGCTTTTATATAAGACTTGCACATATTTAGTATGGGAGCATATAGAAGAAAACACAGTAGATAGAGATAATATTATTAATGTATCAAGAAAAAGACAGGGGAAATAGGTTTTTTATGACTTTTAAGTTTGAGAATAGGCAGCCCCCGAATTTACAACAAGTCGAGATTAAGTGGGCATAAAAAGAAGAACAAGAAAGATAAAGAAAGGTTTGGGAGCTTGAAGGACCGTGGTGGGAAATGTACATTTAATATATACATCAGTGACCTGTGGATTGCTTTTGGGGGAACAATGAAAGGGAGGAGACCCTAGGATCTTATTTTGGTTAATTGCTTACTGAAACATCATTCAGCAAGATCAAAGTAAGGTTTCCAATTAGAACATTGCCTCTTCCCACTGCTGGCATGTAGGCCACTGATTAATTTAAGACTCAGTTGAAAAATTTATTACATGTGTAGAATAACTCCAAATTACTTGATCATTGTAAGTTGATTGTTAGTCACAACAATTGGAATAAATGGAAAAGAAGATATAATAAAATGTATTGCAACATAAATAAAGTGTAAATGGATAATTGTTTAAACAGGACTGCAAACTTAGGTCAATCATACATATTGGTGGGTGCATCAGGGTTGGTGAAACCAAAGTGAGGGGATTGCTGCTAAAAGGTTTGGAACAAACCTATCAAGGAGGAATGGTGAAAAACAGATATGATTTGGAAGATCTGTTATTAAATTCATTTAAAAAATTTATTACATTCAAACTGATCCTGATTTGGAGGGCCCTGTTTTTTACTAGAACAGCAGAAGCATCAGGGAAAGGATTTTAAAAACAATTTCTACTTGGAATTTTCCTAACATATTTTACTTTTGCTTCCCTTTCCATTAGCTTCTTTGGCTGTTCCTTTTTTTTTTTTTACTACTAATAACTTTGGGAAGGGTAAGGGTAAATTTATATCAGGATATTGAGACAATGGTGAAGAGTGTAACCTCTTCTGGCATTCATAAACTTTAGATGGTGTTCAGACGGAATGAGGGAATAAGCAGGAATCTAGCATTGCAGGAACAGCTTCCCCAAAGCGCCTCATACAACATGTTGCTGAAGCAACATTGCACAACCTTTTACAGTAACATATTTTACGTTACAGTCATAGGCTGTGGTCACACATAAGGTTTAATCCAGCTTCAGTCCACTTTCAGAATGAGAGAGTACATCAACAAAATGACAAATTCTTTTCTTTCAGTGTTAAATAACTCAGAATATATACCTTTGGAATAGATAATGTGGCAAGAAAATTACTGGTCACTTTTCTGATGAGTTCTCTTGCTCTGAAGGTGGACTGAAGCTGGATTAAACCTGAGGTGTGACCACAGCCAAAAATACAGCTGACCTCCATAACATGGTGCCAAAATACATCTTCCCATGGACAGGCAAACCTATTCAATTGAAAAAGCACTGCTAAAGTGCTTTGAGATTGCATCCCCCCATTTTCTCATTCCCCAAACCTTTCCATGACCAGCAGGCATCCATTACTCTTTGACCAGGGTCCCAGGAATGGATGACTGCCAGATCTGATCCGCCTTGTCTGATCACAGCTTAGGGCTGCTGTACAAAACATCAGGTCTGCCAACAAAATTCTGCATAGTCAATTCTTTGGTTTTCTCAATAGTAACATGTGGCTATGAAGCCGTGATCCCACTTGAGTTATTTAAAGCGGAACTAACAAAAATGGATGCGAACACGCATTCTGCATGTTCCCTCTTTTTTTGTTAATTCTGTTTTAAAAAGCAGAGAATGGCAGTGGCACGGCAGCAGCAGTGGCGGCTGAAAGAAAGGGAGGGAGGGCAGGGCTTGGTCACTTGCCTACCGTCCTTCGTCCCATGCCCTGGGAGTGCCATGGCTGCTCAGCGGGCAGCCAAGCGAGTGAGGCGGCAGCAGTGGTGCAGCCCGAAAGGTCGGGCAGGTGGGTGAGGTGCTGGCAGGCACCTCAGTGATGGGAGGGTGAGGCAGCAGCAGCAGTGGGTTGAGAGGCAATGGCAGCGGAGGTGGGGGCGGGCATTTGAAGCGGGGCGAAGGCCAAAATGGTGGGCGGGTGAAGTGTGGGCACCATATACTGCACTTGTTCCATCCCCAAAGCAAAAATAAAGTGTGTTACCAACAAAAATGGGAGCGAGAGTTGTTTGAACTTGTGTTTTTTTAATGCGTTTCTTCAAGTTTACTCCTCGGAAAGTGCAGGAAGCCGCTTTTCAATGTGGACAAAGTGTTTTGCAAACATTTTCAATATGCAAAAAAGTCCCAGTGGGAACGTGGCCTGAGAGTCGGACTGAAGCACCAAAGAATCAACACTTTTGAATTGTGCTGGAGAAGACTTTTGAGAATATTTAGTAAAGAAGAATCTGACTGTTCATTAGAAGGACAAATACTAAAGCTGACCTCAAATACTTTGGCCGCATGTTGAGAAGACAGAACCCACTGGGAAAAAACCTAATGCTGGGAAAGACGGAAAGCAAAACGAGAAGGAAATGGCAGAGGATGAGTTGGATAGATGGTGTCATGGAGGTAATGAACATGAGCTTGGGAGAACGTCAGAAGACCCACTGTGTCATGAGGTCACAGAGTCAGACAAAAGGACTCAACACCAAGAAAGCTGAAGCTTACCTTCGAGGAATCCAGGTCAGTGTGATGTTTCATTACTTTTGGATCATAACCATTGTGTCGCACTTTGATAACAGGATCAAAGACTTCAGCAAATACCTGTCAAGTCAATGCAGTATATACATGATTACATTTTTTTCCCAGTGGTTTTCATTTACAATTCTTTCATTTCCTCTAAGGCAAATGTATTTGCTTATTTAAACCATTTCTCTGTCTGGATCTTATTTCTTGAAGGAGAAGAAAAGGTGTAGAGGCACACTAAGGGTGCCTCCAGGCAGCAAGATGCAATCATGGGATCTAAGGGAGATCTTGCAATTGCCTCCTGCCCACCTCCAATCACACCCTACCTGCATATGTGCTTGTTCATGTCATTCTCACCCATTTAAGGGGACTCAAAGCAGCTAACAAAGCTTTCTATTCTTCCTACAACAGAACACCCTGTGAGGTGAGTGGGGCTGTGGGAGCTCAGAAGAGAGCTAGCCCAAGGTAACCCAGCTGGTTTCATGGAGGGGTGTGGAATCAAACCCGGTATTCCCAGATAAGAGTCCACCTCTCTAACTACTAGACCAAACAGGTTTGGTGGTTATAAATCCAGCTGTAGCAACCTGGAAAGCAACCAAGCACCCGCCTGTCTCCCTTTGTTGTTTTTCACACTGTTAGTTGACTTTTGGATTGCTACAAGTGGATTTTTTTCAAAATGAGCCAGGAGACACCAGACATTGTTGTTGTATTTCCTGTAATAGCGATATTGTGAAATTTCACTTCACTGTCTCAGTACTACAGTATATTGGGAATGCTGCATTCCCAACATAATCCCAGTAAAATCTTGTATTTTAGGCCACATACAGAGGAATCCTAAATTGAGAAAAAGCTATTAAGAGGTAGACATAAGATGCGGAATGTATGGGATATAGCATGTCAAAAGGACAGGGAAAGGAATAATCTTAAGTAAATTTGGTGTCAGTTTTCCTTTGGCTTCCAAGTAGGACTGTTTTAAAGCGACATTCACATGCATTTTTTATTTTTTATTTTTTTACAAAAGCAGCTTTGAAAATGTCTTGGAGGTGACAACATGGGTCACTCATGTTCTCATCCAGTCCACCTCTGAAGTACTTTTTCTGGCCTTTAAATGTGCACTAGAGATAGGGTTAGCACTGATGTGTGACAGTGCCATCTATGACCACTTTTGAGGTCCTTTTCTTTTTTATACTCAGTGTGAGCACAGCCTGGGCCTGTGACAACGATGTTTCCTTCTTTGCTGCACCTACTAGGAGACTGCAGTTAAAACAGATTGTAAATCTGTCAGCTGAGCTGCAGAGATTTAAAAATATCCTAGGGTGTTTTTCCACTGTCACTTGAAGTACCCATTAAGTACCCATTAATGGGTACAAAAAATGCCATTTCATACCCATTAATGGGTACTTTTAGTGACAGTGGAAAAACACCCCTAGTATATGTTCAAGACATTATAGGCAGGACACTTGAATAGCACACTCCTTTTCACAGTAGAATGGCAGACACTAGCATACTAGAGAATCCAATCTTGGGAAATGAAACTGGACTTCCTTAAAGAACCTCAGGATCATCTGTTACCTCCGTGGCAAACAGTATTGGAAATAATGGTCTCATCCTGGTAATGTTGGCCTGAAGAAGCAGTTTCATTTCTGATAGCACAATGATGAATCTATTTCTATTAATTGACATTTGTACTTACTGTTGACCTCTGGGAGGTAAATATAGATCATTTATATGTGTGTGTCAAAGGGAAAGAGTTTACATTTCATTTCAGGTATACAGAGCTGGTGCTGAAATCTAAAACATTTCTAAAGAAAGAAGTTGATACAGTTTCTGGAGAGCATTTCAGCACTTCAGCGGGGCAAATCTTTTTGCATCCTTTGCAAATTATAGCTGCCTTCGTTAACTTCTGTTTCTAATTACAGTAATTAGCTAGTATGTCTGGCACTCAAAGTTTAAATGTTAGAGAACACCTGATACAGCCTCTGCTGATTGTCTTTTCTGTCTGAGACTTTTATTATTTATTCTTGTGCATTTTCAAATCTCCTCTCACTCTTTCTTTATGTCCTTGGAGAGAAAATCCTGACTGTTCCCAACGTTATGTCTTTTCTTTGTGTCCCAAAATTAAAGCATAACAATAAAATGACAACTTGCAACATCTAGTCTGCGCTTTCATGTACATTGTTCTACTCTGATGCCAAGGGCTGCATAATACTTCTGAATCTCCATACTGACACAAAAGAGTCATTTTCATATGGATTTTTTGAAATAATGACACAGCGACATTTAAAAACCAAATCCTGCCATTTTAAAGTATGTTTTATACGATATTGTTTTTATTGTTTTTACTGAATGTTATGACCAGCCCTGGGACTTTCAGGTGAAGGGCAGTCTATAAATTCTTGGATAAAATCAATTTGTTATAGTTACCAGTGTGATATACTGCAGTAATGGGTGATATCAGTAACATATGTTTCACCCACTAAACTAATTTCTAGTGTTCTGTACTCTAGTAGATGAATGATGTGACCACTAGAGTGCAGTATAGACAGCTAAGTAAAGACACCCTTCAGTTAGGCTTACATTTTCTCTATGGAAAACGCTTGTCATTGCCCTTTTCTGGAATACCTCCAATCCAGTTTATATCCTTTGGATTGCCTGGTGTCTCTCGTCCAAATACTAACCAAATACTACTGGAAGCCAACCAAGCAACCACCTATTTCCTTTTGTTGTTGTTTTTGCATGCTCATCTGGCTTCTGGTAGCTCCAGTCAAGTTGACTCAGGAAGGTACTCACCAGACATCAAAGCATTCCTATAATGGAAAACCCAGCATCATTGCTGGGTTTCCCATAACAGGACTATTACAGGTTTTTAGCCCCTTAAACTGACACTATATTGGGAATTCCAGGGATATGTCTAGCATTCTTAATCGTAGGATTTACTCCATATCTGGAGGCAGCCTAAACAGAATACAATATTTTATGGATAAAATAGTATGCTTTTTCACTTCAGTCTCTTTGACCACTTAGAAATCCAGTAAGAAAAAAAAGCTCATTTCTTACCTTCAGTCACATCATGACTGAATAATCTGTTTGTCTTCATCTGAACTGCAGATAGCAGTTGATACAGTGGGGTGAAGCCCTAAGGTCAAACAGACAGGTCTTTGGGTGTGCAGAACCATGTTTTGCTTTGCTTTGGATCAAAGGATAATTTAGCACAAAGGCTCATTAATCAGCATCTTTTTACTTCATGCTTTCTGGGACAGGCTGCATCTGTGTAGCCTGCAATGGAGCGTCCTGTCTGTCAGAAAGGAAGCTGTGGACCAGAAGCAGCTGTGCCATCCCTTTGGGGCTTCTGACTGTCCTGTCAGTGAGAGGGGAAGTAGCAGCAGAGGGACTGCATTGTTTTCTGCACGTCTGCAGGTAACCTTTGTATGTGAACACTAGGCATGTGGCAGGTACCTTGAAGGGCTCCAGTGGTGAGAATGAGCCAGATTGCTGGCAACCCATGGCTGGTTGGTTCAGAGCCTGCGGGTGAACCTTTAGTCTCTTGGCAAACTGTCCTTAGGTCTTCCAAATGCTTCCAGTAGTATTTGGTTAGTATTTGGATGAGAGTCCACCAAGGCTAGGAGAGGGGCAGACAGGCAGTCTTATAGCAGTCTCTATGTCTCTTTAAGAGGGTTATTTGCATCAGGGGTCTCTCAGCCTAATGTAACTGCTTGAGTTGGGGATGGTGTTACTCAGCTCAAGAAACAGAGGATCTTCAAACTCTCCACAATGTGAAATTTGCCAACAGTACTTTAAAAGAACCAATTAGGTTGTGTCGTTAGTCCACAACTGCAGGGAGCAATGGACTTTATAGGTTCCTGCTTGACAGACCCAGCATTGACTTGGGTTGAGCATTTTGGGGCTTCTGCTGTTGGCTTCCAGGTGCGGCTACAATATTTTGCTTTGTGTTGCAAAAGACAAAACACCTTCTTTCCAGAATTCCATATACAAGTTCCAGTTTGAATTTTTTAAACCCATGCTCTTCTGACTTCCAGGCTACATTATTGCAATGAATAGTTTGGAGATTAAAGCTAGTGCAAAATACAACAGGTAAGGTAGTGACCTGTGTTCCTAGCTGCAGTCACATCACTGCTATATTTGAAGATCTGTGCTGTCTTCCTATTAGTGCTAAAGCCCTATACACGTTGGGTCCTTTTCATATAGATCAGCCTGAGATTATTAGGCAGAGTTTAAACTCAAACCAACTCATAATTTATTTTTTCCTATATCTGTAGAAATACAAATTATACTTTGGAATTCTGGGGGAAGGAAAAATAGGAAGTACTGAAGTACTGTACTGTTCAGTAAAATAAGCAGAAGCCTAGAGATTTTTCCTTTTTAAAAGAAATCTGTCAAATAGTGAAATGCTGACTCTCCTCTGAAAACAAAAATGATAGGAGTATCTCTTTAAAGATCCTAAGCAGAACATTTATTTTGATGTAGTCTGTCTGTCAAAATGTCTTTTTGGCTTGAGTCTTCCATTGTTCCAGAAGAGGGTTTGTGTTTTTTTTAAAAAGGATTTATCTGGATGAATAAATAAGGTACAGTAGAATTTCTCCTTCACTCCCTTTTAGTGAACCAAGTTCCACAGTAGGTTTTATTTTTCCTTAAGCAGAATTTAGCAGCAGGAGAGGAGGCAGCTACAAGAGGCAAATAAAATATTGTCTACTGTGCCTGAATTTTATTATCCCAGATATCATTATAGAGAGACTGTCTTTAATGGTGTTTTCTGTTCACTGAACTTCCCACTGAGGAAAAAAGACAGTAAAATCACACAAGAAGATAAACAAGCTACCAGCATTATCCATATGGCTTGCATTTTGGGTACACTCTAGTGTCCTATTCTCCTTAAAAACTACACACTGTTTGAAGAACTTGTGTTTATCTAGCTACTTCATGTGGTAAGTTTACACCCTAATCAAGTGGTCAAAGAAGCAATAAAAACATTTCACCTCATAAGATTCTTCATCTCCTGCCACCATGCCCACAGTTTTTATGAAGGGGTGGCCAGGATTGTCAACGCCTGTTTGGATGCACTGATCCAGTGTATAACCATTGGGAGTCATCCTGTCCCTCAATTTGGCATAGATCGCTGGAGTGAGGCATTCAGCCATGCAGTTGTTGTGTTTACGAAGATCCGGATAGTCTGCACTGAGTGGGAAGAAATTAGAAACATTTATATTGAGCCACAGGCCTTAATGATGCTTTCCAGTTCATTAAGATACTCCAGTGAGGCTGAACAAAATCACCTTCTTCTTTGTCTACATGCCTCTGTGGATGTAGGAAAAGAAGTGTTGGTTGTGGTGATGAATATCAATATTTTACAGTAAATTGGGAATCTTGAGGGAAACAATAGGAAACTGGAAAGTATAACTGGTTGTTCTCCAATGATGTGCAGTTGAAATTTTCAACGGAAGCTAACATAGTTTGCTTCCCAAGGGGTATGCTGACTACCAGCTGAAACTGCAGAGATAGTTTCACAACAGAAAGAAAACACAAAACAGAAACAAAACAAATGCCCTTGTAGAATTATGTTGTTGTGTTTCTGCCAAATTCAAATTCAGAATTAAATTAGTGACAAGAGTCTGCAGCTGTTAAATGAAGTACAACCAGAAGTGCTGAAACTATAATTATAATGATCACTATGGGATCATTCAGTGTACCTGATTCCAGCTGGCTTGAAGGAAGTGGACCCAAGTGAACCTCAGCCTTCCCAATTTGCCATTCAAAAAGCCATTGTCCTAGGTCAGTTTGGGGGCTTCTACCAGCCGTGCTTTACAGCCATTTTTAATGCCATTTGCAACCACCAACCATGCTGAACAATTCAACACAAATGGCTAAGCAACCAATGAGAGTCTAATGGACAGAAGAAGGTGTTTTAAGAGTGACAAAATGCCATATTCTTTTCAAAGCAGCCTGGCGGCCATTTTAGAATAATAAGAGGGATTTCAGTGCATATCGAGGTTGTGGGGATGTGTGCTCCCCATCTTGGGTGGGGGGCCCCCAAGGACTTCTAAATATGATCTATGACTTTTGCACTACAATATTGATCATTGATCTTTAATAAGATTGCAAAAGCAAGTCAGTACAGTTTAGTGGTTACAGTAGCAGAATAAGAAAGGATCTGCACAGTTGTTAAGGTGCCATGAATATGCCATAAGGGGGCAGGATGGAAAAGAGTCTTCACAATTCTGCTCTCTTATGGTGGTTCAGAATTTGCCTATCTTCATAGTAGTTTTTGCCTATCTTCATAGTAGTTTTTGCCTATCTTCATAGTAGTTTTTGCCTATCTTCATAGTAGTTAGCCCACCTGAAGCTCTCCTTTCTCTTGCGTAACTACTCATCAGTGCATTCCAAGTCGCCCAGCCCAGTTTCCTCCCGCTCACCGCAACAGTGCAATGTAATCGGGCATCACTTTTTGCTAGTCATAGGCTTTGGTTTTTCTTTGTATTTTCCTTTGTGTTTATTATTTCTTTGTCTAGCCTCCAAAAATGCTTTGAGCAACTTATTTTTAAAATAAAAAAAAAGGAACAGATTAAGAATTCAAAGTTTAAAAAAATATCCCACTTTCTGATTGTATTGTATTTATTTTTTGGAAAATCCACTTTGGGGTTAGAAAATTTGGAATTCGGAAACAGCTCGTCACTTCATTGATATGGCATCTTCAGAGCTAAATTCAAGGCAGATTAAAATTTAAGTGTACATGGACTCTTAGTCCTTAATAAGCCACGAAGGCTGGTCACACTTAAGGTTTAATCCAGCTTCAGTCCACTTTCAGAGTGAGAGAATACAGCAGCAAAGTGACAAGCTGCTTTCTTTCAGTGTTAAATAACTCATAAAATTTTCACTCTTGGACTAGCCCGTCCCACATGAAACTGCAGTAGGAAAAGTGATTTCTCAATTGGGTCACATCCCACTTTCCCTTTGGAAGTGGCATGGACAGCGGATGGACTGCAGAGAGAAGACACCCTTGCTCATCTCCATTTTGGAGCAAGAAGGAGCTGCAGAATGGCTCCTCCATACAAGGCAGGAGAAATGGTTCAAATTTGTTGGGGAGGGTGTTTCCCATTGAAAGGGTGTGGTTTTTTTTAAGGGTAAAATTGTATTATTTAATTTTCAAACAAGTTTGAAAACAAAAGTGGAGAATCATTTGTTCAATTAACAGCATATAGGCCAAACCAAATGATGAACCAAACACACATGTTTTGTTCAAGGACATCCCTATAAAAGATTATCAGTCACATTAAAGTCCTTATGCGTCAGATTGTAGGAAAAGTTAATGTAGGTATTTACCTTGGAGGAAAGAGCTTGTGTTTTTCAAAGTAACGAGCTTTTACATTTTGCTGATTCAAGTAATATCCAGTGGTCAGGACCCCAGTACTAACTGTTGCAAAGACAACTGCTGTTCTGCGACCAGACAAAAGCCGTGAGAATGTTGTAGCCATATTTTTTCCTTCCTAATCTTTCTGGAAAATGCAACAAAATATATGCAGGAACCTGGAATCAGAGTTGAAATATTATGACGGTAAACACAGAAGAGCTCTTTCAGATAATGCATTAATACAATGGACATATTAAAGGGGCTGCTGTCGTCCTACAACAGTGAGAGGCCACTTTCATGACCTGGATGATCTTGTATAAAATTATGCATGGTATAGACAAGGTGGATAGAGAAAATTTCTTTATCACACAACACTAGAACCAAGGGGCACTCTATGAAGCTGATGGGTAGGAGAGTCAGATCTGACAGGGGGAAGTATTTCTTCACCTAGAGGGTCGTTGGTTTATGGAATTTGCTGCCAGAAGAGGTGGTAATAGCTACCAGTCTAGATGGCTTTAAGGTAGGGTTAGACAAATTTATGGATGACAGATGTATCAATGGCTACTAGAATGAATGCCTAGGTACATCTTTCAGGCTGTGTGTGGGGGCAGAAGCAGGATGCTTCTAAGGCCATCTGCTGGGATTGAAGAGCAGGAAAAGGTTTGTCTTTGTCTCTGCTTGAGATGCCCATGAGCATTTGGTGGGCCACCATATGTGACGGGACGCTGGACTGGATGGGCTGTGGCCTGATCCAGCAGGGCTTCTCTTATGTTTTTATATTTATGCTGAAGGCTGGCCAAATGCAAACTCAAAAACTTGGAAGAATTAACTTCAAAGGTGGGAAATCCATCCTTCCAATTACGCAGCCAGTTGTAAACACCATTCACTTTGGAGTAGGGATGTGCACAAACATTTGTGCTATTCAGAATTCCTACCGATTCATATACATTCTGACATTTTCAGATGAATCAAATGCAGCCTACATTTGTTGGCCCTATTCATACGTGAATTGGATTTGACCCAGCATTCATCGAAGCTTCACAAAGCTTCAGCCCAGGACAGGTCTGCTCCCACAGCCTCTCTCCCCACCCCAGGGCTTCTCGCCACCCTCCTGGGGCCTCCCACCACCCCACTTACCTGTAGTCACAAAACGGCATTTTGATTGCAGCACCCTGCACAATTGTGCATGCGCTGGTGCCAGTGCTATGGCAATGATGGTGCTCCACGCACACCTCCTGCAAGTGCAGATGCACCTGCCCAGATTAATTACAAACTAAGAGGCCAAGTGTGAATTGGCTTCTGGTCTGACAGTCTCTGAACAGTGCTGTCTCCATTTGGCAAGTTGCTTCAGGACATCCCTGAACTTTGCACCAGCTTTGGAGCACACCTCCCCAAACTCCAGGAATGAAAGTTCCTGGCCTCAGAGCCCCAAGGACTTGTTTCAGCAGCAGACATCAATGCATCATTGATGCATTAAAAAAAAAAAAAGCCTACTGGCATCCTCGACTAGATGGCCAGTTTGGATTGCCTTGTCTGGTCCATGATCTATCCAGTGTGAATGGAGCATACTTACAGCAGGAGTGCTCTCCCTTGGACCATACCAAGGTGCATAAAGGAACTGTCAAGCAGGTAAGTGTGGAAAGATTTTCGGCTTCATAAGCAGTTAAAGATCAAATGGTGAAGCTATGGCTATATTTATATAGTGACCTTTTGGCTCCAAGTCTGCCTTCAGTCTATCATATAAAGTCATTTTGCAGAAATACCTTATGAGTTCAGGAGTTTCTATTTCGTTTTGTTTCCTTGCTAACCCAATCTTCAAGTACACGTCAGAACTGTGGTGGGGAAAAGAGGAAAACAGGGTATGTGTGTTGAAGTGATTAAAGGGAAAAACTTTTGTTGTTGTTCACAACCATACATATTAATATATATGCCGTTCATATCACAATAGTGCACTGATGTTCTTACAGTATACATTCACCACTATGAAGGTTTCATGCTATAGTTGTTTTATGACAGTTGGGGTAATCACATTAAATACAGTTCTTATTGTTGTGTATTACTCTGTTTTTTCACCTTGAACTAGAATGTCCCACAAACACACAAAATGGAAAAACTTAATTTGAATAACAAGAGGGTCAGGTTTAGGTTGCTCAGAGGCCAAGATCCATGTTGAGGACAGCAACTGTGCTGGGCAAACAGCCCACACTGTGCAGCATCCCATAGCCTTTGAAACTGTCACAGCTGCAGAATGGAAGTTCCACATCTGTCAAGGTTTCCATCTGCACTGTTTTTCCAGCAGACCGCAAATGCTCCCAGAAGTTGGACATTTTAGTCCACCAGAAATCAGCCTATAAATTCAGTTCCTTCTTCCTCTGTCAGCCCACATGGCTCCAGGGCTGATAAGGGTGAGCTCATTTGTAACCAAGACCCACAGATGCTCAGGAGGTGGCTTTTTTTTCTTAGCTACAGCTAAGAACATGGATTGTCATGGTGAATTAGATAAGTGACCCAGGACCTGTTTGCACTTAATTGCCCTGAATGATATAACTATATAATTCCAGCACTGTTAAATTCAGGAATGGGGCCCCACAAATCTCCATAGCAATGGCTATGTCAGCTTCCACTGTGTGCCCAGCCATTGCATTGACACAGCTGCAGTCACCCCATCTCACCACATGTAGTGTTCACACCAGAAGAAGATGAGAACACTGTGCCTGGGAGCTCCTCAGGAGTTCCCTAGCAGCTCCTGTTGAAGTTGTGGACTAGTAAAAACTGCTCCACAGTTTTGGAAGACTGGGGACACTCCAGGATGGAGGCAGCACCTCAGTAGACAGACAGAATAACCTTGAGCATCCACAAACATTCTCACAGGGTAAGTGCAAACAGAGTCCCAGTCTAACGGTGGCAGCCTGTTGCGTATTGCATTACACACCTTAACTTCACACTAACCTTCAGGGGCATACTGGCTCCTAGATATGTACCTCTGGAATCCCACAGCCAACAGGTTTGTAACCTGGGGAAGTCCTGTCTTCCACTGAATGGTTCTAACTGTCCCAATGTGTTTTAGGATTATCCTTTCTGTTCAGTCCAGATGGGAATTATAGTTGTCAAGGTGCTTCCCACATGGACAGACAGGAAGTAGTGAATCCCTCTTTGAGAGATGGGGTGATTGTTCCTGGTCTTAAAGTGGTGCTCCTTCCTGAAGAGATTCTCTCTGGATCCAGAAGGCTTAAACAACTATCACGGATACAAGGGGGAAAAAGAAGTTTGGAAATAAAATACCAATTCCTCCCTTTACCTCCCAAGTTAAAACTGTTCTGTAAGCTTTTATTTTAGGATGCTAATTCCATTTTGCCCAAGCACCTCCTGCATCAGGACACTGTAAACCTATAGCTCTATTTGCAAGTAAATTCGGCTTGCTGCTCCAAGATTGCCTGGTTTTGTCCATCACCTTGGTCATTCTCTCAATAACTCACAGGCTCCCACCCCAGATTTCCTCCTTTCAGGCTGAATGTGAGTGTAGTCAGTAACGTTGAGACAGCAACCAGCCTGGGTAACTTTAAGAATTAGATACTGATGTATCAGTGCCAACTAAAATGGATGCCTAGATACTGCCTCCAGGTTGGAGAGACAGGTAAGATGCCTCTAAAGGCTGTTTGCAGATAGTCAAGAGCAGGTGAAGGTTTTGCCCTTGTCTTCCGCTTGAGATGCCCAGAGACAATTGGTGGGACACTGTGTGAGACAGGATGCTGGATTAGATGGCCATGGCCTGATCCAGCATGGCTCCTCTTAATATGTTCTTATCATAACTGATAAACAAGGGCAGTTAACACAACAATGTTATAATACCTTTCAAAGATAAACAAAGGAAGGAAAACAAATCTGGCACCAAGATATTTATTTATTTATTTGAATTTTTATCCTGCCCTATATCCAAAGGTCTCAAGGTGGGTTACAACATTAAAAATTGGTGAACATATAAAATGAACATATAAACCATAACAGTGCCTGAACACGTGGAGGAAAAGTCATTTCTTTATTTAGCCAAAGGCCAGGGTGAAGAGGTCCATAAAGTGAAGGTGTCTGACACACCTCAATAGGTGAGTTTACCTTGGGTTAATAGCGAAAAATATATCTTGTTGGGTTAGCTAGCCATTCTGTTTTTATACTTTGCTCTCATCTGTTGCCTCTTTCCAACCCTCAATCCTATTTTATTTAAAGGTTTTACCATAGTTAAAGTTTTGACCTAAAACTGTGACATGGATGACGCCATTCTGAATAGCATGAAGTGTTGCCCCCAGATCAATCTGAAAACATTAATCTAATTTTTCTTTTGCTTTCTATGGGGAAACTTTAGCTTTTTCTCTAGAGAGAATATTCCCTGTTTCAGTTTTGTTTTCTATCTTATGACTACAGTCTGTCATTTTGATCTCTAAGTCCCGAGGCAAAGAGCTTTTGAAAACTCATCAGACACCTTCTGCATTCTGAGCAAAGATGTCCGCGATTCAGGGTTGAATCACTACGCATTGACCTGTTCAATAAAAGAAAATGTTTTGTGTCAATAATTCCTTGTAAATTTGAAATAAAGATTGATTAAAAACAAGGGGCAGCTGGTTCTTGAATAGAAATCTAAATATAAGCCCTCAAAACTACCCTTGAGGCAACCGTGGCAGATGAATCAATCCCTCCCCCCCCCCCCCCCATGGATGAATGGAAACAGAAGAAACACTTTCCAGGCACGTTTTTTGCCAAAGTTGCTGACTTCTGGCGCTATTTCCAGTCATCTAGAAATTTTTCTTCTGCAACAGGACTTCCCTCATAGCAGTGATCCAGGACTATGGTGAGGCAAATGCTCATGACAGCTTGCTTGTAGGCGTTTCCACATTCAGTCCGCTACTTAATCCAGAGAATGCTCCTAGATGGAGCATCCATACTGGAAAGAGCCATTTCAGCACCAGAAACAGCTCCTTCCATGCAGGATTAACTACATGTGGTGCAGCTTGAACCTGCACCATGCGTTGACTTGCCTTCCCTAACACCAGAGTCAGTTAGGCTCTGGACACTGCATTCACACCTCTCCTGGTGCTAGAGGGTCACCTGATGCACCGCACAAGCAAATTGATGCATTATGGTTGCTTCAATGATGGCACTGGCACACGTGCTCTGGCGCTGACACCAGGACAGGAAGATGGTGCTGCCCAGACATCGTCTGCACTGGAGGTGATTGTCTGGTTGCATTGGGGGAGGGATTGCATGTACTGAGCATTTGCAAGTGTGAATGCTTAGAACATGTGTGGGCAAGTTCATGCTTTGCTTCTCATGGACGTGCATCAGATTTTAGCCTCTCCACTTCAACTGTATATGTGGATGCAGCTTTGGTGTTCTCTAGCTGGGAAAGTACAAGTCTATGTACCAAAACACAGGATCTTCAAAGAAAATCCTATGAACCAGCATGGCGTCTAACTCTCCTGCCCACCAGCTTCACACAGTGTCCCTTGGTTCTACTATTGTGCAATAGCGACAAGATTTTTTCTTTATCCTCTTTTTCCAGACTGTGCATGGGTATACAGTATATACTTCAATCAGATTGTGTCTTAAATGTCATCTATCATGACTGAAGAGTCCTTGTAGTGAGACAAGACCCAGGTTGAACCATCTAATATCACCCTCATCTATCCAGCTTCCTTTTTACTTAAAAATTGCAACAATGTCATTTTTCATAAATGTTTTGAATTCATCACAGACCATTTTATGGTAGCAGAAATATAACACATGCATGTAATATGTGCTCTTTAAAAATAATATTACACTTATTTCTTAAGAGATAAATTGTCATTTTGGGGTGTAATTTATGCTATGAGCATCTTAAAATGCGTAATGGAGGGAAGATTTCAGTCCAATAGGTGTATGTTCACAAAGTTTAATGTGAATAAACAGTGCAGAAAGAGCCTGTAATCAGTATTATCTCTTTTTATTAACTAATTAACTAAATAAATTTACTGTTAGTTACTGGAAGCAGCCTTCAGGATAAAATTTCAACAGCAAATGTTTCATTGGAACCTATGTTTTTAGAAGTTTAAAAAACCCATCACTAAATGCTTGTTGCAGTCCATAGGAATCAATCTTTGACACTGAAATGGCTACGAGCTTCAAGGAATATTTTACATTGACCACTCAGTGGTACTGTATGAGATTGCTATAATTGCCCCTATTCCAAGCTACTCATATGGGCAAAATCATTTTACCAAGTGCAATTCTGGAACCAGCTATCTGTCAAAACTAAGATGGTAAAACGAGATGAGAATCGTGGCCTTCCTTCAAAGCAACCTACGCATTGCCTCTGCTGAATGCAGGACAATCCATCCAATAACAGGTAATCTTAATGGATTTAGACAGTCCGTCATGTTTAGCTAGCTCATATCATTCCTGCTGGTGAGGAGACATGGCGTGGTTAGTTGTTTTCATATCCCATCCCTTAAAGTAATGGGATGTGACAAAGTCATCATGTACATTATACCAGCAATGACTGATTGACTGACTATTATTTTCACCACTTTAAATCCTATTATTATGCACTAGGTTGAGGAGAAGAAAAGATTACAGAACGTCAAAATGGCAAGAACTACAAGTGCTGTAATAACTTCAAGGCACTTTTGTTTACTCAAAGGTTACAATATTAGCTGTAGACCCTTCAACTGGTGTTTTCAGCATACTTTCTATCCTGGCGACATTTGTACGCAAAAGGTTCATACTATGAAAGTGGATATTGGAAGGAAAGGAAAACTCAGAACTGAGAATTCACTGACAGCAGGGACACATCTATGCAGTTTCCTTGGCAATCATATGGAGGCAGTTTGCCAAACCTTCTTTCAGAGAGATGCTAAGGGTTGAACTATTACCTTCTGCCTTACACACAATGACTGTGCTACAGCGTCTTCCATTACACGGCATAACAGAACCATTTTTGAAATGTACATTTAATTATCTGTTTATTTTATTTATTTATTTGTATTTTTATCCTACCATCTAGCCAAAGGTGTCATGATGGGATACAACAGTAAAAACAAAATGTAAAATGAGCAGACTCAAAATAATAACAATGCCTGAAAGTGGAGATAAAAAGAAAGAGGAGCCTCTTCTGCCCACCATCATTTCCACACTATGCATGATTTTATATACTCCAATCAGGATGCCTCTTAAATGCTGTCCTCAACCCTGAAGCAGCTTAGACATTGCAGCCTGATCTTCCATAATCATTCTGGTTGTTCTTTTCTGAAACTTTTTGAATTTTGCAGTATATTTTCTGAGGTGTGATGACCAGAACTGTACACAGTATTCCAAATGTGGTGTCACCATAGATCAGTGATTCCCAAAGTGGTCCAGGTGGACCCCAAGAGTCCACGAGAGACTCAGCCGAGGTCTACGTTGGCGTGAAAAAAAAGGGGGGTTCACAAGTTGTAAGTGGGCGTCCATGAAAATTTATCTGGTTTCGATAGTAAAGAAGAAAAATGTTGGCTTGGCTTTACCTATCAATGTAGGCAGATAATATTTTAAGCAGGTCAGCGACTGTTACTTGTACAAACAGTACAACGTGTGTTGAGACTTGCAAAGCACCGCCCGCTTGCCCGCAACGCTTTTACCACTCCGAATTTAGGGTTGGAACTCAGCTGCGATGCAAATTTCCTTCGTTAGATCTAATCTTCACATTTTTGATGAGTTTGGGGAATATGGTAGAAATGTAGCAGCAGGGGGTCCACCGAAATCAGTAAAATTTTGAAAGTGGTCTATGAGGGAAAAAAGTTTGGGAACCTCTGCCATAGATTTATGAAGAGGCATAATGACTTTGCAAACTTATTTTCTATTCGTGTTTACTCCTAGTACTGAATTAGCTTTTTTCACTTCTGCTGCACACTGGGTCAACACCTTCATTGTGCTGTCCACCAGAATCCCAGTATTTTTTTTTTCGGATCGCCCCCCATCAGTTTATAGGTGTTAATTGGTGTTCTTTGCTTCAGTGTGCCTCATTTTGCACTCACTAAGGAAAGAAAATGGCTTGTTACTTTGCAGATGTGTTTACTCATTGTGAAAGTGGATCAGATGTGGATTAAAACTTAGGTGTAGCTGGACTCTGAGATGGTCTATCTGTGTGAATTCTTCAATTAATTAAATCAAAAGAATTGAAGTTCAAATTGAGCCCGACACATCTTTTTACTTCTGCAGGGGACTTACATTGAAAAAGTCATTTCTTGAGTAAAACTCTATTTGTTCCCAGCCACATAATAAAAATGCTTTCCATATTGATCAAAATAATAGTGGCTGTGAACTTGATAACTTAGCCAGATTGCAACATTCATTCAACTACAGTTCTGATCAGTCCATTTCCCTAGGAATTTTTTCCATCCCAAGTATGACTGCATTTTCCACCACTCACCACTTGGTCATCTTGAATTCCAGAACTCCAGAATTCAGAAATTATAGAGAACAGGAGGAAATAAATTTTATGGTGTTTCCCATTTACCTTTTTTTAAACAGCTTGCAGTTCCTGTTATTAAAAATATGGGTTTCCTGCCGGTAGGAAGCAAGGGACTTAGAAATTATGAATAAGAGCATGAAATGTCACAGTGCCCTGCTAATATCACTTTTAGAAAAAGAATGAAAGTGGAAATCGTATCCTGCATTTCAGGTGAGCCATTCACAGCTTGAAGCCTGCAGTAAGTCCAATACTCATGATTGCTATCTGTTGGAAAAGAGCATAGGACGGGCAGAAGGTGACCCTTTTGTGATGTCTGAATACAGCCTCAGCCAGATTGTTAGAGTTGTTGAAATGTCCACAGAATGAAAGCACAGTCACATGAGGACACCTTCGAGGTGCACCAATGAAAAGCAGCAGAACTGCTTGTACAAGTTGGCTTTTCCAGTCCACTTGGGCACCAGAAGGGAGGAGAGATAAGAAGAGTCTGTGAGAGATGCTATGGTCCATCTTTCAAGTTCTTTTTCTGCTAAGAACCCTCCATTGACTTGATTCATCTGAAACACATAATCCCAGAGTGGCAGCATGGCCTGTGCCACATTCTTGCCCCCTTCAAAAAGTGAAAGGTGATGTGATAAAAGTACAGGGCTCACTGAGATGTCAATGTACCCCTCAGAAACAGTGTTGTGCCACTAAAGGCACCCACATCTCTTACAGTTGGCATTGAACTCTTAGGACTGGCATTGTGAATTGCACACATGGTAAAAGTACAGGGAAATAGACCACGATGCTTGAGCCTCCCTATTAGACTAAGATCCATTTTTGTTCACCAGAATCTATATTGAAAAGTCAATTCTTGAATCAAAAAGGAAAAAGGAAACTTTTCATAAGCAAGGCTGAATTAGAGGAAGACACACTCAAGAGGAAATAATCAATTCGAGTAGCTTTGTGGTAGCTGATGTATGCTCTGAGCAGAATCTAAAAAGATATGCTGTTAAAAGTGATTTGGCATGCCCACACCAACCCTTTGTTGAAATGACATATCTTGATGTACATCTAGAAGATGTCAATCAAGAAAGTCAGGCTGCAGTATGAGATTTTACCTGGGATGTTGTCCCAACTCTGATTGGCTTTGTCACCCATTTGCACCAAGCTCATACCTTTGTATTTGCAGAGATCTGCAGGCACAACTTAGTTTGTATGTCCATGGGTGCAGAATTCCAGCTGGTCACATCTGTCATAGCAAGGAAGTACCCTATTTGGACATTGAGTATATACAACCATATCTGTCACATGGTCCCCCAGACACTTTTTCCTGCTAAGAACCCTCCATTGACTTGTCATTCCCACCTCCTGAGCTGAACCAAGGGTTAGGAACAGCCCCCAGTATCCAGATGTGGATAAAAGATCTAGTGCCAAGTAGCTGCATGTGGTTTAGTGTCATGAGTTCCCATAACCTGAATCTACTCTATATACAGTAGGAGTGTGCATGAATGCATTTTTTGCATTTGAATTCGAGTCAATTCAAATATTCAAATATTCAATTCAATACAAAATGTGAAAATCTGGATTTTAGAAAATCAAATTCGAAACTGGATTATCTGAATCTGTACTTTCGGAAATTCAGTGCAAACTCGAAAATACAATTCTCGGGAACATTTGTATCTGATTTTTGAATTTGAGTCCATTCTGTTTTTATCACGTTTGCATCCCATTTGCATCCTGTATTATAAGCACAAATGAATATGATATTCCGATGTGATATACAACGTTCTGTTCAGTCGAATTATTCAAAAATTTGTATTGGATTTTCAAAAATCCAAAATCTGTTTGAATGTTTAAATTCGGATTTTTGAAAATCCAAGTCGAATTCAAATGTCGATACTCATTGAATTTGAATCGGATTTTTGAATATCCATGCACATCCCTAATATACATTCCCTGTTATCTGGATTTCATCTCTGGGCTGCCACAGCAAAGGGGGAAAAAAGCTATACTTTAAGTTTGCCACTTGCCTTGCTGCTTCAGTCCGAAGCTCCTCTGCTGAACTCTGATTCCAATCTGTCCTAGAACCAATGAACTGCAGCTGTGTATCCTTGCTCATGCAAAGTTGTGCCTGGAAGTTCTACCAAAAATCAGAGCCTTGGTGCAGCAGCAGTCTACCATCTTTGCCTCTGAGGATGACAACTGTGCTCCTAGCCAGGTTAGGCTTTCCTGGGTTAATCAGGGCAGATCTAGGGTTATTCTTGCCTCCCTTTCCTACTTTGATACTTTCCACACAGAAGAAATGTTAAACGTGTCCTCAAATAACCTTCTTTCATTCAGAAAATGCCACTGCTGTAGCCTTTTCACCTAGTTTGACTATGCAAGCACAGTAAGACTCTGAAGAGGGACCTCTTTCAATGCTAGCCTGCCATTACACTGTTTCTGACTGAATTTCCACTGCATTTTGGCATTGACAGTCAGGTTTGTCATTTTGCCATTTTAAGGCTTTTTCTTTATCTTTTAATTAAAGCTGTCCTCCTTCTGAGAGTGTTTTCCTTTGCCTGCTCTCCATTTTTATGGTACACTGGTCAATTTATCATTTTTAAAGACTAAGCCTTAAGATCCTGAATTGGCAGTCTGTGGCTGAATAGAATGATTTTCCCACTTAAAATCAATTAGTCCTAGACGTCTATTCTTAACAATTGTTCTTTCTTACTGGGCTCCATCCCAGCACCTGAGTAAGCAATCCCCACTCCAGTGATGGCAGAGGAGCATGGTTTATGCAATCTTCCAATCATACAGTCCTGCAAAGTTGTCTCCTTCCAAAGGGGAAACTTGCATGCTGGAATTCTCATTCTTTTCAAAGCTGCCTTTTCCACCCCAGTAACTAGCTTCCCTACAGAACTGGCTTCAGGAGAGTAAATGGACAGATTGCTGGTATCCTAAGGTAACAAGAGACCTTTTAATTAGCCACCTACAATTCTCACTGCTTTCATAGAGGAAGACCTTTTTCCCCAGTCCTTCTGACCAGAGTTGATGAACATGTGGTCTGTCCTGGAGATATTGGCCTTTCCCAAATATATACTTGTGAAGGTCATTAGTACTTATAGCAACTCATGCCGGAGACTGAAAGTATCTAATTACAGAAGCTAATAAATTCAGATCAAGTTGAGCAGCAGTAGTTTCTAGGCACATCAGCCTCACCCTTCTCCCATTTAACAACAGATTTTTAAAAGAAATCAATAATGCACATTATTGTGCACCAGGACATATGGAATACCATTCCAAAGATGCTGAAGCATCTGATTTTGTGTGGGAGTAATTAACAGAAAGCGCAAGTGACTAAACAGTGCGCAGTGTTTTAATTCTGAGCACAGATTTCAAACACTGCCCTTTGAGCTAATTTGTTGTCACTGACCTTTCAAGCTGATGCTGACTGCCACAAAAGAGAAATAAAAACTCAGAGCACATCTAATTGCTTTTTCTAGAGCAACATTTCTTAACCTGGACTCGATAGATGAACTTCAAGTAATGGATAGAAGCCGATAGAAAAGGTCATACACTGGAAAGCTTTCACCTTTCCTCTGCTTTCCTATAAGCAAATGTGTGCATCTGCTGTGAGCCAGACTTTGGAAGCTGACAACTCTTGTTCATTCAATATAATAAAAATCAAATACACAGCAAAAATAAAAATCAAATATGTTGAAGTTGAAAAAAGTCTCCTGTGAGAATGAAATCCAATGGTTTTCTAATTAGCTGCCAAGAAAAAAAGTTTATCTTAAGAGGTCAACACTCAAGCAAAGTTGCCCTCTGTCCCTTCCACTGAGAGATTCAAGCCATATTGTTATTTCTGAGGATCAGTTTTATGGTTCCGATAAAATACAAGAAAATTATTCAACTGGTTGTTTTACCCTTCCCCCGTCTTGCTCCTTCCCTTCCAGTTTAAATTAGTTTGGTCTTTTCCTTATTTAGATGTTGAAGAAAACTTTCTCATTGCCTAAGGGCTGTGGGAAATGTAATTAAAAAATGACTCCTCCTTCCTCAAACTCCATCTACAGAAACATGAAGTAGAGCCTGCTTATTATAAATAGCCACAGGCATAGTGCATGACTGTCACATGCCCATTGCATCCAAGGACACTCTTATCTACAGCCCCGTTCAGCTTGTGCCATTTCCCTTCACCTGAAAAATGAAGGTTTGTCTTCAAATGGAAACGTGACTGGTTAATAAAACGTATCTCTGTTGGTAGATTACACAAATTGTTTTATTCATTCACTCTGTCCATTCTTATCTTGCATTTCAACCAGCTGGCTGCCAAAACAGCTTGCTGTAATAATATAATCAAATGCTGAAATTCAGTAAAGCCACAATTAAAACTGCATTTAAAATCCATTAGTGAAAAGAATCAAGAACACGGGAAGAAAAATCAGAAAAGAATCAGTTAAGAACAAATCACCAACTTGGAGTTCAAAGTCACACCAAGCAGTCACCGTTAGAATGTGATCTCGATTCTCGGGTCATTGATTGAAATACTCAGAAAATAATCTTCTGTCAGAGAGAAGTACAGTTGCATCTGGTCTTACTGCGGTTGTGGAGCAGATGCTAAAATGAACACCGGCTCATGCTGACTTTCCTTCATTTTAGCTGTCATCCATGCTGCTTCCTGTATTGTGAAGGTAACCTCCCAATTAAGAGTACCAGTTGGTACGATGCCTGGAAGTCCGTTCCACTTATACCAATTGCTTACAGACAGTAATTACAGAAGAAGCTGTTTATCACAAAATCAGTTGCAGATCAGCAACCAATACACATTATATAAATTTAGCATGGTGTGTATCTACTTAGGAACATCAGCAGTAGCTGTAATGCTGTATTCTTCAGTAATTCCTACTTCTGAACCATCTTCAACAATTGGTGGAAGTTACACAGTCACTTCCAGTTCTGGTCACTAGAATAGTTCAGTGGTATAAAAATCTGTTGAAAAACCAATGTCTCTCAATAGGTTGTGTTTTCACCAATTCCACGTTTGGCAGAGGTGACCAATCTGGTTGACCAAGATCATTTCCATATCCTAACTGGTCTTGAATCTAATATTGAAATGAATCTAGATATTCCTCTTTCTCCAAGCATGCCTGCAGATGGGTCACAAACACTCTCCCGAGCACTTTCATAAGAAAGATGAGATTAATAACTATACAATAGTTGCTAATACTTTTGACTCCATTCCAAGGAGGCTGTGTTAGCCTCACCCACTTACACCCTTAAGCCCCGAAGCATAAAGGTTTAGAGGACTGAAGGCCATCCAAAACTTTGGGAGCACATTGGCCAAATCCTTAGACACCGTAACTGAAGATAACAGGACTAAAGTTAGTGTTCATAAAAATTCCACTGTGCTCTCTGGAATAACAGCATCTGGCGAGAAACTTCAAATTTACCTGATACTGTGGAGCAGTGGTTCTCAACCTGGGGGTCGGGACCCCTTTGGGGGGTCGAACTACCCTTTCAGAGGGGTCATGACGAGTCTCCCACCTCCCTTCCCTCCCACCTTCCAGCTGCTCTGCCCCTGTGGTTGAGGGTCTCCACAACATGAGGAACTCCATTAAGGGGTCGCGGCATTAGGAAGGTTGAGAACCACTGCTGTGGAGCGAGTGCTCATTGTTCGGCAGTAGGTAAATTTGCGGGATAATGCACCACCGCTATGAAGTACCATGCATCCAGTGTGATGCTCACACCCCGACTGTGCATCAGAATGTGCGTATCCATAGTTCTGGACACACTCTGTATCACAGCAGGCTTCCAGTGGCACTACCATCTCTCACTCCCAGCCTGGTGCTCTCAGTCATGTTCGCCATTCAGACTCTGCTGGATGATTGCTAGATGCCAAATGGTGATGAAGTACAGCCTCTTTAACAATATTATGGCTGTAATAAAGCATAGACATTCTGGATATTAATGCTTTGTTCCAGAATATCCAAATACAGTATAATGAATAATAATCATGTGTTAGACCCAGTGCTCAATCACAAGACGATTTGCACTATTACTGCTCTGACTTTCTAGCTCTCTGGTTCACTGCCTGTGAAATGCTAGGATGTCCCACAAGCTTATTGGCAAAAGAGCCCTACTGCCAATGACTTTAAAAACCTTACAAGTGAAAAGTGACTTCAAGGCCACAGAATGTTCCGGAATCCACTAGGCAGGTGCTTCCTTATTATTATGCTTATTATTAAATTTTATTATTTTATAACACAACCTTTAAGCTTGCAACTTCCAATATGGAATCTCACATATTTTTATATTACATCATTAGGTTGTTAACTATAGATCATTTTCTCCACTCTGAGTCTTCTTTTAGTATCACCTCATTTGTGCTTCCCATCAGTAGTTTTTCTCCTTCTGAATATAAAGTCAACTAAATCCAGCAGTTGTTTTTCCTGCTTCTTGTAGGAAATTAATAAAGGGTCTCCAGTCTTTTATGTACTTATCTATTGTCCTATTCTTTATTAAGTTTGTTAATTTGTCCATCTCTGCTAATTCAGTCAGTTTAATTAGCCAGCTCTCCACAGAAGGAATTCCATTTTCTTTCCATTTTTGTGCACGTAATATTCTTCCTGCTGTTACCATATAAAGAATCAGAGAATTCACATTATCTACGTTTTTCTGTTATTCCTAATAGAAACATTTGTGATCTAAATGGCACATTAATTGTTTAAAATATTTCTCATTACAGAAAGTATCTATATCCAATATTTATTTTTGCTTTTTTATAAGTCCACCACATAGTTTAAAATGTTCCTTCAATTGTTTTACACTTCCAACACTTATTTGACATGCCTTGATATATCATTGCTAATTTACAGTATGTGGTGTTAGATACCATCTATATATCAACTTATATATATTTTCTCTTAATGCTATGCACGTGGTAAATATCTTTTATTCACAATTTCTGTCACTGTTCCATTTGAATACTATACCCATAATTTCTTGCCTGTGTAATCATACATTCCCTCACTTGTTCATGTTCCATATCTATCTGGAGCAATAGTTTGTACATCACACCAATTGTTCCTTTTCTGGCCATCTTTAATTGTATTTCCCACTTTTGCCTTTCCTATTCAAAATTTAATCATCTCTGCATATATGCATATGTTGTGCACATGTAAACCACTGTATATTTTTGCCTTCTTGATTTAGTTGGGCAGGTCCTTCTAATAGGTTCCCTCTCCTGCAAATGGGGGCATTGTCACTTCAAATCTCACCAAAAAGACAACTTACTTCTGTGGAAATGGAGACCAGAAGAAGGAATAATGATCTGTGCTTCTCCTCATTAAGGAAAATATTCCAAATCCAAGGTCAATGAGACAAACCTTCTTGACATCTAGAAGTACTGAAAAGCCAGTTTCAGCACTGTATTTTGGTCCAGGGGACATCAGTGTCAAACCACATATCTTGTTTTAGGTATTGCTGCCAAGCCTTGTAATCTGACTCTCATATTTCATGTTAGCTGAAACAACAAATCTCAGCTGTGTATAAATGGAATTTCCCCCACTGCTAAGCAGAGTTAGCTCCCTCCCTCCTATTTTATATATCAGTCATTTTGGGCAACACTTCCAGGTGCGAGGATATTCGTTTCAATCGATCTGAGCACTTCAAAGGAGCCTGCAATGCAGGAGAACCCCTCTGACACTTGAACTAGAGGTTTCAGAGCTAAGTTAAGTTACCATCTCCAAGGCTAGCAACATATTATGGGATAGTTGTTCCCTTGGCACGCGTTCCCAAATGGTGTCCGATTTAGTACAGGGAATTTATAAACTGAATGTCAAGTTGTTAAATCACTGGAACCAAGAAATGATCAAAAGCAACCCTGAGAAATGACAGATAGGTCTAGTAAAAGTATCACATACATTTACTCTTCCTTGGCACATGTTATTTCCTCTTTTCCTGATCTTAACTCTTGGGAGCTTGTTTTCAGGGACAGAAATAGTCCTGAGGCATTGAAAACAGCTATTTGGAAATTAACCCAGATAGTACAGCAGCTTGGTAGGATTGCATACTGCAGATTGGGTGACACTTGGCTTTTCAAGGTGTCTCATACTGTAGCTATGGAACTAAGAGAGAGCGAATGGCCCACAGGCAGCTGGCAGGGTGGACTTAAAAGGAAGCTCATGAATTTCCTTTCAGCAGAGGCAGAGACTTCAAGCTACGTTAACCCACTTCAGCCAGCACCAAAATGCACAAATCTCCTTTGAACACCGTAAATGACACTTGGGGCTTTTACGCACTTTGTCTGCAGTCTCTGGGGAGCAAAGGACATAATGGCTCTAGATGCATAGTGCATACAACCCCCCCCCAAACTTTATCTCAAATGCGGATGGCTGCTTAACTCCCTGGTGCCAGGGTCAGCGCACCTGCTCAGCACCGTCACCAGGGCACATGATTCTCCTGCATGTCCTTCAAACAGGAAGACAAGTGGATGGAACATCCAGAGCCTTATCGGCTCCAGCACTAGTGCATACATGGTGTAGTTAAACCAGCACCATGTGCAGTTCGCATGTAGTAAGCTTTTGCACGTGCAGATGCTTTGTCTGGGAGCTCACCACCCGTGCACTAATGGACCAAGTTTTCATTGGCTCTTAGACTTGAGAATTAAAAGTCAATGTCTGCCTCCAGACCAGTGGAATAAATCTGCAGTTAAATCTAAAAACGCAGTATACTCACTGCACCGTGGAGACCAGGCATCCCAACTGGAAGGCAGCTCCATAGTTTCCCTTATTGGAGCTGCAAGAGTCTACGTGGGTTGAGGCAACCAATCAAATTTTGAACTGCCTTTCCTGCTTAGCCGGCATCTTGCTAAATTTTCTCGCCATCCTGCCTGCATTGGCTTGAAGCTTTGAATTATTAAAATACTGCACAGAATGAGTCATTGATACCACATTATAACGTGGTGCCACAACGATCAATTGATTGATGGCTCAATCAGGACTGCTCATTCCAATGCGCCGTATAAACATGTCTGGACGTAGCCAATATTACATTTGGATTTTTAATGGTTGTGGCTTTAAACAATGTACTTTAAAATTAACTAAACTAACATTTTGAAGTTCACCTATAGTAACATGTAACTAGGAGGCTTTCTGCACTTGCTTGAGGGGGGAACTCTGGAGGAATCACCTGGAGCTGTTCCTTAACCAGATGCAGCTGCATGAATGCAGGAGTTCTCTCCTGATGGGAGGGGTTTGAACAGAGAGGTGTTGCAAGCATGGCTAATGCTGCATTGTCCCATCACTGTAGCAGTGGTACCAAAGTGCAGATGCTGGAACGATCCCTCATCTTTGCCTCCTTGGGAGTTTTCCCGGGGAATCAAAGGTGCAGAATTGCCCTAGCTTAAACTAGCTGAGTTCTCCTCCCCACTAAAAAAAAAAAGGGGGGTTAATGCTTATATGTCTTTATTTTTTTCCTTTAATGTTCTGTTTCTTTGTAATCAGGACTTGATCACCTGTTCCAGGAACTGCCTAAAGAAGGATGGGTTCCTAAATTCAAAGGATCAATATATGAACAAAATAAATGCGTTTTATGCTTTCAGGTCTTAGTTTTGCTTATAGTACTGTATGCTTTTGCTTTTCATATGTTCATTTTATTTGTTGATTGGTTTTAATGTTGTAACCCGCCCTGAGACATTTGGGTATTTGAATAAATAAATAATTGAAATATAAGCTATTAGAAATGTTATAACTTTGTGTCATATAACATTTAATTATTGCCATAGTACTTAATTAAGAACAAGATTGAAATACTGCATCCTTAGTTTACATAAACTAGTTGACCAAGCATTCTTATTACTTCTGCTATGGGACATTTAATTCCAAACCAAAGAAAATACATTTTCAGTGTCTCCAGTTCTGTTAATTTCATTTATTTGTGTACTTATGTTATGCCAACTTTCCAACTGACAGGAGTCAACAAAAATATTTATAAAGAAGGAAAGACATACCCCTCCCCAAGTATAAATTAAGAGGAAAGAATAATAGGTGATATTTAAATATTTTAATAAAATTTGATTTGTGGTTAGATTTAAATTTTTTTTAAAAAAAAACCTGAAATACAGATTAAACAATTATAACAATTAAATAATTACAGTATGTTTGCTGGCAGTAAGTACTAAGCAGAGCATACAATTCTAATACATTTAATAGTATTAAGTGATAAGGTTTCTTTTGAACAATAAGCTTCTGAAATCTTAGAGGGGGGTACAGGGGTTTCATAAACAAATGTTCTCATCTAAAAGTTAAACAAGCACACAAGCCAATGGGTAATGCAACCAAGAGGTTGAAATAAACTAATTTGTAATGGTTAAACTATATCTTTTGGAAAGTTTTTCGAGGAATGGTTGCCATATTGTATAATAAGCAGTTTCTAGAGTTTGTCCTTGCATTTATTGATATCAAGAGGTAATATATTCTGCCATTGTTACTAGCCAGACTAGGGCATGCTGTTTTTGAACAGTCAAATGTTGTGAGTCTTTCCAATTATGAGCACTAAATTATTTAGGAGCAGAGTTGGATGATTATTTTCCTTTGGAAGTTGCAATAAACAAAGTTCAGGAGTAAATGAAATGACTGTTGACAAAATATTTTGAATGTCCTTTATGTCCAAGTTGCAGACCTTTTGGATGATTTCACAGTGATTGATGATTCAACTTAAGCCCACAGGGAAGATTCTTTATCAGTAGTAATACTGGGACCAGTGGGCAGGCCTGACTGATCAAAATTTCAAACAAGAGAGGTTTTTTTCTGGGTTTCTCCTTGGAAGTCAGTCTTATTTTGAATCGTCAACAGGATTTACTCCCAAATCCTAAAAGTGTTTTATGAATTTCTGTAGACAATTTAAACAGAGAAATAGATTGTACGTATGAGAACAAGGACAGGATCTGAACTGTGTTCTGGTACAACAATAGCAGTCAAATTGTTAATTTGGGCTGCAATCCTATATTCACTTCCTTGGGAGAAAGTCTCATTCAATTCAGCCTGGTTTATCTCTGAGCAAATATGATAGGACTACACTAAGGGGAAAGAAACGCTACAGCTCGTTTGAGGAGACAACTGATTTCATCAGACAAAGGTAGTTCTGAATAGTAATTCAACATCACAGTACATTCTTTTATAGGCACAAAACCAGCGTCCAAATACATTTCATTAACTCTTCTTAATGGAAGATTTTTATGGAAAGTGTAGTCATTTTAAAGGCAGCTGCTCAGCAGACTATCTATAGAAGTGTTATGATCAGTTGGAGAAGATAGGGTTTATTTCCATATAGTTTACAGGCTCATTATATAGTACTTTCTGTAGCAGTCATTGCAATGGCCTGTCAGTTTTCAGAGCACTTATGCAAATGAGTAAAATGTATTTCCCAAAAGGCTACAATCTATGACATTTTGAAGACATTCTTTATAACCCTCCCATTTTAAATGCCTGTGTCAATGATAAACAAACAGTCACACGTCCAACTGACCTTGAAGCTGAAAGCCAGACGCGTCCTACCAGCCTCGGAGCCAGGAAGTGTAAAGTGAACAAGTTGTTTGTGCTGTGACAAAATTACAGGTCATACAAGGAGCAAAATGACAGTGGGTGGGGGAAGACCGGGAGGATTACTGCCACTAGCCAATCCTACTCCATGCATATCTCTTCAAAGCATTTCGGTCACAGAAGAGTGACCTTGAGGGCACAAAGATGACAACGCAATGAGACACCCTTCTGGCACAGAGCTTGAACTGGTATCTGCAGTTGGTCTGAACTAAGACATCAGAATTACTCAACAGCTGCCAGCTACATACAAGAACAGTAAAAACAATAAAGATATGTTGGAAACAGAAAACTGGTACACCCCTTTTCCCATGATGAACCTATCAGTGTATAGTTCTCAAAACGACCTAATGTAGATCTTCAATATCTTAAAAGTAGTTTCCTTGAGCTTTTCCACTCCCACTGTAGACAATAATATAGTATTGATGTATTATAAATCTTTACATATACACATTCTGCCATGCTTGAAAGCTCTACTGTTCACACACAATGGTGTAAAGGCAAAGTTTGAAAAATGTCATGACACTTTAAAACTTCGCAGTGTGTTAACTTGGAGTAAAATACTGTACGCAACTGGACTCATAGCTTGAAAAATGATACTATTTGTCTGAAATGTTTGTGATGACACGATTATCCCAGTACGTTCCTCAACAGGAGCATCAAACCCATCCTAATGTGTTTCATTTAGCTGAGCTAAATATCTAATCTGTGAGCTGGGACTGCCTAATGAGATTGTATCCTATAAATTGAATCTCCCCTCCAGTTCTCTTCCTGGAACAAAAGATGAATATACTGAAATCTTTACTATGCAGTCATAGTTTCTGGATCTTTTTTAGAAGGGATAAACATGTACAAAGTGCTCTGTAAACCAATGTATTCAGGGGCATGATCTAATGAAATATCTCTTAATAGTGATGGTTTACCTAACATTCAGATTGTGCTATTTTTATAAACCTCATTAGCAATTCCTAAAATCAACAGAGCTTAAGGATGCATGCTAAGGTACGGTGGTAAAATTAAACTAAATTCCTTGAGTGACTATTGAGTTGGTTCTGAACCAAGGTGAAACCCTGCTGAATTTGGGTATTTTGGAAGAACATGAGTAAGATATTGTTCACCATCACCGATTTTTGCTCTGAAGCTGCTCACAAGTTTCAGTAAAACAATTTTTGCAGTTAACAGGATTTTGCAGGACATTTTCAGTTTGGCCCATATTTTTGCACAAAAATGAAAAAAAAAAACAGGCGGAATGTGGTATAGCAACTTTGCTCTCTACCCCTAGAATCTGTACTGGAATGGTACCTATTCATTCAGGTTTGCATAAGACTTTTAAACTCATATTTTAAAACACTTAAAGCAAGGATGACACAGCAACAGAGTTAACCCATCTTTTTAATGACAGGTATGAAATAAATAGGAAAAAGACATAAAAATACACTTTTGTGCTTGCCTGTATATACTCCAGAAATACAAAGCTGATAGTGCAAAATGAGATAGCCACAAAATGAAGTTATAAATTATCAACTACTATTCATCACAAATGAAATAAAAACTTATAGATTTTTGTGGAGTGAGAAAAACAACAACAGAAAAACACACATTAGTCAAGTGGTGTTTCCTTTGAAATTAGGGCACCTTCTCAAATGCAGAACTTGGCATGTTTAAAAACATTGTGTATACACTGAAAATATGCAGTAAATTAACCATTTAGTCCAAATAATCCATGCTTCTTTTTATCATGCTTCAGGATGGAGTCAGCTACTACTGAACAAAAATAGCAGTTTTAATAAACTTGATTAAGATGCAGCTACGTGTCACATTGTTCATGTTATGTCTACCACATTCATTTAATGGAACATGCTTTAGGAATTTTCTAACGCTTGAGTTGGGTTCCTTTTCCGAAAATTTTCCAAGATTTTGATGCTTGCTTTTAAAAAGAACAGGTCCTTTAGTAAACAGAAATTATTAGAAGTATTTACCACACAAACAATTTCTAAATCCTAGCCTTTCCAGTTAGCAAGAATGAAATTTATTGTCAGCTCCTGCCAGGGAACAGTATCATTAAAGTGCAAATCAAAACAGACAACAGAAGACAGGCAGATCTATTTTCCGTCATTAAGATTTAGCAGCTTAAGAGACTGTAGTAAAACAGCAGCTCAGATATGTCTCAATGGAAATTGTTTTTAAAAACACCTATCTCCCTGAGAGGGTTTAAGGGTGGTCAATAATGATACGTAGCCCTGTTTTGTCAACTGGTTGATAATAAATGGAAAAGTAACAACACTTTTCCAGCATAACTAGTCAACAGTGCTAATAATCTATCTTGTGTTTTTTAAAGGGCATGTTTGCATGCTGATTTTCCATGCAAGGGCTATTGAGCCTATGGAAAGTAGGAACCATGTAGAATAAAATACAAAAAAGGCATTACTATTGGACATAAGTCACTAGAAAATCCATGGAACTGAGTGACATTTATTTAAGTACATTCTATTCACTGAATTTAGGGCCATCTAAGGTTGTTTAACATGGCCATACAAAGCCCCATACCTTTTGTTACTTAAAAGTGTGCTTGATTTACCTAATTGGTTGACCAATAACCGATACAGAAATGGATATTTTCAGTTTGGTTGTCACCCAGAAAGATAACTTTCTCATTGATGGTGTTAAGAAGTACAAAATAATTAATAATTCCTACAAATCATGGATTCAATCTAAGGCCATTTCTGCACTCACCTTGCTTGGAGTGGTTCAGTTTGTTCCAGATCAAGTACAGCAGGTTTTGTCCATGTTGTGATGGCGGGGACACCATCTGTCACAGACCAACACTGGCAGCAATGCAGAGGTGCCACAGCTGTGCCTACTGACTCCCCTCCTAAGGCATCACTCACCCCTGCCAGCAACTGGCCCAGACCCCATATGTCATGTCTAGTGCAGAAGGGCAGAGTTGAACAGAACAGTCTTTGAAGATAGCATTTCTTTCTCTGTATTTGGGTTTTGAAGATGAGGCTGGAATGTTTGCCTTGTTCTGGATTGGTGCAGAAACACCTAATGCTGTGCTGAAACAAAACGGCTTTGGACAATTGTAGTTCCCTTCATATGAGACTGTAGCTAATCCAGAATGAAGACTTCTTGGGATGTTTCTGGAATGGCAATAGTCTAATGCAGACAAGCATACTAGGCAGCTGCTTGGTCCGGTCTACTGATCAAATGCAGGAATGGCTTAAGATTCAACAGACTTCAAGCGCATGCAAGAAGCTTCATGCAAAGAGCCTTTCCCACATATCTTCCATGAAAGGAAATATATTCTCAAGAAAATCAGACAGTCCAAGCTCACATGCACATTTGAGGAACAGCCTACATACAGACTAGTAATCTTGATATGAAAAGGACTGAACTGATCACACCCACATATGCATAAAGAAAGTTAAGGGTAAATGTATCAGTCACAGCTTGGTGTGCCATTATATGAGGCTCAGTGGTACATAAATGTTCATCACAGTGCAATTGGTGGTAGTAGTAATGTATGACAAGCCTAAACTTTCAAATAGCTCTAAAAATGTATGAATTTTATACAATTCAAAGTCATGTATGACTACATCTGCACTAATATTCTGGGAACCCCATTTTATTTAATCGGCAGCCAATATTAAAATAACATTTAGCATATTGCATCTCAATCTTCCAGTCTTCCATCGATTTTGAAAAGAGAAGATGTACCAAAATGGAGTCACCAGGATATTTTCCAGTTTAAAAAATAGCTGAACAGTAACTGTAGATGATATTTTCTTATCAAACCTGCCTTTCCTACAGATTAAGCTCTTGTTCACAATGGACATGAGGAAATATAATTTGACTCAAAATACATTAATGCTTGCATGCTCATTCTGCATCCTGTTTGTATCCAAGTAGGGGTAAGAAGCAAAAGTTCTTCAAAATGGCATGTCATACCTCCACTTTCTTTTACTCCCTTATTATCTCTCCTTATTTGCTCCACAGTATATCTTTCACATACTATTAACTTTGCAAAATAACATCAGTTTAGCTCATGTCCTTGCCATTCCACCTTTCACCTCCAACAGATGCGTCTTCATGCCCAAAAGGGAATTTCTGTGGTGCTCTGAATCCCTTAATGGAAAGAGGAACTTGAGTTCTTCCCAGTTTTTCTCCTTGCGTTCTTTGGGGCCATGCCATGCATAGGTTTCCCGTTACTAAAGTTCTCTGGAGCTTGAAGGACAATACTGATCCCTCAGGCAGGCAGTCTAGGTTCAATTTTTAGAGATAATTCATACAAAGTGTCTTCATCTATGATGAGACTCTTGTCAAGTAAGTACTGAGTGACCTAGAAGAACAACAGTGGAAAATAAATTGCATTAGGAAAATTTCACATCTCTAAGCTGAACTGCAATTTTGTGAGGCATTTTAATCATCTTTCTTCAAAATACAGTACATGATTCATGCCTGTAGATGTATGAAGATATAATGCTGTAGACAGAATCAAGAACTGTTACTAGAGGGACAGATATCTCTTGGCTGCCTGTAGAATAAACGAGGACTCTTTTCTCACTTGGCTTCATGGCCATGGGAAGTCTTGGATGAAATGGCCCCAAGTGTATTAAGCATGTGCACTCAAACCTTCCCCAAGCCCTCCCCAAAACACGCCTTAAATGTGAATGGCTGGCAGATACCAGTCTGTTTACATTCTGGGGGCTGGCTCTGCAACCAGGCAACCATATCACATGATGCATCATGTGACACTTCTCGTTCTCCTTCAGAGCACCTCTTCTACCCAGAAGAGATGTAGAGGTAGCTTACCAGGCCTAACCAGCTCTGAGCTAGTGCAAGTGTGGATCACATTTTCATGCTCCATGCTTGTACTGCATGTACTCAGCTCCAGGATGCATGGACAAATGAAAATCCAGTGACCTATGGCCAATTCGCACTTTGGCCTGTAGTCCATGACAGGGGGACATCTGGGCAGATGCATCTACATTTAGAGGAGGCAGTTACAGCCTCCAAGCACCCCATCTTCCCAGATGTTCAACTATTGTGAACTAGCTGTGGAGAATAAAATCGTGCTCCACAAGCTAACTAATCTTCCCCAGAAACTTCCCTCGCACCTCTGCTGGATGGGGAGGTCATCGGAACTGCCGTGCAAGTGCGCTGGCAGCTCTGCTAGCCTCGTGATGTGACTGTGACTGTGCAGAGTGTCAGTGTCATCATAGCAAGGGCACTGATGCACGTGCAGTCACGGAGGACACTACACTCAAAATGGCGGCACCCTGAAGAGCATCAGCCTGACAATCAAATGCAGGTAAGTATTTGATCACATGGGGGCTGGGCTAACATTGACTAGCAATTGCAAGTGTGCAAAAACACCCCTAGAATGAAGCCCTGGTTCATTATCAGCTGCTGCTAATTCCATTGAGCCATTGAGAAAGACCACTGGTTGAAATGCATTTGGCCGGAGAGTGGTGAGTTCACTGAAAACAACAGACCCTGGATTGTCTACAGTTTCATCTGGTTGAGTTGCAGACTCCTTTTTTCTAAGAGGAACAGCAACGCTACCACAGACAACCGACTGCAGCTCAGTTGATAATGAATGACTTTACTCTGGGTCATTGGATTTTAGACTTGTCTATTTCTTCTTAATCCCAAATCCAAACTTGTGCTATTCAGGGCAAACAAAGGACCCACACAAGTTCCAAATGCCCTACTAATACCATAAGCAGTTGACAGAAGAAACTGTTCATATTGGTACTAAAGGAAAGAACAAAACATTGTACCTTTTGTTGGTGTTCTATGCGATAAGATGTCTGTTGGAACTGACGTATCTCCCTGATAATATGTGATATCTGGTTAAGAAAAAAGGAAAATAAAAAACAGAATCTCAGCTATAAAATATTTTCTCCCATTTTCTCATGGATGAGAGTCCTTAGGAGCTGTGTAGCAAATAGAAGACCTTTTTGCATTGGGCCTTATCCCAAATTATACTCCAGAATAGGAACCTGCCATCTACATGCTACTGCAGACTAAGGTAGGCTCTACCCAGGGCTTTCCATAGTCTGCCCAAGCATGCAGATGACAGGTTCCTGTTCTGGGATATAATCTCGAATAAAGCCTAGTGCAAAAAGGGCCAGAGTGTCCTTGAGGGAACGCACGCAGAAAAAGCAGTATCTCTCTTTCCCACTGCTTGTAAAACAGAGCAACTACTTGGCATTGTTTAATTCCACAGTCCTCCAGCAGGTGGAGATAGAACACTGACCCTATATAAGACCCAACAATACCCACAATACACTGTGAAATGCAATTACAACTGTTTCACATATCCTGCCATGAACCACTTTCTCTTGGGCTATATTACAATTTTGCTTTACAACCATCTTCTCAAGGCATCTTTAGGAACCAGTTGTATGTTTCTATCTGCAACAAGAGCAAGCATTTCTTTTCTTCAGATTAGTTGCTTCTTACATTGCTCATGTATGATAACGAAGGAACCTTTTCTGTGTATTTTTGTTTTCTGTAAAATATATTTCTCACAGCTGACTCAGATGACACTATGTTCCTCAGGGTCCACAGAAATTTCAGCAGCAAGCATGCAGAATGTCTTCAATGCATTGTGTACCTTCCCTGATTTGTGTGAAGTTTGCACAAACTCTTCCCCAACTAAAAATAAAGGCTACAAAACTTGGAATTTCTCTAGGCTTTTTACATTCTTATTGTAATTAAAATAAGTTTCAAAAGCCATAAGCATTTAAACTTATTTTGTTGTTTGTAAAACAGTGAGGGTTACTGTTCATCCTCATCTTTCTTTGACAACTGAGAAGAAAAATATGCAAGACAATGGTCCCTTCCAGACTAGCAGATTAAACCCACAGTTAGAATAAAATATGCAGCTTACCTGCTGCAAATTGACGACTTGCCACCCACACTAAAAGCAGCCTTCATGGCTTCCTGCTCAGAGGCTGCAAGAACCAAGGCCAATATGCACACGTCACTTGGGATAGGGCAGCCAATGGAATCTGAGCTGCCATAAGCAGCTCTCGTTGGCTATTCTCGCTGTCCTGTCCGGACTGGCGGGAAGCTTCGCATTTACTTAATGCTGTGCAACAATTGCAGCTATATCACCATTAAGGAAATTGGCAGTAGCGTCACTATAAAGTGACGCCTCTGCCAAGTATTGGCCGTCAAGTGTGATAGCTCAATATTGGCTGCGCATTCTGATGCACAGCATCAAGAAGTCTGAACACAGCCAATATTGTATTTGTAACAGGGATGTTGATACTCCAGTGTCCTCCATCAGGTGGTGATAGAACACTGACCCAATATAAGACCCAACAATACCCATAATACATTGTGAAATGCAATCACAACTGGTTAATAGCAAACCCTTGCAGAAAGAAGAATTATTACCATTCGCATTTTGGAAAAATTGACAAGGCCTTCTTCAGTAAAGTTTGGTGTTCCTTCTTCAATAAATGCCAGGTCTGTCAAGTACATCCCAAGATATGGCACTGAAGGGGGATTGCAACTGCATGACAAAAAATGTTAGGATTTATACTCAGCTTTGAGGAAAAGTCATACTTGGTTTAAGGATGTGTACACATTATAAAACTGGATGCAAGAAATATGACAGCACTCTGTAAGTGTATAGACACGGTATTTTTAAAAAGAAATACTTATTTTTTTGGGCAAAACATCATTTTACTTAATAAAGCAATACTCCATGGAAGAAGTGGATGGCAGAGAAACATTAGCAGAATACGATTGGGCTTATTTACCCTTAAGTTACTCTGGGTGCCTCCGGGCAGCAAGAGGAAATCGTGGGATAATATAGGTATATGTAGAAATATTCCTGAATTCTTGAATCTCATACAAAATTGCAAAATATTCCCAGTGGGCAGGGTTTTTTTTCCAGTTATAGTAAGAAACACTCGGTAGAGAATAATCATTTAATATGGCTTGACATTTCCTTAGAGATCCTGTAAACATGTCCACATGACAATTTTTGATTTACTTTCAACAAACACTGGGATTCAACTCCATGAAGCTTGTATTAAAAAGATAATTTCATAAGTACAATATTATTTCCATTATAGCAGCTAACTGAAGACTTAATAACTATCGAATATTCACAGTAAAATTTAATAATCCAAGACTTACTTCTTGAGTGTTTCTCTGAGATTTTTAAACCTTCCCTCTGATGATACAGTCTTTTGAAGTTTATCCATAAGAGCCTTTGCCTAGAAAAGAACAAACACAGAAAGAGCCACTTCTCTAAATGAAAAGGAAAATTAGAGAACCAGGTTCAGAAGGCGGTTCCTAAGCATCTGCATGGTAATTATTTAGTAGTCATATAAAGTGGGGCAACAATATCACATGATGTTGGACAAAAAAGCACCAACACAAAGAGCAGCCACATAACCACTGACTCTTTCAAAAACTGCAGATCCTTGTAGATATTTAGGTCATAAATAAGCCTATTGAGCTCAATCAAACTTACTTTCAATCATAGTTCAATATATACATGCATGAACATGTTTGAATGTCAGCTTCAAGGATATGAATCTGCCAAGAGAAGATCAGTTACATAAGAACATAAGAGGAGCCCTGCTGGATCAGGCCACAGCCCATCTAGTCCAGCATCCTGTCTTGCACAGTGGCCCACCAAATGCCCATGGGCATCTCAACCAGATACAAACCTTTTGCTGTTCTCGCATCCCAGCAAATGGCCTTAGGAGCATCCTGCTTATCCCCACAAAAGGTGTGGAGTAGGTCAGCATGATGACGATTAGTGGTGGAACAGGTACGCTTTGGTCACTGTCCTGGCTCCCCTCACTGTCCTGGCTTGCTATTTGGTCTCACTAACATCATTTTCTAAGCCCATAGGAAAGAGAAAGGATCCCTCACCAGGGCACCCTTGAGTCCATTTCTGTCTGTCAGGCCTTCCATGTTAACATAATTGCCTTGCAACATGTACCTTTGCGCTCTAAGACTGCTGGTGCTCTGAATGCAGCATTTGCATTGTGGACTGGTTTACTGAGAGGTCATGCATCTGGACAGATGTGGGGTTTGACAATGCTACAGTGTAAAAATGGCACTGTAGCACCCTTAAACACTTGAAAGCGCTTCCCAGTTGTAGACTGTCCCAGGGTTCACAAGTAGATTCATGCGAGTCTGGGGCTTGTCTGCTTCTGAGTGAGCTTCTGTAGCATGTCGGAAATAGGGCATGTTAAGGTCTTAGCTGAATGAAGGAAATGGATGGAAATGAGAAACGAAGAACCAGAGTAAGATGGATTCCCTTCGGTCTTCCTGTTTCCTTGATGACACTCTTTAATTTAGCATTTATATATCACTTCTTGATACGTGGTTTACATATCATATCAAAATTCATTAACTTTCAGTAAGATCAATATAAATAAAATGCTCAGATATAAATGTATTTTCAGCCCACCTTACCACATACCTCAATTTGATGAGTTTTCATAAATAGGTTTATCAAAGATTCTACCGTTCATGTCTCATCCATTCTAAGATGCATATACTCACACTTTTCTCTTACACATATTCAGTCACAACACACATACACACACCTGCCTGAAAGCTGTGATAAGCAGTTATTGCTGCTTGTCAAGTACATTTCTGAAGCTGTTAACATGCAGATGGTAGCCTCCCAAATGGTAATATTTAAAATAAAGGTCATATGTTTAGCTAAGCCATTCAACACACCTTGCTCGTAACTGGAAAGATCTTACCTGTTTAGATACCTTAGCCCAGGTTTTCTTCAGTCGGTAGATTGCACTTCTGTTCAAGGCGGATGTGATTTCAAGCACGCCATTGTAGTTGTGCATACACCGGCAGATGTCTGCCACGGCTACCCACTTCTCAATTGCGCTTGCACGTGAGGCGATATCCGCATAATTCATAATTTGGGAAGCAACAAGGTTGCTCATCTAGCTCAAAGAAAAAAGTGCATTTAGAATACAGAGAAACAGTATAAAGGAAATAAAACATTATGGTTTTTGAATGTGTAAGGTTTAAAAATACGTAACAAACACATCATGATAACCTAAGATGCCATAGCGTTTAATATGGCCAATGCTTATGGCCCTAAGTTTCATGCTAAGGGCAAGAATTTAAGAGAATAAAATCTAAGCAGAAATCACTGATGCATGATCTAAACTGTATTATTTCGCAGGTCCCAAACTCTAAACTGTCAACAATAAATTATTTGTTCCTAGATGAGGAAAATGAAAATCTAGGTTACTTTTATGATTAGATATCAAAGAAGCCTGAAATGCTTGCACAAAACTTTGATGGCAACTCACATCATTAAAATGTTGGCTGGTTTTCATTATATATGGTGTTCTTTCATTTTTGTCCACTTTCATCCAACCCTGCCCAAGAAATTCTCTAGGAAATAAGAAAAGGACAGAAATCACCATGAGAAAAAGGTAGAAAAAACATGGTTTTCCCCATTTTTTTTTCTCATACCAGTATTGATCATGCAGTTGGCACCTTGTCTTTGCCCTGAAATGTGATTTGGCCCAAAGTGAATCACACTGGCCAGTATATGAAACCTGCAAGCTGACCAGGAACTCCCTTCCACACCAGCATGTGGAAGAGAGGCTCCTGGTATGCTTGCTGGTCTGATATACCATCCAGTGGGGAACTGACCCAAGACACTTCTTGCCTGCTCCCTTGTCTGAGCGGGTGCCATTTTGTCAAGCAGGATAGGACACTTGCATGCGATTTCATAGTAACTGGTGAAGGCAGTATGCCTTGTAACTGCCACAGTACTATAACAAACTTTGCCAACCTTGACCAAGTAGCATGGAACTACAATCCATATTTGGTGCAGCAGATGGAAGCTATAGTCCAAAACGTCTAAATGACATTGTGGATGGAACAGGTACGCATCACAGTGCAAGGAGCGGCGACAGCTCAATATTAAGAGCACTTTTGACCCCAATTTAATGGTACTGAACAACACCAAAATGGCAAACTTACAGATTTACACTTCCTTAAAAAGAAATGTAAACCAATTTTCAGGCATCTGAAGAAACTCACACTTCTGAGCTCTGGGCTACAGTTTAGAGAAATGTGTGCACAAGACAAGCAAACTGGTAAAAATGATATGGGAAAACTACTTGAACTGAACTGGCAAAGAGAGCAATATTAAAACCACATATTAATACAAAACATAAGGAAGATCCTGTCGATCAGACCAGCAGCTCATTTAGTCCAGCAGACTCGTCTCACAGCAGCTGATCATCTGCAAGGATGCAAGCACAACCAGCTGTCATGCTCACAGCCCCCTAGCAACTAACCTTTAGAAGCTTATCACTTTCTGTAACAGAAGCAACGGCACCACCACCCTAGCTAATAGCTCAAGTATCCATGGATTTATTGAAACTTTTTTGAAGCCATTTAAGCTGCTGGCGAACACCACATCTAATTGCAATGATTTTCACAATTCAACTATAAATTATGTGAAGACACATTTTCTTCTGTCCTGATCTGTCCAGGATTCAGCTTCACTAAATATTCCTGGTTCAAGGATTTTGGGAAATGAAGATTAACCATGGGCTTTTTCACATTTAACCTCCATAGAATAGTATGCCATGGCAGTTACATTCAGGAACAGTAGCCCGTGTTTGTATTGGGAATGCCAACATGGTCTCTGAACTTACCCGGAGGCCCTTGAATGCCATTGTCACACCTTTAGTTTAGGATGACCTCAGGTCATCCTCAGGTCACATGCATTATTTTTATTCAATTCATTTTCAAGTCAGTCTATCCTGCTAGATCGTTCTAAGTGGACTCCTGTTTTTCAGAGGAGTCAGCCTGTCCTGGCATTCCAGGCTGTCTTCACTTCCTCAGTTGTGAATGAGGGATGTGCTAAAGGAGACTGGACCGTGCTGTGGTGGATGGTTCAGCCTTTCCTTTCAGCCAATGTGCACGCACAAAGCTTGTGAGGCACCTCCCCTTCTCTCCTCAGTTTATGTGTATGATTCTTTCAGCATTTTTTTTGTGTGCAAATTTATCTTCTTTTTTTAAAATAATTGCATGGAGAAGAAGAGAACATAAAAAGGAGGGGATGTGTGGAGGTGGGGGAACAGGCTTAAAAAAGAACTGCAAACACAAACTTTCGCCTCCCTTGAGTAACACAATGGCATCCAATAGGAAAGGAGCTAAGTTTAACACAGCAGAAGAGGTGGGGAGCCAAGAGTTACGTGGAGGAGATTCGGATCAATCACAGAGAAAGGTGTGAGCAATGCAGCCCAGAGCAAGGACAGCCTGAGGATGACTCATCATGATCTACGTGAAAAGTGAACTGGTACGACCTCAGTTATTATTATTATTATTGATAGGACATCCTGTCTTATATAGGTGTGAGCGGGCTAAAGTGTGGACAGTCTCGTCCTGGAGACATAGCAACAGCCATGTCCAACGGGCCATTGTTATGGTGGATTGCAATGTGGCACATGACTGCACAGTGGCAACCGCAGTGCCCTGCCACCATGCAGCAGTTGCAAACAGAAATAACGTGAATGCTGCTTCCAGGGGTGTACTGAGAGCATCCGAGGCAGCGCTGCAGTGTGCTGATCCTCTGTCTCGGGCCACCCCGATCATCTCAGTGCCCTTTGTTAAGTTCATGTGTACATAATTTTATAAACCTTATCTTGTCCCTTCTCATTTGCCCCTTTTCTAAAATAAACCCCACACACAGGGGAACCTCCTTAGGAAATGAACCACATATTCTGCTTGAGATTTTGATGCAAATCTCTCATGGTCCTTTAATGCTAAAATAGTTGTTAAGCAGCACTCTGTCTGTTACGCTTTACAATTCTTCTGAAAGGTCTGATACCCACATAAAACATCTGGAGCATCTAAAACTTCACTCACAAAATATTTTAACTTTGATAACGGTGGCTTCAGAACTACTTACTCATACGGTATGCTTCTGAAAACAATGTGATCTAAGAGAGTTATTTGTTCAGCAAGTTCCATAGCTGATAAGGTTTCAAAGCACTCTGGTTTTGGACATTCTAACTGCAAGCAGAGAAGCACACAGAATTAGCAGTTCCAGTTCTCTTTGTTTTACACTATGTAAGCTTCAAGTTTCCTGTCAATTAATTCCTTGTTTGTGCCAATTCATTCCCTGTTTGTAGAATAAGAACATACACATCTGCAGGGTGCTTAAAAAAATTTACAGCAATGATTCCAAAGGCTTCTTTTCAAAGACTGATGTAAGAATGTAGACCCTTTGAAGGTTTACAGGCAAAGATAATAAAGCAGTACCATTGAGCAAAAGTATATCCAAACATCTCACCAGTTTTTTCAACCTGATATGCTAATCTATCTCAGTGGCTGAAACCAAACATTGTCAGAAGGGGTTTCTGACCAGCCAAAGCTCTTTGAGAAACTGAGACCATCTCTTTGCTGTCCAGAATATTCCATACTATACTGGTCTGCACTACGTAGCCTAGTCCACTCTCAGTTTTAGTGGCTGGGAACTCTCCAAAGTTGCTGGCCAGTGGGTGTATTGGTAAAGCACCCAGAAGTGACACACCTATGTAAACATGCAAAGCAGAAACATTACCCACTTGCTCCATGCATTATCTTCATCATGTATACCCAGAGAGCTTCAGCTAGCATCAGCACATTTATTTATTTATTTATTTTATTTGTATTTCTATCTCCCTATACCCGGAGGTCTCAGGGCAGGTCACAATATTATATTAAGACAGATCCCTGCCCTCAGGCTTACCATCTAAAGCACGCTAATGCATGCTAATGCACACTGCAGACTTGCCCATGAAAGGCCCAGCAGTAGCAGAAGGATGCAGAGAGCAGGTGAGAAAGTTCCTTACTTCATGCATTTATTCACGTGTAAGAAAGCAATGTTGAAAAGAGCCAGAGTCATTAGGGAAAGCACCTAACAGTGCTTGTCTATTAACTGCCGTTCACAGTCAATGAACAGCAAATCAACACATCCCTGGATAATGCCCACAGCCAGCAGCAATTGGCACCCTGTCTGCCTTTTGCATGCATTACTGCATTTCACAACAAAACTAAAGGCAAAAGTCAGGCACTGCCTTGTCTCTCCCTTTACCCAATGCTGTCTACTGCTGAACTTGTTTGTAATAACTGTGCAGATGTGAGCTTGGAAAATGGGAGTGCAGTGCTCATGCGAATCTTATAACTTTTGAGCACATTTAATTTTTTTTCTTGCTCTTTCTATACCCTTTAAATGATCTGTAAAGTAGGATTAGCATGTGAAGTTTTTGTAGCTGTACTGCATTTATATTTTTAATTATGTTTTTATACTAATTTTATTGTCACTCACTCTGAGACCTCTAGATCTAGGGCATGACAGAAATACAAACAAATTAATGTTAAGTAAATAATTGTACAATTTAGCAGTCAGTGGGTCCTTACAGAAGACTAAATATTCAGTTTTTAAATAGTGTAAAAAGCTCATAATTACACATTAATAGGATTAGCAGAACTCACCTAAATATGGATTCAAAAAGGTATGCAATAGCTTTAATATCCAAGCTCTTAAGGAAAATAATAAAAGGGAAAGTTGACCCTCCATTGCACATCAAATTAACTTGGGAATTTGGTGTCACAGTGACACCAAGCACATTAGAGGTAATTAGAAGAACTGTATTTGCAAAACATTTGACTTTGTTCAGATTTCAACCACATAAGTAACTTCACTGTTGGTTAAGGAGGCACACTGAGCCCTTTGTCTCTACTAGGCTTTCAGCTGTGTTTTGTCTTGGAAATTATTCTGCAATTTCCACACAATGTACAACTGGACTCATTCTAAATGATATTCATTGTGTAGTCAAAAGGAAGGATCACATTTTGCATAACTTCTAATCAATCCTTATTCTTTCTGTTCTGAAAAAAACTTATCAAGCAAACTTTTACCTCTAGTGGTCACATATAAACGGAGAGTAACCTGTTATAAAGACCTCAGTGAACCAGCAACCAAATACCATTTCTATTAATAGCTCACAAAAAATACAAAACAAATAAATCTGAAACAGTTCCTTTAATACAGTCTCGTAAAGCACAGTTTCTTTACATAGGGTGATTCTGCACTGACCTGTACCAGACCAGCGAACATACTAGAAGCCTCCCTTATGGCCTGTTTGCACTTAAATTCATGGGATGGTATAATACCATGCCACTAAAGTTTGATTGGGTGAACCTGGATGCCTCCTCATTTCAAGTGCTCAGGCAATCCTGAACCCAACCACGAGCACTAGAAGTACACATAGTCATTTCTGGCCATGTCAGCTTGCCACGGTAATGTCCACAGCAACATCTGGTGTGTACTAGGATGTTGCCATGGTGATCACAACTGAGCCACCCAGCCCCGATTTATATCTGGAAGAGAGTGTGAACGCTGCATCCATAAGCTCAGCAGCAGCTCCTGGTGAACGTATGGTAAGTTTTTATTTCTTCACAGTTTCAGAAGATCAGGGCTGTTTCCAGACACTCCCGGGTGTTGCTCGATGGTGGCAGCACTGCAGCTAGTGGGTGTCTCTCTCCTATAGTATCCAGAAATGCTTCAGAATGGTAAATGCAAACACACCTACAGATTGCATCAGCATGTGGAAGAGAGACCCCTGCTATGTTTACTTGTCTAGTATACCAGCCACTGCAGAACTGCCCATACACTCATCTTCCCAGTTTTTTAATGAGAATGGGGCTACCAAGCTAAGCAAGAGACTACTCTGTTTACAGTACTAATTTAGAGGAACTTACCATCTGCATTATATCCTCAATTTTTAACTGGGTGTCATCTTGTTCCTCCTGAGAGAGCGCCCTAAAAGCAAATTAAAATATTTCATATGAAATGAAATTAGTTTAATATTTCAGTTATTCAGTAATGTTGATTCTGAGATCAAAACTCTTTAAATGCTGCTTTGAAGGCATTTTAAAACTACTTCAAACATCTAATAATCTAATATGTTTGCCTATGTAAAAGGAGACATATGGAACTTTACCCTAAGAGAGTGAGTATAGGACTGCAGCCTAAAAACTAATTTTTTAGCACTAATTGTGTGCTGCCTAAATATCTGTATAAAATACACAGAGGGGGAAAATCCACACTCCAGGACTGAAAAAAATGAACATTCTTAGGAATTATTTTAACTGTGACAACTAAAGCTTCATCCAGACTGCACTTACTTTATCCACATTATTTGGATAATCCAGAATAAAGCATGGATAAACCATGCCTGCCTATTTACCTCAAGATGTTGGCTGTAGCTTTTCTTTCTTGTGGCAAAAGATCAGGGTCTCTCAGAACTTCTTCTAACAGATTGAGGACATTCATTTTCAGTTCATTGTTGAGCTCAAAATCCTACAAAAGAAAACATTTCTGATTATTCAATTCCATTCATGGCTTTCTGTTCAGTTTTTGTGTTTTACAAATTCCTGTTATTTTATATATTGTGCAATACATTCTCTAAAGGGCTTTGTAAAGGAAATAAATTAATTTAAAGAATGATTTGTTTATGAAAGATCACTGCATGAACTGACATTACATTGAACACTTTATTCACTAAATATAATCAACAATTGTTGTCTTCCAGTTTTACCCAGGAATCTTAATATAGGGCAATCCACTGTGCCCAAGGAATCTCATTTATGCTTAAAGGCAACCTAGGTGATTCCTGTTTCAAACAAACAGCATATAGTGATCCTGAAAGTAAAACAGAATTTTCATTTACTTATTTGTACTCCTGTGAAGGATAAGTAAAAATATTTCCAAAGATTCAACAGTGGACCTGTATGATACAAGTGAATATCAGCAGAAAAGTCTTCTGTGGATGCTCAGTTAAAATCACTGAGAAAATCTAGCTATTTTCATTTGAGCTTCGTGCAGATGTGTGGATAAAGGATTTAAAGCAAAACCTCCATCTACCCAGAGAATCTGTACCAATTCCTTTTGTGCTGATGGTTTACTACCATGTGAATAGAAATCTGGCATCTGTTGGTTTCCATGGAAACAGAAACAATAGTCGCTAATAAAGTTCTTGAAACTCTTGTACATTTTATTCTGAATGCATGATGGGGGGGGGGGGGGATACATGATACCCATGCACACATATCCAGTATTTTAACTTTAATTTGTAGTGATTTCTTTAAAGGCTTAACAAATATTTTTTCCACTACTGAGTTAGTGATGCAACATATTCCAAACACTCTGAAATGTAGATACAAAAGCAACAACCATTTTGCCAATGTGTAGTACTTGGTTTGGTGATAGTAAGCATGTATACTTCAGTAAAGGGGAAGGCTACTTTGGATTGTAACCAAAACTAGACCAGCCTCTGGCGAGGAGCAAGACAAAATGTGTTCCAAATGCATGAAATATGGCAAAAACAAAAACAATGAATCCCATCATCCAGGTCAAGAAGAACTGTATCTGGTCTTAGAGTGCCTAGTGAGTCATGGACTCAGGATTTCAGCAAGGCAGCAGGGCGACTGGAAGGGTGTATTCAATGACAATTGTATATGAATGCAGAAAATTGAGAAATTATGACCTGTTGCTTCAGATCAAATCCATCGAAGTGGGGATACCAGAGAATAACGTATAGGATACAGGGGGAAAAGCATCCAGGCTCAGGGTGGATTCAAACTTATCTGAATGGTATGGTATAGCACTACAAGTGCTGGATTAGCCCCATTCCTGATCAGTAGTGCTCAGGGTGCAAATGGTCCACCTGGATTGCTATTGCAATGTCAGAACCAGCATCCAGTGTGAGGTTAGACATTGCCATGGTGATCCAGAAGTTGTTAATGACTGCATAGCCTCAGTCATGCAGCCCATGCACCCTCACCCCACAGCACCTGGAACAGGTGCAGATCCATCATCCAGTAAGTGCCAAAAGGCTTACTTAATTTGTATCTGACTCTGTCTAGTGCAGATGGAACTGGACCAGCAGAGGTGAAGCCTCCCTGATCCATATCATCATGCAGATAAGGAGGCCCATGATCACCGGTGAGTGCAGAAAGGGCTACTGTTTCAAAGCTGTGCAGCACTCGGGGCTCAGGCCCAGGCGCCTTGCAGCCCAAGGTTCTCTTCTGGGTGCCGATTTCAGGGCTGTTTTACTCAACTGCCTCAGAAGTGCAGAAATTCCTGTCAGAAAGGGCAAGTGAACGTTAAGACAGTTGTTTAAACCTAGCAAGAAAGTAGGCTGTTGCTATGCAGCCAAAATGCTTTTTACTGTTTTTCTCACTATAGTTATAATGGGCTGTAATTTACAGACTGGAGCCTTCCTTTACAGGTTTATTTATAAGAACCTGCTTTCATTCTTATTTCTTAAGGCTCTAATTTTAACTCTTTATCTGATGCATGCCCTTCCTTATACTTTTTAGCTTTCATTTAAAAGTTATCCTCTCCAATTAGAAGCATATTCATCACTTGTGCTTATCTTACCAACAGGCTGATAAATATAACATAGCCTGCTGAAATTCCTAGCGATAGAAGTATTTAGCTATAGATCCAAGCAGTGTAAACACTTCAGCATGCATTGTCTGGCTGTATCCTTTCAGAAACCCTGTGATTTCAGATAAGTCAGTATTATTCACTCATTGATTTGTTTGGCAGCTGAGAGTCATGGCTTATCTCAGACAGAGGAGGTGTTCATGCCTGATTCAAAAGATCTGTCTCTTAGCACCCACCCTAGGAGTTTCCACATTCTATTTCTTCTGTTCCAGAACAGGATGGGATGCTTTGGTCTGAGATAAGACCACCAGCACTCAGATAGTCTCTTCCTTCCCAGGTCTCAAAGCCATGCCAAAACTGAAGCCCTGGTCTTCTAAGTTTCTGTCTGGGGCCTCTTTGGGATTGTCTCAACTTATGGTGTCACTTCTAGCAGCATTTTTTTTAAAAAAAAAGTGCTCAAATTTGCCTGACATTAAGCAAAAACTGCTTCTTCAAACATATGTTACAGAAATTAACATACGACTTCCAGTGAAAATTATGCTTTATCTAATGTTTCATGTGCCCTTCTCTGTATACTGTGAACTTTTTGGAATGTGTTCTTTCATAGAAGTTTCCTGCGTGGAAAAGAAGTTGATCTACCAAAGGCTCAATAGGTCACAGCAGCTTGAATGCCAGACTGACAAGATTCAATTTCTACATAGCCATGATGCTCACTAGATGCCCCTGAGTTTGTGGACTGAAGCTGGATTAAACCTTAAGGCCCTGGTCACACAAGTGTAAGTCAGGACGTCCTATTCATTAATTCGAACTGAGGTCATACCAGTCCTGGTCACACCTAGATCATTCTAAGGCCGTTCTTGCTTAGGCAGCATCAGTCACACCTTTCTCTGCAATAGACCTAAGCCTCCTCCATGGAACTCTCCACCCCTTTTCCTGTGTCAAATCTATTTCCTTTCTTATTGGGTTCCATTGTATCACTCAAGGGAGGTGAAGGTGTATGTTTGTGGTTCTTGTTAAAGCCTGTTCCCCCACCTCCATGCCCCCCATTTTTATGTGCTTTTCCTCTCCGCGCAACTATTTTTTTTTAAATTAATTTGTGGAAAAATGCTAGACGAATCATACACATGAATTGAGAAGAGAAGGGGAGTGCCTCATGAAATCCATGTATGCACATTGGCTGGACCCACCCACCTCAGCACAGTTCAGCCTCCTTTAGCCTGTCCCTCCACTCACAACTGAGGAAGTGAAGACGTCTTAGCATGCCAGGAGGGCTGAGTCCTGTAAAAATGAGGACTCCGGTTAAGACGGTCTAACAGGTATAGGCTAGCTTAGAAAACTAATTAAATAAAAATAGTCTGAGTAACACACCCTAAAGATGACCTGAGGTCATCCTAAACTACCACTGTGACCAAGGCCTAAGTGTGACCACATCCTAAGGTGTGCATCCTGTACCCCTGGGCCACTCTTATGGTGCAACAGGGGCAACACAAATGGGCACCACTGAATTGATGAGAATCTTGATGCAAATTCACCCATGCAAATCCTGCCATAAAAACAGAAAAATGATACAGCCATTGAGGTGGCATTCTAGGTCCAATTTTCCCACTTCTGTCCTGATAAAATCAAGTGAAACTGTTCTTTCTCTACAATACGGACTGCTGTTGACAAGGCTGAAGGAAATTATGCTATATCAAGATGGCAAAGAGACTACCAATTGAGAAATCATCTGGTCCTGAGGCTGAGCAGGGCGGGGCTGAGTAGATGCCGGCTGACCATCTTTACCATCATCTGGTTTAGTCATCAATGAAGAGAAAATTCAAAGTAAAGAGAATAGGAAAATTCCAGCAATAAGAAACGGACAGAAGAATTGGAACTGAAGACCTCAAGTGCTTGCTTTTTGCTGTTCCCTGTTCCCTCCCACACCATTTTCCTTTTGTTTCTTGTCTCTTTAGATTTTAAGCCTGAGGGCAGGGACCTGTCTAAAATACAATACTGCAATCTGTCCTGAGACCTTTGTGTATAGGGAGGGATAGAAATATAAATAAATAAATAAATAAATAAATAAATAAATAAATAAATAAATAAATAAATAAATAAATAAATAAATAAATAAATAGATAGATAGATAGATAAATAGATAAATAGATAGATAGATAGATAAATAGATAAATATTGAATTCACATATTCACAAGCAGATGCAAGCCCTGAATGAACTTCCATTAGTAGACAGCAAAATAAAGTACACGTTCCCATTGTAAAAAGCTAAAAATGCCAAGTGCACTTCAGGAGAAAAATATCTTCCCCATCAAAATATCAAAAGGATTCTGTAACATTTCATACATCTCAAACACATGCACGTATCAAAGTCATGTTAAAGCAATAAGAAATCCTTGAAAATTAAATGCAGGAAAATGTATATATAATGTTCCTTAACTAAATCAAAGGTCTTGGTAACCTTGAATCTTATTAAGTGCAATGACAAGGCACAATATGATACATTTAAGGTTTAGAATAAAAGTAGTTTATACAGTTGTAAATTCCAAATTCAGCTAATGTAGAAATAAATCCTTAGTAAGGTCTATTCAGTTTGCATCAATTAATTATTGTATATTTAAAATAACCTGGCAGAAATGAATGAAAATAGATTGTATTTCCTTGGCTTGGGCAGCAAAAGTTCTTTTCCAATCCATTTATCTTTGAGCAAAAGCATGTACAGTATCAGCATTTGTGGAGGCTGCCAAGTTTGTTCCTGTAACAGTAGTTTTAACCCGTCAAACTTTATTAGATATAATTAGTTTAAATGTACAAGCTATGCTAGCAGAATGACTCCACAACTCCCAAGGACTTTTTAACTGTTTTGGCACTGAATAATCTGATACTCTAGAGCAATCTTGTTTGACAGAGCATCATTTCCAGCATTCCTTTTTAAAGATGATCTGTTTTCGAGCAAGATTTTCCTGTTGAAACATTTACTTCCATCCCCACCCCCATAAGCAATTAAGTGCCTTTCAAGAAAAAAACAATCATGTATACTTCTAATTAATCTGACCAATGACCCTAAGGGAAACTCACTTTCATAAAGGTTTGTAGTCCAGCTACACCTAGATTTTAATTTATCTTCAGTCCATTTTCACAGTGAGAGAATATGCTGACAAAGGGACAGGCCATTTTCCTTCTATATTATCTTACCCAGAAAATCCAGTTTGTGGCAAGATTATGTGGAAGAAAAAAAAGTAGTGACTTTCTTGATGTGTTCTTTCACTCTAAAAGTGGACTGAAAGTGGATTAAAATTTGGGTCCAGTTGGGTCTAGAGTCTTAACAACAAAATCTATTATTATAGAGAAAATCCTGTACTTGCCAAATGTACCTTTTAGTCTGAGGGTGCCTCCAGACACAGGTAAAACCATACAATTATCCATAGACTATATTGGGATTGCTACACATATTCTCAACAATCCCAATATATTATAGTCCCGGATTAGCGGATTGAAAATCCAATAAATCGGATTACAGAAAATCCAGCAATCATTCTGGGTTTTCCATAATTACACTTCCTTATCTCCTTCTAGTAGGTGTTCACCTTATTCTTTCTCTTCCAAAATACCAGGGTGCTGGCAAGTGCAGGGGGTGGGGAGCAAAGGGAAGTGGGCAGTCACTTACTAATATTTTTGAACACCCATAATAATGCAAAGGGTCAGGAGACAAGGTAAGTAGACAATCCCCTGGGCAGCCAGCAGGCAAGGTAAGTGGACATGTAGGTATTGATATTACAAGAAATCCAGTGCCATTGTTGGGTTTCTCATAATACTGATCTTTCTGAATATCACCTCAATATCCCCTGCTTCTGGAACACCTCCAGATTCCTCTGAAAAAAGACAGCATTGGAAGCTTACACTGCTTTTATGACAATGTGTTCACCTACAACGAGAACTTAGAGACAGACAGCCTCTGACTCAAATCAAATTAGTGGCTCTTCGTTATGACAGTTATAAAACTTCTTCTAAAGATGCCTTGCTGGGAAACAGGAGGGAGCCAATATCAGTTTTTGTATGCTACTTGTGGACATACTGCAGATATCTGACTGAGCACTACATTGCAGAAAATATACCTTGGTGTGATCCAGCAGAGTTCTTACATTAACGCAAATGCTACCTCCACAATCCTTCAGTGACAGTAAACTACATAATACAGCATTGCATAGCGTGTTCACACAGGACGTGCTGCAAGAAATAACTCGGTTCAGCCTAGTTTTAGCTCTATTAAGGAGTTTTTAACATTCATGTGAGAATGTTGCATTACCAGACTGACTCAGGAAGCTTAATTTAAATGCTATTTTGGTTGCGTACAGGAACACATTTGTGAGGTGCTATTCACATGCTTAAATTGCCTATAAATGAACTTGCTAAAATAATGATCTGTGGAGGGGATAAAGTTCTATCTCAAGTGATAAGACAACAACGTATAAAGCTATGACATACTGTTACTGCTGTAAGTAATCAGATTTAAGAAAGTGTTTGTTTATTCACAACAGCAACTTGCATGGAATTAATATAGAATAAAACCAGTAGTGAGTAACAGACCTAGCTCTTGGCATTCAAAAAGCAGCAATACTCTTTTTTTATGGGCGCGCGCGCACACACACACACACACACACCAGTAAGTGCAGCAGTACTTTTTAATGACAGATTTTGCTTTCCCTTAAAAAACAATGTAACAAAGCATACCTGAGAATGTTTTGAGACCCAGTGGCGAAGAACATTCAGGACACGATTGGTGGCTGCTCGACGTATTATGAATTCCTTATCACATGTTCTTTCAGTGTTATTAAACCCTATGTGATTTAAAAGAGGGATTGTGGTGAAATAAATGGAGTTTTTCAGCTTACAGCCTCCAGGATCAAAGTATATATCCTAAATCTTACAAAAGGCTCACACACTTAAAGGATTTGGAATACTTTGCTTTTGTGTTGATCTTAGACAACATAGATTTTCCAATACAAACACAGATATAACAGATACACCTGTTAAATTATATTCTGCAGTTCCAAGATCACCTGAAGATATGCCATTTGTTTCCCTTCTGAAGGTGAACATATTATTGTTTATTTGAAAGCAGTGGTTCTGCTGGGTCCAGAAAAACTAGGGATCTGAGCACTATGTTTGTCCCCACACATCTTACGGCCTGCAACCTCACCTCACCTGTTCATGCTCCCATCCATCCATCCATCCATCCATCCATCCATCCATCCATCCATCCATCCATCCATCCATCCATCCATCCATCCATCCATCCATCCTGACACATACGCACATTGCTCACCTACCTGCCCACTCTTGCTCACCCAGCCCCTTCTTCCTCTTCTTTGTACCTCTCATCCTCCTACCCACTGATTATCCTGCTTTTTCCCACCACAGACCTCGCTCCTGCCAACATTTCTCCATTCATTTGAACAACAACAACAACAAACAAACAAACAAGTCAGAGTTACTGTTCTTAAAAATACCAGGAAGAGAAATGAGTAGCTTATTTATTTATTATTTACATTTCTATCTTCCCCTAAACCCGAAGGTCTCAGGGCGGGTAACAACATTTAAAATCAAATATATTAAAACAATAAAAGCATATATTATAACAACAGTGTCTGCAATAATAAAGCACTCTGATGGTTTGGTCAGGGAATCCTTATTTGACTTGGAGGTCTCCTGAAGGCTCAAAATCTATCGAGCTGTGCTCTGAGGCTTACATGTTCCAGCCCCACTGCTCACAAACCAAACAAATCACATACACATCTAACAAAAAATACTAAAATATTATTTCCCTTTAGTAACATGAGATAAAAACATCCTCCAGAGAATATTTTCTCTCTAAATCACTGCCAAAGGGAACTAACCTTTAATTTCCTTTTTAAACAACATATTATTTAGAGTTGCAAAATTCTTGAGAAACAGAATATTCTCCAACTTGGGAATCTGAATAAAATATATTATTTAAAGGGGAACAGTCCCATGTTAAGAGAATAGTCTTGTATGCATGGCTTCCAATCATGTGGGAGCTGGATTAACAGAGCCATATGCAGCTGCTGAGGAGCAGATTATCACCTCTCATATCATACATGCTAATGGTTCTGCTGGAAGTCCACTTTGCTTCCCATCTGAGGGATGGGAAAGGCAAAATGCTAGTACATGCGATTCCCCTCTGCATGCATCAGGTCACTTACCTGCATTGTGAATGGTGTCCAGGCACTCCCATCTTGGAGCCCTGATGGGCACAAATGCACCAGGACCAGCGCCAGCGCAATCACTGGGGCAAAACTGATGTGACATGCATGCATGCCTGCGTGCCATGTCACATGATGTGTCAGTGCACTTGCATGCCACGTCAGGTGAACCTCCAGCACTTAGAAGAGGTATGAATACAGCATCTGGAGCCTTAGCAGCTCTGGCGCTAGGAAAGGTAAGCGCATATGTGGAGCACTTAAATTGTGGAGCATCCCTTTATGGCTCCTTCAGAGTGCACTGCAAGGCAACCAGTGAGTCAAGTGGAGAAAGGCTCCTAGGCACAGCAATTGTGCTTACGAAACCTACTCATGAGTAGATAATCACATGAAGCCCTCCATCCAGGGCTCTGACTCACCAGCACTATGAATTGACCTAGAAATATGGCCACACTGACACTCTGCACAGTTGCAGTTTTGTCAGGGGGTCATCAGAGCTGCCAGCACACTTGCGTGGCAGCCGGGATGACCTCCCCAGCCATCAGAGGTGTGAATGGTTGCCAGCTGCACCACAGCTAGTTAGAACATAAGAACATAAGAGAAGCCTTGCTGGATCAGGCCACAGCCCATCTAGTCCAGCATCCTGTCACACACAGTGGCCCACCAAATGCTCATGGGCATCCCAAGCAGATACAAGGACAAACCTATTCCCGCTCTAGAATCCCAGCAAATGGCCTTAGAAGCACCCCGGTCCCCCCCCCCCCCCGCCCAGCCTGAAAGATGCACCTAGGCATTCATTCTATTAGCCATTGAAACATCTGTCGTCCATAAATTTGTGTAACTCTACTTAATTCACAACAGGAAACATCTGGGAAGGCAGGGGGTGCTTGTAGGGTGTAAGCACCTCTTGCAAGTGCAAATGCACTTGCCCAGATATTCACCTATTGTGAACTATGGGCCAAAGTGCAAATCAGACTCTTATCTCTGTGTCAACTGTTCTCCAAACCAGGCACACTACTTTCTTCCCTGGATCATTCTGTTTGCCAATATCCAGCCCATTACTGCTGCCCCCTCCCTCCCACAATCACCACTTTGAGATTGCTGCTGCCTCTGAACTGGAATGAAACTAAGAAAAAAAAATCAAATTGTAGACAGCTACACCAGCAGTTTTATGTAGATGTTAAAAACCCTGTGTAAGAAAACAAAACTCTTGTGATGTCTATGAGCTAATGAATGACACATCTAATAAAAGTATCTTAGCATCACCATTTGGAACATTTCCCCAAGAAGGATCAGTACCTTTATTTATTTATTTATTTATTTATTTATTTATTTATTTATTTATTTATTTATTTATTTATTTATTTATTTATTTATTTATTTATTTATTTATTTACATTTCTATCCCGCCCCATACACAAAGGTCTCTGGGCGGGTAACAACAGATTAAAATAGAATATAACAGTAGAAGACATTAAAAATCCAACAAGAATAAAACATATACAATATGTTTAATTCTATGCCAAGTACTAATTCTGTATTAGCATCCAGAATACAATATTAATGTACTGAAAGATGCACAGAAGAACAGAAGAATCAATGGAGACAATTTCCCTCTGTGCCTGTGTTCCTGGACTATTGTAACATGCATTTTGGCTATGGACACTCTGGAGTATTCCTGCATCTAAATATGGTCCAGCTCTATCTGCTCCCAGCTGACACTAACAAACACCAGGCAAAAAACCCCAAAAAAACAAACAAAAAAAACCTGTTAGCCCGACTAAATCAGAGATGCTAAATGACACGAACAACTGCAAAATGACACAACTCTCCCAAAACATAACAATTTTAAAATATGTTATAGTGCACCAGAACTAATAGCTGCTAAAGAAAAATATGTATTACTGATGTGTATGTTCTAAAAGCCAAACATAATTGCCTCAAACATAATTTCTTATTCAAAAACTCCAGCAGTTTTCTTGTGCACAGACAAGGAAGAAAACAATATGTCAGTTGCTTTAGCAAATAAAGTGTAACCTAGGTAACATTTCTGTGCTAAGTATCGATTTTCTGTATGCTAACAGTGGCATCATTTTTCCAAGGTTTCTTATTATGCAGCTAAAATGGAACCATCCACCGATAAGAGAAAAATCTGTACAGCTGAAGCAACTGTAAGTCTACAGAAGTAAAAATACATAAAATAAGTTCCCTTAAACAATGAGGATGCTCAGGAAAGTACAGGATGCTGATTAAGTTCAATGTTGAGTGAAAAGAAAAAACTGGACGGGAGGACGTCTGGAAGAGGGTAAGGCTGAGTAACTAGAATCCTAATCAGAAACACATATTGCTGCACAGTTTTCCTGTTGGTTCCATTTACTAAAGACGTTACATTTCTAGAGCTAGCCCTGAGGACTTTACAAGATGAACAGTTCATGCTCAAGATCTATATTGAGAATACTGATTGTGAGCTTAACACATTTGTAGCATATTTATGGCCATAAAGCCCACCATTATCTAAGAGTCACGCTGACATTTATATAATTTTTAAAGTTGCTTAATTTATACCCGTTACATGGTTTACTTAAGTTATGCAACATCATCAATACTCATTAAGACTGTTGATTGGAAATGTGTAACAAACAAGGATTAACAAAACAAATTAAAATTCACTTATATAATAGGAACATTCTCTTTTGGAGACAAGGGCACAGAGGCAGGCAAAGGAATGGGACTGGTAAAGGCTGGATCACCAGATGCGTTGGTTTTGTTCCCCTCCCACTAAGAGAAGCAATTTAGCAGTACAGTAATCCTTAGAGAAGTAATCTGAGGATGCTTCTCCTGACGGAGGGGATTTTTGCACTTAACTGCTGTGGCATACTATTCCTCAGCAGTCAAGATCAGCAACAGAGGCTGGCATTTGCATTGCAAGTTTCAGTCCAGGCGCAAACTTCACCAACACCTACCTGGGTCTGAGTGAAGTGCAAACACTCCCATGTGGGATTGTCTGCTTCACCATAGCAATGCCATGCATGCCAGACCATTTGCTCTGACAATCAGGTGATGTGGCATGGAGCTTTCCTAGGGGGTGTTTTCTGGCAGTGCAATACAGTGTGCCATTGAAAAGCACCCCCTGGTAGTCCGGGAACACAGAGGCGTGCCTTCTGAACACCTCCCATGTTTGAAATCGAGGTCTTTGGTCCCCTGGTACGACCAGTTAAATAATACTACCAAGGATCTGGATTGAGGGCCTCTACAGCCAAATCCTGCTCTATCTAGATCATGTAGAACAGGATCAGCAGAGCCAGGGCCTTCTCAATTCACGTTAATGTGCAGATGGGAAGACCAGAATCTGACCCAAATGAACTATCAGGTAAGTGCAAAAAGGACTGAGCAATTTCTTCCTGCATGTTTGTGGGAACACTACCAAAAACACGTATCTAGAGTAATAGTAATAATATTAACAGAACATTGATGGTGACACATTTTAAAAGCTCACAATATTGTTTAATATTATTGAAATGCAGTTTGGAAGAGAAACTGTGTGGATTATGGCCACTAAATAAAAAGCAAACATGGCAGAGGTGGGGGCCTGTGGAGCTTGGAAAAAGAGTGCTGCTGATCATTGCTAAAAAAAAAAAAAAAAGATAAAGAGTACATGGTTTATCCAGGGGGAGATTTGTATGGCTAGAGGATGGACTTTTTAAACATGAGTCTGAACTGTTCAGAGCAGGTTCAGGAAATAGTTTCAGGCAACCCAGATCAGGCATCAGTAGGGAAGACAGTACCCCAAGGTATGGCATGGAATGTCAAGGTACATCAAGGTATGAGCCTGGTATGAGTAAGCTCGAAGAGCAGAAAGGGCTAGTGTATACAGAATGTGTGTGGAGAAGGGAGAATATTGTTAGGGTAGAGGGAGTTATGCCTTTCTCAGAATCTCCTTGCAATCACGGAACATCCCAGTGGTGGACAAAAGTACCAAAGCACAACCACAAGTGGGTGAACTGAAACAGGTTGAAGCAGAAGTACCATCACTTTAATTGGCTTCCTGCCACTTAGTACCAGAAAAGCGAAATGTGGGTTCCTGGAAATCAGTGTGTTAATCAGTCTTTCTTGAGATGCCAAGCAATTCTGAGTATACATCTGACCAACAGTTAGCCCTAGTCTCAATGGCAGTAGTCCAAAAAGGGGGAGGGAGATCAAGTCGCCTTGATTCCCTAACATGCAAAAAATCTTAGGGGAGGAAAGTGAGTTTGAGCCTCGACCTTGGAATGATTTCAGTGAAGTGGGTTTCCCACAGTTCTTCTGGAATACATGCACACACACACCACCCAAAATCCCACTCTTGTCACATGATGGAATGGAGACAACAGGGAGGATGGCTGCACCTTAGCATAGATATGAACCCAGTGAAAGGTAAAGACATTGAGTGATCACACCTAAGGTTTAAACCCGCATCAGTCCACCTTCAGACTGAGAGAATACAACAGCAAAGTGACAAACTGTTTTCTTCCAGTGCTAAATAACTCAGAAAATTCACCTTTGGGATAGAAAACATGGAAAGAAAATTATTGGTCACTTTGCTGATTTTTTTCTTCGTTCTGCAAATGGACTGAAGCTGGATTAAATGTTAGGTGTGACTACAGCCAAAGACCCTTAATACCCTTGGTGTAGGTGAGAAAATGGGATGTTTAGGCAGGAAAAGGGGCAAACAAGAATGCTGGGCAACCTTCCGGCTTTCCAAAATATGTAAACATGGTTATTAGTTTGAGCACCCACCGTATCATGCTAATCTTGCAGCTGCCCTTCCCTAAGGTTTAAATGTTGCCTCCTTACACCTATGTGGGTAGAACTAAATTATGGCACAAAACAACTTTTAACAAAAAGGGAAATCATGCATAATGGAAAATTTGACCTAGTGGACCCAAGAGGTGGTGCTGAAATCAGCTCAACGGTGTGGATTCAAACCTCAAACCTATTGCCTGAAATGAGATGCTAACTTGAGTGCAAAGCTCCACTGCTCTAAACGGTCCCTTGCTCTGTCCAATCCTGATCCCAGGACTCTGGTACACATGTATAAGTACAATGCATAGCAGTTTTCTTAGAGGATATGTCTGCTGATGATAAAGTCTACAGTTCATTCTGCCAGCTCCTTTTCATGCTGTTTTTCCCCTGTCATCGTTCATCCTTCTGGCTTCTGCTCACCTCTGCCGAGTCCTTGCATTGCTGTGCTAGAAATATTTTGAAAACAAGTAATCAAACTTGCAATGGCAGGGCATGAGCAGCTGGGATGATGAGCAAGCAGTAAAAAGATGGACTCAGCAGGCGAAGAAGCTGGCAGGAGGAGCTGTCAGTTCAGATCCCTTAGAACAGTGATGGTGAACCTTTTGAGCTCGGTGTGTCAAAATTCGCAAGAAAACCTAGCTTAACTCGGGTGCTGTGTCACATCTAGAAATATCCATAACTTTGTGATATTTGTAGCTTTAGTAAAAAAGTTATATTTTTGATATATGTATTTTATTAAAAGCAAAAACAAATAATTCTTTACATTAGTCACTTTTGTTGCTAAATCTTCAATTGAAAGTTTGCATTTCATACACTTCAAGAACAAGCAAGCACTACACACCCAGGTGCCAGGGTGACCATGTGTGTCACCCAAAAGGGCTTGGTGTGTCACCTGTGACACGCGTGTCATAGGTTGGCCATCACCGCCTTAGAATGTCTCTAGCTGAGATTCTGTCACCCCTTAAAGAAGGGGTTTGTGATCTGGATTATCCACAATTCATGAGTCCTACTGGAACAGCAGAAAGAAGCCATGGTTAAGAGATCCTTTGCACAGGTTCGATTGAGGCACCAACTGTAACTCTACTTGGACCAGCAGGCCCAAATTTCTAGTGGTACATTTTCTTACTTCAAGATTAGACTACTGTAATGATCTTTTTATTTGAAACTTCCATTAAAACTGACCCAGAGTCTATAGTTGGTCCAGAATCAGGCAGCCATTGTGCTTTAGAAAGATCATAAACATGACTATGTAATACCTTTATTCAAACTGGTTTCCTGTTATTACTGAATTCAATACAAGATGGTGATTATGACTCTTCAAGGCCTAGCTCCCAATCAACCTTCAGGACAGGTAAAGAGGACCTGACCACCTGTAAGACCTTCCAGATCTCCTAAGCTCACATTTAAGAGGCTTGAGCCAGAAAAGAAGTCTTTTTAGTTGTAGGCCTTTTATTGTAATCTGAATTAACAGGTAATACCATCACTACATTAGTTTGTTGTTGTTGTTTTTAACAGGACTCAATCCCTTCCATTTGACCACTAATTCAGTACTGTTGCTTTTTTGGGTCCTGATTTAGTTAATTTTAGGTTTCATCCACTATCTTGGGATTGTGTGTGTGTGTGTTTAATCTTTTGTTTTTTCTCAGAGTTTTGTTAGCTGCTTCAGGTCATTCATAAAGTAGGCAGAATATAAGCATACATATAGAAACTGTGAAGCATAGAGAATATTGGTCACATCCAGACATCCCTTACTTATTCCACTATTCCTGGATATTCCAGAAGAAAGCAATCATGGCATATCCAAAAGTAGCAGAATAACTAAGTGATCTCTGGCTACAGCCTAAAGCCTTTTTTGCACATGGCCTTATTTTGGGATATATCTCAGAATAGGGGCCTCCTGTAGTTCACACTACCATCCATGATATATCCTGGAATAAGGCCCAGTGCGGAATCAGCCTAAATCTCGTCAGAAGAATACATGTGCATGCACTAGTGAGAGACAGTCTTCATTAGAAAATGTATCACTCAGTGCAGTTTCCTGTTTGCCGTTAACCTTTTCCTCTTTGAAAGCAAGCCACTTGTCCCTATTTTTGAAAAGAACCATGAATTTGGCTGCAAAATTAATGTCCTATTCAGAAAATCAGAGGTATCATTTTTCCTAAGACTCCATGTCATATGCAGGTTTATGAAGCTCCTTCAATAAAGGATGTGTGTGTATATAAATGTAGTAAGGTATGCTGGAACACCTTTTTCTCTTCCTTGAAATGCACAGAAGGGACTCTAGTTTAACTGCAACCATTTAATAATCAGAATGTTCCCTTGCCAACGGCTTCAATACTCCCATATAGCACAAGATCTACTTATTAAGAATGTGAGGCCCTTCTCTTTTCTTCTAATAATTATTATTTTAATTCAATGTTGCTTCTTAATTTTTAAAAAAGAATACGGTGTGGCTTGCCTTAATCTGAAGGACAGCATTTGACAGAATTGCTAAGCAACAGTTCTCTAGATTCAAACAACACTTGATTTTTGGAGTAAAAATAGTAGATTATTTAAATTCATCTCTGAATTCATGAATATTAAAGGGATAAAAAGAACAGATCAAGGACAGATCGAAACAAATTAATTTTCTATCTATTATTCGCACCTCAGAGGATTTAAGAAAGATAACCCTGGTGGGAAAATACAACATGTAAATGTCAGCTCGAAAAAGAGGAAAAATGCCAGGACAGAAGAGAAGTCTTCCACAAAACAGCATTGCTGTGAGGAAAGAAGGTAGGAAGGAAGGACTGCGTGGTAGAGTTTAACCAAGAGAACTTTTTTTCATATTTGATAAGCCTAAAAAATATAGAATTTTGCCTGAATTATAAAAGCAGCAGCAATTTTATTTCTTTCATTAAATCTAATTGGCCAGCTTCTGGGCTACAACAGCAAACAACAGAATAAACTCATTTTATTTTTTAAAAAAACCATGTTAAAATATCTGGTAATTCAGTACATTTTGGAGGAAAAAAGAGAGACTTGGAACAAAGAAGACAGAAAAGAAAAAAAGAAAAAGAAACAAAGTAGCTGTGGAGCTGCATAACAGTTTTACTCCTCAGAAAGTTTTAAGAACAGTTGGAGTGACTATATCTCAGCAGTAGAGCAAACTGCCTTGAAATCAGGGGGCTGCCAGTTCAATCCACAGCAAAATCTACAGAGGTCGCCAGGCCCTGTGGAGGTGGCCATGCAGTAAATCAGGAGCCGGCCACAGCTTGGTGGTACCCAACCACAGCAAGAAGCATTGTAGCATTTTTAACATGTAATTTTGCCCATCTATGTTACTGTAGCTTTCCAGCTTTTCAGTAATAATTCAATTTACATGCCCTTCTACAAGAACTGACTTTTCCATTTATATAGATGAAATACAGGCCTAATTAAGTGATGCAATATAATTAATATCTATAATTAGCATAATCCAATTTTACACGTTTGTTTTCTGAGTGTCATTTAGCCTTTTATTTGTGACCAGCAACTGCTGATCAGTGCTAATTAAAACCGTTAGCTGGTTCCCTGATGTCATAATATTTCTGACTTTTGTTTTTGTTTTGGCTCTAGTAATCTAACTGTAGTCACTGCATAGCACAACTTGTGCAAAATTACGCAAGATTTTCTAGACAGCTGTTGTAACTGAATGTGGCCACAACTCTTCAAGACCAAAAGTTACAGGATGTAGACGAATACTTTGCAACACACTCAAAAATTACTTAAATTTATACAGTGTTCTATGTATTTTTGACATTACTTTTCATATATTGGCTTATTTCACCACAATTTCCCCTTTGACAGGTTAAAAAGACACACATTTTACATTTTTTAAAATCAAATCAAATTAGTAGGTCAATTTTAGGATGATCTGATATTGTAAATGGAGCATAACAAGGAAACATCTTGTATGTAATTTACTGTGGCAAAATCTTCTGCTCAGTACATCAGACTTAGTATGGCACCAGTTTTCATCAATTTCATCAGATGCCTGGCATATAGCATATATTATGGGGGTAACTGGTTGTCCTTCTCTTTCATTGACTAATGATTTATGATTTTTAAAAATAAAAATAATCTTCCTTCCTTCAACAGTGTGCAGGCAGTATAATAGTCAGTTGATCTTTGCAGAGATCAAATAAATATAAACTTAACCATGTTATAGGCTTTAATAAGCTATGTTCTGGCATTTATGCAATTATTCATCATTTTGTTTGTTTGTTTATATTTCTGTCCTCCTCTGTATCCAGAGGTGTCAGAGTGGGCTGCAGTAATACCAGTGTAAACACACAATTATAACTGAACACACTAAAACAAATGGCAGTGCTTGAAAGGGGAGAGGAATCTGTTTCTTCCCCCAAAAGCTAAGGTTAAAAAGTGAATCTTCACCAGACATCTAAGGGCGTTTCTGTACTTACTTTTTTGAGAGATCTGGATCTGGCAATCTGATCTGTTCCAAAGTGGCAATGGACTGCTCTGGATTAGCACAAGGACATTGCGATGGCCCAGCTCAGTCTCCATGCTGACCCCAAAGTTCACACTTCCTGACCTTGGACTCCCATGGGACCCATTCGAGTGGTCTGCTTTGGTGCACCACCGAAATGGGTCTCCTGGTAAACCAGAACACGGAGATGTGCACCTTCTGCATACTTCTGAGATCTGAATTACCCCTGACTTGGAATGTGTACAAATGAGGGTTTTTCCACTTGATTCGTCAAATCGAATGTAAGAAAATTAGTATTCGTTCAAATAGATCCTCTTCAAATGTGGTAGGATTCTATTCGATATGAATGTATTCATATGAATTTGTACGAATATTCAATATGAATGCCTATGTATCAGATATGTATCAATACACATCATAGATGGATCCTGTAACGTATCTGCTCTGCAAGAGTCAAATCCACCCTGAATCCACTTTCAAACCATGGCGAATGCACTCGATATCAGTTGTAGATGTAACTGGCGCAGCTGCTTTCCCACCTCCCCGTCTCATGAATGTTCCAAAGCATTCGTATGAATATTGAATGTTATGAATATTCTTGTACATCCCTGCCCCTGACTAGTATGCTGGTAGATCTGATAAAAGTATGCAGGCAGTGTTTTATTCAGTTACTCTTTGCACAGAAGTGGACCTGATAAATCTGGCTCATTGGTGCTTCAGCTCAGGAGTCCCCTGCTCTGGATTACACTTCATGTAGTGCAGTTGGAATGTAATAGCTGGGGATAGAGCCAGTCTAATCTGAACTAAAGACGCAGACAGAAGTAGCCCTGAAGACCAAAGGGTCCTGGCAAATCTGGGGGCTATCACTAAGACCACCCACACACATATCCGCACGCTTTTAACTAGTCAGACCTTACTAACAGATCTTTTTATTTATTTATTTTCCAACTTTATTTTAAAGTCTTTACAATTAAAGAGCTTATACATTTACACTTTTCAATCCACCCTCCACTGTCCCATTCTACCCTCCCCCTTCCTCTCCGGACATGAATGTGTTTGTTAAAGTACAATTTTAGTTTACAACTCTCAAGAAATGAGTTTCGTTGGGTATACTGATGTTATTATTGTTTTGCGCAGTATGCATGGGTGCAAGCATCCCTCTACTTCTCTGTACCTGGCAAACATGTCAGAGGCACTCCTGACATTCCTGGCCACTGCCTCCAACTATGTTTCATGAGTCAGTGAAGAATCCAGGACTACTCCCAGCTTTCACAAATGTCCCTTCCGGGGAAGTACAACCCATTGAGGACAGAATGCCTCCTTATTTCCTGACTCAAGATCCCATGACATACAGGACCTCTGTCTTGTCTGGTTACAGCTTCAGTTCCTTATCCACTCATGACACAATTTCTAGCCATAGATTCAGGTTCACAGTATACATCATGAATAGATCCAAACAAAAAGACTAGATATTCTTTAAATCTTTCATTGGATTACAGTATTTTTGGTGCGTTGAGAATAACTCTCAGCTGCCATTTCCTTAGGGAAATAAAATGATAAATATACACAGCAACAATCCAATTAGAATATCTAACTGGAAAACTTCCAATGTTATCTATATGATTTTAATACTTTTGTGAAATTTTGCACAAACTGTGCTATGCAGACATTGTCAACAAACACACACACATATATTCACACATGCATCGCCATTCTCTTTTCACTTATCTAGAAAAATGCTCCATTAAACTCCATTACTTTTTAGAAGGCTTGCATTGGACTCCACTTACCTGGTGGACTTCCATGTCCAGCTGCAGCTGTGGCAATAGCAAAAGCTGAAGCAGGTGAAACAGAGCAGTGGCTGTTGTCAGGTGTCTGCACTGCAAAGAAAATAACATTACATCAACAGCCAGAATGAATTAACAAAAAATGATCAAAGCTTGAATAGAGAACATGCATGGCAGTCACCTGAACAGAACAATGCAACCTGCATACAGAAAAAGCAACACCTTATTGAACCAAATGTGCCAAAAAGTGGCTTGGGAAAAACATGTAGGGTGGGTCTCCATGGTCTCTTTTTGCTTCCCTCTTGTGTCGGATTTTAAAAATGTGCGTTGTAATTCAAAGAAAGCATCACCATGTGGTTTGGGGCAACACGGATTTAAACATACTTTCCTGTCTCCACGCAAGCTGCCTTTTGTGAGCCCGCATCTTTTTCTCCCCACCCCCACCCCCCGCCCGCTGCAGCGACGACAGGCAAAAACCTCAACCGAACCTCCAGAACACAGATCATTCCTTTACTTGGCTGCCAAGAGTTAAAAGCAGTTACAAGCATAATTTAAAGCAGCTCACTCTCTCCATAAGTAATGCTTGCAACATAGTTAAAAGCATAACTGAAAGCAGGCTCCCTTCAGCTGTCAAATTCAGCCACCTGCATTCAGGTAATGGCAGCTGATTAGTGCACAAGCAGACCTGTGAAGTGAAGTGAATAAAGCAGACCTGCATTATTAGGAGGGGGGGAGAGAGATCTGCTTTCTGAGAAACAATCTCCATGGTAATGGTAATTAGTATCACCTTTCCCTGTTAGCAAGCACAAAATCTCTCTCCCCCTCTGAAGTGAAACAATGTGACAGTTTGGAGCTCTGCTTGTGGGCTGAAAGAGTTGAATGCAGGCAGCTGATTCTGACAGCCAGTTCTTCTGCAGGGATCAAAAATGCCTAAAAATTCAGTAGAATATGGGAGATGTGGAGAAAGTGTCTCCATGCTCCCAGGAAAATCTGCAGTTTCCCCCTAAGTCAGATGTAGTCTTGTTTAAACGGATGGTGGGGGTGTTCTTCCATGGATTTTCCTCCTTTACACCTGATGTAGCGCAGAGTAAAGCTGTGCATGGAGACACTCCAAGGCAAAACAAGCTTAAATCCGGAGTATTTTTGGCATTTTGACACACCCATAGTTTGGAACTTTGAAAGTTGTTCTTTCAATAGAATTGTTCTCAGAATGTCCACAGATACCTGGATCTGAGGCTGCAAAGCTACTCCTGAGCAGATTAAGTGGGTAAGTGACAATTTCCCTCAGGGTGTAGTTTCCAGGCAAAAGTGATGGTCGTAGTGACTCCAGCCGCTCTCTCACACACACTCACAACCTCTTTCTCTGATGAATTTTTGACATAATATTGTATCACAGATAAGGCAGCAAAGGAGGAGATAGCAGCTGATACATCATTTCCAGTCAAAGATTATTCTTCCTCATTGGTCATGCTGCGGCTGCTCTTTATGTGGGGCAACCTTGTGTGTGTATAGTGATATAAATATGTGGGAGAAACAAAACTTCTTGTGAAGAAAAGATGGTCATGATCTAATCCAAATTTGTCTACTCTCTGATTGGTGAAGTCTAGATTATTCTGATCTAAAAGAGGAGGAAAGAACCCAGCCGTCCCCATGAAAACCGCAGTAAATCCCTGCATCAGGATGCCGCTGTTTTCTCCACCCCCTTCCCATTTACCTGACACCACGATCGCCTAGGTAAGGGCTTCATTTACCCAAACGAGCACCTGACAGCTCATGTGCTTGACAGCCCCTATACCCACCTGACAGCTGCTCAGTTGAGTGCAGAGAGGCTGTTAGGCAGTTGGCTTGGGGTAAATCAAGCCCTTACCTAGGTGTGCCTGCCCGATCAGGCAACGGGGGACAGTTGTGATCTCAGCATTAGTGGCGGGGACAGCGAACCCCTGCCCACTAATGCTGCGATCGATCGGCAATAACCCAGGAGCACGTCCCTGTGCCGCCCTTGATAATCCGTTCTTGCCCCCTAATTCAGGGCAAGAACAGTTAGAAAGGGGGTTCTTCTTGTTCCAGGTTATTGCCTTTTGTCCCTCATGTAGCCCGAATTAGGGCTTTGCAGGGGGACTCTCCCGAGGCGAACTCATGTTTGCCTCGCAGTATTCAGAGCATGGGGACACGCACTATGAGAACCAATGAAGCTGCTCCAGTCAATTCTTCCCCAACAGCATCCATTTCTGCTACTTTTGAACAAGAGTCACTAGCATCAGATTGCACACTGCTAGGATGGGAGCAATGCAACAATACAGATACCAAATAGTACCAGAGACCTTTTTTTAAAAAAAGTAATAAACAGACTGTGCATTTCTGAAACTCAGATCAAATGAATCTCACATTATGTAGTCTGTACACATCCCTATTGGTTTTTAAAAAAGAAAAATACAAGGTAGAGGAAGCACAAATTGTTTCCATTTCTTGGGCATCCCCTGGATTTAATGGTTTACCAAACATGAGTGAATTATTAAAATGGTGCATCTGGTGATGGGCCAGATGAACTGCTGGAGATCTACCAAAAGAATTCTAGTTCTTAGTTAAGCAATTTATTCATATTGTATAATGAGTAATTAGGATGCCATCTGTACATTTTCAGTGCCACACATAAGAACAGACTTGTTTCTCACTAAGAGTAAAAGACCTCATGCATCTCATCATTACACCCAGTTCTCAGTGTCTTCAGCTTGGTTTGTGAAAATCTGTTGTAAGACCAAAGTCAATATTTTTCTCGAACAAGTGTACCATCTTGTTCAAAATATTACAGAACATTTCGACACATCTCAGTACAAATTTGCTTTTCAGTTTCTTGTTGCTCAGATGCTCATAGTTTAGGACAGTTCCTTTTCATATTCTTTGACTATTCTTTGAAATGAACAGATAAACAGATTACTCCAAATTAGATTCAGCTTGTCTTTTCAGAAGAGCAGTCTTCAAAACTGATAAATATAAATGTACACTTTAAGACTACAAAAAACCCAAAACTTGGTTGGAGAGCTTAAGATTGATCACAATCACTTAAACCCATTAACTATGTATTAAAGCAGTGATGGTGAACCTTTTGAGCTCGGTGTTTCAAAATTCGCAAGAAAACCTAGCTTAACTCGGGTGCTGTGTCACATCTAGAAATATCCATAATTTTGTGATATTTGTAGCTCTAGTACAAAGTGATATTTTTGATATATGTATTTTATTAAAAGCAAAAACAAATAATTCTTACATTAGTGACTTTTGTTGCTGAATTACGTTTGCTAAATCTTCAGTTGAAAGTTGGTATTTCGTGCACTTCAGGAACAAGCAAGCACTACATGCCCAGGTGCCAGAGTGATCATGTGTGTCACCCAAAAGGGCTTGGCGTGTCACCTGTGACACGTGTGTCATAGGTTGGCCATCACTGTATTAAAGGATTCGAAATAAAACTTACCCCCTGGCTGTCGATAACGTAGATGTCGAGGTGTTGAAGGGGATCGACATGGAGACAGTTCAGAGGTATCCAAAGCTGAGGTGCTTTCTGGGATAGTGCGGTCCACTGATACCGACTCCAGAACCGCTGCTTCAAAAAGGAAGTACTTTAATATACAAACAGTAAATGAATGTATTACTTGCAACTCTACTTCAAAATATTTTCAGTTCCTTAAAGGAATTATCTTCTACCTTACTGATCTCAAAAGCTTAATTTTTTCTTCTGTGCTGGGCAAATTTTGAATATTACACTGTAAATACACTTAGGACATTTTTTTTAAAGAACAAAAAATGAGTGATAGATAAGCCTTGTACACACACAAAAACCCAAGACTGTAATCTTAAAATCATGGACAAGGGAAGAGAAATACAATGCAGTTTTACCATTTCATTGAAAGCCATACCCTGCTCTTACCTGGAGAGCAAAAGTAACGGATAGAAAAAACTTTGCACATGTGACATTTGTGAGGCACTTACCATTTCAGTTGCTTAGCAAAGACATACGTTTTCACTCAGGTTTTCCTTCCCACTCCTTTTAGTCATCTTTTTAGGTAGGTAGGTAGGTATACACACACATACTGATCGTCTTAAATATTTCCACAAATATTACTTTGAAGAGTTTTACATGAAAACTACATACAAGTAGTTTAACAAGATGACTTATAGTGACAAGCAAATAAAGTGAAGACAACTTTCTTAGAATAAAATTAAAGAAAATGGAACAGAATCAAAACACTCACTTTACTTCACTTTTTCTGTCTCTTCATAAACACTCAAATAATTGAATAAAGGTTGTTTCCAAACCAGTTAACAATAGGCCCTTTTGACACCTTCTCTTCCCTGGGACACTGACCCAGAGAAGGTACAGAATGGGTGTTCACATTTTGAACAGATAGATGGGGAAAGGTATGAGTAGTTAGTCCTAAGGATGGGCTGGAGAAGGTTTGAAGTGAAGGTGTGACCACAGCCCTAGGTGCCACTAGTATAGCTGTGGAGCAATTTTTACTGCTCCACCACTATCCAGGACAGTGGGTAGTCTCCCATGTTCATGGCAGCCTTCTCAATGGAAGCAGTTTCACGCAGAGTGGATGCTCTAAACAGAAGCTTCCATGGACATTCCCATTCACTGGTTTCTAAACCTCCTGTACCAGTTCAGTATGTGTGGCTAGTTTAGAATGTGGTGACCAGGTACTGAGTGCCTAAGTTTCTGCATTGGTTGGGCCAAATTCAAGATATCTTTGGCATACAAGGTCCTTAACAACTTGGAAGGAGTCTACTTGGCAGACTGCCTCCCTCAGTGTAGACCTGTGAGATTATGAAAATCTTCAGGAAGGTTCCTGCTGCAGGTACCACAAATTGCTGAATGTCATGACTACCCACAGCTGGGACTTCTCTGTAGTGGTACCTGACCTCCTGATCTTTAGATGCCAATTGATGGTCTATCATTTTACCCATGCCTTTCCAGAGTGAAAGTTTGTTTCTCCATCCTATTTAATTTTGATTTTATGTTACAAATTTAACTGTTTTTATTTTTTGTACACCACTTCAAGATTATATTTTAATGGGAAGTGGTATATAAATACTTATAAATAACTTCATTTATCAACTAAAAGAGGTACAAATTTGTTTATCTTCTATTTTTTTAAAAAAATGCATATTTTTATTGGTATTATATACATTTCATCATGTGTACAGAAACCTTTCACATTCTTACTTTCTAATCTTAACCAACTGTATTTTTTATTTTTTTATTTTTTTATTAGTTTTATTACAATTGCTTTAAACCCCCCTCCCCCCTCCCCCCCGGGTAATACATAATTCCAAATTTTTAATACAATACATTGAAAAGGCTACACAATTCATAATACTACATTGAGAAAATTAAACGTAACTTCATTTTCTCACTTTCACTCCTAAGCTTATTATCTAAATATATTTTAACTATCATCCATTTTTGTTTACATATTCTAACCCTATCCAAATTACTTATATTATTCATACGACTATTCGATATTTCTACTGCTATCACATTAATTATATAATTATACCATTTATTAATAGACCATTTCGTTCTATCCTTCCATCCACTCACTAAGACTATTTGAGCACATGTTAACAATTGTTCTACTATTTCCTTCCATTCGATAGTCGGAATATTGTTTAACTCCAAATGTAATACTCCCATTCTCCCTGTTATTGTACATTGTATATTCAGCATATCACTGATTTCTTTCTCTATCTTCTTCCAAAATTCAGATACTATAGGACATTCCCAAATCATATGAAAGAAAATACCTCTTTGGTTACAACCATGCCAGCAATTGCTACCTGTATTTGTAAAGAAGTGTGATAGTTGTGCTGGGGTTCTATACCATTTATGTAATATTTTCCTTCTTACTTCTTTAAGGTTATTATACTTCACCATTTTTATACATTTTATTTCATTTTTAATTTCCTCTCTTTCAATCCTTATATATGTACTCCAAATATTATATAACTCTTCCACCACTTCATCTTTTACCAAACTTAATTGACTATATAGTCCTCCTGCTATTTTACTTTCCCCTTTGATGCATTTTCTTATCATTTTTTCAAATGCTGTATCTTCCTCTTTAATTTTTTCTCTTATCTCTAGTCTGTTTATATATGTTCTAATTGCTATCGCTTCTAACCAATATCTCTGTCCTATTATCCCTCGAATAGCATCACCTTCCATTGGATTCCCTTGATTAACATAAAAGTCCTCTATTTGTTTATCTTCTAGGAATACAATCCTAAAATCAAATGATGTTGAGAAGAATTTGGATAATTCTTAAGGAATTTGTTCTGCTCTCTAGAACTGCATTAGAAACAAAGAATCACCAACGTAAGTACTGGTTCACAAGGAGGCAAGTAAATAAATGATTAATATGGCAGCAGCTATACATGTCATGCTCCTTCAAGACACTCAATTTCTCTATTTCTCAGGACCAAAAGACCAAAGCAAAAAGGGATATTCAGAACTGCAGGGTGAAAAATTACTCTGCTCTAGTGTTGGAATCCCCTCAATTACTGTTTTGGCATACCAGCAGCGTCTAGTTATTATTTAATTTTCACCAGAAAAAAATTAGATTATTCTTTCTTCTTATTGTTGGGTCCCATTCCGAGAAGTCTGAGTGAAGGTCAGGATGCAAATTAATATGCCTGGAGAAGGATGGAGTGAGCAAAACTGTTCCCCATGTGATAAGTGATAGACATGCCATCACCTTTTACATGGGAAGTCACAAAACTGCTCTTCAAATTGAGCTTTGATTAGACTAGATCTATAGTTGGGCCTGTTGTAGTCTGCACCAGCGTGCAGATAGCAGAATGCCTATGCCAGGATATATTCCAGAATAAGGCCAGTGCAGAAAGGGCCAAAGCTCAAGTTAACTAAAGCTTAGAGAGAGCCTGTTTATGGAGTCTTAACTAAACCATCCCCTGTCATTTGTCTACCAACATCTGTTTCTAACCTCCCTACTATCTCAAGTATTGGGCAGTTTTTTATAGGAAGCCTAAGAAACGAAGATTTATCTAAAATCTAGTGTTTTTGTTAGGTTGTATAGGATAAGGAGCTTTAGCACAGTATGAATTCAGCCATGATTAGAAAACATGGCATTGCAACTGGACACCAAAAATAATAAAAACTCTATATGTAGTAAGTTGATGAAGTGTAAAAGAACTAAAATTGAAACAGGTATTGCATCCACAATAATAAAAAGTTATTCAAAAGCAGCTTGGAGGTGGCGTGTGGATGTTAGCGTTCCCTTTCCACCTCTAATCTCCATTAAAAGCTTGAGAATGCATTTTGGCAATGCATTTTCTGGCCTTTAATGTAAATTAATCCCGCCCTAAACCCAAAGGTCTCAGGACGGGTAACATTTAAACCAAATATAACAGAAGTGTCCAAAAGTAGGGAGAAATATAGAGATATGCATGATTTTTTTTTCCATACAATTCAAATGCAGGAAAATTTATATTCATTTGAATAGATCCCCTTCAAATGTGGTAGGATTTGATTTGGTACGAATGTTCCATATGAATTTGATATTAAGGTTCGATACAAATCTCATACGTATCTTCCCTAAATCCACTTCAGATCTGCCCTAAATCCACTCTGAATCCAATCTGTATAAAAAGGACATTCTCATGTTACATGTCAAAAAAGATCAAATACACTAAAACATAGCAAAGGTGATCATGATCACACCTGAATTGTGTTATCAGATGCAATAGATGGTGCTCAAACACACGCATGCCCACATCCATTTCAATAGCATACATGTATTTTTTTCCTAACCATTCATTATACAACCATTACTTCTCAGCGCCTTACACAATATGCAGTGTAGGTGCGGGTGTGAGTAATACCTCTTCGAATGCTCCTCCGTAGCTTGTTGCAAAGTTCAATGCGTGGATTCTCTGAATTTTCCTCTGCAAAGCCAGGACTTTGCTCTGGAGATGAAGGGCCCTTGCTAAGATCCAGTGGTACTTTAGATGATGTAGGGGGTGGTGATGTAGCAGGACTGTAGGTAGAGGTAGGACTGCTAGCAAGAGAGGATGTTGATAGATCTAAAGCTCCTACCCTTGAATTTAGAGGAGAGCTTAATGATAGTTTTCGGGTTCTCACAGGGGATGATGTCCTAGAGAGAGACAGAGGTGGAGGAGAAGAGAATTTGCGGCAAAGGTGAGGTGATTTTGCATCACCTAAGTGTTCTCCTCTGTTGTTTTGATTAGAAGCAAAAAAGAGTTCCAAGGACCTAGGAGAAGAAAAAGAAAGCCTAGAAATAACTTTAAATAACTACCTATTATTTAGCAAGGAATATGGAAACTCCACTTACAGAACAAAAGCAGTGACTACCCAACAGTGCAGGGGCTACAACTAAAAAGACTCTCTTCTTGGTTCAAATTCCTTTTACTACATGTGGGTCAGGGACATACAAGAGACCAAGGGCTTGTTTGAACTAACCTTTCTGGAGCACTGACCCAGAGTGTCCGGGACCTCCATCCAGCTGCCCCAACTGTCTGGCTGCAGCTAGTTAGCTCCTGGGTGCAGCATTCACACTCTCTTCCAGGTGCAAACACTGTGAGCATCTGGGATGGTTGCAGGTGAACAGTTGTGCGCCACAGACCAATTGCCATGGCAATGTCTCAGCACAAGCTGAATGCTGTCATGGCCATTGCTGTGGCAATGTGGCTAATTTGGGACATTCACACTTCAAGCACTGGTGGTCAAGTTGGGGAGCATAACAGCATTTAAAGTGTGGATGGCCCTCTGTGCGCCATCAGTAGATCCTACTTGGTTGGAAAAGCTGGCAATGAAGATAAATGGGTACTAAGCCCTGAAGGCCTTTAAAGGTCAAAACCAGTAGCTAGAACTGGATCCAGAAACAGTTTGGAAGCCAGAGTTGTTATGTGGTTGTGACCATTAAAGGACCCTATTCTAGACCAGTTGTAGTTTCCCAGTTGTCTTCAAGGATAGTTCCATATAAAGTGCATTGTAGAGGTGTAATCTAAAGATAAGAGTGTGAACCACTGTAACCATACTTGTGAATCTAGTAGGATTACCAAATCATGGACCTGCTTCTTCAAAAGATAATGCTTGGAAACAAACTATGGCCAGGCTGAGATTTCAAAAATAGACTTGGAGGACTTAAGGTCAGTTCCACACTAGCTAGTATACTGAACCAAAAAGTATTCTAGGAGCCTCCACAAATAAAATGGATAGAAATGAAAAGGTGTGAGCAATCAGATCTGAAGATAGAAGCAGAAGGTTTAAAGTGAAGGTGTGACCACTGCCTCAGAAAGATGTCACATAGCCAATGGGGAGACTTTCAGTATATTAAAGGGATCGGGCCCTTTAAAAATGGGTGTTGAGTGCAGTAAGGATGGAAAAGTAGACTTGCTTTTCCATCGCATGCTCCCAGACTAGGCTAGCAATCAGTTTTCTCCTGTGGTGCCCTAGATCATGGCAGTCTACTGTGAAATTACTTCAACAGAACAAAAAGCATGGCAAGGAACATACCTTACAGGTATTGAAGTGAAAGGCCTTTTATATATATCTGTTAGTTTCTCCAGTACAACTGCTGCAGTAGTAAATATGCGATAAGTATGGAGGAATGTATTAAGGAAATCAATACTGAGAAATCTCAAGTCTGTTAATCTCTCCAGAAGGCGTTCGACACTTGCATAACGAATCTGGGGCACTTTGCAGGAATTCAGTGTTTTGCTGAAGCAGATGTCAACATCATCTTTGTGAAGACGGGCATCAGATCTGTATAATATAAACATTTTCGAGCTTTAGTAAATTGTTTTTTAACAGGCATGCTTGAGTTAAATTATTAACAGATTAATAGATTCATTATTTATCAATAATTTTAATAATTTTATTGAAATCCTTGAGAATCCTGTATTTTATTTTATTTTTTAAAAAATTAACACTTTAGATCAATTTTCAAAATAACAAAGAATTATGTTTTCATATGTTATATGTTTTTATTTTTTTCTTATTCTAACCTGCCCTGGGACCCTTGAGTGAAGGGCAGGATATAAGTTTCTTAAATAAATAAATCAAATAGATCTTAAGCACAGTGATTAAAGTACCTTCATGATTTTCCTGGACCCACTAGTATCATGACTATTTCACTCTTGCTATCTATGTCTTCAGGTTTAGTTTGTCTTCCCAATTAATATCTAAGAAGCTTAAACTAAATATATACTGCAAAGAATACACCTGAACGAGCATATGCCTATAATATTAGGCACGTTGCACTTTAAAAGACTTTTACAAGACAAAAAAAATTCAGCTTTCCTATGGTACAGGCGATTATTTTGGCATTTGAATGAAAATATCAGAAGTCTACTCTTGTCTTGCATTGCAAGTACATGTATTTACGATTACACTCACTTGATCATATGAGGTACAGTGACTTTGGAATTTTCTTCGAATACGATGGTCATTAAACCATTGCACCGTATGTTGTCAACACACTGCACGACAATGGAGAACAAAATTACAGAATGACTTTTTTTTCCACTCCTCAGTTATGAGCAGAGAAAAGAAAGCTCACCAAAAATAAAAAAATTACCTAGGAAACAGAAAACACAGTAAATTGAAAATACAGATTTCAAAACCAGTTAAGTACTTCTTGCAGATTTTTACATTTCAAGATTTTTACCTTTAGTATTACTGTACACAACAACCTATTTAATGAAAATCATTCATTAAACCATCTATGGAAAGCAATTAATGAGGTCTAAGATGCTTTTTATTTGCATAGCAGTTTACTATGTTACACTCCTTAAATCACTGAACTGCTAATCCCACTGTTTCTTGCCAATGGACGCTGTAATTCAGTGACATTACATTTGCCAAACTGGTGCAACAATAACTAAATAAAATAATTAATAGTTTTCAATAGCAAGACATTGGCTTTAGAGCATGCATATCTATGGCAATAAACGAGTTTACTCTGAAAGGTTCAATTAGAAAAGTACTGTAAAGGACTGAGCAAGCTATGACATGTAAACAAGACAAAAGGCATCCATTCTAGGTTAATATTAATTAATTTCTCCTAACTATCTTTCTGAACTCTCTTTGAGCCCACAGGATTTTAAAACTTTCTTAGCATTTTGTAAGAAAGTTCAGAATGCCACCAAACTTGGAAAGCTCTTTTTTTAAAGTTAGGAATAAATCCCATTTTAGCCACTTCATGTATTGTGCAAAGATGGCAATGAATGAATGTGCTAACTCACTTCATCACATCAAACTATCAAACGGGACTATATCATTTTGCTTCTTATCTAAAAATGCTAATAATGAAATCCAGATATTCTAACTAGCACATGTCTATAATGCTACACGTCAGTATCTCAGCATCACAGCTGCATGTAATAGCCCATGATGAATTACTGTATGCCTCTCTGACAGGAAATCTCCAAAAAAGAAAGCTTCACAACAATCTCGTTGTGCCTTCCAGCTACTTGAACATCTACCAGAAACCACAGTCCCTAAACTGCAGTGGCATCTGGTGCTTGAGGTCAGGGGACACAGAAGTGAGAGGCAGCCGTCCTATCCCCCTCATTCTACATTAGAGGATGCAACTACCAGCCTTAGTTTTCCTTTTATTAAAGGGGGGGGGGTTTAGTTCATTAGAAAGCTAAGCTCATTTCTGCCAAATGTGGCAAATATATATTTTTCTCATTACATCTGTAGCATAGCATATACTAGGTTCAGGTAATCCCTCCACAAGTATTACAAGCAAAACCAGAAGCTTCATGCCTCCCACTGACAGCCATTCTACACTGAGCATGCTCAGGAATGTCAATTTTTCCTGACAGACTGATCAAGCTAACACCATTGTATAACAACTGAAATATTAAGTGGAGCTGTGTAACTTAGGGAACCACAATAAGACATGAGTGTGTGTATCCCAAAGAAGCTGATAACAAGCCAGCAACAAAGATGAGTGTAAGTAGTGGAATGCATCAGGTTCATAGTGATTTCAGAATGAAATCAGTCCAGATCCCCAGTTGTTGCTACCACCTCTACTTCTCCTTCTTGGACTTCAGAGATACAATGATAATTTTCACTGCTGTTTATCGGGAGCTCAGATAAATTGTAGTCTGTTCTTGCTTCCTTCATAATTATGTTCTGTTGAAATGTTCCCTCCATCTGTACCATATTAAAACTGCTAATGATTTTTATTAATGAAAAAAGAAGAACGCTAAGTATTAATTTCAAGTTGACATGACAATCAGGGGCTAACCTGGGGGTCTCTCCTACTGTGCAAGCTGACTGTACTAGTCATATTCTCAAAGCAGCAGCTGTGCTTAGCATCTACACTGCACCACTAGCATTTTGAATAACTGCAGAATAACTGTATTTTGAATAACTGCAGCCACAGACGGCCTGTGAACTCCAGGGGCCTATTCGCACTTAGGCCCCTGGAATGCAATTAGATACTCTTTACCAGAGCTGTCCTAATTGCATACCAGAGGCCTAAGTGTGAATTCAGCCCAGGATGAAGGTGATGGATGAAGTGCTTACTCTGATCTCCCTGGATGGTAGTTTAATCTGCAGTGATTTTTTAAAAATTGAGAAAAAACAGTGGGAGGTTTTTCATCAGAGGATTACCCAGTTACACCCTTGCTCACAGTAGCTACTCGATGCACTGAGGACAGTTCTGCACAATTTCCCTGTGTTGTTAAAGTACTAGAAGATGGTTGCATCACAGCAACTTTCCACCAAATTATGTCAATATGAACAAGCTTATAAACTGCTTCTGTTTCCTGAAATTCCAAATATTTATTCCCCAGGTTTACTCACACCATAAAATCATACTGAATAAAATTTTAGGGTAAATAGTGTTTCCGAGTACATAAAATTCAGGAAGACAAAAATAATCATGCAGTTCACTGATCTTCGGTTTTAAACACACTGGAAATAAATGTGTTTGCGTGAAAAAGTTTGTATCTCTAAAAGTAACTGTTGCTATGATCCATGTTAAGTTATACAATGATTTCATGCTGAAAAAATGCACAGTATTTAGGAAAGTTGTATTACCTGACTAATATCACTTGTCCATGCTGCTTTTTCCTGCCGCGAAGGTGCTAACAAGACAACAGTGAACGGAGGTGCGTCTGCTGGCTCTACAACAATCTTGAAGTCAAGATGTCCAAATACTTGCCCAGAACCTTTCACTTCACAAAAGGGAAGAAGCAGAAAATAAGTAGTTACAGACTGAAATCTGAAGTTCATAAAAATGGAGTTACAACCCAGATAAATCTCTTTTTGTGAACATATAGTGCAATGTGGCCAGAACTGAAAAGCCTTCAGGTCACACTGGGTATATCTGATAGACAAGAAGCTTTTTAAAAAATATTTTTGTATCCTGGATATCAAACTAACTAGACAAATCATAAATTGTATTTGTGGGATTCCCCAGGGTCAACTCTGAAGGACCCTCAATATTGATTGATCGACTCATGTGTTTTATGCAAAATCCTCAGCTCTTCCAACAGTTGAGCAGAGGCACATGTTGGACATTTCTTACACTGGCAACGATACTCCCCACAGACCAGTAAACAGAGAGGGCAAAATGATGGTTAGCTAGATAATGCTGGACAGAAGTGCCCCCAGGCACCACCTACTGGTTAGCCAAGGCCACAGGCTACGCGTTACCAACTCTGTGTGTCAGAAAGATGTTCTGAAAACTCATATTATCATAATTTTGCACCTTATAAGCCACACTGATATATAAGATGCACCAGTAATTTCGCAAGGAATAAAAGGAAAAATAATTTTAACAAAAGATGCAGAATGATTTGAGGAGAAATTTGAGGAAAAAATAAGATCTTTTTCAGCAAAAGATACAGTACTGTATGTATCATCCAGAAAAATAAACACATATTGTTAAATACAATATTATAACAACAACACAATTATTTTGGTATAACTTACAGTCTTCATCATTCATATCAGGCTCTTCAATTAGTGTGCATTCTATTAATGAAAGGACACCTCCTGCCTGGGAAAGAAACAATAACTTCTTTCAGATGTGGTTCACTTTCCCTTAGAAATTGCATTTTAAGGCTATGCATTTCAATAACCAACCAAGTTCCCAATAATCAAAAACATTAATTCCAGCAACCTAAGGGAGGCACCACCCTGTAACCATGTAGCTACAGCTATTTCTTGATTTAAAATAGTTCTGCAGTATAGTAGCTTTTCACAGCCTTACTCCATTTTTCAGCAGCTTTCTTCTTCTTCTTCTTCTTCTTCTTCTGCTATCAGAAAGCAGGGAAACAGCTTTCTTTTCAGTCCCTTAGATTCCCCTCCCATGGCAAACATGGGACCTAAAACAACCCCCCTTATTGCTTCACTAGAATAGAGAAAAATAAAAAACTGCCCCATGCATGCCCACATTATTAAAAAAAAACTAAAATTTTGTAGTCCCAGTCCTAGTTTTGTATTAATGTGATTGCTCACACTGTTAACTGTTGTCCATTGCTTCCATTTCCTGCAACATAGCAAAGTTTTATGAAAAATATTCTACTGTCACTTAACAAAATCTTACAGCAAGTAAGAAATTATAGTATTAGAAGCTACACATTGTTTGTCACTTTGCTCCTAAAATTACTGTACCTTAAGTAGATGCAGCTTTCCTCCAGAGCTCCTTGTACAAATTAAAAAGTGCTTCGTAAATAAAAAACATTGCCTTTCTCCTTCTTTTTTCAAAGACAGGGACCCCAGACGAACTTTACTAAGTTTCCCTCTCTCAACAGAAGGGACTTGAATAAGGGTACCTGATAATAACAGAAGTAAACAGCACATTACAAATTAGCAAGCAACATGTTCTATACTCTATATGGTCTATTCAGTATTATGCAAACTGCCAGAAGTGGAAGCAAGTGCTAGGACTACATTGAGAGGAACTCCACATGAGAGTTCCCAAGGGGCCAAAGAAAGATTCCCTGCTACTACTTTTTGGAGTCTACCTTGGAGAGATCAGGGGCAATCAACAATGCTGTATTGGCCCTGCTCTTCTTTCAACAGGTCATCCACCAAGGGAACCATGGGTGTTTTTCCGCTGTCACTAAGTACCCATTGAAGTACCCATTTAGGACCCATTTGGCTGAGAGACGGATGACCCCATTTCCAATACAGACCCCATTAGGGACACATTTGTTTCCACCACAGCTAGGTAAATCTGGATCATTATGGGTCCTCCAAGACCAATAACCTGGATTTTGTGTAGACCCCATTAAAGGGGTCTACAATGGGGTCTTCAGCCTTAAAATCCAGATTGTAGGGAGCTTGTTTCCACTACAATCCAGCAATGGGGTCTAGAGGAGGCTCGGGTGGGGGAGGCACCCATGGGGGGAGGGGTGCCCCAAAGTCAAGACTTTGGAGCCCCTCCAAAGGCAGCTCCAAAAAGCTCCAGATTAGCAGAGAAACTCCTTGCCTCCAGGCATGGAAAGAGGTGCATATTAATGAGGCTGACTTGGGAGCTGTCTGTTACCTCCAGGCATGGAAGGAAGTGCATATTAATGAGGCTGACTCATCAGTGCTCACAGGAGAGATGCAAGCAAGGAGCTAATTAATATGTACCTCTCTCCAAAGGGAATTGCACCCCCTGTCCCCAAAATATCTGAGGTGACAGGCAGACCCCTTGTGGTCCAATCCAGATTTGCCACATGTGTGTTCCAGTGTTTCCACAGCAGGCAGGCTAGCACCCATTGCTATTGGGTGCTAGACCACCTGTGGAAACACACTGGGTACTTCCCTTAATCCGGATCTACTACATCTAGATTAAGGGAAGTACCCATTCCTTAGATCCGGATTAAAGGAGTGCAGTGGAGAAACACCCCCAGACTCTCTCAAAACCATACCACTGTGTGAAGCAGGCTGAAATGGTTCAAGATAATCTGTTTTCTCCAAGCATACTTGCAGCTGAGTAGTCACCTCTCTCTCTAATACATTGTCCCAAAAAGAGATGTTAGCAAAAGAGGATGTTAGCCCCACCTAAGGTCTGTGCTAGTTTGCACCAATGTTGAAACAGCAGGCCCATATTTGGGGATATAATTCAGAGTAATACCCAGTACATAAAGAGCCTTGAGACTCAAACCCATTTAGCACTGCCCCATCTTTTGGAACAAATTCTGGAATAAGAGGCAGTGCTAGTTTCATCCCAGGCTAGGGTGTCAAAACAGCACCTCAGCCCAATATATGCACAGACCTCTTTAAGACGTCTACAATGGAACCAGTGCCCCCCATGGTCCAGTATACCACGGGGACTCTTTTCAGCAGAACTCCAGGAAGCATCATGGGAACTGTATCCACATAAAAACAGACCAGAACAAAAACTCCAAAAGGCAGGAACTTTCATTCTTGGTCTTTAGAGCCTTGCTTTGACTCTGAGGGCACTCTGGATACAGTGGGAGAGACTGAAGGGATGGGTTACTTTTTCTGGAAATAAGCGGCCCACTCTATGATGAAACACCACACATATAAGTGCAGAAAGGACCTCAATTCTATTTTTACCTCCTTGTGCAAGAACAGCACAACCTTTTAGTCTCAAGTTTTAAAAGATACCCTGTGTATGTGGGAAAACACTCTAAATCATCCACAAGTGTCTTTATCAGGACATCATTCACAAATATCTTCCAGTAATAGAGTTGTTTCATGTTGCAATCACACTTCAGTGAAAATGTTTCAGACCAAAAATATAATGCCAAGCTTGGACAGGGAAGAAAATAAAATCTCGACAGAAAAATAAATAAAATACTGGAACCATTAGGTCTTGTAAGAATCACCTTTATGTATGTTTAACATATTGTAAAAGAATCTGGCTTCCCAAATTGTTCCAGACTGGTCTACTCAAAAGTAAATCCAATTGACTTGGAGCTTAATACTGGAAAAGTTACACAAGGATTACAACACTATCAATTTGATAGGAATATTATGAAATCTATTGTGCCGGTGAATAGTTCTTAATCCCTAGTATAATGGTTACTGACACATTTTGTATTTATCATTTTTACAGTAATTTTATTCCAGAGGGAAAGCTGTAACAGTTGAAATAATTTAAATTTCTAAGAGACAGGAACAGTACTCTAGGTTTTTGTGTGTGTTTTGAGAGATCCTTTTTAAAAAGGATATAAAAGGTATGTAAAACTTATAAATGTATGCAGCATTTTCATCAACTGCTCTTAAAATATAAAAGAGTTGTAATAAGAAGACATTTCACATGTGTATAAAGTTGAAAGCTGCTTTGAACCACATGATGTACAGACACTACCTGAGATCTATACAGAATGAACTTCCTGCATTAAGTATTCCAAGAAAAATCCTGCAATATATAATATGTTTCAAGGGGACAATAATATGTGCTGAGAGAGATGGATGAAAAGCATGGCTCCTCAGCATGTCTTAGACTGCATCCAAACATCAGTTATTTATTCCGCTATATTTGAATATTCCAGATTATCCATGATTTATTCTAGAATATCCAAATATATTGGAATAAGTAATCAACGTCTGGAGGGAGCCTTCATGGAAAGCTCAAAAGTGCAGTAATAGCATTATCTTTTATTTTATTTTTCAAGTTCATCACACACAAGAAACACAAGTTCTGGAACAAAAGGATGCTTCTGCACTGACCAGTATACTCAACCAGCAAGAGTACTAGGAGACTCCTTTCCACCCATCAGTGCAGTCCGGAAAGTCCCACCAGGGTGCAGAAAGGAGGCTCCTAGTTCACTTTCTACTCTAGTGTACCAGCCAGGACAGAATGGCCCAAGGTACTGCAGGCTGATGACTGCCATGCCAAATTGTCAGCCATCTTCTCTTCTACAATAAGTTACTGTATAATTGGTCTTTGTCCCAAAAAAGAGCCCTATATTTTATCCTATTCTATTTTCCATGTGCCTTAGATAATTTCTGCCACTTAAGCATAATAGTCTGGCTACTGTGTACTGTGTTTTTCATGGGCCCTGAAAAGCAACAACATAGAGGTGGGGCTCAACAGAACTCCATAACTGCTAGCTTTCACGACTGATTGTTAGACAAAGGCAGATGCTGGCTATATGCTGGATTTTCGACCTTCCCAGTAGTCAACATTAACTCCTCAATGTTCACTCTCCCTTTAGTAATGCTCTATTATTATCTCTTACCTTGTCGTATAAAAGTCTGGCTAGTGTCCAGTAATATATCACAACCCTCTACTATCATTCTTTCTATAGCAAGATTTTTCCTTATGTTTTCTGTATCACTCACTTCGTCATGCATCACTCTGTTGTAAAGACAAAAACAGAGATTTTGAAGTTTCAAGGGTCACTTTGTAAACACACCAAGATACCTATGCTTTCCTCAAATATTATGACCCTCATCAGGGATTTTTCTCGAGAGGGTTGGGTAGGTATATATTCTAGTAACTTTTTTTTAATCATCATGCAGCATAGGACATGTCCCCATGCACTTTTGGTCCAGTACTGAAATCAGGCTCGGCAAGGGGTGTCCACATGCATTTTTGATTTGGTCCAATTTCCACGGACCAAGTCGCCTCAAACCATGCCAGACTAGGACCAAATTTGGTAACTGAAAAAACAAGTCTGGGCACGGTTTAGGGGTCCAGCACACATTGCCTAGAGAGCCAAGCCTGTGCATGGGGATGGTCCCGGGCTATTTGGGGAGGAGATTGGCGCTCACATCATTGGGGGGTGGGGGGTGCTTGCCGTTCCTGCCCTGTGCATTGGAGATCACAACTGCTGATATTTTTGGGGAGTGAAAAAATCCAGATCACCAAGACAGGCAGGATAATGACTTAATATTTCCCCCTTTCCCCAATTGCTAAGGCAGGCAAGGTAATGGCTTGATTTTGTCCCTTTTCCCAAATATTCCACCCCCATTTCCCGATTGCCAAGGCAATCATGATAATGGTTTGATTTTCTCCCTTTTAAGGTTGCCGGGCATTCTCGCAGTTCCCAGTGGAGCGGAGGGTCGCAAAACTGCTCAACCACCAAACTGCTGCTAAACTTCATAGCAACTTTGGGTTTTTAAAAATAATTTTAAAATTTATTAGACTTAATTTAAATTTTTTTCTGTGCCTCCCAGCCCAACTAAGGGAGGGGGGATGCGGCATTTGCAGCTGGCGGCACAGGGGTGGGCTGACGTGAATCCAGCTTCCAATGAGAGGGGGGGCAGAGAGGAGGGGGTGCTGCTCCCCCATGTCAGGGTTTGATGCAGTTTGCATGGGGATGGCTGCATCCTCACCCAGCCTGTGTCACCAGGAATGGCATGGGGACGGGCAAGATTCATGGGATGGGAATGGCATTGGGATGTGCTCCCCGTCCCGCGTGTGCCCATTCTGAGCCAAACAGCTTGCACAGGGATGCAGCCATACTGGTTTCATAGACTAGCAAAGCTTTGACAATTATTTCTAATCCTAGGTTCTATTCTGCATTTCTTTTGCTCCAGTGCTTCTTTAGGCCAAAGAGAGAAATCCATATTTTTCAGCAGAAAACAAAAGGAAATTACATGCAAGAGTCAACATTCAGTCGTGGGTTCCTGAACCTTCTCCCGGGTTCTGAAGAGACAATTGTGTGATACTGCCCCCACCATAAACCTTTCAGCAACAACAATGCATAACTCCACCCAAGTACAGATAATTTTCTTATCTGTTCATCTGCATCAGTTTAATCCACTTAGGCCCCAGAGAAATTAACTGGACATTCTAAAAACACTATAGAATAGCAATGGTACATGTGTCCTGGGAAGTTCTGCTCAAGGCTGTACATTTCTTCACAGTGCAATCTTCTACATGTCAAGTTATGCAACAGGACTTTCTCCCTTATGTGTGTTTGTAAATGCATCCTTAAATAATGTTTCCCAGCATGATCTCCAACACTGTGGTAAATGGATCCTGAACATAACAAATTAGCCCTTTGAGATGTGAGCCAGAGTATGTTGGATAGAGCACCTTTCCCTAACTTGGTGACCTCTAAAATGTTTCAGACTATGATCTACATCAGATCCAGCCTTCTGAACACCCCAGAAGGGTAAACGTGGGCTAAAGGTCTGGGTATGGATGTAAGAATAAGTGAAAATGCAATTATAAGGGAGCATCTATTTGGCCAATATAGATCAATAAAAGGATAGCTGGGGGCAGGAATGTTCAATCGTGAGTCCAGATGTGGATGTTTTTGCCTCAATCTCCAATAGGAGTCACCTTTTCATAGAGCAGATTTACTATTTTGAGGCCACTCCTTTCTGCTCTGCAGTATCAGACTCTGCAGTATCAGACTCCTAAATTGCCTGTTTCATTCTTATGTGTCCAAGAATGTCATCATTCAATTTTATAAAAATGTACATTATATTTTTCAGCTCCTCTTTTAGCTTTATTTACACAAAACAAAGGAGACTTACCTTGAAAGTTCTTCTAGCTTAGATTTAGCAAATTCAAGGCTCTTTCTTTCTACATGTTCATGTGGTGTATGAGCCAGAAGTTCATGAAGGGTTATAATGTATCTAGGAATCTAAAAAGTCAATAAAAAAGAATTATCAACAGTATTTTGTAAAGGTAAGGTTCACTTTTACATCAAAAACATTTGAAAAAGGGGGAAACACTGTTTACATTAATTTTCTTACAGCAGTATGAAACATTTGCTACATCAAAGATTTATGTATTTATGCAAATACACATCTGTTACACGATGCTATTTCTGAATTCTGATTTTGAATTCTGACGCTTGATTTCCTGTAATTTTGTGCATGTGCATTTCCCAGTGGTCGCAACAGCATTAAAAATGAAAACTAGAGGATTTATCTTTTACTATCCATGTTCAAAACAGTTCTTCACATACTCATTAGCCACTGCAAAATTCTAAGCTTGCTCTCTACTTTCTAAATAGACTTCCTTTCTTGGTGTCAGCCAAAGACAATGAACAAGTAGTTTAGTTTTTTACTAAATTTTTATGGTCTTTCTTTTCGATCCTTGCAACAGACATTCGAACACCCATTCCAGCTTCTCCAAAGTCCATTGGCATCTCCAAATGTTAAGGATCTACTATGTAAACTGACAATTAAAGTTTGGATCACAACTTGTTTCACAGTACAAAACTGAGTAGGGGACTATTCTTTCCAATTGATCAACTAGCCTCCAATGTATCGGGCACATGAGACAGGTATATCTACAATGCTCAAAGTGTCAATCTGTATCCTGAGAGAGTTCAAACAGGAGTACTACTGTAGTGGCTGGTAACTGGAGCACCGCAGACCTTTTCGCACTACAGCCAAATGGCTAAAGTGCACAAAGGCTAGGACACATGGGGACAGATTCCCCTTTCGTATCTAGGTAGGTAAGGAACGCATGGGAACGCGTTCCTTCCTGCCTACGTGCGAAAGGGGAAGCCGTCCCTGTGTGGCCTACCCTGAAAATACCAGCGTGGGGGCGGGATGCTCCTCCCAGGCCTGCTGCCATTGGGTCAAATTCAACCCAGGGGTGGGCAGGCCGGTCCCACCCCTTCCCCGGTTCCTGTGGGCTCTAGGTGAACCCACCCCAGGCACCCCCCACGAGGGCATGCCTGACTTACCTCATCACCACCAGGTTCAAAGCACAATGCCACCAGCCGGGCCTGCCACTTCGAGCCTGGTGGCGATGAGGTAAATTGCACATGGGTGCATCCCCCCTAGCCCAAGACCAGGGTGGGAGGTGCCCAGAGTGGGTTCCTGTGGGCTCTAGCTGACCTGAATGGATCACCTAGAGCCTGCGGAGGCTGAAGATACTTCCCGGTGCGCTGGCAGCTGAGGTGGCCCGAATCAGGCTGCCCCTGCTGCCAAGGCCCCCCTAAGTGCCCAGGGGGTAGTGCCCTCCCCACATCCACATGACCACTTACCTTGTCACAGTGGTTGTGTGGCTGGCTGGGGTGATGTGCTTCTCCATGTGGTACACCAGCCTCACACTGTCAGCACCTCCGGTCTGAAGCACTGACAGTTTGGGCCCCGTCTACCAATAGCCAGGGGTGGAGCGTACAGCTGTTTGGGAGGGAGAGTGTGAATGCTCTCCCTCCTGCACAGCTGTAGGATGGCCTAGGATGGCTGGGAACACCCTGGGCTGGGTGTAGCATGCAATTTCATGCTCTACACCCAGAACGTGAGTAGGGCAGCCTAGGATGGGCTGTGGCAGTTCCGAACGTAACCACCGGCCCAGCAGAGCGAATGCTCCATCCCAGGGTGTCCTACTTGCATTCAGGAGGCCCTCATGAGAATAGGCCTTGTTTCTGCCCACCCAAAATTGATGGACAGAAAAGACTGCCTTGACAACTCAGTAGCTGAAACTGAGTTCCATCTGCTTACAAGTAACACTGAATATCTTACAGCTCTCTGATCTCAAGCCACTAGCCATTTTTTAACATGCAATTATATGAAAACAGTGATGTGGATTTCTATTGACACAAACAATTCAACATGGGCCTTATCTGATCATAATGTTAACTCAGGAAATAAGCTTCAGTGAGCTTCACTGTTTTGCTCACCCACATAAAATAAGCCCACGTTTTCCTATTGACGAAATAATGCAGGAGGACCAAGATGGCATCTCATGTGTGCATGTCTTTTAAAACAGGGCTTAAGGAAAGCACATATGGCAAAGCAAAAAGAGTGGTCAGAAATTATGACTTCACATCTGCTTTTTCTGCATATTTCAATTCCAACTTTGTCTAATTAGATAACTAGAATAACACACGTGTTTTGTGCTTATCCTTCCAAAAGATGCCCACTTGATATGGATTTCATCCATACTAAACAGGTCACATTATACTCTGGTTTTCACAGGGAATCACCTATTATCTGCTTTCTTGGACCCTCACAAAGGATCTGATGACCAACAATTACTGCTAGCATTAGTTTTCTTTCTAAAGGATGTTGTGATCCTATTGAAGAGAACAGGCTTAACTCAGAAACCAGTAGCAAAGGACAGCAGAGAAGCTTTGTACTGACCTCCTGCAACACCCCTAAATCTAGACCTTTGAACCAACATAAAACCTGGTCTAAGATTTCTTTACATAACTTGACTGCAGGAGCCGCTGGACTGGACCATAACCCATCTTGTCCAGGATTCTGTCTCATACAGTGTATCATCCTGCCTGTCTTTCCAATCGTGAGGAAGTATCTAGGCATCTGTTCTAGTAGCCATTGATACACCTGTCCTTCATAAATTTGTCCAATGCTTTTTTTTAAGGCTATCCAGGCTGGTTGCTGGTTGTTCTAAATTCCATAGACTGATGATCCTATGTGTGAAATAAATGCTTCTCCTTGTTAGTCTTCACTATTTCACTCATCAGCTTAACAAAATGTCCCCTGGTTCTACTTCTGTGCAATAGAGAAAACAGTGCACCCAAAAAGGTGCACTCTACCGATCAAAAAGGTGTGCTATCTGCACGTTTCCATGGTCTAGTACAGTGTTTCCCAAACTTTTGACATATGTGTACCGCTTCTATAATTTTCGTAACACTGAGTACCCCTCATAACAAACATATGCTTTAATAAAAATCAAAATATATTTATTTTTTCTTTTTTTGGTACATACACGCGTACCGCCACCAAATTCTTCCCGTACCCCTGGGGGTACGCGTACCACACTTTGGGAAACACTGGTCTAGTATATTATCCCTAGGATAATTTTAGACCTTAACACTCTACACCCATGTCAGGCTAGAATACCATTTTTAGCACCTTAACCCAGTCCATCCAATGTGAACAGAGTGTAATGGGTGGAGGTTAGCCCAGTCCATCCTAGTGCAATGACATGCTCCATTTTATTCCAGAATTTCTTCTGGAATAAGGGACAATGTAGAAAGGGCCTGAGGGACAATAAAGACAAAACCAAGCGGAATCAACAGAATTCTACTATGGGAACATTCACTGAGATTATAAAGTTTTGTTTTTCAAAACACAGCACAAAAAAACAAAAACTAAATACCTGAAACATAGGGTAAGTAAGAAATGTCTCAAGCATCCTTCCTTCACATGCTGGGTTAACTTCATACTGTTTCAAAAGTTTGTCAAAATCTCTGTTCTGCTTGCAGTTTGCAAGCACTTGGAGGCTATACTGATGATTCCGGACAAATTCTTGGTAAATATTCAGCATAGGTAGGAGAATATCAAATAAATCAGCTATAAATACAGGAGAAAAGTCGCCATTTACTATTGATTACCATTTTTCATTCATCATGCATGGCAAGAAAGCAAAACTTTAAAATAAAGTTATGTTTTAGAGAGTGGGTGTATCTGAATTTTCTTTTTAAATACACATTCTTCTTTATTTTGATACTGAAAAAAAAACTGATTCATCCTAGCCCAAATAAAGTATGGTCTACTGAAGGATAAGACAGCAATTACAGTATATTCTGACATATAAGACTACTTTTTAACCCAGGAAAATCTTCTCAAAAGTTGGGTGTCATCCTATGCACCAGGTGTCGTCTTCTTATATGGCGAGTACATCCCCAAAGTCTATATTTTAACTGGAAAAGTTGGGGGTCGTCTTATACACCCAGTCGTCTTATATGCCAGAATATACGGGTAAATTGCTACAAAAAACAACCGCTTACCTAAAATTAAAGTAGGCCAGTTTGCTATTCTTGCTTTTAATCCTTGATGAAATATTTCATGAAGAAACATTATAGTTTCACTGGAAGGAATTGAAACAAAAACAAAATTTTAACGCTTCAGTTGTTATTGGCATGAAATACAAAGTCTTTGGGAAAGCACAAGATTACAGATCTTCATCTAACAGTCATCAAAGCATCTTACTTTCATGATCATACAAATCAGCTCGAACTAGAATCTACTTAGTCTACCACCTGTTCTCACAGTGGACAGCCAGTTTGTTAGAGGAAGTCTCCAATGGTATTTTCCCTCTTGTGCTTTTCTATACTTGGTGTCCAGAAGTACCGTGTTTCTCACACTAGAAGGACTATATATACACCCTGAATAGTAGCTATGGTTAGATTTATCTCCCCACTACACTATCAATCTACTTGTAAAACTTTTTCAAATTGGTGGTGGCCAAACCGAGGCTAAATCTTGATTAAGACAGACGTTGTATGGGTTCATAGTTCTTATACTGGATGTTTCTACTCCCATAAGAGTCCAGGGAGCATTCTTGGATCCAGCAATCATACAAGGTAATGGAGAACCATTGTGTCAATGACTGCTTTCTCCAGCTTCAGCTGGACTCCTAGCTGTTATTACTCTTGCATCTAGCACTCGACTGCAAGGGGAGCTAAACATGGCTGTCATGTGGACATCGTAGCATGCATCCTGAGGCTCCGATTAGGCCCGATCAGGAAGGTCTGCTGGCAGGGTGGCACAATTGGCCCATGCAGCTGTCAATCAGGGATCACTTCTGGTTACAGTGGCTATGGCAGAGTGACATGGCTTCGTAGCTGTCCACCTAGCTGCTATGAAGCTTGTGCTCAGGTTCGTAGACTGCTACAACAGTTGTGTGGGCCTACATAGTATATTTGTTGAGGGGCAGAGCCAGAGCCGCCCCGCTGCAAATTGCAGCTTCTAAGTCTGCCCGTGGACCCCATTGCCCCAGTAGACGTGTGGAAGCATGGCCTCTGATCTGGTCTTCATGGCGTAAGACGAGATTGAAGACACCATTAAAGGGGTCTTTTGTTAATCTGGATTTAAGGGCCTGAAGATCCCATTAAATCTAGATTTTGCTGGTCCTCCTGGGTACAGCATGTTCAGAATGGGGTCCTAAGGGGTCCTGTGTATGGTAGGTACATAACTGATCCATATCAATTGCATAACTATTGGGTTCCTAATGGGGTCGTCGTTGCTAGTGCAAAAACAGCCTCTGTTTGCCTATGAGCCCAAATCAAGATACCATTAAAATTCTAAATAGAAAGGAATCTGAATAACCTGAAGTGGGACTTCTCCCCATCAAAGCCTCCCCCAAATTTAAGATCTGATGGGGATTTTCTTTCCACCTTTCCATGACTGAAATGTCACTCAGTAAAGGAAGACAACTGGGACAGAACCAAGTTGAATCAAGTTCATTCTGTCCTAATAAGCTGAATTTTGAACTTGTTGATATTGCTGAGTCTTGTTTTCTTTACTTTTCTTTACTTCTACACTGTTCTGTCTATGAGTATAGGAGCAGTTTACAATATGCACACAAATACCTGTTCAGGAATATGCTACTGACGTCATCATGACTAATTGGTGGTTTCTTTGAACTTGCAGCCATTCTTAAAGGTCTTAGAAAACAATTCACAAGGATGTAAAGCTGATGTACATATTCAGATTCCGCCTCAACCATGTTGAATACTATTTGATTTCTCTTCCGCATACTTTCTGCATGTGGAGAACAAATGTAATCCTGGACAATTGTCTTCCATTTTCTTCTACATAGCCAACCTCGCATAAAACTTTGAACCTAAAAATACGACAGAAAACACACGCTGTCAGTGGCCTTTGAAATAAATGCACATATGTTCAAATCAAAGGAAAAGAGGAAATTACATGAGATTTAGTGACTAAACCAAAAAACAACATCCTAGGCATGTCAAAGAAATTGAAGGAGCTGCCAGACTTATTAAAAATGCTGGTGGTTTGGTGGCATTTTGGGGACACCAGCAGATAGCCCCAATGCCATGTCAGGGCTCTGTTGCTACCTTGCCCTCAAAATGTGCATAAAAGATAGCACAAGTTTGCCACACTAATTTTAATGTTCCAGCATGTTGTTGGACCACTGGACATCCAGTGAGACTCCTCCAACAATGCATCAGATTCCACTTCTGGAAGTTTCTTTAACACATGAAAATAAAAGGGCAGGCATGGTGAATTTCAGTCCAGCTCTGTGCTAGGAGCCTTTGTCATGTCTGATGTCACATGTAAAAGGGAAATGCCAAAATTCATTTAAGAGCCAGCATTTCACGTTGCTGTCTGAAATGAGCCTTATTTTATTTATGTCTGACACATTTTTGGGACGGGTATACTTTTTCCAGGATCTATCTAAAAACATAAAATACTCTCCATGTCTGGTAGCCTTCCTGTTACATGCTGTGCAACCCTGGCAACAACAGGCTTGGCCTTGCTAAATGATTAGGATAATGAAGTTTGGCATAATGAACCCAGAAAGGCCTTGGCCTGTAAGGAACTACAGTTTTGTGCTGCAACACTCTAGAGCGGAGTTAGTCTTCTTCTGGCCCTCTTTCTTCCAAACTCTAGAGCAATCTAGAGAGGCCCTGCTCCCTGCTAGCATGCTCTTTCTGCACTGAACAAGTGTAGCCTGGTCTAAGGCAGCTAAAATGGCTGCCTAGATCAGGAGGCCAGTAGAAATTATTTTTACAGGTCTACCAGGATTCCAGGAGCAGCTAGACTGACCCAGGGACATGTGCAGAAGGGTACATGCCTTGCTGTTCCAGTTTAGCAGGGGGATCCACATGGACTGCACATAGAATTGTGCTGCCAAAATTGGTGCTGCTTGGCCTCTGGCACCAGGAAATTTAGTACTTGGCCATTGGAGTCCTCCTGCCAGGTTCTAAAGATCATGAGAGCTTCAGAGCAACCCAAGGCTTGCCCAAGAACAGGGCATCCAAATGCAGACAATCTTATTCTGAGTCAGCAGACGACTCCAGCACGAGACCGCTCCACCTCCTGTGCAGAAATGGTCCAGTTCTCACAGACAGACATTCCCTAGTTCTACCAACTTAATTTTGCTGTCCATATACTTATATCTATCAATCAGTTAGAGTAATTACAATAGTGGCAAGGATGGCTAGTCTGAACAGATCAAGATTTGGAAGGGCACCATAACCACAATTACCAAGCCAGTATCAGCACCTAAAGTATCACCAGCACAAAAGCGACTGTGAATCTCGAAGCAGTGGTGCTGAACATTGTTTAAGTGTCTGAATTACTGGACTTGTGTCTGAATGCCAGGAAAGGATTTTGATTCAGGTCAAACCAATGGCTCATCTAGCTCTCTCAACAAATGTGAAGTCCTACTGCATTTTGCAAACCCATTCCACAAACAATTGCTAATCCAAACTATGCCAATTCAGAAATACGTGACGTTCTTCTCAATGGTGCATCTTTCTAAATGAGTGAAGTTAAAGATTTCAGCCTTATTTCTGTCCTTAGAAATTTTTAAATATGATACACACTTAGCAGAAGTGAAACACTTTATGAAGAATCTATTTTGCACAATTATGTTTTACACAATTCCCTATATACCATCAGGAATATGTAGAGGAAAAAGTACATCTACCTTTTTAATCTTTTTAATATCTGGATCATCTTCTTCTTGGTTGCCTTGGTAAGGTCGCATCCGTTCTTTAGTTTTATTGAGAGCTACAATCTGCCAAGCATCAAAAGCAGTATATAGATTAGGATTTTATACAACTTCCTGCTCAACTTCCTTTTCTACATATCTATGCAAATTTCTTCTAGAAATTGAATAATTATTTAAATACTACATAACCCTCCAAGTATACAGATTTTAATTGTTTTAGCAGATACGAGTGACCACAGTAAATCAGAATCTTCACATCATTAAGAATTGTTCTATGATGCATCTAAATGACTTGGGACCGCAAATATCTCAACACAGACCAGCTTGATGGATCTGAATATCTGGGGGGGGAGGGGGGAAGGAAGGGCAAATAAAATAAATGAATTCTATATAAATTCTCTAAGTTTCTCATCACTAATGAAGATTATAAATAAAGGCCAAGAAACTGTCTCTGGGGTCAGATCAAAGGTCTATCATCATTCTGTGGTCACCAAACAGAAGCAATGAACCACACCATGGCAATTCTGGCCATTATCTAGGTAGTCATGGCCATCAGATGTTCTAAGATTATCTTATGAAATCCAAATTAGAGTTCCAATATCTTTAATAGCTGTGTAGAAGAGGGAATTTCTTCTGGTATTCACTTTAGCTTCCTTAATTTTAAGATGAATTATACTGTTTACTCAAAACAGATTGTGTGAGTGCGTGTGTGTGTGCGTGCGTGTGTGTACATGCACACACAAGCCCATAATGTTAATATAATAAAAACAAAGTGATAATACACAGATTGTTTTAGAACACACCTCTGATTTAAGCCTTTCAATTTCTGTGTCTTGATCTTCAAGTTGATGCCGTAGCTGATTAGCTGAAATCTTTTCTGTCTCTACAATCTGAACTAGATGGATATATTTTTGCATTAATACTTCCCGCTCGATCAGGATATCTGAGTAACTATAAAAAAAGGAAAAAGGAGGAATCCAGTTAGTGCAGTGGCTGCTCCTACCTTATTATAAATAATACATCTGCAATGCAGAACAAACTGATACATTTATTATTTATATTTATAGATCGTTTTTTCAAAAAAGTAACCCAAGTATAGCTTCTTAAAAATACAAAAGAAATATCTGGGGACAATGGATAAAAACAAAAAAACAGCAAGAACCCAAATTTTCAGAGAAGCAGGAAAGAAAACAAATTAAAGATCCTTATTAAAAAGTACATCTGGCTCTTGCTATCCCAGGCGCCTCTTCCCACAACCCTTATTCCTCCCCCACTCCCCCATCACTGGCAAGCAGCTTCTGAAGTTTGCCAGCTACAAAGCTAATCAAAGCCACTGCAATGTTTAGAGGCAGTTTAGCAGAGAAGCGCTCCTCCGCTAAAGTGCCTCTCAACATTGTAGCAGCTTCGGTTAGCTTTTTAGCTGGCAAACTTCAGAAGCTGCTTGCCAGTGATGCGGGAGTGGGGGAGGAATAAGGGTTGTGGGAAGAGGCGCCTGGGATAGCAAGAGCCAGATGACCCCCTCTCTGCTGCATCTTTTGCTGCATCGATCAGTTCTTTTACTTTTGCCTGGTGATCAGATTGAGGCTCGTTTCTGTTTGATCATTGTTTAAAAATGGTCAGCAGTTGTGATTTCCCTGCCCTCGCTATAGGGGGTGGCACAGGGGTTGGTGACATCAACCCGGCTCCGATCAGGAGAGAGGCGATGGAGAGAAAGTGATGCTGTTTTCCCGAGCAGGGGTTTAGCACGGTTTGCATGGGAACAGGCATATTCGACTTGAGCCCGTGCTTTCATCAGTCACATGGGTACGGGTCAATTTGGACTCAGTTCCGTATTTGGCCTAAATTTTAACCAATTTGGACTAAATGGAGTGCATGGGGATGCAGTCATAGTGTTGATAAACAAAGTATTTCATCTTTGCTGCTGGGTACGATATGTTTCCAAAGAGTATCACAGAGCTTTAAAATTTTTTTAATGTAATCATGGCCACAGCTGACAATGACTTACTTTCAGATTAGTTGGAGGACTTCAACATATTTCCTTTTATATTTAAACATTTAAATATGGGTTTTTTTTAAAATTAGGCAGCTCCTAAAATGGAGTACGATTACCACTATGAACATCATAATCTTAAAATTTACCCAAAAGCTAATTCCAGTGAAGTAAATGACATGCTTATAAAGTCAACAGAGAGAAGATCTGCTCACAAAAAGTGTAATTTCAGTCATGGTCTCCTACAGCTGAATATTATGACCAGTCATCTGCCTGTTTCTTACTCATACTTTATTACAAATACCTGATTACAAAAGAACATAATATGTGCAAAGATTTATAAAATAATAACTGAAGATGGAGGAAGTTGCCGAGACCACTGGGTCTTGGCAACTTGATATAGATGTGACAACAGAAGAAATAAAAAGTAAGTTTGGTGAAATAGCAAGAGTAAAGCACTTGAGAGTAAGAGAACTACTCATGAAATTAATAACAAAGTGGTATAAGACCCCTGCACAGCTAGCTTATATAATTAATAATTTTTCATCTAATTGCTGGAGGGGATGTGGTGTGAAGGGCACGTTCCACCATATGTGGTGGATGTGCCCTAAGATTATTTCTTTCTGGAATAGAATCTTTGAAGAGATTAATGATATATTGGAATTGAATATTAATGTGTACCCGGAGACAGCATTGTTACAGATATATAGAGAACAAGACATACAAGAAAATAAAAGATATATGCTGAGTAAGTTGCTTAGGGAGGCACTGGCAACTATAGCTGTATCATGGAAATCAGCAGATAAATGTACATTGGAAACGTGGTACTATTATATTGTTGATCAGTTTAGATATGATGTATACAGACAAAAGAGACTGAAATGTATGGGCGTGAATATAAGAATTTCTGCTGAAACAGCTTGGGAAAGGTTATATTTATATACCACAAGACAAGGCAGAAATAACAAACTGATAGATGATGTTAATAAATTTCTTATAAGTCTAGGTTGAATTAAATTAAATTTGTATTAATTTTATTTCACTTGGGGGGGGAGAAACTGTAAAATTTGTGTTTTGTATTAAATTTGGTAAGAAATGATACTTTGTAAAATATGTAAGATAACACAAACTAAAAATAAAATTAACCCCCCCCCCAAAAAAAGAACATAATAGGAATCCTGGTGGATTGGGCCGCAATGCATTTAGTCCAGCATCCTGTCTCACAAAGTGGCTGACAAAGGCAAAATCTTTACCTAATCTTGACTATCTTTGTGAACATTCATCTGGTTTTTGCACAAAATCCCCTATATTCAGGGGGTAGGCGAATTTGGACAAAACTGAATTTGGCTTTGTGCACTTTCCTAGAACACACTAACCCACCAGGACGTTGTCATGAAACAGAGGAAACAAAAAAAGTTTACTCATCTACCAACCACACAGAAGACCAGTTCCTATATAAGCTGTCAACAACAAGGACAAAACATTCATACTTATGATGCTACCTAGCTGAACATCTGTAACAACAGAAATATTCACTTCAAGAGAACTCTAACCCTGAGCTACAGATATTTTCACTTAGCTATTTAGGGTAACTCTGAAGAATTCTGAACTGCAGAGGAAAAGTAAAGGAAAGTGATATTGCTGCTCCTGTCGCTGTAAGAATGAAAGCCCATCCATCTAAGGCAAGAAATAGTAGAACAAAAGAGGGAATTCCTTTATAACAGTGTTTCCCAAAGTGTGGTACGCTTACCCCCAGGGGTACGGGAAGAGTTTGGTGGGGGTACGCGTTGCACTGGAGTTTGGTGGGGATCACGTGGGAATGTCCACTGCACCGTGCTTAGCTGCACCCACAGAACAAGGAAAGAAATAGGCACGTATCGCAGTTTTTACATGGGAACTGGGGCCATCGTACATCATATCGCAACTCATATCGCAACTCAGCATTACAAAAATTATAGAAGGGGTACACATATGTCAAAAGTTTGGGAAACACTGCTTTATAAAGCCACAGATAAGATGGATGGAGAAAGAGATACAAGATAGATAGACAGATAGACAGATAGAAACAAACAGACAGACAGACCTTTAACAAGCACTTTCACCGTGTAAAACCATTTAAAACATAAATTTGTCACAAAATGTACCTGGCTTGATGGATGGCCTCTACCCACTCTTCTCCATCTGCTTCCTCTTCACATCGAAGCTCAAGTGGCTTTTGTCCTTCATGTCCAAAAAGGACAGTAAAATAATACTGTAATTTGAAAAAAAAATTGTCTGACTATAGGAACTAAAGGGATATAGCTATATCTCAGTAATAGTGCTACAAAAATTTTGTATAATATACAATAAATACAATATATTTGCAAGTTGGCCTTAGAATTCATTCATTTTATTTTATTTTAATTTAAAAGTTTATATGCTGCCTTTAACCCAAATGTCCCAGAGCAGGTCAGAATAATAAAAGATAAAAGGGCTATAAGATCTTACAAAAGCAAGTTGAAACAGTGAATAATTGCCCATATGCTCACTACAAGTCAAATAACTTGAAAGTGCCTGATAAGCTCATGATTAGATACGAAATGCAGCTGAACCCTATTCAGGATTTAAAAAACGTTTAAAAAGCAGCGCATCTCCATCCATCTCAAGTCTTATTGAGACCAATATTCCTTTTTCTTCAATGGACAGCCAGATGGCTCTGGAAAGCTGGTCATAAACACAGTAGCATTCTCTCTGTTTTTGAGACATTGCTGGAAAATTTTTAATTAAAATGAAAACAAATGCAAATCTGCCTGATTCACCATGATGGGTATTCAAAGAATCAGTGCCAGTATAACACATGCATCTTTTCAGCCTTCACCATGAAGTTTACTTTCCTCTTATCTGCTTTTGTTCTAAATGTCTTTGAGACTTAATATATGGCAAGCAAGATGCCACTATAGATGCCGATATAGATTCCAGATAAAGATGCCTTGAGGTGTTAGATGGAAAATAGTATACAACTATTAGATATTTAGGTGCAAATAAGATATGGGTACATATGTAAGCAAGCAGAAATGTTACTCCATTCTATAATTTTATTGTTGGTACATTATTTACTACTACTGATAGTTTTCACTTGTTTTCCTACTGCATCATTTCAGTTCTCATTCCACAAGTCTCATGATCTTCTAAGACTTGTAGTCTAAGAAGAAGAAGGTACCATGTGGTGCCACTCCTGGATAGGCCTCTAGCATGATTGGTCAGGCTGCAAACATGACCAGGTAGAACTGCCTTTTTGTTCTGAGACTATAGGCCCCAGAAGACCATGCTGTTCACATGTGTAATGGCCATGTGCTTCCTGGTCATGTGCTTGAGGTGACCACTCATATAGAGGCAGACACATCTGTAAATTAAGTAAAGTGGTACCTTTACATGCTGGAACTAGAGATCACAGAAAACCATGCTACTTGGGTGTAGAGTGTCCTTTTTTGAGTGTCCTGTACACTTAGACGCATGCAACTGTTATGTGTAATAGACCTAAAGGCAGAAAGACCTAAAAGAAGGAGACAATGCAAGGTCTGCAGAAATGTGGTGACAGACTAATCCAGGCCTCTCACTGGATCATTCCATCTACACCTTCTCATTCTGAGACTACAAGTCTCAGAAGATCATGCTGCTTGTGTGGCATTTATTTTTCTGGTTAGGTCTGCAGGTCCAGCTATACCAAAGGGAGGCGTCACCATAAAGCCCAGCATATAAGCATGGAATATGGGGAAGAAGTATAAGGCCTGACAGACAGGCATGAATAGTCCATGGCTCTTCAGATAGGCAAAGGGTGGAGGAGGAGGCAACGAACAGCAGGAAAACCAGCAGCGCATACATATAACAGTTCAGTGCCACCTGAACTGGGGATGGAGGGTGGAGAGCTTGATGGATCCCCTGAAGATACCTCACTGATTCAAACCCTCATTTTAAGCTCATGCACATCCACATCCTTAGTGACCATAAATAAAAATCAATAAATGTAGTTCAAGAAAGTAGAACATAATCATTCAAATGTTCAATGAAAATAGTCTCAAGACTATTGCAGTTTATTAAGCAAAAAATGAATGTGACACACATTTTGCTTCACTGTCTTTTCTTTCAAACAGCAACGTTCAACAATCCAGAGTTCCCTCTGTCACAGTCTTGAACAAGCAAGCTAGGAGTTCACGTCTGCTTCAAACCTAGCGACCAAACCAGAATTGCCTTACATTTCTTATCTGAGCCATAAAATAATTTTCAGGCATTTAAAACCTATCTCTGATTTAGAGACAGCCTTGACAGTTTCTCAAACTTAAATTAAAACGTTAAATAATATCTCTTTGTTTTTAACCACATTAATTATAAATGCTAGAAGATATTTTCTGATGGCTGTTGCATGGTTCAGTTTGCCATAAAGCTTAAAAACTAGTCACATTATTCATTTCATTTTTATTGGCCTCTCAGCTTTGAGGTGGTATGCAAACTGGTGTTGTCAGAGTGGATTATAAGGATCAGCAGGTCTACACCTAAGGCTGTATTCAGGCTTAACAAAAGGAGAGCCTCCTAGGTGCCTCAGAGAGATAGGGCATGTGATCTTCATGTTCCCAACACTTCACTAATCCACCTTTTCTAGCACAGAATGTTTAGAAGAGGGTGGAGGGGCAGACTAGAGTGTGAACAATCCCACCTCAAACCCTTCTCCAAAATGCCTCAGAGATGCTCTCTCTTTTTTTGCTGTCTCTGATTACAGCCTTAGAATAGATTGTCTTTTCATACCCAATTGTCTTTGTGCTATTGCTTTTATATTATTACAATTTAATGAACACTGGAGACACTATGTACCAATTAGATCTTCTGACTGCACTAAATTAAAATAAAGCCACTTGTATGCAACTGAAATTATTTCCTAAATTGTTCTATAAGGATGCCTAACTAGCACATCTCAAAGTGAACGAAACCATGGCAAATATTGCTATTAGAGAAAGTTAAGAAGTGAGCCCCAAATGGATTAAGCATGCCAATTGTGACTGCAAGGTTTGCTACAAATAATAGTGTTACAGCTCCTAAGAGACCATCTTTTGTTAACCTGATTGCTTTCTGATAGGCAGGCATGATAAGTTCTCTCAGTGGGACAACTGGAATTCTCTCTTCTGTTTTTGCAAGATAACATGCCTCAGCTAATGGAAATTGCACAGATATGGTATTGTGACAATAAGCAGCAGTCCGCTGGATAAAGCATGTTGACTAAAGCTAAAACTCTTGGGGATACAGCTGCTTTCTTTTTGAAACCTGATGCAGGAGTCAGAAACACATTCACTGCCTGGTTGTGTGTTTATAAATAAAACAAATACTTCAAAGGCAGTGTTAAGTCTCCAATGCACAGCCATCCAAACTAAATTAATGCTCAAATTCTCATCACAGAAAAGTTTGAAGGCAAGGAAAAGGGAAAACAACCATTATAAAAGCTAACAAGAGTTTTCTACCAGAGGCTTCCAACTATCACAGATCAGAAAATGTACATAGGAGAGCATAAAAATACATCTATCGTGTGGGGGGAATAATATCTTAAAGGAGGAAAACTTCAAATGCGAGAGACACACTGGAATTCTAAGGCTCCATTCACACACACAAAAAGGGCACCTCTGAAGTAGCTTCATCAATCTGCCCCTCCTCCTCTTGTGACCATTCTAGGATAGGAAAAATGAATTAGAGATGGGATGAGAACATTGGGGCACCACACTACCATCATGGAGGCTTTTGAACTCCCTTTTTTCATCTATGTGTGACAAGCAGTCTAGCCATGGTGGAGAGGAAACTTCTCACACCTGTCAAAAACGTGCCTGGATGTTATTTTCTGCAATTAAACAAAAGGTGGCATCCAACAGTGTGTGGAAAGCATGCTGTGGATTTAAGAGAAATGACTGCTTATCTTAATTCAGGGGAGGAAGGGTGATAATATTTATACTGCCCCTGTCCTTCCTACATGGATGCTGTCTAATACTGGCACAACACTCAGAAGCAGCAATTGGTATGAAACAATGCATGCTGAAATCAGTAGCAAGTATACTACGCTGGAAGACAAAACAAAAACAACTGTAGCCTGCTGCAAATAAGGAACACTTCTAATTGCAAAATTCACTCTGATGGGACAATTTTCAGCAGTACATTTTGAAAGACAAATTTTCTGTCTCAGAACAATATAAGCTCCGGTTGCTCTATAAAGTCAGCTGAAAGAACACTTTCTCTAGCACCAGTGCCTCATTAAGTGACAGGAAATATTTATTACACTGAGGAGAGTTTCACATCCTCTACTGTTTGTTTTTTATCCATAAATGTGTCTCTAATTATAAGATGACAAGAACAAACAGCAGGAGGTGTTTTGCTTATAACTGGTTGTCCTGTAACTTGTTTAGGCTCCGTGCAAAAAACATTGCAACACATGAAACTGTGCGTGCTTATACAAGAAATCTGTTCCCCCTACGTCACTCAAAAAACCAACAATACACTGCACCTGGTTAATTGCATCAGAAAATAACAGATAGATTTGGAAGTAAGTGCAATGAATTTAGCTGTTTCATTCATGAACAGCATAAATGCACTGTTAAATTAAAGTAGAATTCTTTATAATGCTGGAATTCCGAGGACTCTAATTAAACTATGATCCTTTCTGCACTGGGCAATAGACCACTCTAGTACAGATCACCAGTTTTTGTACATTTGTCCACATTGGACTAGGCCATGGACTAGCACTGTACAGTTGGAATACCTGCAGTGTGAGCCTTGGAGCAGCATAAGCACTGTCCCGGAACAGCTGGCACAGATGAACTGGAACAGTCCTAAACTGTATTCAGACATAGCACAGTAGGGACCTCAAAGGGGGCCCAGGATCCCAACCCTTCTCTAATCCACCTTTTCTAGCCAGAAGGTTTGGAAGGTGGGGAAAGGGCAGACTAGTGTGAGTGAACTAGGGATGTGCATGAATATTCATAACATTCAAAATCCATATGAATTTGGCTGAATTCAGACATTTGAATTCAAATTAAATGTTGGTGCATTCAAATATTGACATTCAAATTCAAATTGAATATTTCGATACAAATTTCGTATCAAATTCAAATCCTACCACATTCAAAGGGGATCTATTTGAACCTATACAAATATTCTGGAATTCGATTCAATACAAATCGAATTTAAAAAATTTTGTGCACATCCCTAGTGTCAACAATCCCACTTCAAAGCCTTCTCTAAGCTTTATTTATTTACTGACTGTCATGGTCTAAGATCTGTGGAACAGGAACTGTCAACAGCTTGGTAGCAACAATTCAGTGGAAGAGTGACTGCCTGGAAAGCAGAGGATCACAAATTCCATTCCCATCTCCTCAGGAGAAGATAATACCAACTGATTTTCTGTATCTACCAAGAAAACTGCATAGATATCTCCATGTAAACATTCAGAATCAGTCCCCACTCTGTGGTACCTAATGTTCACTCAATACATAATCCAATACATGGCTATTCAATAAATTCATAAATATACATAAGACAGCAACCTTTTAAAAAGTGGCTGTGTTTATGCTAATTAATTCAGAATGAACATGCCTGGTTTTTTAATACTTTAATACTACAGTTCATTAAAACAAGCCATTCACAAGTCTACCATATCATACAACTGAACTGATCATTTCCATGGGAACAGTTTTCACTTGTTTGATAAAGAATTCAAGCATTCATTTAATGGATATGTGTTTTTGAAAAACCGAGAAAATGTCAGACAGGTATTCAGCAGTATGCCATTATTTTAAAGTCAGCCAAGGATTTTCACTTGAGATGGATGTGCTACCATAACATTTAAGACAATGATAGGTGAACTAAGTTTTAACCATGTGTTTTTCAAGGTTTTTCCACAGTCAGAAATGGACTTTACCAAGGAACTGAATCAAACAAAGATGAAAAGATAGGTGAAGAGAAATTTCATGCCCACACACTACCTGGAATTAGGACAAAGAGTCCAACGAACTGCTTGTGTAAGAGGCAGCATCCAAAACACCTGACTAGACCTGAACACTCCTCCTTGAAGTGTGTTAGGCCCCTTCACTGTATATGTTCAGGAAGGGGGTGAAGATGTGCCTCTGGCTAAATGTTGGTTACATTTCCCCCACTGCAAACACTACTATTTTAAGTGATATTGTGCTGTTTTTAACATGTTGTCTTTTAAATGTTCTGATGGTTATTATCGTTTTCATATAGTTTTTTGATACGCTGGATTTTAAAGGTTGTTACCCACCCTGAGACTTTCAGGTATAGCGCAGGATATAAATATAAAAAAATAAATAAATACATAATGGAAAGGATAAAGTGCCATTGCTTCCTCATTCCATGTACAGAAGCTCAGTAACAAAATGTTAGATTCCAATACATCAAAAGGAGACCAGCCTTGTATCCAGATAGGTTCCTGACCTGGGATTATCCTGACGCTATGTTAGGAAAATGAACTCCCAACCCAGGTTTTACCTATAAAATGAAAGCCCTTCTGTAGCTAGAAGCCTGCTTGCTCAATCTGCCATCTTGGGAGTGGCCACTACGCATGTGTGGAGCCAAGCCAGACCAAAAATTGTGGCAGTGCATGTGCAGGGGGTGGCAATTGCACACTTCCGGCCATTTTGTGTTGTCAAAATACCTGACCGTATGCATTGTGCTATCGGAGATTATGCTGTTGGAAACACAGCATTTCATGTGTGTGTGTGAGAGAGAGAGAGAGACAGAGAGAAGTCAGCCTAACCTGCTGTGTGTGTGTGGGGGGGGGGAGATGGAGCTTGGACTTCAGTTAGTTTGTTTAGTTCTTCCTATTAAGCTGGCTGAGAACAGATCAGTCTGTACCATGTTGTTCTTGTTGTTGTTTTAAGTAAAGTTAACTTTTATTTCACTAGTCTTCTGAGTGGTGCATTTTTGGGATCACTGCAGAGTCTTACACTGCAAACTCTGGGAAAATCACACAAGCTTGATTTTCCAACATACTGTATTTTCTGGCGTATAAGACTACTTTTTAACCCAGGAAAATCTTCCCAAAAGTCAGGGGTCGTCTTATACGCCAGGGGTTGTCTTCTTATACGGCGAGTATATCCCAAACTCTATATTTTAACTGGAAAGTTGGGGGTCGTCTTATGCACCCAGTCGTCTTATACGCCGGAAAATACGGTAAGTGTCTTGATCAGGAAGTGCCCACACTTGCCCTGACATCTGGGCAACAGGCGATAATTCAATACTCTGGAGTATTGCTAAATAGCTTCTGAAACAAGAGACGTACGGAGAATGGAAGCAGCCTAATTTAGGGGCAAGGACAGTCAATGTCATGCAAAGTTCTGTGTGAGAAAGGTTCCACAAGAAATTATAGGGGCTGACTTTTTATGCACAGCATTGGTGCAGTGGAATAGCCACCTCATTCTGCAATTCTTCATCTACACTATTGTCTTAGGACCATAAAGAGCATAAGTCTTTACCACAGAAGGATTCACAGAGTTACCATTTGTATGAGCTCATCTTTAAACTGGATTTACCCAAGAAGTAAGATAGATAAAAACTTCCTTTTCCTTCAAAGACTGAGAGTATAGATAAGTACACTGCTTTTCTATAAGTGCTTGTCAACTATGTATTTAGCTATATGAAAACTCTGTGAATGTTGCCATGAATACAATCTTTGGCTTCATCCATATCCCATCAGAAATCATCTGGTGTGCTACTTCTAATGAGTCCCTATGAGATTCTGTACCAGCTGTACTTTCTAGACAACCTCCAAAAGCAGCCCTGTATAGAGTCCATGCACAGAAAAGCATATTAAGTGAGATCAGTTTCCAATACTGCCAATGAAAACCAGATGCCTTGAGGGCCTGAGTAAGGTGTCTTTGGCTCTTTCTGCATTAAGTGGACTATTTTGAACCATGTACTGCTGATTAGTTAGTGTTGGCCACAGCAGGACAGTGATGAGGTACAACCCCCCCCCAATATCCTAGTATACTGCTTTGTCCAGTTTTGATTAAACATGATGGGGGGTGGGACTCCTGCAGTTTCCACTAGTATGTGGAGAACAGGCCCTTATTTCAGGATTTATCCCAAAATAACATCCTGTGCAGAACGGCCCTTTACTGCACAATGGAGATGAAGTCTCCATTACAGTAAACTACAGAGCCTGGGCTACAGAGCAGAAAAGGGTTTTGCTCCTAGTCACAACAAAACACCTCTGGAGATTTATAGGCTGGTGAATTGTGACATTTGACATGCTGTCACCTGAATCTTCCAGCTTCACAGTAAAGTTAGCTCTGGATAAGACAGCACAAAAAAGGACTTAGTAAATATATCCAGTGCTGTGTTGGTATTGTACATTCAAAACATCTTTGCTTTTTGTTTGTTTCAGAAAAATTACAATGGAGGAGAAGGAGGAGAATTGGCTTTTATACACCACTTTTCTCATCCCTTAAGGGGACTCAAAGTGACTATCAAAGTTTCTCATTCTTCTCCCCACTCCTGACACCCTGTGAGGTAGATGGGGCTGTGAGAACTCAGAAAGATTGCTGTGACTAGCCCAAGCTCACCCAGCTGGCTTCATGTGGAAGTGTGGAATTGAACTGGGAGACTCCTAGATAAGAAACCAACACCCTAAGCACAAGATTAAACAATAAAAATATATACCATAAAATAGGTTTTACTATGGCCCTATACTAATCAGCTGCCAGTTCTTAGGTAGTCAGGATAATCTGCAATTAACTAATTGAAAAGGCTGAATATCTGCTGCTTTAATTTTGCAAATATGAGGTCATTAGCTTATTAAGGAATCTGTAACAGGATTAAATCCTTCTATAGCCTTGGTATAGGTTTCAAATTCATAAAAGTGAAATGGGCATTTTAAAAATGCCTGTGATATGATATCAATGAAACCTCACACATCTAGTTATTACTTTACCTAATAATAATTCATACATATATACAGAAATGCACTTTTGCAACCTGTGCTCACAACTCAAATCGGTTGCCTAGGAAGCTCTGCATGAACCAGTGTCCTGCTGTCGTTCCTCTTCCAAACCAGCTTCATGCAAGCTGTGGTAGAGAGAAAGGGGTTCTTTTTGTTGTGTGATTAAGTCATAATGGCAGTTTATGTGTCAAAAGGGTGTACACATCCTTCCTGTTCCTAGTGCAAATTCTATAGTCTATTTATTATATCTTTAAATTACATCTGTAAAACTCAGCCATATTTCTGATCTAAAAAAACATACCAAGTTGGTATTTCTCTGCCTTGCACATCACAATTGTGCATTTTTGCATATCTTTTCAAAATGGGAGGGTGGGGTGCGGTAGGGTGGAGTGGGGTAGGGAGGGGAGGGGAGGGAGGGTGATATTTTAAATGATGTTTTATTATTTGATATGTTTTATTCTTATTGGAACCTGCCCTGGGACCATTTGATGAAGGGTGGGATATAAATTTATTAAATAAATAAATACATTTTGGGCTGCAACTAGTCAGAGCCTAAAACACGCGATTATGCCTGCACTATATTGGGATTGCCACACATATCCTTGAAAATTCCAACATAGCCCTGGGATGCAGGGTTGAAATCCTGGCATGTCACTGTCCAGAAAACAGAACTCCCAACCCATTTCCATTTCCACTTCCATTTATATACCGCCTTTCCAAACGTAAAATTTGCTCAAGGCAGTTTACAACAAATGGAAGAACAAGGTACAATACAAATTCAATCAATTAAATCAAAGAAATACAACAAATAAGAATAATCAACAACTCAAATTGAAAACACTTGCCAAGGCAGTTTACATACATCAAAATTACATTACATGTTATAACCACTAATACATTATGCAGTAATAATAATAATTAAAAGAAAAAAAACCCCATAAACAGGTGGGACGGCTGGCTAATAAGTTTTTGTAGTCCTTACAACAGGTAGAATTAGTTGCACACTGAGTCTCCCTCCTCCCCTTGTCCATAATGGTGTTGGGGCATTGGGCTGGGTGCTGCTGGGCTTTTGTAGCCTTGGACATTGTCGAGCGCTGATTCCCCTCCTCCTCTTGTCCCTGGCGGCATTGGAGTTTTTTCCAAAATAGTGATATTGCTTGAGTGCTTGCTCCTGCAATCCATTTTGTTGAAAATGGACACCATGCAAGTGCTGGGGCTGTGCTTGCACACTTCCAGGCCTTTTAGACTATTGGAATACCTGGAAGTACCATCACACCATCACAAGAGCACATACTCAGACAGGTAAGGGTCCAGGCTTATCCCACAATTTTCCCCTGACCGCTGGCAGGAATGGCAAAAGGAAATTACAGGATCTAAACAAGATCCCACATTTTCCTTCTGCAGGATGAAGCATATCCCATATTTTTTTTCTTAACATCTAAAGCAGCGGTTCTCAACCTTCCTAATGCCGCGACCCCTTAATGGACTTCCTCATGTTGTGGAGACCCCCAACCACAGGGATAGAGCAGCTGGGAAGTGAGAGGGAAGGGTGGCGGGAAACATGTCGCGACCCCTCTGAACAGGTCGTTCGACCCCCAAAGGGGTCCCGACCCCCAGGTTGAGAACCACTGCTCTAAAGAATTCTCCAGTTGACGCATGCATCCCAGTATCCTCACTGCCTTGCACACACTTCCTGCAAAAAACTTTGCTTTATGTGGCATTCACACAAATTAGCATTGATTCCCAAAAAAGAGCTCACAAGAGACCCTACCTCAAATCTTGCAACAGAATATAGGTGTGTTGGTCTTGTTTATTGTTTATTATAACTATTGATAAGCAACAAAAAAGAAAAATAACAGTCTAGGGATGTGCATGAATATTTGAAGCATTCAAAATCTGGCCAAATTCGGCCATTTAAACTCAAATTGAATGTTAACAATATTCGTATGCTAACATTTGAATGAATATGAATGTTTTCAGACATTTGTATGAATAGTCAGACATTTGATAAGCTGGGAAGCGTATCAGATAGGCATCTGTTCATATCAGGTTCATATATGTTTATATCAGATACCTATTGAACGTACGTACAAATATGTACGAATAGATTTGTATCGAATAGAATTTTACCACATTTGAATGTGATCTGCTCGTGTGAACACAAATTTTTGAATCAAATGCCAAAAAAAAATGTGTGAACATCCCTATAACAGTCATTGTTGCAATCTTCACACCAAAGTCAGAATTCATAACAAGTCAATTTTACAACGCTATAACAATAAATTTCTTATGGTATCTTGAATCAGATATCTGGGTTTAACTGGTGCTTGTAAATTTGGATGCTACTTTGTAACAGAGATGCATTTTAAAAATGCACTTTGTTATGCCACTGTTCCCACCAGCACCAACATACACTACAGTTCATACTTGGAATATGTGCTTTGCAGCCCATTTTGTTGCCAGTGAATATGTATGAAGGTGGTAATTTGGACAACCTGTTCTGGCTCTGAAGCTCACATGAACTGCGTAGCCTGCTACAAGGACTGCAACAGTCAGGATGTGTAAGGCACTCCTTCAGGCTAAAAATACAGAATCTGCCAGACAATTTGTCACAAACACACAACCTAAATTGTGATTGCAACTGCAATATAATTCAGACTAAATATTTTGTTGAATAGATTATATTCAATAGATTACAGCTTAAAATGCATGAAGCTTAATCATTATAGATCCTATCAGAGCATTTTGCCATCTGTCAATCTTTAGATCTGTAGTACTGTACAGTGTTTACAGCACTAACTTGGCAGAACACCTCTGTGTGGCCAGCCAGATGGGCCTCTAGTACCCTTTCCACACTTGACCCACTAGTCACTTGCAATGTGCTTCCAGACAGAGTATCTGCACTTCAAGGAGCCAATTCTGAATCAGAAACAGCTCCTTCTGTGTAGGAGCACACCATGACGCATCCACATGTGAACCTATCCTTACCTGTGCTGGACCCAGTAAGGTTCTGGGCAAGTCCATTCACACATCTTCCAGTTTGGAAAATGTACCAGATAGGCACCTGATGCACTGTACAAGTGTGCTGATACACCACATGACATGCTGCACAAGCACACATGGGTGGAGGATCTGGATGCCCTACTGACAGCACCAGTGCACACATGCTGGGGCTGGCACCAGCAAAGAAAGATGGCAGTGCCTATTAACCCATTCACACCGAAGGTAGGTGTCCAGACGCATGGGGAGAGGGATGGCATGTACTAGCATTTGTCAGTGCTAATGTTAGTCCACAGGTGGACAACTTAGCCTTTCCCATCCTTCAGATGGGAATGGAGGTGAGGATTTGCCCCTAACCAGAAGCCTACAATAGATCCAGATCGAGGGCTTCTTGATCTTAATATGGCTCCATCTTGTGCAGACAGATCCAGCCTAATGCAGTGGGGTGGGGGTGAGGATCCAGATTAATGTGCAGCTCAGGTGGCCCTAGATCCAGATCAAGTCGCTAGTGGAGAATGGCCTAGGTTAGCAACAATTTCTTCTTATACTACCCTAAACGTAAGCTCCTCTCAAAGTATTTGAAAATTGTTATCAAGTAGCAAATGTTTTGACATTCAAGAGTCTATTATAGATATATCTGCCTAGTAAAGATTTTACGACTCCTAAAATATTAAAACACTTTGCAAGGGCACCTGTACCCAGCTCATGGATACATCTGCTAAAGACTCATGATGATTTCATTAAAGTTTATGAAGCCCTTTTCTGAATTGCACATTTACAGTAAATCTACTGATACTGGAAGCTCACAAACATGTACAGCCAATAACATTTTACAACAGGGACAAAAACTGAACGTCAAGTTTGCTATAATAACTAGGACGCTACAGTTACTTTGATTTTAAATGGCAAGAAATGTTCTATTTATGCTTACTCCTCTTAGTTAACAGAACTCTTCTCGTGCTGTATAAAGATTTGCATCATTGGCCTTTTAACATTCATAGGCTATCCTGGACTGTGCTTGCCTACTCTAAGCAACCTGACCCAACCCACAACGGACCAGGCTACTAGTAGATGACTCTAAGGGCCATCCACTTTACAGACAGCCCTGACCAGCCAGCTTTTTATTCCCAGCCTCCAAAGTACTGCAATTCATGTGGCAGAACATAAGAGAAGCCCTGCTGGATCAGGCCACAGCCCATCTAGTCCAGACTCCCGTCGCACACAGTGGCCCACCAAATGCTCATGGGCATCTCAAGCAGAGTCAAGAAGTAAACCTTTTCCTGCTCTCGAATCCCAGCAAATGACCTTAGAAGTGTCCTGCTCCCGCCCCCCCCACAGCCTGAAAGATGTACCTAGGCATTCATTCTAGTAGCCATTGATACATCTGTTGTCCATAAATTTGTCTAATCCTACCTTAAAGCCATCTAGGCTGGCAGCTGTTACAACCTCTTCAGGCAGCAAATTACATAAACTGGTGACCCTCTGGGTGAAGAACTATTTCCCCTTGTCAGATCCAACGCTGCTACCCATTAGCTTCATAGGGTGTTTTTCCACTGTCACTAGAAGTACCCATTAAGTACCCAGTAAAGGGTACAAAAATGCCATTTAGTACCCATTAATGGGTACTTAATGGGTACTTTTAGTGACAGTGGAAAAATACCCATAGAGTGCCCCCGGTTCTAGTGTTGTGCGATAGAGAATTTTTTTCTATCCACCTTTTCTATACCATGCATAATTTTATATACTTCAACCAGGTCCCCTCTTAAATGCCATCTCTCCAGACTGAAGGGGCCTAGATGTTGCAGCCTGGTTTCATAAGGGACGTGTTCCAGCCCCTTAATCATTCTGGTTGCCCTTTTCTGCACCTTTTCCAGTTCCATAATGTCCTTTTTGAGGTGTGGTGACCAGAATTGTACACAATATTCCAAATGTGGCCTCACCATAGATTTATAAAGAGGCAAAATGACACTTGCTGACCTGTTACCTATTCCTTTCTTAACTATTCCCAGCATTGAATTAACTTTTTTCGCTGCTGCCGTGCACTGGATTGACACCTTCATTGAACTGTCCACCAGAACCCCGAGATCCCTTTCTTGGCTCAGACCCCATCAGTTTATAGACATAATTTGGGGTTTTGGCCCCGATGTGCATTACTTTGCACTTGTTAAGATTAAAGCACATTTGCCACTTGGTTGCCCACTCACCCAATGCTAAGAGATCCCTCTGGAGCTCTTGACAATCTTTTTCAGTTTTTATTACCCTAAATAATTTAGTATCATCAGCAAACTTTGCTATTTTACTATGTACCCCTTCTTCTAGATCACTGATGAATAAATTAAAAAGCATTGGTCCCAACATTGAACCTTGGGGGGGGCACTTTTTACCTCTTTTCACCCCTGAGAATTGGCCGTTTACTACTCTCTGCTTCCTACCCTCAAGCCAGTCACAAATCCAGGACAGAACCTGTCCTTTTATTCCATGGCTGATGAGTTTATTTAGTAGCCTTTGATGTGGGAGTTTGTCAAAGTCCAGATAGACAGTGTCTACTGGTTCACCTTTATCCACATGTTGATACTTTCAGTGAATTCCAACAAGTTTGTAAGGCATAATTTATCTTTGCAGAAGCTATGCTACTTTGTGTTCAACAATGCTAGCTCCTCCATGTGCACCCTAATTTATCTTTAATGATGGTTTCCACCACCTTACATGGAACCGACATTATGCTAACTGGTCTATAATTGCCTGGATCATCCCTGGATCCTTTTTCGAAGACTGGTGTTATATTTGCTACCCTCCAGTCCTCAGCTACAGAGCCTGATGTTAGGGAAAGATTATATATTTTTGCTAGAAGGTCGGCAAACATTGCTGTTCTTTAACTGCTGCCAGCACTAGCTGCTGATGGAAATTGGTGCAATGGGGACAGGAGCAGGAATGCAGGAGCATGTCCCCAGGCCCTTATGATGCAGCCAAAACACCTCCACCTACCCCAAAACAGCCATCATAACCTGATTAGGTCCCTGTTCATACAAGTCTAAGAAAGGAAAGACTGGATCCCACCCACCACAGCATGGTTCAGCCTCCTTTAGGCCGTTCCCCCCGCTCACACTGAAAAGCGAAGACATCTTGGCATGCCAGGATGGGCTGAATCCTCTAAAAATGAGGACTCTGGTTAAGACGATATAATGAGGGTTGGCCAGCTTGGAAAATAAATTAAATAAAAATAATGTGAGTAACACAACCTGAAGTCGACCTAAACTACTTGTGTGACCAGGACCTAGGACACCTTTTACAGATAGCTCATGTCTTTGTCAAAAGAATGAAAGAGAAACAACAGAACATCTACAGTTGTTTTGTCCATTCTACAGAAACATGAGATACCAACATTGAATTAACAACACTGAATCCATTCCCAGGCAGACCAAACAATTTTTACGTGCACAAGCTGCTATCTGGCAGAAATATAATTTCCTCAAGGAACATAGCAATATTCTGTGTCAGAGGCATTAAAATTAGAAAACAAATTAATTAGTTGGAAGAAGTTTCTTGAAGGGTTTTCAGTAGTTCAGGGTTGGCATTTCATATAATTTCATTTTTTTAACAGGTTAAATCATTTAAATGAATTGTTTTTAATTAATACTGTAACTTTAGTTCTTCTGTAATATTGTAAATAATATTATGTTCCTATCCCACACAGAAGAATAAGAGAAGAGCCTGATTTTTTTACACCTCAATATCTGTACTCAGTAATTTCCTCTAACTTTTGCTCAGCGTTGATGTATGAGAATCTAATTTAATGTGTTACTCTCACCTCTCCTAGAAGAAAAAGATGTCATCTTCTGTAACAGATGTGTTTGTGTTCCTGTACCTAAAAGTAAGATGAAAGAGTTGTCCACATTCTTTTGTTTTGTAACCCTATTATGAATTATGACATATTCTGAAAATGTCCATTATACAGAAATATCCTTGCTGTTCCAGTGATTTTTATCTTAAACTGCTTAATGTTATACATTCATTAAGTTGTATTTACGGCTTCATCACCCAAAGGTCCATAGCACTCCAAGTCCTTCTGCCTCCCAATGTTTGCCCAGGCTTATGTTCCTTGCTTCCATGACATTACCTATCCATATCATCATGTGCCCAGGTATCTGAGCTTCAGCTTCTGTATTTATTTATTCTTCCAATGAACAGTGAGGCTTGATTTCCTTTAGTACTGCCTGATCTGATCACTTTGCAGTCCATTCATGCATCTGATGAAGCAGGCTTAGGGCCTGTTTGCACTTTCTAAGGAACACTCTGTTCACATACCACACCCTTGCCTCCATCCATCCTCCGTAACTCTGGAGATGTAAAAACCTCTCCACAGCTTGACCAGGAGCTTTTACTCGGCTCCCTTTTAGCAGGATGTGCACTAACTTCCAAGTTCAAAGCTGAGACAAGGTAGGGCAGGGAGGCTGCCCAGGCTGTGCCATGCTTAGACTGCCATGGCAGTAGCTGGGCGGGCGCATGACAGAAATTGCCACAGCCATTGTTATGGCAATGTGGATGATTTAGGACAAATAATTCACACTGTGAGCACCCACAGGTAAGCTGGTGACAGCACCAGCACTCGTGGTGCAAACGCTGAACCTAAGTGCACTGGAACGGTACACTTATACCATTTCACCCAGTTAAGTGCAAACTGGTCTTAAGTCTATGAAAACTCATGTTACCAACTTCATTCTCTCTTCTCATCTCTTAGGTGATGTTAACCACCCCTTGCTTACTGATCAAAACTAATGCAGCGGCTTCGTTGAATTCCTGCAGTCCAAGGCCCTTTCGCACTGGCTCTAAAAATGGACTTAGAGGCAGTTTGGAGAGGGATTAAGACACGGCTTCTGCATAGGGTACCCAATTAGGGACCCTCTGAGGAAGCCGCATCTGCATTTCGGCACGCAAGACCAGTTTCTTAAACTGATATCCAGATGTAATGTAAGACCTAAAAAATTAGGGGCTTACATCCGGCCCTTCCCCTGAAACTGTTTCGGAAGCAGGACGCTCCCCTCGGCCTCCCCAATTGGCTCCACTGGAGCCAGCAGGGGGAGACTGTGAGCTGGCTTCGCCAGGTTCCCCCTCACCCAAGAAGGCGCAATTGCACCTTCTTGAGCAAGGGGAAGCCGCAGCCTACACCCCGCATCCTGCCCGCAGCCTACACCACCACCCCTTTATAGATCTGTTTTCTGGCGGCATGTGCGGAAAGGCCCCAAAGGACTCTCAAATGTCTTCTCCAGCACAACTCAAAAGCACTGATTCTTTGGCACTCAGCCTTCCTTAAAGTCCAGCTCTTACAGCCATACATAAGTACTGAGTAAACCATAGCTTTGACTATATGGATCTTTGTCTGCAAAGTGATGTCTCTGCTTTTTCATTTGCTGTCCATGTTTGCACCCTCCTCTTTCATCAAGAGGCTCCTAATTTTTCTTCGCTTTCTGCAGAGGGTCAAGAAGCATTCCTGCACCAACATGAGTATGGCAGGTCCCTATTCCAGGATATAATCCAGAACAAGGCCCAGTGCAAAAATGGCCTTAAGACTGTTCTGCCAGCATATCAGCACTTGGTCACTAAGCTTTTGAATTTATAAATTATTTCCTTATATATCTTTATAATGTGCACTTAGTGCTTATTCCTTGCACTTTCCACACAATGAAAATTCACAGTATTTGCCATCAAGTGTCTGATTAAATTGATATAATCAGACAGAAACCGTTTTAACTTTTGCTTGCTCAATGATGGACCTTATAATTTCTAAAAGTTGTACAATGCTTGGAATCTAGGGCATAGGAACACATAGGATAATAAGCATCTCATTTGGAACACTACAATGTAAGTATTGATTTAAACATAAGCTATCTGCAGTAATACAGTCAGGTTTTAGTTTCAGTTACCAGAACCATATGGCTCTTCTCTGCTTCCTCTCCACAGCTTTACAGCTAAGCTTTCATTGGACCTTTCAACATAAATTAGTATCTGGGAAACTTCGTTACTTTTTTTTAAAAAAATGCATTGACTGAATGAGACTTAGAAATATATTTGTCAAGAAAGATGCCTGAAAAATTTATGTAGTAAAAAAAAAAACAGCTGAAAGCTGCGGTCAAGACCAATTGAAAATTATAGTCAGACTCCAGTATCCACTGATCTGGTAACTGCCGTTTCAGTTTCCTGCAGTGACCGGATCAGCCCCCATCCCACCCTAGGCAGGCACCATTAGGCCTACCATAATATCTTCTGAGGCTGGGAAGAGGCAGAAAATGGGCCAAAATGGTGCATGATTTCCCATAATGCCTTTTGAAATCCCATGGGATTTCACTGGTATTTCCAGTGCATTTCCCAGCATTTGCTATTATCCATGGTTTACGTTACCCGCGGTGAGGCCTGGAGTGTACTGCCCACAGATACAGGGGTCCAACTGTATTTTGAAAAAAATTAAGAAGAGCAACAACCAGAACTTATTAACACTGAACAAGCAGGGCCAGATATTAGAAATGTGCAAGATGAAGGTGGGAGAGATACTGCAGTTCTGTTGTTGTTCTTTAGTCATCCAGTTATCTCCAACTTTTCATGGACCACAGCATGACAGGCCCAATTGTCTCCCAAGTTTCGCCCCAACTCATGTTCATAGTTTGGCCTTGTTGTTAGAGTGCCAGACTAAAATCTCGTAGTCACCGGGTTCGAGTCTGCTGTTGTCCTCCATGAAACCAGCTGGATGACCTTGGGCTAGTCCCAGCTGTCTTTCTGAGCTCTCACAGCCCCACCTACCTCATAGCAGCAGCATGAAGACACAAAGATGGTGGCGCATGGCCAGCAATCACACTGAAGGTAGATGTCCAGAAGCATGGGGGGAGGGATGGTGCGTGCTAGAACTTTTGAGTGTGAATGCTAGTACATGCATGGACAAGTTCACCTTTCCTGTGCAAATTTGCCCCAGGATGCAATTGAGGGTATTAGAATATTCCCAGTGTTGTTGACACAAGTCCTTCAGTCTATTATTCTGCTGTGTGTAAGGAAGGCAACAGAAGCACTCCTGAAAAACAGAAAAAAATGCCATTTCCCTTCTAAATGCTAAAGCCAAGAGAGAAAAAGGAGAACATTAACCCCTTTTTTGGTGCACAGTCATGATAGCTGCCCTGAAAGAAAGTAAAAATGCCACTTTTCCCTTATGGACTATGAATTTGATTGATAAAAAAGCAAGATCCCTGTTTACTTAAGGGCAACCAGTGAGCTTTCTAAAGTGTGGGCTGAACCCTGACTCAACAGACAGCTGAGCAGAAGTGTTTAGCATTGCTAATGAGGAAGTTTTAAAAGATGTATTTAAAGTTCTCTAAATAGCAAAAGCTCTTAAGGCTTGGATGGCAGGGAGCATCCTTTCTGCCCTACCACCTGCCCTGATCCCTCTGAGGGTCCTCTTGGGTGGAACATTTGGTATTTCCCAAGATTTAGAAGTGTTTGCACTTCTACTCTGCCATGAAGTTTGATGGGAAGCCCTTGGGCACAACCACTCAGCCTAACCTACTTCACAGGGTTGTTGTGGGGATAAAATAGAGGAGATAAGTAAGGACTACAGTGTCTTGGACTCTTTGGAACATAAAAATGCCATACATTTTTTTTAAAATGCAAAGATTAAAAATGTTTTTACAAACACTGCATATGGTGAGTTACTTGCCCTCTTCAATCCCTATGCCTGAAATGAAAGTATGGTCCTTTAGCTTTTATTCACAGATATCCTGAAGCTTTATCTCGGCTCAAGGTTATTTTTAAGTGAACTAGAACAGGAAGGATATGGAAAAGGTGGGGTACTGTGAGAAAATTTGGCAGCAAAGGGAAAAAGTGATTTAAAATATTGTTATACAATTCTAAAACAATTTTATGAAGTTTAACACTTTTGGAACATTTCCCAAATTCATTCCTTTGTTTTGTAATGCAGTAGATGAGAAAAACAAATGCGTGTAAGAAAAACAATCCTCTGGTTTGTTTCTTTTTAAAAAACCTATTTAATAAGGGTGTAGACTTGAAAGATTTCTTCCCCAAGATAAATCCTGGAAAATAGTGTACCTAGTTCAATCAAAACTTTATGATATATTCAGCTGAACATTTTTCAGTTGAATAAATTTTTTTTACTGGCCATGATAAATGCTATATTTTACTTGTGGATAGTACTGAGCTTAAACTTATGTAGAACTCACCAACCCCTACACACTTAAAATGTAAATATATATACACATTTTTCCATGCCTAATATTTATGTTTCAAAAGCATTTTAGTTAATTTAAATGAAACAATGAATTCAGAGGTGGCAGTATAGTGTTGGAACATACAAATGAAATGGATAAAACAGGCCCATTGAACTCAAGTGATGAGTAGGAGAAAAGTCACTTTGGGCTTCAAATATAAGAATTAAAACCTCAGTTGGGACCCAGAAATGAATAAGGAACCAATGTAAATTTTTAAGGACTGGTATCATATGCGCTAGGGATGTGGACGAATATTCACAGGCATTCAAAATTTGATCGAATGTGCCAAATTTCAACATTTGAAGTTGAATAGAATGTCCCGAAATTTGAATGTAAACATTCAAATCGAATTTCGAACTTTTGATCTATTCGTTCAAATTATCCGGACTTTCGTAGGTGTATGGGTTCGTACACGATGCGTACTTGAAGAACTGCACCTTTCCTGCATAAAAAGTGTGTACCGATGCATACGAGTATGCATATGTGCACATACAAATGTTGTTGACATTTGTATGTGCAGATTCAAATAAAAAATTCGAACAAATAGATTCGGATTTGGTAAATAAGAGTCGAATCTTGTTAAATTCAAATTTAAAAGATGTGAATTGAATTGGATTTTTGGGTACTTGATTCTATTCAAATAGAATGTCAAAAAAACATTTGTGCACATCTCTAATATGTGCATGTCTGTCCAGAAGAGATTTTTTTTTCACTTCCATTACTTGAAAACCCAAGGCACACGAGTTCCAGAAATGGCTATTTAAGGGATGGACAAGCTATTGCCCCTTAAGTGCAGATTCGACCTCCCCATCCCTCCAAGGGGCAGTAAAGTTACAGGATCCACTGAGCCAAGCCGCTATGACGAGCTTGGACAGAGATCAAGACAAGAGAATGTGGACATGGTCACACCTTCACTTTAAAACTTCTTCAGTCTGATTGCTCACACCTTCTCATTTCTATCCAGTTTATTTGTGGACTTTCCATTCAGGAAAGTCCAAATGGAGGGTGGAAACTCCACAAATAAGCTGGATAGATGTATCCCAAATGTTCTCTGATCCACCTTTTCTAGCACATAATGTTCATGTGGGGGCAGACCAGTGTGTGAAGAATCCCACCTCAAAGCCTTCTCTAAAGTGCCTCAGAGGTGCTCTTTTTTGCAGTGTCTGAGCACAGCCAAACTCTACCCTACTAGGCTTATCTGTGACTAAACATGCACAGATACTTTTGCCAACTTAAATGCTCTTCCCTCAGACCTATTACAAGGCAAATATAATAAAGGTGCATCGAGACTTCTTAATACTGCACATCAGAATGCGTAGTCAAGACTGAGCTGTCGCGCGTGACAGCCGATACTTTGTACTGGCATCACATTATAGCAACGCTACTGCGAATTTATTTAATGCTGATATACTAGCATTCTGTGTGTGCAGAATTTAGAAAATGTGAAGTTTCCCACCACTCTGCCGGCGAGAACAGGGATGGCAGTTTAATCGCAATCGGCTGCCTTGTCCCACGTGATGCACGCACCAACAAACTCCCGCAGTTTCCTCCTCGGAAGCAATGGGAGGCTGCTGCAGTCTGGACGCCAGATTCCCACTTCACAGCAGGCAAGCTGTGAATTTTTTTTACAACTGCAGGTTTAATCCGCTAATCTGGAAGGGGCCTAAGATTCCATATACTGATCATGTACATCTACGCCCTGAGGGTTAGCTGGAACCCACGGAGCATGTTTTGCTTTTCTGCCCCTTACATACTCTGCAAAATACGTATCTTCATTGCTTCAAACATTGTCCACAATAAAAATCCATGCATCACAAGAGACAATGCCAAATTCTTCACTAATACCCTTGCTGCAATAAAGTTCTTAGTAAACGTTTAAATTTTGATGGATGATATATCTTTATTTTAATTGCATATTTTGGTCTTGTGCTGTAAATAAACTGATGATAATGACGACATAAACAGATATGCAGTTGAAAATTACTCATTTTGTCAAGCTGACTATCCTACGAGACATACATTATGGAATGGGGCTTAATGGGAGTTATTAAATGCAATATCTAAATAGAAATATTTAAATACAATTTTAAAAATCCTTTATAACTAATTGTTAAAAGCAAATTCATTTTTACTCTTCTTTCCTTATCCTTCTGTATTTTTAAAAAATACCTTTTTTACTCTAGTTTTTTTTCTTGGTCTTTAACTAGAACAGTTTCCTTCACTTTGCAAAATAGAGCATTATAAAAATAATATTTCTATATAAAATGCTTTATTATTACAAAATAATGTTCATTCCCATTATTTTCATCAGTAGTAATTTTGAGATTACTTCTCAAAAAGCTCTCAGTTCATTGCACATATTGAGCCATAATGCTGGGTACCAATTTGGTAAGCCTTCCCCAGCCCTCAGGCCTTGCAATGTCCATTTGCAAAATCTGCAGCAACACAAAACGTAAAAACCTTCATATCTGTGTAAAACTCTATAGCAATGAGGGATAAAAAGCAAAAGAAGCTCACAATATCTCCACTTATTTTAAAACTATTCAACACTTGTAAATAAGATATACCTAAATAGTCCCCTTTGTTGACATAAGAGTTTAACTTAAAATTTTTCTGATTCTTAAAAAACAAATTCCTTCTGTAATCCCTGCTATCAAGATTTTAACTAAAGAAGAAGAGGAGGAGGAAGAGGTGGTTTTTATACCCTGTTTTTCTCACCATTTTTACAGGGACTCAAAGCAGCTGACAAACCTTCTGTTCTTCTCTCCACTACAGACACCCTGTGAAGTAGGTGGGACAATGAGCTCAGAAAGAGAGCTGTGACTAACCCAAGGTCACCAGTTGGCTTCATGGGGGAGGTCGGAATCAAACCCGGTATTCCCAGATAAGAGTCTGGCTCCCTAACCACTAGACCAAACTGGCAGCAAATGGTAATCTGGAAATAAGCACTATTATAAAAGTTGGACTTATAACTGAGGACCTGGCACAGGAGTGAAGACAACAAAGGTGCTGGTGCCACACCTTGCTTCACCAGAAAACCTATTAAAAATAGTCCATACTAGAATGTTCTTGGTATACGGAACCATGAAGGGTGTGAAAATGGTCCACCGCACGGTCTAGTATACCAGGCCCAGACTAGTTTTGGAAGCAAGCCAGGAAGCAGTGGCAGAAGGGAGTGCAATGTATAAAATGCCTTGGCCAGCAACTTCAAAGTCCAGGAAATTCGTTCCTGGCCTTCAAAAGCAGGGCCCAGCCTTTGAAGCCAGCAGTTGGGATTGGCTCATGATGAACAACATGGACAACACTGAAGCAGGTACAGCAGCAACTGGTTCCACCTTAGCACGGGCTACCTATTCCTTACCATAGCAACCCACCTTAGTGCAGGTTAGGCTTGACAAAGTGGGCAGCCTACAGAATAAAAAGGCAGGATAATAATTTTAGCATATCAACAGAAAAATCTGACTTCTGTGTTACTTCTTAGGTTTCAGTTAGAGAGATATGGAAAAACATATGTCCAAACAGTATGTTATCTTAAGCTTGAATCCATAAGCAATTGGTGGGTCACTGTTTGAGACAGGATGCTGAACTAGATGGGCTGTGGCCTGATCCAGCACGTCTAATCATATGTTGTCATATTCTTAAATACTTTTTGAAACTGGGCACATTTCCATAAATTTTGGGCATCTTTAATTCAATTTACTGAGAATAACAGAAGTCTGAAGTAACAAAGGTGACAGCTCTGTAAAAAGAGATGATGGCTTTATTAGATTCTGAGGAGCACTGATTAGATCTATTAATAACTTTATTAGATTTTGAGGGGATTATTTGGATAATAGCATGAGATAATTAGGCATATGGGATTATTATAAAAGTTTGCATTTTCCTTCCTTCCTTCTTTCATCAAACTTTAGGTCTGTTGGCACTTACCTGCCTGGAGTGGCTGCAGTCACTGTGGGGGAAGACGACCACCATCTTCAGAACCCAAACCCCTTTAAACTTATGTCCAAAGTACAGGTCCCTGGGACAGGCTCTACATCATTAATTTTGGGGTGGGGGGCAATGGCTGGTTCTTGAGAGTTTACATGAATCCCTGCTGCCCCCAATATAAGGTTGCATTCACAGGAATTAAAACAAACTACCCCCAGGGCATAGTTTTCAGGTGGGATTGTTCACACACCAGCCTGCTCCTCCCCCCTCTCCTAAACATTCTAAGCTGGAAAAAGTGGATGAGAGATGGGAGAAGAACACAAGGACCCACACAAGCTCTTTGTGTTACATGGGAATGCAGTGTACAGTGCCTGACAAAAGTTCTGTCGCTTATCCATGTTGTTGAAACCAAAGCCTATAACCTGACTTAAAATTCATCCATTGGTTTTAAAAATGACTCATATGAAAGCTGAAACCCTCCCAAATGAGGTTTTTAAAAAGAAAATAAATTTGCTTCACTGCTGAAATATTGATCATTTAATGAACACAGAAAGGTCAGATTTTGGCGAGACAAAAGTTTTGTCGCCCACAAAAAGTAATGTGAAGATCAAACAGATAATTCACTTCAAATACAAAGATATGTTTCATAACATTGGTGAATGAAGTTGTGGTGCTATTAGAGCCATATTTAATATTTTGTGTGACTTCCATGAGCCTGAAGGACTGCATCCATGCGTTTCGACAATGATTCATACAATTTATTGACGAAGTCATCAGGAATAGTAAAGAATGCAGTTTTACATGCCTCCCAGAGTTCATCAAGATTCTTTGGTTTTGTGTTCCAAGCTTCCTCTTTCATCCTACCCCAAACATGCTCAATGATGTTCATATCTGGTGACTGGGCTGGCCAGTCCTGGAGCACCTTGATCTTCTTTGCCTTGAGAAACTTTGATGTAGAGATGGATGTATGAGATGGAGCGCAATCCTGCTGCAAAATTTGACCCCTTTTATGATTGGGAATGTAAGAGGTAGCTAATACGTCTTGATATTTTAGGCTATTGATATTGCCTTCCACCTTGCAAATGTTTCGCACACCCCTATACTGAATGTAACCCCAGACCATGATCTTTCCACCACCAAACTTAACTGTTTTCTGGGTATATCTTGGATCCATACGGGCTCCAGTAGGTCTCCTGCAGTATTTGCGGCAGCTGTGGTGTAATTCAACTGAAGATTCATCCGAGAAATCCACCTTCTGCCACTTTTCCAGTGTCCATCCATTTAGTAGGCTGTGGGCCTTGGCAAATACCACACGGTTTTTTAATAGCGTTTTGTTTAGTGCTGGCTCCTGGGCACTGATTCGACCATGGAGGCCATTTCGAGACAGAATCCTACAAACTGTTCTAGTTGACACAGGGACTTGAGGTGACCAGGCCTGTTGGAGCTCTGCTGCAGTGGAAGAAGGGCTGGCTTTTGGTTTTCGAACCAACAAACGTTCCTCCTGAGCAGTCGTCTTGCGGGGTCTGCCGGACCTGGGCTTGTCAAAAACATCTCCAGTCTCTTCAAATCTTTTTTTAATTCTTTGTACTTGACGCTGAGACACATTAAAGGTGCCAGCCACCTCTGCAGTGGATCTGGTCTTCAGCCTCCTGATAATCAAGGCTTTGGTCGCAGGGTGGATTTTTGGCATGTTGTCAGAGGTCAAGTTGCAGGTCAAGTGAAGGTCTGGGATGCTGGAGATCTTTTTATACACACCCACTAATTATCCGATCAATTAGTGGGCACAGGTGAGGCTGTAAACTAGGATTAGGTGCATTATATGACAAGGTGACAAAACTTTTGTCTCGCCAAAATCTGACCTTTCTGTGTTCATTAAATGATCAATATTTCAGCAGTGAAGCAAATTTATTTTCTTTTTAAAAACCTCATTTGGGAGGGTTTCAGCTTTCATATGAGTCATTTTTAAAACCAATGGATGAATTTTAAGTCAGGTTATAGGTGTTGGTTTCAACAACATGGATAAGCGACAGAACTTTTGTCAGGCACTGTAAACTACAATGAGGCTACTGCCACAGTTAAGGTGAGTTCCACTTTAAAACGGTTTCAAAATGGCTTGGATCCTCGTCGTTCCCACCCTCCAATCAATTAAAATTGTTTCAAAACAGTTTGGATCCTCTTCATCCCCATTCCCAATTAGTTTCAGGGGTATTTTTAGGATTATTTGGCTTTAAAATGGAATAAATAAACACTGGAATTTTCCAGTGTTTTTTTCCACTTTTGCTTTTAAAACGTTTCTTCCTTAGTGCTGTGGGAACGCTGGAGTATTCCCCCTATACAACAGACTATTTCATTGTAATAATTCAGCCACTTCACACCTGATAACAATGTTTCCTTTCCCATCCATTCATGCCTAAAAATTGAAAGAGGCAATCCTGCACAATTCTGGCTGTTTCCCTCCTGCCTTGATCTTTAAAAAGGGAAAGGGGGGAAGCTGCTGTAGGAACTGGGAGATGTGTGTATGTTTAAGTGTGTGTGTGCAGGTGGCAACGGCAGCAACAGAGCCAGCCAGCCAGGGTGCTTTTTTTGGAGGGAGCCCCTGCTGGGGATGGTGGCTGTGGAGGTGAAGCGGGCAAATGAGGCTTGAGTTGCTGTTGCTGCCATGTGCCCTGGGCAATGGGGAGAGAGGGGTGGGGAAAGACTGAGGAGGGGAAAGAATCACTTTCCCCAATCTGTTTTTGGAAGTGTTTTAAGTGTTTAAGAGTGGGGACACAAAATCGGGGTTGAATCCAACTGCCAGATGCTCCTTTGCTTCCTTTTAACGTGCTTTACATATCAATGTAAATCCCAATGGAAATAGCCTTGTATATACCGCTTTATTCCTTGAATGGGAACTCGTCCTGAGGAATGCTAAAGGGCATATTACTGTATTGCCTATGGTTGTGACAAGAAATGGCCAAAACAAGCATCTCTGAGGCTGCATCCCCAAACAACTTATTTGCCTCTCTAGTTTCCCTCTACTGTCCCTCTATTCCAACAGACTTTAAAAGTGCCGTTCAATTCTGGAATAAGTGTCCGCATGAGGCTCGGCAAAACTCACATTTAAAATGCATCTACCGTCCCCACAGAAGTGTGTTTTCTTTGCCCGCATCTTTTTCTCTCCTCCCCTTCTCTTGCTGATAGGGTGCCGGTGGGAACAGGGAGGGCCTGCGATCTGTGTGGCCACAACTAGCGAGACAACCCCTGACAAGTCCAAAGGAAAAACAGCCATCCGTATTCACAAGTTCTCCACCTGTCTGCCCACCTGCAAAGGCAACCAGGCAGAAGCAATTCATTACGCTATTTACAAGATCTCCGGCTGCCGAAATGGCTTCCCGTGTTGGCAAAGGCAGCGGTTGCAGCCATCAACCATGTGATCGTGTGCTCATTCACTTCAACACTTTCACTCTGATCACTGTAGCAATCCACCCACTTCACACCTTATAACAATGTTGCAATTCTCCGCAATTCTGGTTCTTTGAAAGTTCTGACCTTTAGAAAGGGAAAGGAAGGGAAGCTGCTGCAGTTCTGGGAGATGTCTGAATGTTTTATGGCTATGTGTGCAGGCGGCAATCCCCACCCCTTTTGCCACGGAACATCCCCATGGTAAATGCTGCCAGGAAAACCCATGGCTTTCAAAAAGTGCTCTGGTAGTCTTCTTTAAAGGGCAGTCTTTTTCCTTCATATTTCCTCCTTTTGTGCCACTGGAAGCTCGGAAAAAAGCCGGGCATGGGGGCGCTCAGGGGCAAAAGAAGCTTTTAAACAGACTTTTTATTGCTTGGGGACGGTACCTGAGGCAGCTCAGAGAAGACTTTGAGGTGGAATTGTTCACACACCAGTCTGCCCTTCTCCTAAACATTCTGTATTAGAAAAGGTGGATTACATAAGGCTTGCAAATCTGAGGGCCATGCACTGTCTCTCTGAGATGCCTCTGAGGCAGCCTTTTATTATTATGTGTGGGAATACATGTCACTACAGCAACATTTAAGGGGACCATTCCCAGGGATTCACCTCTGCTCAGCACCTGTTTTATAGTCATCATCTCACTACTACTTTTATTTTATTTGACAGTTCACTACCTTTATCATGAAAATTTAGAATCCCTTCTTTTCCAGCATAGGAAGACAAGCATTTGGACTCTTAAGTACATTATAAAATAAACTTGCCCACTTAAATTTAAAGAAAGAAAGGGAATGAGGGAGAGAGGGAGGAATTGGGCCATAGCTAGGATATTCGCCTTCCACTCCATAGTGTCTGTCTGGGATATCTTATTATGCACACACACACCTCCTTACAGCACCATTGCAAGTCATTTGTCCTTATTAACAGCTGATACACAGATCTGAGATTCTTTGACATTCTGTTTCTGACAGCAAGTTTTGCCTGAGGGTGACAAATGTTTGTACATGACAATGCAACTTTCCATGTCACACACCCTTCACTGGTTTGGAAGCAATACATTTTTAAAAGTACTGTTATCTCCTTCCATTAGCCCAATTTTCAACTATTTTGCATTGGCTTAAAAAAAAAATGTAACGCAAACAACCCCTGAACTTTTTTATCCACAAACTTTATTTACTATCTTTTATACATTTACTTAAAGAATTTCTATCCTGCTCTTCAATCAAAAAGATATTTAAAGAGCACAAAGTATCTGTTCCATGACATACAATGCGGGGAAAGGCTACAGAACAGAAAAGGATACCATCATCGCCCCAAACTTCTCATACGCACAAGTCAGAAAGAGATCTAAAGGCAAGGAAATGTATCATGCAGTATATAAGCATATGTTCATATAGGCTATGTTCACATGCAGTTTTAAAGAAAAGCACCTCAGAGAAGCTTAGAGAGTCTGTAGGTTGGATTGTCCACACACTAGTCTGCCCCACCCCCTCTCATGAAGATTCTGGGTTAAAAAAGGTACCTTAGAAACGGGATGAGAACCAAGAACCACCATCTCTAGGATGCTTTTGAGCCACTTGTTTGCTATAAATGAAAATAGGTTTTTTGTTGTTTGTCTTGCTTTTATTTAGTTAATAAAGGGTCTTTTGGCACTTGGCCCTCCAGGATGCTCTGACAGACGTGTATCTGCACATTGCAGAGCCACCTCCATCCTACAGCAGTGCCAAGTATGCATGGCTCTCATTCTTAAGAAGCTGTGGAGAAGTGGGGCGGGACGGGGCGGGGTGAGGCAGGATGGGACGGGGCGGGATGGGGCAGCACAGCTGTCTCGTGGTCCGATCACGGTAGCAACAGCCTGCTGAACACAGCCATTGCTGTAGCAAGGAAGATGCTTCCAGATAGGGGTGTCCACACTTTGACATCACTGAGGTAAGTGCCAGACAGCTTTGGGATGGAGCCAGCATTCACAATGTGAACACTAGCCACGAAACCTATACTCAATTGCCGTGTGACACCGTCCCACCAAAGTTAAATGCAAAAAGGCCCAAGATTACAACAGTGGTTCCCATCAATTTACTTAATAAAGCACATCAATAACTTGCATTTACTAATATAAAGTACAAACAAATTTGTAAAATATTCTAATCATTGTAAATAACCTCACATTGCTCACATTTTTCAGTCTAAAAATCATGCATGATATAATTTTTCTGGTAGTATACTTTCCTCATTTCTGAGTATAAGGGTATAAGTAAGTGGTTGTCATGTTTCCAGGTATGTATCTGGATTTTTAGATATTCCATTCATTTCATTTATCTGGTTAATAATCATTTCAAATACTGACAATTTTGTTAATTTGTAAAACCATGACTGAAGAGTCAGATTTTCTTCATTCTTCTAGCTTTTAATAATGACTTGTTTGGCTGTAATATAATTTAGAAGTTTCTTATATTTATTTTTTATTTCTGTCTCTATAGATGTGAAGTTTGCATAACTCCACTGCAAATTTTCACTGAGTTACTAGTATTCTATTAACTTCCAGAATTCATTACTGAATGGACATGACAATCACATAACCTATACTTTGGCAATCTCATCGGCATTTTGGGGATAGATGTACATATATTTTTGTTAATAAGGCAGGAGTATAATACCATCATATATTAACTTAAGGAAAGTTTCTCTCGGTAGCAAAGTTTTATTAAAAGATAACTGTCACTTCTGATATTTCACCATTCTTGAGAAACTAGGATTCTGTATATGACCGAGGCTGCACCTTTAGGTATTAACAGTAATTTTTGCAAAGATTATTCAGATACAGTCTTAGGTCTACATGAAGGTTGCAATTCAAGCTGGAGAAGATACTTACAGAGTAGATATCAAATTTGTATTACTTGGTTGCATGCCATTTCTTAATTTTTCTTCATCATTTGCTACTCCTACATCTTTAACAAATCTTTAACAACTGAGAGTCCCTTTTCTCAAGTTTATTCCAAAATCTGTTTTCAAACTATGATCCTATATTTGTTACATACTTGCATTGATGGGTATGGAAAGAGATGTTCTCTCATTTTGACTAGACTTGAAGATTTGCGATCACAAATGGGTCAGAAATATTTTTCAGAATATATGTTGTATCCGAATATAGTGGAGTTACAGGTTCCAATCGCAGGTCCCTTCATTACATTGAAAATCTGTTGCTGTATTAAATAGAGAACAATAGTTGTCCAGCTATGTTTTCCATTTATTGATTATTCTGGGTAGTACATTATTTGGAAGAAATGCATGTCTTCATATTATCATTTTAAGAGCTGGCATGTAAGAGTTAATAAGCGGTGAGATCTATCTTTCATAATGAAGGAAATGTGAAAATTCACTTATTTCTGAGACTGTACCTGTTAAGTGGCATTTTACAGTTTTTCTCCAGCATGAGAAAAGGGTCAAAAAGTGACATCTGGGCCCCTCAACATTCACAAGTTTTCATATTTGCATCACTGTGACAGAAACAGAGGGTGATATTTTTGCTGCACACTTGTGCTTGACTGCATCTAACTAATATTCAGTTTTTCAAGCAAGAACCATACAACTTTTAATTGTCCCTCCAAGACTGTGAGACAAGATTGGTTAGGTCCTAACCCGGTGGTTCTCAACCTGGGGGTGGGGACTCCTTTGGGGGCAAACTACCCTTTCAGAGGGGTCACGACGAGTCTCCCACCACCCTTCCCTCCCACCTCCCAACTGCTCTGCTCCCGTGGTTGGGGGTCTCCACAACATGAGGAACTCCATTAAGGAGTCACGGCATTACGAAGCTTGAGAACCACTGTCCTAACCTCTCAGACTAAGTAATCTAGTAATTTTCATTACTTGGAAGAAATTTTGAATCCAAATCTTTCTGTTGCTGGACCAACACTTCAACCATGCAGAAATATTTAAGGAGAAATAAGGAGAAATAAGGACAGTTTGCTCTTACCTCTTAGGTTGCCTCCAGACACACATCTTGCTCCACCTTAAGTGCGAAGCTCCATCCAGGCCTCCAAACTGGAGGATTGGAAGCTTCACATTTAAGGTGGAGCAGATCCTTCAAATTTCCGGTGGAGCTGCTTCCCATCAGCCATATTGGAAGCTCTGTCACTGGCAGAAAGAGTGCAGTAAATGCTGGTAATTGCACAGTGAAAAGATGGTGGTTATCCATCATCTTTTTACTTTGTGGAGTGGAGTTTGGGGAATGTCGCACTCCTACTGCATGGAACAGAAGCAGCAAAGCAAGTCCACTGCTTCCGTCCCTGTCTGGAGGCACCCTTAGTGAGTGGTGGTCTGTTTGCTAAGCAAGGGCCTTCACATATCACTGCTGCCATCACCACTATCCTGGAGTTTACTAACCCCTTCCTGGAGTGAACTAGCTCTAGGGTGTTTTTCCACTGTCACTAGAAGTACCCATTAAGTACCCATTAATGGGTACAAAAATGCCATTATGTACCCATTAATGGGTACTTAATGGGTACTTTTAGTGACAGTGGAAAAACACCCATAGACTGCTAAAAAGCTTAGCTCTCTCCTAGACAGCAACCTCGTCCAGGTGTACCCCAGATGTTGCTGCAGATGATGCCATGGTAAACCAGCCTGTCCTGGCCATCCATATTTCAAGTACTGCTGGGTTTTTATGGGGCTTATCCAGCACTCAAAGTGCAGATGTCCACTGTTCTGGATATTACTTGTTCTGGTATAATACCATACCATTAAGTGCAGACAGAAAAATAAATAATGGTGTTAGTTACTGCCACAAGAGTGTGGAAACACTGTACTATTTTCAAAAGAAGTGTTATGAATACCTCACAACCATTTCAATTTTTATTTTAATCTGCAATTTTGAAGTAAATTTGGCAATAATCTTTTTTAAAAAACATCTTAGCATATGCAAGTGAGTCCCTTAGATTGCAAAAAGATCATATCAGCCCTGATGTTTGGAAAGACAAATATTACAGTTTGATCACTACAGCTTCCTGAAGAGCTCCAACTCATATGAGTTACCCAGCCTAGACTCAAGTGCCTGTCCATTTTCTGTAACCTCTTCATCTGATATAACTAAAGACATCTGGGCGAGGAAGTAACATTTAGAAGAGGAAAAAGATTTCCCACAAATTGTCCATCTTTGGGTAATTCCCCTGTTATTTCTTAGGAGGAATTCCTCATTGCCCTCTTCCTTGTTCTGATATACACTTGCTGATGGCAGTAACAAGAAGAAAGATGTTTTGAAGTGTCCACCAGCAGGCTTTTAAAAATGGGAGTTAAAAGACCTTTAAATCATCCTAGAGAGGAAACCTAGGAAGGATTTGCACAAGAAGAAGAAAGGGGATACAAGCTATCTTCCTTCCCTCACTGAATAAAAGAGAAGCAATTGTACAGTAGGCTTTCTGCAATCTGGCAGCTGTGATTTTGATGGGCAGGAAGGCTTTATCCGCTCCCATAACAGGATCAGATGTAATTTTAAGACTATTGGGTAGAGGCTGCATCTCCATCCTTCCCCCAAGCCTACTCTCCAGAATCAAGGGGGAAGCATGTCCTTTGTTTTCTGTCTGCAGGAAAGAACAAACTTGCCCACGTGTGCACTGGGCATCTGCAGTGACGGACCCGGAGTGCCCTTGCACCCTCCCCAATGTGACCAGACCCTTACCAGAGGTGAGGATGAGTGTCCGGGTGCCGCCATTTTGCAGCCTTGGTGCACATGTGCGGCATGTCGCTTGACCCTCCAGCACGTTTTCCAAACCAGAAGATGTACATGCACCATGTATGTACTTACCTTAACTAGCACAGGAGCCGGTAAAGCTCCAGATGCTCCTTTCGCGAAAGGAGCATCTGGAGCTTTACCGGCTCCTGTGCTAGTTAAGGTAAGTACATACATGGTGCAGGCTTAACCTGCACTATACGTAGCACAGCAGGGGGAGCTTCTGCACAGCAGGCGTCATTTCTGGTTAGGAAAGCGTTCCTTAACATGCAAATGCTACAGCTCACAGCTCACTCCACAACAACTACTGGGCCTAACACGGAAAGACCCAAGCTTACAGCTGATTGTGCTGCGAAGGGGAGGAAGCCTCTCCTGCCAATCCAAACCATGTTGTGAACTGACAGAAGGGAAAGAGGCTTCCTTCCATCATCCTCAAGAAGAAAGAGTTCAAAGATAGGGAATGGTACCACATGCCATTTCCTGTTTTCTAATGAAACGCTACTGAGGGGACCAGAAAGTCCTCTCCAGTGGCAGCAGCAGTAAGGATATTGCTGCAAAAGAGAAGAAGGGGTGGTCTGAAGAGCTCTCAGAACTCCTCAAATAGCTCTGCCACTAACGCTCCATAATGGTGCTTATGGCAGCATAACAGGAGAAGAACATGACCTCTGTGTAGCTCACCAGGCAAATTCCTTCCCATGTCACCACCGTCACCACTATCCTGGAGTCTGCTAACTCCTCCCTGAACTAACTGTGGACTGCTAAAAGGCTAGCTCTCCCCCTCACACTGCTCTCCCTCAACAATGCATGCACAATGGGGGGACCATGTTATGCAGACCCTGGACCCTCACTGTGCATTCAAGGTGTCATAAAGGCACTGTGTACACTTTACTTCATGTCTGCATGCACCAGCATGCAGAATATCCCAAGTCACTGCTGAAACAGGTTAAGAAACACACAGCAGATGCTTCAGACATCTGCTAGCTCTCTGGCTTGCTTTACCAGTCCAAGGACAATCTGGTACCAGCACCGTGTTTTGTATCCCATTCAGTGACACTATGCAAAATGGAAATGGCAGGGAATGGGAAGCAGGGAGGCTCTGATTGGATCCTTGTCACTAATCTTGTCTCCCAAAGCTGTAATCTGGATCCTTGTGGATCAAAATGTTATTCAGGGAAATCAAAGTCTACCATTCCCCACTGCGTGTCGATTCCATTTTGTGAGAGGCTGCCAACTATGTTTCTCTGAGTTCATTTGGCCAGCAGTCCAAAATGTCTACAGAGCACAAGACAATGGCAGTAAATGACAATGGTCTGTTTACTAAATTAGCAACTCACCGATGTAGCAGCTTCATAACCACCTTCAGTGACATTTGGAATACTACAGCTAGCATTTTTTGTCTTTAAAACACCTACCATACTTTCCCATAGTAATCATGGGCAACAAAGCCAGCAAAACCTAGAAGCATATTTAACACACATTGTGGCCACTGCTACTCTGCTTTGGGATTTACAAAGCCTGTTAGTTATATCCTTACAAATTACCACTGCCAAAGCACAGGAAATACAGAAGCATCCCTCAAACAGACTATATGTAAAGTGAACTACAGGTGCCAGCACAATTTTGATTTTTATACCCCACCCTTCACCAAAGGGTGTCATGGGGGGGGGGTCAAAATAGTAAAAAAAATAAAATATTAAAGCATATTTTAAAATATAACCCACCTATCCTCCCCTACAGAACAGCATCCAAAGGTGTGGTCCACTATTGAAACCACTGCAAACAACACACAGGGACAGATAACTGTTCCATGAAGTGCAGCCTATGCATATTTACTTAAGTATAGTTTCCACTAATAACAGTGAAACTTACTTCTGAGTCAATATGCAGCAAGATTGCACTACAATACTGTGATAGAAGACCAGAAACATTCCATTTTAATCAACAGGACTAGCCTGTAATGTTTTGTGATGTAGATATAAAATCGATTTTATTTATTTATTGGTAATGCTTTGTTCATCATCCCCATTTCCTAAGAGAAACCAGCTGAAGCAAGTAAAATGTTCTGTTTGAGAAAGAAGTCGAGAGATATTTCCTTGTTCTCATTAATCATACTAATGTGTCAGGATTAATGCATAAAATTAGATATAATTTTACCGGTGGGTGTAGACTGGCACCTTAAAAAAAAGATGAAGCAAGAACCACCTATGCATTCTTTGTGCTTAGTTCTTTTTCACTAAATTTGACACCATATGTACTTGACACAGAAAAATTGAAAAACAAATATTTCAGCTGAAGTACCTCCACTTAAAAGTTTATCTAATTTCAGCGAAACTGACTTCCAATTCAAGTATCCCGAGTCTTCAGGAAAGACTACTTAGAAATACCACTGACCAAGCTTTTGAAGACAATTAAAATATCATTTTTATAAAAGAGCTGTTTTCTTAATGGGATGAAAAATCCAACATTTGAAGCTGTCCACGCCTGTCTGACCGCACAAATCAAGGAGAGGGTCAACACATTCTTAGTCCAAGCTGGAATAATAAAGTCATAACGAGGCCTTCAAAGCTTCAAAGCTTTATTAAGAAGCAAGGATGAAGCTACAGCCATATATAACACTACTTTGCAATACATAAAATCTGTGTATCGTTGATTAATATTTTTCAGTAGAAGTTCTGGAAATCTATGGTATATAAATCTAATAAATAAACTGATGTGACTATAGCTGATTGCACTTTACTGAGCGACAAACTCTTCTACACACTTGTACAGAACCATATGTAGGTGTAGACAGACTATTGCTTCTTCATGTTTAAGATGTCAACTGAGAAACATATCTTACACATCTATTACTTAGCTTCCAGTTTTCCAACAGAAACAAAACTTTGACTCATAGATCCTATCCTGGCTGTAACTGTAACAATTTTTTTCAAATGTTTACATTAATGGATTTCATGCACCCTCACATAATTCTTTGCCTCTAACTGTAACCATGTAAACTGCTGGAGAATTTGGATCCAGCTTACAGACACAACAGAAAATAAGTCAGCTGTACACCCGAGATTTGTTTCCACTGAAATCTGATTACTTTTGTTTAAGGCTAGCCTCTGTAAGCAAACAAACTGATTTTTTACAATGGGCAGCTCTAATTTAACTGGGCCCTTTGTTTTACTCAAGTTTATAATGAACTAAGAGTCAGTACTGAAGCATTTAAAATGAATATTTAAAGGCTTAGGTACACTTAAGTATTCCTTAACATTCTTTTTACTGGAATGGAATCCAAAGGGTACATTTTTTTCTGCATAAGTAGAGGCTTTATTTAGCACCTGAGTAATAACAAATGATAGCAAAATATTTATGGCTCAAACGTTGTTTAACCTGTTTAAAGAGAAGAGACTGGATTATTAATTATTTCTAACAAACATGCACAGTAGGAAGGCTGAATTTCTAAGCAGTACCTCATCCTATCCTGCAGTTCTGAATCTTTGCTCTCTAATATGAAGAAAGAGCATATTCCATCATATTACCAGAAAGTCTTGCAAGCCTTATTAATCATTACAGTACATTAGAGTGTAGATAATACACACACAACAGCTTTCCTACATGGGACTGTAGCTACTAGCCTTCTTAGGATCCTTAAGCCTCAAATCAAAAGGCCAAGGCAAGCTCCTCTTGTTGGGTACCACTGATTCATGGCTGACTTCCGGTTGACTGCATGGCCACCTCCCTGTGCTTTCCTTGGCAGAGGCAAAGGCAAACTACTTCTGTATCTCTGCCAAGAAAACTGCACATCTATGCACCTTCAGGAGGCGCCTATACACTTACCCAGGTTGGCCATGTCTCAGTAGTAGCCAACAGCAACAACCTGAGGGATGGGAGAGCTGAGGATCAAACCAGAACTGTGTACCTAAACCCATTTAGCTATTACATTAAGAGAGTTGTTTAAAAAAGACAGCAACAAACCACAGTATTTTAAAGAACTTGGCCACTTGCCTCTAGAAGGGGCAGAAGGGTGGCTGGACCAGTGGCAATGCAGACATGTTAGCAGAGATTGTAGCATGGAACATCTTTGCACTTCCAGATGCAACTGATTTTTATTGGGAAGGATCTGAAAATATCCTAGAGTCATGTAAGCAAAAGATTTTTCAGGCACATTCCTAGCCTATATGGGGCCAAACCTCCATCAAAAAGATTTATCCCTGGTGTTGTACAGAGAGGGAACATCTGACAGAAACCGACTACTCTTAAAAACAAAGCAAGGCAAAAAGTAGGTCCTATGCTGGACGGCCACAGGGAGGAAGCTGCGATGCCACAACAGGTGAGAAGACAGCTTCACTCATATTCCGGTGAGATCCACGCCGGCCTAAACGCGCGCCCCTAAATCTAGACGGTTTCACACTTTCGGATTTGAGAGGAGGGAGGAAAGAAGTCGCAGAAAGATTCAGACGCGATTCCCGGCCTGACCGAAACTTCGGAAACGATCGCCTGCCGTCCTGAGCATCTGTAGTGCAAAGATGCTCAAGAGGGCTGTCTAAACGGTCTGGATATAAAATCCAACACTGTGGGAGACAGGATCTAATTTTTAATCGGTTTCATATTCACAACTGATTTGGTCTTTTCTATAAAGACTATAACCAGACCCCTGGAAAGCACCCTCAAAGTTTTCATTTGCCTGGATTCAATACCGGCCTGGCCGTCGTCCGCCCCTCTTTCCCACCACCACCACCTGCGCCTCTTCTAGGGCTGTGGTCACACCTTAGGTTTAATCCAGCTTCAGTCCACTTTCAGAACAAGAGAACGCATCGGCAAAGTGGCCAGTAATTTTCTTTCCACATTATCTATCCCAGAGGTGAATTTTCTGAGCTATTTAACACTTGACACAGAACAACTTGTCACTTGGCTTGTGCGTTCTCTCGCTCTGAAAGTGGACTGAAACTGGATTAAACCTTAAGTGTGACCACAGACCAGGAGAGGCGAAGGACGAGGGAGGCGGGCAGCGGGAGGCGCGCGCCCAGGTCAGGAGTGGGCGAGGGGAGGCCGGGGAGGGGGGAGGAGGGGAGGCCGGGGAGGGGGGAGGAGGGGAGGCCGGGGAGGGGGGAGGCGCCTCACCTGCTTGTCCAGCGCCGCGGCTGAGGCGCTGACGGCAGAGGCGCCCTTCGGGGCGGGCGCCCTCTCACAGGTGCAGCCTTCCAACAGGTACATGCCGGCGGGCCGGACGCTCTGCTCGCTCTCGAAGTAGAAGAGCACGTTCTGGTAGAGCGCGAACCACTTGTCGTGCCAGCGGCTCGTCTCGGCCGTCTTCTTGCTCAGGTACCCGCGCTTGGTGCCCTCTTTGCGGGCCAGCACGGCCAAGTACAAGGCGTGTCCCTCGTTGAGGCGCACGCTCTTCTGCATGGCGCCGTCGAAGGCGGACCCCCGCCACCGGCCCACCACCACCACCACCACCACCGCACACAGGAGCCTGCGGGTCACGGGCTCTTCCTGGGCGCGCCTCTCTTCAGCGGGAGCCAGTCCCCCGAGCAGCGGCCGGGGCGCCTCATAAGCAGCCCCGAAGCGGAGCAGCACCTAGCCGGGCAGCCTCTACCGAAAGGAGTCCCGCCCGAGCGCCGGAAATGCCCTCTATCCTAAGCCTGGAACGGGAGGGGACGCGACGGCGCTGCGGCTGCTCCGGGTCCTGTGGACACTACTGCCTGGCGGCCGGGCTGCCGAGCGACTCTGCCGTCCCTGCGTGCATCCTCGCGTGCGCGCCCCACGACGTCCTCCTGGCTGCTGACTGGAAAGCTCGCCTCGGCGTCCCCCTTGGTTGGCGCCCAAAAGTTCTGCGGCGCGGGCTTGGGGTGGGGGGGGGAGATGAGGAGGGTGCCTCTCCGCCGCACTTCAAAAGCCGCACTGAGGTTCTTCCTCCTCCTCCTCCCGCCGTGTTCTCCCCCCCCCCCCGCGTGCTCGCCGCCCAATTCCGCCAGAAGGGGAAATGTCACGTGGGAGATCAGCTATAATCGGCTTGGAGACCAATTTGAAGAGCAAAGTCGCCGCCGCCGCCGCCAGGGCTGGAGGGAGAGCGCGCGAAGCTGCCTCCTTCCCAAGGCGCGCGCTCCCGACCGGAGCCTGCCTGCCTGCCTGCCGCTCGCTCGCTCCGACCCTGGCTGAGGAGGAGCGCTGGAGTCGTCTCCTTTCGCCTCCCTGCCGCGGCGGGAAAGGGCTCGAAGGTGCCTTCTAAGCCGGCTATTACTCCGGCAGAGTCAGGGCATTAGGCGCACAACAGCCGTCGCTCGTAGAAGTTGTGTGGAGGGAGAGCGAGAACGAGAGGGGGAGGGAGGGGGAAGGGGGAGAGAGCGAGCGAGCGAGCGCCTCACCGCGCCCTCCCAGGGAGGCGTCCTAGCCCGCCTTTCTCGGCTGGTGGATTAACATGGCGCGAGAGTCCATGCGTTCCGATGCTCCCGAGGGCGCGCGGAAGGCTAAACCCAAAAGGGTCCTTTCCAGGTTGATCGACTGATTTGACTAGTCTCGAGGACCGGTGCTGGTCCGGAGGATACAGGTAGCCAGGATGAGCCACTTTATTCGCTTCGTTAGAGGGGGCACAGAGACTCCTCTGGAGAAGATCAAGGTTGGAAAAGTGCAAAGCCAACGAGGGAAGGTTTCATCTACTCTGGAAACAGAGAAACAGACAGAGGTGTCCGCTTGTGCTGCGCGCGGTTGGTAGGGGAGCTTTGCTGTCAATGGGTGCGCGCGTATAAATAGCTTCACTGCTCTGCTGTTATCACCTGTTCTTTTCAGGTACGCGGTGACTTGACCCCATTCCCTCCGTGTGCCTCCCACTGCTGAGCTCTCTTGGGAGTCAGAAGGGATCTTGAATCTTTACAGTAAATTCTCTAACAAATACCTTCCCCTGCCCCCATGTTTTTTTCTTGCCTCCGAAAGTCTATTTTAGTGCATCTCTCGCAATGCCTTGGGACTTTTCTCTAAGCACAAATGATTGCATTCTAGATTCAGAGCTAAGGCTCTTTAAAATACCTCGTGGTCCTTTGATCAAAAGAGATTGATATGATGGTCCCGTGGTGCTTATTGTCAGGTAATTAGTATTTTTGAGCAGAGAGAGGTGCGTTTTCCCGCTTTCGAGGATAATTAATCATCAGATTTCTTATTTATGAAAGCAAGGTAATAACGCTTGCTTTGTATTTATTGCCTTAATAACTAGAAGTAAATTATGGGTACAGACACGCTCCAAAATGAGCTCAGATTGGTTTAGTGTTTAGATGATAGAAGCACATTCTAACCTTTGTGAATTTTTTAATAAAAGAAGCGCCTTCTGGTTTTTATGCAAATGCTGTGTGTTGCAAATTGCTTCTACTGCAGCCTTCAGCTAAAATTAAAGTCCAGAAAAGGAGAACATATTCTTGTAGTGATACCAGCTCAGCTGCAAGGTCAGTCAAACTTGCAGTATATCTGCCACAAGATCAAACAAATTGGCAAAATCCGAGTTGACCAGCTGTTCCAACTGTTTGCAATTAAATTCTCTGTAGCATTGACATCCCTCTTCACTAATCACCACAAAGGATTGCTGGCTAGAGTAATACTGTAGCATTTCAAAAGTAAACAGGATCTGTCGTTCACATGCCTCTTCCAAGCAACAAGTTACTTGTTCATTTAATTTTTTATACACGGTGATGCAATTTCTGACAGACTTCGGGAAAACGTCTTTGCCAATCTTTACAGATTACAAAAACTGTCTTTCAAGTCTCTCATTCCTTAAATGGTTCATAGGGAGGGGGAGGACATTCTTCATAAAGATACCTTATTTCAATTTATTACACAGATAGCCTAAATACTTAACATTCTTATCTTGCAAACTTTTTGGCAGCTCTTATTTTCTTTATACATTTTTAAATTTTTAAATTTTTATTATAGCCTTTAAGGTGGTATTTTTAAGATACCTTTTTCTTTTTACAGTACAAATCTGAATAGCTGTAGCTCAGTTGCATGTAAAGCTGAATGTAGCATGGAAAGCTGAATGTTTTCGCCCCATGTCTCTCCAGAAAAATGCAATAGCACACCCATGAAGATCGCATAGATGTGTCCATGCAGTCACCAGGTCAAGGGAGTCTTTATTTTGGTTTTTATGCATTTTTAAAAACTAAGAATTAGCTAAATAAATTGAAAAGCAAGCAGGAAACAAAGCGAGACTTCAAAGCTTATATACATGTATGGTTAATATATTCCCCCGGTATGCTACGCTGTGAACACCATGATGCTGCTGAAATGGTACACATAGATGCATCCTCTGCAGTTGTGCCCAGTTTTTATTTGGATGCTGCCCAGCAAATAAGTATTATAAGTACAGAATTTCATCTACTGAGGGATCAGGAGCCATGTGTGGAGCAACAGAAGTTTACCCTCTGTACTTTAGTTCTGATCTGAGAAAAATATGAGAATTCCTGAGGATTAACTTTTCTCCAGGCTAATTTTAACCAACTTCTTTGAACCTTTCTAGGAGCTTTGGTGTCCAGGACTTTTGCCTTTTTTTTTTAATGAATGCTGTTAACACATGATAGGAACAGAAATGAAATCATGCTTTCTTTGGCCAATGTAGGCTCTAAAAGAACTAGCATGAATATATATGAAACTAACATAAATAGTCAATAGTTGCTTTTTTGTACATTGGCAGGGTAACAGAAGTATCTGATTTCAAGTTACTTTTATTTAAAATATTTATTCCTATTGAAATATAATCTCAAAGTGGGTTACAAAACATGATAAGAACTAAAATCATAGCAGTTATATAAAAACATTTTTAAGATCAAGGCTCTGGAAAGGCTTGGTTAAAAAGATAAGTCTTCAGTCAGTGCCTAAAAACCAGAAGTGTAAACACCCCACAGATATCATAAGGGAGACTGTTCCAGACAGTGGGTGCCACCACAGAGAAGGCTGTGTATAATCAAAAGACGACATTTAATGATACACCATACCCACAGCAGAACTTACCCAGACAATCTTAATGATCTCATAGGTCTATGTTGTGAGAGGTGGTCTGCTAAGTGTGCTGGTCCCAAGTTATTAAGGGTTTTATCTACCAAATGTAAAGCCTAAAATCTAGCCTAGTAGCTTAATTGGCAACCAGTGCAGATGCTTAAGCACAGGTGTGAACTGAACTCTAGGTATATAGTCACAAATGGGAACTGCTGACCCCAGGTATCAACTGGGGAGAATGACACTGGCTACCTCCAGACAGTGGCCGAATATCCCACGATCAAGGGATAATGTGGTATTTTGTTCCCGCATTATCATCTCTTGCTAGCCTGATAGGGCCATAGCCAGCACTGTCTTTGCGCATTTTATCAATGTGCACACCCACACATGTGAGGACATCTGTTTCAGCTTCCACACACGCACAGTGAATGGAGTGATGACAGTGGCTCCATCCATAGGGTAAGTGAAAAGTGCTACTCCTAGAAAACCTGCAACCAATCCTTCTAACTCCAAATCAAATGGCCGGTCTGTGCCAAGACATTCCAACTTGAAACATATTAATATGCCTTATTTGAGGAAATTATGTATGTCCAACTAGAACAAGTTGATTCCTTGGGAGATCCCATTGTGTGTCACTTCTGGTAGCTGATGGAGGATCTTCCTAACTTGCTCTTTTTGTGCACTGATGTCTAGCACCCAATGCATAAATGACTGCCTGGCCTGGGAGTCTATACTCCCTGTGGCTTGTAGAGAGAAACCACACTAGCAAATAGTGCTAAACCATGAATAGTCAGACTCGTGTCTAAGTTGCTTATCGAGGCACATCTAGAGGAGTCTGTCTTCACACACGGATGAGACAGAGAGCTAAATAATTTACAACTTTAGTTTAATATGACATTGCTCGAACAACAGATATTATTGGAGTAGCATTATTAACACTCAAAAGCAGTTTTAGAAAGCAAGGAAACATTAGAATAGTCCCAGAGGTTAACACTGGGATAGGTTTTAATTCTAGTTGAAAAGCCGGTGCAAGGAGCTCATTCCAGCAGTAGATCTCAAGAAGATCCTTCTTCTAATTTGTGAGTTCCAGGAGCCAGATTCAGTAAAAATGACACCTAGGCAGAGGTAAGAACTCACTTGTTCTAGAGCAACGATGGCAAACCTTTTGAGCTTGGTGTGCCAAAATTCGCAAGAAAACCTAGCTTAACTTGGGTGCTGTGTCACATCTAGAAATATCCATAATTTTGTGATATTTGTAGCTCTAGTAAAAAAGTTATATTTGATATATGTATTTTATTAAAAGCAAAAACCAATAATTCTTTACATTAGTGACTTTTGTTGCTGAATTTCATTTGCTAATCTTCAATTGAAAGTTGGTATTTCGTACACTTCAAGAACAAGCAAGCACTACACGCCCAGGCGCCAGGGTGACCATGTTTGTCAGCCAAAAGGGCTTGGTTGGTGTGTCACCTGTGACACGCATGTCATAGGTTAGCCATCACTGTTCTAGAGTGATACCATCAAAGGACCACTTATTCCTTCCTTTCTTCTTCCCAAATACCTTAAGGCCTTTTCACACTTCGCCTTTTCTGGGAATGGTTTGGGCATATGCACTCTGGGAAATTTAACAGGTGCTTAACTACATGCCAGGTAAATGCAAATAACCTCCATTAAGAAGGCGACTATGGGGCCGTAGCAAGAGCACCAATGCGCATGTGCAGTACTGTTGCCATGGCAACTGGACGATGCAGCACACAGCCATGCCTGCACCACACAGTCACAAAGATATGTTCCACACCTATCCTAGCTGTGGGGAACTCCACCACGCGTGGAGACTCTTCTTATATAAAAGCGTTTCTGTGCATGTTCTGTCTGGGAGCATATCTGGAATGTCCCTTTTCACAAAAAGGCCCTCAAATTTGTTAATAGATAGCAAATTGGTCTTAGAATATAAACTAAACTTTGTGAGAAGTCTTTGTAGCACTGCCTGAGTCTGTGACAGCAGAATCATGGGCTTTTCTGCACTTGGCCTTATTCTGGAACACATCTCAGAACAGGTGCCTGCTATCCAGATGCTAGTGCAGACTATGGGGTTTTTTCCACTAGCACTGAGCACCCATTAGGGATCCATTGGGCTCAGAGCAGGAAGACCCCATTTCCACTGCAGACCCCATTAAAGTCACATTTGTTTCCACCAGTTTTAGGGAAATTCGGATTGAATGGGTCCTTCCAGATTTCCTGTATATCCCGTTAAAGGGCTCTACAATGGGGTCTTCAGGCATCAAATCCGGATTATACAAAGCACATTTCCACCGTGATCAGGCAATGGGGTCTGGGGGTGGAGACTCCAGGGGGGGTGTACCCATGGAGGGGTACCCTGAAACCCAAAGCTCCAAAGCTGGCTCTGAAGCCGGCTCCAAAGAATAGCACAAGCTCCAAAGAGGACCCCACACGAGAGCAATGCCATCCTATGGACCCTTGTCAAAGGCTCCAGAAAATCTTTGCAGCAAATCGCTCTGGAGAATCTCTGGAGTTTATGACAAAGCTCCGGAGATTCTCTGGAACTGCTCCAGAGAATCTTCAAAGAATCTCCAGAGCGTCTACAGAGACTGCACCCCCTATCCCCTAAGCAACCTGGGGTGAGGGGTGAGGGATTCGCCACATGGGTGCTCCAGCATTTCCACTGCAGGCAGGCTAGCATCCATTGCTATTGGGTGCTGCACTGCCCATGAGGATGCATCGGGTGCCTCCCTTAATCCGGATCTACTAGATCCGGATTAGCTGGAGGACCCATTCCTTAGATCTGGATAATCTTAGATCTGGATTAAGGGAGGTCAGTGGGGCAAAAAAACCCTAAGATAGACCCTTGATGAGGCCTGCCAAATATATTCTGGAATAAGGCTAAGTGCAGAAAGGGCCCATATTTCCATAAAGTAGAATATTAACATGCTTGTCAAGAATTTTAGGCAGGTGAACATCCAAGGACTGCAAACTCCTTAGGTGCATCACATACATACAAATTGAATAAAAAGGTATTACCAGTTGGCGTAGACAAGAGATGGCTGACAACCCGTTTCTTGTTTCACTGCCACAACCCACCTCCAAATTACACTTGTTTTGGCAATGGCAGCAAAAAGATGATAATAATTTGCTCTGGTTCCAGTGGAAACTATCCCTCACTGAAATCATATGTCATTTATTAATACTGGGAAATTTACACTAGTACACAGCTCCTGTAAGAGTGACAAAGGGTGAAGGCTGTCTCCTGGCAAAAATGGTGGGAAACAGTGAGCTAATTGGATAACTGGCTTAGTGTCAGGGCAATTCTGCACTGGCTACTATACCAGACCAGCATGTGTCCTAGGAGCCTCCTTTTCCCATGGTAGAGCATTCTAAGAAAGATTCAAGGTGGGACCTCCCTTAGGCTGCACTAGTGTGTAGAAGGAAAGCTCCTAGTACATATGCTGGTCCAGTATACCTGCCAGTGTGGAATCACCCTAAGACAGTTTATGTTTCTTTCTACATCAATATACTTATCAAAGGCCTGTTAAGTGTGCTCCAGACAACATTTGGGGAAAGAGTGAAAACCTACCTCTCTCCACTGAAAATATATTTGTACAGCAGAGATTGCATAATTCCTAAAACATCCAAAAAATTTCCATTGTGAGTCTACTGAGATGGTCTGACAACAGAACTCACACAAGATGTTTGGTGGTGCTAAATGTATCAAAAGGAACTTGGTTACTATAGCAACAAAATTAGCACTAAAGCAACATGTTATATTAGGGTGAAATTTCAGTACGAATATCGATTCAGCTTGAATGTTGCCCAAGAGCAGATACTTTGAGCAATTATGTCAGTAAGAAGAGTGTTCAAGAAAGATTCTCTTTAGCAGAATGTTTTGAAGGTGTGTTTGAGAAGGTGTGTTGAAATTTCGCAGAAGTGGGAAAAGCCAACAGGCCCATTCCTGTGTTCAGCATTATGATATATGGAAGAAGCAAGCAAAGGTTGGGTATACTGCTAATATGCAATGCCTTCAGAGACAAAGACAGAATGTCTAAAGACAGCTGCTACAGAGGGTTAAAATTAATTTCAGTGGAAACAGGTTCATAAACCAGATGTAGCTATCAGCCACTATTGTTCCTTCAAGAGAAATACTTAATATATTATGCAACTGTGATTGTCTTGAAAATCTAGCAGGAAACTATTTTTGGAGGTTATATGGCTTCTGCAAGTTTATTAAAATAATTCACAAAACTAACTCTTCTTCTGTTCTCATGTGTAACTCCGGTAGGAGTTAGCTAAATAAACAATTGAATAACAATTTATCATTAAGATCTACAGAGGAATTTACTTCAGAAAAGAGACTGGGATTGTTATAATAATACATTCTCTGTTGTTCCCTGCTTCCCTACCTCTTGCTGTCCTATGGGTGTTTTCACAATTTAAGTCATTAGTAGTACTACTACAACTGCTTCGAATTTTAAATGTTTCATAACCATTTGATGAGAGGAAGTTTTCTCAGATAATGAGGTTATAACTGTTCATATGTAACACCAGAAGTACCTGTGAACTGGGAGAAGGTGGTGAAGAAAGAGCAAGGCTCCAGTTGTAAGCCTCCATTTGATCTTTCTGAAGTATTTGGGAAGGAGGGGTCACTAAGAGCCTAAGGCTGTATTTACACCTAAATTATAATGTAGCTTCAGTCCACTTTCAGAGTGAGAGAACGCATCAGCAAAGTGGCAAGCTGATTTCTTCCAGCATTATCTAACTCAGAAAATCCACCTTTGGATTAAGATAATGTGGAAAGACCATAACTGGACACCTTGCTGATGTGTTCTTCTACTCTGAATGTGGCCTGAAGCTGAATTAATACTTAAGCGTGAACACAACTTAAAACACAGTAAATAAGTTGCATCACCAGTTCTTGCTACTCTTGGCCCAAGTGGCCAATTTACCCTAGGCTATAGAAGTAGTATTTGCCTTTAGCAAGAAGAACGGGCTGCTAGATTAGTTTCCACACTTTCACTCAACCACATCACCAGCAGTTTGCTGACAACAATATAAGATCTTCCTGTTTTTGCCAAATTGATATAAAGCCCTGCTCGCGACTCATAACTCTGTTTTGGTGTTGCCAAAATTATTTTGTTACTTGAGATATTTTTCTCCACTTTATTTTGCTCGTGTGAACCAACTTTTAGCTAATAAGCTTGATAGCAGGGTCTGTTTCTCATTTCTACGCTGTGAGTCATTTTGGAAGACAGTATTTTCAGCAAAGCAGGATAAAAATACATAAATAAGTAGTTAAGTGTTTCAGGAAAGACAGTTGTAAGAAGACTAGGAGCTGCTATTTGCAAATAATATTTATCACTAAATGCAATAATGTATTATAATAGTCGTTAAAGAGAAACTGGGGGTTAGTTATTCAAATAGGAAGCAGCAAATGTTTAATCTCTTTGCTCTCAGTTCGTAAGAGAACCCAAGACTTATCATAGCACAGTCTAGGGCTGTATCCCTCATCTCTATGCCTTCATTGCTCCTCTTCCTCTTTAAGGTGAATATTTTGGGTGTTTTCCCACTAGCACGAGAGTACCCATTAAACACCCATTAAGGACACTTAATGGGTCCATAATGGGTACTCTAGTGCTAAGTGGAAAAACACCTTTTGTCTGCTCTGTCAAATAGCAGCAAAGGCTTTTCTTGCTCCCATTTTGCTGGACAGGGAAAGGTTGCCCCCTCCCACCTACAGGAACGGCTGTGATCTGGATGTTCTAGTCTCAAAATCACAGGCAATCTTCATCCCACCCACATAGCCACAGCAGCTGTATTTTTGAGACTGGAGTCTCAAAAACACTGCTGAGCTAGCTGTGTGAAAAGGGCAAAGCCTCCTCTGCCAGTCATATGATGGCTGGAGATTCCAAACTATAATTTGATGGGCAGAGGGTCTTGTTCCTCCCCCTCCGCCATTTTTGATTTTGAGACTCCAGCCTCAAAATTACTGCCAATCCTACAGGGGGAAGGGTGGGAATAGGACTCCTCACTTGTCAGATGTTGGTGAGGAAAGTCCTTCCTTGCAACCATTTGACAGACAGGAAGGAAGGAAGGCCTCCCCTGCCCTCTGAACTGAAGCGGGGCTCCCTGCTTTGTAACTGGAAGAGGGAAGTTTTGAAGACTGTCCTTAAGAACAAATTCCACCAAGGAGACCAGTAAGTCCCCTCCAGTATCAAGCAAGTAGGGCCCCTACCATGAGAGAGTTCAGAAGCAGTTTAAGAGCTTGTCAAACCACTCAGGCACTATAGCACCTTAACAGCACTTGCAGCAACACAACTGGGCAAAAGCATGGCATCCAAACAGACATCAAACTCCCCCTATGGTTTAAGTGTGCACTGAATGTGCAGTATTAAGCAGACACTGTGCCCTTGGTGAGCACTCAAAGCACCATAATGGTGCCATGTGGATTGTACCAAGATTTAAAAGTAAATCCTGTGATCCATTCTTTGAACTGTCACTCAGGGGGGAAAAAAGTGATTTACAGTGGCTTAGCTGGCAGGTGTCATGAAGCTTAAGCTCCAGACAGCCTTCATGTAGCTGTGAAAGAAACAGAAATCCAAAGCATCCTTTTATAATTGCAGCTAGAAGCTGTCCTTGGCACAATAAAGCAACTTCCAACAGATTAGAGCTTGTGCCACAGTGAAGTAAATACAATACCAGGAACTGAAAGCAAAAGTTTAAAAAGGTTTAAACTTAGCCATCCATGGACACTGTGGCTAAGGTTCATGAGAACCAGAAAATGTAGCCCAGATTAGATTATTGTCTATTGTAACTCATTCAACAATGAGCTGTAACTTGTGCAGAATACAGCCGCAAGTTTGCTAATGGGCCTTCCTGCCTGGACACATATCATGACAGCCTTAATGGAACTGCGCTGGTTATCAATTTGCTATGAAGCTCCATTCAAGATACAAACTCTGATTTACAAAGCCCTATATGTTGGACCCCAAAATTCTTACAAAGGTGTGTACTTCCCTATAGGGTGCCATCTTGTCATTTGCCTTGAACTGGGGCCTATTCGCACTTGGCCTTTTTCTGGAGTATATCTCAGGATAGGGGTCTGTGGTCCACATGCTAATGCAGACTCTGGCAGACCTTACTTTGGGCCTGCTGAAGCCTGCACTAGCATATGGACAGCAAGTCCCTATTCCAGGATATATTCCAGAATAAAGCCAAGTGCGAATAGGCCCCTGGCCTGGTCAGATCCATAAATGTTGGTAGTGTAACAATGAGAGTTTAACATTAGTATAAATATATGTTATATGCCTAAGGCACCACGAACAACAAATCTAAAGGCAGATACAGCATTAACATATGGGATACCTAGGTATCTCTTAGATCGAGTTTTTTATTGCTCTCTTTGTGAGTAAAACTGGACAATTTCCCACTTAGTTTGAACCTTATTTGATTGCCATGGGCACAAAAGAGGTTCACAGAATGCCTAATTTACTACTGCTACTCTGTTAGCTTCAGAATCTAGGTAGTTAAGTTTGTCGGTAAGATATAGCTCCTTAGATCTTCAATTTCAATATAATATAATTTTGCCTAAATAAGTTGAAGGAGTTTTTCTTGTTCTTTTTATCTGGTTGGTATCCTGGTTCTCTTACATCACAATTTCTTAATTATTTGCTCTTCATCCTTTATGATCTGTATGTTTCTAAATCATAGAAACCTTACTCAGAAACACCAAATGTTTTCAAACAAATCCTGGCTTTATCATAGTTCTCATTTTACTCAGTTTAATGGATATTAGCTTTTTTCAGAGTTCATAGTTTTCTCTATAAAGGAATTCTTATAGAATTCTAAAATGCAATGGCCAACATCACTTAGTATTGTAATTATTTTGAATGATTAAACTTGCCCATACCACAAAGCTGAGGAAGCTTTCTACCCTAGGGTATGTCTTTATATTCCTCTGTTATTCATCTGTAATGCAAGTTGACAAGCATTATAACTGAGAAAAAGGAAAATGAGGAGCATGGATTAAAGGTTGCTATTATGTTTAGAGAAGATGCACTGGAACACTTCTGATGAAGGAATTTAAGAATTGTTATGTTGAAGGTAAAAGAGATATAACTTGGATTACATAAATTATTAAGTCAAGGCAAGTATTGGGGGCAGTATTTTGTCTTTTAAAAGACCCAGTTCTTGTCATGCTTTTGAGTAATGTCAAAATGTGATCAGTGTGTTCATCTGAATGTACGTACCCACCTAATTGAAAACAAATGCAATGTGGATAGGACTTTTGAAGTACCAGATAACTAATTAGAAGCAGTGGACATTGAGATTGGCTGAGATTGGCAGGAGAGAGGTCAAGGAAGCTAAAATGAAGGGGCACCAGAGTTCAGGATGGGTAGAGCTAATTAGTAGTGAGATGCTGTTATGGCTATTCAACCCTCACATGAAAAGTGATCTAACTGAACATAGTACATTATTAACACATGAGCCAATTTTGCAATGAAACATGTGTGAAGAAGAAAAGGAAGTAGGTTCAAGAAGGGCAGGTCACAACAATATAAAATATAAAATACCTAAAACATACCTAAAATACATTTGAAAAATGGAATTGGAGGCTTCTTTGATACAAAGCAGGGATTAAACTCGGGAATACGACTGGAATCAGGGATTGGGGAGAACAGGAGCCAAGTTGGGCAGAAAGTATGATGAGCTACTAACTGTAGTAGGTTACTGTGCACTTTGTTCTTACAATCAGTTTCCATGTCAATAAATGAATAAGAAGGAAAAGGTTAGAAAAAAAATGATCAGCTTTCACAATGGAAGAATGTAAAAATAAGGGTACTACTAACACATGTTTTAGAATGGTTGCTTTTTAACTGGTTCATAAATTACCTTGAATTCTTCCTGAACATTGAGGCAGTCACAGTGATGATATTACATTATGCTAGGGATAATTAGGAAAGGAATAAAGAACAAACCGGCAAGGCTCATTGTAAATCTATGGTGAGACCACATTTGGAATATTGCATACAATTCTGGTCACCACACCTCAGAAAGAATATTGTGAAACTAGCAAATGTGCAGAAAAGGACAACCAAATGACTGGAACACCTTCCTTATGAAATCAAGCTCAGTGCCTAGGTTTTTTCAGACAGGAAAGACAACATTTAAGAAATGGCCTGACTGAAGTGTATAGAATCATGCGTGGTGTGGAAAATGTGATTAGAGGAAAATTCTTTCTCTATTGCACAATGCCAGAACCAGGGGCCATTCTATGAAGCTGATGGGCAGGAGAGTTAGGACAGACAAGGGGAAATACTTTTGAACCAGAGGGTCATTGGGCTATGGAATTTACTAGCAGAAGATGTGATGACAGCAACTAGCCTGGATGGCTTTAAAAATGGGTTAGACAAATTCAATAATGGTTTATCAATAGCTACTAGAATGGATACCTAGTTAATGTCTCCAGGTTTGATAGACAGGTAGGATTCCTCTAAAAGCCATTTTCAATGAGCCAAGGTCATGTTAAAGTTTTGCTTTCATCTTCTGTTTGAGATTACCCAGAAGCAATTGGGTGGCCCACTGTGTGAGAGAGGATCCTGGATTGGATGGGCAGTGATCCAATACACCAGGGCTCCCCTTAGGTTCAGTGTAAGTAGGAATTACAAACAATCTAGCCACAAACACTTCAGTGGATTGTGAATTGTTGGTTACTGACCACAATATTAGAATACAGAATGAACTAACTTAGCTGTCAAAAAAGAATTAGATAATTTTCAGGTATTACTTATTTTGATTATTTAGGTGCCACCTTTAAGCCTAAAAAGACTCTGAAACCATTTCCACACTTGTTGAGGCTATTTGGGTGGGGCATCCCAGTCCAGAACAGCCAACTTGTTCCAAGGTGAGATGGATTGCCATTGGGGGCTCCTTTTAAAAGGTTTACCATATCAATGGAATCAGCTCCATTCTGCTGTCCTATCCCACTCTGCAGGAAATTCTAAAGGGGGACGGGGATTCTGTGTAGGGTAGAATATTGGCCATTGTGAAAGTGGCCCAAGAGTCGTCCTTATTTATTTATTTGCATTTTTATCCTTACCTACTCCTGAAGGTCTCAGGATGGATTACAGCAATAAAAACAAAATATAAAATGAGCACATTAAAAACAATAACTTTATTTATTCATTCATTTGCATTTTAGGCTTAAGGGTGGCATATAAATAATCCAAATTGCCTTGGCAACAGCTGCAGCAATTTCCACTGCATGCTGGGCCCTTGTCATGGTGAGTATGAAGCGGTGCACATATGCACAGTCAAAACTACCCCACCCTACCTTCTTGCAGCTTTCTACCTGGAACTGGGTGTACGTGCTGCTGACCAGGAGCATATTAGCCATCCCCAGTCAAACTGTGGAGAAGTTTTTACTTCTCCACAGCTTTGGAGGATTGGGGCATGCAGATGGAGTTTACCGGAGCATCCCAGTCTGTGCCACAGAGCTAAGTGCGAACAGGCCCTTTGTCTATTTTGGGTGTCTGTTATTAAAAGCTCATAGCATCTCTACATCTGACAACTGGAATTGCTTTTTCATTAATTGTCCTGCAGGTGTCTTGTTATTTTTTGCAGTCCCTCATAGTATTGTCATTAGGGGTGCGCGTGAAGGCAATTTTCAACATTCAATTCGATTCAAATTGAATATTTGAATGTCCAAATTCGTACAAATAGAGAAAAAACAAATGTATTAAAATTTGAACTGATTCGAATACATTCGTATTTATTTGTACGAATATTCAATATATATATGTGATGACACAAATGTTGACAACATTCACATGTATCTGTATGCATCCCGTTTTCATCCCGTACGTATCTGTACAGATGCGTACAGATATAAATAAGATGTGTACAGATACGTTTGTAGTGCATACATATCTGTACAGATACAAATGTCCAAATTATTTGTATGAATGATTCAAAATATTCATATTAGTTCAAATATTAAAAAACAAACTTCTGGACATTTGATTTGAATGTCTGAATTGGGCCAAATTCAATCGAATAACGAATATTTTGAATACTCCTGCACATCCTTAATTGCCACACCCAAAATTTACATACTCTCTGTCAATCAGCTTGGCTTGGCTCTCTTTTATATATGACCAGCACTGAATTTAGATCTTCACAGCGCTTTGGCACAACTAATGAACTTGCTATTGTTATATTTCCACAGCCATCTGTGGCCGTGGTCACACAAGTGGTTTAGGTCAACCTTGGATCATCCTGAGGTCATGTTACTCACATTATTTTTATTTACTTCATTTTGCAAGGCGGCCTACCCTTGTTAAATCGTCTTAACTGTAGTCCTCATTTTTACAGGACCGACAAGGACTCAGCCCATCCTGACATTCCAGGCCATCTTCACTTCCTCAAAGTGTGAGCGGGAGGACGGGCTAAAGGAGGCTGAACCTTGCTATGACAGGTGGGGTCTAGTCTTTCCTTCAGCCAATTGGCATGTGCGGAGTTCACGGGGCTCCTCCCCTTCTCTCCTCAGTTTGTGTATGACTCCTCTATCTAGCATGTTTACTCAAATTTATTATAATTGTTATTTTAAAAATTAATCACACGGGGAAGAAAAGCACATAAAAAAGGAAGGGGGTCATGGAGGTGGGGGAGCAGGCTTTAAAAAGAACTGCAGACACACCCCCTCACCCCCCTTGAGTGACAGAACAGCATCCAATCAGAAAAGAGAGTCAAGAGTTCTATGGAGGAAGCTCAGGTTGATCACATAGAAAGATGTGAGCAATGCAGCCCAAGGCAGGGATGGCCTCAGGATGACCTATAACGATCCAGGTGTGACCACCATCCTGTCTTAGATTTGCGTGACCAGGGCCTGTGAGAAGCATCAAGGCTGCTGGCTCTGGGATATCAAAGCAGATACTGTAAAAGGAAAGAAAAAAGCATAGTATCCATTACAGCTTTAACAAACATCCCAGTATTTCTAAATTATACTTGTTTCCCATATGGATCATTACTGTTATCTTTAATTTTTAATGTAACTTATTAATGAATTTTAGATCTTTGTGAACTCCATCTTGTAACAATAATATTATTATTAATAAGTTCTAATGGTGGAATATAACATTCACAGAACAGCTTAAGAAAAGCAGTAAAGGGAAAATAAAAATTAATATATTATTTTCTCACAATATTTTTAAAGTCTGTATGTCTCCTTATACAATATAGATCAAGTATGAATAGTTCCCATCCAAGTTCTGTTAACAACAAAAAACATTAGTTTTTAAAGCAATATAAAATATTAGAATGCTAATAACTGTATGCTATATTTGTCATATTTCTTGTTCGTTTTTATAAGTGAGAAGAAATACTGAAACAAGATTGTTCAACTGGACATTTGTAATTTCATTGTGAAAAATCTAAATAGCAAAGACTCTATCATCTATAGAGATGTAACATTAGTGCAGATCGATACATGTAAGTATTCATTAAGAGGAGAAAAATAGATCTCAACAAGAATTCCCTCTGCTTGCATAAGCAAAAAGGACAGCCTGTCCCTATGCCACATGCTGCAGTTTTCATCTGGTTAATTGGAAGGGAGGGTGTTGATTTATTTTTGCCTGGGACTTGGCAGAAGTATCAGAAATCAGCTTTTGACAGAAGCTTGTGCAACACCGCAGACCAACAGATTTTAAGCGATTTTGTTAAAATTTAAATCTAATTTAGCTGTAATTTTATTCACAAAAACTGATAGTCTTGCCCTGTCTTTGGTTAAGAACAGTATGGAACTTCTTGTGAACATTTTATGATTGTTAAAGAACTTCAGAGTGAGTGCTTTGAAGAACAGTTTGACATTAAAAAATCTAAACAATTTTTTTTAAAAATAACAAGAGTAAGTGCAGTGAACTTTAAGACTTTTACTGATTTATAGCTAAGACATTGAAATACGGTTAGCAAGACTGTCCACTGTTTTATTATTCATTATTTTTTTGGAAATACATAACCAACAAACAGGGATTTGAGTTAATACTGAAGCTAATAATTAAAGATATAGTATGTACTCATGGAGCTTGGGTTTTTCCACAGAAAATAAATACCATATTGAGGAAACAAATCTGGAATTGAAAAAACAGAGTTATACTGTATGCATTTAGCTCCACTTGTATCAGAACCACGTATGGGTATCCAGTAGGGATGTGCACAAAAATTCAAAATGTTCATTATTCATATTAATTTGCATGAACTTGGACATTTGTATACAAATCAAATGTCCAGACATTTGTACTTTAGTATTCATACAAATATGAGTATTTTGAGTTATTCATATGAATAATCAGACATTCATATGTGTACAGATATATATGCATCAGATACATATCCATACACATTTTGTGTGTATCCATACACATCCATACAGATATGTATGAGATGCATACGGGATGAAAACGGGATGCGTACGGATGCATACGAGATTCGTATCATTGGATATGTATCAAATATTCGAACGAATAGATATGAATGTATTCATATCAGTTCGAATGTCCAGACATTTGTTTTTCCTTATTCGTACGAATTTGGATTTTTGAATATTCAGTTCATAAGAACATAAGAGAAGCCTTGCTGGATCAGGCCACAGCCCATCTAGTCCAGCATCCTGTTGCACACAGTGGCCCCCCAAATGCTCATGGGCATCTCAAGCAGAGACAAGGACAAACCCTCTCCTGCTCTCGAGTCCCAGCAGATGGCCTTAGAAGCGCCCCAGTTCCTCCCCCCCCCAGCCTGAAGGATGTACCTAGGCATTCGTTCTAGTAGCCAATGATACATCTGTCATCCATAAAGTTGTCTAACCCTACCTTAAAGCCATCCAGACTGGTAGCTGTCACCACCTCTTCCGGCAGCACATTCCATAAGCCGATGACCCTCTGGGTGAAGAAATACTTCCCCCTGTCAGACCTTATTCTCCTACCCATCAGCTTCATAGAGTGCCCCCTGGTTTGAGTGTTGTGCGATAGAGAAAAGAAATTTTATCTATCCACCCTTTCTATACCGTGCATAATTTTATATACTTCAATCAGGTCCCCTCTCAAACGCCGTCTCTCCAGACTGAAGAGGCCTAGACGTTGCAGCCTGGTTTCATAAGGGAGGTGTTCCAGACCCTTAATCATTCTGGTTGCCCTTCTCTGCACCTTCTCTAGTTCCACAATATCCTATTTGAGGTGTGGTGACCAGAACTGTACACAATACTCCAAATGTGGCCTCACCATAGATTCATTCGTTACGAATTGAATGTCAAAACTTGCATTCGTGCACACCCCTAGTATTCAGTGCAAGTGAATCTTGTAGTCAAGAAGCTGTTTGTAAAAATGGTTTCTGAATTGTGTGAAAACGTTCCACAATCAACAAGTCTCTCATTACGTTCATCTGTAAAGGGGTGTTTTTCCATTATCATTAAGTACCCATTCTAGCACCCATTATGGACCCATTTGGCTGAGACGTGGATGACCTCATTTCCACCACAGACCTCATTAGGGATACGTTTAATCCAGATTTCCTGTAGACCAAATTAAAGGGGTCTACAATGGGGTCTTTAGCCTGAAAATCTGGATTGTATGGAGCCTGTTTCAGCCTGGGTCTAGAGGAGGCTCGGGGGGGAGGCACCCATGGGGGGGTGCTCCAAAGTCAAGACTTCGTAGTCCCTCCAAAGGCAGCTCCGAAATCCCTCCAAAGTTGCCTTTCTGAGATTAGCAAAGGCTCCGTAGACCCTCCGAAGGTAACTTTGGAGATTAGCAAAGGCTCCGCAGAGAAACCCCTTACAGCAATGCGGCTGGGAGCACCCTGTTACCTTCAGGCATGGAAAGAGCTGCATATTAATGAGGCTGACTCAAGGAGCTAATTAATATGCACCTCTTTTGCATTGCTCTCACAAGGGGGTTGTCTTTGGAGCCTGCACTAATCTCCAAAGTTGCCTTCGGAGGGACTTCAGAGGGACTCTGGAGTCTTTGCTAATCTCCAAAGGCAACTTTGGAGATTGCATCCCCTGTCCCCCAAAACACCTGGGGTGACAGGCAGACCCCTTGTGGGTCAATCCGGATTTGCAAATGGTTGCTCTGGTGTTTCCACAGCAGGGAGGCTAGTACCCATTGCTACTGGGTGCTAGACCACCCATGGAAACACATTGGGTACTTCCTTTAAATGGATCTACTAGATCCAGATTAAGGGAATTACCCATTCCTTAGATCTGGACCTTCTTAGATCTGGATTAAAGGAGCACAGTGGAAAGACACCCGAGAAGTACCTTCCCCAGAAGCCAGGTCATACAAACACACCAACACTGAGTCATTAGTGCTTGGGGGTCTTTCCAGTTCTCTGCTATGATCATTTTAGTAGAAGCTAACATAAATTTGGCTTTTGATTTTCAAATTATTTTCCTGGAACATGAACAAAATACATAGCTCAAGAGTCAAATCAATATTTTCCTCTCATCATTCAGCATATTTCCTTTGTTAGTTTATCCCAGAAAGCTTTGATGGTTTCACAACCTTGTTACAAATGAAAATAAAGTCCCTCTTTCTTTAGCACAAGGTCAACAAATAGGAGGGAGGCTTGCAGAAATGTATGAAAGTTGAATTGGGGTTCAGTGTCATTTGTGGAGCAGTTTTTGCTCCAGTCCTCTAACTTTGCCTCCCCAGCTAAAAGTTTTCCTATTAACAAGGGATCTCATTGAGTATCTGAATCCCACTCAAGTCAGCTTCCCATGAAGGTCCAACTCTGTTTAAGCTGTGAGCCTAGTGTGGTATTGTGAGTGCAGAAGCTGTGGTGCCTTTCACAGATCCTTTGTTTATTTCAAACATTTCCCCCCTTCAAGAATTAGTCTTGCTTTCAGAAGATTTAAGGAAATTTATAAAAACCTGATGTGTAAGCCACAAATCAGGGTGGGGGGTGAGAATGATGTGGTTCTGTGTCTTTAAGCGCTTTATCTAGGTTAAAGAAGAAAGGCGACATTCACACCTGAGTTTTAATCCAGCATCAGAGTGAGAGAATGCATCCATTAGAGTGACAAGCTGTTTATCTTTCCGCACCATCTAACTCAAAAAAACCACCTTTAGGTTAGATAATGTGAAAAGAAAATGACTAGTCACTTTGTTGATGTGTTAGAGTTTTCCTCCTTCGCCAGCAATCAGTAGCATTTCTTAGCTTTGAATGTTTGAACTTCCTTAACATATTATTTGATTTTTAGAAAATGCAGTCTATGAAATGAGGCGGTAATTCCTGCCTTTCTATAATTAGCCCCTTCCAGAGGCTTCCTGAAGCTACGTGAGGCCTGTAAGGAGGCTCAATCTGGCACTGAGGCCAGATCCCTGGGACCTCCTATATGGTTCCTTTGGGCTATTCTTCTTAGCTGTATCAATAATAATTTAGAATTTTTGTTTATCACTATGTAACATTTTTGATTGAGGTAATTTTTTTTCTACTGTTTCACTCTGATGAGTATGCTTCTAGATGTTTGGCTTGTAATTTGAAGTTTATCTTGTTCAATCCTGCTCTTTCATGGGCTGATTCAAAGTCCATAATATCCCTTCTACTTCCTGCCTCAGAATATTTGCCTGTATCCTGAGTCAGCTGTCCTGAAATATACAAGTGTCCCAGATTACTGCTTTCAAAGCTTCCCATGGAACATTAATAATCACCTAGGAATTCACCCTAATTTGGAAATAAGCTTTTGAATGGAGTTTGGTCTAGTAAGAAGGTTGAAGTTAAACTACCGGTATTTGAATTGCTGGTGTTCCACTCCCATCTGTATTGCTGCTGTGAAAAACAGATCGTCCAAGAAACTTTTGAGACCCACTATGGATTGGGAGAGTTTCTGGAAGAGAGATTTTGCAGTAAGAATGTGTACAATCCAGGGATATGATTTATGCTTTTGGGAATAGCAAGTATACTCCCTGCTGTTGCCACTAGAAAAATTTATTTATCAGTGTTCCCATTTCCAGGTTTTTCCCTTTATTATGAGTGAGATCAACGTTTTGCTTATCTAACTTGGCATTAACCACTATGTTAAAATAACCCATAGCCTCAATATCTCCTTAGGCAAGTTTCATAAATCTTTACAATGTGGGAAGTGTAGTTGATTAGAATTTGGAACATAAATACTGATCATAGTGATGAGTTGGCTGAAAATTTTACCCTTTATGAACACATAACAATCCTTTGGGTCTTTCAGAATCTTTTGACATGAAAGTGAACTTGTGGGATAGCAGAATTGCTGTTCCTCCAAGGTGTGAAGAGCCAGAAGTTGAGAATTCTTCCTCAAATCAAAGGGTGTCTCAACAATAATAATATTCTTGCCTTGGTAGGTCTACCGCAAGTTTGCTAAATGGGTCTCTTCCCTTCTGTGGTTCAACCCACTGATGTTATGGAAGATGTTTTCTGCATTCTATTGAGAGTTTTTGGACAAAAATGAGTTGGCTACAGTTATCCATGCTCTGGTAACCTCCAGACTGGATTGTTGTAATGCGCCCTACATGGGGCTGTCCTTGAAGATGGTTCAGAAGCTGCAGCTGGTGTAGAATGCAGTTGCTAGGCTGCTGACCAAGTCAGCTGGTCAGACGCACATCACATCAGTCTTAAAAGATTTGCATTGGCTGCCAATTCCCTACTGAGCTCAATCCAAGGTGTTAACTTTGACTTATAATGCTTAAATGATAGGCACCCCAAATATCTAAAGGAATGCCTTCTTCCATATCAACCTGCCCATGCCTTAAGATCCAGAGGGGACATCCCTCCTGGTTCTCCTGCCACCCTCAGTAGTAAAAGGGATGGGCATCCAGGAGAGGGCCTTCTTAGTGATGGCCCCCAGGCTATGGAATAGTCTCCCTCTTGAGGTGCGTCAGGCTTCTTCACTGTAAATGTTTAGGAAGGCAGTGAAGACTTTGCCCTGGCCTTTGGCTAAATGGGAATAGACCGTATCTCTTCCCACTTTACAGACACTATTACTGTTTTAATATATACAGCTGTTACCTGCCCTGAAACCTTTGGGTATAGGACAGGATGGAAATACGATGGATGGATGGATGGATGGATGGATGGATGGATGGATGGATGGATGGATGGATGGATGGATGGATGGATGGATGGATGGATGGATGGATGGATGGATGGATGGATGGATGGATATTTTACATTAGCCTCTACCCCACCAGAAATTTCTTTCAGTGCTGAAGCAATGACAGTTTATTTCTTCAGATGTGAAGCACTGATATGATGGCCTTCTGGGAGGAAGCTATATCTGGGCCACAGGTCTGGCTTAGCGCAGGATGTCGTTTTCTTTGTCTGAACATATATGGAACAATGCGGTCCACTTGTCTTTTTCTTAGACTCTTTTTGCATTGGGACTTATTCTGGCCAGCACCACACAATCTTGCCATAGTCTGCACCAGCATGTAGATGGCAGGTTCCTACTCTGGGATATGAACCAGAATAAGTCCAAATGCAGAAAGGGCCATAGCAATCTTGGCTTCCGTGGTGTTAGATTTCATTGCTTGCCTTTTAAGTGACAGAGAGGGATATGGTGATGGTAAGTATAGAGCTATAGGCTAATGCTGCCATCTTGCTGCCACATGTGCTCTTTATTAGAAGCATCTTGTAAGGCAGTCTAGACAAAAACATGTTTGTAAAACAAGGGTATGTACAAGTTGAGTTTTTTGTTGTGTTGTGTTTTGTTTTCATAGTGTGCAGCAGTACTAACTTCCAAATCTTGCACTGTTTCTCTACTAAAGATCTGAAGCACCCTTCTGACAGGCGCAGACAAATATTCCTCACCATAGTTTTGGAGATCTAGCGGTTCTTGTATCCCACACATCAACTACAACTCTGGCAACAAGGGAGTTGAAGGAAGTCCCTAGAATTTATTGTTTGGGTGGGACCTCTCTGGATCTACCACAGCTGAATAGCACGAACAAGATAACAACCAGTTCTTAAATGTGAAAAAAAAATCTCTGCTTTGTGAACTAGGGGTGTGCACAAATGCATTATTTGCATTTGAATTCGAGTCGATTTGAACATTCAAATATTTGATTGGATTCAAATTTTTAAAATCCGGATTTTCAAAAATCCAATTCAAAACTGGATTTTTACAGGACTGACAATTCGAACTCAAAAATACGAATGTCAGCAACATTCGTATCCGATTTTTGAATTTGTGCGCATCCCATTTTCACCTCATTTTCATCCTGTATATATCCAATTTTCATCCCTCATTATAAGTGCAAATAAACACGATATTTTGATGCGATATACATGGATTCATCCAGTTGAATATCCAAAATTCAATCAAATTTGTTAATTTGGATTTTTGAAAACCCAATTCAAATTTGAATGTCGATATTCAATGGATTCGAATCAGATTTTTAAAATTTTTAATATCCGTGCACATCCCTAATGTGAACAATTCACGAGCCTTCTTGAAGCTGCCTCAGAGAGGGTTTTTCCACTGACCTCCCTTAATCCAGATCTAAGATGATCCAGATCTAAAGAATGGGTCCTTCAGCTAATCCGGTGCTGCATCGCCCAAGAGGACACATCGGGTACCTCCCTTAAACTGGATCTAAGATGATCCAGATCTAAAGAATGAGTCCTTTAGCTAATCTGGATCTAGTAGATCCGGATTAAGGGAGGTACCCGATGTGTCCTCTTGGGTGATGCAGCACCCAATAGCAATGGGTGCTAGCCTGCCTGCAGTGGAAATGCCAGAGCACCCATGTGGCGAATCCGGATCAACTCATGTGGGGCCCAACTGTCACCCCAGGTTTTTGGGGGACAGGAGGTGTAATTTCCGTTGATGCTCTGGAGATTCTTTGAAGATTCTCCAGAGCCTTCGACAAAAGTCCATATAATTGGCATTGCTTTTGTGTGGGTCCTCTTTGGAACCAGCTTCAGAGATTGTGCACAGGCTTCAGAGTTTTGGGTTTGGGGGCAATGCCCCCCCCATGGATGCACACACCCCCAGAGCCCCCCTAGACCCCATTGCCCAGTTGCAGTGGAAACACGCTCCGTATAATCCAGATTTGATGCCTTAATGGGGTCTACAGGAAGTCCAGATTATAGTTCCTGAAGGACCCGTTCAATCCAGATTTCCGTAGAACTGGTGGGAAACAAATGTGGCTCTAATGGGGTCTGCAGTGGAAATGGGGTCTTCCTGCTCTGAGAGCAATGGGTCCTTAATGGGTCCCTAATGGGTACTTAATGGGTACTTAGTGCTAGTGGGAAAAAACCCATATACTTTTTTTAACTGCAGCCTCATTCAAGATACAGCAGAGACCCTGAACACAGGAAAGGAAATTGACCATAACAGCACCTTAAGCAGCCTTAATATATACAAGGCCCTCTAAATTGTTGGTTCTCAAGCTGCAGTTCTCCAGAAGTTCCTGAACACCAACTGACTACATACCAGAGGAATGCTGGAAGTTGCTCAGAAACATTTGAAGCATCATAGTTTGAGAACCATTGCTTTAAATGGATGTAGACAAATGGATTTGACAGCTTTGACATCTGAAGTGTATTATATACACTTATTCTGTCGTTCAGATATGATTACAGTACACTTGAAAAAAGCCAAGGGTCAGGGCACAGGTCATTCATCTTTCCCCACATAGTTATATGCAACTCATTATTTCAGAATAACGTGGACCTAAAATATCTTGCAGATCAAAATAATGTCTTTAATGAATTTTTCACATATCTAGATCCTAAGCTAAGTAAGGTCATGGCTGCTTCAGCTTTATTTTGCTTTTCTCCTTGAATAATTTCCATTTCAGCAAGTCATTATAAGTATTTGCCACCTCATCTCTTTCTGTGCATCAAATATTTTAGATTAATTCATCTTGTATAATAAGCTCCAAAAGCCTTTTTGGCTGAAGATTGGGGTAAAGGGTTTTAAATCAATTATTAATTTTAAGCCTATCAGAGGTTATTACACAATTAATAAGAGACTTATTAGAGTTGGAAGGATCAATATAGTCTGCAAAAACCATGGGGGTTTATTTAGGGATTAGAAATGCTCTGATTCTACATCTGGTTTGCTACAAACATCCTGTTGGCTGTGCTCAGCACACATTAATCTCTTCTTTATCAACACTGTGGACTGTTGAGGGAAGAACGAGCTGAACAGAAGAATCAGGCGTGTGCACATTTGCGCACGCACACGCACATTCAGTGTTTACTGTCAGAAATTCCATTTTATTTCCTTCCGTTGAAAATTACCATTCTTGCTGAAAAAATGGTTATGATGCATCTAAATCTAGGATCCTGCTTTTTATAAAATTTGGCGTAGCTCAGAAACTCATAGGGAGAGCAAAGCAAATAATCAACTCTTGTAAAATAGCTCTCCGCTGTGTTTCAACTCTGTCTAAGCAATTAGCACTAGTGATTGCATTAGAGTTAATTCTGGTATCACTAGAACGGCTGTTTATAGTCAAGCAGGTTGTTGATTGATTTTTTTCTATCTCAGATTACGTTGCCAAACTATAAAACATAACATGTTTTAGAAGATTGTTATATAAGTTGTAACTATTTTAAGGTGAGTTTTTATGGGCTTGTGCAAGTTTTAGACCATCAGTTTGAAAAATGGGAATTAATCCTACCCTAAATGGCACAACAAGCAATCCCCTGGTCTTAAACAACCACATTTTCAACCCAGTGAAGGAGGTTTCCAGGCAGACTTTCATGACTCCTTCCCATGGTTTTGATCTTTATGCCACTGATAAATTTCCTATGTTGTTAGAGAATATAGTGTTCCTAATAGTGTTTCAACTGTCCTGAGCTGGCATTTATTTATCCAGCACCATTAGCCTTTTTCAGACAGTGCCCCAAGGCAAAGATCTCTGTCTTATATTAACATTATCTCTTCTTGGCTTCCACCTAGTTTCTGTCTAAGGAAAGAACCAGACTTTCAGTAGAGTGATTTGGTGTTTCTTTTCTCCAAACAGCCAAGTCCAGGTAGTATTTCAACTCCACTAGGGTTGTGCCAGAGGAGTTCAGAGTTGCAGTGATTTCTCCCCCAACTGACTGCACTTGAGCCAAGTCAAAAAGCAATTATTTCTTTCAGGCACTGAAAAGGTACTAAAAGGCTCTCCAGGTTGTACCACCACCTTCAGTAGTAAAAGGTGTGGGCACCCGGAAGAGGGCCTTCTCGGTGATGATCCTTAGGCTATGGAATAGTCTCACTTTGAGATGCATCAGGCACCTTCACTGTACATGTTTAGGAAGGCAGTGAAGACACGCCTCTTTACCCTGACCTTTGGTTAAATGGGGATACACTTTCTCTTCCCACTTTCAGACACTGCTAATGTTTTTATGTATACAATCATTGAGATTTTGCAATAACCATAAAACCAGCCAGAGAAACTGAACGATGGCCTAGCACTGGGAAGAAACGTCCGAGGACCATGTGCCTTTGCCTATTGCAGGGATCACGTCAGATGTCCATTCTTCCAATTTCTCCCAATTAGGTTCAGGTGAGATTTCTATGGACACGAAGACCTGTTCAGATTGAACAAGACTGTATTTCAACCAACCAACTGACAAGCATCTCAACTCTAATGCTATCAAAGAAAAAGTGAAAGTGCCCTCATGTCAGACGTAGTGTCTTGTGACCTTTTGGATGCAATTCTGAAGCTTTGCCAGTTTTTGTTGAAAAGAGATGGACTTATTCAAGGGTAGATTACTTAAATTTAAGAGCAAAACTTGCTTAAAGAATTAACATTCTGATTTAACATCAGTCAAATTACCTGTCTTCAACTATTAAAGTAATTTTATCAGTATGCCACATGCTATAAATAAGCACTCTTTAGCATTGAGAAACTTTGCTGTAGTCTTGGACAATAGATGAATTCTAATTTTCCATATGTGGAGAAGAAATATCTATTTCAACACGTAGGCAGAAAAAAGGTTTTATACTCCTTTGAAACTTTAGTTTTATTACATAAGCACAGGAGATATAAATATCTAAAACTCTTTTAGGAGTTTTTGTTTTTTTTTACTAAGTCTTGCACACCCAGAATTACAATGTATATTGAAGTTATCTGAGAATTTTAGCGACTAAGTAATGTTTGGAGATTTGCATATGGCACCACTCTGGTAGCAGAAAAAGATTTAAGGACTTTGCTAGCCAGGATCAAAGAAAAGAGTGAAATATAGGCTTAAGCCTAAATCTTAAGATAAAGATCATGTTCACAGGAATAATCAGTTTTCAACCAGATTAATAATAAAAAGTATAGCACTCAGGAAACACACTGAAGGTTGATACTGGGAAAAGCTGCAATGGACGTGCTCTGACATGGCATGGAAAATCCATATTGTGGGGGAAGACTGAGTGTTTCCATTGTTGCCACGTTTGTTCAACTCAAAATGCATGGCTCATTCTCACTCTTCATTTTTCCTGTGCTTGTCTGGAGAAACCTGTCATGTCCAGTACCCCGTCTGAGTCCTTGGATGAGGAAGTTCAGATGGATGCACCTCCAGAATTTGAACCCCCACCTATGGAAGTAGTACAGGACCCCCAGTGGGAACCTGCACCACCTAGCACATATCATGTGCAGATTTGTCACTCTAAGCATCTTGTTGGCCCCAGGCTTCCTTGTAATCAAGACCGATGGCATCATATGCTTTTCTTTTGCTGGCTTAACCTTAAGGGTTTTTTTCTACCTCCCTGAAACACTTTGCTCTCCCCAACTTTGTTTAGCAGAGACACTCCAACACCTCCTGTGCTCCAGCATTACTCCTGCCTCGTCTCTAGTTTGACCTCTAGCCTTGTGTCCTGTAACTAGCTTCTTGATACAAGGTGATCTTCACCTTTGTCTCTAGCTTTGCTTCCAGTCCTATTTCTAAGTCTACTTCAAGTCCTGCCTTGGTCCAATCTAGCTTCCAGCCTTGCATCCAGTCCTGCTTCTGACTCCAGCTAAGTCTCCAGTCTTGCTCACCACTTGACCCCCCCGTTTCCACTCTAGCCACCAACTTCCTGTTTTATCCCATAGCATTCAGCCTGTTTTCTGCCTGTTAGTACCAACCCCCCTGCTTCCTTGCCTTGTATGCCACTCACTTTCTCTCTACACAGCTTTTGCATTCTGTTAACAGATCACAAGTACTAGTTCACACACTTATGATGCTCTGGTCTGTTCCAGAGATCATTTGGGGGAGACCTCAAAGATTTAGCAAATCGGGGAGGGAGGGGGGCGTTTGGCTAAAAATTTGGGGGTTGGATTTCAGTACAGCACTTGCACAGCTGTTGGGCCATTTTTTGAGACTGGAACTTCACATCAGCCATGTGATAGTTTGAAGCTTGTTTCTTTAACGGGTTAGCAGCTGATTGTTAGTAATTATGCAATGTAATTGTGATTTTAGAAAGTCAGAGGGAGAAAATGCAGACTATTCTGGAATGTAGGTGGAGAGAAGGTAGACAGATTGACTGACCATACTGGTGTGTTGCTGTATGAGACCAGAGTGACAAGACAGGAAGAGTTACAGTTGAACAAAGATGTGAGAGACACTGCAACAGAGGAAGACTACAGCCTGAGACATGGAGAGCTGTGCTGGAAACAGCAGTAGAAAAAACTTATTTATTTATTTATTTTATTATTTACATTTATATCCCGCCCCATACCCGGAGGTCTCTGGGCGGGTTACAACCTTCAAACAACAGATTAAAACAGAATGTACATTAAAAGACTTTAAAAATTCAACAACTTTAAAACAATACACATTATGTTTAAGATGATAGTGTGTGGCCTGGGTGGGAAATATAATCAACTCAGCCAAAGGCCAGGGTAAAGAGGTCCTCACCGCCCTCCTGAATATATATAAGGAAGGGGCCTGACACACCTCGAGGGGGAGGCTATTCCATAGTCTAGGGGCCATCACAGAAAAGGCTGTCTCCCGGGTGCCCACCAGCCTCACTACTGAAGGTGGCGGGACAACCAGGAGGGCCTCACCACTCGATCTTAAGGCACGGGCAGGTCGATACGGGAGTAGGCGTTCCTTTAGATATTTGGGGCCCAAGTCTTTTAGGGCCTTATAAGTCAAAGTCAAAACCTTGAATTGGGCTCGGTAGTGAATTGGCAGCCAGTGCAATTCTTTTAGAACCGGCGTGATGTGCATCCGGCTAGATGTTCCGGTCAGCACTCTAGCGACTGCGTTTTGCACTAGCTGCAACTTCCGAACCGTCTTTAAGGGCAGCCCCATGTAGAGAGCATTACAATAGTCCAATCTAGAGGTTACCAGAGCATGGATAACTGTGGCCAGGTCGTCTCTATCCAGAAGAGGCTTCAGTTGACGGACTAGCTGTAGTTGAGAGTAGGCACTCCTGGCCACGGCCTCCACCTGAGCTTCAAGTGTTAGCGCAGAGTCCAGGAGTACCCCCAAGTTACGCACCTGTCCCTTCCAGGGTATTGCAACCCCATCAAGGACAGGGTATCTCCCAACTACCCGGACCCAAGACCCTGTGACACACAGCACCTCTGTCTTGTCTGGATTCAGTTTCAATTTATTCACCCTCATCCAGCCCATTACTGCCTCCAGACACCTGTCAAGCACTTTCACCACCTCTCCTGATTCAGATGGTACAGAGAGATAGAGCTGGGTGTCATCTGCATACTGATGACACCTCACTCCAAATCTCCGGATGACCTCTCCCAATGGCTTCATATAAATGTTAAATAGCATGGGAGATAAGATCAACCCCTGAGGAACCCCACATTTGAGCTCCCAGGGTGTCGAAACAGTGTCTCCCATAGCCACTATCTGAGATCTGTTCTGGAGATAGGAGTAGAACCAGTGCCAAGCATTGCCTCCCACTCCTAAACTCTGTAGTGTCTCCAAAAGGATACCACGATCAATGGTATCAAAAGCCGCTGAGAGGTCCAGGAGAACCAACAGGGTAGCATTCCCCCTGTTTCTCTCCCAGATAAGGTCATCAACCAGGGTGACCAAGGCAGTTTCCGTGCCATAACCGGGTCTGAAGCCAGATTGAAATGGGTCTAGATAATCAGCTTCTTCCAAGCATGCTTGCAGTTATATAGCGACAGCCCTCTCCAGAACCTTGTCTAAGAAAGGTATGTTGGCCACCGGGCGATAGTTGTTTAGATCTTCCAGATCCAGGGAGGCCCTCTTCAGGAGGGGGCACACCACAGCCTGTTTCAGGGCCAGTGGAACCACCCCCTCCCTCAGAGAGGCATTCACTACCTCTGAAGGAGCGAGACTAAACCGCTGTCTCATCATAAAGTTGTATAGGAAAGAATCTTATGGGGGTTTAGAGCTGTAAGGACTCATTTGGGGGAGGGTTGGTTGATACGCTTTCCCTGCACCATCCTTCTAAATAAATCCTTTTTTGAATATTTAAAGCTGGCTGTTACGTTCCTTTCTCCATACTGAGCTTACTTGCATCTCCCTTATCTATAACAACCCGTCAAAAATAACAAATGACAAAGCAAAAATAAAGCAGGGCAAATTGCTGTACTGTTGGTGAGAATGGAACAGCGGAAAGCAGGAATCATTCCTTGACTGAAATAGGTTGCCTCATTCTTGAAGATGTCTATCTGTTATTGAGGTTCTAGGATGAAGTAGTAACCACATCCAATTACTTGCAAAATAATTGCCAACAAAAGGCCCAGCAGCAACCACTTATGAGGCATGACAGTGTCAAGCCATAGCTGGGACAACTTGAAATACTCGGTTGCAAACCTTATGTGTTGCCTTCTGCAAGAAAAATCCTCAGAACATCGAACAGAAATTAAAGCTGTGATGCTACAGTACAGGAAGACAAAGAAGAGGGGTGGGATCCTGTGCCCCAAAACGAACCCAGTTGTAAGGAACAGGTTAACATTCAAAGAAAGATCGCTTCAGCAGGAAGGGGGAAGCTATGGGGGGTCTGTTGGTGTATCTCAGCAGCTGGGCTGTGACCATTATCACCCTTGACTTGAGCCTCAGCTAAGAAATCTCTTGTTACTGGCTGCCATCTTCTCTCCAATTCACTTTTAGGAAACTCTGCCCTTGTGTGAAAGGGACTAGAAGAGGACCTTTCTGCGCAAGGGCTTATTCTGGATTAGATCCTGCTATCCACATACTGGTACAGATCCAGGCAGGCCCCTAAATGATACCTTTATATCACCAAAAGGTCCCAGGGTGGGTCACAGTAAGAAGATGGAATAGACAAAGAACTCTTAAAACATATTTAAAATATAATTCTCCTACTCTCCACAGCAGGATACTACCTTGTTACATAAGGAATTGATCATTCTTCTGTTGGTTATTGCTCAGTAACTTGTGGCAAAAAAGATAACATCTTTAGTATTCATAGTACTGATATTTCTTCCAGTTCGTCTAAGCTAAGTGAATATGCTGAACGCAGATGTGTGGATTGCTTAATGCCAAATAACTTGATATTTTGTACTTATTTCAGTATATTTGTCTTACTATAATGAATTATCACATCCGGGTGTAATTTTCATAATAAAGAATCATAGAATCATAGAATGGTAGAGTTGGAGGGGACCTCCTGGGTCATCGAGTCCAACCCCCTGCTCAAGGCAGGATCTCCTAAAGCATCTCAGACAGATGGCTGTCCAGTCTCTGCTTGAAGACCTCCATCGAAGGGGAACCAACCACCTCCCGTGGCAGCCTGTTCCACTGGTTGATCACTCTTACTGTTAGAAATTTTTTCCTAACATCTAAACTAAATCTTTTCCCCTGCAGTTTCACCCCATTGTTTCTAGTCCTTCCTTGAGAGAGTGAGAACAGGGCTGATCCCTCTGCCTTGTGACAACCCTTGAGGTATTTGTAGACAGCTATCATGTCTCCTCTCAGTCTTCTTTTTGTTAGACTAAACATTCCTAGTTCCTTAAGCCGTTCCTCATAGGACATGGTTTGCAGACCGTTCACCATCTTGGTAGCTCTCCTTTGAACCTGCTCCAGCTTGTCAGCGTCTTTTTTAAACTGGGGTGACCAGAACTGGACACAGTACTCCAGATGAGGTCTGACCAAGGTAGAGTAGAGGGGGATAATAACTTCACGTGATCTGGACTCTATGCTTCTCCTAATACACCCCAGGATTGTGTTTGCCTTTTTTGCAGCTGCCTCGCACTGTTGACTCATGTTCAGTTGATGATCTACCAGGACACCCAAGTCTTTTTCACATGTGCTGCTGCTCAGCCGAATTCCTCCCATTGTATATGTGCTTTTTTCATTTTTCTTGCCCAGGTGCAGAACCTTGCATTTTTCTTTGTTAAATACCATTTTATTAGTTGCAGCCCATTGTTCGAGTTTCTCTAAATCTTTTTGAATCCTCTCTCTCTCTTCTCTGGTGTTTGCAATCCCCCCTAGCTTTGTGTCATCAGCAAATTTGATCAGTTTCCCTTCAACTCCCTCGTCCAGATCGTTTATAAAAACATTAAACATAACTGGGCCCAGGACAGAACCTTGTGGTACTCCACTTGACACTTCCTTCCATTTGGATGTGCAGCCATTTAAAGCCACTCTTTGAGTACGATTACTAAGCCAGTTTTGAACCCACCTTATAGTTGCCTTGTCAAACCCATATTTGATCAATTTTTCAATGAGGATCGCATGAGATACTTTGTCAAATGCTTTGCTGAAATCAAGAAATACTATGTCTACTGCATTTCCTTGATCAACCCATTCAGTGATTTTGTCATAAAATGAAATCAAGTTAGTCTGACACGACTTGTTTGATACAAACCCATGTTGACTACTGTTAATTATTGAATTCCTATCCAAATGCTGACATATGTGTTGTTTAATAATTTGTTCGAGAATCTTTCCCAGTATTGAAGTCAGGCTAACAGGCCTGTAGTTCCCTGGGTCTACCCTCTTCCCTTTTTTGAAGATAGGAACAACGTTTGCCCTTCTCCAATCGTCTGGGACTTCTCCTGTTCTCCATGACTTCTCAAAGATTACAGCAAGTGGTTCAGCAATTACCTCTGCTAATTCCTTCAGTACCCTAGGATGTAATCCATCTGGACCCGGGGACTTAAATTCGTTTAAGTTAGCTAAGCGTTCCCTTACTCTCTCAGTGTTGATTTTGTGTCTTGATTCTCCTAGTCCTTCATCAGTACAGTGAAGGACTGTTGCATGTACATTATCCCTCTTGGAAAAAACAGATGCAAAATAGGAGTTCAGAATCTCTGCCTTCTCAAGATCACTTTCGATCACTTCTCCATTCTCTCCCTGCAGACTTCCCAAAACCTCTTTGACTTTTCTTTTGCTGTTGACATATCCCCAAAACCCTTTTTTATTGTTTTTAGTCTCTCTTGCAAGCCTCAGTTCATTTTTAGCTTTAGCTTTTCTTATACTTGCCCTGCAGATTGTACTGATTTCATTATATTCCTCCTTAGATATGTATCCCTCCTTCCATTTCTTAAACATTTCTTTTTTCTTTTTTATCAAGTTTTTAAGTTCTAGGTTTATCCACCCTGGTCTCTTTAGATGTTTTCCATTCTTCCTTCTTTGAGGAATTGTTAATGATTGCGCTTCTAATATTGCATTTCTCAAAATATCCCATCCTTCTTGGACATTTCTATCCTTTAGTACATTTAACCATTTGATCCCTCCTAACCTCCTCCGGAGTCCATCAAAATCCGCCCTTCTGAAGTCCAACTTTGAAGTCTGAGTCCTCTCATGCTTTCCTTCCCTTATTATCCAGAATTCAAGGATAACATGATCGCTGCCTCCCAATGCCCCAGAAACTCTGATATCCTCCACCATTTCCTCTCTGTTGGTAAGAATTAGATCAAGGATAGCCAATCCTCTTGTTTCCTCCACCACCTTTTGGTACATGAAATTGTCAGCGAGAGAGGATAAGAACTTATTAGACTTGTGACTTTTTCCTGAGCGAGATTCCCAACAAATGTCTGGGTAGTTAAAGTCTCCCATAATCACTATGTCATGCTTTCGTGAAAGTTTAGCCATCTGGTCTAGGAAGAGGTCATCCATATCTTCTGTTTGTCCAGGGGGCCTGTAATAGACTCCTACAATGGTATCCTTTCTGTTGCTCTCTCCTTGAATTCTTACCCATACCGATTCTACTGAGCTTCCACTCTCTGAAACTTGAACCTCTGAGGAGACAATTTCTTTTTTAACATACAGCGCAACACCCCCTCCTCTTTTGTTAAGTCTGTTTCGCAGAAACAAGTTGTAGCCTTCAATGTTTGTGTTCCATTCATGTGTGTTATCCCACCAGGTTTCCGTAATACCTATGACATCATATTTATCTACCTGGGTCAGGATCTCCAGCTCCCCTTTTTTATTTCTCATGCTTTGGGCATTGGTGTAGAGGCATTTTAGTTTGTAATTGATATCTATTGCGAGCTTGCCTCCTCTGTTTTCCTTACAAAATTCATTGGTACTATTTCTGGGAGTAAGAATATCGCCTGGTTTGATTGACTGAGTATTTTTGCTTGACTTTTTGTTACCCTTCCCCTTTTGTTTTAGTTTAAAGCTCTCCTAATAACCGAAGCAAGGCGCTTCCCGAATACATTCTTTCCTGTCCCTGTAAGGTGCAACCCATCTCTTGCAAGGAGTCCGTCATATAGGTAGTTTTCTCCATGGTTCAGAAATCCAAATCCTTGCTGCCGGCACCACCGACGTAGCCACTTGTTCACCTCAAGAATCCTATCCCTTCTACTTTTATCGTGACCATCCACCGGAAGGATAGATGAAAAGACTACTTGTGCTCCCAGTTCCTTTACTTTTCTGCCAAGGTCTTCAAAGTCTCTGTAGATGTTTTCAAAGTGCTTTTTTGCCGTATCATTTGTGCCTACATGTATGAGTAATAAAGTAAGAAGGAAAAACCCTCTGAAACAAATATGCAAGCAGTTCTAATTTGTTAAAAGTAAAGTTATATACATTCAGCAAGCTGCATCGATTAACATCCCATCAGCCATATTCTGTAATACTTAAGTTACTCTAGTTAAGCTTTTGAATGGTTTATTCAATCTCAACCTCATGAAGGCAACATTACAGTAATCTAAGGGAAACCTGCAATTTGCCATCCATCAGTGCATGACAAGGGTCAAAGTTCCCCAGATGTGTACTAAGCATTCACACTAGCAAATGCTTGTACAGTACATGCCAACCCCCCCAACCCACATGTCATTTTTGTCTTGGTGCAAATGTGTACCCAGCCACCACCATTTTCACTCTGACTGCCAGTGTCAGTGCCATCACTGGGCCAACAGTGACATGATGCATAGGTGCACTTGTGCTGGCACATCAAGTGATGTACTAGTATGCTTCTGCGGTGCATCAGGTGACCCTCCAGCACTGGAAAAGGTACAAATCCAGTAGCCTAACCTTACTGGTTCTAGTGCTGTTAAAGGTAAGTGCACGTATGGAACACTGCACTCATTCACAGAGGGTGCCATTTCTGAGTCCAAAACAGCTCCTCCAAGTGCAGATGCTCCATCTGGGAACATACTGTAAGGCTACAGGACCAAGTGCAAAAAGGACCCTAGTCTGAAAGTTACCTGAGTATACATCAACAAATCTGCGACTAGACAGGACACCAGCTATAGCTTGTAAGAGGCTCTCCTTGAAAATGAATCTTGCAGTGCCACTGACTTAGGTTCTTACTTTTTTCAACAGAGCATATACAAACCCCAAAACTCCTAAACTAAGCACCATCCTGTCAAAATTTGGCTTCCACTTGCTGGCTTATATTAAGTCCATTTTTCTGTGTGAGTCAACCTCTCCTTCTTTAACATTGCATAACAGGTCTCTGCAGGCACAAATGTTTCTCCCTTGTCAAGTATTTGTTGTAACAGATTTATATGAGTAAATGTTGTCAATAAAGGATTTTGTCTGAACCATGGCGGACTTTTGATAATCATGCTGTAAAAACACTTTATGTGCATTGGCCAGTTCCTTTCCATACTTTTATGTGGCTTTGTTTTTTTTAAATAATAGGCTTTTGGTGTTGGATCCTGGGTAAGCAACAAAAGGCTTTACTGAACAGTGATAACACCTGACCAAGACTTCAAGCAGCAGTTCATCATAACTACTGACTGGTTTCCCAGCACTCCAGTCGTGCAACAGCCTAATACACAGTTTTTCCCATGAACTCAAAGTTGCATGCACAATCCACACTTTGGATTTAATATTATCATCTTGTTTATGAAATGGGGTGTGCTGCACACAGTTTGCCACTGTATTAGGACTCATGCCCCCAGTTAGATAATAGCCCTTGAAGACTCTTGCTCAGTCCCTATCAAGTAGACAGTACTTTCTCCTAAAGAAAACACTGGTACAATGGAACAATCTCATTTTAAAAATAATATCCTTTTAAAATTATTAGGATCTATTGAGTCAGATTTTAATTATTATATTTTATTTCTTACTTCCCATTCAAAAGCAGCCCAGGGCAATCAAGAATCACAATAGGATTAGAAATAGAATATATGTATGTTACCAATTATATAAAGGAGATTTCTCTCCTCCTTACTTAATATCCTGGAACAGAAGTTGTAATATAAAAATTTAAGTCTCCTATCAGTCTAAAAAGCTGCTTAAAACATCTGTGGGGGTTGACAGTGAAGATAGTTATGAGTGCAGACTGGGACATGCTGAGGACCAGGTGTAGGCTTTCCTCTACTTAAGGAAATTTAAAATATCTTTGCTCAGGCACTTAAAATCACGATTTTGGTATAACCATGCTAATATAAATAATCACAGTTTTTCTGAATAAAAATACAACATGATTATTTTCTCCAGTTAACAACCTTCATGATAACTCAAAATGCATACCAAAATAATGCTTATTTTTCAAAGGATTCAAAAATCCTACAAATTGTAATCAGCATGTATTTGGATGCTGAGGATTTTACACAATGAAATACTTAAGGGCTCAAATTCAGAAGAGATTCTTGTGCCATCAAGCACTTCAGGACATGCGCAGATTTTTGAAGAATCTTCTGCATAGCCAAACTAACTAATGCTGCAATGAAAAGCATCCTTATCAATTTCCCCCACCTTGCTCTGGAAAGAATAAGAGACGAAGCAAAAATATGCCACTTAAGAAACCAAGCAAGACCAATATTCTCATGTGCTGTTTTAATAGCAGCTCCTTGGAAGCAACGTATCAGTTCATTTTGGAGCTACAGTCTTACTGTGGTATTAAAACCAGCAAAATTGTCTAATAGCAACAGTAGCTAATGTGTGGTCTACAATATGTCACTTAACTAGAACTATCTTTTCTTGACATTTAGCCCAGCAACACTGGATGATCACATATTAGGTATTACTGTTCGATAAACAGTCACCATCTGCCCTCAATACAAAAAACTAGTTATCCTCAAAACAACTACCAAAAACCTCAAATAGAAATAATGATCTCAGTATTTTTCTCTCTTTGGATCTTCAAGAGGTGTTACCGCTGTTAGTTTGATCAGAACTTGCTGGTTCATGAATATAATGTATTCTTACGGCACATGGAAAACTTGCACGAATCTGCTCTGTTTTTGAAACTACTTGATTGCTAAGGTTTTCTCATCAAGAGCATAAAATAGGAAGCAGGTACCTCCAGCACATTTAATGATGGAGTGCACCACATCAAGAGAGATATCCACAAGAAATTAGTAGTTGCCCCTTGTCAGAATTCACAAATAAGAAAGGTCATGGCTATTCAGGGAGCTTCATGAATAAAAGGTAAATTTGTGAATCAAGTTTCTCTATCTAATTTGTAAACAGATGGATGGCTGTACTCATCTCAACTTATTTTTTTAAAAAACCAGCAATATAAAATATGAAATAGAAAATATTCTTCATTTTTTGACAGAAGAGGTTTACATCATAGTTATTGGTTTAAAAATAAAATATCCTTCCAAATACAAAAGTATTTACTTGTGATTTATAAAGGCATTTTTCATGTTTATTTCAGCAATTAAACATTTTCAAATGTTTTATAAAAATATTTCAAAGTAGAATTTGGAGATAATTTGGAGTTTAGAAAAACAATGACTGTAGAAAAATATTTTTATTTTTAGCAAATACTTTACAAAGAAACCATTTCAAAAAAATAATTAAAATTTTACGTAATGTTAATTGTATCCAGACAAATGAACCCAATTCACATGGACCTACTTCTGATATATTTTTCCTCATGTGACTCCCCTCAAATGTGCAATTCTGGTGTCAGTAAGCAATTATGCAAAAGGTACATTCTGCACAGATTTTCATGAAATTCTAGTTTACATGCAACCAAACTAGGAAACAGAAAGTCCAAAAAACCCTAGCATTTTTCCGTCAGGCAATAGTAGTGGCAGACTGGGGCATATCAAATGTTTCCACATGATTTGTGAAATGTATACGTCCTGGAATTATTACTGTACAAAAGGCAAAATACTAGCTTCGGGTGAGTTAATCTGAATGGGGAAGTGGTGCAGCAGGGCATCCCCACTTTTTATACCACTACAGGAAAATTTAGTAGGTTATTTCAATCTGTTTCACCTACAATATGTTGTTGTGCATGATTGCATACCTGGTAACAGTCTACATGAGTGATATAACAAGAATGATTACATGAATAAGATACGTAAATCCACTTTGTCTATCATCAAGTAATCTTCAGTTTCACTTTGTAGGTGTACAATTCTTTTTACATAAGTTACTTTATATCTTCCAAGGTACTTCGATCTTCAGCTAGGAATCCTTAAAACTGTGTCAAACATCTGCTTCGCATACACTTTTCCATTTTTGTAATTCTTCACCGTCAGTAACATTCCATAGTTTAGCAAATGTTATAAGCCTTTTTCTAGAACACAAACACAAATATCACTGTCAGAACCAGAATGCCTCAGTAAAAATCTCAGCAGGTACTTGAAATAAAACCCTACACCATTCTTCTGTTTTGTGTAGCATTACCACTATTATTACTGTTATGTATCTCTCTCCCCCCACCCCAGTATTATTATTATGCTGGATTTTTAAATTTTGTACTGGTTTTAGCATTGTCTTATACAGTCTTGATATGTGTTTTAAATGTTGTGAGCCACCCAGAGACCCTTGGGTATAGGGCGGGATATAAATATAAATAAATAAAAATGTACTACTACTATTGATGATGTTGGTACCAGTAGGTCACCACTGTCAGAAAATAACCCTAACCTAGAAGGGTACTGAATTCAACCTGCCTATGGTAAATGCAGATCCACAGCAGTGCCAAATAAAACAACATGAACACATTTATACTACAAAATTACAAGGATGACGTGAAAAGAGAATAACAAGGGCAAAATCTGTCATGAAATTGTCCTCTACAAATTGATCTGAGATGGATTTTTTAAATTTTTAAAATTTAATTTAAAAAATTAAAGTAAGAAGCTGAAGACTTCCTGACCAGTTTTTGACTCTCAGGAAGGGTCAGAGTACAGGATTTTGGAGATGCTGGCAAGTTAATTCGTATCTTTTTGGGAGAAGCCATAGAAAAACGTAGGACACGTAGGCACATTTTATTCATTAATGGAACAGAAAAGGAAGAGAGGACAATTTTTGCCTTAAAAAGGCAGCAGAACAAGAGTATGGTGTCTGTCTGTGTCATGTGAGGATTACTCACATACACCTGGACCACCCATCGCTTCATTTTGCATGCCTTTGTGTTTTGGGAACTGAAGTCATAAATATGATTTCTCTTCAGTTTTTGGAAACTTTGTGACAATAGCAAAGTCCTGCTTTTTAGGGAAAAAAGGCATTCTTATTGGCATTTTGAATTCTTCCTCCGCTTACCCCTCCCTTTTCTTGGCTCTGCTGAGGCTGAAGGGATTAAAGATTGAAATTAAGCAAGAACTCTTGCTGGTTTTTTCCATTTGGAATCAGAGGAACATTGAGAAACTCTTCTGTTCCCCCCTCCTTCTTCTTTCCGCTGCACAAAAAGTGGGAGGAGTTTTTCTGCAAGAACTACATTTTGAATTTTCCGCTGTGCAGTTTGGCTTTTTCTCTGGTCAAAGCAATTGAAAAGACCATTTTAAACAGCATTTCTTTTCAATTTGGGGGGATTTTTTTTCATTTTGGAGATCAGTATGACTGGGACTGAAGACATTCCCAATTTTTAGTCTTTTGTTGTTGTTGTTCCTGAAAGAGATGCAGTTTGCTGTAAAAACCCACATCTGCAGTTTTGAACTCCTGGGCATAGAGAAGACAAGATGGTGGTGAGAACAACAGAAGATTTCTTTTCACTCACTTTTTCCCACTATTTTTTTTTAAAGATTTAGGGCTAGGGAAGTTTTCCTAGTATTAGGGCTAATTCTATTTTCTTTTCTTTTTTTAAGATTTGAAATTGTTCTTATGGGAACCTCATTCTCATTTTTTAGGTTTTTACCCATAAAAGGCAATTTTATGGTGGGTTTTGGGAATTTTCTGCATGGGTTTCATTCTTGGTCTCAATAAAATGGGGTAGATTTAATTTAATGCGTAGAGATATTTTAATGATAATTTAATGATAACAGATAATTTAGCCATGTTTGGGGTTTGGGGCATGTTTGTCTCTGTTCCTTTTGAATGTGAAGTGAAATGTTTCTGATCTGGCTTTATGTTTCATTTTAACTTCTTTTCTGTATTTCTAATAAATTCTTTGCAATGATTTAATGATAAAATACTGACTTTTGAGTTCGAAATGGGTTTTGCCTCTGATTTTTTTTTATGTTAATATTCATTATTAAAACCTATGTAAACGATCGGGCTACAAATTCCTTGGGAGTTTAAATTTGGGGTACTTTTGGGATTCAAGGTAATCCAAATTATCCAAAATTTTACTCTTCACATTTGCTTAGTTTATATTGGAGCAGTGTTGGTAACAGCATAACCACTGAGTTTTGCTTGTATGCCTACCTCTGTTACAAATACATTTTTACCACAAATCATTATCATATAGTGCCATGAAAACATCCCAGTTCTGGTCACTGGCACCAGCTGGACATCAGCACCACAAGGAAATAGTCCTTGACCTGTGTCCTTATCACTCATAGTTATTACAGTACAAACTATGACAGTGACTACTCTCTGGTTGGCAGCAAAATGCATTTTCATTTTAAGTAATTATTCTAAGCTGAAAGTCGTACTCATACTAACACTGCTAAAATAGCAACCCCTGATTTGCCTGTTTCATCAAACAAGCCTTCCAGAACTACCTTAATATTGCTGAAGTAATAGGAAGTACATCTGAAATTAAATCTATTATTCAGACTTAGACACTTCTAGCAAGAGGGAAATGCACAGTTCAGATTGGTTTGAAGCTGGCATTGCATTGTAATTAAAGCAAAGCAAGCAACTTTGGTGAATTATATCAGAGGAAACCCTGTAGGATTTAGGAAAGCTCAAAGTGTCATACAATGGACTGCAAGATGCTGTGCCCATTACTACCAGATGGAATTGTTTCAAAGCATTCGCTTGTCAGCTGATTGTGGCAATACCTGAAGTATGTGTGTTGGGATTAAGGCTTTTGGAGAGGTTCCAAATGAGACTGTGTCACTGAAGTCATCCGCAGGCATGATTATTACAGATAAGAGCAAACAGATTAAAAGAACAGCTGAATATTATCAGAATACTGTTGCTGATGCCATGTTTATAAACATCAAGAGCATGTTTGCCATGGAAGAACTTGATGTTCTCGGACGGATTCCAGCATACTACGGCTGGGTATATCAGAGGCGCATGTCTGGCAGTTGACCGCTAGGTGGCTCTTCAGTTTAACTGCCCCTCACGAGGCCAGCTGAGCCAGTCTTCCAGTGGTCGTGATTATTGGCAGTTCACTGCTCCCTGAGGGAGACTTTTAACGCTAAAGTGTATTTTTCTTTTCAAGACAATGTCTTCGGCTTATTCAGCTTCTGATGAGGATCCTACGCACCCAGCCTGTTTGAGTCAGGACTAATGTATGTGTTTGCTCTTTCCAGGTTCCCGTGGCTGCGGTGACAAAGCAATAATATCACTCCCTTTCTAAAGACTGGCTCAGCTGGCCTCGTGAGGGGCAGTTAAACTGAAGAGCCACCTAGCGGTCAACTGCCAGACATGCGCCTTGGATATACCCAGCCGTAGTATGCTTTCATCCGTCCAGAACGGACACTTCACGAGGTAATCAACCTCCTGTTCTGCCTTCTTTAGATAAACTAAGCAAAGCAACAGACTTCTTTACTAATGGAAAAGCTCAAGGGACAGATGGTATTCCACCTGAAGACATCAAGCAAACTGCACTTCTTCGTGCTCTTCACAAGCTTCTATAGAAGTATGGGAAAGAAAGTTTGTGCTTCCGAATATTCATTAATATTGATATCATTACATTGTATTATTCATACAAAGGAGACTGGAGTGACTGCAACAGCTACAGGGGAATTTCCCTCTTGGATAGCACTGGAAACGCTTTTGCTCAAGTGGTCCTAATCAGACTGCAGTTGCTTGCTAACCATGTGTAACAAGAGCCAATGTACTTTTACAGCTGGAAGTTCTCCTCACTTTGCCAGCTACAAGAATAGCGCATGAACAGAGAAGACCACTTTACATTGTTTTTATTACCTTTGATTCCATTAATAGAAAATACCTTCTAATATTACTTCAAAACACCGGCTGCTTACCCAATCTTCTCAATATCATGGTATCTGTCCGTAAAGATATGTAAGACAGTATGATGGAACAACTTACAATCATTACAGATTAGGAATGTGTTGAATTGGTTGTTTTTAGAAACAGTTCTACAGTAACGGAGGGTGGAGGGCTGAATGGTTTGAATTTGAACAAAGCCTCCTGCCAGTTCTAAGCTTCTGATTGAATTTGCATTGAACCAATGTGGGTTCAAGCTGGTTTGAAGATTAAACAAAGCTGGTTTGTTACTTTTGCAAAAATTAAGTTTGTGCACATCCCTATTCGCTGGCATGTAACTGCACACAAGTGATAATAGTTATATTTGAGAATCAAGGCCCAAATCTAGTGTGTGCTGATCTGTAAGTTACTTTTTGTAAAGGATGCTGCTTTGCACATGCATTAATAACTCTTGTTTAATCATTAGTCTGAGGAAGACCTATTTCATGAGTCAGGCATTTGTAATGTTCCTACAAACGGTATTGGTGATCATATCCTAAAAGTAGTGGGGTTTTTTATTTATCTTGTCTCCACAGTCACTAGTAACCTGTTCCTTAAAGCATTGGCAAAGCTGCAACAACAACGACATACCTTTCTAATATGATTCCTGTGATGACCGTTACCACAAAGGCTAGCTTGCTCCTGTGTGACAAGGGAATCATGGGCTCTCTATGCCCCTCAAGAGTGCTGCCTGAACTCTTTCCATATTTGCAAGTTTCTCTTAGCTGGACTGAGTTTCAAAAAAAATATGCCCCAAAGAAATCAAATATTGCAAGTATAATTCCCTTTCTTGTTTCAATGACACTTATGCTAGTTTGGCTATGTCATTAAAAACTGTGGTGCAGTTAGTACCAGACCTGAACTGCAAAGCAATTAGAACTATTTGACATTAATTCTAGAACTGGCTGAACTGTTCGTCAAATAGTCTAGGGACCTCCTCCCCCACATCATGCCCTGGCCTTTCCATTTACTGATTGCAACTGCTGCCTCACTGGTTCACGTTGTGCCATCGCCCTTACTCCTGGATTGTGCCCCTTGCTCCCTAGATCACAATGCACCACCATTTTTCCACTGGATCACATCTCACTATCTCCTAGATTGTGCCCCAGCTTCTTGCCCTTTCTCCCATCATACCTGCCATCTTATCTTCTCCCACTGCAAAACCATTTGAGGCATGCATGCCCATGTCCAAGGCCATCTTGAGGGACCTATAGTCCTTTTTTTCAGAAGGCCTGGTAGGCTGCACTAAAGGATACCAGCCACAATGTTTCCAAGACTGTGTGGCTGATGACAAAGAGCAGCATACCAAGGCATGCAACACAGAAAGGACAATTGAAGAGCATGGCCCAGTGATGCAGTATGTGTGGGGATAGAACCAACAGCTGTTTCATTGAATTTCTCTCCCTGTTCAATTCATTTTTGGACTAGCCTCCTGGGCAATTTTAATGGGGTTAGCCTGAAAGCAAACCCCACCCAGTTCAGTACCCTTTTCATACTGAGCTCATTCATAAAATGACTAACTAAAATGGTAAAAATGTAATACTTGAAGTAGGATAAACACAACCAGTGAAAAACACAAGCAGTAAGACAAAGCTAAAAGAGGAGGAGCAGAAAATAAAATTAAGTATTTAGGCATCATCAAATGGTGTTTTTTTATGACATATCAAAGTTTTATTACTCAAAAGAATGTGATATAATCCACCCACCAACCTTTTCATATTTGCTAATCTTTCCAGCTCTTTTGATTTGTGGGCTGCTTTTTTAAGAATTTCATCAGGAACATCTGCTAGTTTAGCAACATTTAGCCCGTAACTCCTTGCTGCAACTTCTCTTGTTAGTTGATATAGGAAAGTGACAGATTCAGGATTTTCTTCATCTTTTGCTCCTAGGGGAAAAACACATCCTTTTTTACTAGGCCTTAATCTTTCTTTTAAACGTCAGAAGGTTTCTCTTTAATCCTACTCATTACCTTCTTTTTGTTCACAATCATCTTCATTCACCAGAAAAGCCATGTGATAGTTCCCAACTTCTTCTGGAAAGGTTTTTTCTAATTCACAAATTGGAGGATAATGTGTGACAAACAGCGTCAATGAGCCAACCTATAGAAATAAATAAGCATGGGTATTTAGTTCCTAACAGGGGAATCATAAATGGCAATGAAAAGAGATTATCAGAAATCTCCTTCTTGCTACTTGTAAGGAGCCTGAATAGTTCCACCTTGTTCCTACTACTCATTCAAGGTATACGTTAGTTTATTAGAGCAAATTATTTCATTATATCACACATAATCTACCCAATCCCTCCAATCATTTGGCTACAAACAATAAGACACTGTTTTAACAGTTTTCTGCATTTAGGCACACTTCACTCTAAAGACACTGAAATTCTTGGCAAACTCAAAGACTTACAACGTGAGAATAAAAATGGACTCTTCTCTTATGCAGAGATTCCAGTTTTAAGCATCAAACCATAAATAAAAGCAAATAAGTGCATAAATGTTTGAAGTCTATTCACACAACTGAGCCAGGCAAACAGGTGATGAACTGCTGGGTTATGAACCCTGCAACAAATCCAACTTCTCTAAGAGGAAGTTAAAACAGGTGAGCCCAGAGGAAATTAAGTGGGTAACTCATTTGCACCATCTCCATGTGACAGCCACAATTTCTGACCCCTTCATAAGCAGAGTTGTGCTGTGTACAGGTGCATGGAAACTCTCTGTATCTGTACACAGGTGTTGTGCATCCAACTTTGCCCCAAGGAGGACCAAAAATGGTGGCTGCTGTGTGAAGACTGTCCAAGCAAGTTCCTTGCTTAATGTCTTTGGGGCTCACCTATGTTTTACCTCCCTCTAGCCACCACAGAGGAAGCACCACAGTCCATAGTTTCTCAACTCTATTCAGATATGTCAAACAAAAGTTCAGCAGAAGTGTGGTGAGAGGAGTTAACCAATAATGGTGTTTGTTTTTTTAAAATTATTGTTGTCTTGTGACTATGTGCCTACCTTCTAGATGAAGATACATAGAGAAATTCAAGATATAATAATAAGCAATATTACTTTCTCTCCTGTCCTCTGTATATTACATATGTATGAAGGATCCAATTCTATCAAATCAGATCCAGATTAAGGGAGGTCAGTGGAAACCCCCCCCAATCATCTTTCATGAAACAGTGAAAGATGTGCTATATACATACGTATACACACAGAGAGAAACACTGAAGATAATTCATATTCATACTTGTTCCTTTCAAGGTGATAAGCATGTACTTACATCTCTAATAAAATGTTCTAAAGTAGCATAAGCAATTGCTATTCCATCATGTGTACTAGTTCCTCGGCCCAACTCATCCAGAATTACTAGTGATTGTGATGTTGCTTTTTTAATTATATCAGCTGTATCTGTCAGCTCTTCCATAAATGTGCTCTGACCTTTGAAAATGTTGTCTCTGGCACCCATTCTGAAACAAAACAAAAAGACTATTAATTGGTCCAAACCTTTTTAAAAAAACAAAACAAAAAGACTATTAATTGGTCCAAACCTTTTTAAAAAACCATCCAAGCTGGTATCAAACACATCTCCTGATAATGAATTCCAAAGTACAATTTTTATTTTCTATACCATAAGCTCTGTTCAGCCACAAGGTAAAAATAACAAAATGGTTTGCATTACAATAAGCATCTGAATTATTCAAGTAATTTGCCTCTCCTTCTTTTAACACACACAGGATAATATAGTTAACAACCAGCAAATAATATAGTTTTAAAAAATATAGTAATGTCCTTCAAGAGTTGGTGCAAGCCTATAGCTAAACAGAAAATTCAATTTCTTTAGGAATAAGCAAACAAAAACATAGTCCTACAGCATAAACGGCTTTTTGCCTAAAGCTTTCAAAATTACTACATTTATTTAGGGATTTAAAAAAACTGAATATATCCTACAGTCAAACATATTTTTGACTTTATTAAAGTTCATAAAACAGCAACGTTGCTTAACTGGCTTCTGCAGCTGAATATATACTAAGAAGCACATGGAAATGCAAATGGAAATAACTTGCTATAGTTCTAAATTACTATGGCAAATTATTACTAATGATCACATTTACAAGGGCAAAATATTTAAACTCTGAAAAACAAAAAGTGTTTAAAGAAATTCCATTCTAACTAGTTTACTTTTTCTTCCACACTTAATTGTTTCAGAAACTGAGACAGATAACCTGAGTAAACATAAATTACAGCTTTTAAATGATCCCCTGTATTACCCATGTGAAAAAGTGATTACCCATTAGTTACTTAATCATCCAATGAACCAAATTTAATTGTTAATTGGGTTCAATCAGATGAGACATACCCGGGCTTCATTACTGCTAGGCCTGCTGAATACAATGTCACTTGAATATTAGCAACAATGGGGGGTAAGCTAAAAGATCTTAACAAACAGCATACTATGCTGCAATCAAATAAATTACAGAAGAGATAAAAAAGTAAATTACTGAAATATATCCGTCTGGAAATATATCAGTCTGCAACCCGCACATCGGTAATAATAGGTGTTGCATAACTTCTTTCGTTGAAAGCTGTGTGTTTTATGTTTACCCAGGTTGTCTGTTTCATATTAAATTTTGTTCAAAGATCTGAAACAATTAATATGCAAAAATAACAGATATCAAGAAGGGGGCAATACTTTTTCACAACTCAATATGCTAAAAATCTTTTAGATCTGTCTTGTTTAGTGAATTAGCCATAAACCACATGGTTCACAAGATAGTTACAAACATCTCAGGATCTATTAGATAACTTAACAGGTAGGCTTGTAAGCTGTTCCCACACAAATAACGGCATGTCTTCAACTGTCAGTCAACTTTAAAGTTATTTGCAGATTGAAACTCATTGCTGATCAGAGTCCTTTTATGCCTTCACAGTTATTAGAATCCAGAAAGTGATCCTCAGGGGACTAAAACACTGTGTGTGACCTTAGTTTCAAGTATGTGATTCTAATCTGATCAAGACAGAATAATTTACAGCCCCAGCACAGTTTTGCTGAGCAATATTTAGTCCATTTTCTTCAATTCCACTTTATGGAATTTTACCTTTCAAGTTTAATTACATGTTTGTTTGGATTTCTATCTCTTTGAAGATGCTTGTTCTTCCTGCAGTATGGTATCTTTAGAATCTTGACTTATTATAAATAATTTGCCCCTAGGTTAATGAGTAGTATTCATGATGGCCAATCATTTCTAAATGATCAAATGTTGAAATAAAAGTTAGCCTTAAAAAAAATCAGTATAGTAAGAGTACCGTGACAACCCAAGATAATATCATTATTTGTTCCTGAACAAAATACTTGCATTTCTATAAGAAAGTAAATTATTTTTTCCTAATGGTGTCATGTATTTCAAGTGATTATTAACAACATGTCTCTACTCCTGCTAAATCTCTCAAATTTAATTGGCAAAGTCAAGAGCATGCAAAGGTTTGTTCTTCCAAATAAGAGCATCTGCCACCATTAGATGGTACTATACATGGGTTGGCTGAAGCAGGAACTGGTTCTGGGGGGCTATTCTTCACAATGTCATTTAGTTTCACTTTCACAACTTTTCTGGAAACAACAAAGCCCAAATAAACACTTGGGGGGGGGCTATAAATGTCTGTTTTCACTTTAATGATTTTTCACAGTCAGTTCTAACAAACTTGAAGTGCACTATATAACCTTACTGTTTCCCACTTCAAGAAGGTACAATCAGAAATCACTGGAAACAGGACTGCCATTTTATTTGTATTAGGTTAGTACAGAGAGCTGTGACTCATAAGCTAGCAAAATTTTAGCCATAACAGATGCAGAATGAGTGGTAGACAGAAGCAGATGACCATGGAAACAAGAAATTACAAGCAATAAATAAACTTGTTTCCTGTCTAGATAGTACATGGATAATCAACTCAATCCATTGTCTTAATATTTTTAAGCTATTTGAGCGATCATGAGACCTAGAAACTTTCTATACTTGTCTAACAAGAAGATATCACTTTAACCAGTCCCTGAATTCACCAACTGGGAGAGTTGCTGCTACACTTACAATCATCTTGTTCTCTAAGAGGTTAACCTATCCTAGATATTCTTGCATGGTTTGGAGATATTTCTAGAACTTGCTGTCATTGGAGGCTTATGTGAGAGTGGTGGCCAGGGGTCCTTATCTACAACTCAAACTTATTCCCTAATTACAGCCCCCTCTGGACAAGGATGGCTTGGCTACAGTGACTATTGCAATGCATGTTACATTGGGCTGTCACTGAAGACAGTTCAGAAGCTGCAACTAGTGCAAAACACGGTAACAAGGCTGCTTATGAGTACTCTGGGCCAGACACACATCATCCTTGCCTTCAGAGAACTGCAATGATCAACAATTTACTACTGAGCCCAAATCAAGTGCTAACACTGAAAGTCTTAACAACGTGGCCCCCAAATACCTAAAGATGGTCCTTCTCCCATAAGATCTGCCCATCAGTTAAGATCAGTAGAAGAGGCCCTCTTGGTATTGCTACTGCTATCAACAGCTGAAGATGCAAGAGCGTGTGAGAAGGCCTTATTCGTGGCAGACTGCAGCCTGTGGAAAGATCTCTCCAGAGGTGAGTGTCACTGTGCATATTGAAATATGGCCTTTTATCCTGGCCTCTGACTGAAAACACTTCCCCTCCCACTTTCATGTACTGTTCACTGTTGTTTTAATCAGTTTCACTTTTAATCGTGTTTTTAGTGCTTTTATTTAACCCACCTCTGTGTACAGAAATATTAATACAGTGGTACCTTGACATACGAGTTTAATTCGTTCCGTAATCTTGCTCTTATGTCAAATCGCTCGTATCTCAAAGCAATTTTCCCATTAATCCATTCCAGCTCCTAAAACACCACCTCAGTTGTTTTTGTTATGTACTGTACTATATTTACATACTCGTATCTCAAATCTTGCTCTCATCTCAAAGCAAAATATCACTCGCTCGGCGGCTTGTATCTCAAAACACTTGTATGTCAGGGCACTTGTATGTCGAGGTACCACTGTAGATTAATTATAGTATATTCTGCCGTATAAGAATACTTTTTAACCCAGGAAAATCTTCTCAAAAGTCGGGGGTCGTCTTATACCCCGGGTGTCGTCTTCTTATACTGTGAGTATATCCCAAACTCTATATTTTAACTGGAAAAGTTGGTCATCTTATACGCCCAGTCGTCTTATATACGGGTAATAACAATTAAAAACATGTTCCAATGATATAAAAATCATGAGAATTCTCGGATATCATTAAGACACAACGTTTCAAAATCTCACCTTGTGAATATACCATTCACAATACCAACTCTTGCTTCCTCAGCTGGTACATAGGAACCAATCTGTGCCATGAGTGTGATCAGTGCAACTTGCTTAATATAAGAGCTCTTTCCACCCATGTTCGGTCCAGTAATTATCATTACTCTTTGACCATCTATCTGAAAAAAATAATTATTATAATTAAAGTACTTTTCAGTATTCTGATGCATTTTAAAAATTTCAGGCCCTACATGTTGCCATGCAGGGATCTCTGGAACTAGAACACACCTGACATGTTACTTCAGAGGTTTCTAGTTTGGAGCTCTTAATGAAGAATTCCATTATTTAACAAGATAGGGCATTCAGAGCAATTTACAATATCTGCATGTTACTGTGACAAATATGCAAGGCACTTCAAGCTCAAAATCATTAAGATCTTCACGGACTTAGATACTATAGTTAAAAATAACCTAAGTGTCCATAGAACTGTCTGGTCCAGGGAGTTTTTTAGATCAGTTTCAATCACAATGGTCTGAAGACATGAACAAGTTGCATACTGAGGACCAACTAACTATATGGTATCTCTTACCTAGGGAATGGCCAGATAGATTCAGTCAGTGGTGAATGTCCCACTGAGGGAAGGAGATATTTGTTTTCTAAAGATGCAGTAGTACATCCACTTCTCTAGTGAACCTCCCAGCTTCCAGAGGTATTAAACAACTGCTATCCAGCTGTTTACATACAATTCCTGGACAAGGTACTAAAGAGTATGGTTGTGGGTCAACTACAATAAGCCTTTGGAAAACAGTTATTTAGACCCATTTTTCCAAGGCTTTAGGCCAGATAAAGCATGAAAACGTGGCTTCATAAACTCTGTTAGGAATAGGACGCAAAGTGAGACTTTCTTGTTCACCTTTGTACTGGAACGCCAGCTTGTGTTTCTCTCTCACACACTAGTTTACTAGGCTCAATATCAACCCAGGCTTAAAGTTTTAGAGTTGACTCACTGGTGAGCCAAATTTCAAGGGAGTTTAACAAGCCAGTTCACCTTAGCTCACCAAGCTTTCTTCCTTCCCAGCTCATGCTGCCACCTGCCCACTTTGGCCCATGATTACAGTACTGTGCAAAGGTTTTAGCCAGGTGTGGAAAAATGCTGCAAATTAAGTCCGAGAAGTAATAATATCCCCCCCCCAAAGAGCCCTGAGCATAATATCATCAAATCTATCTGTGATTACATGAGAAGACAGAAATATTTGAGCAAGCCTACATCCGCAGAATTCTCCCACGATATTTGAAACAACCTCCCTACCAAGTTAGATTTAGATTTCTCTTTGATCACTCAATTTGCATCTGGTAAATTGATTTAAAAAATAAAATATTACCACTTCTATTTTTGAAAGCATTCTTCATTTGCAGCATTTTTTCCACACTTGCCTAAACTTTTGCACAATACTGTGTCTGTTGACCCACACTGCCGCAATCTGCCATGTTGTTCTGAAGAACTGCCTGAGCACTTACCTTCTGAGAGTACAGGCCCCAGCAGACCAGGAAGGGCTTGAATGCTGGCCGCCACATCCAAGGCTTGCTTGGACTTGTACTCCCAAAAGGCAAGTATACTTCAGAGTAGTACTGCAAATATCACCACTGCAGGCTGAGGTGGGCAGGTGGTTGCATAGGCCAGAATGAGTAAGTGGGAGTATGTGATTGCCAAGGGGGAAAGGGGATTTGGAAAACCAAAACCAAACTACCTGGCTGTGCAAAAAGATGGCTATTCATTTCTTGAGGCCTACAAACTGGTTCTAACAGACAGTACGCTGGATTCAGTGCTAACTGAACCTGCCAGAATGAGCTTGTATTCATTACTACTTCTGAAAATACTAGAGAGATTGCCCTGCCCTGTACTGATTCTACGGCTATCTCCAATGCCCAAAGAAGAGAGTAGTCATTGATAAATATCCTGGAAACTAGGTTGTGGCATCAATTTTATCTTCCACGCTTTTAAACACCTGTAAAGGTGTTGCAGGCACCTTGGTACCTTGAAGAATTCCGAATGTGACCATAGGCCGACAAAGCTGCATAGTAGAATCAAAGTACGTTCAATATAAATGCAATGGTGAGATTCAAATTGGGTAATCCATACAGTTTCTCATGTGACTTTATCACTTCATAAGAGAAGGGTGGATGAACAGATGTGCACAAAGAACAAGGCCTTCCATTTGTCAAAAACTTTTCCCCATCCTGATATTTCACAGAGGTTGGGGAACAGGAAATATGGCTGTTGAACCAAAAAAGTTAGTAACTGCTGGTTTTTGTTTTGTTTTTAAACAAAACACATGCTTACTGATAAATGTGTATCATTTGGAACATACTGCTCTTTTTCTCCCAATAAAGCATCGATCACAGGATGTTTCCCATTCTTTATCATTATCTCTGATTTCTTATCTTCTACAACAGGCCTGAAAAAAATTATAATCAAATTTTAGTTCCAATGTGCATCACTTTATATTTAGTTGTTATTATTTATTTGGATTTTTATTCCACCTTCTCCTGAAGGTCTCAGGACAGGTTACAGCACTAAAAAACAAATATAAAATGAACATTCTAAAAAATAACTTCCTGAAAGTGGGGAGGAACGCTGTTACCAAAGACTAGGGCAAAGAGGTGTTCACACTGAATTTGTTCACACTGAACTGGCCATTTCCCCTCACAGTATAGATACCATAATTTTAAACACATTACGTACTGTTTTAGATTTGTTGAATTTTTAAAGGGTTTTTAATGTATATTCGATTTTTAATCTGTTGTTACCTGCCCAGAGACCTTCAGGTATGGGGCGGGATAGAAATGTAAAAAATAATAAATAAATAAAGGTTCTATCCTGGGACATGCGTATAAATGACTTTGATTCAGGTGTGACCAATGGATTAATCTAGTTTGTTGATGATACCCAACTGTTGACAGCAGTAAAAAGAAAAATGGATTGTGAAGAGCTCCAGAGAGATCTCTATATTTAGGGAAACTGGGCATGAAAATATAATAATCTCAGCCAAAGGTCAGGGTAAAGAGGTGTGTTTTCACTGCCTTCCTAAATGTATGTAAGGAAGGGGCATGACGCACCTCGAGGGGGAGGCTATTCCATAGTCTGGGGGCCATCACTGAAAAGGCCCTCTCCCAGGTGCCAACCAGCCTCACTACTGAAGGGGGTGGGATCACCTGGAGGGCCTCACCGCTAGATCTTAAGGCACGGGCAGGTCGGTATGGGAGAAGGCGTTCCTTTAGATATTTGGGGCCCATGTAATTAAGGCCTTATAAGTCAGAGTCAGCACCTTGAATTGGGCTCAGTAGTAAACTGGCAGCCAATGCAGCCCTTTTAAAAACAGCGTGATGTGTGCTCAGCTAGCTGTTCCATTCAGCACTCTAACGGCTGCATTTTGCTCTAGCTGCAACTTCTGAACCATCTTCAGGGGGAGTCCCATGTAGAGTGCATTACAGTAGTCTAATCTAGATGTTACTAAAGCATGGATGACTGTGGCCAAGTCATCTCTATCCAGAAAGGGCTTCAGTTGAGAGTTGAGAGTAAGCGCTCCTAGCCACGGCGTCCACCTGAGCTTCAAGTGTTAGTGCAGAGTCCAGGAGTACCCCCAGGTTGCACATCTGCCCCCTCCAGGGCACTGCAATCTCATCAAGGACAGAGCATCTCTCAACTACACAGACTCAAGACCCTGAAACTGATCCAAAGAAACCGGATCAGACAGTTCTCTAGACACCTCATTTGGACTCTGTCCAATTGTGACATCCAATACCTATGAATCTGGGCAACTTTGTCCTCAAAGTGCTTCGCAAATTTTTCACAGCAGATATTTGGCCTTGGCTCATGCTTCTTTGAGCTCAATTTTATAAGGCCATTTACTACTCTTAAAAGCTCTGCTGGACGGCTACTTGAGGAAGCAGTGGTGGCGGAGAAAACCTTGGGGGATTATTATGCCATTCCATTGTTAGAAATGTCCACTAAATCTTAATCTGTTTTCTAATTTTTAGCCCATTGCTTGCCCAGAACAAGACTTGTCCTTTTATTCCATAACTTTCAAGCTTATACAGAAATTTTTGATAAGGGACTTTATCAAAAGTTTTTTGAAAATCTGAGCAGATTGTGTTTACTGGATCATCCTTATCTTCACATTTGTAAACAAGACTGAAAATATTCTAGAAGATTAATTTCACAGGACTTACCCTTACAAAGGCCACATTGCCTATCTCTAACCAAACATTTGCAAATTTTATCTTAATAATGGATTTTACCATCTTCTCCAGAAGCCAAGCATAGTGATAAACTGTATATTTTTGTTAGATCAAGTCTGCCAATCCTACTAAGGAACTACAATAAGCTTTTTTTTGTATTACGTTAATAAGTAAAGCTAACAACTATTGTCTAAAGATTAAGTACCTGCAATAATTTCCTTGTTTGGCAACTTCCGCCAAGGAAAAGATACAGTCCACAATTGCTAGATGATCCACAGCTTTTGTAATCGAATGATAATGATCACTAAAATTACTAAATATTGGTAAAAAAGAAAAGAAACACAAGAGCATTAACCAAGTATACTACGACTATCTACTCCTGCATCTGTTATACACAAAGTTAACATAAGGTTCCGACATAAATGGCTAACAAGTTATTTATTAAAGAACACATTAAATTAAATTTAAAAAGATACATTGACAATGTAAAAAATGTAAAATGTAAAAAATACAAAAGAGAGATTCTCATAAATCTAAGATACAAGAGGTATTTGATATTCATGATCAGAATGATCATGAATATCAGAATGATTAAGGGGCTGGAACACCTCCCTTACGAAATCAGACTGCAATGTCGGGGCCTCTTCAGTCTGGAAAGACAGCATTTAAGAGGGGATCTGACTGAAGTGTATAAAATTATGCACAGTATATAAAAGTTGGATAGAGAAAATTTCTTTTCTCTACCACACAACACTAGAACCAAAGGGCACTCTATGGAGATGTATCAATGGCTACTAGAATGGATGTCTTAAGTACATCTTTCAGGCTGGGGGGACAAGAAGGATGCCTCTAAGACCATTTGCTGGGGTTCGAAAGCAGGAGGAGGTTTGTCCTTGTCTCTGCTTAAGATGCCCATGGGCAATTCTTGGGCCACTGTATGAGATAGGATGCTGGACTAGATGGGCTGTGGCCTGATCCTCTTACATTCTTAGGATTATCTATTCATTCTGTCATAAATGTATAAATCAGCCTTTACTGCTCCTATGTATTTTATGTATTTTAAATAAAAGGAAGGCAACTTCTAAGAAAGACGACCAATATACTATTTAATTACATTTCATACTTTATTAATAGTAAATATCAGCATCACTAGGCTTCTACCTAAATTTTGAAACCTACTTTATTATTCTATTTCAATAGCAAAAAAAGAAAAAAAGAAAACTTACTCTAAAAAGCACTGCCATTCAGCATTACAGTCAAGAAGTAGCTGCTCATGTAGCTGATTCAGGCGCTTGCAATTTTCTATAATAAAAGGTGTTTGGAAACGGCTAACAGTTTTTGTACTAAAAGAGAAAAATAAAACAGCCAGGGTTACTATGAACTCAGTCAGACGCAACGTATAAACCAAGGCTGGTTCTTTCTTAGGACGAGTTCAGCCATAGATTTTCTACAAAACAGGCAATCTTCATTTAGATAATCTGTATTCTCTGAAATGAATTCGTTCTCAGTATATCAATTACTTGTTACATACATATCATTTTATTCTTTTATTGCTGTGAAATGGATTTTATACAGACAGTATTCACTCCTGCAGAATACAGTTTACTGTAATCTATACAGCACTGTAAGTTTAGAGAAAAGTTACTAGGATATCTAAAAGTTACTGTAGATGCATTGAAGAAAACTTGCTGAGTACATCAACTCTCCACCAAATGTAAATGTAAATCAAACTTGGTGAGGCCGGTAGACTTCCTTTTCCTAGCAGTGCAATGGCAGCACTTTCTTTCCCTGCCTGTAGGTGTTGCAAATCGGCAACTCCCTGCAAAGTTCCCTTCCCCAGACAATTGCAGATCCCACAATGGAGCATCCTCAGAAGCCAAAGACAGCTGTGTGACAGGAATATGTAATTAATTACATACTGTAGCTTCAAGAAGTAGAAATATGGTAACTGATCTTGCAGAAATATTATTAATATTATTATTATTATTTCCCTGTTCCCTCCCACACCATTTTCCTTTTGTTTCTTGTCTCTTTAGATTGTAAGCCTAAGGGCAGGGACCTGTCTAAGATTAATATAATATTGTAACCCTCCCTGAGACCTTCGGGTATAGGGCGGGATAGAAATACAAATAAATAAATAATAATAATATTAACAACATATTACTTCGAAGTATTGAGTTTCAAGGATTTAGCTAATTTTATCCATAAATGAGTAGTGGAAGTGTTGTCTTTTATGTTTTCAAAAACATTTTATATCACCTTTTATTTTTTTAAAACTCAAGGCAGTTTAATAAAGGCAATCAGTGATTTAAAACAATAAATTAAAACAATATTTCAAACCATTTAAACTATAATTAGCTGTGAATTCAAGTGATTAGCAATCAACCACCAACAAATGTTTGTATACATATATTTTAAGCAACTCAGAGTAAGAACTTCATTTCAGCAGGAAAGCAATTCTGTGAAGCTAGATCTCACAGCTGTTATCCATCTAAATAAAGCCTGCTTAACTACTTTAATAATAAAACATTGAGAATACTATCTTTATATACCTGCTCACTTTCATCCAGTCAGGGGGTATGGAAGATATAAGTGAGTTCTTGACTTCAATCTGAAACTAAAATATCAAAAGTTAAATGTCAGATGAGAAGAACGTTAGGAAGGAAAAAAGAAAGATAAAGATTTGGGGAAAAAAGGTAAAGACAAAAACAAACAATAATAAAATGGAAACAAAACATAAAATTCAGGAATAAAAAATCCATCAGATTGCAGACGTGAAATACAGTGTTCCCATTACTCTCCCCAAAGCCTCAGTGAGAAGATGTAATTTCACAAGGCATCTAAAATTAATCTCACTAGGAAGTCCTACTTTAGTCCTGCTTGTAGCCTATTTGTACTACTTTACCAGCGGTAACCCATCCTGGGACATTTCATACAAGACAGAAGATAAATGCAAATAAATAAATAAATCATCTTGGACCTTAAATAAATAAGTATAAATACAAAATAACATCTAAGTTGTGTTCCCACTGGACAATTGAGTCCAGATTTTAATCTGGTTTTTTTAATAATCAGCAGTGAGCTCTGTTTTTCCCCATTCCCACTTGTAGCTTATTATGCAGACTGGCAGGGGAGAAACCCCCTTCTGCCTCTCTTTTCCATCATACCCTGACTTCATCGGGGCAGTTGATCCAAACCCCATTCCCTATATAAGCCTGCCCCTGATTTGGATAATGGCAGCAGTTTTCTCCACACCATAGCACAGTACTTTAAAAATCACTTCCCCTTTGTTTTGTGCTAGATTGGTACATCAAAGCAGGGAAACAGCAGGGTAGAAGGAAAAACCAGGTGGGGAAGGCAGGGACTAGAGATTGTGGCAGGGAAGGGAGGACGGACGGATGAAGTAGGCAGGTGTTTAAGAGACACCAGCTTTGCACTGCATCAGCTCAGGAGACTAGCTCAAAATGGCAGTCAGCGAGAGTAAAGTCTTTCCAATCGCTGTCTCTTTAACTAAAATCGGATTCTTCCCACTGTGGTCTGATGTCTTGTTACATTGTAAGCTGCTGCGGGCTCCACTCACTCTTGCCTTAGCACATAAAAACAATTTCAAAGCTCTTGCAGCCCTAAATTATTAGGTTCATCACTGTTAGAGCTAAAATGTATGTCACAAGGTCTGATATTTATGCAAGATGTCTTGTCTAAACAAGATGATTTTCTTACTCAGACTTTAAAGAATTACTATTTTGCAAAAAAAAAAAAGATTATTGAACTCATCAAAATGAGAAAGGGTACATTCAAATGCAGTAAACGGATTGTCACTATGCTAATAGATGCATTTGCTCTTGAGAGAACGGCTTCAAACATAATTCAGGAATGGGGAATTCATGGCCTTCCATTATCTCTGCTCATTGCCCATGCTGTCTGGTTTGGTAAGAGATGAAAGTCAAAACAACTAGAAAACATTGGGCTGTCAATCTCATTTAAGGAGAAAGGCAAAGCAAAGGCTGTAACTGCTTATTTTGTCTTCAAAACTGATAGAAGTTTCTTACCCAACTTAAATGTCTGGAAGACAGACAGGTTCAATGCTCTCAAAATAAATCATGCATCTGCAAGCTAAATGCATGTCAAAAAAGAACTTTTTTCTAGGACTTCACAGTTATCCCACACAATAGAATAAAATGCAGTCTTTATAATTGGATTTTGTAGAGTTAATCTTCACTGATGCTGTCTTAGTACAGTGTTTTAAACCAAGTACAAATATAAGGACATCAATTTAATGATATTCTTGATTTTTAGATTTTAAGCTTTTTTCTCACTGTCAGACTGCCAAAAAATGTTTGATTAGTAAGAAGGCAATAGAAATAACTTTAAATTACTGCATTATTTTGCTAGACTTTCTAAATCCCATACCTGCTTTCAACATTTCTCCTCAGAGCTACATTAACCACAAATCATTTTACCATTACTATCATTTTAATCCTAGATATTAAATACAGTTCTGTATAAAGAGATTATCTTCCAATGATAAAGCTTTTTTCAAGGGTAAACAAAGAGCAAGTGAGATCGGAATAGCTTAATGGGATTTGCTATCAAAATGGTTTTTTAAAAGTAACCAGGTTTTGAACAATTCAAGTAACTAGACAGCAGAACTATTTAATGTAAAAGCATGATCAAAATACAGTAAATAAAATGGTGGTTAGAAAAAAAATGAAGGTAAATATTTCAGATACCTCTTGTCCTGACACTGTGACATAATCCAAAAAAGGACAATTCAGAATTCTTCTTATATCCTGAAGATGTAACTGAATCTGGCATCGTACTGCTTGGATCTCATTCTTCCACTTCATTAACACAGGAAATTCCTCAAGATCTTTGAACAGTTGGGATTTGTCTCCAGTTCTTTTCGCACAAAACACAAAACAACAGATATAAGGGTCCATTCCCACTTGACTATTCTGGGCCGGGTTGGACTATCTTTTGGTTGGACTATTCCTCCTGGAACAACACCAAGAGCACATTTCGGGCTGTTCCCATTTACTTGTTGGTAAACCGGACCCACATGTCTGCACAAGATCAGTGGCTTGTGTGGGGAGGGGTTCACCTTTAAAACTGCGCGGCACAACGGTTGTGCAGGGAGGGGTTGCCGGTGAAGAAGTGTGGCTCTTTTTTCAGAAAGGAGAGGAGACGTTGCTGTGAAGAGGAGGTGGAGGAAGGAGCTGCCGCCGCCAGGCTCACTGTTGCCTGGGTTCCACACACGCACACACATACACACACACAGTGAGCCAAGGGTGTGGAATAACAGTGGCGGTGGCGGCGGTCCGCAAGACTGCCATGTGCACACAAGGAGATCAGGGGGAAACAGCTTGACTCGCGGTTCTGCTTAAAGCATTAGTCTTTTACCTTTTCTTTAGCATGCTGGGCATGGCAAGCTGTGAGACCCTGCCCAATGTGGCTGGCATTGGGAAGGAGGCTGCAGCTCCACCTCAAATAGCCCGGGAGTGTTCCCATCTAGAGAAAACAAAAGCGGGCTCGGCTAGGAAATTGTAAGAAAAGTCTAGGGGGTTCCCCCCCCCCCCCCGGATTTCTGCAGGACAGTGCTCAGAATATCTGGAGATAAGAAGTGGAATGGGAACACCGTTGCCAGTCCGAATTTTATTGCCTATATCTGTCTGTCTCTACAACCTATAGGCAGTACCTAGGCATTCATTCTAGTAGCCATTGATATGTCTGTCCTCCATGAATTTATCTAATCCTTTCTTAAAACTTTCCAGACTGGTTGCTATCACCACCTCTTCTGATAATAAATTCAATTGGATACAAATAGGGCACACAAACATATATATATAGCTTCAAGTTTACTTACTTGGCTGCTTCCTCATTAAGTACTATCAAATAATTTTTGGTTGGATGAAGCAATTCAGGAATTTCAAGGAGGCTCTTCTGCAGTAAGGATGATTTAATTTCAGTACATATAGCAGGCACCAGTGCTGCAATTGTTGCTTCCAACTGAGAAAGTGCGCTGACTACCAGATAGAACTCTTGAGTAGAACACTGAAAGCAAAAATTATTGTAACATTTCCTCATTTTATTCTCAAAATTTTGGACACTCACCATAATATACATATCCTGATTACAACTGGTCCTAGTATTTTATGTAAGAAAAGAACTGGAGGCAAATCAGTATAATTAAAATAACGATAAATTAAACTATCGAGACAATTTTAACGTACTCTATACAAGCTACTCTATACCACATTACATAGTTAGGATACCAATCCCCAGCCATATTATTTCTCATATGAACAAATGTTGTCAAGAACACTCTTTAGCCAAACACTATAGAAACCAAAAAGTCTTTAAAATTATCTCCTCCCTTCCAATCTATAAATGTTACATTTATTTTAAATTTCCAGGGATTGGGGGGGGGGGGGGATTGCTTGCAAAGACCATATCAAAAAAATTATGGAAAACAATTTTAATTATTGTAGCTCTTCATTTTATCGTATTTTTTTACCTTTCTGTGGTAAATAGTACAGATTCCTCTCTCAATGTCTGGTAACTTATAGAAGAGATGCCTAATTTGATTAAGCACAGTGGATTCTGACAGGAGAATTTCAGTTACTGCATCAAGTCGAGAATTAATATCACTGCGGGGAAAACACAATCAAACATTAAGTGTCGTTTACTAGGTATCTGTCAAATACTCAGCACAGTAATAGAAGATAAAACTACATAAAATTATAAAATGTCATATCTAAACATTAAAAGCTTTGTTCATTAAAAACGGTTTAAATCACAAACCAGTTTAAAAGATCTTTAAAGAACATAACTTGCTGTCTCAATTATTATGTGACCAAAGCGCCGCTATATATGCGCAAATTAAGTTTCAGTTGATCAAACTCTACAGAAAAGTGCAAAGAAATGAAATAAAATACCTCTTTGGATTTAAGAAGAGAGTTGGCTTTTGTACTCTGCTTTTCTCACTATTTAAGGGGGTTCAATGCAGCTGACAAAGCTTTCTATTCTTCTCTCCACAACAGAAACCCTTTGAGGTAAGTGGGGCTGAGAGAGCTCAGAAATAGAACTGTGGCTAGCCTAAGGTCACACAGATGACTTCGTGTAAGAGTGTGGACTTGAACCAGGAGACTACCAGATAAGAATCTGACACTCTAACCATAAGACCAAACTGTCACACTTTCACCTTTGCAGATCATTGCCCTGCATCCCTTTTGAAGTGGACATATTAGCTAATCAATAAATTTTATTATTATTATTACTGGCCTGCATCCCAAATATCTTGGGAAATGATCCAAAGCTATAAAGTCCAGAAATGTCTGCAGATATTTATAACAGATGCCTTTTCTATCATGTAGATTCTACTGCATGCTTGAGGTTTCTATTCAAGTTGTTTAAAGGAAAACCAGTTTCTTCAAAAACACCCTGTAAGCAGTTATGTTATCATGGATGCTATCTAAATGAGGGGGTAGAGATGTGCATAGATACAGAATACCAGTACAGTTCACAATGAACCCAAACCACCAAAAGAATGAACCATGCAAAAACAAATCTAAATCTGGCTGGACAGTTCTAAGAATTATTGAACTGTTGGTGAACTCTCCCACTTGTGCCCTAGTCTCTATCCTTTTTTCTAACTGCACCTGCTATCTCCCTGGGTCGTGTCCTGACCTCTCTACGTTTCTCCTATCATGCCTCACCATGTTGTGCCCCAATCACACTTTCCCAATCTCTGGGCCATGCTCTACCCCCCTCCTTATGTCTCTGAGGTCTTACCTGGCCTGTTCTCTGATCCACTGTCATGGAGCACACAGTATAAAAAAGACTGCAGTGGCCACCACTGATCTCCTTTCCATCTACCAGGTTTTCTGGATCAGAGGACTACAAAACCTCCTAGAAGGTCTAGAGGTGAATATGTGTACATCCACTTTCTGCAAAGGCCTTGAATCCTGCAGATGCAATGATCAGGGAAGGGGGAAAGGCTGGGAAGAAGAGCCAGGGCACAATGTGTGGAGGGACTGGGCCAATGAAGCATTTGTCCAATTTCCCCCCATTATTTGTTTTCAGACCAAACTCCAAACTTCTAAAATTTAGTCCAAAAACTGATCCCAATTCTTTACAAATCCAGTTCATACAGAACTAGTTTGGCATGTATTCATAATGGGGCCACATCTGTCTTTGCATGTACTGGATTGTGCATGTGAGCAAAATTTCTCTTCTCTTCTTGCTTTTATTACATGCTTTTACTCTTTATGTTTTTGCACATACTATCAAAATTACTACAAAAATGCCTGCAGTGTCAAACTGCTACAATATACTGTAGTACAATTGTAGTACAATTACTACAATCCAATACTGTAAACAGTAACTAGAAGTCACCTCCACAAAAAAGTACATGCAGTAACCAACAGAAACAAGCTGATGTTGAGTTGATGGGTGTTTTTCCAGTGCAGCCCTTAGATCCGGATCTAGTAGATCCGGATTAAGGGAAGCATCCAATGTGTTTCCACAGAAGGTGTCACCCCTGCTGTGGAAACAGCTTTGCACCCATGTGGGGAATCCGGATCAACCCCCAAGGGATCACTCCGTTACCCCAGGTGTTTCGGGGGACGGGGGTGGGGTGGGCAGTCTTTGAAGCCACTTCGAATTGACTTCGAAGTCATTTCGAAGTCATTTCGAAGTCTGTGCAAAATAGCTCCGGAGTGCCTTTGAAGTCTGTGCTGATCATTGGAGTGAACTTCGGAGTGAATTTCGAAATGACACTGAAGTCACTTCAAAGTCACTCCAAAGTTCACTCTGAAGATCAGCACAGACTTCAAAGGCACTCCAGAGCTATTTTGCACAGACTTCGAAATGACTTTGAAGTGGCTTCGAAGTGACTTTGGAGCCTAGGTTTAGGGGAGCCCCAATGGGTGCACCCCCTTCCCCTAGCCTCCTTTGGACCCCATTGCCTGTTTCCAGTGGAAACAGGCTCCCTTTAATCCGGATTTTCTGGCAGAAGACCCCATTGTAGAACCCATTAATAGGGTCTACAGAAAATCTGGATTAAAGGCCAAAATGTACCCATTAGATCCAGATTTCCCCCACAGCAGTGGAAACAATCGGGACCCAAATGGGTGCCATGGTAGAAATGGGATCATCCGGCTCACACCCAAATGGGTCCTAAATGGGTGCAAAAATGGGTACTTTTTGACAGTGGAAAAACACCCGATGTTGTACTGCATCCAATTTGGGCAGCCTAAGTCACATACCTCAGGCTAAGTACCTTCAGCTAAGAGTTCTATCTCTCCAAGAACTCACATCCCTAGCTCCATAGATCTTAAAAAGAAATATCTGAAAAGACTGGAAGGACAAACACACACATACACAAAAAGTTTGTGTGCGTGCGTGCGTGCGTGCGAGCATGTGTGCGTAAACTCAGCCTGAAGCTACCAGCTGCCTTACTAATTCTTGGATAACTATCTGGGGACATGGGCCAGGTATAATCGGTTATGTATTGTTTCTAAGCAACAGTCTGCACAAAACCCCCATTTTACCAAATTCACATAGCACTAAACTGAAAGTCTGCACAAAAGTAGTAGCCACTAATGCAGGAAATAGGCAATTTATATTCTGCTAGCCATGTTAATTATGCTAATCTCTCTGGAATAATTAGTGGAGAGAAAAACATAGTGTCTGTGCTGCTCCCTTAAGTAAAGACAGCTGATGAATCAACAAATCAGATACAAATTAACTTCTCTGAAATGTTCAGTCTTACGTTTATGGGAAATAGCATCCTGCCTTATCTGGCCTCTTCAGAAAATTATGACTGTTAGGAGGATTCAGAGGGAGAACTAATCCTGGAACTAAAAGACAGCCATTATTTTTTCAAGGAGATAGGCTGGTTGTTCTACAATCATTAAAAGGAGAACATAAAAGAAGCCTAAAAATATTACTTGTACATTATAGTGGAACAGGAAAATATATTTTCATTTGTAGGCAATATTTATGTGTACCTAAGATATAAAAACAAACAAAGGAGTATAAATATACAGTGACAGCATATAGACTCAACACTACTCTCTTGAAAGGTTAATCTGCACTTTAAATCATTTTCACATATGGCTATGCTACTGTAGCTCCAGTAATCTAATACAAAAGAAGCATTCATACATTTTGCTTGCTGTAATCCTCAATATTAAAAAAGGGGGTCAGGAAAACAGCATCCAATATTGTGACCTATTTTTTCATCTCACTAACAGAAATACTGTTTGAAATACTGTTCTAAGAATAAAAAAGAGATCCTATAGAAGTTTACATATGGAACAAACATGTCAGTATAAAGGACAGGTTTTAAAATCTTCATTCTATTAAAGCTTGTTGCATGAACAGAACAGCAAATATCAGAACATGTTGGATTTATCTTTGCACTGGTACATGGAACACCTAACATCTGGAAAATCTGCATTTTATAAAAACACAATGTTACTTACTTTTTAAAAGTTACAAAGAACATTCAAAGAACAAGTCCACTGATTTCACAGCTGAACATGATTCTTGCATACAAAATATTTTCTATCATAAATTATTCATACAATCATTCTGCAATGCTGAAATTATTAATCCATTCAAATTTTGAAAAGTTTTGAAACTAAGGATAAATTCCTCTGAATTCTTATGGCAAAGACCTTTTTCAACCCACAGTTTATCAGGGCATTAGAGATTGACAGCTGCCCAACCTTAAGTAAGGGTTACAACAGTCCTAACCATGATAGTTGATACAAATGACTATGGAAATTTAGGGGTGAATTGCTGGCAAACTTCCACAGCAAAACTAGATACCACAGAGGAGCCACAAAGGTCTGTCCCAATTCTATAGTAAGTAGGAAATGTAAGGCCAGTTTATAAAGCAGGTAATGTACACATGAATTGGAACTCAATCCCCTTTATGTTGCAGAAAATAAAAGTCTTTGTCTTTATTATCTCTGTAACTAGAGAAAGGCTACTATTTAAACAAATGTGCTGTACTCCCAGCTAGAATGGGCAAAGCTGCAACCTGGATTTGCAAATCATCTACCTCCATCTACTGTATATTCTGGCATATAAGACTACTTTTTAACCCAGGAAAATCTTCTCAAAAGTCGGGGGTCATCTTATACACCGGTGTCTTTTTATACAGCGAGTATATCCCAAACTCTATATTTTAACTGGAAAGTTGGGGGTCATCTTATACACCCAGTCATCTTATACGCCGGAATATATGGTAGTTGACTAGACTGTAACATACCTTACTGAAGTCACTATAGAGAACAAGGTATCTGAGTGATGTTAATTTATGCTGAGAAAAATTTGCATGAAACTCAACCAGTAGCTTAAAAACTGAGGATATAGTCAGGATACTACCAAATAAATCTGAATCTGAATAACAATGTCAAAAAGTGTGACATCTGAACAGTACAAAAGTTTAAACAAAATAAAGAACCCTCCTGATGATGAGACTAAATGTTGATTTAGCTAAGAAGCGAAAATAAGTCCAAAATTGATTCTAAGCCCAATGATGTCCTCCACCCCATCTGCAAACATCTGCACTCCACCCAGGCACTCTCTGCCCAGGGATGCCCCTGTTCGAAGGCAAGAGAGCAGCAAGTGATGGAAAAAGGAAGAATGTGGAGCGGCTCTACAATCCCAGTAATGAAAGTCTTGATGGGCATCAATACTGGTAGTATGCAAAGTGATTTTCAGCAAAGAAAGAGCCTAAACTGTGCAATACAGAAGCAAGCAGGTAATCTTCAAAGAACAGGAACAGCTGGAACAGAAGCTTCTCGGTATAGAGTGGTTTGCAGCAATGAGGGCGGGTAGGAGCAAGCATTTCTTTCTTGTATGGCTTGCTTGTTTTTCTGCTGGGTCTCTTCCTTCACTTTTGGATCTTGGCAAAACTGGGGGTCCTTTATGCCTTTCTGACATTGTGTTGAAGAAACAAGAAGGGAGGGATTTGAACAGAAGGAATGGACAGAGGAGAAAAGGGGCAAAAAGTTTGTTGAATTCCTCTAAATCTGCAAAGGTGGGGGCACTGTTCTGGTGAGAAGGCAAAGGTTCATGTTAATCAGAGGGGAAACAATGAAGCAATCAGCAAGGCAAATACTGATGCGAGTTTTACCCTGAGGCATGAGCCAAGCAAGTAAGGTAAAAGGCTCTATTATCAGCTGTTTCAAACTCAGTCAGAAACCCATCAAGCTGCAAGAGCTGGCTTGATTACAGGACAAATATTCTGACCCTGAGTGCAACTGCTGTTTGCATGACCCAGAGAAATTCCTATACTAGTTTGTCTCTTGAACAAATCAAGATGACCGGGGGGGGGGGGGGGAGCGTTGGGTATGAGAGAGATTGCTCAATTTTAGGTTTTCTTCTTTCCAAAATAGATAGCCTCTTGCAGGTAGCACACAGAAGATTACATTGTATTATGGTCCCCACAGATTCTGGCCTGTCAGTAAACAACACAGTTCCATGTACACTGCCATGAACTGGGGCATCTGGACAGTGGGGTTTCTTGCCATTTTATGGCTGCAAATACAGCCAATCAAGCCAGTGCCATGCCAGATGGGCCACCCAAATGGCACCTCAGGACACCAGCTTTTTCTGAAAAGTGTGGCAAATCCACAAGTTGATTCAATAGACAAATGTGGTCAAGTTTGTCTGTCTGCTCAGGCCTTTGTGGGACCATGTGTTTAATTTTTAAGAGTACCTGGAGGAAGCCACAAATACTGAAGGATTTCCCAATATGTTCTGAGCATGATGAACCAGTTCAGGAAATTCCATTATTATTACAAGGAGGATATTGGTATTTACTAGGTGGATTGCTAAAATAAACACTTAGAATCCTGAGCAGCGTAAAATACATTTCATCCCAGTACAACCTCCAATGTCCTTTGTAGCACTTTTGATACAACAGCAGCTCTTCTTTTTTTTATCATTATAGGAGTATAAAGTTGCAGATCTCTCATTGTACATTAAATATTACAATTTGCTGAATAACAAAAGTGAAAATATTCCTGAAAGTCTCCAGAGTGATTATGAATTTTATGTTGATCTCACTCACCATCTGTTCAATGGTAATCAAGCTCTTTTGTTCTGCACAAGTGCAACTTCAGCAACATTCAGCATAGAAAATACCATACTGAACCGATAGGAGCAGATGAAGAATTAAATGTTTATTATATATAAACACAATGTTAAATTGCCTGATTTACACTTTCATTTAAAAATCCCAATGAAAGCAGAACATAACTTCAGACATGTTACAAAGATGTGCATCTGTCACAATTTTCTGGTTTTCAAATGTTACATTTTTGTATTCACACTCCTAAAATGTTTTATGGAGAAGCAGCACTGAATGTGCAATTTCAGTATTTTAGTGCAGCCAAGCTTGACCGTCAATCAAGATATTCTCAAATGAGGCAAACAAAAAGTTTATTTTAAAACAAGAGAGAAGATATTAGCATTCCATCTAATCAGGTTTTTACACTTGGAGCCAGCAAAGCATTGTATCATCTAACACGCAATAGTGAAACATGGAAATTTCTCATTTGTTATTCTGTACATATACCATTCCATAGAAAGTAACAATGGCAAACAACATTTTTGTCCTTGCTAAGATAAGAAGTGTCACAAGGAGGTAGCCTACTTAGCTAGGTGCAGTGAATAGCCAGGCACAGGGCAAACAGGACCAGTTCATCAATCCAGATAAGAAATGGATTCCATAAAGATGCCAGGAAGCAGTCATCATAACCAGTTCACTAGCCTGACAGAGTGAAAGCAGGGCTACTCCATTAGCCCTGCTGAGAGACTTATTTGATAAGTCTTCACCAGAGATTGGGGACACCGTACTATTGTCCCCAAACTGCCACCCAAAGCAAGCAGTGGGAGAGGCAGGATGGTCTGTAGGGCTTTCCATCTGTCCTACCATCAAGAAGCAACATCAGATTTCTCCTTCAACTTCCTTCCAAGCACCCATTTCACCTTCCCTTCCAAACCCTTTTTCTTTTGAGATTGTAAGCCTGAGGGGAGGGACTTGCCTAGCTTTATATATTGTAAGAATTTTGGAGGGGATTAAAAAGTTGTTAAAAATGCATTAAGAAAATAAAGTAATAATAACTGCAATGGATGCACTCTGTAGTCACCAGGAGCTGATACCAACTCAATGAGACAAATAACCATATACAATTGCATCTTCCCTTCTATAATGTTTTAATTTGGTTCCCACAAACCTCCATGTAATGCATAAACTAGGGATATGCACAAATGGAAAGTGTTGCTTCATAACAAACCTAAATGAGCAATGGGGCAAACCATTCAAGAATGAACTAGAACATCAGTTGGTCCAGGAATCAGCTGGTTTCACTGAAGTTTTTGTGAAGCTCCCAAACACAACCTGGCCTATTCCCTGTATTCTGATGGCAGAGGATGCCTGTTAGTTCGAAGCTTTGGTAGGAAACGGATATACACAAATCCATCTGCAAGGTCTTTAAGGAGAACTTGTAGCACTTCACTCCAAAACAGTGAGTAGCCTGAAAGGAGGTCCAGAATCTTCCTTCATATGCAAAACCACCTACAGCAGAGTGGCACAGGCCGATGGAGACCATATAAGACCCTGAAAATACCATAGGGGTTTGGCAGGGCACAGCCCAGCAGACAGTGGGAAACATAAGATGAGCCTTGCTGGATCAGTCCACCATCCTGACCCATACAGTGGCCCACTAATTGCTTCTGGACATCTCAAGCAGACGACAAGGCAGTATCATGAATTTGTGAAAAGTTTTTTGTTCACGTGGAGCTTGCCTCTTTTATAGAGGTGCAGGTTGTGCTAAAATCTTCTCTAATGCCTAATGAATGTAAAACCCAGTACTGCCATATCTGGGCTCCAGGACCTTTCAACTCCACCTGGTTGTTGGGCCCTGTACAAAGAACACCAGACACAGCTAGCCTTCCTCTAAGGCCAGACTGCAGACATAACTGCAAAAGTTCTGCTTCTACACACACAAAAAAATTGCAGCAACATTAATAAGTCCAGAACAGTTCTTCATAAGGCAACAACAAAATAAAACAAATGCTTTCCGAAAGAAACAGTCTTTTCTCACTCTTCAAAAGAGAATTGAGGGAAGAATAGGTCAGTTTTTCTTAGAGGCTTATTTCACAACGCTAATACCCAATTCACTTCATCACATGCTCTGCTTAAAGGATCAGTACCTTGAAAGGTTCCTCAGTGCATCAGAGGTTGAAAAAGATTATTATAATGGAAACAGTTCTTCTATACTAAATAATTATGCAACTTGAATGATCCAGTTCTAAGAAGTCTTAATAAATGACCATGAAAAAAGTACCATTCAGTCACTAATCCACCATCAGGGCATCAACTGGATCCTGCAGGATTTCTACCCTTATTTTCTTGAGTTCTGAACCATTCATGTTCATTCATATCTCAATAAAATTACAGTACCCTTGTATCTAAACAAGCTTTAGCCATATATACTTCAGCCTTAGGGAGAGCTAAGCAATGGAGAAGAATGGCTGTATAATGAAAAACTGTAAAGGATTCTGAACTACAACTGCAGCACATTTAATTAGAAATATATTCATTCATCAAGTCAAGAGAGGAAGGAGCTGAATATACACTGATTAGTAGAAACCAAATAAAGCAACATATTGCAAGAAGTGCATCCACCGGTATTGTTGGTTTTTTCCCAACTCTCATTCATGTATTGCAGTAAATAAACTGCTGGCTGGTTAGCATTTTATATAAAACATAATTCAGAACTTGAGTCACAAGACAAAAAAAATTCAGGTTTCACCAATAGAATACAGCATTACTGGAACTACTTTCTACGCATGTTTAGCATACATGCACTTTCATGCAGGATCTTTAGGACTACTGGTTTGGTTTAACCGGTAACAGAGTTACATTTGCCAGCTTTAGCAGTCCTTGGCCACAGCAGTTGATTTTGGTGACAAATTGTGTTTTGTTAAAAAGTTTGCAATACCACCTCTCCATCCTTTGATAACATTTGCCTGATCTTAATACAAAGTTTCCTTATGAAGATTTAAAAGGCAAGAAGTAACTTTATTACAAAACAGGCAGCAAGAATAAAAGAGAGGTAAGAGAAACATTCTCCAGTGTTGGGTGAATTAAATCAAATGGTAACTTATGACAAAGAAACACTTGGTAACATATAACTAATGGCAAGATACTTTAAACATGTAGCTTACAGGAAGAAAAGGGAAAGACTGTGATTGTCGCAAAGACACTAGAATTTCTTGCAGGCAGAGACCACAAGTAATTTTTTACTTTTACAAAGAAAAAACCAAAAACATCACAGCACTTGATGAAGTGAACAAGGAAGTGGAAAGAGGGGAACTTGGTAAGACATTGTTACGCGGAGATTTGCTTGGCCAATCAGAATTTGGTTGTTAAGTGGAAGCAGGTAGAATTCAGAGAGGAGGAGGAGGAGGAGAAGAAGGAGAAGAAGGCTTTTCTACCCCGCTTTTCTCATCAATTTGAGGGGACTCAAAGCAGCTGACAAAGCTTTTCTATTCTTCTCCCCACAACAGAACACCCTGTGAGGTAGGTGGGGCTGTGAGAGCTCAGAAGAGAGCTGTGACTAGCCAAAGCTGGATTCATGGAGGAGTGCGGAATCGAACCTGGTATTCCCAGACAGGAGTCCAGCTCCCTAAACACTAGACCAAACTGGCTCACCCAGACCAAACTGGCTCAGGGAAAGAGCAAGAAATAAAGCTGAATGCGAATTACAAAGGGAAACAGTGGTAAGGGGAGGGAAGACAATTAATGCTGAAAGCAAAGGAAATATACCTTTCTTGGGATCTTCCTTTGCTCAGGGAAGAACTTCTCCGTATTAAACAAAATGCAGGACAAATGCAATAGTGCACACTGAAGCAAACATGTCTAACGTGTAATATTCATGCAAAATTTGGTATCAAGTAGCCCAGAAATAAAACTGAATGACAGAAACAGCATTTAAATACACCATAAGCCAAAATCTGTTACCTCTTAAATACATTGTTCTCAAAGAAATGAAAGCTGAAGTGAATTTGATTTGTTTGATAAGAGCTGCAGAGGAAATTTCTCAGACCTAAAAACTGCTTTAACAAGTTACCATCATTCATGTCAGCCTATGAATTTTCTAAACTCTCTGCAAATAAAAGAAGACAGAATATATAATATCCAACTCAACTAAGACTGAACGAAGGTGTTTGGTAATAAATACCTGGACTTTAGCAGAGGTTGTGTTATCCATTTCTTTAGTTTCCGTCGTCCAAATGCAGTTCGTGTGTGATCCAAGACCCAAAATAAGCTACCTTTTGTTTTATTATCAGTCTACAGTGATAAAAGCATATATTTTTAAAACAATTAAATCAGAAGCTTAATCTAAACTTAAATGTTCAGTTTTAAAATATCCTTATTAATTTTTCAAATATAAGGCTCTATAAGGCCCTAAATGACTTGGGTCCCAAATATCTAAAGGAATGCCTTCTCTCATATCGGCCTGCCCGTGCCTTAAGAACTGGTGGGGAGGCCCTCCTGGTTGTTCCACTGCCTTCAGAAGCGAGGCTGGTGGGCACTTGGGAGAGGGCCTTCTCAGTAATGGCCCCCAGGATATGGAATAGTCTCCCCCTTGAGGTGTGTCAGGCTCCTTCTCTGATTAGGTTCAGGAAGGCGGTAAAGATGCACCTCTTCACTGAGGCCTTTGGCTAAATGTTTTCTGTTTACGACACACCAAGCCAAACGGGCAAGCATTTTACAGAAATCGTGAATCCTTAGACATTGCACAACCTATGTAATAGTGAGGAGGTCTCTCTTTTCAAACTGTGACTTATACTGATGACTAAAAATTCTCTCAAAAGAACAAGTTGTTAACCACAGCTACACAACCGCAAAAACAAAAACATTTTTACCTTTAAACTGACCAACCTCTTTAAACTCTGACTCTCTTGAAGCTTACTGCCTTGTAATGATAGGGGATATCAGTGGCTCCTAAGACCCCCAAAGCAACGCTGATATCAGTGAAACCTCCTGGAAAGACCCTCATTGCTTGTGTGGGGAGGGATGAGCTAAAACGGGGAGGGTTGAGCTAAAAGTACTACACAGTGGAAACAGGGATAGGTAGGGCTCTGCAGGTATAAGGGAAACCAGCCCACACTGGAGAAGGAGCTGCAGAATGGCAGCTATATACCTCTACCTCGTGCTGCCACACACCACCACCTACCCTACTACCCTGCAGCATTCTCATGAGGCCCACAGACTTTTTTCTTTAGGGGCTACACATGTGCACTCTCTATAGGTCCAGCAGGCCACACTGCTAACATGTGCACTGTGGCCAACGGTGCTCAGACTACCTTTAGAGCTTGAACATGACTGTTCACAGTGCACACTAGAGGTGCCAGGAGGTCTTGTGGCCTAGATGCACACTGTGACCCTGAGACTGTGAATGCAATTAATCATGGCATGATTCCAGCAGGCTACGTGCCTTTCATGAGGAACCAGTATATGGAAGGACAAGTGCTTTCTGTTCTTTTTGCCTAAAAAATATTACCTTTCCCATTCAACCTTCCCTGCTTCAAACTGATTACCCTTCAGTATCAGAGTCTAAACATGAGGAATAACATTTTCAATTTTTTTTTCCTAAGGCACTGAATATACAGCAGCTGAGCTGACCAAAACAAATAAGAGGCATCAGTTGAAGTCTCTGGATAAACTGACAGAAAACACTCTTGAAACTCAGTTGTTACGCAACAGTTTCAATTAGAGTTGTACAAAGACCAGTCCTGGAAGGATGAGTTTGTATCAAACCCAAACTTGTCACCATTAGACTGACTGTGGACCTCAAGGAACCAGCTGGCTAAAAAGCTGAGCAAGACAGTCGGTTTGATCTTGGTTTCACCTCACAGCTGCTTCCCTCCTTTGGCCATCTCCTAACTGCCAGTTGTGCCACTGCCTGCCTATGTTGTCCTGAGGCTTTTTCGCACTGCAACGCGTTCCGTTTGGAACGCGTGCAGGCGGGAAGCTTAAGACACTTCCGGGCGCTTTCACCATTCACACACAGGCGCGCCGGAACGCGTTCCGGCGCGCCTCTGTGTGAACGGTAAAAGCGCCCGAAACTGTCTTGGCCGGCAAAGGCCGGCCAGGGGCGGGGATTCGGCCGGCAGCGCTGCCGCCCATTGGGTGAGAGCACCCAAGGGGCGGCAGCGCTGTCAAGCCAGCCGCCGTGCTTCGTGCCAGGTCTACGGGCCCGGATCGGGCCCTGGGGACCTGGCACGAAGATGCCCGGGCACCCGGGCACCCATCATGGGGCCCAGGGCAAGGCCCCTATGGGGCAGGACGCCTTTGGAGATCAGAGCCCCTGGCTCTGATCTGCAAAGGCTTCGCCCCGCGCCCCGATCTCGCCCATCTACGGGCTGCAGGCGCCTGGATCTAGGCGCCTCCAGCCCGCAGATGAGTCCCCCGCCCCCCCCCCCAGTCCCCAAAACCCCCACCCCAACCACCCTCTGACCCGGATCGGGCCGATCTTCGCGGTGAAGGTGCCTACAGCAGCGAGGCACCTTCACCGCAAAGATGATTCCCCCCCCCCCCCAGGGCCCGGGGATGGGACGCGCGCGACGGAGGACTTACCTCATCGCTGTGCAGTCTCCGACTGAGAGTGGCATTCTGGGAGCGTGCAGGACGCAGCCCACCTAGGCCCCCTATTGGACAAGCAGTTCACGTGAACTCCTTGACCAATAGGGGGCTTAGGTGGGCTGCGTCCTGCACGCTCCCAGAATGCCACCCTCATTTCGAGAATGCACAGCGACGAGGTAAGTCCTCCGTCGTGCGCGTCCCATCCCCGGGCCCTGGGGGGGGAATCATCTTCGCGGTGAAGGTGCCTCGCTGCTGTAGGCACCTTCACCGCGAAGATCGGCCCGATCCGGGTCAGAGGGTGGTTGGGGTGGGGGTTTGGGGGACTGGGGAGGTGGGCGGCTGATCTGCGGGGCACTCGCGCCCCGCAGCTGGCCGCGATGGGGGCGGGGGGGACCCTTGGGGGACCGGAGCAATGCGCTCCGGTCGACCAAGGGGTTCCTCGGCCCCAGCCAGCCCAACAGCAGCCTCCTGCCACCCCGGAATGGGGCTGCAGGAAGCCGATGCTGGTGGCTCCCCGGCTTCGGCAGCCCCATTGGGGCTGCCGGACCCAGGAAGGAGCCACGTCCCGGCGGCCGTCGGAGACGACAGACGGGACGCACCGAATCGGGATTCCCCTGTCCCATCTGCCAGGGTCACTGACCCTGGCAGATGGGAAAGGGGAACCCCAATTCGGTGGGTCCCGTCTACCGGCTTCGCCGCGCCGGCACGATCGCCGGCCCGGCAAGTCGGGCCCTGGGGGCGTGCCGACGGCTGTCAGGGAGAGAAGCGTGCGCGAACGCTTCTCTCCCGGAACGTGCCAGGGCGGCTCATCCGCGTCGGAACGCATGCAGAGCACTTTAAAGTGCTCTGCATCCGGAACGCGTGGAAGACAGCTCCGGACGCGAGGCGGCGGAAGCCCCGCTGGGGCAATGCGAATGCCTCGTCCGGAGCTGTCTTCCACGCGTTCCGGAAAGGCCTGTGCGAAAAGGCCTCTGATGTGCTACCTGCCTGTTTTTCTGCCACATGTTGTATTGTTCTAAAGTGTCACTCATAAGCACTTCCATTCTGGGACTATAGGTTTCACTACTGAACACAGCTGGTCACGTTAAACACACCAAGACTTGAGGCCTTCCAGAGTCAAGAAGCAGTCTGCTGAGAACTACCGACCCAGAAAGCAAATGTCTAGGAGTGGTCTTCTGACTGTGATTGGCAGCAACACAGGCAAAAGTGGCCTGAAAATTAGTGCATTACAACTAAGGGGGAAAGGGAAAATCTAGCAAGCCAGAAAAAGCCACCAGTCTTCTTCCAGTTTTGGCTTGCTAGTGAACCAAGCCCTGAACTTCAAGCCCAGTTCAGCTCACTTGCAAGCTTTTTAAGTTAGAGGGGTTGTGGCAAGCCAGCTCAAAGCACACTGGCTTAGCACTAACTTGTGAGTCAGTTTGGTCTCGTGGTTAGAGTGTTGGACTCGTAACTAGTAGTCTCCAGGTTTGATTCTGCACTCCTATACAAAGCCAGATAGGTGACCCTGGACCAGTCATAGCTCTCTTTCTGAGCTCTCCCAGCCCCACCTAATCTCACAGGGTGTCTGTTGTAGGGAGAAGAATAGAAAGCTTTGTCAGCCGCTTTGAATCCCCTTAAGGATGAAAAAAGTGGAGTATAAAAACTGACTCTTCTTTTTCTATTTCTAATCTCTATCATAAATTTCTCTCATTTCATTTTTGAGACCAGGTCATGTTAGATTAAGTCTGCACCCATGTTTCAGTATCCACAGCTTGCAGATCCATTTATAACAATGGGTAAAAACTAGGATTATATTCGATGCAAATGACTGATTTCCAAAGGAAAAGAAGAAATTCATAATAAAGGGGAAAATGCAAGAGCCAGTGAAGTACCCTGAACTGTTTCACAACTTTAAGAAAGGCAGCTGTAATCTTCATAATAATTATGGCTGGGAATGACAGCATACGATAAAAATAGTATATTCATATTACTTCCTTTCACCTATTCTGTCTTTCTCACACACAGCCTTCTGCATGTGCCACAGACGTGACTACATAAATCCCATATATGTTTAATCTTACTACAAACCTCAAGGGCAAACCTGAAATTCTAATTAAAATCCGTATTTTTTTTGTAAAAAACAAGAATTTAAAAATCCTAGGAGATAATATAGCTGAGGACTTGCAAATGCATTGCTGAAGCATTCTTTCTTACCTGATTCTGTAGGATTTCAAGATTCTTTACTGTAGATGCATTAAGTGAAAAATATTCAGCTTCACTTGACAATTTCTTAAAATTACTGAAAAGAAAAAAGAATCAAGCCACAGTGAAGACAGATATTGGCTATTTTTAGCCAATAAAAAATAAAGCTATTATTAAACATATTAAAGAGAAATAACTCTCAGGAATCACTTTTTTAAAAAACCAAGCTTCTTAAAAATCAACATTCAAATCTTTAACAATTATTTTATTATTTATTCATTTATTTGTATTTCTATCCCACCCTATACCCGTAGGTCTCATGGCAGGTAACAAAATTTGGTGCATTCAACAAAACAATATATCTTAAAACAGTAATATCTACTTTTGAAAATCAACATGTTAAAACAAAACAAATATATATATAAAAACAGTACTATTTAAAAGTGGGGAGAAAGTGTAACCACATTTAGCCAAAGGCCAGCACAAAGAGGTGTGTCTTTAGCACCTTCCTAAACATACACAGAGAAGGAGCCTGACACGCCTCAATGGGGAGACTATTCCATAGCCTGGGGGCCATTATTGAGAAGGTCCTCTACCGAGTGCTTACCCATTTCACTACTGAGGACGGTGGGACAGCAAGGAGGGCCTCCCCACCAGATCTCAAGGCATGGGCAGGTCGATATGGGAGAAGGAGTTTCTTTAGATATTTGGGGACCAAGTCATTTAGGGCCTTCTAAGTCAAAGTTAAGACCTTGAATTGAGCTCAGTAGTGAGTCGGCAGCCAAAGCAACCCTTTTAAAACAGACATGGTGAGCATCTGGCTAGCTGTTCTGGTCAGCACTTTAGCAGTTGCATTTTGCACTAGCTGCAACTTCTGAACTGTCTTCAAGGGCAGCCCCATTACAATAGTCAATCTAGAAGTCACCAGAGCATGGATGACTGTGGCCAAGTTGTCTCTATCCAGAAAGGCTGATCAGTTGATGCACCACCCGTAGTTGGGAGTAAGTGCTCCTGGCCACGGCGTCCACCTGAGCTTCAGGCATCAGCGCAGAATCCAGGAGTACCCCCAAATTATGTACCTGTCCCTTCCAAGGCATTACAACCCCATCAAGGGCAGGGTATCTCCCAACTACCTGGACCTGAGACCCTGTGACACATAGCACCTCTGTCTTGTCTGGATTCAGCTTCAATTTATTGGCCCCCATCCAGCCCATTACTGCCTCCAGGCACCTGTCAAGCACTTCAACTGCCTCTCCTGACTGAGATGGCACAGAGAGATAGAGCTGGGTATAATCTGCATATTGATGACACCTCACCCAAATCTCCTGATGACCTCTCCCAGTGGCTTCATATAGATATTAAATAACATGGGAGATAAGACTGATCACTGGGGAACCCCACAAGTGAGTTTCCAGGGTCTATTCTTCTCCCCACAACACAGAACACCCCGTGAGGTAGGTGGGGCTGTGAGAGGTCAGAAGAGAGCTGTGACTAGCCTAAGGTCACCCAGCTGGCTTCATGGGGAAGGACAGAATTGAACCCGGTATTCCCAGATAAGAGTCTGGCTCCTTAACCACTAGACCAAGATCAAGAAACTTGTCAGTCAGTTAGGATTTAAAAAGAGAATCAAAGGATGCAATATGTAAGAACTCAGGAAGAATGTGTTGTTTCAGCAAGGATTAACTTTCCTATTCAAAATATCTGCTAGGTAACCTTAAAGGGGCAGAACTGGCACAGGGCCTGAGAACACTAAATTGCACAGGTTGCAACACAAAATACAATTGCATATCACATGAATTAGCCATATATGCTGTAGCTGCTGGCAAAACTCTTTCAGCCTCATCTCACACTCGGAAACATTCTCAACATCAAAAAGTGGGGTGAAGCACACTGGAAAGCATGGACTTTTGATGTGTTCTCTATAAATTGAATGGAGAACCTTAAATTGCTAGCAGTGACAACAACATAGATCTTGGCAATTATTTGCTGGTTCTTAAGATAATCCTCAGATCCATAACTTTCTCAATATTTAAGCAGCACCTCTACATTAACTCCATTCAGTAGACCATAGAAAGATTAGGGGAAATACAAAAAATAAGGCATTTTAAATCTATAAATATTTATACTATATATCTGTCTTGCCCTTATCTATTCACTGCTAGATAAGCCACAATATTACAAATTTTATTCTTTCCAAAGCTTTTATTTATTTTTGCTTATTATGTTAGCCCTCTCAAACCTGTTAACAAGGTAATACTTTCAATTACATTTCTGAAACAAAATTGAACATGTGTAACTTCTATTGTCTTCAATATTTTAGAAGTTATTTGCAAAAGAATGATATCTGCTAAATGATAACAGAATAAAACTGTTTATGGGAAGTACTCCTAATTAAAATCAAACCAATAATGGGTATAATTAATGATCTTGAAAGGTATAACAAATCCAGAATCATAACACTTGTCCTGCTGCATGTAAGTGGTCATCTGATTAAACACCAAATACATTTTTTGAAAAAAGATAATATTGCCTTCCAAAATCACTTTCACAATTAGTGTTCATGGTAGTATCATATGCTACCAACATCCTGGAGAAGCAGAAGAGTAAAAATGTGTATAGTTTTTCAACCTATTTTATGGGAAGGAATTTTCCAGGTATAGAAACTAGTTTTCTTTGGAACAATAACTTTCTGAAATTAAAATTACTTACCTAGGATTGCAGAAGATCTTTTCTAAATTAAATTCTTTAAGATACGTGATTATAGCAGCGAATGAGCATAACACTTGCTTATCCAAGTTCAAAATTACAGACAATGCTAGGGAACCTGAAAAAAAAATTTTTTTAATATGTTTAGCTATATTCCAGCCAGCTGTTATTGCAGTATTCCATAAAAACCAGGAATAGTTTATACTGCAGTTTAAAGGCATCTGTGAACTGGCACCACTGCAAACACTTATTTTGCCTAATGTATGCTATAAACACCCCAGCAAGGCTTATATGAAGCAATTCAAGTAACAACAATCACTTATTTATTGTACTTATATCCTGCATTTCCTCTGGAAATCCCAGGTGATCCACATCCTCCTCCTCCATTTTATCCTCACAGCAAGACTATCAGATAGCTTAGGGTGGGATTCAAAGCTGGAGACAGCAGATACCATGTAAGAAGAAAAACGTCTTCCTTCTGAATAGATTGTGCCACAATTCCCACCTCCTCTTGGACTACAGGGCTTCATGTGGTGTGGCAAAAGATGAAAGTCTTCCACATTTTCAGACAAGATCTCAAGGCAACTAGTTGGGAAACTCTCCACACACTTTATCCAAGACAATGGATAATCTAAGGGCTCCCAGAGTAGCCACGGATCCCGGCACAGTAGGAGACGAGCTTCACCTTTTCCATACTTCCTCACACAACTTATGCACGCCTTATGCTCATCAACAAATGAAACAAGTAATTGGATATAATCAGACTGCTCCTCCTCTCTGACTCCAGCTTCAAAAAGACTTTAGAGTCTCCACCTAGTAAGAGAAGCTCCCAACACTGATCTGCTTTCAATGTCTCCTCATCTATCCAGAGACATAGGCCTCCTGGGTTCTTCAAAGGCCACCACCCAGACTGACTTCAGTGGCTTGAAAACTACCCCTACTAATTTGCCAGCAGTCAGTTCTTATGGGGCCTCCTCTAAGGCTCATGACTCTAGTCCAACAGATAGTTGTCAAAATTCTCATCAAAGGAGTCCTGCAGACACTATGGATCTTCTGACAGATCAGTCTCCACATTAGTTCCTCCAATTCTGACTGATCCCTCTCTCCAGAGGGAAATGAAATTTCTCACAATGGACAGTGAGAGCAGGAGCCACTGATACATCTATCAACCATACATTTGTCATCCTTTCTTAAAGCTATCTAAGTTGGTTGCTGTTACCACCTCTTCTGGCAGCAAATTCCATAGACCGATGACCCTCTGGGTGAAGAAATATTTCCCCTTGTCTGATCTGACTCTCCTACCCACCAGCTTCATAGAATGCCCCTGGTTATGGAGTTGTATGATAGAGATAATAATTCTTTCTCTATCCACCTTTTCCAAACCATGCATGATTTTATATACTTCAATCAGGTCCCCACTTAAGCACTGTCTTTCAAGGCTGAAGAGGCCTAGACGTTGCAGTCTGATTTTCTAAGGGAGATGTTCCAGCCCCTTTATCATTCTGGTTATCCTTTTCTGCACCTTTTCCATAATATCCTTTTTGAGGTCTGGTGGCTGGAATTGTGCACAATACTCCAAGTGTGGCCTCACTATAGATTTATAAAAAGGCAAAATGACACTTGCTGACTTGCTTTCTATTCCCTTGCTAATTATTCCTAGCACAATTAGCAGTGGATCTGGAATTGGCACCTCTCAAAGTGGCCACAGCAGTACGATTCTTTAGACTTCTGCAATCTATGGTGCTAAAGGGTCAGGAAGTGCCATCTAAGCAAGTCTGTGTTCCCTGTATTTTGCATATCAGCAAATCTTTGGCTCTTTTTCAGAGTAAATTTGAAGTGGACAGGGCACAGTCCTATCAGACCTTCTCCCAAAGCCTGGCTCCATTCTTGAACACATCAGTAGAGCCTTGGCACTCTTGGTGGACTCAGCTCGATGCTATGCTGCTCCCAGTCTGAGCAATGGCCTACTCAGTATCTGCCATATGATCCCTTTGACTTAAATAGTGGACAGTGGGCAACAGGGCCAAAATCAACCTCAGAAGCAAAGCTGGTTTTGAGGAACATGCCTTATAGAAGATATTCACATGACAAAAAAGAAGGCAATGCCATTCATCTTCCATCCACCTCAACTGTAATGATTCTTTTAAGCATCAGGTACTCTTCCTTTCATCACATATGGCATTATTTTCAATAAAAGGTCAGATACAACTGAGAACCAGCTGGTACTGAGGCCGATAATACTCTAAACAGCCTTCTAACAGGAAAGCAACCATATCCTCTGCTTTTAGCTAGCAATCCAACAGCAACTGGGCTTCATTAATAGTTTCTCAAGACTGCTCAACAAAATTTCTCCTGGAATCAGCCCTTGAAAATGAAATACTGATGCTCGTATGGGGTGGAGGAAGGAGAGAAGCAGGCAGTTTCACAATTAGGAAGTGGACAGGTCTTCTCCTTTGTTAACCTCTCCGGTTTATATCATTATACCCCTGTTACAGTTATTGTCCCAACTTGAGGAGGATCCTAGACTTCTGCTCTCAGGAGGAAATAGCAAGCCCTGAAAATTACTTCAGAGATTAATAGTCTTGTGCAGTGGTTCACATTCCAGGAATCTGAGTACCACTTTCATAATTCTGGCCACATCTTTACACTACCTGTACTATTACACAGTGTTTAAATTAACTCTCTTTCCCTATTTAAATAAATGGACATAATTCAAAATGTTTGCCTAAGTATCATCTTTGATATGAGCCTAGGATGACCAGTAGGGTATCCACAAGAGCACTGATACCTGTTAAGGCCATTTTTGCTGCCTGTGATGTCTGCTTTCTTTGGCCAGAATGACTACTCTTGGGGTTTGCCCCCTTGCTATTCTTTTAACTGGGCGTATTTTCTGTACATACTTAATGCACTAGTCAGGAGTAAGAAGCAAGCGATATCACAGCCATCTCCCATAAAGCTTGGGGACTTCATAAACATGCTATCAGGAAACAGCAAAGAACAAAATGACCTCTCTATTTTTGGTAAAATAATCAAGTCATCTTTAATACATTTTAAAGGCTAATCAAAGAGATCACAAGGACTTTAAGAATTACCTGAACTATCAAGTACTTGATTACCATAGAAGTCTGTAATCATCTGGAAAGCACTACTGTACTCAAAGTGCTTGTTTTCCATTCTCTCTATCCGAATTCTGTTATCTTGTAAACTGAAAAGAAATAATTTTACACTTCATATATTTTCAGAAAAAATGAAAAATTCACTATATTAGCTGCTTTCTATGGGCGTTTTTCCTCTGTCACTAAAAGTAACCATTAAGTACCCACTAATGGGTACTTAATGGGTACTTCTAGTGACAGTGGAAAAACAGCCTATATCAAGTTTCACAACTTACAAACAAATGAGAACTAAAATCTAATTCTCTCAGTAATACACATGCATTCACTGCGTGTATGTTTGTGTGTGTGTCAATTAATGTGTCACTGTTTAACTAAACAGTTCCTGAGTAATGTCATAATTTTGCCATCTGATTTTTCTTCAACTCACCAGCGTTACATGCAGAGGAATGACAACAACTATACCTACTAGATGGGCATTTTTAGGCTCAGTACAGATAACGTCCATTTTTAACCCAATTTGCTTTCATAAAATTGACCTTTTATAAAGTTCAGGGTGCCACAAATCAAGCCCACACAGAAGATATTCCTCCTGCCTGAATTAATCCCTAATTTTGGGGGTCAAGTGGGGAGTTATTAGGTTGGAGGGCAATTTTGCCATACAAACTAGGAAACCTAGAACTACTATCAGTTTGGGTATAATATAACTCAACAGTTTTCACTGCCTTCCAGATTAGACACATTTCATTGGCCCATAATAGATAGTATCAAATAATATTTTAGCGCATAGTTCAAGATATCTCAAAGATACCAAGCCACTAATGCATTTAGAAATCTGGGGGCCAAAAGCAGTAAATAAAGTATATGTTATTCTAACATCAAATTAAGTTTAGGGCTTTCAAATTGCTCTAGTCAGAAAAATGGAATTGCTGCAGATCTACTTAAGAGAAGAAATAGGAACAGCTTAATGATTGTGACTCTGACATTGTTTTTTGTTTGCTAAATAAGATATGTTGCATGTAACTGTGAAATCAAATAAAGCTTAATGTTCTTCCTTGCCACTACGGGTTTCCAAATGCTTAGACTAGAAGCTAATGGCTTGAGAATCATACTACATCTGACTAGAGATACTACAACTAATGCCCTTTTCAGGAAAAACCCCAAGATATTCTAGTTTGGGGTACCTGTAGACACATTTAAACACTATCTGGTCCTATGGAGGCTGGGGCTGGTAACAGGACTGACATTATTGTCAGTGCACTGCCAGTCCAACCCTCAGATGGATCAGATTTAAGAAATGGTGGGATTCCCCACACTTTAAAAAACTGACATTCCCTTCACTGTGCCAGCACAGACTGAGGCTTTGTGGGCCCATGAAATTATTATTAATTTAAAATACTGATATATTGTTTTTCATTAAACTATACTCACAGCGAATAAACACAACTACAATCATAACAGTTATATAAAAACATAATTAAAATTAAGCATGGGGAAAGCAAATAAACAAACATTCACTCTGGAAAAGCCTGCATAAAAAGATAGGTTCTCAATTGGTGCCTAAAGTCCAGGGGCTTAGATGCCCTACAAATAACAATGGGGAGAGTAGTTTGAGGTAAAAAGTGGGGAATAGGAAATGTATAATTCTTAGTTCTCCTTAACATGGTATGATTATTAGTAATGCACTCTATGTTAGACTGCCCATGAAGAATCTCTTGGTCCACACACAAAAATATGATTGTGGCTTTCTTTCCCCAGCTGTCTGGTTCTGTTTTTAGGTACTGAGTTTTGATCAAAGAGTTTAGGAACAAAGTATCTTCTGGAACCATATGCTACAGACTGGTTTCTCATCATGTCTACACCCAAGAAGCTACTGTTTTACCCGGTTACTACTGTATTTTAGAATGCATTATTGAACTGTATATTCTTTAATTGGTTAAGTCATTTTAACTGGGAAGCATCAACAATTCTACATAATAGGTTCAAAATTCCAAAAGCTTTAGGGCATAAAAGCTTTATAAGGAGGGAATGAAACTGATATACATCCAAGATTGAACACATTTAATTACTACAAAATGTTAACTGACTAGGAAAAGAAGTTAGTATGGAGTGTATTACCATTTTGCAGTGAAATATTTTATCAAAACCTATTCCACATATTCCGCAGTCAAGAACTGAGTAGTCCTTGCTTGCCCTAAATTACTGGAGGGTTCAAACTTCAGCTCAGTTCACAATCATTATGGCCCACAGGGTCACGTAAAAATAATACAGTAGAAGCAGCAGAATCAAGAATAGCCAAGAACAGTGTTATTAATTCAAGAATGTTAAAAAAACAGAACAATAGGACTAAATAATATTAAACATTGGTATAGGTATGCTTTTACTACAATTAGTGTTGTTTTAGCATTTATGTCCAAAAAAGTATCTTGAGAGACTTCTTCAAAGCAATGTTCAAATTATCACATGATATGCATGACAGGAATACACTGATTTCAGGGAAACGGCAAGTAGAAACAATCAAATGATAATGCATTATGTAAACCTAATACAAATGAGTAATTTCGTACACAATTTTTTAAATGGGTTTTCAATTTTTTTCTTAACTTGACAGCTTCCTCAACAGAAAGTTCCAGACAACAAGCACTGGACAACATAATATGTAATTACTCTTCTAATTAATGATTCCTTTGATAAGCCTACAGAGACTTAAGAAGCCATCATGGGTGAAGGAAACGTTCTTATCAAATTTCCAATTAATTACGTTAAGCTCTCCTAGCAGATTTATGGGAAAGCTTTTCTGTGTACAAAGGCCTTGCTATTTCTTCATTAAAAGTCCTAATAATATTAATACCGATTACTTAAATAGCAGTTGCATATTTATGTTCTGAATACATATAAAAATCCTTACTATACAATTTGCTAGTCTTCTCCACATCTCTCATTGTAGTAGTTTCATGGCTGCAAATACTAGAAGCAAAGCTACTGAAATACACGACTGGAGAATGCACACTTTAAATTTTTCTTAAATAGTAATGAATAAGATTTAAGAATCTTCCTCCATCCTGTATTTAAGCATTTCCTTCGCTGTCTTGCACTACCGGAACCTCCCCACCGGGCAATAAAGACAACTAACTAAGAAGTTATTTAGCACTCTGTTCCTCCTATTCAGTAAGATGAAATTTTTAAAAAAGCATTCACAAAAATCAATCTTACTGTATATATTTCTTTAGCAGAAGCAGGCAAGATGTCATGTTTCCCATTTTTGTTTAAACAGAAGTACATAATTATTATTTCTGACCACAAGTTAAGTGTTATTAACTTCTCTGAATCATTACATCAGAAGTTTATGATGGCTTGCCTGGGAAAGGGAGCAAAATCATGATCCCCGCAGGATCCACCACGCTTGTAAGAAACCCCTGGCCACACATCCTCTGCTGACCAGCCTTTCCTGCAATCTGCCGCTAACTTCAAAGACCCTTCGGAGCCTTCAACAGCTGCATTGCTCTCACAAGGGATTTTTCTTCGGAGCCTGCTCTAATCTCTGAAGGTACCTGGCTTCGGAGGGACTCCGAAGTCTTGACTTTGGGGCACCCCCCTCATGGGTGCCTCCCCCCTATGCCTCCTCTAGACCCCATTCCTGGATTGTAGTGGAAACAGGCTCCCTACAACCCGGATTTTAAGGCTGAAGACCCCATTGTAGACCCCTTTAATGAGGTCTACAAAAAATCCAGATTATAGGTCCTGAAGGATCCATATGATCCGGATTTACCTAGCTGTGGTGGAAACAGAGGTGTCCCTAATAGGATCTGTGGTGGAAATGGGGTCATCTAGCTCTCAGCCAAATGGGTCCTTAATGGGTTCTTCAATAGGTACTTAGTGCCAGTGGAAAAAAACCCCATACACAAATGAATTAAAGCAAACTAAGCATATTACGCTGGATGCCTACAAGTTATGAAATTCCGAGATTACATAATAAAAATCAACCACTTAGCCACAGTAAGGGGGAGGCATCACACAAGACGCCAGCAAGTGGCCTCGAGTTAGCAGGGGGACGGTTCAGCCGGCGGGAGTGGCATCGCATTCTGGAATATACCCCAATCTACTCAATGATGGCTTAATACCTGCTTTCCCTTCATATGTAGCATTCATGTAAGTTGCCTTTTCCTTACCAGTAACATTTATGTCACAGTTCTTGACAAAAACAATGTACTTAAATAGCCATCTAAAAATATAAGTTAGAACAATAAATTCACAAATGTACATTTAGCAAAAGCAGTATTATTCTACTATAGTTGTCACAGGTTCTTTTTGTAAACAGTTTCTCTATATCCCATTATGTTTCACTTAAACTAAAAATTGAAATGCATGGCAAATTTCAATAGCTTGCTCCTGTAGATGCTCTCCGACAAAGGTTACACAACCCATTTATAAAAATGAAATGCGATGGCACCCTCTAGTGGTGTACTTTTAATATGTTCATTTTATATTTTGTTTTCACCGCTGTAACCCACCCAGATGATAACTTGTTAATGTCTTTTTAAAAGCTTACCAGAAAGCAAAGAAGATCTACTTACCAGTCACAAGTCTAACAAATGCAATTTCTTTATTTGAATAAAAAAGTCATCTAAAACAATACCTATTAATATCAGTTTCATTTTTTAAAAACCCTCTTCAGGAGTTTAAGCTATGTTTGTATCCCAGATTAGTTCAAATGCCAATTTTTAATCTTTGCTTCACAATCCCAGAGAATTTTAAAGCAGGATATTTTCAGGGACACCCCAGGGATGGAACCCAACAACATCAGATCTGCAGTGGTAGCTGCTACGACTTCAGTTCTATCAGGCTTTGCTCCTTAAAGTTTCCCATGGGCTAAAGGGAAATGCAACTGGTCCCAGAGTAAAGCAGCTGCAGTTGTGAAGGTCAAAGACAAAGATAATGAAAATGAGCTTGTTAGCTGATGAGGTGAGAGACAGGAGCCCTGTGAGAATCAGAGCACTGAAAAAGAAGTTCTGCGTACTGGTAATAACTTGCACAGGAAACATGGAAGGTAAAAAGATTGCTTCCTGGTATAGCACTTAACACTCTGTAACAAAGTATTCCTTACTGTATCTCACCAGTGAACTGGATTATCAGATTTAGATGAGTGTGGTTGAGTGGTCAAAACAAACTCACTGTCACAAACATTTTGGCCTCCCAGTTTCAAAACAGCTGGATACAACGGCATCTTACGTTCATTCCCAATGGGAGCACACCAGTGGGAGTATGCGCCCTTTCCCCTTTGTTACATGTGACATATTAGATTTCTACATTCTCTTGCTTTGTTTGCAAGCTAGCTGAGCTCAAAGCTCCAGCACTTCCTAAGTTTAACTGATCGTTAAAGTCACGTAAAAATAGTTCTGACATTAACTTGGTTCTGGATGGGTGGGCTATGGATTAACTCAGCACCGAACAGTTGGGCTCTGAAACAATATAAACTTTGCTAAAGTTGTGATTCAATATCATCTATTACTTAATCTCATTTGTAGAAGTTTTGGAGCTGTTATGCCGTGTTCCAGGTTTTTTCTTCTGAGAACCTAAGCTTTCGGGTATAGCTGCGATATCCATCTGGCAGATGGTTATTTGTGGCATAAATTCCAATAGAGAAACAAGATCTAGTAAGACACCAGTCACCCTTGACTTGGCAAAGAGCAAAGACCTCTGAAGACAGATATCGCAGCTACATCTGAAAGCTTAGAACATGGCATAACAGCCCAAAAATTTGTATAAATGAGCTTGAATCTGGCCATGAAAGCCTACATACATACATCTACTATTTAATCCTTCACATCTACTTAACAGCATACTAGAGCAATTACTGGGTATAACTGTAGGTCAGGACCTCTGTTAGTATTAACTTATGAGAGTCAAATAAAAGGGTGAAATAATAATGATCTTACAATATTAGCTAATCAACGGAACGCAACAAAGTGTCTTCCTACTCTAAATGCAAAATTAATTTTGATCTGGTTAGCTTGAAAAAACTAATGTTAAACAATGAAAATTAAAAAAGAAGAAAATGAGTAACTCAGAACAGGCATTTTCAGGATAATTCATTGCCAAGGACACATTCATACATAACACTGAAACCATGACTCAAAGAGAGCTATGGAAACAGTACAGGCCGCTAGGGTCAAGGACCCACCTTCTTTCCTGTATGCTACTATTTTCAGTTTAGAAGACGACTTGGGGAGTTTTTCCATATGTTACTGCAGATGTTTCAGAGTCATATTTTAAAGTATTCTATACTATTAATCAGGGCTTTAGTTAGTCTTTTGATTTAACCCTGAATAAACTTTATTTCTAGCCTCCAGTGTTAAAGGAAGAAAATTTAAAGATAGCAAGCTAGTTAAGGACTAATAAAGCTCCCAGGAGTGACCATATTCCTACCAAAATGATCAATATTGACTCTAGTTAGTAGCCTGTCCCCAAAAATCAATCTTTCAGGCTAGAAGGCCAACATCTGGAACCAGGCAATTATTATGAAGATCCTTCAAAAAGGCTGCCCTGAAAATGATTGTATTATAAGCCTCCCTAGTGTTAACCAACAAGCTTTAAACTAAACATCATTGTTCAAATTTGTTGGATTGGATGGATAAGGAACATATAAGAACCGATGTATAATGTTAAATTATCTGAAGAATATAAGAACAAAAAGGCCTATGTTGCATTTATGGACAGACCATAAAGTAAACAATACTAAATGTAGATGATACTTCTTAAGATTGAAATTACATAAAAATGACTACCTAAAGATAAAATATAATTCATTGAATGAACTACAGAGATCAGTACCATCTTAAAGAATGTAAAGGAGCACTTGGGCATATTTATTAAATGAATCCTCTCAATTTGAGAAGTCATCCAATTCTAGCTCTGCAGCATGGAGACCGCACAATCACCCTTTTGTTTAATAGAGGCAAATTTGAATTAACTTCACAGGCATTCTTCATATAGTGTGTTGAAGAAGAGTTTCCAAGGAATTATGATCTAATGAAAACATTGTTTAAGTAAAGCTGGCACTACACTGAACAGGCTTTATCAGAAATTACTAAACGTTAACTTTCATGTTTTGTGCTCTTGGAAAGCCCATACGAGTATACTGTTATTATTGTTTACTCATGTCTGACTCTTCGTGACTCCATGCACTATAGCATACCAGGCCCATTTCTGCTCTACTGTTTCCTGGTGTTTGCCCAAGCTCATGTAAATGATCCCACAGGACTATATAGTCATTTGTTCTTCTGACATCCCCTTCTTCTTTTGCCTTGAAGAATACTCAGCTACAGTATTAATTCTTATAGTGAACACAGAGGGCTGATTAATTTTACTATTGACTGATGTGATCTTCATGCAGTCCTAGGGACTCTCAAAAGGTTTCTACAGTACAAGAATTTCAAAGCATTGATTCTTGGTAGTAAGCCTTCCTTCCAGTTTGGTCTAGTGGTTAGGGAGCCAGACTTTTATCTGGGAATACCGGGTTTGATTCCGCCCTCCCCCATGAAGCCAGCTGGGTGACCTTGGGCTAGTCACAGCTCTCTTCTGAGCTCTCACAGTCCCATCTACCTCACAGGGTGTTCTGCTGCAGCGAGAAGAATAGAAAAGCTTTGTCAGCCGCTTTCGGTCCCATGAAATGGGTGAGAAAAGCGGGGTAGAAAAGCCAACTGTTCTTCTTCTTATCCAGCTCTCACAGCTTTGACTATACAGATCTCTGTCAAAGTGATGTCTCTGTTTTTTAATATTCTGTCCAATTTCCCATGGCTTTCCTCCCAAGCAACGTATTTCATTGCTGCAGTCACCACCTGCAGTTATCTCTGAACCTAGGAAAATAAGGGGACTTTTCATACTTTAATTTCAGTGGGATGGTATGTTAGGGAGAATAAGAACTGATATTGAAAATCAAACTGCCAATATCATAATATCCTGACACGTACCAATGGTGCAATGGCACCTAGAACATTGCACACAGTTTTTGTTGCCACAATTCAAGAAAAGAGAGAGTAGATTTTTCATAAGAAAGCAACTAAAATGAGGAGTTTTCCAATGAGGGCAGAGTTGCAGCATTTAGGAGTTTTTGGTTTAGAAAGGATAAAAATAAGGAAGGACATCACAGAAGTATAAAAAAATTATGAATGGTGTGGTCAAGAAAATAAAGAGAAACCTTTCTTCCTTTCCCAAAATTGATTTACCCAGTCAATCTGGATCTCTGAAAAATTAGGGTCAAGAAAAATTATTTCTTTGCATAGCTGAAATATGGAACTCACTACCTCAAGATATGGTACTGGCCACCTTCTTGGATGGCTTTAGAAAAGATCTTGACAAATTCATAAAAGAAAGGTTACTGTTAACTCTGATAGCTGTGTGACTACCTCTCAAAGGAGGTAGGTCTGGAAGAATGTGAACAGGGCAAATTGTGGTGCTCATGGGTTTCTACAATTAAATGGCCATAATGATGACACGTTGCTAGACTAGATAAACTACTGGTTTGGTCCAGCAAAGTACTATATTTCCTACTACCTTTGCTCTTCTGTGTGCCAAGAACTCACATTAACTGTTATTAATATAAGCCTTCCACATTTGTCTGGTTTAAAAATTTAGTTCTGAATTAGCTGAACGAATAAATGTTCCTTAAAATTTCCAAGCTGCAGACAACACAAACTACTCCTATTTTTACTTTCAGTTCAGTACATTTTATCCCTTGCAGGCTTCCAGTACAGTTTTTGCACTGTCTTATAGTTCTACGTTATTCCCTTGTACTAATTTTAAAATCAATACATCAAATGTCAAATTTATGTTCTCCAAAGAAACTTACCTCATAGAAATCACAGCACTGACAAGCTTTTCAATCTGATCAGACACGTATTTGGGAAGAAGAATTTCAACAGGCTGTAGGCGCAGAATGATGCCTTCTAGTTCTAAATAAGAGCTGTACTCCTTAAAACTGTCAAAGATCACTTCTCCAGTAGTTGGTTGGACAGCCTGAACATTTTTTAAAAATAAAGTTTGTGTCATTATTATTGTAGCTAAACATAACGCACCCAAAATAACTGTAGATGTTTTGCGTCTCCGACACTCAAGAGTTTTAAATGGACAGGTATTATTTTATTTGAGAATAATTTTCTTTCTGAAAGCTCCTAACTGATCATCATACACAAAATTAAGATTTAATGTAAAATGGCTAGTATATAGTCCCCATCTTGAGAACAGTTCATTACCAGCAAGCAAAGTTCTTTGTTAGAAGTACACATTCAGTATACACAGTATCAATAATAGATCACAAAGAATGCAGTAGCATTAACATTATATACAGCTTAACTGTAACCCTCCCATCCAGTCACTATTCCACCTGACTTTTCAAATTCACCTCTCTGTTGTTCACAGCACTTTGCTGTTGCTGACAATTCCCAGTCTTGCCTGAACTTGGAGTGCAGCCACAACCCACAATGCTTCACTTCACTTCATATTCCTTTCCTTTCTTTCCATTTTGGAACTTGTGAACAAACAGACACATCTAAACGCTGAAACAAAATTAACTGTATGCCAGAAAGGAAGTTCCACGAATAATCTATACAAATTTTATATAAAATAAAGAACCAGCAATATATTCAAGTTTAAAACAATATATAACTGCACAGATATGCATAATTGACAAGGAGTGAATTGAGAATACATAGGAATAATAATGCCCAACTAAAAAATGTACAGCTGAAATCCAACCATCCAGAATGAAGTCCTAGTTCCAGACGCTCCTACTTCCAGTCTGCAGTTGGCTGAGCTGCAGTAGTGTTGCTGTTCCTTATAGATTCTGTGATCACAAAAGGGGTGGCAGATGATGGATGTATATTCCACTGGTGCAGCTGTGGCTGCTCATTTAAAGTTTAGAGGTGAAGTCTTTGGAAGAGCACTCAGCTGTGACATGTACATTCTCCCAATACAAAACCCTTGTTGTTGAGAACTAAGTTTTAATAAGAGATTTTAAAAGTTCCAAAGTTACACCTGGTTTCCATGGCTCTTTTCCTGGGGCAGAGCAGTCTGCCCCGACTGCTTTTTTTACCTGTGAAATGGTTTCACAAACGCAGCCTTTTGCAACTGACAAGGTCCTGTTCAACACACAGTCTGATGGATCAGAGCTAAGCTTTTAGTTTCATAAGAACACTATCCTTAATGCACAACTACACAATGTTAACTTACAGCTCAAACTGAAGTTCATTATAGCACACTATGGGCTCCGGATGCTAAATCAGCAATTCTCTTTTAGAGCTTTCTGAAAGAGAACTGCTGATAAATTTCTGTACATACATAACACACAGCTCCACAATCTTTCTTGAATTTATTAAATCTTTTCAAAAACATATGATCTAGTAGCCATCCCTTATGGTGACAGATGATTCAATAAATTAGTTATGTATTTTGAAAAATGATACACTGATTTGCTGTTTTTGAACCTCTTCAAGCAATGTACAGTAATTACTTAAGCATTGCTGACACATGTTGGGGTACCTAATCCACAATCCTCTATGTGGTAACGTACATGAAAATAACAGGTGGAGCCTTCCTCTTTCCACACATGTTACATAGCAATTCTACCTAGACACCCCCATCAGCAGCTCTGAAGAAATCAAAGACAGAGAGCAGACATTCAACAGAAATCATTCAAAATTACTTACTACTACGCCTATAACACCGTCCTTGTTCTTTTCCTTTAAATTTTCTTTGCTTTCAGAGATACAGAGAAGGTAACTGTCACAAAGATCAGATGATATATCTTCAGTCTCTATAGCATTATCAAACTTCAGCAGAGGATTCACATTTAATAATAAATGTTAAGGAAAGCAAGATGTCCACAAAGTTCTTACATAAGCTAATAAATGGTAGTATACTGAACAAAAACTGTTATATCAGAACTGAGCTACTGTACAAAGAACTTTTCCTGAGTTGAATATAGAATTACAAGATAGAAGACAGAAGTAATGTCTCTTACCATTTTGGTTATTTTTATTCTAAACTCAAGGTATCCAACACCTTATTCTTCTTTTAGAATTCTTTAAATCTCTTGATCTTTGGACTTCTCTGTCTAAGATCACGGATATTTTTTTTTAGACGGATGAGAAAAATCCAATATTAAGAATATGATCAAAGCAAAGATGCTTCTAAATTATAGCTATTGCACAGGTGTCCAAAGAGCACACCTCTCAGTGCTAGTCCCAGCCAGCTACACACAACACCAGAGACTGATGGGAGCTGTAATTCAGCGACATGGGAAGGACAGCTTGTTGGACATCCATGTTTTGTGTAGAATCATCTAAAGGAAGGAAGGAAGCACCCAAGAGCAAATTATACTTCAACAATACCAAGACATAAGCCTCACTGGCTAATGAATCTAGGTTTGCTGCAAGGGATACGCACAAAGCAGTCTTTAAGGACTGCAAAGGAAAACGCAGCAAGCCTAGCTAAAGTTTATTGCTAGCCACCCTGGGACTATGTGGTGAAGGGCGGGATATAATTTTTAAAAATAAATAAATGCTCTTCGATGTTGTGGGAGCTCAAAGGAGAAGCAGTGCTCTGCTGCCCAAATCTTAAAATGAGCAGGCAACTGTCAGAATCACTCACCACTGACCCAGAACCCAAAACTAGATAAAATACAAGACACACACAGGACTGCTGCAAAAGCAGGTTCTTCCGTTTACTGGGTTGATAGCTGAAGACAAAGAGCAAAAGGCAGCATCAATCTACTTCAAAAAGCAAGGCACATTCAGCTTCCCATGGGCTTTCCTGCCCCGCTAAGGCCACAGTGAGTATACTAGGAACTTAATAGATTAGAGACTTTTTCATGGGAAACCTGAATCCAGCAGAAACACAACAAGCCTGTACATGAGCGAGAGCCAAAGATGGATGGGCAGTAGCTCTCACAACAAGAAACCAACAAACTTGGGGTCTGTTGGAAAACTGTATCATTCATATGCTGGTTGAAGGAAGTACTTTACAGCAAAGTTCGTCTAAAAAGCCACATAAGAAAAGAGTCTTCTGTACTTGTAATTCCACATAGAATGGTAACTGTTGATTAGGGTAAATAGTGCCAAACTAATAGAAGAAATAAACAATTTTAACCCAACTAGAAGATTGATCAAACTTTTGATTTCATGGTTTGTATCCTTAGTTCCAGATAACTGGCATCTAGAGGGACACACCTTGGGACTTCTACTGTTACTCACAAGTACTTTTTCTCAACATCCTCAAGCTTACTAATCTAACTGCATACCACTTAGTATTTGAGACAACTTTGCTAAAATTAGTTTTGCTGCCATTGTTAAGTAGTAAGGCTTGTCATCTGAATTCTGATTTTGTCTTGCACAGCACAGCAATGTCTTCCCACATAGCAATGGGAAGGTGTTAATTCTGCCGACTGCAAGATAAGCATGCTGCTGGTCAAACTGTTTCAGAGCTTTCTTAAGAACACATTGAATGCTTCTGCAGACTTTCAAGCAGTGCAACTGGCCTGCAATTTGAGTCCTGCAATGAATGGGATGAAAACTCTTCTGGTCCTTACACAAGACCGCTGCACTCTGTTGACCTATTCAAGTGCTAAAGATGCACCTGTCACCAGACTTCAAATGAATAAAAAGCCTAGGAAAAAGCAAGCAGACTGGGCTCTGGCATCCTGATAATCAGTGCCTGGATCTGGCTGTTCAAATTCATCGTTCTTGAATCTCATTCTTCTTCTCAAACAGATTTCAAAACATATTTACTCTTTAAAGCAATTACTCTAAATGCAAATTAACTTTTGAATTATAAGGATATCTTCTCCTAGAATTGTTGACTTAGTGTACAATGCAGTTAGTTTTCTAGCAAACAGGGAACTTCTGTTTTCTCCAACAGCCTTCAAGGCAGCTGTTTCTGTTTGTTTGACAACGCCCACCTAGAAAAGAGAAAAACAGGATGAGATGGAGAACATAAGACAAGCCCTGTTGACTCTGCCCACAGCCCATCTAGTCCAGCATCCTGTCTCACACAGTGGGTCACCAATTGCTTCTTGGAGTTGTTAAGTAGAAGACAAAGACAAAATCTTCACCTGCACTCAATTTCCTGCAAATGTCCTTTAGAGGAATCCTGCCTCTCTCTCCAATCTAGAGGAAATACCTAGGAATCCATTCTAGTAACCGTAAAAATAAACACTTAATTATAAATATTGTATTGGAGATTGATGTGGTAGGATTTGAATTCAATATGAATCCAATTTGAATCCCTGCTGCCAGTTGTGCCTACAAATTCCCTACATATGCCCTATAAATTCACTCTCAATACACTTTGAATCTGCTCTGAATCCAGCTTGAAACCACTCTGTAACCCCTGCAGATGTGATTGGGCAGCAAGACTGCTTACAGGAATATCAGTCCGGATGCACATCACACCGGTCTTAAAAGAGCTGCACTGGCTGCCGATTCGTTACCGAGCCCAATTCAAGGTGTTAACTTTAACGTATAAGGCCCTAAATGACTTGGGCCCCAAATATCTGAAGGAATGCCTCCTCCCATACCAACCTGCCCGTGCCCTAAGATCTGGGGGGGAGGCCCTTCTCGTTGTCCCACCACCCTCTGTAGCAAGAAAGGTGGGCACTCGAGAGAGGGCCTTCTCAGTAATAGCCCCCAGGCTGTGGAATAGCCTCCCCATCGAGGTGCGTCAGGCCCCCTCACTGTATACGTTTAGGAGGGGGGTAAAGACGCACCTCTTTGCTCTGGCCTTTGGTTAAACGTGGCACAGTTTTTCCCTACTGCACATACTAATGTCTTATACTGTTTTTATATATGGTTTTATTCTAAATATTCTTGTCTTTTAAATATGCTGTTACCCGCCCTGAGACCCTAGGGTATAGGGCGGGATGTAAAATTCAAGACTATCCACACACTTTCTTCTGGCTTTCAAATGCAAAAAGATGGCAATAATGGAGAAACTACTTTGTACTCGTTTCAGAGGGCTGGTGCAACGTGGGTTCACTTCTGTTTATAGGACAAAGCACCAGCTAGCTGGAAAATACAGGGATAGTAAAAAGTAACCATTCTGCAACATAACTCACTTGCTGTGAGTGAAACTGGAATAATGCAGCATGCCTATGATGTGTATTTCATAAATGCAACCTAAGGTCCTGGATAATACCTAACCTACTAGGGAAGGTCACGTTTACTGTGCTAAGTGTGGGTGCTGACTAGGGATTAGAAGTTAGTGCAAAGGCATCTTTGAGATTAAAAGCCACAGCCCATCTATGCCAGCATCCTGTCTAGAATAGTGGCCCACCAATTGCTTATAGCAGAAGATGAAAGCAAAGGCTTCATGTGCTTTCAACTCCCTTCAAATGGCCTTTAGAGGCATCTAGCTTGTCTATCTAACTTGGAGGCAGAATCTAGGCATCCATTCTAGTAGCCATCGATATGCCTATCTTTCGTGAATTTGTCTAACCTTTTCTTAAAACTACCCAGGCTGGCCGTTGTCACCACCTCTTCTGGCAACAAATTTCATGGACTAATGACACCAACAGGGCAGAATGCTGAGGAACTCTAACCATCTGTTAACTATAACTGCCTACTTAACCAAAAACAGCCATCCATTTGGACAAACTTTCCTCTATATAACATCTAAAGAGGTAGGCAAGCTTACAGTAAGAAAACAAAGGACAAGAGGAAAATTATTAAAACTTTTAAGACCAAAGAAAGACTTGTTCCATTGAAGCTCCTTCCCTGCCTGAATTGTCAACTGTCAGCCAGAGGCAGCCATTCTGGGACAACTGCTCATGTCCATGACACTCTCCAAGTCACAGATGTTCCATGGGTGATTCTAAAGAGCAGTCACATGGAGACTAACCATCTAAAAACTCAAAGGTGTGGCAACCGCAACCAGTACCGATGGAATCCCCACTCCTGGAGACTTCCATGCAACTTCCATAAGAACTACCAAAACCAGAATGATGAGCCCCAGGGACAGCAGCTACCTCAACGTCAGAACCAATGTAACTTCAATCACGGATGCAGACGCCCAAAAAAACCCTAAACCACAAGATGGCAAAGAGACTAAGGCAACTGACCCAGCAGCTGAGAACACATCTGCTCCTGGTCAAGTTGAGATCTTTAAGAAGCTCGTTTTAATTTAATTTTTAATTTGTATACAATACACACCTGATTTTATACTTCTGTACCACGTTTTAGTGAAAATGTTACTCTCTTCATAGAGTGCCCTCTTGTTGTAGTGTCGTGCAATAGAAAAATGTATTTTATAACCTTCAATCAGGTCACCTCTTAACCTCCGTCGTTCAAGGCTTAAGAGGCCTAGATATTACAATCTGATTTTGTAAGGGAGCTATTCCAGGCCCTTGATGTTCTGATTACCTTTTTCTGCATTTTTTTCAGTTCCACAATACCCTTGCTTAGATATGATAACCAGATTTGTACACAATACTCCTCACCACACAGATTTATAAAGAGGCACAATAATACTTGCCAATTTATTTCCTACCCCCTTTGAGCTCTCCATTGAGCTCTCTACCAGAACCCCAAGATCCCTTTCCTGGTGTGTCACAGAAAGTTCAGTCACCATCAGTATCAGTTTGCAGACATAATTGGGGATCTTTTAAAATATATATGTGTTATTTATTTTACACTTAAACACAAAAATATTACCTAAATCATAATACAATAAACTAAATCATATTCAAAACAATATAACACAGTAAGACACCCCATACACCCTCTCCCATGGAACAGTTTGGAATTAACTTTTTAATATATTCAAATTACTGTACTCAAGCTATACAGTAACAATTTATTCTATTTCTGTTGCCAGCTTACACTAGTGTTCATGCCCATATAGATCATTATTCTCTCCCTTAAAAACACCGAACAACAAAAAATCATTCATACTGCACACCTTGTTATCTTTCCATCCCTTTGCTATAACTAGTCATGCTACTATAATTGCATAGAGAATCTTTTCCCTCTATTTATACATTCCTTAACATCTGAATAATGCATAATTCTTTTGTTCAATCTGAATATCTACTTATTATATTAGTTTCATTTTCCACTTGTTTCTAAAATAATTTCACCTTCAGGCATTCCCTCAAAGATGAACACAAATCCCCCCCACCTTGTCTGCAGCCATGGCCACAACTGGGGGATAAATTATTATCACATGTGACAGCTGTGATTGCATACAATGCCGACTTATTAGCTTGATCTGTTGTTCTTTAACCTTACTGCTTTTGATGTTCCATATACTCTCTGCCTATTTTGGCCATTCTCTTTCATTTATGTTCAAATCCATTTTTTACAGGTTGAACATTCGTTCTATACAATTATATTGTTCTATAATCAGTAATCTGTAAATCCCACTTCCTTTCCCTCCCTCTAACATGGATTTCAGTATTGGCTCTAGGTTAGTCATTGGACCACCCAGTCTTCTTTCAACCTCTTCCTTGTTAATAAGGTTTTTAATAGCTATGCTTTGCAGCCATAATTGAGGATCTTAGCTCCAATGTGTGTTACTTTGCACTTACTATGACTGAGGCACATTTGTCTTTGTATTAAATGACTGAAGACTTGTTAGCTTTTAAGTTTTGACTCGTTGATACATCTTAATATGAAGACCTTGGCACAGCCCTTTGATTCTTGGGGTGTTTTTCCACTGTCACTAAAAGTACCCATTAAGTACCCATTAATGGGTACGAAATGGCATTTTTGTACCCATTAATGGGTACTAAATGGGTACTTCTAGTGACAGTGGAAAAACACCCTTGTTTGACTGGAACCAAAGCAATTAAAATCTAACGTGTACATCAATAAGAGTTCTGAGACCAATCTTATTCCTTATTTTCTGGAATAAATAAATTACTTTATGCTCAAATCCCAGGATACAAATGTTCAAATTCTATGGAATGAGAAATTTAGTAGAGTCTAATAAACATGCATTTTCTTGCTTAAAATATTATAATACGGCACACTGATGGGTGTTTCCAAACACAGCTATTTGTCCCAAGATTTTAATAACTATAAAGGTAATTAAAACCAAACACGACAAAGAAAAATATATTGAAAATTAAGGACAAAGAATTTGAAAAAATTCAAAGAAGTTTCCAAATAAAAAGTGGCTTTCTAAAATGTTCATTATAAACATAAAGTAAAAAAAAAGTAAAAAGCTTTGATCTAGACTGATAGTAGGAAACGCAGAATAAAAAGTGGGAGGACAAACTAATTTCCTTTGGAAATACAGCAGTATAATAATTTAACACAAAAATAAAACTGAATAAGTATGAAACGTTTGAAAAAGAATACAGGAGTTAGATAAGTAAGTTTTAGAGTCTAACCTTATAACCCTTTGCCACAAGGCGTCGAACATGAACAAATAATCTGTGAGTTGGGATGCTTGCTGTCATAAAGTTGTGATTTTTATGGCAGAAGATATTCAGCTCCTTAGCCGCAATCTATAAAACATAACAATAACCAGCAATTCATTTCACTGCCTTAAGATCTCAGGAATCTTTTGTGTTCATATACTGCCAACTTAAGGAGCAGAGAACTATAAAAAGAAGTTAATCATGGGGCCTTTCTGCACTTGGCCTTATTCTGGAATATTGTACACTCCAGAATAGGGACCTGCTATCTGCAGACTAGTGAAGACTATGGAAGGCCCCAGGTGAGCCCTGCCATAGTCTGCATTAGCTTGTGGCCAGCAGACCGCTATCCTGAGATACATTCCAGAATAAGGCAAGTGAAGAAAGGGCCATAAAAAATTATTTCATTCAATTTTACTAGTCGTTAATTTTAGAAAGATTTACGTAAAGATACAGTAGCTGAAAACAAGCAATCATATTTTTAAATTCATGTAATGTTGTTTAATTTAGCATCCTAAGCACTAAGTACCCATGAAGTACCCATTAGGTTCAAAGCAGGAAGACCCCATTTCCACTGCAGACCCCATTAGAGCCACATTTGTTTCCACCAGTTCTAGGAAAATCCGAATGAATGGGTCCTTCAGGAGCTATAATCCAGATTTTCTGTAGACCCCATTAAAGGGGTCCACAATGGGGTCTTTAGGCATCAAATCTGGATTATAAGGAGCGTTTCCACTGCGATCAAACAATGGGATCTGGGGGGGGGGCTCCAGGGGGCGCACCCATGGGGAGTGTCCCCAAACCCAAAGCTCCGAAGCCTGTGCACAATCTCCGAAGCTGGCTCCGAAGAATAGCACAGGCTCCGAAGAGGACCCCATGCAATGCCAATCCTATGGACCTTTGACAAAGGCTCCGGAGAATCTTTGAAATTTGCGGCAGATCACTCTGGAGAATCTTCTAAGAATCTCTGGAGCATCTACTGAGATTACACCCCTTGTCCCCCAAAAACCTGGAGTGATGGGTGGGCCCCACGTGGGACAATCCAGATTCGCCACATAGGTGCTTCAGCATTTCCACTGCAGTCAGGCTAGCGCCCATTGCTATTGGGTGCTGCACTGCCTGTGGGGATGCATCAGGTACCTCCCTTAATCCGGATCTACTAGATCTGGATTAGTTGAAGGACCCATTCCTTAGATCCAGATCATCTTAGATCTGGATTAAGGGAGGTCAGTGGAAAAAAACCGTAACAGAGAGAGAGAAATGGAACTATGAGTTTTCATAGACTAAGTCTACTTCATCAGATGACTACTTCATTAGATCCATGAAGTAGGCTTAGTCGACTTCAGTATAAGGATGCCATTTTAGTCTACGAAAGCTCATGGTACCAACTTCTTTCTCTCCATTAAGACCTGTCTTTGCTTACCTGCTAATGAACTCTGGTCCACTCATCTGTGAGACAGGTCCACACTCAGCTGCCACCAAAGCTCACCAGGAGTGGCCACAGCCATTCCCAGAGCAATCCATCACTGTACTGCTAAAAAGCAGCCACACACTTACCAGGAGTGACTGGATCACTCCTGGCCATTGCATGTGCACCACCTTCCAGGTCCAGTACAGCAAGCGGAAGTGACTGTGCAAATGTGGCTGCAGAGTCACACACAGCATCCAGATTGCCACTACAACACCTGAGCGTGCACCAGAAGTTGCCTTGGCAACCCAGCCAGCCTCAGCCTGGCCATTCGCACTATTAGCGCTACTGGCTAGGTAAAAGGCTAGTTTAGCTCTCATCATTGTCAGAATCACCATCTTAGGCCCAGTGTAAGGACAAGGCAAAAATTAGCTCAAAGCATGTTCTTCACTTTATTATGATAATGGAAGACAAGAGATTGCAGGCCAGCACTACAAGGATAACATTCCCCAAACCTAGCTATTTATGATGAGACAAGGTAGACTATGGTGTCAATCATAAATGCAAGCAGCAAGGCTGGGAACATGACTACGCAATTGCCATACTACTGACAATCGTATTCACAGCTGCTGGCTCACTGGATCCTTGGCAACCTGCTATCATGCTGTTACACCATACCAGGCCAGAAAGTGCAAACAGGCCCTTAGTCTAAGGTCCTGCTAGATCCCCTTTTTGCTGATCCAGACTAATTTAGCTATGTCTTTGAATTCTATTCTTAAAAAAAAAAAACAGCGTTCTGTGCCATGATTTTCTAATCCAACCATGTATAAAATTATTTTTGTGATTAGCTCTTTTTCGCATGGTCACTGTGCAAGGTTTTCCAAAGCTTTTTAAATTATCCTAACACTTGCCACTTACTGTTACTTTAATATTTGGTATTTCACATTGTTTTTCAATATTTTGTATCAGAAATACCTCAAGCCTTTTTGTAGTCATCTAAAATGCAACTAACAAAAGCAACAATCGAACTGTTGTTGCTCTCATTCAGCCATTATAAACTTAGAACTACCTTCTCAGCTGCTGGCAAAGCAGAGGCCATCCAGGCCTGTGCGATCAGCTGGAAGTTGATCAGCTGCCCTATTCCAATACGCACAGCGTCTCTTACTAATTCCCTCTAGAACTGTAGATACTATACACTGCACTTTCTATTATGTACTTTACACTGTTCACAAACAATGTCAACAACAACAGTTCATAAATAAAACACACAGTGGCTGAAACAGTGGCTTACCTCTGCATCTTCTCCAAAAAATCTGTACTTATATCCACATTCAATACATAAAATGGCATCCTTATACTGATTTTTCAGTTCTAAAACCTGGAGTTCAAGTGGGGTGAGAGTATTTTTGTTTCTTCTATTGGGAACTGTATCCAGTGTGCTTTGATTACTTTCACAATTTACATTAGAAGCAGCAAACTGACTTTTGCAATGGCTTATTTCTTCCTACAAGCAAAAGAAATCACAAAAGGATAACTACTGCTATTAAAAACATTATGATTGAATCAGATACATGTTACCTTTTTGAGACAGAACTAAGAAACAAATGTCTGAATTAATCTGACTTCCATCCTAATGTTTTGATTTCAAACAACTTTCCTTAATACTGTAAATCAATAAAATTCCACTGATGTGCAATCCCAAATATAAACAAAGGAGGAATAACAGTGGCCATTAAGCTAACAGAAGAGAAGCAATGCAATGACAGCTGACATGTTATACAAAATAAATTAAGCAGGCCGCAGAATGTCACAGGAAACAGGAACAGGTATACCTGAAATGAAAGGCACCCAAAAATTAGCTTTCATTTAGACCCAGCCTGAAATACTGAAGAACAAAAGGGGGGGGGGGGAAGGATCTCTAATAACATTTTTGAAAGCATAAGCAAATCTGAAGACAAAAGCGATCCAGCAGATGTTGTTTATGCAAACTTCCAAAAAGCTTTTGATAAAATCCCTCAGCAAGAAATTCTCACTAAGCAACAGGTTAAGGATCAGAAAGCAGAGGGCAAGAGTCAATGGACAGTTCTCAGAATGGAAGATGCTTTTCAAAATGAATAAGCGTAAAGTGGTACACATTGGAACAAAAAATCCACACTGTATAGACTAATGGAATCTAAGCTACCGTAACTGACCAGAACTTGGTTTTTGATATAATGGCAATTGGTTGAATGGAAGTATTGGCTCAGTGTATATGGACTCTTATTATGCCATTTACTGACCAACAATATGACCCAACAGGAACAGTGCATATATTTTATTTGAATGTTTATCCCACCCTATACCTAAAGGTCTCAGGGAAGGTTAGAACATTAAAAACCAGTAAACATATAAAATAAACCTATTAAAACCATAACAATGCCTGAATGTGAGGAGGAAAACCATTTCCTTATTTAGCCAAAGGCCAGGGCAAAGAGGTACGTATATATCGCTCTCCTGAATACATAAAGTGAAGATTCCTGATGTACCTCAGGAGGGAAACAACTCCACAAGCTGGGAGCCACCACTGAAGTTCTGGTTGCCACATCTCAAGAAAAGATACAGCAGAATTGGAAAAGGTTATGTGATAAAATGGTAAAAGCCGTCAGTTGGACTGTCCTATGGTCAGTGAAAAATCTGTCACTCCATATATCTCGAAAGCAGGCAAATGAAAGAAGATTCGTTAGAGGTATAAAAAATTGTGCACAGTAGAGACAGAGTGGGTAAAGATCAGGGTTTTTTCTTCCTATCAGAATACTAGAGCTAGGGGTCACCCAATGAAACTTGTTTTTGGAAGAATCAGGGCAGACATAAGGAATTTATTTTCACACCGTGCATAGCTAGGCTGCATCTAGATGTGGTAGCAAATAACAGTTTAAGTTTGCATCCAGACATTAGTTATTCCACTATATTGGGATATTCTGAAATAAAGCATGGATATCCAAATATAGCAGAATAAGTAACCAATGTCTGGATACAAACTTAAACTATTATTCACTACCACAAGATGCCTACCAGTTTGGGTGGCTTCAAAAGACATTTGGCCAATTTCATAGAACAGCAAGATCAAGACTGGTGTATGACTTCAGCAGTATAGAAATAGAGGACCCTGAACAGGGCCAAAAAAAGAAGTCACACTCCTATCTTTTGAATAACAGTACTAATGTTTTAAATTGTTCAGTCTGTCTTTAGAAAGAAGCAAAGAGAAAACTTCACACCACACTGTAGTTTTAACTTCTGTTTTATACATTATGCTTTTGTTACTCAACAAATTATTTTTCTATTTTACAAACACTTCACTATCTTGTCCTTTTCAGTGTACTGAACACATGAAAATACTTCAGCATAAAATTATTACATGTTCTAGCATCAGTGTAAGAAAAATTACAGTCATTATTCAACTGATACACTGACCACTCTATGTGAGCATATAAAATTTCAAAAACAAATGAGTCTAACAATTTAAGGAAAACTTTTCTACTGTCAAGGCCATCAGCAAGCACTAATACTGTAATCTCTTAGCAATTAAATTAATAAGGAAATCACCAATTACTTTAAAGATTATCTTTTTAAAATGTTTGGGGCAAATTACTAAATTATGATAGATAATACCAAGACACTATTTATCAACTAGCTGCTTCAAACATCTTTAATAATAACTGAATTTTCAGTGAACCAACAATTGCAGATTTAAGCCCATTTCAAAATTAAACTACAATCTCCTCAACATAAGATTTTCAACCAGCAAAGTCCTCCAATCCGTCAACATTCTTTTAAGGAGAAAACCCAAAAAGGGTTATGGAAAAGAAGTACTGTATAGTCAAATTATTAGTCTCTTACATACAGATCACCAACTCCTCTGGACTATGATAATTATTGAGTAGAATTAAAAGTTATTTTAAAAAAAATGAACTGAAGAAATTTGAACACTGTACTTTCCTCAGTTCTAAGATATTTTCTTGCTGGCGTTGCTTCAGGGGTCCAAGTTTGGAATCTGGCCATTCTTTTTGACCCAGTGTGTCAAAAAGCTGACTGGTACAGCTTAAGGCCAAGCCCATTCACTCTAATGACCTCCCTCACTATGCTTTCTCTTAACACCCTCAGCCAATTACTGTTTTTCCTCAGCTTCTGACAGCTTAATGGAGAAGTAGGCAGAAGCTGAGCTGTCACCTACCTACCTAGAACCTATTACTGCCAATCTGGTAACTATTATGGATGATGCTAGCAAAGAAATATTTTCCTCCTCACCTAGGCCCGCTTGCCAGAGAAGTGCAGAGAAGTTGGCTGTCACCAGTATGAGATAACAGACAATCCCTTCATATTTCCCCAGCAACTTGGCATATGTGGGCAGGCTGGGGAAATGGCTCTGTCACTCAGTATCAGTTCGCACACATCCCTGTCTGTTTGTATGTGGTAATGCTAATATCCTAACTCAATATGCAGCACAATGGGGGTGGGGGGTGGGAGAGATGATTAAATCAAAAATTACTTACCTTCTTAACATCCTGAGAATACAAAGAACCATGCATTTCACTGTTTACCATTACAGAACGCTGGCATTCTTTCAAATTCCCATATTGAATTCCACAACAATCATCCAAGTTAATTCTATTATCTGGCTGCTCCAAACAGTAAGAGAACTTCCGCAGTTTGTCAAAGGTTTTTAGACTCACTTGAAGACTAGTATAGTTCCTCGGTTCACCTTGTAAAAAGTGGGGATGGGATGGAATTAATCTTAAATCTGTCAACCTTTTTCTTAATCTCTCCTCTTTATTTCTATTATGCACTGACAATGGAACCATCTATCTCAGACTGGCTGATTCAGTGCATTGGCTTTATCTTCCTCTCATTTCAATCTGAAATGATGTTGTGCCACATCCTTTTTTTAAAGAACGCATAACTATTGTCCTTCCTCTGTCCTCACATCTTGTCAAAGCCAATGCAGTCTCTTCCTGCCCTCATTCTTAACTCCTAGCTCATTCACTACCTATGGGTGTTTTTCCACTGTCACTAAAAGTACCCATTACGTACCCACTAATGGGTAAGTAATGGCATTTTTGTACCCATTAATGGGTACTTAATGGGTACTTCTAGTGACAGTGGAAAAACACCCTATATTGCATCTTACCAAAAAATAAATAAATCCCCCAACTTCACAATTAACCCTTATGCAGTCTCTAACATTTTACTGAAATTAAAGCAAGGCTGTAGTCACCTGTATTTGACACACCTGTATCTGTAAAGGAAGCCAATTTTAAGATAGAGGAAACATCACAAAGATATTTGGCTGAGTTGCCTGCATTTTGTGTGTCTCCTCAAAGCAGCGGTTAAAGCTAGCCCAGTGATGACTAACTTTTTGAGCTCGGTGTGTCAAAATTCACAAGAAAACCTAGCTTAACTTGGGTGCTGTGTCACATCTAGAAATATCCATAATTGTGATATTTGTAGCTCTAGTAAAAAAGTTATACTTTTGATATATGTATTTTATTAAAAGCAAAAATAAATAATTCTTTACATTGGTGACTTTTGTTGAATTTCGTTTGCTAAATCATCAATTGAAAGTTGGTATTTTGTACACTTCAAGAACAAGCATGCACTACACACCCAGGTGCCAGGGTGACCGTGTGTTACCCAAAAGGGCTTGGTGTGTCACCTTGGCCATCACTGGGTTAGCAAATCAAGTGAAGAGCTATTAGCTACAAACCACTCCTTTTTCCTGACACTGCCCTTTCTGTGCTGAGCCACAGTGATCCAGATCAGGAGACCTAGATTTACTGGATCTAACAATCCAGATCACAGGAAAACGAGGGCTTTGCAGCCATCCCCACCCCTAACAGCTAGGAAGACTATGAGTTGGCTTTTCTATGCTGTTTTTCTCACTCATTTAAGGTGACTCAAAGCAGCTGACAAAGCTTTCTATGCTTCTCCCCACAACAGACACCCTGTGAGGTAGGTGGGGTTGTGAGCTCAGAAGAGAGTTGTGACTAGCCCAAGGTCACCCAAATCGAGGGCCTGTTGATACGGATCTGGCTCCTTCTCAGAGTCTCGTGTTTAGAGTGTCAGAGTCATATCTTGTTTGATTCTGGTTTGATTCTGCACGCTTCCATGAAGACAGCTGGGTGACCTTGGGCTAGTTGCACTTCTCTTTCTGAGCTCTCATGGCATCACCTATGTCACAGAGTGTCTGTTGTGGGGAGAAGAATAGGAAGCTTTGTCAGCAGCTTTGAGCCCCCTTAAATGGTTGAGAAAAGTGGGCTAGAAAAGTCAACTCTTCTTTTTTCTTCATGCAGACAGAGCCAGCCTAACTTAATCCCGATGAGGATGTGGATGAGGAGGCTCTGGATCCAGATCTGAGGCCATTTGATCTGGATCAAGACGTTAGTGCTGAAAGACTAAATAGAAGTAAAATAGAAGGACCTCTGAAACAGGTTAGAGATGATTCATAGGTGGAAACATTCAAACACTAATCTCCCATTCAAATTCTAATCTCCCCTCACTCTCATGAACATTCTAAGCTGGAAAAGGAGAGTTAGACATAGGATATGAACACAAGTGCTACACACAACAGTCTCTAAAGCACTTCTTAGCCGCTTTCTTTTTCACATGTGAATGCAACCTCGCTCTTGCCCTACAAAGCAGAGAAACTGAGTAATTTTATTTGGGAACCTAATCAGAGTAGGAGCCTGACGCACCTCCAGGAGGAGACTGTTCCATAGCCTGGGGGCCATTACTGAGAAGGCCCTCTCCTGGGTGCTCACCAGCCTCACTTCTGAAGGCAGTGGAACTTTGGACATGAAGCTTTTATCTATAAAGAACTTACCTGTGTTCAGCACACTCATACTACTGTCTTCCCTTTTTCTACTCTGTTCAAGTTTTACACGCTTATCAAAATCTCCCTCATTTTTAACAACTCTTCTTTTTTTCCCATCATGAGCCTAGAAAAAAATATGGCAAATAGGTCTAGTTAGTTTGTATCCTACAATTATTCAAAAGATATAAAGAAAAATGCATATAGATACATATACAGGAGCACACACACACATTCTCCAGAACAAAGTGAATACAAGTGTTCAGTTTACAAACTGAGAATCAACTGAACTCCATGGTGGCAGGAATTCCATCTTATAACTTAGTAAACACCAGTTGGTATAAATTCCAAGATAATTATACCACTGCGCTTTTTAAGGAACTTGATGTCTTTCTGGAATTTTGCAAATAAGTAAAATAAGGATAAGGTGTTTCTAAACTTTTCATAGAAATTCATATTAATAACCAACAACAATAACCAATATTGCATTCCCAAATTTCTGCCATATCAACAAAAACCTATACATAATACTTAATACCAAAAATATACCACTTGTCTTTTTCACAACCATGTACTGTATGCCAAGTATCTGTTCTGTTTTGAAATGCAACCCATATCCCCAGAAAAGCTCATTTAGTATGGCATTTTATCTTTGGCTTCAAATAAAAATACAAGTGCCTTGCAAAAGGACAGCTGACGTATTGGTATTAGCAATAAAATTTAAAAATGAACTATTTTGTGTACTAGAGTTCTAACAAAATGTTACTGGAAAGAAGTCTGTGATATATCTCCTTCCCTTCACAAAGTCTGTCTGAACTAATAATTTACATTTATTCCTAAACATGAATTTATTATGTATTCTCTTACCACAACGTATCCATAAAATACAGTCAAATGTTTCCCTCTTCAGATGTGTTTGTTTGAATCCAAGTACCATTTATTATCAACAAAATAACACTTTTGTTCAGATATTGTAAAATGCCCTAGGGAGAGAGAGCTCCCTCTATTTTATAAACAGGAATCTGATTTTTCAAAATGCTAAATCAGCCTGGAAGCTGCAGCTTTGCATAACAGGACAGGAAACAGAGACAACATGACAAACTGAACACGTTTGGTGGTTGCCAATCATGTCTTGACTTACTGCATATCAGTATCTTCAAAAGGGGGAAATATCAGTCACCATATCACTCACTGCTGGGGTCTGCAGCTAAAAATACTATGATCCTGCACTCCCTAACATAGCAAATCAGATGTTAATGTGGATCACAACAAGATATTGTAGTTGGATTTAAGTCTTTCCTGAAGTTTTAAACTCACTGGGTGGTCTTGTCAAATCTCTCACACAGGCACTTACATACATACCTACACTTTGAATTTTGAGATGCAATGCTTCCCAAGAAAAATCAGCATCTCTCTGTGGATATTTGACTCTGAATTAACAAAAAAACACATGTAGGAGATAAAAGCCATTTCTGCACTGGGTCTTAATCTAGAATATACTCTCAAAAGAAAATCAAAGTGCACCCTCTTTGAATTTTATGGTTTTACCTATCAGGACATAATGAAAAACATTTGGCCCTTAGAAGGTCTTAAAATTAAGGAAATACAACCTCGGATGAACAACACATGACAAATTACACCATGTCATTGCTTAGTTATCAAAAACTAGGCCAAAAAGCAGGAGCAGTGTGTGAAAAATTAAATACACCCTTACTGCTTCTATAGGAATTAAGTGGGTAAGTAGCAGCCCTTGATTAATTGATCATCAGTAAGTGTGATCACCTCTATAAAAGCAGTAGTTCTGGCAACTTGCTGGTCTCAAGTATTTGGAGATGTGTTAACACAATACCAAGGAAGAAAGACATCACTAATATCTCAGAGAAGCAACGATTGCTGGCATCTATCTGGGAAGGGTTGTAAAACCTTTTCCAAAGCACCAAGTCCACCATTCAGCAGCGAGAAAGATTATTCACAAGCGGAAAACATTCAACACAGATGACTATCTTCCCAATAAATTCACCCCAAGGTCAGCCTGTCCAATGCTCAGAGAAACTGCGAAAACCCAAGAGCTACAGCTAAGACTCTACAGCCCTCAGTTAGAATATTAAATGTTCAAGTTCATGACAATATGATTAGAAAGACTAAACAAGTAAGGCTTGTTTGGAAGGGTTAGCAAGACAGACAAGACCAAAGTGAAGATGTCTGACCATAAAGCACAGCACCACATTTGGTGAAAACCACAGCATATCAGCACAAACACTTCATACCAACTGTCAAGCACAGTGGTAGAAAGATGATATTTGGGCTTCTTCTGCCTACCTGGGCACCTTGCAGTCATTAAGTCAACCATTAACTACTCTGCAAACCAAAGAACTCTAGAGTCAAATGGGAGGCCATCTATCTAAGAGCTAAAGCTTGGCCAAAAGTAGGTCCTGCAATTGGACAATCATAACAAGCACACCAGCAAATCTACAATAGAATGGCTAGAAAAAGAAAAGAATCAAGGTGTTGCAATGGCCCAAAGTCCAGACTTCAACCCAGCTGAAATGCAGGACTTTAAGAGAACTGTGTATAAATGAATGCCCACAAGCCTCGATGAATTGAAGCAATGCTGTAAAGAAGCATAAGCCAAAATTCTTCCAGAATGATGTGAGAGACTGATAAAGTCATACAGAAAATGATTACTTCGTGTTATCTGCGGCTAAAGATGGTTCTACAAGCTATCCATGGGGTTTACTTAGCTTCTCACACATGGTTTTTCCATTTTGGCTTCATTTTTGTTGAATGAAATAATGAAATACTAGAATTTGTTATGTGTTGTTGTTCATCTGAGGCTGTAGTTACCTAATATTAAGTCCTCCTACAGACCAGCTTTTTAAACCCACAGAATTCAAAAAGGGTGTGCTATGGTTTTCTCATGACTGTATCTCAGAACAGGAACCTGATATCTTATCTATATGCTAGTGCATACTATGGCAGGCCCCACACCAGCCTGTTAGAGTCTGCACTAATATGTTGATGACAGGTCCTTATTCTGAGATGTGATCTAGGATAAGGCCCAGTGTAGAATGGGCCCTAAAATCTTCCCACCTTTTTGCAATCAGATTCCCTGAGCCATCTGCCTCAGTACTATTTAAAAACTGCATTTTAAACAGTGTCAAACTTATTGCCTTTCTGATGTTATTGAATTATAGCCCCAGCCAGTCAAACAGTAGTTCAGCAGTATCTGGAACAGCATAGTTTGGGCACCTCTAATCTATACAGACTGGAACCACCTCCCCTGGCAGAAGTCTTCGCCAGGCTGCAACAAAAGTTACTCTGAGGTTACCCTGTGGAGGAGGAAACCCCTGTAGCCATCACACTGCACTGCACACTGTCTGTCCCAAACATTCTGATATTGAACACATTGGAGGAATCCCTAGAAGAATGGTACATTATTGTCTGCCATTCAATGTATGCTCCCAGAACTCTACCAGTCTAGACGGCTTTAAGGTGGGGTTAGACAAATTTATGGATGACAGAGGTATCAATGGCTACTAGAACGAATGCCTAGGTGCATCTTTCAGGCTGGGGGGGGGAGGAACTGGGGCGCTTCTAAGGCCATCTGCTGGGACTCAAGAGCAGGAGAAGGTTTGTCCTTGTCTCTGCTTGAGATGCTGGACTAGATGGGCTGTGGCCTGATCCAGGAAGGCTTCTCTTATGTTCTTATGGGAAGATGCAGAACTGCACACTTGCATAGATATGTGGTATAATTTTAAACTTTAGACAGGCTGAACATGGCACACACATCATGCGCCATCTGGGAAAGCAGCACGTGCCTTGCGTGTCATTCCCCAGGCCCACTGTTGATCGGGGATCGTCTCATGCTCCCCTGCCAAACTATGACGTCTGCTTGCAAGTTAAGGCTGCCAGAGGCAAAACAAGTTCCCTGCCACTCAGCGATGCCCTTTCTCTGTATTAACATGACAGGATGAAAAGGAACCGGGGTCCTTGGCCATGAAACAGCGGTGCTCCTGGTAGAGCAGCAGGGGGGTGTTGCGAGCTTCAAACCAACTGGAGGAGCTCCCCAAAACAAAACTGGGGGTGGCGAAGCGGAATGAAGAAGGCAAGGGATTTAACCGCGGGGGTCAGAACAGACCCGAACCAGGGAAGCGCCCTCCGCTCGCCCTCACCCTCCCGAGCCCAGGCTGCGCACCGTGTGCGGGGCCGTCCCAGGAAGAGGAGCCGCCGCCGCCGCCGCCGCCTCAGCGCATCCATCCTCGTGCTTTTCCTTAGCGGACGAGACGGAAACGACGGCCGACTGCAAGGCGCCCACCGGCGGGAAGAATTTGCTTAGCACCAGCTGCCCCCGGGAGCTGCTGTCAGGATTAGGCCTTTTTCGCCCCCGCGGCATAGCTGCGAAACAGAGGACGACGGCGAGGCTTCGGCGGAAGGACGGGAATCTTCACAGCCGCCCGCTGCCGCCGGGCGGGCTCCTCTGTCGAACGGCGCCGGCACTCAGGCCGCGCTGCGGTCCTACGCATGCGCAGAACAACCCCCTCGTCGTCGTCGTCGTCGTCCCTCCTCAGGTCGGAGACGCCGCCGATACGCTTAGAGCGAACCGAGCCAACCGCCGCCGCGACTAGTGTGCGCGTGCGCCGCGCGCGCACTCTGTCACCGTGGCGCTGATTCCAAAGGTGCGGAAGGTCAGTTCAGGTTAACGGGCAACTCGGGCAAGGAAGGCGGTATGGTGCGCGCGCTGAACTCCATTGCTGCTGTATGCCAGAATATGGGCATAGGGAACAACGGGACGCTGCCTTGGCCCCCGCTCAGGTAAAGCCTTGCTTTCAGGTTTTAGAACTGAATACTTCAAATCCCATGAAGCCTTGTTGCTTTTGCGCGGGAAGGTTCTTTTGAGTAGGGGCAACGTAGGCTGGGAACTGTAGTTTTTGCGTTAGGAGGCGTTGGGGGTGAAAGTCCGGGCAGAGTATTATTATGTCTTGTTCGGAGTTGGTCCTATCTTTTTCAGCGCAGCCACTGACAGAAGATTTCCAATATATTGTCTCATAATTGTTCAATTCCTAGAGAGAGCTAATAACCCTGAAATACATTTAAGATCACGAACGCTGCTTTGCAGAAGGGAAAAACAGGTGCACATTCTGTGAGCTCAGAACAGTTTAGAGCGCTTTCTGCACTTGCCTTTATTCAGATTATATCGCGCAATAGGGGTTTACCGTCTGCATGCTAAGACAAGCCCTGAGTTGGGTTTGCCAAAGTGTGCACCAGCATGCGAATGTCAGGCGGCTATTCTGGGATATAATCTGGAATAAGGTCCAGTGCAGAAAGGGCCCAGGATAGGGACATGAGGTTTTATGAAAGTGAAATAACTGAAATACTGTTTGTTCATTTGTTTTTGAACAGGAATGAATTTAAGTATTTTCAAAAAATGACCATGACACCTAAAGAGGAAGGTAATGTTGACTTTGCTGTGTGTGTATTTTGAGCAAACATAATTCTTTGGGAGATGTAAAATGTCGACAGAATATTTCATTAATGTAAAAAAAACCCACCAGAGTCTACTCTCAGATTCTCCTAGTGTTAAAGTATGTTTGTGAACTTTATCGTATGAAATTGTGACAACAGCGGTATTTATCATGCCACAATGCTGCCCCGGTTTCTGTATTCCATGATCACAAAAGGTCATGTAAATCCTAGGCTGATGTCTGGATACAGTGATAGACTAAACCAGAATGGATGCAGGCCTGTTGATGAAGGGTCCAAATAGCTGGGTGATTATGATGGCTAGGTGGTCACAAGTTGCACGGGCTGCAGTCACACCGGATGTTTGAAATGGTCTCACACAGTATGTGGTTCCCATGGATCACGTGCAAAACTGGTTTTCCAATTTTTATCTGAACCGTCCTTCTATTCAGTACTGGATTATCCCAGCATGCAGACTATTTCTGTTACATAATCCTACTTTAAGGGTGTGAAGATGCAAGAAGATTATTGAGAATTGTACCCAGACTTTCCTGGATAGGCCTGATTCTGTGGGCCTTCAAGAGGCGTGATGGCATTGTCTTTGTCCTTGCCCCATGTCTCCAACTACGTCTTTTTATTTCCTTTCCTTTTTAAAATTATACCACATACCCATGCAAGTGTGCAGTTCTGCATCTTCCCAAGTTCTGGGAGCATACATTGAAAGGCAGACAATAATGTACCATTCTTCTAGGGATTCCTCCAATGTTTTCAATATTGGAATGTTAGGATAAGTTTATTAATGAAGGATGATAATTGGTCTGTGGATGGGACTAACAGGAAAGTAGACAAAATTGAGACTAAGGATAAGTAAAGGATTTAAAGTGAAAGAATGTGTAAATGAAGATGTATTATTGATGTTTTGCAGCTTGTTTGTGGACCATGTTGTTTATTGGTTTTGTAATGTTGTTACTATGTTACAGTACGCTATATGGTTGTAAATTATTTTAAAAAATGTATTTCTAAACTATGGAATAATTTTGAAGTGAATGCATGATGATATAGACAATAAAGTGTTCTTTAAAAAAATCAGTTTTGGCATCTGTTCACAACATTACGTGCCCAGGTGTTAGTCACTGGTAAGTTTCTATTTTCCTAGTTGTTTTTAATTTTGTTTTTCTGTATAGGTTTTATTCTGTCTTTATTCTGTATTTGGAATTTCTGTTGAGTGACATATGAATGTAATTTCATTTATTTCAAAGAAGTTGCTAAGTAGGAGAAAAGCTTTAGTAGCTTGGTTTTATTTAATTTATTTACATTTATATCTTGCTTTATAGACTAAAGCTTCAGGGTAGGTTACAAAATTTAAAATATACAGAAATCAGTAATTTTACTGAAATTTTAAACTGTTTAACTTATGTTGCACTGCAGTGCCTAGACGAGGAAGGCAGACTGATTCTTTAAGCAAACACATCTAAATGCATGTAGCAATGGTGCCTGACACAGTTCAAAAGACTCCAGCCGCCAGTCCTATCTTTCAGTGTTTTATCTGTTCAGCTGTTGCTATGTTTATTCACCAAGGTTGTTTCCAAGTCTATGTTGAGACATAACAAAAGGAACCCCTTAGAGACAATCTATCACCCTTGTGTTCCCAGGTCTTCTCTCATCCACCTTTTCTAGCACACAGTGTTTAGGATAGGGGGAGAGTCATGCTGGTGCATGAACAATCCCACCTCAAAGCCTTCTCTAAGCCACCCCAGAGGTGCCTTTTTTGCTGTGTTGGATCACAAGCCAAGAGAGTTCTAGTGCCATCTCAATCTAAGACATTTGCTTAATGGTGAACATCATTTGTTAGTGTTTCCAAAGCTCATAATCAATTCAGGTCAGAATTTTGTGAACCTGTATGCAATACAATGGCATGGCTGTACTTTGGTGCTTCCTCCCCTGCCTCTGATGGTGTCAGTATTGGCAGTGGATAGCTTAAGGAATGTGCTCTTGAAACTATATCCAGCCAATATACAATACAGCTGATGTTCAGTAGTGCACAAGAGAAACCATGTAATGCCATCATGACCACTAGATGTTGCTATGTAATCCATTGAAATTATATTTTCTAATTTGTGCAGGGAAGCAAAATGTAGTGATAATGGGAAAGAGGACCTGGTTCTCCATTCCTGAGAAAAGCCGCCCTTTAAAAGGTAGAATTAATATAGTCCTCAGCAAGGAACTGAAGTAAGTACTTATCTGGGGACTCTTGGAAACTGATTCTTCTGTTATAGGGGGCCTCCAGACATGTTTAAAGCTTCACAGCTGCTGCACTGCCGCTGACCACGTGACTGGAAACAGCAGTGGGGAAATCAGCAGCTTTCTACTTTGGACTCTCCTTCAAATTTTTTCTTTTGCAAGAGATGATCAATCATCCTGTCTGGACGATGGGAAGCCACTGCATAGGGACTCTGCCCTCCCTCCTTGCCCGACAGGAAGTGGCTGCAAAGGTTTAAGTGTGCCTGGAGGCACCCATAGTTCTCAAATTGAACTTGCTTGGAAATAATATTACAGTATTCAGTAATTGTGGTGTGGCCTACATTGGAAGATCCTCAGCGCAATGCCACATCCAGAAATAAAATTGGCTTTTCTGTGGAAAATACAGGCTGAGAGCAATAACTGAACTGTTCAACGGAAATGTCGTTTTACTTGTGTCTTAGGAAAAAGAGCTCTCATCCATGGGCTCTTAACTTTTATTGTTCCACAAACCCCTTTGCCAGTCAGGTGAAAACCATGGACCCCTTCTTAGAATGCAGCAGGAGGGAAAACCACAGACCCCTCCTCCGAATGTAGTGCCAGTTTTATGAGACTCAGCATTGGCAATTCAAGCTCATGGACATCCTGAAATCTTTCTATGCTCCCCCCCCCCCCCAGGTGTCTGTGGACCCTTGGTTAAGAACCCCATCTCTAATCACATCATAGATTGGATATCATTCCAGTGCATTTAAGTTATACTATCAGAATTTAGTGTTCAGGTGCCTTACATGGCTTCAGCAAGGCAGTGAATTAATATATCTTTTCATCATATCTTGATACCTTTTTGTAATGGAAGATGCACAATGAAAAAAATATTGTGATTTCTTCTGAGTGTCTCTTCTGATTCTTCTGTGATATGTAAGCCTATCTCAGAACAGTTATTTTATCCTCAAATCTATGTGTGTTGGCTGTAAACAGGTTTTTTACTCCATTCCCCACATTTTGTCCCAAAGAGCTTGAAGTACTAAAGAAGTACCATGTGAGGTTGGTTAGCCTAAGATGTAGCAAGTTGTTCATTGTTACCCTTAGAGCTTCATGAGGACTTGAAATGAGTCTTAAGTACAGCAGTTTAGTCACTACATTGAGTGCAGCATTTAAAAATTGAAAAGTAATAGTGATAAATACAAGTTGTTACTTGCAGAAATGTTTGCTATAATGTGCTTTCTATATATGTGTTTTACTTCTGCAGTATATTAGCATATATCTCCTTATAGAAATCAGTGGCTTTCCAGTTCCATATGACATTTGGTAATTAATTATAACATAAGATGGGCTGTATGGAGATGCGGTGATATTCATAGCAGTCTGCTGCCTTATTTCTTAAATTTGTAGCACTATCTTCAGGCCTTGAAAGTAAGCATCTCTGTGACAGCTTAATTCAAAAGTGTTTGGAAATTAAGCAGTTGTTTTTGTTTGCTTATAGACAGCTTCCTGAGGGAGCCCATTACTTGGCCAGAACCCTAGAGGAAGCCCTGGATCTTCTAGAATCACCAGAATTGACAACTAATGTAGACATGATCTGGATAGTTGGAGGCAGTTCAGTTTATAAGGTATGGTTCACGCACAAAATGAATATTTTAAAATGAAATGGTCAACAAAAAAATAGTTATAGCATGAGTGAAATACAGCTCATAACTATCCATTTAATTATAATCATTTTGCCATAGTTTTGATTTAATTTTTCATTTAAAAGAAACTCATGTCAGACATAATTTGTAACTATAATCAAATGAAAGAGCTACATAAAGGCATTAATTCAGACTAATGTTCAGCTTCTAAACTAATACTGTTCTGAATGATAATAATTTGATGGGCTAAAGCAAGAGTTACTAACTTTAATATATCTGTGCACAAATTAGAATTTCTAAGAAAGTGTTGGGCATACTAGTCACAATATGCCTGTTGTGGGGTATGAAAGAAGAGAAAGCTAAAAAGGGCCTCTGATTCTTCCATCTCTACCAAGTATTGATAATGGAAGGTAGGTATCTAGTCCCAGGGTTAGGGGCATGTTTAAATGTTGTGAAAGTGAGTAGCTATAGCTCTGAACACACACATCAGCGTTCATTCAGGCATTCATTTGTCTTACCAATCGTCTGTGGGCCAGTTTGGTCTAGTGGTTAGGGAGCCAGACTCTTAACTGGGAATACCGGGTTCGATTCCGCCCTCCCCCATGAAGCCAGCTGGGTGACCTTGGGCTAGTCACAGCTCTCTTCTGAGCTCTCACAGCCCCACCTACCTCACAGGGTGTCTGTTGCGGGGAGAAGCATAGAAATCTTTGTCAGCTGCCTTGAGTCACCTTAAATGAGTGAGAAAAACAGCATAGAAAAGCCAACTCGCCTTCTTCCTAGCTGTTAGGGGTGGGGACGGCTGCGAAGCCCTCGTCTTCCTGTGATCTGGATTGTTAGATCCAGTAAATCTAGGTCTCTTGATCTGTATACATAATTTCAAACATTTCATGTTGCACTGTATAATAGTATGTATTCCATGTATATGTATGTGTGTCCACCCCTCCCCCTCCCCCCTCCAGCAGCTGACAGACAATAATTCCTTTATTGTTTTATAGGGAAACTATTTAATACCTGCCTTATTTCTTATAGTTTCTTCTGTTTCTTGTCTATTCACATATTGTATTAAGCTACTCCGTTTTTTAATATACATTTTATATATAGGTTGACTGCTGCACACCCACATGTACGATTATACCTTAACAAGTAAAATTTAACAAGTAAAGCTTGTTTAACCAATATAACTTTGTGCCTCTGATTTATTGTTATTTTTTTATTAACAATACACAACTCTGGGTACAGTCTAATTTTAATAGGCATGTTGCTCTTGTAATCATTGCAATAAAGAGACTTCTTAATGTAAATGCTGTCCGTAACCGCTCAAAAAATAATACCTGATAACCAACAGGAAGAAAATTAACTGTTCCAGAAAACTCTTTATATCCGTATTGGCATTGTTATTTTAATTATATGGGCTAGATTAACATGAACACTTCAATCAGAATGTGAAGTATTCTAGTCCATTTATCTGTCGTGTTTTCTGAGATAAGGATTCCTGAAATATTTCTATTATCCTATGAATGAGGTGCACAGAAAGAAAATTATGTTTGGCTACTGAATAAATGCTAATAATTAGAATGAATAATTTTATATTGCATAATGCATTTCTAGCAAGGATTTGCTTTCAGAAGCTTAGTTTTTGCCCTTTTTTTCTGGCATATTTTATTAAAACTGTAGTCTACCTGAATAGGAAAAGGGCAAGTTAGTATACGGTACAATTAATATGGTATACAACTTCCCCAATTAAAAGATTTGTTTAATTAACTCTCTCCCCTTACTCATAAGAACTCTGCTCAATCTTTGAAATGAAACTATACATACATAATTTATTTCAAAGAAAGATCAGATATGTAGAGTGCAAACACATACACATACAAATAGATCGAACTCGCATAAAAGAAACATCAAGATCTAATAAGTAAAATTCACAAAATAGTATATAAATCCAAACAGGGCTTGAGTGAAGTTTAAAACATTTATGTCTCACAATAAGCAATTCTGTCTTTTAAAAATAATCTCATATATATTGACTCCATGATTTTTGTTTAGACTCCAATCCAGAATAATATGAGTACCATATTTCACACAATAAAAGTTGCACTGATGCAGAAGATACACTTACAATTCAACAAGGAATATTTAGGGAAAATAAAATTTTAAGCAAACATTACAACCCTGTTGATGTAACCATGTGGGTTTGTAGTTGACTTTATCCCTTCTTGCTGACCATGACTGACCATGATATTGATGCAGATGCTGCCCTGCCACCAGGTTTGCCCCCTTTAATGCTGTAGGGCCAGTCACTGGTGGCCTTATCTCTTGATCAGTTTGCAGTTTAAAGATATCAGAATCTAAATCAAGCCTCATTACTATTTACAGGTATCCAAGGCTAGAGTCATCTTATAATCCTAATAAACGTCTTTTATTTTAAATAAAACAAGATATTGTCCGCCTCCAGGCAGCGACCAGATACTGTACTAGGAAGTGATAATGTGGGGTACTGTCATCATCACTTCCTGGCTAGACAGCACCATGGCTGGCACTCCGTTTGCACATTTTAAGTCACATGTGCCACTGGGTGTCCAGAATGCCTAGATATACTTGTTATTGGGTTGTGAATTCAGCTTGGTCTTTCTGTTAAAGTGTTGGACTCTTATCTGGAAATGTCCTGGTTTGATTCAGCACTCCTTCACGGAGCCAGCAGGGTGACCTTGAGCTAGTCACAGATCTCTGAACTCTCACACCCTCACCTATCTCACAGGGTATCTGTTGTGGGGAGAACAACAGAAGTTTATCAGCCATTTTGAGTCCCCTTAAGAGTCTTCGGGTGTTTTTCCACTGTCACTAGAAGTACCCATTAAGTACCCATTAATGGGTACTTAATGCCTTTAATGGGTACTTCTAGTGAAAAACACCCTTCTACTGTTACCTCCATGCTTGGGTGGATGACTGTTTCAGCTTCCACACATGTGCACTTAACGGAGAAATCATGGTGGCTCTGTTCAGAAAGTAAATAAGTGACCTAAACTGCACTATTACTAGAAAATTGGCAGCTAGCACTGGGTTTTCCAGAACAGTTCTTGGTGCATTTTAAGGGGGAAATAGCCTGGCTTTGGCGGGATCCCATAACGCATGTGAGGCAATCTTGTGATAGAGCTGCCATAATGGTGCTATATTCTCCTCATCTGGACAGGGCTAATGTAGCAGTATCAGAGTGATAAAATGGATAATACAACAGCACTTATAATTCTTCTACATGATCAAGACAGAAACTAATATTCTCATCTTAAATGTGGTTTTCTTGGTCTTTTCTTTCTGAATTTCTTCAAATATCCAGTTTAAGACAAAATGTGCAAATGTTAGAGGCATCACTGATAAGCTGTATTTGTAAGCACTTGTCAAAGTGCTGTAGATGATAGGATTTAGATCAACAAATACAACACACTTCAGTGTGATGGTTTTAATTTGTTCCTCATAGCAAAGGATGTGCTTTGATGTTCATGACACTTTACATTGAACATGCCATTTGTTAAAAATCTAATAAGATTTTTTTAAGCCAGCAGTTTGCAGACAGACTAAGGGCAAAATCATCTGAATGTGTTTTAATTAATGTGTAATGCCTTATCTAGCACAGCAACAAGAGATGTGATATTTTAACTTACCAGCATTAAACAATTAAAAATGAAACCTCTCTGCTGCATTTTCATAAGGCTTTTATATGGTTTTACCATGGTTTTCAGTAGTTTTCAGTTACTGTATTTTCTTAATTAAGTGCTGTGTATTTGCACTTATTTGAGCAAATACCTAACATTATCCTGCATTTTAGACAAAGTACTTTTTGATAAAGGTCATCAGCATAGCCACTGCTAATGCAAAAATGCCATACTCACTAGGTTTCTGAATAATAAAAGCCCGTAGCAAGAATGTGGAGTAAGGAAACGAGAGAAGCTCTAAGAGCTTTCCTGCATGATGCTTTATAGGCAATGATCTAGGTATAAAAATGTTATCCTATTGAAGAGCTTGGAAGTTAAGATGAGTTTGACATTAGCAGAAGAATTTGGATGTGAGTATGCACAGGACATAAAAACCCAGCATTTTCCAAAATGATGGTATTCATAAAACTAGGAAGGACTACAGCATAGTGAACAACAAAGTGATGCATTTGTTCAACATCCAACTCTCATTGTTCTCTTTGGAGAATTCAAAAGAAGTGATTCCCTCTAGATTTGTTATTCACAAAACTAGACCCTTTCAACAATCGCTCTGCCCACCCTTCTACTGTCAATATCTGTATCGCCCTCTTCAATGTCCAAAACTCCCAGAATGATTTAACATATCGGAGAAAGCAGACCAAAAGCACTATTTGCTGCAGAATTCTTGTAATCTGTAGACCTGGTGGAGATATGAGCAACAATTCAAAACCCAGAAGAATGTCAGGAAGCTTCATCTGAAAGTCTTGCTTTGATCATATCCATCAGCCTTTTGATCAAAAAGATGCTTCCAATCACCATCTCACCACCTTCTCTGTCCCCATAGAAGTGCTTCACAAGCCAGCCAATAGGAGGCAGCCTGATGGGATGAGTAAGGCTGCGTCCAGACATCACTCATGGATTCTGCAATTTCTCAGTTTGCCTATTTAAAGCACATCCATTCCAACTCTGTAATTTTATGATATTACAGACATGTGACCTAACTGTACCAAGCCTATAACAGGAAGCTTTTCTGGGTTTTGACAGCTCACACTGAATACTCACTGTACTTCTTGTGCACCAATACGGGCAGAACTGCAATGACTGAATGACAGGATAATGTGCTATGACAGTTAATTTTACTGGAAAAACATTAACCCAGTAAATTGGGTGTAAATTCCTGGACTGTATCAGAAGCACCATGATCACATCTGGCAAATGATGTGCAGTTATAGGTATTTGGGGCTGGAGGCATTTAGGGCTTTATAAGTTAATGTTAATACCAGGAACTGAATCCATAGCGGATAGGCAGACTGCAGCTCTCTTAGGACAGATGTGATATATGTCTGGCCAGCAGTGCGCAGTAGTTCTTTGCTTTTGCTTTTTCCTAGGGGAACTGCTGGGGACTGATCATAGATGGGTTTGTCACTTTCTTAGCTCAGACCTTAACAACAATATAAATTTCAAAAATAGAAAGCCATTGCAAAATGGGAAATGTGGACCTAATACAGACATAGCAGCCATCCCTTATTCACAAGAACAAACACATTGAGTTGACACCACCACCTCCAAAAAATTATACAGAGGAGTGGGAAAAGGTTAAAACATGACTCACTGATCGTAAACCAGTTAAATCCTAGTTTTCTGTGTTTAAACTGCTTGCTGAGATTGAAGTGGGAGGATTCTGCTTTGAAGGTGTGGGAGAGGGGACAAGTGGAAAGAAACATAGCAACGTCTTTCCATGTAAAAGCTGATGCAAAGCAACAGATTGGTTCCAGAAACCCTAGAAAATGAAGCTAGGATGTGATAGAATCTTACTTCCTTTTTGTGTCCAGGAACAGTGTGAAAATGATAGCTCTACTGTGCCAATTGATGGATTTTTCTTTTATCTTCTTCATCATATTTAGATTCAAGCACTCAGCCCAGCAAGATTTGATTCTGCTTAAATGGCAGGATTATTCAGAGGCAAACCCTTAGACATTTTCTTACTCTTTTCTTGTCCCTGAAATTTGTTTTACATAATTGTCAAAATCAGTCCTTTCCTGAAACGCTGCAGTAGGTTCACAAATGGTTCTAAAGCAAACATACAATGTTTGATTCCATCTGGTGCATTTTAAAGCAGGTTACAGTGATATTTGCAAGTTACTTTTCATATGTGACCGTCAACTTTACAATTGTAATTTAAGAACTTAAAAGAAAATTGTTTGAGCTCAAATACTGAACAGGTATTCATTTTGTTTTGCTTTTTTAAGGCAGCTATGGACATGCCAGTTTTTCAGCGATTATTTGTGACAAGAATCTTGCATGACTTTGAAAGCGACACATTTTTCCCTGAAATTGATTTAGAAAAATTCAGCCTTCTTCCTAGGTAAGTATTAGAGAGACTTATTACTAAAGAGTAGCAAAATATTTTACAGGTTTATTTCTGTTGATTAAAAACTTGGGGATATACAAAATGATGTAAATTTGTTTAATTACTGTGTAATTATTTTTGTGACACTACATTTTTCTTTTCTAGTTTCCCAGGTGTTCCTGCTGGTATTCAGGAAGAGAATGGTATTCAGTACAAATTTGAAGTCTATGAAAAGAACATCTAGCTATCAAACAATCTGCTATACTCAGACTTCTGTTTGAATCCCTTTGGCCTATCTCATTTGTTCTGTGTGATCAGTTTGGCAAACAGCAGTATTAAGTTCATTAAGAACAGAAGCTGATGTTGCAGCCAATAATGAAAGACTTCTTCACATAGTTTCACTCTTCATTATACACCATCTCTGACTTTGTTCTCCTTCATTGCCCAATTAATGGGAGTATGGCAGGCAAGGATCTTTTCTGGCAGAAAAAGTCCCAAGATTCAGCTTGAAAACTACAGACAATGGTTGGTTTTTATTTGTATGAATTCCCCAAGCTTGCACTAAAAATGCATTCCATGTCTATAATTCTCAGAATAAATCTTACTTTTTAAAAATAAAAATGTTGAATTCTGTATGTGATTGTTGCATAAAAATTTTACTGGCTGGTCACTCCCTTACTTGGCCCAGATCAGGGGTAGGCAAACCACGGCTCAAGAGCCACATGCGGCTCTTTGGCCCCTTGAGTGTGGCACTTCAAGCTTAAGAGTACCCTAATTAAGTTAATAACAATGTACCTACCTATCTAGTTTAAGTTTAAAAAATTTGGCTCTCAAAAGAAATTTCAGTCATCATACTGTTGATTTTGGCTCTTTTGACTAATGAGTTTGCTGACCACTGGCCTAGATGGCCAATTTTGAGGATACTAGTCAGTATTTTTTCCAAAATTAAGAAATAAAAGACAGAACATTTCTTAGCTTGTAGCAACTAAACTGCAAATGTATATTCAATCATATATAATGTAAGTTTTCAGAACTGGTATTAATAGTTTAGACCAAACTTGAGGTGCAACATTTCCCAAAACTTGGAGATGGGAACAAGGTGGGGGGGGGAAAAGAATTTTGGTGGGAACTGAAATACACAATTGTTTTCTTGTCACATCCCACCTTATTTTATTCAACAAGAGTAAATGATTCTTTAATAGATCAATCTTATACTTCTCAGTAGACAGGCACTAGGCTTCTGGTAACCTAGGCTGCATTCAGACTGAGTAAATTCAGGATTATCCTAACAATATATTGGGACAATCCCAACGTAGTCTCAGAATTTAGTGGTAAAATCCTAAACTATCACAATTCTGGGGAAACAACATTGAACCCAGGTTTTCCCAAAATAGCAATATTGCTTACCTTGTCTTGCACTTATTCCTGGGTTTTTCCTTCCCCACTGTGCAAGGAAAAATAGTGTGTAATTGTAGGAGGGCTGAGGCTTTCCCCACGATTTCATACTGCTGTCCAGCAGGGACAGCAAGAAGCAGGTTCAGGAATCTAAACAAGATCCCATCTTCTCCCATCATTAGAGAAAGCGTCAGTGTTAAGCTCCATAGGAGAAAAAGTAAGAGATTTACGATAAGTCAGCCCCGCTCGCAATTTCCTCTGCCTTTCACAGAATCTGGTGACACAAATGATCTTCAACAGCTCAAAAGGAAAGATGTTTCAATGGACAATAGTAATGAAATGGCCTTCCCCTGCCTTGCCAAGATTCCACCAATCCAGCGCAATGATCAGCTAGGGCTTCTCTGACAGCTCTCAGCAACAGTGGGCTAACTCAGCCTCCACAATTGCCTCAAGCATGAAGTTACCTATATTGGCCCCTCCATGCTTAACAAAGTGGAAACGCATTGGACTCTTATCAACTCAGTACAAGTTGTTGCTCTCAAAAGATCCCATGGATGAGGAGTAGGCTGCCCTTGTCACAAGCCTCAGAACAAAATATGACAACCAGTTTGTAAGGGGAAGCAGTTTCCTACCAGAATTTGCCTGAGATATTTAAGAACCCCTTAGAAGAGAAAAACTTCCATTTTTTCAGAAGGAAGGGACTGAGTTTTCTTCCCCAACTTTAAGAATAGAGACATTGGCCCTTGGAGTCTGGAGAGGATTACTTTGTCAGCTTGTAAAAGACTATAGCCCAGGTCAGGCTTCAAAAAAGGCATTTTCCTTAACCATCTAAAGCAGCGTTTCTCAACCTGTGGGTCGCGACCCCATTGGGGGTCACGCACCCATTTCGGCGGGGTCGCCGAAAGCTCCCGCAGCCCCCCCTGCCACGCCCCCCGCCGCGCCGCTGCTGCTGTGAGGAGAGATCGGCGGCGGTGGGAGCATCCCCGGCGAGAGAGGCGAGGAGGATGGCGGCTGTGGCGGCGGGAGCATCCCCGGCGAGCGAGGCGAGGAGGATGGCGGTGGCGGCGGCGGGAGCATCCCCGGCGAGCGAGGCGAGGAGTATGGCGGCGGCGGCGACTGTGCGCAGCCCTAGGCGGCTGGGCTGGCCGCTGAGGGCGGGTGCCTGCCCGGTGCCATGCCTGCCTGCCTGCCTGCCGGGCGGCGATGGCGGCAGTGAAGGGCGCCGGACCCGCACCGCCTGGTGCCTCGCCGCCCGCCCCCTCCGCCCGGTGGAATCTGGCGTTGCCAGCCCCCCAAGGAGGAGTTCCGGGTCGGGGGGGAGCAAACGCGACACCAGCGGCCCTGCCCCTGCCCCCACGCCCTGCTCCGCCCCCTGCCCCGCCCCACCCCTGGCCCCACCCCTGGGGTCACGGAGGCTTGGGGAACCTCATTTTGGGGTCGCGGCTCTCCAAAGGTTGAGAGCCGCTGATCTAAAGAGACAGTTCACTTGAACAGAATTTTATGAGGAAAATGTTCTAAAATGCACAGGAAGCTCTAGTTTCTTAGAAGGGAATGATCTGATACCTCAGTGGAAGAGGAGCTGATTGAACGTGAGGATTATCTTTTTGGTCTTGCCAATTTTATGGCATAGTTTGTTAGGCTGCTTTTAGTTATGGATCTGATGCCCAAAGAGGTAACTGCTCTTCTCTGGGATCTCAGCTATGTTCTTCCTCGTCAAAGCAAGCTACAAATCTTATCTTCCTGAGCAACTTATATCTAGCTCTGTTCTCTTTTCTAGATGACATATTCGTGAAGGCCTCACTTAGAAATCTAGCTCTCTATGGTTTTCACTATCAATATGTTGACTTTGTTTATATTTTAATGACATGTTACTATTGTTTGTATGATGTTACATGCATAGGTTTTGTACCTTGCACTCCTATACTGCCATTTGGCGGAAAGGGTGTTATAAACACTATCATCATATCACTATGATTCATCTCCAAGTGGTATGCTTTTTGATAAATATTCAGACTGCACCCAGACAGATGGTTAAAAACCAGGGTTATCCTGGCACTATGTTGGGATTATCTCATGAGTCCTTGACAATCCCAGCATAACCTCAGGATATGAGTGAAATCCTGCAATAACGTTACTGCAGGAAAACCAACTGTCAACCCAAGTTTTACCTATAAAGCAAGAGCACCTACTTTGTCTTGAAGCCTGCTTGTATGATCCACCGCCTGGAGAATAGCCACCATACATATGTATGGTGAAACCAAGCCAAAAATGGTAGCCACACATGCACAGGGGGAAGCAATCATGCACTTACAGAAATTTCACACCGTCAAAATACCCAGATGTATGCATCGAGACTGGAAAGGGCCTGCGTGTACCCCACACTGTTGCCCCACCATCTGGGGCATGAAGTGATAATTCCAGAAGTAATTTTACTCTGGAATATTGCTAAATAGCAGGTTAAAGATACATCTGGAGACAGCCTCAGAAAATTCAGCTACTTTTTTTTCAACAGATGTTTCCCATAGGGATTCTCTTGGACATTTGTCAAACATAGTTTTTTGAAGATATTTGGCTTATTTGTTTGGTTATACTTCTGTCATGCTCTGTATCCAAAAGTCCTGGGGTGGGTCACAATGAAATCACTATTAAAAACAGAAAGCAGCTTGTCCGCAGATAACATAATTATCTGGCCAGCAATGCATATATGTCCAGCTGTATATGTATTGCACTATTACATCTGTACAAGCAAAATTATGCAGATACCTAATTCCAGAGGATTATAAACTGCTAAATTCTATTCCTTCTGAGCATATAGGTTTTCGTTTCTGTTTTTACTTGATATGAGGTGGGAAATGTTAAACAAAAATAGCATGTTTCCAAAACTGTAGCTTGAACAGAAGTTCTCACATATAATCATGTCTTTTAGGAAGACTGTAGAAGATAGCAGAATGTATAATCTGAATAATGTAAATGCTGCATTTCCATGAGATTAATCATTTAAGGCTGCCATTACAGATGATACGTTGCAGTAAGGTGGTAGAAGAACAAAAATCTAGACATTTGTGTCTTACCTAGGAAAAAAGACAGGGCTTACAAAAGAACTCTGTATACTTTCACTTAAATGCAAGGGTGGGAAATTCTAAAAGGGAGCTGCAGGGAAACAAGCAAAAATAAGACCAAAATTGTAAGGAGGAGGGAGAAAAGGACACACCTCTTTGCCCTGGCCTTTGGTTACATGGGAATATACTGTCTCTTCCCACTTTACAGACACTTATTGTTTTAATATACAATACACTGTAGTTGTTTTAATATGTTTAATTTTAAATGTTATCTGCCCTGAGACCTTCAGGTATAGGGCAGGATAGAAATACAAATAATAAATAAAGGAAAGAAAACAAACAATTTCAGTTTATTACTGAATAAAGGTTAATAAGAAATCCATGATTTGCTGTGTCCAGTTTATACACATATTCCAGAATTCATCCATTACTTTTTTAATCCTCTAAAGATATAAACAAAATATATACAGTATAGTTTACCTTACAGTGGGAAAAAAAGCCAAAGTCAGAAATATTTTCTTGGTAATCACAGCAAGGGTCTTTTCATAATAAACAAATATTTTGTTTTAGCTTTAACTGAACAGATGTGAAACACAAATGTCACAATTGCTATATAGTGCTGTGGGTTCTCTACTCTTGTTATGCTGATCGAAGAGAGGGAAGAGGACATCTTATAGTAATCTGATAAAGCAAATCCCTCTTACTAGTTTTATTCATTTTTATATTTTCCTTTTTCCGCCAAGGAAAGTAAATAGGCTGTGTGGTTCTCAGTTTAGTCTTATTACCTTACTGCCTGCATTCACATAGAGATTACTTTTTTTAAAAAAAAAGCAATACATACAAAACCTCAAAGTGCAGTTGAACAAAAACAAACCTAAACAAAATAATGGAATAGAAAGGGAGAAAAAGGAAGGACATTCACTTCAGGATTGCCAAAGGTTTTTTTAAATGAGTATATGCAAGGTGTTTGTCTCTTTTAGCAGCTAGCTCACTCTCACTAAATGTTCCATCTATAATTGTGGATGTCAAGAAATGAAAGAGGCCAACCAAATTAATTATAGGATTTGAACATAACAACATGGAGATTTTATTTTAATAGCTTTTCAAAGATGTGTCACTAGAAGTCCTGTATTGCAGTTGTCTTCAAAGGTCAGCGCACGAATGAATCCTACATTGTTTATCTTCTTGGCTCTGTTAAGGCAACACCTACATTCTTACACAAAGAACAAACACAACAGCACTGCCAAATGTGGTTTGATGTTTCATGCTGTAATGCACTGCAATGGTTTTGTGCCCAACTAGCATGTCATTTTATTGCAGGAAATACAGATTGGATTGAGCTGACAGGCAACACAAAAGCTGTCTTCAGCTTAAATTTAACTCTTAGTAAGTGGTCAATATGCAATTTTTAATTTGTCTGAATTACATAAATTAAACAAACATTTAATGATAATGAACAGTTCAAGCTGAAGGTCTGGAAGGGAAAAATGATTTTGTTAAAAGCTTTTGACATGAAAGCTTTACCCCAGTTTTTTTTTAAGTTGCTAGGCAGCAAATGCAGTTACCAATGCTGGGAAGGTGTTGCAATCTCTATTAAGAATTTTTAAAAATATATGGTTTGGTTCCCATTCCTTTTTATTTGCTAGGTAAGTGACAAGAATAGAAATGAACTATCTGGTCTTCTTTTCTATTGTTTTCATGGGGACTGAGTATATTCAGACATGTGGCTTTAGACATCCCTGGGATAAGTTTACTATCCTTAGGACACACAGAAAATATTTTTAAAACTATAACCCATCTCAAGGTCTTTTGAAGTCTGTTTCAACATCCCTTTTGCAGATGCAAAAAAACTGCTATGAGGGTGAGAAGAATATAAGGTTGGATGGGGGTGGGATGGCTATGAAGCTCCTGAGTCAAGCACAATCTGCTACCACTCAGAACCATGGAAAATCAGCTAGTAGCAGTTACTAGGCTTTGAGTCCATGGCACCACAAAGGAAGGACGCTTTTAGGCGCTTCTTTTAAATACTTGTGTGACCCAGGTATTTTTCCTCCATTTGGAAATAAACATCCCCAAAATGCTGTGTGTGATTATATCCACTGTTTATGCATCTGTTTCGTGAAAGAATCGCTCTAAGAGCAGGAATGAGCTAAGGTCAAATGGGATGGACAAGGCTCCTGCCAACACAATCTTGGAAAATCAGGGCTGGTGGCAGCAAATGGGAACTGAGCTCTTACTACCAGGCTTCCAGGCCAAGGCACCAGAAAGGCAGGAGGCTTTTAGGTGCTTCCTTTTTCCGCATTCACAAGTGAGGCATTGCTGAAATAAACTTACCCAAAATGTTGTTTGTTTTTAAGCCATGTAGAGGATGTGAGCAAACAGACCAAACAAGAGAAAAGTTACAACTAGTTATGGTCACCACATCAATTGTCACCAAAAGCATAAGCAAAGAGATATGCTATTAAAGATTTTTAAAATTTCCACAGTGGGGGAGTTGCCTAGTTCTCAGTAGAAAGTGAGTTCCACAGAAAAGGGGTGCAACTGAGAAGGCTCTTTTCCTTGCCCTGTCTCTGTTACCTCACAGGGGCCAGAAAGTTTAAGATCTAACAAATGAGCCAAACACACAGAATGGGTATTACCTGGAAAGAAGATATGTTCAGGTGCTGAGCACTGTAAGGCATTATAGCTTAGTCCGTACAGTTTAAATTGGGTTTGAGAACAGACTGATAACCACTGCAGCAATTGAAGCACATAAGTCATCCTGTCATATTGTCTATGGGTGTATTTCCACCGCGCTCCTTTAATTCGGATCTAAAAAGATCTGGATCTAAGGAATGGGTACATTCCTTAATCCGAATCCAGTAGATCCGGGTTAAGGGAAGGACCCAATGGGTGTTTTTCCACTGGCAGTAAGTACCCATTTTAGCACCCATTAAGGACCCATTTGGCTGAGAGCTGAATGAACCCATTTCCACTACAGACCCCATTAGAGACACATCTGTTTCCACCACAGCTAGGGAAATCTGGATCATACAGGTCCTTCAAGACCTATAATGTGTATTTCCTGTAGACCCCATTAACGCGGTCTACAATGGGGTCTTCAGCCATCAAATCCAGATTATAGGGAGCCTGTTTCCACTAGGGGTGTTTTTTGGCTGAGCTCCTTTAATCCGGATCTAAGAAGATCCAGATCTAAGGAATGGGTACTTCCCTTAATCCGGATCTAGCAGAAGTACCCAATGTGTTTCCATGGGTGGTCTAGCAGCCAATAGCAATGGGTTCTAGCCTGCCTGCTGTGGAAACACTGGAGCACCCATTTGCAAATCCGGATCTATCCAATTATAGTGGAAACACTTAGGAGTAACATCATTTCTTCTTCATATAGACAAGTGAGAGTAAGCACTGCAGAAATGGATCAACGGGGGTAGGAAATTAAATAATATTTTTTATAAGATAGTGTTTCGTTGGTATACGACACCAGAGAAACTAGCTAAATTGTATAAAGATATGGAAATCATGGACTTTTTTCATATATGGTAGACATGACAAAAAGCAAAAAAAAAAACACCTAATATATATATATAGAGAGAGAGCAACATTAAAAGTTAACATATTGAAACCAGAACTTTTTTCTTTCAGGCTTGATAAACTGGAGAATAACTACCTAACTATCAAAAACTATTTAAATATATGGTTACAGCTGTGATATTATATGCATAAAAATGGAAGAATTTAACTAACAGCTATGGAAGATTGGTTAGTGCAAGTGATAGACTTGGCAGAAATGGATAGATTGTCATGTTTAGTTACAGAAAGAAATTGGAACTCCTTATACACTTTGAGTAAAAGTAGGGGAAATGATGTATTGATTTCAGATTTGATGATCAGAAATTTAGAACTGTCAAAATAAGGGAATTAGCTGTTATAGCAAGGGGGGTATAAACAGATACCTATTTGATTACCAAAGAGAGGATCGAAATTTACCTTTTTTCTATTTTAATTGTAAATGTAATATATAAAATTTAAGGGGAAAAGAAATGTGTATAGGTATGAGAAAAGAGCTGTGAGCTGATCAGGGGCATCATTACCTTTTGTGCATTTATGAAGCAGCATGATCATAAAAGTGCTCCAAAATTTTGCTGAAGACTAGCATATTTTAGGTGAATCACCAATCTACTTTTGGAACTGTTTTGCAGAAGACCAGCTGGTTTCAGCTACTTTCCTGGTAGTACTATTAAACAATATTTAATTTTTAAAGCTGTTTAGAACACTTTGTTCCCAGGGAAGCATGAATGAGGAGGATTAAATTATATCTGTATTATACTTTTCTTAGTGACTGGTAATTATATTGTCATTCAGCATGCCATGCTATTCAGTGCACTTAGTTGCATAGAGATAGAGGGAAATGTAAGGGGTTTTTTTTGGGGGGGGTGATGTTATTGTTGTTCTTCAACAAGAACCTGTGTCACAATTAAAATATGTAATTTTAGTTTCCCACAGGAGTCAAAAGAAAAAAAGACAGGTCATGTTCCTGAAGATCAAGGTGTTTCTTACAGTTTCATTCTACACTGAAGTAAAAGAATAGTTTTGCAAAGTGTTTTTTTTTTGTTCTTGTTGCCTCTGGATGCAATTTATATACTATTTGGTACAATTAAGTGCCTTTCACTTCCTTTCTCTGGAGAATTAATGTTCCTTAAAATAGGGCTCCACTTCTGTAAAACAGTTTTTCTGGAGAAACAGTATTTTTAACTGCAATGTATTTTTAACTGCAACTGGTCACCAAAAAATAAAAAAATCAGAAGACGTACAAGTATAGATTAAATTGCTACATACACTTCTCACAGCAACAACATGAACATAAGAATATAAAAGATGTCCTGAATTAAACCTGTGCCCCATCAACTTCAGCACCCTGTTGTCACAATGGCACACAGTTGTGCATTAAAGACAATAAACAGAGAATGAATGCCTTGGTATATTTCAGCAGGTACTTAAAATTCAGTACTTTACATTAATTTTTTTTCCAGAAGTCCTGTTACTTCCTAAAAAAAATAATAATTCAGTATCATATAATCACCAAGTTATAATCTTACATAAACAATTTTACTGCTGAGAACCAGATGATCCAGAGTACTGGATTTTAGATTTAATTGGAAATACTCTTTTAATTGGGAATGCTCTTTTGAGGAAAGCACATACTGATGTGCCAGAAATCATAGGCATAATGAAGGTGGGTCTCTGTCCCAAGAGACACACAGAGTGAAAGAAAAGATGACCAAGAAAGCAGGAGATGAAAGGAGAAAAATGGTTTCAATTAATATGTACTCTGACTTCGCTACAGGCTTAGAAAGAACCAGGCAGCAACACAAAAGTTTAATGAGATGAGAAGCCAATTTTATTATTCTTTGGCAATGTGGGCATTAGAAGAGCATTACTTTGGGAGAATTCTACAAAACAGAAACAATGGAAACCTTCCTCAATAAAATCAGCTCAGGAGCTGTCCATAGTCTGCAAATGGCTGAGATATGAGTTCTCCTGACCTTGCCGGAACTTGTGAAAATATGCACAGCTTTTAACTTTTGAGCCACAAAGTCTTTCCCCAGTCAATATGAATAGTAGAAGAAACCAGCAAAAATATCCCCACAGTAAAATTAAATATATTTTTCTAACTATGGTGTTCTGATTGAGTATTCTGTATTATTTTAAATGCCAAACCTTAACATATCTACAGACCTACTGTAAACTTCAAAGGAACATTCTCCTATTGCAGTTGCTATTAAAATTTATGAAAATATAAAAGTCTTCTGTGAAGACTGGTCTTCTTTGATTCTTTCAAGAAGGGGAGAATGAAACACAACAAATATTCTGGAAGAGGTCATTCGCCAGTCAACTATATCTTGAACTAATAACCATCTCTGCTAATTTGGGGAAAGTTCCAGACTATATCCTGAATGCTTTGCTTTTCATAGCACTGGCCTAGAGTAAGGAGATGGCAAGGTATATGTAATTTCCTTTATAAAGGATAGCTTTATAAAATAGGGAAGTATTTTAATTCTTTTTAAATTTAATAATGTTTTTTTATGTTTTTAGGAATGTTGTGATCCACCCTGGGACCATTTGGTGAAGGACAGGATATAAATACATTACATATGAATGAATGAAGGTATGAATGAAGGAATCATTTCAGTGAAACAGAATCTGATTTAATGCATGATTAAAACTTCTGTGTAGCTAACCAGTCTTGAAAATTAAAATGCTACTTCTATTAAAACTGATTTGGCTTATCTCAAAAGTCTGATGTGGGACAGAAGTATAAAGTAGTATTATGGAGATGATCTGTTTGATTATATAGGGCTTGGTCACACTCATTTGTTTGGTCTGTCTTACTACTCAACAGGGTCTGAGTTTGATATTGGCTTGATCATATCCATGAAATATAATGTTCACTCACTTCATTTTCCTTTTGTCCGCATCTGTCAGTCTCCCCCTCTTCATCTGTGTGAGGGAGTACCTTTTCTCTCCTCCTTTCCTTCTCCTCCCACTGCCATCTATGAAATTCTGTCAATTTTTGTGGAAGGAAAGGCTAGCCATCTCTGTCCCCAGACATGCTCCCACATTCCCGGCATTTCCCGTTTCCTTGTTTTGTTTCTTAATTAAATCTGAGATCTCTAAGGATGTGGAAGAGAAGGGCTGCATTTCCATCAAGGACGTTGAGGGTGTGGGGAAACTAAAATGATTTCAAGCCCCTTTGCCTCTTCCCCCTACCCCACGGTAGCCCCATCCAAAACTGGAAGCTCACACCACACTCCTCCATATTCGACATTAATCAGTTCTTTTCCATCTTTGGCTGGCACTGCAGCCCCACTGCCCCCACCTGTCAGGGCAGCCACCACATCACTCACCGCCTTTTCTCCTGCCCCCATCATTTGCTGAGGAGCAAATAGGGCACTCTGAGCTTCCTCTCCAGCCCCGGCAGCCCCTGAGGAAAAGGGCTGAAGCTCTAGAAGGGATCCACAGTTGCCATCCAGGGATAGGTTACTCACTCCACTATATTTAGCTCCATGCCTTTGAGTCGTGGAGAAAGGATGATTTCTCTGAACCTCTGGCCACGGTGGCCAGCTTAACCCAGAGGGAGGAGGAAGGAGCTGTCTGGCTTTCATGTTTGCTTGCTTGCTTTTCCCTTGTGTGTTAGGGGCAATTAAGAAGGCTATCAGCCTTTCTCTGAGAAAATTAGTGCCTTTCTCTCACTCTTTCTTTCTCTCCACCACCCTTTGAGTAGTTTCAGATGAAAAGCAAAGAAAATTTCAACTCTCTGTGGTTTTGGAGCCAGAGTGACCTAGCTTCTTCCTCTGCTACTCCTAGCTTTAGGGACATGCGACACACAAGACAAACCATTTGGGCCTAGAAGGCTCTAAGACGGTGATGGCCAACCTATGACACGCGTGTCACAGGTGACACGCCAAGCCCTTTTAGGTGACACACCTGGTCACCCTGGCACCTGCGCAAGTAGTGCTTGCTTGTTCTTGAAGTGTACAAAATACCAACTTTCAATTGAAGATTTAGCAAATATAAAGAATTATTCATTTTTGCTTTTAATAAAATACATATATCAAAAATATAACTTTCTTACTAGAGCTACAAATATCACAAAATTATGGATATTTCTGGAAGTGACACAGCACCCAAGTTAAGCTAGGTTTTCTCGTGAATTTTGACACACCAAGCTCAAAAGGTTAGCCATCACTTCACTAGTGCAACTTCAACCTTTGCTGTCCATGGAGGGATGGCAAACTGTGGATTTTCCCCAGATTTGAAAGGTTGTCAATGGGTTTACTATGGAAAAAATGATCTCTGTTTAGTAGACACTAACTATGTACATCCAGGCTTTTAGAACTAGTGATGAACACAACACTTGCTAGAGTTTATTGGTAACACTGAGTTAACTCCCACCAACACAAATAGAGGCCCATTCATACTAACTTTTAGCATTATAGCTGCTTGAATAAAATTCCCTAGTGAGCTGTGAAACTATAAAGCAGCATTTTACATTAATAATTTCAGCTTCCTTTTAGAGCTCTTGGCTATATGCCATAAATAGCGACAACAATGGATTTTCTATTTCATTTCTAAATTCAATTTTTTCAAAAAATAGTCCTTTAGATAAAAGTAGTAATTGTTCCTTGTTTACTGTTCCGATCATGATTTCTTTAATGGAATGCTACTATTAAAAACAGCATATGCTCTTAGTAGATTTAAAATTCAAGCTTTTCAACACAGATGGTAATATTTAAAATACTGACACATGAAGCTTTTATCTTCCACTAAAAAACAAGAAGACAAGTAAAAATGGGTCCATCCAAGATAAATTTTTGAAACTTCTCTTACTACTTTCTTCATCCTCTAAGACTTGAATCAATTCACTTTGGAAGGCTGAAAAGCAGGAATGTATTCTCTATGAAAAATGTTATTTAACCACATAATATCGTGAACAGGAGTATCTACGAGCATGTGAACTAAGTATGTAGGAGAACTACCTCAATCATAGTAGTGATGCTGTTAACACCAGTAACCTTGACAAACTATTTAGAAGTCTGTACTCTCTATATACCTTACATAATCCAGACACTAATGGGTCAGTGAAGAGCAATAACCTTTCCAAAAGAGTGGGTGTGTTGTGTATTCATTTCCTGGGCTTTTCAATAAAGAAAGAGTATTAACAATGTGGGTGGTATGCGAAGAAAGGAAAAAGCAAGGATAACAAGGCAGAGAATGAGATGGCATAAGTGTCCTTGAATGTTTTCATAATACAGATGTAATTGTTTAAATCCCTGACTTATTCAGCTAGCTAGATCAGAGTCATGGTAACACGGTATGATTTGCCTTCAAACCATTTTTATTTTTAACCATTTTTCAAGTATCAGAAGGGATTAACCATTTGAGTAACAAATGCCAGAGTGAGGCTATGCACAACTGGGGTTTTCAGTGGCTAGGTATAAAATATGCCTCTGTTAGACACCTTTTAAATGCCCGCCAATAAATATTATGAGTACTTAATATGATAAGAAAAGCAGGATTGATATTCACTGTTTTGAATATATATATATATATATGGATTCAGTGAGGCGTGTCTGAAGAAACACACAAGATCAAACTATATCTGCATGGTCAGACCCAGCCCAGCACTTAATCAGTTTCCAGACCTTTCCTCTTTTTTTTTCTGGACTAAACTGGCCAAACTGCCTTCAGGCTAAGTGGATTCTGAGCATGTTTCGATCATTATCCCATTTCATTTCACAAAGTGTGAAAATGCAATTAGACTATTTTTGGTAGAAACGATACTTTTCTGGATTTGCAGAGGGAGGGCTCCCCATTTCCTCCTATCTAAGGGCAGACTTCATGGTGGGCTTTCTACTCAGGATGGTGAGAATGTCACTACTGGGGTGAGAAGAAAGCTCAGCACCTGGTATATATTTCCTGGTTCACAGTTGGACCCTATCCCTGCAAGTGAAAGGACAATCTTTCCTCCATTCACCTTTATCTCCCATCCCTGTAAGGCAGGCAATGTATCCTTCATTTTCTTTGGGCAATGTGCAAGGGAAACAATATTTCCTTTAATTAAGGGGACCTTTGCACGAAACTGGCACTGTGCTTCTGTGGTTACAGGGCAAACAGCACAATACAGCTGATATTTTTGAACATCTTCTTCAAAAATGGCCAGAGTGGGTTTTGTTGCAGTTTGGAGGCACAGTCTCCTTACCCCAACAGTGATCCACAACATCATCAACTTTGCCATCAGCACCACACAGCTTTATTGTACATGCCACCATGAATGCCCCAAGGGGGAGGTGAGGTAAGCCATTTGGTAACCAATAACTTCACTATGACGAATATTCATCCCTTCACACATTTCCCCCTTTTCGCTGTGTGAGGACAAGCAACACTCCCATTGTGGACTGCTTTAAAATTACAAGTAGGGCAAAACTGCAGTTACAAAGGAAAAGAAATTAAGGCCGGGCTTTGAAGAAGCTCTGCTGTGTGGCAGACATGGAACTGAAGTTGTGTTTGAGTGGATACAGGCTGGAAGGGGGAAAGGAACAAATGGCAAATGACCACTAATGCCATCAAGGGAATCCACGCTCTGAAGTGGCAGCAGGGAAATACAGAGTGTGCAGTTTGACCTTCCCAACCCTGCGAAATCAAGATTTGAAGGAGGGGACTGGATCCAGTCACTGACTGCACAGGAACAGGAATTTGGTGAGGGGAGGAAAGAGAGTTACCGTTTCCCATGCTGAGCATGGGAAAAATGAGGAGTGAGAACAAGCAAGTTCATTTTGAGGGAATGTTATAATACAAATGTGGGAGTACTAGATCATCATTCCCCCCACCCCTCATGATTCATCCCTACAATGTCTGACCATGCCGTATGGGTATCTTCCAAAACATATATGAAACTGCCTTTTACTAAAGGCTGGTACGCACATGTTCCCTCTGAAATTAAAAGCTAAATATGGTGAGGGTGAGCCCAGATTATTTGGAATACTCATGGTAATTAACGGCAGGCATTTTAAAAATGCCCACCTCAAATTCATTACTTTTTTCAGCTCAGTAATGTATTTTTCATTTAATCTCAGTTTTATTTCACACAGCTCAAAACTGTTTGATCATTTGTTCCACCGCCGGAGACAGTGACTGGCCCAGCATTCTAACCCTTGAGACACAATGACCCCTAAGCATGCTATAACTGCAAAAAGCCTCTGCAGCAGCTTTCCCAACTTTACTACCTTAACTACTAAAGCTGAGGACTGAATCTGGGAACTTCTGCATGCCAAACAATCACCCTTCCACTAAGCCTTAACATCCTTGGGTGCCTCCAAACTACAGGAAGCAACCCCAGATTCTTACTTCCATCTGCCAGCTCCTAGCATTCCTATTCCATATATCCAGAACTAGTAGAGCACCTGCCCATCTCCCTTTGTGCCCCCCCCCCCGCTGTGCTGTTATCCAGGTATTTGGAACAAGAATGTATAATCTAGGAATTGAAGATGGAGGTATGCAATTGGTATAGTGCCAGGTTTCTATAATACCAATATAAGGGTTTTCAATCAACTAACCCATGTCTATTCCCAACCAGTCCCTAGAGAATCACAAGTTTTTACCTACATCTGAAGGTACCCTTTGTCTCAACAACACATGAAAGAGGGATATATAAAGATTCCAGAATGAAAAGCCTGTGCACATTTATTCATCAGATCTTTAAAAGAGTATTGTCACAAACACACTTAAAAATACTTCAGTGTGGATTCAGATGCTACCTCCTGCACTATAAAACAAATATGCATTTATCTTCCATGATACACCTTCTTCTCCTTCCCGTATGGATGTGTGTCCTCAAAGCATGACAGGGAACTGTAAATTCTTAAGAGACAGTCACAGCCTGCCTTTTCCCAGCATGGTGTAAAGTCCCATGAGACAAGCTAAAGATTATGCCTCTAAAAAAATTCTGAAAACCTTATTTGGAGCAATAAACAGGTAGTTTGATTATTCTGTGTTTGGATTTATAAGATTCTGCTTTGCTACACACTACAGCACAAGTAAACACTCAAACGTATGGCTTACCTAACCACTTTTATTTATTTTAGAAATCATTGTCACTATACATGTCTTTTTTAAAAACACTCACTGTTTCTAAAGCACTTACTTTGGTTAGGTCCTTCTATACAAAAAATAAGATATAAGCTTTAGACCTAACACCTAAACAAAGAGTATATAAAGGGAGGGAAACATAGAGAAGAGATGGGGGAGGATTTTAGCAATTCCAAAACAAAAAAGGTATGCTGTTAACTGGTCTTTATATTGCTGCTGCTAGTGGTGGTGGTGGTGGTGGTGGTGGTGAGATCTCTTGGCAAAAATAACAAGATGGGGCCCCCAGTACCACAACCACAGAATAAAGTCATGAACAAACACCCAGTCATATTCTGTTGTTCTGGAAAGAGAAAAGTGCAAATGCCTGGTGATCTCTGGTCAGTTAGAGGGACCAGAAAGGCTTTCCCCTATTTTATGCACAGAAAGGCAACTGAGGGAGCGATAAAAGAACACAGGCTGGCAGGCATCCCTGTTTCTGAGCGCTAATTGTTGCAAAAGGAGTACAAATATATCATCTTTAAGCCAGTGGGGAACTGCGACTAATGGGGATGTGAGAAAGCTACAGTGATTTTTCTTTTGGTAGGCAGCATGCAAGAAGAGATTCATTTTATTATACTGTTCACAAAGTGATCAGTGTGATGCTCAAAGGGTAAGTTAACTTCTTTCATTGCAGGAAGCAGATGACTAATAATGACACACCATTTCTAAGAGAACCTAAGCATCATTGCCATCCAAGGTAGAACTAATAGAAGATTCCAGAATACCTGCAAAGGCCGGCTCAGGCAGCTTCTGAGGCAGCTACTGAAGGCATCATGTGCCATGGGTTGTAACACTGCAGATCTGGTGGAATATCGTGCCAATCTCCTGGAGCCAATGGCTCATAGTGGAAAGACTAGGAGTAGACAGGGTTGAAAGTGCAGGGTAGATGGCCATTGTGGTGTTATTTCACCTCCAGCTGGCTGGCCTGTAGTTAAGAGGATGATGGAGCTGCAATTGACAATACCTACATTGGGAAAACAGGCCTGATGTACCTGGGGAAGAAAGGGAAAATTAAAAGTATAGCACAACTAGTCACAGCTGTTGTCTCCCACAAACCTGACCCAGAAAAGTTGCCTTCATTCTTCCTTCTGCTAGAATGAAGATAGGATAAAGAAGCTTCTACCCATACAAGCCCATCCCTAAGCATTAATCCACACAATATCCTGTGTGATTGTGGCCCAAGAGTATCCTCTGAATCTGCTTGCATTTTCTATGAAGCAGAGAGCAACTATTATCCCTCAAGCAGAAGTGAAGTAAGCTTGTGCCAGTATCAGCAAGCTACAGCACTGGAAAGTGATTGCTGAAATGGTAATATTTCCCACTTTAAAGCTGGTGATATGGGTAAATGATAGTGGGAGAAGTGCTACAGAAAAGGGGTGCAACTGTCAACAACATGGTTTGCATAATCAAATAGATATACAATATAATGGAACACATGAGAAGTTTCTCAGGGTAAAAATACATCTTGAGCCAGTAGCCCCATACAAAAGAATTCAAAGGCCTCAGGCAAGCTTGGGATGCCAAGTCACTTGGGTATAAGAAATGCGCCATTGAATCAAATCTCACAGCTTGTTTTCATGATAGCAGCTAGATGCACAAAGAAGTCTACAAGCAGAACATGAGCACACAGCTTGCCCATGTTGCAGTATCCCACCAGCTGGTCTACAGAGAACCTGTGTTTTATACACAAGTATTTGGCAAACTAGAGGGGCTAGATGAGAAGCAGAACAGCTGAAAAGGAGATTGAAAATATATGGAGAATTATCAGAAGTAAAGAGACCTTTGGGTACAGGGCGGGATATAAATAAATAAATAAACGTCAAACTGGGTTCTTTGCAAACAGTGAGGGTTTATTCATAAGATATAAGATTTGTGGATTGGTCCACTAGTAAGCCTGTTCAGTGGGTTTGCAAATAAAGTTCTGCATCTAACTTAAATGCTTCAAAATGCTCCCTTAGCCTATCTGCTGGCCCAGACCACTGCCACCAGCCATTATGATCCTCTGTATCTGAAGGAAGTGGATCTTTGCAAAGCCATACATTTGGCCCGAACAAGCACAGGGTGCTTGCCTGCAAGCCAAGAAGAACTTCAGAGGGCCCAGACCAACTTGAAACTCTGGTGCACATTTTACAGTGTTGGTGATAGACATACGGAGAAGAGAGTTCACTGAAGCCACACTGACCAGACAGTTCTACTATGGGGGCAAACTCAGTTTGGCTAATCTCTAATCAAAAGAGCAGCAGTTGCTGAGCCTCTTAAAATACTGGACCAATTAGACTGTCATAACTGAAACCAAAAAGCTGTAACAGCAAATAATTGCATTAAGGTTGCCTCCAGGTGTGAGCGAAACCTGCAATTTCCCCAGGTCTGTACTGGGAATAACAGATGTAATTGTGTAATTCCAAATTCAGTCTTGAGGTAGTGAGACAATAACCCATAATGTTGCTATTACAGAGAATCCACCAATCATGCCAGGTTCCCCATAATAGCAATGGTTATTTACATGTCTGCCAGCCCACTTTGTTATTATTTCTCTTGGGGCTACCTGGAAGCCAAATAAGCAGGATGGCCCTTTAGCTGGTTTCCTGGTTGCTGCAAGATGAATTATAAAGAGAGGAACCAGTAAAAGTTTCTATAATGGACAACTGGAAAGGCTTGCTGAAAGTTATGGAAGAAAGAAAAGGGGATAAGATCCAACAAGGAATTGTGGACATAGGGTGTTTTTCCACTGTCACTAGAAGTACCCATTAAGTACCCATTAATGGGTACAAAAATGCCATTTCATACCCATTAATGGGTACTTAATGGGTACTTTTAGTGACAGTGGAAAAACACCCTTAATGACAGTGGAAAAACACCCATAATCTCCAAATTGACTACAATGGGTAATTGATGAAAAGGCCAACCTAGCCCAGGGAGGGGGAATATGTAATAAAGGATTTTTGCTCTATGGAGAAGTTATATAGAGGGTGGAGTGTAATAATGTAAAAATATTTTTTTGAAAAACAATTAACAAAACAAGCTAACAGACACCAGGTAAACCTGTGATTGACTTGGACCTCTAGTGGGGGTAGCAAGAGGCAATGGTGGGATGCCTCTTGCTGTGGAATATTCTCAGTTTATATGGATGGGCTTTTCTTCAATAGGCATGGTATTTTTATAGCTACCTTATTAATTCCAGTTTGCTATTTTTGGCTAATGTCATTACACATCTAATTTGTACACCTGAAGAACTATTCAGAATTTCAAAACAAGGAAAGCAGAGATACAAGCATTCCATATGATGAGGTATAGAGCTTTCAGCTTTACATAGAGGACAGCTTCAAATGTCCTTCCTTTCTTTAACTTAACAGCTGGAAAGACATTTTAAACTTAACGCAAGCGTTGAGCCTTAGATTGCTAACCATCATCAGATAGCAGGCGTGCAGGTGCTTTTAAATGTTAACGCCTTCTAGCTCTGGAGTCCATTTTCTTCCTGTCCTAAAACCTGTATTCTCTTTAGGGCAGGCTTGTTCTAAACCACCAATCTCAATCTCAGTACATCATCCCTGCTTGCCCCAGCAGCTTGAAGCTGAAAAGCCAGGAGTTATAGTTCAGGATTATCTAGAAGGCCACACAACAGAGAAGCTCTGCTTTTAGGCTATAAATGTACTGGAAGCAAATACCAGTGAGCGATCCAGTTGCAACCAAAGCTCAGCAGGCCATCCCATCGACATCTTGTTCTTTCTCCACCCATCCACGCTCACTTTTTTCACAGGGGCCTGAAATTTGCACTAGGCAAAGGCTCTTATGCTAAGCCCAATGGGTTTTTATTTTCCCCCAGTGCCGCTTACAGGTCCCAGCCAGCCATCTGGATCAAATCTGTTTTGGCAATCAGATGATTCGTGTTCTTCTAACCTCTGAATTTTAATATCTGAACAACAGGTCCAGATCAGAAACAGGATGGCCATTTTTTGCCTACGGAAGCCTCGATATTTTTTTTTTCATTTTCATTTCCCAGCTCCCCTAATTCCATTCATTGTCAAGTGTCATTTTTTACTCAGCTTGCATCCTGTTCCTTCTCCCAACACTGAACCCAAGAGCTTACTGCGACCCAGCTTATTTGAGCCAAACCCGACACAGTCCAATGACTAAACTTTAGTCACTAAAGGAACCGTGGGCAACCTGAAGCCAATAACTTAAGTAAGGAAAGATGGTCCAGAAGTCGAGGGAGAAACGCAGGGCTCTGCGTGAGGTAAACTCTGCTGGGGCTGCTTCCCAACACCATCCCACCGCCGGCTTCCTTCCCGCCCGCCTTCTAACACTAGAATCACGCCGGCACCGACCTTCACCCCACCGGTGGCGTTTGGGGCTCCTTTGGTTCGAGGAAGAGACAAAAGGCGCGCAGGCGGCGCCCGCATCCTTGGCGCTTCAGCTCGGCGCGGGGGCGGCGGGCTCGGCAAAAAAAGAAGGGGCGAAGCCACCCCAGCGTGAAGCTCACACTCGCGGGCGGGCGGGCGGCCGCTTCCCCTTCCTCCCTGCCAACGAGCAGCCGGCGGGGGTGTTTCTGCTTCCCCCGCCCCCCGAGAAGCCGCGTTGTATCGCCGCTCAGTCAGCGAGCCTCGTACCGGAGAAGGCGCTTCTCCTCCGCTGCGCGACGCGTCCCTCAGGGGCAGGTAAGGCGGGGGGAGGGGCGAAGTTCAGCGGCAGCGGGCAGAGCCGCTGAGAGGTCCCGGCCGCCCCGCGCGGGGTCCTCGACCTTCGCCGCTTGAGGAGGAGAAGGAATTTCGGCGAGGAGCGGCTTACACGGGAGGCGTCGGCGCCGCCTGAAACGCCCTCGGCTGCCTCGCCAAAAGACGCGCCCGGATCCGAATTCCATGTTTTCTGCCGGCTCCCCAGGTGCAAAGAGCTGCTTGAGGGGATTTCAGCCACTATTGCTGCTTTTGTGGGCAGCCGCACCTGCTGGAATCCCTCTTCGCTACCAGAGAAGCCTGTCTGCTTTCCTTAGGGCGGTGCTGGGCGCCCTTCCCTAGCGCTGCGATCACACCTCAGGTTCAATCCAGCCTCAGCCCGCTTTCAGAGCGAGGGCGCGCGTCCTCAAAGGGACCGGTCATTTTCTTTCCGCGTTCTCTATCCCGAAGGGGAATTTTCTGACTTATTTAACGGTGAAAGAAAACAGCTCGTCACTTCGTGGGTGCATTCTCTCGCTCTGAAGGCGGACTGAAGCCGGATTAAGCAAGACACGTTGAGTTCGGGGAGATGCCAGTCTGGGGGTCGTCCGCTCTCGACGCTCGCGCTTGCACGACGGCGCAGCACCTGATAGCGGCGACGGCGGCGCTGTCTGTCTGTCCTCCTCTGAGCCAAATTTCCCGCCGGTTCTGGCTTGGCTGCTATGCTCGGGATTTAAACGGCTCCAACCGGGGCGGGGGGTGGGCACACTTCGGCGCGCTCTTCCGCCTTGCTTGCCTGGCTGTCGGGTGGCCGAAGAAGCTGGAGAGCGAGCGAGAGAGAGAGAGCATTGAATGCTGCAGCTCTACCTGGACTGCCAGCCTAGAGGCTGCACCTTGCAAAAGGGAATCCGCCTTGGGATTCCTCCGGGATCTTTCATGATTGCGCGGCAGAGGAAGTCTCCGCGGGCATCGCACACCTCGCAGTGGCTGCTGTTGCCTTCTATTGAAGACGTGGGAATGGGTCCGAATTCTCTTCTCCCCCCCCCCATCCATCCCTCCATCCCTCCATTCATCCATCTGAAACTTGGAAGCAAACCCCTTTGATCTCGTTAGGTCCCAACTCGACTTAAACTGGGAAGCGTATTAGCAATTTTCAGCTCTTTGGATGCCCCCAACCATTTTGCGTAATCTTTAGCAGTCGGTAAGTGGGTGCTTTTTCGATAGTCTGCAGGCTTGAGTTGCTGTGTATTTCAGAAAAGCTGAGAGGGAGCAATATAACGTTTGTGCTGCAGTTAAAAAGGCTGGATTGAAATCTACTGGATTTCTTAACAAGTTGAGCAGAGAGTGTGTTGTGTGTACAGTAGTTGGGGTGAACCTATGGGCAACCTTGTGTATCAGACACGTGCAAATCATGGTGTTAGCCCAATTAAGAGGTGGGCACATTTTGCTTTTTTCTGTTCCTGACTGTACTTTCTCCACAGTTGCATGTAGAGGTGGAAGGCCGCCTAGGGTACTCTGTAGGATTTGGCCATTCTTGCTGTCCTTAGAGTAGGGAGAAAATTAAATTCCTGCGTAAGTGTGTCTCTACTGTGCGTTTCTGTTCTAAAAAAAACCAGAAGAATTATGGCCCTTTTTCTGAATACCCATGAGGTGTTTTGAAGCTGATCAACAGGTGTTTTTTCTGTTGTACTGTACTCTGCCCACACAGCTTGATGTGTGTCAATCTGCATTTGCTGGAGTCCTGGAAAAGCTGCAATTACAAACACCCACCTGGGAATAAGCAGCTTGCAAAGCAGTGGTCCCAGTATTTAGAACTTGCTTCTTAGAAACTGGTTGAGGTTATAGCCTTATAGAAGTTTTTATTTATTCTAGTACATTGACTTTTGGCTATGTGTGCACAAGATATTGAAGCTTCTCAAGGGAGTAAAGCAGCATACTAAGAATCAGGTTACATGTTCATACACATTGATTAGTATAATATATATCATGTATAGTAGTCCTTGGAAAACAGGTCTGGAACTACAAAGAAGTGACAGCGTATCATGGGAGGGTGAGCAATAATTGAAGGAAATCTGGAGGAAAAGAATTCAGATTTTGTTTCTCTTTCAGCCAGAACACCTGTTTTACAAAATGTTCATATTCCACACTTGGGGTGTTTTTCCCCTGTCACTAGAAGTACCCATTAAGTACCCATTACTGGGTACAAAAATGCCATTTAGTACCCAGTAATGGGTACTTCTAGTGACAGTGGAAAAACACCCATAGTTTGCCAAAACCACGTATACCGAAAACACTAAGACCCACCACCATGGGCAGTCCTATTTCAGAATGTCATGTGGTCATTAGTTTCTTCCACAGCTTTCGTAATGAAGGGGCATCTTTTGCCTCTCTGATTCCAGAGCCCCTCATTTGTTCATATGTCACATGTGCGCATTCCTGTTTTTTTCCATGCGGGATTAGTTCTAAACTCATACAGAGAAGGAAGGGTAAGAATTGCATCCTTTGCTTCACTGTTAACTTGTTCAAGGCTCCTTGCCGGCTATGATGAATAATAAAGTCAATGTAGTGATTAGAATGTTGGGGTAGAACACAGGAGTCCTGCATCTCTGCCTTGAGTCCCTGGAAGAAAACAGGGATATAAATGCCAACACTGGAGAAAGGTCATTGTTTTGCTTGCCCAATGACTCATGGGGAATCTTTCTTCTCTCTCTTCCAACTGTATATTTGAGATCAGAAATGCAGCATTTTATACTTCTACTTCCTAGTAAAACTGTACAAATTTCTAATTAGGTATTTTTTGTGTGTGCTTCTACTCTGGAGATGCTAAATGCTTGAGAGATTTTGGAGTTATATGAAATATTATCAGAGTGGAGAGAAGAGAAGCTTTGCAATCTTCTCTTATTTAAAGGGACCAGGGTTACCAAGGACACAGAAAATTTGGCCACAGACAACACCACTGGTGGCTGGTGCTACTGGGACTGGTAAGGTGGTGAGCAGGGCAGCTAAAATGAACTAATTTGATAAAACTAAAACTAAAGATATTGCTTCCTTCAAATTGGGGCAAGAAGTTTAAGTTGCACTGAATCTAAAGTATTTTCAGAGCACAAAAGATCACAGGTACTTTTCAAATTAGTGACCAGAAATATTTTTTTCTTTGCAACACAAATATTGGGAACTTGTGGCCTTCCCGATGTTCTTGGACTCCAGCTCCCAACAAGAATTAGTATTTGCTTTAATGATCCTGCAGCCAGATATAGTTTACTTTGGAGGCAAATTCTAAGAAAAGGCCGTGCGCCTGGCGCTTTTTGTCTTAGACTGCCTCATTCTCCTCTGCTACAGATGGGACTTGACTGGGATAGCCAGATGGAAAGGCCAGGCATATCTTTTATAATGGCATAGAAAAGGGAATTTCAGCAGATGTTGCCTGCTTGACAGGGCTGCTAGGATGCCTTATTTTCTGTAACTGTTGCAGGTGCAGGAGTTTTGTGTTCCTTTCTGTCTAGCCACCCTCAGCTACATTGAATGGGCCCTTGGATGAAAGGCATTCTGATACATTGTTGGTTCTACTTACACAATGTTGCAATGCTTCTTGATCATACAAAGTATTTGTTCTGTGAAAACAATAGAACAAAATGGCAGCAGACAATTTGTACGGCTGAAAAAAGGAGAGGACAGAGAAATCTATGACAGCATTTTCCCTTGTTTGTGAAAATACCCTAGTATCTAAACTTTTATCTACGAGGCATCTTCCCCACAGTAAGAATGATGCTCATTTTCCAGGTGTCTGCTGGTGTTTGCAATAATCTGCTGAGTGCAATGAAGTAGTCTTTTTTAGGGCTGTTCTGAGCCATGCTTCAATGTACCAAGGAGCCTCTGTCTGCTATGCTCCTAGAAGGTGGAGCGAGCTCACTCTGCCATTCATTTTAACTAAGGGAGTCTGCCATGTGAGGGGATACATTCAGTTGGATCCTTGCCTTTGTTCCCTGTGAACTGCATTTGGACCCACTGCAGATGCAGATCAGACTGCGGTTCTCAGGCATCAGTGTTAAGTGTTACAGCTTCTCCACCAGCTCTGCAGTTTCAGTCTCTGCTGGCCCCTGTGTGTTCTCTTGCCCTCTTCTTTCATGCCCCCTAACCAGTTTCATGAAGATAATGGAGGGAAAGACACTATCAGAAAAGTAAGATTTCTGGTATGACTTGGGCCAAAGGCAAAATACTACCATATCTCCTGCCATATGAGATATATTGGCATGTAAGACACACCTATAATTTGGCAAGGAATATTTAGGAAAAACTATATTAAAGAAGAATGCAGAATGAATGTAGCAGATGTTTTTTGGAGAAAGTGAGTCTTACATAGATGGAAATTCAGTATATTTTAAGCTAAGTGTTCTTGAGCACAGTGGGATTCATTTCTGAGTAGAGATGATTAGGGTTCCACTAGGAGATTAATATTCAGTTTAATAACCCCTTTTTTGGTGAAACTGATTGGGTTAGTGCATAAAGTTATAGCCAGAATAATACTGCACTCGATAGAATCTTTTAATGGAAATAAGAATTAACATTAGCATATAGTAAAGTAGCTATGTTGTGCAGAAAAAAATCAAGATATCAAAATATGTTAGCACACACATGTTTTACTGTGTTCCAGGGAGATGTCAGGAATTGAATTTGGGTCCTTCTGAACGTAAACCAGAAGCTCTGCTACGGAGCTGCAACCACCCCTATAGGCATAGTTACAAAAGCAGGTAAATGCTAAGAAGCCTCCAAGAAGTCTTAACTCTAGTGCAGATTTTGTGGAGCAGTGCCTACATTTGCAGGAGGTCTCCCCTCCCATCCCCAAACTGGCAACTATTATAAATACACAGACATACAGGAATAGAGAAATGGTAAACCCTGACATCAGATGTCCATGGGGTGTTAGGAATTAACAGTTTGTGCTGTTAAGTTGTAATGAATATATCCAAATCAAGATAGGCACAGGAAGAACAGGCAACAGAAATAATTTGTGCAAACATGGCCTTTGTGCCAATTTAAACACCTGCAGTAATACAGAAAGTCTATTTGAACCATTACAGTAATAATTTATTGCAGTCATAGACCAGTAAAACAAAGCATTCAGAAAGTAAATTTGTTGGATACATAAAAAAATACAACATTCACTAGACAAACATGAGGCGATCATTTATAAATAAAAAACCTCTAAAAATAGAGTTTTACATGACATATATCACATATTTACTCTACTATTCCAGAATAAAGGATATTCCAGGATATCTATGCTTCATACCAGAATATTCAAATATAGTGGAATAAGTAAGCGATATCTGAATGCAACCACAGCAAAGCTCAAAAAGCAATAGAGGGCAGAATTAAAGAGGAGAAGCAAAAGATTTTCTAAATTAAAATGGTTTTTATTTCTAATATTAACATTTCTGCTACAGTTTCCTATAAATGTCTAAATACTAGATGAGCTTTTCAGGTAGCTAATTCAATAATTACCGTAACTCCTATTGCCTGCCTTCAACTCCTCCTTTTCCCAAACTAGAGGCCTATTTTTTTCACTTAATCCATGAGTGGATTTATTTATGTTAGAAAACATGGGTGAACTGTTTTACTTTCTAGTCACATGTGATTGTTCTATAGGTGCACAAATGTAAATATAAATAAAAGATTGTTTGTGCCTATCCTGTATTAGTAATGTTGCAGTATTTGTTCTGAAGCTGGAAACTTAACTGTGTTATTCACAATAGCTAGTTTCCAGAGCTAGGATAGGCACAGGCAATGCTGTTTTCTTTTTTGTTTTTATTGTTGTTTTGTTATCCATTCAAATTGTGGACAAATTATCTATTCTGACATTGAAAGACAGATGCCTTATCTGAAACCATCATTTGCTATTGTGGCCTGGCTGTCCAAAGAGACATAGTGTAGGTGCTGGAAGGAGCTGTTTGATCCAACATTGATCATGGTCACAACTTCACTTTAAACCTTCTTCAGTCAAGGTCTGACTATTAACAACTTCTCATTCTATCCATTTTATCTGGGGACTTTCTAATCAGGAAAATCCAAATGGAGGGTGGAAAATCCATAAATAAAATGGATAAAAATGAAAAGATGTGAGTAGTCAGACCTGGACTGAAGAACGTTTAAAGTGAAGGTATGACCACAGTGATTAAGACTGCATTTAGCAAAGGGCCACAAGTATAAGACAACACTGTTCTGGTAACTCTGTTATTTAGGCCAAACCAAACCAAATGGCTGAATGGAATGATAAAGAATGTTGATTCCTATGTCATGAAGAGGAGAAATTCCATGTGAATAATGATGTGGATCATAGACTCATGGAGTTGGAAAGGACCTCTAGGGTCATCAAGTCCAATCCCCCGCTCAATGCAGGATTTCCTAAACCATCCCAGACATATGTAGATCCAGCCTCTGCTTGAAGACCTCCAGTAAAGGAGAGCGAACTATCTCCTGTGGCAACCTATTCCATTGACTGATTGCCCTCACTGTCAGGAAGTTTTTCTGAATATCGAATCTGTACTGACTCCCTTGAAGTTTCATACCGTTGTTTCTAGTCCTCCCATCTTGTACAAGTGAGAATAGAGACAATCCCTCTGCACTATGACAGCCCTTCAGATACTTGAAGACTGTGATCATGTCTCCTCTCAGTCTTCTCTTCTGTAGGCTAAACATTCCTAGAGCCTTCAGCCTTTCCTCATAGGACATGGTTTCCAGACCACTCACCATTTTGGTAGCCCTCCTTTGGACCTCCTCTGGTTTGTCAATGTCTTTTTTAAATTGGGGTACCCAGAACTGGACACAGTATGACCAAGGTAAAGAGGAATAATTACCTCTCATGATCTAGACTCAGTACTCCTCCTGATGCATCCTAGGTGACGTTTACCTTTTCTGCTGCTGTGTCACATTGTTGACTCATGTTCATCCTGTGTATCCTGATACATGTAGTGTATCAGAGAGGCATGCAGTCTATACAGCTCTGTGAAGTGTTGCCCTGCAGAGGTAAGAGGGTTACTAGGTATGGGACTGAAACCTTGAGAAAAAAATGAATGATTTTTAACAAAAAATATTCTGAGAAAACTCATGATATGGGTAGAGTAATTACAAGTCACTTGATTCTGAACAGTCATATAATAACAATGAAAAAAATGTCAACATACTGAAATACTATAAAATAAAATACTGAGAATTCTGTGAAAAGCAGAATGGAAGCATCACAACAAAGCTGGGGAGCCACAGATCAAGACTCTTTGTTATTTTTATCTTTATCCTACATGTAATTATGCATAGAAAATTCAGATATATATTTTTAATTGTCGATTACTGCAGCTTCAGGGAGGTGTATACTAAGGCTGTGATCACACTGAAGGTTTAATCCAGCTTCAGTATGCTTTCAGAGTGAAATAATATATCTGCAAAGTGAGAAGCTGTTTTTTTCAGTGTTAAGTAACTCAGAAAATTCATCTTTGGGATAGATAATGTGGAAAGAAAATTACTGGTCACTTTGCTTATGTGTTCTCTCACGCTGAAGGTGGACTGAAGCTGGATTAAACTTCAGGTGTGACCACAGCCTTAAAAAACCAACATTAGAGAACAAAAATAGATTTTAAAAAGACAACAAATAAAGAAGAAAAAGTAAGGGGAAAAGTCTGTACATTTCTTCACTAGGAATTTTAATTGGCTTTAATAACATGTTTATAGGTCCTTCCTTCCTGTTATAATTTGCCCTAATTCGTTTAATATTAAGTGTTATTTTCCAATAGTTCCTTTAAAAGATTAAATAAAAAAGCTCCAAGCATGGTTTTGTTAAGCTGACGGTTCATTAACTATTCTTCTCTTACCAGTTTTACACAAATTCACTCATTTTGATTTGCTTGTTAGCTCTGCCACATTCCACCTATATATCACTGAGGATAATGATAGATTATAACTCTATGTAAGAAAATGCAGACAGGTTAGAAACTAGCAGTGAAGAAAGAGATCAGCATCTCGTTCCTGACATTTCTTCACTGTATATCCGTCTCAGGCTTGCTTTCTCTGAGAGTCTTGTAAAGTTTCTTCATAGCACAGATATATTACCCCGATGGTGTTTACCTAATATAGTGTCAATAGATGATAAATTAGTGAAATATCTAATATATTTCCTTTCACTTCTGTCCAACTTAGGCAACGTTTCCAGTCTTTAGTCCAAACGACAGAAAATGGAAGAAACCATAGAACTTTCACCTGACGGAAACTCTCTGATAAAAGCTGTGTATCACAGCCGACTTCGTCTCACACGGCTGTTGCTAGAAGGTGGGGCCTACATTAACGAAAGCAATGATCGTGGGGAAACTCCCTTAATGATTGCTTGCAAAACAAAGCATGTGGATCATCAAAGTGTCAGTAAAGTAAAAATGGTGAAATATCTTTTGGAAAACAATGCAGATCCAAACATACAAGATAAAACTGGGAAGACAGCCTTGATGCATGCTTGCTTGCAAAAAGCTGGCCCTGAAGTGGTTTCTTTACTTCTTAAAAGTGGAGCTGACATAAGTCTGCAAGATCATTCTGGTAATTCAGTTCTTGTTTATTCAGTCAATTCAGAGGATAAGGAAACCTTGAAAGTTCTTCTGGATGCTTGCAAAGCAAGAGGGAAGGAAGTCATAATAATCACAAAAGAGAGATCTCCGTCTGGAAGGCAAAGAACAAGGCAGTTCCTAAATGTACCACCCCCTGATACCGATGAACCTTTATCCCCAGGTTCTTGCACTTCTCCATCAGATATAGAAATTAAAACATCTCCATCTCCACATGCAAACTCAAAAGAAACAACAGCAAAGTCTTTTAACTTTAAAGGAACTAATCTTGGGAAAAAAGAAGATACCACTGAGCCACACACAGGACCTCAAATGCAGCATTTGTATTCTGAACCTTGGATGAAGCCTCCTTCGCTTCCTGATCAAAGTCAAATCTCCTTGCAAGAGGAACTTCAGGACATAACTCCAGAGGAAGAACTGTGTCTCAAAATTAACAATTTGGCTCTGTCCAAGAGATTTATCACTAGGCACCACAGTATTGATATAAAGGATACCCTTAATTTCTTGAAAAACTTTGAGCAAAATGTCTCAAGGAAAATGTCCTATGATGAAATAAATTCTCATTCACTTTTTGGTGAAGCAAACCACTCACAGAGTGAAGTTCCTGGAGAGCAGAATCCAGATTCAACCCAAATGAGCTTCATTTCCACACTGAAAAGCATTGTTCAGAGGAGAAATCTAGGGGCAAATCACTACAGCTCTGATTCACAGTTAACCACTAGCTTAAGCCCCCTCACTGAAGACAGCAAATCACTTCTAGGGAAGAAAAAGCTTCTCTCTCCATCTCCATCACTGTCATCAAGTTCTAGGGAACTGATAGAAAACATGCCTCCCAGTTTCTTGAGCAGGAGAAATCATGCTATTTTGGAGAGGAGAGGTTCAGATCATACTGCTCTAGCTAGGTCTGGCTTTCTTCCCCCTTTAAATGTGAATCCTCATCCTCCAATAGCAGATATTTACAAGATTAATTCAGTGGTTTCTTGTGGGCAAAAAACTCTTATTCCAACAGCACCTTCTTACCCGAAGGACTTGAAAAACAAGACACTCTTGACAAGGCGGCAATCATTACAAACTGAGCAGATCAAGCAACTTGTGAATTTTTAGAGGATTACTGGGTATCAGTAGCATATGGAATGTATATGTGTACATGTGTGCTAACAATTCCCTCCTTAAGGAGTGCAAGAGTTGATTGCAAAAAACTCTTGAATTTCATTCACGCTTAGTGTATAACCATGCAAACTGAATGTAGTGTTCACATTTTATTGGGCACTTGTTAGTCTCATTACTGTGGTTCGCACAGATCTGGTTACTGTGAAAATTTTCCTTCTCAGTAACCATTAGGACAGATAAACGAGCCCCGAATTTTCCACTGAAGCAGTCTAGAATTTGCAAATGTATTTATGAGTCCACTGGTGTTTTGTATCCAGTGTGTAATAAGTCTTTCACAAATTATTACAGTACTGATTTCTATGTCATACAGCAATAGAATGTTGGTCTATACCAGTGGTTCTCAACCTTTCTAATGCCGCGACCATTTAATACAGTTCCTCGTGTTGTGATGACACCCAACATAAACCTAATCCTAGACCTCAACCATAAAATTATTTTCGTTGCTACTTCATAATGACCCCTGTGAAAGAGTAGATCAACCCCCAAAGGGGTCCCGACCCACAGGTTGAGAACCACTGGTCCATACAGTAGCAGTAATTCAGTATACAATGTTAAAGTGCTTAAGCTAATTTCTAAAATAAACTTAGTCATGCCATTGTTAGATGGTGGCTGTTATTGTATTAATATACAAATAATAAAATTATAAAAAAAAATTAAAGAGAAATTAATGAACTAAATGAGAAAAAATAAGGTAATTTAAACAATGGTGAAACGCAACATATAAATACTAGAAAATGTACTAATGTTATAAAAGGTACTATTTTATACAAAATAGGTGGTTTAAAATCGAACACACAGTTCCAGTTTTATAAAGTGAATATCCTTCTAACTGATTACTGATTATTCTGATGTTTGCTCATCTTGAGTATTTTAAAAAGCCATGGAGTGTTGAAAATCAGCCAGTATTACTTTGCTGCATTTGATTGTATGTATTGTAACTAAAGTTTTTATTCGTCATCAGTGAACTAGAATCTGCTGGTTTGTTTAATTTTTAACTGAATAAATTTCTTATGGTAGCAAAATTTCATCGTGGGGGGTAAGGGAAAGGGGAAGTGCTCTACCTCCAGAAAAGAGCAAATTAAGAGAACTTGATGTGTTTATTTTGAAAAAAATCCTGAGTACTACTGAGCAAAAATGTACTTTTTTTAAATGTACATGAAAGACAAATCAGATGGCATTGGACCTCAGAACATTCCTTCTTTTAGTTCTGCTTTTCTCTGTTAATGTTCTACTAACGTAAATTCTGGAGATAATCTATTAAGTCCAAAACCATGGGTGCTCAAACTGTGAAAATGTGTTTCTGAATGACAGCTCCCACCTGCTCCAGCCAGTCTTGCCAGTAGCAAAGGACAATAGAATTCTGCTTCAGTAATACCAAGTGGGCACTGGTTTGGGCATCTGAGTAGTTCTGTAGATGGATGGTATAATGCAGGGTTTCCCAAACTGTGGGTCGGGATCCACCTCTAGGAAATTTAACCGTATTTGAAATAACTTTTTTGATGTAATTATTTAATTAAGTAATAAAATATTGTATTAAAACTTTGTTTGTTATTTGAAAAGTCCTTTATTCATATTGGTAACGGTTAAATTTCCTAGAGGTGAGTCCCGAGTTGGTAAACTTATATTAGATGGGTCGTAGTCCAGACAACTTTGGGAACCACTGGTATAATGGATTCTGGGAACTGCATGTTGTCAAGACAGAGTGACCAGTGGTACTGGGTCCATGAGCTTAGTGTGCAGACTTTTAAAAATGTTGGCACCACCTACAGTATTGGAGCATAGGGCATTAACCCAACATTTTCCAACTTACTGAGGCCTACCGAGAATGTTCCCATGCCACTGCTGATCCCCATTAAAGGCTAGAAAAGGCACTTCCAGAATACATTTAATGTAGCCTAGGGGTGGAATGTGAACACTTAACTGCCATGTGCTGCCACCTCTAAGCCACTTTGTTTTATGCATGTGGATGCAGTTACAGTTGATTCAGGGACAGCAGGTATCTAGTACTACACTTGTGCATATCATCTGTGGATTTTAAAAGCCTTTGGGCTTAAATAACAGTGGCCAATATGATATATATATCTGAATATATATATATCTGAATATTCTGTCTAACTCAAGAGTCAAGGAGTGTTTAGCTTTATGTCTGTTCTTGGAATAAGATTTGTACTGAAAGCACCACTATATGTGGATACTTGCAGGAGAACAGCAGGAAACATACTGTAATTAGCAATGAAGCCTTTCCTTATAAATTAAAAAGGAAAACCTAAGATAAGCAGAACACAGGTTTTGAAATTCCCTAGCCTTGGAGCTGAGATGAAGCAGAACAGAATTATCAGAATTTAGAAGGCTTTCAAAGCACATCTGTTTGCTCTAGGCATCTCAGAATGAAGTCTATTGTTATCTGTGTATTTTCCTGATGCTGAATACTTTGTTAGATTTTTATTTTTATTGGGTTGATTTTAAATTGCTGCATTTAAAGACATTATATACAGTACCTAGCCCTCCAGGAGTTCTGTGGTCTATAAATAAAATAAATTACAGAGAGAGGGGAGGAAAGTAACAAGAGTGAATTCTGTGGGCACTTTTATTATTCTAGAGACACTTTATTATTCCAGCTACCATCTTTTGTTCTCTGCCGCCTCTGTAGCAGGTCAGCTACACGGTACAATGGGAACTCCTGCTTGCTCCAATATACTTCACGTGTAAGATGCATAACTTGGTATCAGCATGACTTGGCTGGCTTTTCTTTTGAGGAGTGTTGTCATAAGAGCAACAGAAATTTAGATTAAAGAAAAATAGGTACCAAAGTATAGGCACCTCTTATAAATTTGTGGTTTTTAATACCTGCAAGTTCTGTGTACCTGTAACTGTACACACACACCTTGTTTGTACCTAACTGGTTTTTGGATGTTGACCATTTAGCAAAAATCCATATACTGAAAACAGTTACTCGAATAATGACACTGAGAAGAATTCTGTTATTAACAATAAAATTATATCTAAAATAAAAGTTAAGGATTGAATTAAAAATGTAACATTATTTTTTTATTTGTTTACATTTTTATCCTGCCCCATACCCAAAGATCTCTGGGTAGGTAACAACAGATTAAAAACAAGATACAGACTAAAAACACTTTTAAAAATTCAACAAATTTAAAACAGTAACACTGGGTTAATAGTGACTGTAACTGAGGGGGGGGGGGAGAGTATAATCAGTCAGCCAAAGGCCAGGCCGAAGAGGTGTGTCTTTAATGCCTTACTAAATATATATAAGGAAGGGGCATGACACACCTCAAGGGGGAGGCTATTCCATAGGTTGGGGACCATCACCAAAAAGGCCCTCTCCTGGGTGCCCACCAGCCTCACTAAAGGTGGTGGGACAACCAGGAAGGCCTCACCGCTAGATCTTAAGGCACAGGCAGGTCAGTATGGGAGAAGGCATTCCTTTAGATATTTGGGGCCCAAGTCATTTAAGGCCTTATAAGTCAGAATTTACACCTTGAATTGGGCTCAGTAGCTAACGCAATTCTTTTAAAACTGGCATGATGTGTGTCCAGCTAGCTCATAGGTGCTCATAGATTCTTGTCTGGATTCAGCTTCAGTTTATTGGCCCTCATCCAGCCTACCCGCCTCAAGACACCTGTCAAGCATTTCAACCGCCTCTCCTGATTGAGATGGAACAGAAAGAGAGAGCTGGGTATCATCTGCATATCGATGACACCTCACTCCAAATCTCCTGATGACCTCTTCCAACGGCTTCATATAGATGTTAAATAGCATGGGAGATAAGATCGACCCATGAAGAACCCCACAAGAGAGTTCCCATCATTGTATCCCACAACCACTATCTGGAATCTACTGTGGAGATAGAAGCGTAACCAATGCCAAGCATTGCCTCCCACTCCTAAACTCCGTAGTCTCTCCAACAGGATACCATGGTCAATGGTATCAAAAGCCGCTGAGAGATCCAGGAGAACCAACAGGGTAGCATTCCACTTGTCTCTCTCCCAGAGGAGGTCATCCACCAGGGCAACTAAGGCAGTTTCTGGGCCTGAAGCCAGATTGAAACGGGTCCAGATAATCAGCTTCTTCTAAGCATGCCTGCAATAGAACAGTGACAGCCCTCTTTAGAACCTTGCCTTAAAAAGGTATGTTAGCCACCAGGCGATAGTTATTTAAATCTTCTGGGTCCAAGGAGGTCTTCTTCAAGTGGGGGCACACCACAACCTGTTTCAGGGCCAGAGGGACCACCCCAACCCTCAGAGAGGCATTCACTACCTCCTGGATCCACCTGGTCATACCTTGTTGGCTAGTCTTTATCTGCCATGAGGGGGAAGGATCCAGAGAGCATGTTGTCAGCCACACCCCCGCAAGCAGCTTGTTCACATCCTCAGGCCACAATTATCCAAATAAACTGGACAAGACAGTTCTCTGGACACCTCGTTTGGACTGTGTCCAATCATGACATCTAATCCCCTACAAATCTGAGCAACTTTGTCCTCGAAGTGCTTCCCAAATTCATCACAGCAGATATTACTTGCCCTGGCTCTAACTTCATTGAGCTTTGTTTTATAAGGCCATTTACTACTATAAAGAGCTCTGCTGGACAACTACTCGAGGATGCAATGGTGGTGGAGAAAAAAAAATTTTTTGCTGCCATCATCACCACATGGTAAGCACAATAGTGTGCTCTTACACGTGTTCGGTCAGACTCACAGCCAGATTTACACCACCTGCACTCTAGCCGTTGACCTTCCTGTTTTTGATCACTTCCTGGGAGTGGGAGCGATCATGTCAATAGCCCTGCTCATCTCCCGATTTCAGAGAGAGACCAGGGCGTCAACAGGAGCACCAGTCATGCTAGCCGGAAAATTCCCTAGAGCATTCAAGAAGCGCTCAGACTCCATAAGTCTCTGGGAGCAGACCGTTTCAATAGATCCCACCCCACAGATGGGGGCTGCCATTGCAAGTTCAACCTCACCAGCGAATGATCTGCTCATGACAATGGTTTGACAGTCAATCCACCTATCAATGGATACCAGTCCCCTCTGAGGCAAAAAACAAATCAAGGGTGTGGCCTGCTATATGAGTTGGGTCAGATACAAATTGAGACAGCCCCATGGTTGTCCTGGAAGACATGAAGAACTGAGCTGGTCCACTGAGCATAGTCTCAGTGTGCAAGTTGAAATCCCCCAACATCACCATGGCAGAGGCTTCCAACACCACATCCGAGACCACCTCAGCCAGCTCAGATAGGGAGGATGCCAGACAGTGGGGTGAACAGTAGACCAGCAGCATCCCTATCCTGTCTCTCTGTCTGGCCCAACAACAAAAACAGGCTCTCAATCCCCAGTACAGTGCGAATTGGCCGTCTGGTGAGGGAGATGGAAATCCGATGGACTACAGTGACACCCCCTTCCCCCCCCCAGTCTAGAACAGTGCTGCACTGAGTATCCTGGAGGACATAGCTGAGTGAGACAAGACCCACCCAGTTCATCCATCCAGGTCTCTGTTATACATGCCAGATCAGCCCCTTCTTCCAGAATCAAGTCCTGTATGACAGATGTTTTATCCCGGGCTGATCTCTTATTCAAGAGCAACACGGACAGAGCAGGAGGCTGATTGGCATGGCACCCCAAACACTGCCAGTTGAGAGACAGAACAGAAAGGGTAATAGCTTCAAGATATCTAATACCCCTTCTCCTAACCTGTGGTATGTGATTGCACACCCCCACCACCCCACCCACTCACAGCATTCGCACCCAGAAGAGAGAGAACACTAATCCAAGAGCTTGCCAGCTGTTTTAGTGATGCTGTGGACAATAATAATAATAATAATATTTATTTGTATACCGCCCTGTGGCGAACCAATCCGGGCGGTTGACAACAATAAATATAAAAACATCATATAAGAATAAAACATTATGGTCCCTCCCCCCCTTAAAAAGTATTAAACAATATGACAAATTAAAATACAATATCAAAAATATAAGACAAAATATAAAACATAATTAAATGGGCTAACAGCCCTAATATCCCTCCGGAGCTCCTCAACCAACATTTATTATGGGTCCACGAGGGGAATGAGGGGGTCAGGAAGCCCGAGCTGGGATGGTTTATCTAGGGAAAATTAATCTGGAAAGGCCTGCCGGAAGAGAGCCGTCTTGACAGCTTTTTAAAAGCTGTCTAGTGATGTCAACTGACGGATCTCATCCGGCAGGTCGTTCCAGAGTTTGGGGGCGACAGCAGAGAACGCCCTCTGGGAGGTCGCCGCAAGCCTGGATTTTACAGGCTGCAGTAAATTCCTCCCAGAGGAGCGGAGAGCGCGGGGAGGATTGTACGGGAGAAGGCGGTCCCTGAGATAGCTTGGACCCAAGCCATTTAGGGCTTTAAAGGTAATAACCAACACCTTGTACCGGGACCGGAAGCTAATAGGCAGCCAGTGTAAGGACCTAAGAACCGGAGTAATGTGGTCCCTCCTAGATGTACCGGAAACAAGCCTGGCTGCCATATTTTGTACCAGCTGAAGCTTCCGAACCAAGTACAGGGGTAGCCCCAGGTAGAGCGCATTACAGAAGTCCAGGCGTGAGGTTACCAGTGCGTGCACAACAGTTTCGAGGTCCTTTACTTCCAGGAAAGGGCGCAGTTGGCGTATCAGCCGAAGCTGATAGCAGGCGCTCCTGACCATCGCATTTACCTGATTTATCATCAGGAGCGATGAGTCAAGGAGTACCCCCAGACTGCGAACACAGTCACTGGAGGAGAGCGTGACCCCATCCAGGACTGGAAGTTGCAACCCAATTCTTGGTTTCGGGGCCGCTACCGTGAGCACCTCCGTCTTGTCTGGATTCAGTTTCAATCTGTTTTTCCTCATCCAGCTCATTACCGCTTGAAGACATTCATTGAGCGAAGAGATGCCATTGGAATTCGAGGCCGACGAGCGAGACATGGAGAAATAGATTTGGGTGTCATCAGCGTACTGATAGCACCTAGCACCATAACTCCGTATTATCTCACCCAGCGGCTTCATATAGATGTTAAATAACATCGGGGACAGAATAGCCCCCTGAGGAACCCCACAAGTGAGGTTCCTCTTACTGGACCTACAGTCCCCGAGCAGCACCCTCTGGGACCGACCCGAGAGGAAGGACCGGAACCACTGCAAAGCAGTGCCCCCTATACCTAAACCCCTCAGGCGGTCCAAGAGGATGCCGTGATCTATGGTATCGAAAGCCGCTGAGAGGTCTAAAAGCACCAACAGGGTCACACTACCCCTGTCGATGCTCATGCGCAGATCGTCGGTCAAGGCAACCATGGCAGTCTCAACCCCAAAGCCTGTCCTAAAGCCGGTTTGAAATGGGTCTAGATAATCGGCTTCATCCAAGACAGCTTGGAGCTGAAGAGCGACCGCCCTCTCAACCACCTTGCTCAGAGATGGCAGGAGTGACACAGGCCTATAATTTCTCATATCCAGGGGGTCCAGGGAAGGTTTTTTCAGAAGCGGCCTAACAGCCGCTTCCTTTAAACAAGATGGAATGTGTCCTTCCCTGAAGGATGCACCAATGATATCCGTAAGGAATCTCATCAATGCATCCCCCCCCTGGACGGCCAGCCATGATGGGCAAGGGTCGAGAGGGCAAGTCGTCTTCCTCATCTTACCAAGCAGCTTGTCCACGTCCTCGGTACTCACAGATTGCCACTGATCTAGTATAATTACATCGGCGGGATCACTGGATGCCTCATCTATCGACTCTGTTTCAATGGTGGCATCTAAGTCGGCTCTTATCTGATTTTGTCTGCAAAGAAATTATTGAATGCGTCACAGCAGGCCGTAGTCGGGTTAAGTAAGGGATTTGGCGCAGGGGGCACCTGCGTCATCTCCCTCACCACCTTAAACAGCTCTGCTGGACGAGACTCTGCAGACGCAATACGTGCAGAGGAGAAAGCTCTTTTAGCTGCACGTATTGCCTCCCGATAGCAACAAAGAAAGTTCCTATGGCGAGTTCTGTCAGATAAGAGACGAGTCTTCCGCCACCTGCGCTCTAGCCGTTGTCCAAACCGCTTCATCCTCCTCAACCCTGGCGTAAACCAAGGCCTCCGATTAGGAGCAGGATGGCAAGGGCGCTTGGGAGCGATCATGTCGATAGCCCTGGTGAGATCGGTGTTCCAGGTACTAACCAGAGCATCGACAGGATCACTGGCATTCCCAACCATTAAACCCTCTAAGGCTTTCTGGAATCCAATTGGATCCATCAGCCTTCGAGGGCGGACCATTCGAATGGGCCTGCCACCCCCAGAGGAGCAGGAATTGGCTCTCAGTTCTGTCTTGACCAGGAAATGATCAGTCCATGACAATGCGGAGGTGCTTAGCACCTCCGCCCACGGATATGCCTGTTCGGTACAAAACACCGCATCGAGAGTATGACCCGCACAATGTGTAGGCCCGTTGACCAGCTGGGATAGGCCCATGTTTGTCATGGTATCCATGAACTCCCGAGCCGCACCTGTTAAGTTGGTCTCGAGCGGGATGTTGAAGTCCCCCAAAACTAAAAGTCTGGGGGTCTCCAAGATCAGCTCAGAGACCAGCTGTGTCAGCTCGGTCAGGGAGTCTGCTAGACAACGGGGTGGCCGGTAGACTAGCAAGATTCCCAATCTATCCCTGGTCTTCAGGCTAAGGTACATACACTCAAACTGGAATGTATTCCGAACAGGTATCCTAGCCAAGGTCAAGGTGTTCTTATGAACCAGAGCCACTCCACCCCCCTGCCCACTTCCCCTCACCTGCTCACTGACAGAGTACCCGGCTGGGAGGGCCTGCGCCCATATAGCAGCACTGTCCTCCCCCAGCCAGGTCTCTGTGAAGCAAGCCAGGTCAGCATCCTCATCCAGGAGAAGATCCTGGATGATATGGGTCTTATTTTTCACCGACCTGGCATTGCAAAGAAGCAAGGTGAGGGTCTGTGGAATGGTTGGTCCGCTCTCCAAGCCATTCTGGGAAACAGGGGGAACTGGAGGCGGGATAGCTTTCAGACAGCGATCCCGTCTTCTTTTGTAACATCTGTTCCCTCTGTTGCCACCATACCTCCCTTTCCCCAACGCAACTCCAATAGCTGCCCCTGTCTCATTCCCGGCCTCAGGTAAGGTAATGGGGTTAAGAAAGTGGACCTTCTGTTTGTTGGACCCTGCTAGTCACTCTTGAGAAACTATCTCATCGCATTTATCTCTGACTATACAACCGTTTCTGTTTAAAATGGAAGGGTTTAAAGGACAAGTACATCCTGAGTGTTGAGGAACTGTAGTGTTGTTTGTGCCCAATTCCTCTGGATGCAAATACAGAAAATCCAGGAATTCTTTCTTGGACCAGTTCTTGTTTCCGAAATTGGGAGGTACTGGCATGTCCATTTCTAGCTGATTTTCTTTCCAGAGTGGACTAAGATCTGCTGGGCCCTGTTTAGATGAATTTAGTTTATTATTTTCCTCCATCTCCTTGGCAGGGGGTAGATTTTTTCTATTTGTATTTTTTTCCACTGGTAGGTAACTTGGTTCTTTTTGTTTCAGTATATTTAAAAATTGTTCCAGTCTATTATTTCCATTTTGTCCCCCTTTCTTAAGTTTCCAAAGTTGTCAATCAGGGCTAATTCTTCAGAATCCCACTCTATTTTTGTCCTCTGCTGGATGGAGGATGCTTTTGCTTTTGAGGGTGATGCTTCTGCCTTCTGTTGCCTAGTAGTCTTGGCTGTATTCGCTTCCATATAAACTGTGTTTACCCCAGTGGGGAATGTGCCTGTCTCTTTAAAGACTCTTTGAGGAAGGATATCATAATTTTTTCAGGTATGTTTTCCATTTTAGAAGGGTATGTGGTATCTCTGAGTTGTTAAAGGAGAAAACCAGTCTCTTATAGAAACCCGCACTCGGAAGCCAGTAGAAAAAGTCCAAATTAATCTTATCTGTTCTCCGGAGCAACTGCTTTAAAGAGGCCACAACTCTTTTCTTTGAATTCCATCTTCCGTAGTTAGTTTCCTTCTTTCCAATATTTAGTACTATCTGAGAAGGTACTAACTGTAAGGTACGTTTTTCTATGGCCATACCAGGCTTCAGTTGTCCCAAAGATAATAGGGAAGTTGTTTTGATGGCATTTTTGCCACAAGAAAAGTCTTTGTTTGTTAATGCCGGCTGCCCCCCAGTTTCCTCTTGTCCACAGCTCACAATAATTGGAGCAGCTGGCGGGAACTCCTTGATGCTCAAGGTTGTCAGAGGTATCATGGCATTTGTATGAACCTCCTCTGGATTGTCATTTTGTCTCTTTATAAATCTGTGGTGAGGCCACATTTGGAATATAGTGTACAATTCTGGTCACTACACCTCAAAAAGGATATTGTGGAACTGGAAAAAGTGCAGAAAAGGGCAACTGGAATGATTAAGGGGATTACGAAACCAGGCTGCAATGTCTAGGCCTCTTCAGTCTGGAGAGATGGCATTTAAGAGGGGACCAGATTGAAGTATATAAAATTATGCATGGTATAGAAAAGGTGGATAGAGAAAATTTATTTTCTGTATCACACAACACTAGAACCAGGGGGCACTCTATGAAGCTGATGGGTAGGAGAGTCGGATCCAACAAGGGGAAGTATTTCTTCACCCAGAGGGTCATCGGTTTATGGAATTTGCTGCTGGAAGAGGTGGTAACAGCTACCAGTCTCGATGGCTTTAAGGATGGGTTAGACAAATTTATGGATGACAGATTTATCAATGGCTACTTGAATGAATGCCTAGGTGCATCTTTCAGGCTGGGGGGGGGGCGGGAGCAGGATGCTTCTAAGGCCATTTGCTGGGATTCGAGAGCAGGAAAGGTTTGTCCTTGTCTCTGCTTGAGATGCCCATGAGCATTTGGTGGGCCACCGTGTGCGATGGGATGCTGGACTAGATGAGCTGTGGCCTGATCCAGCAGGGCTTCTCTCATGTTCTCTTATGTTATGTTCTTATTGGTTGGATCTTCCACCCTTTTTCTGTGGAGTTTTCAGAAGCAACCCCTCCCCTTAACCATCATTTTCTCACAGGCACAAGTGAGTATCTGCACATTTAAAATTCATACTTCTTTCTAGGAACCTAACTAATGAGGGACTTTTGTATTTACTTGCTTACTCCATTTGGGAAACCGCACAGCTTCTAAAATTAAAAGAACAATATAAGGTATTGGGGGTTAAACTGCTCTGAGATTTTTATGGGAAGCAATAGTGATTTTTTTTAAAAAAAAAAAACCTTTTATTTCTTTCCTTTTCGACTGCCAATACCTCAATCCAGCAGTTCTGGTTTTGTGTAGGTTATACGGCCTTCTGAATGGTGATATAAAATGAAAGACAAATAGTGATTCAAAGTATCCCAAGGATGAGAATCTTTTGGCCAATGCACAGTTAAAACTGTATTGTCTATGCCTAATTATTGCCTTTGAGCCCTATTTAAAGGCTAATTCCTGATGCTGATGAGGGCTTAAAGGATAGCCGGCTCATGTTTGTTCCACTTCTAGACTTGCAGATGCATACTATGAAAAACAGCTCTGCTATTTACTTGTATTTTTTCAGGAGTGGGAGAGTGCTGATATTGTAAATGTCAGCATTAGCTATTTGTACTGGAACAGTTCCTGTGAAGAAATGTTTATCATATTTCTCTGCTTGCTGAAAATTGGCACTCTGTGGTTCTTTAAAAATGTTTTGAAGCTTTTAATCATTCCATTTCCAATCTGCTCTTAATAGTTATTAACTCCTGACTGCAAACCCTAAACTCGCAGTCTTTAGCAAGAATTTAGTGGCACGTTTTTAACAGAATGGCCCAACCATTTTTGTCTATGTGCTAACAAGCTCATGTTTGAATTGTTGCAATGTGTTCTATGGGGAGCTGTCTGGGTACTCAGTCAAGGACTTTCAAATGGTGCAGCTGGCCATTGGCACTTTAAAACTTTCCCCAACTGTAACCTAACAATTTCTGGTGCCCCATCACATGCAGGAAAGCATCATTCACTTCAAACATCTACTTTCCTAGTTATATCTTTGTCCTGTAAAAAGGAATGAACTAATTCCAACATGATTACCAGCCACTTTGTGTTGTTACAAACTAGGTAGAATACAAGTCAGTGAATGTTAAAGAAGGCTGGTAATATTGTTGGGTGAAATATATTTATATGATGGTTTCATTGTCAATATCTGTGCCTGCTCATCATCCAAATAATCGCCAGACTACACAGTCCATGCATACAAAATACAATAGCTAAAAATAAATAATATACTATATAGCACCTTTCACAACTAAAAAAAAAACAAGTTCCGAACTTCAGATTACCACTAAGGTAATCTGTGGTAATCTTAAAATATGTGGTACTAAAACAGCTTAGAGGTGATAATATTCACATGCTAGTGCCTTAGGGCGTGTCTCTATGGTCTCTTTTTGCTTCCTTCTTGTGTTGGATTTTTAAAATGCGGGTTGTAATTCAAAATAAAGCATCCCCATGTGCTTTGGGGCAATACAAATTTAAAACGTACTTTCCTGTCTCCATGCAAACCGCTTTTTGTGAGCCCGCATCTTTTTCTTCCCACCCCCACCCCCCTGCCCACTGCAGAGATGAAAGGCAAAAACCTCAATTGAACCTCCAGAACACAAAATCACCCCTTTACTTGGCTGCCAATAGTTAAAAGCAGTTACTGAAAGCAGCTCACTCTCTCCATAACTAATGCTTGCAACATACGATGTTTTTCCACTGTCACTAGAAGTATCCATTTAGTACCCATTTATGGGTACTTAATGGGTACTTCTAGTGACAGTGGAAAAACACCCATAGTTACAAGCAAAACTGAAAGCAGGCTCCCTTCAGCTGTCAAATTCAGCTGCCTGCATTCACTTAATGGCAGCTGATTAGCGCTAAACTAGACCTGCGAAGTGAAACTTAGTTTCACTTGGGAGGCTGCATTATTAGGAGGGGGGGAGAGATTTGCTTGCTGAGAAACAATCTCCATGGTAATGATATTGATAATTAGTATCACCTTTCCCTGTTAGCAAGCACAAAATCTCTCTACCCCTTGGAAGTGAAACAATGTCACAGTTCGGAGCTCTGCTTGTGGGCTGAAAGAGCTGAATGCAGCTGATTCTGACAGCCAGTTCTTCTGCAGAGATCAAAAATGCCTAAAAATTCAGTGGAATATGGGAGAAAATGTGGAGAAAACGTCTCCATGCTCCCAGAAAAACCCGCAGCTTCCCAAAAGTGCGGAGGTAGTCTTGTTTAAAGGAGGGTTTTTCTGCCGCGGATTTTCCTCCTTTGTGGCTCTGGAAGCCCGGAGTAAAGCTCTGCATCAGAAGCAAAAGAAGCTTTTTAACGGATTTTTCTTTGCATGTAGACAGGACCATCTTAATCAGCATTAAAGGCCTGAAGCTTCACTTCAAAAATACGTACTCTGGCCTTTAACGTTGATTAGCGTAATAATGGAAACATTAGTGATTGTGTGCTATCAACCCTTAAGCAGCGGGCTGCTTTTTTCAGAGTGTTTACATGCAGTCTAAGGAAGAATGCACTCTTACATTCCTGGGAACTGCAGCTATGCTCCTAGATGGAGCATACACATTGCATGAAGATGCTTGATTAAGGGAAGCCCAAATTACTTCCCCTAGGACTTAAAAAGCAGGACTTCTATACCAATCAAATTATATTGTTTCAGTGTTTCAATCTGTGCCTTCTTTCAAGTGTCTTTCTGTAAACTTTTGCTGATTACTGTAAAAACCCTGGTTACCTTGTCTAAATGATTGCTGAACTGAATCTGATTGAAAGGGTGTGCTGATTCCCTATACCATTTAAAGCTGTTCTAAATCAACTTTTTGAATTGCTCTAATTTCACACTTAATAAATGAAACCTGGTTTAAGATCCTGGTTGGTTATTTTCCTCTCCACTAAGGATCAATTGCAAGCTGCTTTTCTGTCAAAACCAAAGTCCAAATGTCTTAAGAAGAACCCAAAGCTTCTGTGCATGTACAGACTGCTAGGGCCTTTCCGCACTTGGCCTTATTCTAGAATATATCTTGGGGCAGGGGCCTGCTGTCCACATGTTAATGTAGATTATGGCAGGGCCCAGGTGAGTCCCACCATTGTCTGTATTAGCATGTGAACAACTGACTCCTATTCCAAGATATATTCCAGAATAAGGCCAAGTGCGGAAAGGCCCCTAGAGCACATTTGATAACAGTATAGATAACCTGATCAGATTATTCGGAATTGGTAATGTGGTGCTGACTGACTCTAAAAGTCCATGTTTGACAACTGCATTCTTCACTAATTGGAAAGCTCATCATTTATCCAGTTTCTATTCAAGTGGGAACTTTTTAAGAATTTAAGAAGGCTGCATCATCCGTACTTTAATCTGAAATGTATTATATAGTTTACAATGTATTTGTATTATGTAGTTCATGATCAACTAACCGGCAATTACTTTATGTAAGTTTTGAGTTTTCAGGTGGGACTTTAAAAAAAAAATTCTCATGGATTTCCCATGCTCCATGTGGGAAACATGCCCTTAGTCAATATCTGTCTTCAGGTTTATACATGCTCAATATATGCCTTCCTTGTATACACATGGAAATAGTGCTGGCTAATTACCTTTTTGAACCCCTCCTGTTCAGCGTCTGTTTAGATGAACCTGAAGCACATATGAATGCAGAAGAGATTTCACTTGATCATTAGTCTTGCACATTCAGCCCCTTTCCATTGTGCAAATATGAGATAGAAATTGTGGAGCTCTTATCTTTATTTATATAAGGTGAGGATTAGAAGTGTGCTTTGATTTCCTCCAGTCAGTATGGGGTGTTTTCCCACTGTCACTAGAAGTACCCATTAAGTACCCATTAATGGATACTTAATTAATGGGTACTTAATGGGTACTTCTAGTGACAGTGGAAAAGCAACAATGGATTTCATATTAGCATCACAAGCTTCCCCCCACCCCCAGCCTGAAGGATGCACCTAGGCATTCATTCTAGTAGCCACTGATACATCTGTCATCCATAAATTTGTCTAACCCTACCTTGAAGACTGGTAGCTGTCACCACCTCTTCGGTTTTGCACTAGCTGCCATCACCAGAGTACAGGGAGATGTTCCCCTACCTTCCCGTGATTACATCAAGACTTTTTTGTTAGGTGTTAAGCTGAATGTCCCCATTGTACATAGATTCCCAACATGGGACTTGGATTTGGTTTTGGCATCCCTTTCTGGCATCCCTTTTGAATTTATAAGACACGTATCCTTGAGGCTTCTTTCATATAAAGTTCTGTTTTTGGTGGTCATGACCTCTGCTCATAGAGTCTCTGACATGACAGCGCTTTCTGTTTCCCCTCCACTCTGTGGGTTCACTCCAGAATTGTCCTTCTGTGGATGGACCCTTCTCATCAACTGAAGGTGGACTCAGTTTTTCACAAGTCTCAGGAACTATACCTCCCATTTCTCTGTCCACAACCTAAGCACAGGCTTGAATAACAATGGCACGGTCTCGATGTATCCTGTGCACTTAAGGTATACCTTGCCAGAACAAAAGATCACAGAATGACTGCCACTCTTTTTGTATGTTTTCATCCTGCTTTGGCAAGGGTGTTGTCTTCGTGGATCTGGCTTACCAGATGAGGAAGATCCCGCTTCCACAGGGGATATAGGCCCATTCAACGAGAAGTGCTGCCACATCTGCTGCTTTCGCCACACATGCAAGCATTGTTGAAATTTGCTCGGCTGTCACCTGCTCACCTGTCACTTTCACTAGACATTACCAGCTGGATGCGTACAGGTCAGTGGACACATCCTTCAGGAGACGAGTCTTACAACAGGTGGTACCACCGATGGTAAGAGACATTACCAGGGTGGTTTTGTTATTAAGGCTGTGTTCGCACCTACATTTTAATCCAGCTTCAGTACACTTTCGGAGTGAGATAACACATTAACAAAGTGACAAGTCATTTCATTTTTGTTTTATCTAACTCAGTAAAACCACCTTTGAGTTAGATAACATGGAAGGAAAATGACAAGTCATTTTGCTTCTATGTTCTTCCACTCTGAAAGTGGACTGAAGCTGGATTAAAATGTAGGTATGAATGCAGCCTAAGTTTTCCCACCGAAGGAAAGTGCTTTGGTACATCTCTCTGTGAGTCTGCTGCGTCTGTCTGAGAACAGGAAGTTGTCTTACCTATATGAGCTTCTGTTCTAGACTGATGACAGCAGACTCCTCCCTCCCTGTACTGGTTGAGTTTACTTTTTTCTTGCTGTATTTCAGATTTCTTCTGCTCCTGCCTCATCAAATAGCTCATCTGCTCCTGCTTCATCTCAGCTTCCACAGGTTGAACTGGGAGCCCACAATGAGGCAACACAAGTTTAAAATCAAGACGCTTACATAGGTAAGACAACTTCTAGCTCTCATCTGCCTAAGAGACGCAGGATTAGGCAGTGTAGACCGCTGAGCAAAACTACAAGCTGATTTTTAAGTATAGTGCATTAATAGTACAAAGAAAACAGAAAAATGCATAGTATTTTTTAAAATGAAAGACGCAACTAAAGGGCACACAAATATTTTCCCATGTGCCCAAGCAAAAAGACAAGCACATGTATGGTACAAAGAGAACAGAAATAAAAAAAGATGCAGGGCTAGAAAGGAAGTACAGTGATGAAGAAGAAAAATATGTTGTATTTTAAGCTGGGAGATGCAGCTAAAGGGCATGCAAATATTTTCCCATGTGCCCAAGCAAAAGGACAAGCAGATGTGTTTCAGTTTAAATACTAGCTTGCTTATTATGAGTGAGTTTTCAGAAGCATGACAATAGTCTCTTTCATCAAATACATAATCAGTATCTCAGTTAATTTCATGCATCTGATTAAATAAGCTTGAAGTATAATAGCTGTTCCCGGGATACCAGTGTGGTCTCGCCTCTATCTCTTTTCAGCATACAGAGAATTGCAGAATCATGAACACCTGCTCTAAATCCTTCTGGTGTGTTTGTATCTGAAATCAACACAATTACCTTTAGAGCTCCAGTCCAGGTTATAGGTCATGTGTGCACTTTTAACTATTAACTAGAACAGATAAAAGCATTTGAGTCAGTGAATATCTAGCATAAGATCCTGTATACACACTGGACAGCAGAATGGGACTGCCCAAAAGGTTAACACCTTTGCAAAATAAGACAAATTCAGTTTAGGATTAGAATACAAATCTTGCACCTATAGAAATATTTTTCCCAGGACTTTCTCACCATGGATTGGACTTATGTAAATGGATGAAACTCTAAATGGGCAGGGAGAACTAACTTTTTAAACACAAGTGTCCATGTGATGAACACTCAACTGCATATAAATGTTATACACAATTTGTTTCACCAGAAAAGGAATTTCCATTCCTCACAAGATTTGTGACATATTACTGCTTTCTAGTTTATACAAAGTGATGATAGCAGGCACAAATCAAGGAGGAAGCTAATGATATCAATCGTATCAAAGAAAACAATATCCAACTTCATTCCCTTCCTTTGAGGAACCCAAACTTCTAAAGGAGGACAAATATATCTTTAAATCCAAACATATTTGTAATACAGTTGCTTAGATTAAGTCTTCAGTTAAAATAATAGCTAGGTGAGTCCTAATATTTTTATCCTCTTACATCCACCAACATATTATCCTGCATAAGCTGAAGTGTTTCCTGGTTCTTGGAAACAAGTTTGGGGGGAATGGCAGAACAGCCCCTTTCCACAGAAAATATGATGCCACCAGGATTGTCTGTGTGGTTTACATTGTAATTTACAGCCCTATCACTTTTCTGAATTCAGAATTGTGTGGTTCTAAAATATCATAAAAAACCCTGCTTTTATCAAAGCTGTCCCTGATGAAGAGCAGATCTTCTACAGAATACTCATCGTCTTTTCCTGACCAAACAGTCAAAGTGTACCTGAAAGTAAAATTAACAGTACTGTTCAGTTTTTGACAAAAGTCTACATACAAAAGCCTAGAAGAGCAAATTAGCATTTGTCTTTTATATGCCTTGGTTTCTCTGCTAATTACAAGTTATAATCATCTTAATGTTATAGTGCTTTCATTACCAGCTTACATTTATTTCAGGGACCAACTGAAGATTTCTCTTTTACCAAGACCTTTCCATCCTTGATTTTAACATTTGACACTTTTAGCTACTTTTATCAACATTTTGTAATCCACTTTGGGATTATATTTTTAATAGACAGTACTATAGAAATACTTTATATGAAACAAAAATAATAAGTTATCAATAGTGCAAGTTGCTGGACTGGGCTTCCCTGCAGGCCTCACTGAGCTTCAAGCAGAACTCCTAAGTTAGCATGTGATTAGTTCATATCAGATGTAAACCTTCAAGCCTGGAGAAGAGAGTGGGATGAATGGAGGAATGAAAGGTTTCCAAGCCCAGGCAAATAACTCATCATATTTTAAAATTACATTACATTGCTATTGGGAAACTACAATCTTTTCTGCAGCATTAATAACATTTTTCATGAAATACTATATCGTCCTGTATAATATCCAGGTCTAGAGGCAAACACTTGTGTCTTCTCCTCTGCAGCACTTTTCAAAGAGACCCATCTAAAGGCCTCCTTACTGTCATTTAGGCTGTGTTCAGATGATGTACCAAATCTGGCAGCCAATTACTCCCATGATGCCACAACCGCAACATCTGCCAGCCATAGTCCATTGTGGGGCCATGGAAAGGTCAGCAGAAGGACAGTGCAGAGCAAACCTCTTTCCATGCCCTTCAGAAAGACTTTTCTCAGCTATGTCAGTTTGAGCCATCCATGTGACAGGTCCTGATGGGACAGGGGGAGCTGTCCCTGCAATGCCGATTTTCTCATGGCCCATCCAAATTCAGCCTTAGATGACTTTAATCTAAGTTCAGGAGGAGTGCCATGTAAAAATAATAAAAAACCTATTTTATATGACATTTTTAAACCTTATAAGAAGAAAATGCTTTGAAGCTGGAAATCGGACAAGGGGGTAAACGTAATCTTTTGGACAGATTAAACCATCATTATTTGTGTTACCTGCACAGAAATATCTTTTAAAAACGGAAAGGTCAGAGTATTCTATTTGATTTGCTGAATGGCGTTTGCTTTACCTGTTGGATTGCTGCAATAACCACAGAAGTTCAGATACTGACTGGCGCACCAAAGCAGCTCTAACAGGAAACGTTACTGGCTGCGCAAGATCTTCACATATTGCTGCCATCTCCTGCACCATCGCTGAAGTGTAGCCTACAGTAAAATCAAACAGCGCAGCATTCACAAATCCAAACTGCAAATATTTAGGCACTGGGAACTGCAGAAAGAGAAACTGAGGAGGAGCATAAAAGGAAAAAAAAAACTTTCAGTGCACCATTAATTTCTCCTTATTCTAAATTATGCAAAAAATTTATCTCTGCAGTCAGGAATCCTACTGTAATACTGATTTTGAACAGAAAAAGATTCCATGTGCATATACTTTAGCTGCCCCTTTGTACGCAGACCTGAAGTATGTATATCTGCTGCACACTAATGCCAAACCATCACCACACACATAAGCATCAACTGGCCAAGCCAGACTACCATGCCATTGCTTCTAGCAAGAGTTGCAGGCCAGGTCAGGACCTCCCAGAGGGAGAATGTAGCTTGGCACAACACCCTCATCCAGCCCATTTCCGATATGTGGTGAGCAATGACAGCAGTCGGGTGAAAAGGCCTGGGTTCAACTGCAGAATGTTGCTTGTGTCTGGTTGTTGATCACACACAAGGCCCTGTGGCAAGGAAAACTAAATAGAACTTGGTGCTAGTGGGGCCACAGGCTGCCCTACCCTGCTGCTAATTGCATCACTTTGGCACTTCCCCCAGTACCTCTGCCCAATTTGTCTTCCTTAATTCTTTCTCAAATGTCAATAAATTTGCTTGCCAGCACATCCAAAATGAAATTTGGTGTGCTCCTCTCTAACGGGGAGATGGTCTTAGTTCAGTGGTAGAGCAGTTGCATGGAAAGCAGAAGGCCACAGATACGATCCCCAGTATCTCTGGAGGAAGGTATGACAATCCACTTACATATCCCTGCCAATTAAAGTGCATACATGCATTCATGCATTCAAGGAAAGCGAAGTTTACTTCCTTTATAATAAATCATGAACAGCAAGCCAAGAGCAAACTTGTGATTAGATACCTCACCTCATGGAAAACCAACCCTCAGTTTGGAAAGTTTCCATAAAAGTATGGAAAGTCACACTTTTATGACACTGCTCCCACCTGCAGAAGGAAAATGAGTATAGATAAGAAGCATGCAGGAACACATTATTTTGTTCACTGCAAGCCATGATTCCTGTAATAAAGGTGGGGGGATACTGCACCATGAAAACCCATTGAAGGCTTCCAAGTCCTCCACAAAAGATATGTTCATAACTGTGTACACAGAAGCCACATATCTGTTCCATGCTAGCCAACCGCATGAATCTCTAATTTGTCAGACTCAGCCTTATTATCCACAACTAAGGAGTCAAGTACCACGAGCACCACTGAATTCAGTTCAAGATCCAGCTCAGTTTATTAATTCTTCTATAAACACAGAACAGCTTCCTTTGTTATACTTAACAGGAAAGACTCAGGATTCCACAACAGCAAAAAATACACATATAGCATGTCCCAAAAATTTGACTCCTGGTGCAGTTTTCTTGGCAGGGAGAGAATGGTGTTTGTCATTGCCATCTTCTGGGGAAATGCTGAGAATTAGACTTGAGACTCTCTGCTTTGCAGGTAGTTGCTCTACTACAAAGTTATGTCCACTCCCCAAATACAAGCAACCACAAATCCTGACATTGTTTCCTAAGAATAAATGGATTAGCTCACTTGATTGCATGACATTATATCTTGAACACTCCTGGGTGGGATGAATTTGAATGAAGCATTTTGCACAGCAGCATTCAAACATTTTTTTCTTACCTTTGTTGCATTTTTTATTAGTCCAGCCCGTTGTCCATCCCAATGACAAAGTAACATCTGGGGAAAAAGATGTCACCGTGTCTATAAATTCCTTTGCATCCACTACATAACTACTTCCACTTGGTCCAGGAAGAATATCAGCATTAATCCACACAGGTTTCTTGAGTTCTGTCTTGCCAAGAAGTTTCATTGAGGGTCTCACAGCAACTAGGCTAAATATACCACAGTCAATCGAAATTATGTACATTAAAACAATAACCAAAAGACCAATATATTTTATATGTACATCCATTTATACAAGAATCAGTTCAGATATAGTTTAGTTGCACCATTTAATATTTTTCAAGCCTATGAAACTATAGCTCAAAAACTCAGTAGCAGTAAACAGTGAAACACGTAAGTGCTAATAAAAGCTACTAAATGTAATTTTACAGAGTTCATATATAGTACTGTTAGTTAGCTGCTAAAATTACAATTTTTCATTGTAACTATAGATTCTCCTATAACCCTAGGGTTCCATTCCAGAAAAATGATGCTGAATGAGAATCTGTACAATGAGGGCAATAGACTTAAATGGAAATCTGGGCCTAGGGGAACAGTGGCCAAGAACTCCATTAACTTTCACTGTTGTATACTGACCCCATTTAAAATTACATTGATTTGAATGAGGAAGGGCTCCCAATGCAAGTCAATGGAGGAAAGGAACCTGCATTGAAAGGGCAGAACACTTCAGAGTAAATCTACCATAGGGACAATGAAAAACCCACAGGTGCCAAGGCTGAAAGTACCATCAAACAGATGCAGCCATGATAGAGAATTGGCCTACATCAGCGACATTTTGATGAGATGAGAGCATAATCTGGGCTGGGACAGCAATCATTGCACGATTAGACTGGGTCAATGCAAGAAAATGTTATGGATGATGAGAAACAAGCAGGAGAAGCTTGCTGCTGCTTCTCTGATCTAAGAAAAAATGGTATCTAATAGTGCCAAAGATTGAAGAGCAAAAAATCTCCCTACTTCCACTTCAGAAAATATCTGTGCAACAAAAGACACACTGGGACATATATTCATGCATGCATGCAAGCGGGTGCGCACACATAGAGACAACAAAAACACTCCACACTCACTCGGGAATCAATAACCATACCATAGACATATTACAGAACACAAGCAAGAGCACTCAAAATCACACAAAAAAAGTCAAATCCCACCCAAATAGCCCACAGAACATATATACTAATAAGAACATAAGAATATAAAAGGAGCCTTGCTGGATTGGGCCACAGCCCAACTAGTCCAGCATCCTGTCCCACAATTAACCTTTGGAGGCATCCTGCCTGTCTCTGCAGCCAGGAAGATATACCTAGGCATCCATTCTATCAGACATTGATACACCTAGCATCCATGAATTTGTCTAACGCTTTCTTAAAGCAATAAGCCTGGTTGCTGTTACCAATTCTTCTGGAAGCAAATTCCATAGGCCAATGACCCTCTGGTGAAGAAATATTTCCCCTTGTATAATCTGACTCTCCCACCCATCAGCTTCACAGAATGCCCCCTGGTTCTAGTGCTGTGTGATAGAGAAAAAATGTTTCCTCTATCTACCTTTTCTATAGCATGCATGATTTCATATACTTCAGTCAGGTTTCCTCTTAAATGCCATCTTTCAAGGCTGAAGAGGCTTACATATTGCTGATTTCATAAGGGAGGTGTTCCAGCCCCTTAATTATTTTGGTTGCCCTTTTCTGCATCTTTTCCAGTGCCACAATATCCTTTTTTAGGTATGGTGATCACACCCCACACTCCAAAGCACGCAAAAGTTCTCAAAAGCACTAACAACTCACCAAAAGCCAGTCATACATTCCACATTCAGAATGCATTTTTCTCAACAACAGCTACGCCAAGCATCTTCCTCACTACACAAATACAAATTGCAATGTGGCTACTGGACCAGGAAGAAAGGCCTAGCATGTTGCAGGCTTCACCTCTGACCTCCTCAGACTTTCAGCTTTAAAATGTACAATAGCAAGTTGCTAAATCATTTAATGAGATTTATGGTAGTAATTCCATATCTTAGGACACCCTGCTGTATCTGGGTAATTAGGAACCTCTGGGTTAATCTTGTTTTAATTTAGACTGTAATAGTAATGAAAGATGACTTGTACGTTACTATTGTAATAGAATGGCAATGTTTAAATTAACCTGAATCAATAAACAGAAAAACAAAACCAGGTTAAACATGTTATAAACTTGACACTGCACATTAAATGAAAATTGGACACTATTAGCATTAGGCAAAGTTAAAGGTTTTCTGGAACCTTGCCCTAAAACAATTAAAAAATGGATACTCAGCTCTCTATAGATTACAGTTCTCAGCAGCATCAGTCAGTAAAGCCAACAAACAGAAATAATGGAGCCCTAGTACACAGCATCTCATGAGCACTTTGGCTATCCCTGCTTTAAAATTTTGAGAGAAAGACTTATTCTGATAAGAAGGGTGCTAATGACCATTTTCAATTAAACTGTTCTGTATTTTATCCTCATATCAATTACCTTCAGAATTAAAATGTGAAATATAGTAACCTGCCACTATTAAAAAAAATTGATTTTGCCAAAATAGCATGGATAACAACTCTTATAAATAACACGGGAATCTCTTGCCTAAAAAGAAACTTGGAAACAACTCTTCTATGGCATTGAAGTCAGAAATATGTGCGTTCAATAGCTATTTTGGTGTTGTGTACACCTTAAAAATATGGGAACATAAGGCCTCAGAAATACCAAGGGGAAACAGTGTTTACAGTACTATGAGTCAGTAATAAATGAGTGACACTTCCCCGTTGCCACCACCACCAACAGCTGGTCTGTGAAATTCATCTGAAGTCTATGCAATGCCAGCAAATTTTAATTTGATTCAACAAAAAATAGGTCAGATCAAATAAAGATGGTGAACTGGGTGAACTTCAAACAAATAGCCACAAATAATGTTCAGTAATGTTCAGCTGCACTCCTCTATGCTGGCTGTGCTTTGGGGAGATCAAAATAAGATTCCAACTGTGGCCTCAAGCTTCCCTGCTACTCCATCAGTTCCTCTGTGTGAGTAACTAAATATTGTAAGCACAGTAGACAGCACCAATAGGACAATATTTACAGGACAATCCAAAGCATAATTGGTGAAGTGTGGTGTTAATTTGGAGCCTTAGTCTTATAAATGGAACTACTTCTGGAATCTCATTTGGATATCGCATCAATATCTGAAAGCTTAGGTTCTCAGAAGAAGAAACCTGGAACACGGCATACCTGCCCAAAAACTTCTACAAATGAGATTGAATCCAGCCATTAATGCCTACATATGTCCAACTTCTGGGATACCTTTTAAAATCAAGCTTGATGCCCTTATCACTGTTTTTAACTTCCTCAAGCCACTCTTTTAGCATGTTGTCACTACTTGTTTCTGGTGGATGAGCCATGATTGGTTCACCAGTTTCCTCTCCTTCGATAAGAAGGACGTCTGCCTCTATCATGTGAGCTCTACCTGTTAATTGACAGAAACAAAAACAGAAAAGCAACATTATTTGAGATTATGTTGGTGGGTGTTTTTCCACTGTCACTAGAAGTAACCATTAAGTACCCATTAATGGGTACATTAATGCCATTTAGTACCCATTAATGGGTACTTAATGGGTACTTCTAGTGACAGTGGAAAAACACCCCATGTTTCATTTTATTCAGATTTTATCACTGAATTTAATTTAAAGTAAAGAATGGTAAAGAATGTAACAGTTATAAAACTTGTAATTTACAAATCATAGATAATATACAGAATTTATATGGTGAAAGAATTGTTCTACAGATGGACAATGAGAAAATTCCCCAAACAGCAAATGACATGGGTACCATGAGGTGGTCGCAGGAAAAGAGAAACACCTGGTGTCAAACATTCCTAAAAGGTCCTTAACAGATTAATGTAAAATGGGACAAAGCCACAAATCTGGCTGCTGACTGGAGTTGCTAGAATAATCTCATTGCCCGATATGCTACTAAGTATGTGTTAACTAAGAATCATGCTAAAATTGGCCATATGTTTCCATTTTGTCTCTATGTGTAAGAGCTCAAATAATCATTTTTGTAATGGCACAACTTCCAGTAACTGAGGCACCATACATAAGGCCAGACTGTTCATCTCACCAGTATCAGAACACACAAGCCCCCGATTATCGCCCATGTATCTACTCCTCCTCACAAGTTGGTTGCAGAGGCTGAGGTGCGCATTCCCACCAATGTGGATGCACAGAGAGAAAAAGAACACATTACCTGCCACCATTTCTAGGCTCCTCTGTCCTCTGATACAACAGAAACAGTCAAAAAGCGGGCTATATTCAGTCTGCTGGAGGACTTACTGACACACAAACACCAAACTGCAAGCTAAATTCCCTTTGCAGCTGTATTCTGCATCCCACACTGAAGCAAATGCCATGTTGCCTGCCCTAGTGGAAGGACCAGTGCTTTCTGTCCTGGATCTAGACGTCCAATGGCCATGAGGATGTAAATCTGAATCACTATTAACTTTTTACAAGATGATAACCAAGAAGAAAGAAAGAATGGTCATGGAATTGCTAAAAAAAAAAATCACATTACAAATTTATCATTTTGCACTTCATAGTTGATCTATTTTCAAAATATATTTTTCATAGATACTTACTTCTTATTGCCTCTCTCATTTGTAACTTAGTATTTGCTCTGTGATACCAGATGACTTCAGCTCCATCTCTTGTTTTAATTTGCTTGGTACTAAGAAAATAATCCAATATATTTTCACTCCAAGACCCTATATTGAGAATGCAAATAAAAGCTCATGTGTGACAACTTACAACAGCTTATCATCCCACCTTTATTAACCTACTACACTGTCAGATCTGGGAATACCAGTGCTACTAGATAAAAGAAAAACATAGCTGTAGTAGAAGAACTGAAACGAAAAGTAGGGTTTGTGAGGAAAATAATAGTCCATATGTGAGGAATAACTAGCAAATTCTGTCTCACTGGCTACTTATGAACTGAAAATAATATTAAGATTGTATAGTCTCCCAATAAAATATGTATTATTCATGACCCATCAGCTCCACAGAACCAGAAGTGAATGGAGAACACAGAAATTCTGCCCCAAAGAATGCTGCTTATATAAAGCTAACTGTACCACTTCCCCCTGTAGTTGAAGGCTCACATGGTTGAATAAGAGTGATACCATGCTATAAGATGGAATTTAGCAGTTTTATTTAATGTATGTTACATTTCTCAGGACATATACAGCACTTTAATAGTTACTAGAATTAGGTTCTGGAAAAATGTTGGGGATCTCAAAATTCTTAAATAATGTGGGAACCAATGAACAGCTGATTTTCATTTCCCCTTGCTATTTCTGATCTTGAAACATCACCTGCCTAGAGGCTGATGTTTTTTTGCCTGGAACATGAGTTGATGAGAGTCAGATCTTGCAGTGTCATTGCTATGTATCAACTTCCATGCTTACCAATCTGAGTCTAAAGCATCCAGATGTCATACAACAGAAAAAATTATCAATGTCTAAATGCAGCATCATTTAAAAGTGGGCTTTAGTGTGCAAAATTCCAATGGTCTGCTTGCATCCTATTTGCCTGCTTTAACTCTCTAAAGTTAACAAGAAGATCCCATTTGCACACAATTTAATCAGTTAAGTCATGGGCATAAAAGAGGCAGCCTTTTCATGCTACTCCCACAGCTCATGAATTACACAACAGGCTATAAGCCTGTTTTGAAGGGTGTAAAGTTGGGGTTGTTTTAGGCGCTTTATATAAGCAGCACTCTTTGGGGGCAGACTTTCTCCCTGTGTTCTCCATTCACTCCTGGTTCTGTGGAGCTGCTGGGTCATGAACAATATATTTTTTATTGGGAGACAACTACATCCTTCATAAATATGTTTTTAATATATAACAATGCAATCCAAACTTTAGCTCTGGCTGAGATCTGAATATAGCAAATCTCAAGAGTTAGAAAATGCATACTGGGCTGTCAGTGGTGTCAATGTGGGTTTCCCATTTACCTGTGGTACTGTACAAAGTCAACAAGTCAACTTGGAAGCAAATAATTGCCAACAGCCTTTAATACTGGAAGTAACTGCAGCAGTAGGAGCATTTGAGGGGCAGAGAGAGGCAGATTGTCTGCAGAAGATGATCTAGAGGTGTTTTTCCACTGTCACTAAAAGTACCCATTAAGTACCCATTAATGGGTACAAAATGGCATTTTTGTACCCATTAATGGGTACTTCTAGTGACAGTGGAAAAACACCCTAGGTTTGCCAAAGGTTGTTCTAGACCAACAGGGTCAGTGTTGTTGCTGGCAAATCAGCCTCTACTAAGGTACAAGTTAGGAACAAGCTGGAGCACAGTTTCTCAAATATAAACACCTGTGAGCTGAGGTTGTCAGACATAGATATGCATTGAGGTTCTCTGTGCTTGCATGATGATGTTGCATACAGGTACAATGCTGTCCTCCCTACAGAGAGGGTAACAATGGCAACGGCTGTACTTCTTGCAAAGGTGAGTTTCCCACACCATTTCAACAGGGCTCGCCTACCCATGAGCTACTGTAGATCTGCGGACAGCCCAGGATCGTTTTGTGAGGCATCTGACAGGCGCCACACAGCAGTTCATGTTCTTCAAATGCCTACTAGAATTAATTTTATTTCTATTTAAACAATGGGAGAGTCTTTCCCTGCCCCAAAGGGAAGAGGTAGGGCTTACAGTGTTTCCAAGTGCTGCCATGACAAAATTTTTGATTGTACAATAAGTGTCCTTGGAAAAATATAATTTGAAAAAGATCATTCATTCTAAATATTATTCAGAAATTAAGTATAATAGTTAAAATAACTAGTTGTAGGAAAATGTGGTTTCTGTCCCAGGTAATCCATTAAGTGCAATAATGAATGTAGCATTGAACTTGGTTGTATATATGTCACAATAAGCTGCTGAATAGTATTTGTGATGTCACTGGTGACAAATGACAAGATCTTCATTCTGGTCACCATGATTTCAAAATGTAAATTTTATAAAGGCACTGACAACCCAGCTGTATCAGTTAAATAAAGACTATATGGCATATTTAGGGTTCTCTGAGATTGCTCTTGTTTCTGCAGATGCTTTACTACCAAATTAGTGCATTATAAGTGCAAGGAAAGATGCAGTCCACTTTGTTTCTTAAGTCAGTTTTGCACTGGCAAGGCATACTGTTGTGGAAAGGAGGCTCCTAGTACACTTACAATGCCTTCTTCCAAGATTTATTTTATCTTGGCAACCTGAATCCATTTCCCTACATCAGGCCTTTTGGAGCTTGCCAAGGGGGCAAAGTTCCATGGCATTAAGTTATGCACAAATGTAATTGCTTCATGATATGTATTTCCAGACCTCTCTGATCTTCCTGAAGACTACATTAGGTCTGGGGAAACAATACCCAAACAAAACGCTAGTTTGCCTGAATACAGTATTTTTTGCATGGTTTGTGATGATTTTGAATGTTTTAAAAGAGCATTTTGCACACTTCCACCCTGACAATCTACAAAGATTTACATCTACAAATAGGTATTTGTTGTTGTTATTGAAAGTTCAGGAAAACTTGCAAAACTAAGGAAAAGGTTAAATAATTGTAATAGGTAAGTATCGTGGGTAGACTCAGACCTAGGAATCCCTGGTTTAACTCCCCTCTCAGTCAAGAAAGCTCACCAGGTGAATTTGGCCAGTCATTGCCTCTCAACCTAACCAATCCCAAAGGAATGTTGTGAAGAAAAGACACTAGGGAGAATAATGTCCATGTTGCTATCTTGAGCTCTTGGTAATAAAAACAGAATGAAAATGCCAAAAGACGTGTGTCTTTTAATGGCCAATGTATACAAATGAATAGATTTGACTAATTGACGTGTATACCATATAATTCTGTTGGTAGCTCTTATAAGCTGCCTCTCTGCAATTTCCTAACAGTTCTTCGTAGTTTTCTATTTTCCACCAAAAAATAAAGTATCAGCTATTACATTACAGTTGTTAGGGAGTGTTTCCAAAGAGGTTTTTCCCCTAGCATCAAAAACTAAAACTCCACGTGCATTGGAACTCTTGAAAATGTGAGTGAAGATGAAGGATTCCTTCATCTTCACTAACATTTTTGTATTTTTTCCATTTAGCACAGTTTAACTTCCAGTTGCCTGTACAATATTTTACATAAACACAGGGTGAGGCTTCTTCAGATTTAAAAACGTATTTTTGCTTTTAAGGAAGATGTTTTGCTTTCAGACATTTGGAGCAGTTAACTTGTAGCCTCTGAGGAGCTTCCTTCTCGCAGGAGGGCTACTTGGCAGGCGGGGGAACGACGGCCAACACATTTTATTTGCGCAACCCTTGCTTGGGGGTTTCCGCACGCCACTCGTTGGCATCTTTGAGGTGACACAGCGAGCGATACTACAGAGCATTTGTCTCTGAGGAAGGAATGTCCTGCCCAGGACTCGACGGTACTGGACTCCCCTCTCCTCCCCTTTTCGTCACACCGTCTAACTTGCAATGCTTATTCTGCTAGGCCATAAAACGCAATTTTCTTTAAAGTGACAGGAAGGCGTTATCACCTCCCCCCCTCGGAGTTCTCACAGCACGAACACACAGTAGTGACACTCCTCCCTTGTCCCCCCTCCCCCTTCAGTCCATCGGAATCGGAGGAACTTGGCGCAACTGTGGTCCTCTGCTGGCCAGCTGCCTTCGCTACGTTCGACCCTCAGCCTCCTCTCTCCCCCGGTCCCGCCCCTCCTCCCACAAGCTCTAGCGTCTAGCCCAGCCAGGCGCCCTCCTTTAAGCGGAGTAATACGACATCGATGCTCTGTGGTCTGCTTACCCATGTCAAGTAAACGCGAAATTTTCGAAGCGGCCCGCAGAAGATCTCAAGCCTGTTTACGAGGGCGTCGCCGTTGCGTCAGGGGAGGCGCGAAATTAATTACGAGTGAACTTGTTGGAGAGCGTATTCTTCCGCCGCGCCTCCTAAAGGCAGGGCTGTGAGCCCCCTCGTGACGTGTATGAAAGCCGTTTAATGTGTAGGATTTTGAAAGAGTCCGGGGGGAATTACATAGTGCCACTAGGGTGGGGCTGCCACGTGTATCCATGGAAACCCTACCATACCCCCCCCGCTCTCCCTTCACCCAGAAGGAAAAAGAGACTTGCAGGAAAACCCAGCACTGGTTGTGATTTTCTAGTAATAGCACTTTAACTTGCCTTTTGGTCAGAGGGCAGCGATTATTGCGTGTGGGGACTTCTGAGAGTAATAATAAAGTTATTCTTTAAAACAAGCAAACCCAAAGATATTCTTACAAAACCAGCTGTGCTAGGAATATGGGTGTATCCAAATATTGCAGTTTATTTTGATTCCTTTAAGCTTTTTCACTTGTTACTTTAATTTGGGGAAATACTGAATTTTAGGAGTTAGGGAGCAATCCTATTTTTTGTTCACTCCAAATGACTTTAGTCAATACAAAATCCTTTGTTAAAACACAATTTGTTAAACCCTAATACCCTCATCTACTCTGCCATACCAGCTCAGTCCTATATCCTCCAAGTGTTACAAACCTCTAGTAGTCTAATTAGAAGTGCTTGACAGGTGCCTGGAGGCAGTAATGGGCTGGATGAGGGCCAATAAATTGAAACTGAATCCAGACAAGACAGAGGTGCTGTGTGCTACAGGCTCTCGGGTCCAAGTAGTTGGGAGATACCCTGTCCTTGATGGAGTTACAATATCTGGGAAGGGACAGGTGCGAAATTTGGGGGTACTCCTGGACTCTGCGCTAACACTTGAAGCTCAGGTGGAGGCCGTGGCCAGGAGTGCCTACTCCCAACTACGTTTGGTACGTCAACTGAAACCTTTTTTGGATAGAGATGACCAGGCCACAGTTATCCACGCTCTGGTAACCTCCAGGTTGGACTATTGTAATGCGCTCTACATTGGGCTGCCCTTGAAGACGGTTCGGAAGTTGCAGTTAGTGCAAAATGCAGCTGCCCGAGTGCTGACCGGTACAGTTAACCGGACGCATATCACACCGGTTCTAAAAGAACTGCACTGGCTGCCAATTCATTTCCGAGCCCAATTCAAGGTGCTAACTGACTTATAAGGCCCTAAATGACTTGGGCCCCAGATATCTAAAGGAGCGCCTTCTCCCATATCAACCTGCCCATGTCTTAAGATCTGCAGGAGAGGCCCTCCTGGTTGTCCCACCGCCTTCAGCGGTTAGACGGGTGGGCACCCGGGAGAGGGCCTTCTCAGTAGTGGCCCCCAAGCTATGGAATGGTCTCCCCTTGGAGGTGCGTCAGGCCCCTTCTTTGTTTACATTCAGAAAGGCGGTAAAGACGCACCTCTTCACTCAGGCCTTTGGCTAAATGCTCTTTATTCTTCCCTCCTTCCAAACACCACTGTTTTAAACTGTTTTTGTATTGTTTTATTCTTATTCTTATTATCATGTTGGTTCCTAAATATTACGCTGATTTTATTATTGTGTGGTACAATTTCAGTGTGCTTGTTCTTAAATGTTGTAAGCCGCCCAGAGACCTCGGGTATGGGGCGGGATATAAATATAAATAAATAAATAAATAAATAAATAAATAATTTAAAAGGATCTAAGTTGTTGTACACTTTGAAAGATCTTTGTTGCCAAATCAGTCAAAATCACAGCACACTGACCCAAATAATGGGATGTGCCATTGCTCTTAAAACATCTCAAGGATCCCAGAATTCAACAAGTTGCAGAAAGAGACCTTACTCCATTTGAGTAGATATTATAGAAAAGGGCTTTTAAAAAAAAGTAATTATAATATTTTACTAGATTCAAAAACAGCTGCCCCTTTTGGACCAAAAGTGCCTTGGAAATTTTACTTAAACATTACTTATTCCAAAGATGACTGGACAAAAATTACCTTAGGATTCATAGCTGGCATATGCCAAACAATAGTACTTTAAAGTTAGTTAATATTGGTACTGTACACCTGTTTTGCTAGTACACATCACTGAAGATATCTCCTTTGCTTGTTAGCATGGATTGTACCTACACATGTGATGGACATGCCTATAATACACAAGTTTGGGGAACTAAGCAGATACAAGGTTTTTAAAATAATTGAAGAACCAGTGTAAGTTTGACCTGAATTAGTCATTTTATTTGACTTTACAGGTGACAATGAACAATTAAAATACAGAGAGCTGCTGAAGTTCATGTTAACTGTAACAAAAAATGTAATTGTGTAATATTGGAAGATGGCAAACAGACTCAACAAGGAAAACTGTTTTTCTTGCTAGTAAGATTATGACATTAATGAATGTATAATTTTTCAACACTTAAAAATGAAAGGCTACACAAAATGATGTACACATCATAAAAAGATTAAAATTCAGGTGGACACCATAACAAGTGGATCCCAATCACTGCAATTCTTATGGTAGCAAATAAAAATATAACTTCCTCCTTGATATCATTTTGGATTCCAGAAACACAGGCTGCAAAAACAACTTCAGATGCAAGAAAAATTTAGCACACAGCATCTGGAAAGCCTTCAGAATAAAACTTTGCCCTCCGATCCTTCCCACTGAGTTCATTTACAGTTGTATTGCACTCTTATATAGAATTTGCTACTGATCTTTTTGGCTATATTGTTTGCTTTGTATTCAGAATTTTTTATTCCTAAGATAGATTATGCCTTCCTTTGATGTTTGTAATATGGAACTATGCTAATATTTGTACAGTTGTGTCCTTCTAGAAAATAAAAAAGATGCAGTGACTTCAGATGGCTAAGATTCAGCTGTCAAAATTCCACAAGCCATATCAAAAATAACTGAAGCAGGATGGAAGCTATATCATAGGACCGAAGGCTGGGTTTAGTCTCACCATCCACAAAACCAGTTCGAAATTAAGCATTACGCCAATAGTAGAATAGAATCTGTTTTGAAGGACAATGTCAGATTTGGCCTCTGCAGCATAATGCCTACAGTGCAAATAAGCTTCCAACATATTTTTATATTTGTCTTTCTCAGTAATTCACATTGTAAATGTTTAAATCTTGTTTACTGAAGTTCTCAGGAGTTTTTAATTTCTTTCATAATATCTTCTTTTAAAGTATACAGTAGTTTGAGGTATAACTGTGATAGCAAAAGATGATGTATTTGGAAATCATGGAATGACAGGAGAGAAAATTCAGCAGGTGGCTAGCTAAAGCAATTTGTAGTAAAGCCATAAAGGGGAAAGTACATTACATCAACTCAGTATGAGAAATTAATCAACCACCAGTGGTATTCCAAGATATGTGGGGAGAGACATTGTTTCCAAGGCCATTTTTGCACTGGCTCTGAAGACCCCATTAAGAACTCTTTAGGAACCCGATTGGTACCTTTTGATACCAAGGCCCTGTTCCCACTGTAGACTCCTTTGGAAAACCATCTAGAGGGCCCTGTCCCTAGAAGGGTGGGAGAACTCCAGATTTAATGGGTCCTTCAGGCCCTTAAATCTGGATTTCGCGTGGACCCGTTTAAAGGTGTCCATAATCTGGTCTTCAGCCGTGAAGACCGTATTAATGGATGCACATCCGCATGACTTACCTGCCGATAGGGTCCGGGGGGGGGGGGCTAGCAGGAGCAGGGCTGCATTTGCAGGTGGTGCTGACTCCACCCTGCCACTTGCAGCTATGAAGGATTACAGATTTTGTAGCTGTAAACAAAGTCCGCACAAACCTCCTTACCTGCGATGGCCATCCCTGCCCGGGAGGGAGTCTTGTCCCAGTTCCGCAGCTGTATGGGGAGCAGGGGTGGCAGATCCTGGCCGCCTACTTTGGCTGGGAGGCGCAACTGTCACTTCCCCAATGTGGGCGCCACCATCTCCACTACCTCCACCATGCCCAATGCTTGCACGGGACAACGGAGTTGACAGCAGTGGTAGCTGATTGCAGTCACCACTGCCACCACTTCATCACCCCACGGCTGCCATGGGGGCATGGTGGAGGCAGCAATTGCAGCCATATCTGTTAATACAGTCACCACTGTTGCCGTCACTATAAACCCACCCCCCCAATGAAGCTGCTTTGTTGGTGGGGCATCAGGGCAGGGGCGGCAGGAGCATCTTGGAAGTGACAGTCATTGGATCATGCCCACCAGTTGAAGTGAGTGGCCACTGGTGCCACCTGCATGCAGCTCTGCTTCTGCACCCACCCCTCATGGAACCAGCACAGGCTTCATAGTTGCTGCATAAGCAGCTATGAAGCTGTGCCTCTCCACACCATCCTCTGTCATCGGGAGGATGCCTTGAGCAGCGTTGGTGCTGGCAAATTGCGCCGAGCCACTGGTGGCCCTTCTAGCTCAACAGAGCATCGGAATGGGTGCCTTGGCATCCACACAGCACCCTGCTTAGCACCCACTGCAGTCAGATGCTAGTGGATCCATGCTGATGTATGGGGTCCTCCCGGAGACTGGATCCCAGGGAGGACCCCATCTCAAATATCCAGGTCTTTGAAGCTCCATGCAAAAACAAGGCACATTATCCATAATTTGGAAGTAAACTTTTGGTACAATGATTATCAATGTTAGAAGTCAGTAGCCTTCAAGTAGTGACATAGCTCAGAAACTAAGAGATTAATGTATACTCCTCTAGGTTTATTTTTTAATCCAGTCCTACATTATAGACAGCACAAATTACAATAGAAAGTTTGTTATACAATTATTTGAGTTTCCCAAAAAAATCCTACAATTTTTTTCCTCATGCATGCAGATGGCTATTATAGCAGAAGGTCAAGCAGTAGTTCAGTTTAATTGTTCTGAAGTGTTAGATTATGAATTATTTTTACAATTTTCTATAAGGCTATATAAAATCTTTTATGTTTAGGAGAACTAAAGCTACTTCAAATTCCAAATGTGTAAGCCTTGGGAAAAATACCAAGAGCAGGTTCATGCACATCCAAGGACATGGTCATTTTCAGTCATCCCCCCTCCCAACGTTTCTTATTCTCTGCAGAATATGCCTTAGCAGGAGCTTTTTCTGTATCATGACAGGTATCCTTTTTGACCCTTACCAAGAGCCCTTGAGGCCCACTGTTGTGGTTCCAACAGTTTACTTACTGTGGTTCCAAAACACCATCAACAAGCTAGGTTTCTTATAGCAGTACCTTTAATTAGATATGTTAAATATATCAGTGACACATATATCCTCCAGAAAGAAAAAACACAGTGAACACCATTCTCCTTTCCAATTTTATTCTCAAAACAACCCTGTGAGATAGGCAGTCGCTGCCTCTCAACCTAAGATCACCCAGTGAGTATTCATAGCCAGATGATGACTGAAACCCAAGGATGTGTATGTTTTAGCCTGCCTGATACTATAAGTAACATAGTAGGTAGACGTATTATGAACTAAAATCGCTCGTCCGTGTCGGTTACCAGCTATTACTGCTTAGCTTAACACACTATATTCACATTTGAAAAGAACAGGACTTGATGTTTCTTTTACAAGGCTTTTAAAAAAGAATCTGGGAGAAAATGTTATATCAAAAAAAAGGACCGTCAAGACCTTTAAAATATTGTTATTTTTCAAGCCCTTTTCAACCTAATCACAGATATCTTTGTACATTTATAATATGGTTCTGAAACAAGAGTCTGTAAAGCTGTTATAAAAACAAAGCAAGATTCAGTTTTCAAAAGCTATTATGATAAAAGTGTAGTGCAACCCATAGTTACATTATCATGGGTCAATATTTGAAGCACTTGATCTTTTGCTGCAGCTGGTTTCCCTGGTTCATTGATTATCAGCAGATAGATATGGAGCCTGTAATAAATGTCACCATAATCTTCAGCTGGTCCATGGAATCACAAGTTGTAACACAAAAGGGTGTGCTGGTTCAGTGACAATGATCAGTGGCTAGCAGTTTCTCAGTCTTTTAAAATTCTGCACCCCACAGTGTACTGGCAAGTATTAAGGCTGCATTTTTACACTACTTAAATATAGACTACAGTCAATTTCACTGAGGCATCAATAAACAATTAGAATGGGGAAGTTTACAACTGTAACATTTTAATCAAAGACAAATACAGCAATACATATATACAATTTGTTTCCATGCATAACAACCAAGAATATTATGCAGCCATTATTAAGGATATTCAGTCATATCATATATATATATATAAATGCTTATTTACGGCAAAAAAGTATAAAAATAAGTACTGTATAAAGAACCTCAAGTATATTACAGCGAACTGTTCATGAAAATTCACACTTAACACTCAGCACTCCCTGAAAAGAAACAGAGATTCTAAGAAATCTCAAATGTTAGAGAAGGGAGCCCAAACAAATTTTCACCCTACTTACTGCTACAGAATGACTACTTTAAGGGTCATCTGGCTTCATTCTCATTCTCGGAAAAACCCAAGAAAAAGCTGAAAATCTCAGCGCAGAAAGAACCCCCCCCCCCGATATTTAATACAAAATGTGTTCATTTTCATGTTCATTAAATTCATTACAAAAATATAACAGCCATTCAAAAAGTGATTAGGTGGGAGCTGTTCAATTTTGGAAGCATTACTACACCTCAAACATAATAAAGGTTTTAAAAATTTGTCTTATAAAATGGTAAAACTGGAAGCAACACACACAGTTTCTCTTACACAGGTAATATAGGTTTGTGCAAGTATCAGACATTTTAGGAGTGCCAGAATTTTCATAATGAATAACCTTTACTTTTATTCTCAGCTGTTCTATCATCTGTTCTGTTACACTTAAATGTGGCTAAGAATAGTTAACTGGTTAAGATTAACTCACACAACTTTTTAACTAACTGCAAGAAATACTTTTGGATGGGCATACCTCCATATTTTATACAAATATTAATTTCAGTCCTTACTTGACTTTTCAGTGACTGTATTAAGTGTAAAGTTTCAGAACATTAGGAAATGGTACATTTTTAAACTTAGCATTTATATTGAAATTAAGCAGGGTCATACTTTTTTAAAAAGAAAAGATAAAACATTCTTAGAGATATGTTAATAAATCATTGGCATTTTCAAAAATAAACCTGAATATTTCATCTGTAATACAGTATAACATAAATGCTTTGGTATTTATCAGTGCTAGCAATTCAATTCACTACAGCATGCCAGCTAGACTGACAGAGATTCGGTAATGAAAAAGATTAGTTCAATTTCTAGTGGCAGATTTGAAGTATTTGATGTACCACCATGAATGACAGGGATTAAAGCACCATCGAGATCATTTAAGTAAAGTTGTGGAAGAAGTTTGCCTCCTGATCCTGCCTGGTATTCCACCTAAAATGAAAAACAAACTTTGTGTTAAATTTATTATCCCAAACAATGCATATAGCAAACACTATTATTTAGATGTTTAATACTAAATGATTTAGGTAGCAATCAACTTCTGCTGTATCATTCCACTAAATGCCTCACAGACACCAGTTTGCATGCATACACAAGATAAGAGAGCATAATTGCCAAGCTACCTCTCCAAAGTTGTTCCTCAGAAATTTCACTTCTAACTAAAGTTCTGGACACACTGAACTTGCTCCAGGGGATGACAAGCTGCCTGATTTGGCCAAGGAAATGGTAGGTTTAATGTTAGCACCCCTAAAGAAGTCAAATGTCCTTTCTGCATTTAGCAGCTATAGATGTGGATCAACAGATTTGGAGTCACTGGATCTACTGATATGAGCAGGGGGAGGCAAGGGCTGGATCAGTGTCATCTGCACTGACAGCCCTAATCTGAATTGAGCCTCCACAAGGCTGCAAAGTTCACACAAACTTCACAACCATTTCCCTAACCCCTGACAGGTCAGAGTGAAAGTTCTTAGCCTTGGGGCTTGAGAGAGGTGATTTTTGGGGCGCACTATGGCATGCCACTGAATAACAGCTTCTGGTAATTCCAGATCACAAAAGGCATGCCATCTACTTGCCTCCATGATCCAGATTCCATCCCTTACAGTACTTCACATAAGACAACTCCCCATTCTAGCATATAAAATGTAGAACCTACCATTCCCTCCAGGATCTGCCCAGGAGCAACTTGGAATATCCCTTCTACTTTTTTTGGCATAAGCTTGACACATATTGATCAGTTCTTGTGGCTGCAGGAGACTGGTCCTAGAGTAGGTGGTGGATGATGACACTACCTACTCTCCCAACCATGCAAGAACATCTCACAAATGCTTCCCTCCTTCAGGTTGAAGAAGTTGGAGATGGAGTTGCAGCTGTAGACTCAAAGTCAGGAGCGATTATTTGGTTTGTAATATAATACATTTTTAAAATTCCCCTAGGAAGATGCTAGTATCAGTAGAGATATCTATAGGAGGTGATGTCCCTAGAGGTCTAAGTAAAAGGTTGCTTAGAAACATGTGCATCCCTTCCCCCACTGGACTAATTACAAACAGAGCAGTCAGAGTGGAGTTGGTCAGAGTCAAAGATTTTCTGTACTGCCTCCACATTCCTGCCCTCCTGGACCCATCCCACGAAAAGGAAGCACTGATACTCAATATGAGTGGTGTTTCCATGGGATGGCAAAAGGGAAGATGTGGACCTTCCATGTCTAGGGGATAAGGGGGCGTTTCCAGTTACTAATGATAACTTCATTTTCTTTTCCTGCAGGTAGGAGATTTCCTCTCCCGCCATTCACTCCAGAGAAATTTATAGGCTGAACAAAGCCACCTCTTGCTCCTTAGGATAGTTACACAGTACTTCCCATTCTCACTTCCCCGCTTCTGCCATCCTATAAGAAAGAACCCGTGAAAGCCAGTGTCTCATTTTCTCGTATATAAGATGCTAGCTTCAAACACCCCATAAGAGATTATGTCAATGAAAGATTTACAGTGATACCAAGCTATAACATTTTTAAAAATTACCCTATCAGTATCCATAGAGACTCTAAGTCCAATCTTGTTCATTCCATTATTTTTTAGAGTTTTGAGATGCTGGCGAAGGGCACTGCAAGAGGCCAAAGCAATTTCTTTGGCAAACTGCTGAGCACGACTTTGCAACTCATTGGCCTTTATTAAGAGATAGAACACCTGAAACATAATTGAAAAACTGTTAGCAGTATTAAATTCCATTCCTCTTGCACAATAAAGATACTTACTACAGAAGCATAATATCTCAAAAGCAATGCTTAAAGTGCCTGGATTTCATGAGAAAATGCAAAAGCGCCTGATGAATCTAAGGAAAATTCACAACACAACTACAAGTATGATAAAGAACAGAATGAAAAAAAAAAAGCTTTTTGATGCATGCTAGCATTTTAAGTGGTATTTAGACATAAATAGTTACCCACAAGCAGCTGGTGAAAGGGGGCGCAAAGAGAAGCCCCTCCCTGGTGTACAATAGTTTGCAAGCCACCACAAACACAAACCACAGCTGCAGTACTTCTCAAATAAGGTAATTTGTGACAGTGCAAGTACTATAATGTGTGGGAAGAGCTGCTTGCACACCTTTCAAGGGCTGCCTGTGCAATCACTTTCCTAAAAGGTCCAGCCTCCCAGTTGACTTATTTACACTAGTGCTTCATTCTGTAAAATAGTCATCAGCGCTGCCATTAATACATGGTATCGATCAGCTAAAGTCAATCCAAAGCAGATTCATCTTCTAGTAGAAGGTACCCAAGAGCAGCATTGATCACAAAGATCAGTGAGAATTAGCATTTGGGTTTTAATCTTTGACCTTATGAAGTACAGTGGTAAGAAAGATTCTGTAGTTGCTCAGTTTTCTTTTTGGTTTAAGGTACTGTACCTATATACACCTCTGGCGGTTCTGTCCTCATATCAACAAATTTTGGATGCAAGTAAATCAGGAGATTGCCAAAATATTAGAAATACATATCAAATTTTCTCCATCCGTATTCATATTACATATTTTCCCATTAGAAAATATATCCAAAAATAACGCCCATTACACTTTCTGTTATTAGCAGGAAAAAATGTTATAGCCAGAAATTGGAAGAAGTTAAAAACATCAAACATTCAGACCTGGTATAATAAAGTAGTAGAATATGCAATTAAATGAGCTTATTACCTCTCAATACTGCAAATATACAAAGAGAAAAGAACAATATGTGTTTCTAGAAATTTGGAAACCATAGTTAGACTTCTTAACATATAATATGGAGGAATTAACATTATCCGAAAATGACATAAAATTTTTGTTGAAATGATAGAATTATTATATAGTAATACTATAAGATATATGTATCCAATGTAAATTATAGTCAGTGCCAATTCAAGATTTATACAACTTCATATCTTACCTGTAACACAACTCAAGTTTTGAAATAGTACTGTTTATTACCGTATTTTCCAGCGTATAAGGCGATTGGGTGTATAAGACGACCCCCAATTTTTCTACTTAAAATGGAGATTTTGCAAAACTGGGGTACAGCCTAAACCGAGCCTCGGACTTGGGGAGAAATGGCAGCCTTACCTGCTAATCCCAAGAATGTGGCTTGTAGCTTTCCTTCTGGCGCTGACAGAGGGAAAAATCTTGCTCTGATAAAGATCTGTGGCTGCAATGCAGCTTTGGAGTCTGCCTCCCTAGCGCGATTCGTCTATGATCCTGTAGGGGAGGGGGTGTTCCACCGAGCGAAATATGAAGAATCCTGCCATCATTTTCTCTTCAAAAGCTTCTCTGCTTTCAACCCTTCCCCTACTGGGTCATAGACAAATCTCGCGCTAGAGGGGCAGACTCTTCTAAAACAGAGAAGAGAAAATGAGGGTAGGATTCTTCATATTTCGCTCGTGGAACACCCGTTTAGCAAGGTTTTTTCCTCGGGTCAGTGCCAGAAGGAAAGCTACAAGCCACATTATTGGGATTAGCAGGTAAGGCTGCTGTCTCTCCCCAAGTCCAAGGCTCGGTTTAGGCTGCACCCCAGTTTTGTGCTGGCAGCTGTGGCCAGCAGGACCCGGGTGAGGGTATTACTGGTGTATAAGACGACCCCCAACTTTTCAGAAGATTTTTTGGGGGTTAAAAAGTTGTCTTATACACCGGAAAATACGGTAGTTTATTTCAATATATGTAAATGTGTGCATTAAGTTGTAAATGGTAAATATAATAAATAAAACTTAAAAAATATAAAAAATATTTTTATTCACCATTTGTGCGAGGAGGCAGATAATGCACAGTTTGATTACACAGCAGTATGGAACTACAGTTTAATTATTATACAAATGCCTTTTCAACCTAAGAAAGTAAAGAAAATCACCATTTGAGAAACTGGGGTTTCACTTCATGACTTACTTCAACCATTTTGGTTCCAAGTCTCATGCAGGTGACATTTCAGTACTTCAACTGTGTAATTTAATTAAAGTAAAATTAGCATAATTATTCTCCTATGTGGACTCTGCCTCTGGAAGCTTCCAAGTGACTATGTGTGGGTGCAAGCCATGGAGGTTTTTCAGCAGACAAACTAAATTTGAAGCTTAGTTACTGCTCAACCATCATTTAAAAATCAGCTTTTCCTCCTCTGCTGCAGAAGTTTCTTTACAGGGAGCCCTGCTGTGACTTGTCATTAGATTTTACAAAAGCACATCTGAGATGCTACCAAAAAACCTGGGAAACTTCCATGCAATATTTGTGAGCTAGCATCAGAGAACTGGTGCTTTCAAGGGGAGGGGGTTGGATGAGACATTCAGAAAAGGCTGTTTTTTAACTTCTGCACTACTTGCAAATTTCAGTACCTGTGCCAATGGCAGAATCAAACCCTCATAGTGAAAGACATCTCTATTTTAAACTTACAAGGCAGGAAAGTTACTTACTTCTGTGCACTTTATACATTTTTCATGCATTTCAAAATTCTCTTCTTGAACTATTTTTTCACTCTGAACTCCTTCCATTGATTTCCCATCTATAGGACTTGTAACACTAAAAACAAAGTTTAAAACTACATTAATTGCACTGGTCACTGTCTGCTTGTCCTCCCCATCATTCTTCAAAATCTGGGTTGAGATTTAGCTGTAATGTCATATTAAATATCCTTTTTAACATGATCACCATCTATCCTGAACTAAAAACGACAGACCAAAAACGTGAAAGGCCAGGATTCCTAGCACTGAAAGTTTTCCAGAAGTACCTTGTGCTAAATATAATTTGTGACTTTTCTTCAAACAGTTGCCTCCTGCATCTCAAGGTGTTTTAGAAATACTCAATTTTCAATGTACACTCCTTGGGGGGGGGGGGAGAGACTGCAAAACCCTAATGCATGCTGGATGTCATGCAGACTTGATTCCATCAGATATCATCAGATGGTCTTAGAAGATACTACTAGAGCAGGCATGTCAAACTTACGGCCCGCGGGCCAGACCCGGCCCGCGAGGCGTTTCAATCCGGCCCGCGGCTGCCCGCCTGTGGCTGCGGCCCGCCACCACGCAACACCGCCGCCGCCGCCGCCAAAGCGGCCCGCCTGCGGCTGCGGCCCGCCACCGCGCAACGCCGCCGCCGCCGCCGAAGTGGCTCGAATGCTGCCGCCGCCGAAGCGGCCCGCCTGCGGCTGCGGCCCACCACCACGCAACGCCGCCGCCGCCGCCAAAGCGGCCCGCCTGCGGCTGCGGCCCGCCACCGCGCAACGCCGCCGCCGCCGCCGAAGTGGCTCGAATGCTGCCGCCGCCAAAGCAGCCCGCCTGCGGCTGCGGCCCACCGCTGTGCGACGCCGACGACGCGGCCGGCCTGCCGACGCGGGACGCGCGCCGCTGACGCACGCGGCGCGGCGGGCCGATGCGCGGCGCGGCGGGCCAACGCGCACCGCCCTCCTTGGGCCGGAAGGAGGCGAGGCGAGGCGAGTGAGCGCGCGGGCGCCGCCATGAACAGCCAGCCCCTCCCTAGCCACGCCCCGGCCACGCCCCTAACCCTCCTCTTCGCCCTAGCCCCACCCCCAACCACACCCCCATCCCCTCCTCCATGTCCCGGCCCTGCCTCGCCCCCCCCCTCGCCACGCCCCCCTGCCACGCCCCCTGGCCCTCACTTTTTTTTTTTAATCCGGCCCTCAGCCGGATTGAGTTTGACACCACTGTACTAGAGCATACAGTGCAGAAACCAGATGTCACTAGATAGTAGTGGATTTGGTGGACAGATTTGATGTTGTATGCTTTTGAGTGAGGCAGTCCGTTGATAAGAACCATGCTGACATAGAGATACTTGTCCTAAACCACTACTGCAAATATTTTTACATTATACTGACAGTTCAGCTACAATGACCAGCGATAAACTGTGTTAACCAACAAGCCTCAAGCATCACCACTATATGACCCTGGTGGAACAGATCTGATGAAAATTTGCTCTCCTTCATTCTACTGGCAGTCTTTGAAGGCTCTGCTGGTATTAAGGTGTGGTATTAAGATACTAAGTATGCTTGGCTGACACCTGCATGCATGATTTGTTATCATATCTGGTAACATCTGATAAGGAAGAGTGTTCTTCTGGGTCCTGAAAGGTGTTAATGCATCCTTGATGGCAAGAATTTTTGAAGGAAGCTGTGGTTTCATTTATTTCAAAAATACCTAATCATGTTACACAAGTAGAACATAGGCCAGTAGCCAATATTTCTTCCCCTACCTTGGTATGATACTGAAACAGATGGCAGCTCAAATGGTGGAACAACTGGAAGAAAACCATCACTGCAACACCATATTTGCATATAGAATTTCTAAACAATAAATTTTCATAAGAAATTGTAAGAAGGAAATGCTTTTCTTAATACATAAACATCTTCACTGCCACATAAAAAGGACAGGAATAAAAACAAATTATCTTAAACTAAACTATAAATCCTGAGAAGCCATGTAGTGCCATCCTCTGAACAATGGCCATCCTAAGCATTTTCAGAATTACTTAAAAACTTCTACGTCCGTCCACCATTAAGCTTCTCAGAAAAACTGCAAAAACTGTATATTGTAAAAATCATACTTCACATTTGTTCTCTCTTTACTTTGCACCCAACAGATGTCTACATATTCTCGCAGATCCCCAGAATCCACTTTGCCACACGTTATTCTAAAATCTTTTTTTTCCCGTAAAGCTTGACGTAAGCTATCCATGTCCTCTGCAGTTATCTGAACCATTATTCCATCTACAAAAAAGCACAAGCATAGTTATTTTACTTTGCACAAACAGCAAATTATCAGTCTTTGACGGCAGCATATAGATTTGGCTATACCTTAAGATCTACTGGTGATGCCCAACTCAGCTCACAATAGTTAAAGGGACTTGCCAGAAATAAACCTATACTATAGAATAGCCTTCCTTCTCAGATGCATTCAACCCTCTACTTGTATATATTTAGACCCCCAGTAAAGATGCACATTTTTACCCTAGCCTTTGGCTGAAAAAAATCAGCAATCAGCCTGGATAACTTTAAAAAAGGATTATACAAATTCATGGAGGATAGGTGTATAAATAACTACTAGAAAGCATGCCAAGATATTGCCTCCAAGTTGAAGAGACCAGCAGAATGTCTTTAAAAGGCCAAATGCAGGGAATCAGGAGCAGGTGAAGCTTTTCCCTTTGTTTGTTGCTTGAGAATGTCCAGAAGCAATTCATGAGCCACTCCATGTGACAGGATGCTTGACTAGATGGGTTGTGGCCTGATCCAGCAGGGTTCCTCTTATGTTCTTAACAGATTCTCTCCCCTCCCAAGCATTGTCATTTGTTGTTTTAGTCAATTCATTGTTAATTGTGTCAGCTGGTGAAGATATACGGGTAGCATAAGGCAAGAGCACTGCTCTGCTATAAGAGACACGAGTTTAGGGAAATCTCTCAGTGATGGCCATTTGCCAAATACTGTAGCAGTGATCTTCCTGGGCTCTTTCTATACTGGGCTTGATTACAGATTATATCATGGAATAAGGACCTGCCATCTAGATGCTGATGCAGACTTATGGCAGGCCCTGCCCAGAGCCTATGCTGTCCAATGCTGACATCTACCTTCCTAACCTACAGCACCACAACATACAACATGTTGTAGATCAACAGTGATCCACAGCTTATTTATCATCTATATATAAAGCACAAGCACAATCCAGGCCAGTTCATATTATGCAAGCCATATGTCTGCCTCTCTACACATACTTCAGGTCCTAACAGTCAAGTTTGCCTGCCTAGGATAGCAAAACAACCATCATTCTCAGTGGCTGTTTTTTCACAAGCCAAATTTCACAAGTTCTTGTGCAAAAATAATACTTAATGAATAACCAAAACGGACATCCAAAGAAGTATGCTGATCAAAGAAGTGTTAAAAGATTGCAGACACAAAAAGAAACATTAAAACCAAAATTGGAACATTTCAAAAAGTATGTTTCTAGTATCTATATCCACCCTTTTAAAAAGCTCAAACAACACATATTGCCCCTTCTTCTTTATTCTATTATTGCAACAGTCCTGTAAGGGAAAGTAAGCTGGGAGGAAGTGATTGCTTCAAGGTCACCCAATAAGTTTCCATGGCTGAGCAGGGATTCAGACTCCTAGGTACTACTCCAATACTATGCTGGCCATCATCTAAATTTAAGTTTTGGCACAAAATTTTATGTTCCTAGCAAGAGTTTCACAGAAGTGGAGCTGCCACTGAGAAAGCTCTGACATTGACTATAGTGTCCAAGCTGTAGACAGAAAGTGTTTACCAATGTTCTAGAAGATCTATTAACCTACTGTCAGACAAACATTTAAGCAAATTCTTTTAGCACCAGAAAAAGGATGATCCTTACCTTCAACAATACTAGATTTTGCAAGGAAGCCAGATGATGCCTTCAAGGCTCCATTGAACACAACAAAGCTTGCACCTGTGACTAAATATCATATCAGCAATAACTATAAACATTAAGCAATATTAATAAAACAAACATTGTTTGGAAATGTACATCTTGCTCTAAATTTGAAGACCACATCATTTCTGTAACAAAACTAACACACAATAGGTGTGAAGAATTTTTTTCTATCAAGGTATGTTATTTCTAATTTCAACCCATTAACAGGTGATACCAAGGTGATGTCAAGTCTCCCAGTTCTAGGGATGTGTGAAACATTTGCACTGCCCAAAGAATCTTCCCTCGCCAAGTCCATGTCTCTACAAGGGGGAAATGAAGAGTACAAGTGAGCAACAGGTATGTGGGAGAAAGTTTAAACACACCACTTATTGCCTCTGCCTCCTTCTGAGTTCTGTTTCTCAGCTGGTCTTGCAGCAGGGAGGGCATAGGATCACAAAGGGCCCATAATGACATCATCACATGACCCATGGAGGTTCATACTTCCCCTTCCCCTCAACATGCAGAAATACCCAAGTTCAGAAAGCTTTCTTTTTCAACATAAAGGTCATGAGTAGCAAGTCCAGCAAAAACCTATTTAGATTTAGAACCTCTGACCTATTTCCTTTTACAGCAGGATATACTAGTTCTTGATTCATTAAAAGCTTTAAGACAAATGCTTTAGTGACAATATTCTAGTTTTATGCTAATATTCTTACTATAGAACTTCCATAATAATAATGAATCAAAAATCAAAGCAGTAAATAGTAAAATACTCCTTATTTGCAGCTTCTTTGTTGATCAGCTATACCATGGGAGAAGGAAACTCTGGCTGTCCATATACTGGGTCTTAATTTCCTTAAGTCACAGCTAACATGGGCAATAATTCAGCATAATGAGAGCTGGTAACTCAAACAATATCTTGGATACCAAATGTTCCTCACCGGAATTACAAATTTTTCCAAGTGGATAACAATATAGTTAGTAAAACACAAACTCATGGATCAGATTAAATGTGTAAGATGTACCAAAATATCATAAGACACTTACTTTTCCTTGGGTGTCCAGTAGCACTGTTGGCTTGTGTCTGATATACTCCATCATCATTCTGTACACAGACTAAATGAGAGTCTGCCTCAGAACTGAAACTTGCTCCAATGCTAATGACATGTTCATTAGATGTGTTAATTACTTTCATCATCTGCAATTACACAAATGCCATAAATCAGAATAACTGATTTTAACGTTAACATCAGGCCTTAAACTAAATGTCTGAGATTGCAATGCTATACATATTCACGTGGAAACGAGCTCAGACGAACACAATGGAACTTAAATAAATATTAAGTACCACCCTCAACAGCAAAACACTGAGCAAATTCATTACTAATCCAAAGAAAATCCATAATACCAGATTACAAACCCAGGGACTTTGTTAACCATACGCATTTTTTTTTTCAGCAGGGCGCCACTTTTTAAGCAACAGGAGACTTTTCAGCAGGTGACTTTAAGGATCAATTATCAATTGCCTCTAATATTTCATACAGAGTTTTTTTTTATTTCCCACACTGGACCTTCAATATAATGAATTCCTTAACTATGATCAATTATTAGACCAGTTCTCACTATAATTCATACATACCTCATTGTACCTTCTCAGAGGTATTTTGATGCAGCTTTTGCCCATTTCCATATGAATATATAAGTTATCTATTGTATGCAACGTATACTGATAATTCCTAAGGTCCTGCAATGAACAAAACATGAATAAGTTAGTTTTCAATGGCATGGGTGCTCAGTGTAATCTACAGTACTAACACTTTTTAAAAAGCTATCATTCAAAAAATAATAATAATACGCAGTTCTAACAATGAGAAACGCATATGGAACCTTTTTCTTGTTTTGTTTCTCTGCTATTTTGAGCAAACAATTGGAGCACTATGTGTTTTAGCCAAATCAGATAAAGGGGGAAACTATTTCAAGTTTTCTACCCCATGGACAGTCTAATGATTCCAAAATGAATTCAGTGACAGGGTATATAAAGTGGTGCTTATCTTCACAAAGAATTAGCCAACTGGAGGATTTATTTTTTAAAAAAACCTCTCAACCAAAAATAAACCAACCATTCAAAACAGCTGCTGAAATGTCTGAAAAAGACATCCACCAAGATTCAACTACAAAGTAGCACTCTAAGCCTGAGCTACAGATACTCACTACTCTAGCAAGAACAAAACATCCCCTAAAAGGAATATTTTACTACAAGCTTGGAGTGCTCAAAATGTTCAATTCTGAGCTCACAGTATTTGCAATTCCTATTCGCAGTATTCAAGCATTGTCTGAAAAGTGATGATTTCACAAGCTATATGAAAAAGGTAAACACACATGATAAACTAAACCATTTTGCATAAATCGAGTTTCAAGGGTACTATATTATAATTGCCTGCAAACAAATAATAGATTTAGTCTAAATCTTGAGTTTAATATTTTAGTTTTAAAAGTTTAACCCCTTTAACACTGATTTCTTGACAATTTTAATATTAAAATGTCAATTATTAGCAATTTTAAAGTTTTATTTCTCATGATCAAAACAGCATTCTAAAATAATTCAGCCTCCATAGACAGCTGCAATATTAAGCCCTTAAAATCCTACCTCATGAAAAATTACATGACCATTAAGTGGGAATAAATGCATCAAATGCCTTCCTACCCCACGACTATCAACATTTAATATTTATGTTCTCTCACAGATATGAATGACCCATCCTGCCCACAGCTCATATTACCTGGCCAGCTGTCTCTCTAAACTGTACATTACAGAAGAGAAAAGCGACAGACCAACTCTTTCCTTACAGAAGTTCTGAATTTAGAGGCCAAGAACATAAATTATAAGAAAAGCAGCAGGACAATGACTGAAATCCAGAGCAATGACTAAGATCTTCTTATCCAATTTTGATTGTTTCAGTAGCAAGAAAACATTCATACTGAACAAGTCATATTGCAAAATTTCTGAGGAAAATATTGGTCCATGCTGAATTCTAGAAAAGCATTCTCTGGAAGATCTGGTAATGGTAGAAGCAAGTCAAGAGATATATTCTTAACTTCACCATAGAAATGATATCATATACTGAAATTAAACTAATGATTCATGAAAATACACGAATGATATTTTATATGAATGTTTAGTATTACAAGGACTGAAGCTTTAAATTATCATTCTTAAGTTTACTTTGTCTTTATACTAATCTAAATTATTCATGCTGCAGTGCTAACCTCACTTTGCTAGGCTGAAGAACTATGAGCACAACGGAACTTCTGTCTTAATGACAATGTTAGGACTGTAAAGGCAACACGGACAAATGCAAATAACTTAATGGAGACAGCTTAAGAATTTTCAAATCATTTCCAAAAGTTATTTTGCTCCTCTAACAACAAAGAGCATTTTAAATCATCGGAAACAATTTCATGCGTAAAAACTACAAATATTTAGGAAAACACTGAAGTGTTTAATACAAAGAGTTTAATACACATTCCGATGCTTCATTTCTATTGTCAGCTACAGACACAGAGCAAGAATGAAAAACAAAGTGCACTACTTACAACAAGTAAATTCATGACTGTGTGTCCTATTTCGCCAAACAGAGATTTTCGATGTCTGATACTTGTTAAGGGAGTTGGATATACTAGGAAAAATAAGAAACATTCAGAATAGATTCACTTCATACTAATTCAACTGCTTGAACAACTTTTCAGTATTGCTATTTTAAATCCAAGGCAGAGATGGAGATGGACCTCCTGTTGGTTTGGATTCTCTTCTTCAGAGATACACTTTTTCAGCTGAAGTCAAATAGCTTTTCAGGGCTTAAAGGAGAAGCTTAATGGTGGTATGGCAATGTGGTGTACTACCAAAACCAGGTTTGAGATTAATTATCAAAAATCTCAGGTGCCAGCCATAGATGGTTTATTGAAGGACACTAGATGTCTGTACAACCATCCATATCCCGTGAATGTGTCTTATTTAAAAACCACTTCAACTATTGTGCACAGCTGAGTAGGCACCATTTTAAAATTGTTTTATGCCAAGGCAGACAGTTTGTCACTCCTGCATTAAAAATTTTCCAGAGTAAAGTCTTACCCCAGCTCCTTTACAAAGTCGAGATTCGGGGATATAATAATAGAATTCCAAGAGCAATAGGTTTTTGCTCTTACTGTCCCATATAAGTTGCTGATAAAGAACATTTCCTACTGAACTGCCCTCTATATGACTCAATAAGAGAAAACTTTATTGGCTCTGCCCAAGACTATATAATTTGTTTTCATTTAGCTGATGTCTTCCCTTTTATCATTTTGTAAGTAGCTTTATGTATTTTAGCTGCTATTAAACTCAGGAAGGCTTGAATTTAAATAATCTAAATAATATAACTAGCAGATGTTTTAATAGCTCAGAATAAGTTTTGTGCTTTGTAGATTATATAATCTTCCTTCCTCCTCTTTTTTGGGTTAATTTTTATAAAAGTATTGTTCCTGTTTTTATGGCACTGGGTACAACAACAGAGATATTAACTGACTGTTGGATTGGCATACTACCTACGGAAGTTACATAGCAAAGAATCTTGATTTTATAACACTCTTTACTCTATTTTTTGAAACTGAAATGGGATATCGTAGGTCTGATAACATTTCAGATTAATGCATATGTAGGAGTGTTTCATATCACTGTGATTATTACTCACCCCCATATTCTGCTCCCAATCTCAACATTAAACGGATTGGAAAAACTTTTGCCCAGGGTACTTCCTGTTTCTGAATAAGAATGCCACATAAGATAGGACTATTGGGCAAGACGAGATCATCCAATTTCTGAAAAGTTGGTTTAACAAACAAGAATCCTCCGTGCTCCTTGCTTCCAAGAAAGCCTTCAGTGAAGGTAACGTTATCTAAATTTCCTATGAATTTTCCTGGTTTAAAAAAATAAAATCAAAGTCATTGTAGGCAAACTCTTGATAGGTACTGTTATGGAGAGCCACATTTCCTCCCAAACTGCAATACAGTATTCATTTGTTATGCTGAAAACCAATGTGCTGAATCCAGAAAAAGTGTGAATGGTTACTTTCAAATGGGGCTTACCCTTCTCTTCATCCCATTAACTTTACCAAACACCTCTCACTTGGAATTTGGTTTTTGTAAACAGTGAGATTATGTGTAAATAAAAAGCAGTGAAAGAGAAGAATGAATGGAAGTGGGGTGACTTTCCAACTAGATTATTACTAATGAAATATCTGCAAGAACAGTGCTGAAAAATCTGGATCAGTTGTAGGAAGAGCAGAATGTGCATACAAGGAGGGCAGGTGGTCTATATATAGCACATATTTGAATATCCCCATGCAAATTCCTATGCCACCACAAAATAATACAGAGAAGAATTATGTCCAAATAGGTTGTACACAATCTGGTTGATTCTTTTAATATCTTCAACTATTTACTAGGATGGAGGGTTTTAGTACAGAAGTTACTTATCACTGAAGTGCACAAATAACATTCTCCTCTTCCTATACCTATATGATGGTTTTCATGAAAATGACCACCATAATTCATGCCCGCAAATATTCCTTAACTGGTCAGTATAGAAAGGACAAACACAAGCTACAAGCTTTTAGGACAATTAAAATTTCTAACTGAGAGAATGTGCATATATCTAATATATCTAGACTGTTTTGTGGCCAAGTCATGCAGAATTAATATCTACATACAGTATCAAATAGTGTGGTACTATATTAGAAATGTTATTACAGTCATAGACAAGATATGATAGGTTTCACAAAATTACAGCTGTTTGTTTTCTAATAAGTTAACATACCGTAATTAAAATCTAGAAGCAATGACATTTGATTATTAAAAGTACTTTAAAGCTCTAGTAACATTCCATACCTTTTACAGCATCCTTATATACACTGACAAACAATTTGAAGATTTCTTTAGGAACTTCGTCTTCATTTGGTAAGCAAAGTAATAATATAATAATTTCTGCCTGCCCCAAACTGTGGAGTCCGTTGGTTGAAAAGAACCAGCATTTTTCTGAACAATCTGAATGACAAAAAAACCAAACAACGCACTTTTCTTATTACGTATAGAATTTCAGTGAAAAAAGTACACTTATGCACAGTAAACCAAGACATTAGATCTTTCCCACCTACATACCCTTAATATGTGCTACCCATGTTATATAGTATTCTGAATGTAAACTTTTGAGATGCTTCAGAGGCAGTTCAGTCAAGTTTAAAAATAATCAGAAGTTTTCGCTGACACAAAGCCTACTTGATCAGGAGAGAAAAGAGCTAAAACTGACAAATCCAAAAGGGCATAGTCCATCATTCAACATTCTTTCATTACACAGAAACTAGGTTAATCCGTTATATCAGTGCAGACCTTCTAAACCAGCGGTTCTCAACCTTCCTAATGCTGCAACCCCTTAATGGAGCTCCTCATGTTGTGGAGACCCCCAACCATGGGGGTAGAGCAGCTGGGAAGTGGGAGGGAAGGGTGGTGGGAAACTTGTAGCGACCCCTCTGAAAGGGTAGTTCGACCCCCAAGGGGTCCCGACCCCCAGGTTGAGAACCACTGTTCTAAACCCTCTTCTTTTTAAGGCAAAGGGCCTTATACCTAGAGGAACTGTTCTCTTACGGACAAACTAGTATTATTACAGTAAAGGACCAACATAACACAGCTTTGTAGATTTTTATCAAAGCCCTTTAGTCCACAGATCTAAGGATTTAGATACAATAAAACCCATATTTAGATATCCAATCTGTATATATATTTTTAAGATAAACATTTTTTAAAAGTGAATCGCCTGTGGAAGAGGAAGAGAAAAGCCAGGGAGTAAAGCTTCATCTAGACAGCACTTAATCTACATTATTTGGATCGTTTGGACATCTAGACACACTTTATTCCAGATCATCCATGCTTTGTTCCAGATTATCCAAATAACACAGATTAATGAAACTAACGATACTGAAGGAGGCCAGATATGAGGTGGCCCCCAAAGGGGTCGCGACCCACAGGTTGAGAACCACTGGCTTAGATCCTTCAGAATTATACGTAATAACTTCCATACTAGTGTTGCTCATTTCAACACAATAAAATACACTTAAAGATCATGAACTAACAAAAAAAAGTTAATATAGAGAAAGATACTTATTACAAGATTAAAGCTGAAAAAGCTTTAAATGGTATTGGTCATTATCTGGAAGGGCTCCCAACCTAGTCTAGAGAACATGACACTCATTTTTAATGCTACCCAGCACTAAGAAAACAATGTCCCATTTTTAACAGCATCTACATTAGTTTTGGTTTTGCTGGGCTTCCTTAGCAACAGAAGCTCAATAAACCTGGTGGTCCATCTGGGGCTCCTTAAAATATATATATAAATCACCAAGCAAGCATAGGTCAGAAACAGTCACAACATGATTTAGTATACTATTACTTACACTCTTGTATCCTGACATTCACAAGGAGGTTTGCATTTAGAATAAATGTTACTGGATTAGATTCCTCAAGTAATAAAGTTACTTGCTGATGAGAGGGCTGTTCTTTCACCAAGAATGCTAAAGAAAATTTAGAATACTCTTAGTTCAGCCAAGCAGGAAGTCAGCAATAGTATCAGAAATATTGCAATATTTTTCAAACCAACACACAACATGGTAAAATGGAGCTTTCCAATTAGATATATAGCAGAAAATAAGAATATATTTAGATTCAGTATTAAGTGTTTAAATTTAATTAATGCTAATATACTGTTATAATTTTCTGACTCATTCTATGCTTCTCAACCACATAATTCATGTAATTAAACACAGCATCTGGCAGTAGCGAGAAACACTTCTTTTAAACAAATGCACATTTCCTCACACACATACACCATTTCAAACTTAAAACATGAAAGAAGAAGGCCAACCTTCTTTTTCTCCTCCTGAAAGCAGAAGAGGTGGCAAGCCATTATCTTCAGGAATAAGGCTGACATCTTTGCCAACATAATTCTCAAGAGAACAAAGCGCCTTGTAATCTAGTGGACTAACAGGCACATCACTAGTTTCATCAGCTGTTAAAGGAACAGGATGCTTTTCTAGTTCAACAATATTTGAAAACTCAGCAGCAGCAACAAGAGAGTCCAAATTATGTGATAGCTGAGATTCTCCTATTGTAGAGAATGTGTCTTCCTTTAGAACATCAGAAATGGAAGAACATAAACTTTCAGTTTGTCCAGTAATGTGTGAGTCATCTTTTGGTTTTGTATCAGCTGTACAGACTGTGTCACTTGTTGAATTTTCAACCTATAATAATAATAGTAATTATCATCATCTAGAATAATCTTGTTGCATTATTTCAACAAAGTGATAGTTATATCAGCATTCCAAAGAAAAATGGACTAAAAAGTTTTTTGCATTGTTACACAACAATCAACGCAACAAAAGGAAAATAAGCAGAGCTCCAATTAACTTGCTTTTTAGCTATCTTCACACTTTAGTATAGTGTTGTAATGCCCACGTATAGGCCCCAATCCTAAAAAGTAAGTTTTAATATTTAAATACAAAGTGTTGTCAGAATAGATTGTCTAGACAGTAACAGTGTTGCCAAACCGTGTTAAATGAAAAGGGTAAGTTAAGCAAGGTAGGGGCTATCCTAGCTCTCCTGGAGGGAGGGGGCATGGAACCTTGGTGAAGGAGCAGCCAATCAGATTTAAGTTAGTGTGGCAGGCTGGTATTTAAGGCAGACTGAGTTGACAGTTGGTGTTCTCTGCCTGGGGTTAACTGACCAGAGAGTGGTTAACAGGAGGGAAATGGGCTCTCTAGTCTGTCCTGAGGGAAGCTGGGGAAAAGAGTCCTGAGTCATTAGTGAATATATGGTGTTTAGAAAGTAAAGGAATTGAAACGGTTACGCGTTACTTGTGCTGCTGGCATTAATCTGAATAGGATTGGAGTCCTTGGGCTGAGTGAGGAAGCTGGGGACAGTTCAGTCAGAAGAGTGAATTGACCTGTGATTGACATAGTGAACTTACCTGTTTATTATTAAGAACACTGTAACCAATAAACTTATTCATTGTTTGTTAAACGTGGAACAGTCTGGCTGTCTCTCATACAGAGTATTTTAAAGTCAAGCCTGAGAGTTGAAAGGCAACTGTATCTTTAAGACAAACATGCTGGGAGCTAGCCAGTGGGGGGAGGTGCTGTCTGCTGCAGCACCAAGAAGGAGGCAACATTATTATCAAGCTTAATAGCGGGGGAAAGGAAATGAGGGGCGTGTCTCTTGGAAGGGAATAACATTCAGAGTTTTAATCCAGAAAGTAAAACCAACGCTACCACACTACCAAAGATATATAAAATCACTACCCGACTGAAAGGAAGCTTCCTCGCAAGTGTACAGAAAAGAATTTAGACTGAAGAGATAGAGGTTAAGCTAACAAATAGTGCAGTCAAAAGTCCAGATCTGCAGAGAATGTTGTGCAGCTCTCACTCATGGTATAGTGTCAAGACATTGTTCCAACAGATCATCACTGAAAACAGTGCAAAATCATCTATGTACCTGACAAATCAGACTGTGAATTTCTGTCCTTGAAGATAGACCTGAGATTCACATACTGAACTGGATAAAGCTCCTGCTTTATCTAAAATATGTAATAATTAACATCCCTAGATTTTGGAACAGTCTCCCCCTTGAGGTGTGTCAGGCTCCTTCACTGTATATGTTTAGGAAGGCAGTGAAGATGCACCTCTTTCCCCTGGCCTTTGGTTAAATGGAAATATACTGTCTCTTCCCACTTTGTAACACTGTTACTGTTTTAATATATACTGTTGCTGTTTTAATATCTCTCTGATTTTAAATGTTGCCCACCCTGAGACCTTCAGGTATAGGGCGGAATAGAAATACAAATAATAATAAATTCAGTGACAGGGTACTCTGCAGTATATATTCAAAGCATAGGAATGCAGCTGTTCTCTGAAGCAAAGTCAGGGTGTGTTGCCCTACACAGATACTCCAGAGAGAACCAGATAACTGAAAAGCAACTTTGAACTAAAACAGCAAAAAACAAACAGTAATAAAAATGTGCAGATTTTGAGGCAACTCCAGCTCCACCAATGCTCTATTTTCTGAAGGTGGATGTGAGATCCACAAACCAAGCGGGACATGCCAGAGCTAAGACTTCATAGGGGCAAGGGCAGTTAATCTTCACTGACCACCACTTATTGCAGTATGTATCTTCCAAACACTGCTTGAACAGATCTAAACGTATCCAATTTATAGTATTGAAGAAGGAAGACACTAAATTCTATGATGTTACCTAGCATATCTCCTCCACTAATCAATCTGTGATTAATTAACCAAATGTAACAGCTGATCTTATCAAATGTGCTGTCACACTGGTGAGGCAAGACTCAGATCTATAAGAAGACCATAATCCAATTAGCACTAACTTCTGAAAATGAATGAACAAATAAAAAAGAGAGGAACATTTCAAGAAAGGCTCACTCATGTCCAAGTAAATGTTCAGAGCTTTTTTAAGATCCAGCTTTTGCCAGTGCTTTTTCAAGAGATACTTCAGTTTGGGGCAAAACAATAGCAAATTAACTGGCTTATGCTGATGGAGCAAGGAAGTAACTTTGCAAATATAATCTGAATGAGTTTGCAGAACATCTCAGTCAAGAGTGAACATACAACAGTCTAAAGAAAAAATAAAGCAAGTCAGAAAATTGCCTCGTACAGGCAATGGCTACAAGCAAGGCAGTTTCTGAGACATGACACAAAGACAATGAGCTGATTGGCTCAAATGTCACACACAGAAGGGGCTTGACCATCATATCAATCTCCAGGAGGGATACCAATGGATTTCCTAAGGGTAGATGTTCTTGTCACCCTTTAAGAATCTCTTAACATAGAATGAGGTATGACTGGACAAGAACAGTCTACATTAATCACAGCAGACAAAGAAGCTGCCCTTTTTCTGACTATAATAATTTCATAACTTAAATCCAGTTCTTTCAGTTACAACTCAAACAGTTGTGGGACTGAAGAAGGAAGAAGCTTAACCCTGTGGGATTGTAGAATTTTTTGCATGGATAAGCTCTTATCTACCAAAATGGTCTAAATTGCTGGAGCTGCATACCCAACAGATAAAAGCCTCTCCTACTGAATCTCTATGCTCTCAGATGTGATCATGCAGGGTCTAGATGTGGTCTCCCTCAATGGAGGATGAGGTCTATCCTGACCAGCAGCATTCTGTAGAAGACAGAAACCAAGGACGGTGGAGCCAAAATCATGTCAGAATCCTAAGAAATTATATTGAGAAATTACAGGGATTTTACAGAAGCTCTGCTGACCACGAATGGGGCAGAGCATACAATCCAAGAATCACGTTTCCCTTAAGCCTCAAAAAGTACATGTTATACCGATGACTCTCCCTCAAGGAAAAAAGGTTGACTGCTGGAAACCCCCAGTGTTGTGTCAGCCGAGAAAATAGTTTTGCGTTTAGGTTTCATTCCACCAGAAAGGTCTTGCTGCCTAGATTTTCTGGATTTCCTGGATCTGGATTGTGCACAAAGGCAACAAGAATGACTCCATCCTATGAAAAAATACCAGTAGTCAATATGGGCAAACAGTGCAATTCTGAACCACCCTACAGATTTATACAAGATTTTGTGGTAGTGTCAATCATTATTAAGATGTATTTCCAATGAAGGAAGCGAGACAAGTGCTATAAGTGCAACAAGCCTGCTTTTGGTTCTAATTCAATCCTTCAATCGAGGTTCCCTGAGCTGTGGATCTATCCTAATAAAAATGAGTAGTGCCTATTCATATGTGTGTGCGTATGTGTGTGTGCGCGCGCACGCCCTCAAAAGGAATTCCTTGACATAAGATGGGTGCATTGAACTACCCATGCAAGGACCTTCCAACTTCCTTTGACAAACTGTATCAGTTGGGAAGAGATAGGTGGGCAAAGAATGTAACCAGGACTGTTGAAGTTTATTTATTTTTATTTACATTTTTATCCTGCCCTATACCTGAATGTCTCCAGGCCAGTAACATCTAAAACCAAACATTATTAAAACAGTATGTATTAAAGTTGTTAATCTAACAGCTGAGGAGAATTTCTGATTTCCAGCAAGCAGGGAACCGAGGTACTGATGTTGCTCAAAAACAGGCAGTATTAAAGAAAAAAGTACAATGAAACGAAATTAAAAACTAAAAAAAAATTATCCACAGGAACTTTTGTCTTTACTCTGAAGACAAAGAAGAGCCATAAGTGAGAGGGTGGGTCTTTTCACACTTAAGTTCAGTGGCCCACTCTGAACTTCACCCAGACCTACCTGGGTGAAGGTAGAATTCACCTGGGTCTGGTCCCATTTGGAACCATTCACTTCACTGTAGCAACGGCCATGTGCACTGGGCCATTATTATGGCAATGGGCAATGTGGCAAAGTAGTAATGCAAGATATTTGGAATTTTACTAGAAAAAGGTTTTACTGCTCCAGAGCTTCTGAAGTTTGGGGATAGCTGCGCACACTGGAAGCCACTTCAAAACATAAGTTGCTCCACAGGGTGCATATGCTCTATCCTGGAGAATTCCTAACCATATCCAAGAGCTGTGAAATGACCCAGAGTGATAAATAACTGAGGAACTGCATTCCCACACGTTGAACATATAATGCAAAGCACCTCTTGCCAGTGAACTGAGATGGAACAGGCCCTGGGCCTATTTGCACTTAGGCCTCTGGTATGCAATTAGGACAGCTCTGGTACCAGAGCTGTCCTAATTGCATACCAGAGGCCTAAGTGCAAATAGGCCCACTGTACTGTATTCACTGAATTTGTGAATCTCACCTATACCTTCAAAGAAAAGGATGGGTGCCAGGTGCAGGACCACAGTGCAGTGGAATCCACCACATCTAGACTGCTATGGAACTATAGTTCCAAGCATACCACCAACAGGGTTTGTGCCATTTGAAGAACCAAACAGTCATTTAAATTACTATTCTCCAACATTGGATTTGGTCCTGCTAAGATGATGATTTGAAAACAAGTTGCCTTGAAAGAGTCACGACAAAGAATTACGGACAGAATAAATCAAGAAGAAGGTGAATCACCCACTTATTGTTAGACTAATCAAGGGAAGATAATTGGGTTTTGATTGCAATTGTCCTTTTGAACCTTATTAATCAGCGAACAAAATGGAATGAACCAGAAAGCAAAAAATGATTTTTTAGAAACAGGGGGAATACCCCAGAAAATTATCTTCTAAATCATTTCTGACTGTAGCAGAAGTGGCATGTCAATTTTTGTACAAGGACAACAGGAACTGGTTCTTATATACATTCTTTTGTTTATGCTTAATTTTGTCAAGCATTCAGGACATCTACTGTATATTCCGGTGTATAAGACGATTGGGCGTGTAAGACGACCCCCAACTTTTCCGGTTAAAATACAGCGTTTGGGATATACCTGCTGTATAAGAAGACGACACCTGGCGTATACGACCCCTGACTTTTGAGAAGATTTTCCTGGGTTGAAAAGTAGTCTTATACGCCAGAATATACAGTATATAGCAAATTTGCAAAAAAAAAAAAAAGCCCTCTTTTCATAAAAGAATAAAAAAGTGAATGATATAATGCAGCCCTTTCAAAACAACTACTAATAAAATTATTTATAATTCCTGTTTCACCAAAGTTCAGAATAACCATCATATCAATACAGACAAACAAAATATATAAAAATTGAGCACCTAATAGATAACCAACCAGAACTGTTGCACAAAGGCTCAGCAACTACAAAAGTGCAGCAGGTCATACGAGGATGATGTCAACATAAGCCTTTTGAAGTCCTACCCTCTCACAGCTGCAAAGCCTGCTGGGAGGTGAAGTAAGGAAGCTGGGGAGATGAAGGAAGGCAGGTGAATTCCACCTTTAATTTTAGTGAGCATGCACCTGCTCCTCATCTTCATAGAGAGCCAGGCTTGCAAGGTGGTAGACCTTGCAAACCCAGCTCTCTTCAGACAGATGCATATGTTGCAAAGCTCTTCGTGCACATACTTACCTAGGAGTAACAGCAACTATCCTTCAAGGGCAAGAAATGACTGATACAAACATTAGAAACTGTGGGTTTCAAAGTTCTATGATATACCATGAGAGGATAGTTCAATGTACAAAAGGAATGGGCCAGTTAACAGAACTGGCTTGGAACCAGCTCTTTGAAAGTATACTCTAGATACTGCAGCTAGTGTGCTTCCTGTGTGAGTTTGTTGGTCTCAGTCTCCCTAGAAATACAGAGCCTGCTGAAATATCTGACTGTATTCCTACATGAGGGTGGAGAAACAAGAATATCCTGTGTTCCAAGATGAGAGCAACAGAACCAATAGCACTTTGGATTGACTTCATGATTTTCAGTGGTTCACTGAGAACCACTGTTAAATGGTCTCCTTTATAGGAATCTTGGTCAAATGGAATAGTGAAAAAAGCAAATCACTCAAAAGAGGCCTTCAAGCAACTGTCCTAGGTATGTGTGAAGCAAATTACGCCAACAGCACCCAGAAAGATGAAAGCAGGGTGCTGTTTGCACAAATGTTGGACAATCTGTACATTACACAATATCATGCTACGTGCAGTTTCCACAACATTTAGGCAATAAACATAAAATATGAATGAAGCCAAAGCTGTAAGAGACTAGCTAACTGTAGTAATACACAAATATATTTTTAATAACATATTTTGGCACTGGTAGTTAAGAACTTACAGGCAGTGTTTCCTGGCTTGACCTTTTGATTCCAGATGACAATTTTGTTGTGTCAGCAACTTCACCATTAGGCAAAATGCCATCTGCAAACCAAACTCTCCTTTGTTCCTTAAGACCAAGCCCTGAAGTAGACAAAATAATAAAAATCATTAATGGCTATTGACTGCCAATTGGTTTAAACAGAAATATCAAATTATGGCCAAAGATCTGTAGCTAAATAAGCCAATATATTGTTCTGTCAGCAAACGCTGAAGTTATTTGGATATGAGGTGATGAGCAAACTGGGGGTTGGGGGGTTGGATGAGTTTATTCTCTCTACCATAAGGCAACATAAAGTAAGGAATAAGTCAGCATGGTGGTAATTAGTGGCAGAACTAACCAGTCTCCTTGTTTCTCTATGCTTCCCTAGAATCTGTGAGGGAGCAGGACCACAAGGAGCTACTAATGACATCACTGCATGCTCCACAGGGATTTCACAGTTTCTGCTCTTCTTCCTAGCCCTTGGCAAGCCTCGCCCATTCAGGCTTGGAATGGGCCAGAAAAAGGAAAAGGAACTGTGAAATCACTGTGGTGCACGCAGTGATGCCATCAGCAGCTCTGACACTTCTTGACTGCAAAGACAGGTAGGAAAGAACATCCTGATATGCCACAAACAATGAGACATACATACACATTCAGGCCATGATGAACAAGACGTATTATGAGCATCCAGCTCTACCATTGGCTTTACAAGGCCTTCCAGGGTGTTCCATAACCAAAGTGTTAGTTGTGTTATCTCTCTTTTTCTCATGGAAGTGTAAATTGTTTTGCTTTACAAGGTATAGTTGCTTCTGCTCATGGAAGGTTCCAGACACCAAGCATGCTCACTGTGGATATATGATTTGGGAAGCCTGTGAACCCTATAAGAACATAAGAGAAGCCCTGCTGGATCAGGCCACAGCCCATCTAGTCCAGCATCCTGTACTAGAGAGTGGAGAGCAAAAGAGACAGTTCAGTTCTACTACTAATTACTATTAGATTGACTTGTCCTTCACCTTTCCCTCCCTGATATAGAGGAGCCAAATATAGATTCTCATGATCCAGGCCCTCTTTGACAGGCCTGTATACACTGAAGTGGCATATGAATATTTTCATGCACATCCCTAATTGGAGGTTTGGGGAATCTTGGAAACTCACTCTAACAACATGAGTCAAAGGGTGTTTTTCCACTGTCACTAGAAGTACCCAGTAAGTACCCAGTAAAGGGTACAAAAATGCCATTTAGTACCCATTAATGGGTACTTAATGGGTACTTCTAGTGACAGTTGAAAAACACCCAAAGACATCACAGATACAAAACCAAGGCAAACAACATTAAGTCAGTGGCACTGCAGACAAGAGTCCCAAAGGCAGCCTACAAGTGTGTCAGTAGTGCTATGGACCATGGTGCTGATGTAAGTTAATGGTACCACAGAGGCTAAATTACTGAAAGTTTCCAGGACTGGACTAAGCAAGAGAAGACACATTTAACCAACCATGTAAAAGTAAAGTTGCATTACACAAAACTATTTTATGCTAGGCACAAGTGCACTAAACTAGTGAAAAGACCTGTGCTGCCCAAGAATTCTTATCTATATAAAGAGGAAACTTTTCCTCATTATCTTCAATGCAATGTTTGAATGCCAAGGAAATGGAGTATTTGTCAAAAGACAGGCATTTCCTTGATTAAAGTTTAGTAAAGTCATAATTTAGGAAGGCACCACCAACATACTTAATTTAAGTTAGCACACTCTTTAGTAAACCACCATTTTACCATTTAGTACAGAGGAATGAAACAAAGTCCATTAAACATACCAGGTGTTTGAGTTTCCTGCAAAGATGGGGCAGTCGAATAATCAATGGTATTTGAGTCAGACACAGAACCTGTTGGACTCATCATCCGTTCAAATGCCTGTACTAACAAATATTTTTTCAAAAGAAGTTTAAGTATCAAGCTATTGGGGAAACCAATAGAAAATCACACACTCTCACACAAATACATAGACTGAGATATTGTCATCCTGACACACCTCAAGTTTCATTGAAGTATTTGATTTTCTTAACAGCAATTCATTAATGGGAAAGGGAAGTAATAGTTCCACACAAGTACTGTGCAAATTCAAAAGACATTCTTTCTGCAGAATCTGTCTCTCTCTCTCTCACCATACACTGCTATAATATTGACATTTGAGCTGGAAACCAGACATGTGCTTTGGTTTAGTTTAGCAGGAGGCATGGTTCTGTCATGCCTCGTGCCCTCTGACTCCTTGGATGATCAGGTCTCCACCCATGCCAGCCAAAATGAGGGTTCTTTACCCCCAGAAGTGGAGGACTCAGATTAAGACTCAGACTATGTGCCCCACCCAGAGCAAAGTTCTCTCCATAGACAAAGAGAAATACCTGCAGCGCATAGTGTGCCTCCATGGCAAACAGCTGCATCAGCAGGGGTATGACTATCCAAGTCCTACTTAAAAAAAAACCAATCCAGCAACCTCCATTGCAAACAAAGAATCTTCTTGGTAACCCTCGACTAATTCCTGACTGCTGACTGACTTCTCAACTTATGACAACTCTCTGGTAACCCAACGCTTTGCCTATTTGACTACTCATACTCTATATCTCCGAGAAACTGGCTTCTTGCTGTGCTCATGCGTGTGCATGTGCTTATTGCTGCTGCCCGCTCCAGACACGACAAGTTCAGCCTCATGCCACATTACTGTATTAGTTGAGAACTCAGTGTTGCTCATCCATGCTGCTCTTCAGCCAGCTCCACGCCACTTATCTAGGTGAAATATTCTCCCTTAACTCTCCAGCTGGCATGTCACTAAAGGTTATGCAAACCTGAAAATATGCAGCAAAATTCTCCTGGCTATGCAGATCCTTACTGCATTTCCTACTCAAAAAGGGCAGATTTACACATTTATTTCTTCTGTTAAAGAAGGCAATGTAGGCCATGTTCCGATGAAGAACCAATTAGATAAAGCACGTGGAAGCAGCCAACATGAAAGTGGCCTTCAAAGGGTTCTGACAGACTGTATTATAAATTGTTCTAAACAATTTTTAAACATAGGAAGATATATTCTAATATTGAAAAAAGGAAAAAAAACGTAACTTAGAATATTTATCTTATATTTCTCCAGTCTTCTTTTACCTTTGTTAATAGTCTCATAGCAGCTTATACAAACTCTTGCTTCTTTATCCAGATATTGGAGTTTGCATTTTCGATTGCAGCAGGAAGTACAAAAAACCTATATAAGAAGAGTACCTAAATTATTATATTCATACAGAATAGCTAAGATTATATATTACACAGAAAAGAAGAAAATAAAAGACTGAAAACCAGATGGACACTCCTACTTGCAGTATGAATGTTCATAGAATATGTTCTTCCAACTCTGTTGTTATTGTTAGCTCATTAAATCCCATGGATCCTAGAACATCAGGCCCTTCTGTCCTCTACTTTCTCCCAAAGTTCACCCAAGCTCATGTCCATGGCTTTCTTGATACTATCTATCCCACTCATCCTCTGTTGTCCCTTTCTCCTTTTGCCTTCAACTATATTGCAACATAGTTAAAGATAAATTAAGTCTATACAGCATAATACTGTACTGACACCTAGAGGAATGCATTGTACTGCATTAACTCTAAAAAGAATCAATGAGCCTTCATTTCGGAGGAGCTTGTTGTTTATACCTAACTTTCAGTTACTGAAACAAAATTTGGAGTAAGAAAATGAAACTTAGGAGGAAGTACAGAGACTATTTTACTCTCTGAACCATTTTCAGCACTGTACTATCCTAGACGTTGAAAAAATTACTGACAGGATATCCTTAAGTAGTCATTATGTGTGACTCACTGCTGAGGAATTGTTTTAAAGACAAACTGGTGTAGCTCCATTAATGCTCCACTGGATGCCTTCCTTAGGAAAGTGACATACTTTAAATAAAAAAAAAATTCTACTTCATTCACATTTCCTGGGAAGTCAGCAGAAGTATTTGAGACCTGTCAGCTTCCAACAACCAGCTAGAATTCTGAGTCACGATGTACCTATACTCAACTTTCACACATTTCAGAGCTTACTACATCTTGAGTTAAGGTAGATGTCACCAGTTACCACATCACCAAAGATACACCTGAAGTTACAGCAAAGGATAAAAAAGGATAAAACTATTAAGTTGAGGAAGCAACTTGAAAGTAGCCTTAAGGAGACTTGCATCTAGAAGATTCTCCTTTCAGCATTGTCCAATCTTTTCACTATTGTTTGCTTGACTTTTCAAAACACAAGTTAAAAATACAGCCTTCCTTTCCTGTATATAGTAAGGCTGCACTTTCACTTTTTCTGTTCTCAGTGCAACAAAATCTCTGATGACAAAAACCCTACTGCAGGTACTGAGACACCTATGGGAGTATAAATAATACTTCAGAATATGGAGTGCTCTGAAGTTCAATCCAATTACAAATCCCTGTGCAAGGGATAGGGATAGACTATTATAACATCCTTAGGATGACTACAGATCAATACCAGAACAAGTCAAGATAGCAAACATGTCTTCAATGTCACCAGGAGTTGAATCCAAATTGACAGCACCTAACAAGAACCACCACTGGGAACTGAAGCTTCCCTCCATTTCTCTGAATAAGTAGAAAACTTTAAAGTGATAACATTTTTTGTTACTTGCCACATCTCAACACAAGCTACTTCTAAACTGGGGGAGGGCAAAAGGTGGAAGAAAACACAGCTATGCATTTTGTGTTCCAAAAACGTTTTGTATGCAATTCAGGCAAATTTTCATTAGGAAATTAGGTACGAAATAATTCAGCATGTGTAGTTTATCTGAAATGAATATGAATTGTTGTATTTGTATTTAATACATGTATTTGACCACAAATTATTTAAGGTAAATAATAATAATAATAATGGTAAGGGTTATACTATGTTGACTTTTTAGGGAAGACAACAATCTCTTGCAGAATACTGCAATTCTATTCTAGAAAACCAGCATGTTAGGGGAACATTAGGGGAACCAGTCTCAATAACCTCTAACTGCCATTTCCAGAACCACACTGTAAGAGACCTATGTAGCAAAAGCAATGGCCACAACTATAAAAATGTAAATTTAAGGAAACAGAAGTACAAAAACCTGCTGATATTAATTTTAACATTCTGAATAAAAGATCAAAAATATAATACAGGCGTTTCTCCATATCTGCAGCGGATAGGTTCCAACACCTACCACAGATACAAGAAATTGTGGATATTTGGAACACCAGGAAATCTTGTAAGTTTTCCCATAATTCCCAGGAAATCTTGCACAATTTCTCACAATTTCTGACTGGGGACAGATACTCTAGCTGTGGGCACACCTCCAGGAAGCCTGGGTTGAGCCCCTGAGGAGGACACAATGGGGCCAGTGTGTGTGTGTGAGGCTGGTCCAGTCAACTGCAGATGAGTGGATCCACAGTTACCATATCAGTGGATATGGGGTCACACCTGTATACAACAGTTCATCTGTTTCAACTGATGCTCTCATATAAGCATCACAGCTATCCTTACTGTAAATAATATCCATTACAATTATAGAACTGTAAAATTTCCCTGTCATATCTGAATTTGGCATCCACTGACTGCAACATTTTCCATGGAAAAATAAAACACCAGGAAAGGAAATCAAAACACCAAGAAAAGTTTAACTCTTGTCAAGTAAAGTGAAAAGATCTCATTTCCAAACTACTATGACAGAGAAACAAAGGGGCCATTCACACTTGGCCATATTTTGGAATATATCTCTCTGTCTGCATGCTAAGGGAGACTCTGGCAGGCCTCACCTGGGGCCTGCTGTAGCCTGCACTCGCACATGGATAGCAGGCCCCATTCCAGAATATATTCCAGAATAAAGTCAATTTCGAACAGGCCCACAGACAGTCTCATACAGATAATAAAATGGCTCATTTCACTTACTTTCCCACAAGCACGGCAGTGATGTCTCCTTTTGGTAAATGTGAATTTGGCTTTACAATTCATGCAGTTTGGTGCTTCTGAATCAGGAACCCAGGGTGGCTGCTTTTGCCCTAGGGCTATAGTTTGCTCCCCTACTTTAGAGCTCATAGGAGAGGTATTATGTCCTCCTTTTTCCAAGCAGTTTTGTGGACTGGTATGATCACCTATGAAGCCTAAATCAGGACAAATTTTAGAATCTGAGAGAGAGCTATTTGGAATGATGGGATCTGTCACTTGCGGTTCACTCCCAAGTGTATTTGGATTATTTAACTCAGGGGAGATCTTGGTTTTTGATGTAAGATTAATCAATTGTTTTGGCCTTGCACCTCCTCTATGTGCCATCTGTTTCCCTTCTATGCAGGCTGAACTTTCACTATTGATTTCAGTGACACCCTCTGAAGTCTCTTGTTGAACCGGCTGTGCGCTTTTTTCCTCCGAAGTCCTTAATGAAAGTTCAGGTTTGGAAGATAAGCAGTTGTTAGCAACCGATATTTCTGCCTTCTTGGAGGCTATTTCTGCTTGCAAACTCTCACTTTCAGCATTCAGTTGGTTAACATCTTCTAAGTTAACAAGAACTACATCAGATTCCAGCAGCCCAACATCTCGCTCTCCTTTCAAAGGCTTTGAATGATACTCTTCAAGACAACGCTCAGACAGGAAAGCATCAAGCTCAGCATCACTAATTAGCACATCAGTTCCATCAATGTCTTCTTCTAGAGTCAAATCAACTGAGCCTTTATCCCTGATGTAAGCAGGGAGCACATTTTCACATAATCCAGTACCTGCATCCAGAGAAGAAAAAGTAGCCATAGAGTCTTGGGTCTGGAACAGTTTACTTTTAGTATCCTCATTCTTATTCTCTGCAAGAGAAGGCTTTCCAAGTCTGCACTGGCTGGTTTTATTTAGATTTCCATCCTGTTCAGAATCTTCAGTACTCTGAAAAGTATCTTCTTTTGAAACTAATCTTTTTTCTTTTTCAGTACTCAAATGACTAACAATATCTGTTTCTCCACTTGTGTCATCAGCTGCAACCAGTGACCCACATATAGAAACAGCAAGTGGAAGACAAGACAATGAAGCCTGTGTGTCTTCAGAGACCTCTGAGGTTGAAACTTCTTTTAAAGTTGCATTGTCCTCTAAACTACAGATACTTTCCTCTGGTTGAAGTAATGAGGCATACAAATTCTCTTCTTTCAGCAACATTGAACAGTCTTTATTCAATGCAGCAGTATTTGGCAGATCTGAAGCTTCAGACTCAATCTTGGCATCTTCTGAAAAGGCTTGCCTGTCACTTTCTCCATTCACCACTTGAGTTGTTGCATGGTTTTCATTTTCAAGTGGTTTACACACCACCTTATCACAAGATAACTCATCTTTGGAACCGTGTACAGTTGAGGCTAGTTGAGTTATTAAAGGTAAACTATCAAGATCTACATTTTGTCTTAACTCATCACCTATTTCACTGTTACTCAGAGTTTCTGTCTTGCCTTGATCCACACCAGAGTCCACTGCAGTCCACTCAGAAAGGCCGCTTGTCTCCAGCTTCAGTTCACCAGGCACTTCTGCTGCATTGTTACAGTGTATTGCATCTTCACCAGTTTGTTGCTGTATCTTAGAATCTGCATTACAGTTAATTGACAAATTACAAGCAGTGGCTGGTAGCAATGCTATATCAAAGCTAGTAAAAGAGCCTGTACTGCATGGGAAGTCACCAGACTGCAGCTTCTGAAAGTATTCTGAATTATTTTTTGCATGGCTTAAATTACCTGTGTCATGGATAAGATCACAGACAGGTATACTGCACCGCCCTAAAGAAGACTGATTTTTATCTGAAGAACTGCCATCAACCATAGACAAAAGATCTAACCCAGCAACATTTTTCTCACTCTGTTCAGAGTTCAGGTGTTCAAATTTTGCTACACTTGCAGTCTTAGTAAGCACGGAAGAGTCATCTGCTGTAGCACAACTGCTAATAGCTTCTTGCACATTTAGTCCCGAGAATTCTGGCTGGTGGTAATCTAATTCCAAAGAAATCACGTGATGTTTAGGATCACGAGGGTTTACAAATCTGTTGGCTTCAGTTTCATCTAAACAAAATTTCAAAATAAATATGTTTAGTTAATTTTATTATGCCTCCCTACCATACAAAAGCATAAATTGGGGGGGAGGGTTGCCCACATTCATGACCTTTTCCCTTCTCTGTACCTGCCTTCAAATTGTTACTACCTCAGTACCAAGGGCATATCTGTGTATCATAAGCATCATATGTACTAACATTATACCGTGTTTCCCCGAAAATAAGACAGGGTCTTATATTAATTTTTGCTCCTAAAGACGCACTAGGGCTTATTTTCAAGGGATGTTTTATATAATACTTATATAGGGCTTATTATTTTGAGCATCCTGAAAAATCATGCTAGGGCTTATTTTCAGGGTAGGTCTTATTTTTGGGGAAACAGGGTAGTAGATATTAGTAATAAACATACTTTTACACATATTACAAAAGCGAAATCACAAAAAATGAACTCACCTGCATCCTGCTCAAATTCATCAAGAAGCTTGTCCAAGTCAGAGACCGCTGCCTTAAAGTAACTGTCCATTCTAAAACTTCCTGTCTTCTTCTTGTGCCTCTAGAGGAAGATAGAATGAATCATACAGGAATTGACAAAAGACAGAAGAGAATCGACTGTGAAAGATTCATACCAGCCCCCAAAAGATCCCTATGCCTTAATTTTTTTAACACAAAGCATTCTTCTACATTAGTCTGCTTAAAGGGCAACTTCTAAAATGAAAAAAAGCAACTTAATTCTCACATAAGATAGACATCTGTAGGCAGTTAACTCATGCTAAAACTTGTTTTGTAATACAAAGTAGAAGTCTGCTATGTCACATACTGAGACCCACTTATCTTGCATCTGGTTCTGGTTGTGAGCTTGAGGATCCTAATAAAACACAGGGAAATCTCACAGGGTTTTTAATAAGAACAAGATCAAAGCCTGTTCACATTTTGATTGAAACTTTTTAAATGGATCATTGACAATACATTCAAGTACACAAAAGGGCAGAATTTGGAAAGACGTAATTAGGAAAGCAAGCAGAAGTTAAGTAAACATAAGGTAGTCAGAAACAAGTTGAAAGGAATGAGGCCTAGAGAAAGACTGCGATAAGAAAAATATGGTCAGTGAGGAGCAACAGGGTAAGAAAACAAGAGGGGGCAGGGCTAACCATGTGCTTTAGAAGCCTGGCACATGTGCCCTGATCGGCCAGTAATGGAACATAGGAGAGACACCTGTCCGTGTCTCTCACCTGGATCCTTTTGAAAAAAAGAATGTTCTACACGGCAATGCCATGTTGCAGGCCCCACTTAATATGTTTATCTTACACACCGAAACACAACTAGGAGAGGAAGTGTGCTCTATGTGGTGGGATATTGGAATCTTATGAATCTGAAACAAGGGATCAAGAAGAACATAAGATCATACTGAGACTCATCTCTAATTTTCAAGTGATGTAAATGATATTCATCTTGTTTAGAGATAGTCCTTCTTTAGCTGCATCATAAACAATTGACAATTTCCACATTACTTTCTTTGTCTTTATCTGAACTTCTAAGGATATACACAGGGACTTCTCATGCCCCTTCTCTTGGACTGTCAATCAAGAACACGGTACAACTCTCGTGGAAGACATCTTGCTACTATTACTTCATTGATTGACTACCAAAAACCATATCATCTGTTTCTTGTTAGGATGAATGTTAGGGGCTTTGTTGTTGTTACTGTTCTTGTTCTTAAAAAGTCAAAGCTTTAAAAATACTTGTCTAGAAAACTAGCTAAAAACCCATCCCAGGAAAAAAACCCAGCAACTGTGGAGTAAGGAATATTGTGACCTATCACTGTGAGTAGTACCTCAAGGACCTTAAGTCCTCTAGTTATAAAAAAATGTAGTGCAACTCCAGTAGAGGAGAGCAGAATATTTTTTTAGAAAAAACATTGATTCATAAAGTTAATCAACCAACATTATTTATTGAAACAAATTCTCGCGGTCAACGGACTATTTTAAGACTACTTAAAAATGACCAGATAAAATTACTGCAAATCTTTATGCACACACATAACTAGAGTTTATCCACTTTTGACAAGTGAAGACATTGTTCAGATCTTAATCTAATACTTCAGCAAACTTTTCACAGAGTCGAGCAGAAATTCTAAAGCAGAACACCATTAATTTAGGGAAGCAGCATTTTCTGATTCAGTGGTTTCTGGAAACTTACATCACTGCCCAAAACTCAACTTTACTCTACTCTGACAGGGTAATTAGTACTTTGGTGTTTGCAGCAGTGAAAAAAGTCAATCCAATGGTAAGGGTTATTAGACAGGAGACAGAAAATAAGTCCACAAGCACCATCAGGCCTCTTTATAAACCTATGGTGAGGCCACGTTTGGAAAACTGTGTACAACTCTGCTTGCCACACCTCAGAAAATACATTGTGAAATTTTGGGGGGGAGGGGTCTTGAGTAGTTCTAGAGCAGAGCTCCATAAACTGTGATTTTAAAAAGGCCATAAAATAGTATTTTACAATGAAGAAATGCTCCCTGGTGAGACAAAAACCATTTATAAAGGGTTTAAAACACTAATGAAAGCTCTTCCTTGAAGAAAAGGAAAGAGGAGTAAAGTGAAAAATAAGATTATTTTCAAGAAGTTTGCCAGCTGCTTTCAGATATGATACCCAATGAAGGAAACAGTAATAGTTTAATCCTAAAGCTATAACTTGTTGGTTTAGTAAATTTATAAAAATGAAAGAACCTACATTTAATTTTGCAAATTCTTTATAAGAAGAACATAAGAGAAGCCCTGCTGGATCAGGCTACAGTCCATCTAGTCCTGCACCTTTTCCTGCATGGTCCACAACTTGCTTCTGGAGATTCTCAAACAGAAGATAAAGATGAAACCTCCACCTTCTCTTCACTACCTACAAGCAGCCTTTAAGAGCATCTTTCCTCTTTTTCAAACCCAGAGATAGGTATCTAGACATCCGTTCTAGTTGCCATTGGTATACCTAATGTCCATGAATTTGTATAACCCTTTTTTAAACCCATCCAGGTTAGTGGACATCACCACTTCCTCAGGTAATGAATTCCATAGACCAATGACCCATTGCATGAAAAAAAAATACGTCCCCTTATCACTTCTAACTTTCCTGACCAACAGCTTCATAAAGTAACCCCTGGTTCTAGTATTGTGTGACAGAGAAAATAATTTGAACCACCTTTTCCAAACCATGCACAAACTAAAATTTTAAACAATATCTCTCAAGGCTGAATAGGCTTAGACGTTGCAGTTGGATCTCATGGGGGAGGTGATCTAACCTCTGATCATTTTGGTTGCCCTTTTTCCAGTTCCACAGTATCCTTTCTGAGGTGTGGTAACCAGAATTGCACACAATATTCCAAATGTGTTCTAACTGTAGATTTATAAAAAGTTAAAATGATACAGATTTACATTGTATTTCCTTCCTAATTATTCCTAGCATTGATTTTGCTTTTTTACTACCGCTGTGCACTGAGTCAACACATTCACTGAGCTATCCACCAGAACACCCTTTTTTCAGCCTGCTGCTGAAAGCTCAGACCCCTTTGCCATAATGATCTGGATGCTATGCATGACTGAGCAGCCCCACTGCCACACCCACTCACAACACTGCACCCTGAAAACAGTGAAGACAACATTGTTCAGGAGTGATTTAGCTGCTCCTGGTCAAGTTGTGGACTGCTCTTTAGCATTCCACTGCTGGAGGGCTTTAGGGAATCTGCAGCAATTTCTGGAATACTGGCACTGCTCCCCAGTGCAGAAGTACTTGCCTAATGAGCAGACCACTGCTCGCTAAGAAGTAAGTGTGAACTACCTTTTCCAGTTACTCTAATTAAATAACATTTTTAAAATGATAGAAAAGATAAAGAGTTTGCCTCCAAGTTGTTTTTTAGTCCTGAATGACCAACAAATTCTTGCCCAATTTTTCAAACCACATTATAGCAAACGTAAGACAGAAGAGATATTTTAAAAACACTGTTAACCAGTAAGGATTCATCAACTATCAGTCTATACCAGTGATGGCCAACCTATGATACATGTGTCAAAGGTGACACGCCAAGCCCTTTTGGGTGACACACATGGTCACCCTGGCACCTGGGCGTGTAGTGCTTGCTTGTTCTTGAAGTGTAAGAAATACCAACTTTCAATTGAAGATTCAGCAAATGTAATGAATTATTTGTTTTTGCTTTTAATAAAATACATATATCAAAAATATAACTTTTTTACTAGAGCTACAAATATCACAAAATTATGGATATTTCTAGATGTGACACAGCACCCGAGTTAAGCTAGGTTTTCTTGAGAATTTTGACACACCGAGTTCAAAAGGTTCGCCATCACTGGTCTATACAGTACTTTAAAAAGCATAGCTACAGCAGCACCCAAAACAAGTTCCGTACATGCTAAGCAGCTGTCTAAATCTGAGTACTATAAGTTGTGGATTGTTGTAGTCTAAGCCACAGTAGCCATCATATGTTTTCCAGTTACTTAGCCACTGCTCCTCTGGAATGGTTTGTAGGAGGCAGCCATAATACTGTAACATACAGCCATGCAAATACTGTCACAGAAAGTACTTCTTAATGGCTAGGTTAGAAATACTATATAAACACTTTCAAGCTAATTTTAAGTCAACCAATGCAAAACAGTTGTACAGGTAGCACACACCATTAAAAGCTAACTTTCTAAAGCACTAACAGGCCCTTTCCACACTTGGCCTTATTCTGGAATATATCTCAGGATAAGGATCTGCTGTCCGCACACTACTGTAAACTATGGCAGACCTCGCCTGGCACTAGCATGCTGACAGCAGGTCCCTATTACAGTCCTGAATAAGGCCAAGTGCGGAACAGTCCACAGTCTCAGAACTATATTTGTTTTAAAACACAGTTGTTCTAGAACTGTGTTCAGTTCACACTTCTTACCCACAAGTCTGATAATCTCATTTGGTAAATTATAAGAGAAGACAGGATGCGCAAATACCATCAATATCACAAAGATATGACAAAAAGTACCACAATACAAGTATATAAGTATTTGTTTAATCTGTTACTAAACTTACGATGCTCTTCAGCAGAATGCTATAAAAACAATGAACAACAATAGCTTGTGTGGAACAAAAAATGTTCTCAATTCTTAGGTGCCCACAGAATTAGTTTGGAACAGGGATATGTCTCTCCAGACATCCCTGAACAATTTCCATGGTATCCAAGAAGCTACTATCGCAGTGAAGCAGCACTGTGTGTTCCAAACTTTCAATACCATTTTTATATATTGTTCCTTTAATTGCTTTTAATTTTGTTTTGAGTTTAATTTTAAACCACTATGAAATGTTTAATAAGAAAAAGTAGTATAGAAATGTTTTAAATAAATTTGCCTCAAAGGACACCCTTTAATTTATTCATTGCATTTATATGCCACCTCTACACAGCCTCATTGCAGTACTGTATTCTCCTCTTCTTATCCTGGGAGGCAACGACCGGTCCAAGGTCATTCATTGACCTTCAATGCTTGAGCAGGGATTTAAACCCCAGACTCTCCTAGGCTCTAGAACCACTCTCCAGCCCACTGTATTATGCTAGCATGCAGAAAAGCAGCAATTTTGTTCCAATGACACCATCTCTCCTTGTGAGAGACAGGAATACACATAAGCCAGAGTATTCTGAGGGCCTTGGTTGAATTCAGCTGGCACTAAGTGCGCTGTTTAGTTTAATTTTACTCTTCTTGAGCGAGTTGCTTCTTCACCTTCTCTAAGTACTCAGTGAATGGCAAGGAAGACACTTGCTTGTACTGTACCAGAGGTGCCTAAATTAGTTTGAACAGAACAGACTCGGATCGTCTTGGATCCAAGTCTTACTTGGCCAGTTTTGGTTCATATCTGAGGTGCCTAAGCCATGGTCAGTCACACCTTTAAACCTCTTCCAGCCCATCTTCTGATCTCCGCGTTCACACCGTTTTATTTGTGGACATCCCACCTGCCATTTGGACTCTGCCATCTGGAAAGTCCACAAATAAAACGGATATTTTTTTAAAAAAAAAAGGTGCGAGTGTTGCAATCGGAAGATGAACTGAAGAAGGTTTAAAATGCCAAGGCGTGACAGGAGCCAAAGAGTTTCCACTTGGAACCAGTCTCAACGCACAACCTTTCACGCCACACATCTCCTCTGACCCTTTTGCACCCCGACGTCCGGGGGTACTCCGAACCGAAGTCACTGCTGGAGCAGACAAAACTTCTTCGGATGTCCAGCGCAGGGCGATTACGGCCACTCCGGCCGTAGGGGATGCAGTCGGGGAGGAACGCGCAGACCTCCAAGCCCGTCAGGCGCCAGACGAAGTCGGTTTACACGGGCTGAGAAAAAGACGCGTTAAAGAGACGCAGCAGGCAGGGCGGAAAGGGGGAAGGAGGAAAGGAGGGATGCAACTCCCCCGCTGAGAGCAAAGGCGGAGAGGGCAGCCCTGCTATCACGGAGCCCAGCCTCGGAGGGGAACCGTCTCCCCTTCGCCCCAGAAGGCAAACAGGAATGAGGGCGACCGAAAGAGGAGCAGCTTCGGTCTCCCCCTCCTCCCCCTCCTCCCCGGCTTCGCTTTTCTCCTCTGAGGAACCTGGAGCCACGGCGGAGCAGCGTCTCCCGAGAGCAGCTCGAATGGCGGCGGAGGGGGGCCAGGCACCCACCCACACGGAGACCCAGTTTTAAGGCCGAGGGCCACAGCGGCCACGCCCCCTCCGCACTCCGACGGACCGACCGACCCACCAGGAAGCAAGACCTTTCCGGCGGCGGCGGCTCACCTGCGCTCCTCCGGCCGCCTCGACTCATTTGGCGCATCCACCCTCCGCCGCCCCCGTCGAAGGCAGGCGCGGCACTTTCTTCCAGACTTTTGTCCTTGCCGAGAACGGTCGCTCCTCTCTTTCTCTGTGTCTCTCGCTTCTTCGGGTCTTTAGTGCGCGTGCGCGCAAAGGCAGGCGCAAGGGCCGTCTCTCCCCCCCCCCCTGCTTTGACTCCTAAGAAGAGGGAGATGGTAGCTACCAATCCATGGCGAGGCCGAAGGGCGCCTGCGCAGTTGCTAGGCGTCGGGGCGGGCTTTGCTCTCCCTGTCTCTCGCCTGTTACGTACAGAATCGCCCGGGCCCGTTTCGAATGGGGGTTCAGCGAGTCCCGTTGAAAAGAAAATAAAAGCTTTATTTGGCTTTAGCAAAGGATAGCCGTGCGGGAACGAAGGCAGCAGGGCGCCTGCACCTTTAATAACTTACCTGAAGTTGAACCTGTGCTTTTAGGACAAGCTGCACGTGCTGAAATGTCCTTTTCTGCACCATTATTCAAGGCTCACAGTCCAGCATGTCCTGAGAGAGGGCCAGAATGGAGCATACAGGGGGAGGTGTTTTGATTTCCTGGCAGTGACAAAAGGGGCAGGAGACTGTGAATTTTGATCTGAGTTTCCTTCTCCTTTTATGTTTTTATTGCCACTTTTCAGTTTGTTGCAGACGGATGGGACTAAGCTGTGAACAATTTTAACAAAGGTTTTTGGTGGGAAACACCATTGAAAAATGTAGCCAGTAGCTCAATGTAAAGGACTTGATTGTGCTGCTGATTGAGACAAGAGAGATTCTGGTCTAAGCTTGTCCTAGTTTATATAACTTGATCAAAGGAAAGTGGTTTCTAAAGTTTTCCTCTCACACTAATTCTCTTCCAGAAGAATGAGACTTCTTGTAGCCAATAATTCATTAATTAGTTTGTTATTTTGGAATTGTTAAGGTTATGGTAGAATGTATGGTTTTAACTTGTATAGGGAAATGTTTGTTAAGTATGAAGTTTCTAAATATTTGTACCATTGTTATTGTGTATTTTTAAAATTAAAATTAATAAAAAATAAAAATAATTCATTAATTAGAAACAAATTTAGCCTGAAAAGATGTTTCTAAACAGATGGCTAACATAAGGATGGCGTTTAAGACCTTAAATTAAGTTTTTTTTAAAAAAAAATAGGGTACAGGTGACCAAGTAGAAGGGGACACTTACATAAGGGTGTTTTTAAATTTTGCTTGTACTTTATGATTTGTATGGTTTGTGTATGCAATTCTTGTTTAATATTTGTTCACTTATAGAAAATAAAATATATTTTTTAAAAAGAAACAGAAATAGCTTATATTGATTGCACGATGTCTTGTCTGCCTGGTACAATAGGTGCATATGTTATATGTCAAAGGAATATGCACAAATCAAAGCTAGAGCCATCAAATCTGAATCCTTATTCCTTATGTTGAATTCATTTTCTACAGGCAAATTATAATATTTTAAAAAGTGACTCAGTCTAGTCCTTGGCAAACTCTTCTCTTTCCACTGTCATCAATTCAAAGCAGTGCTGGTAGTAAAGAAGATCTTGACGTCTAACGCCTGGCATCCTTCAGATAAGAGAGACTAAGTGCTTTACCTCCCAGCTAAAGTGTTTTCCAGAATGCAGTGCTGCTGAAGAGGGGGGACCCCACCTTCTTCCAGGCTCACCTTGCTAGGGTGAGAGTCAGGATTGTGGACAGTTCCTAAAAAGCTGAACTTGAGCTGTAATCTGCACCTGCTGCTTCTAAGTATACGCAGGACTTGGGCCTGAATCTGCTAGCAGCTGCTATCTTCAACACCTGCTCGTAAGCTCCCCCATTCTCCCCACTCAACTTTCCTCACCTGTCATGTCTTTGTTTAGGTTGCAAGCCTGAAGGAGGCCATTGTTTAAGGTTCCATATTCTGAATCATTTTAAAGTCTTTCTAGCTTTATGGGTGGCATTAAATAAACCAAAGAAATAAATAACAGCTAATTTGCTTTACATGATAGATCTTTATCTAGTTGGCATCTGTGGTGATTTTTTATTATATTTATTTCCTGAATATATATGTTTATATGTTACAAAAAAACTAGGATTGCTATCAGAGAAGGGAGCACAGATATTGAGCTTCAAACCTACCTAAACTGGACACTGAGGTCCTTTCTGCACTGGGCCTTATTCCAGATCATATCTCAGAATGGGAGCTGTCATTCTCATATTAGTACAGACTACGGTAGTCCCTGAACAGGGTCTGCTGTAATCTGCCCCAGCATGAGGGTGGCAGGACCATAGCCATCACTTACAAACCAAAAGAAAACAAAACCCACCAAAGTTATATACAAACTCATCTACAGCAATTTTAGGTAAGCATTTTCAAGAGCACAAACGAATACTCTTCCCTGTGCAGTACCAACAGTAGATGTTATTTATGATCAGAGGTGTTGCCCTCAGGAGTAATAAGCACTTTAGCTCATTTTAAAGCTCTTTTTACGAAGCTATAAGACAAGATTTGATTAATCCTATTATAGGAAAATTAGTCATCCAGGTGATTTTTATATTGGGTGACTTCTTCTACTTGATGCTGATTCAAATGTTACTTATTGACCGGGTGCGGGACTGAAATCGAATCTTGCCCATCCCCATGCCATGACCGCTAATGCAGGCTGTATACTATATGCAGACAGCTGTTGCTATGCAGTTGAGCTGTTTTCTGCACCTCCGCTTCACCCGGGAACCTGCCTGCCTTGGCGATCGGAACGAGGATAGATTGCTTGCCATGGAAAAGGGAGAAAAATCAAGCCAATCTCCTCCTCAAATAGCCCGGGACCATCTCCACGCGCGGGCTCGGCTCCCAAAGCATTGCGTGCCAAGCTACCAAACCATGTTGGAAACAGTTTTTTCTAGGACCAAATTTGGTCCTGGTTTGGTCCAGGTTTGGGCAATCTGGTCCGGGAAAATCGGACCAAGTAAAAAATGCATAGGGACGGCCCTTTCCAAATCTGATTTCTATTAATGGCAAAATGTGCATGGGGATGCGCCCTAATAGAATAACAATCAACTTTAGCAATAGTATGAAGTGGTAGAATATTTTCTGCAGTTTTACCTAGGGCTGCTTTTTCTTCTCACACAGATGGTTCCTAATATTCATCTTCTGCAACCGGCTGGAGCTTAAAAGTATCTGCTCACATAGTTATCAGTTATTATATGATTTTTAAAGTATTATTTTTGCGTACCCACTTAAATGTATTTAATGTATTCAAATTGTCTTTGAAATCGATATATTTTTCTTAGAATTACTCTGAATGAGCTGGTGTTTCAACAAGGAAGGCTGTCCAATGAAGTGATAAATTGTGTAAGGGGAAAAAGAACACTGATAAAATAGTGCTGAAGCTGGGAGCTATGCGAGTGAGGGCTATTTTTAAGCTCTACATGGTTGGAAACAAAACTAGTTAGGAACCATCTGCCTGAGAAAGAAAAGAAATAGATCACGATAACACTTTCTCTAGGCATTACTACTAATGTACTCTAGCATTCCACATTACAGCTGAACTTGGAGATGGTGACTGTGAAAGTAAAGGAACTATCTGTCCTGAATCATGATTGCAGCAGTGAGCATATACTCAGTATTACACTCAAACTAATAATGCCTTTGACACATTGTTCAGTTATAAAAGCTATTATTCAGTTCTTAAAACAGCAGGGTATCCAAAAACATACTGTTACTAGAAGCAGTTTCACAATATGGTTATAAAAAGCAAATTCACCCATATTCTGGCTTCAGTTTAAATACTAAGACTTAAGACCTATGTTCCTGTAGTTCAATTGAATCCTTCAGTTATTGAATGGTAAAAACTATCATTAAAGTTAATAACTATATTTTCAGGATTTGTCCTAAAGCATAACTTATCAGCTTTGAAAAAATACACATAGATGTCTATGTCACATAAGTACAATCCCATAGGTCATGTCAGAAATCCTACATAGCCAGGAGCGTACTGATAATTTGTGTTCATGGAAAATTACCAAAATGGCTCATTCTTGTAGGCAGTTGAACTTCTACATTATATTACAAGAAGTACCAGAGTGGGAAGAGAGTGAGTTATCTGCTGAAAATGTAATTAATTAGCCTGAGCTAAGTGGTATTAATACTTTCATTATTAATTTATAATATTTGCAAAACATCCAATTAATTAAAAATATATTTTATGCCCAGGAGCACGTACAAAGGTGGCAGGATTCTTTTCCTAGGAGTTAGTTGATTTTGACCATATAATTGATCCATAAATTTGCATGGAAATTATTTTGAAAACATTACATTTACAATACATAATTATTGCTTTCTACTTATAAGAGCTGTGTTATTCTCAGAAAATATTTAAGCAGCATTCAAATTGATGAGTATACGTACTAAGCACATAACCCAGAAAGCATTAAACAATTTGAATTTTAAATGATGTACCTTCAGAAAAAAAAATCTGTTTTATTCATTAAGAGGGATACCCACAGATACTATGAAAGAAATAAGCTGTGTTATTTCTACTCAGTGTATGTCTCCTACAAATAGGTTGCTAACATTTCCTTTTGGGAAAACTACAGCATAGCATAATATAGCCTTCCACTGGTGCTGCATGTGTCATTTGCCCACATATGCTTAACAGGTGCTGCTCTTAAATGGTAAGAACACATATATCATTACAGAATAGGAAGACATTCTCCAGCCTCAGTTTTCAGACCTCCAAAGCAGTCAGAATGTTCACATCAAATACACTGTAAACTAACTTTCTACGTGTGGAAATGCAGAATATTCATGCATGTGTATTTGCTAATGCAGCATGTGTGAAGGCACAACTATGCCATTTATTTGACAGGAAAACACAAAGGGATTCTAGGGATTAAACCCAGACCTTCAGTTTTCTAGGCAGTTACTCCACCATTCAGTCCTTTCTGAACTGGTGCAGTTAAAAAAAAAATTAAAAAACTGAACAATCCTCACTTTTCATGCATAATCAAAGTCCTTTCACTGAAACATGACACAAGATACACATTGTTCCAAAAGCACTACATACACAGAAGTTACAAACAAAAGAACAAAAAAAAAGAAATATACAATAAAACATTTGATTAGTTCCTGCACTTATTTTAATCTAAATAGTATGATGCCTTCATTAAAAAAAAAAAAACAAGTTCCTAAATTATGAAAATAATTACTTTCTAATCCTGCTGATCTTTTAGCAAACCAAAGCTCGTAGCTATTCAAAGGTTTGGCAGCTGATGTCTAGGCATTTAGGGACTTTTTACGAGTGTAACGGTAATGTGGACGCCTGCGTACAAGCCAACTCCCAGAAGAACTGCATGTATTTACATAAGCAAACCAAAAGTTTATACGTTAAGGAGCTGCTGAGGAGGCATGTTGCTTCTCTCATTTTTTCTTCTTATGGGCCATATAATTGATAGTCTCGTGAAGATTGTATTATTTTAATTTTGCATCATCTGTTTCTTCTGTTTTGTGCAGATTATTTCCTTCTGACGTCAAGGAAGTTAAAACTTCAGGTGAACAATCTGGCATTCTGCTGAGGCATAGGTTAGAAAATGAGCAGGATTCCTCTTGAGCAGGACATGTATTGGAATCTGAACATACAGGCACAGCCTCCTTTTGGGTCTCTGAATTATTTCTACATTGAGTACTATTAGAAACAAACTCTTCTTCTGAGCATTTATTGTCTTTCTTTGGCTGCAAACTATTTTCTTTCTCTTCCAGTGCACGAGCGAGCATGTAACTAACTTTTCTTTGATGGGCTAGAGCCTCCTCATTATCATTCAGCTGTAAAATCACAAGAGAAAACAAAATTAACATAGAAACTGTTCCAATGGGAGAAATCATCAACTGAAGAAAGGAAGACTCACAGAAGAAGTTGAAGGATCAATGAAGACAGTAAAAAAGGCAAATCCTATCAAGCCTGGTCAAGTTTACATGCCAGTTAAAAACAGCCCTGTGGAGGTGTCCAGAGAATTTTCTGATATGAACCTTGGAGTTAAAAGTGCCTCCAAATCCTAATCCCTTAAGATCTTCCAGGAGGATATTGTGCTTGATGCTATGAAAGATAGCCAAAAAAAGGAGAACTGCAGGGCAACAATGTCCTACCCTGTCCCTTTCCTGGTAAGGACCATCAACCAGGGCAGACAAGACAGTTGCAGTACCATGACTAGGCTTGCAGTTGGGCTCTGAGCACCCTCTCCAGAACCTTACCCGTCCATATCCTCAGACCATGTTAACCAAAAATGATCCATAATAATGGGGCCAGGGGGTTCTCACAGGAGATCATTGTCTCCTCCCTGGAGTTAACTTGTAAGGTTCCTTAAGAGTCACTCCTAGCCCCTATGTTTTTTGACATCTATGTCAAAGCTGCCTGGAGAGCCCCCCAAAAGTACACTGATAACATCCAGGTCTATCTCTCTATTTCATCTAAAACAAGATCACGCAGTTCAGGCTTGACTGTTTCTTGGAGGTGGTAATGGGCTGGGTGCAGACCAATAACTGAAGCTAAATTCAGACAAGACAGATTTATGTGTCTCAGGGGTTCTTTAGTTATGAATTGAAGAAATATACAGTTCAAGGGCAGGGGGCGCTGTACTACCCTGGAAGAAACAAGTTTGGGGTTACCCCCTTCTATGGTGCAGCTATCATTGCATGTGAAGAGCCAACTCTTTATTTTAGCCTTGAGTTGAAGAGTTAACAAACCTCCCCATTCAAACACCCATTATCTGTTGTTTAACTAGCTCAATGTTTAATTGTTTTTTAATATTGGCTTTATTGTAACCTGTCCGGAGGCCCTATGGTCTAGGGTGGGATGGAAGTACATACAAATAAACAAATACACATCTTTAGTCAATGATTTAGAACCACCATCAGTATGACCTCTCAGCAGCCATTTATGAATTACCAACCAAATCTATCAGCATCCTGATAACTTCCTCTGGGTTACTCAGTTCTTCTATTTTCTTACTGTCCAAGCCAGAAGCAAGCCTACTCATCAGCTTTTCTCCCAGGCTTTTCCTATTTCCTTGAAACCGGAAGCTACCTAAATGGAAAAGTAATACCAATATTTATGTCCTAGTCTTATTTTTTTATACAGTACATAAACAATAATCAGTGTAGCAGAACATTATGACATCTATAAATACCAACTACAATGAAACATTTTTTAAAATCCCACAGAATTTAACATCACTCTCATATGAAAGAATAATAAAGTGTGTGTGTGGGGGGGGAAATGTTTCAAGTTGTATTCATTTTATTTTCCTGATCAAAATCTAGCATATGTTGTTTCACTCTAGAGAGAAAACTTTTCACATCATTCTCCTTGTATATACCTTTTTCTAGATTGAAAAGATGAACTTTCAAGAAAATATTCTCATTAGAGTCAGGCCATTTTTTTTCAGACAATATATTAAAACCTTGTTTATTTTTGGGTTAGTATTATACAGTATTTCTTAACTAGTCCTATATTCTATTATAGGAGAATGTAACTAGTTTGTACCAAGAGCACTAATTAATATTAAGTAGTAGTACTATGAAAAGGTAGGGTGTCACAGATTAGAGGCATAAGAACATAAAAGGACCCAGCTGGATCAGGCCACAGCTCTTCTAGTCCAGCATCCTGTCTCACACACTGGCCCGCCAATTGCTTCTGGGCATTCTCAAGCAGAAGACAAAGGAAAACATTCACCCGTTCTTGAATCCCTGCAAACAGACTCCAACCTGGAGATGGTACTAGCCATTGACACACCTGTTCTCCATGAAAGTATCTAATCCTCTCTTAAAGCTATCCGGACTGGTGGCTGTCACCACTTTTGAAGGCCAGTTGTTCTTGAATGCAGCAAGCTTTGTGTATATGTCCAGCCTACAGGATTTTGTATGCAACTGGCTGCTACTGTGAGAACAGGTTGGAATAAGATGAGTCACAACTGTGACTCAGCAGGAGCAAATTCGCACTTTGGTCTGTAGTCAACAATTAGGCAAATTCTAGGAAGGTGTATGCTTACATGCTAGAAACGACCCCTGCCTGCCCAGAAGTTGCCTAATTGCTGACTAGGTGTGGAGCACAATTTCGTGCTCCACAACCTTACCAACCCTTAGCACTGCTTACCTGATCAACTCACCAGTGACCATCCGCACCTCTGCTGGATGGGGAGGTCAATGGAGCTGCATTGGCAGCTCCACTAACTTCCTGGCACAACTATGCAGAAAGTCAGCGTCGTCACAGCGACAGCACTGATGCACGCTCAGTCACGGAGGGTGCCACATTCAAGATGGTGTCCTGAAGAAGACCTGCCCCAGGATCAATCACAGGTGAGTAACCAACCACGCAGGACATATTCTGTTAGTGACTAGCACCTGGAAATATGAGCACTAGTGAACATTAGGTAATCGAACCCCTTTCCCATCTATGGTAAAGGAGGGCAAAAACAGCTCAGGTCATTTAAGATCCTAAAAATCACATGTATGTTATTTTAAGGTTTTTCTTTCAAGCCAATAGTGCAAAATTCTGGATATTTTCAATTCAAGGAAGACTAATGTAACACAGAGAAAATTACCATCTTCTCTGACGTTCTTCCAGTTTAACAGTTTCTTGTCTCTTTGGCAGATCTTACTCATTTGTGCAAGGCGCAAGGCATGATCTTTCCTACGCATCAGCTGCTGCTCAAAAGCAATTCTGAAGGCATCTGCCATCACAAAAGCTTCTTCTTTGCTCTTCTTTAGAAGTTCAGACTGTAGTGGTTGTTTATTTAACAAGAAAAAAAAGTTTGTGTTAAAACAAAATTTGTGTTTTCTTTTAATAATTCAGCTGTAGTAAATTAAGGTGGGGATTACTTTTCCATCTCAAGCAAAGATCCATACAATCAAAAGACACTAGAAATTTAATTCTAGCAACCAGCACATAAAGATTGTATTATACTCTGCTGCAAGAATGGCTTTTAAAAAAAGCTGATGATACAGGGAGACAAAATAATTCATTTAGCGTTGAAGTAGGCTAGGGCACGTATTATAAACCAGAACAATGAATAAGGGGTAGATGAGTGGCTACAAGCATAAATACATACAATACTCTTCACACAATTTCCTTGTGAAACAGATACAAAAAAGGGCAAACACTCACATCTGCTCCCTCTATAGCCCTGGTGAGATGAGTCCAACACAAGATGGCCTATTCATGAGTTCAAATTCAGATTGTTTCCTATTGGATACCGTTCATGTCACTCAAGGGAGGCGAGGGGGCATGTTTGCAGTTCCTTTTACAACCTGCTCCCCCACCTCTATGTCCCCTTCCTTTTTTATTTGCTTTTCTTCTCCTTGCAATTAATTTTTTAAAAAAATAATAAATATAAATTTGTGTAAAAACACTAGCGAGAAGAATCATGCACATAAACTGAGGGGAGGTGCCTCATGAACTCCACATGTGCTGATTGGCCAAAAGGAAACACTGGGCTACCCACCACTACACAGTTCTGCCTCCTTTAGGCTGTCCCCCCACTCACACTTGAGGAAGCGGGGTACAGACTGGAATTCCAGGCCGGCCTGTGTCCCTGTCAGTCCTGTAAAAACAGGACTACATTTTAGGATGGTCTAACCGGTGTAGACTGGCTTGGAAAACAATTTTAATAAAATTAATGTGACTCAGGTCGACCTAAAACACTGGTGCGACCAGGCCCTATGTAACAGTAACTTTAAAAAGCAGAGATGAATTGGCCAGTAGAAATTATTCCCAAGCCTCGACAAAACTTTTTTACCCCATGTCTGCTCTCTGTTGCTTAATTACGTAAACAAGTAAATCAGCGAGAGTTCATGAATTGATTTCACCAAGAACACTAACATATATATATGTACAAAAGACAAAGATAACTGCTAGGTATAATACAATTTGGATTCAGTACCGATGTTATATAATAATTTATTTTAAATATGCTTTTGATAGGGCCATATTAGTTAATCAATACTTATTATAACTTGGATTCAAAGGAAAATTAAGAGTCCTGAATCCAAATCATTATATTTTTCATAGGCTAGTTTCCCATAATTGTAAAAGTCAGTGGCATTCTTTATAAATTATTTATAGATGTGGTACAAAATCAGAACTTTTAGGTATTGTACCTGCCTAACCACTATCCTTTAAAACTGGTGATATTTAAAACATACTGTCATGTGGCAGGAATCTTTCACATTTCATTTAGGACAAAAAGCCTGAATACCTCTTGTTTAAGCTGAAGCAGCTGTTTTCGAGTCGCTACTAACATCTTGGCACAGGAACAAGGATTATTTTCAGGACCACTGCAGGTGCAGGCTCCAAGTACTGCCAGCTACAAGTGCAAATAAGTTATTTTTAATTATTTTGAATCAAAATATTGATTGATGCATCCTTCCTCAATTTAAATCACTGGGTTAGTTTAAGAGCAGCCTTTTAGAGAGGTGCATTAACTCAGTTTGTCTGGTTTGGTTCATAAATAATTAACAACAACAATAATAATGAAACCAGGGATCAAGCAAATAATTCCCCCCTAGATATAAGCTGGCCAGCAGTAGGGCAAACCCAGGCTGCAGCCTCCATTCATTGTGTCCTTGGCCTCCAGCAATAATTGGCATGGTTCTCCTTTGACATGATTGGTCAGATTTGAAGCCTTCGAGGAAGTGAAGGTATGCATAGCTTGGTGTAAGGAACCATGCTACTCCACTTCGGAAGGCCCAATAGGTGAATAAAGCAAGCTGATCACCACAGGAAGAACTGTGCAGCTAGTAGCAATGACATGGCTTGAGCTAAGGTAAGATAAGATAAGAAGGGGAATCAAATTGGACAATCCCATTTGTCAAATCACCCCCCCCCCTTGGTTCAGTTTGCTATCAAACCAAATCCTGAATTTTAAGCAGGATTGGGTTTGAAAGCAAATCTCTTAGCTCCTCCTAACAAGTTATGAACTGGGTCCATATGAACCCAGTTTGGCACATCCCTACAGCCTTTCAGGTCTCCTTACTTTAGTGGAAAATGCTACACTGCAGTAAAAGTTGTTTTTCATGGCACTAAAGTAAGCTCCAGCTGAAGTGAATAATCCTACATAGCATTAGACTGCACACAATACCCTGTCACCAGAGCCATGTGGCTGTTACTGTTCAATTTTTCAAATACGGGTTCTTAAGACTAGGGGCGCAATTGGACAAGATTGAAGGGGTGCCTTCCGGTTGAATTTGAGGCTCTAGGGCAGGCAAAAAATATCTACTGTAAATTGCCTTACTGCAACTCAAAGTCTCTGAATGTCCACCTTTTCTCTGATGGGAAATCACCACTTCAAAGGCATCTCAAACTTTAAGCCTGCTTGGGCAAGGAACTGCATGAGCAAAGAGGTGGTAACCACCATCCTGTGACTGATGAGAAACCCTTGTAGTCAAATTAGGTTGCCTGAACTTGATGTGAAGACAAGCCATAGTATAAATTAAGTTTGAGTCATACATTCAGAACAACTGTTTGGAAGGGGTTTTTTGTGTGTGTGTGTATCTGGGGATGAAACACTTATTCTTAAAAGAGATTTTAAAACACATGTTGAATTATAGCAATCAGCCAACTAAAGCTTTGTATCTAGGGTCAATCAAGAATAAAGAGAAATTTTTAATGTCAGATTATCAGGGATATGTGACACTAAAATGTCATCAAATGATGATTCAGGAAATTTACAATTTAAAGAGCAATATGCTGGTAAAGAAGCAGCCAGTTAATAGTGCAGTTTTGCCTTACATACAGAAATGTTCCAGACTCTATCTTCACTTCCTTCCCAGAAGGAGGCAATGGAAAAGTACTTCTACACTGTTGCTGCATAAATGTAGCCAACAGTCACAATGTATAATGTTTGAGTCAAGGGCATCCTTTATTTTTATGTGTTGACAGAGCCTTTAAAATTAAGTATAAAATACATAAACAAAAAATTCTCACCTACTACACTCCCATAGAAATGCATTCTAACCCTTTAACTGAAATATTTCTTTCATTAGTAATACCAAAACTATTCATAAAAGCATAATCTTATACCAATAAAAATACTGTAAGACACTTGTCAGATCCTAGCAGAACGTAATGTCAGCAACACACAAATGGGCTAATAGATTATTCTCCATGCAGCATCTGAAACATACCAATTTCAGCACTTGCTGGTTCTGCTGAATGCAACAGAAAATGGCTGTGCCTCTAGGTTTCTCTAAATATTCCTGTTATCACTAAAAGATATCCGTAAAGAAACATAGGCAATGTTGAAACACATACTTCAAGTCCTGTAATTTCTGTAACACCACTCTTGCTAAGAGACTTGATTTCCTGAAAAATCTTCTGCTGTTTCACATCAAGCATTGCAAGAATCTCTAAATATTGTCGCTCCAAAACTGAAAAATTTAACACAGAAAAAAGTTCGTGAAGCTTCCAATTACAGTTTCCTGTTTGCATTCCTTAATTAGTTTCTTGTTTCTCCATCATAATATACTAGCTTAGATAGTATTTCCAACATATCTAGAAGCAGATATAGTTCTTCTTTTGCTTACAAATTACAGCCTCTGCAAGATTTTTCAAAGTTTGTAGTGGTTACAGAATAAGGTGATCCATAACAGAAGTGTCTTCTCCCTTGGAAAAAGTCAGTGGTGATCTATGACACCCAACAGCCCAAAGCTTGAATACATTCTCCCTTTCTTCTTGTTTCATTTCAGAGTGGCTAACACTTGTAAAAGTCACACAAGTAGTTTAGGATAACCTCAGGTTGTCTTCAGGTTGTGTTAATCACATTATTTTAAGTTGTTTTCCAGCCCTGCCTACCCCTGTTAGACTGTCTTAACTTGGAATGTTGTTTTTAGAGGACTGGCAAGGACTCAGCTCATCCTGGCACTCCAGGAGATCTTTCTTCCTCAAGCATGAGCATGGGGCCGGGCTAAAGGAGGCTGAACTGTGCTATGGTGGGTGAGATCCAGTCTTTCCTTTGGCCAACTGGCACAAGCAGTTTGTGAGGCACCTCCCCTTCTCCCCTAAGTATATATGTATGATTCCCCTATTTAGCATTTTTCCACAAATGTATTATTTTTTTTAATGAATCACATGGAGAAGCATATAAAAAAGGAAGTGTGGATGTGGAAGTGAGGGAGCAAGCTCAAAAGAGAACCCCAAACATACGCCCTCGCCTCCCTTCAGTGAAAGAACGGCATCCAATCAGAAAGGAGATAGATATGATGCAGGAAAAGGGAGTGGAGAGCCAAGAGGAGACTCAGGTCAATCTTGGAAAAGTGTGACTGATGTGGCCCTAGGTGGGGATGGCCTGAGGATGACCTATAATGATCTAGGTGTGACAAGCACTGGTACGACCTCAGTTCGGATTAATGAATAGGCCGGTGATGGCCAACCTATGACACGCGTGTCACAAGTGACACACCAAGCCCTTTTGGGTGACACACCTGGCCACCCTGGCACCTGGGCGTGTAGTGCTTGCTTGTTCTTGAAGTGTACAAAATACCAACTTTCAATTGAAGATTTAGCAAGTGTAAAGAATTATTTGTTTTTGCTTTTAATAAAATACATATATCAAAAAGATAACTTTTTTACTAGAGCCACAAATATCACAAAATTATGGATATTTCTAGATGTGACACGGCACCCGAGTTAAGCTAGGTTTTCTTGCGAATTCTGACACACCGAGCTCAAAAGGTTCACCATCACTGGAATAGGCCGTCCTGTCTTAGACTTGTGTAACTAGGGCCTCACTATGGTCAATGGGACCAGTTTTCATGTCCTTTGGCACAGAACTGCCATTTTATTTTAACATTTTCTTCACTCAGTCAGCCAGTCTTTAATTATTTCACACATCGCTGATGAATTTCTGATAACTGAAATAGTTTCAAGAATTGTACTGTGGCTGAAATCAGGCCCTCTCTACTATGTCTTGGGAGAGACTATCAACTAGAAATTCAACTTAGGAACCAGTGAAGTAAAATGCTTAAGAACACAAGGTTAGTCCAGAAGACTCCTGGTTTCAAATTCTTTCTCATCTGTGAAATTCAATCAAACATGGTTGAAGAGGTGCCTCCTGAGTGAATCTGAGGCTCTAGGAACACCTGTGGAATGCCTAAAATCCCCTTACCTTTAAATGTCTGCCCTTTCTCAAATAGGAAATCAGAACTCAAAAGGAGTTGCAAACTTAAGCCAGGAAGGGCAGGAAACTGTATAAGCAAAGAGGCAGTGATTTCCCACCCAGTGGCCAGTCAGTGGGTAGCATCCTTGTAGTCAGGTTAGATTGCCCGACTTGGATGCAAATATAGACTGAAGTATAAGCTAACTTTCAGCCATAGGACAACTGTTTGGAAGACGTGGGTGTGTGTGCACCTGAAGATGAGATGCTTATTCTTAAAGAGACTATTTTTAAAAGCCCTGTCTGATCACATCCTTTAGGCTACTGGTGACTATCCAGCCTAAGCCACTTAGCAGGAATGTTGAAAATAAGCTTCTAGCAAACCACACAATTTAACATCGTACATATTCTACCACAATTTGTGGTGATGTTCACCAGCTTCAATTGTTTACAAAAAGAAAGGGTTGGACAAATTAATGAATCATAGAGGCTTCAATGGTTACTAATACTGATGAATATTGATTTTTTTCTAGTATTAGAAGTGTGCCTCTAAATGTCAGCTGCTGTGGAACAGTAACTGTTATTGTGCACAAGTTTTTCAACTTTCCACAGGCAGCTGGTTTGCCCCTGTGAGATCCAGAAGAACATTTGTAGTGTACTCATTCTTGAGAACTTATAAACTTATAAAAGATAAATATTTTTTTCAAAATATTATCTGTGTACAGTGTATACACTTTGGGCCTGAGTTGATCTCATTTTTTGATCTCATTAATGGGTCTACAGAAAATCCAGATTAAAGGCCAGAAAGTACCCATTTGATCCGGATTTCTCCAGCGGCAGTCGAAACAATCGGGTCCCAAATGGGTGCTGTGGTGGAAATCATCCAGCTCACACCCAAATGGGTCCTTCATGGGTGCAAAAATGGGTACTTTCTGACAGTGGAAAAACATCCAATGACTAGTAGATTTTTGTGCTGTAAAAACAGAGCACAATTCACTTGCAGCAAAGGCGTTTTACATTCCAGGAAATAAAGCAGTCACCAAACACTGTTATAAATGCACCAGACATCTGTTTCTGGGATATGTAGATCATATGATCATGGACACCTGCTGACAGCACTCTGTTGTGGAGCGGATGGGAAGAGAATGTGCAGGACGATGCACCATCCCAGCACTTTTGCAGAACTTCTCTCTACTGTATGGATGTGGGCATCCTGGGATGCTACTCACTGGCACAGCAGCTCCAGACATGGTAATTATATAACTGTGTGGGAAAATGCAGGTTCAGAATTCTCTTTTCCAATAGAGCAATATCCTGGGATTTTGCCCCATATCCTTGGACTATGCTGAAATTGCCATGGATAGATGTCGCAGTACCAATATGGTGCCAAGACATTCCCATGTTCCAGAGGCTGCCTGGTTACAGCCTATCTTGGGACTGGAATCTGAACAGCATGTTAACACCCAGGCACCTTTCTTCATTTTACCTCCTAAGGTACATGAAAACATTTAAGCTTCTCTTCAGATTAAGAATTTCCTTTAAAAATATCTGAAATATTTTAACCAGATTGAAAATTAAACGACAGTTTTTTCAAAATCACATTCATTTGATCAAAACGAACTTTTATTTTTGCTTCAAGTAATCTTCGCTGTAAATGTATCATTACTTAAGAACAGTATTCTCAAGTGTATCAAATCACAAACCGTGCATCATTAATCCACTATAATCCAAATAGATAAGAACAGAAGAATTCTTGAGGATTTGGCCAATAAGCATGAATAAATGCAACACTGATGAAGTTCATTATGTTTGGCATTTAACAAGCTTTGGCTGCGTTCCCATGCAATAATAAGTCTGCTGAAAATCTTCCTTTGCCACGGAGCGGTCCCATGCACGGCTTTAATCCGGGTTTCCAGCGCTGCTAATGGGGAAAACCCGCTTTAAAAAAATACCTGTTTAAAGCAGTACTTTCTGGAGGACGCGGGTTTTCAGCGCAACATTTTCCATGGGATCGCTCCGTGACAAAAGGGGCGGGGATTCTCTCCCAGGTGGGAATTGTCGGCTGGAGAGATAATCTCTCTCTCTCTCTCTGTCTCTCCTTTGCCTGTCATCCAGCCAGCGATCTATGCAAACAGCGATCTAGGCAGGCATTTTCTCTTTGCTGTTTCTCTTTCTAATCCCAAAGAGAAACAGCAAAGATACATTGTGATGAATTGCTTCCGCGAAAGTGAAAGTGTAAAAGAGCTGGCTGGGTGGAGATCTTGTAAAGAGTGCCGGCTGCAGTCTTCGCAAACAGGGGAGACGAACAGAGAAGTTTTAAATTTTTCTTTTGGTCTTTTTGAAGGAAAGGATTGCAGGATCGCTGGCTGGGGGGGAGGCGTTTCGGCAGCTGGAAATTCCTTCAGCTGATCACCCAATGAAACAGCGAGGGGCGGGGAGAAAAGGATGCGGGTAAACAAAACACACTTCCTTGGGGACGGTCCGTTCATTTTAAATGTGTGTTTTGCTTACCCCCTTGGGAACGCTTAAATCCGGATTGAACCCACTTTTCTTTAATCCACTTCAGTAGGGGGGCAATAGAGATACAAATTAGTACCATGGGAACGCACCCTTTGTGTAATTTAATGATTCATGTCCAAGAAAGTAGCATCATCCCTTTGTTTCAAAATGAACTTTTTCAGAGAAAAAGATAGAAAGACTTACCTTCATTTTCGGACTTTAATGTTTTAACTTCCTCTGTTTTCATTTTAAGGGTTTCTTTAAATGCAGCATTTTCACAATACAGTCTGTTTGAGTTAAAATATATAGTTTTTGGTTAGCCATATAATAAGGATGGATTTTCCTTATACAGTAATAGAAAATTAAGAGAACATTTACAATGAACATATACCTGTCATATTTTTCTGCCCATGAATCCTCTTTGTTTTTAAATTTCTCCTGATTAACTTTAAGTTCCCACTGTAAAATATTTATTTCCTATAAAAAGAAATGTTAAAATTAGAGGAAAGAATAATAATATTCCACTTCTAAATACTGTATGCTAGTATAGTGAAACTGAAGCTGATTTATTCCTGGCATCCAATGAATACACTTCTAGCCAGGCTAGCTCAGGTTGAAGAAAGCTTGTAGCTCAAAATACCTCAGGCTGTTCTAGGATCATGAAAGGTTACGTTAACTTGGTAAGAAGCTAACAGTGCAACAAATGTAGAGGGTTTTTTTTAAACTGAAATCAATTATGTAGGTAGTCAGACCTTTCCAACACTTCTGTGCATGCCCTTTCCTCCCAACTATTATTTTATGGCATTTATGGATTGCGGTTTATGTTGATTATATTAATGGTTGCTGAGAATGAAATAGACAATTCAGCGTTTTTCACTGGTTCTGTCACAGACCAAGTGCATTCTAAGTACACTATCATGCACCCATGATTGATTCTATTAAACTGGAAATCAAAAAGGAAAGCCTTTCAGGAAATCCTTAATCATCTAGGTGTGGGGATTAAGAGCTCCACAGATCATACCCACCAGAGATCTACAGCCAAACAGATATTCAGAAAACGCTGAAAAGGAATCAGAAAACCAAGGGATTCTAGGGAGGATCAATACCCTTCTATCTTCTTTAAACTGCTTTTGACCTTGAATTTCTACAGTAGCCATGCTAAGAAGGCATGAACAAACAGGGAAAGTGCAATAGCCATGTATAAGTCACACACAGCCATATACAATTTACACATGTAATAACACCCTGATTTTTCTGACAGAAAAGAGTCCTTTTTAAATAAGATACCTGCCACTTCTAGTGTACATTGGGAGAGATATGTTCATGATGACTGCATTCTTATCCCTTTCTTTCTTAGAAATGCTCTAACGTGTGAGCCATGAGCCATGAGCAGTAATTGTGAACACCATTTAGAACATAAGAGGAGCCCTGTTGGATAGTCCATAGTCCATCTTGTCCACCCTCCTGTCTCACACAGTGGCCCACCCATTGCTTCTGGGCATCTCCAGTGGAAGACGCAGGCAAAACCACTCGCTCTTGACTCCCTGCAAATGGCCATTAGAAGGAACCTGCCTGTCTCTCCAACCTGGAAGCAGTATCCAGGCATAAATTCTAGTAGCCAAGTGATACATCTGTCCTCCATGAATTCATAACCCTGTCTTAAAGCTATCCAGGCTTTTTGCTGTCACCACCTCTTCTGGTAGTAAATGTCATGGATTTACTTCACCTTGTCAGTCCTCACTCTCCTGATCATCAGCTCCAAAGAGTGCAGCCTGGTTCTAGCATTGTACAATAAAGAAATTATTTTTTTATTTATCTTTTTCTATACCATGCAGGATCTTATATACTGTACTTCAGTCAGGTCACGCTTGGTTCCCCCAGGTACCATTACCTACCTAGATAAGGAACTTTAATTTAAATAGGCAATGTTTTGGTGCAGTCCACATACTGGAGCATTATGCATTTGGACTAATATAGTAAATATATTTAAGACTGCTCTTAGCTTAAGAATGTTCAAATAGGTTATGACATGGTTTAGAGCTTGCAGTTCATAAAGGAAGAATATGTAATCCTTACCTTTTCTAAAACTCTCTTTTGTTGTTCTGTTTTTTTACACAATGCTTTGGTATGGCTAGTAGCTTTATCCAACATGGCCTGAAAAATGAAAATTAAATCAGAGTATATGTTCGAGTATTATTTATTTACATTTCTATCCTGTCTTACATTGGGAAGTCTCAAGGCTGGTTACAATAAAATCAATACCAAAAGAGTTAAATTATCTAGATATAACAGCATATGAGAAAAAGCTTGATGGTGCAAGTACAGTAGAACAGCACAATTCAACATCCGCCATCTCATTAAATACCACATTTAATATGAATATATTTAAGGACAAGTCATGAGATGGACAGTTAAACAGTTTAGAGATTTTGTTGAAGAACAGCACCAAGTATAGATCTTGATTAAATGCAGGGTAAACAACTGCTCTAAAGGATAAAAATAAGCAACAATTAAAACACAAAGCCTCCTATAAGCCCCTTTCCCTTGCATGCCGAGGTCTCAAGGGATCTTGCAAAAGGAGCATGCCATCTGGTGTATTACTGTTACAGAATACCGTAACTAAAAGTGCTTCAAGATATGAGCTAAACTCTGCAATCGAGACACACCAATGCCATTCCCAATGTAGTGCAAATTGCAAAGCACAAAGAATGCACTGCAACTCTACTGCATGAACCCAGCCACACATCACTACTTACCCGCCCAGCAAGCCCCCCTCTGCACTGCAACCCCCTCCACCACACTGAAGCTTACTTTTTACCACATAAAGGGTATCCATGAGGGCTCAGGAGGCGCAGTGGTGGCACAGCAGGTATGACCAGACCATTTGAGGCCAAAGGTGTAACTGGCTGGGGTGTGAGTGCAGCCTATACGTACATTTTTTGAAGTAATATATTGTACTAAAATATTTTTTAAATTACCATGCTCTGCAAAATTTTTAATGCTTGTTCTTTGCCTTCAAGTTGTCTTTGGGATGCTTCCAATTCCACTCTTAAAATTTCTACTTCCTAGAAACAAAGAAATACATGCTGATTAACTTCACAGGTACTCATTATAAGATTATTATTGTTGGGCTTCCTGGAACCCTTGAGCCCCTGATAGTTTTTTTATGTACAGTGGTACCTTGACATACGAGTTTAATTCGTTCCGTAACCTTGCTCTTATGTCAAATCGCTCGTATCTCAAAGCAATTTTCCCATTAATCCATTCCAGCTCCCAAAACACCACCTCAGTTGTTTTTGTTATGTACTGTACTGTATTTACATATTCGTATCTCAAATCTTGCTCTCATCTCAAAGCAAAATATCACTCGCTCGGCGGCTTGTATCTCAAAACACTTGTATATCAGGGCACTTGTATGTCGAGGTACCACTGTACAGTATAGCATCTAAACTAGCTGAGATAAAGTCAGTGTAGAAACTGCCAATGTCAGATAGGGCCATATTTTTAAAATAAAACCAAAGGTTGTCACTTTTTGGGTTTTTTAAAATTCATCATAGGAGGAACTGATCAGAGTCTCCACCTTTTTCAGATTCTTCCCTTAAGTTGCAACGTCTTTCCTATGCCATGTTCCACATTTATCTCCATTTACCTAAGATGGGCTTGTGCCAATAGAACAGAATAGTGCTAGATACTTACCCATGAACAAATAGATTTTATTACATTCATTGCCCAGATTATAGATATCAACATGGGTTCCAAAGAAATTAAGATTATTAGTGGCTTGGATCTCAATGCCTACATTAAAGTACTGTGGCTGCATCCAGATGTCAGTTACCTGTCTCACTATATCTGGATATTCCAAATATCCGTGCTTTATTCAGAACATCCAAATATAGTAGAATAAGAAATCAGTGTCTGGATGCAGTCCCAGTTTGTATTCAGATACACATCAGAGGCCTACCTCCACCAGCAGTTCTATGTTCAGTAATGAAAACTTCACTTTTTAATTTAGAAATCAGATTGCATCACAATCCTCTCATATCTCGAAGCATGGATCAGATTGTAAGTTTTTTCTGCATTCTAAGAGCATGCATATTTAGGGGGGACTGCATTTTCAACAACCAGACACATACAAAGCACCCTGTTGGTTTCAAAATTTTCAAGTTTCTATTTCCCCATACTGTTTCCATTACACAGGACACATCTATTTAGATAGGATGTTATGTGGTTCTTAGAAGACCCATGTCACAAATATTTGCACTATATACTACAACAAATATACGATTAACCTAGCAAAGATAGATTTCAAGTGAAGACCAATCAAGTCTGGCACTTACCTCTACAGCTTCTTGGAGTTGTTGTCTTAATTCATCACATGATACCTCAGAGTTACCGTCTGTGTGGATTTAAAGCATAAAATAGTTTATTAGCAAAAATATCCAGGTACCTTTGTTTGAAATTATTCTGACACTCTCATTTCATATGAAAATAGGACAAAACTAACTTACAGATCAATTCTCAATTTCCTCATGAGCTTGTGAGGAAAAAAATGGAATACTTTATAAAATAATATGCAACAAATATCAAATTGTTATTGGAAGTTAATAATGCAATGGTGATTTGAACCTGTCTTTATGGTCACAGAACAAAAGATAAACCAGTTTCAAGAAAGCTAAAGGATCATCAGCCCATTACACTACTCTGTGACCATGATAGATACAAGAACTGAATACAGTTCAATGTTTCTGCTTTCTCTCCACGAAAATGAAATGTTCCAAAATGTGTAGTGCATATGTACTGTAAAGTTGGTGATAAATGATGTATGTACTCAAATGATGAAGGCAGTCAGTGTGGAATCTGCAAAATGGGCATTTTTTTAACATTCAGGTGTTAAGATCCAATATTTAAGGATAATTTTATAGCTATGCTGTCAGGCTGTGTGATTCACAGACCCTTCTCAGTGGCGGTTCAGGTTGTGGGATATTTTTTGTCTTTGAAATATATCCCGGATCATCATAATATATCTTTCAGTGCCTTTCCACTCAAGCTTTTGGTCATTAATATATTCTGCCCTTTAAGGTTGGCTTTTAATGTAAAGTATTTATGTTACCGTTGTAACTGAGTTTACATTTATTACAGATTTTTCTTTGTCATCTACTTTGTCACTTGGCTTGGAACCACCTGGTGAAAAGTTTCAAAATTCAGTAAATTCTTACCAAAACTATTTTGTCGGCTGCAGCTGGGGGATCCATTCATTATTCCCATTTTTTTTACCAATGTGTCATTCAAGCTGTTGCACCGTGAACAACGAAAAACTGTTGCATCACATACTTCTCCTTTATTTAGTGGCATAAATGAACTGGGACTTTTCTGTGCTGAATTTCTTCTTGATCTGCTTGTGGAGATACTGAAGCCTTCTAGTTTGTAACTATCACTGTGCCTTCTGTCAAATCCATTACCCAAGTCCCCGTGTGCCATGTCATCATCTTCAGGAACCTCCTGCAGTGAGATTTCTCCACTCATTGGCAAGACAAATGTCTTCTTATTCCAAACTGGATATGACTTTTTTCACAGTCAAAGTCTCCAAAAGCTTCAGGTGAAAATATTTAAAATTAATAAATATTTTAAGAAAAACTTTAACAGCTGTGTCAAAGCCTGCCTTGAACCTCCTCCTATTTATTTTTTAACAGGCAATATATTTATTCATTTATTTTCATTTACTTTCCATCCTGTACCAATGCAGGGCAGCTTTTACGTTTATGCAAAGTTTCAAATAAATCATAATGTTAGCAAGGTACTTTTTAAAATGGGGTTTTCTAAAGTTTTAGAAATCATAAAAAGATGCGGTGTAGAATTAATAACCAACGAATGCACAGTGCTTTAGCAATTGTCAGTTAAGCTAGCAGCAGGAAATAAAAACCACAGAAACTAATTCCAATAAACTATTAAACCATAAAATGCCTGGAGCTAATAGTCTCTTGTAGTAAGAGTTAGTCCTTAAATCTCAAGCTGTAGCAAATCTCATGCAGGTAGATATATAAAAAACAAGCACAATACATTTTTTCCTAAACTGAAAGCAAAAATAAAACAGAACTGTTTGCAAAAGTTCAAAGATAAGAACAAAAGAATCCAAGAGTATAATCTTGAGCGAGCCCAGCTGCAAAAGTACAAACACACCCAGCCACTTTGTTTACATTAAACTGTTGTTTAGAAAGGAAACATTGTTGAACTTAGATTCTGAATTGAAGTGATAGGAATTTATGCATGGAGGGCCTCATTATTCAGTATGTTCCTAATTTCTTAGTTTTCTTTGTTATAAGTGAAGCCGATAATGGAACTGTTTTAAGTTGCTCAGTCAACAAAATATTAAGCTGAAACATTTCTTTTCATTTCATATGATCCTGCTTCTTTTCCTCTGCTGCATTTTTCTTTTGCATACAGAAAGGTTAACATTAAATTTCATTGTCAGTGAAATTTAAGAAAAGGGTGGAAGTTGATCATCAGCATTTTGCAATTACAGGATGCATCCCTCTATCTATACCTAAAGTTCAACCTTACCATAAGAAAATGCCAGACCCAATACAACTTACATCAAATTTATACAAACTCTTCATGTTCTGAGGCCAAAATAAGCAAGTAAGGTACAAATACACTTCTTAAATCTCATGATATCAACAGTAAAATAAGTAGTTGTACAAAACTGGAAGAGGCTACAACTTCAAACAAAACGTCCTGTACCAAAAGCTGTGGGAGTTAGCATTCAAAGAATATTTGACAGATCAAAAGAAAAAAATGAAAGGAGAAAACACTTAAGAACACTTTATGATTACACAGAAACCATTACAAACTGCCACCTCTACACTGGTACAGTACATCATGCTTTCAGACTTATCCTCACATTTTGGAACAGGGATGATTATTCTTCTCTCTTATAATTAAAAATACGAAGACTGTCAGGACTCTTTTAAGCTTCTCATTCACTCTTTAATGGCACTGTGATTTATTCCTTTATTAGCATGCTGGATTTTTATGCAAATTCATAACATTATGTATTAGTTTGTTAGTTCTGTTGGATAAAATAAAATAGCAAAAAAAGCATGCGACAAGAAATTTGAAATAAAGAATACAATTCCAATTATGAATCTATGATGCAAATTATAAAATTTCAATACACAACATAAAATAAAAACACAAAGAAAAAACAATATTCCTCCAGCACAAAGCACGCTATAGGTTCTCAGATCAAGAGCCTTGGGGTAACAGGATGATGGGAAAATATTATACAAACCACAGTTAGGCATAATATATACATATATTTATTGCCCCATAACTTTTATTTTTTCTCACTTAAAGAAGTGACAGTTCTAATGCTGGTTTCCTCACAAGAACCATGCAGTAGCAGACACTATTAGATGCAGTTCATCCTCATCAGGACATTTCATTATTACTTTGAAAAAAAAATCATACTGTGACCATTCAATGACCTAACATCAAATTGCAAGAAACAGTATGCAACAGATTAACCTAAATAATAATTAAGCTTCATAGAAAGCCCCACTGAGCCTTCCACAATTTCCCTTTCACTGAATAACCCATGAGATACAATCGCACGCCAACCCATCTACACTGGAAATTTAATCCAGCTTCAGTCCACTTTCAGAGTGTGAGAACACACCAGCAAAATGATTAGTCACTTCCTGTCCAAGTTATCTATCCCAAAGGTGGGTTATCCGAATTAGGTAATGCTGAAAGAAAACAGCTTGTAATTTTGCTGATGTGGTCTCACTCCTTCTGACAGTGGTTTCAAGCTGGATTAAAACTTAGGTGTAGATGGGCCTCAGCTAATCTAAGAGGCGCAGCTTTATTTCTACTGTCCTGGACTGTATTCAGACATAACAAATAGGCTGCCTCAGAGAAAACTCTACTCCACCTTTTCTAGCAGAGAAGGTTCAGAGGAGGTGGAGGGAAAGACAGCCTTGGAGGCATCTCAGAGGTACTTTCTGTGTGCCTGAGCACAGCCTTAGTTTCCACTGTGGCCAAAAGAGACGGAAAAGACCCATCGCAGGTCTTTCTGACTTCCTTGAGGAAGCTTCCAAGCGCCTCCTTTGCACACGCAAGCCGTAAAAGCTCAGCCTCTGTCCCTGTCGAAGGAACCCAACGCTGCTCCTCTCACCAGGGTCCCACCGTCTAGAATGGAAAATCCCCGCTGCCAAAGAAAGGCCACCAACCTATGATCAGTCGCCGCCGTCACCTTCCCCACTAGCGACCGTGATTCGTGGCCGTGTACGTGGCCCGCCCGCCTGCCTGTCCCGTCGCCCCCTCCATCCTCTGGGCAGGGCTTTGCCTTCCCATCCCTATTGCACCTTGCGAAAGCCCGCCTTTTCCGTCGCAACTTTAAAAGGTTGCTTGCTGGCTGAGAAATGCACAACGCCGCCTTGAACCGCCAATATTTCCTGAGCTCGGATGACAGGCAGAATGAGGAACAGGTAGTACCTGGATCGGAGACCACCCAGCAACACCAGGTATTGTAAGCCAGACTGGGAAAGGCGGCGCTGGCAAGCAAGCTCTGTTTTGCTGCCAAGATCGCTGCGTGGGATCGGCAAGGCAATCACCAGGAACCGGGGTGGTGCTTTTACTTTTTAAGCTACCTAAAGGATCCTTTCGTTACATTTTTCTCCACTGGGATCTTAAAAGTGCTTTTTTAGAATGTCCTTACTAGAGGGATGATTTAACTGCCTGCGAAGTTCCCAGAGGAGATATCTTCTCCTCTGGGAAAGAAAAAAAAAAGTTTAAAGGTCCTGCTGAAACAGCCAGCACACCCTCCAAATGCCTGCTGTAGTCTTTTTGGCATCCCATAAAGACATTTGTATTTTCTTTCTTTCACTTTGTTAACTTGAAACCATTTAGTGTTTTGTAACAATATATTTTGAAAAAAATCTGTTTAGATCTGATGGTTTTAATTTAGCTTTTAATTGTTTTATTAAGCACTGCCCAGATAAATAAAAATTGAGGGGGGGTGTCCTTATTTTTGAGGAAACACATGTGGAAATAATATGATGAACAGCAGGGCATCTTAGTACAATTTACTTACAATGCACAATCTAATACTTCTGGATTTTATATGGAAGTTCAACTTAATCGATGTTACCTTCCATCATCGATCTATCTTCACTTAGCATGCCACAGCTTTCTCTCCCAGGCCAACTATTCTTTTGATTGTAAATCAAACTTCTAACTCTTCAAAGAAATTTCCCCCCATATCCATTACGCTGGTACATACTGCTCCTCTTCTACAGTTTTGCCTAGCACTGACAAATGAAGATGTAAAAAGGTACAGACTAGACTGCAATATTTTTGCAAGGTGTTAATTAAAAAATGTGAAAACGTGTGAAATGGTATCACATAAAAACAGTATTTACAAAATATCAGAAGTTAGAACAATAGAAGGCACATGATTAAAAATATCTAAGTGTCATAAAATGCACTCATTTTCACGTTTTACTTAAATTACAAAGTTATAGCCTCATTTTCTTACAAGGTGAATTATACAGTTACAGAACACTAGTTTCATTGAAAAGTAGCTCACCCAGAAAAACACAATCATGTTTTGTTTAGATATTTATTAATTTAACATTCTCTTTCATCCTTTACCCAAAGTCTCAAAGCAGGTCACATAAAACATAAGATACCTAGTATACCTATTCCACAGACTAGAAGCCACCACCAAGAAGGCCCTTTCATATGCTGCCACCTCTCAAGCATTCAAGATTGATGAAACTGCAAGGAGAGTGTCTCCTACTGATCTTAATAATTATTGTAAATAGCTTTTTGCTAAGTATTTCTTCAGATATTTGGATAGTATTCAGATAGGGTTCATGTGGAATAAATGATAAGAAATCTAAAGACATCTTGTAAAAAAAGCTACATTTCCTGAAGAAATGTTTTCATTTTCTTCATAGAAAGCATTGTCAAATCATTGTCTAGAACCTGTGCAGGAGCCAAACGTTCAGTCCTTTTCTTCACATGAAAAAACTGCTGAGCATTCTTGCCTATTATATAAAACACTAGAGGTGTGCATGAAACATGTTATAACTTTTGTCCCAACTTGGAACAAAACTC